>OX637268.1:3703133-6701266 GCA_951799465.1 Leptophobia aripa | reverse complement strand
CTGAATATTCGACTTGGTTGATCATAATCACTGTCGTAAATCGTGAACGTGAAACATATTAGTTTAAATGAACATTGTGTTCAATGGCGTATATTGAAAAATCCAAACACTAAGTCGCATTGTCTCCAAGTAAATAACACGTGAACGCGTATATCGCAACATGTAGTTCCCCGGAGTTGAGAAACTTGGTAGATATACCGCGATGTTTATGAGAGCTTAAATTCGAAATCGAATTGCGACGATATCGAATGCAATTCTCTTCTCTATTTAGAAAGCCATTGGCAACCTTCCCGCAGGAGACAAACGTGCCCGAATACGTGACTTAAACGTTAGTTAACGTGGGACAATTTAATCTTGTGGTGTGTTTCCTTGAAATGTCTCAATGCAATTGTGGTATTTACGACACGGTAGATGTATCACGTGCGTGACGGTACAATCTGTAAGAGTGATGACGGATATCGGTGTATGAGAGTAATAAGGAATCTAAGTATTTTCTTTGTACTTGAGTTTGTGTAAACATCTAGATCTAAGTTATATATGTGACAACTACATGTTACTTTTGAGTGTGAACCAAATATACATTTTGTTATCAAACGAATAGTTGCGTAATATTCGGGACAGGGATCGCTGTAAAGCTTTTCCGCAGAACTAAGGTCTCAATGCTTAGTTCTGCGGCTGCAGGGATGGTGATTGCCAACCTGCCAACCTTAAGAGAGGCTCTCTTAGAAGAAGAAGATCAAACTGAATTAATATTGAGAAAATAAGAAAATCACCTAAAGCTCATCTTCAGTTCCAAAACAAAATATTAATCACTATACAAGACTCGGTTTTTAGTGCGATTTAAACAGCTCGTTCTTCAGTTAACCCACAGATGATTTTTATAACTCAGTTTAAGTTATTGGCTCCGATGTGTGAGTACGCATAAAACTTGGAGAAAATATTGCAACTTCGTGGTTGAAATTTAAGATGACACTTCGAGAAACTCTATTCGCTTTTACATTATCGGGGATATTTTAATGAATTTGATGGAGATAGTCGGAATATGTTGTTAACAGCACATATATTGGTATCTAAATACCACTCCTAAGAGTTACATATAGTGAAACATTAGGTAATATAAAACAGAAATCAATTTCTGATTGATTTTAAAATTATACCATAAAAACTAATAGTATAAAAGTGAAATCAATAATTAGACTCTGAAATATCGTAATTACGATACAGAGCGTGATACTTGAGTCAAGCGTTTGACTGGAGCCTCTCAAACACCGGCTGAAGTGGCTTGTTAATTCGATGAATGTTTTCAAATCAATAATTTTTACCTTGAAAATGCTTGAAAACGTGTATCTTACACAAAATTTTCTTACGATACTTTACTATCTACAATGTACTTAAAATTTTGTCGCACACCCGTCATTATCCGGCTGAAATTTTTATGGAAAACAAATAACGAAAATATTGTGGTAACATATTTTTGACTAACAAAATATATTTATTTTGTTAAGTACAAAATAGTATGAGGGATTTAAAGTTCAAACATATAGTCAAAGAATACCTACATTAAGTAGAACCAATTCGTCGTTATAGTACCTTAACTCAAGTTAACGCTAATTGGCAGGTAATTATGTCATAAAAATATATTAAAAAACGAAGAGGCCCATTGAAGACTAAAGAGATTAAACACAGCCATTACCCGAAGCCTTCAATAGATTATAGACATGTGCAGGCTATAGATTTGGGCGCAGGTGGCCAGTGTCCGGTGCATTTACCCTACACGTGAATCGTTAACTAAAACCGCGCTCAAATTCCGCTCTCGTTTTTGATTGTAGTTAAACAGCTTTTAAGTTTGTATATATTTTTAATAATTAACATTTCCTTTAAGTTTTTTAAAAAAGATCGTACAGTAATTTATCTGTACATTTTAATAAATAAAGAATTAAATGAAATAAAATATCGAAATTTCATACGCGTTCATCTATCCAAGATATAACCTTTAATTATAATAGACCCCATGACATAACATGTTTCCGGCTAATAAATTCGCAGCCACGCAAATAAAGGGCGAAAAGGGAAACAATTATAGGGACAAACCGGAATTATTTAGTCAATATACCGAGAGGGCGATTGTATCACCCGGCTACAGTATGGGGTGTTTTATGCGCTATCGAAGCGCCCGAGATAAAATCCTAACAGATTGTTGAACGGTTTTAAAAAGCTTTATATTTACACTTTTGTGATTATGTTTGGAAGTAGAGCTTTTTTGTTGAGGTGTTAGTTTTTCTATGCTTATACTGGCATATAAAGAAGAAAGAAAGAAAATATGTTTATCACACAACACACACAACATCACAATCAATATTATATTATTTATAATATCATATATTAGTCTGATAACAGTCAAGGGCATTGCTTGAAGGGCAATTTAAAATATGACTTTTAAATCATGTTTTTTTGATTCATGATATCTAAATGACTTAATAGTATGTAGTGTCTTGTCAATTACAATAGTTTTTAATTATGTTAAGTAATGTACATACCATGGAATGAAAAGCTTAAACTTTGAGGAATTTCACCTCGCAAATTAATCGATCTATCATGGAGTCATAACGCTAATAACTTAGAAACTAAATCGCTATAAAGTCGTCAAACAAATGAGTGTAGTAACACAGTTTACTAACTTTTAATTGCTTTTAAACGTTACTAAATCAGAATTTCAATGTCTGAATTAAATAATGTTCATATAGACTCCATAATGTATGTCATATGATTTGTAATTTGCCCGATACGGTCATAAATAAGTAAAAACTTTAAAATCAGCTAATCAGTTTTTCTAGTATTGGTTTTTTATGAGACAGGATGCTTAAAGGTGAGTTGCCGGCCTTTAAGGCAATAGTACTCTTATCGCAGTTTCATAATAAACGATTAGTTAAATTAAGAATTAATATTTATGACATAGAAAGTCGTCTTTAAGTTGTTTCATCTGTTTGAACGACTGCCTGGTGTGCAAACTGTGTAAACCGAGGAACTTGTAGACAGGCGCGACCACAAATCATTATAAGTTGCAATTACCGCGCCCCGTAAATACGTCGCCGTATATATTAGCTGCATAGTTGCAAAGAATGCATAGTCGATTTATTTATATTATGTAATAGAGATTTTTCTGTATGTTTGTTGCTTGTATCTTATGTTAATGTGCCTTTTAATGTAACATTTGAATTACTTTCACAATAAACCGGAAAACGGATTATTTTATTATTTTTACGTAAAAATATTGTTTTCAGCTTTCACTCAAATGTGCAAATCCACTATAGTGTAACACAGAACTGCTATTACAATTTATGTGTACGCCTACGCAAACGATGTTCTGAACATTCTTCTTTTTTTTTTTGTCCAGACAACGTATTTCCTTTTTCCTCGTACATTATCCCGTAACATTAATTCTGCGTTTGGGAAGGACAAGAATAAATTCACTTAATCTAATACAGGCAACGCTGAGAACAAAGTAAACATGGTGCGAAATTAACAAATACCGCTCTTACACGTCTGAGACATATTATCAAAGACGAGGTTATTGTGGAGTGTATGTGCTGTTGGTTTTGTTGGGATATTTCATAATTAATCTGTAAAATGTTTTTTTTTTTGGCGAAGAAATTATTAAGTTTTATCAATGATGTGTACAAAAAGAGTAATATAAAGTGTAAAATAAATAAATAAATAAAAGATCTCCATTTTTATCTTGTCAATTTATTTTATATTATGTACATAATTTAATATAATGTACTTACAAAGTATTGTATGGGTTTGCTTTTAATTATAATAAAGCGGCTCTCTTTTGCAGACTATAAATGGATTCAATGTGTGTATGTATCCCTGTTTTCACAAATATAAAGATAAAATACAATCAAAAGTTGATTTATGAAACCGATAGTTATATAATTTAAATATTTTATTTATTTTTTTTCTGTTCGTGTTTTTTTTTTGTTGTTAATGTTTTTTTCTGATCTTAGATTCTATTTCCGGTTCTATGTTTTAACCTTATTTTGGCTTTATTTTTAATCTATTTTTATCGTGTAAACTTTTTGTAATAAGCTCAAGGTTTAAGAAATAAAAAAAATAATTAATAAATATTTTCAGTGAAACGAAAAACTATCCACCCTACTTGCCCTTCGAAGCGTAGAAAACTGAGAACTAGCGCAGTAGCCGAGCTTAGCTGTAATCCCACGCGAATATAAACAATACGGGTAAAACAAACAGAGGCAACGTAACGTTAAATTAAACGCCCTTTAATTGCAAAGAAGATATTATGTTATTATTGCGCAAGTTTCATTTAAACGAACCGTTACGCTTTACTATATATGTTTTTAGAGATTGGCTGATACGAATTTGAAAGGCTGTATTGGTACAGTCGTTTAGATCGATTTCTTTATGTACCTTATTGGTATATGAATAAAATATTGGTGCGCGGCATTGAAATAAAAATAATACTAAAGAGATATGTATTTTTCTAAACTTATTACAAATTATCTAATACGTTACGTCAAAACCATTACAAATAACCTTGTGTTTTAAGATTAATGAACATTCTCATTCAAATTTAGTTTTCTTAGAAAAGAAAAGTTAGTTTGTGCAGGATTCTATATTTAAAAGCACCAATAATACTAAAAATATTCGGCGAATTAATACTAGTCACCGCCCCAAAGCACGTTCCTCATTGAAATAAAACATTCGTTTAAAAATCTTACAAATAGGTGAGCTTGTGCATTTCGTATCGTAAAGTTTATCTGCAGTGAAGTAGAAGCACAATGGAAGGTCTTGATAGCAAATTACTTCCTCATTGTGCATTCTGGCGCTGTACCACCGTCTCGTCTCTCATTAGCCAATCATTTGCCAAACCTTGTTATACTTGAAACGATATTGGACATATTCCTGACTTGACAAGTTATTAATTATATTGTGGAGATTTTCAGTTGTTGCGTCCGTAGTTTAGATAGTTTATGTATGTTCAACATTTCAACTTAATTTCAATGTTCGTTTGTTTATTTTGTTCCACAAATAGGGAGGTGGCGAGAGTACCATAACCCATACATTAACATATGTAAAACAAAAAAAATAACTTACATTAAAAAAGGGGTTTAATTCAATAAAATATTTTAACTTAAAAACAATGCGTATGTGAGATATATTTTTAGAGACCTATAAGTGTATAGTAAGGAAGGATAAGGAGAAATTCTTTAAAAAACTAAGATTCAACCTCGCAGACTCACTCACTCAGCACATTGCACACACTAATACACACACCCACTTAAATTCCTCACTTGATATACTCCACTTGTTCATATGTTGATATGTATATTTTTTTGTTCGTATTTATTTATTTATTATTGTTGTTTTTAGATCTTAGATTTAATTTCTTATTCTATGTTTTAAGCTTATTTTGGCTTTGTTTTTTTATTTATTCTTTATTGTGTAAACTTTTTTGATATGCTGTATGGGTTTAAGAAATAAGCATACATAGAGAATTTATATCATTTGTATGTTTACATTAATTAGTCATGTTATGACGAACCAAATATTTTTTTTAATATTACAACAAGTAGGCCTATTTACCGTTGGTATAATAAACCTCCACTGGTGTTGGCTAGAAGGCGTGAACCACAATATATTGCGGAGACGAGCAACAGCTCCCTGAATCTCCTGTGAAATTACTGTCTTGCCACGATCATAAATTGCACTTATGCATTCACATAAATGTATAAACACGGCGACCGCACTGCACCACATCCTGCATATCGTCTACAATGTTATCCGACTCATAAGGAAATTCTTTTCCGTGCGAATTGGATGGATATTACAACGCCGGTGACAAAGTACCGTGCGCGGTTATAAATATTGCACAGTGGCGAACATCACATTTCCGAATAAAGAGCCAGTACCTACGAAGGGCTTTTTCGGTATTCTGTATACATGATGAGATGCAAAATCTAGACAGCTCTTTGACTGCTCTTTCAGAAAGAAACGTTAATGACTATTGTTCAATAGATTTAATACAATTTAATTTAATGGAATAATACATTATATTTAAAAAGATCTTATAAATGTTACAAGAGAAATTAGATTGTTGCATGTTTAGTATATTTCTGTGAATTTGCGTTAAAACGGTGACGGGATTGATGAGTAGGTGCTACTTAAAAAACAGTGCCTTTTCCCGATAACTGTATCCTAAAAACAATCTGAAGTTTTTCCAATCCATATGTCTTTAATCCTTTAAGTGCGGCGACTCCGCGCTTTAATCCTGTCTTCGTTATTATCAAAGTTTTCGTTGCGTCGATTTCCTACTTATAAATCTTGAAATAGTCGCATGGAAGTTCCAGTTTAAGACGACACTTCTGTTTGTAACACTCCAACTTTTCTCGGAAATGTCTATTCTCTTAACACAATGGATTTAACAAAGGTTTTTTAAATTATATGATGTTTGTACTGTACAAAAATGGTGGCTTTTTTTGTAATAGCTTTAGATTAAATTCCGCCTGGTGTATGCGAAAGCAAAATATCGGCACTGTGTAACGCATAGTGCTTAGTATATATTTTTTTGCTTTTTAACTATATATTTGTATACGAATAAAGTGTTGTCGCAATTTAGAGCAATTTGTCCGTCCCAGGTGACTACTCCGCTAAACTTACTACTACGAGCCAGTTAAGACTTCCTACATTGCTATAGTGCTACAGGATTTTGCATTTTTTTATATTCTTCGGGAGAGCAATTGTCGAGTGTTTTATTGGTTTATATTATTATTACATGAAATTATTCAATCGAAAAATATATCGGTCAAATTCGAAATTTTTATGGTGGCATATCAGTGGTCAATTTTGTGTTACTGGTAAATTCTATAATTTATATTATTCTATATATTCTATTTTATAAATTCACAATATTTTCGCTTTTTTGATATGAAAATGACATAATAAAGCCGCTCATTGAACAGGGTCTTTTGTATAAATAAAATGATAATAATTTGTCAAAATATTTCACTAATAATATCCATACCAATATAGTACTTATGTATTCCAATTTTAAAACATCGATAGCGTTATAAACAAGTCTCCCAAAGGTGCATCCAGTAGTAATATTTCAATAGTTTTATGTGTCATTCGTTGAGTACCCTCCGTGCAAACATCGGGGCGTGAGCTAAATGGGAACCCTCCTGATACACGCCAGCTCAAGTTATGAGGGTCCCCGTGACCTTGACAACTTACTTTTACCATTAAGACTGTCCGAATTTATACTCTATTGTGTAATGTTTATTCGTGGTTACAATTGTAAATTTTATAGAAGAACCTGTATAAGATCATCTATCTGTTTATTATGTCTATCAACACTCGTTTATCACAGGTAATTAAAGTTTACATTGAAACTTTTTAAAGAATTGATTTGACATTCTCAAGGTAATTCTTTACGAGTTTTTATTTTGTGCTATGTGTTGGTAATTTAAAGTGTATGTACCTACATAGTGAAATAATGTTAGGTGATATCTTCATTTATCTATAGCAACTAAGATTAATGTACATATTTTTCGCTGTTTCCTATAAGTATAACTTGTAAGTATTAAAAAGTAGAAAAGAAAAAAATGTCTTCAATTTATATTAAATCCACGGTGGGCGAATCTGACTTGCACGAAGCAGTTATATATACGTAAGTATATAACCTGAACTATATTAATCTCGGTGTACGGTGTGTTTGTGGGTTGTACTCACTATAACGTAAATGTCAGCATGCCCACCGGTAGTAAATGATGCATTCTGGACCATGGTTGCAGTTCTTTACAACCGTACTGAAGAATAAACTTTTCGATTTAATGGCGTGACGAAGAGTTTCTTGCCAGTTCTTCTAGTCCGCTCTTGGATTGTGAACTGTCAGTGAATTGTAGACTCAATTTTTTTATAACTTTCCGACTATTCAAGAAAGTTACCTATAAGCATGTATAATAGGTCCCAATGATTTATTAAGTATGAAATGATATACAGATTAAATATGATCGTTGATTGTGGCCAAGATGTCTATAACCTTCATCGTCTTATGGCGATGTGTAGATAATTGAAGTCTGCTGGTGATTGCCGACATGGGCCGACTGTATTTCAATGCGTGTGCGTTTTATGTTAAAAGGACTAAATTATGGTATATGGCACTAATGCCATATGTCTCTAAAGACATAGTGGAACTGGACGAGTAGAACTGACAAGTAACATTTCCACCCTGTTTCAATTACTGGTTATGTTTCATTCAGGATGCATCATATGCAAGCATCATTAACTGAGATTGAAATGTGTTAAGTTTAAAATTGTTTTAATTATTTATTTTAAATTAATCTGTATGAAATATCCTTTAAGGTCTGTGGAATTCACGACTATAAAAATGAAATTAAACCTTTACACATTACATGGTTATATAGTTCTTGTTTTCGTACGATAGCTTTATCAAAGAGTATAAAAATAAAAGAGTGAGGTCGTAACGATCTTTGCCAGAACGTAACCTCTCGTGCGATCAAATTCTTTGTATTTCCGCGCACAGTCCAATTAGGATATTCGAAAGAGCGTTTTCCGTGGAAATAGTTATATGTCGACCGTTACTAGATGGATGCCTTTGATTAGCTATATTTTAAAGTAACTAATTCTAGCTTAAATAACACTTTAGTACACAGCCAGATGTTGTACGTCTGACTACTAAAAGTGAGAATTTATTAAATAAGCTAAATAAAATAAAAGTTGAATTCATCAGTCTACCACATATGTATATAAATAGTTTTATCAGTTTGGGTGTAAATTAGTTTTGTATATAAAGATCCCAGTACCTGTATAAAAGGATGCACAATTTAAAAAGTTAGATTCAATGAATAAAATACTAATATTAGTTTTGTATACAACAAGGTTAGCGTTGTATTAACCCTATACGTATATGTTATGACGTTAAACTGTATAAAACACAGGGGTTGTGTTGTGTACACATGTTGGAAAAATTGACAATAAACCATGTCTTAGAGATTTATGACTGACAAATTTTATGACTTATCGAAGATATATTAGAGGGCCGCAACCCAACGGCCGATGAAAAATAACAGCAACGAAGAGACTACAAAAATAACTTTTCTCACAATTAGCATAAACAAAACAGTAAATCAACGAAGCAATCAATTTATGTTATCATAATTAGTTGCTCACAGTTGATACAATATGTGTTAGAAAAAACTAAATATTAGTCAAGATTTTTTTCATTTCAGAAACTTTCAAGAGGTTGTATGACCGAAAAGTTTATTAATAATCTGAAAAAATTACGAATATCTAATATATAAAATTCTCGTGTCACAGTTTTCGTTCCCTTACTCCTCCGAAACGGGTTGACCGATTCTCCTGAAATTTTCTGAGCATATTGAGTAGGTCTGAGAATCGGCCAACATCTATTTTTAGAGACATTTTTTAATTTTTTTTTTGACAAAATGACGTTTGTCGGAATCACCTAGTATATATATATATATATCAATTACTTAACGGGGTATTAGGTACAAAGTAGACGCGATAATGAAATTCTTTAAGAAAAAACTAGTCCCATATAAAAGTCACACAGACTACGATTTTATAACGGTACAAAGTTAGAACTTTCCGCGCCCGAAGCGTCGTTGAAAAACAATGACACATTTTAACGTTTTGCTTTATAAAACTATATTTTCTTTCCGCGGCTTACCTACTTTCTTCGTGGATTGTGAATATTTATTTTTATTCACAATTTTATTTGAAAGTTCTCTCATATTTGACATATCCCGCGATATTTGGATTTATTTATTGTATTTTGAAATGTAAAGGATTTTACGTTCTTCGTACGACTTGAAAGGTGTTTATTTATTATTTCTATAGTTCATAATACATCAAGGAGAAAACAATGAGCTTCCAATTATGTCAAAACCAACCCAGCCCAATAATCCTATAAAGTTTAAACATTAATCATTTTTCAGTGTCTATCGCGCAGATGTTTATAATCTTCGATTAATAGCTCTCTATCACCCTTCGGATCCCGAGACTTAGACGATGAGCAGGTGCTTAAGTTGTCATTCCGCGCATCGGCCACAGCTCCGTAATCCACCTAATGCTTTCGATATTACTATATGTTCTCGAACGGAATCCACGTTATTTACTATCGAACGTTATTTACTATCGACTAGTTACAATCAACAAATCTCAACTCAATCGTCATTAGTAACAACACTTACATATTTAACTCTACCATATAATAAACATAAATTGTTAATGAATTTACTTTATATTTTATACATACCTGCGACGTCTGTATTTACTATTAGATTTATGAGATAATAACTATGTAATAGCAGTACAAATTGCCTGTCAATCCGACACACAACGTAGACAGCGGCTAACCGCTACGAGCCAGTTAGCGCCGCCCGTGCCCGGATTGAACCGGATAGAACCGGCGCTCGGCGATGAGATCGTTAACCTCAAAGACTGCGCTGCCTTGTAATTTAACATTGTGTATGCGAGACGAAACTGAAAAATATTATGTTTACTGGCAGTGTTGCCATGTTTAGTAATGTCAAGTACATTAAATATTGTGACAGTTAAATCATACTTTGTGAAAACGAAAGCCGAGGTTTGCCATATATTTAAAGAACATTTTCCAGTGTAGCCACAACTAAAATATCGACCAAACTCGTTTTAGGTCGCATAGTAAATTGACGATGCTATTTCAACATCCCTGAATTTTGCAGCGAACCTACGATCTTTATTAAAACGGTATTTCGTGCTGAAAATTCATGAATTATATTTCTAACTCTATCGAAACCAGTTTGGACGCTTACCAGTAAGATGCATTATAAGATATCCAACGTTTAAGCCAATCTCATTCGTTACCTAGTACCTCGCTACATATAAAGAATAAATCTTAATCAAATGATTATTTCGTTCATTGTGACGGCTTGTAAGCTCTTCAATAAATAATCTATACTTACAATAAGACAGTAAAAATCGAATGTCTGTATCGCATCAATATATGAAAAGTGTCATAAGTATATTCGCCTTACTACAATTGCTTTATTAATTCGATTCTGTTATAAATTTTTAGAAGCGAAATGATTTAATATTTTATTGTAATAAACATAGGGTGGGAAACTACATCGGTATAAAATGTTTGAATGAATATATGCAATACGGTAACTACAGATATATTTTTAAACTTCATATTTTCCGCATAAAAGTCTTCGTGAAATTCTACATATAAATCCGCAATATTTCGTTTGGAATTTTCACTGTGGGGTTTGGTCACTTCCTACGCCGGACCCCAAATTACCCACCGCCAAAGGTTTTACCTCAGTAAAATTGTACAATGCCTTCGGCTAACGACCCATAGTATTAATTTAGCTTAACATTTTAAAAATATCTTAAACAAGTATAAAATATCAAAAACGTAGTTAAACAATCTATCACACAATACTGTTACTATAAAATATTACTTCAATATTATTTACAATAACATCAGATCACATTTCACACAGGGTCGGTTGGTTGTGTTATGTTTGCTAACACAAACGATGAATTACTATTACATATATATATTTAAAAAAACAAACAAAAATAACTTAATACACTTTAGTGATTCTTAAGCTACAAACATCTAACAGCTGCTTATATTTCTCCGCTGTCAAAAATAGGACGCATTATGTAGTTAAGAAATCGATTAGTTTAGGTGATCCTGTGCGTTATGGGGCTTTGCTGAAGGAGGCTAGTTCTCGAACTGGGCTCCTGGGCTAGAAATATACCCTTAGCTAAATGCATGCAGATTACTGCAATCAGTTGCAACCCTGACAACGTTCCAGACAAGTTTTAAAGGCGCGATTTCCCTACGCCGATTACGGCCTACATTATATACTTTAAATGTATACAATATATTATCCCCAACACACTTACAATGTCGTGGGACAACCGAAGTTTTCATGTGACACAGAATTCGCGTGCATTTTGGTCCCTTTAATATAATACGTTAACATAAAATTAAGAAAACCACGAAACTCAGAAACGTGTCTCAGATGGTGTTTAGATAAGAATACTCGATCCCCAACACTCGAGTTTGCATTTGAAATAATCGATAGCAGCTATTTTGGAGTATAACGGGTTGCAGACGGAATCAATGTCAGGTCTAATTGGGAGTCACGCCGGCGCACGCGACACTCTTAGTATCGATCAATGATTCTATTTTTAAATGCGCCGCTTATTGGATCAAACAATAATATCTGTGTATTTATTTTCGTAAATATATTATTACTGTGGGATCAGGCTGTATGTGTTAATTTATAATTGAGAACTTCTCCGAAATATAAATACGATATTACAAAGAAATAATCGCGCGTAAAAGTGTCGCACGTATTTAAATAAGTTTAAGTATGTTATAACAATTTTCAAATGGTTTTTTTTATGTACATTGTAATGTGGATTGGATTTATTTGTATTGAAAAATAAACTACAAAAGGTAAATTAAAATAAGTAGGAGTGTAACGGGTTGTGTCTTATCGTTTCCAATCGATCTTTTCCACGAAACTATTGCGTGGAATAATTATAATGGACTTGGTATTATTAGGCTTACGTCACTCGTATCTTATAATATATTCTATACGCGGATGTATAATATCACTTTATAATCATTCCTGAATCTTAGAACTCCACCGGGACCACTGCACTAACGAAACCAAAACTTTGTCTTTAAAAGAAAGTACATAACGGTAAAAGTTATAAAACGAAACGATTGTATTCTATGGCCGTCTCAAATGAACGATAAAATTCCGCATATCTTAATCAAGATTACTGCAATTTATTATGAGTTCAACGATGTTTTATATCATATGAAGAGGTGGCTTTAACACAATCCATCAACTGGCAACATCCATTAGTTTTCACTGCTCATACAGTCTCGTAGTGTTTTTATGCCAATTAAATTTTGTTTTTATTTTGTGCAGTATGGCACTGGAAGAATTGCTGGTTAATCCTTGCGAAAATCAAAGTATTCGTTGTAAAAATAGATTACTTAGAAACGTTTTCAGAATTGCATTTTGAGTGTCATCGTTACAAATGTAATAGTCCTTTATTTAAACGGTGGATGTCACAGACCCGCACCTGCTAATGATTCTTTCGTTGTGTAATAATGTTGTCTGTGTGAGATTTTTTAAGTATGGGCACAAACGAAGCGCAATTTGTAAATACGATTTTTACATTGTTATGATTTACGTAAATTTGTATGTAATTTGTAAATACGCACACGAAATCAAACAATGTGTAATTCATTTCTCATTCAATAGGTAATTTTGACACAAAGTCATAATTTTTCATTTGTAAGTTGCGAAATTGGTTAACTGTTTGAACAATGGGCGGGAACGGAGTTGAGGAGTTGTTTTATTAACTTTTAACTTTTGAACATTCGTAAAGTTGTCACATACAAAATGTTGAGTATAATATACGCCTAATAAGCGATTGTTTTGGGAACTGTGGATTTATGGGTTTTGTTGCTTTGTAGATGCAATTAAAGAACAAAGACTATGACAATTGTCATGTCTAGAGTAGAACAAGTTGTAATGGCGTTGATCTGGGGATCCAAATTTAAACCAGGTTACACTTACTGTAATGCGGCGCACTTTATGATTTCTATTGTCTAAGCTGTGTCGTATAAAGTGTAAATCGTGTTCCTTACCTAGAGTATAAAAGAGGATAGTTATATTTTTTTAACAGGTTATTTCCAGGCTTTATTTTTTTTATATAGGCCTATAATTTATAATAAAAGCTAAATCGGAATAGCACCTGTGTCGTCATTGTTAATTATAAATTGATTTCACAGGTTATAATTGTATTCAAACGCCAAAAAAAGCATTTTCCACACATTTCCACGTTAAAAGGTAAAACAATAAATAAAAAATGCTTAAGTCCCCGTGTCCGGTAAGGCGGGCAATTTTTCAGGCTCTGTACAGCCGGGAGCATATTTATTGTTGAGGTAGGAAGGATGTAGATTACCATACGACTACCGTGCTTCGTTGTGCCAACTGCC
The DNA here is from genome assembly GCA_951799465.1 of Leptophobia aripa. Taxonomy (NCBI): domain Eukaryota; kingdom Metazoa; phylum Arthropoda; class Insecta; order Lepidoptera; family Pieridae; genus Leptophobia; species Leptophobia aripa. Next base: position 6,687,180 of record OX637268.1, on the reverse strand, counting down.
TTCCGCGGACGATTTTAGGTAAACCTGGCTCGCAACCAATTAAAACTCTATATAATGCTCTAGTTAAATTCGTACTTTCATACTAATATGTGCTGATCTCTGACTTCGTCTGTTTAAAACTTCTTTATCAGGTAAAAAATGTTCATACATTAAATTTTCGATGACTCATTGAGCGTTGTTTATACATTCAAAAGATTTTAATGTGTTTTATTTTACTCTATTTTGGTGTGGGTAAATTAAACTTTAATATAATCAAACTGTGGCCCGCAACCAAGCTGAGTTTCTTGCCTGCTTCTTCTCAGCATAGTTTTTGCAGACATGAACATAATTTGACATTGAGTTTTTTTATAACTTTTTAAAGTATCACTTAATTGGCTTTTTATGAAGCCAATGAGAATGCGCGGTAAAATCTGTCTAGACTTAACCAAATTTAAAGCAATAAATGTAATGTTAGACTGTTATTTTGCTTAGTAAAGCGTAGTTAATTTTTTGTATCTGAAGAATTTATTATTTAGAAATCGTATGAGTGCGTAGTTTATCAAGCGTTTGCATTTTAGTTTGGTGCAGATAAAATATTTAATAGTTTTTAAGGCTTTTAAGGCTTTAAGATAAAATATAGTTTTTAAGGCTTTTGTTCATAGTGGGAAAAATACAATCCACTTCAAGTTAGTTACACGGTAAATGTGATATCCTTGGGTTTCTTTCCTCCGACATTTTGCTGTGTATCGACAGTATGCATTATGGACAGTTGCGAAATGATACCAACCAACTGTATTAATTAATCTGTATATCAGTAGTATTCACCAGTTTTATTGATTTTTGGGAGAACTTAAAAGTAACATCATTATTGTTTAATAAATATATTAATAAATTCCACTTAAAACGACTACGTTAATAATTTCTCGAATTGGAAATTAAATCTGATTTAAGTACTTTATTCACACACTGTGTTCCTTACCTGCGAATTCAGTATACTGTGTTGAAGTATCTCGAGTTGAATTTCAGCGTTATCGTATTCCTACTTCATAAACTATTCAGTTGACGCCCACTTCTCAAGTAAGCGAAGCGTTTATTTGAAGCTAGCGCAAGATATTGTGAGTTGAATGTAACATTAAACCGGATGTCGCTTAACGTTTGGGAACCTCGTCACTAATAAGCACCAAGCTGGACTGTTGAACGGGACGTATTCAATTCTGAGTTTGGTCAATATTTGTGTGATGAGTATATTGGATATTCTGATGTTCATGTTACAAGCTACTTACAATGGGACTAACCGACTTGTATTCTGATTTATCCTTGATGAGATTCACGAACTGAAATGTTAAAGGGTTAAGAAGTCATTTGTTACATGATTCGGTAATTAACTAATAAATCCTGCTCTGAGATGTCAGATGATTTCTTTTTATTAATCGTGAACATTTTAAAATTCATAAAGTAATTGTTGTTTACAATTTATAAATGTTTCAGGAGAAATTAATTTGTGTTAATTTAGTCAATGAATTGTGAAATTGGACTGATATTTGATACGGGTAACTTTTCATATGATTATTGCCTAATACAGATCAGAAATTAATAAATGATTTTGTATAGGAGAAAAATCCCTTAGAGTCATTGAATTGGTCCTCATGAAGCCGGATGTCTGTAATTGAGTTAGTGCCAGCACTTCCGACGACTCTTACGTTGTGGCCATTAAATGTGTTACCAAGATTCGGCTTATAAGTATACATCGCCGGGTAAAATAGGTCTTACCTTAAAGTTTGTTTATGATGGCCGCGTTTTATTTTAAAGTTATCCTTCTGTAATTTTATATTTTTCTTTTATAGTTTAATTTTATTTAGTTAATAAATAAGTAAATAGAGGTTTTTTAATATTCCAAGATTTTTTGTCCATATATAAGAAACTAAACTCATAATAGTAGTCTTCTTATTTATTTCTAATCAAACAATATATAATACAATAAACGGATAATAGTATTATCGAAGCCATTTATTTATACACGTGGCCTCTTTATAAACGTCAATGAACCAGAAAAGCATAAAATAATGCATGTCAAGAAACAAAATCAACATGATTAAAAACGCTTATTTAGTTGATGTAACATTAAGAGCCCATAGTGGATGCGAAATCAATGCGATGAATGGACGAGAAACGAATTGCGGGAAAAGTTTGTGACAGACAAACCGCCAGTGCTGCGTATTTGCTATTAGGAGGCGTGATCTCAGAACGTATGGAGACGATATAGGTTAGATAAAACTTATTGAAGTTTTCTTAATGTGGAATCAAGTTGGACACTCAGTATGGGTATTTAAATACGCAATAATCATAATAATAAGTTGACAAGATATGTCATAATACGTATGACATGGCATGACCTTATTATACTATTATATTACTTCATCCACATAAATTCAAGAGTAACTTAATATTGTTAAGACAACCTTGTGCCATTCCCGATCGAAAAAAAAATGTGTCAAATATTTACCGGCTGTCTTTTTAATCTCTATTGTTATTTTTATATAAATAAAATACAAGTAAATACTACGATATTTTTCTTTGGGACACATTTCATACATGGTCAACAATTTATGTTATATCATTGTTTTATATTCTTAAAATCAATACATATTATAACACCCAGAACAGAGCCAATAAATATTATTACCGGTACCCGGGTATCGATTCGGCAATCCGGCATGTTAACCATCGCGCCGACTTAGCCGTCAATAATAATTATCTTTATATTTAGTTAGTTGAGGAAACTAGAAAGAGTAAGTTGGTAACTGATTCGCGCATTCATCCATGTATGTACGTTAATAACGCTCTATTGAACTCAAAACTTAGTTCTATCCTCAATGCCATGATGTATTATTCATGATTCTATGTCAATTAGACTCTTTTTTTTTAAATTAAAATATACGTTTTTAGTTTTACAATAAAAGTTTTTAACATTCCGTTTTATTGGTTACACGATTAAACATAATTGATGAAACGTGTTTTAGATATATCTTATTTTGTGTTTCGGTAGGCGGCGTTCATTTAACAAAACAATAAGTTGTATTTTAACAAGACTATATTTGGATTTGGAGAGAAATATTTTATATTCCTTACATTTAAAAAATATTTTAACCTCTTGCAGTCGTTGAATTTAATGTAAACAATATTCAATAATAAAGTCTAATTAATTTACGTGTTGATAATCGTGCTAAGCGTCAGTTTTAACTAACAATTCATAAATAACTGATTTCGAAATTCCAACTAGAATTATGCGAGTGTGCATTTTGATGAATAGTGTAATGAATCGTGTTGCTTTTGATTTGAATGTTCTATACTTCACACCTTTTAACTAAAATTCACACTCAATATATTTTGATTTATCCGTTTGCAATATTAGGTCTGAATTCAGATACCATCTGTTTGTACATCTGTAATAATTGTGACGCTTTAATTTATAAAAGTTGGTATAGTCACTGGATATGAATAATATATATATACCGAGTTGCATTTAGTACATAAAACCGTCTCTTTATATGTATAATTGTACAGGTTAAAGTTAACCATCAATCTTTATCTGTCTTAACATGACTCTTAAAGAGATAAAAGAGTAGTTTAGTTAAATGAAAGAAGTCAATCCTTTAGTTTTTATATCAAGGTGTAAAACCTATTCTAAATCTGATTAAGACTAGCTATGTAATTCATTAATATTGTTAAGACAAACATGCTAATGTAAGGAGCCCAATGAAAAAGGCAATACTTTTTTTATTGTATTATATTATGTAGATTTTGATAATGTATTTCAACATTAGCCGCAAGTAGTTAAAATAACAAGATATTTGTTTTTTGTAATTAGAACAAACATATATTACACAAAATAGCCACGAGCGTAACAAAGAAAATACTCTAGCGACTTTATGTAAATGATTATTATATTTCAATTTTCTTTCACGTTCAAATTATAGCCAATACGAGACCCCACGCCCTCATTTAAAGGCAGATGCTGCGTTGTTATTATACAAGTAACTGTAACGGTTTCTTTTATTGCCAAAGAAATGAGTGGAGTTCACCCTTATTTGTAGATCAATATCAGTTACAAATATTTAAGGTGGTTCGAAATATGACTGTGAGAAATGTGTGGGCTGTGATTTTCATGTTGATCAGACCTGAATTAAATTTCGAATTCACTAATTAATAAATGGATATTTTTAAAGTGCGGATAAAACTTTGAAGGATAATACGTAAGTGTTACGTACGTGTTAAGTGATTTAAGCGCTAAGATGTGCCTTTTTAAGTGCTTGAAAGTATTTATGTTATATTTCCTGAGGAAGACTTATGTTAATTAATCGAAGGCCGACTAATTAGGTAAAGTCGTATTTAAATTAAGCCAACCTGCAAAGAGACCTCATTGTCTTATAATGAAGTTATTACAGGTAGGATGTTATATGAAAACAACGCTAATTGTTTCTTTAGATAGTATCTTTTGAAAATATAAACGATATTATTTTTACAACAATATAATTCATGTAATTGTTGATTGTCTATCTATCGATATCAAAATCGCGTATATCGATTTTAACATCGCAGAACAGCATTTGTTTTCAAGTTAATATTCAGGTGAACCCCGATGTTATGACAGAGTGCGGTATAGATTGGCTAGAGTGTCATTTCACTGCATTAGGCTAATGGAATCGTGTCAATGACGCAATTTGATATGACATTGAAGGCGTACTTTTTATGCTAATTGAATTTTAAGTTGTTTTTTTTTTATGTAGTATTAAAGCATATTTAAAAAAAGACTTATTGTCTTCACCCCTATCCTTTTAATAATAAAGTTTGTAAATTATTCTAATATTAATCATGTTTATGTATCACCAAAGGATTTTATTCCATAAAGCCTTTTTATACAAGCCAAAATATGACGCAAGATGAGTGCTAAGTGCCTTCATAATGTACCGGAGCTTTATACGTCATCCCAATTTCTTTCAACTTAAAAATTCAGTGCTAGACCAAGTTTTTAAGATGTTCGTAATATTTTGTCAAAGGGAAAATATTATACAATTTACTAAAATGAATATTATATTATGGATAGTGTAGTGATTTAGATTAGCCAGATTCTGGTTGAATGTGATCATATCATCATCATTGCATGCTGCTCGCTGGAGGCTAATCACCAACATCCATAATTCAAGGAATACATCAGCAATCTTAAATACATGTATAGGTTTATATCGCCGATTTATTATTAGTTTGTAAAAGCTCATTGAATATTGAGCGTGTGAAATCGCGACATCAGCCACAAACACTCACGCTCATTACCGCATATCTATTGATGGCGCACAGTCAAGCCGATTGGATCTCTATATGTAAGCTTATTCATTACCAGAAGTATGTCATTATGAGGAAATAGCTAATGTACGAAGATGTTTAACGTTGTATAATTAAAAAGCAGAATATATTTCAAAATTCTTTAAAAAACGTAATGGATATGAATTTTCCTAGTGAAAAGTGTTATTCTCTGTCAATAGATTTCTTAAGTATAATATTTTAAAGATATCGGCTTGTCATAGAACCAAGACGTCGTAGACCGTGTAAAATTAAAAAAAAATACAAAACATAATATACATACTGTATAAAGTTAAAAAACTAATACTATATTATTCATCTTATGATGCCGTGTACTTACGAAGGTTGGCAAGGATGGCTTATCTATTTAAAATGTCGCGGTTAGGTTAGTTACAATGATGTGGGGCATGAACAGACCATTCTTGAACATTTCTTAGTCAGGACGTACGTCTGCGACCAGCTATGTCGTTATTTATTTATAGTTTTTCCTATCCCATAGAATCGTATCAGCGATCACTTGTGTACATCAATAATTTACTCCTTACATCTAAGGCTACGAGCTTTCCAATTCAAACTGCTCTGAGAAGATATCCACAACAAACTCATGTTCGTCTCTCGAATCAAGCTTTTTTATCATTTTAATAGGACTTCTCAACAATTGAGTTAAGCTATTGTTATGATTATAATATTTGCTTTATTATTCATAATACCTTCTCGTTTTTAATAAAATTTTAATATAAATTATCATAGCACAATTATACTATTCTCTTTAACTTCGTGTTTCTAAAGCTTAAAACGTTGCATGTTTTAATTCTTACAAATTTGAGTCATCACTCATACAACGAAGGAGATTCAACTCACAAGCGAGCGTGTAGCGAATATTAAATGTTTCTTTTGAGTTTCTTTCGCGGTTTTTAGTTATTGTACTCTTGTCGTCCTATATATTAATACGAAAATCATTTATGAAAATCTCGCTACTGAGCTGTCTGAAATATTTAATTTTTGATATCAAGTCTGAAAGTTGATTGGCTTAAGCGGCTAAAAATCGCACTTGTATAAAACATGTGAATTTATGATTTGATGTGACTCGTATAGACTTGAGGCAACTTAAAGAAAACGCTGCACGCTACTGTTACCGTTATTCGCTTACCAAGTCCTGACAGTCAATCAAAGAGGATTGTATATCATCCCGCGGAATGGTATAGAAACACCTGTCTACATTAATTACAACATCTAATTATAAATTATACCATTATGATTTATTTACACACTTTTATCTATGTCAATGATTTATTATTAGTTAAATATTTTAGAGATTACTTAATTAGACCAATATTACTTTTAAACTATTTGTGAGCATCAGTTAGATGGTTAATATTTGGGGCATCGCGTTTCTGCATCTCGTCTATTTTAAATCCTCCTTAAACAACGATTTGTTGGAGCCCAGTACTATTGGTCGTAAGCGTGCATTGACTACTATAACAGAGATAACTGTTAAAACAAATTTTCACTCAACGTAGGTATATTTTATATTATACATATGTGGTTTTTAAATGCACTTACAACCCTTAATGATACATTTATTTGATTTAACTAATATTCGTCGCTATTAAAAATATTCTTAACTACCTATAATTATACGTATTTTTATTTTAACTCTCTTTACGACAGCTAACATTTTATAAAGTAGTTTAATACGTAAGTCGTTAACTTTGTAATAGTCGCAGTATGTTGAAGTTTCAGGATAATTGCTGTACTTAAAAAGTTTCTAGTGTGTCAAAGGAAAATGAATAAGTTACCACGTATGGTTTTTATTTTAAACTAAAACGTTTTGAGCGTATTAGTACATATAATGTAATTGATTGGTTTTCAGACTTAACTAGCGCCTACAACCTCTTTTTAAATTTGTATGTTTCCTATTTCATTCAACTTATTGGAATGTAGTTTATCATTTAAGAGTTTTTAAAGAATTGAAGGGTTTTGAATAAAAAACGGAACAACATGTTATGTTATGGTATTTTGTTTACTAAATTCAAAATCCTTACTTAAGTTAGTGTAGGCGTGTCCGACTCGAACATCGTTTGTTTTGTTCGCCAAATTTGACTGACCTATCGTAATATCAATTAAAATAAAACAGGAAATTCTAAGCGCAGATTTTCTTTGTGAAAGACGTGGATTTTAATTTTTATTCGGATATTCGGTGGCGAAAAAATTTCTCGGTTCACCGCACGCTTATTTGTCTCAAGGTTTTCTTGTATCTGTTTTCGCAAAGCCTCTTTTTTACAATCCGAAAAATAAGAGAAAATCTCCAAAGAGGATTATGAACTTGTAAATGATAAATATAAAATGGTAAGTCATTAAAAAATTGTGCGTAAGGATTTTGTATATTAAGAAACACATGTTCGTAAATAAGGATATGTATCTATATCATTTACGTACGTAATAAGGTTTAAAGGATGTCATATTCGAATACCATGTATGACGACTATTGTGAATTCATACAATATATTGTTTAAATATATATCGTATCATCTGACAATGTAAAAGTTTCATTTTTCAAAACCTATTCCGACCAAAAAATGGAAGACTTAAACTCTATATATTATTTTAATGTAGAGAAGCGTGAAACTTACTCATAAACAAGATAACAACAAAAATCGCAATATATAAGTAAAAATTGAAGTCTACACTCAGTTATGAATAGATAAATAGATTATTTTTGTCTATAAAAATTCCCTACTATCCACAGAGAAATTCGATCACGCCGTGGACAAAGTACAAACCGCATTCGGTAACATGATTATGAAGTTATCCAGTTCAAAAGGACCAAATTTCCTTTTTAATTCGTTTGCCCATGAAGATTGATCTCGCATATTTTGCTTATGAAGCGTCAAATTGACTTGTTTGTATTACAGTAGTGTATATAAAATTATTTGTTTCAGAATTCGTGCTACATTATGTTGCTTAAGATGTTTATCTGCGGAATATACATATAATAAATTTGTTTATCTAGACTAACAAGCTCACTAACCATAATGCTTAACGAAGGACTTGTAACATAACTACCACCCCAACACAGAGCTTTTCTAACGTTTAAAATGTGTTTTGTATTTGTAAAAGATAAAGTATTGTATTATTATTATTATTAAATAATAATTCACACCATTCACAGATTTCATTATCAACATAATAAAGGATTAGTTATTGTTCCTGCTAAATTATTAGCACTTCAGTGATCATAAATTTTCAAAATAGCGACTCTTTTCATACATAGTCTTTTTGGTTTCTTTAATAGGAACAGTCTCTCCCCTGTTTGCATATTAAATATTTGTGATGGATCGCCAACTCTTTTAAGACACATAATACTGTAAATATCATGTAAAGAAGGCAGTTCACGTATAAAAATGCGATTGACAAAATTTAATGCCAACCAAGAGGTCCAGCGCAATTTTTTTTCATTCACTCGCTAAAATGAAGTGTTGACTCTTTAATGGATTTATTGGAAAATTCCAGTCACACTATTGAAGATAAATTGCTCGTATCAAACAGGAAAAAACAGTTAAAATGTAGGGAGTCTGTAACAATAGCGTCTTAAATATTTTATCCACTCGCTGCACTTAAAAAAACTCTGAATATAATCAGAGGGCTTTCAAGTTGTAATGAGGATATAAATAGCTCAAATTATTCGTCCTGGAAAACCGCCAAGTATATTAATTTTTTTAAATTTATATTGTCGGTTTTTTTTCAATAATAGTACATAGATACGATACATATAAAAATACCATTCGGAATTTAATTGTCTATAATAAAATACAATTTTAGCCGACAAAAGTATACCCACGCACAGTTTACTACATCACAATATATCCCCCCTATCAATTGGCAGACTAAAAAGAAAAGTAAGCGACCCGTATTTAACATCGTATACTATATTTTAATTACTGTAACCCACTTATGACAAAAAGGTTTCATTCAGATAAACTACAAAAGCAGTTAATTGAAACAGTGCGAACCACATTTGTGAGCTACGAGCTACGGATGGCGTCAGCGTCAGTGCTACGACGTCCGTCGCGTAGACTGTACGTAGCTACGGTGTAGATCAAAAGAGTGTAACGTATTTAAATGTAATGTGAAAGTGCTACGGAGTTGGAATGCGCATTTATGTTTCTTTTATTATTTTGTGAAGTGAGGTTTGTGATATATGAAATCAGGATTATTTAATGTTTAACCAAATCGGTCAGCACGCATGAGCTTTAGACGTCGATAACTCACGTTCAATAAAAAGTTTATTTATTAATTTTTAATTACAACAATGTATGGTTTATCATAGGCAAGTTCTAGGAGACTATTAATTAAACTTAATGTACATTCTTCGTTGATTTACGATGGAAAAACTTTAATAGTGTTGTTTTTTTAATTTTTATTGGTATTTAATGGAAAATATTCAAGTCAAATGAAGCATGAAATTGTTCGTATGAGTAATTAATGTGGACACATTTTTAATAAAGTGCTGTCCTATTTGTGTTTTCATTTGATTGACATTATAATTAAATGGGTGTAGTTTTAGTTTCTTAACATTATTAATATCGATATATTTTCTATAACTATTGTGTGCGGTAACAAAATGAAAAGAGTTTTCGTCACTTTTTTTTAGAAAATTTACGGTAAACATAAAAAAAAATTTAATCGCGTTTACAAAATGATGTAATTAACTTTTCATATTCAAAAGTAGTTACCCGTTTAAACATTTACTTTGAGCCTGATATTTATTTTTAATGCGGCAATTTATAATGGATGGCATTATCATGATGCTTTATTAAGTTAAAAGCTTGGTACTTTTTTGTGGTAATTATTACTTGATAAGGGTTTTATACATTTGAACAATTTTGATTGAGTATTGTCAATACTATAAACATGGTTTAATTAAATTGTAAAGATGTCCATTTTCATACTTTGAACGAGCACAACAGGATTGATGACATATTTTCTACTTATTTGGTTTCTTGCTTTACAAATAAATTGCCTTAATGCCTATAAATTGTCTCAATGAAAAAGTTAAACTAAAAGTTTTATTAAAGCGATAATTAAAGCTTCCGTTGTCAAAACTATAAATACAAATACTTCGTTATAAAAAAAGAATTTTTAATTTTGATTATTTGAAAAAAATAATCCTTTGACGTCGACTTTTTCAAAACTTTCCATTCATTTCCTTGTCGCCGACGAGTTTTTAAAAGGGGTTTCAGTTTTAAATAAAATTTGTTATTTTTCAAGTTTTCGTTTTGGAAACTGTAATTGACATTGTATGGCGTGCCTGCAAATAATTGTAATTCAATGTGTATCGGCTGATAAGATTACACAATGATTTATATTAAAGATAAAGTACGGTCGAGTAATCCAACATAATTTTGTTCAGGGTCAGGCCTTCATTGTACCTCAAATAATTCCTTTAAAATATAGCTTGAACATTATATAAGCTCGCGTCACGCAATCACCATGAAACAGTAGTTTGATAACATGAAAAATTGTTGAGAATCCATGGTTTATAATGAGTCTATCAAAATAACAAACAACGTATTATGGTATAGGAAGATAAGGAAGTATAAATATTGGCATGAAACAAATAGCTAGAATCCGAAAAGTAATCAAAATATCTATATACACTAAAGAAACTCGTCTTGCTTGAGTTTTTTTGGTAATGTGATCCCAGTACACTTTTTGAAGCAAGGATAAACTGGAGCTAATTCATTTCCAAACTATTTCATCAACAAAATAATTTATAAAATGATTTTTCTAAAAGCCTGTTAAACAAAACTACTTTTTTAGGAGACGTTCATATTTTACCATACGATCTCTAAACGATACGATATCTATTCAAAAACTACCTTAACTTTGATGCAACGAAAAGCCTTTAGGTGTAAAAAAGCCTGCCAGAATATGTCAGTTCAAGATTAGGTCCATCGCTTAAGTGAAATTGTTCGAATTGCTCCATTGGCACACTGTCTCTAATCCTAACGTCTAGTTGGATCTGATATTTAACACCCATTTAGATCTTTAGTACTACTGTTTCGTGAAAATACTCGTAGCTTGCACTGTAGGAATACCGTAACATGTAAACTAAATGTACATTACAATAGGCTTTAATACGAATTACGCATCGCAATCGTTAAAAGCAGTTAAAAGTTACTTTTTATTTACATATAAACATAGAATTTATTACAGACAATAAATAATAATATTAATATTTTCCTGTGTAAGGGACGCTGTCAGCATTTCTTGCCGCTTATATTTTTCTATAAAAAGAATGTATGTCTTCTCAATTTTAATCTTTTTTTATCTATATGATGTACAGATTTAACCGATATACTTATATGAAAAATTTTAGGGTTATTTATAATTTCATACAAATAATTTATTTGTCTAAAAGAGACCATAGTTTAAATAAAAATTGAACTAACTTAGTGTTAATGTGGCTAAAATCTTTACCATATGCGGTATCATAAACTAAATGATAAATGTGTGTAACTGTACTATTATAAAGGTAGTTTGTGCACCCTTATTACTATAAGAGAAAAAAAATAACGTTCCAAATATAACATTTATAATAATATGGCTGTATTTTTACAGCTGTTATGAATCCATTAGTGTTTTACATTCCGTTCTTTGAATCGACTTATAACTGTGTAACTTCTACGAAGCAGAAAATTGTTTTTGTACAAACTTACGGCATTACATAAAACTATAAAATGTTACTTATATTTAAAATGACTAAGTAACGATACGTAATAACAGTTTTTTTTTACTAGCTACGGTATTGTAGGGAGGAAATTAAATTTTAATTCTGTATGTAAATGTTGACGTGTCTGATACATTAAAATATAATCGAAATATAAAAATCCAATTTTTATAATGGACTCGGTATTAATGTAAATACAAGATATTCAAAGCTACATATAATTTGAACCAGTGTAAAAAGTTCTGATTAAAGCATTTGGATTGAAGATATAATGTATATATGAATGTAAACAACGTCGATAACACCAGCTAACAAGGTATTTAGGTGGTAAAAGGTGTCATTGTATTAATAATAATTACAGTGTCGCTATAAAAGCCGGGTGATCGCTGAACAATTTAGTATCGCGTGATGCGGTCTGCGCGCTATCCCAATTCGTTCAACTGGAATAATCTACATGAATTCATGCTGTGTATTTAAAAAAAATAAGAACTTTTATTGGAATAATTATTAAATACTTTTATACAGTTTTCAATTCTATATCGTTACAAATTCATCACGCGTTTACAATGAGCTTGTTTAAGCTCTTGTAAGCGCATTCGTACAGGATTTTGTCCCATTCAGGAACAAAAAATATATAAATTCGTGAATTGAGAATCAATATAAATTTACTTAACACCTTCAATGTTATTATTGAAAAAGCTTTAAAAGTTTATTAAGGTATTATTTTTGTTATATAAGTTAAGACAAATACCATCGTTTACGTGTACTAACCATTCTTATACTTAACATTTTATGTTTTTAGTTACAATCCCAGAATAAATAATTAGAAAATAACATTTTACTGATGAATGTTTGTACCGTACAGTTAATTAAAGCATCTATTATACAAATGGAGTATCCATCGGGTTATCTGTCGTCCCGCAGGATGCACCGTCAATTACTTTAATGCACCTGCCGTTGACAATGGACGAATATGTTCTGCTGTTTCGTTCCGTTACTTTACTTAAGTTAAAAGCGTATAGCGTTTATTTTATGATATAAGTTGGAAGTCGACGCCGGGAGCACACTTACAACGATACAATATTTCTTGTACCACATACCAAACCTATATTTTTAGAGAATAAGAAATTTTAAAAAAGCAAGGTAGACTGCAGTTTAGCCATATTAATGAAATAACTCGATTATTAAAAAGGTTGTATTACTTACGTGTCGGTTGTGTTTGTGTTAAAAACGATTATGCATTTGAAATACATGAAGTAATAAATAATGAAAAATTAATCGCTCACGCCCCTGACTTATCCGGTTACGATAAAGAAGGAAACCTTTTGTCCCCGCCCTTTGTTGGTTACGGATGATCGCACGTGCTGTGGGTACAAACAGGCCTGTTAGTCGGCTTGTCGTCTGTAACCGGATTGCGATGTTTGCTTTCCTCCAGAGCTTTTGATTGACATGGATATTTGTGTTGCGATACATGAGCTTAGCTTCTCGCCTATTTAATCTTGCGTTCATGTTTTATTCATTGAGGGCTTATAACTTGGAGATAAGATCGCGATTGGTTAATTGTTCATGTATTATTTATATGCACTTAGACGCCCTATTTTAGACACTGGTATAAAAGCTTCGAATAAACAAAGTCTGAGAACTCAGTACAAACAGACGCTTTGTGCTTGTCTTGCCTTTATTTAATATAATTCTATATGACGATTTACAATTTTGCTAATGTTAAGATTCAATTTTATAAAATAGCTTTATTGTTTTTTTTTGTGAGATGTAGTGCAGTTAACGAGGGTGTGTTGGAATCTTGTCGGAAGTTGTATTGCCTGTTATCTTCAATTAAGTGAGGAAAGCTGTAGGAAACGACGTCGAGGAGGCACGCACGCCACGATCGATAGCCGAGAATTACAATGGAAGAATTAGTCTAATAAAATATTATAAGATTCCATTCTATATTGAAAAATATTGTGTTATATGAGAAGCGTTAACCGTTCGATTTTGATATAAAATTTTAATCATAACCGTGATCTTACCTTATTCTATATTAACAAAATATTTAGTGTAAAAAATATTTTGTTTATGGAATGTGTAATTGTGTTTTAATTTAATATGACAAATTCTGTATTATACAATTGTAATTAGTTCTTTGAAAATCGGTTGAATCTATAGTATATTCATGGTCTTTCTAGGTGCGGTATACGCGATTTTGGGTAAAAGTAACCTAGGAAATAACTATATGATTTGTTCAAGAATAATTATTTTATATAAACGCTAATCTTTTGAGTGGGAGGGCCATGTTGTTACTTAGAGTTTCAGTCGAATGGACAGGCACGGCCGGAGAAATACCACTCTCTCACAGAAAACCGGCGTAAACTGATGCAATTGGACTTTGTTCATTTTGTACTCGCGTTTCGTTCGGTGAGTGAGATCTTCCGGTGCCCATCTTTTCCCCTTCCCGTTCTCTTCCCCTGCCCCTCCATTTCCTAGTTTTCCTTAAAGGCAGGCAGTGTGTCTATGGGCAGCGACATCACATTCATGGTGGGCCTCCTGCGCGTTTGCCCCCTCTTCTAAAAATAAATAAATAATAATAATTTGGATGGTACGTACCCGTGTGCGGCAAGGCTATAACTAAAAGCCTACCAGTGCATGGATATGTTGTCAATTTGATGTGTGTAATGTTCGATACATCGCACAATACCACGTTTCCTATGCTAATCCCCTTATCTGACGCGGTTTCAGACCAAACTCATCTAGGATTACCGACCAATGATTCATTGTTAGAAGCAATGTGTTTTTATTGTAATTTCTATTCAATAGACCATTATTGGAAAATTACATAGACATTTCTCTGACACGTATGTTAAGACGTGTCACCCACGTGTTCTATTGATTATCACGCATTAAAATGAACAATTTCTTTGAATTTGGAATGTGTATATTAATAAATCTTTCAAAACGTAAAAATATGGACTATACAAAATAAGGTAACTTATAAACTAGCTAGTTTGCATTTTATTCCTGTGGTAACTTTGTCTATTACTTATTGCGTTGCTTAATAATTCAATTTAGATATAAATATATGGAAATTTATTCTAAAATGTTATTATGATAAACCAAATTGTTTATCTTACACCAAAATGATTTTATATTAACATTCTTCAGTTTAACATAAATTTCATTCAATTAGTGTTCAGGTCGTTGTAAAAAACTATTTTCATAATCAAATAAATATTTTATATTTGCATATCCAAATCTATTTAATTTTTATTCGGTTACAAAAATATTATATTTCGTACCTTTATAAATGCATTGAGATAAGGATACTTGTTCTTAAGCTTAAGTTCTTCTACTTAGCTTTACAAAATGATAACTAACCGAGTTTGTTGCGGATATCATCTCGGTAGAATCCTTGTTAGCTTTAAAATTTGCAATGTGTTGCTGCCTCGTCAGGCACTCGTGACGTACAGTAGCTATCGCTCATAAGACATGAAATATGTATACTTAAACAATTAGATCGATCAAAACCAGCGAATTCTAATGTGCTTTTACAGCACATTATGCCAATGCTTAAACAAAGTGAGGCAAATGTCCCCAAACCAGTTAGCAGTTAGTCCGCAGTTCAAACTTACAGAATTGATGCTCAAATACATCAACAACCAAAATCGGTTTACACACAATCTCTTGCACATAAATTGTTCACCCTGGCTCACTGTGTACGTTGGCTAATTGATTTCGGACGCCCTTTGAGTAGAAATGGCCTGTTCAAATTAATTAACACTAAATTATAGGCACGTCTAAGTTTGCTTTCTTAATGTAAAGTACGTTAAAATTATTTGCGCTCCAATTTTCTTACACCACCTATTTCCAAATTCGCCGAGTAAACAGAGTAATAGTTAGATAATTTGTGGAATGTAACATTTGTTTTATTTGGTTTTAGAAATGTTTGGGATATAATGTGTAGTTAAATGTGAATGTTAGACTAGTCTAATCAAAATAGTTTTTCAATTCGATTCTTTATTAGGCCCGACAACCATCGTTATGTGACAGTGGTTGGGCTGGTAAACGAATGCTAGCCATAAATTGCTGCCTAGTATGTTTCGAAATAAAGTATAAAAAAAGAAAGCTATATCTGGGTGTAGGTTCGAAAGGCAAAACTTACAATGCCTATTACGACCGTCAGCTGAAACCGCAAAAGTTTCTTAATACAGGGATAGTTTTCCAATAGCGAGAGGCCGTGACTCCAGAATTAGTCGAAGATACAGGATAACGGTAATCAAATTATCTGGCAACTTCAACTACTCGCAAAGTTTCAGTGAATCGCGGCTAAACGAAGCTCTAATAAATTAACTTTTATATTAATTGCTGTAACTTCCGACTTTTATTAGACTATTCGAAATATGATTTTCTACACTGTATGTGTTTTTCAAGGATTTATTAGTTAGGTATGATCTAATAGTACGTACAAGTAAAAATTGCCTATAATTACGGTTCTCTGATCCGTTTGATGTTATTATGTATTTTCTAGTATAGCCATTTTATTGGTTATTTACGCTCCGTTTATATAATCGAATTAAGTAATCACATCGTATAGAGTACTTGCATTAATAGTATGAAAGTTTAAACAACATATTACAATATGCGGTTTAGTAATAAAAATAAGCATCGCTTTATTTTCTAAGCAGTTGGTTTAAGATACCGCGCACAGGTGCACCAAGGGACAATTTGTGGGCCACTGATGTTAGTAGTTCCATTGAGTTGCGAGTTACGTCTCCGACAATTCTATTGAAAGACCGAATGAAGATAAATGTTAGACTCGCCTCCATAACGAGGCAAAGTCGACTGTTTTCAATTTTCTTGTTGCACGCTCGATTTAGTGTAAATTCTGAGATGTATTTTCGTTCCGGTGTTTTCTTTCCTCAACGATTGTTTGCTTAGGCCTGGCTGCAGCCGTGTACTATAGCGCTCACCCAGCACTGAATACTGTTACGGAAGGATTGGTTTGTAATGGCATCATAAGAACGGTTGGTACATTGATTTCACTTTTGCATTTGGTTTTATAGAAGTTGGATTATTATTGTGTATACACATGCAATGGTGGTTAAACATTTTATCGATTTTCATTTAATTTTAGAAATATTTGCATATAGGCAAAGACATGCTGGAAATCGGTATATTTCATTGTTTTGTTGAGCGGTTCCTCAAAAGAGTTCCAACTACATTATTATTAATAGTTTAGACTATACTCATTTATTTTATTGGTTCATATGCCCAATTAATAGTTTGATTCTCAATAAAGATAATATCAAAACCAAAATCATCGGCCTAGTTTCCATTTAACTCATTAAAACAAGGTTTGAAATGAATCAATGATGGCAAGTCCCGCGAGTCTCATTTACTGTATTACAAACACATTAATGTACACTATGTAATACCGTCCGTGATATACAATTACCAAATAACCCTTTGGGAGAAATAAGCTGTCGAATGAAATCATATAATGGATGTGTCACTTCTAATTATAAATAATGAGCCGCAATAACTGAACGTGGTCGATTCCGAAATCAGGGGATTCATCTGCGCCATACAGAACGTCTACTTTTGTTTTACCAGGTATTTTCGCATTTTTTTCTGAAACTCATAATCATTCCATTGCAAGCTAACATTCTTCATCCACAACTTCAATTAAAAATAAACACTCGCATAAGAATATCGATGGAGACATCGAATAACTTATATTATGATTTTCATTCGATCGAGATAACATTCGAAGAATTGTCTTGAGTTCAATAATACGTGAAATTGAATAGCACTTTCAATTATTCAACCCAAAAATCTTTTTAAAATCTATGAATTTTAGCCGGAATCGTTCCAATCGGGCTGCGTAATGATCTGTAAAGTCACGAATTGCCTAATAATTCTTTTCGATTCGCTTTTCGACCCCAAAAGCCTCCGATTCGAGGTTTTAATTAGAGTAATATCATTTGTTAATTAAACCTTCCTATATTTCATGTTTCAAATGCGGTCAGTGTTTCTTCATAATATTTGTTTTGTTTTTATATGAAAAGGCCATAAAATTATTTGTGTGTACTAACTTTTTGTTGACAAAATCGTACTTTTAATTTTATTATTTAACATTGGGACAATATTATGTAACATACACTGTATGAACAATTGTAATCGCGTTATTGTTTATCTAATTCGATTTTAATAATAATGAAAGTCGAAAACGACCGGGCCGAATTATTAGCCCATTATATTGCTATTTATGGATGCCATGTTGCTTATGATTATCGCGGAAGCGTTTCGCATACTGCGCTAATTATGAACTTTCCAACTCGAGGTTATAAAAAAAACCAAGAGATTATATTAAAATTTAATTAAAAACTTATTACAATATTCTTAAATTAAATGAAACTACAATTAGCCAATTCGAGGCGTAAAAATAGAATGCCTGCAAATAACATTATTAATTATAAAGTAAACTACACATCAGCAATCATTGGAATGCAGCACGTGTAGCAGCGTCAGCAGCTCGTGTAGCAGCGTCAGCAATCTCCATTAGGGTACCGTATGTAATTCCTCCATCCTCAGAACAGCAACTATTGGAGAACTTTGAGCGAGAATGTTGCTGGAAGTTCAGATACACCAGGTTCCTCTGGACTAGGGGAAATAGTTCTGCTTCTTGCATAATCCTGACATATAACGGGTGTCTTCAACAAATATCTTCGTATTAAAAAGGCAAAGAAAATTATTGCTAATGCCAGAAGAAGAATATACAGTGGTAGTGTTGTATGATACATGGACGAATTGAATTGAGAAACGGGACTAACAGGATTCTGGAGCAAAACTCTGCTTTCGAAACGATGTAGTTTTTCCAAATTGAGAGCATTAAGAGTGATATGCGGAATCATATTGTCTTCATAATTAATACTGTTGTTCCGAATTTCAGTGATCTTCAACGGTTGTCCTTTCACCTTATCTTCATTGTTACTAATTCTGAAGAAATCATTTAAAAGAGAGCATTCATGAGGAATAGTCGCCAAGTAACTTCCAGATAATGAAATAAATTCTTGTCGTTCACACCGCAACTCAACTTTTATAGGCTCAGGGAAGACTAGGCTATAATGACGGTCATCTAACTGCTCCATTGCTGGCCTGGTTACTGTGACCTTTGTAGGGCTGCATGATTTGTCTAAGGATTGCCTGACTATGATGCCCTGGATACAATCGGCTTGTTCTCGTAATTGATAATAATTCGTGCTTTCTTCACAGAGAAGGTATTCACCAATCTTTGGGCATTCCGTCTGTAGATACATTGAAAATTTTCCATTTGTTGCTATGAAAGGATGAATAGGGATAAAGGTTTGTTGGAATTTATTAGGAACAATGGAAAGCCTAAATAACTCATAACTATCATTAGATATAATAGGAAAATTAAAAATTATTACTATCCTATTACCTATAAAATAACTACTCGGTTTAATAATATTATAATATTCCCTTAGGTCAATATCCAAAACCCTATCATTACCATAAATCCCCTTAAGTCTAATTATCATCTGCGATAAATTATCTATGCTTAACATACTATGATGCGTGCTCCCTGCACGTATAAATCCTAATATATTTTCCACTCTTATTAATTCCAAATATAAATCATCCGTATTTTCAGTGATAATTGCTAACAATTGGGCAAATCGTAGAAATGTAGCTTCGGAAAGAACATATTTATCTAAGATTGAATTCAAAGTATGATTAATTTTTTCCTGATTTTCCGCTAGAGTACTAATGAGTTGTGAACATTGACTCATCCAAGCTTTATTAATACTAATATGATCATTTAATTCTGAGACTAATTTCTGTTCACCACTTATTAATAATTCTATTGCTTTATTAAATCTCTCAGCATCAGAATGATCCAAGTTACCCGTGAGACCTTTAATCAAAGATCCTAAACCATTTATGAGTCCTCTTTTAACTCGTGTAGGCTCCAGAGTTTTTAACTGTAAATTAACTTTAACCAACTTAGCATAAAGATATTCTATTTGCAGTTCATATATAGGTAAAGTTGTGTTATCTAATTTATTCCTAAAATAGTCTAATTGGTCATTAATTGAAGTAATACTATTATCTATATCTGACAATTCTAAATATTGTATAAAAGCATGATAGTGAACTATGAATTTAGCCTGTCCAAGTTTAAAGGGAAGAAGACCTGGTCCATTGTCAAGAGTCTCAAGTTTTATCTCTGCTGCTTGTGTCATCGTCATTAACAGTATTAGTCGATACCTGTAACAATTTTGATGTCTTAGGCACTCGTTTTAATCGAGATTTAGCAACAGGTCCTTTTTTCTTTGATGTATAAATATGTATGGGAAGGTCGGCTAATATAGTGTCGTGAGTATAACGTGGTGCTAATTTCTGTCTAGCAGCTAACGGGTTCTTAATAAAAACCTGCTGGTCTGGAACATATTCAACTTCAGTTTCCCTATTATTATTTCTATTAGTCATTAAATTTGTACGATCAATTGATGTAGTTCTATTAATTAACTCATATGCCGTTTTCATTTGTTCTCTATGATGTATAATATATTGTTGCATAAGATATTCATTTAAATTAACATCCAATGGGTCTCTAGGATCAAAGTGTCCTCTTATAATATCATGTGGTCTACACTTAGTAAAACTATGAACCGAACTATTATAAGCAAGTATGGCGTAAGGCATTTGATTAACTGTGGGTTCGTCCTTCTTTTCCAAACGAAGTATACGAAGATGTTCTAATAAAGTGGAATGAAATCTTTCAACGATTCCATTATCATTAGGTGAATGGGCTAGTGTCTTATGATGTTTGATATTGTGTAACCTAACAAATTCTGCAAAAAGTTGGTTATTAAACTCAGTGCCATTGTCAGTCACTATAGTCAGAGGTAGTCCATGATGTGTACTAAAACTTAATAAACCCTGTAAAACACTGACAGCGGTGCCATCTCGTAAATGATATGCCTGACCGTATTTAGAAAAAGAATCCACAAAGGTAAGGTATTTTTCTGACTGGGCTGTAAACAAGTCTAAATGAACTATTTCAAAAGGTTTCGTTGCAGGAGGTACTATATTAAACTGAGGTTTAATCGGATTTCTATCGTACTTGGACTGTCCACAAATTGTACATTCATTAATATATTTAGTAATTTCCTCCTTCATTTTAGGCCAGTAATAACGTCGGGACAATGATAAATAACATTCGTTAATACCTCTGTGATTAGTTTTACCTTCGTGGTAATGCTTTATTATTTCCTGCTGTCTTAGATATTCTTTTACATCTTCTAACTCATTTTTTGCTAAAACAAGACGCATTGACGAACTTTTGAAATTATCCTGTAATATCGGAATGATAGAATACATTCCGAGTGTTGGTGTTATTTTAATAGCCGTCTTAATTTTAGGATGAACGTATTCTTTTATCGCATTTACAACATCTTTTTCTAATGATGATTCTGAAACCTGAATGTGAGTGCGTGTATGTGTGTCAAAAGGTTTCGTTACAGTCGGTCGTCGTTTAATGTCACCTACTATGGTAAAACAAATTTGTCTGTGGAATTTATTTAAAGGTTCATCTGTGATAGGCACTTCTAGGATAGGATTTTCAGCAGTTGTATGTATAGTGGCAGTTGTAGAACCTGAAGGTTCAGGTATTACGGAAAGGTCTATACCACATTCTTCGAGAAGGGATGCTATCTCTTCATTATTAATTTGTATTCGAGACAAAGCATCCGCATTAGTGTTGCATTTTCCTTTTTTATAAATAACAGTATAATTGAATTCACTAAGTTTAAGCCGCCATCGAGTTAGTCTCGAATTTGGTTCCTTTAGATTCATAATCCATTGGAGTGGTTTATGATCTGTCACAATCTTAAATTTTCTACCGAACAAATAAGGACGGAAATATTTCGTTAACCATACAATAGCTAAAAGCTCCTTTTCAATAGTGCTGTAATTTAGCTCACTATCACTTAGTGTTCGTGACGCATAACAAACTGGCTTATCCGAACCTATTGTTCCTTGTGATAGCACACCACCTATCGCTACATTAGATGCATCTGTTGTTAAAATAAATTCTTTGGTAAAATCCGGATATGCTAAAATCGGATCATTGATAAGCAGCGCCTTACATTTTTCAAAGCAATTAACATATTCATAATCAAAACTAATTTTCCTACCTTTTTTAAACATTGAGTGAATGGTTTGGTAATACGGGCAAAGTCAGGGATAAATTTTCGGTAATAACCAAGGAGACCTAAAAATTGTTTTATCTCTTTAGGAGTCTTGGGAATAGGATATTTTTTAATAACTTCTATTTTATCAGGGTTTGGCTTAATGCCATCTTCACTAATTATATGGCCAAGATAAGCTGTTTCATGTTTAAGAAACTCTGACTTATCCATTTGAATTTTGAAATTGGAATCCCTAAGTCTATTAAAAACCTTTTCTAAATTAACAATATGCTCTTGAAGGGATGTACTGAAAACTACAATATCATCAAGATATACAAGACATATCTCGTTCTGAAGTCCCCTAAGTACGTTATCCATTACCCGTTGAAATGTTGATGGAGAATTTTTAAGACCCATGGGCATACGGAGAAATTCAAAGTGCCCATGTTCAACGTTAAATGCTGTCTTCTCAATATCATGAGGATTCATTTCTACTTGATAGAATCCACTCGCTAAATCCAAAGTTGTAAAGTACTGGCACCTACCTAATTTATCTAAAACATCGGAAATATTAGGGATAGGATATTTGTCGTCAATAGTCTTCTCATTTAATTTACGAAAGTCTACTACAAGTCGCCACTTTTGTCTACCAGAAGCGTCAGATTTCTTTGGAACTACCCAAATGGGAGAACTCCAAGCAGAGTCAGAAGGTCGTATGATACCTTGTTCCAACATTTTTGAAATTTGATCCCTAACCTCCTGTCTATGCACGTATGGATACCTATAACTTTTCGTATATACAGGAATTTCATCAGTGGTTCTAATATTATGTTTAATTTTATTTGTGAATGTTAACGATTCACCATCTATGTAGAAAATGTCTGCATAACGTTTACATAGAATCTCTAAATTGGTTTTCTCTTCAGAATTTAAATGATCAGTTCTAAGCCTATCTAATACTTGGCTTACTCGACTAGAATCCGGTTCATTATGTAAGCTTTCAAAATTAAATAAATCGATTTGCAAAGGTAATTCAAACGGTAAAGCAATATCCCTGTCAGTAGGGTTTCTAATTTCTACTACCCCAACTTGATCTGTTACAGTTGTCACACACTCATGAATTATGCAGTTTGATATAAACTGCTCAGGTATAAAAGTATCACCATCACTGTGATTAATTGGTATGCTAATTAATTTTGTTGATTTCGCTGGAATTTTTTCTTTATCATTACGTTTCATACATTGATAACGAAATAACGGTATTTTTGCACACTCTGTAATTAATAGATTATTTTTAAGATCAATCTTACAATTTTTCAACAAATCCAAACCTATCAAACCATCAAAATGATTATGAAATTTATAAATAAATAATTTCATATCTTTATAATTATTAAATTCTGAAAAACTGGGAATAAAAATCGAATGTTGATGGATACTTGTTACTCGGGAGTTCGTAACTTCAAATGGATCATATTTTTTTGGTAAATTACTAAAATATTTATCTACAGCATCTGGGCTTATAAAAGACTGATTTGCACCTGTATCAATCAGAAATTTCAAATGTGGATTACAAATTTTAATATAAGGCAATTCTTTTTTTGACTGTAAATTTAATTCTATCTTTGTGTGGATTTCGTGGGTTTTTCGCGAAAATCCTCATTCTCCTCGTTTTTCAAATTCCTATTACTACTAGAACTAGGAACATTATTATCATGTCTAGAATCATATTCTATAGGTTGTACAGTTAAATTCTGGTGAGGACGATAGTCAAAGTCAAAGTTATTATGACCGTAATATTCACTATAGTGATATTCTGGGTAAAAGTCTGTAGGCTGTTCGGAGTAATTGTAATTATCTATATCATAGTCATAGTCATTATAGTCATAACACTCATTAAAATTCATTTCCCTTGTCTTAAAATAATTGGATGGTGGTGGATTACCATGCTTCATCCAATCATGTCCAGATATCTTGGGCTGGGATGTTTTTGTTACATAGTGGCTAACACCACTCATAGGCTTAGGGCCAGAATTGTTAAACTGTGGTGATCTAAAAGGAATTCTAAAACCTCCATTATTATTTGGCAACGGCGCTCGGAACATTTGCTGTGTCCGAGTAGCTTGATTAGGAAAACGATGTGAGGGCTGATTATAATTCGGTATTGGCCAAGGTTGAGAAGAAGAAAATCTTGGCATTTGATTATTCATATGGAACTTAGGCAATTGTTGAGAATTAAAACTAGATGATGATTTCCTATCAGTGTATGAATGGTTACGTTGTTGCAAATATAAAACATTAATTTCCTCTTGAACCAGTTCCAACGCCTTTTCTATACTTTCGGGCCTCATACACCGTATACGGGACCCGAGAGGATCTTTTAATCCTCTTACGTAAGCTTGTAATGTTAATTTTTTATATAAAAGTCTCTTAGCCTCAACGGTTGAAGCCAATGATTCATGCAATGTTACGTAAGACATTATAGTACTAAAAAGGTTTTGGCACTTCTCATAAAACTCTTGAGGAGTATCACTGCCTTGCGTTGCTAACACCAAATCATTGTAAAGAGCTGTCTCATCTCGTTGATCGGAAAAATTATTAATTAATGTATTACGGATGCCTATCCAATTCTCTGGAATCCCATTCGAGTTTATAGTACGGGCTGCTGATCCCGTGATTCTATTTAATATACCATTAATTACGCATAAATTTGACAGTTCGAACACTGGATCATCCTTTACGCATTGTAAAACTATTTGGTCGCAAATTCTAATAAATCGAGGTAAAATATGTGGGTTCCCATCAAATTCTGGGACTGAACGAAGAGTCTTATAAACCATATCAGCGTCCATAGTAATATTATCACTTAATGAACTAAAACCTAAAAAATTAAACCTTGAATTAGGGTTTGAACAAACACGTTCACTATAATTAAATTGAGAGCTATTCGAGCACTCCGCGGTATCAGAAATACCTAAATCTAATTGATCTAAACAGCGATTCGAGCCTATTTTGCGATTCGAGCTTATTTGACGATTCGAGTCTATAATATCCCTACGAACCTTCCTTGAAGAGGACAATCCCTCAACGTTCTTCGTGGGACGGAAAATATTGGACGAGGAAAGCAACAATAATGAAAAAAAATTTCAAATGTACTCACATTACTCGTCGACTTCTCTGGTTCTTTATAATAGCACTGAAGTTTGAGCGCACCTCGGAAAGTCCTTGAAATTCGAATAGTCTGGTAAACGCTTAAAAGCGAAAGCTACTTTGATCAAGCACGGAGTCAATGTGAGAATCCAATAGCTTTAATATATTGATCGTAATAGCCCCAAATCTATCCTACCGACTGCGCCAATTATGAACTTTCCAACTCGAGGTTATAAAAAAAACCAAGAGATTATATTAAAATTTAATTAAAAACTTATTACAATATTCTTAAATTAAATGAAACTACAATTAGCCAATTCGAGGCGTAAAAATAGAATGCCTGCAAATAACATTATTAATTATAAAGTAAACTACACATCAGCAATCATTGGAATGCAGCACGTGTAGCAGCGTCAGCAGCTCGTGTAGCAGCGTCAGCAATCTCCATTAGGGTACCGTATGTAATTCGCTACTTAATTTTCAAGGAACCAAGCCCCCGGGGAGAACCGGTGAAAATCTAAAGTTCGTGTCAGTAATTAGGAGTGAGGTAGTTTGCTAAGGGTGCTAATCTTTAAGTATGCCATCATGCACTAATGAACGTAGTAGTCGAACTGCGAGTGTTGTGTACAACTACGGCTAATTAACATAATGTTGCATAAGCTTAAGTACTTACAATAGTACATTATCAAAGATCCTTTGTAAATGTAACGCTGATTTTGAATTATGGCGGGATAGTGACTAGTTTTGTGTGATTGACACGAAACATTAATTTTAGGGTTTTCATGATGATACACATATATATGCTTTATACAGATTTGACAGGATTTCATAAGTGTTTCAGTATTCAAAAAAAGTTTAATATAATAGTTATATCTCTCGCAATATTATAAGTATTTTTTTTCAAGTATATAATTCCCCGTTGCGCATAGTTATTAAAGCGTGTTTAATATTTATAAAGTTTTCCTATTATCAGCTTAGTTTACATACAAAGCACTATGTGCTTACAATGTCTAGCAGGCTTCACTTCCTTTCAACCTGTGGAGCAAAATTGAAACTTAATCCTGCAGTTGAACATCAAACTGCAAAATAATGTGCATACATCTAACACACATGATATAAAGAGATATGTTCAAAGATAGCGGACCAATATCAAAAAATGAGTAAGGTAATGTAACTGACGCAACGCTGACTAAAGACATTGGCCACATTCAAGACATTTGCTTTTAGCTCGATCGTTTTGCTGTCCTCGAGCATTTGTAGTTGGGTATTGAACGGACAATTTATCTAATGGTGGCTCGTAAAACGACGTCGCTACGTGTAAGCGTCGCGTGTGTCTTCGTTTCTGCGAGGAAGTCGATGTTTCAGTTCAACTTCCAGTTGATAATGTTCATATATTGTGTGTGAGAAATTGTTGAAAATCGGACGTCTGAATGTTTGAAATTGTAATTTTGAGAAAAAAAAAATATTTTTATAAAAATCTACAGACAAAAGAAATTGTGCGTAGAAGATGAAAATTACACTAACGTAATTAGGCGTCAGGCTATTGAACCGAACTTAGAATACAATGAATTATATTTATTTCAAGTACAGTTCTCGAGTAGGTTGTACGGGTTAAAAGGACCCTAACTACTAATGAAGGGTTGCCGACGTACAATACTCTTATTTATCGTTAGTGAGTTGGGTAACTTTGTGAAAACTAAGCAACTCTAAGACTACAATAGAGTTTCCTACATATCTTAATATTTAACATCCACGATCACTTTTTATTTATATAAATTCAAATTTTTTTTAAATAATTAGGATTGCTAACAACCACTTATGAACGTCACTAACACTTTCATGGTTCACTGCACGCCCGAAGCTGAAAATAATCCACAAGAAAATCAGTGGGGTTGTCATATTCTTGTGGCCGTTTACAATTCCCTGCAGTGTTTAACATCAATTAGTAACAAAACATTGGACCAGAACCATTAAATTCCAAGAAACATTATCCGTGATATAAATATTTTTTCAGTGTGCTTTTTCAATTAATTTCCGAATAATTAGTCTTAGATAGCCCACGGGAGTATCTTATAAAAAATCAAACAGTGACCTTTAGCCTACTATGAGGATAACATTATTTCTTAAAATTAAAGTACATCACAATTATTTTTAAGTATATTATAATGTTCATAAACTGATGTGCGATGAGCATTAAAATGACATGCTTGTAACATTTCGATGCACTGGCGTCGTGGAAGTCTATCCGGGAATCTCATCTCACGATGCTTCTCAATTATCCGCATATTTTAGCACTGACTGTCGCCACTCGACAGTAAAATGCAAAGTATTCCAACAATTCAGTATATTTAATGCATACGATTTGATATTCGAAATTGAAACTGTACTCAGAATGTGTTATGTATATACATACAAGTCGGTAAACACTTCCCTATATTTCTGTATTAACATGTAAATGCTAATCTTCAGTAATGAAGTCACTGAAATGGTTCATATAATAAATTCAATGAGCAACATTGAAGTACATTATATTCACTTTGAGGCTTACAATATCCCAGTTTGAATTACAGAAATGAGCAAGAAATGGTTTCAAGAAGGCGCTTGCTGGGAATAAATTTAAAAAGTTGTTAAAGGTCGCGTACCAGAGGCGATTCAATGGCCAATCAGAACGTCTCACTTTAAAACCTACTTGGGATCTCATTTATGTAATGGAGGCTTACATAAAGTGCCTAATTGGAATTTTATTATTTAGCGCGATTTGTATTGAAACGGAATTACTTACGTTGGATATAATTAAATTTAGTGGCAATTCGGCTTGAGGATTGAAATCTAGTTGGACTACGAATTACAACATCAGGTGGAGTAAAAAAATACCTTTACGACAATCTTTGATTTGTGTTTATAACACTCTGAACCTTTTTAATATTACCCTTTATTGTGAAATGCAAGTTTCAGTCAAGTTGTCAACGCTATTGATTTTTTAATTATTCCCTGTTAAAGTTGGTATTAATTAATTATGAAAGTTTTGTTTTCTTTAAACATTTATAGTAAACTACTTAAATAGATTCACGTATTAAAAATTGCATTACACATATTCTGTTAAGGATTAAAAAATGTGACAGATTTAATTCCGTACATAGGGAATTTTGAATCTTTCTTCCAAGGTTTAAGAACATACATAATGTATAGATGGGTAAATAAATTCAATAAACTCATGACCCACTTCAAAGCGATACTGCAGCTCTCAAAGAGGTCGTATCGGTTTTCTTAAACTATATTAAATATGAGGACTTTTGCGGAAATCTTTTATTTCAACTGTGCTTGAACACAACTTCACAGAATAGTGAATATTTGATATGCAAGATTTAACACCTTATACCACTATACATAGGTATATAGACTGTTTTTATTCGTATTGGTGTTTCCTAGATTCTATTTATTCTTGTCTGGTACAATTAAATAAAAAATACATAATTACGAACAGAGAGTTAGATTCATACAGAGTAGTGGGCGGGCTTAATCTAAACAAAAGACAGTACCGCTTTTTTACCACGCCCAACGCTTTTTGACAAATGTATATATATATATATATATATATATATATATATATGTTAATTTGGATGCGTTTATTTAAATATTTAAGATAGTATTCAATATGTTGCATCGTATATGTATCTGATTGAACATTTATTCCCTTCTTTTCATATGTCTGAATGTCTGCTTTCTTTTCCCTGTGGAAATTATCTAGGTCTCGACAGCGATTTTACAAAACCTCAGAACGATTTCATACCTATTTGAAGCATACATTTTTAACGTGTCAACGAAACAATGTTTATTTAGTATCTAGTAGTCACTTGAGTACGTCAATAACAGTGTCTATTGAGCTATTTTTATCAATAATATCAACACAAACCCTTTTCATATATTTACTTATGAATATATATCTAGATTCCTAGGAAATCTGCACAAACTCTTGTAGGTATAACTCTATTGTGACCACGTTTATAATGTCGTCTTACCATGTTTGTATAATATTTTTATTATCGTCTATATTTTGTGATATTCATGTAGTGGGATAACGAATATAACATCCAAAAATATACATCTCTGGTTATGAAAGCTAAATTTGCATTGGCAACTGGAAATTTGTCGAAGTATTTCAATAAATCATATTATTAAACATTTAATTCATCACGAAAATGTTAAGGATTGTTTCTATTTCAGTTAGCATCTAAGTTGAATCCGGAAATACAGTGTGACCGCAGATCGCGTGGCTTTTACGATTCAATTCGTAATGACGTCTCTTGACTATAACGGCTGCAATAGAGGTTTTGTTTTGAAAATACACTAACATGCACTTTAAAACGTTTTAACGTCGCTTTATGAATAACATTTTTTACGGTTAGCGGTGTATTGTAATTGGGACTAAAAAAGATATGTTATATGTAAAATTTTCATTCGGCTCGAATGTCTTAGCCTGGTTTAGACTTCTAAATTCAAATTACAAGGTTGTCTCTTTTTATATTCATATGTCAATCGATAATATATAATAACTAAAGCAAATATAATAATGGTTTTATTAAATAAAAGATCATATATAATTCTGTTTCTTTTTCGCCATTAACGTATTTTAAATTTGCGTCAATAATAATAAAATAAACAATCATTTTGTGCAGTTTACATAAGTGCATAGTTAATATTACAATTTTATTATTATATCCCTATTCTAACTCCCATGCTATGTATTTTTAAACCATGTAATGTTTAAAGCTTACAAGTGTATTTATCTACAAATAAGATTGCCAATGTTAGTCCGAAGTTGTTTACTTTGCCCAAACAGGTGTTTGCTTATCGGTTTAAGTGTCCACTTTAGGGTTTTTTTAGTAGTTTTAACAACAGTTTGTACATTAGGCATTGGGTAGTTATAATCTTGTAGGATTATGAAGGTATTTCATTCATATTAACACCGACATTCAAAGCGGCCGTGGTAGTATCTTTATTGACAGACTGTTAGCTCAGCAGATTCCGAATTGTCGGCTAAGCTCAACTTTCGGCATTGTATTCAGAGGACTGCAGATTTCAGTGTTTTTCTTTCATAACTCTAGTTTAATAACTGTATGTCAGACGTTTTATCTGTTTATAGAGTTTAAGCAGTTTTGAAACTAAAATAAGAGAACGCTAATAAATGTTTTGTTTCATTTTCAAAGGCCAGTGTGCGTATTAACTTTGGAAATAGCTAATAACAAAATTGAAAGAAATTTGATAATTTTTTGAAACCTTATGAATCACGTATGGCTTAATTACAACCTGTATGTAGGTTGTCTAAACAGTGCATTATTTTCAATCCCGTCGTGTGCCTTCGGCGTTTGTAAATATTTACTCATATCTTATCGTCCCCTAACTCTTAGCGTACGGTACGTTTCCTTTGTCTTCGTACCTTTCCCCACGAGGCAACAGTGCATAACTTTAAATGTCAAACACGCGACTCTAGTTATTGTTCCGTGAATGACGGTTTAAATTTCCGGCGCTAGTGATTTTGTTTTTTTGTATAATCCACACAACTTAATTATATTTTTTGAGTTGTTTAATATATTAATAAAACTTGAATAACTTCGGTAATAATTAAAACGCTAAAATAAAAGTTTGATTTACTTGCTAGTCTGGTACTTTTAATGCCGGCGGCATTTCCTCGCTGTATCGCGATTATACGGTCATTATAGTCACCGGTACTGACTACCAGGCGAGTTGGAGGAAATACTTTACCCAGCATTTTGTGCTTGACAAATGATGTTATATAACGTGGCGTGGCGAGCAAAACCGGACTCGTTCTGCAGTAAAAGCCACGGTGTCCAAGACTATCGACTTTAAATAAAAAAAAGATATATTATAGTATCAATATGTATTTTTAAATATATTGTAATAGTTACTAGATATCATATATACAATAACTAAATCAGTGCACTCTATTAACTACTCTGTAGTACTTTCTGTATTGTTTTATAATATTATCCTATTATATTTAGTGCGTATTCTGTATAAAGCAGTGTAGTGTTTAACTAGTGCTCTAACTGAACTAGTGTTTAAAAAGTTGTTGTTGTTATTTCGAACACCAAGTATTATGTTCAGGCGTAACTTATACATTAATATCTCCTTACTATGTTCGTTTTCATTAATTTTCTTTTCTGGAGTTACGTCGATCTTTAATAATTCCTAAAGAGGAAGCGGCCAACTTGGGAACGTTTATATAAGATGAAGAATGAATACTTGGGAAAATAGCTTTTGTGTCTATTGTTGAAGGATAAAATCGTTTTCTTTTTCAAATGATTCCTCATTTGTTGCTGATGTTATAAAGGGCCGATCGCTGAAGCTGCCGACAAATTGAATGGTGGGCTAGAATCGCTCGCATTACTCCTGGATGAATTTCATTTATATGTATTTGTATACATTTTTTTTCATATTTATTGTTATGAATGATATTTTGACTTTAGTGCTTTTAAAGGAGAATAGTTTCAGTTTTTGATTTTATGTCAATATAAGTCAGTCTTAAATCACTATTAACAGCAATCATGTTTTATTTACAATTTCATTAAATATTCCGTTTTATTTTGTTTATTACATCAGTTGTGTCTCGAATTACTCTCGCCTAAAATTTTTCCTCGTATTTGTCTGACAATACAACACTAGACTCCTTATCGCAACTTAACACTAAAAAGGTTTTATTCAATTTGATATCTTATAAAAGCGTGTCCAAAATACAAATATAATGACATACTTGTGTGAGTTCTATTGAAGTGTCAATGGGTTGGCCTTTGTCGCTGGTCACCTTTTCATACTTCAATGCCTGGCACAGTACTATAATGGAGACGTATTTATGTGACTTGTATGGGTTAACGTCCAAATAAATTTAGTGAGAGACTGAATATTCTACGGAAATTATTAAAATAAAAAGATACAATTATTTACAACTTGTATGATTTTTTAAAAGTAATATTTAATATGTGTAGATGAAAATATTTTTCAGTTGTTTTTTCTAGGAGATAAGTAAGGTCGAAATAAATTTGTCGTAATTTCACATTAATTTGTTTGAGATGTGGCCGCGGACCCTATTGCAGGTTTTTCTACACTCTATTCTTGATTTGGGAACAGACAGAACAACAGAGTTCACAATGTTTTCATTATTTAATGATTTTTAAGTGTACGAAAGTTATCTTTAGAAATAAAGCTATGTATTTATATCTTTAGTTATTTGCCGCGAGCGTCCTTTGTTTAATTGTCGGTGAAATATTTAAGGGTATTTGTCGTGAGTTTCTTGACCGCTATATCTAGAACCCGAACAGAGGCCGATATACAGATAAAAATATCGTAGGCAAGCCGTTAAGAATACTATAAAAATGGGTTTTATTGTTCTCCAAATGAAACTAAACATTCCATTGAAATTATCTTAACTAATAAACAAAGCTCTTAACCACTGAAATGCTTAAGTTATATTGAGTCGTTCTTACGACGATCATTAACCCAACTTATTCTGAAACGCTCCCAAAGGCTTCATTTCCTTAAACGCTGACCACCACAGAGTATAAACCCGTACGAGCTACGTTTGAGTTTCGAACGCACACACATATTCAAATTTAGATAAAATAGGCATTATTTTTAGTAGAATGTTACTTAAATGGG
This sequence comes from Leptophobia aripa, assembly GCA_951799465.1. NCBI lineage: Eukaryota > Metazoa > Arthropoda > Insecta > Lepidoptera > Pieridae > Leptophobia > Leptophobia aripa. The sequence continues at coordinate 6,654,078 of OX637268.1, read as the reverse complement.
GGCAATATACTGACTGATATTGTTAAAAACTAATCAAAAGCCAATACTTATATTATTTTTTATATTAAAAGGTCTCATAGTTATTTACATTGAATATACACTCAACTAAAAACAAATAAGTACACATAATTAGACATTAAAATCAAGAGATTGTACAAATATATATATATATATATATATATATATAATAGAAATGATAACTACGTAAAAATATTGGTAAAAGTTTGGAAGTCATCACAAACATCCGAATAAAAATCTGTCACACTTCTCCAATCAAAACTGTGAAACTTCACCATGAATTGATCATGGGCTGTGGTCTCCTTGTTATATTTGAAACTTTTTTATTTTCTTCCATTTAATAGCAGGCCTGCGATTTAACGACGTCCCCGCTGAATAATTAGAGTTTCTTGCTCGTCAAGTCCCTAATGAATATTAGAATAGCCACTTTTTATCAAAAAAAGGGAACTATTAACGACTTAATATTGTATTTAAAACTCTTTAATCAGATGGATTTTCTTGGATTATGTAACACCAGCCTTAGTTAGCTTTGCAAAGCGAATAAACATCTTAGTAGATTTGCATTTGTGTAAAGTTGAATAAATAGTCAACTGACGAGACATATACAGACAAACTGAGTCTTAATCATACAATAATATAGGGAACCTAATGGGGTAATGTCGCATGTGACATGAGTATTATAAGTATTGTCAATGTGTGAAATTTACGTAATGCTAATGTAATATAATGATAATATTTCTGTTTATTGGACACAATTTGCAACAAGAAATATTCAAATATCGAACGGGCTTGTTAGTACGCTTATTTGCCAAATGTATGGATTAGCCAATGCTAATCCGAAGTCGGGTAGAATTTCCAACATTTTAAAGCCCCTGTACCTACTGTATTTGAACAACAACGGACAATCTGTCATGTGAAACGCGTGACTCGACAAATATGGCCGTGAAATATGTCCCGAATACATTGCTTACTCTAATAAATCTCGAATGAAACAAATTTTCTGGTACGGGACCAAATCTTTATGTTGCATGAACAAAACAGTCAATGTATATTACAAAAGTCCTTTAGATGGTTTTATTTTTAATGTATTAGGTTCGTGAAATCCGGCACTTTTTTGTGTACAGCCGACTGTGTATATATTATAGTATTTTATTGAAATATTAATATTTATTTAAATAAAATCACTTGTTTGAAACAATGCACTGGTGAGTTATTTAAAATGTATTACTTGCCGATTGTACGTTCAATTATATTCTACTTGAGCGTCCCATAGGAGGCTGGTCTTCTCTTATTTCCGACAAACGGCATTGTCTAAGATGTCCCCGGTGTTCCAATCTTATGGTTTGCATATTTTATATAATTCTTACAGTAACTAGAAATTTCTTTTATTTTTAATACAAGAAAAGATTCCATACAATTTAAATAAAAACGTTCACATTCCAAAACGGAATTGAGTAATCAGATATATCGTTGCATCTTAACTGAAAATTCGCCAACACAAAAAGCACACACTATTTTACATTGAAATTTTTCATTTGAAAGTTAGAAGTGCTCAACTTAATTCCTATCGATAGGATGGTTACCGTAAAACCAGCGTAGAAACTATCGTCAATTATCTTGGAATTAAGTTTATACCAATTCCCATTGATCCTCAATGTTATATCCAGCGAAGATAAAATTACAAGTCAATTAGTACTTGGCACAACTTCCTCGTACTAACAGTGTTCATTATTCTTGGACGCACTGTCTAGTAATAATTAATACAAGTCCAAGTTGAACTCATCTTGCAAGTGCTTTGATAAAGTTAGATTAAATTTACATCGACGTGTAGAGCTTTTGTTGTGTAGCTGCGTGGTTTTGCTTTCATCCACAGTATTACCACGCTTTTTGCTAAATAGATTGAATTTCACATTCTCGCGTATCGGCTTTTTAGGTTGTATTGAAAACATTGCATCGTATTTTACATTTTGTAATTTCTTACTTATATTTAAAAAAAAGTAAAGTTAACAAAGCTTTGTACTTTGGTTACATACCAATAGTAAGTTAAACCGTTTTGGCAATATTTATAGCAGGTAATATTAGCCTTTCCATTTATTGATTCAGTACCACGATGCTGTTTGATTGTCTTTTCGTAATGCTGATGTGGTTTAGGATTGGGCTCGAGACTCGGTTTTCAAACTCAAACATTTTAGGTCACAGAGCAACGGAGTAAACGCCTTTTGACAGGATGTCAAGTGTCCTATACAGTCTACACGTGCCTCGTGAATTCTGAATTTAAATTTGAAAGCATTGTTCCCGTCTATATAGACGTAGACGTCTAATAAAGGAGGTTTGTAGGCACATAATGACACATAATGTATTCACTGCCACGCGCCGCCGCGGCCGCTGACATTCTTGAATAAATGTAACGTATGTATGTTTCAAGCTGTTAACGTGGCTGGAGGGCATTGCATAACATATCAATAAATTAAAATTACCAAAAAAATATTTACTCGTGTATCTAGTTTTTGTACACTGTGGCCTTGAAAAATAAAATACAATACTATATGCACTTCTAAATCAAGGATCTATGAAAGTCTCCTCCATTCTATTTAATAGTCGCGTATTTTATAGTTAAAATACTTTTGTTAGGTTTTTAACCCATACCATGATCGAAAATAATAATCATTGTAATGTTTTACCGATAGTTGTTAAAGTATTTGTAAATATAGCATGTACAATTTTAAAAATGGCGCTCTCAGAGAGATTACCATCTATAAAATTAAATTACAAGAATAGCTTAACAAGAAACAATACATCTAGATCTTAATAATGCATGGCCCAGACTATTGGGACAATATTGACATTTCAAGTCAATCTTGACAGACCAGTCTAAGCAAACCCAAGCTTAGATCATGATTACTTAAATAATAGATACGTAAGATTGTATTAAATGATTAATCAGTTTCTTTATTAAAAAAAAAACAGTAGTAATTTATACTAGCCTACGTTTTAGGTTTTTTTAATTGTCATTTTCCTTTTTAAATTAACATAAACGTGTTAAAATCACCGACAATAATTTCCATGTTAGTTTGCAAGGGTTATTTTATCATTGAAATGGCTGGCATATCTCGACATTCCTGAACGGTTGGTATAAATCACAGGTTACATATCAAAACAGATCTAAATTCAATGTCCACGTGACTCCAGCCATTCTTCGGGGGACATAAATCTGTTTGGTCACGATAGCATACGAGAAAAGCCGACGCGGACCGACGTATTCTGTCACATAAGATGAATTTCCTAATTGATAGGATACCTATTATATCGTACACCTCAAAGGCATCAGGCTCTGTCGTTATCGGTTATTGGTTAGTTGTATACATATTCGCGTATTGCAAATATAGCAACTTCGTCAAGTCTTAGTCCAAAACAAAATATGATTAAAATGAACGCGTAGTGATTCTTCAATATGATGAATTATTGTTTGTACCTGAAGATCGATCGATCGATATGGCCGCCCGTTGATCTCATATGTACTAATATTTACTAATAATTTGACGTACTTATATTTGTGCCACTTAGTAGTAATAAATGTATCGATATTTTAGTTCAGGTTTATTAAGTGTGTGTAGCGCACGCAACTTTACAAAATACGAGTGAAACATTTTACATGTGTTTTTTATATGAACATAAATCTTTTAGAGTGCCCTCGAAACTGAAGTTGGTAGATAACAGTATTCGATATCACCGCACTATGACATTGTGTTTACTTTTAATTGATAGATGGCACCAGTTAGCGGGAATCGTTTTTTGAAAGCCGCTCGTGAATTTTTTGCTCATTTTGCAGGTGGATTAATATTTTCACTGGCCTTTAAAATATGCGTTTCTCGTGGAATTGATGATGCAAAGTTTTCATTGACTGGTATACAGTCCGGAAGTTCTGGGTTTGATTTTTTTAGGGTAAACTAAAATTACGTTTAATATTAAACGGGATAGTTAGAATAGCCCTCAAGGCTCAGGTCCGCTGATATTGAGTTGAATTGTTATATTGAGTTCAAAAGTTAAATGTGTTCTTGATATTACCATTAAGTGGGATAGTATTACAATTTCCCACTATTTTTCATTGATACAAATACTAAATACTGTGAAGTTGTAGTTAATATGAAAATATTTATAAACAATATAGACAAAATGCCGGACGTAGAGCTTTTTTAGGTGTTTCGGGCTGTAATATATAGAATTTTGTGTTTTAGTGTGCTATAACATATTGTTAAAAACAGAGCTCTTTTTTAAATAAAAACATAATTTAGTTTTCTGAATAACTCTATATAAAATTTCTCACGAAATATATCATAGTGTAACACGAAGGAATCTTGTTTATTTAAACTTCCGCAACAAAAAGTTTACGCCACAAGAGATTCATCTGTGCGGTAAATGAAGAAAGTTTTTGAAAATAGCCAACCGCCGAGATTCAGACCTCGGAGATTTGTAATTACAGTTTTTGCTAATGTTGAGATCTTATTGATTTCAACCCGCTCATTTGTTGGCAATTAGGTGCCACTGTGGAATAATATTGTTTTGATTTTCTCTTTTACGTATTTATAATCGTATCTATGTTAGTTGACATTTCTTTATCCCAGGACTAATAACACTGTAACACAATATTGATTTGAATTAATTTGTCTTTTATATTATTATATTTTATGGGATTTTTATGGCTAATAAAATCGAATATCTTATATCTGGAGTCGTCTATTTGAGATCCAACACATGAACTTTTTAAAACAATGCTTTCAATGTGAATGATGAGAAGACGTGATGAAACTTTCATGAGAGCACTGCAATGGCTAGGGGCGCGGCACTCAACTCTCAACTTTGTCTTTTAGCGCAATTAATACTTGTCCGTGGATGAAAACATTGTTACAGTCCATAAATCGTCGCATCTGTATCAATTTATTCTATACAAATCAAGAAACATAAAGAAGCAAGATTTTTTTTAATTACCCTACTTTCCCGTTTTCTGATTTCACCGGGTTAGTTGTCATACAGTTGCTTCATGTCATAAAGTTACTCGGCCCATGGGCTTGTCCATAGGTATGAAGGTTTTTGTATTAGTAAGCGATTGCCGGCTGTCCAAAAATCGCAGTGAAACCAAGACTTGTACCGTATTTTTGTGTCATGTGCCGTCAATCGTAGGTTTAATAGCTTGAAGCGTCTAAATCGCTTCTCATTTAACAGCACTTAATTTACCAGTTTGCTGTTGAATGCAATTAAACGTTAGACAATTATAACAAGCTTAATGCCTCAAAATCTCAATCTAGGCTTAGGTTTGGCAAGATACCAAGCGCGGTTTAATTTCGCAAAACTTTAATTTAACATCTGCCTTGGTTATTCCTTTTTTATGTCTCGTGCTTATTGTACAGTAGACATTTAGGATTTTGTTTGCCTTTATTAAATATTATCTACGTACATTTATGGGATTGATTGGTGATGCGTCGATAGTCAGTTGTTTTCATATTTCAGTTGCGTTTTCATTACATTACATTCATGTAAACAAACAATGTGTTTGTTTACATTATTTAAAAGCGTTTCAATTGATTTAAATGTAAAATTTTTGTATTATATCTTATTAGTATTATATAAAGGATATTTAATTAATTTTTTGTTACTAAGTGTGAACGTTGAATATATGGTAACGAGTTTATGTTTAATCAGTTACGTTTTACCGTCTAAATGTTAAAGCATAAATACTAGGCTAAAAATCAATAAGAAAACAATAACACTAATCTTATAGACATGTTTACTGATCACAAGATATATAACAAAACTTTATTTGCCTTTAATCTGAGTTTATTGCTGTAAATGTGAACGAAATGTACCCCTGTATCGTAAAGAGAGATGTGATATGAAAGCGCATTAGCAGATTACATGTTCAGTGTAAACAATGTACTCGGAAGATGTGCAGATATATCACTAATTGTAATATATTATTTGTAAGATATATCATTTTTAGCTATTGTTATTTACTATATGAAAAATACATTATTCTGAATATTTTTTTTGATCCATTCATGGGTTGAGAACGATGTTTAAGTTAAAATAGTGATGAACTGTACAATGTCGATAGATATAAATTTTAATTAATTTAAACATAATTAAAATCGTTTTGATTACGGGGCCCATACAAACTTCGATAAACTCTCTCCCTAAAAGCTTTCTCAAGGATGAATAATTAAAACCTATTATTTCCAAGTCCGAAATTGGCTTAATTAAATCCTTGTTAGACCCTTTCGTGACAGTGACTTTGATAATTTTGAATTAATCATATTTATAATTGTGCATTTTTCATTAAGCCACTTCATCTGTCTTTATCAATGCAGTACTTTATTATATATGTAGCACGAACAGGGATCCGTGGCACGTATATCAAAAAGTTTACCGGCTCTCCCGTTTATTTAGTATATTTCCAAAGAACTCATCCTAATAACTCTCAGTTATATTATGAACGATATAGTATGAAGTACTTTATATAGTTACGCGTATTAACATAAAATATGAGATTCCGTCTTAAATATGTGAAAGAAATAAAAATGCGTGTTATCATTCAAATATAAATCTAATCTAACATACAATATAAATCTTCTTATAATCTATACACAAAACTCTGTCAAATTCGAGACAATAAAGTCCTAACTTTCTTTTAAGTTGATACGGCGACACGCAAAGTGTTCTAATTAAATTTTCGTCAAGTGAGAGGATGACACGGGCCATCTCAAGCCTGATTCGCAGTTTTTAAACTTCATAACTTATATTTTAATTTAATTACGCTTATAATATTCGCTCCGGTCTGACGTAAATTCGCTTAAAGTATAAACTTTGATCAATAAATTTATTGCGAAGCAAAATTATGTGGCAAATATCTTCTCTATTCAAGTGAATAATGTTTATTGGTGATAAATGTTGTCGTGTATTAATATGTCGATAGCGGTGATTTATAACTGTGACAACTGGTATTGAAATATCTTAGGCTATTTGGGTAGAATTTGGTATTCCTTTTTTTATGTACAGATTATATTTGTACAATCTTAAGTTGATAAAAGAATACACAACGTGACAGACACTAGGTTTTCTTCTATAATCCCGTAACTTATGTACAAAATACTTTATTTGTAAAACAAAATTGCATATTAGGCGGATGCTGGAACGCATATTCCCTGTGTTGGGGACAGGACAGGTGTGCAGGACACCCCGTCCTGTCTCCTCCGTGATGCATAATACAAATGTATGTGCATGTATATGTCTGTGTCGATATGTTCGCTTCTAATAAGATAAAATTCTATGTAAGAATGGTTAGAAGCTCCTCCGTGGACCGAAAGTCGAAATGCGACAACATTACGTGTTTATAATGTAAACAAATTTATTACCTATAAAAATTCATCGATAAAAAATATTTTAAATGTGTTTAAAAATTGTGTTGTATGTGATAACACAATCTTGAATGAGGATACATTTTAAATACATATTTTGAGTTGAGAATACATTTTATCGACCGCGATAAAATGTATTCTCAACTCGAGAAAGTTGAGCCCATTCCCATATCGAACTCGGGCCGTTCGTCAAAAGTGACTCCATTTTTTATCAGCACTGTTTTGTTTCGAAAGTATATAAAGCAGGTGAAAGAATAACTCGCAGATTTATGGCAGTCCAAAGTGTAGTAAATCTATATTTTCCCGCCCCTTCCACGCGTTGTTCTACGGCCACTGTTCGTGATCGTTTGAATTTCAAATCAATGTTTAACTTTCCAAGTTCCAAATTTGAATTCGTTATGAATAGAAATTATCGAGGGTTTTAAATGTCATTACTAGTTTAGTTATCAATTATAAATTGATTAAGCAGTGGTTGTATATTCTCACATACGCAAAGAGTTGGAAGGCCTAAGTCTTTTTTCTTCAACTTAAAAGTAAATATACAGTCAGTATATTATTGCTCACACAGTAAAGAGAGAAGAGAAGTAATTTTTGTCGATACAATTGAAAATATTTCAGATATGTTTGTTATAAAACATATGAATTAAAAAGTACATAAGATACAACGTATATTGAAAGCGTGAAAGCTTTCGTTTTGCTCTATTTGATATTGGGAGCTTCGGCTCAGCTTTATTTCGTAAAATAATGATATAGGTCATGTCACGTTGCTTCATTATCGAAATATTGGATCTTGAAAAAGTGATAGATCTCTAGAGTATTTTAGAGTATTTTTTATTTTAATATATGGCGTAATATGTGATTTCTATGATTACGTATTTGAAATACATCGTTATTCTCTGCTGCATTTTCTCTTTCGGTATAAAAAATGGAAATTAAATCGAACGAAGATCTATGTTTATTGGTTGTATGTTTGATGTGTGGACCAAAGAACAATTTTATATATTCCATTGATTAATGAGCTATTTTAATTAAAGAAATTGTGTTTTCACTTATACCTGATTGAACCAGGTATAAAGTAGACTGATATACGAGGCCTGGTTTACTATTATTCCAGCATACAAAGCTAACGCTAAGTTTCACCATTCTCTTTTCACATGAAGACGAGTGGTTTGTTATTTATTTTCAACACTCGGGCGCGCAGTGCTCTCTGCGCTCAACTTCTACAGTCATAAAACGCCCTGTAGCTATTCACCAACTATTTCGAAGCAAATTAGAAGTTGGGAACTAAACGCCGCGTCATAAGACCGTAAGCAAACAGAAAGAGACCATATTAAAACTTGTGCCGAAAGTTGAAGCGATGACGATGCACTGGAACTTGTATCAGCGATGGAAAACGGATGTTTAGATGCTATAATTTTTTAAATCGCTTACTGCAGGTACATAATTAAATTGCGAATTGAAAATTTTGTTGACCCATAATTAATGGAACGCAATCATTGTCGATGTACTATTTGACCGAAATTGACGATTCAACTTTTTCATTTACCCAATGCCCCAGAAATTTAATTGTTATAATAGACGCCACTTATTATCAAATCAAAAACTATATTTTGTCATATAGGTTAAACTTTTTTACACTTATGAATTGCCAAAAAAAATATTTAAAAAATTGTCTGTACAATTACATTTACTGCTAGTTCCGAAATCAAGAGCGTAGAACGGACGAGAGGAACTGGTAACTGGAACTGGAAAGAAACTCTCTGCCACTCCAATAAATCGCGTATGTTTTTCAGTACGGATGTAAAGAGTTGCAACCGTTACACCATGCTGCAGCAAATGGGTAAATATATATGTATATTATTACGTATGTATATTATTAATTATATTATTACCTCTTAGGTAAACTCACCATTTTGCGAAATTGATTTATCAAGTTCTACATAGTTACAGTTTTGTTACAGAAAATACGTTTTTTTACGAAGGCATTTACAGAATTTTAATTGAATATTGTTAATGACAATGTATTTTAATTTAAATTCCAACAGTTAAAATGCAATTATAATATGTACCGAACAATTTTATTTATTTTAAAGCTCTTTATCAGTAGGCGAGTCCCGGTCTATATTTTGGCCGGAAGCCATCTGGTAATCTTACAACCATTAATTATATTTTAACTCGATAATACATACGTGTTTTTGAGCAGTCAAAAGTTTAACACGTCGATGTATATACGTTTGTATGATTGCAGTCATTTTTGCGGTTTGCAGATATTTCATGAACATTGCTAGCTTGTACATAGAATATCACCTTTTTAAATTTAAACGACTTATGTTAAAATCCTGTGTAGTTTCCTATGGGGGCAGACCCGCGGTAAAGTGCAACAATGCCATATAGCTGTAGATTATCTTTCACAATATTCACAACATATGTGTATAAATCTTTACTTTCATAATCCAATTTTTTAAACGCTTACGTATTGTTTAATGTAACTGTAAGTTAGGGTTCAATTTTTTAACTCGGGTTGTTGCGTTCTGTGTGCGCTAAAAATGTGTATTCTTTCTTTTCTAATGGAAACTGACAGAGTTATTTCAATCGTTGTCGCCCTGTCTCCACATGACATGTGGGTTAAGCATTTCGGTTGCTTCACGATGTTTTTTCTCACCGTACATCCAAGTTTTAAATTTCTGTGCACATATTCAAATTGTATGTACAAAGGTGTTATTCGAACCTACTTACCGCTTGATCTCGAATTGAAACCGCACCTGGCAACTATCAGAGACAAATCGGCATGGCCGAGTCTTTCTATATCTATAATCTTTTAAAGGACTCGTTAACACAAATTGAATCAGGGGCAGTATAATTTCCTGTCATGAGACGAGTTAAATCGTTCGTAAATAAAAATGTTGCAATTCCAAACGATCTGTATGAAAATTCAATATCCGTTTGGGAAAATTCAATGAATAAAAGCCAGTGATTAGGGAATTAAATGCATTTGCGTCGTTTGAGCTGAGTTTTCGTCGAAGGCACAATGTTCACTAATGAGAACGCAGTTCTGTTACGTGTGTTTTAATCTAAAATATAAATTTATATATAACAAATTATTGAGCAAATCATAAATTCACGCAACCCCTTCTCTGCGTCTTTTTTGTACAATATTTGATAATACCTGTAACAAAAATTATTTATTTAAACACGTTGTTTCATTTTTGTTATTAAAACAGTAGACCCAATGTTAAACAATTAAAAAAATATATTTGATACGTTACAGAGAAATAAGATTTTATTTATACGAATTTAAGATTTATTAAAAAAGTCATAATATGCAGGCATTCTAAGCTATCAACATGAGAAAAAACACTACGATTCTTAGGATCTCTATCACGTTCCTCAAATAAATATTAGTACCATTCCAATTACATTTTTATACGGCTAGTTATAATAAAATTTCTCTAGCGGGCATAAACGCGTTTTTATGACATCGTTTATATAACACGTTACCAGTAATTTGCAACAATTGTAGCGACTAAGTTTTTATCTGTTTTAGAAGTTTTATTTTAATTGTGACACTTAAAGGCTATCTGTTCGGAGTAGCACTACTTGAAAATCGCACAGTTGATTCTAAGCTAGTGCTTAGTATAATGTCAAACTAATAAAACTATTAAACTGCGTTGCGATATTTCAAATTTAGATTTCGAAAGACAACGAAAGAGGTTATTGAAAATCATATCTTATGATAAGAGCTTGCTACCCCATCTGTTTGAATACCTGTCATATGTTAATCTGTAAACACGCTGATTAATTGAGAAGGTTTGCGGCACGATCTTTGTTATTAGAACCTGTATTCATATGCAAACAACTAAACGAGTGATTCCAGAGAGGTTTGCGGGTTCTTTAATTATGGATATTGCTCTAGTTTCAAGGTTCTCGCTTTTAGAGCGGCTTAACAATTATTACTTAGTGGCATTGTTTAGATAGATTTACGTTGCCCCGGATGTGATAAATGGGTCCTTATAGATATTAATAAGTGGGATATTTGTTCGTGTATGTTTATGGTTGTTGAATATTTAGTGAGTTTGGAATTATTTAATTGAATTAATAGGTGAGAGGGTCTGTGTTAGTAGTATTTAATCTTTATGGAGTGGATTTTAACAAACCGTTAAGGCTTTGTGTTATTTAATAACATTTTCTAAGCCTAACTCTTTACAGCTATATGTTATTGTCATGCAATTTTATCGTATATATGGTAATATGCAATAATATTAAGATGATAAAGATAATCGTGAATGTTGTAAAACACAAACTTACGCAATTCAAACACATAATTGTACAACGTTTGGGTCGTGTGAAGATAATAATATTTCGTCTAATGGTGTTTGAAATTTCATCTCGAATACCGGCGTCGGCAAATTTGTTTTGTTACATGTTTGTTTTTGAAAATGAATTAAAACGCGAGTGTTTTGTATCGTGAATAATCTAATACATGATTTGTTTGCGTTGGTCGATGATTCACGACCCATGCTGGATTGTTAACTTCGAAAGGATCGCGTTTAACTATTGATCCGGTCTACGTATTTCATTTGGCTTTGACTGTTTGCATGCTTCCACGCGAATGGACTGTAATGTCACAAGGGATTGTGTAAAATTTATATTTTCATTAAAACATCGTATGTTTTAAATGTTTAACGGAAAAAGTTTAATTGAAATGTTCATTATATTTTACGAAATGCATAATATAGCTGAAACTTTTTCATTGAATTTTGTCCCGATGACAAAATAGGTCTAGATTTCTAATACGATTGGTTATTTTATTATTTTTATTTTATTTTATTATATCTGTCCCCAAACATCTTATATGTTAAATATATTTGAAAAACAATAAACTTATGAGATAATAAAACTATTATATAGGTATACACATAAAACAATTAAATGGGAACTTGAAACAAGGTTAGTTTTAACATATTATTTTTAAAATTATACGCTTTATTTAAGAGATAAATATTTTTAATCTACATAGGCACTAAAGTGGCCTCGTATCACTGTTATATAAAAGTTAAAAACTGAGTATATTCTCGTTTGTTTTATTTTAATTTCAAACGGGTACGTGTCCAATGCGGTATAGCTCTGTTTACTCTGCCCGCTGCCTCGTCTGTTTGCTCCCTCCCATACAAACACCCCTCATGAAGTCACAGATATAGAGAAAAACCCTCCCTTAATTTCATAATTGAGCAAAAAACAGGGAAATCGTGAATTGAGATTTTGCAAAATAAATATGACCCATATTTAGCGAAAAAGCTTTTAATGATTCCCAAATGTTATAGATATTTTATTAAATAAAATATCTTATCTGGTAATTTTCGTTATTTGAATAAAATACTTAGACGAAATATATATAATTAATTTGTTAAGGCTTTTTTAAGTATCTTGTTAAAAACGCTCTGAGTTTTCTAAATTGGATAAATAAATTATTATGAATACAAAGTAATTATCAGACTACAGTGAAATTCAATGTAACCAGAAATATCGTGATACCCAAATTTTTATGCGTAACTTCGACAATAATCTCTCAAAAGTTGTGAGAATTAGCAGAGCCGAGCTTTTCGGCGTATTAGCCCAGATTAAAGCCAACAATGGGCAGTGGTCCAACACAACATCTCATAATGTTTTGGCATTCAAACAGACGTCTGCGAAGAATGACTGTGCCTTTTTCTTCGTTAAATTGCTGGAAAATGTGAATGGTAAGCTAGCTTTGTTGAGATGACAATTACACAGATTTTATACGCATCAGTAAATGTACAGAAAATAAATGTCGATGTTTTACGTGAAGTAATAATCTTTCGACACATAATATCTGTATTATTTGATAAAATTCATAATTATATCACTTGTTTTAATAGCAAAATGACTTAGTTTTGGCACAATTAGTAGATTAGAATATTACAAGCCTCAATAGTTTAGTATACTTTCAGAGAAAAAACATTACCCCACAAAATATTTATACTGTAATTTAGGTCATCATACGTTTAAGTACGAGAAGAAATATAACCCAGATTCCCTAACAATATATCATAAAACGTAAATGTACGTGACTGTACGAAGTTGATTTACAGTCGAACTACGTGTAAGTCTCATTACCATCTGCCTTAAGAATTTATCTTATAGTATGCATGACTGCTATGAAATCGTACTGAAATCGACTCATGTGCTACAATCAACCTTAGCTAGGGTTATTATAATTTCGGTCTCTTTTGGTACGTTTTTTATCTAAAATATAGAAGAAAATAGATATACAGTGTAAATTCCCTGTAACGTCAATCGATTTAACGACAAACGATCTAAAGTGTCAATATTAATTTCCTTTGGTGGGTTTAGCTTGTATTCCATACAATGATTTTTCTTCTGTCCATTTAACAACCACTCTCTATAACACCATAAAATGGACGGTCCTTTCAGTGCGTTATACAGATTTTACAATGTATTTACAGTTTCAAGCCGAGTTCTCGTTCTAAGACTGGTGGCATCTGTGTGAAAAATAAAACTATAGCCAAAACCTGGATAAAGATAATCTTAATAACAATCATATATGGTCTAGAATTTCCATTTTCTCTTTGCGCATTATCCCAATTTTTATATAGTGCACCGTAGTGTATTTTTAGTTTCGTGTTCGTATGTAGCTTTTGACTTTCGCGATAATATCTGCGAGAAATAAATTGCTGGCACAGATGCGATTTGATAAGCTTAACTTAGTAGAAGTGTGTCTAATATACTCACCGCTTTATGAGCTTCTAACTGTCAAATATTTCACTTTAATAGCAAACATTTTGATAGTGTGCGGGGCTTGTGGTAAGCTATCGTGTAGAATAATGCAGTTCTCGTTGCGTGGCACTGCTTTCAAATATTGTAAACAAATTAACACTAAAAGCCCTCTTATAGATTATTATCACTACGATCTTACACTTTATTATTATTTATACATTTAATATTATAACTTATCTATTCATCACCACTTTATAATTATCTGTACAAACAATTTAATCAAGTCACATTTAGACTACTTAAACGATATAAAAGCTTGCAAATTGCTCTAAACGTTGAGATAAGGGAATTTTTAACACAGTAATCACGCTTAATAATTTTTATTAACCAGCTGAGTTTGTTGTTGCTATCTTCATAGATCGGTTTGTTTTGGATATCAGAAAATTTTTGACGTACACAAGTGATCGCCGCTATGATTTTATGTGTAAAAGATATAAATAAATTTTAATCATAATACAAATATATATTGACCGTTTCAAAACCATATTACAAAACCAGACGAAATACGGCTACTTGCTAAAAATATAAGAATTTCGTAAACATGACGTGATTATAGGGTTTCTATGCACTATATTTTTAGGATGGGTTTGTAATTGCCTTTAATGAGCTTAACTTTTTGTTATAAGGTTTATTAATTTATTCTACTTCGCGTTAACATCAGCCAGCAATTATAATTTAATTTCAACACGTATATAATTCAATTGGAGCCGAATGTTTATAATCAATTTACAGTTTGTGAAATTCCAAAAAACTGATTTAAAATGGCGGGTTATAACTACGTTACCGAAGCAAAATCTATTGCAACAATTCCATTCATGTGGTAGCAATAACGCATTGCATGATATTACATACACAATGAAAGTCATTGTTGATACGACCAAGAAAGCGTCGAGAATACTGCACTGTGATTGGTTATGAATTGTCTACGCTTCTTAGAGATATTGACTAATAAAAATTAAACGCTTCCTGTACTATTTTTAAGTTTCACCCCCTGTAGATAGATTATTTTCGTTTTAATTATATAAATGTAATAGAGCACTGCTCAGGCTGAATTGCGGTAAGCCAATGCTATTTTGTTTCATATTTGTTATTTTTAAGTCTAAAATGTATGTAAATTCTAGAAAACGTAGTACTCGCTAGAAAAGTTGTTACTAGTTTTAAGAAATAACTGTATACATATGCATTACCACATTCTTAGTCTATTCTACATCTGAATTGATATATTATTCAACAAAAAAAAATCCGATCGTCTTCTCATATAGTTTTAAATTATATTTACTTGGGTCAATGGCTAGGTTCAAGAGTGTGAGACGGAGTATTGAAAACTGTACAAACAATTACGCGTCAAACATGTTCAACATATTAACTAATGAGTTCGTTATATATTTGTAGTTATATGCGAATATCATCAGTTCAGTTAATATAGGAGAGTCCTATATGGTTTCCCGATACAGCTTTTAGTATTATCTCCTATATTGAGAATATCAGCTTACAGATTAACAATGAAACAATGCGTAATACACTTACAAACTCAATGTTTCCATTGAACAAATCCGATACGGCTTAAGCGTTTATTTAAAGTGAAAACTTTTAAAGTCTTTACATAAGAGGCATACATTTTATCGTAATAGACGTGAGCCGCGGTTGGAAAATAATAAAAGTCCGTTTTGTGAATGAATCTACGCGAATTGACCACACACAATATTGAATCGTTTCCCATTTCCACGCTTCACACAACCGGCTTGTTTTACGAACCACTGTTTCATTCGTAAAACTACAAAGACCCAATTTGGTTTGGGGCAATTTGTAAATTAAAAACAATCTAATGGACTTTATTTGCTGGCTTTTTTACTGCTAACTAGATTTTTACGGCTTCGAACATACATTGTAAGACTTTAGTCACAAAGTGGAATGTTCTTATCGTAAAATGAACATTGTGATTATGTATCACTTAAATCAATTTATAAATGAAATTTCTCTTCCTCGTATTATAATTGATGTTACGAAATAGTTTTGAATTACGCTGTATTTAATTTTAAAGTAATTGCCTCCGTGACCGGGTTTAAGTATTCGTATAATCTAAAAGCTCTAGCGAAATTGTAGTTTTTTGTTAGCGGTACAGATTAATATCTGAGAATCCGTTTTATCCAGCAAATACGTAAAACTTGTCTAAAACCGAAACTCACCAATTTAAGCGACTCCCATTACAAAGGCCCACACGACGTACACGGCTAATAAAGTCATTTATCGGGCGAAAACAGTGAAATAGAGGTCCACCGGTAAATCAAGCATTTATTCGGTCGAGCCGCGTCACCAAATCACATCCGCTGCTTTGTTGGTTCGGAAATTGTGGATGTGGATATTAAGTCAATATGTTGGATTTGAATTTTTTCGTACAAACAATTTGATAATTGTTTGTTGACAGTCATGATGTCATATACATATCTGTTGCTGTATTTTTAGGTTTTTGAAATTTCTCTTATATATCAGACTTTTATATAACTTTCACATACACATAGACAATTCAAACGTAGTTGATAACAAGTATATTTATGACAATAATAGGCAATTATTGATACAATACCTTTGTCATAATTTCATAAACGTGTTAAACTGCTGAAACAGACTACAGTCTTTAATCTAAAGGTTGGTCAGTTCAAATCAGAATATTGGATCCAGTCGTTGTTAGCCTTAATTGCTTCTACGATATTGCGCTAAGAGATATGGAAAACCCCTTGTATCCGAGTTTGATAAATCCTCTTTACTATACCTCGACTCATTCATTGTATATAAGCGAAAGGTTATATTATATATAGACTTTTCAAAACCGTGGTCACCGATAGACAGCACACTGGGGCCACGGAATTTTTATTTAAACCCTGTTGTGTATACTAACTATAATTATTACATTATATTTACTAGCGGCTATTTTATAAAATGTGGACTATATATAGAATCGTTTTTACTATTACGTTCGTTACTATACAACTTTTATAGCATATAAAGCTTTAAAGCTTTATATGCTATAAACGTTATATCTCGTAATACGTTATCCGAGAAATGGATATGAATCGATTTAACCGACAAAAAGTGTAATTGCAATTTTAATAGAAACCTAACCTGCCAACCGTACTAACCCATCAGTGGCAATTACTTGAATATAAGTAGCCACCATTTTCCAAGATATTAAGTAGGAAAATGAGGCATACCGTTGGAAAATTACCCCAGAATTCATATCACTGTCGTACTAGTTACACCACTCACAGACCATTAAATTTAATATGTGCATTATATTGGTCTGGCTTGCCTGAACGAGCTCACATTTGCTAATGGGGTATGAAATGATGTCACTATACCTATAACCACTCAAGATGCTAAATTATTATCGTGCTACGGTTAGTTATCATCTCATTAGGTCGTAAAGTTGTTTGTACTTGTGATGTACCCAAAATGTACCATAATATTTTATAACAGATTATACATGGTATCAGAATTGTTTATATTTGAGAAAGATATACGAATAAAAAAAGTAAAATATTGATTGGTAGAAATAAAAGATAATTTATGACCCATTAAGAAATTAACATTTTTAACATTTAGTTCAGTATGTCAGTTTCTGTACCCAATTTTTATGTAGTAAATTGCATAACTGTAGAAATATCGTAGCAATAAAATAAACTCTACACGCTAAATGCTACGCAAAATGACTACGTCGTAGCTACGCCGCGCTACGACACAATAGTAACTATTTTAAATATTGATGATACATAATTCTTAATCGACGCTTAACAGAAACGAACCCATTTTCAATATAAAATGTAAAGTGTAACCAAGGATTTTAAACTGAATAATAAATCGCAATTCCAATCCACATGTCCGTATTCCATTGCGGAGTAGACTAATTTTGCTAATGGTGTGTCCTACCGCGCGTTCAATGCATTTAATGCTAAAAGGTATTTTGCAAAAAGATTTGCCGATAACCGATTGGGTTCAAGTGGTTAAATAAAGTACACGTCTATATTCGATGATTAAACTTTTAATGTTTGCAATAATATCTTTTTTCTATAAAGGATTTGATTAAGTTTTACTTATTTAGTTAACAATTATATAACCGATTAAATTTAAATGAAAAAAAAAACTTTCATCTGAACTTCTCTGTACATCCAAGGTGTACACTGTGAGCCGTTGAGGGAGCACCTGTTATTTTGTTATTTCTTATAGTGTTCAGAGCCACATCTGATTATATAAGCTGAATGCTGTGAGATCTCCTTAAAGTAATTAAATAAAAGCGGTTTTAAAATACGCGTTCCTTTTTTAAAATTATAAAAGTCAATATGTGTGCCTCACATAAATCGCAACTGGTTCGGGATTTAGACAGCAATGCGTACTGTACGAATATTTACATCAACGATAACACTGACAGCGCAACGCGGATTAGCCGTCCGGTGACAGAGACATTTGTTTCAGTACCGCGAGATAATTTATTGCGCTGTGTGTGACAATTTATACGGAATAAAAGTTTAGCGTTATGACCTAGATAGCTTTAAAAATATTGGTTATTCGTAGTTTGTGCTAGTTCGGAAACGTCGCGTTCGTTAAACGATATACCTTGAAAGATTTTTAAGATGAAGAGTTGTATCGTATACATAATGACGTAGCTCATATTACATATCAATGCTAAAATTACGTACTAATAGATATTGTAAAAACATGTTCTCCCTTAACACTGTGAGGAATACCATTTTTTTTTTGTTTATTTGATTTCTAAGACAAATAGGATCACAAGACAAACACAAATAATTCATTGCATAAATGGAGACACTATCCTTGTATTTACAAATCTTATCGAAAAACAATAAATATTTTTCATATTGTAACTACAATTTGTTATTACATAGTTTGGGAATCTTGATACAAGTACCATTCAATCAAATAGTCCCCAAATAATGTATTATTATTACTTTACAATTTCGGCTTTAAATTCTAAAGGAAAATTATTCTAAACTCGTTTATACAAATAAGCCACTAAAATCACCAAGTACCCATACTTGAGTAATTTTAGTGGATGTATACATCGCGTGTCAAAATAAATTAAGTCGCTACAATTGACATTCAACTAAGCACTTGGAACACACAAAGATCACAGACATGGCAATGATAATTACACGCTTTACTTGTATAAGCACACTCAATCACTTTAATTAAGATACCCTGTGTCAAGACAGACTCCGTAAACAGTGCTAAGACCTCGTATGGTTAACACAAATATTGGTGTAGGCAACTGTTACAAGAATAAATTAGCTATGCAGTTTTGATGCAACAACCAAATTTTGCCGGTTTCAGTGTACAAAATGTATTTGATTCCGTAACTAATTCATTACACATAGTATCGTGTGGTTTCATTTGTGCAGTTTGCGTCGTACGCTAGTAAGACTTACTCCTACTTTCAACAAAGACGAACGAATGACGAGTCTCTCCAAGGAGTCCTCGTTACTCGTAACACACCCATAAGACTTTAGTATCAGTACAGAATATACCAATATATAAATATACTAAAATTGATAAAAAATTGTGATCTTTCAGTTATAAATAACGAATTTTACACTTGAAAAGATTTGAATCGAAGTCGGTTCGGGTTGCGTACTAATAATTCGAAAGCAGAACGATTGTCGCGGGAGTTAGCAAATACAGTAGTTAGTTAATTAAGATCGAGACGTGATTAAACGTTTCCGAGTTTGAGCGTGATAGATGACGGCGAGCGACGTCTTGTTTCTATATTTTGTAGGGTTGGTGTTTTTAACGGAACACGGAACCAAAAACACCGCACTCGTGAGTTTTAATGTCATGTTTGTTATCTGTCTAACGTGTTTCACTGAAATATACTGTGGTGTGATGCTCAAGATTAATGCAATTATAATTTATGTTAAAGAATTATATTTCATATTCGTGATTCGTAATGAAATTCTGAATGTCCCAGATTAGCTGATAGTAGTCGGTGTCGACTAGTGGCAGTTTTGAAGAGAAAAAAAAATCGTACTTCTATGATTGTAATAAAGTAAAAACAATCATGTGGGCGTGGTATAACAATCGAATCGGTATCGGTCAGTATTTAGAGTGCACTGCACGGTTCCATAAGGGTTTATCGTATCATAGCATTTATATGGCGTATTCCTAAGACGAAAAGAATAACCACATAAAATGTCGTTTGTCTTTATGATTTTTAATAATTGAACCCTTTTTATACTATCTTACATCTGTTAATGTCATTTGCTTCTAGTGTTTAAGTGCGATAAAGTGTTAAATAAATAAATAAATAAATAAATATCAATTATGATTCATTTAAGTTATATAAGGGCAGCCCTAAATAGTAGAAACTAATATGATTACAGAATAGGGCGAACACAATAGATTAATCACGCATAAACATCGCTCAATAATTCCAAACCAGTTTCACGAATCGGCCGTAATTTGTACTTATTATTTATTGTTTGGGAATACAAGTTCTTACGTGTGAGTTTTCGTATAAATTGGGAATTAATTGTGTATACACGGTATCTTAAAGACCTATTATAACTTGTCTGTTTACGGAATTTTGACCTGTTTGCTTTTCACTTGTTAACTTGGTTTTGACTACGAATCAATTGAATTACCAGTATTCAGGTAACGGCAGGCGGAACTATTCAACATCTCTTGAATGCTTGCTTTGTTCCAATTATTATTTTATTAGTATTTAAACATTGAAACACGTGAAGTGAATCCAGTCAGATCAGTTTACAAAACAAAATGATTAAAGTATTATTTTAAGCATACCGAGTTGTTTTCTCATTTCTAAATTTCTTTTGCGCTTTCGTTAATTACAAATTCGAATCGATTTACAAAAAAAAATACCGGTTTTTATCAAGACGTTAAATATCGAAATAAATTTGATTTTCACCTGTATGCAAATATACTGGTCACACCTGCTGACGTGTTATTGGAAGTTGTAAGAACCGTTGGTGTGTGGATAATATTGAATTCTGACGTCATAATAACGGAGTTTACATGTTTTGATCGAAAGCTAGGTTCGAGAGTGTGGCACGGCTTTGAAATTTCACTTTAAATTTCAACTGAATCTCACTTATCTTGACACCGTCTCTTGTCTCATTGCAATTAACACATAGGGCATAAGTCACACCATTGAATTCTGACAGTTCTTTTTGTATTTTCTTATACAAAAAAAACTGTCAGAATTGTCCTGTGTGGTGTATTTGATATAAATAAACTATCCTAAGTAAAAACTAAAAAAGTTCAATTGATATTGCGGAAATAAAAATGAAATTATTAAAAAACCAAGTTTTGTTTATGTACATCTATGAATGGGCACTTCAATTAAGGGTCCAGCGGAGTTTTAATAAAAAAAAAATATCAGGTTTTCATCAAGGCTCATCGATCAAGTCTTCTACATGGAAAATTATTGGGTAAAATTTATACCTGAAGCAGAGTTATATTTTATTTTAAATGCGCATTCTTATTCCGTTTTAAATATTATTCAGAACAACGTGATACGGCTCGTTAATTCCATCTGATGTATATACGTTACAGGTCCGCAGAGCGAACGGATTGTATGGTTCAGAAATACAGAAAAAAATGTGCTTGATCGTGAATAGTGTTGACTGTAGTGGCAGACGAACGTGCAAGTGTCGTGATTTACAAGAGAGTTGAGAAACACTTGACTGATAACAATGGAATATGGTTGAACTCACGCCCTGAACTGTGCTTCCGAACGCAGTGAAAACGAAACCTCACATAAAACTTATATAAATTGTTGTATATATTTACCTATAGTTACTAATCGTTGTCCTTTACAATCTTTTTAGATTATATTTCGTGTTTTTTAAATCATCGAAGCGGTTGTCGTATTTTATGTGATATTATTAGGTTAGGGTAAATGTAAGTGGCAAAACTCGGTTGTGATGTGTATAGTGTAAGTAAGTAGGTGGTTTTTGGGTTTGGATCTGGGCTTAGCGCGGTTGGCCGCGCTGTGATGACGGTGGGTAGTGACGTGGTATTTGGTGCAGGCGCAGGCGCACACCGGCGCCGGTAAAATGCGAGTGCGGCGACGCCCGCGACATCGTACGACCGCTCTTGTCATCGCATGTCTACTCTTCCTGACTTCCCAGGCCGGCGCAGCTGGTAAGTCATGTACAGTTTTAATTTGCGAAAGTCCCATTTGATTTTCACGCAGCTACCTCGCAATAAGGCTGGTATTTTAAAGCGTCTAGACTTTGGACGCTTTCTGATTACCATAATATTGAGTATAATATTGTAATAAAGTTGAAACTTGGGTCGTTCTAAGCAATAAATTGCGACCTTAACTGAATTCTTGAATCTTAATACAATAAGACTACGTAAAACGAATGGGAGTTTGGCCATCTTGCATGCTATTATTAAGTTGTTATTTAAGTATTGCGGGAATGTAAAGAACGAACTGACGATAACACGAACACTAGTAATTATGACGTTGAAATAACACCTAATAATAATTTTGTAATATTCTAATTACCGTCGTGCGTATGGGAATGGGACCACTTGTCATTGACGTTGTGTTATCTGATTTCTTATATATACTAAGACTATTATAATTATAGTGAAGCATACAAATAATAGCACATATTTATATAATATAATTTGATATATTCTTTTGATTTTAAAATCTTAACAAACCTGAAAACTATGTGTAAGCTATTTAAAATAATTACGACAATCATCGCATAAAGGTAGTTTAAAAGTGAGGTCTAACTAGGTTTGCAAATGTTTATTCTTAATACGTGGTAATAAAGGTGATTTTATAACAAATTTTTGTAACAAACTGTGACCTGTTAAAGAGAAAATTAACATAATACCCTGTAGTTATTACGCCTAAGTTAGAAACAGAAGCACACGAGTCTTAAATATGTAGAAATACTTCGAATTTTTATAACTTATTTGAATATAAAATGTCTTTAAAAAAGCAATTTTAATTGAGTCGCTCAGCAGTGTGCTCGTCGTGGGTTTGAATCTCGACTATTTCTTTTATATTTTTAAATAAAATGAGTAAGTATTATAAATATGTAGTTTCACCGGGTTTTAGCTTGTAATAACATTTTAATAAAATTGTAATTATGTTAAAATAATGAAAGTATAGAAAAAGGAATACTTCATCCATTACTATGTGTCTCATACGTGAATGAATGTCATTATAATAAAAGCCTTCCCTTGTATTCAATATCTGTAAATATTTGAAATCATTCATAAATTCAAGCGTATTCAATTTTATTCAAAAAGAATTTCTTACAATCTTTATAAAGCGGGCGACTGTCTGGTTTTTATTTTCTGCATATACGAATAACGCTAAGAATATTTTAACAACATTTTTAGATCGGTCTGGTACTGCTGTTTTAACTGAGCTTGTGAGTTTAATTATTATCAAAGGGTTACCCCGCTATCTTTAAATCGATTATTATTTAAAAAATAATTATTTTTTAAAATGATTGTCAAACAAGTAATTATTATTCTCTATACAAGGCAAATTGAGATTGTCTGTTATTGGTTTGAAATGCTATTTGAATGCAAACAATAGTAAACAAAACAATCTTTAGAAGCAACTATGTGAAATTAAATACAAAATTCTTGACAATAATATATACCACTCTGCATTTGGCAATGGTATTTAACTTCTTAAATTGTTGTAATGTCGTTACTAGCACGCGGCGAGTCATTTGCATAAGGTAGCTTGTTGAGAACGGCTGTGTCCGCCATAAAGTGCGCCACAGGACTTATGAACGCAATTAATGAACAACAAGCAACCAAACTACCCTCTTTACAGGGCCAACAAAACAGCCTTTCGCCGGTTTCAACATTAATTTTCGATTAAGAGTTTTATTGCTATCGTAAAAGCAGGGAATCTCTTTATGCCTCCATATTGGAATAAAAAAAGATTTCGTATTAGAGGAAGCGGATATATATTAGGTACGTGACTATCAGTCGGTTTCGATTACGTCAATGTTCGGCGAGATTTTTGGGTGCTACGCACATGTGCTATAATTATTTGATCACGTTTGTGTCCTATGGGTATGTCATCTCTAGATCTTACCATAAATTCGTATAACATGCATGTGTTAGTCTTACATATATTTTGTCTAATAGTTGTACTATTCTCTATATTTATTAACTATTTAGCACTTATATATCTCATTGCATCATTATATATTATGCTTAATTGTCTATTGTCAGGATTATAATACATATATAATTTGCAATATCAACCAAACACAGTAATCATTGTCATAGCAGTTATATTTTCTAAAAGTAACTGTTTAATAATAATTTTACAAAAGTACAATCAAGGAATAACAATTACGTTTATCTTCTTTGCCAATCGGACCCAGAATGGCCACTTACCACAGAAATAACAAAAGCTATCGAACATTATTCAAAAATGCTTCTAATCAATTCATTTAACATAAAAGATGTTCTAATGAATTTATTTCACAAAAGAGGTTTTAACAAATTCATGTACAATCATATATAAAGATATGATTATACATTATATAACATCGTCTTACTATATGTAACATCAGTATATTAATATGTACCATATTACTATACATATAAAACATGCGTCTTAGTGTAGGTCAAGTCAGGTCAATTTCTTGTTTAAATTATTTTCCACAAGTTGTTTTTATTTTTAAACTATATTATTGCTAATTTCGTCAATATTATTATTATATGTTATTTTAGTTTCAGACATATATAAGTTTAATATTTATTGCCATAGCTGTTGTATTATGTACTTTTTTTTAACACCATATATCCCTAGAGGACGAGTATCGATTCGGTGGAGAAAAAAAAACAACGCCCACGTTTCATTTGCATTTTAATATACACGAGGGATAAGGGAATGAACCTGTCATATTGTTCTGAAATGACAGGCTGAGCTGCCCAAACAGATTATATTTTATTTACATTTTTATAAAAGCTTGAGACATGGACTAATGTACGTTTAAATGTGTCCACATTGTTGTCACGATTTATTAAAACATTTTCATTAATGGTCATTAATATGACATGTTTTTAATATATATGGTATATATATTAAAAACATGTTTAATAATACGGAAAATCTTCGTGTGTCAAGTAGCTTTTAATATTTTGCTCGCTTTATCTTAAGTAAAAAAAACTCGAAAGGATTATCGCATTTAAAATCCTATCAAGTGGCCTTATACCATCGGTTAGATATTAATCTCGTTCCAATAATCGCTTTTGATAAGAGATTTTCCCTCTATTCCCCAGTAATAGAAAGTTTCTGCTTGGATGGACTTTCTTATAAAGTTTAACGGGATGGGCGTTTTGACATTCGATGTTTGTTATTACGAACAATGAAAGTAAACATACCTCGGGATGTTACGACAACAAGCCGAGTATTTGGTAAGTTCAAGTTGATTTTGCATCTAGGAATACTCGATTTCTGCTCCTTAGCGTTCCTGGTATTTGTCGGAACTCAAATATCAAACACTGGGTGTTGATTTAGTTATCGTATTGCTCTTTTTTGACAATAACAGTATTACTATTTGGGTTATTTCTAGTACTACAGAGTACTAAAGATATTTTAGTAAACAAAATGTAACGTAATATAGTGTGCATGAGAGAAACAAAACATTAAATTAGAGGAAAATTTGCAGAATTTCCAAAGCTCTTTAAAGTTGGCTGCATAATTGCGAAAAAGAGTAAAACAACCGACGCCTCCATCCTTCTTTATTCGGCATGTGAGCAAACAAGCTGAGATAAGATGCATTCAAGGCAAAATTGTGAACGCGGAGGGAACAAAAGCAGGTTATTAAGCCAACCTCTAACTAATGGAGAGATAGGGTAACGGAATGACCGCGCTTAAAGACTCTGATGATGCGGGTTTTTGTAAATTTATTACAAAGTTATTGTCAGTACTCAGGTATGCTAAGTACTTTATAACATTACATGTTCTGGGTATATAATAAACTTTATATGTTTTATACATATAAAACCCAAACCACCGTCAACAGATATACGTAGGACACGAACCAGGATTTCCTGAATGAGCATTCAGTGGTCTTCTAACTTTGATTGTAGACTATATGAATGTTATACTACAGACAGCTGTTAGCAAATTATTCTCATATATCTATGGTATATCATTATTTTAGTAATGTAAGTGGAACATGGGTTGGAAAGCGAGACTGCTTCATAAAACTCATGTATTGTTTCACAGTTGCTAGTTAAAGAACATTGCGAAACTATTAAAGTGATTATTAAACTTATTTTAGCTATCGATTGTATGTGCATCGAGCTTTTTTTTCAAAGAGTAACCTTAACATTACATTTTTTAAATTGAGAAAACTCTGCTACGTTATAAAAATACACATTCCTTAACACTGGCGTTAAATGTTAGCACAAAATTTCAGCTATCTTGAATATACCATCTCTAGTATCGGATTCGCACCTCTAAGCATGCATCTTAAGTGTTAAGCCTTTGACATTCTCTCCCTTTATGTCGAGATGACGTGCACAAAACATGGCCATCGCGATGAAAAGAGATGTAAACGCGATATGTGCATACTTTAAACGTTGCCTTTACTTTAGCCGAGTTAATGTATCTCGTATGAGCGGTGAAAGGGTCTTATCTAAGCTAAAGAGGTTGTATCAACCGGGGGTTTATGTATGGCCGAAATGTGTCGACAATGTAGGGCCGTGTATGTTAAGGATGTATTGTGAAAAATATGGTTTTAGTTATAATATAGTTTATGTTAGTGTACAAATTAACAAACGCCTTATTTTATTTACGGTCTTTGTATCGACAATATAAACGACTTGACGTTATCAGTTTAGATAGTTTTATGGAACATATCCAATTCCGATTCTTAAAATTCCCGTGAAAACCAAAATGTGTAAAAATAAGTACAAAACAAATATACGCCTACAATATTTTTCAAGATCATCCATTTTCGTTAGGGATCCGGTGTAACTTGATACGTAATGAGGCACGCAGTCTTTTGATATTTAATATTTTTAAAAAGTCGTTGTTCTCATTTCTTAACCGTATACGTGTACGTTGAGAAAGTGCTGCTTCAAATTGAGTTATAAAAATAACTTTTAATAATATTTAGTAAAAAGTCTTCATATATCTAAACACGTTCTACACCAAATTATATTGATATAAGATCACATTTATTGTTTTGTGATTCGTCGCTCAATTTGCGCGTCAAATTGACCCTGTCTATTTTATGTGAAAGTTGCTTTTCGATTATATTAGTTGTTTTTGTTTCGAGAACTTTTGGCTTGTAAGTTGAAATTTATTGCGGGTGGAGATTGATATTTCTAGAGATATTATATTATTGTAAAGCTTAATAGTTGTTATTTGATGATTCTTTTCTTTTGTCTTCTATTTATATTTAATGCTGACCGAATAAAGTTGTGCCAGCCAGGTTTTCTCTGTCACTCTACGCCCTTCATTTGAGATACGGCAGTATATGTAATTGTAGTTAACGTGATGCTTTTTGGACGAGTCGATCCGATAAAGTTTATCTACCGGATCGAATCCTAACGTCAGGTTATGTTGTGTAAAATATTACGGGGGTTATGTTTTTTACATTAGTTTATTGTTTTAAAGACTAATAAAATAAAGCATATTTGTGTATCAATTACGAAAAATGATAAAATACCTAAACAGTAATGAGTATAAATTACTCTTCAAGTTATTAGATTATTATTTCAAAACTTACGAAGTATCAACTTCGTCTACATAAACGCAGGTATTAAAGCCATACTAAACTAAACCGGCCTGAGAAGGAAAGATACCCACAACTGAACTAAAATGTTTTAAGCGTTATCATTGTAAAGTAATTATTGAATTACTTTCTGAATCACACCGATCAATTATCCATCGTCGTTATGGCACACCCGATAATAATTCATAGCGGGTAGGAAAAAATTACCAAACAACCACCAAGGCCACAGTGATTAGGCTAATATTTTTAATTATTCTTGCGTGACGGCCTGTCGTGAACGGCCCAATCGAATATATGATTAGTGGGATATATATTATCGGCTGTACATGTGTCTATATAGGTTATTAGGTACTTACCCTCGGAAAATATACTTTTATAATCTGTGTCATACAAAACGAAATATTTTGTATGATTTGATGATGTTTACATTATGTATTCAAAGCACATGTATTAATATACAAGGAATAATGAGGGTTCAAAACTCGGGCGACACTAAAAGGCAGGTGCGCCACTGGCTCTTAATTTTGTAACATTTCAACCAAAAGGGTACGCTTTGAGACGAGCTATGTAAACTAAATTAATTTAATTTATACTATTTTGTATCTGTATTGTGCATAGTATCTATATTGCGTAGTAGTCTCATAAGATATTGCTTATTAAAAAAAATATGACAGAGTAGGCTATACGGCACAATCGAATTTTGATTTTAGAGATATACCCACAAAAGCAGAAAGTGATAAAAATATCAAATATTTTTTGTGTACCTGTATAAAGCATTATACTTAAAGAACTTAATGATGGAGTTAATGAATACAAGACAATTTAACTAAACGTATTTGGAGTATATGGTCAAATGCCTATCTTAACTTGTAACTTAACAGTATTTACAAAAATCACCCACAAAAGGAAATACGAAGTGTTTTTAATGTGATGGTTAGTTTTAAATATTGATTACAATGATGAATACAATGATTTATGTTTTTAATAGATTTATTATATTTTATAATCTGTGAGAATAAAGCCTCTATTAGCCTCTATAAGTGGTCTTGAAAAAGTAATGTTTATTTGGATAACTGAACATTCCTTCGAACATGTTCAAACTGAAATATCTACAATGTACCAGTCACAAACAAGAAATCACTTTATATGTTACGACATCATTACGATTTAATGTAAGCTCGTAAGTCGTTACAGTCGCTCATTTTTAGAATACGACATATGATAGAAGATATTATCGGGTCGTATAAATGTTTACGAGTCTAGCACTAAGTGCTTGGGCGAATGCCGAGTTTGCGTATTTGCAATGTACATAGATTACATTGCTTGTGATAACACAGAGTTTTGATTACACACAAAACGCTTATACGCTCGTGTCCATATTTAAGAATAAATATATGATACATTTCTCAAAGACAGTGAGCTTAGCTTGCTTGTAGCGATTCCATTAATAAGTGAATACTTCGTACGCATGTTATTAAATATTTTGTTTCAATTTCATTCTGTATTGCGCTTAAAATTACATGTTACACATTTATTTGAAAAGTAATGTCTACAAAAACCTGAACAGTGTATTTTTGTAGGTACAACTATAATTATTTAATCATATTAATTTAATTCCAAAACAATTTTTTTTTAATGATATTCGCCTACACACTGATACCTCAAATAACAATCTAGTCTTAATGAGTAAGAGAAGTGTTCATTAACACTCCTTACTGTATCTACTATGGGGATAACACTATTTTCATATGATTTTAACAACAAATGATACACTTAAGTTTAAACCCATGAAGTGGTCGTTTATATATAGGTAGGTTCTCATAAAAACATTAATTCCAATACGCTGTCATGTCGTGAATGAATGTTTTAAAAAATGTTTTCACTATTTTAAGAATAAATAATTATTATACAACATAGTACTCTATCGAAAGTGATTCTAAAATTGCTAATCGAGTTGGTTTATAAGTTTTCGCGCCTTTGTGGCCATTTTTCCCATAAAAATACATGCAAATCCAATCCGCCCTTTTGTTTGCGCAACCCATTTCTCCGTCACTGGAAAAAGTCTATGTAATTACTGTGTACAGTATTTCCGCCTTTTGGTCGAACCTTGTGTACGCCGCCTTCACTGAATACGATATACCGTGATTAAATAGGTTTTATTACACAGGAGAGGACTGATCCATTGATAAGGCCGTAGATGAAACGAATCGTTAATCAAACACAATGTGACATAACGTATATGTGAATTTTCAATTTCTGTTGTCTGTTGAAATGTTTCCCGTATAGAATAAAACGGGGAGCTAAGATTAATAAAGTGCAGTTTTGGACGTAAAAATTCTATTACATGACATTAAAGAAAATCAAACGAATTGTAAATAATTATAAAATGTTTATTGTCCAACCAAATTCCAAATGATTTTATTTCATTTTATTACATCTGTCCCCAAACATCTTATGTGCTAAATATATTTCAAAAAACAATAAACTTATAAGATAATAAGGCAAGGTGCACATAAAACAGTGTTGAGTGCTACACTTATAAGAGATATCTTTCATACAACCCGTTTTAAAACGGAGTTTATATTAATAGTGCTAGAAATACACCTATTGTTTTCAACTCTACCTCGACTCAATGTCTTGTGTATCTTAGCCGCTGCAGCAAGGATGTAGCTTTATTTCGCGTAAGAGCTAAACTAAGTGCATATTCATATATGATATTCCACAAGTTTGAAAAGTCGATTTTCAAGCAGTATTTCTCGTCGGGTATTAGCGTTTCGCTGGACTTCCGCCAGGATACAGATGATTAGGTTCATTTTTAAATTTAACACGGTTACCGTTATTATAAGTATGCGAGAGGAGAATGTCAGGCAAGATTTTCTTCAAGAACAAAAATGCTGTAAAGAAGGCACTGTCTGATAAAATCGAACTAAAATTTATAATATTTTTATTAATGTAGCTCTTTAATAAAGACACTTTTGCATTATAAATTTGTTGAAGATCAATTTGTCTCATCTCTACCTCTGGTATTGTAGTAAGTCTAAGAAAAATCTCGATTTGTGAAAATTAAATTTATTTTGTAGATAATATCATGTTTAAATGAAATTACTTGTGGATATCGGGCATAAGACTGATCGATACTACGAAACGTTGTGTGTCCTTTTACGAAAAAAATATCAAGGAAACAGATACAAGAAAGTCCCTAAGGATGTTTTTACTTAAAGTGAATACCTGTCAAAATGTTCTCCCCGAGCTTTCAAATTACTTGTAAAAAATTTCGAGTCATGTGCTTGAATTTTTATGAATGTTGTTTTCTTATTAATTGCGACTTGTATTCCCCAAGTTGTCTGACCGCAAAATAATCGTAAATTTTCATGAATTTTCATCCTCCGTTTTGACCTTTATTGGGCAATTTTGAAGTTACGTTTCACGTCTTGATTAATTTCGTAATATCAGGTTTCAAGTACAACGAATGAAATGAAATACATTTTTGATATCATTTATCTTTTGAAGCCAGCAAGATTTCTATTGTTCTATTTACAGTCGATTATATACTTTTATTTCACGTTTACTGTTTAAAGTTTGTATGGTAGTGTAAAAATTGACGATTCAAAAGTGTGATATAAAGACCTACTTGAATAAAGATATGTTGAGTTTGAGTTGAAATCGTCTTCGTGTTTAAAACAGTTCAAATATCAGCTTTGCTATAGGGATAGCGTTAATTTGGCAATATTGTAAGTAATAATTGTTTTCTAATTAACAGCAAGGTCTTCTTAAAATGTACTCGTTAATTATTTGTATGTTACCTTGCTTCTTTGGTTACTTAATTTAAATACTAGTTATGATCTGCTTGTGCGAAGACTATTTAGGATTCGGTAATTGTCTTATAAACATCCAAATCTATTTCCTGTACCGACCTATATAAGGTGTATAGGCATATTAAGTTTATTCCCAACTCTTTAAATCCTTTAACATTAAGAATTGCTTGACAAATTGAAAATTAGAACTGAGTCTGACACTTGTTTAAAAATACCTATATAATATAAATTAAAGCTTTTTATTTCAAACAAAGTATTATGATTATAAAACAAATTACCACGTATTTATCTGTGAGTGACCCCTTTGATAAAAAATCAAGATTTAAAGTGAAAATCACGCCGCAGCGTCAAGATAGCCGCTCTGTCACATCAATCAGAGCGCCGAGCCTCCGAGATTAGGCTCTGACGTATCAATTTATAAGACAAAGAATGAACTGTCAGTCTTGTGCAGGATTAACGGGGGTAGGGGCCATTGACAGCTCGTGGTGCGCTAATAGATAATTCTTTGTTTTTATAAGTCAATTTTTTTGGGTATTTAATATAATAATATTAATTGAAAACAGCCTACAATATATAAATACGAGTAGATATTTAAAACTATGTAAATCCTGTCCCAGGATTCTATTTGGTCAGCGAAAGACTTACTTTTTTTATTATTCTGCTACATACGTCATTTACTAAACGAAACATGTTCTGAATAAAACTGTATTAATAAAGGGTTTGTAATACAAGACTTATTTATAGTGTTATTATAATTCATATGTGTTTACAATTAATAATTTCGTATTCTCTAACAAATAACCTTACGTTCCAATTTTAATACCGAAGTAGCGACGGTCAAACTTGCTAAAAGGAGTTAGGGAATGTGCGGTTATAGGTAATATCATTAGAACTGTTTGCCAGTTCACGTTTGTTGGGTAACTAAGTTGGATGAAACCGCGAGCACATCCACCGTGGAAGCATATTTTATAAGCTTCCTACACAGCTTATATTAACAATTAGTATGAATTATTTATCCTTCAGTCGTTCCTGTGTGTTTACTGTAAACTCTAGTATACTTATTATTGGCTACAATTATGAAATTGAAAACTTGTCCGGCTTAGATGCAGCGATTCAGTTTTACATATACAGTGTAAACTTTATATAACGACACTGAAGGGACTGTGCATTTTATGGGGTTATAGAGAGTGGTCATTAAACGGGGATAAGACATATTTGTATGGAATACAAGGTAAACCAACCGAAGCCATTGACGAACACGAAGAATTGATTTCGACGTTTTAGACAGTTTGTCGTTAAAACGAGTGACGTTACACTGTATATTTAAAATATATCAGTCGTATTGTCTTAATGTGCCAAACTATTATAAAATTACAGAAGGAAGAGACGGTGTTATAATGAACAACGATAGACGATTTTGTCATTAGTTTAGTGAAGTTTACGTTAAATTCGCGTTATCAGTACCCAGTTGAGAGACAAGTTCTATTGGGATATACGGACGGTACATCACGTCATAAATTGTTTGACTGTTACCTTGATATACGTAGGATATACATATATGGATTTAATATATCAAATGCATCATGAGTTAACGTTTTAATTCAATTAGTGACGAATCACGTTGAAAGTTTCCCTATGTTCCGTTCAATTTCAAATCGTTCGATTTTGATTCTTAGCAGTAGTTAGATTCTCGCGTAATTGCATTTGGGATAACGTCGAGAGAAACGTTTAGTGAAGATGAGCGTTCTTTTGCGTGGTTTATGTCTCGTTAAGTTAACAGTCGTAATTG
This sequence comes from Leptophobia aripa, assembly GCA_951799465.1. Classification (NCBI taxonomy): domain Eukaryota; kingdom Metazoa; phylum Arthropoda; class Insecta; order Lepidoptera; family Pieridae; genus Leptophobia; species Leptophobia aripa. Next base: position 6,620,453 of record OX637268.1, on the reverse strand, counting down.
TAACGTAGGTTTTTGGGATGTCTGATAAGTATTGTAGACGTCGCGGTCGATTTGTTTAAAAACATACTGTTTATTTAATCAGTTATTAACTAAGCAGCCATCCAGACTGCCGAACAGAACGGTTCCGGGTTCGAATCCCGGTACGGTTAATAATGTGTTGTACGTATTTGTTGGCTGTAACAGTTGTGTTAGTAACAAGATATTAATAGAATAGAATAAGGAATTCGTATCGATTTAGTAAATATCTTCCATCGTATCTTTGGTTCAGTTGACCGTATAATTATTTATTTTAATATAAATAATTACATAAGGCACTTGTATGTGCTGATATATTGTATTGTATCCATATAAATAACATCTAAAATATGTCACTTCGACAGTTTTAAAAATTAATACGTATATTCCTCAACACATTTAAAGGTTTATAGTTTATCTGTCTGATCAAGAAAAATAAATATTGGGATGTCAGTTAAAATGTGGAGTATTATTAAGATAAAATATCTCCAAAGAATACAAATTCCACGCTAATCTCGTATTTATTACTTTTGTAATAGAAACAAAAAGTGAAATTGCAAGAGATTTTTGTTGCCCAGTGCAGGAAATATAGCAGCGGAAGATAATTGTTTTCCTGATTAATTCTGAATACAGTAAAACCAGTATAACTTGATCTAGGAATACGCGGCGTTTGTTAGAATTAATGGTTCCCTATCTGGAGTGGAAAGCTTGGTGAATTTTTTAATTCGCGTAATGCCAATTTGAAGTTTAAATTTTTGGTTATTAAAGTACTTTTAACGTCGCTTATTTGTTGTGTACTTCCTTCGGTTAGTGATTTATTTTTCACACAGTTTCTAAGCTATCGTTTATATATATTTAAATGGTGAATAAACTGTTTGAATTGTTTCGTAAATAGACGAGACTGGTAAATTTAATTTAAAAAGTGAGTTTTATGAATTTAATTTAAAATTTAATATCTCGCGGCCTCATCGGCTTATTAGAAGGCATTGCAATTTTCTTTTGTAAATTCGATAGGACCCTGGCGAAAATTTAATTCCGAACATCACCTAGTTAGAAATTAGATTTCCGTTCGTTTTTACATGAAAATACCTTAGCAAATTACCTTACAAATTTATCCATTCGCATTTCAGAAGTTAGCCCCGAATTTCGAGCAGTGTTACCGAATTTTACGGAAATAAGTCGACGTATGTGTTATTATAAATTGGCTGCGGTTGGGTGATATTCAAATGCCGGAATACAAAATCATTTCGTGCTCATTATAGTTTGGTATGGAATGGAATAGCCTACAAGCGTTTTGTACGGCAACTTCGCCTTCTAAAATTAGTAATTGGGTATAATAAAAATAGATATTACCATATAGAACTATATTATTAGACATTTAGCGTAAAGGCCTGCAATGCACTCGTGGGTATCCGTGTGTTGAAGAGTGTCTCTCATGACAGTTCGCTTGTTTTTAAATTAGACTCTTGAAAGTGACCATTCGATACAATCCAAAATCCAGTTGACACTTAAATAGACTTATTTGACCCTGCGATAAAATGTTTGATTACTATTATGTAATCACACATAAAAGCTTTCGGAAACACTATTTCGTCTTATTATTAAGAAAGCCCTTCAGGCATAGATTTTATACTAGAAGCATTCGCGTAAATTTTGTTTCGTGAGGAAAATGAAATTGGGTAGAATTGTGGATTCTTTGATCTTGAGAGTGAGTCTATATCAATCCTAAATGATTGAATAACCAAGAGACGCCTTCGAGCAAAAAATTAAGTTTGGACAGCAATGTTACATCGACAAATAAATCTGATTTTTTTTTCTATAGCTGCTTGTTTACCAAACTTAATTTTTGTTTTTGTTTACCAATATAAGCAATTCGTTTTCTGATAATTTCATAGTTAATCGGTTAGAAAAGTAGTTATGTAACTCACAAGTTTGTTATACTTTTAAACTAGTTTTGTCTATATGGTTACCCTTTAAATAAAAGTCGTAAAATCAATATCAAATATTTATCTTCATTCAGTTTACATATGGGTTCCTGTATGTATAACTCTATGGAAAATTTAAAAAGTTTGATGATTTGATTGTTTAAGTAACGTACATTTAAGCCCAGGCCACAGCCCATGTCCACAAATGTTTATTGTTCTGGCCCAAAGGGACCCTCCGTACGGTGGTCTAAGATGGTGACTATCGCCCTAACTGAATCATATTATTAATATTTACAGTTGATGATTTGTACTATATACATGAGCTTTAGAGTTTATTGTCAGTAATGAAACAGTTAAATTTTAAATATTTTTTAAAATTATCATAATTCTTAAATATAATGCGTTATTTTTTATAAATAAGTTTATTTTTATCATATACTTTGATTAAGTACATATTATAACACTCAGACCACAACAAAAGTGTTAATGACATAAATAGTTATAGTTGACCGTACGGGGGATCGAACTTGGGACTCTCTGTTTGGCAATCCGGAAGTGATTTTTACTACATTTACTAATATAACAAATTAAAATCTATCTATGCTATAGTGTTAATTCTTTTGGTGTTTAATACTTTTTATATATAGATATTACCTTTTTTTTAAATATGAAGTGGGTTTAGCATGAGTTTACAAAAGCGGAAATCTATTCAACCCTATTTAGAGAGCAGCGGAGAAAGCTGTGAATAACTAACGAATACCCTTCAAGCTTGTTCTTGACAGTACCCAAACTAATCATTAGCTCTTTCTCTTATCATTTAAACCCATAATAACAATTTGCTGGGTGCCACTTCGATTCGGCACAAGACTAAATGACTAAGGTAATACATATAAAAAGCTGTTTGGACTTTGGTTAAGTATGGAAGAATAAATGTGTATGGAAAAAAAAGAGGCACCGCGGAGGACAAAACTACGGAGGAGGCCTCAATAATCGTTCCAATATTAAATTTGCGTTAAACATATCAGAAGCTGACTTAATCGTTTTAATAATATGCAATGAAGATGGCGTCCATGCGTCGGGTTGTCCCTCTCCCTACAATATGTCAAAGGACGAAAACTGACCGTTACACCCCCGATTTTGAAATTGGCATTAAATTTAATTCTATTGTCATTTTAACATTTTCTACTTGTACTGGCGTAACTTACCACTTATGATATTGTTTTTTAAAAAAGTCTTAAAATCCTCCTATTCTCGTAACAATTTTACTGCTTTTAAAATCTTTATTAGTTTCAGTTTGTAAGAATAAGGTATGATATAACTACTTATTTATAATGCGATAAATAACTCATTTCATGGACAAAGCTGTTGATAGAACTTTGTATTGTATCGAAACACAACAATAAGGTCGACGAACCTTATGTAATAGCCATAAACTTAATTACAATAGTAGTCACGCAAATGACAGTAGAACCAATTAAAACATGATAATATCATTTCAGAATACTAAGCCACTTTATTGAAACCTTGTACATACATTATGTATTTCTTGTACATAATAAAATCTATAACAATTGTTTCCCTTTTTCATTACAACGTGAATATTATTCTATAGAACGTATTTAATGCAATTAATGCTCAATGCGAAACAAATACCAGTAAAACATATACACTAATGAGATAAAGTATGAAAAATAAATAATCTTATATAATAGTTATAGTTAATGATATTTTTTATTTATTCATAATATTACAAGTATTAACTAGGCATTATTTTATAATAAAAGCTAAGTAGCGTAGATGACTAAGTGCCTCCAACAGAGCTTAGAATTCCTTCGAATGTCAAAAAAAAGATGAACTTGTAACGATTAGGCGACGACTTTATTTATTTATTTATTTAACACTTTATCGCACTTAAACACTAGAAGCAAATGACATTAACAGATGTAAGAACATATAAGAGCAACGGGCGGCCTTATCGCTAATAAGCGATCTCTTCCAGACAACCCACTTTGTTCCTGTGTAGTCTGTTTATTTGATTGAGTACAAGAACAACCCCAGTAGATATCGAGTCGAGATATTTACTAAAATGTTGTTACACATCGATCATATTGTGTTTGATTGTGGTGTACACTTTTATTTTAATATTAAGTCATTGAGTACAGAAAAGCATATTAATTTGGCCAATTGTATGTATTAATATCTGATGATACGTGTATTTGGTAATTTGAACGGTATCGTTCGCATTAAATGGGGTTGTAGATTTTTATGCGCTGTTTCATGATCGGTATCGCCCTTTATAGTTACAGTTTGTATAAATACGCTCTCGTGTTATCTTTTATCGGCCGTTTCACTTTTGTCTACGTTTCAATACGATTCAGTAAACATTTTATAATTATTCGCTTTCAAACTGGAATGTTACAGTTTATTGTGAATTGAAATATTTTGGCGTTGTTGAGAGAATCGTAATGACTCAAAAGGCCAGTTTGAATTGTGATAAGAATATCGAAGGGGATATAACGATGTTATTGTCAACACATTATATTTTATGCGCTTTTCATGTAGTCTACCAGTCAATTGAGTTAATCGACCCAGCACAAATAGCAGAGAAGATAATTTAATTTTAAACATAATGCATTTTTGGGCATTGTTTTTATTCATCAAAATAGGTGTAAGAAAATCTTAAAAACACTATTACCGCGCGCAACTTGATACTGATTGCTTATTTGAATACGTCGTTCCAATAACGTATAAAAACCATTGTTTTGAAATCTCCTAACAGACCGTGCATTACCATATCTTTCGTTGGGTATTTTTTTCAACCCCGTACGGTGCTATTAAAGAAACTAGCCAATAGTTTCCTCTGGGTTGCCGGGGAATATCAAACACTTTTTGCTATCGAGATTTTAGACTGACTTGCATTTGCGCTTACATTGGGGAATTTCTTGTGCCATTACAGCACGATGCAACTGGCTTTTATGTGTACTTCGTGTTAGTTAATGACTTTATTAAGCACTATGTATTTTGCTTTTATTAAACTGTAGCTCAGTGGTTCAACGTTCGATTCAGTTTGAATTCTTTCTTCTGAACTACTTGTTACAAATCATAATAATATAAATTTAGTCTATTGGTATAAAGATCGTAAATTAGTTCTACGTACATATAATATTTTACTGGAGTCATTCCTGGTGATCAGGTGCTACGTAGGACTACTAACGTCCCATTAAATAAATTTTATATTTATAAGATTGTATGATAATGTTATTTGTAAGATTTAAATTTTAGTGACAAAAAGTAAAATAACGATCAATAAGACTCAAATAAAGTCATTATTGAAAACGTCGCGCCACTGAAGAAATTTCGTGAAAATCTAAAAGAAAAGCGCATTTAAACTTCATCCGACTCCATCAATACTGAACTCGTTCAAAATGTGCTTTTTCTCCACTACAAGTGGCTATAAAGAGAACGGCTGAAGCGGTCAATCCGAGTTTCAAGTCAGTCGAAGCCAATCTTTTCCTTTTCGTAGACAGCGTTGAAATATTAATATAGCCGCGAAGCAATGGGAGTACGTGGCTATCATTTTTAACATACGCCGACGGAATACGGCTCTTGAATTCGAGTGTGATTTTGATTTATTTTCACTGTAATAGATATAAGAAACGGAATAGTATTTGACATCTTTCAAAATATATTTTAATTATGTGTAATAGTTTTTATTATTTAACCATATACGTCATCAGAACAGAGTTAAATAATAGGTATAAAAACGGGTTCGTTCCTCGATATTGCACGACTGAACAATATAAAAGAAACACAAAAACGCATGCCTTACGGGACATTAGTGTTTTTAAAGCTGTACATAAACATACAAGGGTAATACTTGTCATCGGCCACGCCCATTTCTCTAGAATCCGTTTGTATTTCCCATTTACGTAATTAAAAGCAAATTTTCGGCCGCTAAATTACTAGATTTCATTCAATTCGTGTTGTGTTCTCTCGGTTTATTGATCCATAAATATGATATTGCGTGTCTCGCTATTTGCACGGTCATTTTCGACATGAACCTTCATGCAAATTGCGTTTAATCAAGGGTTTTTCACGTCATCATGAAACATACTTTTGTCTGCCACTATCCAGTATGTTACAAGTTAGTATTAAAGTGTTTATCGGGCTTTTTGGACAATTATTATGATATATAAAACATTACAAACGTTTTATAGGGCACAGAGGCAAAACTGTCGGTCTGTTGCAGACATTTTTCTTCTCTTGGGATTTCAACAAAAACTATTATTATAATAAGGTTTAAGAAAATAGGTTTTGATGCCAAATAACTCATTTAACTTAACACCAATATTCCATTATGTTAATGAAAATAATGTTTTTTTTTCTATCAAGTTTAACTTTCATTAACGCGAAGCTTTCAATCAGAATGCCCTTACGAAAACAGCAGGCGCAGCTTATCCGCGCCATATCATGTACCCAATCTCGACTTCAATGCAAAATCAACCAATAAAAGTTGAAGAGTGAAATGTCGCATTCGGGCTTCGAGCCAAAAGTTTCCACCAAAAATTGAATAAGGCTGCGAATCGACTACCTCGGGAATTTCGTTTGTGACGTCAAGATTTCAAATTAAAATAAAGTGAAATTTCATGTATTATAAATTACCCAATAGCCGGTAACACGATTAAAATGATTGTTTTTGCCTTTTTTTCGATAGTAGTTATACAAATAATATACTATAAAGATATATACAAAATAAAATTAAGTTTTAAAATTTTATTAAATATATTCTCTCTTTTCTAATCATATCTGTTTATCGTAAAAGATCATTCAGTATATTTTGATAATCCCTTTGATGATGACTGGTCAATTTGAAGCCTTAACATAATTTGATATCGTTGTAACGTCAGCGAGTTATATATTTTAATTATTATAAATCTAATAATACAAATGCTCACAGTACCTACATATTGAATGATGAATGGTTTTGTTTACAAATCTAGATTCGATACATTTATGATATTCTTTATTGTATAACAATCGATGCAAAAACAAGCCACCCATTTACCGATTATATCATACATTTAAAAAAAAATTAACAGCCAGTACATTTAACCATTTTGGAACATTTCACTATGTTTCACTATATTGGCAGGAGTATTTATGTTGAATCTTTTAAACAAGAAATGTTAATTAATTTTAATTAGTTACAGCATTCTGTTCTGTCAAGTTTTAATTTGACAGATCGTACGACACACCATCAAATACCTCTTTGCTCGTATTAAAACCGTTAGCAAAAGCCAGCTTTAAAATTTAGTGAAATAACTTAACCCAGTTTTATCTTTGTTAAATTCATTTGAGAGAGTACTTCGTAGTTCTTAAAAGGGTCATTTAAATTGACGTTCAATATAAATGTATAGAAAAGTGCTCTTTAATAATTTGTTTAAGTAGGCTATGTTAATTTATGGCGTAAATTAAGAGACCTAATATTTTTAAGCTGTTTTTTTTAAGTTTTTGAAAATGACATATTAAAATTGAAACCTTACTTTGCGAATGAATGAAAGTGTAATTAGAGTCTTGTCACGATTGATCGGTATAGGGAGGATCAATTTATCATGCAGAGATTTATAGTCCCCCTAATAGATGACTACAAATAATCATCTAAACGATTATATGTACTTTAACTATATATTATTTTTTAAATTGTGATGACTTGATCGAGGCTGAAAAACTGCAATACCATCGCCTCATAGCGCCCTCACTGAAATTCACGGCCACGCACACAGATACACACACAAATTACACACTCACGCTCAACGCATTATTAATGACATTATATAAAGAGCTGTAAACTAGCCACCCACACATGGATTCCCTAGAATGGGGGCTAACGCCTAAAACGTTACTATGTGCCCAAAACAATTTGTGTGACAAATAAAAGATATAATATATTTTAATTAAATTAAGTTTCAATCATTATTTCCATGATTACATTAAATGTTATGTAATTTATGTCTTATTCCGCTTACGTTTTAATTGTCGACTCAACCCATTTCTAGAGAAACTCTTCCCGCTAAAGAATAACTTTGTAAATCGGCTCGTCCATCATCTTCACAAAGCTTTTCAGTACATTGTGCCCTGCGGGAGTATTTCACAGTACATTACTTTGAAGTTAATGGTTTCGTATTCGATTCTTTTATTTTGATATGAAATCTGAAATGCTCTTTCAACGTTTTATTGACCCTTCACGTTTGGAAAGACGTTGTTTTTATTGTGATTAAATATTTTTTATATTGCTTTTGGCTTGACCGCGATTTTTCAAACTGAAATTATGATATTGAAGCTTTTATTGCCTCAGTGGATAAGTATCGACTATATCTGAGGTTTCTGAGGTTTGGTTGTGATCAAAGCAGTGTTGATTTCTTTATGAATATTTCCCTTAAAAAAGTACAAAGGGTCCCCTGTGTGTACATTTTTTGGTATTTTAAAACATTTTAAAACATATTTACAGAGACAGCCTTTGTTATTTTTTCATATTCTAATTTATTCAACAAAAAAAACATCTGTTTATAGCGAAATTAAATTCAATTTTTTACCAGCATTTGGTTGTTGGAGTTAAACACTGCTAACGAGGATAAAGCGAGAAATACAAAGAACGCTTATTAAAATAATGGTGTAAAATTATACTTATAAAAATACTGAATTTAAATAATTGTTCTGATCTTATTATTCGTTATTATACCTTGTTATGTCCTAAATGTTTTGTGGTTACTATGAATGTGTATTTAATGTACCGAAGGAATTCAGATTGGTAACTTTTAGTGTCGGTTTTTTAATAAGGCCAAACATATTTTATAACGACATTGCGGCTGAAATGTAGTTAATTTTGTTATTTTCTCAGTGCCTAGTTGTGTAGGATTATATAGCCGTAATATACTTGGCCGACTTAACGATCAAAATTAAGTATGTTTTATTGGTCGTAAAGGAGCACCGAAATACCTGTAGAAGCCGTGTTTTTGTCGTGCATCAACTCGGTGTTATAATTTTTCCCACGTAATTTATAGACTTTTTATAGCCTAGTGTTATTGTATTTTACAGGAAATGTTACTAATATTCTTTGGGGGTTTGATTCGGCTTAATCGACATTTTGAATAATGACGACGTTCGTCGTCTTGTTTAGGATTCATCCCACTCTAAGCGTGTAATAACGCGACATTATTTATCCAACAAAGAAGTCGAAGGGTGTGCAAAAGACAACACTAGCCTCTCAGTCAAAGGTAAAGAAAGAAGCAACGAATCTAATAAACGGACTACGTATCCATTCCGTTTGTAGAAATACAGCCAATATAAAAAGACCTCCTTCGCCGGCAACCAATTTACTCTTCGTTAGTGTCCATCAAAACGAATTTAGGAGACGCGACAGGCCAGGATATGGTGGTGCCAATATATGTCCAATTCTGCGAAATGGAAGGGTACACTCCAGGGACCGACACAATGGACCCTCCCGAATGAGAGCCATTAATTCGCATCTTTGTTTCATAAAGCCCTGTGACGCTTCGACGTTGTGTGAACCCATTTAACGATAATTCGGCGTAAACGTTTTTAGAAGCGCTTAAGCCATTTTTTTGGGTTAATTGAATCAAAATGTTGATCCCGAAGCCGGATCAGATGGACGTTATTGTGCTGTTAATGTTGTAAATCAAACGGTAATCGCTCGGGCCGATATTAAATTATATTACTCTCGTAAATGTCAATTATTGCCAGGATGTGCCGGGGGCAGATGTAAATTGGAATAGAATACGTTTTATGTTTAGGTAATTTATTCCAAATTGAAAGTTGAAATGTAAATCACTATGCCGAATCAACTAACTCATTTTGTTAGTATGTTTTTTACATATGATAACTGAAATCAGTTAAACTTAACTACATAAACTAACCAAAACGGTTAATGTAAGTGTATAGCCTAAAGTTATATTTTTTAATATATTGGTGCTTTTGCCCGCCAATGTTAATTGTTAAGTGGAAAATTGCAATCTACACAAACAATAAAATTGAAATAAATTTTTTAGTGATAGATTTTGGATTTTTATGAAAGCCGGACACAAAGGGGTAATGTTTTTGGATTTACGAGAGTTTGCGGGTCTGAAAGTATCGGGTCGCTCCGCAAAGGGTTATAAAATCTCAAATCTTTCTCTTAATAAAAAATGTTATTCGATCTCAGTATTTGCCCCGTGACCGTTCACTGTTCTTATATTTACGGATATTTTATTTTTTTAATGTCCTGAATTCCAGATTTAATTTAGATTATTTTAAAATTGATTTTGTTTTTATTTTATATATTTTCCACATAAATCGTATCGGCATTCACTGAAATCTGAAGAGTCCAATTTGATGAGACTTATCAAAGTCAGCACTACAGGGTTGAACTTACAGCCTACGCTACGGGGGTCCAAATTAGACCGTTCTGAGTATGTTTATACACGAATATCAGACTAATAAAATACACGCTTTGGGAAGTGGACTTCTGGAAGACCACGAAACGTCGAGCTATGTAAATAATATAATGTGTTTTTCATGTTAAAGTAAATTTCGTTTTAATGTGTGTCTATTTTTTTTGAAAGTATATGTTACTTCTTATTGTCTTTAGTTTAATAATACGTACACTCAATTATGATGACATATTTTTGTCGACAACAAACCTTTAAAAAAACATTGTAAAACACAAATTGTTTAACTTATTTGTATTGTTAATACTACATAGTGATAACAAAAAATACTTGGACTTAGTTTGAGTACAAGGATAATCTCCACCCACGTTTCAATACTACGCAAAATATGACGTCTTATTTCTCAAGTCCATATTAAATTCTTTCGAGTTCATAATGTTAGTTCAGGGCTGTCACCGACGAGTTATGAATACCGGCGTAGAGTGAAAAATAGTATAGATCGGGGACGCATTCGTCTGAATGGCATCACTTCGAAATTCTTACTGATACTGACTAATGGTGTATACATAACTCTGAAAATAAATGGGAATTTCACGTTAGATATATCGTCTTTTCGTTGTTGTTTTTATAATCGTATCGCACGGATTGTGTGAAATTGCAATTATATGACGTTAAATATTAAAAGGATTCAAAGGTGTGTGTGTGGTGTCTTAATACAGGTATTTTCGTACTAGGTGCGTCTAATGGTAATGTATAATACCGTAGACTAAATTTTTTTTAGATTATATTTGTTCATTTTATATCAGGATCGAGGTTATTTCCCACAGAGACTTGTGTAATTCGTATGGAAGTAACTATAACTTGGTTTTTTTTTAATTAATTTAATTCAATAAGATATCTAGATGCAAAATAGTGTTGAGAAAATAATGGTTATATAAATTAAGTAACTCCTTAAATATTCACTAAGTGGATGGGTCGTAAAAAGTTTGAGAAGTTTCATTTGAACATTTTCCAAGTTTCCAATAATAACAGAAGCTAACAAGAGATTTAATAAAAAATAATCGCAAACCGAGTCTTCTCTTCTACTTTATAGATCGTACTTAGTTTTACTTTTATTATATCACCTTCATAAAATTACCAATTCAGATTTTAACTTTAAATATAGCTTAGTATTTTTGTTATAAATGAGTTAATTGTTATAAGTTTTTGTTATCTTTTTTTAAGTATACATGTATATCAAGAAATATAGTCTATGATTAGCAAATTAAAAATAGGGGTTAATCGTAGAAGGGTAAACATTTAGGGTATGTATATATGAATGCTGTATAATTAAATCATAATATATAGGAAGTGGACCACCATTAACATTTAGAGATATGAAAATTAATGTTGACCGATTCCCAGACCTACCCAATATGCATACAATTTTCATGAGAATCGGTCGAGCCGTTTCGGAGGAGTTTAGCTACTTGATGTTTAATAGTTAAGTTTTATTGCCCAACCAGAATACATCCATTGTGACATTTAGATAAGCGATACAATTTTAAATGTCAGTTTTATTCCTAACGCACAATTTAAAGTTTTAAAAACAATCTATGGATCAAAATTAATCTCTGGATCGGCCAACAATACCCCCATAGTCCCTTTTATGACCTTTTACATCGATAGAGAGAGAATTTTGTACATTTACGACTCGCCCGTTATATTTTTATGGTCCGTTCATAAAATAACTTTTCGGAATACATTAGAACGTTTGCTGTATAATATTTTCACACCTTATTACATGAAATCATCTAAGTTGGGGCTTTGTTTGTAGTTAGATTTAATCGATTTGTATGCCCAATTTACCAAAATACTTTAGCCTTAAATATAGTACAATTTGAATAAAATACGTATAGATACGTAATAGATTCAGAGCTTAGTGTATTTTAGTATAGATTTTTAATTCTTTACTTTTGCTTGTACTAAAAGCATCGCGAGGTAACTGATATCCAATTATGTCCAATTATCGAGGACGGGTCAGGTCTGGCTTAAACACCTAAAATAATAATTACGCCGCATTCGTTACATATAAATATAATAATTTTCATTCATTAAACGAAGTTAAAAACTGATAAAAAAATAATGTTTAAGCTCCATTAATATAATATATATTATATATACGGAGGCATACTCTATATTGATAAAATCGTAGTATTATTAAAAGGTGATGTTTAACATTTTGTCAGTTTTTAATATTAAAAGATAGAGAATAATAGCATGAAGGGGAGTCCGCGTTTTAATTAAATCTCTGTTTGAAAAACGTCAAAAGCAAATGAAAATCCACTGACGAGACGCGATAGTGCCCTAACTTGTAATTAACTCCCCGTGGTACACTTTTTCTGTTAAAGATGCTTGTAAAATGTAGTTTCATTCAAATATAGTTTATTACCGTGAACTCGATGAGCGTGAATTTTAATACAATTCTACTGGAGTTCAGTGGGTTATTTGTGTAAAGTATTGTTACAGACATTTGAAAAATAAATATTTATTTTTATTTAATAAGGCACACCAACAACACACATACAAACATAACCCGAACAAAATTACAAAAAAAACACACAGAAGGCATGTATGTGCATAAATTATAGGGATGCACAGCATTACAGGTATACAATTTTAAAAAACAACCAAACAATCATATATAAAACAAAAAACAAACTCTATATCTTAGTATTATACTGACTTACCCTTTATAGTATAAAATTTTGTATTAATTATAACCAATCTCAGGTTCACCATAGAACGCAGTCTCTCAAATATGTCACACCATACATCACCTCTATATAAAGTCATATCAATCATATCCCAAGCACCTCGTCATTACTGATTACACATTACAAAAATGAGACTTTTATCCGTTATTCTCGGGAGTAATGGAGCGAAAGCTCTCAATATACGCCAAATAAACCTTTATCATCCCCAATATTCCGCATACGGTAACTTTATTCGCCGTATACTTGACACACAGCCAAGAATAAATCAAATTCCAACGCCAGACGGCACAGACTCATATGACGATCTAATTTAGAAAGTTTCGAGATTTGTTGCACTAAAGAATTATAAATCGTTTACGTTTCAAGTTAGTTTTAAACATTAAGCGCAACAATGACTATATAGATAGTGTTGTTTCGCCTTATAAATTATTAACCGAACAATCAGACCATAGAAAGGCCTAAAGTATGTATCCTTAATGAAGTAAATTGAAAAATGTAATGTGTTTAAAAAGAGAATTGTATAATATATTAAACCGATTTTAATTCACATAGTGACAAATGTTCAAAACCCCTGAAATCGTGAGCATGTTTAAATTTCCCGGGTACGTAAGGAAGGCTTCATTATTCCGCGGTTTTCGTCCGGATTGTCGAGGCGGACGAAACCCGGTTATGGAGTATACACGGTGTGAACCGTTGCGGACGGAAATTTGCATACTGTTCGCTCTTGTTTTTCGAGAATTTACGCTCGTTGAGCTTAAACAAATATTGTTGAATAGTTCTCTCAGTTACGCGGCAATACGATCCGCGATGGCGTAATGTAATGAATGATTCAGAGGGCGCGGTCTACTGTGAAATGAATTCTTTATGTACTCATGAGCTCTAATACAAACTGATGGATTCTATGATAGGATAGTGGATGAGCACTGGACTCGAGTTGAGAAAGTATTATATCTTGTTTGATTTCAATTTTGATTAGACTTCCGCATGCAATATACAATTCAATGTCAACGTGCTTTTGAAAATCAATTATAATAATTCGTAGTAATATAACTGTATCTTTAAAGCCACTTAAACAACACAGTTAATTGAAGGAGACATTGAAATTCCGCCCACGTTCTGTTAAGGGTAGGCTCTTTAAAAAGATAAACACCCATAATCCGTTATCAATTATTCATAGCAACGCTTTCGTAATCTACACTTTATTTTTTCACATTAACCAAGGCAACGCGAATAAAACTTGCCATAGTCTAATCCGCATTGGACGGCTTAAATTCACAATTTACTGGCCGCAGGATTACTTCTCGCAATATTTTTTCCACAGAGCATAGTGGCTTTAGCCCGCATTTGTTTTCGTTACTAGACATTGTCCTTTTCCCGAATCTAAAGCGACAATATCGCATGTATGTATCTCATATATACTTATATTGCATTTTACGTATGAATCAGTGCAGCGACAATGACGATTTAAAAGTGTATTTATACCTACTTGAATAAAGATATTTCCAGTTTGTACCTATGTTACCGGGGCTCGAGAGATTCTTAATTCAAATTAGCAATAAACTACTCGTATTACAGCCTTCTTTTCAACGGGGACCTTAAGTTGCTTTTATGTTTCATCTGCATATTAGTATTCATAAAATGTATTCTACATTTTATAACAAGGCCCTCAGAGTCCATCTGTATTCATTAAGGTAATCGAGATGTGTTTTTTTCCTTTTCCGAAGATTTCAGAAAGTATAATCATGTTTTTACCACAAGTGCCTGTTCGTCTCACCGCTGAACTGCAAACTCGTAACAAGTTGAAGTCAATTTGTGTATCGAATAAAGCCAACTGTATAAAGGAGCCGGGTAGTCCCTAGGTAAAATTACTTTCTAGTTTTATTGTGAAACTGTATCCCAACAAAGTTACAACTGACCAACGTCCGGAACTTTAACATCGGTTGTTATTGATACTCGGGTCCCTGGGATTATACCCTGATGTGATTTAGATACCCATGGTAATATACTTGACTGGTTTAACATTTGGTGGTTTGGTTTACGCAAACGAAAGAGACAGTTTCTATGAATAAAAACATTGTTTGTTTGTATATAATAAAATCGATTTGGTAATTCTGTTTTCATATTTTGAATTTGTTACCTAAGATTCCTTTTCAGTTTACTTACTTACTGTACTTTAGTTTCAGGGTTTCCTTCTCTCGAAATATACCAATGCCATTTCGATACATAAACTTTATGTAATATGTAAGCATGATATCCATTCACGAACTAAATATGTCATGTTTATATATACTTTTTCTTCTTTTATTTTCAATATAATTCTACACAGCGAATAATATTCACGGAAATTGGTAGCGAGGGTAGATTAGGTATATGATGAAATCATATTACATTTAATATCCTATTGTAATTTTAAACGCAATGCGTCACTAACTCCCCATGCGTTGAGTCGTACGCACGTGTTGATATGATTTAAGAGATGAGAAGAATAAATAACGCGGGACTCGCTTACAGATTTTTTAGAACATGTAAAATACAAAGCGGTGTTTTTTTACCAAGCCATAAACAATATAGTCACGCGTCTTTTACGACAAAATATAGGCATACAAATTTACCTTTTGTTTTTTTTTCACGCTTTACGTTATGATTAATAATAAATATTGTATAATAATAGCAATATTAAAATTTAGTTAGTTAGTTAGTTTAGTAAGCTAGGTAAGTAGTTACGTAATGAGTCTCTCCAACATTTACAATCACTATTTGACTTGATAGTTGTAATATTGTTACCTAAAGGAACGTTTTTATATAAATTTTAGAAAGTTTTATAAATTTTCCTTAAGATCATAAGCATTGAAGGTTTAATATGCGTAAAGATAAACAACTGTTACAATTATGTATGAATCGTATGTACATCGGGAATCAAATTATCCATTTCAGCCAACATAAGATTGAGTTGAACAAATATTGGCTCAACATTAAACTCGTAATCAACATTTGACGCGTAATCATTAAAATAAGCATTGTTAATTGATATCGGACGACGCCTAATTTTATCGAGTATATCACTCGGTCTGCCATTAAGCATATCCAATAATTAATTTCAGTCCAGATATTAATTCGTGAAATTTTGATTTAGTGAATATCGGATCCATTAAGATTATATTAATAATTTTTGATCATAATTGGATTGTGCATATTAATTTGTGGATGTTTTTTTATTTTAATTTGTTTAAACGCGGTTAATTCAATGTTAAAATCGCTTGTAAAATGTTACAATTTATCACCTTCTGATATGCATGTAGTTTTTTAGATTTGCATTATCTAAATAGAGCGTTAGCGTACTTTAAGAAATTAAAATACAAAATATAATTGTTGAATAAACACTGAAAGTGTTTATGTTAGATTAAAATAACTTGAGTAAATTTATTGACCCAGCGCTAATATTGTTAGTTGCGAAGTGAAAACTCAAACGGAAAGTGAAACAAGTTAATGTTATTATAAAAATGCGCGCTTCGTGCATTTCTGTAGTTAATAATTCATAACTACTCGATACTCGGATGTAGCAAACCATACAATGTTATGTTTATTTACTGCGAGTTTAACTTAACATTTGATCGCACTTAGCCTTTTAATAAATATGTTGTGTTCTTCAGTTGAATATTTAGTTTCTTTTCACTTTTAAATATATAATAGAAGTGGGCCTGTAACTGGCGAATATTCTATAAAGGTCACTCGTTCAGTACTCGGCAAATTTTCTTTCTTAAAGAAAATGTATGACTTTATCGGGTCCAAAATATAATTAATAATCATGAAAACACATACACAAACTTCGCCTTTGTTTGCAATAATAGGTGATTGATATCTAGTTTCCTACCTTGTTGTAGCGTCCAAATCTCAATAAATTGATTATTTTAGTGTAATTTGTAATGCTTTAAAAAGTGCTTGCCCCGAAAACCTGATTTTACGCCGCGTTAATATCCTCGAACAACATGCTATTCTAATTTTTCCGACCTAAAAACCCCTTTGTCAGAGTTCACGAAGTTTTCCCTTATTAGAAAAAAAGGTTAACACCCGAAAATAAAGAGGCACGGTCGATAAACAAATCTGCTTTACTTTAGCAAACTTGAATTGTGGGATTTTCACACAATTTGTAACAATTTTCATGCTCCGTTCTCCCAACGGCACGACTCGGATATATATGTGAAATTTTTTGCAGTTAATTAAAATCGTTCTTGTTCGCTTCCTGTCAACTGAATTTATTTAATTTTGTTTTTAAGCGGTGTGACCGTTCAAATTTTGTGTTTTAATAATTATTCACATTGCGTAACAATATTTCGGTACACATGTGGCTTCGATAGAATTTTAAACTTAATTTAAGGTAATTTAACAATTAAAAAGACTAATGACATCACTATACTTATAGACTGTAAATGCTTACAAAAGTTGATTTTGACTAGAATTAAAGAAGCCTATACCCAAGAATTGGCTCATGATGAAACATATATAATTACAATTTAATTTATATATTATGATAGTCCCTTTATGAATAGGTCCCGTAATAAAATAGGGCCTAGTATCTAATTGTAAGATTGAACGATTGTTACAACAAATTTATTAAAACCAGCGGTGTGTGCTTGATGCCGTAATTTCAAACCGTTGCACTGTCTTTAACTGTTAAAAACGTAAAACGTTATTACAATTTCAACGTAATACCCCAGTGATAAGGTTTATTGTACTTTGTCAAGTATTTTTATTCTCGGTCGGCCTCGCTTCTTGAATATTGAGTTCTGACTCAAGAGAATTTGGATGAAACAAAGTTCTGCATAAGCGTAGGTCTGAAAATGGAATTTATTAAAGAAAACGACTATTTTCATTGTATATTGTGTGTTCTTGTTTTTGGGTTTTTTTTTGTTTAAAATAATAAAAAAAATCGGCATTATTATCTATGTGTAAAATAAGTTAGCTATGGCTTTCATTAGAGGTAACATAATGGTAAATACTATCGTAAGGTTATAAATAAATAACAATGTAAAATGTTATTAAAAATATATGTATTTATCAATACAAATATAATCATATAAATAACTAGCTGATCCCGAGAAACGTCATTTCTCTAAAAAAAATGTCTCTAAAAAAAGATTTTGGCTGATTCTCAGACCTACTCAATATGCTCAGAACATTTCAGGAGAATCGGTCAACCCGTTTCGGAGGAGTAAGGGAACGAAAACTGTGACACGAGAATTTTATATATTAGATTTAAATAGAAACATATATGCAATGTGGAAAAATGCTTACCCTGTCTTCTTTTTCGACACAATGTTTTTTTTACATTATTTACTATTTAATTGCATAATTTTCCTATGTTGTATACATCGATACCAAAACGATAAATGCTAATCAAATTAAGAATGTAGGCTGCATTCAAAAACTCTGAAGATTACGGTACTATAATTAAATTTATAAAAAATCCGTCCAATCAATATTCGAATCGGGAAATCTCTCGGTTGGCAAATATAACCGCTCATAGTTGCGTAACATAGCCGTTGAATATATCGGATTATCCAATTAATTCAGTTAATCGCTGGCCAAACTAATTAATAACCAACTTCATACTCCAATTGAAATTTAATAGTTTGTTATGTACTAGTCCTCCCTCCTGACCACTTTCAGACTGACAAGTTATTATCATAATAAAGATTAAGATACTACTGAATCGGACATGGTCAAGCCATTGCTTGGTTCTTCGAGATCACTGTATAAGGGCCAGTTGAAAGACTATATTTATCCAATGTGGGCTGTTAGATATTACTGTTTAATTTTATGTTAAACACAAAAAACTAAAAATAGTAACATTAAAGTTTTCTTTACAGCTTGTATGTTCAGTTCCATATAGTATTCGTCCCTTTTTGTTTTCGTCTTTAACGCTAGAGACGGCACGAGTATAGGCACCTACTGCTTACATTATTCATCCGGCTCAAGGCCCAAAGTTCGAGGAAAGACCCTTGTATTTTAATCGTTTGTTATTTTCTAAAAAAAAGTTACGTTCCATATAAACAAAAGCAGTGAAATCTCAGTATATAAACTTCTCAAATTTTATTCGGCAATTTTACTCATATCAGGTTGAAAATACCCTCATTACGCTATTAGGGTAATAGGCGTCCCAAAAACAGCATCCCATTTAGTAAAACGAACTGTTCCCATATTTAGTTGGAAATAGGGGTCTTAACATATAACCTAGAATCTACTTTGCTTCATAGTTTTATTTTTTTACCCAAAAAGGGACAATAGACTCGGAACATTATTTCATGTATTAATAAAATTAACTATGCATAGTTGCTAAGGTAGCAGTGAATAAGAAATATTATTGTATGCAAAAACACTTTCTTTCATATTTTTAAGCAGATATAAATGCAAAAAAGTTACATAAATAAATTCATTAATTATTTTGTTAAAGCGGACTAGAAGCCAGACTAATTGGTGTCGCCATATATTTTAGCAGATTTACTGTGCAATTACGCTTGCGTATTTTTCACTATAAGTATTTTTGGATTAAAAATTTATTGGAAGTTTATTGTGAGTATTAAAATCAGTTTGATAACTGTTAAAATTAATGAGAATAATTTTGTACTTGATCGGAAATGCATTAGAGATCTGTGCCCTCCTATTGAATAGAATAGATAAATCATCACCACTCCATACGAAATTTTAAAGGCAAATTTCTGTTCCTTATAACACTAGATTCCTATTTCTTCCGTTACCTGGAAGAGCTCGTTTTCCAGCGAATAGGCCGCCTACAATTGGTCGACTACAAAGTAAATTTGACTCGGATTCCGTTCGAATTTACGGAATCGCAGAATATTATTCTAATTTAATTTGTATTCTAACAATCGTCTCGGTTTATTGTTGGCTGGGGCCCAAATTGTTTATTATATGCAATTGAATATTGATTAATATTTGCATATATACACATCGTTAAGGTAAAAACTAAGTAAGTAAGTAAGGTAAGTTAAATAAAGATTCAATATTATATATATTGCAAGCAAACAAAAGCGACACTTACGAATATGTATTTGGTTTAGACTTGTATATAGTACGTATTTAAGCTTCATAGAAACGTCGTGATAGGTATATATATATATATATATATATGTATATATATATATATATATATATGTATATATATATATATATATATATATATAATAATAATACTATTCATGTTATATTATTTATACAATAATTTTACCAGATGTTTTTTTCTGGTTAACACAAAATAGAATAATTCTATCTTTGCTAGTTACTTCAAATATGTATATTTAAAAAATCAATATAAAAAGAGAATGCAATAAAGAATTCCGACCCTGATTCCAATTTTTTTGCCTTTCAGAGGCTTTTATCGACATTGATGTATTAACCTATATTGTTGTTTCTTTGGCCTATATTCTTGGTTCTTTCGTGGATATTGTACGAACTTCTGGTCTAAATATCCTTTTGAATGGTGGAGGTTCTTGAAATACCCTTTTCATGTTGTATTTATGATGTATTGCAGAGAAGAGACGTTATTCGTTTTGAGAATGTTTAATATAAATCACTACAAACACTTGATCTGGCTTTATTTTTGTATTATTTTGAATTTTTCACCAATATCAAAGGCAGTATAATATAATAAGGTTGTTTCGAACACCCTTTTATGCTTCTAGTTTGGGTAACAACCTCGACAAACTCGCGTAATATTTAGAACACTCAAGTAAAGTCTCAATATAATGTGAATGAATTTTTAATCTTGTAACTCCGCTTAAATGAGAGCCTTAATAATCGTAGGTAGTGGCGTAAAATTTCTGCTAAAAGCGATAGCATTTTTAATTATTTGTTTTATTTATGGCATGTCTTTAGCTTATGCTAAAGCTTTAGCGTAATGTATTTCAGTAGTATATCACTCTAATATGTCGGTCACCTTACATTGAAAGTTGTTTGCGTACAAGTAAAGATTTATTGGTGCACAGACAAGGTATGCACGCATGACTTTAGAGGTAATGTTGCACCGATCACCAACCACTAGACTTAGCTTCAGTCCAAATTCGTGGGTTTAATGCGTGCGTAGCTGTGCGTAGATCGTTACGTAAAGCGTAGCACTCTACGAAAATCTCGTATGACCAGAAGCTCTAAGAAAGTAGAAATACGCTTATGTTAATATTCAAAATTCATACACATTATTTTATAATAAAAAAATCTACTACAAAACACATTTTAATGTTTCTTTTTAGTATGATTGTTCTCGGTGTAGCATTTACAATACCTGTTGTCTGTTAAAAGGCAAGAATAGACTATTTTTACTTCGTCTAGTTTTAATTACATGTAGCTAAGATAAAAGCTTGGAAAACCCCTGGTACTTTGTTTGCTCTGTAATAAATCTAGGTTACACTTAAAGCTTAATGTAAATGAGGTTAAGATTACACCTATATATCACTATCATATAATATGTAGAACTTTAACAGTTTACAGCACGGGTAACATGTCAGCACATTATTCATACTTCTAGTTATTGTTTCACAGAAAAATAATTACACAAAACTAATAAACAATACGTGTTTAACACTTTTTTTCGGCATAGTTATCTATTTTCTCAAATGTGGCCCATGTACACTTATTTCTGTTAGCGTTTCTTCATATAAATTGGTTGCCAAATGTGGCGGCCCATATTGTTTATTTTACCAACATTTTAGCAATCAACAAGGTTTGATTGCTAAAAACTCGTTGCTTTAATTGAAATATTACTATGGCCTACGTAATTTTTGGGTGGGTTTTATTTGCTTTTTCATTTGCGACGATATTAATATTTGTTACATACCTATTATATCACATAATAGTTTAAAGCAATAACAAATCAAACAAGATAAAGATCACACGTTTATAACATCCAATTTTCCCAATATTCAAGGAAATTTTATTAATTAATCGCGGAGCAGGCTCCGCTGCGACTCGTCTCCCATTTCGTGAATTAGTTTACCTTTAATTTAGCTAAGCGCAACGTCGACAATGGCCGATGTATAAAAGCAACAAATGTACAGGCCTCGTTTAGGGTTGTCAAAATACCGGTCAATAAATCACGGAACTTTCAACAGGTAAACGGTATTATTTATTATCTCTCTTGGGGGGCTCTCTAAAAGATGTTGCCGTGGAATAGATAGGAAACAACATATTAGGAAGGAGTTATATTCTACGTTGCTTTTTGTAGCAAACAATATTTGTATTCGGGATGTTTCGCCGGAATTTAAAGTCAAAATCATGTTAAATATCATTCAATTAGGTTTTACAGTCAGCTTTTTTAACATTTTCAGTTATTTATGAACTTTAGCCACAATAATTGGAGTCCAAATCTGAGTTGAAGTATATTTGACAGCCCTACATACCTTTCCTTCTCCTCCCAATCTTCCTCCTCTCATTTCAAATTAAATCTATAATCTGTATTGAGATTTACAATCCTGGCTGAACGGCGCCGAGATTTTAAATTGGTATCGGTTTATTGAGATAACATTGGCATTAATGTTCCGAAGATTATTATTGAAATTTTTTAAGAAAAAACCTCTATTGAGCCATTTATAAAGAGTGGCTTTTGTTGACGTTTCTTTTTTTATGAAATGAAAATTGAACTTTATTAAAAGCTCTACGGGTTATGCGTAAGAAAGACATACACAATTGCACTAATTAGTCGTAGTTGTTATGGATTTTATTTAACTTATCCTGTATTGTATGTCTCAAACGCAGAATGAGAGAAATTTTGTTAAATAGCAGAAAACACCCAAAAAAGGTTAAGAAAATATGTATTTTGTTAATTTTATATTATTATAATTGCAAGTATTCTTTTACACTTTATATTACCAAAAGTTTCGTTCAAAACTTATTCGTAGCTAAATAGGTTTTAGAGCGAGGAATTTTGCGGCGCGTCGGTCTCATATTTTAAGTTTAATTATAGCCTTTTTAAAACAAAGAAATATCGTTGTTTTAACAGAAATATTTTGTTATGCATTGCACATGTTCTGATGATTTAACTTTGTTGTTCAAATCGACGGAGTGTGACTGTTCTCTAAAGACCGCTAACACACAGTTATCTGCCTTCGGCAACTATAAGTGTCCGTGAGCCAATCAATGTGTATGTATGTTCAATCATCTATGAACATGCATTGGTTGTTTTAAAATTAAAGTTTTTAATATGAGTAATAAATTATGTTATCTTAATATTTTCTAAGAGAATAACTAACTTTCCTTAAGACGATGAAATATTTCCTCCCATAGTCCCGAGGGTACGAACGCTTTTATACACATTAAAAGTTTCCAAAAAACTTGATCGAAGGCCTTTTATAACGTGAATAAAGAGAAAACTTGAGTAAATACTCAAACTAATCTATAATGGAGAAGTGTATTAAAGTGCTGTATAAATCTACTGAGGAAATGTTTTCATAAGAACAACGCTGTCAAGTTTTTCATACGGCTCTGAGCGCATTTTAATATTCTGTTAATTTTAATCAATGAATTATTCACGGTTTCGTTTATTGGGTTAGTAAGGTTATTTCGTGTCATGGATATATTATATTAGCTATTATTATTCTTGAATTCTGCAGTAAGGGAGCTTTTGCATTGTGGCACCTTTGAGCTTTCTAGTAGTAAGCAAACCATATATAACTCATATGAAACAATATTTAAATGTTTTGTTAAGCAGTTGTACAGTTAATTCTCAATTAAAATGTATTAAACGAACTAGTCCCACGAGACAAGGAAATAAAGATACTTTGCATAAAAATCTGTTTAAATTCAATTCGTTGAGGCAAGACGGTATGAATCCCCTTTTACTTAACATTCCATTTCTAAATGAATTGTCCCCTTTCTTGAGATCCTTGACACATAATTCCACCAATTCCAAAAATGTAAATCATTCAGCTGTGATTCCACCGTAATTATATTGGACAATCGTTTTTCACTAGAAATCCCTGAAATTATAGCTATTAATTGTGTCGTTTTAAATTATTTTGAGATCGCGGTTTATTTATTAGATATTGTTAAGTGTCTGTGGTAAAATTTAGCATGGAATATAACTGTATACGTTAATAGGCCGTGTTTTGTATTTTGTAAATACAACTAACAAAACACAATTTCTTATATAGATAAAAGAGATGTTCTGTGAAGAAAGTGTATTGTTAATTAAAATGGAATTGAAAAAAATATAATACTTGCATCAACCGCGAACTTATAAGCCTCCGCAATTTTGAATTAAAAATATACAAAGTTAATATCAACCCGGAACCAATTTCGCAAAAATTTATAATGAGATGTAAGAAGTTGTAAAGGAAGGCACCGTTACGTGAATAACATACTTCATTATGGCTAATATAATTAACGTAGACCTAACCTGATCTAGATTGTTCAGACTTGGAAGAGACTGATGCTTTATCATATCACTTAAATGTCAATTAATTAGGAAAATGATTCCGTTCCATTTTCAAATATCATATATTAAGAAATGTCTTACTTCTACAATTTAATGTATTACGCATATGTATTGGATAGATCTAGCATTTATTACGAATCTCATTTCAAATCTCTCTCTTATCTCTCCATGTGAACGTTTTTGTTTTAGATATTTAGGATTCACTATCACATTTGAGTTATTGTAGAGCTTATAATATAGTGCGAAGTAAATTAATATTAAATAGAGCAAGTGAACACAATATTTCAGTGCCACTAGTTGATTGTGTATTAGTGTACTGAAAACTGATTAATATTTATAAAAAAAAAGAAAACTTAGGATAATGGACGAGCTGGCAACCTCCTAATCACTAAGCAATCTTTTATTCATATATTCACAACATATATCATTTCTATCAAATATTTTTTTAGTTTTGATAAGTTTACTTTGAAATGTTTCCATACGAAATCAATCATTCTGAATAAGTTGATCGAATGTGGGCCTTACATTGACGAAGGTTGCATGTAAAGTAGTCTATTGAAGACTGGTCTTATCAAATTTGCTTATTTTATTTATATATATATATGTTTCATTACGCTCATGTATTATTGCAATGTTGTGATATTTTGTTTATAATAACAAATAGCGGACACGTGTCTTTAAAGGCTCATATAAATCGAAGTGAGTTAGTCCGAATGGGTTTCTAGACGTAGTGGTATCTGATGTTCTCTCAGGACTCAAGACATGACTTTTCACTTTACTTACATTTCTCTCTCAAGACATGGGTTTTCACTGTTACATCAAGCTAGTCTATACTCGCGGTATATCCCGAAATTAATAGGTCGGCAATGCACACGCGTTCTCTTCTATAAAAAAACACATTTTAAAGATAATACAAGCTTAATGGGACTTAATGTAACCTGTATCAAGTGTTTACCTTAAAAAGTATGCTTGACTTAGTCAACTACAGAATCGTATTTATTTTTAAACCGATACAAAATGCGATATTTCTTTCGACAAACGTCCCTAAGTCAATTCACAAAATATCCTTTAGAACTGTTTCGGATCGGGCAGCCGGAATGTCTTAGCGAGTTGAATGCATAATTAGATCGGAGAGGGATCCCATCTTCAATCAACGATAAAAAGTATTCAAATATTCAATTCGAATCACGCGCACTTTTAATTTGAGTAAGTAAATTAAAACGCGGCCGGTCTTAAGTTTGAATACAAATGGTTATTGAAGCAATGGTTTCAATTCACAATCTCATTAGACCTCGCTCTGGATACCGGTTTTTATTTATGGGCTAACTGAAAAGGGTTTTTCATTTTCGTAGAACCGGTTTTACGATTGTATTTACGATTTCGCATCTTTTTGTCACGCCACCAGACCAACCAAACGATTCACATCTTTTTGACCGACTAACGCTACACGGCTTTATCTATTGAATATTTAATTTAATAAGAATGATTCCGGTAATCTTGATTATCTTCCTGCCAGAATTGACAATTCGAACATTAACTTCACATTATTAACATTTATTCTTATGAAAAATAAAAGAATGAGCTAAGATTAGATCTAAAAATCAAGTGTTATTCTCTCAATTTACATTTTACATAGCAACCAATATAAAAGCCTTAATGTAGTAGATATATTGCCGCTTAATTCTATAGCATGTTTTATCAATTCAAAAGGATTTCGTCTAATACAGTTAGGACCTGTGGGCGCATAATGAAACAATATCAGTACCAATCAGGCCTAAATAACACTAGGGACGGCAATAACGCACAGAATAAATTTGGCAAGTAAATTATCTTAGGGTTTTAATTCGGCCACGACCCGGATGCGCCCCTCGTTTATCAAATAGCCGAGGCTGATATTAGACATTCGAAAAATTGTTCTGTGAGATTTAGAGCTTATATTAAGATAGTGGACTGTAATAAACGTAATTCTTACGTGGTGTTAGTAAAGTTATTTGGTTTCTCATTAACATGAAATTCACAGAGTAATAAATATTGTGTATGATCTTCATAAAAGGAAATGAACATTAACTTAGCGATGAATTCTCATAAAAAAACAATGCGTTTATTCGTACGTTACTATTATCATAAGGTTGCCGCTTGCATTATCTTGGTCTAATAGGAGTTTCATAAAACCCTATTACATTTTAAGTAAATTCTTAATTTGCATAGTCCAAAGAGCAACTTCCGGTGTTTGTTTTAAATATATGAGAGAATAATTTTCACCTCACATCGAGCTGAATAAAATAAAAAAGCTCTGGATGAGGTTACTTTATGTAAATTTTCATAGTCTCCAGTGTTCTTGCAGAATTTTATCGCATTCGATGTTTATATTAACGAAACAATCCCGCGCAGCGCTGACGGCGCTTTGTTGTGGTAATTTCATTAGACGCGGCCGCTGCCCTCTGAATATTAATTGGGGTGACTCCATGAGCTTTTTAACTCTTTTTCAATAGCTTTTACGGATTTGAATTATTAGCGAGTTTTTATTCGTGTCAAGTGGTGACCTGATTCAAATACAATAAGTATTAATCACGAGGAGAGCTTGAATAGAATTATTTAGGGAATGTTTTAGATTATTCAAGAAATTATTTTGTGCGGTCGTTTGGGCCGCACCTAATGTCAATCACGTTTATTGCGTCTGACTTATAAAATAATGATGAATTAAAATATTACCAATGTCCCAAGATGTTTTGCCAGGATTCGTTTGGCTCGACCGAATCTCATGAAATTTTGTGTGCATATCGGGTAAGTCTAGGAATCGAAGGACACCGTTTTTAATACTCTTTTATGATACAGCTAGATAGATCATAAAATTCTCATTATTTCTTACGTCTATGAGAATGACATAGAAAAAATTAAAGTTATTGTTTTATTATCTAAAGTGTTATAATAAATGATGAATTATGATTTATTACACCCACACGGTATAGCGTAATTAGATTCTCTTGAGCGAGCAAACACCTTTAAGGCATCAGGTGGCTTTGCACATAATGTACTCATCAGTTAAGTACATAACCCCTATAAAATGTTACGTAAGCGAACTCGGATAATGAACTCGGGGTATCGCTATTCATATTATATTGTGAAGGTTCTTCCTGTGTGGCCTTTCGTTTTTTTTCTTTTGTACTGTATATTTTAAGTAAAAAACAACATTATTGTACGAAAGTCGAAAACTGTGTTGATAAACTTGGATGTTCGGTTTTTTAGACATATTTAGTTATTATCAATAAACAATTCATCAGTTTAAAATCATCATCAGTCGTCAGTTTAAATTATGACATACTTGTTACAACAAATAAGAAAAGTTTTCTTTGAGGGTTAGCATTCTCAGCTTTAATGTTATTAATTACACAAAAAACAACGTGAGTCTGGTTTAGGTCTAATGTACGTGTAGATTTTATATTATTTGTTACTGATATACGTGTAGAAATTAAAGGTAAAAAGACAATAATAGAAATAAAAAATATACTTTTAAAACTTACTAAAAATATTATAAATACACTCATCTTATCATTTATATCATCTTACACGTCTCAGCCAAACGCACAGTTTTTTTGTTTTAATCGAAAAAGCCATTTCAGAATCTCGTAATATTCCATCAAATTCATATTTGCGCAGATGTCTTCGAACGTACGCCTATACTTCGCGTATTTTTCCACTGGCTTCCAAGTTTGACACCTTATTGCCTCTCATGCAATATGCATGGTAATATCCAAAGACAGGGCTCATCGCTCGGCTTCCGTAATTGGCGAAATCAACCCCCTTCCTCGGGCGGTGAAAAAAACGACCAACGTAAAATGATCCCCCGCTTCTTTGCACGTAAAGTGAAATGGAACGTACTGAGGTTTTAAAATGGAAGGATAATTGTAACTCGACTCAGGCGAGCGCCGTAAATCTAAATTGGAGAATGAACTGAAGTAAATCCAACTTATTCGTGCTATTTGCTTTTGGTTATAATCCCCAACTGGGTAACCATTGTTTAATCCGATGTATTTTAAGATCATGTCCGTGGCATATGACATTGAATGACGATTGAAGGATAATATACAGTATTATAAGTATACGTGTGAGATGTGATTTTGTGTAAATGGAATCGTTGTAGTCAGTGGCAACGCTAGTTCTTCTATAGAAATCGATTTCAGCTTTGCTCGGCACCTTAGACTGTATTATGATTCGAGAATTTTTTCATAAATGTAGTTTTAGTCGTGTTGCTTAGTGTACTAATTAATTAATTGAATGAATAATTCCGCTATTCGGTCACTTACATAGAGAAATTTATATTTGTGGACAGAAAAAGGGGCCAATTGTGTCCACATAATGTTTGCTTCAAATATGCAGTAGGTATATAGTTTTATTGACAGTCGGATACATCTTGAAATCCTCCGCAGCAATAAGCACTTCCAGTGATAACGGAAGTTGATGTATACGATCCGACCGATGATAATTTATTTGAACACACTTTAATACCGATTTGACAAAGCTTTAACCAAGGCTTAAAATTATTATTTCATTGATAACATATGATATGCTCAAGAATGATACTGTCAGTTATACTATTTTTGATTTTCAATTATGGCTAGCCCCTCCCGTCCGTTCTATACGCATGCTTTTGGATTCGCATAATGCTTCTATACGCAGGTTCTTGTCACTGTATTATATTCAATTGAAGGGGTCTTTCTAAGATGGACGTAGTTTACGACACTTGTGTTTCGAGTATTTTTATGGGGACGTTGAATATGTGTATTATTCTCACGTGTTTTGTTTTGTGTGAATGCTTTTTCGTTAAGGCTGCGGTATATTGTCTGGATATATTTAACGAGCAGGTTAAATATATAAGATATAAAATGATTTTATATCGCCTTTGAAAACAGACAGACCCGATTTGTCTTTTTCTTTAAACATTTGTTTACTATAAGTGTTACACATCACTTAATCGATTCTCCGGGAAATTGAATTGGTATATATATATATATTGGATTTTTAACAGGTAGACGAAAAATATTATCTTTGATAAGTTTTAGAGGTGTCAATACTCTGTGTTATGTTGTATTAAACGGTTGCCAGTAGATTTAAGTACATGCTCATATATATATGTGGTCTTATTGTCAGTTCGATTCTACTTAGTTATAGAATGTAATTTATAAGTATAACCGTAAATATTTGAATCCATATTTAATTATCTCAAGGCAAGTGTTGTTTATTCTTATCTCAGCTGCATATCAAGGGGAAAATTCGGAAACATCCCGTTATCCGACTTGCGTGGGTAATACAGAAGAATTCGTTCAAAGATTGCCTCATAAATCCACGGCATCGTATGAAACTAATAGAGCCGTCCTCAGGGGCCATTAACCACGGACTAGACCCGTATACCCCGTCTCAATTTCCTGCAATGATCGACAAAAGACGAACGAGATTTCAAACTTCCGTTTTGGCACCTGGAACAAATCCATTTACAAATTTCACCGCAGGTGGCGCTGTATAAACTTAACCTCTTTGAAAAAAATATATATATATTTATTGTCTATTAAATTTATTTGAGATGTCGAAGAATTTAAATGTAAGGTATGTTCTAGTGCCGACAATATGGTTACTATGACAACCAATATTGTTTATGGCATGCAAAAACAGCATTCTCAAATTGTCTGCGGTTACAATCCTGTAATGTATGTACACGATGAATGTATAAAGGAAATAGAGTATGAAAATATATTAAATAGTGGGAAATGTGACTTATACAAGTTTCATTATTTAAATCAAATGTTCTTTCATATAAAGTAAAATTAAAGTCTGTTTAAACTGAATTATGGTTTATATTCCCGAAAAAATTACTCTACCACTAATTGAAAAAGTTCGCTTATCGGCTCTGTGGCTTTTAATGATTGATACTTGATCCGATTGACTTTAATATATGGAATAGTTAAAAAAATATATATTGGAGAATGTTTTTAAATATATTGAAAAATGGGAATGCGATATTGACAGGGGTACCGTTCTTGGTAGTCTCGAATGTCTGTTCACTCGTCGTAAAGAATACGCGATTTGAATACGATTTTTCTGATCTTCTATATATTGAAAGTTAAATTTTATCCACACCAGTGAATTCACTAACGAGCTCATAATACTCTGGATTCCTCCTCCATCGCATATTATTTAGCGATTTTATATTTAACTCTTTCCTGTTCTAGAAGTGTATGCTAGTGCACTTGATATCTCTAAGACCCGAGGTGCCATCTGCTTTAATTCAGTCTTATCGTGGTGCTCCGACTGTTGAAACATTATATTTATTGTAATCTGATTTAACGCAACCACTAAACCGAATACAATCTTATCTATATTAATAATTGGGAATAAGAATAATTGGGCTCGTTTTATAAAACGTACATTAATTACAGTTATTACAATCCAAGTGATAATAAATTACCATTGGCCGATAGAAACGATACGTTTTCGCTTAATTTCGTACAAAATACGTATTGTTCCGTGACATATTGATGCCAGTGAGCGACTCGGCTATTTGGCAATTTTAATGGGGCTATATTTCCTTTTTTTTTTGGTACATTTAGAATTTTATTGAATGTACGCGTGAGTTGTTACAAATGTAATCAAAAATGGTATTTCGGTGCAGTGTTGATTAACTAAACCGATGTTCATTTATCTGGGATTTATGATTTTTTTTCAAAATGAGATTTTTATTTATTTATTTTACGAAAACAAAACAGACACATCACAAAAATACAATAACAGAAAATGATATATTACTAAAATACAGAGGTATCCTAAAACATGTTTCACAGATAAAATGTGTTGTATACTCAGTCAAAAGTACAGAAACAACAAAAACGCCACGGGTAAAATTATATAAATTAAAAGTAACATTAACCTTATTACAAACACAAAGGAAAAGTAAAATATAAGATATATTGTTAATACTATATAATACACAAAAAAATGCTATAACAATGATTTCAATTTCGATTCTATATTACACCTGAACGCAGCAGAGGGGCACGAAAAAATGTCTAAAACAAGAAAGGCATCATTAAACGTTTTAAACATTCTTTGTACATGGCACACGAAAACCGATGTTTGTCCTTGTAGACGATATTAGAAAACATTATTAGAGATGGCAGTTGAATAAAAACCATTCAAGAAATTAAAGTGTGCAGGTATTATTATACATAAGGTCTATCACCTATTGGGCAGAGTAGTATAATCTGTTACTAATTTTTCTCGCCCTGGGCAATATGAATAATGCCCTTATTGTCACTTAGTCCATAACATTACAAACTAAATTAATAAAAATTGTTAAAGTTAAAGCGTAAATTATTAATTAGCTTTAAAGCTTATATAAATCATATTATTTTACAAAAAACCAAAAAAAGAATATTATAACAGACTGGAAATTAAATATTGTCACATAAATGCACGATACCTAATTATTCCGTCCCTCTGTTGTACTATTTCACTAGGCATTGTGTAAAAATAGTGAAACGAAGTATTAGCACAAAAGGCGAGTTTTTGTTCGAACGTTTTTGCAACAAAGTATTTTTGCCCGTTTTGTAATTGTCATTCGTGGATGAGATTAAAATTTATTTTTATAGCAGCTGATTGTTTTGAATTCATACAATACATAATTGTGCCTGTGTTTAAATAATACGTAATTATAACGACTGTTACACACTTGAAAATAAAATTGACCAAAAGATATATGCAATTTAATTTTTAACTGAGATATACTTATAGTAAATTAAATAAGTAAAGGTATTAATTTAAACCCAAACCGCCTTTTATATTTGTGTGAGATATCTACACTAGTCGAAAAGACGTTATGCAAGCGTGTGAGGCTTTGACATGGTTGCTATGGCAACCGATATTGTTTATAGCATATAAAACAGCACTCGCAAATAGCCCGAAGTTGAACACCCAGAACAAATAGCAGTGGAGACAGTGGTAGCGTGGTTAGCAAGTATTTTAGAAGCGATTGCGGATACATCCCTCTGAAACGTTGGCCAGTTAGTTTATATAAACCGTTCTGCATGTGTATAATATACCTCATTTGGGGTGACGGGAATACTCGACACTGTCCCCGTCCCGTGCGGGTGACTTTTTGTCTTTTCAGTGGCGTCGTTTTGCAGGTACATAAATAGCCTGGACACTTTGCGGATTTTGTTCAGCTCCGACGTCACAACGCACGTTTTTCAAGACGAACGCACTTCCCATTGTGTATCTTCCCCAACAATAATTCACTTGTATTTTTTTTCACACCAGATCTCTTTGAGTCGACCGCATTGTTACCGCGGCATTGTTCGTCGCTTGTTTATTTTTAAAGCTTTTTGTTTACAGCCACCGTCATTCATTAGTGGCCTTCGCGTCCTGAAAATGGCGAGAGAAATTTTCCGCTGTTGTATTAAAATATTTTAATAGCTTACACTCAATGTCCTTTCAGAAGAACACTTCGCTTTAGGTTTTCGTCAAATTTAAACCACGTAAATCCCAAACGCGTTATCTAAATGAACGTAGCGCCACTGAACAGTATAAAATCACAAGTTTCTTTATATGTGATTCTCGTGCCTGATTCGGCGACTAATAAGGTGCTTGTTACAGCCTATTGTGTGTCTCTTTCCCTCCTTTGTAGAATATATAATCCTCATACATTTTAAAAAGTTAGAAGTTGTTAACCATTTACATTATCTATGAATTGTAATTAATTAAATTCCATATTTAAAATCGAATGTCGATATTTAAAAACATAATAAATGTGAGCGCTTCGTTATCACGTACAAGATTTCCATATAGAATGCATTCAGAATTACACATAGCACAATGGCCGACCTCTTTATTACGGGATACAATACGTTTTCTCATTTTCGTGAGATCTCTATTATCTGTTTTTATCGCATGATGAACGATTCATATTATAAATCGAAGACATTGTATATTCAACGCTATTCAATACAATGAGAATGATTTATATGCATCTGAGTGTAAAGACGGCTGAGAAATGACCCTTCATTTGAGGTACATTGGTTGGTGTGGTTTGCGAAGGCTAAATAAATTATGTCTTGATAAAATATACGTTTGGATTTCTATGAAACAAATAATTTTTAAATAATGAGGTGACACGTATTTTTTTAATGAAAAATGTAGGCAACGACCTTGGCTTTTGATAACAGACCTATTTAGAAGTCAAGTTAATTTCAAATATGTATTCAAATGTTCAAATAAAAATATACGTCAGATATAATGCCATCCACATAGCTCCAGTTTATTGACTGTGGCAATTTTGATTGTCCAATAGATTGACCTGTTTTTATGAAAAGGGCCAAGCTATCGGTATAGTTGACTTAACCTTTGGCATACTAAAACAATGGTAGACATTTTTTTTTACTATTCTACAATAATTGACGCTTCAAATTTCATGTATTTTATGACAATGCTAAAGATAAGTTCAACTTATGGGCAATCAAAAAAAAAGTTGCGTGGCTGGCATTATATTCAGTGCATCGGTGGACAGGTTTATTTAAAGGACATACATGCAGAGAAAACGCAATAGAATTATAATTTTTATTGTAAATCTGGCGAGAGACTCATTTAAGCCATTTTTTTCATTAAAAAATAAAAAAAAACAAAAATAAGAAATACCTTTAATTTTGTATTCTCTTTATGTATGTTCGTGTTATGTTCGTTCAGTTCCAACATTCTAACGGTCATCTGCACCAGTAAGTAAGAATTTCCTACAGCGATATTTCACGAAATCGATCGACTTCTAGCCGATCATGTATTATTTGTACTTGTCGATACTATACGTTATGTATCGGTTCAGGATATTCTATTTTATTGGTGCAATTTATACAGTTTTCAAACAAAACGGATATTAAATGCTACACCCCTTACTATATTTGAAAATCGAACAGAACATGAAACCACTTGTCATAACCACTCTATATTTCGATGCACATATGTAAGAATAGCCTAAGTTAGATTAAGTTTAAAATACGACAACCGCTTATAAGTCATATAAAACGATAGACGAAGAAGAAGTGACAGAAGAAGTAACAGTGACAACCACTCAAATAATAATAGTGACACAAGTGCCCCTCGTGGGAATACCGCCAGTCAACGATTCTAATATTTTTATACAGTATTTAACACGTAAGTCTATTTAAATTTAATTTAATTTTTCAGGAGTATTCTCAAGAGACGTGTCAGCGATGGTTTGATGGTGGCCTGACTGTTTTGCTATTTGACATGAAAATGGAGATTCAATAAATATTAATGCTGTGTTAACTGAAGCATTGTCTCATCTTTTGTTATGATATTAATTTACATAGGGATAAATGCGTGGCGTTTACATGTGTTTAAATAATAATGCACTCAAAACATCAAGATTTTATATTCGTTAAAAACTCTATATAGTTTCTATTGATTTTACGAAAATTCTCAAAAATGATTACTCCAATTAATACTATTAATTAACTGTATAATTATCTCAATTATATATAATTTGAACAAAGAACACAAAATGTATAGAGTTGACTGCGATTTTAACTCGACACTGACCCAAATTTATATCTCACACTAATAAATTTGATATAATATCTAAAGCGGCCTAAATAGACCCAGATCGAACAGTTCAAAATTATACTCATTAATATATACCGAATTGGGTCACTATTATAAATTATACATGGGAGTAACTTCACACACAGTTAGCTTCAAGTCAAGCGATTTTGTGTATAAACACACATTATAGTTTTTTCTTCACACAAAAGTCTTACATTCGAACTCAAAATATCTTTTTTCACTGTGGTATTTATTTCTACAACCCATACAGCGTTTACAATAACATAGAAGTAAACCAAAAAATAAGGCCAAAATCGAGAAGAAACTCGATAGCTGCTCGTTGTAAATTAATAATTAAATGGGACTAGGAGGAATAGTAATCAGGAGAGGATGGAATCTGACATCGTGAGTCATGCTTGCTTTTGTCCCCGGCCGTGTCTGCCCGTGCACCCAAGTCCAAAGGACATAACTCAAGTCTTTAAAATCACGTTAATATGCTATTTTATTTTAATCCAATTTTAGTGTGCATTTTAGTCAAACTTTACAACTAATTGTTATTTTTGTTTTACGCGCATAAATTTCCAACAAAACTAAACTGAACTGAATGTTAAATTAGCCCGTTTAATACAAAGGGCAAATAGAAGCGGGAAATTTTTGATTGCGCTTCGGATGTTGCGATAAATCAATTTGAATACTAGTTGCGAATTCTAAACGCGCATGCGCGTCTGCTTTGATTTTGATGTATTTCACGGACCGAACGTTTTCCAGATCCTTATTACACTTCACAGTACATACAGTTGGTGTAAATTAGTTTGCGCTGACGTTGGATTCACCTGCTAAGTATCGGTTGCGAACTTCTTTAATTTTGCCGTAAGTTGTCGTGGCTTCTTTGACATAAATAATTCTTACGAGACATATAACTAAGTACGACGACATACATGTTACGGGAATAAGAAATTTAATAATTAAACACTACAGTACCGTTATTAAAACTTAGCTTTGTGGCTGTCGTAAGAATCTCGATATTTTAAAAGTATTTGTCGTAATATAAACGGACGTGTACACTATATATATATATAGAAATGAACACTTGGAAAGTAATTAATATACCCAATGGCACAGATAAGAATGTGAAGTATTAGCAGATTTCTTCGACGCATTATATTGCAAAATGTTGAAAAAACAAATTCAAAAGCTCACGATGCAAAGTTTAAGCGTAACATGAGGATTAAAATTTAAATAAACACATTCAACTATCATTTAAAGGTTTCAATACCACTTAAAACCACGAGTTTATTCGCTCAACTCAATTTGCATATTACTTTTTTTTACAAATTCAACAGAGTTCGATTTTAAATGTGCACAGTTTAAAAGTACATAAATTAACTTTGAAATTAATGTCACGCATCGGTCGACTTATTTATTGTGTTATTAAATAAGGTAATGTTTATAGTGTCGTATTGCTTTTTGGTCTAATTAACTGTTGTTGAAATGTAACTTGATTTCATTTGTTATCTGTTTAAGCAATCACTACTACACATTTACAATTTTCAGTGCATTTGTAATGTGAAAGTAACGGCGGCCTTGGCTTATAAGCTTTCTGTTTCAGGCAAGCAACAACGGGAGAAATGAAAAAAAAATAATTTGTAATATACGAACTCATAATACTATTTAGGTATTTATTGTATTTGTTAGAATTATTGTTATAGTTGATTATAACGATATTAGTCAAGAGGTTAAATTATGAATGTAAACTTTATTGCAATTCAGATGGTTATTAGCGAAGCCGTATCAGAAATTACGAGTGCAAAAAAAAAACGACACAAGCTAATTAGTAAAGTTCATAAAAAATTAGAGTGGAGTTTGAGCGGCCTGTAAAGGAATTGTTTGCGGAGTGAGTTACTCCTTGACCCGGTATTGACCCCAAGTTTGCCGTAATTGCTGTATGCTGATGGCAATTCTGTGATATGCATGCGTTACTAATCAATTTTCCATTTAACTTTTCCCGGAAAATGCACCGTTTGCTTCTAATAGGCTTCGTGTCACAAATTGATGATACTGTATAATGGAGATGTTTGATAGTGAATAACTAAAAGCTACGTTCTATAATTTAAAAGGCAATTACCGCGTTTTTTTACTTGTGCTATATCGGACGTCATAACATCCACTGCAGTGCACACTAATTAATTAGCAGCGGCGCGTTACCTTCGCTTTGGCAAACGTACATTTCGCTGTAATCTGTGGAGCGGCGTGCGCAAAATCGCTCGTTGCACCAATTTAATTTCACACACAGCGACGTCTAGGCGCCGCGTAATTTAATCCCGCGAATAACGCAAAAAAAGTGGCCGCCGCTTTTATTTGTATGCGTGCGTCGGCACGTCCCGATTCAATCCGCGCACATACAAAACGTGACCCGTTCACAGCACCGTCGCGGAATAAACGTAATCCGTCACTCGTTGGTAAATCAAAGTAAACAAATCACAACAATTCCGTTAGTTAGCAAAAGATCCCCATCAACCCTATAATTGGAAGCGCAGTCATTAAGCCCGCGCCGTGACGTCGCCTCGCCGCGAATATAGATTGAGTTTTTATTTGCGGTCAGGGGTGAAAATAATGCCCCGATATGAATTGTTTCGCCGTGCGCCGATCAAAGCCGATTCGCTTTTTAGATCTCCAATCTCATCGCGATCTCTACGGTGTCCGTTCTATGAATATTTTAACTCCTGTGTGACGCTCTCCGAAAATACGTTACTCGAGTTCGTTTATTAATGTCACATTGATCGCAGTCGATCGTTGCCCGTGGGATTAGCCCCGAATGTGTATAGAGAACTAAATGGGATTTCATTTTCTAGTTCAGGAATCAAACGCTCCCGGCGGCGTGTGTCCAATGTTCTTGCCTCTCGGGGTCCCCTCAGACATTTTGTTCAGGTTCGTTTGACTCGGGGATTCGCGTTTAATCTCCAGAATACACATGTCTTCGTGATCTTCCACGGACATAATTGTTTCGTGGCCCGGGGGCGCATTTTTCCGCAAGATAATGCTATTAATCTCGCCCGGAGTAATGAAAATGTACAGCGTTTCTTCGCTAATGCACGATAACATTTCACAGTCTGAAATTTGGGGTGAGTCGCCGTTGCAAAATATAGTTACGTTCCGGAAGCAATTGAGTTTATTCGGCTGCGGCTTAAGTGGGATACTTGTGGTTGGGATAATGTAGTTAGCAAGGGATCCAAGATTTCTTAATTTATTAATAGTGTAAAATTGGATCGAATGGACGTTAAAAGCGAGCAGTAAACTTTAATCACGACGACCCAAATAATTTCTTGATACCTGCGCGGCTTTTACCCGGGGACGCCACGCATTTATATTTCAAGACTTATCTACAATCTTGAGATGTTAGAGGTTGTTTTCACATTCTTTTTCTTTGTCAAAGTGTTTCATTCGTACCTTTTTTTCAGTCACTGCACAGGTCTTAAACGATCGTCACACTTTTGTGTTCATGTTTTGTATGTATGTTTATATGTGTGTGTAATATATGTTTTGTATGTTATAGATCCACCGGAAATTACAATAAGGCCTCGAAATTTGCAAGTGCGAGCTAACGGCATCGCTGCGTTTTACTGCGCCGCGCGGGGTGACCCCAAGCCGAATATACAGTGGCGAAAGAACGGGAAGAGAGTTTCAAGTGAGTAAATATTTATAACAATTGTAAAAGCCTTCTATATGGATGATTATCCATTACAATTGTTAGTTTTAATCTATTATATCACATTACATGTTTCTTATCTGCTTGTCAAGTGCCAAGCCTCCTACGCTAAAACCTGAGTTTTAATTTTATTAAAAAACATGTTTGGAGAAGGACAAAGATAGTAAATGGGATATATTTAATATGTTTAAGCAATAGCTTATTGGTCAAGAAGATAGTTTTAGCACTCTTTATTAATAGTTGTAGACATCCAGTGTGTTTAATATGCGTAGAAATCAGTTAAAGAAGCATTTCATTGATTATACAAACATATGACGAAACAGATTTTATTAGAAATTAATCTTGTTTAGGAATAAGATTTTTTTATAGATATAAGCCTTTAAAAAGATCCCACTAAAAAGACATGTCGTATTGAAGCGTTACGACTTAGATACACTTCATTTATCACATATTCAACGCGTAAAAGCTCGCATCAGTGTTTTATCAAAATGTATTTTTTTTTGATGTGACCCTTTACACGATAAAGGTGGCCTGAAATATTCGCGCCTCATTAATTTTTAACGGCAAAGGTTAAAAGAGCCGGATGTGATCGGTTAGTTACTTCATTAAACGTTGTCAATTTTGCGAATAAAATAAAATTTAATTGAAACAGCTTAAAAAACTGACATACCATAAGGGTAATATGATTGCGTTACAGGTCAGCGCACAATTTTGATGGTCTATTAATTCGAGATCAACGCATCACGTAAATGGTAAATGAAGCTATGATACGCTTGATCCGTGATTGAAATGTAAAAACGCTATTTTTCGGCCATAAATATGTGCGGCCGGTAATGACGGCCATAAGCCCGAGGCAATGAGGTGGAAAAACGTATCGCCACGCACGCAACACCCTAATGCCTCCACTCTCCCGAATAGTTCGATCAGCTATGAAAAATGTAACGCCATATCTATAATCTATCATCGGAGGCGGCCAACGCTAAGAGTGAACCTAAAGCTGTGTGGGTCCTGTACGGTTCAACAATGTAAAAAAGCAGGATTTTAACAATATAACCTCATACACACTTGTATATAAACATTTAATAGGGACAATATTAAAATTAATCAATTTATTTCATTTCGTCATAATCTTTCCTATCGTATGGACTATTTATCTCGGGACTAAAATTCAATGTATATTTTATATTTATAAAATTAAATAAAAAATTGTTGTGTTCCAATTGTTCACACTTTTTACAACAGCAAAAAAACATTTGAGTTTTAATATTAACGAAGGGTTAAAGCTGTAACGTGCTTGCATTGGTAAGTTTTATAATAACACATTACGTGTTGTGTTGCGTGTTAACTTTTAAAATTAACAACATTTTCTGTCGACTTAATTATGCGATAAACTTTTTAGTTACCATGTCATGGTTGTATTTTATATGGTCTCTAGCTTCTTTACATTTAAATGGATATATATAAGCAGTCTTAAAATTATTAAATAATAGAGAATTATATATTAATTAAAAATGCAAACAAAATATTTTTATTCGAGATAAACCTATCTGTTATATTGCCTTATTTCTACGGAACCCTTATTCCGTTTACAGGACGGTGTAAACGGGATACCCATACATATAACGTGTCTCGAATCAAATTTAACTCTCTATTTGTCTGTCTGTCAACTACTCTTGCCGCTACGAATTCCGGATTTTGTCTGACAATTTCGTACAAAATTATTTTTGAAAACGTGAATGTGTTTCATTAGTTGAAAAATGAAGAATTCATTTTATAAATACGAATAGAATAATATGGTTACAAATGAATTTTGATACTTCATTAATTTTGCTTTGTCCCTAAATGTTATTCAAATGTTTTTCATTAATTTGGTGGGTTAATATGCCTATGTTGGTAAACAGTTAAAATGTGCTGTGTAAAATGTATTATATGAAATATAAGTTGATATTCCTATGAGAAAGAAAACATTAAAAAAATATTTATTTATTTTGTTTTACCTATACAGTAAAAAAATCGCGATGTAAAAATAGGAGTTGATTCATGGCGGGATTAAAAATTTAGAGTTATAGAAACGTTTTCATTCGAAGTCGTGATAAAAAATCGGGGTCGTAAACGGTAAAAATTTAAAGTTGTATGTATTTTAAGATAATAATACATTTCTTAGTAAAGTAGTCATAATCACCGCGATATAAAAGCAATGTTATTTTTAGTGACTATAAAAATCGTAAGGATTTCCATTTTTTTTTGTCAATATAAGAAAGCTTTTTAAAACTTAACTAGAAAACCTATAAGCGTTAACGCGGTGAAGCACTCTCAAAACATAAGTGATTGACATACGTGTAAGGGGAAATAATAAACAAAAAAATCTGTCGATACATATTAAATTTTGATACGAAGAAATAACAAATCCTCGGGACCGAACAATAAATGTGACGGCGTCACATCGTTGGACAAATGTCAATCACCCGTCCCGTCACTCAGTAATGGATGGCTCCCGCTCACCCCACATACATTTTACATGTAGAAGATGTAAGGGGACTTTATGGCTTTTTAACCGACGCGAAAAAAGAGGAGGTTCTCAATTCGACTATATTTTTTATATACGGCACTAATAGTAAAAAGTCTTTGCGAAATCGTTGTTTCGTTGTAAAATTGTGAAGAGGTGACAAGGGATTAA
This sequence comes from Leptophobia aripa, assembly GCA_951799465.1. Classification (NCBI taxonomy): domain Eukaryota; kingdom Metazoa; phylum Arthropoda; class Insecta; order Lepidoptera; family Pieridae; genus Leptophobia; species Leptophobia aripa. Next base: position 6,578,888 of record OX637268.1, on the reverse strand, counting down.
AACAAAGATAGAAATTCAATACGTCAGTATCTAGGTCAATAATAGTTAATTTATTTACGACAAAGCTTATATAAAGTCGAAAATATCTCTATTTATGCATAAATTAACTTACGAATATTTAATAATTATGAATACAAGGTATCCGAATATCATCATTATAAGCCATGTAATTTAAAAGCCAGAGATCCAAAAATGGAGATAAATTCTCTCTTCATCATCTTCCTATATCAACGCCATTGTCTTTACTCTAAAATCGCTCAACCTCCAGATTACGTGACTCTCTTCTGACAAGACTCTCCGGACAAACTTAATATACAGAAATGTGATCAAATCGTGGAATATTATTTTTCGCTAGCAATGAATGAGAGATGTTAAGAAATTAAAAGTTAGTCGTTACTATTATATAATATAAAGTTAGGATTTCTTGATTCAACATAATGGGATTTCATTTGAAATATTGATTTGTGAATAACGTACTTTTCACGGACGAAACATTAATGCAGTGTTTAAAACAGTGTCATGCAATACTAAAACAATACATATCATGTATGTTCTAACTAAAGGATTAAATTATTGAAGCAAAACAAGAAGTGAACATAACTCCTAGCGTTCATTTGCATAACATAAAACTAGCAAAAACCTAGTATTATATTTTAAAGCAGCTCAGCTTGTCTCGTGAAGACAACGATTATTCTCAGTTGCTGTGAAATGCATTTCCTTGGCACTTACCACGAGTGGCGATTTAGCTCTGTCTCCCAACATATCTAAGCAACTACGAGATATATATATATTGTCAAGCGATACTAAACTCTCCTCCACAGGGACAAAAGCTGAACTTTTTACCATGTTAAAAGTCACAAAGTATAGGACGTTTACAAAGAGCCTGGACGCTTTCTTGTTATAAGATTTTCAATAAACATAAATTCTAAATAGCAAAGGATTTTAATCTTTGCCGAGAAATGAAATTGTTTATTTATTACTCTTTGCGAATGGCCTTATGCAACTGTTCTCCAAGAGCGTTGTTCAGTGATTAAGATTTTTAAATAGCTTATTAGCCTTGTTCCGTTTCTTCATCAAAGTTAAGACTTCTGAAACTTGTTTAATATCATTCATTATTTTAGTTGTATAACACATTCTCCATTTTTTTTCTTCACAAAACAATTGTCTAATAGAATAGTTTTACCTCTCTTTATATGGCAGTGTTAACACCTTTTTTTCGTAAAAAATAGTATTAGTAATATTACAGATTGAAGCGCTGCACCTTGTCTTATATATTAATAAGCTAATAATAATCATTAGAACCATAATTTTACATCCAAAATTATTCATTGAGCATTTTTTTTAAACTTTTACAAATAAGTTTAAGGTACTGTTGTTCACATATTATTTTGTCGTTATTATACAAGCAAGTGTTATTTGCTCTGGTAGAAGGAAAAACAGATTGGATACTCGATGCCAACACCACTATCATTATTATATTCAAGAGACTTTGTTAGTTAACCATGATAGACAAGAGATTAAATAGCACTAAATCAATTTTTGCAATGTTAAAACAAATAATTTAGCATTTTTCATACATCCACACATGCGCGATTAAAAAAAGGAAGAAATAAAAACAAAATCGTGTTATATATAAATGCAGTGTTCATATGGCCTATACAGTTTATCAGAGCTAGCCTCGACCACAGCACTGATTTTCTTGACTAAATGCTTCTTTTAATATATAAGGTTTTATAAATTATATTGAATATTGTCTTTGCAGGCATGCAATCACGTTACCAAGTATCTGGAATGGACAAAGCTGCTGGTCCCGGTGCAAATGGAGCGGTGCTGCGCATAGAACCTGTGCGTGCGCAGCGAGATGACGCGACATATGAGTGCGTCGCTGAAAATGGCGTAGGCGATGCTGTCACTGCACTGGCGACCCTTACTGTCTTTGAAAGTAAGTTTTTTTTTAACTCCACATTGGTATTTGATTGTAATGTCATAGGGACATTTAGTGAAACAGTGTTTACGCTTAGAGTTTGCTGTGAGTGTCATCTCAGACTGGTTATCTTTGGAAACCTCGTAGATCTGGACATAAGATATTTTTGATAAATTAATAAATTTGTATAGAAACTTTCTATAATATGCAACTAAACCATAAATTTCATAATGAAATTATGGTTACTGTACCGTATAGTAGAGGTACCTATGCATTATAGTCTTGCTGTATTATTTAATAAAAGTGAGAATCCTTTTCATAACAGCGTAAATACATTTTGCCAGTACAATTAAGACTCATTTATTATTTATGAAGGGTTAGTCTCGCGCTGACCACGATTGTTGGAAACTACTTAAAACAACGCTGTAGGTATTTAAAAAAAAATTGTTTTATTCACAGTATAAATAAGCAAAGCGTATTGTTAACTTAACACGTTTGTTTAAATTAATTCTTTTGTATTGACGTATATCTGAAATTTGATTATCCTCGTTTCGGCTTGGTTTGCATATATTTACAGAAATTTTCACTTACATTGCGAACATTGGCAGAACACTACTTTCAAAGTTACCTCACGTCTTTTGTGAAATGAAAATAATTATACTTTCATAATATGTAGTATGTGAGTTGTGAGATTAACATTCAGTTTCTTATAAAATGTCAACTAACAAATAGATGTTCATGTTATCAGTATCATTTTAATACATAAAAGATTATATCTTTATAGTTATGTATTAGGATTATCAACAAAAAAACAATAAAGCCGAGTTTTTTTGCTTCTTCTCGGCTGGTCGCGAACATACGAAGAGTCACTTATATTTAAGACGATTCTAAATGGTCCTATGCACCTAACTGGATAACAATATTTGACTATAAAACATTTATTTCGTAGAAACATATTAATGTGTTGCTGCAACCAAATTGGTAAAAAACTCGGTAATTACATTATATTATCTGGAACTTAATTAAAAACCGTGTGTGACAAGAAATGTGTGATCTATCGCGATGAATAATGATTTTGTGCTGAATGGACGTTTAACTGATATCATTGAAAGCGATCGCACAGCGCTTGACAAAGCACTTTTTTGATATAAAGCGCTTTTGTATTGAACACAAACAGTGTTTAATGAAGTATTTTATTGGTTTTTTTTCGATTATTAAATTAATTTTATTGTCTGATTGTACTTTTAGGTCGTCGGTATTATTGTTCGCCTGTGGTGTTTTTTTTTTATTCAAATGCCTAAATGAAAAACGGAAAGCCGATTTTTCAAATATTTTCCAGTTTATAGCTTTGTCAAAGACTGGCTGTTTTCCCACAATGTTTATAACAAGTGTATGATATAATTTTATAACTATTTAATTACTATCTATGAATTTTATTACTATCTATGAATATTATTATAGTGAGTAAACCTTAAAAGCTATACATAAAGGGGAACTATGTTGTTGGTATTGCTGCTCCACTCGTATTAGTCATACTATTCTGTACAGTTTTATATTTATTTATTTAACACTTTATCGCACTTAAACACTAGAAGCAAATGACATTACCAGATGTTAGAACATATAAGAGCAACGGGCGGCCTTATCGCTAATAAGCGATCTCTTCCTCTTATATTATTGTTATTTATTTACGGCCTAAGCCAACAAAACACATACAGTTTTTAACTTAAATCTAACAACCTCTCATATTCGTCCACTATCATTCCTAACCCAGTGATAAAAATGTCACATTCTGGTGCAGAGCTAATGAAACGATTCATTAGGGCGATCATACGCGGAATTGGGCTTGGCTTGTTCGAAACCGTACCTCAGCGGTTATAGATTTATAACCCGTCTAATCTTATAACAAAAACATATAAATTAACGATCTATGTTGAGGTAAAATTCCTTGAAATTTTGCGTCAATGTATAGAGTTGTAGCGATATCAAAATTGTACGAGAAAGTTGTCTGAAATCTACTGAGTTACCCGATACTTTGGCATACGCTCTTTGACTAAACTTCGACATTTTGATATTACTATTTCAGGCATTCACTATGTTGAAATATCTCTAATAAAAATACACAGCCTGTATATTTGGTTAGGTAAGGGCAGCGAGGCATGTCTGATCGTCATTACAAGTTATGCGATAAGCAGTAATCCGATTTAGGTGACGTGATCTCACTTAATCTAACTTGTAGGGTGTCGGTGGCAGGTCAAATGCTTACAAATTTATCGCTAACGCCTTGTACTTGGTGAGCGAAACCAGATTAAAACAAAAGAGTGTACACTTGTCTGATTGTTGTTATAACTCAATAAAAGTTCGTCCCTGTAGCAATGTTTTCTCATTCTAAATCCGTAGGGATATTTGAATTATTTTTATAATAATTACACATTAGTTAAAAAATACGATTTATTTGTGTTATAGATGTTTCAAACAGAAATTTGGAGAGGAATACAACGCTAGAATTTTGATTTCTTTTTAATGAATATGTAGCGGTGATATAATCGAAATATTTTAATATCCACTATCCACGTTTCTCCACTTTTCACTATTAACAAGATGGGCTATATAACACCACGATAATTGGCGCCTCTAAACTCCACATAAATCTCAATAAGTGCATATTGGAGTCACGTGCGAATAATAGAGAGCCACAGAAATATAACCGTCCACCTGCCGGCTTTAATCTGAATATAAATTATCCATAATTAAAGAGGACTCGGACACGGGGTGAATAAATGCGACCCCTGAATTAAGTTACGAGAAATTAGCGTCTGAAAGAATGTGTCAAGGATACATTTGGGGCCTATTACATATTACACTGAAATATTCATAATAGAATCAATAACTCAATATATACAAGACAAGACTCTAGCACATAACTTAAAAGAACTACCAAAGAGAATTTGGTCTGATCAGATGAATGTTGAGATCTACTGACTTCTGTCAAACTATTTATAAGCTTAAATTGCAAATAAAAACCATACTTAATCCTAGAATATTTGATGTAATTGCAGTGATTTTAGCATACATTACATTGTACAAATATGAACTGCAAACCACGGGTAAAACACGGTTTAGGATTTTTTTATTTTAATTTGTTTAAGCAAACGAACAAAAAGCCACAATTATATACTTAAAAATAAATGCGTATTATTTGTTACGTCTATTATGTAAAATGTATTGAAAATTATTTATTTAAGAAACAAATGTCATAAAAAGCTCCAGTAAATATATGTTTTATTGTGTGATATCCTTTCTCATAGACCACGAGCTACCTTGAACCCTTGTAATGCGAGCTCAAACGGCACCATATTTTTTCGAAGAGCCTTTGCGGTACGCCGGCTGATAGTAAATTCAGAGTTATGTCGCTTTCACCATGAGATAGCGGCCAAAGTCGACCATTACGATTCTGTAATACTAAGTGCGTGAGCTTTGCGCAGTTTGAATAATAAGTTACTAGGTAGGGTTTTCTTTGTTTTGGAGATTTTTTGATTGCAACTCGTCCCTTACATATTATGTATAATCTTTGTTGGTGGAGATGTGAACTTTCCGTCATGTCTTATCCGCGGAATTTATCCACCTGCTCGTGTAATACTCGTATAAAGTCCGTCATGAGTGATTTATCAACAATTCAAAAAAAATGCTAAATGAACGAAAAATACTAAGTAATTTCAAACCACATGGGATTATAGGATTTGAAAGAAGTATCTTCACAGCTTTTTCAAACCTTACAATATACTAAATAAAACACTTTATACCTGATGTTTACAACATTAAATATAAGTAATAAAACGGCTGAAGTTCAAAATACGAGGCAAACTTATCGATCTCGCTCCGTTCTGAAAACAAACTCAGACACTCTTTACATATTTTAAGTGCAAAGCTCACTTTGCGAGAATATTTTTGCCAAACTCTAAAGTATGTCGTTTCTCAGTCCGATGAAAATTTCTAAATTTCATGAAGTTAAACTAGCCTCCTGAACCGGAATATACTTAGATTGAACCAAATAAAATATTATTTATTTTGTGAGTTTCCATATTTTCGCGACAATATATTGTAAAATATTTTGTGATGTTAAAATGGAGTGGGATATAAACATAACCGCTATAATTGCATTACATTAGATAGGCATAGAGCCAAACACATTTTTAAAATCCTCCATACGCTTGGTATTTTCAAATGTTGAAGGTTATTGATAGGTACTATGTAACCTCTTCTTGTTACACAGTAAGAGATATGACCACGCAGTATTTGTCCGAAAAAGGCGATCAAAGCAGGAAGAGAAAGGATTCAAAGACATCCTGTCCGCAACCAGAAGATTTTATCTCGGGAGGTGAAGATATCTAGAAATTGCGAAAGGAGGTCACAGAAAAGTTTTGTTTATGGAAAGGTTTTGAGTAATATTTTAACAAACCTAATTTCATCACAGCATGATTAAGAAATGTTAACCGCTCATACCTACATACGAGGTATGAATTCTATGTAACATTATTGTCCCGAAAATTACATCTAAATGCAACCAAGTTATCAATATACAAGTCAATTTGTATTCAAACATAAAATACGAATTGCAACAAATTGCTTTTCCATTCCTTGTACAGTTAAATTGAATATAAAATGTTTATTGAATATTATCGTTGTAACAGATTTGATATATTCATATAATGCGACTTTTCAAGTGGTTTTCTAGTGAATACAGTTAGTATAACTTGTGTGATCTATACAAATGTACAACTTTGTAATAAGGTGCTAAAATATTTCACCAAGTTTTATTCGGTTACAGTGCTGTCGGTGATTTTCGATTGATTCACGTTGAGTTTTGTATTAACATATGTCATTGTTATTTAATTAATTAGGGAGCAGATTTTATTTTATCAAATAGATAGACACATAACAAAAAACACAATAAAAGAAAATGGGTTACCTATGACAAAAGCACAGAAGCATCGTACTGTGTATGTGTATGTTATATACACAGTCGCAAGTAATAATTATTTTATATAGTGAGATTAATTTATAATTGTTTTACTTTTATTTCTGAAACCCATACAGCATATCAAAAAGTTTACACAATATAGAATAGTTAAAAAAACAAAGCCAAAATAAGGTTAAAACATTGAAATAGCAAATATATAATTAAAATATATATGTAAAAATTCATTAAAGCCAAGTTCACTTTATTGGCTTATGCGGAATCCCTTTGTACACTTGAACTATATATAAATGTATATTTACTCGCGGCACGCAATCGCAATCAGTATTGTATAGGACATCGCCATATTGTTTTATCGTTTAGATGTATACTTTTTCCCGTATTTTAGAGATTTTTAGGTATGTATTTAATTTGAGATCATAAAGCTTCAATACATGGTGCTGGTTAGGGAAATTACCTATAAGTTCCAACATAAAAAGCTATCTCGCGATAAGCTCAGGTCTTATTTTGTAAGGAATATCTTTGAAATAGAGATATGATTATAGGGCTATGTTTTAAGTATTCATTGAGTCTACAATTACAGCTTTTATAGTCATCATGAGTTGAGAGAATTATTTTCCTCCACCAAGGCACATACATTACGGTCCAGGTGATTATTTCGTATGGCTTTGTCCGTGTCTCAAATTATTAGTGCCTGTTGCATTTTCTTTTAACATCGCTTTCAAATCAGTTTAAACCGTTGAGCTTGTTAAATATTTAATCCATTAAAATGCGGGTCCTACGCCTATTTGAATATTCAAAGCCTTTGCATTTTTCGTTTAAGAATCGCTCAGAGAAAGCAATCCAATTCAATTCATGCTAATGGATCCAAAAATATAGTCCACCTCGAACTTATTTCTCGCTCTGTTATATCAACTGACAATTAAAATATACTAATCTCCCGAGTTTTACTCAGAATACATTTCCTTGTAACCAAAGCCTTAGAACTGTGAAGGTTTCTAGTGTAATTTGGCATGTAATATCATCATTTGTCAAAATCATACGGCACAATACCTTTACGAGTATTTCCGAGTGTTTTGAATTGGCAATGCAACAGACAAAAGCATATTGTTTAGAAGCTGTACATGATAAAACTAGGAGCTCACTGTCATAGTATTGTGACAGTTGTAACATCCGTAAAAATAGGCCAAACAACATTTCACCTCTGTTTGAATTGTTATGTCCTGTATGTTTTTCATTGAAGCCATTAGTTGGACGAACCATATCCACAGATAATATTCAGTCGCTGATCAGCCGTAAATGAGGTAGCCATATTGACACCTGTTCGATCGTCACTCAAGTTGAACATAAGTTAATCTTTGCAAAGTGATATGCGTCAACGATTGTCACACGTAATGTGTAAACTTACGTAGTCGGACTCTGCAACATTTTTTTCAGAGTTATTGGCGCTGTGTATCGACATATTAGGTTTAAAAAATGGCCGAACGACTTCGAGAAATATGCCTATATGCCCGACATAGTGGTTGTATGTAAAAAACGTCACAGCATGTGTTATTTAAGTTCCAATTAAAAATTACAATGTCAATACGCAGAGTGTGATCGTGGTTAATTTGCAATGCGTAAAGCATTTTTCTTATAAATTTATCGCTCACATAACTTTATTATACCTGAGAGGTGTTCACTTTCAGCTATGAAGCGAAAAAATATGAAAATAGTGAAACGTGATCGGCCAGTAAAGTGGTTTTATTAGATGACATGTCTCATGTGAGATAGTACAATTGGTTTTTAAGAGGCACTTGTGAATGTATAGACAATTTTTTTTTACATTATACATAGAAGGATGTCATATAAACATAAAAGTGTGCTCACGAGACGCAAGCTTTTTTAAGTACTTGCTTACTAACCCAGAACGCTGGACTAGCTAACACGCGAATCCGGGCCCTCCTAAAAATAACCGAGATTACAAACAGCACATCGACGCGATACTTTATCTTAATCCCACAGAACGCTTAGTTCTTTTCATGGGAATGGGAATAACAAATCTAATTCTATATATACTACCTATAAGCGTACTTCATAATACTCTTATACCGGAAGTGAACGGAATGAAATAAAAACAGGGTGTTTTTCTTGAAATGGGTTTGTTTATATTTGATTTGGAGATAAAGTATCCGTTAACGTAACAACCACTGAGAGCATCCGTGTGTCAGCAAACAGGCTTAGAGGCACCCCATTTACATGCCTCCGGGTTAAATATAAAAATCATATTCATACTGTATTTTTACTTTATGTATTCAGTATTTGATATATTAAATGTTAACCCTAAAATAATAAATATTGTAGATGACTTTTTCCAGTGTTGCTAGATTACTTTCTGGAAAGTCCGGCAACATTTAAAGATAAGCTTTCATCAAAATAAAATTTGACAATACTCATATACTCGTATATAGCGATTTTATTCATTTATGTGCCAATTGTATTTATGATATATAATTTCCATACATTACCTATTACTTGATAACGTACTAATATTAAATTATAATTAATATACCGATAATACAATAAATAAATGAAAATAAAAGTTACTATTAGTTCAGACCTTGTGCGACTTTAATTGCAATAAATTCAAAGTTGGAGAAAGACTTTATTTTTTCCCGCCTGCTCTTCGGCCGCGCCAGCTTTTGTGCTTGTCCGATGGAGGTGGGACGGGGTCTATACATTTTAATAATAACAAATCTAAAGTCTTAATAATGTATGCCTTATCTTTAATATCTCCCAACAAAATTAAATAAAACGCTTAGGAAATTTTTAGATTTTAATGCTGAAAATAATAATGATAAAACACTATATACAGTTTTATGAATTATTTCAAAATGGAAGAAGCACTACGTGATTAATGCTACTTCGTAGATTTCAAGGAATCACGGATCGCAGTTAATTACAAGAAAAACTTCAGTTAAAAAAATCAAAAGTAACTAAGATAAATTTCCGCTTTATCTAGAAGTCTGTCGAAAGCACTTTGTTACTGGGAAGAGGGATTTCATGTTTAAATAGAATTTTATAATGCGACATGAAAATTATTTTATAGATTAACGAATTAAAACACTACTTTTATAATATAACTGGGTTATTAATTAACCAGAGGTCTAGGAATGTTGGAATTAAATATTACGGTTATAATTGTTTTCATTAAGCTTTTATTTCATTTTATTGATTTGTATAACAATAGAATGCATGGTGGAAAATTATTGACATATATGGTGATTTGACTTGTGGAAAATAAAGATAGAAATTGCACTGTGGGAAATGATTACCGAATAATTAGCAAAGTGAATCTTGTTGTCAGTGAACATATTTTCTCTTAAAACTACTCGATGGTTTGAAAACATAATTCGAAATTGTTGCAGTATTCACAAAGACTTTGGAACTTTATACGCGATAATATGTCTTAAAACTATACGGCATTAAATGGCACACGTCCGTAAGCTTTGTTAAGCCAGTGTATGTGTCGTGTCAAGTTAATTATTCATTTCGTACGTGTAAGTCCTATGAATATGCAGAGTGATTCCTTTGCTCGTCTTAAAAATAATCGCGGTAAAGCTTTATGGCTATCACTCTGTTGTCGTTTGCATAATTTAATATCAAGTTGAGAATAAACCGTGTGTCGCTATTCACGTATCGTTTTCATTGCAGACCATATATGTTGGCATGGACGTCCAGAATAGGGAAGCTTTGAATCATCTGACGAGCTGTCAATTTAAAAAAAATATTGAAATATTGCTCAAAAATTTTGTATGTTACTATTTATATAAAGGGTTTGTGGATCAAAACATGAAACAAATTATAATAATAAGAATGATAATACATGTGAAACAGATTACTTAAAAATCTGTCAATTGACAGATGGTATGGTTGACATATACATTAATCTGGCAAGGAATGTTAATGTATGTCATACTTATAGTCTGTATAATATATTCTCTGTGGAGTTAGACATTTTCCCACAAAATTTGGCGGGAAATATCCCGCTCACAATAAGTATAATTCGATTTACGGTAAAGACGTCAATATCTCAACTCATTGCCTTTATACATTTCTTAGATAAATTGGATTAAGTACAGTCGCGCACAATCCATTTTTATGGATACGTTTTCTCTTGACTTCATCCATTATCGAGTAAATGAATGAACATCACTGCCGTTGAGTTATTCAGGATTTTAATGAGATCCCTTTGTATTTTTTTTTCAAGTCTAATGTAATAAATAACACTGTCAGATTGTCTCATAGGGTGCTTTTTCTATAAACGTTTATTATACAAAGCTCTCCAGTAAAGACGTCACGTAAAGATGTAGGTGTGTCTGAGTTGCCAAAATGTTTCAAATATATGGGCGATCTTTTGCTATCTATAATATGTACTTGCTTTTTTAAACTCAAAAAAATACCATAGATAATTATAGACAAACAACCTTTATCCGATTAGATATAAATGTTGTAATAATGACAAGGTTGACATCGAAATGGCATAGAAAAGGAAAACTGTTGAATATACGCAAGGGTATATTCAAAATGGATCTTTGCCCCGGGATACGTTAAGATAATATTAAAGCGACATTGAGTTCCGGTAAAAGATGTTTTTTTTTCCGCTTGTAACAAAATCATGGTAGTTCGTTAAATTGTTGCAGGCTGGTTTAACTTTAAAGTCGAAGGACGGTTTTTTTATCTTTATTTTAAATTAATTATAATTATTAAATAAATCCCCATTTTTATTGTCTATTATCCTAAACAACTTTATTAGAAAAAATCAGTTATTTTTGAACATTTTATCGGAAACCGATTTATTTTTTTTTATGCAATAAAAAATACAAGGTTTACAAAATACAATTTGTAAAAGAGTTGGAAAATAATCTATGGTATTTAAAAGCATGTGTTGAAATATCATAATTGCAACTAGTGACATCTAATATTTAATAAATGTAGCTCAACATTACTCTTTTATATTGTATCTTTAGTTAGTTGCCTTTAAGAACAAACTCTCTGGTAACGAATGTGTTGTTTTACATAAATGCATTAATTAATATTTCATTTAAATTATTAAGCTTAATTTCATAATAGTGCGTAAATGATTTTCTAATTGTCTGAAACGACACAGGCATCCTAATATCACTGTACTAACATCCGACACGTTACAAGTAGAGTGAAAATAATGATATCGACAATTATCCGCGGTTGCAACACGTTTCAGGAAGTCTATTCAACAACTAGGCCACCTCGTTATACTTGGCATACCAGCGAAATATATTTTATTTTAACGTCTAAAAGATTCTTTGTTACACTGTAGCTTTGTGCATACTAAGGATTTAATGAAACCATCCGAGTAAGTGTTCGTAAAATGTAGATAGTATGGTTAGTGTGTGGTAATTATTGGTGTATTATAAATTATCCATATTCCACAAGCTCCTATTTCGAATACTTTTTTAACTAAGAGGTTTTTAACAAAGCAAACTGGAGCAGGTCGTCAAGCAGGGTTGAAACATGCTCATGTTTATGAGCTTTCTGATAATATTACATTTTTGATTTTCGAATTTTAAAAAAATATTTTTCTTTTAGTAATGTTATGTCGAAAAGTATATAAAAAGCTATTAACTAACTTTTAACTTTTAACTGTGGGTTGTCTGGAAGAGATCGCTTATTAGCGATAAGGCCGCCCGTTGCTCTTATATGTACTAACATCTGTTAACGTCATTTGCTTCCTGTGTTTAAGTGCAATAAAGTGTAAAATTAATAAATAAATAATAAAATACTGTATAATGTTATTGTCGCATAAGTATGCGAATAAACTGACGTTTATGGATGTTAAGTAAGGCTTAAGATCCAACCTTAATTTTAGTACTTGATTATGTTCTATAGCTGCATTTTTCTTATTCATTTTTCATACTGCGGATTTCCATTTGAACAAACGCTGTAGTATATTGTATATTAAATGTACGAATTAGAAAAATAGCAGCAAAACGTCTTTAATTTTTGTCATCTCCCCATTATATGTATATCTTGAGTTTCATACATCAGAGGTTTTGAATCCACCTCGCCCTCACTCGAGTAAGGGTTGAATGTCAAGTAACTCGCTCCAGAAACCAAACACCCTTTCTAATATATTTCACAATAAAGAAACCCGAACTGCCATGAATTTCCATCTCATTGTTCGAATTCGCTTTCATTTGGATTAAGAAATTTTTAACTTGAATTCGATCCTATGACTTATTGGAGCGTTTGATCTTAAAATCACAATAGAATCGTCTATATCGACATGAATATAGGTGAAACCCACACACCCTTATTTCACATTGATTACATTCGATGTTATCTTAGGAAATCATTAAAAATAAACAATTGAAAGTCTGTTGCTACAAAGGAAAATGCTGATTTGTAAATTATTGAATAGTTACATTGTTTAATGTTTAGGGTCGCATGGAACAGATCGCTTGTAAGCGATAAGGCCGCCCGCTACTACATTAAGATGTATTTCGCTAATAACTAATAAAATCACAAAAATATATTTTTTCGTACACTTCTTAAATCACAAAACTTATCACTTCATTTATTTACATTTTTTGCCAGTTACCAATTCGAGAGGGTACAAGCAGAACTGATAAGAAACACTCCGTCACTCCAATAATAAATATTGTCTAATGACTAATTTAATTACTTTATATTAATTTCAATAACATTGATTGATACGTGTTTTGTGTACTTTTTGTATTGGTAAATTTAAAACAATGTGCCGGTGCTTATGATTAATTTTTTTCTAATTAAAAGTTTATATATAATTTGGATTTTCCATCGTTCAAGCGCCATTGTGATATTCTGTATTCAAAAAGTTTCTCATTTTCACTCGTATGTGCGTTTTGATATAACAACGTCCTAGAACTATTTAACATTTCATAAATATTGAAACAATGTGAGGAAAAATTAGAGCTTTTCATTAAGTATACAATAATACCTACCCAACAGAACATTGTTTTTTCTAAATATCGTTACTATATGTCTTGATTATATAATAATAATAAGATATTAACACTTCAGGTTTGGGTTTAAGGGTTAAGCTGGAACAACGAGTGAACCACGGCATGGGCAAACCGTTGCGCGGTTAAATGCCTGTTAAAATAAGGATAATATATGTGTTATTTTTTGTGAAATTTGAAAAAAAGAATCATTTACATTTAAAATTCATCATTTTTGGTTTAAACAGATAGCGTTTAGTAACTATGCTTAGTGAAATAATCCTTATGACAAGTGGACTATCTATTATCGTGTAACTATGGTAATGGGTTCTTTATTTATTTATGTCAAACAAACAGACGTCTCATCAAATCAACTTATCACCGTAAAAGCTAAATTTTATAAAGTTTATAAGCACGGTTCTGCCCTATATCTGAAAGCTTATCAAACAACATTTTTAAATATTTCCAGTATCCCGTTATAAATGCATTAGAAGCAGGGCATAACGAATAACAAGGGACAACATATTTAGTATGTTAATATAATAAAATCTCACATTGGTTATAATCATAAATACATTTTTTTTAAAAGTAGAATCCATTTTCAATAAAGTCCCAAATCATGTTCCAAATTTGCCTCTTAATAAAATCAAAAACTTTATTAAGCATACATTGTTGAGCAAGTCCTTTTATAGTGTAAAGGACTATTTACATGAAAAAATATTGGGAATTTATCGCCGAAAACGCTGAGTTGGCTTAAAAAATGATCGATTTATTTTAGAACTCTCGTAGTTCTATAAGAAAATTATTGGGGTACATGGGTGATCGCTGATACGATTCTACGTGGAAAAGGTATAAATAAATATAAGGTTTATTGCTGTTAATTTCGTATTACAATTACTCATTGTCCAGCGGATTAAGTGAAACACCAACTTTGCGGCCTTATCAATATTTTAATTAAATATCAAATTGTTAACCATGTCTTTGTTGCCATGGTTACTAATAAGTACCCACGATATACAATATTATATTACTTTTCATGTAAACATACAATTTCGCCTCATACAAGAAAATTAATTAACTCGTAAGATGAAAATTTTTGTGTATTAACAGGAGCTTCTCAATATCGAAGATTGCTTGGAAAATTTTAATTAACCTCTTGTAAGGAGAATATTATTATATTTTATCGTTTGTGCGTGGAAAATCTGTCTTTAGGATATTTGCTACAGAGTTATGATTGGTTCACATGGCGGTTCAGTGTTTAACCTGTATTGTGCGTATTAGCTTACGCTCTTGCGAATTAAAAACTTGATTAAAATATCTGTACACGAGCATGGATGAGGAACTTTATTAAACATGCCAACAGGATTTATAATTTCATACAAATGGTATGAAATTATAAATCGACAAGACGCAACCCAAAAGCCCAGGCAGTATGAGTGTTGACACTCCTGCATTAAGTGGAATACCTTTAACATACACCAATCGCAATAAATGGTCAATGGTGTAACTTCTCTGGACCTGTACGAAAATTGATTTCCACACCACCGACTTCCATTACACAATAATTACCTTCTTTTTTGTGTGTGAAATGCAACACGTCAAAAATTAATTACAACACATTAAACACTGTTTTGAAGCGTTCGTATTATCAATTATGTACGGTTATGTCATGTGTAAATAATAGAATAGCAATTACCAACGTTTGCTATAATTTAGCGACCGCAGCGCTGCACTGTATTTTAGTTTCTGAATTATACATTTGCTTTTACGTAAGACATTTGTGTAGGGCTTTAAAAATTATATGATATTTTACAAATTTAAGCCAGAAGGGGAAGTGTCATCTAAATTTGTTTGGTTAGATTAACAGACAAGTGTTTCATTGATATATTGATTTATTTTGTTACATACGACTAATGTGTGTATAAAACTAATAGCTGTTCCTTAAGTTTTGTAATATACAAAACTTAAGGACTTTACCAGGATAGAGTTTTCGTTTAAGCAATTTATTTTTTGTATTTAGAGATCACGCTTTTTCTTATTATACCTAACTTTCATGAACAATGATATACACAAGATATTAAATGATAAAAGTGGTAATAAATAAAATGATAAAAGTTATAAATCGATCCTTACGATTAACCTTAATATGAATGTAATTTGATGTATTAACGTACTCTTACATAACTTATTAGCTGACACGTTGTTACTGTGTGTGTGATTTTATATTATTCTTTTTATAAAAGTATCAATAATCGTTCCTGGATAAATACACTTTATAAAATCATTTAGGCTTTACGAACTAATAACAGTGTTCCGAAATTATTATAGCGTTTAAACAACATTAATTATGTTAAAACAAGAGTGCGTCGTGTTAGTTTTAATCTAGATGAAGTTGACTAATTAATTGCAGTCGTAGTTTTACTATGGTTCATACAAATACTATATGTTACAATGAGCAGCAGTGAACGTGTATTTAAAAGCAATAAAAACAAAGTTTTTGTAATTAAATTTCAAATATATATAACCTATATATATAAATATATATACGTATACAATCCAAATTCGTCCGCTTACCAAGTGGCAGAGACTATTCTCCATCATTGCGCCACGCCTAACTGACCAATACTTATTTATATCTCTTCTACATAGAATCGTATCAGCGATCATTTGGGTACGTGAATAATTAATTTTGTCTAAGGCTACGAGGGTTCAAAATTAACCGGTCTCCGATGCCCACAACAAACTCAGCTGGTTAACTTACCACTGTTTGCAAACGTCCACAACCGGAAAGTCAGCTCATGAGATCATTCATACTCCTATTATATTAAGTTTATGTTGACAATTACTAGAATCAAAATTGGTAACAGAACTTAATTGGTTCGTAGAATACGAATGTACGAAATTTTCTACTTTTTATTAGAAATAATTCAACCAAAAAAAATGGTGCAATTTACCGTTAAGGTAATAAGATGAGTATAATACAAAAATCGTTTCACACTGTAACTAATGCATGTATAATCCGAACCAAAAGGAAAACATACACTTTAAATTCAAAATGAAATTAGTGAGTGATTTTTTTTTAACTTTTCCATAAATAATCGGTCATCGAGGCACGTTTTATTGAATTTCTTCCACTTCAAAGTGATCCTTTTTGGCGAGGATTAAAGGTCCTTGTCTCAAACGAGATATATTGATCTAAGGATATTGAGATCTCGATTTCTTGTTAATATTTTGGTTGCGAGGGAAAAGGTTATATTTATGGGAAAGGGATACCATTATTATAAGGTAATCGTTATTTTTCAATAGACTTTAGAATGTATTTGTTACGTTTTCATATACTTGAGACGAAAACAATATATTCTTTTGAATTGTCCATTCAAACATATGCATTCGGATGTTACTGCTATAAGTATTTTTTATTTGTATTTTTATCATTAAACAAAACTACTTACACGTACATAGTATAATAATACAACAATATTTTCACGAGAATAAATCTGTAAATTTTTAGAAAAAAATTCTATGTAAAAGTTCTAACTTAAAAATATAGTAAAGATTTAAAACTAGAAGAGTTTAACACTTATCATAAGTCATAACCATGATATAATATGCCCAGTTAATTATAACGAGCGGCACAATATATTACAATTTGCGGCTATTCTGAGAGCCAGCTGTAATTAATACCAAGTTTGCGTAAAATTTACAGCTCTCGTACAGCAATTATACGAAAATGCGCCGTACCCACCTTGTAAAAAGATTTCATTTGAAACGAAACCCGCGCGAGCCGAGAGCATCGCACGAGTATGATTTTATTCGCAGGAGCGCGAAGTTAAAGTTATCAATACAATATTATTCAATTTAAATTGAGTGCGCCCGTTTTTAAAAGTTTTAACAGTTTTATTCTCTTTGACAATGTGCAATGCATTTTTGTTTTGAAACTATGAAAAATTCCAATAGATGTGTTTGTGGATTACAAAGCGCTGCCGATTTAATCATCGGTACAAAAAAAACACGTAAGCCAACGATGCACTTAGTTTTGAATTAGTTTTTGTAAGTGAATAATCTATATTGAAAGTTTATGGAGTATCACATTTTGTGTGAGCTTACGAGAAATATCGATCGGATTTAAATAGTGAGCACAAAGCTTTGCATAATTTATTTGTTTTTGCAAGTAAGTGACGCTTACTAGATTAGGTAAAAAATATCTAGTAATAATACTATTTCAAAGATACCAGCTCGATCGATACTTGGTTTTGTTTACGCTATAAACTTATCCTCAGAACTAACCATTGAATTAATTACATATTTATATTTTGTTGACTCGCTGAAACTTCTAATGCTACCCGAAGGTACCCCAGCCCAGGCGCAGCATAACTTATGACCCCACTTTTAAAAAACCTCTGTGTCTATGATTTATGTTTTATAATTATACTGTGCCTCTTATGGTACAAAATGGCGGCCGTGCATAGTACACTGTCACCCGACACGGACGAGATTTTAGACCTATTACCGAAATTTGATTTGAAATTCAATTAATATACAAACATTAATTCGGTTAATATACAAACAGAATTTTATCTTGAAGTCGGTTCTTTTTTCAAATAACTTTTTAATATTTTCAGGTACATGCAATACCTTTATTTCGAATTAATCTCGACAACGGCCGATCGATGACTTTATATTAAGGCTCGTATGTGCGCAACGTAACACAATTTGTCGTGTTCAAAATGTGATTACGTATATTGTTTTTTCTAAAGGCTGTCGAGGGAGGCTTCAGGGGTAATATTGTGGTATAAAATATTAACTGTTGCTGCTTTATTCGTATATATAATAAATTGGTAATATATAAACACTAGCAATTAACTAAGATAGAAACAGAACCTTTTAAATGCTTAGTTTTCTGTAATATGATTTCACTTTGTTCGCGTGTCCGCACTTCCACTCATTCGCACTACGCCACACTAGTTTTAAGTGATTTAGAACTTCGCTAAATGCTCGGCGAATAGACTAACACTTCTGAAGACGTAGTATATCTATATACCGCGATGACTTGTGTTTCAATTAAGTCAAAATTTTATGTATAGTATGTACAATTCGTTTAGGATATTCAAATCGCTCGCATCCGTACCTTGTACCAAGCTAACTCGATTACAGGATAAGTTTATGCCATCGTTGATACGACAGACGGTTAACATGTATGACAATTTTTCTTCTTGAATATTCTAGTAGCCTTTACTCTATCATTTTCATCCAGTACCTTACCTACCTTTGTGAATTGTGAAGTGATAATTCAGACTAAGTTTAAGGTTTAACTCATGTGTACTGTCTATGAGTTAAGCTACCACTCTATACTGCTCTACTTAAAAGTATGAACTTCTTAAAGTTAAAAAAAAACGTACTATCCTTTACGCAGTAGTATATAATATATTCTCATTATTCTATTCAAGAGAGCGTAAAAGCCTATAGTTAAGTGTTTGGTACTCACGCAGAAACACTAATTTAGGGAATCTAAACGTAACCTAAATGCTAAACATCCGCAGAATACAGCCTCAATTTACATATGTGCCTTAAAGATAGTCATTAATACGTTTTCCACCTCGAACAGTGATAAGCCTTTAAGAACACACGTGTTCTTATTACGAAACAGAAACGATTACTGTGCGGTTTGAGTTATATTAGCGAAGCCCACGAAACCCGATAATGGCCTACATATGTTATTACCCAATTAAATTGTGCTGTATCGAAGTTAGAGCTCTCTTACTTATGTATTAAGGTTTAGTTTTGCTGTCTTACGTATAGTTTCTCAGATGATTTAGTTATCTTTCAATCTTATGAATTATTTTCTTATTTGCAAAGTGACAGACAGTACAATTAAAAATGTAATAGATGTTTAAAGCTTAAAGGAGACTTGAGCTTTTAATAAATTGTGAATAGTAAAGGATAAACATGTTTGGCACAAAAACATAACGCAGTATTTCTTCTATAAAACAGTAATTAAAATTAGACCAGAATAAGAAATGTTAATTTAGTATGTAATCTATAGTTGGAAATCAGTTGAAGAATCTTAAATTGATGCATTCAATTTTTCTTCGTGACAAATTAAATGTGTATTAAAAAGAATTCTCACTAAAACATAAATTAATTTATATTTAATTATTTCCAACATACTATATTTTGTAAACTATCGAAGATATTATAAATATGCATTAAAAGCACTTCTCAACCTCATTGAATCTTTCTCTTTTCCTTCCCTCAATATTTACTCAATTAATTGAGACTCAAGAAAATTTAATCCGCTACGAAAAGTTCCTAGCAATTTTGGCCAAATTCTGAGCGTAATATATATCTTAAAGAGGAAATAATGTCAGTCTTGTTGCTTAATCAAATCTCGTTTGGTTCGACTGTGAGGGGAATTTCATTTGGTGGATTAACATTTCACTATATTTCACTGGAGTTTTAAGATTTCCGCGTTTGGTATTCGCGTTTGGGATTTAGGCGTCGACATGCGTTATTAAAGTTTAAGACGATCCGAGAAAATAAATAGGATGGTCTATTACTTTTTGCCTCATATACAAACACATTTTTTTTATTAAACTTCATAACTACATTTTTCTTAATACATTTTTTATCTTTCGTATATAGTCAGTAAGATTTAAATCGTCAATAAGACTGATGGTAAAAAAAATTCCTTTGACAGCTGAGAAAACACCCCCCGGATTTCCGTCGATATCACCCCCATCAACCACCATGGTGGTGGAAGTTGGTCACATCGCTACTCTGCCCTGTCAGGCAACAGGGAACCCGTCCCCTAAGGTGCGGTGGCTCTTCAACTCGCTTCCACTGGACGTCGCTTCGAACCCCAGATACGGCATCTTGAATGATAATATGCATGGTAAGTTCTTTTTAAAAGTATTTATAACAAAAGAAAGAAGAAAAGTTGATAAACCACATGCCTCAGAATGATCAGTTAGTTCTAATTTGATGAGTTTTGTATATTTAAAATAATTTAAATTCATGAATAAGTAAACAATACTTAAGTTCCATTGATGACAGAAGTTCACTTTTAATTTATGAAACAATATAGCTATTTGGAAATAAGTAGCTTATTTTTCTAAATATCAGGTTAAATATTTGAAATTCAGGAAGGTAGGGATCAAGTGTCCGCTCGAAAGCTTTCCCGAAAATGAGTACCCAGTAGTTGAAACATTTACAAGAAATATTATCAAATCTAAGCGAATCACGTCTCGGAGAGAAACGGACAAAGTTAATAAAGACATTGGGATCCGAAAACGTCATCCCGATACTTTATTAAATCCGGACCAACCTAGGGGTCTTATTGAAAACCATGGGAAACGACTGGCTAAATTGTATTTGCCTGATACGGCTACCCGCAAAGTACTTTAACATATACCTTATGTACATCGGTTGTCTATTTATAGCAAAATAAAATTACGTCATTCGTCAAAAAACGTAAATTAGTTTAATATTAAAGTTAAGAACAAAATGATATTTTGAAAACATTTAGCTTTATTTACGAGTTACGTTACTTTTTTTTTCATAAAATGTTTTTCATATGAACTGTAATCAGTTTAATCTGTATATATATAATATCCTTCACATTTTGAGTATGGTGATAAAAGTCTTCAAAGTACGTTGTTGTTTGGAAGTTTTTACACAAACTTTTCGATAGAAGTTCTTGCTGGAATAATTTAATAAGATATTTATTTATACTTTGTTGCACAGTAAGTGTTAATTATCTAAGGAAATGTTAGTATGAGAGCAACGGGAGTCCTTAAGCGATCTCTTTCAGACAACCTGCAAAATGAAACGTTAAAAAGCAAAATTTGAAAAGGTTCAACAGGTGTGAAGAATAAAATTTTTTTTAGTAAAACAGGAGAAAATAAGTAAATGCCAATATTAAAAATATTACATTATAATTGTATAGTTTATAGACATCAAATGCTCATGAAGAGATTTAAAAGATGTGAATGAGGATGCTGAACGGATGTGAGTTTCAAAACTTTATATTTCATGGGTTGTGCTGATTATAGCCATAATATATAAAGTAGAAAAATAATTAATTTATCATCTAACCGGTTCCATAGCTTTACAATAAGGATATTAAATACCCATACAGTCTGTTTAATGTTTTAAATCATTTGATGCCTAGTCCATAAGGTTAAATGTTATGAAATATAAAGTGAAAAATGTAAAACCCGACACCTTTCCAAAAAGATTAATAAGTCTTTTTAAAAAGCGATTTCGTCACGTCTTTTGATCAACGTTCCAGATTAATTACATTTAATTAGCAAAGCGATGAACCGTTTAAAAACCGTATTTAATTATCAAGAGAAAGTTTTGTTAGCGAAGTTGGCTTTAAGCTTTACTTTTCATGTTTTAAGTGGTTCAATGTTTTATCGATGAGTAAATAGAGTTACATCATTTTGTTTGGATTAATTGTGTTTGAAAATGAAAAAGTCTTTACGGAATTTTCCAATTGATGAGGCGTTATTAAAATTCAACCATTTTGGAAAATTTATTTTCCTAAACATAAAATACGAAAATACCTTTTATGTCACCACAAAATTATTATATTTACCATTATATACTTATAATTATTATACCTTTTCGTATTTTATGTTTTAGGACTAAGCAATTATACAGTAAGTAGGTACAGTAGAAACTGACTTATACTAGAAATTGAGATTAATATCTAATATTACACTAATTAACTTTTATTACATGTTAAGTGGTAATATAAAAACGCGAACACACCGTTAATGGTAATAACGTTCCGTTACAAGTAATGATAACAATAAAAAGATGCTCCATCTCGCTAGTGGTTTATTTAAATTCAAAGTTTCATAGCCAAAGTTTGTGTGACGCAGTGAGATGACAAAATGTTAATTACGCCAATTTTGCGGGTCGCCTGCTCTCCATCGGATATACGATTTTCATTATGAGATGCGGTTTCATTGAATTTTAGATCGTAAATTGAATTAAGTTTCTCTACTTCTCGTTGGATTTTGCGCTGTTTTGGTTTGAGTTTTTAAGTCGTTGTCATCTCTCGTTTGTGCCTTATTGTTTGTATAACAATACTTTACACTGTTTCAATAGTTTGTTGGTAATACTATATTTTTATACAACATTATAAGCTTGTATTATCAATATGCAGTGATTCCTCCTTATATAGTGTTGGTAATAAAAAGATTGAAGTAGAATAGTTAAATAGTTAGTTATTTAGTTAGTTAGTTGTAGTTACAATACATATAAAAAGGGTGCGCAAGCGCGACTACGTGATTTAATGTTAAATTAAAAGATTGAATTGAAGATTGATTTATTGTAAGAATATAGTGCATATTTACCTTTAAAAATGAGTCTCTTATTAACTTTAAAAATCACCTACAATACTGTATGTAGGTATCGATTGAGGAAATTTTCTTACAATTTGTTTTGTATTGTTTCATACATTTACGGTAGGTATATAATATAAATTTTAATGCACATCAAAATTGTAAGAATTAAACAAAGTCTTTTTAATCTCATTAATTTAAATTTATTCCGAAGGATTATATTCTTGCCGCTTTCACGTTCGGAGCTGTTGATGACTAGCAGTTCATTGTTTGTTTAACTAATAGGGAATTAACTTTAACTTTTCCTCTGCTTTGGTTCACCATCGTAGTTAAGTGGATGGTAGTTAATTGTACGCTCAATCTATTTATATATTTACGGCTGCAGCCAATAAACACACAAAAAAAAAATATATTTAACTTATATCTAACAACTGGCTTATTATTATAGTATCGTCCACTATCATTCCAATTCTCGTTCAGAGTTACGATTAATTAGGGTGATCATACGCGGAATGGGGCTTTGATGGCGGAGGCTTGTTCGGAAACGAACCTCAGCCAGCAATGCCTGAGCCGGAATAAAATATTATATTATATATTAATACTTAAGCAATGTAGAGAATTGTTAATATAGACTTGAAGGAACTGAAAGTTATTAAGTAAATTTATGTCCATTTGGGCCTTACGGGTCTCATTACCAAATTATTTCAGCAATACTATTGTTGTAAAGAGCGATGCCAAAGGATTGTTGCCTTGTTAAGTGAGGATCGGTAGAGTTAATATGGGTATATCAATAAACACAATTAAGGATTTAATACAGCGAACTATTTTTTTAAATTTTAAGAACTAAACCAATCATCAACTAGACAATGTCATCGTATATACTCTTCGTTTTAGTTTGAAACACATAAATTTTTGCCTCTAATGAAATTACTACATGTATAAAGAGATAGTTAGGCTTAAAAAGTCGTTGCAATATATCAAGAATGAAATACAGCCTTCGTAACGTGGGCGTAATAACTTTTATATGAAATTATTATTTTATCGGCCATTATTGCGGGGCGTGTGTAAATTAGAAGTGATACAGACAGGTTTTACGATCTTTTGCAACTTTAATAAGTTTGAATTGGCTTTTTTTGGTTTACAAGATATTCCAAATAATTTTGTGGTGACATAATACAATATTATTTTAAATATATCGTACATAAATTTAAAGGGTTAAATTATTACTTTTTATCGTCGTGATGATATGATATTATGCTATATAATAATATCACGACTGCTTTCACAAGAATACACGGTAAGCTTTTTATAGCATTTTATATAATTTCATTAAATGCATATTAAAATACCCAGCCGATAAATCTCATCACATAATTATTGACGGAACCCGCAATCGAACCCCGGAGCCTCTGTTCGGCAGTGCGGTATCCTAACCACTGCGCCAACTGAATCAAAATGTCTGATGAATAAAACATTGTTTACTGCAGTTTGAATTTTAACGATCTTATACTGTATTAGATAAATATTAGACAGTAAAAACCCCGAATCATTAAAATTACATAGGTTTGAAAATAAATATTTTCTTATAGAAATAAAAAACCTATAAAATATTAATTTTTATAGATAAAAATATTTTTTATATCTTTTCTACATAGAATCGTAACACACGCACGCACAATCGCACGTCAATAACTTCTTATGTAAAGCAACGAGGGTTCTTTCATATGCCCATTCATAAGATTTGTAGTCGTTTAATTAGTCCTTTACTCTGTAATAGGACATGATGTATAATAGACAATATTTAAACATAACGGACAATGTACAACAAATAAAACCAAACGTGAAATGAGGATTAACAGAACCAACGGATTTTAATTCAAAGTCAAATTAAAATTACTTATTTCTCTATCTATGTTCAAAGTCAAATTAAAATTACTAATTTCTCTATCAATGTTCAAAGTCAAATTAAAATTACTTATTTCTCTATCTATGTTCAAAGTCAAATTAAAATTACTTATTTCTCTATCAATGTTCAAAGTCAAATTAAAATTACTTATTTCTCTATCTATGTTCAAAGTCAAATTAAAATTACTTATTTCTCTATCAATGTTCAAAGTCAAATTAAAATTACTTATTTCTCTATCAATGTTCAAAGTCAAATTAAAATTACTTATTTCTCTATCAATGTTCAAAGTCAAATTAAAATTACTTATTTCTCTATCAATGTTCAAAGTTAAATTAAAATTACTTATTTCTCTATCTATGTTCAAAGTCAAATTAAAATTACTTATTTCTTTATCAATGTTCAAAGTCAAATTACAATTACTTATTTCTCTATCAATGTTCCAAGTCAAATTAAAATTACTTATTTCTCTATCTATGTTCAAAGTCAAATTAAAATTCCTTATTGCTCTATCTATGTCTTTATATTTTTGTCGTATTGAACCACAAAAATATATAAAAAAGAGAGATATGGTCGTATCGTAAATAAACAAACGCCCGCTGGGTCTGAGCTATGATTGCGAAGCACGGGCCGAGATTACGATTCATTTACATACAAATGTGAACTCCAAGTTTGAATGAGTGTATGGTGCTTTAACAATCTCTTAATACATACAACAATGACACGGGCTTAACTGGTTGTTTAAGGGACTCCAGTGTCGACTCCAGTCGTGTAGATTATATTTTAGAACTTGTAATTTGTGAATGCAACAGAATCCCAATTTTAAAATATCTACGAAAATCTTTAAAGGTGTATACAATTATTGATGCTAATGTTCATATTTATTAAATTGCCCTGTAACACCAGGAATAAGCATAAGCACGCTATACCCATCTGTAGGCTCCAAAAAATCCTATATCATTCTTGAAAATATGTTATACAATTTCCAAAAATGATGTTCCAAATTTGCCCCTTAATAAAATCCAAAACTTTATTAAACATACATTGTTGAGCAAGTTCTATTATAGTCTAAAGGACAATTACATGATTAAAAATCTTAAGAAGGAATCGCCCTAAACGCTGAGGTAAGTAAATTGTAAAACAGTGATGACGCTTAAAAAAATTATAGTTAAACAGCCTATTTATGGGTATCTACTCAGACCGGATTCTATGTGGATAAGATATAAATAAATGTTTGAGTGAAGATGTTACGAAATCCTAATATAGATTTTCTTCTAAGACCATTCATACCATCATACTTCCGATACATTACTTCCTTCAGAAAGTTCCTAGTACGGGTTTTCGTTGTTAAAGTGTATTTTAAAACAAGTCACGTCCTGAATATTGTATAATAAAATCGTAATTAGGAAAATGTTTTGCATAAATATATGCATGAAATGTGTAATTCAATAAATTGTTTAGATACACCGAATGATGACCTAAACTCAACACATTTAAACCAAAAACTCTGAAACCTTATAATAGTTTTAATGGGGCGTAAAAAGCTCACTTGATTCAAGCTCTTCATTAAGGTAATACGTGTAACCGCACGCGAGAGTCAATTTTTCACGTAAATTCCCATTTCTTTAGGAAACATTCGTGTCGCGCGAAGCCACGCGATAAACTACGACGCATCAAAAGTTAAAGATGACGTTGAAAAAATGAGGATTTCTCTCGTAGATGTCAAGCGCTGTCCGAAATCCTGAGCTGGTGTAATCAAATAAAACTATGCGGCTACGTGTTGGGACCGCGGGATTACGTCTACTTCCAAGTTTTTCACATTACATTATATTGTATTCATGCGTGAAACGACAAACGTTGTTCTTTTATTGAGTTTACGGAGACCGACTCGTAATTTCTTGGTTTTGTTTAGATTTCACGTTGGAGTTTTTGCAGAAGTTAAATTACTTTATTGTATAAATACAAAGTGTAATTTTAAATAAAAGTATTATTGAACAAGTTAAATTTACTACTAGAGTGGGATATGTTAAAAACATGCATACGTTATTTGTTTAATAATAAGAAATCAACTGTCTCGGAGAAAAATTACACATATTAAAATAGCTAAATAAATAATTCTACTTAATAATACATAATCGTTTGATGTAGAAATGACGATGATGCAAATCCAAACAAACAAAAAGATATACACATTATTCAATTTGTTTAATGCGCCTGTATGGTACATAATATATTATCCAGTATATATAACCAGTTATCATTTCTTTAGAAATAATATAAAATACTACCTTCCTTTATATATGTAGACTCATTTTATTTTATTTGTCTTTTTCGTATAATATTGAGTTAATATATCTTGTTGCATGTTATTTTTCTCTCTTTTACGGAATTTCCTAGTGTTTCAATGTGTAATAAAAGTGGATAAAAGCATTATTTATCGGACGTATAATACGTATAATCTGGGTGATGAAATCGGTAAGGAGCGTACTGAAATATGATTCCTGTATTAAAAAATTCGTTCATCTCTTATTCATGAGAAACGCCCTAATATTTGACTTCCGTCTCAATTAAACGGACAGAAGCATAAGAGACAGCGGGTGGGCGTAATTAAAAGAAAAATAAGAGCTATTCATAAACGTCCAAGAGAATAGCCGCCTGGTAGCATTATAGCAACCAGCCGGCGTGACCTGTCGTGGCCCTCTCGTAATTGCGTAACTAAACCGCTAAGGTGTAATTCCCCACAACACCGGGGTTCTCAGTTAAATGGTCAAAGAAGCTTTATCACCGTGGCCCGTTTAATCTAGCTCTTAGACACGGGCAGGGGGTAAGGTTTACTTTACGCCGACATGCTTGATTAAGTGGACGCTCTGATCTTAACGGAGACACTTATGAGCCAGTAGCGGTCTAATTAATGGCACGAATGATTATTGCCCGATTTGATTTATGTGGGGGTCAACTGTTGCAATGCTATTACGACACCCTTACATAGTGGACACCAGTGTATTACCGAAATTAACTTTGTGTAGATTTATCAGAACGAAACGTTAGACTACTGAAAAGAGCTTAAATTAGTTTTAATCTTGCTTGTAAGTATCTACTTAGTCTTGCCATAAATATTGTTATAAAGAAAAGCACGATTTTTTTTTTATACGTAACATTTATTCCTTTCATAGTGAGTTAGTTTAATACATCAATATATAACTATTAAAAATATACAATGTTTATTCGAAGTGGTCTCCATTGGCTGCAATACAGTCTTTTAAACGTTGAGGCCAGTTATCAATAGCAGCACGAACTCTTTCTAGAGGAAAATTCTTCACTGCCAACCGAATGGATCGTTTTAGGGACTCCAAATTATCATGGCGTTTAGAGCAAGCCTTACTCTCTAAAACTGACCATAAATCATAATCCAATGGATTTAGGTCAGGACTTGACGACGGCCAGTCTTCAGTGCTGATAAAGTCCGGAACGTTAGTTTTCAACCAATATTGGGTGGATCGAGCTCTATGACCCGGTGCCGAGTCTTGTTGAAAGCACCATTCTTTGTTATTGAACATGGTGTTAGTTAAAGGCTTAACTACCGTCTCAAGAATGGTATTTTGATAAACTTGTGCCGACGTTTTAATACCTTTTTCACAAAAATATGGCTCAGTCACCCCTTCATAGCTAACACCCCACCAAACCATCACTGAAGTGGGATAATGCCCACGTTGTACTCTGTTTACTAATTGCGAAGCTTCTTTAGAGCTTCCAGCATAAATACGGTCATTTTGTTTATTAAAATACTGCTCAATTGTAAAAATTTTCTCATCCGTAAACAAAATTTTTTTGTGACCTCCCTTTGCGTACCGCTTAAGTAGTTGTTTGGATTTTACCACCCTATTCTTCTTTAAATTATCAGTTAAGAAGTGACCAGTACGTCTCTTATAGGCTGCAAGTCCTAAGTCATCTTTTAATATACGCGACATGGTTCTAGGAGCTATCTTCATCTCCCGAGATAAAATCTTTTGCTTACGGACAGGATTTCTTCGAATTCTTTCCCTAACTGCTTTAATCACCTTTTTCACACGAACGGTACGTGGACGGCCAGATCTTTTTCTGTCACAAACAGAGGAGGTATCATTGTACCTATCAATAGCCCGGTAAACAAACATTTGACTAATACCAAGCGGGTGGAGGGTTTTAAAAATTGCACTTTTCTCCATACCTACTTTATGTAAGGCAATCACAGCGATTCGGTTCTCTTTATCACCCCACTCCATTTTAATATAACAAAATATTTAACAATATAATGGCGCGAAAATAAGAAAACACATCAAGCAATCATATAAAAATGACAGATTCCAAATTCAAACGTAATATTTTCTTTTTTTGAATAGTAACAGTATTTATGGCCAGACTAAGTATTTTAAAACGTGAAACAATTAAGCTTACTTATAAATATTTATTGAAGAAGTAGAAACAATTGTAACAAAATAAGTGTAATTATTTTAGTCAGTTGTAAAATATCTAAAAATATATGAACCGAAACATTTAATTGAATTCAGCAATATCACACGTAGTTATAGCATGATCTTTGTTTCAAATTGCAATTGAATTTTAGTGCTCGGTACACTTGTGTCCGTCAAACAGAAACTCAACATTCTCGAGGTGTCGAAAGTGTTGTTTGTAGTGTACATTAATACAATGATTGGATAGGGTTGGCAACATCTACTTTTTAATCAACGTTTTTAAACAGTTTTACCTTTTTGTAAATGTTTCTAGGTGTATAGAACTTTTTCTATCTCGAAATCGGTGTTAGAGAAGCGTGAAAACATATTGAATCGATTTTAATAGAAGAATTGCAATTGTACCATTATATATTTGCTGCTAATGGCCGTCAGTAGTGGGGATATTTTATATACTTTGTCATGTTATTCAGTATTAATGACTTTTATGTAGTTTATAGTGAAACGTTTCTGTGAATTCTGTTTAATTTTAAAGGGGACTACTTTGAAGCCCATTCCTAGTACTTCAATATTACTTCATTGCAGCGAGAAATTCACTATAATCTTAAAATTGTGATATTTTCGTATATTCCTTAATACACCGCAGTGGCACCCCTAACATGGGACTCAATGTAATTACGTTTCCTCTCTTCACATTGTTTACTAGTTTTTCTCTTTGACACTTTTTCGAGGGAAACTTTCGAGTTAGTACCGAGTTTTCGGACACGTACGTCGCATCGATAAATGAATACTAAATCGAGTGTAGCGAATCGATTTGAAATTCGACTCTGTTCATATTTTTACTTCAAACTGTTCTTGATACTTGCGATACACTTTGGGTGCGGTCCGTGAATACAGATTAGCATTTTAAAAGATTTAAATATGACATATATAACAATTGTGACCATTATAAATAAGAGAGCTTAGAATACTGCAGTTGAATTCTATACAACAATAGATATTTTATATGCGGTCAATTCACATAATAAGTATACCATATTTCTGAGAAGGTTGAGCTAAGTACAATTTGATAGTGGAAATAATACGCGATGCTCCATTATTCAAATCGAGGTGAAATACTGTAATGTCTGGCGTTATGCCTTTCACGACTATGATAAGCTATCACGCAATATTAAAGTAAGCGAGCGTCCATTAAAATATTTGCCGTCATTAACAAAAACATTGTTTTAATTTCTCCATCTTTAAACTCTTCTTTCATATAAGAAGAGAAAAAATCACCAGAAATGTAATGAAGTCGCTCATCGATAGACGCATTACTAGAAGACACGTTAGTGCTTTGTCGTGTTGTGTTTCTTAAATTTGTATGCTCTCTTAGATGTGGTTAATTCAAATTACTTACTAAATCTTAGAAATTTTAAGAGTGACAGAGAATGTATTGACATTTTTTATCCGTCCTAAGCTCTTGGTTTCGAACTGACAGTAAAGAAAAATTGTTACTACCTTATCATAGTAGTGTATCTTCTTCTTGATAATTTCAAGATTGATGCTTTTATTTCATTACTTAGCATATACACAATTAAAAAAATACGCTTAACTTTATTTCACGTCAACAGGTACCCTGCAAATTGTGAAGAGTGAAGAAGAAGATCAGGGCAAGTACGAGTGTGTTGCGGAGAATACGATTGGCACTGAGTTTTCGAAACCCACTTCGTTATATGTAAAAGGTGAGTTTTTTACTAATTTACATTTTATTTTTATTTAGTTACTTTTTTTTACATAAACTGTCTTAGAAAGGACAATATTATTTACAATTTCAACAATATTGTATTAGTATGTTTCAGCAAAGAGTTTCGGATTTTATACACAATTTAAATATAGACGAAGACGATTGTCTAGCACGAAAAGAAATGAATCTACTTTCCATTCACCCTGTATATATTTGTTCGTTAAAACACAATTCATCTACAACTCGTTTTGTAATTTGTTGAAAAAAACTAAGCAGTAATTTAAAAGTAGTGTCCGAAAGCTCGCGCTTATTTCGGATAGTTTAATTATAATTAAACAAGTCTCAACAGGTTGGCAGGAAAATAAACCGTTGTTCGCAATTTGCAACAATTCTCTTTCGTCCCCCGTTGGACGAGCTTTTTACCTTTTGTAAGATTAAACCTCGTTTGACAGACGTTTAGGTTTTTACAACTGAGTGTCAACTTGAATTTTAATTGGATTGTTTACTTTAATTATTTATTTCAATTGTATAAAATTGGAATAGAATAGACAGATGTTTATACATGGAGCTGAATATCATCGGATGTCATACAACCGAATTTGATCCGTGTTGTCTGGATGTCCGGTTGTTTTATCTGGGTATTTCGCAAAGCAGTTATAAGAACGTTGTAGCACCAGTTTCTCGTCACTGTATTTTTGAGCTAATACTGGTAAGCGAACCGCTGCGGGCTCCCAGCCACATAAGTGTCTATGGGCAGTGACTTTTATGGTGATATGTATATGTTTAGGTAAATGTGCTATGCCTTAGGCAGGCCACTCCTTAGACCTTACAATATATATTTAAAAAATATTTTTTTTTTACATAGAGACAAAAACAATATATTGTTTACCACAGGTGCTTCTATAACAGTAGACAGATAAAAAATATAGTATAATAATTACATTAGCGATACCCCATTAAGAAATTATCACTTCCGGCTTATTAACAACACTTTATGATCGGATTTTCGAAATGAAGGTTTCGTTTGTTGAATGTCGCTATGAGCCCGTTAATCTTAGCTTGGTGAATTGCCAAAGCAATGATATAAAGTGCTGTTATTGATGAGTATTGTTGTGATTTTGACGACGCCTGAGCACACAAACGATATAGCTGATTCGCCTCGGACACACGATTGTGTTCGCATGAATGATTCTGTTCATTTATGTGTGAATGGTCAGGTTGCTGATACCGCGATATTTGTGTTAAGGGGGGGATCATATCGAATCTAAACTGACTCATTGTATGCATAACATATATGTATACCATATATAGTTTGACTAGGTTTACATATATTTCATATTGCTATTTTCTTTGACTAAGGAATATAAAAAAAATTCAAAGAGTTTTGTAGAACTTTCTACTTCATAAATTAAAATCATTTTCGTAAGTTTCCCCTAAAAGTTAGAACAAAATACTGTAAATATTTGAATATACGTTAAACTTTCT
The DNA here is from genome assembly GCA_951799465.1 of Leptophobia aripa. NCBI lineage: Eukaryota > Metazoa > Arthropoda > Insecta > Lepidoptera > Pieridae > Leptophobia > Leptophobia aripa. The sequence goes on along the minus strand of OX637268.1, from coordinate 6,546,073 downwards.
GTCTAACTAAATCGTTAAGTTTAGAACGGATTTATTTATTTATGAATGTTACATAAAAATGTTAACAGGTATTTAACAAAAAAAATATTCTTCTGTTTTTTGATAACTCAATACTGCCCTGTAATTTATAGTTGTCTTTGATAGTATTAAAAGGTTGTATGATAATCTCTGTCCTTTCATCATCTTCTTAGAGCGTAGTTCAATCGTCTACGTGTGAGTCAAATCCTACTTAGAGGGATCGAATATTCAAGGTAATTTCATGTAAGTTTTGCATAATCAATGTGAGTGAAAAAGTCAGACAATAGTTATAAAATCTCATACAATATTATATCGATGTATAATTGAAATCTTATCGAAGAAAGTTATAATGTGAATCAAGTAAGTGCTAAATTTATAATATTTAAATACCTACCATATCATCAACAACCATAAATTTTCAGTTTGCAGTTGCTCTTAACATATCTATTCTTATATCTTGTATTTTTTATTGTGGTGTATCTGTTTATGTTTTCTTAATAAATAAACCAACCATTGATAATAAAGTGGCTAATTTGTTTAATTTTAGGCTTTGATAAAAATTATTTTGAATTGTTAATTAGAGTGACTTTGTTAGGGTATTAAAATTCGAAAATTTAACTTTAAAATCAAAACGACGTCGTTATCAACATGATATTTGTTTTTAATAACTTTAACGCATCAATATAAACGAACACTACTTTTATTAAAGTTCCACTAAACTTAAACAGCTAAACGCAAGTCACGCACCATTGCTCAAGCCGAATTACCAACCTACGTCAGTGTCACGTTTTGTCACGGAGTGTCACGGCCGGTTTTTGTGTGAATAAGATATGGAAGTTCTATTCGAAAATTAAAATAATAATGTTTATTGTTGCTGTTATAATTTATTTGTATTCGGGATACACGTGTAAACAGCAAAAGCGCTTAAGAGCTTTGGTTAACTAAAGCTCGTTGTGAACAATTTAGTTTTTTATTCGTTTATTATTACATACATAGGCTCGGTTCCTTACAAATCGAAATATTATACGCACATTTTGTTTTTTATGCAAAGCTTCTGTGTTTAATTTGTCTTTCACATTGGTTTTGTACTGAACATTAGCTTTTAGTATTAGTGTTTCAGTATCGTTTCAGTATATATATATATATATATTATTATTAATTAATTCAACAAGATAAATGCTAAAAATAAAATTTGTTCGTATAATTAGTATCTTTAAATACCCTTTTCGCAGGCGTATTATTATATTTTTTCCTTATAAAAGTCACCTCTCACTGTCGGAGTTTACGAGAAATAACGATTAAATTAACAGCTCAGTTTATTAAGCGTTGTCTACCTTCATTTAATATTGTGCTAAAAAGAGGGTAAATTTTTTTACGAGTTGGAATAACTAATAAAGTAACTTAGCAGCCTTTCAGTCAAATTGTAAAAACGAAGAAGTGAAAAGAATACACGCTAAGAATCATATTCAATACGTTAAGTGGGAACAAGTGAGCTTTCGGGTCAATTGACCGATCATATAGTGTTAAGCATCAGTGTTAGTAACGTGCATATACAATTTTGATATAAAATAACATTCCAAGTTTGTATAGTTTTGTATGTACAAGCATTATACAAGTGCGATGTTTGCCAGCTAAATAAATTTGATACAAATCCCGAATATATTTTTTCAATTCTATTTGTAAATTATATATTGTATATGTCTTACAATATTTATAATTCCACGGCAGCTTTTATTTAAATAATAAAGTATGGAAATTGAGGTGAGCTCGACTAATTTTAATTATGAAAACGTTGTGACGTCGCAGACAAGGTGGCCGTGCGAAAGAATAATTTTCCGCAAACGCTCTAAAATGTTGGTATAGTCGGCAAATTTGTAAATATATTTTTTTTGGAGACAACTTAGTTTTTGTTAGTACATTAGTCGTTACAGTTAAACTAAAATACTGAGTTTGTGTAATTATATATTTGAGACATAAATAGACAAGGAGATTGTCTCGCACTAATTGGCAAAATGAAGAATTGTTTACTTTAATTATTTTTCCTGTTTATACTTGTACAAAATAATTCAAAACAAGTCAACTTATTGTCATGTACTTTTAAAAGCTTCCACAGAACAAGTTCCACATGTAAAACTACTATAAAATAATAAATATATACAAGGAAATATAAGGAAATAAGTACCTAATGTAGTCATATAGCGCGTCACAGACAAGACTGAAACACTTAAATTACACAGAACGATAGTGCTCTTGATTTCTTTTTCCATTAAATTTTTAAAGAAAATTGGTAAAAAAAAGATTATATCGATGGCCGTGCAAATGGCCGTAGTTGTATGACTTTGTAAAGTTTTATAAGATCACGTCCGCATCGAATATTTGCATAAAGTATAGTTTTTACACAATTAATATGTAATTTAAAGTATGTACCTCTGGGTGTATTACCGTGTGCTATGTATATGTCACTTCGTCGTACCTCTGGGTGTGTTAACTTTTAATCGAGCTATTATCGAGAAATTAAGCATGACGAGAGTTTTTTTTGACGAATTTCACCGAGGCCTCTGTTAAAGCTATATCTCAAATTCATTATGTCTTTGGTGTAGGGTAATATCATCCGTTGTCTCAATTTAATTACAGTTTTTGAAGACAAAAAAAAAATATTCTTGCCTTGACAAAACGGAGAAGCTTATTTACCGAGTGCTAAAAATTGTTTAAACACTCAAATGACGTCGCCCCGGGGCATCACTCCAATTAACATAATGGCGCCCTGGCAAATATTTTTCCACCTTTATCTTTTCTCGGTAGATGGCGCCGTAACAAAGTAGACGCGACTACTTGTACTGCCCACGGTTAAATTATAGATGATGATTACTTTCACGCTGCTGTTTGAGGAATGAAATGAAATTGGCGATTCTGATGGACTGGTTTATTTTAGTTGCTTCTTCGTTTATATAAACTACTACTCGGCAAATGTTGTTTTGCCATATACATAAGAACAGGGAAAAATAAAGGTTGATTGATGGGTGAGAAATTGACAGTTGAGAAAGAAATCTTGCCGCAATAATTAGTTTATAACAAATAAAATATATGAGTTGATTGTAGAACGGTAAAAAAAACTTAAATTGATATTATAGGGAATTGCATTTTACCCCTATGCACATAATTTCATGAGGATTGATCGAATCGTTTCGTCGATGTGTCGAAGGATTTTATCAAAAAACACCGCGACACGAGACTATATATTATTTCTGTACTAATTAAAGAGGCAAGCTGAGAAATTAATAACGATAGTCTTTTGTTTCGCTCTTCAAAGTATTTCAGACTTACGACGACCTTTAATTTAAATATTAATGGGTTGCTTCATTATATACATATAGCGCTGTGGCAGCAGCTGTATTTTTTTTATATTTAAGTGCAATGGGCCGTTGGACTACGCAAAGTATATAAATAATGTCAGAGTCACCCTTGCTTTGTTAAGTCAAAGGTCGCGGCTCACGCCTCGCTCATTTATACTGAAAAGTAGTCCATTTTGCATCTTTATTCTTGACACGTCGTCGAAAACATAAAAGTGGTAACCTCCAGCTTAAGGTGTTCAAGTGTTGGGAATACAGATCACGAATATTCAAGCGTGAACGATACGTTCACACAAGATAGTGCTTTTTGTGTGTGAAATTTGAAACTGGAATGTTTTCGTGGGAATATTCGTTACGTTTAAGAAAGTACTCGGAATAAGTCACTATCGAGATTATACTTAGTAAGTTTGTATTTTGGTCTATGTAGCATATATTTTTATGCTTTTATTTTTATTTAAAACTTAAAAAATAAAACTTTATTGTGTTTAATTAAGATATAATGGTTTCATTATCAACTCTAACTGTTTTATTGTTATAATAGGATTGCTTTATACAAATTGACAGGTCTTTAATTGCATATATGTTACTCATTAATTAGCAGTACAATTGATATTAATTGCAAATTAGTCCAAGATTATTATTAATTAGACAGAATAATTCGACTGTAACTCAATTAGATTCAGTATTGTTCTGGAAAGATACAATTCGTATACGCTTAAATATAACAATAGCATATATTATGATTTAAATTTGACTACAGCTAAGTAATATTTAGATAGTTAGTTAGTTTTACTGGCCGTTGTCGGTCCGTTTTGACAAAAAACAAAGATATTACAGAAAATATCTTTGTTTTTTAAGTTAACTTGACAGTGTATGACGTTTTCGTCCACCTAACATAAATATTATTGGTACTCGGCCCGTTGCACTAATGGATAAGAATATTTTCAACAAACAAATTCACTCTAATCATTACTCACATTGCGTTAAGTATCAGGCATTGTTATTGTTATCCTTTGGTGCAAAGGGCCGTGTGAAATTGTTAAGTTAGATACGTGTTCAAATATCGTCGCTCTTTTATTTATGTGTGTTCTTATGTGTTTGTATGTTTTTTCAGTGAGACGAGTCGCTCCGCAGTTCTCGATTCCGCCGCCGCCTCGCACTGAAGTGATGTTGGGCGGAAATTTAACATTGAAGTGTGTTGCTGCCGGTTCGCCAATGCCTACCGTGAAATGGAGAAAAGGTATGAATGACCTGGAATGATGGTATTAAGAAGAAATAATTGAAAAGTTTAATATTTTAAGTTGATGCTATCCGTATAGGAGCTGGCAACTGACTACAGTTGCCAGCTTGTAACTTTTCAGCCTTACTTTGAACATTCTTAATATAATCATGATTATTGTTTAAATAATTTTTAGCGTACCAATTATTATTGGAAGCATATAATATCTGACTTAACTAACTTAGATGCATAAGCTCCAATGGCTTAGTTACTATAATAGGCAAATGAGATTTCAGCATAAAGGTAGAACCTACTTAAAGATATTAATAAATGGGTCACTGTATGTTAACTTTAAACTTTAGCAAAGTTCGTCATGTTGTAGGTCTGACAAAATGGTTGACGCCCGAAGACAACCCGCCATTGGGTATCAACACGCTAAAACTGGAGGATATCAGGGAATCTGCGAACTATACGTGCGAAGCGGCCAGTGTTCTCGGAGTTATTGACGCAACTGCCGAGGTCAAAGTTCAATGTTAGTATGTTTTTATTATCTATGATAAAGCAATTTGAATTCTTACAAATTATCTATGTATTCTAATCTGCTAATCAAACCACAAAACTATTTAATTAGCAATACAAAAGACTTACCAAAGTTTAACAAAATAAATTTGACAAATTGCGATGATTCTCATCCGTCTGTGAAAATATAATTTATAAACGGAACTGAAAACTTAGCGATCTCGAGAGGCGACTGATTAATGATTAATTATTGTTCGGCCGTTTTGCGCTTTAGAGCTTGGCCGCATCGTTGGTTTTAACCGCGAGATAAACGCGATAACCTAAAACATTAGAATTTTTGACGGAAAATTATTGTTTATTCGCATTTTAACCCCAGAGGAGAACCCCAGCCACAGAAACGAAGCCACGTTTCCATTTTCTTATACACATAACTTTATACTTATAAACACTAGAGATAATTTGTCGATACACGATAAATAATAATAATGTTGTTTTTATATAATTGCAAGTAACATATCTCTAATGACTTGAATGTAGTGGTTATTACCAGTGCGGTCTCAACGTAATTTGACCGGAAGGGATTAGGCCATCTCTGGTTTATTTAGTACAAAGCGCAAATCCTGCTCAAACTTTCCGTTCCGTCAATTGGGTACTTTTAGATGCGTTTAAGAAGCTTAACGTACACGATTTGTCCAAATGAGGGATCGCTATTCAGAGTAAAATAATCACGCGTGTAATCCCTTCATTAAAATTTATTTATTATTCCTACATAAATTATTATTTGACATGATACGCCTTTATTACCGACCGTAGTTCGTCATATCACTTCGTGGATAACGTTATGAACAACTTAAAGTTCTTGGCATAGTCAAGGCGCACATATCCATATTCAGTACCAAATTCAATTTACGCAATATATTTCTTAGTAGGAATTGGTTTTTCTGCAATTAAATAGGACCGTTGTCCGTTTTGTGTGTCGTTGACTAATTAACACAGCCTAACTGCTACCAGAAAGCTTAAATGTTATCTGGGGCTTTACAGGATCACAGTCATCTTGTTGTAAACTCGAGTAATGTTTATCTGAATGATGTTTAAGTTAATCTGTATCTTTTAGCGTTACCTGGACCGCCTATGGAAGTGAGAGCGTCCGAAATCACAGCAACGACAGTGCGTCTGGCGTGGACATATAACGGGCCTGAAGAACCACAATACTACGTGATACAATACAAACCGAAATATGCTAACCAGGTTAATATATCCTATTAAATATATATATTATTTATTTATTTAACACTTTATCGCACTTAAACACTAGACGCAAATGACATTAACAGATGTTAGAACATATAAGAGCAACGGGCGGCCTTATCGCTAATAAGCGATCTCTTCCAGACAACCCACAGATTACATAGTACTTAAACATAAAATTTATAATTTCACCATTTTTAACCTTCTATTTAAAGTTTTTTTTACTTTTGTACAGATAATGAATTTATATTGTGTGTGTTTTTTTTGTAATTATGTTCGGGTTATGTTTGTATGTGTGCTGTTGGTGTGCCTTATTGAATAAATAAATAAATATATTGTAACTATTATTAAATAACATTACAGGCGTTCAGCGAAATATCGGGTGTTATAACACAGTATTACTCTGTGACGAATCTGTCACCGTACACCGAGTATGAGATGTATGTGATCGCCGTGAACAATATCGGTCGAGGTCCCGCCTCCGAACCCGCGGTTATTACAACTGGAGAAACTGGTATGTTTCATACTGTGATTTTGCACTTTGTTCTAAATGTTGTTTTCAGAGTAAACCAAGCGTCAGTTATCTTTAACTTTGTATTGAGGGAGTTGACCTTATATAGTTTACTAACATAACAATAACATGTATACGTACGTTTTAATTTTAGTGGTTTTTGGCAAATATATACCATTTTTAATGTGAAGTAGAAATAATAAAGTTAAATTGCTGTAATAGCTGATATTCTACAAGGAAAAGTCTTATTGATAATAAAAAATGCGTTTAAAAATATAACAAAATCTCTCTCGTCTGCGGAAAAGTGACAAATTTAACTTCAAATAAACTGAATTTCTCTTGAAAAAGAAGTGACGCTGCCGGTAGTTATAAAACTCATTTTTTCTTTCGCAAGAAATAATTTTAATATTTTCCATAAAGGACGGACGGACGACTGGAACTTAATTTTGGCGCATATTTTACAGATGTTAGTAATATTAAGACGAATATTTTTGTAAAATAAAAATATGTTTTGTCAACACTATCTTAACTGTAATCTGTACTAAAAACAAATTCCTTAATGAAATTTAATAGTACTAGACAATGACTAACTAACTAACGTAATAGACAATGACTGATGACGACTAATAAGTAATTAGGACTTTTGTTATAAGAAGGAGAACCACATTTTATATTAAATTACATAAGGTGAAACCTGTAAAGAGAAACGATCACGGGAGTGCAGAAATTAGAGGCCAAGTAGTAGCACAAAGACAAGTTGAATTATTCACAGTCTTGTTATGGAACAAATTTGGACGATAAACCACAATATATCGTCTTAAATAGCAGTCCTTAGCCGTACGTGCCTGTCATTGTGATACGTCCATTGTCAAATAATAAAAGGGAAATTCAGATGCTGTTTAATGCCGAGGAAGCCTTAATTGAATTTTAAAATATAAAATGTAGTCATTCAAATTATTAGGTATTCTGCTTAGCCGGAGTGCCCGGACACCCCGTCGTCAGGTAACGGTACTTTGATAAGGAACTTCGTTGTAAATACTAACACTGATACGCGGAGAGTAAAAATTGTATTACATGTCAGTCTAGCTTTCCCATTTTCCGCACATTTCAACTGTAAAAGACGAAATTGACGTTTAGCGCAGTATTTGATGGTGGACTTTGTCGGCCACTGCTGAGCGCCAATTCTCTTACTTAGGCTTTCAAAGGGTTATCTGAATTGTTTATTGTGAATACAAATTGTCATTGTGACATTTTTTTTAATTGTTGAAAAAAAAAGATGAAACTCTTTTTTTTCTTCATTCTCGCCTGCCAGTTATAATGTGCTTTTACTGGTTCTAAATACAAAGGTACAAATCAGATCCTCTGATCCAGCGCATATCATCGCTTAATTTAATTTTGTTCTTCGCTTACAATACTATCAACATTATTGATTGCTTTAGATCGAATTAATAGATTTTGCATTTTCGCCGTTTCTCAGTTCTAAGATATTTGTTTTGGTCGATTTCATGCCTACGTTAAACGCGACGTTACAACGCTCGCCACGACATGTAAGTTTTGCTTTTGGATGAATTTGTTCATTGGATTTATTGTTTTCGTTTTGATTTGGCACTTTCTTATACGTTTTTGTAGTGTTAGATCTAGTGCGAGTTTTTGTTTCATTTCATGCACCATTTCGATATCTTTTAGGATATACTAAAACCCCTTTTTCTGCTAATGCACCTGTGTGTGAAACTAACATTGGATTATTGGATTTATTAATGATGTTTTTCTTGCGATCTCTTTCAGTGGATTCATTATATGGAGGTGCCAGTAAGTAGATATTTAACAATGCATGACTGATTTATTGTTTTTAACACAAAATCCAAATAAAGAATTAACGAGCTTTGATTAAAGAAAGCCTATATTGTGATTCTAATATTTCCCAGCCTGATATTTTAACTGTGAATTGTTCAACTAGAAAGGTTTTGTTTTAACCGTATTTTCCAACCAACAGTGTCTGGGGACGGACAAAATATTAAAATTGCCTTTGATGAGATGATAATGGAGTTGCTTTAAATATTAGCATAACTAATAAAGGGAAGTTAGTCGACCCTCAAACAAGATTATGGTTTTTATTGTAAATTTAATAAAGGCTTTTTTCATTGACCTACGCTTTCTTTCGGGTCTGCGACCATTATAAATCCTATTTACGGCCTTTGTTGCCGAGGCTTTTTATTTATTTAACTTAATTGGGATGAGAATGTACCACAGTTATTTTCACAATATTAATAATATTTGAAGGTTGTTTTTTTTTGTTGGTGGAAACGAAATTTCTTATGTTATGGTTGTTAGGTTAATGTTAAAATAAGATATCTTTCAGAACCCGGGTCAGCCCCTCGCAATGTCCAAGTTCGGCCCTTGAGCTCCAGCACCATGGTCATCCAGTGGGATGAACCGGAAACACCTAATGGTCAAGTTACCGTAAGTTATCATTTAGATATCTATAAGTTATGGTCGATTTGGAATTTCCTTCCGAAGTGCGGAGTTTCTGCTTTCTATGAATAATTTTACAACTAAAATTAAAAACAACGTACTTGGGCTGTAGTGTATCTCTTGATAACCCTCAGGCTTGATAAGGTACTTTGAAAAAAAAATCTTTATTTCACTTTACGTTGACTTGAAGCGGCAACTACTTCGTTATAATTTTAAATACTACCCACTGTAAGAAAAACTTAATTATTATATTTTGTTTCAAGTTCCATATAATTGTTTTGTGTGTATACCTTGTTTTATTATGTTATAAGTTTATTGTTTTTTTTAAATATATTTAGCACATAAGATGTTTGGGGACAGATGTAATAAAATATAGATATGTACTTTAAATCACTCTATACAAGAAGTAAATTTGATTCTGTATCCATCCATGATTTGATTCTGCAAAAATTGTGATAATTAAACGCTAAAATTTGTAGGAAAGTTTATATAATATTGTTGAAATACTTTTGGATCGTAATATAATGCCAAAATATTTCAATATATATCCTAATGAGACGCGTTTTCTCCCCTTAACACAACATTGTCTTTTTAAACATTCGCAAATTAGAATTTCAGAATTCTCATAATTCTCATAATGTTTTTTCGCCAGGATACATCGCATTCTTTCACGTTCATCAATTGTTTTCGTGTTTACTTTTTTTTTTGTTGAGTTATTTCAAGTTTACAAAATTGTTTTTGCAGGGATACAAAGTTTATTATACGTCGGACCCGTCGCAGTCTCTACAATCTTGGCACTCGCAAATGGTAAAGTATTTAATTTGTTATTGACATGTCACTTGTGTCTTATCTAACTAACATGTATTTTACAAGGCATTACGATTGTTGGTTTTGATTTTAATGTCAACAGAATATAAGTCAGTCAGTTAGGGGCCGGACACTATGTCGTTACAGGTCGGCGGCCTGATCGTTTGCCCACTAACAGAAAAATGCTTGTATTTGTGATAACCGTATTTTTATATAGCCTATATCGGTGATAATGTAACTTCGTATAGTTGAAAATGTTTTTGAAATTGCTCCAGTAGTTTATGAACTAACAACAAACTAACGATAGATACCTCTTTATTGATTTTATTATTTATGCAAGTGTTTAATATAGGATGTATGTATGGAATTAGGTAGGCAACTTTGTTTTTGATACGATTCTTGTCTGCCGCATGCGTCGCAACCTAAAAGTCATGGGGATATGTACTCACAGCGGGCAACCGCTGCTACTCAGAGAACCGGATGAACCAAACACTCTTTGGGTGTAACCCTGGCTTCCGCATATGGAGACTACTGAGGTCGCATTTCCACTCCACCAGCGTAGTCTACCCTAATTTCGTACATAATTCATATATATATATATATATCGAGTTTTTATCCATAATTGAAATTTTATTTACTATATAATACATTTACAGATGGATAATAACCACTTGACAACGATCAGCGAATTGACACCACACACGGTGTACACAATCCGTGTTATGGCTTTCACGTCAGTGGGGCCTGGACCTATCTCGGCGCCTGTTCAAGTTAAGACTCAGCAAGGTATGTATTTATTCAGGTAGTCAAGATAGAAGGTATATGAACAATCTAGATATAAAAAGTGTCACTAAAGTAAAAGTTCTTGATGAAAGGTTTTTGTTTCCTATTATTACTATAATAAATATATATATATCGTATATTATGTTAAATTATATCTGACAACGTTAAAAACGAACAAGTTTCAAATGGGGCGTGGCCTCACCATGGATATGTTTAGCATGACGCGTCCACTTATGGTAATGAGTTATATCTTGTTATTGCTAGTTAGTTATTGTATTGTTAAATTTATCTTTTATTCAGGTGTACCGTCCCAACCTTCGAACCTCGTCGTGGTGGAAGCTGGGGAGACATCGGTCACCCTGTCGTGGCGAAGACCGACACACGCGGGTGACAATATCGTGTCATACGAGCTGTATTGGAACGACACATATGCCAAGGAGCATCACAAGAAGTACGTATATAACTGAATCGTTAATCATTTTTCGGTTATCATTAATCGGGTCTCATTAATTAATAGGTTTTTTATCTTGATCTATGTGGGGTCGGTACAATAAATCATGTTGTTTTTTGTGAATGGCCACACTGGGCTTGAACATTGGTTGTTATTATTTTATGTTTGATTTTCACTCCGGTTATGTTTTATGTATATTTTCTTCAATTTAATTTTTATACATATCACAAGCGAGATTTAATGACATTTTTGTACAGACGGATTCCAATAACGGAGACGTACACCCTCAATGGTCTATACCCCAATACTTTATACTACATCTGGTTGGCCGCGCGGTCTCAAAGGGGCGAAGGCGCTACGACGCCGCCCATCGCAGTCCGGACAAAACAATACGGTATGTGACGTCAGTACAGTCGTGTACATAGGGACAATGCAACGTGGTCGGGCTTCACTTGTCTATATTAGTGCTTAGTCTTTGTCGTAACTGTTCATTGGATTTTGAATTATAACTATGATTAAATATATCTATTCTTTCGAACTTGGTTTTTTTGAGGTTACAACAAAAACTAACGCAAAAACTAACACACTTGACTAAGTGATGTGATACAATTTTCGATACAACTACGTGAAGCCCCTTCCGTTTGCATTGTGATATTGTGAAGTAACTATCGTTTTCCAGGTAATACCCACTGTAATATTTCACATAAAAGCACCTGCCCGGCACGCTGCCAGTAATATACAGCACAAGCACCAAGTTTTATCACGATAATATTATGTGTTTTGTAATTGTACATTCGTAAAGGTAACACAGGTAGGACAGACCGGCTGAGTCACCATGTGAACTGTTGAGGACCCGTAACGAAACGTATACGTTGTGACGAGTGAGCCAGCCGTTCTCGATTATCTGTGAAGGCACGGTGGACGCATTTCGGTACAATCGGTTCATACAAAATGTATGTACGCCGCGTACACAGTGCCGTGTAGCTTTATGTTGTTCGTACGTTTTACGGGGCTTCGCCTCGACAATTCCTTTTTTATTTCCTATACAATTGTCAGCGACATACACATCCTTCGCCCATAACGATTAATCAAATGTTTGGGCGGGCGGATCTCACACGCATGCCACACTTTATTTCGACCAAGCATTCAGTGATTGCATCTCGACGGGTTAACGGCGTGCCACGTCCATTTCGGTTTCAGTTTAAGAACCGCCCTTTGACTTTTGAGCTTGTTTAGTTCCCGGAGCGCCCCCGATGAATGTGACGGCCGTGGCCTTTTCGCCGACCGCCATTCGGGTGTCATGGCAACCGCCGCCGGCCGAAAGGGCCAACGGGCGAATTGCTTACTACAAACTACTTTGTGTGGAGTCTGGGAGGGGGGATAGCGAGGCGATGGTGGTGAAATTGAACCAGACCACGTTTGTTCTGGACGAGCTGAGACGGTGGACGGAATACCGCATCTGGGTCCTGGCCGGGACGAGCGTCGGGGACGGACCGGCCTCTTACCCGGTCACAGTGCGCACACACGAAGACGGTACGTGTCACGTCTCACCCACTTACGTCACAATACAATAATATGAGATATAATTGGAGATTTATTGAATCGATGCTCACTCAACTTGATTGATTGGACTTTTCACGCCATAATTGCAATTCGCATACATTGATTTTTCTTATATCTTATATTATTGGGTTTTCCATATTCAATTTCATGTACAATCGTCAATAATTGCACAAGATATTGAATTGTGAAACAAAAAAACATTAACATTAGTAATTTAAAAAATCTATAATTTGTTGAAATTAACTTTGATAACATTTCTTTCCATGGTAAAATCTTTGAAGTTTCGATACAAGTAACTTGTAAATTAATTAACTCAACTATTTTAATGTAACGATCACTTAAATTTAAATGTTTTAATTAAATCAATCACGAAGTTCGTTACATAATTACAATTTTCAATTAACGTTCGTGAGTGGTTTCTGATTTATTCTGTGCTCAGACATGGCCGAAGATTCCTTCGGTCATGTCGGCACGTTTGTGCAAGGTGGTGGTGTGGGCAGGGTATCCAATAATCACATATCTTTCAACGATACTAATACAATTTTTCTTTTCTCCTTCCTTTTGAGCGAATAGCAGGATTCTAATCGAGGAGGTTAAAATTCGTAATAGAATATTTTAATATGCTTGCCAATTACGTGTATAATATAATAAATCTCATTTCTTGTGTGACCCGCATTTGAAGCGGCTTACAATTTCCACTCACTGGTCACATGTAATGATTTGTGGATGACGTCGTCATCTGCGTCATCAAGATGGCACTCACTGATATGCATTACAATGCACTTGGCCTAGTGTCGCCGGCACAGTTTTATATTGGTTTAGACGCACAGTTCTTGAGTATTTAGCGTGAACACAATTTTGCATGCTTTCAACACAGCACTGTTTTTCGTTCAAATATTATCACTGGGCACCAGTTAGGTATGTCATTTCTCTACAATATTGATCCGTTCGATTGGTATTGGTGAGAAATGGCCGCACTTTTAGGAGCACTCAGCACAACTAGCAATACGAGGTGAGAGAGCGAGTGCGTGGCACTACAGAAATAATCAACTCTCGCCAGATACATGAACTAGTTCACAAATTCTCTCCAGCGCATGGTTAATTTTCTCGCAATCTCCTAGCACCTTTGCGACAAAATTAACTCAAGGGATTTGCGATGAGGCTGGAGGCCGATGTACGGTTCATGATTCTGCTCGGGCAAACAGTCGAACAGTCACAACGGCCCGAGCGCCGCATTTGAATACCAATACCGTATCAACACGACACGCGCGCATGTTATACTACTCACAACTACTTCTCTACTCACTGTACTCTAACTATACTCTTAGCGGGGAGAAGCGGGTCATACAGACAAGCGATCCCGACGATCCGAACTAAATTCATACTACCAATCGTTCTAATCGGAAAAGATCTGACGGATCATATCCGCGACGCCACAAGCGACTCCCCGGCCGCTCAGCTCAGATAGACTATGCGCTATTATCTTTCCCTCTATCTTTCTCACTTGCTCTTATGCTACAAATTATCGCAAGTAGCATCTTCTGTCTTCTTCTCTCTTCTGTATACTCTATCAGACTTTCGTCATGCATGAACACTAGATATTGTGACATACAAAATACTATTGTGCTATTGCCGTCACGGAATGGAAGGGATACGAGGAGCGCAAGATTTGATCAACTTTACATGTTCAATTGATACAAAACAGTTCATTGGAGTGTACGGCATCGGTCAGTGACACTATGACACTACAGACTCACAGTGGACCACACGAGGTATGAAACACACACACAAGGAAAGAGGCGCACAAGATTACACAAAGGAAGCACACACACAACCCGGCGCCGTCGCGTTAATCAATACATGTGCGTGTGAGTGAATCGTCCGCCAAAGGGAAAAGGATGAGCCGCTCGTGCAAAGCCTCTCTCCATTCACTCGGTTATCAGCTCAATAGATTACGTGAAATAAGATATAAAATGAGCCGCTCGGCACTACGAAACATTTAGATCCCTAACGAAAAATAAATTCCCATTTCCATTCGTTTCGCTCTCGATGTGAGCAGAGAAAGGCGTTGCATGCAGGACGACATTGTCGTCGACGTCCCAAGCGGCTTAACCTGAATGCGCCTCCTAAAGAGCTCAAAATATACGAGGAATTGAAATAAGAGAGACCCTATATTATTGCCGACAAGTTGTACTCGTAATCTCTCACTCAGTAGTTCCGTTCGCCCTGCAATGTTCGCACAAATTGTCTTAAATGTATTTGAATGCGTTTTTTCTCTTTTTTTCTCTCGTCACTGACTTTGTATGGGCCGCTGGTAACCGTACAGCTATAAAGAGTGAGTATACATTACTATAGTGCTTGTACATATGTGCATTTGTGCTTGTGCCTAAGCTTCGTAGTTTGACCTTCTTAACACTAACGGATTATAAACCAAACTGCAAGTGGTTGAAACGAAACGCGCATGAACTTTCTCTTCACTAACCCTAATTTTAAAATGTTGAAGATTATTTTTGAGACCCCATGCGTGATCCCTTGCAGTGTGTGTACTTTTAAGAAATAAGTAAACAGCTCTGTTTTAGTGATAGTGAAAAGCTGCTTTGGATTTATAATAGATTTAACTTAATGTATTTTCCCTTGAAACGCTTAACAATTTTAGTTGATCTTAATATATTGGATTGAAAGGTAATGGTTTTATTTTAGTTATGATGTGAAAGGGTGTAAATTTTTACATTCTCAGTGTGTGTTGGTATTCAAATGCCCGATCGAGATGCTGAGGCGTTAACCGCCGTGGCCGAGATACTCTATCAGCAACGACGAAGGGGCTTACCGACCGCACATTTCAAAATCTGAGCTTCAACTTAGATATGACAGGCTTATAGTACTTAGACGCTCCCGTAGATGCTGATAGGGCATTTAGGTCACATTGTACCACTTATTGGCTCGGATAATCTAACATATAATTGTACACACAGTGCCTGGGGAGCCACAAGATGTCAAAGTGAACGCCATCAACTCCACGTCCATTCACGTGACTTGGAAGCCGCCACAAGAAAAAGACAAGAACGGCATCATCAGAGGCTATCACGTACACGTACAAGAAGTTAAAGAAGAGGTAAAACTATCAATAAATTCAAAGTATCAAGTGCATATCAATATCAAACCTTTAAAATAGTCATAGAAATATATTTTAATAAATGCTGGACTAGTGAAACCCAGTAATATTAATTGTGCTATACTTTTAGGGCAAAGGCTTCCTTAACGATCCGATGCGATTCAATGTTATGGATGACACTACATTGGAGTTAAATGTTTCTGGCTTGCAACCAGACACTAGATATAATGTCCAAGTGGCAGCTCTTACCAGAAAAGGTGATGGTGATAGAAGTCCGCCTGTATCTGTTAAAACGCCGGGTGGAGTACCCAATAGGCCTACCGTTAATCTCAAGTAAGTATATGTTTTATAAAATTCCACAAACATCCCACATAAGATATGTTTGTTTAAAAATTTACATTCCTCTTTCAGAATTTTAGAGCGAGACCCTATAGTATCAATAGAAATAGAATGGGCTAAACCCACCCAAACTTATGGCGATCTCTTAGGCTACCGATTGAGATATGGAATTAAGGATCAAACTTTAGAAGAAATGAACTTTTCTGGTACTAAAGTGAATTCCCATAGAATAAACGATTTAGAACGAGGTGTGCAATATGAGTTTCGTGTAGCCGGAAGAAATCCTATAGGTATTGGGCAGGAAGCTATAAAATATTGGCTCACACCAGAAGGTGCACCTAAAGGCCCTCCAACAAATGTAACTTATCATTTCCAAACACCCGACATCATAAGTCTAACGTGGGAACCGCCAATAAGAGCAGATAGGAGTGGACAAATAAAAAAATACGACGTTCAATTTTACAAAAAAGGCGATCAAGCATCACTCATTGAAAGAACCACAGAGCAAACTAAAGCCGTGTTTACGGGATTGGAAGAGGATGCCCATTATGTGTTCAAAGTGAGAGCATATACTGATCAAGGAGTGGGGCCATACAGTAAAGATTTGACAGCCCATACTGAACGCGATATAGGTAGAGCACCTATGTCAGTCAAAGCCGTGGCTACGTCTGAATCGGGCGTAGAAGTTTGGTGGGAAACAGTTCCATCGAGGAAGAAAGTAATCGGTTATGTGATATTCTACACAATGACACCCGTTGAAGATTTGGATGAGTGGCAGCAAAAAACAGTTCATGTGACGCATTCGACTGACTTAGAAAATTTAGAGAAATTTGCCGAATATGCAATTGCAGTCGCAGCAAAACTGTCCGATGGTTTGGGAAGGTTATCCGAAAAGGTGAAGGTAAAAGTGAGACCGGAAGAAGTGCCATTACATTTAAGAGCCCAAGATGTGTCCACCCATTCTATGACACTGTCTTGGTCCCCGCCATTAAGATTAAATCCGGTTAGTTATAAGATTTCATATAACGCCATTAAGGAATTTGTCGATTCTGTAGGCATGACGCAAACACAAGAAATTCCTAAAAGGGAAATTGTTGTAAAACATGATAGAACGTCTTATTCTATTAATGATCTCTCGCCATTTACAACGTACAATGTTAACATAAGTGCCATTCCTAACGATAAGTCCTATAGACCACCGACAAAAATTACGGTTACTACTCAAATGGCAGCTCCAAAACCTATGGTTAAACCAGACTTTTATGGTGTTGTTGAAAACGAAATACTCGTTATACTACCTCAAGCTTCGGAAGAATACGGACCTATTTCACATTACTATGTAGTGGTCGTTCCAGATGACAAGGCACACAACCATAAGAATCCAGATCAATTCTTGACCGAAAATTTGATTAAGAATAACGCTAGGACTGATGATGAAAACGCCCCATACATTGCCGCTAAGTTCATTCAAAGGACTATTTTATATACATTCCATCTTGGCAATGATGAAATGTACGAAGGATTTCTTAATAGAAAGCTTAATCCAAAAAAGAAATACAGAGTTTTCGTTAGAGCTGTCGTTGATACTCCGCAAAAACACCTTTACACCTCCAGTCCTTTCTCCGAATATTTATCACTTGATATGCGAGAAGCACCCCCAGGTGAAGAACCCAGCAGGCCAGACCCTAAAGATATTAATGGTGATCCCGAAATAAGAATAGAAGAGAACAGAAAGGAAGCGGGAATGGTGTGGGTTGTTGGTCCTATTATAGCGGCGTTAATGTTATCACTGTGTTTGGTTTTGCTATTCATTGTAAAGAAGAGGCGCCAACCTTGCAAAACTCCCGACCAAGCCGCCGTCACTAGACCGTTAATGTCCGCCGACATAGGTTTCGGTGCACCTTCGGATCCTGTAGAAATGAGAAGACTAAACTTCCAAACACCAGCTATGATATCCCATCCTCCAATTCCCATTTCGGAATTATCCGAGCATATTGATAGATTGAAATCGAATGATAATCTCAAATTCTCTCAAGAGTATGAAAGTATAGAGCCTGGACAACAATTCACATGGGACCATTCCAATATGGAGGTGAACAAGCCGAAAAACCGCTATGCAAACGTCATTGCATATGACCACAGTCGCGTTATTCTTCAACCAATCGATGGAATTCTTGGTAGCGATTATATTAACGCCAATTATTGCGATGGCTACCGAAAACATAACGCCTATGTCGCCACACAAGGGCCATTGCAAGAGACATTTGCGGATTTCTGGCGAATGTGTTGGGAACTACGGACATCCACTATAGTCATGATGACAAAGCTTGAGGAGAGAACTAGAATCAAGTGCGATCAATATTGGCCAAGCCGAGGAAGTGAATCTTATGGCATGATGACTGTGACTATAGCTGAAGTTCAGGAATTGGCCACTTACTGCATTCGTACATTCCAAGTGACTCGGAACGGTGGAGCTGAACGTCGAGAAATCAAACAGCTACAGTTTACAGCGTGGCCTGATCACGGCGTACCCGACCACCCCGCGCCATTCCTACAATTCTTGAGACGCGTCAGAGCTTTGAACCCACCTGACGCTGGACCACTTGTCGTCCATTGCTCGGCTGGAGTTGGTCGTACAGGCTGCTTCATCGTCATCGATTCAATGCTGGAAAGAGCCCGACACGAGCGCACGGTCGATATCTACGGCCACGTGACCTGCTTACGCGCACAACGCAACTACATGGTGCAAACCGAAGACCAGTACATTTTCATTCACGACGCGCTACTCGAGGCCGTGATTTGCGGTGATACGGAAGTGCCAGCGCGAAACTTGCATTCTCACATTCAGAAGCTGATGCGAATCGATTCTATTGAGAATATAACTGGAATGGAATTGGAGTTTAAGAAATTGGCCAACATGAAGGCTGATTCTAGCCGTTTTGTCTCCGCGAGCCTACCGTGCAATAAGCATAAAAATAGGCTCGTTCACATTTTGCCGTACGAGTCGACCCGTGTGTGCCTAACGCCTCGTGATGGCTCCGACTACATCAACGCTTCGTTCGTGGATGGGTACAGATACAGGGCCGCTTACATCGCAACTCAAGGGCCTCTGCCTGACACAACGGATGACTTCTGGCGAATGCTTTGGGAACACAACTCTACAATTATTGTGATGTTGACGAAATTGAAGGAAATGGGACGGGTGAGTGAACTTCTTTTCTTTTAGTGGATTTCATTAATACATATAACACGTTCAATTACCAGTTTAGAACCAATCAAACCAAGTCATATGAGATGTGTATTAAATTATGATAATTTCAGGAAAAATGCCACCAATACTGGCCCTCGGATCGGTCTGTCCGCTATCAGTGCTTTGTCGTTGATCCAATCGCTGAGTACAACATGCCTCAGTACATCTTGAGGGAATTCAAGGTCAGTTATCACTCGTATATAACATCATGGCTCATAATATAAGATATGTGTTCAAAAATAATTAAAAAAAAATTATTATTAAGTATAAAAAGCTGTATATAGTACACATGTATTATATAGTATAGTATAGGCATAAAAGAAGTATCTATATTTTTGGATTTGAATAAATAAAAAAAATATGAAAATTCCAAATGTTTTTCTTAATACTACGGTGTATATACGATAATTTAGAATGTGATTTTGTTCTCGACTATATTCAGAGATTGTTAGAGATAGAGATATGTTGTAGTTAGTCAGTTTTTTAATTTAATTGTGTATTTACATTAGTGAATGTGTGTACTTTTGCGCTTTACGGACCCATGCGACTTAGCTTTGCTTGGTGCCGCATGGTCGATATAAATTAATGATGATTTAGGTAACCGACGCACGCGACGGGGCATCGCGGACAGTTCGTCAGTTCCAATTCACGGATTGGCCGGAACAGGGCGTGCCCAAGAGTGGGGAAGGTTTCATAGACTTCTTGGGACAAGTCCACAAAACCAAGGAACAGTTCGGCCAAGACGGACCCATCACCGTTCACTGCAGGTAATGTTATTCAAATCGTCGAATACCTTCGGCTCTTTTTAAGCACTTTTTCATTAGACAATTTTAAGAGTGTTTAAAAAAGTCTTTTGAATAATAAATATTTAATAGGATACTGTTATGATTTTGTGGGGAAAGGATGGATTGCCACCAGCGAAAAAAAGAGGATCCTCGACCACTCGTAACCACCTTTTTATTTTTGGGGTAGCATCTAGCTACTGGCCTGGCATCCTTGTTTCGTAACCACTGAATGAGTATTTGTATATATGCTTAGCGGTCCAGAAACTTCGTTGGCGCGAATAGATGGATGGATGACGTCATCGTATTACAGATGCAGATCATTTTGCAGTGTTTTGTCTTGTAAAAACTTACTTATTTCTCCCTTTACAATAGCAAAAGTCAAAACTATAGGCACCTTGATGTTTGCAGTGCGGGTGTTGGTCGCACTGGTGTCTTCATAACGCTGTCGACGGTACTCGAACGTATGCAGTACGAGGGTGTGGTTGACGTTTTCCAAACGGTACGCACTCTGCGCACGCAGCGACCCGCCATGGTGCAAACTGAGGTAAGTGAATGCGGATATTACGGAATTTCTTTTGTGGGTTTTCTTAGCTCTTACCTTAAATAAGATTTTGAAAATGCGGTTAATTTAATGAGTGGACTTTGTCAACGTCTACTGAACTGCTAAGTATAATTAATCACTTATGGCTTTAATAAAATTAAAATTAGTTTTATTTTTATATTTGTTATGAAGACTAGTATGTGTATAGATATATTAGTAATAAAAGTATCATCTTGTACTCCAGGACCAGTACGAATTCTGCTACCGCGCTGCGCTGGAGTACCTTGGCTCCTTCGACCATTACGCCAACTGACGATGAGACAGACTCGTCTAAGACTATCCATCATAAGACTATCGGTTGCGTGTCGTCCGTACTTCACACAATATCTTTGCACGTCGCTTGATTATTTCGCTTTAACATTCCAAAATTTAAAATATCTCGAATATTAATAAATCATAATTATTTTTAAGTGAAAATTACTTTTTTAACGTGTTGTTTCACAGCCAAGTGCAGATATATTGTGATTTGTCTTTTTTATCACCGGTTATTCTTATTCACCAGAAAATTACAATGAAAATCAAAAGTTAGCACAATACAAGACAATAAACGACACGCGCACCATCCAACCGACTTACGTATAATTAGTATAAAGGGGCTTAAAAAAGGTCCACCAAACCGCTTTAAGGTTAAGAGGCTATATATCAGTGCCTAGAAAATGTTAATACTTATGACTATGACCACAAATCATGATTGAGGGAAAAGGGTGTGGCATCGCATATTGTATTTATATACGCCACTTTGGAAAATGTTCGGAATATAACCTTATACCTCTATCTTTGGGCTTGCTGTTCAATATCTGAACCTATTATGGTGTTTGATGCATTTATATTATATTTAAAAGTATTTGGAAATTCGATTATATAAAAATTTAACCGTATTAAGCCGTGAACGATTGTTTGCTATAAATTAGAGAATAAATTATCAGTGCGCTTAGTGGTTTACGGATATGATATTCTAGTTACATTATGCTGGCGACTACTGATGGTTACAAGAATCTCCAAACAGTACAATAGATTTCCCGCGCGTCCTTCACCCGGCTTGACAGTTGTCAATTGTCAACGCATAGATACTTTTTCAGTCCAACACATGACCATAGAGAATTTATATTTTACAAGTAGATGCCATCAGCAGACGCCGCGTCATACGATACATTATATTGTAAAATGTATAAATAGTTAATGCAGCTGTAATTAGAAGTTTATTTTTCATATCGGGTGTTAATGTAGTGTAAATTGTGGCGTTCCGTTATGCCGTGTAACGACAAACATAGACGAATCGGCTGTGTCGTGTGTAATGTAAATAGTTTTAAGTTGTTTTCCTTTCACATGAATCCTCTTTTGACTTGCCCAGTTGTTTTGTGTAACGTCACTGCCACCACGAGAATAGACAGTGATTGATGACATATCTAATGTTAGGTAGACAATTGTTTCGGTGTGATGTAATGTTTATGAGTAGGTATCGATTTATCGACTGTGGCGTCTTATGTGTAACGTTTTAATGATTTCCCGCTTGTTAGCCGTGACACTTAAACTGTAAGCGTAGACGTAGCGTTCCTTTAATCCCTTCTAGTATTTGTAATTACGATTTAAGTTTTTCCACTCTTTTATACAATCTTACCTATATCTACGTGTAAGTTGGACTTGAGCTTTGAAACTTGGGTGCATTCGATCAGTGTCGTTTTCATATTGACGACTTACGCCAATCGCTACCGGTAGCTATGAAATATTGTAATGTGGAATAACTATGTAGATTTTAAAAATATTGTTATTGAATAGTGAAAATTTAATACACGTTGATCTCGTTTCGAAGCTTCGCGTTGGCTTTCATTTGGAGCAGCTTTTTTATTGGCGTCATCGCATCAGTATTATGGATTTGAACAGTGCGTCGAAATGGATTGTAGGCTGATTATTTTAAATTGAAATGCCCGGCTGTTAATTACAAAAAAAATAGTCCAATTTTCATTGCGCCTCGCATAGGCGATATATCATTGGGGGAAATATATTTTTGTAAAATCATTCGTGCCCGTTGTCAGTTTGGATTAGAAACGTTATTTCAGCAAGTTTTTTTTTTATATAATTGACCAAAAAAATATATATTTTTAAAACACGTTCCGTTTTAGAATTAAGACTGATTTTTATTGTGTTCTTAATTTGTGTAATTACTTAATTTAAATGTACGTAATGTAACATTTTTGTACTTTTGTTAATTATAAGGTAACACATCAAACAATGCCCATTAGCTTAAAGTTTAACTAATGTCTGTTTAATCTAACCGATAATAAATCTTGCGTTCTGTATATTTTGAATTGCAGTTTTGCCATACAGCTAAGTTGATACGTTAGTGCAATTAAAATGGCGGATGTAATATGGCTGGATAGAATGAATGTAATTAACGTAGTATTTATGCGATTATTTTGTAAAGAATACATCCCGCAATGCGTCCCGGGACACAGTGGATTCGCAAATTATACATAATGTATATGAAGAAATAAATTTATGTGAAAAAAAACTGGGTTTTTTTATTTACATTGGTTTCTCCTGTTATTCTGAATGCTTAGTTAGTTCTCGGTTACGAATGCGGTAGCGGTTGCCAACTGGCAACCGGATGAGTGTTGTTTCGCGTCTGACTATGGTTTTTAATAGTTTAATATAAGGCTTAAAGATATTATTTTTTGGAATAAATAGTCATTTAATAAACATGTTCTTACTTAGTGTCTTACGGCTCCACATATTCTTAATTCATTCTTCTCCATTCAATAAAGGTCTTAATAACTAATCAATTAGATAGACAGATATGAAACATATGTCTAACGGTTAAAACATTCACTTAAAGATTCTTACCTAATAAATAATCGGTAAACCTTCAGGTTGAATTTATTACACTAGGATCCAAGCGACTATACGAAACAATAATTGAAATTTCTTTACAAATCCAAGGAAGCCAGGGAACTTCGGAAATGTTCGAAGCATCAAAAATATGATTAATTACTTTTACGTTTTTACTAAATCGTTAAGCTGCTTAAATCATCGGCTTAGCTCACCGCCTGCCATATTGCCGATCGGCCGAACCCGCGAAATAATCCCGCCATAAATAACAAACTGACGTTTGTCTGTGGCCGATAAAGAACACAGATTAAGCATCCTGATTGTACAAATATTTTACATTCCTGTATTTATCGTTATAAATCATTCATATTTTATTCTCACTTTAAGCAACACTGATATAATAATTTTAAAACAATAGTAGGTACGAATTTTAATATTCGTTGAAAAACTGGGTATTTCTCTTTTACTAATTATCAAAACTAATTATACTGCCGTAAATTTTTAATCTATATCTATAGTAATAATAAGACAGTAAAAATCGAAAATCTGTACATTAAATATTTTTCCAAAAAACTGAAAGGAGGCAATTAAAGAGGAGTCATAGAAACCAAAAAAACAATTTTTGGAATTCTTGTCTGTCTGTCTGTCTGTCTGGTACCTTATCTTCAAATCTACTTAACGCATTTGAACGCGGTTTTCACAGTTGGATTACATATAATTAGGAGCGTTGTCAAAAGTTTATTTTGTCAAAATTGGTTAAGAGAAAAAGAAGTTATGGTCAATTGAAAATTTACTTCAACCACTGCTTCAAAATTTTTAAAAACTTACATTGTTTGATTAGTTATATATTGTTAAATATGTTCTAATATAAGTTAATCTTAATATTAAAACTTATGAGAGTTAACAAAAATAACAAATAACGCAGTGCGCGCGGGCGCGAATGAAGTGTTGAACAATGTGCTCGATAGATGGCGTTGATAAAATTCGTCATCAACCTAGATTTATTTTATTTTTTATTTCTTTAAGATATACAGCTTATCAAAAACAGTTTACACAATAAAAATAGATTAAAAATAAAGCCAAAATAAGGTTAAAATATAGCACCGGAAATAGAAGGTCAGAAAAAAGAATAACAAAAAACCAAATACGAACAGAAAAAAATAAATAAAAATATATATATATATATATGAACAAGTGGAGTATATTATGTGAAGAATGAGCATTTAAGTGTGTGTGCAATGGTGTTGCTGTGTGAGTGAGTGTGCGAGGTTGAGTCTTAGTTTTTTTTTAAAGAACTTCTACTTAGGCCAAATATATCGCGGTATTAAGATGCTCCATTGTGTAATGACTACCATGCAGTTCAAACTTTCATTACCGTTTTACCCTATGATTATTTTGAGTGAACACTACCTACGTTTATCGTTTGTCCGCATCCATTTTTCCACCTACGTCCTTAATGTTAATGAGGTTTACCTTTTATTATTTGGTCAAGCTAATAAGTAATAACCTCACAAGTACGTATTTCGTACTCATAACTTCGTAAAAATTTTGTTTCAACTCTTAACCGCTGAGAAGTTTTACCTTCCATCATCAGCTCATCCACATAAGAAGATGACTATCAGAATATAAAATTGTCAGAATAGTAATTGCCTGTACGTTAATTTGAAAGTTGCCCTCGATTTCCCTGAATCATCCGATCCTGTAAAACTACATCATCCCTGAGTAACACAGGCTATATATAAATCCAATTGTAACAAGATTTTAGCCCGTGAAAGAAAGCCCTTTCGAGATCATTAAAAAACGCTATATACTTAACCAAATTACACGTGGGCGAAGCCGCGGGCGGAAAGCTAGTAAATAAAATAAACCACAGCACTCAAATAAATTTAAAAAGTTTTGTCCCTGTGGCAAGTACCCATAATGCTGGCGGCATTTCCTCGCTGTATCGCGATTCTTACACATTGAGCGAGAAAAGCACCAGCTTTTGGTGATCCAAAAGCCGCTACTGACTAAAACAAGATTACGAATACTTTAACAACTCCTATCAGTATCAAGTAGCAATCATAAAAAAGTTGATGTTTTTCTATTTCATTATCGGTCCGCCCTAGACGTTAAAAGAAAAAAAAATCAACATGTTAATAAAACGGAATAAATTATCTATTATACAAGTCTGAGCACCTACCATCATCTTGAAGAAGAAATATGCAATTGTGTCGGGCCACATAATTACAGAGCAAAATTCCTTCCTTAATTCATAAGAAAGGCAAACGATGTCACGCAAAATAAGACTTAATTTGAGTAAATTAATGAATTAGAGTACTTGTTCGTTTGCAGATAAAATAAAGGAAGTGAACGTTTCTTCTAATTAATTATTATGATCCTAATACAATATAAAAAGCTGTGTTTTATTTTAAATTTACAATTGATCTTAACCCATTGCGGCACAATCACCACACTTGATTTTGACAATTAACATATGATTATTAAAAAATAAAATATCTATACAATAGTTTTTATCAACGATTTTCCAAATATTGTGGTATGCACTTCGTTAGCGCGATTCGGGTATTGATTGTTAATTAAAAATTGCTAACATTTAAATTATTGTTAGGAAAAGTTATCCTATATGATAAGATACATTAAAGTAATGAAACACCAGGTTGATCCACCAAAATACTAAGCTCAAAAAAACTAAAATTAGTATACTGAGCATTAGTTTCACGACTTCTAATAACTTCGGCTGTGGAGGTGTGTCTGTCACTTGAGACATTATTTATTAAGATATTTGTGAATAACCCCCTTTTTTGAATTGAAAGGCCTGAACCTTAAGATTTAATTAATAACATAAATACAACTTGTACTATGATTTAAAAAAAATATGGTTTTGTTTAAAAATGAAAAGTGAATACTTTAAATCAATTTAATTCGGCATCCCACCTTTGTGGCGGGCTAAACACCCGCTGGGGTGGCGATCTTTATTAAGTAGAACAATTCATTTGAAGGAGAATGGAGATAGATTAATGCCTTCGTTTATTATAAACAATATTATGCTTGTAAATGAGTTTGGTGTTCTAATAATTTCTACCTCTCAGAAGAGACGCTCACAAAATTACCAAATTGTTAATTAGTTTTTCTATACTGTGTACCTAAAGGGAAAATCTGTTGGTACGTAATCCTTCTTAAATAGGTTAAACACTGTCATGTAACGTAATAACTCACAGCGAACATCCAAGCAAAAAGAAGAACAGAAAATAAGAAAATAGAAATCTAACAAAAAAGCCGCCAATAATTAGCACACTCTAAATGTCATTAATTCCACATTTATCACATCATGTCGAATCGAAATTGAGAAAAAAGTCCCCGACAGCTTTTCAATCTGATTAAGATTTATTATTCGGGGGCCGATAGAAAAACAAACTTGTTTTTACGATCAATGGCCCATTTCGCGTTTTAAACCATTCATTGTATTGATGAGTCTTAAACGAATGTAACTAAAGGATTTTAAACTCTCTCTCTCACTCTCAACCAGTTTAAATGTCTCCAATGTGTGATTTTATTTTATTTTATCCGTCCCCAGATATCTTATGTGCTAAATACATTTAAAACAATAAACTTATGAGATAAAACTATTAGGTTTACACATAAGACAATTAAATGGGAACTTGAGACATTATACAATAACAAAATACAATATACTTTATAATACGAACAAGATACGACATACATGTGACCACTACCAGGATTCAAAGGTTTGTTTTTTTAAGGTGTGTAAAATGCCTCTACGAAAGGTGAGCAGGGAGTCGGCAAAAACATCAACCGACTCTTCCACATTCACAATACTGGTTCTTCTTCGTAAAGCGGTCTCTCTTACCTGTTGAGCGGTCGTGACCATTATGAAGGCTCAGTGGACTCTGCAGCTAAAGTCGTTACCTTAGCTATGGCCCCCACTCTTTCAATTACTATACAGAATGACACTCGTGTCGTGAAACATATTTTTTTTAAAGTAAATGTACCTACTTATGAGTCTTACCTTAATAATTATGACCATTTAAACACTGTTGTTGCAATAATCAAAATACCGAGCTATAATTGTCAGAATGTTAATTATGGTGACCAGCGTGCCCTTATAAAAGAATAGAAAGGAGATCCAAGGCTTTGTCAAACAAACTGTATGTGTAATGGAACCCGCAAGGCACAAGAAACCTGGTTTTTTTTTTATCGTCCTTATTTTAACAGGCATTTAACCGCGCGAAGGTGGTATCTTGCCGTGGTTCACTCGTTCCAGTTTTATCTCAAACCCAAACCTGAAGTGAGAGGACACTCAGGCTATCCCGCGTCATCCACACGTTGCATTAAATAGCCGAATGCTGGAAAACCCTGGAGTAAATATAAAAGATAATTTTTCTTTTAATTTAATTCAACTCTAGATAAATTCTGACCAATAATATAATTTAAGAATGTATGTTATGGGTAAGAGAAAATCTCTAATTATAAAGATAATTAAGGTACTTTTCGTAATTTTTGATAACCCTTCGGGTCCCTCTGGTATCTATATAAATCTTTTTGAATTTGATATTATCATTAATATATGGCCAGGGTTTAGGGTCCCGTGGAAGGCCTATTAGTAATCAAGGTATGAGATCGCAATTTCTGAATACTTTCTGTAAATAATTGATTAGGTAGGCCTACACTGAAGACAGTCCAGAGGAGCCAATATTAAATATTTTATTAAAATGCCCAATGACAAAACAAAAATATAAGATTTCTAATGTTTGTTGACAGTTTCAGTCCACAAACATTCCACAGAAAAATGTCTTCGGTCCCTTTTCTTTTTGTAAATATTTTAATCACTATATAGTGTATCATTTAATTATTTACGAACATTGCATTATTATGAACAGCCACGCGACAAAAAGAGTATTAAATGTGAAAAATATTTTTATTTAAAGAATCAACAACAACAAAACAACACTTCGGAATATATCTTAAGAGTATTGGAGTAAATGGGAAAATAGTGAAGATTTCTCGAGTTGCCCTTTCGTTCTCGTTTGGTCACCTCCGCAACACGGGCCTAGAAATTATAATTTTGTAGCTTTAATTGCTGGACCTTAAGGTAATGGTCTCTATATGGAACAGCAGGGGAGAGCTTTAGGGATGGGACATGAAAGGGGAGAGGAGAGATTTAGGGATGGGATATGAAAGGGGAGATGAGAGATTTAGGGATGGGATTTGAAAGGGGAGATGAGAGATTTAGGGATGGGATATGAAAGGGGAGAGGAGAGATTTAGGGATGGGATATGAAAGGGGAGAGGAGAGATTTAGGGATGGGATATGAAAGGGGAGATTTAGGGATTGAATATGAAAGGGGAGATTTAGGGATTGAATATGAAAGGGGAGATTTAGGGATTGAATATGAAAGGGGAGATTTAGGGATTGAATATGAAAGGGGAGATTTAGGGATGGAATATGAAAGGGGAGATTTAGGGATGGAATATGAAAGGGGAGAGGAGAGATTTAGGGATGGGATATGAAAGGGGAGATTTAGGGATTGAATATGAAAGGGGAGATTTAGGGATTGAATATGAAAGGGGAGATTTAGGGATTGAATATGAAAGGGGAGATTTAGGGATTGAATATGAAAGGGGAGATTTAGGGATGGGATATGAAAGGGGAGAGGAGAGATTTAGGGATGGGATATGAAAGGGGAGATTTAGGGATTGAATATGAAAGGGGAGATTTAGGGATTGAATATGAAAGGGGAGATTTAGGGATTGAATATGAAAGGGGAGATTTAGGGATTGAATATGAAAGGGGAGATTTAGGGATGGAATATGAAAGGGGAGATTTAGGGATGGAATATGAAAGGGGAGATTTAGGGATTGAATATGAAAGGGGAGATTTAGGGATTGAATATGAAAGGGGAGATTTAGGGATTGAATATGAAAGGGGAGATTTAGGGATGGAATATGAAAGGGGAGATTTAGGGATGGAATATGAAAGGGGAGATTTAGGGATTGAATATGAAAGGGGAGATTTAGGGATTGAATATGAAAGGGGAGATTTAGGGATTGAATATGAAAGGGGAGATTTAGGGATTGAATATGAAAGGGGAGATTTAGGGATGGAATATGAAAGGGGAGATTTAGGGATGGAATATGAAAGGGGAGATTTAGGGATTGAATATGAAAGGGGAGATTTAGGGATTGAATATGAAAGGGGAGATTTAGGGATGGAATATGAAAGGGGAGATTTAGGGATGGAATATGAAAGGGGAGATTTAGGGATGGAATATGAAAGGGGAGATTTAGGGATTGAATATGAAAGGGGAGATTTAGGGATTGAATATGAAAGGGGAGATTTAGGGATTGAATATGAAAGGGGAGATTTAGGGATGGAATATGAAAGGGGAGATTTAGGGATGGAATATGAAAGGGGAGATTTAGGGATTGAATATGAAAGGGGAGATTTAGGGATTGAATATGAAAGGGGAGATTTAGGGATGGAATATGAAAGGGGAGATTTAGGGATGGAATATGAAAGGGGAGATTTAGGGATGGAATATGAAAGGGGAGATTTAGGGATTGAATATGAAAGGGGAGATTTAGGGATTGAATATGAAAGGGGAGGGAGCAGGGAACCATACCAACTGACAATACAAAAGGATAGAGCATTTGCATCAAGGCGCTACATTTCTGTACGATTAGTATCACTTTAAAAGAAAAGGCAAACTTACTTTTTTTGAAATCCAAACGCATTCAATAGAGTTGGCTGGTTTTTGGGCATTGTCTTCTTCAACCCGGCAACTCTACATGTCTTTTTTGCCTGCTTGTTCGTTTGTGCGCTCGTACGAGCTTGGCTGAAAGGAAGTGCTCTCGTCGATGATTCACCTATACTTTTCTGAAATATTTTATAAACTTATTAAATTTTGGAGAAAATCAAATTTTTGTAAATAACTACTTTAATGAAGTTAAAACACATATATTGGTTACTGACCGGATTTTAATGAAATTTGTATAGACAAAGTTGACTTTGGCAAAAAAAATAGGATAAAAGCAAAATCTTTGTATTTTACTGACTAGTATACTACAACAATACCGGAGATGCTGAAGGCAAAAACTCATTTTCCTCCACCACCGAATCCTGTGACTCTTGCACCAACTTCTTAAATGGGTTCCTCGGACTCAATATGGGACTCCTCACTTTCACTGGAGAATTCTCCTTTTGTGAATTGTCCAATTGTTCTGAATCACCTAAAGCACTATCGTCACTATTCACCAAAATCACTAAATCACTTTCCACAGACTCAACATCCTTCACCGGTGAAGTATTTTCAAAAGTGTCACTTGTCTCCAATACATTTTCATTATTATTAAAAAACTTGCTTTCTACAAGGTCATCGTCCAAAAATGTTCTGGGGAAACGGCTTAGCTTCTTTAAATTATATGACTGAAGTCGCTTCTTGAACGACCTCCCCTTATTTTCTAGTATGGGTGACTTCGGTTTCATATCAATTGTAACATCGTCAACTTTTTGCTTTTTGTTTGCTGGTTCAATACAATACATATTACTTAGCGTCGCTATGGATAGGCTGAAATCATTAAAATATATTTAATAATTAAATATAAAAAAAGTATAAATTTTATATTAAGAGGAATGGCGGCCTTATCACCGTCAGCAATCTCTTCCAATCCTACGAACAATTGTTAAACTGAATTAAAGACGGACTCAATTTTAAATATCTTAACGAAATATGGTTTTTCTGATTGAATAACTTTTGGTGTGATGAATAAATCCTACTTGGACTAGGCTTTGTCATTGCCTTCATGTGCAATACATGTATCCACTTTGAGCCATAACTAACGTTAATGAGTAGCTTTATTTTAAAAAATACCCGTTTTAATCCATATGATATGTAAGATAAGTTTTAATTACCTCTCGTCTTGATCTTGAGTCTCCGGTACAAACTTAGTAACTAAATTGACTACTTTTTTCCTAGGTTTAGTTGCGGTGCTTATAATAGATTCTTTCACCGTTTTCCACGGACTAGTCTGGTTAAGAAAGTTATTAAAACCTGAATCCCATATACTTGAATGTGTTGATACGGTTTGCTCTTTCCAGTTTGATGTTTTTATATCTTTCTGAAAGTATTAAATATATTTTTAATATTAAGAAATATGAGAAAATGTATTTCTGAAATTACAAATAAAATTTGGAATTTTCAAATGGTCATCATTGTTGACTGCCACAATGTACGCTTTTATCTAATTCTAAATTATACCTAAAATATATATCAAATTTGATATTTGGCTTCAAAAGAATTCTAATCAACTATGTGTATGGAATATTGAACATAATTTTTTATAATCTTCCTAAATATTTTTTTCTTAATTGATACAGTTGTCAAAAATTGCTTATCAATGCAATATTTATTATATATCTTTCTGTGTTAATTATGTCGAACACTTAAATATATACATATTGTTTAAGAGACAAAATGAAGTGACACCATTGTTGTCGTCATAATAAAGAAATAAATACGTACACTGACAACACGATTATCTGGATCCCAATCGTCCATTGTCTTCAAGGTGAAGGGATCTAGATTTCCCAAGGCCAGCTGGTAGGCCGTGCGTGGGTCCAGCAGTTCACCCGCGTTCACACACAAGGCTAACTCAACATCTGAAATATATTATTGCCACATTAAGCCCAGTAGAATTTAAAAAAATATATATTATAGGCATCTATTAAAATTCTTAGAAAATGTTGAAAAATTGTCTACGGAGCTTAAATAAAAATGTCTTGACATATGACACATGCAGAAGATACCCGTTCTTCTCTCTTAAACTTTTGCCTATTTAGACATAAAAACTGCTTCATAGTTTCGAATTGATCGTCTTGAAATCTTTCTTTATGAAAATCAAAGAATTCATAAGGATAAGCGAGTACTGGAATTTTTTATTTAATAAATAAAAATAATTGAAATACCTGAATCGTCAGGGTCTTCCAACCTGCACATTCTTCTCTCGATGGGATCATAAACATACTGATGTCGGAAAGTGGCTTCGGCTTTAAGAAAATTTTCTCTATACTCATCTGTCACCACTAAATTGGAACGATTGAAGAAATTTGGTAGCTTCCGTAATGCCTGTAAATAACATAAACTCACAAAAATATTCTTTGTTAACAAAAGTAGGTATCAAACTGTCGCACACAAAATTAAAATAGAAAACAAACCTCAATTAATTAGATATTATATTATATAATTATTCTTTTGTTATTTTTATGATATTGTGATTTTTAGTTTAAATTATTATTCCAGTAAGAAAACAATGTCTTTGAAATACTACTTTCTGAAATATGCTTACATTGGCAATGTTAGGATCCTGTGTAGCTGTCACAAATTGCCTGGCTTTAGCCAGACCAATGCCAGGTAACGAAGAGAGGTAGTCACATCCAGACATTATACACATTTGTCTGAACTTGTCAAAGCTATATCGCTCAATGGGGCATTTCATGACTAGCGGCAGCTTAGCTGTTTCAACTAAAGTACCCATCCCATCTAAGTCCATTTTAAATAATACCTGAAAAATTATGTTTTCACATATTACATTTCAGGTGTAATAATTAAAAAATGTCAATTGTCTTTGTAGAGATCAAAACATAAAATTGATGTGGCACCAAGTATTTTTGGGTTAATTTATTAGTTAGATGTGTGAAGCATTAAAATAAAATGGCACAAACTTTAGTACAGCCGAATAGGATTAAGTCTGAGTCCTCAGTAATGACTAGTTGTGCAATATTCTTAATGTTAAGGTACGCTAATTGAGAATCTGCTTCATATGGAGCAACAATGCAGTCGACATTGCGTTTTCTACACTCCTTGATAAGACTTAAAGCCATCGCATGTGTAATATCAACACTTCTTCGCATATAACTCCGAGCTTCGTCCGTCTAAAACATGATTTGAAGAATAATCTTAAATTTTATTAATAAAGATGTGATGTCTAATCACTGAATAATTGGACTGAAAAAAAACTCAAGTGTGTACATCTATGTGTATCTCAGAAGTAGTATTAATACTTGTGTTTGAACTATTTATAACTTAAAATTTGAATGACCAAATTAAAGACAAAAAGTGATAATTTTAATTCAGCCCCTCCACGTGAATTACCAATAATATAAACAGCTGTGCTGAAATATTTTTTTATGGATACTACTAATGGAATAATTAAGAATTAATATATTTTAACTGTACCTTTCCTAAACTTAATAGTTCAGCTGCCCTTTTTTTTGATGCATTCCTCGATCTGAAGGCACAAATAAAACAAATAATTTTTTAAGGCATAAATAAAATATTACAAGTTACAAAAATATAAACCTTCTGTGTGGTATGAACGATATTTCACATATTATTATTACACAGTCTGAACTGATAACAACATGCTTACAAGCTAGAAAAAGTTTCTCATTAAACTTACTCTCGTCTTTTTAATTCTGTCATGGCCTTTGCTGGTAAATGTCGTCCATCAAAAACTAAAATTGGTTTTATATTTCTGGATAGTAACATTGTCACATATTTTAAACAGTAACGTATATGCCTATAAAGATATAAAACAATTAATTTTAAACTATATTAAAAACTGTAATAAATTATTGTTCGGATAATTATTTATTTATTCAAGTATGTTAGCACGAACATTTAAAATATTGTAATCAGAAATGATTGGTAAATTTTATACTTACACATCTGTTTCTTCTCCGCGTACTAATTTATCAGCACAGGCAAATGCCCCTTTATGGAGCCAACAATAAGTATCGATAGCAACAGTAGATCCACTAAATTCACTAACGTTTGCCCTTCGAGATGCTTTTTCAATAAAGGGAATCAAGCCAGTAATACCCATTATGTTATGATCATAAAACACTCTTAACAGATTTCCAAATATGAACTTAAAGCCATTCGATACTTTTTATTTTAAGGAATTAAGAAATAATCAACATAATATAGACATTTTATAAAAGAATGATTACCTAAACAAAAATATTAAATGCTTTATTTATTATATTTCTTCTTGTGGATTCCCGCCACTCTTACGTTCTTGTCAATGTCAATAATATTTTGAAAACACCCAATAAAATAATATCCCACAGAATAGCGTTTATTAAAAAAAAAGTATTTAATGAAAAAGGGAAATGTAAATGATTAAATATTATTATTATAACTTAACACATAATGATAACATAATAATATACACACTAGCTTTTTGTATTTACAAAGTTGATCATTATTAGTAAACATCGGTTGCATTTTTTTGTTAGCAAATTCAAACTTTTAAAATGAGGGTAGTCGAAAAATATTCCCCAGTCACTAGCACGTTTAGACCTCTTAATTTTATCTCGATGCATAAAATTAAAGACTGGCCTTAGTGTACTCTTAAAAACAACAAAATATATGTTAGATAATACTTAAAATGCGAATAACTCCACGTGTTCTGTCGTCGGCCGCCGCGATAGCAATAACATGTGTTGTATCAGCTGCTGCATATTTTTACAAAAGCCGTAAATCTGAGGTTAATGAAGTAATGGTGTTTTGTAAACTTCAGTTTAATGCGTTCAATTACTTTGACAAACTGATAAGCTTCATTGAATCCGCAAAGACCAGTGTTAACGTCTGCATGCCCGGTATCCACAATCCAGTTATTCAGGGGCGCCTGGTTTCACTGCTGAAGGAGAAAAATATCAAAGTTCGAATTATTATTGACCGGACGGGATATAACGAGTCAACAGATTTCTTTATAAGAGAGCTTATCGAATGTGGTAAGTTGAATCAATGTGGAGCTTAAAATAAGTTCAGGGCTGGTCCAACTTTTAGCAATTTATTAACTGTAGCAACATCGATTATAGTATTCAACTTTAGTTCTGTTTAATTGCTACACTTTTAAGGTTGAAATTGATAACTAATTAAAAATATTTTATTTATTTAATTATAGGTGCAGAAGTAAGATGTAACGCCACTGACCCAGCGTTTACAATGCAACACAAATTTTGCTTAATTGATGATAGAATTCTCATGACAGGAACTCTAAATTGGGGCAACGACAGTTCCTTTGACCATTGGAACTATGTGTATATTACAACAAAATCACAACTTGTAGTACCAATCAAAAAGGAGTTTTATCAAATGTGGGGGAAAACCAGTGATATAGAAAATCTTTATGAGTCTGATACCGGGGATAGTAATTTTGAAATGCCAGATTATACCCAAGCTGATAATATCATAGATAAAGAAAGTATCACTCAGATTGTTCTCGATATAAATGCTTTAGAACAGTCGTCACCACAAGAATTAGTTGTATTATAGAATATTGTATGTTAAAGTTGTTATTAGTGGCAAGTTTTAGTCATAAATGAATAGAATATGTAAAATACTATTTCACATAACATTTTTCTATTATTTAATTCAATATATACATTAATTTTAATGTATGCAATAAAAATATCAGGCCCTGAGTGTTGCTATATATATATATTAAATTTTACCTAATACAGACAGATTAATGATTTAAATCCATAATTCAATATTATATAAAAAAGGGCATTTGTGTTTACTGAATTATATAAAACTTTTCTGTGTGATTTTTTTTAATTATAAAGTGAAACTGCTTTTTCTGTAAAAGTGTTTTTGATCTATTTAAAACTTAAGTTATATTTCATTTCCATAATAATCTTTCTTTACTATTTATATAAACTGTTATTTTTCATTTTAAAGTACATTGTAATAAACCAAATTCCTTTTCATTATGTGTTTAATTTTTTTACACAAGTATTCATAAAAAGTAGACTTAAAAGTTAAATTAGATTACTATTCTCCACCTCGTATAGCTTTATATTTAGCAATTTCATTTGGAAAGGTTTTAGAAAGCTCAGAGAGGAGATGACTTTTGAATCTCTTGTATGAATCAATTTTCCCTTTGACTTCTTCGTTTTTGGCTAATGCTTTATCAATACAGTCTTTTGTGTACAGTTGTGGATTTCGTCCTTGATCAATGTAGCTGAAAAAGTAATAAATATTTCATAATAATTTGGCTGGTAAATTATATGAAAATCAAGAGGATTTTAATTAGAAATACATGGGATTTAAATATACACATTAGTTATATTACTCAATATATGTCATGCTTTGTAGCTATCAGTCTGCTAAAAGTTGACAAAGTACATAAGAACTTTTAAATTTGTTAGTTTTATTTTAATTGTTCATAACTTACTCAAAGACTTCAGTTGGCACGTGAATATCATGTACTTGAGATTTTAATTTGTCTACTTCTTGTAGACCTGTGACCAAGGATTGGCTAAAATATATACAAATCACAGGTTAGTTAATGTAGAAGAGAATGAACCATGCACCAGTACAAATATAATAATCAATTAGTCAGTAATTAATACATTATACTACAGTTTTTTTTAACTTTATGTACTTACATCTTTTGATTTAAAACACTTTGGCCCTGTGGCTGAAAATCACTAACAATAATACGTATTTGTCTTACATTTTCAATAAACATTTCTAATTGTGTCTCCAGCTTTTCTAATGGTGATGACATTGTTATTGCTGTTAATTTGTTTAATAATTGAGAAGTGCCTAAGTAGTAGTTACGTATTATAAGTATAGATTTTTTTATATGTATTTCAACCAAAAAGAGTTAAGCAAATAACAATAATAATTAATTTGCCGTAAAAATCTGTAGTAAAATCAGAAGAATATTTCTACTTTCTTCGAATTCTTTCACAATCTACATTTCAGTTTTCACATCAAATAACTAACGTCGACCCAACATCAAGTAAAGTAATTGTCATATGTCAACGTCGATTTTGATTTAGCCAGAGACAAATTGGTATTAAAAACCTACAGCTTAGAAAAAATAAAAATAGAAAAGATCGCTCTCGACTTGTTTTTGTTTTAACTACCTATCTATCTGTAAAACAAGTGTAACTAAGATACGATATCATTTCAATAATAATACATTATTTTATTTAGTGCCTACAACTAAAAATACAGATTACAAAATAATAAACATCAAGGTATATTTAATCTAGTATCTACTACCTTAGGAGCTGTCATAAAACTTAAAAAAAAATAAAATGATAAAAGTAAAATGTAACTTGTGCATCTTGTTTTTTTTTATTACAACGAATAGATGTTATTAAATGTATGAAAAGAATCTGATGAATTAAATTAAGTTAAAGTTTTATAATATGGTGTACTATACTCATAAGTCTGAGAGTAAAGTGACTATAGCGCAGAGTGCAATTGCAGGTGGCGTAGCTAGTTCGGTAACTCGAGCTATAGCACAACCTTTAGATGTCCTTAAAATACGATTTCAGTTACAATTAGAACCTATTCGAAATGGATCCAAATATAGTTCTCTACTACAAGCTATAACATGTATAGCAAGAGAAGAAGGAGTATTAGCTTTATGGAGTGGCCACATACCCGCGCAATTACTGTCTATTTCATTTGGTGCGGTTCAGTTTTCAATATATGAAACCCTTACGAATACCAGTCAAAGAAACTCACAATTTTATATTAACAATAAAAATTGGCTAAATTTTGCAAATGGCGCTGTGGCTGCTACATTTGCTTCATTAATATCATACCCATTTGACACAGTTAGAACAAGGCTTGTAGCTGAACAAAAAACTAATAAAGTATATACAGGATTTGGTGACTCTTTATTAACTATGATCAAACGTGAAGGTCCCAGTTCATTATTTAAGGGCATTGTACCTACCATAGCTCAAATAGCACCCTATGCTGGTATTCAGTTTTTTGTTTATAAATTGCTTACTGAGAGTGTCTTCAATAGGTTAAATTTCTTTCAAAGAAGTAAAACTATAGGATCAGTAATTGAAACTTCAATTATTGCAAATATGATAGCAGGCAGTGTGGCTGGTGTTGTATCTAAAACATGTGTGTATCCCTTTGATGTCATAAAGAAGAGATTACAAATACAAGGATTTCAACAGCATAGAAAGGCATTTGGTCGGCAAATGTATTGTAAAAGCTCATTACAATGTATAATGTTAACAATCAGTGAAGAAGGTTTCTTGGCTTTATATAAAGGTTACAGTCCTAGTTTGTTAAAAGCTGTTGTTGTTACAGCTTTACACTTTACAGTTTATGATGAAATTAAACACCTTATCTTAAATATGCATAAATGATATTTGTACTTATAATTTATGAATTTTGTGTCTTTCTCATTCATCACTTATTTATTTACACTACAATTAGTATAAAATCAAAATAAGGACTGTGATAGTTATATCTGACTAAGTATCAATGTATATATGATACATGATGTTACATAATGGTACATAATGTTATTAAATAAAATAATACTAAAATAATAAAATGCCATATATTTTTTATAAATGTTGCAAAACAATATATACCTTAACCATAGGAAATAACATAGCCCATATTCCTCATCAGTGTGTCTTTGATAGCCGGTTGCAACTCTTTCTTCATATATGTCGTTAATAAAGTCCTAATACCCTTTGTGAAAATATCCTCCATTTCCCTTGAAATGTCTTCAGCATCATCTAAATTATCTTCTGTCTGAAATACTCTGCTTCTCTCATATCCCATTCTACCACTTCTCGGTTCATATAAGAGATCATAGTTCCTAGATGCTTTACTAACTAAGTCTTCTGGAATTTCTAATTGGGCATCGAATGTGAATTCATCAGATCGCTTCCTTCGCTTTAAGGGTAAATTATCTATTTTCCTAGAATTTTTATTTATGTACTTTTCACACCCATAAGCATAGACGCTAATAAATCCCGGTTCTACGAATTCCGAATCGGTTTTGACATTAAATCTTCCTTGCTGCTGGTGCAGAGGCCGAGTGTGAAACCCAATACCAGCTTTACGGAGTCTTAAAATCATGTTACATCCATTATTGCGAAATCTATTGGAATCGGAGTAATATGGGAGATCAGCGTAATGTCTCCGCGTTCTTCTGGATGGATCCAGACTACGATCCAATTCGTTTGTGTCGTACAAATCCACGTTACCAGATATTGTTATGTCATGGAATAAAAGCATGGTGTCCAGTGAAACGTTACGAGGGTCGAAGTAACATTTCTCTACTCTTACCCAGTTGCTGTTTTGTGGTAGTCTAACTCTCATTCTAGTTACAATCATGTCAATTGGAGCGCTTCTCATTTTCTCGTTTATGCTGTAACCATCGAGGTCTATGCTCTGACTCTGTAATATAAAAATGTCTCTGTTAATCCACTTAAAACCTTAAGTCTACTATTTATGTGTTGAGAAAAGATTACCATAGGTGTACTAAAGATTTTTGGTTGATTGTTATTTCGTCTTTTTATTTGGTCAAGTGCAGATTCTAGCTTCGATGAGCACCTTTCACCGGCAATGGGAACAGATGTCAAGGGTGGCAGAGGGCCATTTGCCATAGGACGATCATCGTATCGCTTCTCGAAGAATGGTAAATAACGTAATTCTAGAACAGAATAATTAATATTTTTCATGTAAACATAATGGCACTCGACTACAAAGGTATTGTTTATGCATCAAACTGATATATGGAACGTGCATTCACTATTGTTTTTTTTAGTTAAAATAATTAAGTTTTTTTTATTAACTTCCCGTTACAATGAAATATGTAGTATATTTTTTCCTAACTTAAAATTACCCAAACCCTCGAAATTAGAAAGTGGTGCCGATATAAAAAAAAATAACGATACAAGTTTATTTAGGCTCTTTATATGTAAAATTAAACAACTTTATGTCGAAATCCTGACATTTTTTCGCTGTCCGCTTGGCGTGAAATGCCTTTGTGTAGACAGTGATAACCCACCGTGAGGTAGTGCGTTTGAATCACGGATGATCCACACTATTGTATTTCTTAACATTTGCTCGTAAATAAGGTAAAGGACATAATTAGGGTCAACTTTCGATGGCTATGTGAGGGCACAATATGCTAATAATTAAGCTTATAAAATTAAGATTACGAATCATACACTTAAGGCTTGTCGTGCTGTTTTATTGTTAGTCAACAAAGATTTTTCGTAAACAATGAATGAGATAAATATATAAAGACAGAAAGTAAATGCGCGTTCCAATTCCATAACGACCCTACAATTTCTTTTCACTTCCATTGTTTAGTGGGTAGAAGCGTGAAAAGAGAGTTAAGATGTATGTTATATGATAAACAATTACAATATAGTAAATACTTTTCAAACTACTGCTTCAATTAAAAATAAAATTGGTTTTCATGACGTCACGTAGTCATGCTTTAATGACGTCATCTTTTTATAACAAAAATTGTACTTATACTATCCTATAAGACGGTTAATATTTGAAATTAAACACAAATTTGCTTATCCGTTCTCGATGGTAACAGACAGTCATGTTTATAAATTAGGATATTTTTTTAAATATTACTTATTTGGTTTGTTTTAAATTTAATTATGGCGGAAAAGCAGGACTAATCTAAACAAGTACTTATAGTTTAAAAAAAAACGCTTTTATTTTAAAAGTAAAAGCGTGTGAAGAGAAGTACATTTGAAACATAATGGGTACGCAATAACTCTTTAAACTTTTTATTAATAATTATAGTAGTTTCATAAGTTTATTTTGTAGGTATCAGTCGCTTGTACCTATGTGTAGGTAACCAATCATACCGGACGTCCAAAGTTTATTTGGTTATATGTGCACTGATAGAAATAAAAATCGATTGGTTCTAAAATTTAATAGCCTCGAAATTATTTGTTAAACCTAACCTAAAAAGGTATATTAAACTTGCTATAGCTCCTTTATATAACTTGCCGGAAACTGCAATATTGGTTAAGTTTTAACCACCTTAGAACCGATAAAAATATAATAAAAAATATGTTTCCCTCTTCATTTTAATTACCATAGTCGTGGCTTTCAGAAAGCTTGAAAAGGGGAATTCTATAGCAAGTAATTTAAAGCTTTTCTTAACCTTGTACCGCATGATCTGTGCGTTAGGTGATCTACCTACAAAAACATAATCTATGACATTATCTATTTTTGCGTTAATTAAATAAATCATGTTTAGATAAAAGCTCCTAAATGTAATATTATTTAATTAATTAATCTGTTATAAATGTTGTTCCTGCTCGATCCAAACCTAGATCTGAACATACTATCATAATATATTATATAACGCTTACACTATTTATTAAATTAACGCACCTTTATCTCCTTCTCCGTCATCCAGTTTATTATCACTGGTCAGTGCTTCAGTACAAAATATTAATATCCACCAAAATTTCACCATTTTCACAAATTATAGACATGAAATACTTCTCAAGATTGGCGCCTTCTGGCCTAGATGGTTTGTATACAATGCTATGAATTTAGCGCGTAAAACTGACTTCCTTTCAATGCAAGACAGAATCAAAGAATAAGGAGACAATACAGCGCAACGAATGGAAAATAATCCCCGCCCATGGTGTTTTAGAATAGTGAGGCGGATTTAGGACATGGTTTAAGGTGAGTAATCTGTGGTAATTAGAGCGAGATAATAACTTCTATGAAGTAGATGCTTAAAGCTTAATTAAAAGCCCGCAACCTTTCCGATTTTTCAGAAAGAGCCAAAGCATAAATGCTTAGTAGAATAAAAATAAAAAATGCTTACAAAAATAATTTGTTACCCATTAACAAACATTTGTTACCCACTAATTGGTTTATTTTAAAAAGAAAGATTTATTAATAATACACAATACACAAATATATGCTGTCAGTAACGTCATCTGATTTTGATTACTGGCGTTTTATTATTTTCTAGACGATAGATATATTGGCTCATGTGTATTGTTCAAATAAATATGTGTAATATGATTATGATTAAGCCCCATACGAAAGTCAGATATCCAAAATATAACGATTATTTTTGCCCAAAGGCCTAACTTTTAAAACATGGCTCAACTCATTTCATGATTTTCTAATTGTGATGTTTATCTTACAAGCAATATAATGCGAAGACATCTCGACCACAAATTTAATATGTTTTTACTAGACTGTGAAGTGATTATATGAAAATGGGGTCAGTACATATGATGGGTTCAATGAACTACAATTTCGAAGCCTTATCTTGTCATATCAAGTAAACGAAGTGTGGTGCCTGGAAAATTAGCCTAATTTTTGTTGTTTATTAGATGGTCTACGAATATCGTTTTGATTTATAATCTGATTCACTACAGATGACAAACACAAAAAAGATATTTGATTACCTATTTAGCTCAATTGGTTAATAATTAAGCTAGTTAATTATTCATAAATATAAAATTCCCATCACAATGTTCGTTCCCATACCTATTCCTCCGAAACGGCTTGAACCATTCTCATGATATTTTGTGCTAGTTTCTATAAGCTAGTTTCGTTCTATTTGACAGTATTTGAAGGTCTGTCTGTTGTAATACTTATATAATATATGCAATAAGTTAATACAAACTAAGATTTTTCAAATTATTAAGAAA
Source organism: Leptophobia aripa (assembly GCA_951799465.1). Classification (NCBI taxonomy): domain Eukaryota; kingdom Metazoa; phylum Arthropoda; class Insecta; order Lepidoptera; family Pieridae; genus Leptophobia; species Leptophobia aripa. Next base: position 6,502,692 of record OX637268.1, on the reverse strand, counting down.
CTAAAAACGGATATTATCGCTGTGATAAAAACTACAATAAAATGCACCCACCATATTATGCAACATCATTTACAAATACATTGTCATTATCTACATAAATTGCCGTGTTGTAATTACGTTTCGCTATACAATAAATTGGGAAACAGCATAATTTTTTTGAAATGTAAGTATATTTTCGCAGAATCCCATAAGTGAGTGTGTCGTATGTAGAAATAATTATTTACCTCAGTTTTTTTAACTAGTATTGTTTTTATGTGTTTGTGTAATTGGTTTTTTTGTTGTTATTAGTATAATTTTATATGATTTAATGATTAAAATTCGGTACCTCTATCTAGTTTGTATCTGTTTCGTTTTCTTCGAATGGTCATTGACATTTGCGACTTTTTGTTGGAGCCATTTTCTAATTAAACTTTAATTAATATTTATTTTATTATTACTATGATGAAGTGGATGACATAACTAGATTCATTATATCCCTATACGTATTGAGTCTGTAAATTTAGTTAGTTGGTAATAGGCTCTTTTTAGTACGTTAAAAAGAGCATACTTTCTTAATGATTGGCAGCGCACCTGTTAAATACTAGGTAATCTTGGACGTATTGTTTCTTTTGGCAGCTTGTATGCTCGTTTGTTATTTCTTATAAAAAAAAACATAGACTAGGTTGAATTAGCTTTTACTGATAACATCATAAATTTATGATAAAAACTCATATGTGCAATACAATCATTCTGTAGCATTTTATAATGGTTGGTAGCGATATTTGTACAAGTACAGTAAAATATGAGGAAATGTGTTGTATAAATTGCGAAAACACAGCAGTGTCCGCGCTTCAAGTGTCCATTGTCTGTGCTTACAATGGGGAAAGCATCAAAACGTCACGTTAATGTGAAGCCACTTACCCACGAATTGCTGTATTTTTTCCTATGCACCGTGATAGGATGATAAAATATATAAATAAACGGTTTAGCAAATTTATACAAATTAAATTTTCTTTAGTACAGACGTCATACCTATAAACTTTAAAGGGCTTTTTATATTTCATCAATCAAGAATATTGTGAATTTTAATACTAACACCTTACGAGAGCCCTTGAAAAAATGTTTATATACATAAGTCTAATTATCATAACTATGCCCAAATTTATTATTTTCCAACTAAATTTCAAGTACATATTACATAACAGTAATCACTTTCAAACAAACTTGCCACAACCCATATATTAACATTCAAAGAAGAAATTTGACGCTTAATTTTGTTTAATTACCAATATGCCTCAGCTAAGTATTTACACCTTAGGGACCCAAGACAGAATTACTCCTTGGCGGAAACCACTATTTGTAGGCGTATATGTTTACATGCAGTATTAGCTCACGTTTAGTCACGTGGCTATTTTAGTGTTATGCCTAATATATCATAGTTTTGACTAGGTTGTTATGAATGTGCTGGATAAAATTAGTAATTTTACTAAATAATGATAGATAATAAAGAAATGGCAACAAACCGTGGGCTAGCGATTGGCAAAGGGTTACGTGTTATTATATTCTGTGTCTATGGAATACTTAAATTTACTCTGTGGCTCGAGAATGTTTACTGTGGAGCAAGATGTTGTGGATGTCTTTAAGTAGTTAAAGTTATTGTTATTTTAATTTTGTATCACTTTATTACGCTTTTAGTATGGATTATCGATCTGTGTTAAACCACTCAATTTACATTTTGTAAACCATGACAAGGTGTTCCCATACTATAATTATGTGTGATTAAACTTGTAGTTCGACAACTAAGTGGTTAGAAATAAATAAGTACCTATTAAACATTATATTATGCTCTTGTTCTCACGAGATCAGATTGTGACTGACATAATCGAAACTCGAAGTCAAGGTTCAGCAATGTGTATCAAGGTATTTGAAACAATAGCTTAAATTAAAGATGGAATAAGGTAATCGCTGCATAAATTTAAGACAAAAGGCTGAAGTTTTGTCCTTCACACATTAGAACATCGTTATCTATGCACGGTTTTGTTTAAGGTGATTACGATGTAACTAAATTAGTGCATGTAAGTACACAGTGAGCACATCTAGTTTATAATCGTTCAGCCAAAGACGTGTACATACTAATTTAAGCTATATCTTTATTGGTGGAGGGTGCTTGCTTCTTACTGCATTCTTATCACAATTTTATCAGGTAACGCAAATAATGTAATTACTAATGGGTGATAACATACGCTAGATCCTCATTATGGCTAACGTAAAGAGTAGAGTTAATACTACTAAAACTTCTACAAAAATTAAGGGAAAGGTTGGCAGACCCAAAAAGTCTTTAATTAATGTTCAAAATGTGACAGGGAAAAATGTATTGAAACAGCAACCAAGGAGAAAAAAAATTGAAGTTAAACCTGAAGAGACATCAAGTTCACATAACAAAGAGCAGAAACTGTGCAATTCAACAAGTTTTAAAACATTGCTGTCTAAAAGTGGCAGAATACGACACAAAAATAAAATTGACATAAAAATATTTGATAAAATATTAAAAACTGAATTACAAATTGATGACAATGCCCGTTCGTTAAGACGAGAGGTAAGAAAAACAAGATTTAATAACAATAATGAATTTACGACTGCTAGTGACCAAAGAGGCAACATATCAAAGTCAACTGTATGTGTAAACAATGATAAAATAAAAAAAGGCAGTGAAGGATGTAGTTCGTCTAATACTTTAAAAGATATTGATTATAAGAATAATACAATCACTACTAATGGACAATTGTTTATATGTGATTATTGCAGTAAAGAATTTAATAGTAGGGCATCAATACGAAGACATCTCTTCCTTCATGATAAAGTATTATCATATTCTTGCCCACAGTGTAAAAAATACTTCAGAAACCATCTTTATTTGGCAGCACATACCAAAAGACAGCATCCTAATTGGGATAAACATTTCATGTGTAATATTTGTGACAGACCATATTTGCTCAAATCTAATTTAAAATTACACTTGGCTAGTCATAGCCGTAATGAGAAGATGTTTAAGTGTATATACTGTAAAGAAAAATTTGCAGATCAATATTTATTAATTGACCATGAGAAGCAGCATTTAGTAAATGGAAAATATTTATGTATTATCTGTGAAACAGCGTTTGATTGTAGAAACAGATTAACCTTTCATTATAGGTCTCATTTGAAAGTAAAAGATTTTGTTTGCCAGCACTGTGGGAAAGAATTCTTGAGAATGAATTCAGTGAGACGCCATGTTCAAGTCTGTCATTCAGGACACAGACTTCAGTGTAAAATATGTAAAAAGTATTTAAAGGGCCATTTATCTGAACACATGCGTACGCATGACAAAAATCGCCCACACGAGTGCCCTGACTGCGGTCAACGATTTACACAATCTACACAGCTGACTGTGCATCGTAGATCACACACTGGTGCTCGACCATATACATGTAGAATCTGTCAACGACCATTCTCACACTCCAATGCCTTGATGCTTCATATTCGTAGACACACAGGTGAAAAACCTTTCAGTTGCGCTATGTGTCCTATGTCCTTCTCACAACTACCGCACATGAAAGCTCACATGCGCAAGATCCATGGAAAAGAAGATCCATATAGATGTCAGACATGTAAACAATTCTTTAAGCTCAAAGTTGGCTTAGAGGAACATTTAAAGTCTTGTACTAAAAACTTAAAAGCCTTAGAAACAGTAGAGAAAGAAGATTTAAATGGAGAGTCTCCTGCTCGGCTGTCCCGTATGAGATTCCTCCTTGCATTGCTACTCACTATGATTGCAACAAAAGAAAAACTAAAAATTTTAGGTGTGTATATTTTAAATTTTAATTAACTTTACACCAAACATGTTGCACTGTCTTTTGAGTTTTCGTGGTAAGAGCTTCCTGTGTGTCCGCCAGTAACAGGAGTCATTGATTTCATTTACATTTGATTACAATAAATTTACTTTTCAGTACAATTACTTTTTTAAATCTTCAATGGGTACGTTCTACCATTAATGCATTCATTGAACTAGAACATGATGTTTTTTTTAACAATTATGCACAGTATATCAGTTACATTATGTCATTAAAAAGATACACAAAAGTATATTATAACAGTGGATTTTTCTGAAGGGTTGCAAATGTGTGAGTGTTTTGTGTTGACGTGTGCTTAAACTGAAAAGCAGTTTTCATTAGCACTTACATTACATAGCTTCAATTCCACAGTCTTATTTTAGGGATTATCTTACGACCATTGTGGAGAAGAAATACCAGAAGATTTAGGTTAAGAGTGAGTGTGATTTTGATTTGTTATTAATTGGTGTTGGATGGTGAAGGATTTTTGGTACAAAGTTAAATGTTTCTTTTAATAAATTTTTAAGCTCAAACATGGTGGTGGAGTCAGATTCAATGTGGCATCGGTGGTTATGATATTTATAGTATATTAAGTCTGCAATTCTAGGTGTTGGTGCTTTTATAGCAGTTTTAAAACTGATTTTTTAAAGCAAAACTTTTTAATTCCAAATTCTGTGACAGGTTTCAACAAGCGATTGATTGATGACTTGCTTGTGGAATCATTGGAAGCTATGCGCTACAAGCCATGCAAGGATGACAAATTAACATCGTTTTATCGTCTTAAGATTAATATAGAAATGTTGCTGGACGGCACTGTGCCATCGGAACAAATGGAGAAATTGAAAAAAGACAACAAAACCACAGAACAAATTCTAGAATTGTTGACAGATGAGAAAAAACGTAATTAATGAAAAATTATAGATTATTACATATAAGTAAGTCTCTTTGATATTATTTTCTGATATATGTTATATAAATTCATTGTTTTTCTGGTATTTTTGCTTATATGTGTAAGAAAATACTGCCATTACTAAGTACTATATTATGCATATGGACATCACTAATATTTTAGTTTAGTAAGTAGCCATACAACTTGACAGGAAATTAAGCATTATTTTTAAGGATTAGCTAATAATCTGAGGCAGCTCAGACTCAGCTCAGAATTTCGAGGCAATAATAGTTCCTTGGAAATATTTATTGTTTCCTTTGTACCTTTCCTCAAGTTTTCTGTAAGACCGGTTGTGTGTGTTATTATTAATTAAATTAATCCTATAATTAAATAATTCCTATTATGTCTTATTCTTTAATATGTAAGGTTATTTAAGGAATAATACATTTTATTTAATATAAGGATTGAGGGGTCTTTACACCGTGTAACAAAACCCCAGTTTATTGAACCAGCGACAACAACAATGACCTTAAGTAGTATATATTATGTTAACAGAAATATTTGTGATTGTGTTAAATACTTAGGGTTTTCTTATGGGTGATTTAGATAAGAGAGATGTGTTTGTTAAGCTGTGAACCAAAAAGTTTTTTCTTCATATTTACAGAAAACTTAGTTTTTGTGTGTGATAAATGTTTACTAGAATGTGCCATTTTCATTTATGTATTAATTAGTGTATTCTTTAAAATATAATTTAGTTATACCACTTTTTAATTGAACACTTGTTGATGTTGATTTTTTTTAAATGACGCAAAACCAGTGCCATTTTGTTTAGTTTTGTTTGATTGAAAATTATTTAAATATATACAAAATGGATCAGTTTTAAATGCTACATTAAAATATGTATAGTTTAATTTTTTACATGTAAAATTTATACCTACCTATTATTTTGTATACCAATTAGAATGGGCAACAGTGAGCTATATTTTTTTTCATCCACTCTGTAATGTAATGTAGGCAATAATATATTTCTACAGTATATAGGTATATATATATGTTAGGATAAATTGTGTTTTTATAATAACATAATTATTTAGGTGTTGTAATGGAGTCTTGTGTGTTAAATAGAATAAGTATATATTTATATATATATATTTTAAGATTCAGAAATAACAATTGCCCACAACCAGTTATATAAGCTGAAGTGTTATTTTGATTATGTAAACTCTCTTAATTTCAGCTCAGCTTTTTTCATGAAAATAAGTAACATCCAAAGATTGTGAAAATTTGTAATAATACTTTGATAGAGTATGTTTATGTTATTCGGGGTTTAATTTTTATACAATTCTTGCCAGCTTTTAAAATGGTTATAGCCAAAGATGTTTTAAAACTACCAAAGTGAATGATGTAAGTGATGAATGGAAATCTACCAAGGTAGAGGTGTAATGAGTAATTTATATAAATACACATATTGGTATTGATGAGCACTAGCCAAAATTTCCAAAGATAGTTGTAATAATAAATAATAAAATTATACTGACAAAACCTTTTTTATTTAAAAATATGTCGTAATTATAGGAAAGTTTTATTGAATATCATGCAATAAATATTTTTTTAGTACGAAATAGAAGCCAATGCCCGCCTAACTGTATCAGCTGTGACGTGAGTCGTAATTGGTAAATTAGCTTAGCCTACTGAGAGTTAACGACTTAAAAGACCAAGGAGACATAAATTCCTGATTTTATTGTTAATCAATTGTAAATTAATAGAATGAAATATTATTTTCTTTTAGTTGCCTATGGATTATTGAATAAAATAAATGATTGATAGCAAACTGCGTAGAATGGAGTGTACATGTCCATTAGATGTTTTTGACTTCAGCAAAATTGTTAATTGTCAATCTTAATTTTAAAAACCGGAAATCCCACGTTTCGTGTCAAAACGATCCTTCAGTATGTCACAACAATATTTTTTTAAAATTATTGTTGTTTTAATTGTAAAGTGATGTAAAAAACCTAAGGCAATAGTTTTAAAGTTAGTCAAAGTTTTAAAATTTATCACAATGGGAACTACAGGCCAGTCAGTGACATTAGCTAATAGTATTATTGGAGTGGGCATATTGGCTATGCCTTTTTGCTTCCAACAAGTATGTATATTAAGTAATTGTATAAAAAATAATATATTTTAATACAAGATGTAAATTATAAATGATAATAATCATTATCATATAATCACAAAATAATGAGTGTCGCGTTTGTTTTAGTGTGGTGCACTTTTAGCAACTTTAATTTTGATGTCAATGGGTTTAGTATCTAGACTTTGCTGTTATTTTCTTTTAAAAGCCGCAATTATCACACGGAGAAGAAATTTTGAGTTTCTTGGTAAGTTTTCATTTGTTTCAGTTCTTGTTCTAATTTGTGGTTTTAATATTAATAATAATAATTAACAGATATTATAGTATTATATTGAAAAGCAATTTACAAGGCTCCTTTCGGTTGTGGATTGCACAAAAAATCCAATTTATAGTTTCACCACCTTCAAATGTTTTCCAGCCTTTCATGTGTTTGGACCATCGGGGAAGATGGCAGTTGAAGTTGGTATTATTGGGTTTCTAATGGGAACCTGTATTGCATATTTTGTGGTGGTTGGTGACCTCGGCCCACAGATTGTATCTAAAATGTTTAATATTAACCAGAGTGATATGTTAAGGTAAGACAATTTAACAACCAATATTGCTCCAATTACCTGTTTCGGCTAACGCTTGCTTTTTGGCAGCCTTTTATTTTTTATTACATTCTTTAGACACCAATATATTTCATTTTAATTTCAGAACATCAATTATGGTAATAGTATCCCTTGTGTGCGTGCTACCGCTTGGTCTTCTAAGAAACGTTGACAGTTTGAGTAATGTCAGTGCGGCAACCATAGCATTTTATTTGTGTCTCGTTATAAAGGTACTGTATTCAATTGTTTGTCTTCATATCATTTTTAAAACAGTCTTGATTACTGTGTGATAAAAATAGGCTTTTTGTTAACTATAAAAATAAAATAAAGGTTACCTTTACTTATAGGTAATAAGTGAAGCGGGTTCTCAAATGTTTGCCCATGATTGGCTAAGTCGTATTGAGATGTGGAGACCTTCTGGATTATTGCAGTGTGTGCCTATCTTCTCAATGGCACTGTTTTGTCAGACGTAAGTAATTTTTTTAAGAAGAACAAAGATTTCACTAAACTTATTCAAAACACACATGAGAACAAGATAGGATTGGTTTAATGTTGTAGACGAGAAGATTTCAAATACAATTTGTTTTATTAATGTAAACAATGGAAATAAATGGAGAATGCAATTATATTAAAATATAAAACAAAAATGTGACTGTTGAAAAAATGAATGTACTTTTTTAAGATACCTAAGTAGTTCTGTGTCTTTTGGCTATGAGATAGATTATTGACAATAAGTTTTTTAGTAGTTTCTTTAAGATGAATTATTTCAGGCAGTTGTTTGAGATATTTGAATCGATGCCGTCCTTGTCACTGGAGAAAATGAATGTGGTGACAAAAAATGCGATCAATATTTGCGCATCCGTTTACTTCACACTCGGCCTGTTTGGTTACGTTGCGTTCAGCGAACATGAGATATCAGGTATTTTTCATTGCATTAATCTAATCAATATTTGTTTCTGAGATTCTTGTGCGCATCTAACTTGAATATATGTGATATATATCTCATATACATTATATATATTAATGGTGTGAAAATATTTCCTTTGAAACCTGCTTAGCACCGCTGCACAAAGCTTTTGTTACATTATGTATTTTTCCATTTCAGGCAACGTCCTAATGAGCTTAAGTCCCACAATGGGGAGTGACGTCATCAAACTGGGTTTTGTCATGTCGGTCGCCTGCAGCTTTCCACTCATCATATTCCCATGCAGGGCCAGTCTTTACTCCTTCTTGTATCGTAAAGTGAGTATATTACAAGAACTTATTATATTAATTATACAAAATTAATCAAATGTTTGATATGCAAATAAGACTGTCCTTGACGTATATATATGTTATATTATGTGGGTTTTCGCATTGACGGTTAGTGTTGTTGACGGTATTAAGACGTACGTTGTCATCATTTATATAATGAGAATATTTGAGAAATTTCAATTGACCATAACTTCTTTTTCTCTTAACCGATTTTGACAAAATAAACTTTTGACAACGCTCCCAATTATATGTATCCAACTGTGAAAACCGCGTCCAAATGCGTTCAGTAGTTTTCAAGTTATAACGTACCAGACAGACAGACAGACAAGAATTCCAAAAATGGTTTTTTTGGTTTCTATGACTCTTCTTTAATTGCCTCCTTTCAGTTTTTTGGAAAAATATTTAATGTACAGATTTTCGATTTTTACTGTCTTATTATTAGTATAGATATGTATTATCAGTCTTTAACCTTAAGAAGTTTACCTTCGGTTTAAATGTGTGTAATTATAACTTTGTTTTCAGGTTCACGCGTCTCACCACGATCACATAATAAACCACTCGATACCGGAAAGCACCTTCCGTTGTATAACGGTCTCCATAATCGCCGTTTCTCTCTTCATCAGCCTTCTGTTGCCGAATGTGGAACTGGTGCTGGGGCTGGTTGGCTCCACGATTGGGGTTTTGGTGTGTGTGGTGTTCCCAGCCGCTTGCTTTATTAATGTCACCTTTAAAAATACCAACGAACGGGTTTTGGCCAAGGTTGTCATTTTGCTCTATAAATATTATGAACCAATTTTCACTTAAGTTATAAAACTAGTCTCTTGAAGTCTAGTTCTATCTATTCCCAAATAGAAAGATGTGTAAAGTCCATGTGACGTCACTTGATTTAACGACAAACTCTCTAAAGCGTAAATCAATTGGCTTTTGGTTGGTTTAGCTTGTATTCTATGCAATGATTTTTCTTCTGTCCATTTAACGTCTACTCTCTATAACGATATAAAATGCATACTCCCTTCAATGTCGTTATATAGAGTTTATACTCTATTTATGTTATTAACATAGAGCTAACATTTGACAGCTTAATAAACTTATAAGGACAGTTAAATGATGCCTGAACTTAATTATTCAAGTTAATTTAATACTAATAGTAAAAAAAACTACAAAGACACCATGTATAATGTTTAGTTCAGTTTACAGTTGTACTGGGATTGATCATACTCGTACTTGGTACATATGCTAACTTGCAAGCGGCCGAGAACACCAGAGACAAATATGATGAAAAGTCTATAACACAGGAGAAAATCGATAAGATAGTCGAAGATTTCTTTGAGAAAATGGAGAAAACTGAAGGTGATTAAAGTTGATTATTTGTTTAAAATGAATAAATCATTGCTAAATTTAATTTGTTTCTCAGGAATACCAAAACTCCAAATTGAAGATAAAAAAGATGATAACGATGTTAAGGATTCAGTAGCGCTACCACCTAATCCTGTTCCACCAGAGTCGCAGTCAAATGAGAAACCAAAATCTATTATTGAAGATAAAAAAGACATTATTCCTGATGACAAAGAGAAAGAATTGGAAATAAAAGCATCGGATGAGCAAGATGTACTTAATGGAGAAGCAAATCGAGATGTGCAGAATGGTCAAGCAAATGTGGTGAACGGTGAAGGAGTTAAAAACCTCGAAGAGAAGGCTAAAGAAGTAAAATCACATCAGGATAAAGTCGACATGGACAAACATAAACAATTGATGGAAACTATCAAACAACATGGACAGGAACAGAAAGAGTTGATAAAAGAACAAAAGGAAATTTTAGATAAACTGAGAAAGACTAAAAACGAATTGGAAAAGAATAAGAAGGAGAATGATAGTGAAGAAGCGAAGAAAATAGCGGTAGAAAGTATTCAGAAGATCGCCAATATAGCGATCAAGAGTCTTACTGGTGTTACGGATAAACCGGTTGAGGTTGAAAAGAAACCCGAATTAAAATTAGATAAAGTGAAAACTGAAGAAAAAGTAGTTGAGAAAAACTCGGAAATTAAAGGAAAAACAGTCGATGATAAAGTGAAAGAAAATAACATTCGCAAAGACGCACCAATAAAAGATAATGCCAAGGGGGCAAAAGATGATGCATTAATACATAAAGAAGTTAACCAAGTAAATGGTGCAGAAGAAAAGACTGATGAAATCAAAGCGAGGCATTTACATTCTCCCGATGAGCCAAAATCATACAAGCAAGGTGAAGATCAGGTGGCGAAAATGAGAAATATCGTTGGCAGCGTACCTCTGGCGATTGCCTTGAGTGAAACTTCAAAAACGAAGCTTCAACCAAAAGTCGAATCTAATTTAAGAAACATTGACACAATATCCGTTCCAAGACAGAAGCGTGAAGTGCTCGATTGTACAGAGAAAGTCACTTTGAAACCAGAAGAGAGGGAGATGTGCGAGAGTCTTGTCAAGTCCACAGAAATATTGCCAAAAGTCGACTTAAGCAGTGGTTTCAATCTGCAACCGCTACATCACATACGTTCTTTGAAAAGTTACAACAAAAGAAAATAAACATACCGACATTTCATATTTAAAATAATCCAACTGTATTTCAAATTGACATTTGTGTCAAATGTCGACTGGCATTGACACTTAAATACCACCTTAACAAAATTAAGTATTAATTTATTACAAGGTTTAGTTAAACATGGCATTTATTGTTGCTAAGACAATTTCGGTCAACAAGAGACCACTGTTTTGTCTTAAATTGTATTAAATCTCGCTTGGAAGTCAAAGCTGGCAATCATTGATCTCATTTGCACGAGAGCTGGTTTTACAATTGTCTTATTTTTGAATACAAAAATAATCCTCGCAAGAAAATCACCGAGTTTCAAGAATTACACTTGCAAAACCAGCCCAGTATTTCTTGATTATGTTTAGGAGTGATTTTGTTTGTGATAAACCTAATAAAATATTTTAATATTTATGTAAATTGCATTTTTATTTACATACCAATTATGAACTTTCCAACTCGAGGTTATCAAAAAAAACCAAGATTATATTAAAATTTAATTAAAAACTTATTACAATACTCTTCAATTAAATGAAACTACAATTAGCCAATTCGAGGCGTAAAAATAGAATGAATGCAAAATACATTCTTATAAAGTAAACTACACATCAGCAATCATTGGAATGCAGCATCAGCAATCTCCATTAGGGTACCGTATGTAATTTGCCACAGCACTCGAGGACATTCGGAACAGGTCATAAAAAGAGACTTATTTGTGACTAGCTTTCCGCCCGCGGCTTCGCCCACGTGTAATGGTTAAGTATATAGCGATTTTTAATGATCTCGAAAGGGCTTTCTTTCACGGGCTAAAATCTTGTTACAATTGGAATTATATATAGCCTGTGTTACTCAGGGATGATGTAGCTTTACAGGATCCGATGATTCGGGGAAATCGAGGGCAACTTTCAAATTAACGTACAGGCAATTAATATTCTGACAATTTTATATTCTTATAGTCATCTTCTTATGTGGATGAGCTGATGATGGAAGGTAAAACTCCTCAGCGGTTAAGAGTTGAAAGAAAATTCTTACGGAGTTATGAGTAATAGGTACTTATGAGGTTATTACTTATTAACTTGACCAAATAATAAAAGGTAAAGCTCATTAACGCCCCACCTACGTCCTTAAGTAGGTGGAAAAATGGATGCGGACAAACGATAAACGTCTCTTCACTCGTTTCCTTTTACGTGTTTGTATAGGTAGTGTTCACTCAAAATAATCATAGGGTAAAACGTTAATGAAAGTTTGAACTGCATGGTATGCATTACACAATGAAGCATCTTAATACCGCGATGGATATTTTTGGCCTAAGTAGAAGTTCTTTAAAAAAAACTAAGACTCAACCTCGCACACTCACTCACACAGCAACACCATTGCACACACTGATACACACTCACACACTAAAATGTTCGTACTTCACATAGTTCCACTTGTTCATGTGTATATATATTTTTATTTATTCTTTTCTGTTTCTGTTGTTTCTGTTTTTTTCCCAATTATATGTAATCCAACTATGAAAACCGCTTTCAAATCCGTTCAGTAGTTTTCAAGTTATAACTTACCAGACAGACAGACAGACAAGAATTCCAAAATTTTTTGTTTTGGTTTCTATGACTCTTCTTTAATTGCCTCCTTTCAGTTTTTTGGAAAAATATTTAATGTACAGATTTTCGATTTTTACTGTCTTATTATTAGTATAGATATTTAACAATATATAACTAATCAATCAATATAAGTGTTTGAAAATTTTGAAGCAGTGGTTGAAGTAAATTTTCAATTGACCATAACTTCTCTTTCGCTTAACCGATTTTGACAAAATAAACTTTTGACAACGCTCCCAATTATATCTATCCAACTGTGAAAACCGCGTTCAAATGCGTTCAGTAGTTTTAAAGTTATAACGTACCAGACAGACAGACAGACAAGAATTCCAAAAATTGTTTTTTTGGTTTCTATGACTCTTCTTTAATTGCCTCCTTTCAGTTTTTTGGAAAAATATTTAATGTACAGATTTTCGATTTTTACTGTCTTATTATTAGTATAGATGTGTCATGAAATGAGACCATGTTTTCGTGGGTTTTATTTAAAAAAAACGGATTAATTGACAACGTTTAATTCCCCTCGACATATAAATTAACTTTAATATTTTACTCTTGAACATCTCGATCTTTATCCGCGCCCTTTCGATTTCTGAAATAATAAAACAAAAATAAAATCGCAACTGGTCAACTTTTGCCGGGGAAAAAAGGATAGAATAAGATAAAAAAAAAACATTGTACTAAGTGGAACGTCAGACAGGATTATAATTAAATTATTTTTGACACTTGAAAACTACTAAACTTTTAGTAGTTTTTTCACATATGACATGTTATAACTATATTACACATAAAAAACGAATTATCAGCTAAGGTCACTACCTCTTGCCCGGTTCTGGAGTGTTAGTGGCGGATTGTGTGGAGGCCCGACGCGAGCTTCGGCGGGTCGGAGTGTTCACACCCTTGGAACCCGCGGGAGAAGCCGGGTTACTGTCTATGTCTTTCTGTAATTGCATTCGTATTTAAATAAAACATTTGATTATAGTTTTATTTATTATAAAATTTTTATAGAAGTCTAAATGTTATTATAAACAAATATTATAAAATTTATAAAATAAAATATATGCTATGTGGGAGGGAAAACCGGAGGCTATTTATAACTAAGAAATCATAAACTGTTTCCAAAAATAAAATACAGAAATGCGAAAATAAATATCTAAAACTTACTACAAAGCAATATCGGATACTAAAAAAAATAAAAAAAATATTATAAAATACACTCTGATAATGCTACCTTAACGTCAGTACTAGCCCTTCGGCCTTTGGGCGTGTGCAAGGCTTCTATGGCGCGTGTAAAAGACGCGCGTCTTCCACGAATGGGCGTGGCCAAAGGGGAATCCGCCCCGGGTTCACCTGGAATATTACGAACATTTCTTAAACGAGGTAATGACAACCGACTCGAAGGTACATCTATTATATAGTTAAAGCACATATTTGGTTAACAACCAAAAGGGTTGAAATTATATACGTATATGGGAATTCCAGCTAACAAAAAATCATTTAAATCGATTCATAAGTTTTTTGAAGTCGGTCTAATATCATTCGGCTTACTCATCATTTGTCTTTTTTGAGTAATTTTTGATCACACAGTAGTAAAGAGTGCAAAAAGACTTTAAAAAAAGTTAAGTTAAGTGTTAATGTTTTGTACATTAAGGCACCCCCACACTAGGGATCCCAGTGTTGTGGGTTGAGTTTGCAATTCCTAGGTACATATCGTGGATTAACTTATTGTTAATACTCTGTCATAGAGTATAAACGAGTAGAGTAGCGAGAAGATTTAGATTTAAGACGTTTCAAAATGGTTCAATTTTGAACTTGACTTTGAGTGACTTCTTGACACAGTCTGTGGAATTGCCTATGACACGTAAGAGTTATACTGTTTAGGTCAACAAGATCCTCCTTAAATATTTTTGAGGAAAACTTAAATAAGAAATAGCTAAATCGAGTTAATAAATAATTTATGAGTAAAACTCACCAGCGCCCACATCGACGGATGAGCTGCGGCCGATTCTAGCAGCTTTCACCACAGTCTTGACTTCCGACATCGCCCGTCGGCCTATATAATTCAAAATGTTTATAACATGGACAATATTTAGTTAATTATGTAAATAAAAAAAAACATGTATCGAAATGAGTAAATTTAATGAATACCAGGTTTAAACAAATATATCACAGAAAATGAGAGTGAAATTTCTGAATGTAGAGGGATAACCTTGCAGCCGCCGACACCAGCATTAAAATCTTTTGGTGCAATTGGGTGATTAGTTAAAAAAAAAGTGTGACACGTTGGGCTACAATTCAAACCATACATCAAAAGCAACTTACCTCGAACTTTGGAAGCGGAAACGGGCGAGTTTTGATAGTCGTCACGGTCTGGGGTGCCTAATATTAATGAGAGCAATTAATTACATGCAGTATTAAGGCACGAGTGTGGGTATACAAAAAGGTTTTTATTAAGAAAGCTTTGAAAGTGTTTTTATGTATGAAAAACAAGCATCTCCATCATGCACTTAAATGTACCTAATGCCCTATTTATTACAATTGTGTAATGAAAATAGATGGTTTTCCGACTGAATGATGCGTGTATAACGCATTTATTTTTATTTTGGTGTGTGAGGAAATAAGCCGGGCTCGGGTGGGTGACACCCAGAAAATATTACGCAATTGGAAAAATTATTTTTTAATATAATGTTATCACGTACACTTTTTACCACATAAACAATAATTTTAAAGCATTGTTTGCTTATTGGTTTCTTAATATGTGGAAAATCCAGTTATTTTTTTAAATTTTATCGTGAACATTGTAGTATTTTTGAAGAAATAAAGTAGCAAAGTTGCATAGAACAGATGTTTCTACAAAGTAGACAAATATTTACAAAACATTCACAAAGCTATACGTGTTAATAATACTTTTCGTAAAAAGTCAAATAAAATCTAATGTACTTCAGTTAGTTAGTTAGTTAGTTAGTAGCCCTATAGATTTGAAAATGCATAAGTGAAATATCTACCTTCATGGTCTTCCTTCCCGAGTTGAGCTTTTTGATGGCGAGTTAAGCTGAAACAAATTTTGCATGTTTTCACAACGGTAAGAACTAATATACCTAGAACCAAGTATATATTATAGATAGCTTTATATGTATATACATTGCAAACTCCATGTAACGTCACTCTCTATAACGCTATAAAATGCACAGTCCCTTCAGTTATTATTAATTTAGGGTTGTATCTATTTCAAATCGAATTAAATGTTTTTTTTTTATACAACCGATTCAGACTTACGGCATGTACATATAAAACTCCATTAAAATCGGTCAAGCCGTTTCGTAGGCAAATAAACACTGTGAAGAGAATGTTATATATTCGAACACGATTGTGTTAAAGCACTTTTTGTGCGTTTATTTCCGTTAAACAAATAAAATAAATCTCACCGCCTGGAAGTAGAATACTCCTCGATGTCCTGGCTTTTAGTAGAATCCTCCACTTCCGGTATGACAGTGAGCTCTGTACTGATGATCTTCCGTCCCTTTCTCTTATCTTCTTCGCTCGCTTTCGTGTGGATGGATTTGGTGGAGCTGTCAGAGGTGACGCTAGAGTTACCGTCGTCCTTTTTCGTAGAACGGGTGCGCCGACGCGGAGTCAACTCTGAAGTTATCGTATACATAATTCAATAATAATAATAATAAATAAAAAAGCTGTCAACAGTAATGCCTTTTTTAATAAGAATAATGGATCGACGTGAAAGCGCTTAAGAAATGGTATTGAACAGGCGAGTTGGTTGTAGATACATACTTTTACTGATAATATTTTATAATAATACTAATAATTACTATACGGTAATACTTTATATTTTCTGTGTAATTTTGAATTCCCTAATATTAATTTTGTTTTTGCTGTGGACAGATCAAAATATATGTCGAAATACATTCAAAGCATCAGTGCTTATGTATAAAAAAAAGTATGAAAAAAAAAATCATCTCCAAAGGCACTCAAATTGATGCCCAATTCAATAAATGTTGGCCGATTCTCAGTCCTGCTCAATATGGCCACAAAATTTCAGAAGAATCGGTCAACCCGTTTCAGAGGAATACGGGAAGGAACATTGTGCCACGAGAATTTAATACTAACCTTCGAAAGGGACAAATGAGTCATCCATTTCGGACAACTCCCTTGAGGCGCGCCGTGTCAGTATCCTCCTCTCGATGTTCGGTGTTTTGGAACGCCTCCTAGTCCTCGGCGAGTCCACCTCGGGTGTCTCCAGCATATTCAACGACGTGTCCACTACTGGGGATTCGCTTTGTACAGGTCTCGTATTAGGTATTTCGTCATCTGTGCTCTCTTGCTTGGATTTGTTAGGCGGAGTTTTCACTTCATCTAATACTTTTTCATCGGTTGCCGTTTTGACATCGACTTTCACATCTGTTTCAGGTTCCTCTGCGAGCACTTCTTTATTGCTGTTATCACCCTGGCCTATTTCCACTTCAATTAGTGGCGTGGCCTTATCGTCTTCCACAGGTGCTACTTCCTCTTCACTCGAGGCTTTTATAAGTGTTTCATCGACTTGAACATCAGCTTGATCTAATAAAGTATAAATAAGACATTAACAATTGTATGATATATCTAGACTTTCTTACATAAGAAATACATTTTATTTTGTATGGTATTTTATTGGCATTCCTTTGTGTATCGTTGAGTTTCTACTTATGTTCTTAAAAGCAAATTAAGCAAAAAATATATATTTTTAAACTAGATCGATAATAGTCATCAAATAACGTATTGACACAATTACCTATATCTTTAATCTGGGTTGAGTCTTCGCCATGACATTTAGGATTAGATTGCTCCAACTCAGAATTATCGTCAGTCATTAACGATATTTGGCCTTGATTCATCACGTCTGTAGAGACTTCCATACTCTCGAATATTTGATTGCTGTCAGCCTTTTCCGCAACGTTATGTACCATTTGCTTATCTTCTTTTTCAACTTCAATTTCAACGACTTCAGCAGTAGGTTCCGTTACTTCAGCTTGATCATCAATTTGTAATTTATCAATATCCGAATCAGAGTCTTCTATAGATATTACATCTTCACCACCATCATTAGAGTCGTCCTGCAAGAATAAAGCGTTGGTATTACAATTCTAACTACGAGAAATAAAAAAAAAATAGTCAACCAAGACTCTTTTTCTACGCCTTCGCCCCTGTCTAATTGGTTTGACAATTTTATGAGAAATTTAATGAGGACGGTGCATTAAAGTGTGAACATTAAAAAAAACGTAAAACTAATTGTAAAACATTGAAAAATAGAGTATTAACCTCCTCAGAACTGTCCGAATCGTCTTCAGATGACTCTTCCGATTCAGCCTCGGCCGCTTCGTTGCCCGAGTCAGTCTCCCGACACCCATCATCCGACAGATCACCTTCAATTTCATTAATCTCCCACTCTATTTCAACAATTTTATTCTTCTCTTGCTGTATAACGTTCGCATCTCTCTCAACATTCCAATCTTTCTCTTCTATTTCACTATCACTGGTCAGCAGGCTCTGATTGGCAAGATCTTTGTTATCTTTGGATTCCACATTTTGTGTTTCTTTTGCACTTGTATCGACAGAGCTATCGTAGCTATGCAACACAGATTTCCCAATATCATTTAAGGTATACTGCATATTGTCTTTCTCGTTATGAGCTCGAGTGTCCGATTGTTCGACACCGCTGCTTTCATAACTGTGCAGAATTGATTCTTCTGTATATATTGTGTTGCTAAATGCGGGTAGTTTGGCCTCAGCATCTGTGTTCTTTTCTACGAGTATGCTTTCGTTTGAGCTTTGAAGAACCGATTTGTTGATAGGCGAGAATGTAACATCCATTAAACGAGAAATTTGTTTAGAGCTTTTCATAGGGGTACACTCGATGACGTTTTCACACTTCTCATCGGTCTGTTTCGTTTTTGCGAACGCGTTCGCTTCCAAAACGATTCTCGACAGTGATTTGCGATTCTTTACTATATTTTCCTTTTTCGGTGACATTAGTTTTTCGGGAGTTTTGGAGCGGCTTCTAAAAATACAAAAGCAACTGAGGTTTTTTACATTGAACAATTGCAAAGTTCTCACAACGTCGTATTAAAGTGACAATATATTTAATATAAGTTTTATTAATGCAAGATTCGGCTAAGCAAAATGCAGCATCAATCGGAATCTATGAATTACCTGAGTTCTCTTGGACGTTCCAAAACCGGTTGTTCCACTTGTTCAATTTCAGGAGTTCGTGAACGGCTTCTGTAAAATTTTCTCAATTACTTAGTTTTATAAATTGACTTGAAGAATATTTGCTTGTTTTTATATGTAACTAGTAGCTTTTGCCTGCGACTTCGTCCGCGTGGTTTAAATACAAAAGGAGTTTGGAAAATCGGTTTATAAATGACAGAGTTCTGGTGTAATCTTTATACAAACATTCAGTCCCTTCAACGCTTTTTTCGCTATAAAAAGCCTATGTCGTTCCCTAAAGTTTAGTCTATCTCCATACCAAATTTCATCGAAGTCACTTTAGTAATTTAAGCTTGAAATCGCAACATATATACTTTCGCATTTATAATATTAGTACGGATTATAGTTTGCAGCACCTTGGCATAGAAAAAATCATTTAGAAGTACGGATTTTAAAAGAAAATTCTTATACCTTAAATTTCTTCTAGGCGCCGGAACAGGTAACTCAACTGTACCAGGTGTCTCTTTGATCACTTCAAGGCGTGACAACTCCATAACCTTCTCTACTTTATCTGGAGTGCGTAATCTGTGCCTAAAAAATCAGACCCTTTCAATTTTTTAAAGACAATAAACATTCTAATGATTCGTTTTATATCGTAGTTTTTAATTTGACCAAAGTTTATAACTTTAACAAAAACGCGTAATACCTAATCGGTTTGGACATCAAAGTTGACGTTGGGTGCGAATCGGCGTTCAGCTCAAGTCTGGGCATCTCTGGAATCGCAGACAACGGCGACGTGCGAGGACTAATTTCTGGTGTCCGAGAACGGCTCCTATGGAATTATTCCAATAAAATAACTATCCAATTATTAGTCTTACAGCCCAACACATGATGTAAACAGAGATTATTGGCTTGAAAAACGCACGAGATAACACTTAGGATTTTAATAAAAGGTTAAAAATTGACTATTCGAAAGTGAGAAGGGTTTTTTTTTGTAAAGACCCGGGGGCAAACGAGCACGAGGCTCACCTTAAAGGTATAGTAGCTGATCATAGACACTCACGTGGCTGGTATTGTTTGCTGGATCTTTCTTTTCTATTATCATTTGTGAACAATAATACCATAGACAAGCAGCCGTGTTGTATTACCGTATACACAACTTAATTATCAATTGTTTATGGATTATACTCGAGGAAATGGCCCTTCAATTAAATACCGGGAAAATGTTTAAATATAATTTTCTTAGCTTCATAAAATGAAAATTGAAATAAGCGTATTTAAAAATGCAATTCAACGACATGTCAATAGTGACAGACATGGTTTTTTTAAAAGTTGTGAGTTTTTAATTCTAAAAAGTATCGATATAGGATTACACGAAGAAACAATACTTTAAAAATATTTAGTATTTAAAAGCAACGGGCGGCCTTGCCGGTGATAAACAATCTAGGCAACCTACATTTACGGACGTCAATATTAGTTTTTTTTTATAGAAGAGGGGGCAAACGAGCAGGAGGCCCACCATAAAGGTGAAGTCGCCGCCCATGGACACTCAAGTGGCTGGGAGCTCATGAGTGCGTTTCCGGCCTTTTAGGAATTTATACGCTTTTTTCTTGAAGGACCCTAAGTCGTAGTGGTTCGGAAATACCGTGGCGGGCATCTTGTTCCATAGCGTGGTGGTGCGTGGTAAGAAATGTCTTACGAAACGCGCAGTGGTGGAACGACAGGCATCAAGGTGATACGGGTGGAATTTATGTACAATCATAATTAAATACACAGTCATAACTAAAACTACTTAAAAGTAAAAACAATTCAAATAGAAGCAGGCCGATATAATTTTAAAATGCAACAAAAATAATGTTCCATATTAGATTGTGATAATTTTAGTTGTGAAAAACTAGTTCTTGTTTCTTTTTTCATAGAAGACGAAAATATGGCCTTTGCCCTCACCTGGCAGACCTGGTAACCAGTGGTGCGATCGGCGAGTCATAGCGCTCCGGTGTTATACTGCAACTTCTACAAATACATATGAAAACACATCAAGATATAAAGTTTCTATTAACTATGACAGTACAATATATAACATATACATAAAATCAAATAAAAAAATTGACTCTACATTTACTGCCAGTTCCTAAGGGTAGAGACGGAAGAACTGGCAAGAAACTCCCCGCCACGTCTTTAGTAGAAAGAGACAGAGAATGAACAAACCTATTAGCAACTGGCGTGGTCCCACTCGCGTGTATACCCCGTCTCCCTTTAGGCGTTTTGGAAACGAAACTCAACTCGATGAACGTCTCGAAGCTCGCATCGTCTGTCCCTATCACACTCGATGGCACACGTACATCTATCCCGCTCTGCGTCTCGGGTTCGGGTGATTTCGTGTACGACCGCCTCTCGCCCGTGTACTTCGGGTTTATGAGCGTGACGGGTATGTCGGCTAAGCTTTCCAGCGATGTGTTCGGATCGTCGGACAAGCTGCTATTGGCGAATATAGATGATTTTCTGTAATACAATTAAAAACATTATGGGTTGCCTGGAAGAGATCGCTTAAGGCCGCTGCGCCGTTGCTCTTATATGTATTAACATTTTTCTACTTAAGTTTAAGTGCAATAAAGTGTAAATGAATAAATAAATAAACATCAGTAAATTTGTTGACTTTGTCAGTAAGTAAATTTAAAAAAGTAGTTAAACAAAATCGTTTAGAAAAAAGCATTTTATAAATTGTCAGTTGTTAGGATGTTGAAAAAGTTTGGGAATTAAATTAGCTCGAACTGTGCCTTGTTACAAAAAGAATACTGGAATCATTTCCAAAAAAAATCAACCAAGAGCCGAGTTTGTTGCCTGCTTCTTCTCAGCTTGGTCGCGTACGCAGAGGCGCAGAATCACGTAAATTTAAGACGATTCAAAATGGTCCTATGGATCTTAATGAATAAAGATGTTTTGAAAAATAGTCTGTGTTAGGGTGATTTTAGCCACAATATACAGAAAATGATTAACAAGTGCGATATCTGAAAATTAGTTATAGAATATAGTTGATATTGAAGTTAAAAAGTCGAGTACCTGGCTTTAACTTTATCTTTGTATGTCCTCCTCAACGGATCCCGTTCAGCCGCGAACTTCTTTGGAGGAGATTCCATCGATTTGGGTGGGCTGGACTGGTGATGGTATTAATGGAAATGAGATATGTCACACGCGGCTTATATTATCTTCAATAATACATTCAACCATTGAATGTATTAAGTTGAGGTGAATTAATATCTTTTAAAGCAAATAACTTAAGTTATATTGGTATCCCTTGCTGTGCAACATTTTGCAAGTGAATGTCTGTCCACAAATTTTAAATAATGTATCGAGAAGACAGTTTTGGGTGTAAATTACACACAGAACACACACATAGAAAATAGCCTAAAATTAAACAAAATCGATTCATCAGTTTTTTATTATATTTGATATTATTTAAATAGTTTTATATTTAAAGAAGCATATAGATGCTATTATTAACAGCTAACAAAGATTTAATTATCTATGAATAATAGTAGTCTAATAAGACACTAAACTCTTTCAATACAACTTTTTGTATAATTGACCATATATCGTATTTTTTAACATTCTAGGACTTATACAGCATGGTATTGTTAAATTGTACAAAGTTTCAATTAGCTTTATTAAAGTCCACCATTATGGTCCTTCGAGCCGGATTTAAGCCTGATTAAACTCATTTAATGCATAAATACCTCTTGTCCATGGTCGGTGGTGTCCTGTGAAGGTTGAGCTGGCACAGGGATTGCCACCGGAGTCGGAACAATTACGGAAGGAGTAGGAATGGTGAACCTTAGATGCCTGAAATAAATTTAAAAAAAAAACAAATTAATAAATTGTTTCGTTCTTATTCATAAAAAGTTATAGCACACATGAATACATTTTTTTTATATCTTACTTATAAACTGTTTAAAAAACTGTTCTCAGTTTTGTGTTAAAATGCGTATTATAGCAAAAATAATTTATAGGACAGGACCCTAGTTTAACAGTGTTATAAATATTTCCGATATCAAAAACCGATTGTGACGAAATGTTTTGACCAAAGTGTTTTTATTTTTTATTTTCAGTTGAATTTTATAAATTAAATAAATAACTATTAATTGTATTGTATAATTATTATTATGCTGCAAAGCATACAATATTGTTTAATGAAATTGCACTTTCAGTTATAAAAAAAACGCGGTTTGTTTGATGCAGTGACTAATATTTGCATTTTTTGACGGACCACAGACCATAAATAAGTTTTTAAAAAATCCGTGGACACATTAAATATGTATTTTTGGGAAAATTTGTTTGCCGAATTCATTGCATTAATTTGATATTAAAACGAACGTATACTTATACGAAGTTTAAACGTCAAATCCGTCAAGCCTAAAGAGGCGTTTTTTTTATGAATAAGACAAATAATATTTCAGATAATTAATAATAACAATAAAACTTAATCTGTACAGTTAATTAACGTTTTATATTTAAAAATATGGAGCACTATATGATATTTGGCAAAATAGGTTACTTGTTCGTGGAGTCGCTGTAGTGTGTGTGATTGCTGGCTGTTTCCATATCGTCATCACTTTCTTCGAGATACCGTGACTCCGTTGGTGATGAAATGTCTCTCTCTTGATATTCCAGTCTGCGAGTCTGTTATCAAATGACACAATACTTATAGCAAAATTTGTTTTGAACGTCATGCAAATCACAACACCCCCCCCCCCCCCCCCCGGCGTTATTTTTTTAATGCTCCGCTTTTATAAGACATGCTATCCTTATTTAATAAACGTCCTTGTATATCTTGGAAGAGATCGCTGCCGGCCATTATCAACTCTCCTGATTTGTATTATTAGTAGCATTTCCAAATGTATAAAAAAAAAAAAAAAAAATAGATTTTTGAATGATTTAAATAAATATAGTTATTTAAATCTATCTTATCTATTAATATAGATTCATTAGTATGAATCAAAAATATCTTTATTCTCATAGGTCCTATCTTACTAAAACTAGGAATGGAATATGAATAGACACCCTATAATCATAATACCTTGAGTATGCTATGAGGTGTCTCCGATCTCAGATTGTGCTTGGGGCTCTCGACGCAGGGCATTTCGAGAAGCGTGGCGATTTGTTCACTCAGTTTGTCGCTCACTTTCACCGCGGCTCTGTTGCGCGGAGTTTTCGGTGACAGCTCGAGTTTGGCTCGCTTCGATTGGGCCGAGTCGGTTTGCTTCTCAAATATACTGAAAAATCGTATCAAAGTCGAAACACGGCATGTTTCTTTGTCTATACATAAACTGTCATGTCAAATATTATTATTGAATAATACACATTTGTTACATATAAAAACAAAGATACAGTGTAAAGTAACGTCACTCGATTAAACGACAAACTCTAAAGCGTCGAGTTCAATTGGCTGTTGTTGGTTCAGCTTGTATTCGATTCTGATTTTAATTCTCTCCATTTAACGACCAATCTATAACTCCATAAAATGCACAATTCCTTCAGTGTTGCAATATTTTGCTCTATTGTATAATTTCGGTTTGCTAAAGAAATCAGCTTTTAAAAAACTAGCATGAATTGGATTATATAATCAATATAACTACTAACTTTTGACTTCTTCATTATATAAAAAAGTATATTTTTTAATTTCACATAGAGTATGCTGTAATAAATACCTCTTGGTCTTGATGAGTTTTGGAGTACAAATAAACGGAGTTTCGTCAATACTGAGAGCTCGTTTGAGACCTTTCTTCAGTTTGGGCTTGTTGATCCACGTCTCACTTGCATTCTCGATTGTGTCCTGAAATTAATTAAGGTTTTCTTCGTAAACTAGTGTTCAGTAAGACTGAGTAATGTATATACCAACATTTTAATTAAAACTCTGGTTTACAAAATATATTTTTCGCCCACTGTCTGTTGTTTAGCTTAGAAGCTGTCAAATAATGAGCTTTATTAAGAATATGTATTTTTTTGAGATCTTAACATTTATGACATGTACACAATGTATATATATACAAAGTGACATTTAGCAGGTCATTGACCTTTCCATTACCATTTGAACTATCAATACTATTGAAATTGACGTTAAGATATATTTATTTATTTAACACTTTATCGCACTTAAACACTAGACAAAGCAAATGACATTAACAGATGTAAGAACATATAAGAGCAACGGGCGGCCTTATCGCTAATAAGCGATCTCTTCCAGACAACCCACATACCTGTATGAACGACGACTTGTATGTGAAAGTGTTTTTAGGTGACTTCGCCTTCACATACACCGACATTGGCTTGGGTTTGCGAACTGTAATAAATACATAATGCGAAATTATATTCTAAGTTATGTTTATCATATTTAAAAAACTAGACTAGGTAATTTTAATACTCTTCAAAAGGAAATATGCAAATTTACCGTGAGGTTCAAACTCGTGAGTGGAAAATTTCGCCACTGTATTAGCAATCCTGGGCACGGAGCTGCACATGACCTCCACGATGACATCCCTCGCACTCTCCCTCTCCAGCAGATCGCTCATCGATTCCACCGAACGGCACATTTCGCGCCACTTGCTCTTGGACTTCATTTGTTTGTTGTATTGCTCCGCTTCTAGGAATCTGTAACATTTGTATAAAGTCTATTTTTATATGTACCTAATTGTTTTTGGTACATAACATATAAGGCGCTAGCACACATAGCTAGGGAAATCCTATGGGTGGCTAGTTTAAAGCTCTTCCTATATTGTTGGAATTGGTGGGTGTGAGTTGGTGTGTGTCACTGTGATAAACACTGAAGCCGCAACAAACTTAAGTAAATAAGTTTGTTAGTTCCAATACAGAATGCATGCATCTGTATTTAATACAGATAAAAAAGAAAACACAAAAACATACTTCGCAGACAATTATATTAGAAACATAAAATTTTTAAATAAATAATTAAAATTAACTAACCTAACCTTATTATGAGCATTATACAATAGAAGACTATTGTTAATATTTTTTTTATTGAACAAAAGGGTAGATACGGCCTGACTCAATAAAGAATCAGCTTTAAATGAATGAATCTCACCTCGCCTGTTGCAAATAGTACATGATGAGTAGATCCGAAGTGGGAGGCTCGTTGCATTCCTTCAAGAATTTGATGAAGAGCTCCTCTTCAAACGGCAAAAGGGTCATTTGCAACACGTTCGACAATTGACCACTGTTTCGGCAACCTGTCGTTTCGAAATAAATTCATACATTAGATACAACGATTAAATATGAATAATTAAAAAAAATGTTTTTAATTAGTATTTTTTTGTTATTGTAAATAAAAATACAAAATAATTTCCACTACTCTCGATTTAACGACAATCTCTCTAAAGCGTCTAAATTAAACGGCCTGGTTCAAATCAGTTGCTGCTTCTCTCCACTGTCTATAACGTCATTAAATGCACAGTCCTTTCAGTGTCCTTATATAGAGTTGACACTGTACATTAAAGTGTTTTTGTAAACGAAATTATATATCCTAGTTTACAATTACAGTAAAGAAAATTTGCATTTATTGCATTAGTTACATTACCAAAAGGAAAAAAATCTTGGATTTTTACCTTTAAAGAAGTAATCCAACACGTGCGACCTATCCTCGACATTGGCCGCGTTCTGCGAGCACATACGCACCACGTCCAACGCCTCGAAGACCAGACCCCTCGCGAGGTACAGGTTGCAATAGGATTGCCAGTCTTCCAGCTTGTCTTGCCCGTTCACCGGGTTCGAGTCACCAATCTTAGCCTTCACCGGGGCCGGTTTCCTGACGTGCAAGTACTGAAGGGCGGCCTGAGATTTCTTTTGAGCGAGCAGAGAAGACAGAACCACTTGGTGTTGCCAGTTGGATAACGTGTTGCCGGTCAGACATTGCAACTGGTCGAGTGCGAACTGAAATATTCTTTTTATTAGGGGGCTGGGCACACACGTGGCTGGGAGCTCGCGAGTGCGTCGCCGGCCTTTTAGAAAGTGGCACATTTACGTACAAATATAATTAGTGTTATAAAACTGGTTTATTCCGCGTAAAGTATTAAAATGGTGTGTCCGTGTGTGAGATTATGAACCATACATTTTGTAATAATTGAAATGTCTTTATTCTCATTTAAAAATAAAAAAAATTTACTTTGCAATAGTTCATTTAACAGTATATATGTATAAATTATTATTTTTACATACGATGTGGTGTGTGTGTTTGTGTCGATTATGGCTTACGTGGAAGTCCCTGTGGTCGAGATGCCAAAATGCTTGCGTTGCCCGAACCAGAGTCGTACTTAACCCGAACATTGGCGGGAATTGCATCAGTCGACGTATCACCGCTTCGTATCTAAAACAAAACATTTTTAAACTAATGAATTCCCCTATAGGGAATCTAAAAATAATGTTCAACTTCTTCCAACACGGCTGGTACTCGGTAGGAGAGACCAATTAAACTCCTCACTATCATCTTTTAAATCACTTCTTCGTAAGCATTTCTTGTCTACAATGTAATAATTTTAGATTTAAATTAGCACATTTTTCCTGTTTTACTTAATTTAATGTATGTTGTGTTTTGTTTTTATATACTTTTTACCCTTTGCACCTGTCAAATTGTATTTTATGTATTCTTTTATTTTGTGGGTTGATCTTCTACTTCTACTGTTTCAGTGCAATAAGGTGTGAATTAATAAATAAACGAACCATATCTTAATGGAAAACGGCCTATCGATTAATGGATATACAAAAAGAAATAAAAGAAATTACAATTATAAAGTTACATATAAGACGATAATTGATTACTCACTGTGCATCATCATAGAGCATAGAGTAGTCCAGTAAGAGATATAGAAGAAGAGAATGTTTGTGCTCCTCCGATATATCGGGTAAGAGATAAAGCCTTAACATTGCGTAGAGAGATGGAGGTGGGTACAATCCACCACATTCACTTCCAGCCCGAGTCCATATCCTGTAAGAATATTTGTCTCTTTATAATTAAAATAAAAAAATCTAAATTATTGATTAAAAGCATAAGAAAATAAAACAGTCATATTGGGACCTGCCTTTTTTTAAAGTTCTTAAAATGAAAATATTACTAAACGAAATGACATACTGGTGAACTGCTTGGCCCCCAAATTCATTGATGATGAGCTGGTCAACATACAGGAGCGAGCTGGGGACACAACTTGGTTCACCCTCTATAGAGTCGCCCTGTATACGATGAAGCTTCGCACGGCTGAAATATGAATATATATAACGGAGTGAGTACTTCTGTAGGAGGCTTAGTATAACCATTAGCAACATCACGATTAAGTCATTATTTAAAGTATTAATATTTCACTGATAATTTCCAAGATTACTTTTTCACTATTTGAAGAGAGGTTCCGTACAACAGCCCGAGCGCAACTGTGTGTACAATGCTTCCGTATAGTTATTTATTTATAGTGCTCAAGCACGTGTTTACACAAGACTACGTAGTAAAATAATAAGGATGACATTTCACAGCTTAACAAACTTACGAGTATTATTTTTTTGTTTTTAAACTTATTAGGACAATTAAATGATGCCAGAACTTAATTATTCTAGTTAATTTATTACTAATTGTTGTTGTTGCGTCGATATATGTATATATATAAATATATACACGACCCCGGCGACCCCTCATAACGGACTGGACCAAGGGTCGTACAATAACTTACCCGGGGGCTTGAATAAATAGTAACGTTAGTTACCATAGCAACAATGTTTTGGTTACCATGGTAACAATATTTTCTGTTTGAACAAGGCGATTAACTGAGGCTTGTGTTTAGGTATTATAATACAAAGTATAACATACTGTATTGTGAGACTAATTTTTTTAAAATAAATCAGAATCACTTGACAATTTTCTATTTGCTTGAACAATTTTATGAATAGTTCAAATAATATCTAGTCCCATAAGATATAATCTAAAGAGCGTACCGCTTCTTATAAATAGCGTACAGCTGTTCAGCTGGATATGGCACCGAGGCGTGTGGATGGTTTCTCTCGGGTAACAATCCGACTCTTAAAAACCACTGGATCACTTGGAAATATAGAGACACTGTGCCGATGCCCTTGTACTTCTCTTCTATTTCACTCAACGCTGAAAATAAATTAACATATAATACCCACAAATTTTTAATTTTAATATAACACTAGAATAAAATCCACTGAACAGCCGTAATTCAACATTGCTTGTGATTGTTACACGAAACCGCTCTCACCGACAGAGGGTTTCTCTCCACCACTGTATGGATCGAAGGACCAAATGACTAGAAACGTTGCTTACACTAAAAGTTCGACAAAATACGTTAAGAATACGGCCTCAAGTGTGCCGCTCGACAAATGTGGTCACGTGATCCGCTGAGCGGCATCCATGAGGCCGTAACCTTAACGCGATGCCGTTTTGATAGTGGCAGTTCATAGATGTCGCCACAACTCTAACAATAAAACAAAAAATCTTTTTAACTCAACATTTCTAAATTTATTATTTAAAAAAAAACATATAATCTTACCATCGGGCACAACCAGATTGCAGCATTTCGTCAGTACGGCATCAAGAAGTCCCGTCAACTGACTTAACTGTTGTACGCAGTGTTCCAGGCAACGTATGACGTTTCTGTAAAAAACATCCAGACAAAAACTATACAATGTTCAAATTACAATTATAACATATTACAACTATACAATTGTATGGTTATAAATCCTATTATAGTGTAAACTATTATTATATAAAAGCTTGGGAATGAATCGTCCTAATTGCCGTCATAAGGACATTTGTCATTGAAAATCTGGTGGGTTTGTTGTGGGTCTTCTTAGACGGGTTTATTTTGGAACCCTCGCAACTCTAGAGTCATATCTAGATATAAGAAGAAATACTGTTATATAAAATGCTGATACGATTCTATGTGGAAAATATATGAATATTGTTTACATTGTATGTATGCACTGTGTTTTTTAAAATTATTTTCTGTCATACTGTCCATACAATTAAGAATTGATCACTAGATAATAAGAACATTATTAACACTACAAAAAATACTAGTTACGCAAGTAATGAAAACTTCAAATGATAAATATAATAATAAAATATTGATTAAATAGTTATTATCTTAATACTAGCTGAACCCGGCAAACCTTATTTTGCCATTAAATTACTAAAAAATAGGGGTTGGTACATAAATAGTAAAAATTTAGCGTTGTATGTATTTTTTAATGTCACATAATAATGAAAAATAGATGTTGGCCGATTCTCGTACCCACTGAATACGCATATAAAACTTGGTGAAAATCGGTCAAGCCGTTTCGGAGGAGTATGGTAACTAACATGGAGATTTTATATATAAGATTACCTGTCTGGTAATGTGGCGGATGTGAAGAGTGGTGAAATAAGCTCTTTCGCGTTCTCTTTAAGCTCTATAGCGCGCTTCCAAGCCCAATCCACCTGAAATTGACATTCAAGTCTGGATATTATTTATTCTTAAAATAATTACGGTATAAATAAGCGACTCTTAATGAGATTTAGAATAGCTAAGTTTAGTATTTATTTTCTGCTTTTCTGTAATTAATTTTCACTATTTTTTAAAAAATATTATGTTTCTTATGTAATTGTATGTGTGTGAAGTCTGTTATTGTGATTTTTTTTTGTGTATTTAAAAGCATACATTTTGTATTTGAACAAATAAAATAAAAGTCTGCCTTACCAGAAATGTTAGGGTGCAACCGACTCCGGTGTGAGTACCAGTTGCCCAGTCCTGGGCACAGCGCTTGAGAAACTGAGACATTCTTGCTTCAAGCGCCACTGATAGTAGAAATTTTCGTTGCTCATCCTAAAAATATTTTTTTTTGTGTTTTAAATGTTAATATACTTTTTTTTGAGAGATCATAATTCAAGCATATGGTATAGACATGCAACGCACGAGTTACCAGCCGCGTGAGTGTCTATGGCGACTTCACCTATATGGTGTGCCTCCTGATCATTTGCCCCAGATTGTCTCGGGCCTATAATTCTCTCATAACCATTGATAATAATATCGATATATTCTGCAATAATATTTGAGTTTCCATCTTTCAGTGTATAAAGCTCTTAATCTCGAGAAAGCTCTTTGTTTCTATATATTCTTTGGTATTTTGTTAATTTTTTTTGTGTATTTAGCATACATTCTGTATTGATAGTAATAAAAAAAATATAAATAAAAAGTAAATTAGATTCCATACCACAGATGTGTCTGAATCCGGCGTTATATAGGCAGGCATTAGTCCAGCAGACATACAGGCTGTGTAGAGCCGAGATGGCGAAAGCAGGCAAGAAGGTCCCGTACTCGAGATTGAGCTAACGATTTGCCGTTGAATGCCCACTGTGTGTAATTTTATGGCTCCCGAGGTGTTGAGGCATACGCAATCTAAAAAATAAAAATTTAAAACATTTTTAATTACACTCGCATATAATACATACACTTTCATTGATATATTTCGTTAAAAAACTTTGAGTTAACAAAAAAAAAAATTAAAACAATTTAAAATTATTAAATAAAGGCAGGCCTTAATACTTCAATTAATATTTGAAAACACACCATGGGAATAATGAATGATATTACAAAATAGTTTTGTGTTCATTTCAAATAATATATAAAAAATATGTTTAATTAAACTAGCTTAAAGCATAAAAAATCAATAATTAAATTTATATTAACAAATAAATATTTACTTACTATACAATAATGAATTGGGGTAGAAGTGTTCTTCAAGCCTGGTAGCGTGGGAGTATGGTGAGAGAGAGCTGGGGTCCAGTCTCAAGTCCAGGGTCAGACTTCCTCTACCTAAATCTGAACACCAGGCAGTACTCATAAAGGTATTGCTTTGGAGCTGGTATGTTGCTGAAATTATAATTTGAAATGGTATAATCATAAGTACCAATGAATGCTGTTAACTAGGCTTATTCACTAAAATTCTATTAACTTTTTTTCCATCTATTTCTATCAAAATTAAGTTTTCTCTTAATCTAAACAGTTCCAACGAAGTAGAATATGACAGTTAATGTTAGATTACTATCAATTATTATTATTTATTTGTTTAAAAATGTATAAAAATAAAATTAATATCAGGTAGCTAGTTATGAATTACCTGGCATTTGATCTTTATACCACTGATCCAAATCAAACATCAGCATGCCGTAATGCAATGATTTAGATTGTTCACCCCAACATTCCCAAACCAGTTGGCACAGATTCAACATTGCTGAAAGAATAATATAACATCATTTATAAAATAATTATAAAAAAATCATTTTAATATTATGCAATTATTTAAAAAGACTTAGAAATAATGTAATGTACTTAATATACTTACTATCTTCTCCTTCTTCCCCCAACATAGTATTAATAGAGAAAGTATGAGTTGAAATACAACGACCGCCAATCACATGTGTATGGTCCATAGAACCTAACTCAACTTGAAAACATATTGTTGCCGAAGAGAACTCCTGTAAATTTTAACATAATTATTAAAATATTTATTAATGAATGAATAACATCACCATTCAAACTCTTTGTTTTTTTGTCATAGATAATAAATATTGAAAACAAACGTTACAAATGGATTATTCAATTGTGATAAATTGAAATTTATAACTTACTTGATATAAACATTTATTGTCCGCTAGCATTCTTTTTCCTTGATAAGTTAATGAATACATCACAGCCAGAGGAAATTCGTGTTCTTCAAATCTATTTGTCACAGAAAATACAACCCAGAGGTAGCAGAACGCTCGTGGGTCATCACAAGGTTCCTGAAAATCAAACATGTATCTGTTATTTTGTAACATTATTATTTTTATATTATTTGTGTAAACAAAAAAAAAACTACATTTCGAATTTTTCTTTGGCTTAAGAAAATGTTTTAATTGTGCCTTTGAAAGCTTTTGAGTAATATTTTTTCATTTAAAAATCAAATTAAATTAACCAATAGAATCTGAAGATAGAACTAACTGGATTAGTCAATATTTTTTGAAGAGGAACGCTCTTTTTTTGAAGGTCCCTAAGTCGTAGCCGATCGGGAATACCTGCGCTGGCAGTTGGTTCCACAAAGAGGTGGTGCGCGGCAGAAACTGCCTTAAAAAACGCACAGTCGTGGAACGCCAGACATCAAGGTGGTACGGGTGGAATTTCGTATTCTGCCTTGATGTCCGGTGATGGAATTCCGCTGCAGGTATTAGCCCGAACAATTCATCAGAGCACTCCCCATGATAAATGCGGTAGAAGATGCAGAGGGAGCCTACATCTCTACGCAGAGCCAAAGGATCAAGCCGATTGGAAAGCATGGGGTCGTCGACGATACGAGCCGCTCTGTGTTGGATGCGATCAAATGGAAGGAGCTGGTATTGGGGCGCCCCCGCCCAAAGGTGGGAACAGTACTCCATATGAGGCCGAATTTGCGCTTTATAGAGTTGCAAGCGATGGCCTGATGTGAACTACTGACGCGCTCTGCTGAGAACACCAAGCTTTTTAGAGGCTAACTTAGCATTACCTTCCAAATGATTGCAGAACTGGACATCGCTCGATATATCGACACCAAGAATTCCAATACTGGCTGAGGCTTTAAGAGGAGTGTTATCGAATAGTGGGGCCACGACAAAGGGATTCTTTTTAGCGGTAAACGCGCAAACCTGGGTCTTCGAGGGGTTAAATTGGACTAAGTTAAGTCGACCCCAATCCGAGACTCCACACAGTAGAGTTTCGACTTCAGACACAAGTTTGTCCCGACACTGCTCGACATCAACCCGGGAAATATTTGCACGGCCGTGATATAGAGCATCTCCAGTACTGTCATCCGCATAACAATGAAGGCTGCTTAAGTGCAACATATCATTGATATGCAACAGCGTAGGAGAGAGTACACAGCCTTGGGGAACTCCAGCGTTTATAGATTTGAGGTCGGAACATGCACCGTCGACAGCGACCTTGATGTTCCGATCGGCCAAAAAACTGGAGATCCAGTCGCATAACTTCACGGGAAGCCCATATGCTGGAAGTTTTGAGAGAAGCGCCTTGTGCCATACCCGATCAAAGGCCTTTGCTATGTCCAGACTAACCGCCAGTGCTTCCCCTTTAGACTCAACAGCTTCTGCCTATTTATGAGTTAGGAAAACTAAAAGATCACCAGCTGAGCGGCCACGGCGGAAACTGTATTGACGGTCACTAATCAGCTGGCACTCCTCTAGGTAACGAAGGAGCTGGCTGTTGATAATAGTCTCCATTATCTTAGAAAATAAAGGGGTAACAGCTATTGGGCGGTAGTTGGAAGGATCAGAGCGTTCGCCTTTTTTAGGAATCGGGTGAACCAAGGCGGTCTTCCAAGCGTTCGGGACAATGCCGAGTGAATAAGAGTGCCGGAAAAGACGCGTCAGGACCGGAGCCAACTCAGGAGCACAAGTGCGCAGCACTATTGGAGGAATACCATCCGGTCCACTCGACTTATGAATATCCAGGGAAGTAAGGGCTTTGCGTACAGCACGAAGCCGAAAAACAATTTCGGGCATCGAGGTCTCACACCGCAATAACGTCGGTGGAGTATTCCCGTGGTCATCAATCGTCGAGTTGGACCCGAAAAAAGAGCCTAAAAGATCGGCTTTCTCTTTCGGGGTGTTGGCCATCAGGTAGTTCGCCCCAAGTAGTGGTGGAAGAGAAGGCTTACAGAAGTTTCCTTGAACAGCCTTGGCAAGAGACCAGAATGCACGTGTCCCAGAAGGGAGCCGAGCCAGCCTATCACCAATTCTGCTGATGTGAATAGACTTTGCCTTAGCAATGGCACTTTTGAGGGACCTAGAGGCCGAGTTGTATGCTTTTTTAAGAACGCTGGTATTTACATCACGTGATGCTGCCGCTTGAGCCCAGGTACGATAACTTTTTGTTGGGACTTGCCACCGATTGGCACAGCAGAGAAAGGAATAAAAAGCTCCATTCCCTGCAGCACCACATCAGCGACAGAGTCGGCAGCAGCATTCGGATCATCCGACGAAAAACAAATCGGCCCCCACGGGTAGGAAGCAAAAAAGGAGCGCATTCCATCCCAGTCTGCTGATCTATAGTGCCAGACGCGACGACAACCTGCAAAACGAGGTCGAGTGATCAGAAGTGATCTGAAGATACTAATGGGGAATCAACTGATACATGATACCCGTCCGGGTGAGAAGTCAGCAGCAGGTCCAACAGTGAAGGATTATGACCTTCGACATCTGGGATTCTCGTGATCGAGGGCACCATATGAGTCAGGTCGTAGGCCAAGGCAAAGTCGTGAAATGTTCTTCCCGCATAGTCGGTGGTAGTAGAGCCGAGCCAGTCGGTATGGTGGGCGTTAAAATCGCCAAGAACTACGATTTCAGCGGTAGGAACATTTGCAATCAAGGAGTCTGTAGCCGATTGTATGTGCTCCACAAGTCGGTCAATTTCGGCATTACCGCTATGAGACCTATAAAGGCATGCGTGGAATCGCGGATGGTCATCGCAGTCTACGCGGAGCCAAAGAATCGATAGGTCTTTTCCTTCAGGAAACGTGAGGCGACGAGAGCAAATGTCATCCCGGACATAGACACACACAGCGATGAGGAAGGTGCCAAGTGATGCTTACTCTGTTTGCCCCGACATTTATGAGATGTGTTTTTAGATATGAGCGCAAAATTGCCCCCCCCCCCCCCCGGAATACGAAGGGCAGCCTGGGGGCCCAACAACTAAACAGTTAGGTGGACACGCAGGAGGGGATTCTCCACGACAGGTGGTACCCCCCTGGGGTAATTTCTTTTTATTTTGCACTATCATTCAAGTATTTGTTTGGGGGGACAGGGAAGGGAGGGAATGAGGAGGAAAGGAAAAAAAAAGGAAATGGAGGGTTACAAGAGGACGGGGAAGGGGAAAGGATGGGCACCGGAAGATCTCACTCACCGAACGAAACGCGAGTACAAAATGAACAAAGTCCAATTGCATCACTTCACGCCGGTTTTCTGTGAGAGAGTGGTATTTCTCCGGCCTTGCCTGCCCATGCGGCTAAAACCCTAAGGTAACAGGCATGGCACTCCGACTCGAATATACTATAAGAAACCAAATAAACTGCAATGATCTTACCTGGAACCCAAAATGTGTTACCGGTAAGCACTCCACATTCACCTGAGATGTATACTCGAGAGTTAAATCAAAAATATTCCACAACTGAAATGCACCAAAATTATAACCAACGGCCAAACTGCCCAATTGTGGAATGTATTGTACAACAGTCACTCTCACATGGTCTTTCTGAGCTCTCATTCGTACAGTACTATCAGGATTTCTAAATACGAACTGATTGTCGATAAATGAATCATCATTTAATACTATGGTGAAGTGCTCATTATTATTGACTAAAGTCCCTTGTCTCTCATATTTGTGTAGTGATTTAAGGGATATAATTGACAGAGTAGCTGGGTCAGACTCATTCTTTATAAGGTCTCCATTTCCTTCAGTTAGGTCTGTTAGGGCTGAAATAAAAATTGTCATAGTATTAGAGAAGCAAATTTTTAGACATAGAAAAATATTTGCAACATGAACATACACAAAAATAATTTAAAATACCTTGGATTAAGGAATTTCTATTTAGATCTATAACTAAAACATCCCCCTTTTGAGTTCCAGCCATAAGCAAGCCATCAAAACAAGTAAGTGGTCCATTTGTCACATCATCACACAAGGCCAGCTCTGTGATAATAACATCAGTTTCTATGCAGTGAAGTATTTGAGATCCATTAACATGTAGAACACATATTAAGCCTCTGCCATCAGCTTCCAGACTTATGACCAGTTGTTGGGAGCCACTAGTCAGAGGATGAGGGAGCTCGATCACACTGGTTACTGATATATGGCTACAAATAAATATTTTTTTTAAATACTTTAGAAAAAGCTTTGTTTATCATATCATTACATACATAAATTATTACCAATAATGTAGTGCAAATCTATAAATATTACTAATTTATTACCTGGATCCATTTCCAAAAGTTCTTGCTGCAACTTTTAATCCATTTCTGAGATCTACAACACAGAACTTAGGACCAAGAGCAAGCCAACCATATTTTGTGTCCCGAAGAATACCGCCTAACGGTGTTTCTAAAACAAAAATAACACTGGTAATAAATAGAAATGCTTGTAGTGTTTTAGAATAGTGTAATTATTAGAGTATTAACCTGGCTATAATAGCATAATTGTTTTGAAGCTTGTTACGAATTATGTCATACACCAAATTATAAGCTGAATAAAATTTAAATGTTGATATACCTGCGAAATCGTCTGTAGGTTGTAAAAAACTAAACACAGCTGGTGATAAACTTGTAGTTTTTAGAATGGAAAACACACTGTCTTGAAGCTTCTGCATTTTATTTTATAAATACATAAGCATTGATCACTCGAAATTAAATGTGCCTTTTTCAATTTTAAGGAAAACTGTTTTCATATCGTTAGAGGTTATAAATACATTTTTAACTCTTGTTCTGTTGCTTTTTTGAATTTCAGTAAACTTTACACTCTAAAATGTTTTCTTAATAATTAAATCAACGAATTTATTTGTTTGATTTCATAACGGTTTCACTTTAACTAGCCGGTTAACTCTGAATTACGATCAAACTTCAAAGACAACCAAGTACAACAAGCAAAAAAATCAAATTTGCTGCAGCCTGTAAGTCTAATGGGAATAGTTCAAACTTCAAACTGCAACAACTTAAAATATCACATGTATGACATCGATACTTGACTGTTATCAAGTATCAATGTCAAGTTACCATCTGTCGTATGTTCTGTAGATTACAGAATACATTAATTTTGTTAAAAACAAAAGTTATTATTTAAATTTGAAATAAGAAATGGGGCTAACTAAACAATTTTTTAATTATTATTATTAATCTACAGTCGCTAACTGACGAATTTGAGGGTAAACAGGTATTTGTATAATTTATATCAATATTCTCGACATTACATGGCCTGAGCTACTGGAGCCTGTAAATCCTGGATTAAGATCCATCCAAGAATTTAGTAATAATATGGCAAAGAATAAAATATTTCATTTAAAAAGTTGTAAGACTAATATTTTTTTCAAAACATAAATCGTTTTGATGAATTAAAAAACAATTTATAATTTATTATTATATTTAAAAATAGTTACATTAAAAGTAATAGATTATAGATAATATTGAGCGTCAATCACAGTTTCCTTCTATTAACCTTTGTAACCGAAACGTTGACAATATTTTTGTTAATTTCTTTTTCATAGGGTGATATTTTAATCTGCCCTTGAACAATATTTAGCATAGATGTGTATGGGCTGTCTGTGGTATTTAATATATTTTGGCTATCTATTTTATAACTATTATTTCCTACATCGCTGCGGTTACTTACAGTGTCGTATACAGATTTTTTCATAGAAATGTAAGGTTGTCTATTATTTTCTCCAGGACTAAAGCCATTGTGTGTAATAATTGGATTATTAGGTGTTAAATTAGATCCTGCGGCTTCATTGTCATTTGGTATTTCTTTTAAATAAGTCGAGCTGTCTATAGAACTGTTTCTGGGTACTTTTATACTGTTCGATCTTGAAGAATTTTCTATAGAATGCAAAGTAGACGTGCTACCTTTCATGTTATCTAATTCTTTTGAAAAAATCTCCTCACTTTTTTGAAATCTTTGAACATGAGTGGAAAGGGGAATTTTATTTTGCTGTAGTGATACTGCACTTAGTGAACGGCTTGGGGAATTTGTGGACATCCTACCCACCGATTGAGGGTATCTGTTTTCGTTGACTCTGTGGGTACCAGTTTCTAAAGACCCATAAGCACTGTCTTTGGTTGAGCTGTGCGGTGAGTTATCGTCCTTGACTCCGTAGCGCCTTGCAATATTAGCGGGTGCAACGGGTTCTATGTTTTGGACGTCATAAGACAGAGGGTTCTTTTCGGTAACTTTTTTGACACCTTCAATGACTTCACCAGTTCTAGGATTAATGTGCTTTTCTGTGTCGTAACGTAATGTGACTCGATGGCTTTCATCAATTGGATAGTTTCGTGACTGTTCCTGTAACTCTACGTCACTGTCATCATACGGATCACAAATGCTTTCCTCCTGAAAAAAAAAAGTTTTCTTTACATACATTTCTAGGGTTTTTGGAGATTATTATGCTTAGTGCTTACCTCTTCATCCACTTCTTCTATAACGCTGTTCTGAATCCACTCACGTATTCTTTCCTTCTTCGCATGTCTGTCAACTGTGACTTCGATACCGTTGTCTCTAAAGTGTTTCAGTAAAATGTTCTTCTCATTTGGGTCACTACGAAAACTATACATTGAGGGACAAAGCTCATCAATGTCCCCACCCGCTGAAAAGGGAAACAAAGAAAATCTCAAAATGTGTGTATTAACTTAGCCAGACGACGAAATCGCCCCTATACAAAAAATTAACTTTGAGGCCATGTAAGCATTTTTATTGGTGTCGCCATAGTTCTATATACCCTTACCAACTCTATCCGTGTAGCCTTTAGCCATCCACCGGTAGTCATAATATCTTGTTAGTTCTGTGAAATTTATAGCTCGTCTATCAACTTTGGGCTCAATGAATTTCTTAAACATTTTCTGAGCACGTGATGAAACCATTTTCCACAATTTAGGTTGTCTCCTTAATGGGTTCGCGCTGTTATACCAGTTAAAGTAGCTGCAAAATTTGTTATGTTTAAGTATACACTACGTGCAGGAAAGGATCGTTTTAGACCGATTTGATTTATCCAAGGACTTACTGATAACATTGGACTGTCATAGTGCACGTGTGCAGTCTCAAAATACGTAACAAACTACGTAACGTAACAGGCCCTAATAAATGTTTTACGTAAGAATAGAGATCAATTGTTTTTATTGACAAAAAATTAAAGTACGTTATCAAGTAAGTATGTGTAGTGTAGAGACTAGCGATTGTAAATATTGTAACGTGTTGTGCTTTTATAAATATAAAATAAGCGGACGGGAGAAACTGGCTAGAAACTCTCCCTCACTCCTTTAAATCAGTATTTTAGTTTCAAAAGGTATGTTCCATGCAGTATGTTTTAAACCAAGCTCCAACAGATGACAAATATTTCACATTATGAACCTAAAACATCGGAGTTTACATTTACTTAATAGTGTCACACTACATCGAGATGTATCTATTAACTTTTAAGCATAGCAACACATTCAAGTCCGACCAATCATCACAAGTATCACCCGTTGACAGGCACGAAGCATGGTCAGCTATATTTTTTGCTTACCATTCCGCCAATTGACTGATACAAGCTAGCATAAAGCTAAGAAATATTTAAAATCC
Source organism: Leptophobia aripa (assembly GCA_951799465.1). Lineage (NCBI taxonomy): Eukaryota > Metazoa > Arthropoda > Insecta > Lepidoptera > Pieridae > Leptophobia > Leptophobia aripa. The sequence goes on along the minus strand of OX637268.1, from coordinate 6,462,223 downwards.
TATTCCATTAATGAAATAAATTACTTCAATTAATGTAAACATGTTATATATCAATCGACAGCCTGTATTACGGAGCTTTGCAAATAAACACTGCTATCCGCGTTAATTCGCGTAAGCTATCTAACTATAAATAATACTAAATGTGATGGTAAATAAATTTATAGCGAGTCATTAAAAAAAATGTGATTATATAATATATTATATGTCAATGATATTCGTATTGTTAAACTTTTAACTAAAATTACAGCTTTATCTCAATAATACTAATATATAGGGAAAAAATTATTTAATATTATAATACGATGTGTATTAAATGTTATGTATGGTTTTTACCTTAAGTATCTTGGGTCATCAAAGGCTGCTTTTTGCCAGGGCAAACATCCCGTTAGGCATATAAAAATTACAATTCCAAATTGCCAAATATCATGGCTGATTAACGCCCTGTAGTAGATAAATATTTTTTTTAAACATATTGAACGCTATTGAAAAACATGTTTGCAGAATGTACTTATTAATTTAATCAATTATTTCATATAAAAATAAAAATTAAATCGGTATACTATATAGTGGTAATAATTCTAACTGTAGGAAGCATCCAGCGAACTCAATATTGCTTTATTACTTAATAAGTATACTAAACAATTACTAAGAAACGAAGCAATTATTTACGTGTGAATAACATACTTGTAGGAATTATCCATAGACAATTTAAGAACTTCTGGCGGTGAGTACGGCAGCCATTCATTTCGTCTCCGAACAACAGCTTGCACCTTTCTTGTCTCACCAAAATCGCATAGTTTTATTCTAGAGAAATCTGATTTGAAAATGAGAATATTATCTAATTTAACATCCCTATGAACCAGGTCTCGTTGGTGAAGGTGCTCCAAGGCGGATGCCAGTTGTTTTGTCACTCTTTTTGTGTGAATTTCACCTATGCCCGTATCAAGCATGTTTGATGTTAAATCACCTAAAACAGAAGACATTTAATATGTGGTCATTTAGTATGTAGTGGCTTTTACTTTTGACATACGAAACAAATATGCGCTTACACTGAATTCCAAATATACCTACTTAAGTATATATTTCTTGATAATATTATATGAACATGTAGAATATATATAATATGTAACTATTGTACGCTTAATTAGGCCAACACTCTTTGGTAAGCTAAATAATCTAGTAAAAGTAACAATCAAGAAAACCTACGATTAGATTTTATGCATATTTAAATTGATTTTGGCCGCCGTCCAAGTCGAGTCGTAACAATGAATGTGTGGATTTAAATGATCGTAAGTTGAATCACTGTCTGCGACTTTTGGTACTCATTATTATTTTTTATCTGTTATGGATTTATATCTGTGGAAAGCTATGTGGAAAGGACATGTTTTCATCAAGGTTCTGAAGATAAAATAGTTTTCAAAATAAGTAGAATTTCATACAAATTTATTTAGGCGTGTTGTAACTGATTCAATACAGAATCCAAATCGAATTATCGAATAATTGTCTCATAGTGTGTTTAATAAATATAAACGAATTTAAATAACGATGAATTTGAGATCTTAATGAAAGATACCTTTTTCAAATTACGACCTATAAATAAAGCGAATGGCTCTGAAGTTCGTTTTAGACAATGATTTTAACTAGGTCCCAAATTAACTGTTTATTACGAATAAACGATTTTATTATTTTTATGAAATGTTTGGTCTTTTGTATTTTTTAGTATATTTTTGAAATCCTTACCCAGCGGAGCGTATTCTTGACAAAAAACATAAAAACCAGCAGTCTCAAATGCCACATCGAAAGATGTAACTATATTCTTATGTGCGCTTAAATGTAGGCTATAATGGAATTCTTTGTAAAAATCTCGTATCGATACATATGGTTTTGGTAGAGCTTTCAGAACGATTTCTGTGTCCGATGCTCTGTGTTCCACTAATAATATTTTACCGAACCATCCTTCACCAACTATTTGTAATATATCAAACTCTTCAACCAAACACACCTGTAAATCAAAAGTTTCAACGTAAGCTTCTTAAAATAAGTGGTTTTCATTTGTTTTATAGTAGTATTATATTTTTGGTAATGCAGTGAGCAGGTAACACTATGTGTGGTGTGGAGGAGGTAGGTATGTATTGCCTCAAACTGATAAGGAAGGATTTTTGACCAGTCGAAGACACTGCCCTGGCCGGCCCGGAATACTGGGAGTACCCCAGGGGTAGGGTCTAAAAGTTGCTTAATGGTCGAGAGTCGATCATCGATATATAGATCGATGACACCATCATATAAATTGTAGTCGCAGATCGCAGATGCGACTACACCGACATTTGACAAGACTTGTTGAATTTTTATTATTTTCTTTAATTTCTCTTGAGTTTATTATAAAGTTGGCTTCTTTTGTTAAATTTTTTTATTTTAGCTTATTAAATTAATATAACTAATAGTTAATGACAGCAAATCAAAAAAATTAAATTAATAGTAAAAGCAGATAAAATATATGTTAAAACACCTGTGCAATTTTTAGATAATAATACAAACAATAACTAATAAAATAAACGCGCCATAAAATTATACATGCATTTTATAGCGAGAAGACATTAATTACAAATTATATTTCAGGGATGTAACGATACGTTACCATATTTGAATACTCACTTTTTCTAATTCAAATTCTCTTATTTTGTGAATTGAGCCCGTTAAGGCTCTCCTGGTACCGTCATTCATCTTATACTATCCTTACGTAACCATAATTTGACTGAAAAAAAAACATTGTTTAGTGAATTCCTCACTGAAAATGAAGATATGAAAAACCGAATTAATTATGAAGTTATAAAGCCACTAACCATTAACCAATAACCAACCTGATTAACCAATTGACAGGTATTGCGATTCTAATTACAATACAGTTCCAAAAAATAACCCGCGAATAATTTAATTCTACATTTCTATTTCCTAGACATAGGATGTAAAGTCGTGCCCATTTCACGTTGTGTTGTTTATTGAAAAGTCTTGGGTGTGCGCCAGATTTGATGGTGTCTACTACTACAGGCTACTGACGTCATGTGTGATGTCATTAAATAAAAAATACACGGTGAAATATGAAAGAGCGCGACAATTTATAACTCGAGAACTACATCGATAAAGTAAATGAGATCGACATTAATTTTGGAAAAATATAATTTCTTATTGCTTTTATTCACGGCAGGTTCACAATTCACGAAAATTATGTCTAATGTACAGATATTTATGAATATATAACATATAAAACAGACGAATATATACAATTGTGATTTATTGTTATAAACGAACATTCTTCAAATAATAATATGGTCAGAAATAACGTAGCTTTTAAAAGCATTCTAGTCTATGATAGTTTTTATACCATTTGTACAATACATTTTAATAGAAATATAAATACGACAGCCGCATTTAATTGGATTTATTTATTCTTATATTGGGTTTAATGTATTAATGTAAAATTAGAATGGATTGCTTTCCAATGTTCAATCAAAGTTACAATTTTAGCAAGCTAAATGCATTTGATTGACGTCGGTACGTTATGCATTAAGACCAACACCTATACCTATACTAACTAGATTCATAAATATATTCAATTGCATTTTGCCCCTACTATTGTTCGAGATTTTGTATAGTGATAATACAAACTAAATAAGGTACTGCTATTCAACAGAATCTACGTGGAAGGATGCACATTAATTTTTATAGTTGTTTTACCTATCGAAAATTGTATATTTCAATTCAAATAGCGGTCTTGTATGGTATATGTTGTCCCTAATTTAAAAATGACATTACTCTAGTTTCTCTATGTAATTTTTATTAGGATTCCAACAAATGCTTAGTAATAAATTTCAATTATTCAAAAATTAAGTAGTTTTTAGTTTACTGTAGTTAGTACAACATGTTTGTTAATTTAATTCAAATTTTTCATTAATTTTCGGATACAAAATACTTGATTGACCCGTTTGTAATATGCCAGAGAAAGAGAAAAATTACTTAATAAAACATAACCCTTTGTGAATCTGTGTAATGAATTAACAGTAAAAGAAATATTTATTACCTTTCAAAATAAATATTATGGTATTTTTTTAATCACAATAACACTAATTATATATAGCACATAATCACATTTTCTTTAGCTGATATTTGGCGATATTTCTAGGTCAAAGCAGCGAAGATCGAGCCGCGATCGTCTCACAACTGGCTGCGCGTGCGCTTCTACGCCCGGCCAGTTATTTTGGTGCTAGTGTACATACAAAAATCATTATATTACCAAAATGTTACGAACAACGACCTTTTATTTATTTTCTACTTCCTTTATGCGACACATTGTATGGAGTTATGCGGCCACAGAAAGTTTCCAATATTTAAACAGAAACATGAATTTTGAGTACTTATACTTACTATTTTATACGGGTACTGATCTGATCGTAATAAATTAATAGTGATTAACGTATTGGATGCTATTTAAAAGATCAATTAAGCAGACTTTTCAATTTAAATATTTTTTTAAATTTCATAATTGTTCTTACTAGTTTTATTTAAAGATGTGTTAAAAAGTTCAATTAGTAAATAAGTATTTCAGGAATACATTACAGCATTTACTCAACAGGTAGTTATTAAAATTTTTCTTGAGTTTTATAGGTAAAATAGGTGTTAACAAACTAAAAAAATCATGAATAGTCTATACTATGTAATTAATATTTTAACTTTGTAGAGGGTAAACGTTTTGTTGCCTGAAGTTGCTAAATAATATGTCATTTGTCAACTTCAGGCGGCAATGTTGAAACTTTGAAAGTGAACAATGTGAAAGTAAACAATCAAAATTCAAAATGTTTTGGGGATGCATAAATACATTACACACATAAATTGTAATAATACTAATAGTATGCTTTAAAAAAAGTGTAAATTGCTTTTACATTTAATTTTTTTATCCAAATCCTTTAAATCTGTTTGTTGCCTCATTACATCTTTATCAGTTATTTTTTGTGTTTATTTCTTACGGAATTAGAAAACGAAAATTCTGGTAAGTCCATTTTTCTAATTCTAATTTTAATATGTATGTGAAGTGTTGACAGAGTATACATTATATAGTATCATTATTCATAGCCTAATTACGACTATGCTAACCGCCTAACGTTTTATATGTTAGGTTCTGTTTGTTGTAAGTTATAAAGAAAACATACATTACATAAGCCTTAGCAACTAAAATCGGTAGGAATGTTACATTTTATACAACTATGTTAGTGAAGACAGAGAAGTATTAGCCAATAAATAAGTTTGCTTACATCTACATATCCCATCAACATTACCAAATTATATTAATATATATGTAGCATAAAAAAATAATACATTATAGAAATATTTTCTATTTAATGTGTAATCTTTAAAAACTTAGTATAACTTATTTATTTATTGCCAACTCTAAATGTTAGTTGAATGTGCGGGAAAGAAAAGTTACCACTATTGAATGTATTATTATTTCAGATTTATATCAATGACAACTTATTACAGTGCTAAGTTAAAGTTAAGTGCTATTACAGTATTAAGTTTTAACATCATTTTCATTATAATCAAATGGTCTTATTATATAAATTACTGAGTAACATTTGTGTTTATCTAACCATTGAAAGGTGTAGAAAGTTTTATATTTTCTAAGCATCAGCAGATAAAATAAAAGGAATATGTAAACTGGTATTTCACAATTTGTAGGTGATTGTAATCATTGTATTATATTGTTTATTTTATTACCCTGTTAAACATGTTGAGCATAGTATGACTTACTTGACTTATAATCCTTTGTCCCCTTGATGGGGCAGAGGGCATCCACAGTAATCCTCCGTTGCACAGCATGGTTTATATATACTTATTATAATATAGTATCTGTTGGGTGACTTAAAAGTTAACTACTCTGTTGACTTTACACAATACATTATTACTAAACATTACTTATATAAATATGTAGTAATGTTTTCTAGAAATATTTTATAGTGCTTTTCTCAGTAATAATAAGGAAAATTTTATAGTAAACTTGACGGTTGAAGATATATTTCTGAGTTTTATTACAGTGTGATATATAGTTGCAACAAATGTATTTTAGAGTGTTTAAATTAACCAATGAGATTAATAAGTTATAAAGTAACTATTAGTAAAGATATCACACACTTCATACCACATATAATGTTATGGAACCCGCTAGCATCACTGTATTTCCACACCAATGTAACTTAGAGTCCTTCAGGAAAACTATGTACCATTTTAAATGGCTCACAATGTACAAGATTAGATAAAAAATGTATGTAAGTGTCTATAGGCGGTGACTTCACCTTTATGGTGTGCCTCCTGCTTATTTGCCCTTTTGAAAAAAAGTTCACATATCTATAATTGTAACATAGTTTCGTTCCCTTACTTACTAAGGCTTAGTACATAATTATGAATGTTTATGTTAAACTGTTTGTAAGATATGCTAATAGAAGCTCTATAATGCATTCGCTAACAGCATGTGGTTATATCAAGGTGCTTTTGTTCAAGAGAAATGAATATAAAACTTTATTATGGTAATGATGTTACAATATCAAATGTGAAATTTCAAAATCATAATCTGATGTCAATTTTATATGAGTGAATCATTTAAATATACAATTTATATGAGCGTTCTTCAAATTACATTAATAGTAAGTTTGAATATTGTATTAACGCTTTGTATACCGGTTTCATTCTGACATTAATGCTTTTTAGTTAACTCCATAATCGTCCGTTTTGGGTCCATGCCAACCCAGTTATATTTAACAATTTCGGCGTCGGTATATGAGCCTGATCCACTATGTTCCCAGTATTTACCAATGAATTTTTTAGAGCTTGTTAGTGCGTTGCCGGCCTTTTAGGGCGTGGTACGCTTTTTATTGAAAGACCCTAAGTCGTTATGGTTTGGAAATACGGTGGCCTGCAGCTGGTTCCTTGGTGCTGGTAAGAAATGTCTCACAAAACTCGCAGTGGTGGAAATTTGTCACATTGCGTTTTAAAAACCCTGTATGGCAGCTCTGGTATTTTTTTTTATAGAGGTGAACCCATGTTTCATAGTTATTTTAACCGCTTGGACTGAGTTCCGTTATATAGTCAACTTAGGAAATTAATTAACGAGACTGATTTCAATCATGGAGACAGAAGCTCTATTCCAATTAGCTGGATTTGATAAACAGATTTAATTATGGACTCTGGTCTTACGTTTAGATTAATTATTTGGTTTCGCCTTTATGTTTCTTTTTATAATTTAACACTCTAAAAATATGCTACTTTCAACATATCTGGACTGAAAGATTTTTTTGTTTAAAGATATAAATATTTATTGTATATAAGTTATTGAATAAATCAAATTCGACTTTCGAATAATAAACTATTATATATTATATAGAAAATATTTTAAAAGTCACAAACAGTTATATTGCTTTTTTCATTCTGTCTCTTCTGTACCTATCACAGATGAACAGTAAATGAAGAAAATTCAACAAATCTCTTTCATATTACATAAAGGTGAACAACTAACTTATCCGATACACCACTAAAATAACCATCACATATTCTTTATCGTGACGAAGGCTGGCCCCAAGGCGGCCATATCCCATTTTATATGGGAAGTAGCGAACAATCCATCGTGTCCCCTATTATGTCCGTTAGCTAGATGCACGCCTGCGGCCCTCGCTCGGTACAAGACGACGATTTAATTAAAGTATTGTGCGCTGGCCGCCATTAACGTGGAGTTTGTTAAGGCAACCGTTATTCTCGCTTATTATTATTGTCCTATTTTTATATCCATAAAAATAACAATTTGCGAGTCATATAACTGATTTTACCTATTATTACTGAGCTGGACTAGAATACAACCCGACTGTGCGAGTCGGTAAATTTATGATAACAGAGTATGGTTTCTGAATACAATGAATACAAGAATACATGACATAATCCAGGTTTATGTATAACCTGGGTATTAGCGCATATATATATCACACGATTTCAGGTTTTTATTTATTTAGCACCTATTAAAAATAACATACATACAAGTAATAAAAATAATAAGGCCCTAAATAGGGGCTTCGGCTCTTTATAGCGGCGTGATGATACGAATAAATGCTATAGAAGTTTTAAAAAGTCAGTGTTCTAATAAAGTGCCAGAAATTGCAGTCGTCGCTTTTTAAACTTCGCTTTAACAGTGGAGTCTTGATAAGGGGGTATAAGCCAGTATTATGCATGGCTCCTAAGTTTTTGGTACACTGGCTCGTCAATTAACGTATCGCTTAAACTCATCTTTAGTTCTAGACTGCCACAATAGGGTATAATGAGTTGAGAAACATTCTTCAATAATGTAAGTTGATAAAAGTGTTTAAAGCAACAGTTACGGGACTTTTTTCAGGAAAATCCACAAAGGAGGTTTTACCTAAATTATGTATATTATGCTCAAATTTGTTCACAATGTTCTTAAAAGTCACACTGATGTGAACGTTTCATATTTGTAAATGAGGAGCCAATAAGCGCAAAACGGAAAAATAGACATCTTTAGCGGTTTACCCAAGTATTTACAGAATAAAATATGTGAGTTATAAATAAAACTATCAATATTTATTGTTACTATATTTAAGTGAATTATTATGGTTAACAACAATTAAGGGCTTTTGTATTTATATAAGAAAATGTTTATTTTAGTTATGTGGGTAGTTCAGTCAATTAATTTTGACATAACCTTGTGTAGGTTTATTTAAGCAATTTCTTAATCGTATTTAGAGCGTGCGTATTCAACTTTATACAATTTCATTTTAAATGATTAGAAACGTTTCTCTAGTCCTTAGTTTAACGCGATTAATATCAAGTGTTCAACAAAATTAATTAGTAAAACACGTTATATAAAAGTTCAATTAATGTAACACCGATTAAATTAATTCAGTCCGAGAGCATGAGAACGTTCGGAATCTAGTTTCAGATTCACGGGATATTGCTAATGAGATGTAATTAGGGTCGCGGAGACGACGACCGCATAAAATTAATATCAAATAACTATTTATGACACAAAGCCATTATGAAGAAAGGTTTTTATTGTATTTGATTGTCATCTAATAAACAATAACCTATATGTATGTAAATGAGAATTAGTATTTTTTAATACTGCATACATTAGTAGAATACATTTTTGTAATAACTGTGTAACTCAGTTTAAACTATTTACAAAAGATTTAAAATAATTTAACCACATATCTTTTATGAAATTAAGACTTAATCGGTTATTCACGTATTATAATTAGATTGTTAGTATTAAAAATGTATTGATCAGGGACATATAGCAAGTCGTGACTCTGAATTTTATACCACTGTGGAGAGAATAGATTTATCCCGAACAACTCTGGACCGTATACTATTTCAATGAATGGATGCAAACATAAATACAAGCTTCTTATTCAAATAAATTGCAATGGACAAGCTTTAGTGTCGATGGACATGTCGTAGTGCCTTTTCTGGTAAACGCATTAAATCCAGTTTAATTTTATTGCCACGCGCACGTGTTGTTTAGGCGTTTAGAGTGGTTTCATTTATTTTGTTTGTCTTTAGATTTCTATAAGATATAACATTAATAATATAAAAGGGGATTGTTCTCCGTCAGTACTTAAGGGAGGCCCTGGAATCCAAATGCGAAAATACAATTTTAACAATTCAAGTAATAACCCAAAGATATAAAAAGCTACGACATAAATACCTCTTTATGGCTGTTATGTAAACCTATGAAAGAACCTAAGTGATTAGAGACGGGAGAAACACTAAACAGATACTGTAAAACTAGGAATTTATTAAAACCAGCAATAGATGGACACCCTATTTTTGTTTTGTTTTTTTTTTATATCTGTTGTATTTAATTGTTCTTTTGTTGGCCGTTTTTATAACAAAACTAAACTAAATATGCGTTGTTTACCTACTAACACGATCATAAAATTTAAAATTCTGATCGTGAAGCTCAAAGCAGCGTCGGTGCTTGCTCACTAGTTCCTATCCCAGTGGTGTATTTAACTTCGTCAGTCTTACAATTCGCGGGGCTTCCAAAATTACATTTTCTTTGGGCTGAAAGTTTTTCTATTTTTGTTGTATCGCAGGGCAATGGTCGCCAAACAACCTTGAGCTATCAACTAAAAAATACCCTTTGGCTCTGAAGTTCTCGACTCTCAAAATCTTGCTATATACCGGATTTCTCATAATATTTGTGACGGGGCCTCGCTTGACTAGCTACATCCCTGCTTACCATGTTCTCACGAGTGGCTTGTAGTGTCCTAACACGGATTTTAATCGCGACACAACGTCATTGCTGATTTATCTTACGATGCGCAGGACCAGCGATTTCCCATTCCTGTATAACTGATTTTGCTTTTATCAAATGCGCCTTTGTATGACTTCAATTTTGAAGATTCTTTTGTCTAGAGATGTATTAAATTACAAATTTTGATTATTCATATAGGTCCTTTTATTAAATTAGCACGACCTTTCAGCTTTTATCACTCTTTATTTATTCATTCGTTTCGTATTAGCGATAAATTGGACGTCGACAAAATAAATATTTATTAAAAAATGGTTTTCACTACTTGATACAAGTTAAATTATATCGTGATGGAAATTTGTTAAAATTTGCGAGTAAATGTTGTCGTCAGCTGTTCTCACACGGCCTCGAGCCAGTGGGCTCGGCAGCCACGCCTATACAATATGCCTATCGTGTATGGCTGTCAAGAAAGGATTATCCATTGTTTTGAAAATACGATGTTTGTTTTCTCTGAGAGCGCTTTATTATGTTAATATCTCAATATTATAAAACTTAAGTTTTTATTTGTACGATTGAACGCGCTAATCGCAGGCATTGATTTTTGTGTCAGTCTGTTTAATATTGGGTTTCTATTATTGTAAAGGATTCGGAGGTGTGAGTTTTTGCGCTATTTAATAATTATAATGCTCATTGTTGATTATTTTAAAAATACGCAATAACTACAGAGCTGCGCCTTTGTTAAAAATGGTTTGGGTTCATGCTCTTATTTTATTACATCTGTCCCCAAACATCTTATGTGCTAAATATATTTAAAAAACAATAAACTTATAAGATAATAAAACTAGGTATACACATAAAACAATTAAATGGGAACTTGAAACGATCTTATGCAATAAATGGAACGTAATAGACATTATTAATGCGATCTTTCAATCCCAAGTACTAAATTAAGCCTTAAGTTGATGCATTCATTCATCTCATATAAATAAATTCTGATGTATAGGTATTTAGGTGATAGTCATTTTGCGCCGGGCCATACGTTCGTCAAATTATAAGACGATCCTATATCGACGCCTTTCTGCCGGCCTTTCAATAAAGCATCGCGGATTGTAATTACAGTACCCAGTTCGCGCAAACTTGCTCGAAGCGAATTTTCTATACTGCCACAGTGTGTTTACCTTATGTATATACATAGAGTAGTAATTTATATTACGTTTACTCTGAGGGCGAAAATTAATCTGTTTATTGGTAGAAATATCGAAAAACTAAATTATTTACCTCGGAGTATTACCATGATTCTCAACAAGTTTAGTGGGCGTCATACATACTGCTTTATATGAAGTGCAGCAGGTTCAGAGCACCGATTTCACTAACAATAAATGTGTCTACGACTTAATTCAGCCAAAAGTGCTTTTGAATGGTTTCCATAAAGAAGGCCTTAGAGCCCACTGCTAAAATACCAGTCACTGCAACAAGATGGCGCCCAGATTGTAAGGAGCGGAGCTAGACTGGTATTGGTCAATACAATACACGTATTTTAAAAATTTAAACATTTGTTTTTAACTATTAAATACTTAAGAGACTAATCGAATGGAATAATATATTATTGAGATTTTCAAATCAATCAATGAAATTCAAAGAAATTAATCATACTGTAATATGTTCACTTAAGCAATTAGTGTACAATCAACTCATCTATTGCGTTCCTCCCAGTGTATATTTATAATCTAGATTATGCTTACCATATTTTACAGAATATTATATACAGACGCAAACGATATACTTATAATGTGAATGTTGACTAACTTAACAATACTTGCAATAACTCAATGTATTTATTAACTATATTTCCATCCACTGTAAGATATGGATTTTGTGTTTTAGTTTGTTTTGTATCTATTATTATTAATATGTTTCAAGATTTGATTATAGGTGTCGATGGAAATTGTTCATGTTTATTTAAATGTTAAGTACTGTTTGAATTCGTGTCATTGTCTGCTTGGAGGCATTTCCAGTCTGTTCAAACAACGTTCATAAATTAACTGATTTCATACTCACGATAAGACGTGGCTTGATAAAGATACTTCAATTGTGTATAAAAAGTTGACTGCACTGAATCCCTGTAACTGAAACCCGTAGTTGAAATTTGATTACAATTGGCTTTTATGAAGTTCTGGTTATACTATTGGAATCGTTCTGACGGTCGGACATACAAAACTGTGTATTTCACTAATAAATTATGCTATCGTTCCCGTTTGTACTGAGACTGTCATCCTGCTTACATATATATTTATTTATTTACATAGCAATTGTTAGTACATATTAAAGGTTTCTTTCAAAAAGATTTAAGACAAATATGTCTGTGAATTAGACAATGGCCGGCCTTATAAATAATAAGCGATCTCTTCCAGACAAACCACGTATTATATTGAATGATCATTGCGTGGGATGCGGTATATAGCATATTTAATCGCTTGTAAGGCCGCTATTTTGAATCCATATTTAAAAGAAACAAATTTAAATTACTTATGGTTATGTTGTCTTGTTTTAAATATGCTTTGTGCGCATACAATACATAATTATATAAATACATTATTTTAATATGGTAGACATAAGTAAATCTAAATAAAATAAAAATGGAGTTGAACATTAAAAATTTATGTTATTGTAAATTACAAAACACCTGCATTTTAATGTAATTATCATACAAAGAAGTTTGGAATTTCATTGTTCGCGTTAATTATGTTAATGTATGTGTCCTTAAATTTTTTTGAAGGAAGGAAATGTGTCGTAAATTTGTATTCTAATGCGACTTAAATTCAGTTGTAACTATCAAACGAATCGAAAAGTTTCAAATAATATATTTTCCACTTAAACGATTTTATATAAGCTATCATTTGTGTATGTCAAGAAATAATATTCAAACTGATATCTTTATAATGCTTTTATGGTATAATTTTTACGCAGATTGTTATTGTTTATTTTTATCCACGTGTGTGTGTCTATGGGCGGCGAATTCACCGTTATGGTCTCCTCGTATGCTCTTATAAAACTAATATCTATATAACAACATTGAAAAGACTGCGCATTTTGTGGCGTTATAAAGAGTGGTCGTTGAATGGAGAAGTCTTTGTATGGAATACAACCTAAACCAACCAAAACCAATTGATTTCGATAATAGAGACTGTCCTTAAATCGAGTGACGTTAGATGGAGTTTGCACTATATATATATTTCAAGATACATTTTATTTTGTATTATTATGTCGTATTATTAGTGATTTGAACCTAAGTAAGTACGATCCGTTTTGAAATATACTAAAAAAAATATAAAATCAAAATAATTATAACTTGTATTGATTGATTTTGTATTACTAAGAGAATTGTATTGTGTGATCAAAAATAATAGCTCGGCGAATCATGAGTCTGTACCGAGTTTAAAAATTCCGTACAATATTAAATGCAATTTAATTATCGGTATTAATACCTATTAGCGTTACCCATAGCATTCAGCGAACGTAAATTAATTAAATTCGTTTTAACTACAAATTGAATGGTTATCTGTATGCAATCGGCGTCTTGAATTTATATCTTGTAATTAAATGTCAAGAGCGTCGTTTGATGAATACCGCTGCCTAGATTATTGGGTATTACAGACTAGGAGACGGGTAAGAACACATTTAAGTTTAAGTTACACTTAGTCATTTTCTTATGGAATAAGAAAGAAAAGCTTTAAAACAGTAATAACCTATGAACCTGTAACGCTATAGTTGTTGTATTGTCGAACTTTAAGTCATTAGATGGTAGGCTAAGGATTAAAATGGTAGGGTGAAGGGATAGGACATCTAGTACCCTCTCTCACGCAACGCGAGTACAGGATATACCAATTGTATGACTTGGCACTAGATTTTTTTTTTAGGTTTGTATGGATCCCGCACGTGCATTTTGTTAAAGCTCGAAAGCTTAGCAAAGAAGTTTTATGAAGACCTTTGATATACCTTAATTCATTTAAATGTTCCTTTATTCAATATTATTTCTTAATCTAGCATTAGGATTTTATATTTTTCATTCTATAAAACTAATTATAAAATTGTAGGCGCTTGCCCTAGGCAAACCCTGTTTAGTGGGTGGCTAGTTTTCAGTTCTTTCTATATTCTCATTTATAATTAGTGTGTATGAGTGTGTAATTTGTGTGTGTGTGTAATTTGATCAAACTAATAATTGGCTTAAACTTTATCAGACCTCAGATTTGCGCTTAGTTTTATCATGAATAATCTTTTTTAATTGAGTTGCGTTTACTGCCAGTAAGTTCATAATGGAGTCGCACGCGCAAGATCAAAGTGCGCGTTACAACGTTTACGCATCTAACCGGCGATTGGCACTTAGTTACCGCCTAAGGAAAGAAACTTAAATGTCGTTAGAAATTGCATCGTGACTCCCGCACAAACCATAAAGAGAACGGTAAAATGATTAACGAATTGACAATGTTGAAGGGATTATATCTTTGAATATCGTACGCATTACAGACCACGTATGCCTACATGAGTTTATGTAAGTTCGGCTCGGTTGGTACGTATAAATATGGGACAAAATTCACACACGGCTTGCTCACACAACACATAACACTTTAAATAAATTCTATCATACCATTTGATATTAGCGTTCAGACACGAGGAGCTTAGAAAATTTTAGTTATGGAAGTGCCAAAGTGTTGTCGCAAGGTAACAATAAAACCAGTTTAAGGGATATTTTCAATATGTGATACACGCATGATTAGAAAACAAATAGTACGGTAAGATTTTATATTGTGCTTTAATGAAATGAGAAAGAGGAATACGTAAGTGTGTGTTAAGGCACGCGGTGTATAAGGTCCTTCATGTTATGATAACTCGTACCTACTTGAACAAGACACCCAAGGGCTAATAAATCATGTCAGTTTTTATTTGGTATATTTAATTGACGACAATATTTCTTAATTAAACTACTAATATTTTTAGATAAGCTATTAAGCTAATTTTAAACTTAATTTTGTTACATCGATAAATATTTTAAATTTCACTACCAGCTATTCTTTATCAACGACCGTAGAGGATGATTGAAACTACTGACTGACAGCCTCACTACCGTTCCTCTGTGATGGTATCTCAAATTGTCCGCTCTATAGCCCAAGGGGCCAACGGTACCGTTTGCGTGACCATGCCTCCAGCGCCTAATAGACGTAGGAATATGATTGTCTACGTCATGATAGTGCTGAATTATGGCTATGCGAGACACTGACATATAAACATGTCATGAATTACCTCAATTTCTTTTAACCTTCGCGATGCTGATCTCCAAATTGCGTTTATACGAACACAAAGAAATATTTTACATCTGTTTTTCTTTTTTGGACTTATTATTTAGATTACAAATCACAAAATTCGATCTAAATTTTATATTTTGTCTTACTAATCGAAGTAGTATGTAGAGAGCTATTACCCACATCCACATATAATTTGTAATTATAATATCAATTTATTACGCTAAGGGTATTTATTCTATTGAACGTACAAATCACGTGCTGATAATCATATGCTTCATATGTATTAACGTGGGTAAAATAGTTAGTATAGTACCTCTCTGAGTGAGTCACTGTCACCTCCTTGTCCATTGCCCATCTAAACATTTGTACCACAGACTAGTAATTTTTGTTGCGCGATTTAAATTTAAATACATGTATAAAATATTACTTCGTAATATTTCACTACAATCACGGAACGTGGTCGTATATTCGCGGTTGCGTATCTTATTACAAGATAACTGTGCTAATACGAGAAGTATTTATTGGATTGAGCCGTGAGATCCCAGCGGTAGCCGTGTTCAATAAATAAATGGAAACACGGAATGGGTTTGAATAACGGTTGATATGTGTAATATTCAATTATATATGTTTAATGTTGTTTTTATTTGTTAAATCGCCCAACCAATGGTACTTCAAGCGGACAAGGAATGAGAAAGGTTTTTTTTATTTATTTAAAACAATTTAAATGGTTAAACTTGATTTAACTGGTGTAATGGTTTATGTATATTATGTAATATAGGTATATACTAATGAGGGTCAGGTTTAGTGTTATGAAAAAAAAATGTATTTGTTTTTATACATTTTTTTTTTTAAATTTACGTTTAAAGGATACATTTTGTGTGAGCCCTTGTCGGATAAAATAAAAGAAAGTTTCTTGGTTTTTGATTTAGTGTTTTTTTTCTTCTTTATATTTCAAGGGAAGTTAGTACTTGCCTTGAAATATGGTAAATGGTTTCAGATACATGGTAGTCCATATATTTGTAACGTTAGCAACACTTCAATTAATAGTCGATTGTCTCTCTTTAATGTATGTTACAAATGCCTTAAATTAAACTTTTTCTTATAATACATTAAATAATGAATAAGATACATTTCGGCCCAATATTGATTTAATATCAAAAATGTGTGAACAATTATTAACTATAAACGATCCATATCTCTGCTAAACGTAATATAAAAATATTTTACATGGAATAAATAAATTACAGCCTGTGATCTTATGCATCATAAGCTTTTTTATCAATACCTAATGTCCCAATGCTGTGGCATCTTGCGTCATGTTTTTAGTTTATTACTTTATTATATAACTGCTTTGACATAAATACAGGAATGTCGTTTGAACAATGCTTTGATGACCTTTTATAGCTTTGGTGTTAATTTTTCGTGACATATGTAAAATTAATATATTATACATACCGTACACTATTTTCGTGATTATTACACTAAACAATGACAATGAAACAGAAATATATGGCGTTATGTTATATATCTAATATACAGTCTCATTACGTCAACCGTCGTTCGCAACTTTAATAAAAAACAAAATATTCAGTATGGAAAGTAATAATTCGATACAACTAGGTAAGGCTTAATAATTTCGTAAAGCTTTTAAAGCGATAAATACTTTAAGGTTTTTAAAAACATAAATTAAACGTCATCTAGTTTTTTAGTATGAAATATTTGCAATTTCCTATTTATAACAAGTGATAGTTCATTTACATAATAAATTGAATCAATAATTATGGTATCATAAAAGAGAACGCTGCCAAGGCCAACTACTCCTATGTACTCTTCTGTAATGTTTATCGTTTTGTATACAACCAAGTGTAAAAATATAAATAATATATGCACCTCCAGCATCATCGACTCTTGAACTTGTTGTGACCGATGAGTTCTATATTTAAAAAATCGAAAATGTCGTAATTGTTTCTGTAAATACTGCTTTACGCAAACATAAATTATGAAATTCAATTATTACCCGTAAAACGTTATATAACCGGCCAGTTATATGCAAGTGGATAAATTATAAGATAGAACCTCTTTTGATATTCTCGATGTTAGCATATGGTTTACGACTCTCGCAATATACCTTTGAGATAGTGGTTAGTTTTATCTCATGTATTTATATTAATTACTTAATGCCTTTACATTTTAACTCATCTGTATATATTATTATTTCGTGTATGAGCCGCATACCAGGTTTCCAATTTTGTTTGTAGAAATAAATATTGAGTTATTTTAGGCCACTCACTAGTTTCCGACCATGTGATTGGGCGTTAACCATCTGTCTGGTGTGCCTTGTGATCCTTTTCTCCTTCGTTTCCTCATTGAAAATGTATCTTATCTGTCAATTCTAGGCACGTCCTACGTTTTTCGAATAAAAACAATACGACACGATCGTTTGTCTTTTTACATTCTAACAACACATATTAGACGTTTATTATAAGCGCCATTTTGTTGTTTTAAAGATTTTAAGACGGCATATTTACGTTGAAACTTTAACTTATTGGGTGTGATTAAGCTTAAAACACCGTCAAGATGACGCTTTAAATTGAAGTTTATAATTATGTATTTCTGTATGCTGTGTTTCCGACATTTTTTTTTCTTTATAGGTACAGTCGTGATGTATGCTACGTAAGAATTGCACTTTAATCACTTAATAGTCCCATTTATTAATTAAAATCCTTATATATTTCTTAAGGACACAATTCACTGCTTAAAAAACGTCTTGAAGTGAAATAGAAGTTACCATGAAAATAATGCATGGATAGTTTTGTAGTGAAATTTTAATTACCGTTAATTGCCAAGTGAAGGTTAATTCAGTTACAGACAGGCAGTCGCATTGTCTGAACCTTAACTCTAGATTTTACATTACTGTGCATCTCGTATATACATTTGACATGATAGCATGACAAGTAGATGTCTCACTAGATGCGGTAAAACTTCCTACTGTACTCCGCAGGTCGTGATGCACGCCCGCATTATACGACGTCCGTTTTTTTTTGTGAAATTTGAAATAGGAATATAGATTTGAATTGGGCTTTGAATTGTTAGTTGTTTTACGAGTTGTGTTAAGCTATTGACTATTGGATCGAATTCAAAAAGTATTTTCAATTATTTTTAATTAATATGTTGTCACAAACAGACTAACTAAACTTACACATTAAAGAGTTATAGACAAATAGTAATTTGGAGTTATTCGAGGCTAGACTAACTAGTCTACAAGCTTTAATACCATCGAATGAACACGCTGATACATTAACGAAACAGGCTGTATTATTATCGTTTGATAGTATTTAAATTAATAAGCAATTTATTTAAATAAATTAACTTTAGATAATTGATAGGAGGTTGGATAATATCGCTTCCACCAAAAGGTGATACACTAATTAACGCGGATGAAATATCAGAGACTTCTAGTAAGTTTTCTCTTACTAGAAGTTCTCTTTCTCTTCTAGTAATTAATCTAAAGGATTGTACCTTATTGCCGACATATATGCTATGGCACTGTATCGTTATTTATACAGTATATGTTATCTTAATAAAATATACGTGTTTTTAACAGAACTAGGACTATAAACAAATGTTGTTTGAGCTATAAGTATATTCAAGAACAATATAACCAGTGAAAACATTGCTTACATTGAACGGTAGCTCATAATCTTAATGCTGGTTGGTTTTTGAAATTGAGAGGTCGGTTAGTCGTGACATCTGTGCGCTGATCTCAGCTTGTTGAATCTTCGTGTGTTAGAAAGGTTTCCGTGTCTGTATCATTGTTTACCTTAAAGGTTATGAATTATGGATCTTGGAGAGCTCTATCAAGTCGTGAGTGCAACGTTTATATTTATTTTGTTTAAGTCATTTAATATGATCTTTGCAGATAAGTTAATCTTTTTATGTATTGTTTAATAACATATAAAATGTTAATGAAACATAACTCTCAATTATATAATACTGTATCACGTGACACAATCAAATAGCATATCCTGTATCCTGGGATGAATTAGATATGTATATTTAAGTCTGATTTTTTCATCAATAAAGCTTTTAGAACAAAGGTTACTAATAAACAGTCATACAAAAGCATGTACACAATCGAAGCTTTAAGCTATGAATACAATTGAAAATTACTCATGCATTCTAATTATGTATATGCGAAAGTTTATCCAAATCAAATTATAGAAGTAACATGACATATTAAGCTTATTTGGTTCGTTTAAAAAATTAACTATATGTGTTAAAATAAAATACAACGACAATAACTTAGTCTTATTAATAACGTAATATTTTTTTTGTAATTAATTAAACTGTGGTTATCCGGGGTACTCCTATAACATTGTCAAAATAATTCATATGTACTATAAAACTCTGATCAGACTTTAAGTTGTGCCAGTTAAGTACTAAATTTTATAAAGTATAATTCGTTTCTATAATTAACGAGAGGAATAAAGATGAGACTAATATGTGACGAGAGTAAAATTAATGAGTGAAATTTGTCAAGCTCCCGTTTTGTGTGGGGTGAGTATGTTTTTTACAAAACCCTTTTGTAATGTTAAAAACACCTAAGGCTTATATGCACATAAATTTTAATACAGCCGTTTGCACCAAATGATAAGAATTTCAACACATACGCTTTATTGGTTAAACTCTTTGCGATTGGTCGTTTTTAATTTACAACTAATCGGTTGTAATTTATGTTAATGGTACTTCGTTTGAATACAATGTACACCCATTTTTTTAAATTGAATTCACTTGTATATCTACATTTTTTTAATTAGTATAATACACTACGTGTGTTACTTATTTAACAACTAGTCATAAAACGTATTATTTATATACATATAAGTGAAGAACGTCCTATTTAATATATTTATACATAAGAGTCATAGATTTTTATCTAACTTCGACCGGGCAATTTCAGGCTTCATCGTACTGATTCAGGTCGTTATTGTTTTTTAGGCAGCTCGCAAGCTTGTCTACGTATGTGGTAAAAAATGGTGCGTGGCTCATGGCCGTATGTTGTACGTGATTACGTCTATGTAACTGTAGGTATTTATGTATTTAGGATAAAAGTAGGGAAAGAAATAATTCTTGTCTTGCAATATAAATTTATTATAGGTCTGTGGTACAAACTACAAATGGCATACAGGATAAATTACGATTTCTGGTTAACGTTAAATCAATACATATCCTGAAAATATCGTAATTAATTATTTGATCATTTAGTTATCAAGTGGTACAATTTAAATAGGATAGATTTCAAACTGCAGCGCTAAACTTTATCTCCTAATATTCTTATAATAATTTTTTTTGGATTAGTACAATTAAAAACGTATTCCAGTCAAAATATTTAGTGCAGAGAATATAATATGAGAATGTTTTGAATTTCTTTAGGTCATTATAAATTCATTAAATTGTACCGTTAAGTTTAACAGAAAATAAGCTAATTTATAAATGCCGCTGCGCCGACTTAATAAATTAATTATGTACAGAATTAAATGTTAGCACCTAATAAATTATTATCGGTCTTAAGCCCACAAACTGAGTTTGGGAATTAAATAATTATTAATGATCAATTCAGTCCTAAAATCTAACTGTGGTCAGTACCTGAGCGTTATAAATGGATAATGCTTAAGTCGACTTAATGTTAACTGGTGTAAAGTTTGACTACTTAAGGTAACACCCCCTTTGAGAAGTGAAAGTTTGTTATCTTTGCGAAATATAGGCCGTAAAAGGCTTTCGCAAATCAGCGAATTAACAAGGCTCGCCCGAGTGTCTGCTGAGGTAAGGCCAATTGAAAACTTGGACTCGTATTTTACTATTTAAAATTGTGTATGTATGTATGTATTTCTTAATTTGAGTAATTCTAATTCAAATAACGCTCTTAATTAATCAGTTTTTTTATCATAAAAACTCTTATACATAGTTCCAACCCCATGTGAGTCCTGTCAAATTGAATATGTATATATGCTAGGTTAGGTTATGTTAGTTTCCGTGTTACAAGTCCGCGGGCGCCTATAATTAATAGCTAGCTCTGTCAAATTACCGACCACCCTGGTTTGCTGGTCTTCTAGCACTTAAACCGATTTAACGAAATATTTGAATCTTATTCGCTTCGAAATTGTACGTTAACTTGTTTTAATCAAATCCAAATAAGCGGGCAAATCATGTTGTTTTACAATCTGTGCCATAGACAATATTTAATAATACACGTCGGTCAATGACACACAACGCTTGTCTATGTTGTGTTTATAGTCTATGGTTATAATGGCGTGTGAAATTATACGCGATCATTTGTCAAGAGGCGCTACACCAGTGTGATTAATTTCATTAGGCCGTTCTTAATCAAACGCTCGCTGTGAGGTATTGAGTGTTAAGTAATAGTTTACATGCCTTTACCGAATGGATTTACGTTATAACGAAATGACGTGGAGGTGTTAATAATTAAATTAAATTAATCGATTTCCGCTGTTTTATTGATTAACTGTGCAGTCATTTCTGGCAAAGGTGCATAACATGGTGTCATGGTATTATTTTTTTCACGTATTATAAGTTTTACCATCGGTTTTATTTATATTATAGTAACGAGTATTCTTTTTGGATTGGGTTTAAAGGGCTTTAAGTCGTGCGTTGTAGAATATGATGGTAGGTACAGAGACTGCTTGAATCGTTGAGAACTAATAATAAAACTCTTAATTAATGCGTTGCCATGTTCATTTTCGAAACTGGAATGACACCTGTTGACATATTACGAAATTTAGGGGGCATATTCAATTTAAATTTAACAAAAATCCTTATTAATTATTCTAATACATGATTTATTCTTTGTTATCATACAAAAAGAACCTCTTTAACGTATATATGTAGGTGATTTCAAAAGATTACGTTTGGAATGCCTTGCGACAATTGTGGCTAGCGAAATCACATCGACAGATAACAATTTGTTATTTGATTAAAGTCTAATTCAAAATTATTAAAGACTTAATCGAAATTGCAATAATATCCATTATGAAAACTATTCTAACAATTATGTGTTATTATTAAATATTACCTAACACAAAAATCTTATGGTTGAAAATTCTGTGACTAAACTGTGCATAGCTTTTAATAACATAAAGCCTTTATGACATTAGGTGAATATTTCATAGAATACCTATTTAAATTACGTATTTCAAAAGAATTATAACGGCGGTGTACATTTGTACAAGATACTAGTTACATTCAAAAGATAAGTCCTTGTAAAGAAACACCAAGAGGCCGTAATAAATGAAGCTAGCTAATGGAGATATATTATGACAGTTTTTAATACATTGCCCACATTGTTCACGTAATCTTATATTGTCCTTTACATATTCGACCCTATAATGTTTACAATGCGCATTGAACACATATTATAAGTGGTCGGCGGTTGGTTGTTTTGTCTGAATATTTAACGATTTATTTTAATGAGTTATAGTAATAATAAAACAATAATTAACAAACGAAGAAATAAGCTTGTGTAGTTAACATATATGATTAAGGATTTTTTTTTAAATTGTTAATAATTTTAAAAATATTCTATGGTAAACTTATTTAAATCAATATAATTACTTTTTACTGTAGTAGGCACTAGTTTTAAAATATATATATACCTACTTAAAATAATCGAAATTATTTTTTAAAGTTTATGTACTTTACCGTGTTTTAGAGTTTTTTTTAACCAATTGATGGTGTACATGTGTAATTATCTCGGATCTTCATCGCTTCTACTCTGTGTCAGCGCTGAAGATTTGATAAATTATGCTACTTTTTTATAGAAGAAGGGGCAAACGAGTAGGAGGCCCACCATAAAGGTAAAGTCGCCGCCCATGGACACTCACGTGGAACTCGTGAGTGCGTTGCCGGCCTTTTAGGGATTTGTACGCTTTTATACTACTATGCCAATTACATACATTATATAATTTTTGTCTATGGTTTATGCGATTACAGTGCAACATTTTGTACATAACTACCTTTCCAGTGCCCTTACAGTGTTAGATAATGTAGTTGAGATATATATGCAAACTGTTAAGAAACGAGATTGGATCTAGATCGATAATGGTTTTCATTTATCTACCAAAGTTGAGATGGGTAAAACAATCAAACAAGATCATCCCTTGAATAGCCCAATCAGCTGTAATAAATTTGTATCATCTATCTTGACCAAGCGTTGAGGAATGCCAAGAGGCAAGAGGGTTATATTGAATGTATGAGGTATCAAGTATTTGCATTTAGAAATTTATTCTACTTATCTTATTAAATTGTTAATGTGCAAACGACATTATAATTTTAGTATGCTCCTTGTTATTAGGAAAATGAAAACGATTTCCTTTTTTTTGCGCGTTCTTTTGTTTACCCATTTTTTTAACGCTCGTAATCTTCCGTAAGTTACATAATCTGGTTTGATTAAATACTTTGTTTGAAGTGAAAAACATGTATAAACCATCAGTAGGTACCGTAATTATCCGAGGCCGTCGTATATCCCGGCGAGTCTTCGATCATAATGGTCTCCGTATATTTTAATGCACTGGCGGGTAAACAAGATCGTCGCTAGGCGCGGCCACACAACCGATAAATCTGCCGCACTTAACTCCCAAACGGTAAATAACTATGGGATTTCCGTGTGCGAGAACGATGCGCAAGAACATAAATCTATGCCCGTATTGTGATATTGTGTTGCCATTATGGTACTACGTGCGGCGTGAGGACCAGGATGTACCTGTTTCTATTGTGGATATTAATCCCCCGCATTGTTTGCGAGTGGTGACAGACTTATTGTAGAAAATGTTAATTGGAATAAATAAACCGCAATACAGTTTTGAAAGCGATCTTAAACATTAGTGTTGAAAACTAATCTGGTGAAAAAAAATGATAAGAATTCGGTTTATAATACAAAACTGATAAATAAAAATTTAATTAAACTAATTATGTAGTTGTTTTTGATATTTATCATGCAGTTTAAAGGAATACAGAAGTGTATGCGGTAGAAATAAAATAGCATAGTGGTTGAGCGTCTGATGTATCAGACATCCTGAGCGAGTTTCGCACGTACTAATAGGGTAGAGGATCGCGATGGCCGATGTACCTACACGTGTTCGGCGTAAAATTACCATTATTATCGATCATCTCACGGCGTCCTAACGATCCCAAAGGTGCCTGTACTAGCTTATCCGCGATGTAACCGTTATGTTCCCCGCTTTAACTTTGAATCTTATCAAAATTATTTTCGTCACTATGCTTTATGTGAATCTATGATGAATGATTGTAAGCTGTTCGTGAATCATTTTCGCAAAAGTGCATCGCGATAAAACATAGTATAATCTTAAGAGTAAAACGTCTCTTATTACAACCGCTGGAATAGGGCATGAATTTTCCCCAGCAACGTATTAAATTGGTAGTTATCGGTGTTTCGCCCGTTTAAAGATTATATGTTAGATGTGGGCCATCGATGGTGTTGCCAATTATTGCATATTAACTAAATTGATTTCTTCACTCGTAATTTATTGTATCGTTATAATATGTTATGTGATGTGTGTGATTAATGTGCCGGCCAGCGTTCTTGTGGCTCGTTGTGTACGAATTATTGAGATCGCTTTGTTACTCTGTCAGTGCGATGTTAATTTTATTTAGTGCCCGTGAAATTAGATGCCGTTTTGTTTCATACATTGAAATGTAATTTGTATTGAAATCTTCAATTGCGATGCGTTTGAATATTATTGTCTACGTTCGAGTTATTGCGTCTCGTTGTTGTGAATTATTGCAAATCTATCTAATAACGACCTTTTGCTTTTATCCGTATCTCTCTTGGATTCTTATCTGTGTTTATGGTAACGAAATTCTCAATGGTTTAAAGTTATATTGTGTTTAGAATACAACGACTGCTTTTAACGTCTATAGATTTTTTTATTTAGTTTTAATGAATTCAATGATGTTGGTATTAGATTTTCATACATGGAACTAATAATGGTGATATAATTAAGAATTAATTTATATTCGGTATCACAAGTTGTCAGCTCAGTTACGTGGTATTTATGTTATTGATATCAAGACGCCGGAGTGGTACTAGCGTAAATCTGGACTTATCAGGATTCCTCAGAACCCGTTGTTTCAGGAATTGCGACGCCCGTGCAGTAACAGAACTTCAATATTATTTCACATACGTTATTAGCGTTTGCGCAGTCTTGTTTAGACGATTAATTTGTTAGAGTTTTGTAAAATGCTAATAAATCTGACGTTATTGTGTTTTGTTTTTAGTACTGCTAGTAATCCATTTAATTACTGTGAACGTTGGAGACTCGGTCGATGTTTTGCCGACTCCCTGGTTATCTATAGTGGACGCATTTTAAATACCTTAAAAAAACTTAGTGTTTGTATTTATATGTCTTGTTAGTTCTAGTCTAATAAGTTTTTTTTGTATAATATTTTTAGCACATGAGATGTTTGGGGACAGTTTTAATAAGATAAATAAATTAATGATTTATACCGATGGCACGTCATTACCAAAAGAATTACATGAATATTGTATATACTTTTGTACATGCATATATAAAAAAATTCTGCATCGATAAATATGTTTAAGAATTGTGGACCCAGTGTGCAGCCCTGGAGTAGCCCTACGGCATTTGATGCGAAAGTAAATGTGTCTACTCTATTCACTAACCTCTACAATTCTACATTTTATTGCCAATGCTCATATATTTATATATATCCATATATTTATTGCTTTGTTTGTTTGCGATATAATAACCAATGATAAATTATATTAATGTTTTCCTTACGACTCTCTATTATTACGTTAATTAAAGTGTATGTTTATATTTTAACGGATTCCTAGTTTAGCTTTGATTTAAGTGATGTCTGACATACATTAATGTCAAAAGGTTTTAGCCGATTGTAGCCGATATAAGTAAAGGCTGAAGTGATTTGTGAGTTGCGACCTTCTTGTGTTTTAGTGGCATGGGACAGTAATTATTAATCTGTGAGTTATAATTTGATTAAAATGTTATTATTGAAATACAAGTGTACAGTGGAATATATAGTCTTTATGTATTGTATATCTTACTGTATAAAAAAATAATGTTATTTATGTATATCTGCTCCACATAGAATCATATCAGCAATCACTTGTGTGCGTAACATTCTACTTATACATAAGGCTATAAACTTTTTTTTATCGTTGTTTGCTCTTGCTTGCTTGCTCACTTGCTCAAAAATGTTTTGCTTAATAAAGTTTTTGAATTTCAAGAAAAATTTACATTTATTATTTATTTTATACATTTTCCCGTGAATTAATTAATAATTTTATAGAACCAACTTTTAGGCACAGTAAGTTTATCCATATTCCTACTATTGACTATGCATATCAACACTTTTATCTAATTTGTTATACATATATAAAACATTTTCGGAAACACATATATTGATAATGCTAAGGATATAATTCCAAATGATTAAAACCTATTTCAGTATAGATACATCTCAAAACCGTTAAAGTCAACGAGACTCGCACAGCAGACTGCAGACTAGTAGCTAGTTAAATATAATTGAGGCATTAGCATCTATTCAATAGCACTTTCTAGTATAATGTCATTTACAAAACCCGGCAACTATTCACTTAATTAGACCGTAAACTCTATTTCTGCATCATTACTGCGCCTACGCCTCTTGTCGTGCCAAATTCTTAGTTATTTATGTCAACTATTAGCTAACATGCGAGCAATGTTTATAATAACGATTTAATTAAAATTAAAGATATAAAAATACTATTGAATGATTATGTGTGTTAATATTAAATTTCGCATAGACGCGCGTTGGTAAGGTCGTCAATTGTGACTCAGGGCTGTTTGAAAGACTATACGTTAAGGTTTCAAAAATATCGTACTGCGTTCAGGAATGTGACAGCATCACGCTATTTGGTAGTGTACTGACCAAGTAAATACCGTGTGTAGAACGAATATTATTTATTGGGTATTGCATAGTTTCATCATTATTTGTAAAATTGTTAATGCGAAAAAGAGACGAATCATTTTCTTCGAAGGCGACCTATGAATATCTGTCTTATTACTCCAGTTATTACATAATCTTTAAAATTTAAAGTATTTCTTACAAGTGTTTTTCGCTTGGGAAATTGTAAATTTATATTCACCAGTGATCCACCGAATATGTACAATCGCTTACGATTTCCCAGACTTTCACGGAGATTGGGTATTGATAAAAACCTATTGGTGTCAGATTGTACAGGCGTACCTGAAAGTGCATGTATTTTAGAGACGCGGGCAACGGGCTAAGCAAATACAACTTCGGTGTAGCGTATAGGTGATTTCCAGTTGGTCCCCAAATGTCACAGTCGCTCTTCACGTCAAAACAGAGCAACGGATTGGTGTTTTTTTGTGGAGATAGTCAAAGGACGAGTGAGTGTGACATAGGTTACTTTTACCACATTTTATTGTTTACCTAAAATTGGGGTGAAAGTTTAGAAGCTCTGTTGCAAAATCCCTTCATTCTGTATCAAGAAAAGGAAACTGTGAGCGAAACCGCGTCTAAAAGCTAGTTATAATGTAAAAAGAAGTGAAGATTTTATTAGCTCTCGATAGACACACGTATACACCTTTATTGTGAAAATTGGGTTTTCTTAAGAAAGGTAATGAATTACTTTATGAAGTGTGTTTCATAGTTAAAGTTTTCTCGTGATTTCAAAGTAAATGACATAGATAAAATTTAGTTAAAACATTGTAATATTGTATTATTTATAATGGTTTTAGTATTTTTTATATGCAAATTCAAAGATTATGTAAATGGCACGAGATAAAAACATCTCATAGCAGACACGTTACGCTTCGGTGACCGCAAGATGGCGATACTGTGCCGGTGTTGCCAGTGTTGAATGCAATAAAGTGGCAATCGCTCCCGCCTCTACCCTCAACCGTGTCCCACCTTTCACCGTCAAGAGATATTGTCCGTATGGCCGCGATCCCAGCGCCTCATTACCATATACTGCGCCCGTGACAGCATCGCAATTAACTATCTGTTTATTGTTGTTGAATTATAAACGACGTCGCGTGATATCACTCCCGTGCGATAGAAAGCTGAGCTTTGAATTATTATTGTATTCAATTTGTGCCATATACTGCCTCGGTTGGCAGGTTATGGCTTGATTTGATGATAATATTCATATAACAGTCGGGAGTTACGGCTACTGACTTTCTAAGTGTAGGTCGTAGGCATACAGTTTGGATTTCGTTATGTACACAGCAGACAAAAAAGCCGATATCATACCTGTATTATAATTACCTTATAATATTTTTTTTCAAATCCCAAGTCCAAATCACTATGTTTGTAAAGTGTTGCAACGTAATTTCTATAGTGATTTAAGTAAGTAAGACTGAGTTCGGTAGAATGGGCATGTGCCCCACTAAATAACACTTTATTAATACTATAAAAAATAAATAAAAACAGAAACAAATGACGGCCTTATCGCCGAAAAGCTGATCTTCTAGCGATCGCCCCATTGTAAAGGAAGCATTACATAATTCAGTATTGATAGAAAGGCTCTGATGGAATTTTTGTTTTTCCGGGATTTGAGCCTTGCCTTGATATGTTTTTGGTATCTTAAAACTAGAATTTAACAAAGTCGCTTCTATATATACATTATTTGCGCCCATAGATCACAGTATCTAAGATCAGTCAGTTAATTAGGTTTAATAACCTATAAATTTGGTATTTGATCAGCTGATCAGACATGCAACCTTTCACGATGCTTACCATTCATATATATACGTTTGTTAAATACCGGGTCTAATGAGTCAGTCGCTGTTATCTTTGTCTTACATGTCAAAGTTAAATGTTAGTGGCATTTGCGCTAAATGTTTTCTCAGACAATCACGTTGTAGTAGTTCGTAGTGCAATTCGCCTACGCTTGTATTTCGATTTGATAGCGATAAAGATCCCGACTTAATATTGCGATAAAATGTGATCTTAAGTTACTTTTGGCAGCGTAGTAAGTCATCTTTCTTATAGAGGACCGCTGATACAATATTTTTAGGCTGTTGTATGTTTCGTGTATTGAATGAGATTCATGGAGCACATCTCTGCCCTTCCAACACATAAATTCCCACCCTCAAATTACGGTAGGGCTTGTATTGCAAGTATTCATAGGCTGCGGTTATAACTTGCCAGCACGTTAGCCACTTAATAATAATAATAGCCTTTTAATTCAGATCAACTTAACCTAATAACAATATTCTAAGTAATTCAGAGTAATAAATTTTCATTTTTTCATTTTTTATTCTAGTATTAGCCGTTAGCCACTTATTGAAAAACAACTATCAGTTACAATATAAAAAAACTATAAACGAAGATACAAAATTATAGTTTTTGTTTAACAAATTGTTTCCCAAATTGATAAATATAACTTATGCGTTAATGTTTATATTTTGTCATCGGTAGCCTCAAAGGTTGGTATACAAGTGTCATGTTAATCCCTCTCAAAACTCACACGTAAGCTCTCGAATAACCCAACTCACACTACAACCAATAAACCTATGTATTATATGTTCAGCTTTAAAGTTTAATTGTGTAATTTATTCACAATTGACAGCAAATAAAGGTGTTTCCTTAATGAAGCCTTAAAAATAAATCTTAAAAAATGGTTATCTTAATTAGCTCATAAGTTACATTCACGCGTGCCACATTCGTTGGTAATATCTCAGCAAAATCATATGAACTCGCGCTTCGAGATTACAAACTGCGTTCACCGATGTAAAAACTAATGGAGTAGCGATAATTTTTATTATAAAATCCTAAGAGGAATAAAAAATAATTATAATTTATAATAAAATGTTTAAGTAACTTAATAACCGTGTTCTGGCGTTGTTTTATTATTTGTATTACTAAAGAAATGATTAAACGGATAACAATTATAAAACGACATGTCTATTCTAAAAGTTAATGACTTTGTATAATACGTAATTTGTATTGCAACATTTGTATTAAGAGAGACATTAGTTTGATTTGTTTTTTTTATTGAATCTGTCCTCAAACATCTCATGTGCTAAATATATTAACAAACAATAAACTTATAAGATAATAAAACTAGGTATACACACAAAACAATTATATGGGAACGTTAAAAAGAACATAACTTAATCTATACTAATAATAAGACAGTAAAAATCGAAAATCTGTACATTAAATATTTTTCCAAAAAACTGAAAGGAGGCAATTAAAGAAGAGTCATAGAAACCAAAAATACAATTTGTAGAATTCTTGTCTGTCTGTCTGTCTGTCTGTCTGTCTGGTACGTTATAACTTGAAAACTACTGAACGGATTTGAACGCGGTTTTCACAGTTGGATTACATATAATTGGGAGCGTTGTCAAAAGTTTATTTTGTCAAAATCGGTTAAGAGAAAAAGAAGTTATGGTCAATTGATAATCTACTTCAACCACTGCTTCAAAATTTTTAAACACTTATATTGATTGATTACTTATATATTGTTAAATACGTTCTAATATAAGTTAATCTTAATATTAAAACTTATGAGAGGTAACAAAAATAACAAATAACGCAGTGCGCGCGGGCGCGGTTGAAGTGTTGAACAATGTGCTCGATAGATGGCGTTGATAAAATTCGTCATCAACCTAGATTTATTTTATTTTTTTATCACTTAAACCTATACAGCTTATCAAAAACAGTTTACACAATAAAAATAGATTAAAAATAAAGCCAAAATAAGGTTAAAATATAGAAACCGAATTCTATTAATCTAAGATCAGAAAAAAGAATAACAAAAAAAAACACGCACAGAAAAAAATAAATAAAAATATATATACACATGAACAAATGGAACTATTTGAAGTACGAACATTTTAGTGTGTGTGTGAGTGTATCAGTGTGTGCAATGTTGTTGCTGTGTGAGTGAGTGTGCGAGGTTGAGTCTTAGTTTTTTTTTAAAGAACTTAGGTCAAATATATCCGTCGCGGTATTAAGATGCTCCATTGTGTAATGCATGACTACCATGCAGTTCAAACTTTCATTAACGTTTTACCCTATGATTATTTTGAGTGAACACTACCTATACAAACAAGTAAAAGAAAACGAGTGAAGAGACGTTTATCGTTTGTCCGCATCCATTTTTCCAGCTACATCCTTACCGTTAATGAGGTTTACCTTTTATTATTTGGTCAAGCTAATAAGTAATAACCTCACAAGTACGTATTTCGTACTCATAACTTCGTAAGAATTTTCTTTCAACTCTTAACCGCTGAGGAGTTTTACCTTCCATCATCAGCTCATCCACATAAGAAGATGACTATCAGAATATAAAATTGTCAGAATATTAATTGCCTGTACGTTAATTTGAAAGTTGCCCTCGATTTCCCCGAATCATCCGATCCTATAAAACTACATCATCCCTGAGTAACACAGGCTATATATAATTCCAATTGTAACAAGATTTTAGCCCGTGAAAGAAAGCCCTTTCGAGATCATTAAAAATCGCTATATACTTAACCAAATTACACGTGGGCGAAGCCGCGGGCGGAAAGCTAGTTTTATATATAAAACCAAAAATAATTAACATTATTTTCATGAATCATTTGCGAGACAGTACAGTACAGTATAGCCAGTGCCTTTCTGTCTCTCTCTAGCATTTATGAATGTCGGTGTGAATTTATTTTACTTACAACCCTGAATCAGACATTGTGTCGTGCAATGTGTGTACATTTTAGTAGTTTCAATTAGATATCTTTTCCCCGTTGACGAGTGACCAAAGTTGTAAAATATTTTTTTCTATTGTGTTATTGCGTTGATTATTGTGTTATCGGTCGATGAGATGATTTATAACGGAATGTAAATTGGACATGACATGAGAACTATGAGTACATTTATTTAAAAAGATATTGACATTGAGAAATGATCACTTTGGTAAATAAATTGTTAAAGTACTGTTACTGCCAGTGCGTAGTACATGATTGTTTATTTATGTTTCTACAATCCAAACAGCAAATTAAACGATATATTACATTTAGGGAAAATAAATAAGAAAACAGATACAAAACTAATACGAAAAAAGTAATGATTGAGCAGTTAGTGTGTGTGAAGGTGTGCAAACCACAGCTTGTATGAGTGAGGTGCATGGTGATTCTTCATTTTGCTATTAAAAG
Source organism: Leptophobia aripa (assembly GCA_951799465.1). NCBI lineage: Eukaryota > Metazoa > Arthropoda > Insecta > Lepidoptera > Pieridae > Leptophobia > Leptophobia aripa. Next base: position 6,429,401 of record OX637268.1, on the reverse strand, counting down.
ATTTTCTCTTGCTACTAAATAAGTCCGAAGTCAATCATAGTGATTTTTGTGTTATGTTAAGGGAATTTGTGTTACTCGTGTAAATTTAAGTATTAATATTCGCGTATATAAAAAGTATATTCAGCAATAACAATAGAATATGTTAGTATAGTTAGTAGAAAGAAGAATAAAAGCGTTTTATTTATAAATATTTGCGTTCAAGTGATAGCATATGTAAAAATAATTTATGGTTTGAAAAAACAAAGTAAAAACGCTACAGAATTTTGTTTTTGTTCACCCCCTGCCCACTTGAGACATCAATCGTTAAGCCCCTTTCAGATAAATAATAAAGAGATATATATATATACACATAAATCGCAAATCTGACATGTTTAATTGAGGCTACGTGCACCAAATTTTGGTGGTGATTTTGCAGAGTGCAATCACATTGATTTACATATGAATTAGGGGTATTTGATTTTAAAAACAAGATAAATTTTGCGAGTTATTAATTTGTGTATAATATTAGTACAATTAATATTGATCTTTTTATTTATATCTAAGTCGTTTTACACAGAAATGATAAAGTTAATTAATCTATATTGCCTCTAATACAGGCAAATGTTCTTTAATTTACTGCGTCTAAATAGTAATAAATATCGGTTTACAAATAACAAATATCGGTGCAAGATTCAAGTCAAAAATAAAATAACGCTTTTAACCGCTTAGTTTTGTTTACCTAATTTGTAATAAACCTCTTAACGTTGTTTGTGTAATAATTTGTATGTGTTATGAAATTTAAGAGAATAATGTTTGATTTTTTTTAAAAAACCAGTTTTTTTTAGTATTGTTATTCGGATTATTAAACTAAAACTCAAACTCAAAATATCTTTATTCAAGTAGGTCTTTATAAAGACACCTTTGAATCGTCAATTTTTACACTACCACTGCTCCGGAAGGCAGTCATCTACCGAGAAGAACCGGCAAGAATATATTCTTTGAAATGTTTTTCATTGTTTGGTACTTTTGTTCTTAATCTAAATTATTGATTGGTAACACGGGATTATTGAATGTAAACGTATGTTAGGTGCACCAATAGATGTTGCTAGTTTTGGGTTGGATATAAAAATAGTAGTTAGGTACACTTAGTAAACAAATGTGATATTATATTTAAAATGACAGTAGATTAAAATAATGCGTCGTGAATATTGATGCTCTACATATTATCAGCCCCCGCATTTCTCTTGTTGACATCATAATAACGGCGTCGTAGACACGAATTGTGAATTTATAGCACCACGACGGACATTCCTCAAGCAGCTAATCATTTCGGACGGGAATATATTGTAGACGTGATCAGGGCATCGTGAATGCGATAATACAATTATGAAATATTTAATACATTACAAATAGGATTATATTAGTGAAAGCTACAAGTTGGACAAATATTTACATACAAAAATATATTTAATGTATAAGTAAAAGTTGTTTGATGTATCGATGTATCTGTAAGAGTGTGTTCGTGAGGTGGGTGGGTATATTGGTCTTCTGATTCTTAATAAAGGGTGATTTGTAATTATTTGTTTTCACTTTCCATCACACATAACACCATTGACAGAGATGGAAGATTAGTTTTATGAAAGTGTTTAGTTTAGTGCGCGATATTTTTTTTTGTATATATTCCATAATTTTTCTGTGTATTATTTCTAGGATCTTTTTAAAACCATATCATTAATGGTATATCACAGCTTAGAATTATATTTACATATAAACATATTATAAGCGTCCGTCATGGTTGGATAAGCTTGGGTTTTAGAATGCTCTTAAGAATGAGTTTTATTTCTGCTTCTTTTTAACCATGGCGTTCATTCGTTAAGATTTTAAACTAATCTTTGGTTTCCGTTGAATGTCTGCAAATGCAAAGATAATGTTATTATACTTTAGTTTTATAATTTGTTGACATCCCATTAAGCGTACAAGGAAATGAATGACACGGATCTTGTCATTTAAAAATACAAAACGTTTATTTCAGATTGATGCAATATTCACATGTTTATAAACTACAGTCGATAAGGAATGTGGAGCTTTGATAATTACTTCTTAATTATTACATGTCATATGATACGTTATCGAAAGACGTATGTGAACTTATCACAAAAAAAAATGTTTCTCAACTTGGAAAGCAATAAAATCGGGTCTGCGTAAACAAAAAAATTATCTTCGGCTATAATTTTTAATGATGTGACGATTTTTGTTATTGTTTTAAACGATCACGATTAGGTAACTTTTTTGTGTCGGTTGAAGGTAGTGACAGAAGTGACAGACTCTATTTTCAAAAACCGAATCGTTGATAGTAGGTTAAAACAATTTTAATAATTATTGTTTTGTTTTTTAAATTTATCAATGTTCTGTCTGTCATTTGATTTTTAAATGTTATAGGATATTCTTTCTTACTTATAATAATAATATTATGATTAATTACTGAGTAATAATATAATAACACAATTGTATTATACACATAGTCTCTTTGTTGTTAATGTACAAGGTTCATTTTGATTTTGATCCAGATATAATGACTTTAAGCAAGACTATTTCTTTAAATCATATTTGTTAACCTACCTGTCGTGTCTGACACACACGTTTGAATAAAATAGCTTGTTCACTCGAGTTCTTAAATGCGTGTACTTGGGCATCGAAGTGTCCACGGAAGCCCCAATATTTTGTTTGACACGTGACAATAAGGCGTATCTTTAGCATATTCACCTGACTCCGCCTACATTATTGCGCCCCGCTGGTCTTTAGCTTGCGGCCCGACGCTTCCTTTGACCATTCTACGTTTTGACGGCGTCGACGACGCATGTATAATAGTGCTGTGTTGTGTTGTGTTATGAACTTGAACAAGGGTTAATATTAAAAAAAAGTAACGTAAGTATAATATTTTTTTAGAGTTTTGCAAAAATAACACCTGTTGATAAGAAGGCGGAGTCTTATCGCGCAAGCGCTTTCTGTTTGCAAATTTTAAATGTGACATTAAAATATCTATTTTAGTTGTGTAGTTATTTAAACATTAATAAAATATTTCTTTTATTAATGTTTATTTATAAGTTATATTCAGCAAATACAAGCAATTCATTGCTTAAATGGAGATAGAGTCCTCGTGTTTAAAAACTTTAACGAAAAGTAATTCATACATGAATATGTTTTTCTATAAATGATTTAAAGCTCAATTTACTTTAATAACACACACCCGGGAAAAAGGTTGTGAATAACTGCGGTTTAATATAGATTTTAACAAATTATCTTAACAATTGTAGTAAAAATATTTGATGACGATTTCCTGTGTGACATTAAAGTGAGTATCGCGATGTCCTAAAAGATAGAGGAACGTGGAAACTGTGACGAGTACATCACAAGAATAGAACATTGTTCATACACAATGTATTTTTTTGATATCAACCGCATCCAAATTGGTATTTGATATACCTGGGCTTTTTATATAACCTAATATAGGTACGACAGTATTTTGTATTGTTAATTTTAACATTTTGTTTTAAATATTTATTGTCTTGTATGTTATTAAAGCAGATAAAACTCTATTAAATATATTTTATGAATCTCGGAAGTTAAATACGGTGTTCGCTAATTAATGTCATTAATGATATATCAAAAAAACACAGGTCGCCGACCCAACTGCGCCCACGCATGTCATTAATGAGACGAGTGATAATTCGCTAATTGGATCACGGTTTATATTATCACATGTTATCTTCAAAAATGTTTGGAACAAGTGTCTTAGGTTGTCTATTAAATTCCAAAAAGTTTTCTATATAATTAGAAGCAATATTAAAAGTTTCTTTGTGCTTTTACATGATCTGGTATATTTATGTCCGATATATTTTAAAAAAAACATTATTCGGCGGCGCTTAATAGATTTATACATTTCGAATTACTTTGTGTTATAAATACGTCCTAATTTCAAATATTAGCTAGCTTGCGATCATAGCTTTTACATTTTAATTAAATTATATAGATTTTCATTTAACACTGTTTAGCGAGGTAAGCTTTCTTAAGCTTATGGGTGCTTGCAACCGATAACACTATAGCACCAAATTATCTCATCATCAAAATGTTGACCGTACCATGAATCAAACCCACCTAGAAGCAGTCCAGCAGCCCTCTAGCAACTAGATCCCAAAACGTACGGCTTAAACCCTTCACGAATTTATTTAATTGGCGAATTGTTTCCTATTCTCTTATAGTAATTAAGCTAGTTCATTATCCGACTAACGTGTCCTGAACGCCTCTAATAGCCCCAACGTGACTACACATGTCCGCATCTAGTGCTTTCATCTTCTATCCAACAGTACCTAATGTTATTCTGATTTGTGATCTCTTTGACCTCCTTTGTTCCTATTTCGAGGTACGTGTCGCCTTTAGTTTTTCTATTATGGATTTATTTACGGACTTGTTGTGATGGTGTTGCCTTCCATATACCTACATGCACTGAGTTTACCTTCCTTAAAGCTGTGCTGGGATTTTTAACTCTATCGAGGATGTATTATAGACATTAACGAAATCTTGATTATGGATACTTTATTAACATTCGTAAGTACTGTAACAGTGTTTGATGGTTTAAAATGTATTAGGCCTTACAATGTAAATAAAAATGTGTAAATTATATGTAGTTGTCCTTTTAAAAACGACATAATATACAAAGCCTATACTTAAGCATACCTTTGGACCGAGCCAACTATGATTACATATCGAGGCGTAATTGTTCATAAATTGTATTGATTTAGACCGGTTAACAGGAAATATTCAATTATAAGTTAATTCGCACTATCATGAACGAAGGTTTTGTGTATGAGTAACATCCGGCGAAGACATCTGTCTTTAACGAATTATCAGTTGATGTCATCCATTACTGTTTATTGTTTTAATTCAATGTACCTAATGCTGTCCAGGTGGTATGTGGACCGAAGTAATTGTTGTTTCGAGACGTATAGGAACAATATTATTCAAACAAACTGACACCTCTTGCAGGTGTAATTTGTGTTAGTGAACCTTTTTTTTTGTACAAAAATATATCAGGCGCGGTTTTTCTGTGAGATTTATAAAGATTACATTGAATTTAAAGAAAAAAATACTAGAACTAATTATAAATCGGGGTGGAAATTAATGGTACTTGTTACCATGGTAACCGTTTAAACTATTACACGGTTTTAACGTCACGTAATAATGTGAGAAGTAAGTGCGGGTTAAACTTTGTCAACGTTCTAATTCACGACGCCACAGTGGATATTATAAAACTATTCCGGTCGTTCACGACCTAACACATCTGCCTTGTCTCAGATTATTTATCGCGGTTATAAACTCAGTTTTTTTTAAATGTGTTCAAATAATTCAATGAATAGCGACTTAACTGTCACATAATTGTATGTTAGTATACCTATTGTTACTGTTAATATCGATGCTCCGTTATAATTACTTTATATGATTTATATGATCCCGATTATAATTCACCAAGTCGTTAAGCACAGTCTAAATGTTAATATTTTTGGGGTAGTTATGTAACTAAATTTGGGACGTTCTTCACTTAGTTTGACTACTATAAGCTATTGCTTAAAGTTACTTTTTATTAATATACTAAATTTTATGAATACAATAAAAGAGTTTAATCATTGTAGGTTAAAATATCGAGTTAGATACAGTGTAATTATAATATTAATCGATATGATTGTTAATTTGTCATTCGATTATTTACACTGGGTGTCATGAAAAAAGTGTACAATACTCGTATAAGTTAAATATAGTAGACGACTCGGTTGGCGCAATGAATTCCATGCTGGACTATCCATCAGAGAGTACCGAGTTAGAACCCCGGTACGCTCAATAATTATGTGTTGAGCATATTTGTTAGCTGTTATCTATATACGGTGTAAACTCCATTAAGGTCACACAATTTAACAAAAAACTCTCTAAAGCGTGGAATTGGCTTTGGTTGGTTTAGCTTGTATTCCATACAATGATTTTTCTTGTCCCTATTAAACGACTGCCATAAAATGCACAGTACCTTCAGCGTCAATATATAGAGTTGACACTGTAATTTTTATTTATTTAAAGTATATAATCTCTAAGTATGTGTAGTTAGTTTATCTCTTTCGTTAGCATCTATAACACTAACTAGAAAATTCTTTAGTTGAGGCTAACCGACCGTGTGGTGATATTATATTACCTGATCGTGTAGCTTTAGAATCTGCAAAGCTCAGTACCATATTGTTTTTAATTAAGAACAATATTTGTTTCAAATTGAACACTACGGAATTTAATATAGAATATTTGTATTTGAATTTGAAAAAATTATGAACAAAACGAACAACACAGGCAAAGTGAAGTCAATAATGGGACAAATAGGTAAAAGTGTTTATCTGGCCGCACAAGGGATGACTAAGAATGGAAAGTTACTGGTTTCTATCACATTGATAAGATTATTAATTACTTCTTGTTGGTAAATTGCATATGCAAATGCTTACTTTCTACTGTCTCAAGTAACAACCATATTTATTTAACTCACCGCGATGTTGTACAAGTTTTATAAACGATCCTAGGCAGTGTTATACGCAATAAAAACAACCTTACAGAATGTGCATCACAACGTTCGCGAGATTGCACCGACATTAATTTGTCATTATTTAATATTGTGCCTGATATTTTAAATTTATTGACATCGATACAGTGTTATCTAATAAATTTACTGCACATTTATATCATTGATTTAAACATGTCAGTGTCGGCCGTAAAAACGTCGCACTAAACCCATTTCGTTATCAAAATGTATCACAAACAATTGATCATAGTTTACGAAACCCTTCATGTCTTGTGCGATGTATTTATTCCGATGAATGTACTCTAACTAGCGGTGGCGGTGTTATTTATGACAGGCGATACTATCGGTCCGCACTTGTCTATCACGCGGACGCCAGATGAATTCAAAGAACCCACTATCATAAAGCACCGAGTGTAAGTTTAAGTCTTCTCTCGTTTCAATTGATATTGAATTTGCTGAGCAGTGTCTATGGTCATCCATCATTCGGGCCTCCGCGCGTAACGAGGCTATTCGAAAGTGGATGCGACCGTTTTTACACCCCGCTTTTTTTTTATTGATGCATCACGAATTTGTATTGGCTCATGGTCTTCAAATATCTTGATAAAGCATTTAAAGGTCTACAACCTTAAGATTATCTTTCATCTCGGGCATGTGTTAAATATCCTTTAATGGGCTATTCATTTCTATAAATGGGAATTGTTATTTTTTTGCCACAATTGCCTATACAAGTAAACGCTGGTGTTTATATCAGATCGGCATAATTGAATAACTAATTCGGATTGCGTCCATATGAGTGACTTTTGAAGAAGTCGCCCTAACGATTGTAAGATTTTATCGTGGTATTGACGTTTCAATACAACATGTACCTATCACGGTTCGACTTCGGCTCAGCGGTCAACACTGGAATTGTCACAACGAATTTCAAAATCGAAGCGTTTCAAAGTATTCAATTCTTTTGTTTGGTATGACTATCTTAAGATCGCATTCATCGATAGGAGCGTATGTGGACAGGTATATTTTATGGTTTGTGTTTACGAATTTAGAACGTAGCGGCTAGACAAGATTCAAATTAATTTATATTGTATGTTTAATATCGCGATATAGCCTTGTCCCGTTTAAATTATTCAGAAACATATTCATAAGCCACTTTTGATAGCTGTATCATTATACCGGTTCCTTTTATCGTGTATTTCCCCATAATAATATATTAATCAAGAGCTTATGTAAATTGTTTGTCTATTCTTAATTATTTGAACTAACCTTTCACTGGATATAGTTTAGAACAGTGTTCAGTGGCTCTCAACTCTTTATCTACTCAATTTTCAATTAAACGTATACAATATGAAATCAAAACGCCAATGTTTGTTGCGCCATATTTTGTATGGCTTACTCCGTATTTTATACTTTTCAATTTGGCATGTTCTCATAGTTTGACCGATCATCGCGTTCTATGATGTAACAGCTAGTGTAATCTCACTGTTTTATGTCCGCGCGGACGCCACCAAGGCGTGATTAATGACTCGACCATGATAGCGAGACGAGCGCCAACGGACAATATTGTCTCATTCCCCGCTAATGATCTATTGAATCTGCTATCTGTTGTGCACGCTCTTTCACTTGTCTCTACTTTCTAATGTCAATAGCGTTTGTCTTTGGTAGCTTCATTAAGATCTCGAATATTGATATTCGTTCTTTTACCACTGACGTAATCAACAAGTTCCGGCTGACTGTAACTTAACATTCCAAAATTAAATGTTTGCAGCTATTTAGACTTGATCGCGTTTTAATTCGTTGTACCCGCAAATTATATGACATAGACATGTGGTCTACTTGCATTTTATGAAATCACGCTTGTTTCTTTTTAATATCGTGTTTTTGTGTCTAACATCTCGAATGTCAAATAACGTGTTATTAAATCAAATGCAGTACGGAAAATGACGGTGATTTATTCCTAATGCCGATAGCGAAATGATCGTGTAATCGTCCTAAATTACCCAACACTCGGACTCTAAATGCTTATTGTTCTTACTACAATACATGTGGTCTTTGAAATTTTTAAAACGTGTCATGACTTTCACTTTTTTTTTCAATAGTTTTAGAGTTCTATATTTAAAAAAAATGTATGGCTTCCGTTTGCATAATAGGATGCGATGAATACCTTTAGTAGACATTATTTTACAGTAGAATACGGATATAATTCAAGGGACCGGCGATACTATATCCTCCTATCCTCAGATTTTACCTATATATATATAGCGCAACTGCGACAATTAGTATTAGAAGAAATAGAATAATTAAGTTCAGGCATCAATTGTCCTACAATAAGTTTATAAACATAAGCTGAATAGTTTCAAGTTTATTATACTATGAAATGTCATCCTTATTATTTCAATACGTAGTCTGTGAAATAAAAACAAGTGCGGACATGTAATTATTATAATAGATGGATGCATTGTAACAGGTCGGCTATTAGTGAAAATAAAACCTGGCAAATATCAGCGAAGTGTTGTTTTTATAATTAGTAGTAATCGTGAAGTCGGCAATGCTGAACGTAACGCCTTACAAAAACCCTACGGAGATACATCTTTCGTTATATATAATACGATACGAAACCATACTTGAGTAAAGATTATAATCGCTAAAACTGGTTAGTCGTTATAGGCGAAGTATTTATAAGTGAGTTCTACTTTAAATATAATAAAATCTTAAATCTAAAAGGTTATTTATGGTGTCAATGTAAGCACATTAGAACCAAAAAATCATTGTAAATTGTAAACAATTCTTTAATATCAAAACGTGGATATATGGGTGATACGACAAAAACAAATGAGTGCGATAAGAAGAAAAACTTCATTTTGATTTATTCCGTTTTCGAATATTATCTATAGTTGATAGTCTGTGATGTGGTATCAATACATCAATGCTCGTTGCATTCTCTGTGAAATTAATTTCAACGTACGTCCATCGGTTGCGAGCTTCGTAATTATCTTGGCATCCTGCGCTCAATAATGAAGATATCGCCTGATCTTTATTGCTGTAATGAAATATAGAGAAATAGTTACATGGGACTAGATTTACAGCGACTTGATAATGGCAGGAAGTGTCTTTTATGTTTTAGCTCATAGGTTTTAACGTAATCGATTGCAAACGTGTGTTTGGCTATGTCGTTAAATGTTTGCGCGTAAATAAACGCAACACTCAATAAACGAAGACACTGTTATTGTTGACGTGACATAAAAGTCACAAAAATGGACACAATAATTTACGAGCGTTGTATTTATTGGATTTATCAACGACTATTTGTTTTTACCCATAAAAAGAAAGGATTTTTTTTAATTTTATTGTTTCTAAAACAGAATATATGCTTAATAATTTCGGTTTGACCCACATATGATAACAGTTATCCAAATATATTCTGTTTCGTTTTAATATTAATTATATAGGTTTTAAATTGTGTAGTTGAACCCTATGGTTGCCTGTACAATATTGAGTTTTTTTTTTCGGTAAGAACTTTGAGTAATCTTTTCTCCAACAGGGGTCGTTGTCATAAAGTTAATACTCGGCGCTTGCGCAGGTATTCTGTTAATAAGTATTTGTAAGCGGGCAATAGCCGTCCAGCAATCGCTCTTCAAATGTTACTTTATATTCTCACCCTATTTAATATATTGTAGATGTATAAACCAGTTACGTACTGGTTTATACATCTCACAAATGTCACCAGGTATACGGATAGCGCTTGAATTAGAATTTGCAATTGAGTATATTATATACAATCGTACTTTCGCGTTGATAAAAAATGTTACTATAAACTTGTTTTATATCCTTGACGATATAAAACATTTGTGGGTTTTCCATTGACTTTTAGTAACAGTAATGAACACATGGTATGTGTTTTATTTTCGTAAATGTGTTTCACGTTTTTAAGCTTAATACATTACTACGAGATCAGAGATAATATTATGCATCTCCGAGATTGTTATTGCATTAAAATCATTGAGGCACAATTAAGCTTTCAAATGCTTCAGACCATTCACCGCTTGAAGGACGTGCATTCATAATTGAGTGTAATCACTTTTTATAGGAGATACACTATTTAAGAGATTCTTGATCTCATAGGATTGTTATACACGTGATATATTTTTTTAATTGGATTTACTACAAGTAATGAAACGATGCATTATTTACTAAGATAAGCTATAAGTGTTAGTGAAAACTTAAAGCTTTTGCAACGTTTTAAACATCCCAATATGGCTTTTTGTGTTAGTGTTGATTTATTACTCTTAATAGTTTTATGTCTGTCGTCGTGTATAAAGACCCTTCGGTACTTGACATTTTTACCGCTTCATTGATTACTCGATTGTTGTTTGATACTGAATTCTTTAAATTCTATTGTATTTCATATATATTTAACTTTACGTTTGTTACAGATATAACAACCATACTTTGCCTGACATCAAACCTGATAATATTTTATGATATAAATGTAAGTAGTTTTTATTTAAAAATGAATTAAATTAAATATATTCAATTTTAGTTTTAAAATATGGCGGATATAGGTTCCGTACCCGCTCAGCATTTTTTAAATATAAAACCCACAATTACAATACAACTTTTATTTGTGCACCTAACTGGGTAGATACGAGTTACTAAACATGCTTAAAAATACGATTGTATTATTTAAATAACTTGTTTTGAGTGCATTGCCATATAGCCGAAAAATTACTATAGACTCTCTTATCAGGAATTTATGTTAGACCAGCTCTAACATAGCGTAAAAATGAAGATCTTTTACAATATAATAAAATTTTCACGAAGAGCAGTTTAATCTAATTTCTCAACCAATTAAAATAGAGGAATTATAACAGCAATAAACTAATATCTCGGTTCAGATGTTATCATCTCGGCCATCTAGATCTCTGTCACGTTACGTGTTCAAATCCCTGTTTAGAAATGTAATCATGCGCAGTTAATGATCGCGAAGGATATAAAACGAGTTGGTGCCCGCGGCTTATGTATACAATTTTTGAAATAATATAAATTAGTCTGCCGGGCGCTACTACTGAACTGGCTTTAGTGAAGTTTTACATATACACCTTGGAAAACGCTTGAAATAGGGTTCTTGGACTGTGAATTTTGTATTTAACAACACTTATATTTCGACAGGGTAGAATAAACTATTGTCCAGTTTCTGTCAAGGTAATCAATGTTTAAATAAAAAAATAAAGTGTCAGATCTAATTTATTTATTTTAAGTATATGAAACAGATGCATCCTAACACACGTTTTACAGATAAAATATAAAGAAGATAAAAAAGTAACCAATCATAACAATCCAAGGAAAAAAACATACAAAACATTAAACTATACATTAGAAGTTACTTACGTTGACTTAATAACAATAAAACAAGCATAACTTAATTTTCAGATATGCGTAATTTGAGTATTGATTGTATAAACCAGGTTTACTGCTAAAATTTAATCAACATATAAATCAACACATCATTTGATATTGTAGTAATCTTTGTCGATTAGAAAATTAAAATTCCATATCGCGTTTCATATAAAAAATGCAATGGCGCTGAATTAAGTTCCCTAGCTAGTAGATATTATCTTTTGATTCTGAACGCTTAAGCTCTAATCGATTGTCTATGGTAACGTCCATACCTGCGATACGCATCTGCTTAAGTTTTTATCTTTTTTTGAGGTAATCTCACAGTTGCTCGGGCTGAGTGGCAATTGACATTGTAATCTTCCATAACAGGAATTCGGCACTTATATTCATTTATTTTTGAAAGAGACATCTGTGGTTTAATCAAATTCAGAACTTTTAATATGTGGCACTCAAACTGACCTGACTGTTTTCCAAACTGGACTTATGCGTAGTTCCGTCTTAAAGGCTCACAATATAGGCTTTGATAAATATAACTATGCAGAAGTTAAGATGTCCTTTTCTTGTTTATCGAACGTTAGATTACAGTGGTATACGGTCCGGCTCCATAAATCTCTCTGTTATACAAATCATACTTAAAAATAATGGTCTAAAAATAAACAATGGGACTCAACCGAGGCTCATACCTCATTTGAACTACACACGGTAATTCGTCTCCAAGACATTTTTGAACAGATATTATTTAACACATACTTGCGAAATTTAGCATATCCTTCGAATCTTGAATAAACCATCAAACATTATCCAATACTACAATCTCGTATACAGGTCAAGCTCTCCTTTTTTGATGTCGGCTAATAATTGAATTTGCATTCCTGATTAACCAACCTTTACAAAGAAGATGACGGCTTAATACTTATTAAATATTCATTAATTGGAATTTGATTTAAAATTGGCAAAATCTGTTGATTGTGCTTAATAACAGGTTGCATGAGTAATCAAAAAGCTGCTATAGAAAATGTGTAAATCGAATTGTAAATCATAGGGTCAGTACTATTATTAATAGCAGTCTCTGATTTATTATCTATTCTTAATACTGTTAAATTGGTGTTTAGTACAGTGAAAGTGTGTCGTTAATGAATTTTGAAATTTACTGTGTAGTGTTTCGGTCATATGAATGATTTAGAATCTAATCTTTGTTTTATATAAATATCACAATTAGTTAATACTTCAATTAGAGTACTATTAAAAAGTAAACTACGATTGAACTAAGAAAAATTACATGGCTTAGTTTAAAATTCGTTTGGCTTTATTGTATATTTGTGCGTAGAATGGGATTTGCAATAATCCACTGTTCTATAATCGCAGTGTTTTGATTGCTTTTTCATATCATTGTCCAGTTGCACGAACCGCAAGCCTATCGCAGCACAGTATCGGGCGACGGGTAACGGTCGGTTTCCCACGCGTGCGTGTTCTTAGGATGTGTTACATACTTCCTAGTTCCTGATTCCTATGGACACTTTAATACCTCATTAGTCACGTCTATTTGGCCATTATTTTCTTATTTGTTTTTATCATTTTCATTTACAAGTATACTTTTACGGCCGTTAAGATGTGTCTTAACGTGTGTGTGTGTGTGGGCCGCTAGATAGTGATTCCGTCCTTAAACTTTTAAGGACGAACCTATGCATCAAGAGCACGTTCGTGGTTTGGTTTGTGTGTCAAGCATTAGGGTTATATTGTGAAGGCAAGTCTGGACAAGATCCCCAGCAAACGATGGATACTTGAAAGTAGTCTATTGGCAACACTGAATATGAGTTGGATGTGATTTCTTCGTTGTCGTTTTCTACTAGACAACAGGTAGACGAAACGAGCCGTCAAGCTCAACTCAAGATACACTTTGCGGTCACGAAGATTATTTCAATTTATGGTGATGTGTGCTCATTGAAATTTGCATGAAATTGTATTTGTGCGCAACTAACGTGGTGCTGACGCGAATTTGATTTGAGGTGTTATATTACAACATATAGTGAAGCATACATATAGTGTATAGTGAAGCGAAATTTTTTGTTAAGCCTCTTTGGTTGAATGTTTAATTAAAATTCGAACCGGTTTATTTATATACAACTAATTCATACGTCCGTCAAATTGTGGTTTATAGTGACGATTTGTTTATAAATAGAATTATACTTATTATATCCATATAGGCTACTTGTTGCTAGTCAAATTGCATTTTAAAATTGAATGTATATCCACCGGTAAACGTATACTGAATAGCAATCTATAAAACGATCAGAAGCGATATACAAAATTCATTCATTCATTCACGATACATCCAATAAATGTCACAGCAGCAAAGGTTTGAATAAGAGAAATGACAGTCCGTTACCGAGTTTAAATTCTAGATGTTAATCTGTAATATGCAAAGTGCTGTTTATCTGTACTCGTGTCGAATAGAATGAAGCTTTTGAAACAGCGGGTGAGCTTTCTACGTTACTGTTCGGTTAAGCGTTCTTATTGACGGCTGTATAAAAATTTAGAATGTCTGCTTTGTATGTTAGATAATGGGCAGGTAACAAAACATTTTTTTTACGTAACAGGCAATGTTTTATACGGAACTGCACATCGTATATGAGACACTAGTCTTAGCCATATCTCTCAGACTAATCATACTTTGACTAAATAAGTTTGTCTTTGAGTGTTTTTAATTGGACATAAAAGATTCTATTGACATCAATTCATATTCTATATTTAAATATGAACATAAAATATATGTTGTATTTTTAAAACTATTATTGTCTATCATAAACAGAACCTATAAAAAAGCGCGAACGGAATCGCGGGACCAGTTGGTCTTAATTAAAATAATGAAACATGTCTTTGTCATATATACATGTTCTCTAAACGGATATTAACATTTTAATAGAATTATTATGTATACTTTGAAAATTTACGGTTGTTCTTTGTGTTTAATGGAAATAATATTCGGAAGCCGATAAATTTGGGAATTTTACATTACATTTTTGTTGGTCATTTTAACGAGTGGCCATAAAAATATTGTCTTAATCAATTTGTTTATATCTAAGTGTTAAAACATAAATGTGTTGCGACATATAACATATGTTTTTTACACATCCTACTTCAGTTTTAAAAGATTTCGTTCTGACAGTATTTTAAAGATTGTATACTTTACTTAAAAAAATATCATTAAAGAATTTGAGGTACTGGTTGATTTAATGTCTGATTTGTTAACGATTGATTTAGTGGCAGATCCTGGCAATGGAATAGCATTGATATATAATAGTTTTCATTAATATGCAGTGCAAAATGCATAAAGCATAATACAGTTTAAAGCTTACGGTTGCTTGTAAGTCTTTATGTAAGAAAGGTTTTTTTTTGTTATACGAAAGTTGCGTTAAGTATGTTGTAGTTGTGACTCGGTTGGCGCAACGGTTACCAACCCTGGCACCCGAACAAAGGATCCCGGTACGGAAATCTTGACCACTTTGAAATATAGTTTTAAATTAAATTTTGTATCAGCTCAAGATTGCGATTTTTGCAAAATATTTGTTCCCTCTGGAGCTTTTATAAAAAGAAGCTACATGACAAATCCTTTCACAGTGTCAGAGATCTTTTATCGCTACTAAATCGTCGTAAATCCAGGGTCCATTGTTTAACGTACAAAATAAATCACGATATAAAACCATATCTGTGTTATCTACATCAAGATACTGGGATTACGCTATTGAATTAGCATTACGGTTGTTCAATATGTTAAAACGTGCTCTATATATCATAGTATTTAATTTCATCGGAACATTGCAGTCGTGCTAGATCTTATCTCGATATCTTGCATCTATGTCCTCTCAGCACGCATGCCACCTGCGGAACGCGAGACGTGCTACCGCACGCTCCTATGTCTTGACATAGAGATAAAATGATATAAGGTCATTGAACTTTTAAACGGATTTTTATTAATTTAAAGTTATATTGGAACTGCAATGTGTGTTTTGCTTAATGACCCTAACAAATGTATGTACGGTTTATATTTGTAGACAAGTGGACAATTTATAAAGTTCTGTTCATGTTTATGCATTTACCCAAGACGTTAATTAGGTCCGATAAGTTTAACCTAACTTGCTAAAAACTTAATAATCAAAACAGCATCAAAACCTGTTACGAGATTACAATAAACAATTTAAGTTCCATTGATGTGTTCGGAATGAGAAAGGAATTATGAATATTGTATAGACGCTCCTAGTCTATAACAATTATTATCACATTAATAAAAGCGTTTTTGTTACAGGTGGCTTAGCGACCTGAATGATCATCCCATCAACAGCTCCACCGATTAAACGTGAGTTATATAGAAATCTTCCATCAATTTAATTGAAAACAATGTTTACGGCTACATGATATCATCATTTTATTGTTATTACTTGATAACACCTAAGTATATTATTTTATAGCTAAGAATATTATTCTAATGCATCCAATTACATCGGAAATGTATCAAACGTTGACCTGAATAACGCTCGATAACAGAACCCTCATTCAGCTTCAATATTTCTTAGATAGCCGTGCATTTATCAATCGACATCCGATCGTACTTATATAAACGAATTAACCCGAGCGAGCTGACAATTTTTAAATTGGAGACATAAGTTCGTATTGGACGTATGCATATATTGAATAATTGGTGCACACGAAATAGATGCGGCATCGTCACGATGCCGATGGTATCGTTCGGGCGTGCCGCATCCATCAGACATCGAGAGGCCGCTATCTGTGAGTCGGTATCGCGCGGCAACGATAACCATTGTCTTACCGGGACGATTATATCGGCGAAATTTGTGCTCACCTCCAATCCACCGTTTGTCTTACGCCGCAAATGAGCCGGATAATAGCTGAACGGACGTAAAAGGCGCTCTCCTCAACTTTTGCCTAGTCATTAATACCGTGGGAACAATATAACCTATAGACGACTAGGCAGGACATCGATACTTTAACTAATCTATCATTACGGCACAATTTAAGACTTGTACTGAGCGCTTTTAATAAATTTTATGGCGAGTCGCACTTGGCATTAATACTAAATAATATACGTTATACCGCCGAGTTATGCGTACGCTTTGCATAAATTATATTATATGGAATACGACATTGTCGTTAATTTTAAGGTATGTGCAATTGAGCAGCTATTTGAGTCTGGCAAATGTGAACGAGGAGCACTTAATAGCATTAGCAGCATTGTCTCGTGGTCATTAATAAGTGGTCGGACAGTTCTATTGGCTGCTCTCCATAATGGGTCGGCCCGTGTTCTGGTGCGGTGTCACGAATTCCTATAGCGATGCCCTTAGGGAAAATATGGCTATGATCGAGGCTGGGATATCAGATGGTTATGTTCGGTCATAGTTCGACTTTGGAGATATAAAGCATTTGTATTAATTAAGGTTAGCACGATACTTTGTCCTGTTACTTTGAAGTTAATTAGCTTTGTACTATTAATAAGGGTGGTTTTTAACAATTACGAATAGGTCTTGTATTGATTTTCGTATTGAAATCACATGCACCAAACAATCATTGGTAACAGCTGTAAATTAATTAAGCGCGAAGATCCGGCGCGCGCCCTCTGTCAATTATGTTCAATTAGCTCGTGAGGTCCCGTTCTTTGATCTACCGGTTCATATCGAGTGCTTACGGTGTGTGTTGTGATTATGTTTCTAATGAAAATGTGTGTTTTTAGTTTTGTCTAGTAGAAACGTTAAAAACTTATACCTGGTTTTAAAAAAAAGATATACAATCTCTTTTATTCCTTACATAAGCAAAAGGATAGCTATTTAAACTTCCTTGCTTATGGAAATGCTTTTTAAACTTAAAAGAAACAAGATACATCGCTGGTACATACATAACAGTAGGATTATTTTATTGGTCAATATGAAATGAGCCGGATAATAAGTGTGAGGCTGACAATGTGTTTCATTTAGCAAATATTATAGTTGCTTAATAAACGATATTCACTATCAGCGTGCTATTATCGACATAATATGTATTATCATACAATAACAAGCTAAGTTACTTGTATGATAACCTAAGGCTACTATAAACTTATACTGTTATTTCACTTGCACATAATACTTAGCTTAAACTCTTGTAATCAGATCATACCAAAGCACCTATCTCTTTTTTGCGTAATGTAAACACGAAATAAGGAAAAGACGAAGATTGTTTTATAATTATACGGTTTTAATAAATACATTAGTATATAGAGTAAGTACATTTTTGTTTTAATGATTATTGTATTAATTTATTTTAACTTTAGTATTACGACTCTTCGTACATAAATTTCCAAGAAAATTAGACTTTAGAGGCTAAATTGTGAGCTTTCTTTCATTTTCTATGGGCGGTTGTAACGCAGCGCGTCTTAACAGCCTCTTGCCCGTTTGACTCGTGTTCTATTAAAATATTCCTTGTTATAAATTTACAATACATTAATCGGATCAGCATTAAAAAAGTTGACTTGATTCTACGCAAATATTTATATTAAATACACGAGTTTAATGTAGTTAAAAGATAAAAATCACGTTCAGTATCTGTGACCGGGCGATTATATTCACATTGATTGTACAATTATTGTCATGTGGAAGTGTGAGCGCTGCTTCTGTTGGGAGCGTAGTTGGTAACTTAAAACAAATTTAGAGGTTCGTATGAGTGAGATTTTTGTAGATTAGACTTTATTAAGATACAGTGTAAACTCTATATATCGATATTGGGGATTTTGATTTGATGGCTATTTTGAATGGCGTTATAGAGAGGTCGTTGAATCGAGTGACGTTACATGGAATTTACACTGTAATCCGCCTTAAATATCTACCTACGCCTTAGACAGCGGAAAATAATATTTCGTCTTTTTAGTTTTTAACTATTACATTTACATAAAAAATTAAAGATTTTTTAGAATCTAAGTACTAGGTCAAGGTCCCGAAAAGACAGTTTTTTGTTTTATTATTATTGTGTTATAATGTTCGATTTTGTCGTCATCTAGAAGCTTATTTGTTTATTTATTTAGTAATCCAATAAAATGGATTTACATTTTCCTCATTATTGAAAATTCTTGTGCGATATTTACATGTTAGTTTTGTATACAACACACCGTTTACAAAGAAATAAATACATAACACAAAATCTACTAATACATACATCTAATTAACCGGCAAAGTCCAAACAGAAGCACAAAACCCAGATATAATTAAGATATCATCTATCTATAGATGATTGATGAATCGTTCATATCAACCCATGTAATTAGACTATTGTTGCAATTGACCCTTCAATGGTAATATTATCTGTGTTAAATCGTTCGTGAGTGATTGAATGAGATTTTTTTTTCGGCTGAACGATATTGCGTCTCAATTTCATAAACAATCATTCGTATCATTAATCAACACTCGTTCTATTGGGGACGTGAGAATAATAATGCGAACTCGTCTTATATTTATCGGTAAAGGTTAGTGATACATTGGTGTACTAGCTACCGCGTTTAGACTATAAAGGTATAACCGGACTTGAATATGTGCTGTAATTTTTATGGTTCACCATTTTGTGCATGTGCTCCAATTTCACTATGTAGTCAATGCTTTTTTAATGTTTTTTGATTTATAAATACATTACAATTGAGTTTTGTTTATAAAAATGTTTTGATACATGACAACTTAGAGTTAAAGCTCTAATATCTAAAGATATTTTAAATGTTTGCATTCTCGTCTTACTAAAAATATTGAAAAAATTCTATCAAAGAAACAATTTTCAATAAAATGATATTATTTATGTCATTTGGATTTTATACACATTGTTCAACTCAAAAATTATACATAGCTTTGATTGCAACAGACCGATCCACTTGCCTAAAAAAACGAACAGGCGCAAAAATGTCTGTGCCGAACTTAGTTACGATACTCGAAAAATATTGTTTCCTTATCACTCACCACTATCCCATTCCTGGTATAGTCATACACTATTCTTAAAACCGTATCTTATCGATATATTTTCGTTTATGTGTCAATCTGATTTCGAGTGTAGTCTTCAAGATATTTAAGGCTAGTAAATAATTTTAAACGATTAGTTTTATTTTATATATAAAACGAGTGCATGTGTCAAGTGCGTACCGATCTGTTTAAGACTGACAACTGCTCTCTGGCGGATTATTAAAAAACCTATTAAAACCTCTGAAATCTCGCCGGTAGCCGTTTACTTTAACATCCTATTTGGTGCATCAATAAAGCGTAATTATATATTTTTTGTTTTATATAAATGTCACTTTCAATTAGCTAAATGAACACTAGATTATATCGGAGTGATTATCGCTATACGTTACCATATCAGTTGTACCGAGACGAGTGTGTTTACGAAGTCAACGTTTTATGAATTGTTAGTGTTAATTGATATTAACAAATATATTTCCTTATTGTATTTAGTACGTTCACTCTTTTTTATACGGCAAGACGGATTGGTGCTGTGCATGCTTTATTCGAATCGCGTAATGTTTTCGTTTAAGTTGGGTGTTATTTTTCTACTATTGCACGTGAAACAGTGAGTTGTTTATAGCTTTGTTATGTTTGAAGGTATATGGTTGATTAATTATGTTTTTATAGTGCAAAAGCTATGTGCTATTGTCTATTACTCATGTGAAACATAAGTGAAGCACCTATATATTTCTTAGTTTTATATATGATTACGTAACACACTTTATATAGCATTTGGTTTATGTAAATGAGTTTGCGAGTGTAAATACGATGTCACCGTCAGTGACCCCGTGGAATATATTATTCAAAACACAATTGACTTTTGAGTTTACTTCACCGGGTATTGTTCGTTGTCTGTCTAAAGTATCGAAAGTGATTTTAGGTAATACGTTATCGGCGTGCAATGTGGTTTTATGCAAAATATTATTTACTTGTTTTGACTTTTGACAGCGAGTAACGGTTTTTGGATGTGATAAAAATAGGGTTATAAAATAAAAAACACAGTTCTCTACGGTTTCAGAGGCAGTATGGTGGTCGTGTTGAATGGCGTGCTCGCCGATGAGTGTCCGACGTCCGTGCGAGCGTTGTTAGCAGCCCACCCTGGCTACAGAGATGCAGCAGCTCAGTTGTTGGCGGCTGCAGCGCGAGTGGTTGCACCTCCGGGGCTTCTCTATGTCGGACAGAGGGAACTGGCCGCCGTAGTTCCACACGACAGTATGTAACTTTTAAACCATTCTGCTCAGTTTTTGTGTCCCTTATAAAAATTATATATTGTTTAAAAGTAGCCTCCTTATCTAACGTGATAAGTTCTAAATAGTGTTGCCATAGATTCGGTCAAAAATGTGTTTAGTTTTTTTGACATATCTTAATCAACTAGCCTATCAATACATTGTGTGGGCCTAAAATCTATGATTTTGAATTAGGTCCATAGAAACATTGGACGCTTCATCAATTGTCTTAATAATTAATATTTTAATGGTATTTTACAGAGAACGTCACCATCATAGGCTCAGATGATGCAACATCCTGTATTATTGTGGTCGTGAGGCACTCAGGTAAAATATTTATTTATATATATTCGTACTAGCAAATCAAGTTGTTGAAATCAAAAAGCGTTATCTAGATATCACTTGTAACTTCCGAGAAATTTATGGACATACGATTAGATCAGGCTTCTGTGTAAAATGATGATTTGACTTCTAGCACTTGTTTGTATTATGGATTCCTTCGTAGTAAATGCTAAACTTCATAACCATATACTGTGTATAGGGTCCGGTGCAGTAGCATTAGCACATTTGGATGGATCAGGAACTGCAGAAGCAGCCGCGGCAATGGTGGCCAAAGTGCAGCAGTTGGCCGTGGGCTATCCTGAAGGAAGACTGGAGTTGCAGCTCATTGGTGGCTTCACAGACCCACATAGATATTCAGACGAACTATTCGCTAATATTATGTGTAAGTGTTCAAATCTCATTTTTTATATTGTACTTTTTTTGTTTCGTAAAACTAAAAACTGATTACATTCTGTTCACTATACCAAAATATCGCTTTTTATAACAATCATTGAAACTTAATTATTTCAAAAACATTATTGAAATAATGAGTTTAAAATATTTAGGTAGGTAGATACAAATTTCTGTGAACATCTTATACCCTCGAACCCCTATTTCAGAAATCGAAATTCAAATTTTGAATTTTCTCCTTAACTATAGAGAAAAACGTTTAAATGAATAACAATCCAATTTTGATACACCATTTATTCACATAGTAATGAATGGTAATGCTCTTAAACGCTGTAATTGTGAGGTCATCACTGAGGTGTGATGGTGCCAAGTGTCGCTAATTATGCAGAGTGGGTGGCACTCATTCGATCTCATTATCTGGCTCATTCATTTAAACATGAGATATCTGTCCTATTTATTTATAGACGATATTTCGTTACCGTTATGTGTTTAAGCTTACCTGGGTGAACTTAATAGAAGCCTGTCTTTCTAAAAACTTAATAGAAATTTGTTTTGTTTTGTTGGAATTAGAAAATAAGTTAATCGATAAGTAGCATGTTAATACGATTCTATGTACAATAAAAATATCTGTGGCATATTTGAATTAGCCATAATAAAAAATACCCAAAATATTGTCTCACAAATAATATAAGAAAATCAATGAATAAATGGTCAGACAGACATTCTTTATATATTTTGTATGTTATAAGTTTCGCACTTCTGATGATGATTTATCAGTGACACTGTATAATATGTATTTTTGTTATATGTCATAAATAGAACTACAATCTACACAACTTTAATTGCAGTATCATTCCACCGTTTAACCGAAGAAATCGACCTGACTCTGGCCTGTTGCTGCGAGCTGAACACGGCCCTTGGTGGAGGGACGCCTTCTCCCCTGGTGACGGGCGTCGGCGTGGACATCAGAGCCGGAGATCTATTCCCGGCCACGTTTCCTGACAAGGGACCTGAATTGCCTCTACGTTGTGCCAGAACTATTACTGGAGGACCCAATTCATCGCAAGTGAGCAACAACCTATTAAAAGAATGACTGCTGTCAATGTTCCGATCAACCAAAGTACAGTTTTGTTTGGTTTTATCCGATTTATTATTAATGAGAAATAATCGCAGGTACTGGACGTATACGATAACGCAGTGGGTATGGTCCGTATCGGTCCATTCTCGTACGATCCACTGAGGGGCGTTGACCTTTGGCTGGAGCAGGCCGATGACTTCATCCTGCATCACCTCAGTACTACGCCCAACGCGGAGCCACCGCACTTCGTGCACAACGTAAGTAGCGAATATTTTGAACTTAATATAAAAAATGTGCAGTAATAAAAGAACGTGTGTGTGAGAGAGAAACGGACATTGTGTTGGAAATGGAGTGTGTATTGTATGACGTGGCTAGTCATTTAATGCAGGTTTTAGTTTTTTTTTAATATTGATGTGTCGTGTTTGGACATCGATTTTGTTTGGTATTACAAATGGCGACGTTGCCTCGAGAAATGTGTCGCAATTCAAAATTACACGTAGTAGTCTAATAAGCGCTTGATTGTAGTCTACGTATAACCTTAATTAAAACATAAAGCGCTGCATCGCTTTAAGGATGCTTAATTCATACTTCGACTGATTGTACTGTTACCATGTGTGTATCAATATAAAAATCTTCATGTTTATAATCTTTAATATTTTCTCTAAAATCCATAGTTTAATACAAAAAGCTTAACAATGCTGCCTGTGTAAAAAATGTAATTAATTCCAGATACGCGTGACGTTAAAGTTTATCCAGCAACACCCGTTTCCAGCTGTAACCGTATTCCCTGACAGTCGACCTCACTACTACCGCCGTGATGAACAGACGGGATGCTGGATTCCAGTACGATTTTAAACTACTGAAATTCATTGAACTCTTCTCAGTTGAAATAACTACCCTTATTCATAAATTAACGCTCTTAATGCGTTACAACAAATCTGTCTCTCTTTAACACAGCGTAATCACAATGATAGAAAGAGACGAAATGTTTTTAAGGGATTATACGGTGATTTCTTTTTTAAATTAAAGCCCGAGTATTTTTTTTAAAATAAACATTAATAACAACAGATTTTTTATAGTCTGTGTAATGTACAGACTTTTGTTTATGACGTATCACCAAGTAACTTTCGTTCGAGTCTCATAATTATTTGAGGATAAGTCACAATTATGTAGCCCTAAATACGAGTACAATCATTACACGCATCGATGCCGTGTGAAATATGGCGATATTTGAGCAGAATCGAAATTTCGAAATTGGAATATTTAAAAGTTTGAAGCATGTTGCGGTAATCTGTGGGAGAGCTGTCAAAACTGACAAACAAAAATTGATTGTCTGTGCGAAAATTTCAAATGTACTACGGAATTTTGTATATCGTACGCATTCCATGTGATAACTATAAAAGCCAATATCATTTTGTTATTTAATATTGAATTTACGGTAAGCTCTCATAAGTTTTATATTTATCATATTTAAATGTGTGTTTGAAATCTATTTATTACGTTTTCATAGCAATCATGAAAATTAAATTGATAATACAAGATTAAATTAAAACAAAATTAAATTCAGACATTTCATACAAAAAGGTGATTGAATCCATACATTTGAATATGATCTGTGTATATGTAGTTTTGTTGATATGATAGTTTAATAATTTGTATATAATTAATACAGATGATTTTAATGTTATTAAATTATATTGTATATTTGACCTATTAAATAAGTTTTTTTGATTTTATTTTAGATATTCTTTGTAGTAAATAGTAACAACATTGTTGTATATAGCGATTTTAGTTAAAATAGCATTGTTTTAAAGGACAAAATAAATATATTGATAGTACAATGAATATGTTTTATTTATATTGCGGTGTTTAATTTAAAATTAATGGTGTTTTGTTTCTACTTTTGAACCGCTGAATAAAAAACAATCAAGACTGATTGTTTGAAGTTAAACAAATTTAAAGGCGCTTTGCTACTGCCAATGTTCAGATAATTCTGGAGTCAGCGGGCATAGCAAGAGATGGATAGTAAGCGTCGACATGGGATATCTTTGATCCCTCGGAGTACGGGACTGATCTAGGTTTGGACCAATTGTGCGAACACGTAAGTCCCGTCCCACTTTCCTCGACCAAACATAAAAGTAGGCGGAAAAAAATGAATTTGTTTCCATATGAGAATTTTTTTGGAGTTTGGGGTACAAGTGTACAGGTGGTACAAGCACAGGCGCTTATTGAAGAATAAGGTGGTCAGTAACGGTGTCCCAAGATCTTGTGGCTTTTTCTCTTAACGTATAAGCATCGCAATACTGCGAGAAAATGATGCCAGCATTACCAAACCACACTCTTAAGATTTAAGTGTTTTAGTTTAAAGTTATCTAATTCCTTTATTAAAATCTTATTATAAATATGTTTAGTTAGTGATAGTATTAAATATAATACTATAATAGTTACATAAGAAACTATAAATTATTAACGATTGTTTTATTTTATTATAATTAATCATTTACAAAAATATTGTTAATTTATTAGAGCACCATCTAGTTGCGATTTTGTGTAGCGACTAGCGAAAAATGACAATTATTATTAGGTGAGTGAGTGTCATTACTCAATATAGACTTAAATTTTTTATTCTGTCAAATTTTATTTACAAGCTTCACTTTGATGAGTTGTTGACTGTTCTTGGCAAGTTTTTCGTAAGTTGCAATTAATACGTTCGAAGTGCAGTTTATATTATTGTTGAGGATAAATTTTCTTTATTGAAATAATGGAGAAGCCAACAGTGACTGAACAACCACCACCTTACTCTGCATCTGTCCCACCAGGTAAATTATTACAAAAGTTTGTAACTAGCGGAAATACCTACCAATTAAATTCTAGATAAGACCGTGAATCTGCGCAACTGATTTTCCACAATATTTCATTTAATCCTATATTAATGTTTTATGAAACGAATTCACACTCATCTTTCTTAACTCGAATTTGACATTTTCCTAGTAAACTGTTGAAATAACCCTATGAAATTAAAAACTGTAAATACCTTAAAGCGAAAGTGATTTCTCAACTTTCTTTGTTTATTAATTATTCATATTCAATATGAGTGGTACAGTTAACATATATCACAAAAGTCTTGCAATGTGAGGAACATTATCTTTGTAAAAATGACTAAAAATTATGTATTGTTGTGAAATCACTAGCCATTGATAATAAACATCACACCTTTACTCAACAGTGAGCATCCTTACAACTGCATTCATAATCTGTTGTTTTGAAACATGATCTGATCTATGCTTCATTCTGCTCTACTTAATTCCTATTATAAGGTTACATTACAGTTCAATCAAAGATTATGCATTCTTAAATTAAAATTATCCTTTTATAATTGTGTTTTTAAAACCACAGCAATTTATTGTATAAATGGAGACAACATACTCGTAATTTTCAAACCTCTACAATAAGCAATAAAATAACAATGTAAGAAAAGAAAGAGAAATTTGTTTGATAGAATTAAACAATATTATTGTTACTTTAAAATACTATAATTGGTGACAGTGAAAACCTACCAATAAAAAGATGTTTAATTTTAAATCAAATAATCAATACATAAACTTTAAAAACAATATTATGATAATTGCTATTATCCTATTGTTAAAAATTCTTGATAAATTAGACACAGTCGCTAATTGTATTTAGACAAAATGAAACAGCACCTAATGAATATGTAATCTATTCAAATGGCTAATGGTTATTGTAATCCCTATTACAAACAATATAGATTTTTTCACTTAATAGTTTTATATTGTAAAACATTATTAATACAGTCAATAATGTATAACGCTGTTGTCTGGATGGATGTTACATATTACATATACCAATATTATTGTCATTGTATAAAAAGAACTATTAAAATAAATTATTAACAGTGATAACACTTGATAGCTTGATAATATAGTTATGTCTCACTGATTTAGAGCAGCTATATACTTCATGTTTAATGACTCAGTGAATATATCTATTTTACTTCCCTTGATTATAATGAATACATATTATGATAATAAATGCTATATACACTAATAAATAACTGTAATTTCAGGTCAGCC
Organism: Leptophobia aripa; assembly: GCA_951799465.1. Classification (NCBI taxonomy): domain Eukaryota; kingdom Metazoa; phylum Arthropoda; class Insecta; order Lepidoptera; family Pieridae; genus Leptophobia; species Leptophobia aripa. Next base: position 6,402,273 of record OX637268.1, on the reverse strand, counting down.
AAGTGGTCCATACCCCCAACCATCATCGCAGCCTGGATTCCAAGGACCCTATCCACCGCCACCGCCTGGATACACACCATACAATGCACCACCGACCCAGCCGTACCTACCAAATTATGGAGCCACAAACATAATCATACCACCAGCAATTATAGCCGTTGGAGCCTGTCCGGCATGCCGAGTTGGAATCTTGGAAGACGACTTCACATGCCTTGGTGTACTTTGTGCAATATTGTTCTTTCCTATTGGAATTCTTTGCTGCCTCGCTCTCAAGAATAGAAGATGTTCCAATTGCAGAGCCATGTTTGGATAGTATGTTGAGATATGTTTTTTAATAAGAACGATAATATTGGTGAAACATTATATAACCTATGCAGTCAAGGACGTGAAGCAAGTCATGCTATAGCATGATCAAATTACGTCTATTTGAAATTCAAGTAAATGAATGTAAATAAGTGACATTGAATTAGAACAGGTCGTTGAACGAGTGACAAATTTTCCAAAATTAGATCTGAAAATTAACTCAAATGTATTCGACCTATAAAAAAAATCACTTATTATAAAACTAATGCATAATGCAACAATTATTTTGTTACACGAAACAAAATTTTAAATTGAATTTGCATAAAATAGATTATCTGTTTCACATAACAAGTGGACTGGTTATATCGTTTTTGTATTTTTAAGTGTTTCATTTCAATGAAAATTTGATTTTTTTTAAAATTTAATCTAAATATTGTGTTATTGTTAGCCCGACATATCTCTAATGCTGCAAAAGTTTTTTTGTGTGTGCAAATATTTTTTACCACTGAACATCACATTTACGTCCAAATTAGTCATTGTTCCTTTTGTGTCTAAACATTTATGGAACGTTATCATAATGAAGGTCTTATTACTATGTTACTATTTTTTATTGTAAGTAAAACAGGCTAACAACACAACTGATGATGTTATATATATATATATATATATATATATATATATATATCTATAAATAATATCTACTATCTACTTTAATACTACTAGAACACTATTTTTAGTGCTTTGGAAGCACATATTACATCTTAGTCTCTACTTTTGAGTAGACACTACTCTCTACACGAATTTATTAAGAAAAACATTTTAACATATGTATTCTGTTTATTACATGTATGTCCATTATTAGAAATTATTCTTTGTTAAATGTGTTTAAATCAAATCGGTTGTGTAGTTGGGCCTTGTATAGTTTATAATGTTTACAGATTGTAATGTTTATTTTTACACTTAAATAAGTATGTAGATTCTAGAATAGAGTTTTTACGAGCAATAATACAGCGTAAGTATGAATTATATTGATTTTATGCTGTTTGTATATTAATTTTTGATTTGGTCTTATAATACTTTCTTCTTTATCTTATATGTATATATTGCATGGTCATAGAATTAATATCATAGAAAGAGATTTAAGAGGAAGAAATTTTTGGGCCTTTTTTATTGTTAAGATTTAAAAATTAATTTTGCATTACTTTATCGACATTAAAGTTTATAATTACTAGTATTTTTTAATTAAAATCCGTGTTAATTAGTTTAATTTATATCATATAATAAAATAATTCATACTTGCTCTGTTGATTAGATTTAATACTATGATGCCTTATATGAATAATATATCTTCGATAACAGTAGTTTGATTTTATATACTTTAACATTATGTTAAAATAATATGTGCCAATAAAAAAAATCTTAAACATATGTCGTATTCCTAGTAGTGGTTGTTACTACGAATTATTAATTGTATTAAAAAAATTACGTTAACGATCTTTATACCAAATAAGACAATAAATTTGAGAATAGAGAGTTTTTGAATATTCAAAAAAATTATCTTCCAAATATACATTAAAACTCCCCATTTTTTTTGTATAGTGACATAGAGCATCGCTCTGTGGGCGTATTTGGATCTAAAAGCCCTAACATACAATATTTTTCTTAAATATATGTTTACTGCTGTTATAATAATAGTAGTTCCAAGTCAAGGCGAATTTAATATCAAAAGTTGTTAATGATTCTGGTATATGGTTTGTGGGGGTCGAAAAATCTATGAATTATATTACTTATTCATACGTCACAATGTTACAATATTATACTGTTATTAAAAATGTATATCACTTAATAAGAATTCATATCAGTGCTGAAAGCAGTTTATTTAAATTTACAGACATGGTTAGAGGACTCATGGTAGTGTTATGGAAGAAATACTTACGGTGTATAAGTTAAAGTCCATGTAACGTTACTCGATTTAACGACATAATCTCTAAGGCGTCGAATTGAGTTGGCTTTGGTTGGTTAACCTTGTATTACATACAATGATTTTTCTTGTCTCCGTTTAACGACCATTCTCTATAACGCCATAAAATTCACAGTCCCTTCAGTGTCGATTTATAGACTTTACACTGTATTTCCAACTTTGCTAGTATGAACTGCCGTCACGTAATATTTTTTCATTGGATAACATATCTTCTTAAAATTTGTACCGTGATTGTATATTGAATAAATTGTTTGTTTTTAAATATTTTGTTATATTATTGAAATACAATAAAATATGTGAAACATTATTAGTGAAAATTTGTTTCCATAATAGTTACGTAGTATTAGTACGCGTCAGATAGATGTCGCTAGTATTCCTAGCGAACAACTTTTCGAACTGTTACACTAGTTACAATATTGGCTTTTAAATATTCGTGTACGATTTATGGTTCTATATTAGTTCAGGGTTTTTTTAAGCGCTGCGATTTCCTATATTGACAGAGTTTCAATTTATTACATAACATTTGTTTCAGAGGTGTATCTGGTCGTTACACAACGCTGTTGAATTAATTTGCCATGTTTGTGTATTATATAAAAAAAATCATAGATAAGTAGCTAATTTTGATTTTAATTGTACTATTGATAATTTAAAAGAACACCCGATACCCGAATATAAGGTATGTATAGTTAAAGGAATATGTAATAGGGTTTAAGTATGAAATTGCCCGTACTGAACAATATCAATCAGTTTTTTTTTATTTTAAAAATATTAACCGTTATCTATCTATTGCTGCAATCTTATAGGATGGTTATTTATGCCTTTGTGATAGAATTCTGGTGTTAGATTGGAAAAACTGTGTACTAGTAAAAGCGTTTTGTACTGCCTCCTGGGAAGAAAACTTTTTATCACGTAGAAAATTGTCCAAATCATAAGAAAAAGGCAGTTCGTTGGAGAAAGGTCTCGCGATAACAGATGCTTTCTAATTGTAGTTAATGTTGAGTTGAAACGGTTTCTTTTTGTTTTAGTAATCCACATTTTTCTTGTGGCTCGGAATTACCACTGGACATTTCTGGATATTCAGCAGCATGATGGTTGCAACCTAGGCACCATAACTTTTATTAACGGCTAACCGTTAGTTACGAGGTTTATACTGCAACTAAGGAGTGTTTTAATAGCTAGTCATGTACAGCTTAAGAGACAACCTTTTAATGATCTCAGTAATTAGCAATTCCATAAAATGTATAAATGTGAACGCCATTTATAAAAAAAAAATTTTTTGCAACATTTAAAATAACAGCTTTATTATTTAAAGAACAATTAACAAAACAATAATAACAAAACCTAAACAATTTTATATCCTATTGTGGCCAATTTGACCTATCAAATATAATATTAAAAACTCTTTGGTGTTAACTTCGTGAAAGTGACATATGACATATGACCCTATCGTAATAAGGTCGTCGTTTCGTTGTGACATTGTTATAATTATAAAATATTTTTATATTATATGATTAAAATGAAATGTAGATGAATTTATTTTTATTAGTTTGTCCAATGCTCATAAATGGTAGAAAAGTTTTAAATGAACGCTAAGTAATCTCATTAGGCCAACTCGTCACCTGGGTCATAAGTCAACTTCAAATTATCCCAAAATTAGAATAAGGCAGGCTTCCCTCGGGAGTCGTCACGAAAAATAACACGAGTGAATGGACACGTTCACATTAAATTTTCACTTCTTCGTTGCTCTATAATTGCTTTTGGAAAGGAATTTTGCTTTTGTGCATAAAATACTGAAGTTGGTGAATTTATAATTGAAAACCAGATTTAAATTAGAAAAGCCGAATTATATGAATCTTACTAGATTTTAACTTAAATTTTTATGGAATTAGATTCTGCGACACATCTCCAATCTCCATTTATTTTACGTTGATTATATAGTACTATACTATTTTTATATACGTTGCAGGAAATATAGTTGTTTGAATAAATTACGTCACCAAAATAATAGGGTTTGCATTAAATGGGAAATCTTGCGAAAACGCAGTTAATTAATGTAACTCCTATTTTATACTATATTTTACAATAGCTATTTCCTATGGAGTGTTCGTTAAAAGATAGTTGCTATTGACACTACTAACGTTTTAAAAAGAACACATTAAAAATATAATCTCAGGTAAAACTTATAATGTTCACTTTGCGTGCTTCAGTTGAAATCTCTTGGGTCTATAAATACAATTTGCATAATGATTTAATTTTAAAATTATTAAAATGTTCTTGAGTATTGTATAGAAGTAGTTCATTTACCGATGGCTATTTGATATATAGGACTTTGAAACGTAGAGTGTGAATTATCTCGTTTCTAAAAAAACCTTTTTTTTTCATTATTTTTTTCTGAGAATATGCATTTCCGCAATCCCTGGTGTTAAAGCTGCAGGGATATGTGAATGCCCCACGCTGGCCTCTTTGTCTTTCACAGACGGGGTGGGTATTACCCACTAAAACCACCTCAGGTTACAAGACCGCATTGAAAGGTCCTTAGGGTCGCTCTTGCACTCAACCAGCCTCACTTCAGACACACACATTTATGTGCTGATAAATTATCGTGATCTCAAAATAGTGCTTACAGGATTCTGTATCACGTAATAAGTTATCGGTTTTGAAACAGAGTCTAAGGTGTGATGTTTTTACTTATTGAGATTTGCCTTATAAGTTAATAAATGTGTTTCCTTTTTATATTTAAATAAAAAAAAAACTTTAATTATTTAAATAACTCGCACGGGATCTTGGTTGGTGGATTTCGTTTCTCGTGTTGAGTATTAGTTAGAGATTTTTGGTCATTTTAAATACAAGAGCATGTCAAAAGCGCTTTATTAAGCTAGCCGTTTACGTATCAGCTAACCCAAATGGGAAACTAAAGTGGATAAACGTTTTTCGGTCATAAAACCTTTGTCACTTTGCGACTGCTAATAAATCGTATGAGCCCGGGAAGTGGTTTAACTTTTTACCATTAATATTTAAATTGTTCAAGAGTTGGGAATATATGTGCTTTTATATACAAACATTTCTAATTTTCTAAATATATTGACGTAATTAAATAACTAAGAAACAAACAAACAAATCATGATTCGGGTGGTCCTTAAGTTGTTCGTCAAAAGGTTAAAAAAAATCTCATTTTGTATGGTGAAATTTACAGCTTACAATTCCCTCATTTCTGGGAAACATTTTAGCAGTAACAAAATAGCATTCTCAGCAAGTGTAAATCAGAGAATACCTTTGCTCTGCAATATTATAGCAATAAGTTGAAATGAGCACACCCTTGGGTGTTTTCGAGCAATTCTAGCTTTCTCTTAAACTTCGATTGCTATCTTAACTTACATACATTGTATTGAATTATATATAGGACTGGTTTAAATTAAATTGAGACAGTGGATTAAAATTGGTATATACTCCTTATATTCCTGGTATTATTATATAGCAGTAGTACAGTGAACTCGTATTTAATTTACTAAATTTCAAGCCTGTTTTAAATTAAATTTTACCCTGTCCTTTTGATTAATATGTAATTATTATTATGCCGTAGCGGTTATAAAAAAAAACAATAATATTATATAATACTGTAAATGTACATAGGTTTATTTGACATTTATAGACTTAGGTAGAAAATGTTAAATAGATTTGAATTAATAGATATTGCTTCTATGTGATTCAGACCACAATAATAGTTGTACATACATGGCATGAAAGATGTTATGTGTAATGAATGAATTTTTAAAAATCCTTGATTGTAATCACTTTCTAGGAGCAACTATCTCGGATACATTATAAGATATACGCAAACATAATCATTATGAGTGATTTTGGCGTATTACATTCACCATTTTCTTTCTTGCTTGCCTCTCTTGCTTGCTTGTAAAAAGCTTCGATGGCCAAATCCAACTCTCTCTTGTCCGATATAAACAAAGAAAACAAATCGCTCAGTCTCAACTGTAAACAAATGTAAATTACGTTATTCATATATTTCTCAACAACACTTTAAGTGTACCATGTGTAAAAATTGACGATTCAAAAGTGTTTTTATAAAGACCTACTTGAAAAAAGATATTATGTTTTTGAGTTTGAGTCATATTGAAAATAAAAACGTTCACTTTCATAACAGTAATGCAATGCAAAACTATATTTCCCACTTCAAAAGTGTTGCTATTGTATGAATTCCATAGACAGCGGAAAATAGATCGGATCCGATATAATGGACTTCAGCGTGAACAGTGAATCGAATGTTTTGAAAATGCTTTTAACAAAAGATGCCTTTCTACGTATTTATCTAGATAAAATAACACCTGCACAGCAGTTATTAATCGATTTTCATAATATTATCCAGTATCCGCACATGCAGAAAAAACCTCGGAAAATTAATCTACAATTTGATATAATTACGCGATGTACGCGGCCGGTAACGGATCGAGTGTTAATTATGAAATTCTTACAAATTTAAATGGTTTGGAATACTTTAAAGAATAAAATCACAACTTTAATGTCATTGGATAGATTTAGGTAGTGTTGTAATATGTTTGGCTTAATTTTAAGTAATACAGTCGTACATTCATAGTTTTATATTGATAGTTAACCAGCTGAGTTGGTTGTAGGCATCTTCTTAAACCGGTTTATTTAGGAACCCCCATAGATAATTATTAAGTACACAAGTGATTGTTGTTACGATTTTATGTTAAATAAAATATATAGTTATAAATTTTAAATATTTTAAAGTTACGTAATACCTGGTACTACATAACACAAAATTTATTTCTCATGAAAACATTAGACACTGTGATGTAATGTTTGTAAGATACACTCGGGTCGTTAGCGCGTCGGAATACGTTTAACGAAGCGAGCTAAGCGAACTTTGGGCTCCATTTGCAAAATATGTCCTAATATCATGGTTCATTATTCAAAAAGTTATTTTGCTATATAATAACATAGATATTATCATAGACAACCAAGAGTTTTGTTGTAATTTATTGATAATGGGGTATATTTTTAAAGATCGTACAAATTAATCTTAATTTAAAGTGGAAAGGTACAAATGTAATTATGAGGTCATCGTGCCCAGAACGAAAAATCGAATTAAAAGAGATAAAATCTAAAAAGGTTTTATATATGTGAATGGTAAAGGATATGAGTCTCAAATGCCTGAACGCAAATATTAACATGTGATAATTTTTTAAACCTGATTCATGTTAACTTGATTGAAATTGACTTTTAGATTCCAAATGTATAAATAAATAACCTATATTTTTTTATTTCTTTAAATTTCCAACCAAGGTATCATAACAACACTTCGGGTATTATTTATAAGTGTCATATTTTTCTTTGCGAGAAGGAAAGGGACAATTTCCTACTTCATTGGTCTGGAATGAAATAATTTTAGCGTTTCGTTCGCGTTCACTGATCTATAACCAACGTTCAGTGGCTTCCATAGAAAAAAGAATAGGAGATTATAGAAAAAAAACTTAATTTTCAACATTTACACGTAAAAACCCATATTGCACTTAAAAATTGTTTTTTTACTGAGTTATTTACGCCTGTCAATAATAACACAAACGCGAAACCGTATTTACACGACAATTGTTATTCAATGTGATTTTATCACTAATTGTCTGAAATATAATTGAAGATTTCGCAAAAAAACGTTGTGGTGGTATACGTCACGCGGCGGTTTGAAACAAGACCGGTTTAAGATGATTCCCACTATAATCAGCTGGGTAACTAAATTATCTAGATTTAATATTTAATAATTGTTATCTAGCAGGACTGGTTCTGTATAGTTTTTATTTGTTCCTGTTTTATATGTTATTCAAGGTCTGAATTCGGTTTCTGGTATCTGACATAGACAGAATAAAATATACGTTTAAAAATACTTTTTATAGTCATTATAAACAAAGTCACAAGAATATATTATGTGAAAAAGATCGCGTAACACTGCATAGGTGAATGACATGGCGGTTGGTTTGTTTACGTCGGGATCTGTTTTCATTAAACGCACTATACAAGGCATGCTTAATAGTGAATTGTAGTGTACTTGTAGTATGGAAAGTCATAAATAAATCTTGTGAAAATAAAGTTTTTTATTTTAATTGCTTTATTAATACGTGTCACTTAAAGAAGTTTTTATGTAACAACTGCAAATCTTATAAATGTTTCCTTAATATTGAAAGTGGTGGCTTATTATGTTTTTTGTAAGAATGTGTATTTGTTAATTATTAAAAATAAAATTACTTAATATTTTTCCGACATCTGTTTTTTGTAGTTTGATTACGAGCAGTTTAGTTTGTTTGTTTGAAACCCGTGTAATTAGGTTAAACTTGGAAGTAAGTTACACTTACTTCAACACGGGGGCAACATTAATTAGAAGCAGGTAATCAACTACTCTTATAACATTGTAATAAAACCAAACCTACATGGTTAGGTATGAATCAAGCACCAATTAAAACTTTGTTATGAAGCAAGCAGTGACGTTTTTTACTAAAAAATCATTCTTTGACTATCTAAATTTTTCAATTTTCAAAGTATAATTTTTTGTTGTAGCTATAAATTCAAGCCTTAAAAAGAAGTCTTGCTCGTTTAATAGGCCGCGTTGCAGACTTAGCTGCAGAAGAAAGTTATTTCCTGTAGTGCAAACCATAAATTGGTTTTTTCAAGCACTTTTTTTATGTAACAGGAGGCAAACGATCAAGCGTATCACTTTGGGTGAAGCGCTAACCGCCCATGGACTCCTGCAACGCCACGAGACTTGCAACTGAGTTGTCGGTCTTTTATTCATCACTGATACGATTTGCTGAAAATATAAAATCGTGTATTCAAATGAAACCTTAAGTTACAATTGACGCTTGAACGCTGTCAAATTTCAAATTAAACTTTAAGTACTTTGGTAAGTGTGTTTGTAATGTATTTTACAGTCCTAATTTAAATCATACTGTGAACAAGATTAAGTGGAACAAACATAACAAAAAAATAACACTATTTTTTTTGACAAGTTAATAAAGTATTCTTAATCTTAGTGGCAGAATGACTTATGCAATCGTAGGAGTTGATTTTGCATGTATTTTTCTTATAAAAAATTACGTTCTGCATACGAATATTAACATTAAAAATAACCATGATTAATGTTTACTCTACCACATTGCGATGCAAATTCTTTATTCTAAGTCGTTCTCTTGAAAATATTACAGGTAATCCTATATTCTTTTATATTTGTTTTATTATCTGATTATTTGGATGATGAAAACGTGTGGTAATGAATTTCTACAATATATAATTATTTATAATTTATGTCCGTTTTCAATTATTTTACAACCCTTAACATATATTTAGATTTGCTTGCTTATATTGAAACTTCAATATATTTAACTACAGTACAGTAGTACCAATAAACAAAACTTGTAATAAGTTATATGGTATGTTATCAAGTACACTACTATAAGAAAACGTTCTTTTAAATATCAATTCTTTGATACTTGGGAAAATGTAGAGGATTGATTTTCTAATGCAATTCGATATAGAAATTCAATTTAGAAGCTTTTAACGTATAATAGACTTCGCGGTGCGTCTAAAACACATATGTTAGAGTTTATTCGAGTTTTATTTCTCACAAAATATCATTATTTGTTTCAATTCTAGCTAAAAGTGTCTAAATGAATCATTAATATGAATAATTATATATCATTTTATTGATCTATAAGTTGTATAAAAGCTCCTAACTTTTTTTTAGAATCATTTACGTTAAGACTGGGTCTGTTCGATTATAAAGTTTAAAATAAGTAACGCCCAGGTCCACAAAAGCTCAGTAACAAACCTGTAACTCAGACCAGTTTAGAACTAACTAGGTCCGTAACTTCGCTCACTACTAAAACGACCGTTTAATTAAAGTTAAGCTTGTGTTTGGTGTTTGTAAGGTCCAACGAAGGCAAACATTTTTAACAGGTTTTTCAGATGAACATTTTCAATTGCTTCTCGGGGTTTTCTGTACATTTTTCCAACCATAAAATGAAAATTAACAATAATGATTACATACTTAAATGGAGAGAGAACAAGTCAGTATTTGTTTCCCCGGCTTATTAATGCGATGCCTCCAAGTGTGGTCGAAGGCACGACTGGAGTAACAAAAAAATACTGAAAAAATATTCTTTAAAGATCCTATGTGTGTGATAGACGTACATTACAACCAAAACCATTAAATGTTTTACTTGTAGTGCTTTTTATGTACGATACTGTAACAATTTATTTGTAATTGATAAATAAATAAAAAAATGTATATTGATTAAATTTTCTTTTACCCTTATCACGGAAAATGTTCAATCCACCTCAAATCAAATCTATTTATTGCCATAACGTTAGTATACAGTTGAAGTAAGCAAACAGTATGAGCCGCAACATTTGCCAATATATATATATATATATATATATATATAGTATACCTATTTATTGGAAAATGTACAAGTGTGTGTGTCTAAAGTTAGTCTAAGTCTAAGTTTAAATATCAAATAATACAAATTCAAAGTCAAAATATCTTTATTCATTAAGGTACATAGGACCATTTTGAATCGTCTTAAATCTAAGTGATCCTACGCCTGTTCGTATGTGACCAAGCTGAGAAGAAGCAGGCAACAAACTGAGAAAATCAACTAAGCCGATTTTTTTTGGTAATGATCCCAGTTTTTGAAGCAAGGCTAAGGCTGGCGCTAATTCAATTCCAAACCTTTTCATCATCAAAATAATCAGATAATTTATATAAACGCTTTTTCTACTTAAGACCATTTAGAGAATCGTATACTATGTCAAAGAATATAGATTCTCTTAAAAAAATTATATGTTATGTATGTATTTTTCGTATAAGCATTATTACATGACCCGATATACTAATTAAGTCTGCTCATGAAAAGATTTCAGTTCAATCCTCTCATATCAGCAGATTGGTATGGATTTGAAAGGCATGAACATTAAATATAAACATAATCCATTTATAGAAGAAGAAAACAAAAGTCTACCTACCTGTATTAATTATGTTAGTGGTAGGAATTTGGATATCCACACAAATGCCGTATTTACACGATAACGTGTGAGCTGAATACGATAGGATAGAATTTAATAATGCGGGTAGATACGGGGAACATTAGGAGGGTAGATTATATATATACAACAATGTGTGTTAAATTGTTCAACTAATTGTGTATCGATGTTTAAATCACTATCATAAAAATATTCTTTTTAATTAATTATGACAATATTTTTGAACTAACCTAAGGTAGTTGAAACGCTCGTTAATTAGGTTTTTTTATAAAAGTGATATGAGAGGGTAAGGTTGAAATAATACAATACAAAAATTATCAATACACATGTTTATAATTAAAGTAGGTTCTATCGATTGATTTTATGGATAAATGAACTTTTTTTAACCTTTAAATTTAAATATAGAACAACGAAGTTAATCAAATTCTTAAGCCATTTAATATACGGATTTTGAATAATTTACGAACTTAAGTTATTAGGCACGACTGGTATATAAAGCATGATGGTAATAAAAACCTTTTCTATACAGGAATGAAAAGGCCGGGTCGCGTAAACTTACCCTAATTAAATTATGTTTAAATTTTCTTAGAAACTTTCCGAGACATCCAAAGTTCTGTCGTCGACATGTTTGAAATAGTCCTCTTGAAATAAAATCCGTTGTGCGTTGCGTCTTTTTATTCATATTAAATAATATTATACTATGTTTCAAATAAGTTAATTAAATATATTTTTTACAGACAATATTTAAATTATTAAGAATCTTCCTCCAAAAGTGGTGTGAAATCTAGAGAGCACCAATAAATTTTTAGTCGGTCCATTTGAAAAATAATTGCTATGTTAGTACAAAAAAGAATACTAGCGACATCTATTGTCCAATGCAGAAAGCTGTTTCATGTCTTTTTGTTTTTTTTTTAAAAATTTTTTCAAAATCCACAAAAACACACATAAGCTTTAATGTTTATTTTTGCTGGCATTTAAACCGTTGCCCGGTTGCTAATTTAAGTCGTTTGGAATCCAAGGAAATAATACAAACACGAGAGATAATCGAGATATTTCCAACAAATATTTTCAAACGACAAGAGCTTTAAGTTTACCAATTACGTAAATGTGTTTTTTTATCTGTAGTACTAAAAGTAAATTTGTTTAAAAAGAACGTAGTTAGATTTTTTTAAAATGTTTATTGTGTACTAGCTTTACCCCGCGGCTTCGCCCACGTGTATTTTGGTTGAGTATATAGCGATTTTTAATGATCTCGACAGGGCTTTCTTTCACGGGCTAAAATCTTGTTACAATTGGAATTATATATAGCCTGTGTTACTCAGGGATGATGTAGCTTTACAGGATCGGATGATTCAGGGATATCGAGGGCAACTTTCAAATTAACGTACAGGCAATTACTATTCTGACAATTTTATATTCTGATAGTCATCTTCTTATGTGGATGAGCTGATGATGGAAGGTAAGACTCCTGAGCGGTTAAGAGTTGAAAGAAAATTCTTACGAAGTTATGAGTACGAAATACGTACTTGTGAGGTTATTACTTATTAGCTTGACGAAATAATAAAAGGTAAACCTCATTAACGTTAAGGATGTAGGCGGACAAACGATAAACGTCTCTTTTTTTCTGTTCGTGTTTTTTTTTGTTATTCTTTTTTCTGGTCTTAGATTCTATTTCCGGTTCTATATTTTAACCTCATTTTGGCTTTATTTTTAATCTATTTTTATTGTGTAAACTGTTTTTGATAAGCTGTATAGGTTTAAGAACTAAAAAAATAAAATAAATCTAGGTTGATGACGAATTTTATCAACGCCATCTATCGAGCACATTGTTCAACACTTCAACCGCGCCCGCGCGCACTGCATTATTTGTTATTTTTGTTACCTGTCATAAGTTTTAATATTAAGATTAACTTATATTAGAACATATTTAACAATATATAACTAATCAATCAATATAAGTGTTTAAAAATTTTGAAGCAGCGGTTGAAGTAAATTTTCAATTGACCATATCTTCTCTTTCTCTTAACCGATTTTGACAAAATAAACTTTTGACAATGCTCCCAATTATATGTAATCCAACTGTGAACCGCGTTCAAATCCGTTCAGTAGTTTTCAAGTTATAACGTACCAGACAGACAGACAGACAAGAATTCCAAAAATTATTTTATTGGTTTCTATGACTCTTCTTTAATTGCCTCCTTTCAGTTTTTTTGGAAAAATATTTAATTTACAGATTTTTACTGTCTTATTATTAGTATAGATAAAAGTCCTTGTATATATTGTGGGCTCGCCCCGGAATGAGAAGAGCTGAGCCATTCCCTGAAAATAGACAAGTGTTTTAGTCTGTCAGTGGCATCTGTCAATGTCATCTGTTAGTGGCATCTGTCAGTGTCAGGTGTCAGTGGCATCTGTCAATGTCATCTGTCAGTGGCATCTGTCAGTGGCATCTGTCAATGTCACCTGTCAGTGTCAGGTGTCAGTGGCATCTGTCAATGTCATCTGTCAGTGGCATCTCTCAATGTCATCTGGCAGTGTCAGGTGTCAGTAGCATCTGGCAGTGTCAGGTGTCAGTAGCATCTGTCAATGTCAACTGTCAATGTCATCTGTCAATGTCATCTGTCAATGTCAACTGTCAATGTCATCTGTCAATGTCATCTGTCAATGTCACCTGTCAGTGGAATCTGTCAATGTCATCTGTCAGTGGCATCTGTCAATGTCATCTGTCAGTGGCATCTGTCAATGTCATCTGTCAATGTCACCTGTCAGTGGCATCTGTCAATGTCATCTGTCAATGTCAGGTGTCAATGTCATCTGTCAATGTCATCTGCCAGTGGTATCTGTCAATGTCATCTGTCAGTGGCATATGTCAGGTGTCAGTGGCATCTGTCAATGTCACCTGTCAGTGGCATGGGTCAGGTGTCAGTAACATCTGTCAATGTCATCTGTCAGTGGCATGTGTCAGGTGTCAGTAACATCTGTCAATGTCATCTGTCAATGTCATCTGTCAATGTCACCTGTCAGTGGCATCTGTCAATGTCATCTGTCAGTGGCATCTGTCAATGTCAGGTGTCAGTGGCATCTGTCAATGTCATCTGTCAGTGTCAGGTGTCAGTGGCATCTGTCAATGTCATCTGTCAGTGTCAGGTGTCAGTGGCATCTGTCAATGTCATCTGTCAGTGTCAGGTGTCAGTGGCATCTGTCAATGTCATCTGTCAGTGGCATCTGTCAGTGTCAGGTGTCGATGGGAGATGCGCGGCGCTGTCAATGTGTCAGGTGACATTTCGGAATGCCTGTTACGTTTTGCGTAAAGAACTGTTCGGTGACGCTATGTGTAATTGTCTAATACCAAAATCTAGTGTTTAGTTGTTTAAGTCCCCGACTGAACCAAAGTTGGTGTTAATGAACACGTAATAAAGAATTGAAATCATTGTTTGTTTTATTTATAATGCTAGCTTTCCCCCGCGGCTTCGCCCACGTGTATTTTGGTTGAGTATATAGCGATTTTTAATGATCTCGACAGGGCTTTCTTTCACGGGCTAAAATCTTGTTACAATTGGAATTATATATAGCCTGTGTTACTCAGGGATGATGTAGCTTTACAGGATCGGATGATTCAGGGATATCGAGGGCAACTTTCAAATTAACGTACAGGCAATTACTATTCTGACAATTTTATATTCTGATAGTCATCTTCTTATGTGGATGAGCTGATGATGGAAGGTAAAACTCCTCAGCGGTTAAGAGTTGAAAGAAAATTCTTACGAAGTTATGAGTACGAAATACGTACTTGTGAGGTTATTACTTATTAGCTTGACCAAATAATAAAAGGTAAACCTCATTAACGTTAAGGATGTAGGTGGAAAAATGGATGCGGACAAACGATAAACGTCTCTTCTTTTCTGTTCGTGATTTTTGTTATTCTTTTTTCTGATCTTAGATTCTATTTCCGGTTCTATATTTTAACCTCATTTTGGCTTTGTTTTTAATCTATTTTTATTGTGTAAACTGTTTTTGATAAGCTGTATAGGTTTAAGAACTAAAAAAATAAAATAAATCTAGGTTGATGACGAATTTTATCAACGCCATCTATCGAGCACATTGTTCAACACTTCAACCGCGCCCGCGCGCACTGCGTTATTTGTTATTTTTGTTACCTCTCATAAGTTTTCATATTAAGATTAACTTATATTAGAACATATTTAACAATATATAACTAATCAATCAATATAAGTGTTTAAAAATTTTGAAGCAGCGGTTGAAGTAAATTTTCAATTGACCATATCTTCTCTTTCTCTTAACCGATTTTGACAAAATAAACTTTTGACAACGCTCCCAATTATATGTAATCCAACTGTGAACCGTGTTCAAATCCGTTCAGTAGTTTTCAAGTTATAACTTACCAGACAGACAGACAGACAAGAATTCCAAAAATTGTTTTTTTGGTTTCTATGACTCTTCTTTAATTGCCTCCTTTCAGTTTTTTTGGAAAAATATTTAATGTACAGTTTTCGATTTTTACTGTCTTATTATTAGTATAGATAAAAGTCCTTGTATATATTGTGGGCTCGCCCCGGAATGAGAAGAGCTGAGCCATTCCCTGAAAATAGACAAGTGTTTTAGTCTGTCAGTGGCATCTGTCAGTGTCAGGTGTCAGTGGCATCTCTCAATGTCATCTGTCAATGTCATCTGTCAATGTCATCTGTCAATGTCATCTGTCAATGTCATCTGTCAGTAGCATCTGTCAATGTCATCTGCCAGTGGTATCTGTCAATGTCATCTGTCAGTGGTATCTGTCAGTGGTATCTGTCAATGTCATCTGTCAGTGGCATCTGTCAGTGGCATCTGTCAATGTCAACTGTCAATGTCATCTGTCAATGTCATCTGTCAGTGGCATCTGTCAGTGGCATCTGTCAGTAGCATCTGTCAATGTCATCTGTCAGTGGTATCTGTCAATGTCATCTGTCAATGTCATCTGTCAATGTCATCTGTCAGTGGCATCTGTCAGTGTCATCTGTCAATGTCATCTGTCAATGTCATCTGTCAATGTCATCTGTCAATGTCAGGTGTCAGTGGCATCTGTCAGTGTCATTTATATTCTGATAGTCATCTTCTTATGTGGATGAGCTGATGACGGAAGGTAAAACTCCTCAGCGGTTAAGAGTTGAAAGAAAATTCTTACGAAGTTATGAGTACGAAATACGTACTTGTGAGGTTATTACTTATTAGCTTGACCAAATAATAAAAGGTAAACCTCATTAACGTTAAGCATGTAGGTGGAAAAATGGATGCGGACAAACGATAAACGTCTCTTTACTCGTTTCCTTTTAATTCTTTGTATAGGTAGTGTTATTACACAATGGAGCATCTTAATACCGCGATGGATATATTTGGCCTAAGTAGAAGTTCTTTAAAAAAAAACTAAGACTCAATCTCGCACACTCACTCACACAGCAACACCATTACACACTCACTCACACAGCAACACCATTACACACACTGATACACACACACACTAAAATGTTCGTACTTCACATAGTTCCACTTGTTCATGTGTATTTATTTTTTTCTGTTCGTGTTTTTTTTGTTATTCTTTTTCTGGTCTTAGATTCTATTTCCGGTTCTATATTTTAACCTCATTTTGGCTTTATTTTTAATATATTTTTATTGTGTAAACTGTTTTTGATAAGCTGTATAGGTTTAAGAACTAAAAAAATAAAATAAATCTAGGTTGATGACGAATTTTATCAACGCCATGTATTGAGCACATTGTTCAACACTTTAACCGCGCCCGCGCGCACTGCGTTATTTGAAATTTTTTTACCTCTCATAAGTATTAATATTAAGATTAACTTATATTAGAACATATTTAACAATATATAACTAATCAATCAATATAAGTGTTTAAAAATTTTGAAGCAGCGGTTGAAGTAAATTTTCAATTGACCATAACTTCTCTTTCTCTTAACCGATTTTGACAAAATAAACTTTTGACAACGCTCCCAATTATATGTAATCCAACTGTGAAAACCGTGTTCAAATCTGTTCACGTATAACGTACCAGACAGACAGACAGACAGACAAGAATTCCAAAAATTGTTTTTTTGGTTTCTATGACTCTTCTTTAATTGCCTCCTTTCAGTTTTTTGGAAAAATATTTAATGTACAGATTTTCGATTTTTACTGTCTTATTATTTAGATAATTTAAGACTCTAAGAAAAATTTTAGTATATTGATACTAAAATTTTTCTTATTCGGTTCTATTATATTTTGCTTTCAAGGTGCTATATACAATTTAATGTACTTTATATCTCTTGCACAGTAAAAGAAACCAAAGTGGCGTGATACACGGCTCTGAAGTTTATAGATGGTGAACAATGGTGCCACCCCATTTAAAATGCCTTGGCTTACCCGGGATAGTCATAAGTAGAGACATTTGGAACGTGGCCGTATAGCATCATAAGCAAACTATATTAAATAGTTATGTAAATTATATAGACACAGAAAAACAGGAGTGATAATGGTTATCCGAGTTGTTTTAACTTATATATAAGTAGTATAACTTTTATTTGTAACATGTAGGCTTTACTCGTAATTTTAAGCTCTCATGTAAAATTCTAAAAACTCACGTGCTCAAAAGGTAATTGTATTGTTTATGACGTTTCGAGAGACGTTTTTTTTGTTTGCTAAAAGCTCTGTGAACTTTCAAGTGCATTCTGATAGCTAAAATAGCGTAATTTTTTACCTATGCGTGTCTAGAACGGTAAATACTCAGAAAAAGGCAAAGTTTGCTAAAGCTTTAGCATAAAACAAACTGTTAAAGTGACATTTTGACGGCGAGAACCAAAATAGGTTGTATATTTTTCTCTTTAGAGTCTATTAATCATAGGTGTTCTGCTGTCAAGACTCATTCATTGTCATTGTAACGAGTATTTTTGTTCAGATGAATAACATTAAATTGGATGATGTAAAATAAAATTTAGTTTTCGCCATATTCGATGTATTTTTGTAATTTTAATTATACGTATACAATTTATATTGTTCTTAATAGCAACAAAATAATGAAAAGCACTTTGAAACTCTTGTATTCGCGCTGTACGTTATAATTATATCGTATCGCGTTTAATAAATGTCTCTCGGGACTTAAGTCCGACGAGTATTAAATGAAATTAGAAAACTCCGTAACTACCCACCGATTGGACCCACTCACAATTTCTTTAAGATTTTGTTAAAAAAACACGTAGCAACACTTTTCAGTTGCGGAAATTGAAAACATTTCTGCCCGCTTTAATATCAATTCGTTTTGTATTATATTAATATTTTGTATAGATAAAATTAAAATACAGTTAACATTTCATGTAACGGCACTTGATTTAAGGACAGACACTCTAAAGCGTCGAAAGTATAAGTAATTAGATTTGATTGGTTTAGTTTGTATTATAATTTTGATTTTTCTTCTCTTCATTAAACTCCACTCCACTCTCTATAACGCCATAATATGCACAGTCCCTTCAGTGCCGTTATATAGAGTAAACACTCTATATAACGGCACTTATGTATATGTATATGTAAAATAAAAGTAAGTAAATATATATATATATATATATAGCATAAATACCACTTTTAATTACTCATTTATATATATATAGTATAAATACCACTTTTAATTACTCAATACATTAGTTTCTAAGTATTGTAAGCATCGACCCTGGACACTTCGGATTACTCGGAGTAGTACACTTTGGACTCACACACGTAACAAAACGTTCATTCTTATTGTGTCTGCATCTTATCATAGTGAACAAGATATTTTTCAAAAAAAGTAAAAAAAAATGTATAAATTTAGTAAGAAATGGTCAAAGCTACAAAAATCTCGAATCCAATATCAAAGACTTTAAGAAGATTATTCAGACGGAAAGAACACGACGTCTTTAATTATCCCGTTGCTTAAGGTATTAAAAAAACTGTATATTAATATACAGCTAAGCTGAGTCGCATGAAAAATCTCAATTTGAATTGTAATTATTCCTTATAGTAAATGAAGTTAGTATATCGACACTTCTCTAATTAGATCCTGTGGACACAGTATTGACTGACAAATGATGTATGCCTATGTTATATACATACATTAGTTATAATCTAATATATAAAATTCTCGTGTCACAGTTTTCGTTCCCTTACTCCTCCGAAACGGTTTGACCGATTCTCCTGAAATTTTCTGAGCATATTGAGTAGATCTGAGAATCGGCCAACATCTATTTTTAGAGACATTTTTTTTTGGTGACAAAACGACGTTAGCCGGGATCAGCTAGTATGTATATAAAGTATATAAGTATATATAGTCAGTAACACCTATAACACTAACTATAAATCACTTACCTCGGCGCTTGGCCGTGTGTGAAATTATATTTATGATAATAATATATCTTTAAGCTTATATAACAAATGATCCTTTAATCCAACAACTGCCATGTGTTAATATGTTTGGTAAAATACATATGTCATTCACTGAATCGAACTGAATTTTAATTCACTTTTAATTCTCTCTTACCGATCCTCATGAAATTTTGTGTGCAATATTTTTTGTTATTTGTATGATACAAACGGCTCTTCAAATAAAACTTTACATGCTTACCCTGTTTTAGGTAATCCCTATTTTTAACTGGTTAATCATAAAATATTTTTGACAATATTTTAACTTTGTCATTACTTAGTATAAAAACAATCATGTCTCTCAATCATCACTCTTCTTAAAATATATCCAAATATCGCGATCATGAAAATATCTATTTTTGATGTCACTTAAAGTTGTTCGAGTAAAAGAGGAAAAGCGGAATTAAAAGGTTTATGTAAATGAATAAACAAACCTCATAATAAAATTAAACACTATAAAATATCAACGGGAGCGTGCGGTCTAGTTAACTAGAAAATAGAAAAGTGACTTTGCTAGTAATGAATAAATTTTCCGTACGAGTGCTGCCACCGTTCCCATATCAGATATTTCTGTTTCCCGTCATTCGCCTGATATTAATTGTAATAAACTGTTGTATTTTACACATTCTTTAAATGGGCCTACATTTAAAGAATGTGTAAAATACTAAATCTATTCAAATGCTATTTAAAGTCGCATTGTACTGTGAATCACCTTTGACGTAACTATAATGTTATAATCAATTAATCTTTATCGATAAAAATTAATTGTATTTCATTTATAATCTTAGAATAAGCTGGTTTAAAAGTTAATAAGTTAAGAGACCCCAGAGCTGTTGCTTTTCTCGCTCAACTAATAAGCATCGCGATAACACCAGCATTATGGGTACGCTGTCACAAGGACCATACTTTTTGAATTTATTATAGTGTTGTATTTTAATTTGTTTTTTATTACTTAGTCTCAAATAATCCATCTCCTAATTTTTAATAGAAAAGCCTTAAATTTGTCTGTTAAGCCACTTTTTAAAAGTTACATTTTACAATACCTATGAAGCCCACACTTCAAGTCCAACGTTTTATAATAACAAAATTGTTTAACGTTGGGTTTATAGTTTGGAACAATGGAACCGTCATTCAGACTAATAAACCTAGCTCGAGCCTAGCGTAAAAAAGAGTTTTTATTGAATAAAAATGTTACTATTTCGGCACAGTATTGATATAAACAGTGTGTGACCATTTTAATAAGACACAAAGCCAAATGACGTTTTAGGATGAATTTCTCGTAATGGATGGGGAAACTGAGGGGAGAATCAATTGCAAATGCAAAGTTATTTAGTAACTTTAAGTGGCTTTAAGAACGCTCTTTTATACTTTCTCCGATCGTCAAAATATTCATGCAATAACTTTGGCAACTGAAAATTCTTTTACTGTGTACAGTATTGGTTGGTCTATATGAAGGGGCAAGAAAAATAAATGGTTAAGTGGAAACAGGAAATCTGGTTTTTTAAAATCTTTTCGATGAATGAAAAAGATTTTTTGCACAAACTTTGTGAATAAAAGCTGTTTTATTAATTTTATATTTAAAAAATAAAACAAAATGTATAGATTTTTTTAAGCAAAGGGTTATTGGTAGATGTAAACGTTAGGTCACCCTAGGGAAACTCTATGCTGTGGGTGTCTTGTTTACAGCTCTTCCAATATGGACATTTATAATGGGTGAGAGTGAGTGTGTAATTTGTGTGTGTGTGACAGTTGGTTTGCCTGTGTGTGTGGCGGAGAGTTACGTACTTTTCAGCTTCGGAACTACGTGATTGTTCTTGCGAACTTATTTTCATCTCGAGTACTTTTACATTAATATAATAAAAGTACTTTATAATCCACGTGAGATACAAGAAATATATCCTTATAACTAATGTCATTTATATGTATATATATATATATAAGTTAACCTCTTCTTTAAATAAATAAGTGGTTATTATGACCGACTCAATCGTGATGTTGGCAATGCTGATGCTACCTACGCCTTTCAAGAATAACCCTACAGAGTAGTGGGTTAGACGGTAGCCCTGTAGAGGTACTCACCTCGTTATATATAATAACATTTGCTGATAATCACTATTTTATAATTATTTATGAATACAAAACTGTAACTGGGTTATGTTAATTTACAATTTAACATACATTTCCTTCTATAATACGCTACACGTAAATAAATATGTTGCAGAGAGAACAATCTGACAGGTGCACGGCGGGTGACATTGCGAGGGATGATAACGCGCTTACATTTGTAGCAAAAGCATTGCAGATACATTTATTGTGTACTATCTTTTGTACGCGGGTTTATATATTAAATAGTTCATCGTTATGTTTACATAACTTATACGCCGATTGTAGACGTGTCTTTGGAAGTTGTATTCATCGTCTATGTTATGTAGCTTGTTAAAGGTTTTAATGTCTTTCTTAGTTTTTCATAAAAAAACCTAATATAACCTTATCGTCCCCATCTGTAGTCGCGGCGGATGTTTTTATATACACATTATTTGCCAAGTGATTGATTGTATACTATAGTTGATTTTGGGTTAGTTAGTTAGTCTATTTAATAATGGCCCGATCGATGGTAAATATATGTATAGGTATAAATATTATTATTTTCACTTTTTAAATGTTATCTAGATTTTAATGTTTTCCTTGCGATGCCAATTAGGTACATAATACTGGGCAACTGAAAATTCTGTAATAAAACTCCAATACTCGAGAGATGTCGAGTATATGATTTATAATATCTATGGTAAGTCCCCTGGGAGGATATTATGAATGAATTTATGTACGTACGATGATTTTAAGATCGGTTTTAACTAGATAATATAAGATATTTTGTATGCGTAAATGCGGTGCGTTTGTTTTAATTATATGTTCTATAATAGTATAATTATCGGGTACTTATTCTTGTAATTGTGATAAGAAAGGTTACGTCGATAATTTTGTGAACTGGTAAAAATAGAATCAAACCACAACTTCTTTAACCAAATAATAGTTATGTATTACATGACTATTTGTATTATGCTTAAATATTAACCAAAAATACAGTATTTTTTATTAAAAACTGAATGTATGTTTAATACACCAATTACATTAGTCATATGAAATTGAGGAAAAGAAAAAAAAACAAAGAATATACAATGGAAACAAAACTAGAAAAGTATACTTAATTAACCTTACCTAAACCTCATTAAGAGCATTATATACTGAATGACGGAAACTATTTATACAATTGCAAAATATACTAGTATTGACGTTAACAAGGGAATTATGGGCCCGAGGTAACCTGATAAACCACAATAAAAGAGGTTCTATTGAATTATGTCAAAGGAGTTTTATATATTTTTTACTATTTTATAATGGATTATATCATTTAATATCATAGTTTTTACGTATCATATTAATGTAGCAGCGTTCATAAATTAATAAAGCCTAAAGCTTGGTTATTTCCAACTTCGACATAAAATTGTATTATGAATATATAGACTGTTATGAAAATTTTTACTTCGCCGGATACGCCATGATTCAGTTTGCTTTCCGTGGCATTTTTGATTTTTTGGCACTTAGCAATTTTTTTTAGTTTAGCTTTTACTTTGGAATTAAATAATAGCTAACTATTAAATATTATTACATTCTATGTAATGCTCGATTAATTACTAAACATAAATCACATCTGATATAGCTTTTCGTGGAAAATATTTGACATCGATTAGCTGATAAGAATACTTGTAATTAGGAATAACGTAATTTGCTGGCTACACGCTTACGTTTCTTCCCTATTCTTGTTTTCCTTGTTAAATATAGTATACAGTTAACGATTATTTAGAGGACAAAGATCCCTTTCATATGTCGTCAATTGGCTCAGCATCGGGACTGTTTAATTCTTGAGTAGCCTTACAATGCTTTGTTATTTGAATTGTATGTAACATAACTTTGTATTAAATGTTTATTGTAAAAGAGCATCTATCGAGTTTTTATGCCTATTCTTCACGCTAGATAACTGCTTTCCGAACCGGTGATAGTGTAAAAATTGACGATTCAAAAGTGTCTTTAAAAATACCTACTTGAATAAAGATATTTTTGAGTTTGAGTTGAAAATATGATTTCACTTTCGTTTTTTTACAAAGTCAAGTAAGATTAAGTTAACAACTGTAGCATGCAAAAACCGTGCACCGGTTTATTTATGCCGCGGTTCATTCGCTACAAAAGAAAACATCATAATTTTAGTATTAGCCCTAATCTTAATTTTAAACATTTAACCATTTCGTTCACTGCATTTTAACTGAGGCATTCTATAACTGCATAAATTAATTATAATATTCATGAGTTGAAATGGTCTTGCAAATGCGCTACGCGTAAGGTGCGCTTATAATAATATTGGATATGCAAAATCAATTAGGTAATGCTAACTTGCTTGAATGTACGAACTGTGTAAGCAATCAATTGACAGCTAACTTGTAGTAGTATATTTATTAACTCTTGTTAGCAGAAATAGAAGTTGTAAATTTTTTTTTTTTTTTTTATGTGAGAGGAGGCAAACGAGCATGCCCATGGACACCTGCAACGCCAGGAGGCTTACAAGTGAGTTGCCGGCCTTTAAGGAAGAGGAACGCTCTTTTTTTTTTATTTTTTTTTTATTAGTAAATGTTAGTACTTATGAGTATAACGGGCAGTCTTACCGCTAATAAGCGATCTCTTTCATGCAACTCACAAAATTAAATAATTATAATTTGGATAAGTCCATTAAGTAAGAATACATTAAATTAAGTATAACAAGAAAAATAACTAAATGCTAATTTTAATTAATACATAATTATGAAGTATGATAGTTTATGGATAAGAAATATCGATGATTTAAAAGATGATAAGGAGACGGCTGATGCCGTCGTTATGATTACATAATCAGGAAGTTACAACATAAAATATATCAATTTCATACAGCACTGATATATTACTATGTTTGTAACAGTGTTTTATTAATAGCAGAAGGAATAAGGGGAGGCTTCACGATAACTGTCATGGAGTAAGAATAAAATACTTAAATAACTTTTTTAAACTTACATCTCATCTGTGGTATCCATGGACACGATTCTATGTAAACGAAAAGAAGAGGAATTTAATTATTTCTATTTTAACCAATTTTACTTAATAAAATTTGCGTTTACATAGAAGTTTTATATACACGTAAGAAACGAAGCTTGTAACGGCCTGTGGGGCTTACTCGGTAAAAGTTGCCAATAGATAAAACAAATTAAATATGACAGCTTTTATCGCACGCTGTTAGAATTCCAATTCTTAAATCTGTAAATACATTACCTGTAGCCTTAGTTTATATAGTTTATAGATTTTTTCGAACTAAATTTGAACGTCACTAAATCATCTGAGACGAACCTACACGATACTCAATGGTGATGTCAGAGATGTGCAGTACATAAATGGTGACAATAGCATACCTGATATTATTATGGCATGTCTGCGAAACTAGAGATGATATGAAAATGCTCAGAGTGAGGTGTGCTCACAACTTTGCCTGCACGAGTTTTACTTTTGCTCGAATTGAATTTTTAAAGTACATAATGCGCGATTTCGTCGCTGCGTGTAGCCTAGATTATATCTGAGATACGAAACCAATTTCAATGTATACAGAAATAGATGACATCCTCAAAACGGTGCAATAAACAAAGCGTTAAGGTTTTTCATTTCATAAAAACAATTGAAAAATTAAAATATATATTTCAGGATTTTATACGGGCATCACCAAAAAACAAAAAAGAAGCTGAGTTTCATGCTGGTACTTTTAAGCATGGTCGAGAACTGGCGTAGAGTCATGGTCCTACCTTACTAAATAAAAATAATTGACTTGACTTTCATAAATTATAGATACCATATCATGTTTTTAAATTCAATAATTTTCTTAAAATAATATAGAAAATGTAGAACGCTGATGGTACTATACGTTTCAATAAAAACCACATCCGTCCACATAAAGGCCGAGCTTAAAAGCTTTATTTTATTGACCCCCATAACCTTTATACGTTATTCCCAGTACAAGGTGTAGCTAATCGTAGCTACGTAGCTCCGCATTTCGCTCAGCAACGTATCAATCACTCATAAGATTACAGCAATATATCTGAAGTAATTGCTTAATGATGATCGTTAACAATGCTCCAATAATTACGTCAACAAATACGCGTAGCGATAGCAAATAATGATAAAGGGGAACTTTTTTACATTTTTATAGAAGAGCGGCCAAACGACCAATTGGCACACCATTAAGGTCGTTTTCCTTAAGAAGCTTTTAAGCTCTAAATGAATCTTTGTGTAATAATTATGTGCACTTTGTCACCTTGTTGGAAACGATTGATAAGATTTTATATACTTTTGATATATATTTTTATTTGTATATATTGCGGTGACTTCCTGATCGCCATAAAAATCTCATATTCCCGAATATTTCAAGATATTTATCATTATTGATCGGTGATTTACTTATTTGTTATAATAAAAGTCAATAACAAAAAACGCATAGCGCTGTATTAGGAATCATGTTGCATGATATATTGCATTCAGAAAGAGTTGACACAAGCAAAATTTTCCAAACACTGAAATGTAGTTTTAAATAAAGACGCTGGACCCAAGCTAGGCCATCCATTGTGGGTGTCCCGAAGTACAAGATAGAATGAAAAAAAAATGGTTTTTCATATCATCTAGTTAACTTATTAATATACAATTTTAACAAGCTATATTAGTATTAATATAAGCATCAAATAAGTCTGTGTATGCACGTGCACTTTTTAAAAATTCAGTAACAATTGCAAACATGCCCAAGAAGATTATGTTTATATTACAGATGTTGTAATCTACTAGACGTGGCAGTGTGTTGCCGTGATTGAAAAGCACTCAAACTCATATTATATGGTTTGTTTGTAACATAGTATACGATGGCGCTGAAATGGCGGAACTCTTTGGGATAATTGAATCTGGGGCGTAATGTGTCACTCAGGTTGCTTATCTCTCGGGAATTAATATTGGAGCTACGGCCCTGACGTATATTATTTACATACGTTGTTTTAGTTCAAGGTGACGAAGTTTACAATCAAGATTGAAGATAAGATTTCAATTGGAATATCCTTTAACTATATAATATGATATAGGTAATATTCTCGGAATGATCTGACAATGTAAGTAAATCTTAAAAAAAAAAACACTCAATAAAATAGAATTACAATTATGAGGTGACGCAACCAGTGTTTCGATACATCAGTGACACTTTAAGTCACTAAATAAAATTATTATTACTTTCGATTAAGAAACATGTAAAAATATAGGTTAGAATAATGGATTCTAAGCTTAAGTAAATCTTTAAAAACGTTTCATTTTGTGTATGACACGTGTGTGAAAAATGAAAGAGAAATTCCAGAAAATGTTACGAGAAATGTAATTTGTGGTTACAATAATAAAATTAACCATCTGACCTTGAAATTACATTTTCCCATATAAATTATGTCTACCTTAAAAAAACAACCAGTGATAATATATGATGAGATTTTCCATTTAAAAAGTGTTGGTTGTAGAAAATTTAAGGGTCAAATTGACCTTCTATTACATTTACTGCCACTTCCCATATCAAGCGCGTAGAACTGACGAGATGAACTTGCAAGAAACTCTCTGCCACTCCTTTAAATCGCCAAGTATGTTCTACAGTACAGTTCTACAGAGTTTCAACCATTACACCAGCATCAATATCTATATATAAAAACTTTACCGGTAAGAATAGTGAAATAGGAGCACATATTAACGTTATAGTGAGAACAACCCGCAATACAGACAGTAACTCGAGATGAATCTAGAAAAATTAAGTGTTTTGGGTAGGGCTACTTTTATTCCTAGGGAAATAGTTTACGACTGATGAGAAGACATACTTTATGTTATGTTTGTATGTAGTTTCATAAATATAGGAGTCGTTGCGAAAGAATATGTCAACTATCACTCTGACACGAGAGTTACATTTGATAAATTATTATAATGCAGTGGCAAAAAATAATATAAGGTTATAGGCATGTCAAGTCAGATACATTTGGCCTTATTTATTTCAGATTTATTATATCAATCATATTTGATTTATTTACGGCCGAAGACAAAGACATAAAAATTTAAACGTAATTTTTTTTAATTGTAACGATCGCTTATATTCTTCCGCTATCATTACTAAACCAGCCATAAAAATGTCACATTCGTGTCACTAACGATTAAATAAACATATCATGCGCGGAATGACAGACATATGACATTGATAGTCATGATTAGTTTTTTGTGATGGTTGTCCGTCCTCTTGGGTCAATTGTTGTGAAAAATTACCCAAACGCAAGTGTTAATTGCACTCGTGAAAACCATTTGTGCGCGTGCGTGATCGAACGTACACGACTGACGCACGCTTGAACCAACGCTGCATTTTAAATAAATCATTTAGCGTATTTTTTTTAATCCGCATAACAATTTCTACAACGTAAAGCTAAGCGCATACCACAAGACAAATACAATTCACATTAAGTTTGTTATAATATATTTCCGTAATCTAAACAAAAAACTAATCTCACTTAAATCCAAATACTGTACACACGTATTTAAAAAAAGAACATTCCAAAAGAAAACATTCAATGTAAAAATATTGGTATATTTTTGTTTGGAAGTGAATATTTTACGTTACCATTCAACTTCCGTATTTGAATAGGGTTTAACATATTCTGTGGCCAATCAATGTATTTTATCATATTTCTGTTGATATAATATTTCGTCTCGTTATTACTATAACGTTGTTCAGGGTTACCTTGTGAATTTCATGCGAAATAAGTATAAGAATTGTTCACTTAGTTACTACTTAACTACTGAAGGCCTTATTCGCGTGTAACCATCTCTTCCAGACAACCACATTGACGATAAATATAAGGAAACTTGTAAATGGTGTCCTTCTTGATTGCATTTGTTTCTCGTGTGGGTTTTCTTATAGACCATAAAAATTGTAAAGCGTATTCCTCAAACGGAATACAGTGCCCAGATCAATATTTTCTTAAAACCCGCTTATATATTCAATCTCTAGAAAAGATACGTTACCTTTTTAATCCAGTATGGTAAACATTCGTAGGGGCTAATTAATACAGCATCATTATTTAAAAGAATTCTCGTGGAACTCAGAGCACTCGACCTGCTTCCCTGAATACAATTAAACCTAACGATTGTTACTTTTTTATATGGTTAAATACAGGCATTTTCTTTTTTACGTTACAAAGAACTTGTATAAACAAAAGTTAAGATGTTTTACGATTCAAACTCATTTACATTAGGATAAGTTAAACATGTATTCGTTAACTAAAAGTTAAGTAACGTTACTAAAAACTATCGAAATCAAAGTCAATATATCTTTTTTAACAAAGCTACATAGACAATTTTAAAACGTCTTAAATCTAAGTGATTCTACGCCTGTTCGTACGCGACCAGGCGTAGCAGATGACTTTTTTTGGAAATGATCCTAGTACACTTTTTGAAGCTTAGCATAGCTTATTGTAATAATAAGTTTAAGTTTAAATTGTTGTTATAATAGTAATAGATTATATTTATTTAAATACACACCCTGATATTACAGTCAGAGCCATTTTAGCAGCTTAAACTTACCAATACATCTTCCTTTATAAGACGTACTGTCTCGCACCTGACGCTAATTGGGCGGGCGGTTACTGCAGTGATGTTTTATTGTTCAATTACAGTTATTGCTCAGACTTTGCTTGCTTTTTATTTGTCTATTGAATGAAGCAAATTGACTTTATTATCTGTATAAAGGTGTAGAACATAAAGTATGTAATGTAATAAATACAAGCAAGGACTGTTTTATTTAAACAGGCGAGTGAGAATACTTTTTACAAATGATAAACTGCGACACAGAAATGTTATTATTAGCAACTAATAACCTATTGCACTAAAATATTCTAATAACCAATATTTAACAATATATATGTAAAATCTATCTATTTACAATTGATAGATAGATTATTTATGATACCTTTAGATCTCAACCACGATGTTAACCTTCATACAATCATTTATTTATTTACAATTTATTTCACTTAAACAGTAGAAGTAGATGATCAAGAGCAACGGGTGGTCTTATCGCTACTTAGCGATCTCTTCCAGAATATTGTATGTCATTTGTTAGCAACGATTGTCGTAAAGATATCGATACGTACTCATATAAATAATGTTTCTAACGTAATTAAGTAAAACAATTTAAAAAGTAATTCATCCTCATCATTATTCAGTTCAGTTACTAATTTTATTCTATTTTATTTTATTATTTCTTAAACCCATACAGCATATCAAAAAAGTTTACACAATAAATAATAGATAAAAAACAAAGCCAAAATAAGGTTAGCCAACATAGAAATAAAATATAAATAAAACACTATAAAATAATATAATAACTGATTGAATTATGTTAGATTAAAAACGTGATGTTTTTTTTTTAATTATGTAAAACTGTCTCTATTTATTGAAATCTTTAAGACTACTAATTCTGCAGTCAAACTTGTTCAAGATGTCTACTGTAGTTGCGAAAGTTCACGTCTGGTTAGTGTCAAGTTATGCCACTATTAAAGTATCTTTAATGTTACTTATGAAGTAGTTATGATTTTCTGGGATTTGTTAGAAAAGTTTTTTCATTCATAATTGTTTTGTGTTTATATTAAACTGGATTGTATATAGATTTTTTTTAAATTGTTTAATATTTCTAACGTTCGATTTTAACACATTTGATATAGCTTTCATTATGTCTATTAATTAAAGATTCTTTATAAACTCGAGAAACAATTACGTATTTTATCATTCACAAGATGTTTAAAAGCTATCAATTACAAAGGCACCAGAATCATTTCATCTCGGCTCTAATTCGCAATGAAAGAAAGATAGAAGCATTAGTCTTTATTTTTTAAATGTCCAACGGACATTACAGGACTTTACTAGGAAAACAAGTGCTTACGTTGCAAGGCAAAATAAACCGTCGTCATTGACTTATAAATTTTAACTGTCAGTTATAAACAGGTTTATTGTTACATAGTATTCAGTAGTTGTATTAATTCAAAAAATGACTGTCAATGTTTTGAATTAATACAATACAAAGCGGACGCTGTATTTAAAAATAATACGATTTGTACACGCAAACCGTGATATACCAAAGTTAAATATCGATGCTCATATAAATAAAAGCCAAAGGACAAAGTTATCTGACATCTGGCATTTTTGGAGCGCCGCCAACGAATTGATCGGAAACTCTACTTTACAATAATAAAAAGTTTGTGAACTTCGTTTTTATCGTTAAGCTAGAGGCCGGTTTGAGAAGCTAATCAGAGTTTAAAGCTTTCGTTTGTTCATTTTAATTCGCTTACAGTGTTCAGCACGTGTGAAGAAATGTTTTTATTAT
This sequence comes from Leptophobia aripa, assembly GCA_951799465.1. Taxonomy (NCBI): domain Eukaryota; kingdom Metazoa; phylum Arthropoda; class Insecta; order Lepidoptera; family Pieridae; genus Leptophobia; species Leptophobia aripa. Next base: position 6,370,993 of record OX637268.1, on the reverse strand, counting down.
TGTATCGTCATTGTTGTTATGAGTTGTGGGGACTTATATATATATATATATACATATAATAATTTTAGTAATAAACAATCTATTCGTGTTTCTTAATAAATAGGTGCAATCAAAGCCAAACCAATTTCTATTATAACCGACCTTTTAAAGTTGCCAATAATAATATTAATCATTGGAGATGAAGTAGAGGAGAGAGTAACAAGCTGCACCTGTCTTGATAGTATCGTGTCGACACCTGGAGGAACAGACTTGGACATAACTTCCCGGATTAACAAAGCAAAAGGAGCCTTTGCGTGTCTCCGTCCGATATGGCAGTCGAAACACCTCACTCGTAGAGTGAAACTAAGAATATTTAACTCCAATACTTGGTCATACTTTGCGCAGAGATCCGTCCCATATCCCAAGACAAGCCTTGGATTGGAATCCTCAGGGACGGCGCAAACGAGGCCGACCCAAGCAGACCTGGCGGCGATCTGTCATCGCGGAATCCATACATATGGGTCTGACTTGGAGTGAGCTTAGACGAAAGGCTACAGACAGAGCAGAATGGAGTAGGGTCTTATCTGCCCTATGCTCCGAAGTGTGGCCTTAGGACTCTAGTAAGTAAGTAATAATGTTATTTAACTCAATCGTTAATTTAGTTTATATTAATATGACATACATTTCTGTGTTTAACTAAAAACAACGTCTAATTGTGTCCTAAGGCACCGTGACAGAGAGCTGATATGCCGTTTCTATATTCTTCTCTATCTGAAGACTTTCACCTAAGCTCACTCCAAGTCAGACCAATGGACATGGAAAACAACGTCTAACTAGAAACATTTTAGTGAAGGAATAACTTAGTGGCATTTAGCCTTTTTTATTCTTACTACAGTTTCCTTCCGCGGCTACAGTCGCCTGGGATGTTTTTGTGCACACGTTTACTTGCCAAACGTTGGATTGGATTTTTTCAGTTGATTTTAGGTTATTACAGTTCAGGCCAAGCCTCCCATTGGGACCCTCTTTTCCTGTAGTTTTCTTATTCAGCGGCATTCAGCTTATATAGTTGACCAGTTTATAAGCTGCCTTGTATTCGTAGGTCCCATAACTCATCACGTGGTCTATATAAAAGAGAGTGGAAATTGCACCTGTATTCTGCAAGCAATTCTTCATTGTCTTAGTAGAAAAATGTTGTAATTTCAGAAATGAAAGCAAACAAAACATGTTTTCTCCAATTTATATATAAACAATAAGAGCCAGTTAAATTTTGATGATACCAATATCGCGAAGTTTTCATACATTTTCCACTAAATTCAAAATAAGGTATTGTCTTGGCCAATATAAATGGTACCCTTGAGGTACATATTGTGAGAATTATTACCTAGTATATTTAAGCTGAACTGAGCGAATAATACAATAACACAAAATTTAATAAAACCTCAAACATTTACAATATACCGGAGTTTTATATACACGGGCAGGAGCTGTGTTTATTTGAACAAGATAATTGATTTGACGCTTTAGATAAAATTAATACTACGAGAAAAAGACGTCACTATACTGAATTGTTTTTTACTTAATCATATAACAGTATACAATTTTATGTGATGGCAAATCAAGTGTAATAATGTTCCTAATATCAATCAATCAAAAATATCTTTATTCACATAGATGTATGGTACAATTGTGTATCGTTAAAAAAACAAGAAAATTGACTCTATATTTACTGCCAGTTCCCAAATCATGGGCGTAGAACGGACGAGAACTGGCAAGAAACTCTCCGCCACTCCTTTAAATCGCCAAGCATGTTTCACAGCGCGGTTGGAAAGATCAGCAACCATTACACCATGCACAAGCGAATTTTATATTATATAAAAACAAATCTACATTTTATAAAGGTATATTGTATATGAATATTTTACTTACCTGTTAAGTTTCTTTATTCACTTAAAAACCAATTTCATTTAAAAACATACTTTATTAAGATTATAGACAGACAGAAAATATTCACAGATATACATCGTGTAACAATATATTATTCAATAGAGATAAAAAATCATGAGGTTAGAACTTGTAACCTTAAGGTTACATAGAACAATTTTAATGGACATAAGCTGAAATAAGTTAAACAATTGGTAGACCCATATAACGTCGAGGTTAAAACGTCCGTCAGATGTCGCTGGGAATTACGTGCTACGAAAACTAAATTTTGATATTGGATAGATTTAACATTATAAAGGAGTTTCTTCAGAGAGTTAAAGAAAATTTCTGATTATTTTCCCTATTTAATCAAGTTTTTCATGCGATTGGCGACAAATTGAAAACTACAGGATTTGTTACATATTTTTAAATAGCCATACATCTTGGTTATATGCACCGATAGTACACGCTTTACATTTACCTAATTAAACTATAAGTACTTATTCTAGAGATCTTTTCATTGAGCTTTTTTTTTAATAACATCGATATTTTTGTTAAACAGCGTTATGAAGTGCACATAACGCGTTAAATATTTTCCCCTAACATTTATAACAATTACATGAAGATTTTTCAAAAACAATTACCTCCTTCTAGATATGGCCAAAGGTTGATAAAGTTTAAGCATGAACAAATTGGTCCCATCCAATGCTTTATGCAATTTACATTGTTTTTGGAAATATTGAAATGTAACAAGAATAGATAAGTATATATTTTCCACTACTGCGCTTTTCGTAAGACATTTCTTACCACGCACCATCACGTTATGGAACCAGCTGCGCGCCACGGTATTTCCGAATCATTACGACTTAGAATCCTTCAAGACAAAAGCGTACCACTCCCTAAAAGGCAGGCAACCCACTCACGAGCTCCCAGCCAAGTGAGTGTCTATGGGCGGCGACTTCACCTTAATGCTGGGCCCCCTGCTGGTTTGCCCTCTATTCTATATAAAAAAAGGTGCGGTTCCACCCTTTTGCATAGTTAAATATCATTTATTATTAGTATCTTTTGTCTGATTTGTAGTCTTTTACATACCACATATATATCCATTTAACCGCATACACAGAGCGAAGGATCATAAAATTGGCTTTAATTTATAACATAGGGCGCCTGACAAGCCTGCCAAAAATACAACACACCGCCCATGGTCACCCAGTATAAAATAATAATTAATATTAAGTAGAAAATTGCGACGCGTTAAAAATGCCCATTTATTTGATTAAGTTATCTGCTATTAAAGCCGAAAGCGCATAATCACTCTTATACGAAAGACATTAAAACTTTTTAACTGTTCCTTATATAAACTTGTGACAATTTCAATATATTTTATATTATTGATTTAATTATACATAACCATTGATATATAATCATTGATTCATCATGACCAACTTAAACAATTTTTAAAAAAAACACATTAAATATAGTAGTGTTTTTAACTCAACAGAGTTTTCTTCATGAAACACAATGTTTCGCTGTTATGGAGATAGGGCGTTATTTGTGTTTCTAACGGCGAAATCGTGTAGATAAAAGACAAGATTAGCTTAACAATAAGTGTATTAGGGTTAAGTGTGTCTCTGTTCCGAATAACCCTCACTCATCGTAATTACTAGTATAAAACGCCGCCTAAGCCTTTCGTATAACTTCCATAATTAAAATAAAATAAGTTATGCTGTTTTGCCATTCTCAACTGGAAGCTTTATCCGTAGCACCTTTTCTTACACAAAATTTTCTTACGATTAAAAATATGATTCATAACAAAGGCAAATGTTAATAACCTAACAATATTTCAGCAAAGCAATGTGTGTAAGCTTTAATTGTGACATTAAATCATGAAGAAATTACCAACGAAATAAAAACTTATAATGTGCAATTGTTACTGAATACTACACGTCCTTTTGTCTGTTTGGGCGTTGGACCTGACGAGACGATTCAAGTTGAGCTTTGGGCTGCCACCCACACCATCATCGCTTTTGGCACACGTCTTCGTTCTCATTATCATCAGATCGGTTCTTATACTCGGTCGTCTCACGTTGGGCGCGACTACACCGCACGCATCGGACAATCTTCTCTTAATAGATAGAGTACATTTCTTACTTCTACTACTTTGGCTACTGGTGGGGGGTAGTGTACATGGACTCCCGAAGGCAGCGTTCACTCTCTTATGATGATTTGGAGCCATTTCTAATGGTAAGTTTGCAACAACAAAGAGTTCGTAGAATAAGTCATCGACGTGAAAGTTTCTCTTCGCTGATGTTTCCATGAAAACGCAAGTGGAGTCTTGAGTTGCACAGTAGGCGGTCGCCTCTTCCGGTTGCACCGTTCTATAAACAACAAAACTTTGTTATCGGCAAAAGTTAATGTGTAGCGAATGCAAATGCTTTTGAAACTATTATGCTAACAATTGCAAATAATAATTATCTATCGTCGTAAAAATTAATGTATCATATTCTCGTGTCTTGGTGATTGCTAAACTTCTTCAAAATGGCACGACCGACTTGAAGTTTTGTGGGTATGTTAGGTCTGAGACTCGGTCAACATCTAGACCCTTTAATGTCAAGGCTGGTCCGCCCCTTATTTATGAATATTTTAACTTTTTTAAATTACAACCCTAAATTATTACACTATTTTTTTATTTTTAAACTTTTTATTTTATTAGGAAATATTTTTATTTTGTCTTGACTGATATCGACCAACCAGACAGGCACACTGAAAGTTGATGTCGCGTCGCGAAGTGAGTGCGTTGCCGGCCTTTAGGGAGGCAGGCCTTAGGAATTAGTACGCTCTCTTCTTGAAGTGAACGATAAGCTTACGTTTTTGTTATTTATTCTTAATGCACAAGGTATTTACAATTAGTACCTATTAGTTATTTATTAATTTTGCTTTTCTCGCTCAGCGTATAAGCATTGCGATTCAGCGAGGAAATGCCGCCAACATTATGAATACCCTGCCACAAGGACCAAACTTTTTGATGTGTTTTCAGGTTTGTTTTGTTTATTGTTCATTCTTTTTGATTTAAATAGTTTAAGGTTTATACAGGTTTACTAATATTGTTTTACACCTTTCGCCCACTTACATATACTAATAAACAGCATACAAAAACAAACTCGCTAATCCTCAGAGAATACGGCGGCGCCGCACTAAAAAAGCTTTCTTTGTTATCTGCTTAAATGTGGCTTGAAACAAACGATGTCGCTGACTTTTGTTTTTAAACTTAATTATATATATATCGGCGCTTAGTGATTTGAACACCTGGTTACAACACAACTGATCTCAGAAGCGAACTATCGTCGTGAAGGACGATAAGATTCTTATTTAAGTAATAATCTTGTGATATAAATACTTCTTAATTATGGAGCCGGACAACGCTCTAACATATATATACAAATGTAGGTTGTAACAGTCCACTCATTAGATGCCTGTCATCGATGAACTGTGCTCTGAGGTCATGCGACGCTGATCCATTTAGTGATAGTCTCCATGACTTCAGACGCAAATTGTTGCAGACCATGTTTCGCCAATAGACTCCAATTTAAGAACGTTCATTTATTGTTTTATTTTTGTGTGTGGAGTCTTCTTTATTTTTTGTTTTATATACAATTGTTTTGTTGTTTAATTAAAATTGTTCATTGTATGCATTGGATACTGTGTAATGCTGTGCATTCCTATAATTTATGCACATACATGTCTTGTGTGTTTTTTTGTAATTTTGTTCGGGTTGTGTTTGTATGTGAGTTGTTGGTGTGCCTTATTAAATAAATAAATATACTACTACTAGTATATATAGTTTTAAATTTATTTTCCGATAAGGAATGTCTACCATGTTCATAAACGCAAACAACAAGCACGCACCGATGATTAAACAACTTGGTAATTTCCCCTTGCGTGACGGACAGCAGTAACATGTAAGAAATAAAAACCACTCTGACATTACATTATTAGCATTCTGTTTTAACGAGAAATACGGAAAAGCAAAAGTCCGTTCACCGTAATAGAACCTGTAACAAAACATAAGAGATATGGACGAAATCAATCGATGGATTATTTGCTTAAGTATCTAATATTATCGTATTCTATTCGAACTCAAACACAAAATATCTTTATTCATGTAATTCATGTAAGTCTTTATAAAGACACTTTTGAATCGTTAATTTTTACACTGCTAAAGAAGGTATTCATCTACCAAGAGGAACCGGCAAGAAACTCGATAGCTGCTCTTTTAAAATAAACAATTAATACAAAATTATGTTACTCACAATTCAAATTCAAACAAAGCATTGTAAGGCTACCCAAGAATTAAACTGTCCCGATGCTGAGCCAATTGCCGACACATTATTTGATTAGTATCTACTTAGTTAGTTATTGTTATAAACTAAAGAATGTTAAAGTACGTTTATTGTATTGACCAATAAAAGCAGAGCTAGGAGTGAAATCTGATCACCATCTTGTTGTGGTGACAGTGTGTTCGGGGTTCCCGTCAAAAGGCCAGATCAAAATGCCTTTGGTAAACCATTGTACAGCACGGTTGACCGAGTTGAGTCGTCGACACATCAATTTAAGTGAGAACGGTGCACTGAACCTGCACTTATAATTGTATACTTGATTACAATGTAACACGTATTTCTGTGCTCGCACATACCCCATATCATGACGCCCACTAAGCTCAATCATGATGCTTCTACTCCAATAGCGATGTCAGAGAGCTATGACACCGCTTAATCGGGGATACAGCGTGCAATGAATATATATAAAGCATACAAAAATGAACGCATTAAACGCGACTATCTCTAAGCCTCTGAGAATACGGCGGAGCCACATGAGCGCAGCTTTCTTTGTTATCTTACTCCCTAAATGTGTCTTTTGCAACTCATTCGCTGACATTTGTTTTTAAACTTTAGCCCTGTGTATGGTTATTAGGATTATTTGTTTTGAAGTTGTGCATATTTGAAAATAAAAAAAAGTGTTTTGTAGACCTATTGTGTTATAAAATGTTAATAATAAATGCTGCTTTATCTATAGTCACACAAGACCTGATTGCTTTAACATTGATGTGGCTATTCTAAGTGGCTTACGCTGTATTATTCACTATACGACTTATTTATGTCCTGTTCACGGCAGCACATAGATAGATAGCATTACATATGAGGCAAAGTGTTTCTCCAGACTGGGAAGATTTTCTTACTAGTTTGAGTACTTTTTAAATTTGACTTACTTAACTTCCCTGTCACATTTATTGCCCGCGATGGCCATGGGTACCCTCGGAGCTTGCCGTCGTCCGCGACAGTTGCCGCTGCTCGCACTCGCCTTGGTCTCCAGGATTTGCTCACGCAGTCGTATGACTTCATCGAAGGACTCTCGGCAGTCCATTGCGAATACTAGGACAAATAAATCACCTGTAACAAATTAATTATGTTAATTAACTAGAAGATGCTAAAAGAGAAGACTGGGGTGGAAGAGTTAAACAATGTCATATGGTTTTAACTAGTGAGCAACATATCGTTACGTTATTAAAAGCAGTGTATATCAAATGAAACATTCAATACGACTTGTACTCGACAACTCAACATACGCGGGATCAGCAAAAAACGTTGAGGGAAATTGTGTCACAGCAAAAATGTGTTTATGACATAAATTTTCTCACTTCTGTTGTTCTGTTACAATTTATAGATAAAGACCATTATGGAATAGTTAATGGGCTGTGAGTTGTTTTTCAATGTGGTTTAACAAAACCAGTGACAGGACACTGTCATTCGTTTAAAACACATGAACGTGGCAAAATGTTCCACAAATGCTCGAGTAAATTTTAAAAACACTTCGAACACTTCAAAGCGCAAACTTCCGCGTAATTTAAATTGAATAAATATTTTTAAATTTCCGAATTCGAAATTCAATTTTAAGTTTAGAAAATTTGGCGAACAATCTCGCGAAATCGTATTAAACTTCACGGCGTTCTATATTCAAACATGTGAGAATGCTTTAAATCGTTGACAATCGAAGTACTCTAAACTTCATACAGTCTATGGAACTAAACACCGCTAATATGATCTATATAACTTTTCAGATAACTCGGATTTTATTATTTTATTATTTAATCTTCTACCTTTTAATAAAAATTAAAATGTGATATTTTCAAAGGTACCTATTATCTCACAATACTGTCAAATAACTCTCTTTCATTCACGTATTATTTTCGTTCGGTATTTATACGATTTAAAATATTTGCCTCGAGTGCTTTGTTTCATGTTACTCATTAAAATAAAACCTCTTTAACGGATTTTTTCACGCGTTTCAAGCTAAAGAAAATAAATTTTATTTTAATCTGCTCTATGGATATGCAGATAGGATTAGAAAAGCATCGGTACATGCGAAAGCTGCATTCGTACTTCAGAATCCATTTGGAAACTACTATTGGCGTAACGGAATTCTAATCAGTCAGTGCTTAATAGGAACGTATGGGAGAGAACCAAGTTAACATGCGTTAACGTTTCATTTTCTCCTTTTAGCTCTTTGCAATGTATATTTCAAATAAGATAACTTTTAGTGTCAAAAACTATAAACCTATAAAATATTCTATCTAGGTAATAAAAATAAGCTCGATATTTTTTTATAGAAGAGGGGGCAAACGAGCAGTAGGTCCATCATAAAGCTGAAGTCGTCGCCCATAAGCACTAACGTGGCAGGGTGCTCGCGAGTGCGTTGCCGGCATTTTATGAAGCTTTTGTCTTGAAGGAACCTAAGTCGTAATGGATCGGAAATACCGTGGCGGGCAGCTGGTTCCATAACGTGGTGGTGCGTAAATGTCTTACGAAACGCGCAGTGGGGAAACGACAGACATCAAAGTGATGAAAACAAAATATATACATCACAAAGCAATTAGATAAAACTATAGATGCATCCTAATACTTATTTCACATATAAGATACATAATACATACAAAAATTCAAGGAAAAAGACTATATAAAATTAAACTATAGAAGTTATTTATACTCTGCCAACAAAAACAATAAAACAACCATTGAATTATCATGTAGCAAGATTTTAATTCTCATTCCAAATTAAAGCTGATAGCAGGAATCACGCAAATAAGTATAGGTATAATAAAATATGTTACTAATTCATTATTTTAAGCCTATATGACACGAGCATTATATGACGGGTTGATTGATTAGGTTAATTATTTGACAAACCAAGATGTGTTTGAATATACAACTATTTAATTAATATAATTTCAGACTAATTTCACATGTCCTGTGAAGGCCGGAAATCCAGTGATTTAATTTAACATAAGCTATAGTCCAGCCCAGTGATGTTTTCTAAATAGTTTTTTATAACCGTATCATAATTTAAAGTTTATAGTGCCACTTAGCCGTTATATAAAATCTTCAAGGTGTTACGAATACTTAAAGTTGTCTAACGATACTAGTTAATCGATGTCTCGCAGGTGTTGGGTTGTTAAAACTTATAGCTTTGTGTCTGGATAAGATTATTACTGGCTATAATATTTTATATACCTATTTTATTTTTACGTTATTTAATGATAATATAAATATGTGTACAAAATACGATCTGTATGATGTTGCAATTTTCTGAGAGCAAATATATAATGACATTGACAGGAGACACACAGATGAGCCAGAGGAGACACACAGAGCACAAGATGGCGTCATAGGCATAGACTACAAATTTGCAGATTATCTATAAATTGCACCTTAATCCTATTTTATCAGCGATTTTTGTGGGACACAAAAGCTTCAATAACTTAAAAGGTTATTAAGATGATAATTTTCTTCTTCTATCTGTTGATTTGTTCAAACCTTTTAAAGTATAGTTATGTTTATTACATAATATGTTAACGAAATAATTATATTATAATACATATAAATAATTATCACTGAGATAAACTAAGCAGTAATGCCTCATTTAGTACTTATATTTTTATAAGGAATATATTATTAATTAAGAGGACCACTCTTTAAGGAAATCGTAAACTAAATACCTGTAGGCCATAGGCATTTTTCAAAAAGAAATGTTAATTACATTCAACGCTTGTAACAAAAGTACGAAGAGACTAAACCTTATACAAATAAATTGTATATAAACAAGCCGGAAGCTTGATGAAGCTCCATATAGACGATGCAGAAACTGGGACAAGATAATTGCCGTAGAGATTGCTCCGGGCATCGACAGGTGCCTAATCTAGTCCCAAAACTATGCCACGTGATAATTAAATGACGTTGGCATACTATATCCAATATTAATGTATATAAGTAAATTTAATGGGTAAGATCCAAGACTTATTTTAAGTAAGGAAAGTCCTCACAAAACATGAATACATTTTAAGGCCTTAATGGAAACCTATAATATATTATAATATAGTCTTTCATATAGGTAATGGGTTGGTTGTTTAGTAAAAACTACCAGTATTTTATATATTTCTACAACTACTGCTTAGAAACGTATGATAGAATAAGAAAGAACTTGTTCTGCAAATACAAGGATCATCTTTGTTACAAAACTGAAGAAAATACTTTTTTTTTAATATTATTTGAATGGAATAGACTTGTTATTAGTAACAGTCTGTTAATTTATTACCAATTTGATAACGATTCCTCAATTTTCTCGAACTGCAAGAGTTCAGTTCTGTCAGCTTTGACACGGGTATTGTTTGACGTTTTCGCTGACAGTTTTGGAACATCACTCAGGTAATTTTCCAGTGATTTACGAATATTATTAATCATTATTTACCAAAGCTTTGAACAATTTTGTTAAAAAAGTATTGAAACAATAAAAAAATGCACCTAAGCTAACATTGACTATTCACAAATAAGTATTTCTGTTATAAAAACAGGGAATTTCATGTCAAACATTACTAACAAATGGTATAACTGGTGGATATTCCAAATTTTTAAAACAGCTTTGATAGTTTTGACCAATATTCTATAATCTATATATGATATTTTTTTATATAAACTATGTCGATAATTAGTTAAACAATTAAGGAAGGTCTCACAACCCTATAAGCGGTGCACTGAAGTTGTCGGCCATACAACATGGAAACGCCAAGAAAGCTGGATTGACAACGAGGTTATCAAATACGATATTACAATTGCACTTTTTTACATTATTTTATCCATTTATAAAGTAATCCGTCTACTATCTTTAAATGTTACACGGGTGTTTGAACGCCAATTCATTTGAATGAAATGAAATTGGAGAGCATTACAAACATAGCACTGAATTCAGGGTCAAAGGCGGTTAGAGGGTTGAACTAATTACATATTTCACGGTTTCAATTACACAATCGCATTTGTAAATTTGATATTCGGGTATTGTGTTTGGTATATATAATATTAACATTGTTTAACTCAAATTTGGTGAATGTTTCCGATTTTTATTGAAATACTGAGAAAGTTGTTTTAGATTTAGTTTTGGTAGTAGATTGTAGGTCGTAGATCCTATTTGAATTAAAATAAACTTAGAACCTAAAAATTTGATAAAAAGATAAATTTGCGTATATTGTTTTTTTTAATAGTCACCTGGGACAGAAAATTACAATTGAGCCAAACGTAAGACGTATAAGTAATTTAAAACTAGTTTACTAATAGAAATACACTACAATACATTAGTACATATGAAAGGGAACGCACTATACGATACAATTAATATTATTTTTTATGTTAAGTCTATATATATGATGGGTATGAGCATACGTCTTTATAACAAAGTCCCAGCACTTATAACCAAATTGACTTCCGAGAAATTTTAAACGCGCGTAAAGGGTATTTTGGTTGAAAAGGCATACTATACCGTAAACGAATATTTAGAGGACAAAGATCCCTTTAATGTGTCGGCAATTGGCTCAGCATCGGGACAGTTCAATTCTTGAGTAGCATTACAATGCTTTGTTATTTTAATTGTCAGTAGCACAATTTTGTATTATTTGTTTATTTTAAAAGAGTATCGAGTTTCTTGCCGGTTCTTCTCGGACTGCCTTCCGAACCGGTGGTAGTGTAAAAATTGACGATTCAAAAGTGTCTTTATATAGACCTACTTGGATAAAGATATTTTGAGTTTGAGTTTGAGTATGAAAAGTAACCCATTGATGTCGACTTCAATATATGAATATGTTTTATATGAGTTTGAGCTAAAAAGTAGGTATAAATTACAGTGCCCTGTAGCTTCGTGCTTCAATGAAACCTCTCATAATATGTAAAATAGCGGTGGAGGGTCGTTTTGTATGAAATGTATGTGGAACCTTGTTAAAGTAATTAAAAGTATGTTTTATGTCGAGATCAGACAGTAGACATGGCGTTTACGTTTCAGTATAAAAATGTATTAACGACGCGTATATACTGGAATTATATATTCCGATTTATTTTATATGTTCATATATCTTTCATATAATGTAATGTCACTCTCATGTCTGAATTTTAATTCACTTCAAATCAGTACTTAGGGATTATAAATAGTTTTAAAAAAATCTCTATTAAAAATAAACCGATTTTAATTAATCACATTAATCGACAAGGTATGTATAGATGAAACATGTATAATATAGTTATATAGGGTGATATTTTTAACGGATATAAACATGATTTAATTCGTAGTTGGCCCTCTATGTAATATAATTAGTATCAAGTTTAAAGAGGTTTTTATCTACACGTATGATATTCGCTAAAACTCACTTACCAGTTAAAAAGGAAAGACGTCTCATCGCTGGGAAGGGGTGATTCCCCGAAGTATCCAATAAGTCGAGTTGGTACACTTCACCTCGTATTCTATATAATTTGCGATGAAAGTCCTCTATAGTCGGTGTATAGCTGTCCTCAAACTTGTTCCCCAAGAAACGGGCCACCAGGGATGTCTTCCCGACTCGAGCTGACCTGGACAAAGGATTAATTAGGATTTAACGAGCGAAAACATTTGTGGAACTCTGTTAGGTATAGTTTTAAGTCAATAGATTTGTTCTAAGTATAATGTTAGTAGTTGGAGCATGGTGAATAGTTGCAGCTATTGAAAACCGTACTGTAGAACATACCTGGCAATTTAAAGGGAGTGGCGGAGAGTTTCTCGTCAGTTCTTCTCGTCCGCTCTACGACCTTGATGGAATTTGGGCATTAAATGTTATTGTAGGGTCATATATATATTTTTTATTCGTATGAATTAAGATATCTTTGTTTAGTACACTAATGTGTACCAAATCAAAACAAAAATGCTATAATAAGCATATAACATATTATTTAGAACTTTTATTATAACATCACCTTCTTTATGTGTTGTTTGATATTGAGAAATAAAATATATAAGCTTTTACACTAATGATAATTAGAATTTGTTATAGTGATTCATTTCATAATTATCTTAAGGCCTAATAAACCTAGTTTTTTAGGTTAACTACATTTCATATCGATGTTTCACATAATTAAGTGCAATTAGTATTTCCGTTCAGTTTGGTATTTGACCTTTTGTATGAATATAAACCGGAAATAGCTCGATTGGCTATCGACACGTGTACGTCACATCTATTACTACAGTCAGCTGAAATTGCTAGTTTTTTAATGAGAAATCCGGTTAGCGCTGGTGTTCGTTTCTAAACAAATTTTCAATTACTCATAATGAATTATAAAATATAACGTATCATTACGACATCTTTACAGATTGTATGAAATCTTTTTGCTTTAAAATTTCGCTTTAAATATATATAAGTTTCAATTTGCGAGTGTTGTCATTTAAAAGACTCAATTAATTAATCTGATACATATATTTAATTGTAGTTGAAAAGTATTAATTCTCGAATCGTTATAAAAAAACGTTTGAATACATAAATAATAAAAGATTTGGGTATAAAAAGAATTTCGAATTTTTTTAGATGAGAAATACAAGGATACCTTTTCACGGTTAAAAAAGTAAGATATCTTGGGGAAATATATACGTTGTAGGGACTTTGAATGGCTCACAATTTTTTATTCACCATTTTGATTTTATCCCGGAAAAAGTAACGTTTACATTACATTCACCTTATTTTTAACCACCTTCGAAAAGGCATACGAAAAATAATCCTTGTTTTGAATAGGAAAAATACCGTAACACGATGCATGCCAGCCTTTATAAACTTTTTTTAAAGATCCCTTCTGTCTACTTTATCTTCCCTTCGATAGTGCTTCGCGGAATCAACTTTTTTTCACATCGCTTGGTGACAGCTTAGTTTGTAAGTTCCATGTATACCTTACCTAGTATTTAAATTATTTTATATAACCACGTGTAAAGTTACGGGTCATATTTGAAATACTAAAAACTACAATACTTATTACTAACATATAGTAATTAGACACAGATTATTACTAATTATTACTAATTATTATTTCGTTAATATGTAATTACTTTACGATTAACTTTTGGCAGTAGTTGTTGTGTGTATTCGTTATGTTGGTTCAGATAAACGTATTTCTTGTTCTAGTAAGCAGTGCTATCACTGTGCAAGTGATAATCCCTAAAGGTATTTTGGAAGGTGAGATATTAAATAATAATTATGGAGATCGCTACTACAGCTTCAAAGGTATACCATATGCACAACCACCTGTTGGTGATCTAAGATTTAAGGTATGATGTTTTTCTATTACAATATTAGTGTATGTGGATGAGGGGAGCTTCGTTTCCTTTACTTTATTACTTGTTAACCCATAAGTTATTACTATTTTGTTTTTATACATGTTTCGCATTTTCAATATTGTAACAACATATAAAGAAATATAATATTATACACGTGATATATACACAAAAAAATATTAAAAAAAAACAATAATATACAAAGCAAACCACAAAACTAAAATTTAAAAAGTTTGTTCCTTGTGGCAGCGTACTCATTATTCTGGTGGCATTTCCTCGCTGTATAGCGATGCTTATACGATGAGCGAGAAAAGCATCAGCTCTTGAATCCCCGGTACTGACTACCAGGCTCCAACTTATACCTTTTCGTTTAAGTTTGTTAATACAATAGTTTCTATGTTAAATATTATATTTTTATGTTAAAACTAATAATAAAAAAGCGTTACCAACTTATAAGTGGCAAATATCAGTTAGGGCTTAATAATTAGTTCTACGTTGTTAGTTAAATGTATATCTGTATTAATTTTCTTTTTAATTGTATTGTGTCTGTGTTTATAGCCGCCAAAGCCTGTGAAGCCATGGAACGAAGTAAGACAAGCTAAACACCCAGGAAATACTTGCTTTCATTTTGATTTATCACCAATAGGATATGAAGATTGCCTTTACCTCAACGTGTTTTCTCCAAATATCACAACAGAGCGACTCTACACCGTCATGGTTTGGATTCACGGTGGAGGTTTCATAAAAGGCAGCGGAGATGAGTATCAACCGGATTTCATCATACGAAAAGACGTTGTTTTAGTCACATTTAATTACAGACTACAAATTCTAGGGTTTTTAAGCCTCGGCACCAAGGATATTTCAGGAAACATGGGTTTAAAAGACCAAGTCGCAGCGATTAAATGGGTCAAAGAGAATATTAAATTCTTTGGAGGCGATCCTGATAATATAACAATTTTTGGTCAAAGTGCGGGCGCGGTAAGTGCCTCATACCATTTAATCTCGCCAATGACTGAGGGGCTTTTTAAAAGAGCCATAACGCAAAGTGGTACTGCACATAGTTGGTGGCCAAGGTCATTTAGACCAAGGGATACAGCTATTCAAATGGCTCGACAAATGGGATGCAATTCTACTAATGTTGAGGAAGTATATCAATACCTGAAAGCCCAACCTCTTGATGCATTTAACAAATGTGATATATATACAACTTATTCGCAATACGCTAAAGAATCACCCAAACTCGCTTTTGGTATTGTTTCAGAGGAGAACTTAGGAGATGTGTATTTTCAAGGTGATATTTATGATGTTTTGAAACAGGGCATACATACGGATGTAGATGTCCTCAATGGATATACAGCTGATGAAGGAGTTCTCTATTTTATGGCGAATACGAATTTCTCCAGAATATTCGATCAAGCCAATCAATTCTTGGAGTTTTTCGTTCCCGAGCTATTGGTACTTAATGTCCCGCTGGTAGAACAAATAGATATCGGAAACACAATGAAAAAATATTACATGAAAGATGACATTATATCAACAGAGAGTGTTGAAAAATTGTTGCGATATATCGATATGGATATGATATACAGTACTTTAATGTGGCAGAAGTTTGTTGCAGCGACAAAGAAAAATAAAAATTATTTGTACAAATTCACATGTGTAACGGAGAGGAATGTTTTTGCAAATATAAACAACGCAAGCAATCTGTTTCGAAGACGCTTAGTGTCGCATTCTGATGATCTCGCGTACTTATTTCCGATGAACATGGCATGCGACAATTCGCACCAATTTAAAATTATCGACAGGGTCACTACACTATGGACTAACTTTGCAAAATATGGGTACGTACCAAAACTAATATGAATAATACAGTGTACACTCTATATACCGATACCGAAGGGTCTGTGCATTTTATGGCCTTATAGAGAGTGGTCGTTTAAAAGCAAGAATAAATATCATTGTATGGAATACAAACTAAACCAACCAAAGCCAATTCATTTCGACGCTTTAGGGAGTTTGTTGTTAAATTGAGTGACGTTATATGGGTTTTACACTGTAATTAAAACAAAATGTTTCTTTTAAAATATTAACAATAACGACCATTTTGAAATGCATTAATAATTAATCAAATCATCAACACTAACATAGGATCTACGTCTAAATTCAAACTAATTAAAACGGATCAAAGGAAAATAAATTTAACTTGTAGAGCTTTGGCGCAACGCTGAATGCTGATCAACTATTGTGTTTTCAGTGATCCAACACCAAACGACAGCTTCGATGTGAAATGGTTTCCATATACGTTAGAATCACAAAAGTATCTTGATATAGGTAATACGTTGAAAACAGATGTATATCCAGAAAGAGAGCAAGAAGAATTTTGGAATGAAATATTCATGAAGTATTTACCATACGTAGTCATTAAATAAATCCATATTAATACATACATTGAGAGGTTCTCAATACATTTAATTTGATTGCAATTTTACCGGAGTGTAACGGTTAGATTGGACTTACAACGATGCTTATTAAGTGATTTTCAAGTTGTGACGTGTTTGGCACCGCCTAGATAACCCCGTGATTCAATTGCCAGCAAAAAGAAACAAATGGTCAACTTGGAACAAAACCACTAACATATTATTTAAAAATATACTCTTAGTCTTATGTAAAGTACTGCTTTGTCTCTTTCTATAGAATTGTTTACGAAATAAAAAAATAATATTAAAACATCTCAGTTTAAATGGTTAAATTACTTTATATGTTAATAATTTTTCTAAATTAAACCTAGGCTTAAATACATAAAACTCGTTAAGGTTATCAGAGATAATTTTGAGCTTCAATTTTATAGATAAAGTTGTACCTAGTTTATTATGATAAGGAATTTTCTCATAACTGTAATCAATTTGTATTGTTTCAAGCTGCTTTTTGGTTAAATACACATGATAATAACGGTGTCTGACAGTAGAATAAAAATTCAATTTCCGTCTCTAAGAAACTTTCGTCTTTTTCCTACAGCGTTATTGCTAAAAGCCTTTTTCTTTTTACCACAGAGCATCAAATAACACTTTTAAGAGCACAGCATCTAAAAGATTGCCCTTCATTACTTAACTGTAACTTAATTTGAAGTTGGTTGTTCTTTTGAAAGTAGTTAGTTAGTTTGAAATATTATGTCTTCTTAGCTCGGGGGTTCTATGTACTTATCAATATTATTTTTACTAAAATATATTACTTCATTTTTACAACTTACAAAAATCGTCCCTTGATCAACCAGAGTCTAACACCCGGTCGATCTCCATAATAATAGAATATTTAAATAATAATATATAATTAAAGAAACCGATTGCTTTTTCTTTTCTAATCTTTTTTATGAAAGATTTTTTCCTAAGTTATTTTATTATTTGAAATAGAAATTGTTCTTTTGAATGCAAAGTTATTTAATGCAATATATACCACATTGAATTCATGCCGAAATGTTGAAGGATTTATCAAGTCAACGAGATTAAATCAGTTTTAGAAGCCTCTAAATGTTTACTTGAGTCCACAAACTTGACCTTAACCGGAGGCAAATATTGCCACAACATTATCATACTAAATTAATTTTATTTTCGGTTTTAAAATGTATATTTAATAACACAAAAAATATGAACTTTAAAGCTTACTTAATAAAAAAATTATTTAACTGATATAAACATATTACAACGATGCTTCTAGTGTTACACAGCGACGTCAACAAAATATGAAAACATGACTTTAAAAGTTTCAGACAGCTTAACTAAAGCTTCAAAAATCAAAGCTTATAGAAAGAGTATTTGGTTGTTATATTTTTATGTAATTAACCGTTATATAAAAATAAATTAGTCATACCATAATTCATTTGACGTTTGATAAAACGATATGCCTTCATCTTATACCTTCTAATGTTTTGTAAATATATTGCATGTATCTTATTTATTCACTCATATATAAATCTTGTATTGTTACTAACTCTTTATAAAGCTTTTGTATATATTTATAATTTCAGGACATGTTCTGTATTTGCCAAAATATTAATAAAAACTATTTTACTTAAATATCACATACACATATGAACCAAGGCTGTTTTAAAATATACGTGGGACATACCGAGTTAATAACATTCACACCCTCGTAAATCACATTCCAGGGTTGAATCCTACACAATAACTTGAAAAAAATTGCATTAAATTTTTCCCTATGGTAAATTAGGCTTATTAACGATTTACAAGAGTCGTATATTGGCTTCTTGGATGCTAATCGTTATTATTGGGTCATACATGCCGGTATATTTGTTGGTTGCAAGTAACTAAATCATTCGATGCTATTAGTCTAATTTCATTATAATTATATATCAAATTCTGAGTCCAAACTACGTCCCTGTGCGAGCGTGGTCTCACATCGCGTATATTAGATATCTCCGTAAGCCTTATCTGTCATGGGTCGCAATCCCTAATTGGTTTCTCAGGCTTTTAAGCCGTAATTTTGTGTCATACAGTTTTTTAAGAAAAATATAATGATTTTTAATCAAGTTAAAATGGAAATTGAGATGGGATTTATAAATTGATGCATGGCGTACCGCAACCCTAGAATAGTAATAAATTTGGAAGAAGACGACGACTAGACACCCTAGTAGTGGTAATACTAGGGCGTCTAGATTTCGGCGACTTTTATTTTAAACAAAATCTATATCATTTTAGATATTACAATAAAAAGGGGTGCTTAATAATTAAATAACATTAGTTTTTATTTATAACGCAGTGAACGTAGATTCTAAATTATTACTTACGACCGGAAGAGCATCCGCAATAAACTCTCCGCAACTCGTTTATTCCCCGCGTTTTTGGTTTTACAAATTGCTTTTTTTATATAAATTACATTTATATTTTCTATATATTTAGAACAGGAAACATAGGTTTATTTATGTTAAAGTTATACGTTCAATGCAAGTCAATGTCCAGCCTAAAAGCTTTCTGAAAAATTAGTTAATATTATAATAGCAATTAGAACAAAATCAAATAACCAATTGTTATATCTCATATGGTCAATGAATGTTTTTGAATGAGTCCAATTTGATGGCGTCAAAGAATTTGGTCGACCATTTTATTCAAGAACCCCGCGAATAAAATATTACTAACACAAAAAATATTTTTGCATTTTATTAAATAAAACTGGGACCTGTAATAAAAATATACCTTCACTCATAAAGTAAATGTTATTGAAGAGACAATTTTTTTTAATAATTTTTCGCCGATTCATAAGTCGGAAAGTGAATTTTGATTTATTTTTTTAAAATTGGTTGATGGATTGCCAGCCACAAAAAAATTAAAGAAATTAATAATGTAAGGTACATTAAACCATTTTAAATCTGTTAAAACATAATGACTGCGCCTCTTCGTTCGCGACCAAGCTTAGAAAAAGCAGGCACAAAACTCAGCTTCGTTTTTGTGTGATGATTTAATTAAAATATAAAAAAACGTTTCTCGTTAAGTCTTTGTAATTACACACGTAATTACAGTTACTCTAACAATATTGTTTCTGTTATCGGTTCGGGTCAGCAATTGGAATCCTAAAATAACAAAACCGACATTTGACGTGAGAAATTAGTTTTCTATTAAGGCCGAACAGATAATTGGGCGGACTGAAATTTTACGTATAAGCGTGTTTCAACTAGTATATAATGACCTTGTAATGAGGTACACTGAATTATTTTTGTATTATTTAGTTCATAATTGAAAGGTGTAGTCAAAAGTCGGTATGACCAATAAGCGAGGCCATATTAATTACCATTTTTTTTAATATTCATGCACACATTCTTATAAACGAAACCTTCGTGTGTGTTAATATTTTTTTTCAATGAAATAAAACTATTAATAAGTTATCAATAATATGCATCTAATTATGTGTAATATATTTATATTACACTATAAAACTTAAATAAATAATAATAATTAAATACATAAAAGTAATTTAAGATGTCCGTTAGAATCTCACACATATATATAAAGATTTGGTTTTTTGTCTATGTTCGCTATTTATTTATTTATTTTATTAAATCAGTCCCCAATTATCTTATGTGCTAAATATATTAACAAAACAAAAAACATTTAAGATAATAAAACAAGGTATTATAGACACAAATCAATTATATGGGAACTTAAAACATTAACTGAAATAGACATAAGCAACTGGTTGCGTTCATAAGTTTTAGATTAATATACTTATTGTTTTCAGGTTAAGGCTAGTAAGCAATGATTAAGTTTACCAACTCGTGTTTGACATCTCTCGATTTGAAATTCGCTATAATTGCGATTTGCTTATTTGCAATCGAAACATGAAAGTTGGAAAATCAAATCTTTCGTGCACGTGATTCCTTTAATTTGTTTGCTCAAACTTTAACAGCCATTTGCACCAACACATTTCTTACACTTTACCTTTAAAAGTAACCTACCACTTAGTTTGTCCTAAGGGAAATTCTTCGGGTGCTGTATTCTGCATTGTCGGGTCATGAGACACGTATTAATCAAGCGATGAAAGAAACATAGATATTATAAAATTTATTACAAAAATCTTTCAAATAATTTTGTAAAAAAATTGTTATTCGAAAATCTGCTAACGTCAAAGTGTCTATAATGTATGTCTATAGTGGTATTAAATTTGTATACCGAGTTTGTTTGTGAAATATTAGTTGTGTGTATACAAATACACTCTAACTGATTAATACACATATTTTTACCATGTACCTACACAATTGTCTTTAAAGCACTTAGTTAAACTTATAAAACAGATTTACCCGTTAACATCCAATCGTAAAATTCAAGTATTTCATTTTCTCAGATACACAATCTATAAATAAAAGTCAATTTGAATGTAAAAGGTGTGTTAACTTGTACGTTTTTCTTTTTAAAAATAAGTAGTCATTAACTAATAAATCAAATCAACAAAAAACGAAATATAAAAAAGCTACATATAAGATACGTAGTAAGGCTTTTATATACGTAGTTAATCGATGATAAATGTGTGTATATGTTTGAAACACGTAATCAGAAGGATCGCGACACGGTGACACGGAATTCGCAATTTAGTTCGAGCGATCGTCTTCTCTCTTGATGGCTCGATTTATTGCGATTTTCGATGTGATACATCAGTTGTGACGTAAGAAGGTTAACTATTAAAACGCTTAATATATAGACCAAATATAAGGTCATAATAGTTTTTAACGTGATTTTATTTATTTGAAGGAAACGAAAGGGAAAAAACATCATGTAAAAGTGAGGTGAAAGATGTAGAAAAAAAAAACAAAGAAGAAAAATAGTTTTCATATAAATATAATGGTATATAATATTATAACAATTTCCGGCTACGCTCTCTAAAATCATCTGTTTCACAAAGTAAATTTCACTTAGAATACAAGTTGCTATTTTGAAATATATAAACTTCAAAATCGATTTTGTAAATAACAATGAGATGCACACGACAAGTGTGAATAAGAATCTCATTAATATTACAATAGAGACATCGTGTATTCACACGGATCACGCCCAAGTAAGATGTATATTCCATATAATAAGTAAATATGGTTCATGGTTGGAAAAATACCATTCTTTACTATATTTATATAACAATACTGAGTCAAGGATAATTCTAGGTTGATCACATAATGGTTGATATATTTTTTTAACAAAAGCATCGATAAAACTCACCCCAACATAACCAGCCGAAAGCAATTTTTTGGTGGCGGTGCAGTCTCCTCGCACGCCTGGGCCAAAGCTGCACTTGGCCCTGGTGTTTCGACACTAGCGCCGCCATCCACCCCAGCTCCCCTACGACAGAGCCATGAAGTTCCACATTTATCCTTTGAGTCATCAGCGGGCGCCGCAAACTGGCATTTTCTGGGTGATCTCTGCCTGCCACTCGGTGATAAAGATGACTTTAAAGGTGATGGTGGTGCCCTAACTGGGCTCGGTGATGCTTTCACAGGACTCGCTGATGGCTTCACGGGTGATGGCGTTACTTTCACTGGTGACGATTGGAGCGATACAGCCCTAGAGTCTGCGGTTCCGTTCAGCATTTCAAAGCATTTTTTATCACTATTCAATTGCTAACCTAGACTTTGCATCATTCAAAATATGAAAGAACATTTTTAGTAACTTAATAACTAAACTAATCAGTATTATACATTATGTATTATTGTTTTATACGTTACACTAAAAGCATTGAACTTCAGGCATAGATTTTTATTTATTTCAGATATCATTTTACGATAACACGTGAAGTTTTAAACATAAAAATGGAGGTTATACGTATGTTGAAATTTGTTAATATTTTAGTATGACGTTCTATTTAATCTTTCAAGCACGTATGTTCAATTCCGTATGTTTAAATGTTTGTACATATTTAGTTTTCGTGCTTAAGTACTTAGATAAAGTTTATTTAAAAAATGTCCAACCACGATATCATATTATTATCGGATATTGTATTCCAGTTTAGGGCAATAGTCTAGCAATAGATCAAATCTATTTAATTTTTTAAGTTATACTTATTGAATAATTGTATTCACTAAACAAATTATCCGTTAGCGGAGGACTTCGTCACGCTTCAACCTTGCTAAAAAGCACGAAAAGCTAGCGAGTTTCCACCACAAGCAGTAAATGAAGAATTCAATACGATCTTAATATATAATTTACAACGATATATTATCATACTAGCTTTCCGCCCGCGGCTTCGCCCACGTGTAATTTGGTTAAGTATATAGCGATTTTTAATGATCTCGAAAGGGCCTTCTTTCACGGGATCTTTCACTAAAATCTTGTTACAATTGGAATTATATATAGCCTGTGTTACTCAGGGATGATGTAGCTTTACAGGATCGGATGATTCGGGGAAATCGAGGGCAACTTTCAAATTAACGTACAGGCAATTAATACTCTGACTATATTATATTCTGATAGATAGTCTCTCATGTGGATGAGCTGATGTTGGAAGGTAAAACTCCTAGCGGTTAAGGGTTGAAAGAAAATTCTTACGAAGTTATGAGTACGAAATACGTACTTGTGAGGTTATTACTTATTGATTAGCTTGACCAAATAATAAAAGGTAAACCTCATTAACGTTAAGGACGTAGGTGGAAAAATGGATGCGGACAAACGATAAACTCGATAAACTCTTCACTCGTTTCCTTTTACTTGTTTGTATAGGTAGTAATAATCATAGGGTAAAACGTCAATGAAAGTTTGAACTGCTTGGTAGTCATTACACAATGGAGCATCTTAATACCGCGATGGATATATTTGGCCTAAGTAGAAGTTCTTAAAAAAAAAACTAAGACTCAACCTCGCACACTCACTCACGCAGCAGCACCATTGCACACACTGATACACACACACACACTAAAATGTTCGTACTACACATAGTTCCCCTTGTTCATGTGTATATATATTTTTATTTATTCTTTTGTGTTCGTGTTTTTTTTTTGTTATTCTTTTTTCTGATCTTAGATTCTATTTCCGGTTCTATATTTTAACCTTATTTTGGCTATATTTTTAATCTATTTTTATTGTGTAAACTGTTTTTGATAAGCTGTATAGGTTTAAGAAATAAAAAAACAAAATAAATCTAGGTTGATGACGAATTTTATCAACGCCATCTATCGAGCACATTGTTCAACACTTCAACCGCGCCCGCGCGCACTGCGTTATTTGTTATTTTTGTTACCTCTCATAAGTTTTAATATTAAGATTAACTTATATTAGAACATATTTAACAATATATAACTAATCAATCAATATAAGTGTTTAAAAATTTTGAAGCAGTGGTTGAAGTAAATTTTCAATTGACCATAACTTCTCTTTCTCTTAACCGATTTTGAAAAAATAAACAACTTTTTACAACGCTCCCAATTATATGTAATCCAACTGTGAAAACCGCGTTCAAATCCGTTCAGTAGTTTTCAAGTTATAACGTACCAGACAGACAGACAGACAAGAATTCCAAAAATTGTTTTTTTGGTTTCTATGAGTCTTCTTTAATTGCCTCCTTTCAGTTTTTTGTAAAAATATTTAATGTACAGATTTTCGATGTTTACTGTCTTATTATTAGTATAGATATAGATATCATGCAAACATACAAAATTAAATAAAGAGACCACAACTCATATTCTTAATGACTATGATTGGGCAAACCACACGAAACGTCAAATTATGTAAAGAACGTAAGACGAGTTATAATAAGTTCTACTTAAATAGCATTTTGAATTCTAGGCTTGTCTCTTTAATTATCGTATATAAACTTTATTGCACCACTTTTAAGAAACTAATTTACAGAGCTTGCTCAACTATAATTAACTCTAATAAGAAAAGGAACAAATTAAAACGTTTCTGGTTTTTTAAATTAACTTTAAAATCGAAGCTTTGGCCAAGTTTTTATTTTTACGTATAATTGGGATAAATGTAAACTATGGATCAAATTGTGTTTGAGTGAACGTATTTTATTCATTGCTTTTTTAATTATACAAAAAGGGAGCCTTTTGATATTAAACTTTTAAATGTTTAACTTCCTAGTTAATTTGAAATACACTTACCTTTTACAAAAATTTTTTTGTAAAAGGTAAGTGTGTTGAATAACTTCATGTTATATTAACAATTTCATTCATATTCATTTATTTATTCGCTTGTAAAAACTGATAGGAAGCAAGCACAAATCGGTCAGATAATGTTCCCGTGTGTGGTACACGTACATAATGCAATCATCGATATATCTCCGGGCGAAAGCACACATATAATCGAATTTATTAAGTAATATCCGTGTATTTTATGACCAAGGGACTTGTTATAACATATTATTTATTATTCTAATACAAAGCCTACATGCAAGTTTTGTATCTCTTTAGATAAATAATTATTCCATACGATTACTTATTTATTTGATATGTAGTAATCAAGTCCGTAAGTATCAAAAAATATAATAACATAATGTTCTGTGCTCAGTCATTAGACTTATATATCTAGATATGACATATATCTGTCTATTCAAAACAATTCTAAATCATTAAAAATAATTAATCATTAGAAATATTACATTTGACGTATAATTTTTTCTGACTTTATTCTATCTATCTATATGAATTTATCTTTTCTGTCTATTGTTTACGTTAGGTACATTATGTACTGTACATTGCATTACTCTGTGGTGGAATTGAAACCGCGAGTTTTAGGCGGGAAAATGATCTATAGATTCAGGATGGCCATGCTGTATTTTGCGTTGCTGTGGCCTGTGAATAATATTTTGTTAAATGTAAGTATTTGATCATACTTATAATAGCATAAACACTTAAACACATTTATTATAATAATACTTGCGTGAAATACAAATATATAATTATAATATATTTAACTTTTTGAACAACATTTATAAATACTTATAACAAATTTAACATATGTCTATTTTAGTCTATTTTATTCGTTGTTATTTATTGCTAAAATGAGTAAAATTATATTATCGTTTTAAACATACTAAACCAAAGGGATTCATTTGTATTATTATTTTCTTATTTATCTTTATATGGACTTCACGAATATGTTATTTATATGTCAAATTATAAATAGATAAGACATTATTATAATTATACCATATCATTTTATTATAAAAAATGTGATCTACGTAACATAAGTAAATGCGGAAACATTAAATATGTAAAACATTTCCAACTAATTTAATTTGTAAAATTAAGCCAACTTATTTAAACTTCTGGTTTCTAACTAAATTATGCACTATGGCGAGATAATGTAATAATACATTACAGAGATATGGCCGCGAAGGCAAATGGAATTCCCGCTAAAATAATTCCAAAGGCGTATTAACTTCTTCGTTTGGTGTTGCCAGAACATTTCATTTAATTTAGTTCGTGTTTAAATACGTACGGCTTAATTTGAAAACTGATATTCGTGTGTTGATTCGCTCCGATTACGCGCGATGTTCGGTGGTAAATTTTAATTTAAGGAATTTTGCAATTTAAATTTTAAAATCTGTATAATGTGGTTGTGACGCATAACGGAATGAGCAATCACGTCTATGAAAATAAATATATATTGCTTTTATTGTCATGACCAAGGTTACGGTAAGGAATTTGTTTCATTCATCAAGACAACCTCGTACCTGCACGCAATGAAAATAATCCGTAATGGCGTAATATAAATCAAAATTAATCAACAGAGGATTATCTAACTACAACAATATGTCAAAATCCTGTCCACTCCTCACACATCCTGTCCTAGTGGGAGTGTCAAACTGTTGCCTTCGGGCTTCAGTCGAATGGGCAGGCACGACCGGGGCAGTACCACTGTCTTACTGAAGACCGGCGTGAAGCGGTACAATGGGCTTCACCTGTTGTATTTGCGTTTCGTCCGGTGATTGAGATTCCCGGAGCCCATCCCTCTTCCCCTACCCAAATTAAATAATGAAGGTGCAGAACAAAAGGAAACTACCCCAGGGAGGTACCACACGTGTCAGCGGTGGAGAATCCTCCTCTGGGCGTCCACCAACGGGAAGTTCAACACCCGCTGATGGCCGCACAGGCTGCCCTTCGTACTCTGGGGGGGGCAACTCTGCGCTACAAAAAAACACCGTTCTCGGGGCAAACAGGGCAAAATTTCCAAGACGTCCCCCATCTCACTCACTGTGGATTTCTCAAACATTAGGGGGCTCAACTCCAACATCAACGCAGTCCACCACCACCTAGAGAAGGCGAAGCCGGCCTTGCTCTTCCTTACTGAGACCCAGATATCCTCTCCGGCTGATACTTCCTACCTCTCCTACCCGGGGTATAAATTGGAACATTCCTTTGTGCCGCGGGCGGGAGTTTGCGTGTACGTCAGGGAGGATGTCTGCTCTCGGCGCCTCGGGACGCTTGAAGGCGTGGACCTATCTAGCCTATGGTTACGCGTAGACTGCGATGACCATCCGCGTTTCTATGCCTGCTTGTATAGGTCCCATAGTGGAAATTCCGAAACTGACCGACTCATCGAGCACATTCAAATGGCGACAGATTCCTTGCTCGAAAGGGTTCCAACCGCTGAAATCGTGATACTTGGCGACTTCAATGCCCACCATGCCGAGTGGCTTGGCTCTGAAACCACCGATCACGCGGGCAGATCCCTTCACGACTTAGCCTTGGCATATGATCTGACACAAATGGTCCCTGCGATTACGCGAATACCAGATGTGGAGGGTCATAAACCTTCTTTGTTGGACCTTCTGCTGACTTCACATCCGGAGAACTACCAAGTCTCCATCGACCCTCCTTTGGGTTCATCGGACCATTGCGTGGTCCGGAGTAGAGTGCCAACCACGCGCCCTCCACGGCCTCGCTTTGCGGGCTGTCGTCGCGTGTGGCATTACAAGTCAGCAGATTGGGATGGGATGCGGTCCTTCTATGCATCCTACCCTTGGGGGCTGTTATGCTTTTCGTCGGATTCTCCAGATGTCACTGCTGACTCTGTCGCCGAGGTGGTGCTGCAAGGCATGGAACTCTTTATTCCATTCTCTGCAGTGCCGATCGGTGGCAAGTCTCAGCCCTGGTTTAAACGCTCTTGTATGGCGGCTTCACGTCGAAAACGAGAATGCTTTCGAGCCTGGGCAGACGCGGTGTCATCTCGCGGCTTAGAGTCCGCCGAACTTAAAAAAGCATATAACTCAGCGTCTAGGTTTTTAAAACGAGAGATTGCCAAGTCAAAGTCAGAGCACATTGCCAGTTTTGGTGAGAGATTAGCTCGCCTTCCATCTGGGACTCGTGCGTTCTGGTCTCTGGCCAAAGCTGTCCAAGGGAATTTCTGTCAGCCGTCCATTCCATCTTTGCATGGGAGGGGTGACTCGCTGGCCCATACTGCGAAAGAGAAGGCTGATCTTTTAGGCACCCTCTTTGCGTCAAACTCGACTTTGGATGACCATGGTAAACCACCACCGTTAATCCCGCGGTCTGATACTTCTATGCCGGAAATTGCATTCCGGATCCGAGCGGTCCGCAAGGCTTTATTCTCCTTGGACATCCATAAGTCGAGCGGGCCTGATGGCATCCCTCCGATAGTTCTGCGCACTTGTGCTCCTGAGTTGGCTCCGGTCCTAACGCGTCTCTTCCGGTTCTCATACTCACTCGGCATCGTCCCGTACGGATGGAAGATCGCTTCAGTACACCCGATCCCTAAAAAAGGCGATCGCTCCGATCCGTCAAACTATCGCCCAATAGCCATAACTTCCTTGTTCTCCAAAATAATGGAATCCAGCATCAATTGCCAGCTCTTGAAGTATCTAGAGGGCCACCACTTGATTAGCGATAGCCAGTCTGGCTTCCGGCGTGGTCGGTCAGCGGGTGACCTTCTAGTATACCTAACTCATAGATGGGCGGAGGCAATAGAGTCCAAGGGGGAGGCACTGGCAGTTAGTCTTGACGTAGCGAAAGCCTTTGACCGGGTGTGGCATAGAGCACTTCTTTCAAAGCTTCCTGCGTATGGGTTGCCCGAGAAATTGTGCAATTGGATCTCCAGCTTCCTGGCTGATAGGAGCATTAAGGTCGTTATCGACGGAGCTTGTTCCGACCTCAAACCTGTGAATGCCGGGGTCCCACAAGGCTGTGTCTTATCTCCGACCCTCTTTCTTCTGCATATCAATGATCTGCTGCAGCATAGCAGTATTCATTGCTATGCGGACGATAGTACTGGAGATGCATTATACACAGGCCGCGCAAATATTTCTCGGGCTGATGTCGATCAGTTCCGGAACAAACTTGTGTCTGAAGTCGAGACCCAACTAAGTGTAGCCTCGGACTGGGGACGACTTAACCTAGTCCAATTCAACCCCAAAAAGACACAAGTTTGCGCGTTTTCCACTAAAAAAACACCCTTTGTCGCTACTCCTCTCTTTGAAGACACCCTCCTTAAAGCCTCAGCCAGCATCGGAATACTGGGCGTCGACATATCGGACAATGTTCAGTTTCGCGGTCATCTGGAAGAAAAGGCTAAACTTGCCTCTAAAAAGCTTGGTGTGCTCAGTAGGGCGAGACGATACTTCACTCCGGGCCACCGCTTGCAACTTTATAAAGCGCAAATTCGGCCCCACATGGAATATTGTTCTCACCTCTGGGCGGGAGCCCCCCAGTACCAGCTCCTTCCTCTTGATCGCATTCAACGTAGAGCGGTTCGATTAGTCGCTGACCAGTCACTCTCCGACCGGCTTGATCCTTTGGCGCTGCGTAGAGATGTTGGATCTCTCAGCATCTTCTATCGCATTTACCATGGGGTGTGTTCGGAGGAGTTGTTCGGATTAATACCTGCAGCTAAATTTCATCTTCGGACATCAAGGCAGAATGCGAAATTCCACCCGTATCACCTTGATGTCTGTCGTTCCACCACTGCGCGTTTCGTAAGACACTTCTTACCACGCACCACCACGTTATGGAACAAGCTGCCCGCCACGGTATTTCCGAACCACTAAGACTTAGGGTCCTTCAAGAAAAAAGCGTATAAATCCCTAAAAGGCCGGCAACGCACTCATGAGCTCCCAGCCACTTGAGTGTCCATGGGCGGCGACTTCACCTTTATGGTGGGCCTCCTGCTCGTTTGCCCCCTCTTCTATAAAAAAAAAAAAAAAAACGATAAATCATATTAAAATAGAATCAAACAGTATATGGCGTTGGATATAAACCATATGAAATAAAACCGTTTCATTAAAATCTCGTTGTTAATTTAATGCTTGATAGGTGTTTAGGTCATTAGAAATCTGATGAACTGTAGCGAGGCGAACAATTTATTAACGGTTCAACGGTGAAGGCTCTTGGTCGACTGTTAATCTAATGTTGATGGCCGCTAATCTATTTTCAACTGAGCCACTATTACCAATATCAATCTGGTAACTTATGTAACGATTCTTTTATGAATACATGCTATATATTGATCATATGAGGTCCCTCGTAGACTATATGAAGGAAGGTGAACCACTTACATGTTACCTCATATGAAATTGGATTCTTATGACACTTTTTGGACACAAGTGATTGAAAATTATATAAATAAATCGTGAATTCAGTGATTTTGGGCTAGCAAGTGCCTGTCACAACAAGTTGACAGCTGAAAGAACCTTTTGATATTATGAACAGGTCCTTAAGCTACATACAATAAAATTTTTGCTATAGTCAATAATATTTTATTTCAAATAAATCACAATCCAACGCAATTACTATAGACTATAAAGAAAAATTGCACGTAATCCGATAACATTGTCGATTGCAACATTGTCCGGTTAAATCAAATATCTCGCGTTCACATGTTTTAATTGGGTCGTTTTGGTGCAAACTTCGTCCAATACGACCGCAGTGAGGGGAATGAGTGAATGTTCAATAAAAGGGTTAATAAAATAGCATTTATGATGGAAAAGCAGGTAAATGAGAGGGCAGTATGAAAATAAATTAACGTCAAAGACTGGCAGTTTGATTTTGATTTTTTAAAAGCTCATTTCGAATACAACAAACTTTAATGGTCCAAATAGTTTTTCATCAGTCAATAATTTGACGTTAACAGATGGATGAGTTCTCTCTTCAATACAATTCTAGTATATATCAATTTTGAGAATTAAATAAAGATAAATAGATATAAAAAAACTTGGCAAAATATATTCCTTCGTGAAATAGATATGTGTTATCAATGAACAGAAGAGTCGTCATTTGTTTTACCCGAGGTTAAAACGTGTTAATAAGCCAGCATGGACATTTTTCCCTAACACATCGTAACGATTTATTGATTTAATTTTTATATCAATCCCGACGTGTGATTAGTCGTTAATACGGTGTTTGATGGTCGACTCGTAAAATGTAACGTGACAAGGGCTATTAAATCGTATGTATGCCTCGTGACAAATTATTAATACTATATACTTCTTCTAATATTTTTTTCTTCAAATAGTCAATCGAAATATCGTTCTATTGTAATTTTAAAAGATAAAGACACAAGGTAAGAAACAGTAAGCAGACTTAATTTGCGAAGTGTTGAGTTGTAAAACAATTAGCGCTGACGGCGAAATTCCTTACAAATCAACTCTGTTTTATATCAAGTTCTCTCTTTATAGCCAAAATGCTTTTATACTCGTAAACTGTGGATTTTTTTCGTACGTTCCCTTTTGTGGCCTTTTATTCGAGTGGTTATTTCATTATTGAGTGTGTCGTTGATGTTTTTAATGATATCAAATGTTTGATGTAAGGGTCAATAATATCCGTAAGTGGTATTGATGTCTTGCTTACTTGATTGATGAAAGAAGCTACTCCTTAATAAAATTTATTACCCTTTTACAATTAACTGGAGTTCTTCCATTTCTTTTAAAGCCTCAAAGTCGCTCTTAAACAAAATTAATTAACTCGCAAACTCTGTCAACGTCAAAAAGCCAAAACAAATTAAAATAATATAGGGAAAACTATGTATCTATAAGTAAAAAAATATATAAACTAATATTTTTAGTAACGGTTTTTTTAATCTAACAGAATGTGCTTAAACATAAAGTAATATTTATTAGGGATTTTTCGAAAAAACAGCTGAGGCCTTTAAGCGCCTTGTGCCTTTAATATTACGTAACCCCGAAAATACATAACAATCCAGTTGCGACAATGATAAGACAATGTAACATTTATGTGACAAAAAATACTCTTTTTCGTACAAAACCTTAAAACTCATGTTAATCAATTTGGGTATTGACAAATTTCTTTATCTGTTGAGGTAAATACTTTTACCCTTACTAGTAATTATGATTTAGTAGGGTTAAATTAAAATATAACAGAAAACTGGGTTGACGGGAAGAGATCGCTCTTCGGTTCTCCAGCCATTACAGGTGTTAAACATTATCGATTTGCTTTAAGTGATCCACAACACGTTTGCCACTTACTCCATAAAATACATTTATGATCAACAAAATCTATTAATATTCAAGTATACTAAAAAACCAAGGGGAGATATAATGTGCAATAAAGTGATAAGCCAAATTATTAATCCTATTGCGTCATTCAGGGTTACACGAACCACATATCGAAAAAAGTATCCTCACTACGATATGATTATCATACATTAATTGGGTATTCGAGAGAATAACGAGAAAAAGCTTTGTGGTATGCGATCGATACAGTAAGGCGCAATGTTTAACCAAACACACTTAATAAGTGGCTCATCAGGCAAACATATCATCGTTGTTAATTAAGCAATTCAACTTATGGTCAATCAATAAAAGAGCCGGCAACGCACTCACTAACTACCAGACACGTGGGTGTCTATGGTTGGCGATTTAACCATTATGGTGTGCCTCCTGCTTGTCAAAACAGAACATCAAAACAATTTGATAGAGACAAGTAATTAAAGACAAGTAATATTACTTGTCTTTAATTACTATATAGTAAATTGAAAATCTCTATTTAACAATACATTTTATTAGGTAACGAGAACTGTTGTTGGTAACATTTCGCGTTTCAATAAACTAATGAGATAAAATAAGCTTTAAATTCAGGAGCGTAGTGGAAACACAACAGAGGATAGCTCTTAGCTATGTGGATACACCACTTAGCCTAGATTATCAAAATCGACCTGGATTTGAAATCAACATAGGGTGACGGGAACAACTAATATATTTTTATAGTAATCTCGTGATTTTCACTTTGGTTTATATTTTGTTTTGTTTCGCGCCGCAAGGACCCGTAATAGAACCTTATAAATCCTTTATGTCCTTGGAGATATTTAGTCAAAGAAGAGAATCATTTAAGAGCAAACTCATTAAAGAATCCACCTCACTCATTCACTCCCACAGGAACACCATTACACACACATTAGTGTGTAATAACACACTCACATTAAATGCTCGTACTTGGAATACCTCACTTTGTTATAATACTTGTATATTTTAGTTAGCCTATTTTCTTCTTTATATATTTAATATATGATCTGCGTTATTGTGCTGTACGGGTTAGAGAAATAAAATAGAATAAAAAGTAAAATATATATATTAAAATCAAACATTTTGTTCACAAAAAAAAAATTGTGATCGTAACTACGAGTACAATCGATTTTTGATTAGCTTTGATTAGCAACACATGACATTTTGAAAAGACACGCGAATGTCGATTCGTTATTTTTCCTCGTAACTGACAAAAGCCATATACAATGTTTCATGAAAAAAATCATTCTTTAATATAGATATTTGTATACTATCTACCCAATTTTAAGCACAATAATCATAAATGTACACTTCTGTAAATAGAAAATCGAGTTATACAAAATAAATAATACGTATTTATGTGTCATTATTGTGTCAATGTCAAAAGATATTTGTTATATGTTATTACTATTAATTTAAACACCAAAAACACACAATAATATATAGTTACTACACATCACGTCCATTCAAACACGGCTAATCTGTAATCTTTCAATGTTTAAGCATGAGTTGCTAAAACATTAAAATCCCACCCATTGTTAAATCCGTTTTATGAACGAAAACAACATTGTAAAACTATTTTATGGGTGTCTTAAACTTGATAGGTGTTGCTATCAGGGATCATTTAGAACGTTAAGTCACAACTAAATCACCATTCTGTTTTTTTATATTTTGTGGATTTTTTAGATTAATAAGAGACAGAGCGTGTTCTATAAAAACAAGTAGATTGTTACTTAAATGGAGGCAATATATATATATTCTAATAGTAGATTTCCCTATGTTGTAAAATCTGCCTAATTCTACTAATAAGGTTATGGTATTTAAACCATAGTATTCGTATGTATATCAAAATACAAACAATTCGAATTAACATTGTAATTGTAACCACATTTCAAAATCGGATATTATTCAATGTAACCGATTTCAATTGTAACAAAAGAGCAGTTTTAATTAATAGGGAATATAATTCTTTGTGTTCACACATATATTGTTTTTAAATAAATTTAATATTTAAATTTGTTTCCATCGCACAATAGATTCGAGATTTACAATGAATTTCACTTTATGACGTTCAGATTTATGTTTTAATTTGATATGTTTATTAACACATCATATTCATTGGAAATTTAATTATTTATATATATTGTCTTTTGTAACGTATTTATAGCAAATACATTATTAAAATTAACTGGGTTTTTATTACACTGCCGTTGTTTGTTCGAACGTCACAATCCGTAAATGATCTTTTTCGAAAACACAAGGGGCATGTTAATAATATAAAAAAAGAAATATCAGGATATCAGGAAAAAAACTAACATTAAGGATGTAACAAGGGGTAATAATACGATTATATATAATATTAATCTAATATATAAAATTCTCGTGTCACAGTGTTTGTTCCCTTACTCCTCCGTAACGGTTTGACCGATTCTCCTGAAATTTGTGGCCATACTGAATAGGTCCGAGAATCGGCCAACATCCATTTTTAGAGACTTATTTTGGCAAAACAACGTTTGTCGGGCTATCAGCTAGTAATATATATTATATAATAACTATATAATACATATTTCAAATAAAAGTGATAGACTGAACACATTGAAAGCGCCCAAAACTGAAGATAGGTATTTATGCCGCGTAGCTGTGACGGCCTGGCCTTAAACAAATATTAATTTAAAAAAGTTAAGAAAATATTATAAGGCAGGTCAAGGATAGTTGATATCGAAAGGAATGGACAAACGTGGTCCTATGAGTAGGAGTATATTGTAATTTTACTCTGTAGTTATGTATAGATAAGACGACCCAATAAACAAAATGAGTTAATTTCAATCTTTTATCTATGGTACTCTTGTGACACGTTGTTATTTAAAACAGCAGGTTTATGCAATTTTTATCCATAAAATGCTCTGGCTATCTTTTTGTTCGTGTTAAAAAGTAACGACCTTCTTTTGTTATGATAAAAAATTTATGGTAGTTAGATTGGAGCGTTCATTGACAGTATATGCGGAAGTCAATTGTTACAACGTTCTTTAATAATGTCAAATGTACAAAGGATTATTTAGAAATTAGCAACACCCCTAGCATGTCCTATACTAACATTGCGGCAGAGGTTCCTACAGTCTCATCTTCAGTTTAATACTAAGAATCATTTATTTCTTTATACACCGTAATGGGTATCATTAATGCGTAGTACGTACAGTAAAAGATTAATGAGGTAATTTTAAAGAAAACACTATTCATTAAAACGTAGTGCGGGAGCGGCTTATCGCTAAATTTATGTGGTTAATTCGCTAAATCAAACACGCGTTGTAGGCCGCTAAAACTATTAATTACTTTAAATTTAATTTATACAAGTATAAATAAACTTATAAATTTATTCATTTTTCAGCGAAAATACCGCTATTGGTCCACTGTTCCTAATTTTTTAACTTTTTTATACAAGTGTTTTTTTATTGTATCAAAAAACTGTGTTATATACACTTATACATTATATCAAGCATTTATTGTTCAAATATAGGTGAAATTTGTTACACATTGAATTTTAGATTACTCTGTTAAAGCATAATCAGTTTTAATGCTACAAATCTGACAAATTGCCGAGTACCCGGTGTATTCCAGTTACAAACGTCAGATTAGTTGAGTCCTGTGACAAATTACTGTAAGATTTGCTTTAATATTACCTAAGCACTTATAAAAGCAAATATTGTAATTTTTAATATATAGATAGATAGAAAGCAATTGATTTTAAATTTACCTGTATTAATTTATAATGCACAGTTTAATTTGTTTTCAAGTATTATGAGCGGTAAAATACGATATGTTTAAGAACATAAGGCTTTAAATTTAACTAATCAATAAAAAAGTTCACTAACGCTTTAAAGGACTTAGTTCCATTTTTACTATAATCAAATTTTAATGTGTTTTACAGCTCAAGTGCCTTACGAATTTTTCAATATCCTAGTGGACAATCCTCACAAATCACAGTTAGTGTGAATTTCTGTGGCTTATGTAATTCTAATTGGACCAAATAAGGTAAAGGAAATGGTGACAACTTGGTATAGAAAGGCTCTATTCACATCAAAGTCATCACTCGGTAACGGTAAAACCATTACAAAGCGTTCGTCTATGTTCGCACACACTTATAAAAAGAGAGAAGAGTAGTTCGAACACGATTACAACAACACGAACACGTATTCTTGCCCCATTTACCTATTAATTAAATCATTCCCTGCTAGATTGTATGCCTTTGGGTAAATCTTAAAACTAAGCTAATCACATTTTTTAGCAATGTAAAATTACTATACTATTTAATTTTGAAAATTCAAATTGTCTTATAAACTTATTTTTCGGAATAAATCATTTGTGATTATTTTATATGAACCATTAACAGTTGATGTATAAAAGAATTTTTTAATTTATTATTATTATTATATTTATATTTATATTATATTATATTTATTATTATTTTTTTAATTATTTAAGTATTACGACCAGTTTTTAAATAAACAGTATTCACGAAGTTTAAAAACTTAGGTCTTTTTATGTGAATATTTTAAAGGAGGAAATCTAAGTAGCGTAAAACTATGAAAGATTAAAAAAGCAAGCTACTAAATTAATATTGACTTAAGCGACAATTTTGTTTTGCTTTAGCCGGAATTCTATAATAAATTTAAATTGGAAGGCTTTACTTAATTTTATTTTATAGATGAACCAAAGGCGATGAAATGCTTTTCATGCCACAATAGATTCAAAACGTGATGATGCTTGTAAAGTATAGATTAATATTGTACAGAGTTTGGTATGAATAAGGTTCGCTGTTAATGAGGTACAAAACTATTTTTTATAATATTAAAGAACTTCAATACTTTAAACTATTAAAGCATATTAACATTATAGTAACTAATATATAACCCTTAATTTTGAAGAAATGGTGTGGACATACACTTATGAAATTCAGCATACGTGCTTGGTAGACTGCATAGTTTAACATACCCATATCGTCAAATTCCGACAATATCACATACGTCAGATTTGTCAACCCTATTTATTGTTGGTTATATTATTATTTTTTTAAATAATATTAATCAAATAAAATATATATTTTCTTAAATTTTATAACAAAAATGTATTTTTTATTACAGCATGTAATAGATGAACTTGGTTTATAAAGCATTCTATAAAAAATGAAACATTCCTAACATAAACACTCCTTAATAAATGTTTTAATTGTAAATAAAAAACAACGTAAGAAGTTCTTACCTACTAACTACACAAGTATTTTTTTATTTGGAGTATTTAACACAATCTATACTACAGATAAGCCGCGCGTAGTCGCGTAGCGAAAAGCTACGACGTAGCATCCGTCTACGACAAGAGTTCGACTAACACTGGCCCAACACAGTGGGGATCCCAGCTCCACTTTTAGTATTTCGCGTTTTACGTTTTATGAATACAAAGATTCTACGTTACTATTTTTTCAAATGGAAAACCTATTTTTCATTTGGAATCTAATATACACGAACAAAACAATGAAATACGGTTTATTCTTTAAAAAAATAATTGTTATTTAGCAACTTCTAATTTTAAATCGATCTGATATTTTTGTAGTATTATTATTTAATACACGCCTAGTAATACATATTTTAAAGTACCATGCTAATTGCAGTTTTCGTGTACTGGCAACACAATCTGACCGCATAAAAGCTAGCAACAGATAACTGTTGCGTTCGTAACCGTCTAATATCACGCTATAAATTGAGGACGAACCCTTAAAGCAATTATCTAACCTCCTTTGTCGAAAAAAATATAATGTAGGTATTATTTATCACTGATGATAATAAGATCTATATAAATAAAAATAAAATCCTGTAATGCGAAATTGTATTTTGCTTTTTTGTACACAGTACAATAAATTCATCAAAGGTTTTTTTATACAAGAGGCAAACGAGCAGGAGGCACAACCATAATGGTGAAGTCACCGCCCATAGACACTCACGCGGCTGGGAGCTCGTGAGTGAGTTGCCGGCCTTTAAAGGGAAATTTGGAAATGGAGGGGTAAGGGAAGAGGACGGGGGAGGGCAAGAGAGACACTCACCGTACGAAACGCGAGTACAAAATGAACAAAGTACAATTGTATCACTTTACGCCGGTTTTCTGTAAGGTAGTGGTATTTCTCCGGCCGTGCCTGCCCATTCGGCTGAAACTGTAAGTAACAGCATGGCACTCCCACTCATAAAAGTGACTAGATACGAACAAACTTGAAAATAAGCAATATTAAATTTATAATAAAGTATGAATAATTATTTAAATTTACACAATATTCCAACATTGCAGCGTCATTCAACTAAAAATTTCAT
This sequence comes from Leptophobia aripa, assembly GCA_951799465.1. NCBI lineage: Eukaryota > Metazoa > Arthropoda > Insecta > Lepidoptera > Pieridae > Leptophobia > Leptophobia aripa. The sequence continues at coordinate 6,332,117 of OX637268.1, read as the reverse complement.
TGTTCAAAAATTATTAGCGCAGCTATAATTAGTATCCAACTTTGCAATTATCTTAAAGTATTCAACTTTTCAACTCAACATGAATTCTCAAAATGTTGTAAAGTTAATTTTACTGAATAAAAGCGTTATTGATAACGACAAAAGAACCTTTATTAATACACAACCTAAAATAAATTTTTAAACGTAATAAAACAGTCTTGCAGTCTTTATTTTTCATAAAAAAGTTTGATCATATTGAAGCCTAGAGCAGTGACGCGTTATAGCGCCTGTCAATTAAATACGATAGTTAAACATCTATTTAGTACTAAACAAATTAAAGGCAGTCCAATCTGTCATTAAAACATTGTTTTATGTATCAATGGTATGAGCATGAGAAACTATGAAACATATATTAAATAAACACCTTCTTAAAAGAACATATTTAATAGCATATAGAACCAACGCTGTAGCTACTTCATATTAACGTAGGTAGTTCCGGTATCCTAAATAAATAGGCTTCAAGTACTACTTAGCTAATCCCCCATTGGCGCCAACAGAGTCGACTCCTGGGGCGAAATCAAAGTGTTTTATTTAGTATATCCATAAACATACTATAAATAATAGCCTATTTTCTAAGGTTGTATGTGCCATATAAGATGTACCATAGCATCTATATATAGCGCTGTTTTATATTACATAAATCTATTTATAATATATCGGTACATAACCATATTTTAATCACTTGAACTCCGTTCCGTTGACAGTCTTTGCACTGTGTCAGCTTATTACATTAAAAAGCTTAATGCAGTTATGAGTTGGCAAAACTTTTAACATAAGCGTTGTATGCTTAAAGTTATAAAATAATGAATATTAACTAAGAATGTGCCTTCAGTTCCTCTAAACTTAATGGCTTCACTGTAATTTATTTTGAGAGTAACATTTATCAAAGTTTCTTAAAGAGGAATATAAACCTAAAAATAAACAATATCGCTCGCTGACCACTTAATGAGAACTCAAGACGTCCGCATTTATGCAGATAATAAAAACGAAGCTTTGACTAATGTTGGCACCAAAAACAAGTTTTTTTTTAAACCAAGGAACATAGGATATAATTAAAGTGTTAAATACCTATTGGAATTTACTTGGTTTAAATTATATACTATTCTTTAAATAATATCGGCATTCTTTCTTTGGCTTCCCCATTATTCTGTAGATCGAATTCTTATTCAGTCTTTGTTCCAAATTGCTGGGTTAACAATAAAAAGTCAGAGGAGCTAAAACTCTATTCCTTGGGTGTTTTAACAAACATTCAACAACATTTGGTTAATAATTTTGTTTGGAATAGCTTACGTAGAGAGAAATAAGGTTAAGCAAGAACACAATACTTAAATAGTCTAAAATTGCTGTTATTTTTCTCTCTTTTGGACGGCAACAACATGTGTTCCCTAATTATTATTTAATTTATTCCCTATTATTTTATTTCGAATTAACTGCGCAGCGTGACATACCTACGCTATGACCGTAAAAAAGAATGACAGTACATTAATGTTATTGATAAAAGAAAAAAAATTAAATATACGATAAGTATAGAAAAATACTTACATAACACCAGTAACTAATTTTCACATAACCACAACTTCGAACCAATATTTAATAAAAGTTTGATAAAGAACATAGCTACAATGCGATACTTTTTAGTTATTTACAGTGAAATTAAGTTTACTTATTAAAGAGAAGGTTGACTAATTGCTTCCTCTGTCAATAGTACGATTGATAAGTTTTTTCTAATCACTGGGAAGAAGACAAATTGCTCCAAGTCACTCTTCCGAAGTTAAAATGACTTTTGAAAATTTAATCAGTTTTACATCGAATAGAAAGTTACTACATAATAATTTATAATTGAGAATTTTATGATACACAATGTTACTTGATTAAATATGGAGTTCTGATATTATTATTATGCTATATATATAGTTTGAAAATGGAGCTAAGTAGATTCACACACATCTGTCGAAAACATAAATAAATAATATACCATACGTAGTTATTTATAGACAATCAAAAATATGCTGGCTTTTTTATTAAGGTAAAGCGATTATTTTACATCTTCAAGGCTGTTTATTATTGCTTTATTCTTTTAGCTGTATATTAATCATTTTTGTTTTGAATATTATGTGATATTACGACTAAATAAATAATAAAGTTGACTAATCGGTAACTAAACTTCCTCTTAGCCAGCTTACACCTAGTCGTATGAATATTCGAAGCTTTATATACAGGCAAATTCAGTGGAATAAATGCGTGGCAATGGATTTTATTAGAAAACAAACGAGCTCGCGTCGAATTTATAAGATACGTGACCGGTTTGATCTGAACATAAAAGTGTCGAGGTTAGCCGATATGAATTCAGCTTGTGTTCGCTTTACAAGCCGCAATATGCCGTACATCAGAACAACTCTTGATTAGAAGCTCAGCACGTCTTCATACTCGAGTGAATATGTAATTACGTGACGTCACGGAATAGTATATATACCTATACTTGATTTGGATTTTTTATACTTCCATAATATATTATGTACCAATATAATTATTTTAATCGGGTTGGCTTAATATACAAGCTATATATACCTTATAACGTAGTTTTAACTCAAAATACTGTGTAAATTATACTAAATTCAAAAAGGCCCTCATCTAATCGGCCGTCACCCGGCTCCAGAGTGTTTCTGGGCCCGCAGTCTCGTCTTGTATGTTAATAATTTAATCCATTTTACCTTTTAAAATCATGAAAGGTTTTATTTTAATTTCATTTTTAATAATTTAACAGTTTCAGAACAAATAGACGCCTAGTAAGGCCTTAAATTCATCCAAATATCGAAAAGAAAAAAAAAGATTTCTTTTAAAAAATAATTATCTCATCGTTTTTAGCGATCTCTTCTAGGCAGAGATTAAACAAAAGAGCAGCTGATACAGGTACAATCGAAACGTTTCTCATAATTATATTTTAACATAGATATATGCATCATGATTTATAATATTAAGCCTTATGTCATTATGAAAAAAACTCTAAACAATTGCGATAGCCCTACGTCCCGAGAGGCTATTACGACTTAAACGAGACTTAGGTCACAAAATGTGCTCGAGTTGCCCTACTTTCATCATTCTTAAGTTTTACAGTAATTACTTGGATGTAGATGAGTGAATTTAAAGGTATTAGCAGACTCGGAAAACAATTAAAACCTACCATCTAGCTACCTAAAGCTATTATTAGTTTTTAACAACAAATATTAGATAAACAAAAAATAATTCTTCTGTTTCTTGCCAGTACTCTTCGTTTGCCTTACGCCCTCGATTTTGGAACGGGCAGTAAATGTAGTCAATTTTTTTGAAGATTCATAAGTTTAAGGAAGTTACATACATGAGTTTTTTTCTCTTCGAGAGATATTTTTCACTGATACCGTGAGGATATATTAGTCGAGACACTGCCACCTCGTTAGAGATCATGCATAAAGTATAATTGGTCTGTAATTTTGAATCTCACAATAAATAAAAAAACAGTAATTAATTATATACCTGTATATTAAATAAACCTCATAACAAATAAGACGACTTAATCCTTCATTTTATTAGTTGACCCAAATTTTGTTTAACAACTCCATACCTATATAGCTTTACACTGGTGTGCATAAATAAAAACACAATTTCGCGCCATTTACTTTAATTACATTCCACATAAATAATATTTATATCATTATCCCTCCATTTCTACAATTCAATCAGTATGTCCTTGTCTTACAAATTAAAAATATCACAAGTGCAAATGAGACAGTATCTGGAGCGTGATCCACTAGAGTACCTGGTTGAAGAATTTCACATTGTTACGGTTGCCATGGTAACGTCCGACGGTTGCCATGGCAACGTCGCTCTTCACCCGCAACGTTTGGAAGTCCACTCGTCAAATGATTTAACTAGCTCATGCTCATAGATTTGTTCATCTTCTTAATTTCTCTTATGTACATATGTTTCACAAATATCCAAAGCCCCGATAACTAACACATCAACGCTATTAAAAATCGAATATATAGAGAAATAAGCCTTAAGATAAAAGCAATGTACAATTGCCTTAATTACAAGAGGGAAGTCACCGTTTCTATCCGTGTTTAGACACAATCACGTGATATAAAACCTAGCGAAAAAACTGAGCAAATTTTATTCAATTGGCCTAAATAAACCCACTAATATCTCTAAAATGCTTTAAAAAATCTAGACGGAAGTAAAATTTATAAACATTTTAATAAAATACTGCTTCACAATAAAAAACATATAATAGAAAATAGTAAATAGAACTTTTTTTTCTTACACGAAAGTCATTAGCGGAGACGATATAATAATAATTTTAGAAACTTATGTCGGCATAACATCGTTACCATGGTAACTGGCGCACCGCATTTAAAAGGAAAATATGGCCGCGGTTATAAGAATTTGATATTTAAAATAAAGCAGTATTCTATTAGCTATTAAAAATATGAACAAATCAATGCGTGGACGCGTTCAGTTCGATGTGACGTGTTTGTGTCGTCTATGGTCGTAGTTCACAAGGCGTTGTCCAACGAGGTACTTGTCATTCTTTATGTGCTCGTACAGCTTGCGGAACTGGCGGATCTGAAACGAAACGCCAAAATTGCAACCGTCTCTTTTCATCACAGCGTCAATGATTAGTTGGACAGAAACGAATACGTACATTTAGACTCGAATGATGTTAGTTTTAAATTTGGATTCTATAATCATATTTGTATTATTCTTATTATAAAATAACAGTGCCGTGTTGCTATAATTTTATGTAATATTATTTAATTATAAAAAAATATGTGATTCCTGTCATATAGGTGTTATATTTAACACTGAAAGATAAATTCGATCGAAATGTGATGTTATATCATCTTTTAATTGATATCACAATATGTCATTTAAATATAATCACAAGGTATCTATCAAGTGACATTGACAATTGTCACACAATACGACTTATCAAAAATCTTGCATTTATTCCCAAAATAAATGCAAGATATTTTTCTCCATATTTACAATTATCGAATTAAAAAAAAAACAAAAATCGGTTTTTCTATATACCTGGAAGATGGCAAGCCCAGCCAATACAGAGATGATGAGCAGAGCCGGATAGACTCGTCGGGCGAGTAAGTTCCGTTGCACGGCTGACGTCACAACGAGCGGGGCGACGCTGTGAGCGAACGCGTACGGCACGGCCAAAGCCAGGCCAAGCCAACGCACCAACGGCGCCGCAACTGAGCGGAGGATGAACCTGTAATATGACATCCAGTATTGGTTTGAAATTCGAATATAAAACGTATTAAGAACTGCCAGATACAAAATTAGTGAAAAAAGTTTTTATATGTCATCTTTGATATGGAGATCGCTTAATAAATGGTCTATAGTTCGTGTGCGTATTTACCCTAGGGCCAAGGAGGACATGGCCCGGGGCGGCAGTGTGATGGGTATGGGGGTATTTAAACTTGACATACAATTTAACACAAATTAATATTTTGATTTATTTTTGAATATTTACCAGTCAGTGTGAATAGTGTTACTTCAATAATTTAATTATTATTTCATAACAGCATCTTTTGTCTAAGATCAAAATCGCCTCAATTACGCCTTTGGTTACTTAATAAATTAAGTTAATAATTGATGTAATGAAAATATCGGTATGACTTCGTTACACGTAAAAATAACACGTTAGTTTAATAATAATATCTTACTTAAGATCCATTTCCCGTATTCCGTCTCTGTAGGCCTTCTCTATAGCCCTTCGCATACTCCAATCCGGTCCCATCATTGTAAGGGCACATACAATTTTCGTGTATAACACTCCTAAGGCCCAATCCTGCCATACGAAGAGCACGGGGGACTGCTCTAAGGGTACCCGAAGGGGGATTACTAGAACCTGGAAAGATTTATATAAAAAATCACTAGTGCGATAATAATATTGTAGGGTAATTTAGATTTTTTTATTTATTGCTATTAAACTATGATTCTGATCTTGAAAAGGAGCTGGATTTACATAGTTCATAACTAAATTTAACCAAGTTAAGTACCGATATTAATATAACGAATGGATATAACTGATCAATCTAAATTTTTTTACCAATATTTGTATTAACATATATTATAATTACACACATACCAATTCAAGTAGTAACCCAAACATAAGTGGCACCAAGCCGAGTAACGCGAGAGCAGCCAATGCTGCCCGAGCCGCCCGACTCGCCCACACGGCTGCCCGATTCACGAGCGCTGCCCGACCCCCCCTCGCCCATCCCGCCGCTAACGCCCCACCTCTACCCGCAGCCCAACATACGTACATACCTGAAAAAAAATATATATGAATTATTGCATTTTTCGGCAGATGTGTACACTGTCACAAAATAAAAAAAAAATCACATTGTAGAATGTGATTTATTGAAAAAAATATGTAAGTAAGTAAGCACGTGTGATTTATCTAATCTAATTTATAAAATTCTCGTGTCACAATGTCAGTTACCGTACTCCTTCGAAGCGGCTTGACCGATTCTCATCAAATTTTGTGAGCATATTGAGTAGGTGTGAGAATCGGCCAACATCTATTTTTAGAGACATTTATTTATGTCGCATTAAAAAATACATACAACCCAAAATTTTCACCCTTCACATCATCAACCCCTATTATTTAGTTATATTATGGCAAAAAAAATGTTTGCCAGGATCAGCTAATAATATATACAAACCACAAGCTGCCGTATACAGCTCATGAACACCTTCAGATGCTTTGGGCAGCCATATTGTCATCACCTTCCTTCCGATCGCCACCGGTATAACCTTGAATGATAAAATAAGTATTTATTTTAATATATTAGTTATAGGAGTGGCATTATATGTCATTAGTACATTTCTTAGATAATCTCTGAACTCTTTAGCAGGGGATGTATTTGGTTATTAGTTTAGTATTAGTTATACATTCAAAGTTTGGATATACAATTAAAGAGTATTTTAGAGTGAGTTTACCGGCCAAAACAATTTTAGGTTTAGGTTTAAAGAATTTTATCTCTTAAAAACAAGGACAGTAAAGACATAGAAAATTAAAAGCCGTGAAAAGCTACAACAGTGCAAATTTACTCACAATACAAAAATTTAGTTTTTTTTTAAAACTAAAATGACTTACCAGCGTCAAGGCACTCGCCATAACCAGTGAGATGGAGACGAGGGCCAGCAAAGCTGCCAAACGCAGGGGGAACCACGACACTCGCACGTACGGCTCGAAGCCCGCCGGCCCTTCTCGCCACATAAGTGCCTGTAAACAGTTTTTTAGCTTATTAGCGACCTTTCCTTACCTAGCCTTTTTCCACACACTCTCATCCCTACATCAACCAAAAAATATCGTTATAACTATGGTACACTTATAAATCGTCAAAAAAAAATTTTCGTTTACTGCCATTCCCCAAATCAAGGGCGTTGACGAAGAACTGGCAATGAACTGCCCGCCACTCCTTTAAATCGGTTAGCGTGTTTCACAGTACGGTAATCTGGAATTATTACACCATGCAACAAGGAATAGGTCAATTTCTTTATTATATAAAAACAATAAAAACAACCTTTACTATGATCATGAGCACGACGCATGGCCTTTATAGCTTGTATACTAACACAACTGATAAATACACATCTCACATTCGTTGTAATGGGAATCGAACCCGGGCAGGCCAGCTGAACAATAGATACAGTACCTGATGAGCGGCTCCCAGCTGATGGGGCGGGTGTGGAGGTGGATTTTGGTCGGCCTGCCTACTCGCCTGCCCCAGTAGGTACGAGCGAAGACCCAAAATGCCGGCTGCGCAGGCGCACCATGCACGGAGGCCGGCTTTCAGCCATGTGCGGGTATGCGATTGCTCTAATAAGGCTGGCAGAATCACCTGCCGAATAATATTGATACTTTCATTGAGACTTTATTGATAGATCGTAATGGCCAACTTATTTTTGCTACATTGAGTAAATAACATTTTAATTTATATTTTAATAATTTATTATAGAGTTGGATAAAACAGCAAACTTTTTTTTTAGCAAAAAAGCGAACAGGTGCACCAAGTGCGTGAGATGCCGGCCTTTTAGGAAATTGTGCGCTGTTTTGTCGAAGGACCATAAGTAAATATATATAGTAGAAAAGGAATTCTATTAATTCCTTTTCTACTACCCTTTTAAATTTGTTATAATTTTTACATTCATAATGTCTTATATTTTGTGTATTAAAATCGAATGACCAATAATAATTCTTAGCCCAAAGACATAAGATAAACGAATGTTATCAATGCAACGTAATTATGTTTATCGTACATACGGTAATTACGTATGATTTTTAATTAACAATGTTTATCTCATACAAATAAAATTATATAAAGGATAAAAACACATATATTACATTAATAAACAACTCCACTATTCAGATTCTACATGTGTGTGTCTCTTGTTATTATTAAAACAGCTGTTATCAGCTGTGTAATAAAACTAGACGTCTTCCTTAACCAAATCAATAGTAAAAAAAGAGGTTTTCACCCCACTACACGGTACTTAACAGCAAAAAAATCAATGTTTAAATGTAATTAGGCTAACTGAAATTGTAACCTTTTATTATGATTAGTTTAAAAATATATATGTTCATAATATATGATTAATATTTAGGCAATACTATGAGAAATGTCAAAAAAATATATCTTAAAACACTTTGAAAGCCTCGACAATAACTATTTATTATCTGATCCCATACAAATAAGAACAGTCAACATTCACAATTTAAAGCAAACGTTGTCCCATCCCAGTCACAAACAAAATAACATAGTATGTATCGTTCTTAAGAGGTGTTACCTGCAACAAAAGTAGCTCCAAACTCAGCTCATTCACGGGAGCCTCAGTGTGCACGGCAACTGCATACGGCAAGAAGCCTGGTAGAGTATATTTAATCACCCGGATAGGCAACCATAGCATAAAGAGAACAGCTGTACCAAACACCATTGCTGATACAATTAAACGACGTATGTGCGACCATACTGGAAGGTGGATCATTTCCTGAAAGGAATTATATAATTTTCAAGCACAACAATAAGTAATTAAATGTAGGAAAGGTGTTTTGCAATAATGAGCAAGTTTTATTGAATTCAAATTTCTTAATTGGATCAATTCAAATTAACAATAATTTTATTCTTCGAGGTAACTTTCCTACACTTATGAATAGTCAAATATTTTTTAATAAATTGACTACTATTACTGCCAGTTCCCAATATTTTATTTCTTAAAAACTCTCTGCCACTCCCTTAAATCACCAAGTATGATCTAATTAATGGTTGTAAACAAAATTCTTAACTTTTGATTATATTTTGCTAACCCCTAAACTATAGTAATATAACAAATGTACTAAATAAAACTATAGAGTAATATATTTTACCTGAACAGGACTAAAATCAGGATCATTAAGATTCTTCAAAAACCACAGTACACCGGGTCTTAAGACCTCTCTTAATAATAATATGAATGATGCAAAATAGTACACGTAGACCATTCCCACGAGCCAGTGAATGAACATTAGTGTCCAGGGTGCAGCATGTAGGCTTGCCTCTCTGTCTTTGAGGGTAGCGTCAAACATAGATAACGAACAAAGGTCTAGCCAACAGCCACAGACTAGGGGAATTACACCAATCTGGAATATATAAGTACATTTTAAGTATTAACTCGCCAAAACATAATACAAACGAAGTATGCAAGCAATTCTAGATTGTTCAGGAGTTAATTATTTAAGACATGTTGATAATAGATTACAATTATAGAACACTTTATGAAACGGGCTATAAACATTAAAAATGTATTGCTATAATATAAACCTATCTATACTTACTTCAACAACTGATAAAAGTGCTACTTTTACAATAACATAGCAGAATCCAAGAGCCTTTTTAGCACTTCTCAACCTCAATAAAGATGCCATAGCATGTAAAATTGCTAAAATTGCAGCAACTATCACATATCCTGATAATGCTTTCAATGGGCCAGCAAATGGTCCCTCAGCTGTAAAACCTGCTATGGATGCTCCCAATTGCCCTATTTGGTAGGGACAGAAAGCAAATCCAACAATGAAAAATGTGTTCAAAGACACAACCCAAAACACATGTTCTAAAAATACCATAGAACCATCTAGTCCCAGCAATCTAGCCCATGTCAATTCTTCAGCAGCTACACGGTCCCATTCCATAGGATTCCAATTAGCCTCTTCCCCAACCAGCATATCCTCTGCAGCATCATCATTTGCTTCTTCCCGCACAACTCCACCTTCTTCTCTAACCACCTCATTGACATTTTCATTATTATTATCCTGTAGTGGTTCCTCAACAGCTGGAGCTGGTAAATTCTCTCTTTCCATCCACTCTGGGCCACCACCATGCATAATCTGATCTCTCAACCACACTAGGCCAATGAAAGCAAACAGTGTGCATGTCACAACAAAGCAACCAGAAAAAACATCTTTTGCTAAATTTTCAGCTGATACAATATCAAATGGTAAAGATATAACAGGGTCCAATGATCCAGAGAATAGACAGCGATAAGTTCTACATGCAGTCAGAGGCACTATTCCAAGCCAAGCAAGAGCAACAAGCGTATAGTGCAGCCAATCCTTTACAGCAGATGCCACAGAAGTCACCAAACCACCAACAACGTCACGAATAGGTAGCCTTCCAGGCATATCTGGTGAATATATCGGCATAAATGAAAAGCGGTGGCCACAAAGCTCGCAAATCTCCTTTCGCGAATATCTCATCCATTGTACTAGACATTCTTGGTGGATCCACTTTATAGATCCTGTACAAATGCACGGGTGAAAAAGAGGCCGGTCGGACGAAGCTTCTGATCTACAGAAGCGACAAAAGTCCGCACCGGACAAGTCCGAATCCATCATTGTTCGCAATCCAGTTTGTCAGGTTCACCGTTTACACCACCTGCAAAATCATATAATACTTATTTACAAATTTCACAGAGCAATTTTACAAAACTCTATCAGGAGAAAACTTATAACTATTTCACCTTAGCTCAGAATAAACAGCACGTAGCAAAATAATTAAAAAATATTGCTACTGTACATAGTTGTTTTCACAATTTATTGAAGATTGGATATCGGTGATTGGACATTCAGACATTCGAGTTTGCACTTTAGACCACAGATATTGTATAGGTACTAACTAACATCTTAAGTCATACGGATCATATATTTATGTCACAATTGTCACTGAACCTGGCAGGCTGTACAGATAACATTAACAGGCTACTCCTAAATAACAGTTTCTGATGTCAAAACTGTACGATAAACAGTTGGTATATGACAGTATGAAACTACATATTTGACACTGCGAAAAATTTAAGAAAGTCAGGCCTGAACCTGACTTGTATAATGTATTAAAAAATATTATTTTTAAAGTATTTAGACTAATAATACCTGTAAAAAATGTATTTAGTGATTTTTTAAATTAATTAAAATAAGCACAATCTTTTCTTAAAATGAATAAAGAAACTGTAATAAGAATTGATAATCCTAGAAATGGGGATAATAGCCAGGGAGAAGTAAACATACTGTGTTTGAACATAACAAAATATGGCATTGGATTACAATTCACACTATGCTGTTTCTTCGTGTTTATATTTTATTTGGCGTACGGATATTTTTTGGAGTTAATATTCTCCGAACCTGAAGTAGCTCCAATTAGTTTATACATAACTTTCATTCAGTTTTTGATTACAACGGCTTTGAGTCATGTTGAGTCTACCTTTAGAAGTCCTATTAAAAGGAAGTAAGTCTTTTAAATAATTCTAATTTATATTTTGTGCCATTGGCTATTTCAAATAGCTTGTTATGTTGTTTATGTGTGAATATAATTATACAATATGTAAGATGTAAAGTAATGTTATATTTTAGTATGCTCACAATGTACCTTTGCTTAAGTAACACTATAATTTTAGAGTTCCAATAAGAACATATGCTATATTAGCAGCTTTGACACTAGGGACTATGTCATTATCAAACTTGGCTCTTAGTTATCTTAACTACCCTACACAATTGATATTCAAGAGTTGTAAACTTATACCAGTGATGATTGGCAGTATTATTATATTGGGAAAGAGATATGGATTTTTGGATTATGTATCTGCTATCATTATGTGTGTTGGATTGACTATGTTCACATTAGGTAAGATTTACAGTAATGAGATGAGTGTGGTTAATATTTGATAACCTTTATGGTAATTAATATTTATGTACTTTTATTTTATATTATTGAAATTTAAGTAGTAGCTTTCTATACTACATGTTGCAGGTATTCCACTGCATTTGTGTTTAGTTGTCCCTTTTATGTCACTGTAAATTTTGTAAAGTATTATTCTATTTCATATTATTCTTTACAATACTTTGCTGTGGGTACTTTGCACAAGAGACTTAATAGTTATTTTTTGAACATGTTGCAAAAAATCATTCAAAATACTAAAAAAAATAAGCTTATAAATCTTGTTACAGAAATAAATGGCTTAAATAAGCTTAAACACCTGCTTTTCTTTATAGTCATATTAAATAATCCTTTTCTGTTCCAGCGGATTCAAAAACATCACCTAACTTTAACTTCATAGGAGTACTGGTTATATCTCTTGCATTGCTATGTGACGCTATAATAGGCAATGTTCAAGAGAAGGCAATGAAACAGTTTCAAGCTACAAATAATGAAGTTGTTTTTTATTCATATGCTATAGCAAGCATGTATTTGTTGGTGATTACTGGGGTTAGTGGCATATTAAAAGATGGGTTTATATATTGTTCAGAGGTGAGTTTTTTAAGTTAAATACATGTATTGATGAATTTTCACACATTAATGTGTTAATATAAGTTAGTACAAAAAATTTCAGTCAAACAGTTGTGTGAAATATTAAAACTTGTTTACATAAAACATAACATTTTAAGTAAACTGCTATACTCCATTGGACCTCATACTGCTCTCACTGTATTGCACACAGATATGCAAACTCATTCTCTCACACATGTTACATATGCTCACCCATTATAAATGCTGATAGAGCTGTAAACTCTCCATCCACAGCCATCAATTGTTATGTATCCAAAACTTTTAATATAAAAATAACAGAAAAAATGTAATAGATGTTGAAACTCTAAATCTTGAAATTACGTGACATGATTTATTTTGTTTCAAAGATCAATTAAACAAGCTCTTTGCATTACAGTGTAATAGTGTGTATATATTAACATTTTGCAGGAACCTTTAACAATGTATTCCAATATATTCTTACTAAGCATATGTGGGTATATGGGGCTTCAGGCTGTGTTGACGCTAGTCAGGATATGTGGTGCGACTGTGGCTGTGACGGTTACCACCATGCGGAAAGCTCTCTCTATTGTGATATCATTTCTTCTGTTCAGCAAACCATTTGTATTTCAGTAAGTATCTATTGATAGAAGTTTGCATATGAATTTTCAGACAAATTTATATTATAAGATATTTCTAGTGCTATGAAATTTATTATTTCAGCAGGCAAAAAGAATACTTTAAAAACAGACATACAAAAATGCAATTAAAGTTAATCATCTTTCCACAGGTATGCCTGGTCCGGAGTGCTGGTAGTATTAGCAATATATTTAAATCATTATAGTAAGAAGAATCCAAATTATGTTCCTAAACCTGTTATTAAAGTGTGGCAATATATTCAAACATTTTACCAATCTGAGTATAGATATCTTAAACTTAAGAGTAAGGTATACACAGATACTGTGTAGCTCAATTTACCAGTGAAAATAATTTATATAAATAAAATAATTTATGTTATATAGTATAATTTTTACTATTTTTCTTCCTCTTCCATGAACAGCCTTTGACAGGTAGCAATTTGTATTAAAATTCATTCAAAATCTAGGTTAGGTTAGGACACTTAGTTAAACTAACTTGATTGTCTTGAGACATTTAATCGAGATTTAAATTTTTACAAATGCATGTAATTTAAACTTTATTAAGCATTTGCTAATTACAAATATGTATTTTACTTTTGTCTAAATAAATTTTAAATGTAATTTTTTAAATCACTGTTAACTAGATTGTATTATTTGAAGTTATGATTTAAGTGTAAAATGTATGGTAATAAATAAAATATGTTTTATAATCAATGACATTTATTCATTGTATGTACAAAATCTTATAAATGTAATTTTCATACAAAAGTGTCCAAATTTAAATTGTTTCGATTATTTGGAATGTTAAGACACTATTTCTCAATCGTAAATTCTAGAAACATGATACGTGATAAAGCATTCTCAATACTTTTAACGCAATTGTGTATTGATCAGTCAGAATTAACAATTTTTTTTTGTATTTTTAATTTTTATACAATTCAGTTACACGCCGAGAGGGTTATTGGTCAAATAAAGTACAGGTCACGTCTAATACTAAAATTAAATACGATCCATTCGCACTAATGTACAATAACTCTTTGGTATATGGCCCTAAAGCTATCTTACTCACCTTTTAATAAAAATTGGACCATCATTATACCGTGACCATGGCAAATCAATTAACAGTAAAATTCACACAGTGTAAACACTATATGATAAACGGAGACGTATTAACTTATATGATTTGAATAACATCTCGTTAATACGGAAAATAATGAAAGGAAACTATAAATTCAAAAGAAATATTTCAATCTTGCCGGTCACAGTATAGGTTGAGTTGTATTTGAGCCAAATTATTGGCGGGAATTATTTTGTGTCAATATAAAATCTTTTGGACTTTGTACATTAATAATTTGCAAACTATTTTAGAACATACAGGCATATATGAACGAACAAAAAAAAAACACAAACGTAACTATTTCTTAACCGCATCGAAGCTTATCAGATCATTTTTACCGCGATGAAAATATCACATACTTTAGAATATGAAAATACCTAGAATTTAAACGTCACGGTTGACAAATGACTGGAGCTCATGGTAATCTTGTCTATGACTTTTATAGTTGGAATTTTTTTTGATAATCTGTATTTTTTGCATAGTCTTGATTTAATAAACTTGAAAATTATACATGCTTTTATTAATAATCGAATGAGGGTCGAGTTGAAAATTAAATATTTAGTATGGTATGAATCTCTAATATTATATTCTAAATTTCTATCTATTATTATTTTTGATACTATTAATTCAAATAGCCCGTATGCACTTGTCAACCATGAAATTTTTCGTTTTCTTATTGCTTACAATGCAAAATAACTCTACGTGCTTAAGCTATACTAATAAATAAGAAAATAGTTTCGCACAAATATAAGCCCATTTTGTTTGCTATTATATACAATGTTTACAATAACTGTTGAATTCAATTAAAAAATATCTTTAAGGAAGGTCTGTGGATTGATATGAATTTCAAAAAAAAGCTTTATACCTGAAGTTATCAACTTTTTACTAAGGCCCCAAAAAAAAAGCTTTCTAACTAAACTGTTTTAACTGAAGTACTGTAGTGAAGTATATAGATTGTACTTCCAACTGATTTAGTAATAATTCTTTCATTGATATCTGAATGGCACTGTTTTTTATACAAAAATCATTAGCCTGATTTAGTTTGTCAGAGCAAACAAGTAATGGGCGATGTTTTTTTGGACTTGGTGCGTGCGTTGCCAATTACGATAAGCCAATAATGAAGCTCACGTTCCTGTATCGTTCACTTCAATATAAAAATACTAAAAATGGTCATTAGGTTAAGTGTTGCTGCAACATTTTGAAAATTTATATATTACACTTATAATTGCACCGCTTATCTCCTGGTTGGTATAGCTATGGGTCATAGATTATAGACTTAAAATAAAAAAGGCTTAAACAAGCTTCGAGACAAATCCAATTTAAATTTGGTAGCATGTTTAGCTTGTAACAAATTTGTAAAGAAAATAATAAATATCACCGGTTGAAATCCAGAAATATAGTTTTGCAGACAACACTCCCCAAAAGCTTCCATTCATTCGCTAAGGACCCTATACATCGTTTTTAACACAAGCACATCACTAGCTAGGTTTATATCACAGCACTAGTCCTGCACTTCTCTGTACGGTATTTCACTGGTCACTGTGAACGATTCGAAATAATGGTTTAAGAACTCGAACGTCGGCCGCTTCTCGGGTATCGCGTCCCAACATTGGAGCATAAGTCTATAAATGTCATCGGGCAAATAATGCCCGACCGGTTTGGGCATCCTATAACCCCTTTCCACTTGTTCAATGACTTCCTTCCCGTGTAGACCCGGGTACGGTATCTGTCCGTACGTGAAGAGTTCCATTAATAGTATTCCATACGACCACACGTCACTCTTAATGGAGAACCGTCCATATATGATCGCTTCGGGCGCGGTCCATTTCACAGGAAACCGCGATCCCTGCTTCGGACAATACTCGTTGTCTTCTATCACACGGGCCAATCCAAAATCGCATATTTTTGCGACGTTATTCTCTCCTATGAGCACATTGCGAGCTGCCAAATCTCTGTGTATGAGGAGTTTGGATTCCAGATATTCCATCCCGGAGGCGACTTGAGCGGCTACGTACACTAGATCTTCGAAGTGGAGGGATTTGCCTTCGCCATTTCTGAGGAACTCGAGTAGAGAGCCCTTGCACATGTACTCTTGGACGATGTAGACGGGCTCCTGTTGTGAACACACGGCGTATAACGCAACTAAGCGTTTGTGTCGGAACTTCTTCATGATGGCCGCCTCTTGGAGGAACGCCTGCTTAGACATCGTGCCTTCCCTCAGTGTCTTCACGGCGACCTGAAATGAGAATGTCTTAATTATGGGCGACAACACTGTTTTATACTAAACTTATCAGAAATTACGAGGTCCGTATTGACAGTATACGCCCATGAAGTTCTTTATTTATTACCGATTGAATAGTTCAAAAGAATTTTATTTTTCATTGACGGATACCGCTCACTCGGATCAGTGTTGTTCATAACGATTTATTTCATATTGTCCCAGACTATAATTAATTAAATTGTGAAGAAAAAAATAATTTAAGACTGATAAATGAATATCGACAATATTATAATTATAAATACGGTAGCTCAACTGAACGACAGTCGCTCAGAATCTTAATAAAATGATTAATTAATTAAAATTATATATTTAATTGATAATGCAACATTGAACTTATATTATGTATATGTTAGTTACATCACTAGTTATTTCGACAAATGTCAAAACGGGCTTCATATTTTGAAAGAACTAAAGTATATTAAAAAAAAATTGTATAGTATTAAAATTGCGAACCTCTATACTATTGCACCACTTTCCATAATAGACTTCACCAAAGTTCCCTTGACCCAATTTCTTGATGAGTTGTATCTGGGCCCTCGGGATCTCCCATTTGTCCCGTAACTCCGGTCCCAAGTCCCACATCTGGGGCTCCGGCTTGGGGCAAGGCCGGGCCAGCACATGGCAAAGGCCTAGCGCGTTCTCTGAAATGCGTTAGTTATCATTATTTTTATTTGGCATTTTGTTAGTTTAAGTTAGTACATATATTAAAATAAAAAAAAAAATTCTTAACTTGACTTCTCTTTTAGATTGGTACCAAGTTTATTGGTTTTTCGGTGCCTATAGCCATATTGTTCGTTTAATAATAATAAAAAATGGTAATTAAAAAAAATTAAAAACATATTTCAAAACATATACATATTTTAATAGAGGCGGACGAGCCGCAAGCACACCATAAAGGTAAAGTCGGGGCCCATAGACAATCACGTGGCTGGGAGCTCGTACTGGCCTTTTAGGATGTGGCATCTTTTTTATTTTGAAGGAAATAAAAATAACTCACTCGTATAAGACATAACAAGAGCGGGAAGACTCGGGAACGTTTGATTGGTCGCGATATAAAACCCTCCATTGTCCAATGGCTTGATCTTATAATGTTTGACGTGGTAGCCTCTGCCTTCCTCCCAATCTTTAACGCTGAGGCTAAAGCCGTGGGGGTTGTGTTCGGCAGGCCTCACTAGAAATGTGCCCCGAGGGTTGATTTCAGCTAATAGAAGCTTGTCGGCTTCCTTTCGGGAGACGTGGGGGAAAAACCAGCTGAAAAAAGTAAATACAAATCAATATCATTTTTTTATTAAATACACTCGATCTAATTATTTCTAATTTTCACACACATATACTCAACCACACACATACATGTTACACCTAGCCACTCACAACAAAATTGAATTACTATGTACCTGTGTTAAAAATAGAAGAATTTTCATTTTTTGGCCATCCATAAAAAAACCTCTACCAAGAGGGGTCCAGTGTGTATGCAATATTTTATTGATAGACCAACGAACGTTTATTTATTGCATAGAACGTGCTAACTGTTGCTATGGTAACGTACGAGATCCTTTGTGACAATCTGTACAGTCGGCCACGGCCGTTCCTAATATACTTACTCTTCGCACTCAACAGAACTCTCCTCCGCCACGAAATTAGCTGGAACCAATCCCTCTCTCCTCGTTGTGAGATGTAGCACTCTCCACCAGTCGGTTTCTGCGTCGCTCAGCACTTCCATACGATCCCCCTTCCGAAAGGAGATGTCGGATTCTGCGCGCGCCGTGTACCCGCATAATGCTTTCACAACACGACGACCACCGTTCGATATACCTGAAAATTGTTATATATCATAAGTCTATGATTTTTTTTAATTTAATTTATTCTACAGTAAAATAAATTATAGAAAAATCAGTAATCATCATGTGTAAGTACATATTTTTAATATAGGAATTAAACTTAAATTAATAATCTGTAACCTATTTATATTAGAATAATTTTACATCAAAGGAAGATAATAAGCGAGCTTAATATCCCGAAATAATTCGTAATGCAGATAAATCTTGAAATACTCAATATAGGTTAACTGCATTTGCGCACGTATTAATTATCGCATAAGAATATCAAGATGTTTCTTCATGTGCCTTTTGATTACAGAACGTACTAACAATTTGAAGAAAAAATAAAGCATACGTTTTGGTGATCGATTTGGTCTATATTTAATTGGATTACCGCATCTTGGGCTTGGGATCGATTAAAGTATACTGACATGCTCCTGGATTTCGTGTTCTGACGATATCCGCAGGCCTTCTTGATACTGCCCTGTTGTTAGGCTCGCCGGTATAACGCGTCTCTAACGACGGACACGCTGTGAATCCTGCCTCGTTCTTTTTGTACGCTGGGTATACTGAAATGTAGAAGTCTTAAGTAAATATGGTGTTAAACCTCTTTAGCTCTTATATCGAAACACAATACTCTCCGCTTTAGAGTTATATACAAAAAATATTAACTAAATACTTAATGTAATTAAGTGGTTAACATAAATTTCACTTTGGCGTTCGATATGACACTTATAACTGTCATTTAATGATGAGAAGTGTTGCATCACTTCCTGATTTCAAGTTTTCAACGCGGAGCAGAAAGACCCACAACTGTTAACTTTAAGGTAAAACAAGTATTAGTTTATGTAGTAACTGCTTGGAGAAAATTTAGTTTTCAATTATAGCAAGTTTTAAAAAAAGTTCAATATTATATGTAAAAATTTGCATGTCAAAACTAAACCAATTTATATTCGAGCATCTTCAAAATGAATTCGTAGTTAACCATTCCAGCATCGCTAACTTTAATCAGATACGCCACTTAAAGCGATTGCTTTTAAACAAGAATCCCTTCGCCATTCAACGCTAACAAAGACAGCAATGAACCAGAAATGGCGCCAAGAAAGTGGAGCACTCGTATATAGGAGATTATTTGTGAGATGGGACCGATATTGTGAACGCTAGTTACACTTGACCGGAGTTTAATAGGGCTATGGCCCCTCTACAATTGGTTATCACTAATGTCAATGATAAAGACAGGACACTGATTTGTATCCAGATAATTACTCACACAATTGATCAATACAACTTTTAGTTAGCATGTTTTTCTTTTGCAGCATTGGGAGCAGTTGAGACTTGATATTTTAGACGAAAAAAAAAAAATTCGTCAGTGATTTTATTCAGCACAATAATGTTATTAAGGAATTAAAACTTTGATAACTTAAAGGTGCTTCTGCTATATATAGAAGTATATATCGAGGCTTTACAGAGATTACATGCAAAATTCTGACTTTTCATTATGATTTATATCAATATTTGAATTGCCATATTTTTGAATTTCTTGAGGAGGTCAGAGTTACGTTTGAGACGAACCAAACGGACCGTTTTATTACGAGGTCAGGCATATTTATGCTTCAATATTTATATAAGGTCTTAGGTTAATAAAAATATACTTTAAAACCTCAGCAGTCAAAGTAAGCCTTCATTTGCACGAGTGACCTCTCTCAAATACGTACTTATAGTTAAGTGGGTGAAATATCGTGCGAAAATATCTTTGCATTGTTCTTGATTTCCGTTGATGTCAAGACGCGCGTTGTTTCATTTCGATTGAATGTTAATTACTTCAATTTATTATACAAACAATATTCTTTAGTTATGTTTTATAAGTAGAACAGTCAAAGCTTGTAGAGATCTTAAATAGAGGATGGCCGGACGTAACCGACTTAATATTTGAATTCTTGTGACCTCATATAATTTATTATTAGAATAGATATTATTAGCCTTACTCATCTTTATGATTTTGTTATTGGTAGATAATCTACTCAGTCTGATTTAAGAGTTTGGAATCCTCGTAAATTTCGTTATAAGAAATTTTAATACTATTCTACGTGGAGAAGATTAATATTGTACCTTGTAAAGACCATTTCTAATCAGTTAATCTTCACGTGAGCTCAGCGGTTATAATACAATTATACACACATTCTCAGTGTTGACTTGTAAAAATTTACTTCGTTAATTTCTAGTTATTGCGAGGAGGAGATTACCGTCCCTCTGTGGCAGGGTTTAGGGGAGTTTCGGTTTGTTTACTCTGTTTTGGCAGGCTGTAATCCTCTTTGCGGTGCTCGTTTTGTGTAATGTCTGCTATGTTATGATTAAACTCCCTCAGGTAAACAACTCTTAGAAGTAGTGACGGGGTACTACCAATCCCTTGTACAAATTAAAATCTTTCTTTTTCCTTTCTATTCACAGCTTTACAGACGAAATTATTGCTTTATTCTCCTATAACTTTGATTCATGACTGTGTAAGCTGAACATAAGACGTTTAGCTAGTAAGTGTAACTCTCATTACATCAATTCCTTCGACTACTTGTCAACTTAATTGAGTCTGACTACTAGACGCTACTAGAGCGTAAACAAATGTCAGATTCATACATTATTTCAGTTATACTACATAACGGGTTTAGATAGCTAAGTAATGCTACTTATAAATTATTATGTAGTTTCAATTTTATTTTGAAAACTTTTGTTTTTACGAAATATGAGGCAAACGATTAGACGCCTGCAACGCTAGTGGGCTGCTGGCCTTTAAGGTACGCGCTATTCTTGAAAGAAACAAGAAAATAAACTTTATAAATATATTTAGTAACTTACCCAAAGGTCTGTCGGGATCGTGGCGGCGGCTGCAGCACTTATTACCCATGGCGCGGCCGCCCGCTTCGCCGCGCCAAGCCGCTTCTGTTGACAAAAAAACACACAATTAGCGATCATATATACACAAAACGAGTTTTATATATGATATATATTCGTTTATAGCTGTTACTGCTGTGTTAGACATCTAATAAAACAATATGATACTTAAAGTAATTCTTCATAGTGAATATTGGTATTTATAGATAGAATATTACAAGTTATCAGTATCACGTGTTTGGTTCGTGGCTTAAATGTGTATAACATTGCTTCGTTCCGCATTATTTTTATTTTCAACGAAACAATACATTCCCATTTCAATATAATTTGAAACACATTTGTCTTGTAATTTTATTACACACCAATTTATTTAGGAATATATTTCTCATATTGAAATCTTGTAAAGGTGACAGTTGATTTCATTCAATTACAAAAAAAGTATGAAGAAAATTATTGAACAGTTTAACATAAATTTTCTTTTAGACATTGTACTTTTGATATAAAAAAATGTGTTCAAGATGTGTTATGTTTTTAATTAATGATTTACCTACGCTTAAACCACTCGCCAACACTGTTAAAACCAACACTGATCTAAGCTTAACTTACTATTTAAAATGTAAATGGCCTAAAATCGTAAGTATGAGTTTTATTTTATACAAATCCAATGGGGTTAAGAAATAAAAGAAATAATTCAAGTATTTTTTTATGTTTAATCAATCAAAATCAAAAATATCTTAATTCACATAGGTTACTTTCTTATGAATCGTTAAAAAAGTTTGACTCTAGTTCTAGTAGAGTTCCAAAATCAAATGCGTAGAGCGGGCAAGAAGAACTTGCAAGACTCTGCGCCACTTCTTTACTTTACAACTTTTCTGTACAATCTTAAACGCATACTAGTGAAGCCATCTTTACAAGTATTGATTAAAATCACACGTTACACTAGCACCCAGAAATCGTTATTCCTAATTACATGTACTGTTATCAGCTTATCAATGTCAACAAACGTTTCCCACGAAGATAAAAAAAAACAACGATACGTGATCGGAAACGATCGACAGTGATTTATCGTTAACAATATTTGAGTCATCTGATAAATGATCGTGTGTTCTTTCGTTCTTTCTTTTTTAAACTTAAAGTAGGCAATTAATGTAAAACTGGTAAGATACTTAAAATATGGAAGTCCCTGATTCTATTGGAGGTTTATTTGACTATGAGATCGTGGCATACACTAACACTTAACATATAATGCTTGGAACCAAAAAGTGTTAGACTATAGGCTAATCACCAACTGGATGTCGACGCTTTAGAGAGTTTGTCGTTAAATCGAGTTACGTTACATAGAGTACACTGTATTTTAAAAAGACTACTGAGCTTAGTAGTAACATACAACTACATAGGTCAGTCTAAACGTATCATCAAATTCATAATGAAAAATGGCCATTACAAATAACGAAATCCTTGTGTGTTTTCTGATTTAAGTATTATTTAGAAGATTTTGTTACTGAAGACGTAGTTAAAGACGAAAACGTTTTAAAAAAAAACGCGGGCGCGAGCTCAAGTAAGCTCAAGTCGAGTGCAATAATAGTTCAGCAACTACAAAAAGAAAATTTTGAAACTCTCAAGTTTCATTTCTATTTCAATGCTCAAATTTGATTAAGTACTGTGCTTTTTTCAAAAATATCTTCTAATGCATAAAGTGAGGTAATGCATTCCGATCACGGTTTTCATACAATTGATAATATTATTTTTATGTGATTTATATACGCATTAGCTATGTCAGACACAAAAAAGGCACCAGAACGACCACCAAATTAGATTCGGGCCCAAGAATTTATTATAATAATTGAAATTATTTAGTATAAGAATTCCTTACAATATAAAATCATACACGCACTAACTAGATTATAGGTTCTCCTCTAGTATCTTCTACCTCATATATCGTGGTGATAGCTCAAATGAATTCTTCGGACCAATACCTGCAGCTGATTTCCATGGCCCGATGTCGATTCCATTCATACCACTTTGACGTCTGGCGTTATACAGCTTAGCCTTTTTTACCCCTATGCGGCCTAACTACCAGGTATTTCCGAACCATTAGTGAATCTCTCGCTCTAAAAGCCACCAACACTTGTTAGCCCCATGGCGTTATAGGTGTTCATTGCGCAGTGACTCGTCTGCTCGTTTGTTTCTCGGACCATAAAAATATAGGACAAATTAACACATTTATTGTCACGATAGCCATAGGTGCATACAATCGATAACCAATCAAAACATACTTTCTAATAATAGAAATTAGCCGAATTAAATGTTAAAAGCGAAAGTTTAATATCAAATCAATTAAAACCGATTTTACTTTCGAATTGTTTCTGTGATTAGAGTTAAATTTGTATTTTTTTTAAGAGAAAAAAGAAAATAAATTACTCAAAGTATAGTCAGTGAGCCCTAGTTTAGTAAGCCCAATACTAATCTTATTGGCCATACAATGTTATAGCTTAATTACAAGTTAAATCACGGTGGTCATGGCCTTTGAAACCGAGCCCTCTAGCTTGAGCTAAGCCACTCGGTCAACACAGCACAAAATGCTGTTCATTTTTAATATACATACGGCATAATGATTATTTGATATATAATTAATCTAGTCGTGTCTACCGATGTGGAATAATAAGTAATTGGTTGGCCGAGTACGTAAATAACATAAAATTATTGACGTACGTCCGACCTGACAATGACTTAATGCAATTGCAAAAGTACATACATAACAATGGTGTTATGAATGTACTTTTTTGCACATAAACTGAAAATTAACTGAAGAACTAAAGGCTGAATGCAACGCTCATGACTTACTAAGAGAGTGCTAAAAGATACTGAAGTGCAAAAAAGAAAAAAAGCTTAGACATGATCTTAGCAAATGTATAAGTAACATAGATTATATAGGCTATAAATGTAGTAAAATTAACCGGATGTATATTCGACACGTGGACGTATTGACAATAACTATTGCCTTTGTTCGACACGCGTTTCTTAATACCAACCCGCATTATTGAGCATGTGTAAAGTTCCACGAAACCCCAGTTATACATCCATATGATACTGAAGGGAAGTTAATATTCTCGGTAATGTTAAAATGATTATATTAAATATAAACTAAGTTTTAGTGACGTTCAAAAGTGGTTGTTATTGCTATTTTTAAATAAAGAATTTTGATTACGGTACAGAATGACGTAATACATTTCATATGAACATTAGATATTTTTTAATACTTTTTTTTGTTTGGTATAAGTTATCCGTTGAGTCTGTTATCTTAATTGGGTTGGTATGATATTAGATATATTTTGCAGTTTTCATGTGTTTGTTGTGTAATAAATAATGAATAACTTGTCGCTTAAGTTAGTAAGGAAGAAAGCGGTTTTAATTAATATGTATGTAATTTAAATTTCAGTCGTCCACTTGAAATCATAATTTATGTTACGTTTATCGTATTCTATGGATAATATTAAGTAATTTCGGTGTAGACCTATCAAAATACAAGATTTACAACAACACCGGTTGAAGTGACCTAAAATAACAAGGAAACGAGATTAATCTAGTTTAGCTTCGCTTGTAAATTCGTTTTATCAGCAGATACATTAGATAAGATAATATATTTATAGGACTGCTCTAGAAGCGTTAGTGGTAGATAAGGAAAAAGTATTTGATTATTTTACTCATTTGAATTTGCTTCATAACAACTAGAGATTTGATATTGTTTTATGCTATTACTTAACTAAAATACTAACACACTCATTGCTTCAATCAAGTAAAATAAGCAAGTGGCAAAGTTTACCTAATTTTGTTTTACGTCTGATTTAGATAATTTATGATTGAAATTCATTCGAGAGCCACCTGTCTCTAAGTAATTATAATCTGTGGTAATGGATAAATTACTTCAGTACAGAATTTCCAAATTGAAAGCACTCGTGATGCTCGAAGAAAGTGAAGGTGTCCCGGAAGCGGGGGCCGAGACACCCTAACAACCTGTTGTCTTTAATCAATATCAGTAGCGTCGTTCATACATCGAGAGTCTCCCTAATGGACAAAAAAATAATACTTATAAAAATGTAAACACAGAACAACACTCAATTTAGACTCATCAAATTGACCAAAGGGTTTAAAGGGCTTAACCGGGGTTCGCTCAAACAGAAACATTAGATAAGAATATAACGAATGGCGTAACATTTTAAACGCAACATACTAATTTTATCTCTTTCACAATTGGTTAACAAAGTTGGACAATTTAAGCGGATTTGCAATTGAAATTTCGGCTATGTGAACTTCGAGGCCCCACGCGCATGATCCAAAAGCGGTCAATAACCCGGTGGGCGGAATCTTGAACTTGAACCATAATATTGTGAAAATACCAACTTAATCTACACTGATAACCAAGACGCTGTTACGTTGATAACAAACTGACGCCTTTGACTGATAAATAATACTATCGATATCGCGAGTATACTGTTAAAGCTTTACCTGTATGGAGCTGCATTGCATTATATATATAGAAAGGGGGAGCTCAACACCCCATGTAGATTGCAGATAGCTGACGGTTATTGCTACCCCAAAATGAAAATTAACTTAATGCAGGGCTTCATCGTGAATAAAACTGTATGTTTTTAATTAGTTAAGTTATAGGTGTTAGGTCTCGCGTTTGTTTTGTTGAACTTGACAAAGATTTGTAGTTGGAGGACATCACGGCCGTCAAGCGCAGCTGCCATTGGGACAATAGCCTCGCCGTGCTGAATGCTGTTATGATTAATGTACTAACAGAAGCCGAGTTAAATGTGTCGTGTAATTTAGATAAACTTAGTTCAAGAAATCAGTTGTAAAGAATTACACAAGTGATAAGGACAGATTAAAATTTTGTTTACGTTACGTAATATTTAAAGAATAAACCCTGTTTAAATAGCTAGACTTTTTCACAAACTTCGCGGTTGCTTTGATAGAAAAAACTCATTAATAATTTATAAGAATTGTTGCTAATCAGACAATAGATGACCTAATTATATAAAATATACATACATAGATAACTTAACTAAATCAAATATAGCTATACACAGTTTCATTTGTGTCTTAAGTAAATGAAATACGATTGCGTTACCATAATTAAAACGTAACTAAAATATTATAACAGACATATTACGTGTAGCAAAGGCCACAACCAACGGAGCGAGTAATATATCTATGATAAACAAGGAAGAGGCAAAGAAAACAGACACTGCGCATTCAGGAAACGCAAATGTTCAGTACCAAGTGTAACTAGGTATAATGTGCCTTATTAAAACTCAATACACGCATGGATGGCACTCTGAAGGTATTATGAGACGCTTTCCGGCGGAAACCTCGCTTGTGAGAACCTTGTTAACCTTCAGGGGACTATATTAACCTCCGAGTTTTTTTTATAATGTTTATTTAGAATTTTAGAAATCGATTCCAGAGAGAACAAATTAAACGAAGAGATGCAGTAGTGGTGTGTATAGTAGAAGATAAATCAGATATTTTTTTTTAGGGTGGTACACGGATCAACATATAAATAAATCATCAAATAACTCCTACGAATTATCCGGTTATTTTTCGCTGAACATTTCTTAAATATAGATATTGCGTTATATAATGTAGGAGGAGAAGTGTTAAAAATTATATTAAGTCACAGCACTAAGCTTAAGTAGTATACACCTAAAACATCACAAAGGCATCGTATTAGATTTAAAAACAAACACAGAAGGGTCTTCTCGCATCTAAACGTAAATCTTATAGATTTACACTTCGCCATAAATCATATTCCTCTACGTTCATGCAATTTCCGGTCCAGTTTAATTATACGGGTTAAATTTTGGCTAACGTCAAATGAATATTTCTATTATAGTTTTAACGAGTCATTAGACAATGCTTTTCATTATAGCGTAAACATAATCCGACAGGAATAGACAATAGACGTTTTGTTCCTGTTACTAAATTTGTGTAGATACTGTGCTTTAATAGATAAATAAAAAATTATGCACTTAGACTGATTAAGTTTTGATATTTTTATCATTGGTGAGGGTCCAAACCACAATAATGATTAAAGCTCAAACAATGGATGTTGATGTCAATCGAACGCATAACGAAGATTAATAAAAGCTTTTGTTATCCTGACTAGGGCTTTTTATATATTTATTGTACTACAAAGTTAAAAGTTTCATACACATTATATATTAACAAAGAGATTATTCATCTGATACGTATAGATCAAATTATTTTTATACATTATAATAAAAAAACGATAGATGAATATGGTCAGTTCCTTCTAATTTATTTTAATAAAAAATATTTGACACGATAAATATACAAACATTTGCTTAAGACATCTCAATTTTTGGACAGTGGACAAACGAGCAGCTGTCACACATGAACGGTGAAGTCGCCGTCTATACAAATGACTAAGTGCGTTTTGGGTCTTATATGAATTGGTACTCTCTCTTCTTGAACAAAACAGACACATCAAAAAAATACAATAACAGAAAAAAGATATATGACAAAAATATAGAAGCATCCTAAAACATGTTTCACAGATAAAAATTAGCAATCGATAGTAAATGAGATAATAAAGATTATGTCAAAATGAAAAATCATTCATATAATAAAAAAAATTCTTTGCATATAGTTTTAAAATTGATTTAGTTTGTGCAATATTTTCAAGAGATTTTTTTCATTGTAGTCACGTGTTCAAACATCTAATCTCGTTACTGGCACGAACGACATTTGTAAGGTTTTATATGAGATAAAGACGGAAGAAGTCATAAAACTATTCAATAAATTCCAACATTGCAACCGTATTTAAAATTTATTTGACATGATTTAAAGGCCTCGTAGTTATATATGTTTCCCCAATCTAAATATTACTAGAAACATAAAACATGTAAAATATTTTTCATAATAAATATATGTTCTAGATGTTGGCAACCCTATATATAAACTCACAGGAAAAGGTAACAATACACCCGCATTTCGGCAGTTTGTTACCGTCACACCGTTCCATTTCCCCTTAAACAAAGGGTGTAATATTCGTTATTGCATTGATATTACCTAATTTTTTTATAAGACACCAAATAGCATATGAACAGTTAGTAATCTACGAATGCTTTAATTATATGCGTAAATTTAATTTTATTTAAAAAAAAAATTTTGTTAGCCTGGATGGAGAACCTATCCAGCGTTAATAATTTCGTATTCGTATTGTTTTATCATTATCATCCTTGCATTCGCAGGCTTTTTATATAAATATAAATCAAACCTAGAAAACAAATGATAAAACATTTTAATTAGAGTAATTAAATATTAAATTATTATCTGTCAGATTGATGTGTCAGTCTGGTAATGCTGCGTATCTATACACCGCGTTTCACTATAAATGTGCGGTCAATTAAAATAATATATTAATAATCATTTCAATTTGAATTCCTCAAATCAAGCGTTGATTATTTCATATAAATAAAACACCAAACAGTTACATACAAATGACTAATTGGTAAATAAATATTCTCCGAATGAGTTTTTATTTGGTTAGAATTCCTTTACTGAATTTTTATTTGCTTAACCCACATCGTTGCAGACGGGACGTTAAACATAAACAATCAGTACGTGTTGAAACGTAAATGTATTTATGAACTTGCAACTTTACAGTTTGTACAGAAAATTACTTCAAATTCTTCTCTATATCCCACTATTCATACTATTTTTAGGTGCACATACGCGGTAATAATCGTTAATGTTTAATTTTTATGATATATTCATATATCATCTATCTCAATATACTGTAGGTTTTATTTTACTTATTGAGAAATAATTAATAAATCGATTTTAAGTAGCACGATTCAAAACTGCGATGCAGGTTTGTTTAGTTCTTGTAGCGCTAAGTTGATAACAGCAGTATGAATTGAACTATATTGCAATTATATGTATAGATCGCTGTAGCTATGGGCAAAGCACACACAGCCTTTAAAGATGGACGATTGTATAAGGCCGATCGAGTTCACAAGTTCGTAAAGTTCGTAATCGACAAGTCACTGCTTCGGATGAGGTGAGTTCATTATTTACACAAGACGAAGGCTCAACTGTCAAGGATCTTTTGGCTAACTTAAGCCAGTATGAAATGCCAATTATAATGATAAACAAATACGGTGGTCCCAAATATGTACATTATTGTTAGTTTACCCAACATGGTAGTGTACTTAATAAAGTACATTCAAAAATATAAACATAAACTCAAAATGTGACATGAAAACACGCTTGCTCAATAAATGTACAAAGAATTAGCATATTTTACAGTCGAAACGTCGTCCCGGTTCCTATTTTAATAACAAAACTCTGGTTATATTTTGTAATATTTACAGAAATTTGTGTTTACCTTGCCCGACTGATTTACTAATTTCTAAATGACAAGCTTATTCATTGGATCTTTAATATATGGCTGTAATACCAATTGAAATTAATAAGGCTCACAGCGTCATGTAAATTGACGCATCTATTCGAGTCTTGGAACGCTCAATTACGTCATCACAGTACGCCCAAGAACAATTTGACATACAAATCGTTTTTATTGTACAGCAGCGAGAACCATTTAAAAAATGTACATCGAATCGTCAAAGTTTTGCTTTGATATGGGTCAAAGGTCAAGCACACACGGGTTTTACAACAAGTGTTAAGGAAGACATAGATAGGATGTAAAGCAAACGCTGGAGTTTGCTTACTTTGTTATGAACAAGAATAATATTCCCGTTAATCATAAGGTTACGCAATAGTCGAGCGATTATTTCAAGACGAACCGCGAAAAAACCGAAGCTTAACGAAGCAATTCACGATGACTTATTATTTCTTTAAAGAGTAGGTTAGCATTTCAATAAATCAGTTTGAATGTTAAAAGTAATTCACTTTTTGTCAAATCAGTCGGGCACTTATAACAGTGACGATAGGTGCATTTTAAAAGTGATATAAAAATAACAAAATTGTGTGAATGATACAAGTATAATTTTCTTTATTTAGCCACGTACCAATGTAGCAAATAATTTTAATATATATTTTTGACAGTGAACCATATATATATCATCAATCTTAAATATACATATATCTTCGTGTCTTATTGTAAAATCAGTTGTAGTTAATAATCGCTCGTTTGTACGAATTGTGCCTTAAATATTTGTATAACATTTGCCACACAACTGTCTTTGGTCATAGCGTGGGGCGCTCCCGATCAATACCGCAGGGCTTCCCTGACTAACCCTGGGCCATGAAATCGTTCACTATATAAATCACGTTTACCTTTGAACAATGTGTGAAACACACTTGATTCCATATCGGTATTATGATCGATCAAACTCAAATCGAGTAAAAACAGCGACAAAACAAAAACCAAAATTTTAATACAGTTATTTTGACGTTAACTTTTTTTAGAGATTTTTATTTAATTGTGACATTCACAAACATATAATGATGCGATAACGTAAATAGATTCAAATGTTCTTTCGAAATTGTCATTACAATACGCATAAAAACAATTCTATAGAATACAACAATACAAAAGCCGATTCACAAGAAACGCACACGTCATAATACCAAAATTATATATGCATAAATCATTACCATCATTAAATATTGTTAAATAGAGACTGTTTAACATTACATTTATATAATAAACAACATACATTACATATACAACAAATAGAATCAGAACGGAAAACCGAATTATTTTCAGCAATATAACGTAAAAAAATGTAATATGTAATTTAAAGCCTTACTTGAAAAAATAAAATCATAACTTCCATATACTCGTAAACGGAAGACAAAAATAATGCATGTATTTAAACAGTAGACATTTTCCTAAAGCTTGTTTATATACCTATGTATACTATAATATAATAGTAGATATAATAGACTAAAATTTAGGAACAGTAATTTTTTTGTTTTATTTCTGTGTGTAGAGTTTTTTTTTTGTTTTATATATGATTGTTTAGTTGTTTCTTTTTTTTTTTAAATTGTATACCTGTAATGCTGTGCATCCCTATAATTTATGCACATACATGCCTTGTGTGTTTTTTTTTGTAATTTTGTTCGGGTTATGTTCGTATGTGTGTTGTTGGTGTGCCTTATTAAATAAATAAAAAATAAAAATAAATAAAGAGTGTATTTATGAAATATTTCACAGGACCTTTATTAAGCAATATAATAATAATATTGTTTTATCAATACAAGCGCTGCTGCGCTGCATGTATGCAATTTTGTAATAATTTTAAATTAATAAACGTATAGCCCACTCCAAAGACGCACATTGTAATGCATTTGCGCACATCTCTGACACTTTATCAAGAGTCCTTGAGTCGTTCAGTATCCGTGGCTAGACCAGAAGTACACTTCTCAAAGGCGAGACTTTGCGTATTTCGTATAGAAGTTATATATGTATGAGTTGCTACAAATTAACGAATGCAGTTAAATTAAATATCAAATGTTATAATAAAAATTTAGAATAATATTGCGTTACTAAAAAAGGATCATGGCCACTTAGTAAATGGTGACAATAAACCTTGCACTATTTAAGCTATTCGCATGTTGTATTAATATATATATTATTATATGTAGTAAGCGTATACGCAGCTTTTATTAAATAAGCAATATTTTTGAACTGTAGTCGTTTGTATCACGCACGTAAAAATGAACGTTCATGCATAATTATCCCATTAGGTAAATTCAACTAAATTGTGCTACAGTGTGTGCAATTGCTCATTTTATTATTTTGTATTCAGACAAAAGCTTTGCTGAATGCAACATTGTTGAAAATTAAAGCGAGCGCTGTCCGGGTGTGCTATTTTTCATATAAACCGCACTAATTAAAATCTAAACTCTCGTCACAGACTAAATAATACGTTGTGTCTCCCCCAGATTACTAAAAAAAATATGTCTAACAATGTTTTGTCGGGAGTTATTTCTAGCGCAATGCTTCGTTCACTAACAATAGCCAATTGCACCAAAATGTTTTAGGTGTCGTTTATATTTAGTTGCATTTAGGGGTAAGAATAATATTTTTTTTAAATGTACCCCAAATCTCGAAAATAATGAGATTTTATAATACAATAAATGAATTGAGAATCCCGAAAAGAGGAATAGTGTTCACAATGCAACCGAAGAAATATGAAAGTACATATTCTAGTATAACTTGAATAAGGATATTAAACCAAAAAAATTAAGATAATCAGAATAAAAAGAGACTTTGGGGTAAATCAAATTGCAATAACGAGTTTATTAAAAATCACATTTAATTTGTTTCTATTAAATTTTATGTAAAATGAATATCAATGTTAACACCATAAATAACGTATTTATCCACCTGAAATTGTATTTGAATAAGAGTGAAAGCTACACTCACATTGAAAATATGTCGGAGTAAGCCCAGCTTCAGGTTTTTATAGAGTGGCGACAGGATATTTTTCTAGATGGTCATACATTATTAAGTACCTTTAGTACATATGTATAAGTCTATTCAGTAAACGGGCGAATGCATGCGATGCTTACTCCCACACACATACATAGCAGCCATTTACCTTACCTGTCTTTTAGGTTAATTTTAGCTTTAATGTCAACAGTCAATCTGGGATCTTGCATCGCAAAGTTTTTACATGGTCCCACCAAATGGTGCAAACACAATGTTATTTATGTTATGTACTATGTATGTAATTGTGTACACAGCCTATGTTATTTGAATATAGATTTCACTAGTTTGAAGAACGAGAATCGTTACAAAATTAATGTCTTGTTTCGTTAGACATGCTCTACTACCGCGACCTAAAACCGACGAACAAATGAAGCGAAAAATACATTAATACATTAGCATAAAAAGACGATATATTAAAAAAAATATGTTAACGTCTTTATGTATCACGGCCTCGGTTTTATTGTAATATTTAACATAGCTCCAGTTTCTAAAAACGCATGGAATGCTTATTCTTGGCCTCGCCACCCTCACACATACTGCGCACGGTTATTTTAAGAATTATGTGATAACTTTGACGCTAGTAATTTATTATTAACATGTTATTTAGGCAACAAAATTATCTAAATATTTACGCTGTCAGGCCAACAGGTCGACTTATTTTGCAAATGGCGTTCCTGCATTTGACTTTGATCCTTTATGGTAAAGGGACTTTTGGCGAGATTACAACGAATTATTATTGTCCAAATAACACTGTCAAAAACATACACACACATTTCATATTTAAAATATCAGATGTAGATACTACCGATATGAGCGTGAATTTAAAAAAAAATATTAGAAAATTATAAGCGTCTAATGGGTTTCCATTACATACTACATAGTTCTACGGTAGACAACTGCCTTCCGAACCGGTGATAGTGTAAAAACGATTCAAAAGTGTATTAATGACCTACTTGAATAAAAATATTTCGAGTTTAAGTTTTAGTGCTTGTGGT
This sequence comes from Leptophobia aripa, assembly GCA_951799465.1. Taxonomy (NCBI): domain Eukaryota; kingdom Metazoa; phylum Arthropoda; class Insecta; order Lepidoptera; family Pieridae; genus Leptophobia; species Leptophobia aripa. The sequence goes on along the minus strand of OX637268.1, from coordinate 6,298,020 downwards.
TTGTCATGTAATTTTTTTGACAAGACGTTAACAAATTTCGAGTGCCGAGATAAGAACAGGAGAGTTAAATTTAAGTGGTAAAAGCGTTGCGTAAATATTACTTAATTTAAGTGGATTTTAAAAGTTTTAGCGTTCACTAACCTTATTCGATAACATGTCTTACGTTGAACCGGCCAATTACACCAACAGATAATAATTTTATAATCCTTTACACACACCATATTGTAGGTGACTTTTAACTTCATAATTGACCTTAAAACTCTGCTTTGCTACACTTGCTTAAAATAAACCTTAAGTAAAACGCTTATTACTAAAAAGCTATTTCATATTAGCGACAAGCTTAACTTAGCAACAACATCATAGAATGAAGGAACTTTCTGTCTATGTATGTAACAATTAAATATTGTATGGCAAATTAATTTTTTTTTGGGACTTATCAAGAAGAATAATCCAGAAATTCACTGCCAAGAGTTGTAGCGCCTTGTGAAACTCAGTGATATACACTGTTAGTCCTGTTGGAACGATGCAATAAATTGTTGACAGCCGTGGTCTTGCACTTACGCGAACACTCAGCTCTTCGAATCTGGAGTTTGCGAAATACAATCTCATTACTATATAAACTTTATTTGCTATATATTGTAATACTATGAAAAACGATATAAATATATATTGGCTCAAGAGAGAGAGAGGCTCAAGCAAGACAAGTGCAAATACTTTTTATAAACGGGCCACAATAAAAGGAATTCAATAACTTTTTAAACCATACAATATAGGAGCTATATGAATGCTACATACATGTTATAATAGTTATAGACAAAATGCACGCGCGAATTTTTAATTAAACAAATAGCACCTGTTATTCTGTCACCCCTACGTTTGCAACGGGGGTCTTGTAATTATAATTTAGAAGTTGTCGATTTTATGTGCATTAGGGCTAATATCTATATGTATATATAAAGTCTTTAAAATATTATATTAGTATGTGATTTCAACAAAACGATGTAACCCTTAACACATCAAGTGGTACTGACGGCGTTCCTAGGATTGTACTTAAGATATGTCTCTGTGATGGCTCCGGTGCTTCGGCTCTTCCCTTCGGCTCTTTCAACTCTCGCCCCTCAGGCGTTGTTTCAAGATCATGAAAGATTGTCCATATTCACCCCATTCATATAAAAGGCAATCGTTCGAAACAATTTTCATTCCTGATAGAAAAGAACATTTTCCAAAGTTATAGAATCCTTCGGGTACCAGCTAATTGGTCGACAGTACGGTTTATGGTGGCTAAAGCTATTGCCTATCTGGAGCTATTGCCTTGAGGACCGGCAGCACACATGTACTGGGTATCCATATTAGACTCTTCGCAGTAATTGGTGACGATAATAATATTTGAAATTAATTGTATGAATACGTCTTAAGAATGTTTCTTGTATCAATGTTAGGAACTAGCACCTAAGATTCAGGCTGGTATTAGTTTAATATACAAATAATTATATGAATCCATTCACATCTAAGATACGTTTGTCTTGCATCATCTCTGGTTGCAGTAAATACTCTTTTTTTAAATACAATAAAAACTAATTGTATTTTCAAATATTATAAATATGTACATGCATGGTACGGAACTAACACTATATCTATACTTTTCTATAAAAAATCATACCGTAAAACCACAGATTATAATTCATTGTATCGCGAGTTCAAATTAAAATTTTCTGATTCACAAAAGGTAAGTCGGTCAATTCTTGATCGAGCCGCATTGCAGCTTGGATTGCACTTCAAGCTTTGTAAATTACATTTTATCTGTTAACTGACACAACGTGTACTTTTGACACAAAGATTTGACCATACAATACAATCCAAATTAGGTATAAAAGATAAATCGATTATTTTTCTTTCTAGCCTTCGTTATTTCGTTTGGGTCAACGACTTAGGTCACTGGGGCAGCTAAAAAAACTATTCGTATTAAAAAATCAACTTGCTTTTAATACGAATTTAGAAGCAATATATATAATAGAAATTTAACTAGATTGAATATATTTACGAAGTTTTCAGGTCTGCTTTGTAGAAACTTACAACCCATTTGACTAAAAATAAGAGTTTTGTAACAGATGCACTGTACCTACTTGATTCATATGGTATATTCCTTAGCACTTCATTTTTACAACTTAAAATGTAGTGCAAACGTTTAAACTTACCGATAGATAATGAATAATTGCATTACAATCGGCTTAGGACATGCTTATCTTTTGGTGCAAATTACCGGTTAGTTAGTTAATTGAAGATTAGCGTATCTCTCGTCGTTAATTTGTAATTGATAATTTGAGAGATTTAATCTATTTTAAAATTAGATTAGATTACTTGTTACTAAGTGTTTCATGAAGCGTATAATTGCAAAAAAAATACGATTATAAAATTACCACAGACACTCTAAGGGTTAGTTTATAAGTCCACACTTGAGCACTTACACCTACATACCTACGTGTTTATGTTTTATTTTAAATAATAAAAAAAATACCGGAATACACCTTTTCATTCGTCATACATATAACGAATAAACGAAGTAGAAATGTAGAATCAAGAGAAAATGTACAGAGGTGCGAAATATTAACTAGAATACCAGTTAAGAATGCGTTAAACTATGACGTAAGGAGTTGTATAGAGTCTTAACACTATAACTGTTTACGCAAATTTTTATATAAATATCGATAATAATCTCAACAATAAACGCCCTTACATTACTTACTTCGCAGCCGGTACTTAAGCACACTCAAAAACAGCGGTCGTCCATAATTTGTATAGCAAAACACTATTGTTGTACTCAAGAGGGCCGTTGAATATTATGCCCCAGTTAGGTTACCTTTATTCATGCGCAAGCTCGCAATAAATTGTAGGTTAACGAATATGAAACACATCAACAAGTACGACCTATTTCACGAAATATAAAGGGACTGTTATGTAACTAGTGTATTCCTAGTAAAATAATTCAACTGTAAAAAAACCATCGGTAAAGTTTTTCGAAAATGTGGTTATCCAAATTTTAGATAGTTTATCCGTAAAACAAAACAAGTTAATTCTTAATTTGAGTTCTGAAATTGATAGACATGGCCATAGGTAATTGATTGGAACAGTCAGTTCTAACGTTAGTATTGTATTTTTGCTATTTATAACAAATAACTACGTCGTGTTTTACCCTCACAAACATAGCATTGTATGTAATGATTTGTGGCTTAGAGGTCATTCACAGATTTATAAACAGTCTATTCTTTATGAATGGTAATTTATAGTGGTTAGTTTCCTTTTTAAACTGTTAATTACAGCCAATAAAAGTCGAGTTAATTCCATGTTTTTAGATTTAGCTTTTCAAGGCTTCTATTGCGGAAAAATTATGAAAAAACTATTACGCAAATATCTTACGTTATCTACATAATAATTATGACAATAAATAACTTATTTAAGACACATCGTTGTATTACCAATTTGTCTTGTTATATATATATGTATTATATTTGATTGCATGTCTGCGTTCGTGTTCACAGGAAAAAAGAAATAAATTTATATAAAATATCATTTTTTTTATCCTCACCACTATTTCAAGTAAATTTATGTGTAGAAAAGTTTCTTGTAATGTATTATTCATATTTCGAACAAACCTTAGTATACCGTAACATATTTTGCATTTTTGATTACGGTTGATTACCTTTAAACGAAATTCATCCGACAAACACCATTAAATAGTTTTTATGACTATATAAAATAGCTTTATTCAACTAACGGTAACTTTCTTGTACGGATCAATTAAGATCTGATTGATCTTAAATGATCCGTATAAGAAGCTAAAAAAGGGCTCAAAAATTGTATAAACTTTTTCGAAATCAAGAAAAAACAAAAACAAGAACGCAGAACTTCAAGAATAAAAGTAATGGACGGTGAAATATCACACACTAAAGAGTACAAAATTCAAAAACAATAAGGATTATTAGTGAAGTTTAATAACTGCTAACTGTAGAGTCAAAATAATCATAAGAATCGGACAAAATTCAAATTTATCCCAACTGAAGAACGAGTATTTAATGTACTTGTGTGTGTAATGGTGTTGCTGTGGGAGTGAACGAGTGAGGTGGATTCTTCTTAATAAATATAATTGGCATAGAAATATATCAATCAAAACACATTTACAAAGTCGCAATTCGTCTATACAAGGACAAAGGAAGGATCCCGCGCGTAAAATAGGAAATAATTGCCTTCGGCTAGTACTTTTCTATCAGTTCCAAATCCTCAATGCCTTCACACAAAGCGTGATAGATGACCATAAAGCAATTTCATGTCATATCACTTTCTCAATGAAAGTTACAATTGTATATTGCACAACGTTACGTTGTCATACGTATGCAGTCTGTGTATGTTCAACATATGAATTAAAAAATCTAAAGAAATTATCGGATTTTTAACCGACCATTTGCAACGACATATAGTAACAGTTAACAGCTGGAGCTGATCACACCACTGTATTACATAAAAAGTACGAAGTATGAAAAAAGAAACTAGATCTGAAATTAAATTAGAAAGCCATATTCTTAGTAGTATTACCATAATAAAGCCTTTTATTTCAGATATACACATTACATACAAGTATATAGTTCATCTGTGCCCTTTTGGGGCAACGGCTCCAAATTCCGCCACTCTATATCTGCACATCGCAACTCAATGTATTTAACATAATAAACATTAAAGCGTTTTAAAAAATCAACCGTAAACTTATTGATAGTTTTGACAAGTACAATGAAAGTTGACACGTATATCGTAGGCATAACACAACGTAAGTACAATTTGCAGTCAACATGATACACTGCATGTTTGAGCTTCCGTTTAGTACCAAATGTGGGTACAGGACGCGAATATTACTTTAAATTTCATACAAACGTTGTTACATTACGTTAGCGATACGATTTATATAATAATCGTACTAAAGTAACAAACGTATAGATAGATAAAACAGAGGATAGACCGCAACATTGTTATCACATAATATAAGATATCCATCTATTTAATAGGGTCTTCATTTACAAATATTATGACGCCTATAAATTCTTATTAATCTCAACATAACATAAAAGGTGTATTTTTAAGATCTATTGTTTTTGGTATAACAAACCTTGATATGATAATCCATTTTTATATTCGGTTAATAACACATAACAAATGTAACAATTTAAGCTTATATGCCTGTAAAACGAACGAATCTTTGGTTCTACGAGCAGGATTATGTTATCCATTAAAATAATAAACGCTGGTGTGCATCGAAAACACGTACTAGTCAAGATAGTATGAACACACCGGCTATAAATGTAATTATTTCCACATTTACGTTAGTTAAACACGTGTAGACAATAAAATCACATCCAGCAAAGTGGAAGAATTGTATTAACCTCTTGGAACTGTAATCAATATTACACTACATATTGATTTAATTATATGACTAATATAATCACAAAAGCTTTTAATCAAATGCATTAGGAAATGCTTTTAAAATATATGACATTTATCTACTTCAATATCTTCGTTTGATCTGATCTAAGATCTCCAATAAATAAAAACATTAATGTCTCAATGTCAGGTAATTTTTTATTATTAATAAAATATGTAACAATTAACATGAATACAAAGTGATTTATATTTTCAAGTATCTCTATAGAAAAGCTGAGTGCAAGAAAAAGCTACCCAGCTAATGTCGTACTCAAAGGTATAGTGCCAAGTTGCACGCTAGACAAAGCGGCGCAGTCAATACATTAGCAGGTCCATGAACTTGAGATTGTATCGTATATTTAGCACAAAACCGCATTCGCACACGCACGCATGACTAACCATCAAATAAGCTTCAACCTAGAAATGTGTCAGAGTGTGAATAGTAAATGCGGTTACTTAAAAAAGCTTATACTCTTCGAGATCATTTCTTGCGTGTCCATTTAAACCAGTAATGTGTCTGCAATTTATAGATTTTTTTATAGAAAATTACAGTCGATATGAATGTCTATGAAACTGCGATTGTTATTCTATGAACTTAAAGGTTTACGTGCTTAAAGTTCTATGTAGTTAAAGGTCTATGTATTTAAAGTTCTATGTACTTCAAGGTCTATATACTTAAAGTCTATATTTGATTTTTTTTTACAAGATGTCACCCTTTATAGAAGTCTATTATAACTGTAGCTTTTGTACATATTATACTTGTACCTATATTCAGGTACTATTTTAAATATAACATTACTTTTCAAATACAAATTAAAAAGTTTACAACTGTACTTTTAGAGTAAAGAGTCAAATCATGCATGTATTACGTAAGAACACAGTATACATATAAAATGTATGGGTCATAAAGCTGCTTGTACTTTCATTAACCTACCTATTGTATTCAGCGTAGCATTCTTAACAAAGCATTCAGAATATTTTTCTCATACATAAAGGCTTTATTAATTGGGTTATTTAAAGTAACCTATATCAACTGGTATGACGTGTCCGATAGGGTGACAAAAACTGATCCTATCTTATATCAATAGGAATGTTCTCACAAGAACAAAAGGCAAACAACATTTTTCCACCTCCGTTTCTGTTATTTACAAATATTGAATACAATAGCTATTCGTCCACAGATAAATCATCAGAGCTATTACGTCACCGACCTGCGAGTTCATAACGGGGAGACGTAAAAGGATTATGAACCCACTTCTGGTTCAAAGAAGGTACTTCAATAATCAGGATACGCATAAATTAATAGGGTAATGACTGATTAATGCTTGGGTAAAATGAAGTGATAATATACGTGGAAAGATTTGGTCGCAAGTACGTGATTGGGAACGCACGCAACGTTCGATTTTCGGTCAACGTGTCCCAATGGACTTTTACGGACTAATGCTATTGGTTTGTGCCGATCAATTGGACCAACCCAATGTAACTGATGTATTTCGTACTTTATGCTTTAACCAATATTCAACTCGGATTATATGGTTACTGCTTTTGATGTTGGGGTTTTTGTATAAAAAATGTTAATTTGTTGCATTGACAATTTTCGTATGGCATCCACGCTTGTAGTACTAAAACTTTTATACAACTACTGTCCAAATCAAAAGATGACCACTGTATAAATTGTGCCTACCTCTGAGAAGTTACAATAGCCAATTACCACACGCAACTAGACGTAACTGCTTTTCGTTAGGTGAGGTTAAAATACGTGAGAACCCCTCTGGTGCAAGGTTCGCGTATCGAATGACCCACAAGCCTATAATAACTAGAATTATATCCGAACCTTGGGTCATTTGTCTTTCATCCGGCCCCCTAAGCCGTCGTGAGTTAGACCATTTTTGCGTATGCTGGTAATATGCCTAAATGACATCTGTATGGACATTATAATCATTGATAACCTTAATAATAAATTGTTATTGATGCAATTGTTTCGAGTTCTTATTAGTTCAACTAATAACTGTGTTATGCACTAAAATATGTAACACATTTATCGAATAATTACATGTAGTACAAAGTAGTTATTCTGATATCTGGAAGTTGTATCACTTTTAATCCCAAAAATCACAATAAAATATAACACTGCAATCAATGGTTATATATATCTGAACGTTTTGAGAATACTTAATATATAAAAGAGTGAAAACATATATGTAATATACAAATTATTTGTTTAATATAAAACCGAAGTTTTTTACTTCGGTATTATATTCAAGCAAACAAGGTCAATTAGGTCAAGCATCAAAAAGATCTTTCGTAAAAACTTGCTTAGAAAAATACTAATAATACGTTTACAGTTATGCCCAGTGACTGTATTAGCAAGGTTCTGCATAATAAATCTGGTAGGACATGTTTCTTTTTAAATTAAAATAATGTAATAAAATAAACTCTTATCCATAATTATTCTGACCTCACAAAACTTTTCTGTATATTCGATAGAAATTTATATAAATGTTTCATGTTATGTCTGTTTTCTTGTTATTTGTAATCTAGATTGATTCATAGTTACAATAAAAGTATTAAGTATAAGAAAGAAATAATTATTAAAGGTAAATGACCGTTAATACGTGTATGGTTTAGCATGTAGGCTGTAGCCATAGAAGGTCGATGCCTTCAATATACATATCACGCAGGGGTTAACTTTTCTATTGTTATTTCAATTAAAAGCTTACCAAAATTACTGGAATCGTACCTGTAAAACAGAATATACATTTAATGTTAATTCTTATATCAAATAAATGGACTACATGAATATATCTAATATAAAAAATTCTCCTGTAACAATGTTCGTTTCCGTACTCCTCTGAAACGGCTTGACCAATTCTCATGTAGGTGTGAGTATTGGCCATAACATCTACATATTTTAAAGGCATTTTTATTATTTATTAAGTCGCATTAAAAATACATACAACCCTTATGGTTTACTCTTTTATCACCAACCCCTATGTTTTAGTTATTTTATGGCAAAACAACGTTTACCGGGAATAATATAAAAAAGAGTTAGAGGGAGGTTAGAAGGAAACTCTTAAAGATTATACGAGAAAGCAAAAATTACTGATCTAAGTCACGTTTTAATGAAATAAGTTTATAATTTCATTTACTAGTCAAATGCAGTTTTATTTTGAATAAATAAAATAAAAAAATAGAATAATGCAGTTTTATTTAATTTGGGTAAAAGTCCCGTAGCAGTTAAGCTCGAATAAATCATACTAACTCAATAAATAAGTAGATATTAATTTGTTAATAGATTTAGAAAAAATAGGTTCAAAATGTTTGACGTAACGGCAATAATAAAACTCGATATTGCGTAAGAGACATCAAACAAGCCATCCTTATAAGTGTCTAAGCTAAGGTCAGCGCACTGCACAGCCACTACCAACTTTATGATGTTTTATCAAGGCACCGTTGAGACATCATTTTTATTACGCACGTTTCCGCTGTGATTTTTGTAAATGCGGTACTTTTAACATATAATTGGATACAAAAATATTAAACTATATATTTTTCAAGTCCGTTAAAAATTGTTTCATAGTCTTTTCACTCGGATATATCATAAATATTTTAGTAGTGTGAGGTAAATCGTTACTGCAAGATCTATTATATGGGGGTCTATGATACAAATAATGTGTAATGTATGTAACGAATTAACAAAGCCTCACCTAACATACACTTTTTATAATGTGTGTAGTTTTTTATATGGTGACACCATGAAGGTGAAGTCGACCCCCATAGACACTCACGTGCCTGGGTTGGGCTCTTTAAGTGAAGGTCACTAAGTCGAATTGTTGCGGAAATACGGGCAGCTGGTTCCATAACGTGGTGGTGCGTGGTAAGAAATGTCCCGTAACGCTCAATGCTGGAACGACGGACATCGAGGTGGTTGGACTCTCTGGCTTCCTCTTTTAATATTCATCATACTATCAGGAGTTAGAGGTGCTTTTGACTTTCTGTTTTACCAAAAGATTCTCTCTGATCTGATCTGAAACGTTCGTGAAGGGCTACCAGCCTCACCATCTACACTCTATAGTCTATGGCTACTCCTATTTCACACTGCATTTATTTCTATCTTTTACAATACTAATTAATGTTATATTCAGCTTAATATTTTCCTTTGATGTCCCACGAATCATTGCCTTATTTATTTTCAACACCCCTAATCTATAGATAGTACAAAACTAAGACAACACATGTATCCTACTGTGTGATTTGTTTGAGAATTTAAAGTATCTAATTTAAACAAACTGATGATCAATACTGGCTCGATGCTCGCTGGCTCAATATACTCATTGTTATTTGAGAGGCAGACGGATTATATGACTTTCGTTGGAATGAACGAATGACGCATAATAATTATATTAGACGCGTTGTATTTACATTTAAATTACTAAAACTTAATACTTATGCTGCTTGTTAAATAAACTTTGTTGCCTGTTTGAATTCGACGTATTTTTACGTTTAAAATATAGAAAATCTAATTTATCTTTTTTAAGGATGGATATATAAATAGATATATTATAATACAAGTGCTTAACTAATATATATAATAATACAACTTAAAAAGTGGGACTGTGTGACACCAGACATCTCATACAGTTCTCTTCGAGATACTGTTGAACAATACTCATTAAAACATTTCTCGTATCCCACCCTGCCGCATATAAGTCGCCGTGGTTCGCTTTCACTTTCTATGTGGGGTTTTATAACCACAGACAAAGCTTTTGTTTATATAGCTCCTAACGGTTCCAAACCTTGGTAAAAGTTTATAGCTAATGCCTGTTTTAGATATTACGATCATCTGTTAATCCCAAATAAACTACGATTTTATTATGATGAACTGTATTAACTAATTGTAGTCTGGAACGTTAATTGAGCTCACCCCGCCCTTTGAGCGTTCAATCACTTTACGTTGAACATTTAATCAGCCATGATTACTGCTTATGACTGCTACAGAAGCGCTAAGTACTGAGCACATCTGATTTCTTTCTGTGGAGATATAAAAAAATCGATATTCGAATATTTCAATACAAATCACGACGAATCAATAAGACATAATCCATACTAATATTATAAATGCGAAAGTAACTCTGTATGTATGTTACGCTTTCACGTTTAAACGACAGAACAGATTTCGATGAAACTATTTATTTATTGCAAAACGGGTTGAAGGGTTTGAAATAAAGGGATGAAAGTTTTTTTAAAAAAACAACCAGAACACTTGTACTCTTTTGTATTTAAAACACGCAGACGAAGTCGCGGGCAAAAGCTACTATTATTCCATATAAACTACTAAATAATTATGAATTTAACTAATTTTATCATATAACATGTATCAATAACATATCATTTATACACACATTGAGAATCGTCACCGAATAGAACTCACGTGTAGAGTTTATACACATATGTACATATAATTATTTCAAACCCCATAAAAGTCTCATGACTATTAAAACTTAAATTTTCGTAACAAAAAAGTTCGATGTTTGACACACATCGATTCCCAAATGATCACCGCGCGTGACGCACAATGCCATTGGCCTACAGACAATACATTATGAAGCTTTAAGCTTTTTCGTATTACACCGACTTTAAGTACAGTGATAAAGCACATCCCAAGCAGCTCACTTGATATAATGACTTGTTTAATGATCAAATTATATCTGATGTTATGCTATTTAAAGAGGTAAAAACTAATGAGACATTCAAGAATATAGAAAATAGTAATAAATCAACAACAAATAAACGCAAATGTCACAGAAATATTTGAGCGTTAATTTGCGTGGATGCGTGCAAATAGAAATTAGATAGGATTGTGAAAATATATTACATTGGATTATATCTTGTTTATGCTTCTTCTTGCTATCCCTACATTCTCCTAAAATACACTTAACCTTTACGATGGTTCATAAAGATTCTCTTGATAAAAGAAACCAATTCGTTTACGTGGATAAAGTACACGCTAAGGGTCAAAACCTCGAGGTTCTTCAAGGTTTTTCGCAAAAGTCACTAAACACGCGTATACATGTCAATTAGAGAAAAGAAAATAGTAATTGTAGGTATAATATTAAACCATTGATAACATATAATATGTAACGTTGCGAATTGCATGTCAGTTAATAAGTGGTTGTTGAAAACTACAATTTCAAATAATTCACCGGTACGTTTACATATGTCAATCTAAATATGCGTTTGACAACCAGTACCCACCCAGAATAAAATTTCGCAATAATAACGCTTGATTGGCATATTCAATATATCATGAATATTATGCCATACTTAATGAGGTGTGCAGAATCAACCTTGACTGTTCTGTACGGCATTGGGCTGCCTTATACAAATTATCTAGCCTAGATACAGGATAGCTTATCTTTTATGATCTATACGTGTCGTAACGCAGTACAGAGAAATCTGTGATCTCTTTGCCGTGACATCGTTTGCTACATTGAAAACCTTTTATACAAATTAATTTTGACGTACTTTGCATACAAATTCAACAAGCCCAGGATTTAGTAAACGTATACAATCAGAGTTGTTGAATGTTACTTATAATCTTAATACAGAGATACCAAAAACTCATAACACAATCGGGTAAGAGGTCAAAACAAAATAAATAAATATAAATAAATATTGATGACAGATGAATGGTAGTAAACATTAGGTCACTGAACTTTGATCCGATTGTTAAGTGCACATATCTAAAACATAATTACAAATGCATACAATGCACGAGAGAAAGAATGTCCATGAATAATACATGATGGAAATGTCTCTTGTAACAAATGATAGCCGTGATTGACAAAAGACAATGCAGGAACCATAAAAGATATACAACTACAAAACAATTACGTAATAAAAACTGTGAAATATCTAGATTCTATCCACAATATACCAAGCACATAGTATATACTGGTAGAGACTAGAGCTATTTTTTTCAAATAGCTCCTTGTGTTTGGTAATTTAAATGTTCTATGGTATAATATCGAATACCCTATTATATAAATGAATAAATTTTTAACAGAAACGCTCTATTCATAATATGAAAGATAAAAAAAAGCAAATCGAAAATTATGTCAAGAGCTGAAACAAAAAAGGGTAATGCTTGAGGTCAACAGGTCAATTCAGTTTCGAATGCACTTTTACATTTCTTCATTTTGAATTGTGTAAAAGATAACACACTACACACGGCAAACAAAATCGGAGAGCATAAATACAATTTATTGCCGAGATATTGAATGAAGGCAATGAGTGACCATAAATCGATGATAACAGACACTGGGTCAGTGTCCGGTTGGTAATATGCGAACAATCTCACAACAATAAAGCAAATTAATGTCCTTGCATCCTTTCATATCCAATATGAATAAATATATAGTATTCTTATTTTTCAATATTAATGCCGTGCCTGTCATGGCGACATTTAATTAACGTTCGATTTTACTTCGTTGAACTTATAACAGGTTTAAAAGCAGATGTATTTTCAAGTTTTTTATTTGTTTTATTATCTATGAAATGTATATAGTAATGATTAAAAGTATCCAGCCTTAAAAAGGATATATTTTTTTTAACAAGGTCTTAATATCAAATTTAAAATGACTTACAGCTTATCAAAGCTTTCAAATGCATTGTAGACGTGGGGAAAATTTAAAAAAAAACGTCCCCACTATTGCAATGAAAATTAATTTGAAAGTGATATAATTTGTTATAATTATTATGACGTTAAATGAAAGTTTGATATAACCAGCTCACGCTCTCCGATCTGATGAATGCCTGTGCGAAACGGAAGCATTGTTCGTTGAGAAAGTAATACTTATTGTAGATATTAAATATCAGACAAAAATGTACGCCTTTCTTTTTAGAATTGTCTTAATTACGGCTACAACGACAAGTAATAAAGTGCTCTTTCTTTAGCTTTGTAAGTTTACAGTTTAGATGCTACAGAACAAAACCCACTTGGACTTATCGAATTGTTAAAACATGTTTGAACTTGTCAAATGTTATCGTCAATACGATAATTATCAAACAAATTGTTACAGCAAAGAATTTTAAACAAAACTCTCACTAAATTGCGTCTTAAAATATATATAATTCACCCCTAAATCCGTCCATTGTTAAATTTGTAGATGGAAACGATTCGGAATTGGTAACCCCTCAAATTGTGTGCATCAGCCATCCCGTTTTCTCATAGCGTTACGCTACCCTCCTTTTCACGTCGTGGGATAATTAAATATTTATGTCATCACAGACCGATGCTATAAACATACTTAATTAATATGCTTATAACATTTAATTGATCAACAAAAAAAATACAAAATAAACATACCTGTTATTCCGATACTAAGATGTATGCAACATAGCGTCAATTAAAATAAACATATAATCACTTATATTATGACTAATTGATACACAACGTAACTGTTAACCGTTAAGTCTAAGTGTGAAACGTCACAAATTTACTGTTAAAAACCGAACACTTATTCAGATGATATGGTAGACGTAGAGAGACATTATACACTCGGAAGGACAAAGCTCGAGAGCGGAAAAGCTCTTGTTTGAATGCAACGACGTGCGACAACAGCGACAGTTAAATCGAGACTGCATCAATTGAGGGCTACTTGAGGCGCGGGGGGAACTCAGTAGGGGGCGCGTCAGTTGACTGGCCTGGAGTCGTAGCCAGCTTGTGCTTCTTGATGTGATAACGAATGTACACAATGCTTATGATAATATCATATTACACGTAACGACTGAGACATTATAATAGTTTATGCAATTGTATAACATACACTTTTTTATATATGTTATAATAATAGAAGGAATTCTTGTTACCTATTTCAACTATTAATGATACATAATAATGGATTTATTGTATTACAATATTAAACTGTACTTCAGGAGCCTTTGTGACGTCACAAAATAAAGTAAATTGAATCCGTAATAACAATACCATCAATTAAATAGTTTTGTGTTTTAAGGATTACACATATGTTCCTTCAATGCATCGACTCGTGCCAATAAGCATACCATGCTTTAGTTACGCGTTAAAACAATTAGGCGTATGTTTCCCGTTAGAAAAATGGAAGTCGATTACTTATTATAAACTATACATTGAGTAACAATAGTAAATAAAATAAACAAAATTCAAGTTCGTAAATGTAACACAAAGACTGCATTTTTAACAAGCGTTGAGTCAAATAAACATCTCTGAGCTTTACCGCATTTTTAATACAATTGTGAAATTATTGGAATTACAGTTCAGTGCTTGCGTAACAGAGAGCCAAGGTCCCACTCCTGTTTTGTCGATTTCATTACCACTGTTTCATAACCCAAAAAATATTTAACCTTAATATTTTCTCTTTCAAAACGAGTTGTTTTTTGTTAAATAGTGATTTAATTTGCCTTCAATTGACGATATAAAGGAATGATACGAAATATTGTAAGTTTTAACCCTATTTTGGCCTTGTTTTTAACATTAATATTTAATCTGTGTTATTCTGCTGTATGGTCTTAAAATGGCTTATTAATGCGTTGCCTCCAAATGTGGTCGAGGGCTGGAGTAACAATTTAAAAAATTACTAAAAAAATATTTTTTAAAGGTCCTATATGTTTGATAGACGTACAGTAAAACCAAAACTATTTTGAATAGTTTATCTGTAGTGTATTTTATGTACGATACTATAACAATTTGTTTGTAATTGATAAATAAATAACGAATATCTTCCATTACTACTCACAATCTTATATGAAGTGTTAAATACTTATTATTATTAGCTTCTTAATTGGATAAAGTCAGAGGACGAGTGGGATAAATCATTCAACAGTATTTAGGGCCATTAAGGATCATCTGTTTGTAAAAACATCTGACGCAGATGAAGTGAACGGCAATAAATTAAACGAGTCACATCTTTGAAAATAGTGAAATAACGCGTTTGTTTTTACAATTCTGTATACTAGTTTATATGAAAAGAGAACCCTGCTGTGACTTAAACAACCTAAGTACTACCGACAAAGAATTAATAAAAACGACCACGCCCGGGTGCCACAAACGTGCCGATCGTTTCGACCGAATTCATTCCTGGTGACACTTGGTAAGCAAACAAAGAAAATTTAATAAAAATCAGCGTGTGAGGTATTTAATATTAGGGATTGCAGTGCATGATAAAAAAAATCGGCAAGATTTCTTTCAACTCCTGATTAGGCTCAAAATAACGTACTGTTATTGATAGGAGACTAAGACAAATTTTGGAATTGTAACTGTATATAAACGAACAAAGGGACTGGACATAGGCAGTCAACAAAGTTTAGCGTTAAATAAAAATATACCGTTAATAAATTAAACACATAGCACGTGCCATCTCCCCCAAGTTATGCCGAAGCCCTTCTAGCAGATGCGAAGACATTTAAGCAGTACACAACTGGCAAAGAATTACTTATACACCATATGGTGTAATTTCTCCTAACAGAAACCTGAGACGTGTTGAGTTTCTGACATTAATGCATATTAAACTGACTGATAGTGCATAAAGAAAATACAACGAAATTACAATAAACATATAACTGTTGGCCTTTAGTAGAATTAGCTGTGAGCTACGTAACTACATAAATACAGTTTAAACTCCCTAAATCGTCGAAATCCATTGGCAATGATATTTATTCGCTCTATTTAACGACCAGTCTCTATAATGCACTGTCCCGGAAGTATCGTTTTATCGAGTGGACCAGTAGACGAGACTGTATTTAGATAAGGAAATTATAGATATAGACCTCTTGGTCTGTTTACCGTTATAGAATAGAATAGAATAGACAGTTAATTAAACTCTCAAGAATTACGAACTATTTAAAACAGTATATGAAAAACTAATGTACCCAAAAGCTGGTGCTTTCTCGCTCAACGTATAAGCATCGCGATACAGCGAGCAAATGCCGCCAGCATTATGGGGCACTTAACAAGGACCAAACTTTTTGAAATTCATTATAGTGTTTAAGTTTTCTCTTTTAGGTTATTTAAGTCGTTTTAATAATAGATTAACGTTATTTGTGTATTCTTTTTTTTGTACCAGCATACTTCTCTATATCCATACGTACTTATTCTATGCATGAACATCAAAATAGTTTCAAACGCTAACCTTTCTGTAATATTTAAATAGAACTAAGTTCATACAAATGTAGGAAAACATATTACTCAAGTGAAAGATACCATGTCTGCTGGATAGTTTTGGCTGAATGCGAAAAAACTTAATAAAATCTTAAAATGAAATGTGAAATCCTTTAGAAAACGAAGTATCCATCATCACCCTAAAAAATATTTTGAATGGGATCAACATTTTCACTTTTAAATCGCTATACCTATTTTAGATATAGCGTAAACTCTATGTTACATCACTCGATTTAACAACACTCTCCAAAGCGTCGAAATCAATTGGGTTTGGTTGGTTTAGCTTGTATTCCATACAGTGACTTTTCTTCTCACCAACACCCTCTCTAACCTCTCTATAAATGCATAGTCCCTTCGGTGTCGTTATATAGAGTTTATAGCTGTATAAGAACTTGTTTATACATCACTTTTCGGGAGTAAAACTGAGTTTTAAAAGGGTTTACATAGAACGTCGCTCTTTAGTTCATACTTCAAATAATGTTCAAGCTTCATTCGATTGAAATGTGTAATCACCGATTACACGCTATTTAAACTTTTAATTGTGAGCATATAGCCCATTATATACAGACTTTTATCGCCCAAAGTAAATGAGGCTATCTAATTATTTACGCTAGAATCACGTTTGGAATACGATTATATATAGTAACAATAACAATTCATAGAGAACAGAGAACGATATTGACCTCTCTGGTAAGTTGTTTTAATCATAGTTCACAATTACATTGGCTCGACGTGAATTGTATTGAATTAGGATGATTTTACAATGAATAAAATTTAAATATTTTTCATTTTACGGCCATGGCGGTATGTAAACACTTCGCGCGGATTCTATAACAAATATTTGCAAGGATTGTTTACTATCGACGCGTCAATAAATTTCGTTATGAATTTTGATGTTGGGAATTAATAATATAAATCTAAAATGAGAGATGTCGCGTACTCAATGTGCTTATGAAGCTGTCTAGACGATCCGAGGATCTGAAGGTCCAAGATATTGACATTAAACCCCACAGCTAAGCTTAACCAAATAAGCGAAACTTTTCTAATTACTGTGAACAAATTAGTTGGTGTCGAGTATTTAAATAAATACACACACAGCTTAATTCTTAATTCAAATTTATTATCTGTGGATTTTTAAATTCTGTCGTATTCATACCACAACATTGTTTCTCTTATCATATTGATAATTATATACAGACTAAAAATAAACGTTACCTTTATTACCACAGTCAATGAATCTCTCGACCGATATCTGTCTAACGCTAACAACACAATTAGAATAATTTCGTCAGTGGTGACATACTCTTGGCAACTTTCTTTAGAATTTTAAAACTCGCCTATCTCTGTTATGTTGTATACACGTTTAAATAGCTGCCAGTTGTGGTCAATTAAGACCTGTATACATCACGAAACTGTTTCATCTGGCAACATTGTCCAGTCATGCTCCGCTCTGTTGGTGATATATAGCTAGAAAAGACTTTCTCAAATCCAGAATTAATCAAATAAAACATACTAAACTTAACCGAATTATTATATATGTACATATTCTCGTTCCCCGATGAATAAATGTCTGGTTGTGTAATGAAGAGTTATAGTTGTTTATCAATCTGACCTAAAAATAAAAGTTTGGTCAATGATCTACTTCACGAAGTCATAACGTTATGATATTAAATTTGTTTAGAAAAACACTGCAAATTTGTATAAACACTTCACTATCACAACAAACCTTTATCACTTTTATTGATATTATTATAAAGCTCTCACAAAGCTACTATTTCTTTGTAATTCAATTTTTGATATATTCCAAATGTGGTAATGGATTACGCTTATTACTCAAACAACCGTTCATGTTAAAATTGATAGGAACGTCTAACATCGATTTGCAGATGAACTTGATTATCTGTGAACGGATTTATTGATGAAGATAAGATAATTTCCTTTGGAGACGCCGATAGCGATCGATGACTTCATCCCCTATAAATTACCACGTAATCTCAGACGATAATTACTCAATTTGTAGACTGGAGGAAAGAACCATTCCGATTAGAGGGTTTTCAATCTACGATATTTTTAAAGGCACAATAAAAATGTACTATTCTTTAAAGTTTTGTACAATTAAGCTTAAATGACAATTTCTTAACAATAGTATTATTATTAAGAAACTTTGAAAGAAAGTTATTGAGTTATTTTATAAAACCAAATAGAACTAGCTAATTAATCAACACAATATAGTATATTGAACGAATCATGACAAATGCAAGTAATTATTATATTAAAATGTTTCATAGGCACACCCATAAATAACATTATTGGTAATAAAAACCACGCTAAGATAATTATAAATGGAACGGACGCGACCTAAATATTGCCACACGTGAACACCTATTTTCAGAAAACAGTAAGGTGTGTCAGGTAGCTTTCAAAATAACACCTCCGTAACGGGCGTACATTATCTTGGATTCACATTCTCGCGTGCATTAACGATTTGGGTAAGAGCATGCGTCTATTTGCAGTGAACGCGAGTAGCTGATCGCACTTAGGCTTATGCATATGGAAATGACAATGTACCGCAAACAAATGATAAAACGCTTATAAAATCCCGATCGTTCACGTTTTACGACATCGCAGAACAAGCTCGCCTTTGATTGCGTGGGTTAAAAATCGATCGGCAACACCGTTGAAAATGGATACCATAATTGGACATTCGCTCAACAATGGCTGCAGATACAGAGGATTGCAGACGCGATGCAAATAACAAAAATCAATACGAGCGGGCGAACGTGTTGGCCAAACTCGAACTAAATTAAACAATTTTGCGAAGTGATGTAAATGTTTGTGTATATAAAAAAATAACAATAGACGGATAAATGCAAGACGTGCAACAGTATGATTTACACGAGCGATGCGGTCGGAATTCTCAGACACTCTCGGACCTAGCCGTAATAGACAATAGATACAGCATCCGTTTAGGAACGCTGACAGTTTAATAACTAGCCTAGACAGTTACAAGGAGCAGTAATGGTCATACGGTTCAAAAGTGCACCTCAACCGAGGTTCGATTCCTGTTTTCCAATACATTTTTCTCTTGTGCGCAATTCTTGGTCATATTCCATAATCCGAGGTCTAGCAAAGTTAGCTCTAAAACTATACATTTGACATGCCATTGTCATATTGACTATAGTAGCCATATGAAGCCTTAAGTGAGTGGTCTCCACGTCTTCAAGCTGCCACTTGAACGAACCTGTTGACCCAGTGGATAGCGAGGGCAAAAACTTCAACTACACCTGTCCTATACGATACAAGGTTTTTTTTATGATTATGTTTCTAAAGTTCAATTTTGCATGATACAAACGACAGACTCAAATACCTTCTGTTATGACCTATACTAAGACTGATGATCTTAATGTTTTTTTTCGCAGAACGCGCTATTCACAATAATTACTGATTTGAAATTTCTAGGAGCCGGAAATCAAAAAGTTTTGATTTTAATCACTAAAATCATTACATTACAATTTCTGACATCCCTTATAAAGTAATGCAAGAAATGTCGATAGAGATTGTCAACAATAGAATTATTTATTATATGAAGTTTAAAATAACAACCATCGAGATGAGGTTCATATAAGCATTAGAGCAAAAACAGATCAGGACTTAAATAAAACAGACTGCCCTTAATACGCTTTTTAATGGAACGTAACCCTATACGAGTATATCGTCAAACGTAAATGCGTAACAGGTTTAAAAGTGGCATTGCATCAGTCAGAACTCACAAACAACCCCGTCTAGACTAGGCACTAGAAATTTATGCAGAAAGTTTATCAGAGAGAGACAAAGAGCAAGGGACAATGTTGCTCATTAACGTTACAATTATTAGAATGGCACGTCTTAACAAAAAGTTTTTAAGCTTTTTGTAAAATTTTATATACCAATTTCAAATGTTATCGAAAATTAGGCTCGAGTCGGTAAAAATCCAACGGTTTTTTTAATGTCATGAGTGCATTAACGTTTCTTTAAGAGTTCCTTACATCGGAGTAAATGTCAAAGTATTAAAAAAGTTTTTCTATTGTTTGTGTGCACAGAATATTTACGTCAGGTATAAATTTAAATAAAGAACGTTTGATCTTTACGATTAATTAACTCTATGGTAACAATACGCAAATGGGTAAATGCCGAGCGTTGTTGGCAAAGATTTTAATGGACTGGAAATCTTCATGCATTGCTTCAGGTGACTCGGAAACCGGTATTTAGGGCAATGGATGTAGCCTTCATAGCGGTATAGGAAACGGCATATAAAAGCACTTTTATGGGTACTTTTATAGGCGTTAATTAAAAGATCTTTGTAGTGACGTCACGATTATTAGCGCGTTCTACTTTAACCGTTGATAAAGGCGTATAAAAGAAGTTCTTGTTCCACAAGTTTTAAATATATGGATTTAGCAAACATTGTCAACATTCCAAAAACAACCACAGTACAACTACTATACCAAAACAGAAACAGAAATATTGGTCTAAAGAATTTTAAATGGCATTCTTAATTGATGACTCATAGCGTCCGCAATCATACTGCCATCGATAAAAATTAAGTCAATATTAACTTTCAGTTTTCACATGTCCTTATCTTATAGAGTCAACGACATTGCATCTATTGGTCTTAAATGGAACACTGCGATGCCCATTTATGGTCATCACGTATATAATCTTTGATCTCATATCCCTTTTAGGTAGCTCGTTAAATGAATGCCAAGTAATTTGAAATTATGAAATATAATACAAATAACACGCAAAGTTGAAGTTATCGTACGTTTAAGGCCTTAGAGTATAGATTTTAGTATAATCTAAAATAATTTCAACTCTATATTAAATCTCAGGAGTACACGTTTATAACACGGATATTTAATAAATACTAAATTAGATATTTCCTGCAAACAAACAGGATCATATCGTAGTTTCAAATAAACAAAAACAATTTAGAAAGGGGACGAACATGTCTGCCAACGCAATGCGTGGGTAGACTTATCATACGCCTTATTATAATTTGTAATGACAAGGTACACTTCCTTAGAAGTGAGTCAACATCCTTCATACATAAAATAGCCCAGACAAAAATCTTAAACTAGTATTTTGTACCTAAGTATAGTGACATTTAAAATATAAACAACAAACTTTTTTTATAAATAGACATAGGGACCAAAAATCTTCACTAGTTGGAGTGGCACTTTTAAAAAATAATAATTAATATAAATCGATAGTATACTCGTAAACATATACGCGTAGTGCAATATTGTTGGGGTCGGTTAAAAAATGCATCAAAAACACTTAAAAAGTGTGCAATTCCTGCTAAATGCATAGACCATGACTAATGAATATTCATTAATTAACTAAACTGTTGAGTTTTCTAAAGCTGAATAGTCAAGTAAATGTTGTTTGAAATGCAGATTGCAATTACTGTTTTTTTTTGCCACGTAACATTTTATTAAATGGGTCTAGGAGATGCTTTATATAGATGTTGCCGAGTACATTGTTCCAGTTCTGTAACGATTTTCGTTTACGACTTTTGTTTCTGATTGGGCCACGCTAAATTCATAATAGATGAGGTCTATAATAAAGCCGGCTTCTGGTTTGTGCTGGTATTTTTAGTTATTGTTAAGAGGTCAAATGTATTTTACTGCGGGTATACATTACATTTTAAAATGTGCCCATTAAACCTCTCCAGTCATAAACGCCTTTTGTCATAAATGTTAGAAAAAGTCAAGAAAACAATCTTAAATAACTATTTATATATGTAATACATACTTAGAGCCAGTCACGTATTTGATATAGCCATTGTAAAGGCGTAGTTTTGAAAATCGCTTGCTTTGAAGACACCATTTTTTTTGGAGGGGTATCTCGCTGTTGGCCAGGAGGCTTTTACAGCTCAGCTCGGGCTGGTTGGCGAGCTTAGCTCAGCCGTGTTTGAAGATACTAATACATTATATAAGTTAGATGTAAATTACTCTCACTGTAGATAACATAATTACGATTCGTTTGAGTTAACGCCAAATAACCCAAATAAAAAGTCCAAAGTAAGTAACAATCTATTGATCAAACATTTTAATCACCTATAGAAAAGCAGTAAAACAAAAAAACATGCCCCAATGAAAATAGGTCAGCCTGTTGCGATGAACAAGCTGATTGAAACAGAGCATTATATTTGTATTAAAGGGAAAATTATTACAACCAGTCTACTCATTATATAAAGAAACTTATTCTTATAAGACAATAGTTTTAACTATATTTTAGTGTATGATAACGTTTGAGTAAACTGCTCAATAGGCTTCAGTTCAGTTTGTAGCCAAACGTCTATTTAATTTAAAAAAGTCTATCAACTTAGAACTTAGATAATTTATAATAAAAAAATCTTTACACACATATAGCAATACTATATGTGCTTATCCTTACATCTGTCAATGCCTGTAAATGTCCTTAACTTCATGGACATATCATTGTTATGTCCTATCGGTATTAATTGTAAGACACTACAGTTCTCTCACGAATGTTATGAACCGCACCAGTTCAGTTGTGAGTCGCACATTTTAATTAATAGGAGCAATTAATGCTCGAATTTAAACGCGAATTATTTAGGGTATATACTGAATCAGCGCTGTAATTAGAACCGGAACAGTGTTCGGACACCTCCCGATGTATCAACACAATTTCACGACCAGTTCCACGAACGCTCCGCTAACCTCGTATGACTGAATCGCATAGATTATTTTACCAATAAAACTAACATGACATTATTAATTACTTGTGATTGTGATAAATTGACTTACATAACAAGATAAGATATTATAATAGTAACCTCAAATTCAAGGAAAATATTCTAAAGATTCTCTAGAAGATTCTTAACACCATTTCTAAAAACTAAATCTGCCCTCAAACCATATAATAGATCGGAGGAGACTTTCATGAATCCCTTTGCGAATCTTATCAGGTTTATTGCGTATTGTAAGTCTTTTACAATGTTGATATAACATAAATTAATACTATTTTCCTCTTTAGAATTAGAATCACTCAATATTATCGTAAAAAGCACTATTTACTACTTAAATATTTTTCATTTAAGGTAATGACGTCCCAAATAGTTTAATTACCGGCGGTGTATCTACTAATATTGGCTTTCTACATAACCAAAAAAAATTGAATCAGGAACTGTATACGCATAATTGTCGCCTGTTTAAAAGTATTGATTTTTTAAAATATCGACGAATTTGCCTACAAACTTGCCGATTTATAACATCGATAACAATATGTAACTGAAGTATGGAAGATTATGTCGTATATATTCGAGATAATAATGTTAATTTTATAGTTCTTCGTCACGCGTGATGAGTTTTTCCTAAGTTCAATGTTGCGAACAATGCTCCGATCACTACACCATCAGCTATACCATCCGAGTATAATTTTTAACGCTAAATTGAACCAGACCGTTTTTTTTTATTAAGCACACAACTTCGTATGTTCTATACGTAGATATTGTAACTATTTTACACATGCCGCAATAATGAAGTGAATATGATATTTTCAAGGATATTAAGGCCTAGTTCGAGATTGGAAATTGTTCTATTAGCTTTTCAGAACATTGCGTCCTGTGCGTAATTAAATTGAATAGATACTAAGCCTTTGTCATAACATTTATCATTGTTAGAATACTCAGAACGAGATTGTCTTATTATAATTAATATAAAATAATAAAGTATAATTCTTATCAATTCCGTATTTAAAGGATTATCTGATTAATAGGTATTAACTGATTAATGACAGTATGAATCGGTTTTATATCTATTACACTGGGGATAACATTAATAAAGTCATACAATGCTACCAAAGGCTTATACACATTTTTCAATATCAGTTTGAGAAGTTAAATTCAAATGTTTTACAAACCAATCTAAATATAACAAAAAAATAAATAATGACCCTTATTTTTTTAATAGATTTGTCTTTGTGGCAGAGTCCTCATAATGTAGTATTTTTTAGCTATTTCGCAATGCATATAAGCTGGACGAGGAAAGCAACAGCACTTGGCTCACAAATGTTGACTACCAGACACATACTTAGTTTTTAATTAGGGCTTAAAGGTTTTACTCCGACGCCCCCCCCCCCAACTGCCTCAGTTCTAGTGTACTCCAAAAAGAACAAATTAGAAGTTAAAATATACACTTTATTACTATAGATTTATACGATAATATATCGCTACTTGTTATTTTCTATCTTAATTCAATCCACGCATGGCATAGCTGGAACTCCTTAAAACATTTTAATAAGTCAAAACATTGACGTAATGTTTCTTGCCAGTTCTCCCTCCATCTTCGAAGTTGATGTACTTTTATCCTTTTTAAAGTTAGATAAAAACAATTTTTAATATATAAGTCCTTATAAGGCTATAGCTATGTAAACAAATTTAACATCTATGCGTGTGTAGAAAACCTTTCATTACATAATGTCATAGCAACCTTTTGTGTGCCCCAGTTTTTTCCATATCTATTTTATGAACGAAGTTTTACGATACTTGCCCTGAAGCTAACGATTCCAATACAGGGAGGAAAATAGATTTTTCTATTTCTGCATCACTGTTTTTGTAACTTATTGCTTTGACGGATGTTGCACAGTTTTTTTATTAATCCTTCAATTATAATTGTATGGCGACTAGTTAAAATGAAACTAACTTTTCAATTAACACTATAAATCTTGGTTTAAATATCAATCGTAAGACGAAAAATACACGACAAAACTATTCATGATTTAACTTATGATTCGTAGACAAAAATTGCTATTATAAAAGTATTGAATAGAACATTTTTGAATTAATAGTTTTTAATCGTAAATTCACAAAGCGCTAAATGAAGTTATGTTACTTCAGTTAGCAAACTGACAAACAATTTGAATTTATGTTTCATGTACAGGGATATCATACATAAGAAGGTACATATTATATCTATCTTGATTAACATAAGGCCATATCGGCCCCTCCCTTGGCGCCGACCTGACGCCAGAAACGAAAAGTCTGTCATAATGCCTACTGTTTAAAATCATTTGATGTTTGAGTAACTAGATTTTAAGTCTGACTACAGCTAAAGAACCAAGGATGTGCTGTTAGTATATTGGATAACAAAAAGCAGATAGCTTTATTAACTTATTTTATAGAACCTAAAGTTGGATCACTGGTTTATAGCAAAAGTAAAAGAGGATCTGTTTAAATTATAAATTATGGCAAAATATGGTAATTATAATTTGGAGATATTAAGACAGTACCAAAAACATATTTAATAAAATTTTTGTTTTATTAGAACAAAATTAGTACCAAATTAATAATATTTTGGTTACACAGTTGAGTTACTTTATTTATCAACTGTAAATTATAATTTTAGGTCATTTTACATGACTTCAATTCTTATAACAGTACTTTTAATTTATACAATATATATTAGTCAGCAATGTATGATCTATTTTTTATACAATATATTATTATAACAATATATTTACAATATTATTACAATATATTATACAGTATTAAGTTTTCTTAATATAATAATACTGTCTGTTATTATGTAATATTATTGCTGTTATATTTTTAATAACAGACAGCGAGCCACATTATTAAAATTAAGATGTCACTGCAAAACATTTTACTTTTATACTCGTATAAATAAATTTTTATACATTTATGTTAAAAGTATTGTTTCTATTTAAAAGATACTTAAGGTGTTTTATATTAAATAATACAATTACCTTTAATTCTTATAACAACAAAAGTTGTAGGCATAAAAGAATGTGGTAGGTATAATATAATATGGTTTTCTTAGAAAATATACCTTATTAGTAAATAAAAAAGAATTTACATAAATTTTACGTAGTTATTTAACGTAAAATATGCAAACCAAATATTGCATGACTATATAACTAGAACATTTTAGAAATAAATATATATATCGACGTAGGTATAGTAATTTTGATGAAACAAAAACATACCTGCGACAACTTAATCCGAGATTTTTATGGTCAATTGAGAATGCTGCACTTTACTTCTCGGCAACTGTATACTTCCGGACACTGAACTTCTTTTTTCACATTTATAAATATTAAATGTTCTTTCATTCAAAAACTGTTAAAATTTAGCAAAACATTAACAACTAAAACAGTAATCACCCCCACTTTATAATTCTTCACCACTTACCTCACCCCTCGACCCCCACGTACTACCGTTAACTCGTCGCTTGCTGTGTGATTTTTTTAATTTTAATTATTGCACCTTAGAGGAAAGGTATTTGGTTTTAGTATTACCAGCGCAAAAAAATATAATAATAAAAGTAAACAATGGTAGGGCAATAGGAGACCAAAATGAGAAATTCGTCCAATATACTCACTTTTCTAATAAAAAAGGGTTATACTTTTTAGTGAATGTAGAACTTTATGATTAAGCTCTAGTCTATTTAAACGGATTCAATTCTAAAAATATATAAATGTTTTACCATATTCAATATCTATATTATAATATAATTAATCATCTTTAATTTTTCTTTGTCAATACACTTTCTCCGGATTCAAAAATATATTTAAAAAAAAATATGAAATGACAATTTGTAAAATGATTGTCTTAACGACAGCTGTCTTACGTCAAGTGTTTAAATTCTCAAAAATACAATTGAGCATGAATATGTCATTCCAGGTTTCAATCAACAAATTTTATCGCGCACTGGATGAAAATAAACACGATTAATTAACATTTAAAACATAAATAATATGTAAAATTAAGTTTTAACAATGGAAGAAGAAAGTAGGACTAAAACAGTTATTTGTTATGTTTACTCACATACACTTTTATTTGTTTTCTAAAAATTGTTACAGAACTTATTCGGAAGAAGAAAAAGACACTAAATGGAAGCAATAGACGTGCATATGCGGAGGCATGTAATGATTTAGCAACTTATTATTATAAAAATACAAGATATAGTGATGCTCTCGACGAATTTAAAAACGAAGCATCTGTGTGTAAAGAGTTGGGCTTACGAATGGAGTGGGGAACTTGTAACCGGATGATAGGCGAGATGTACATGCTTTTAGCTGAATTTGACAAAGCTCTAAAATATGAGGAACGACACTTAGGTATTTTGTTTTTTGACTTCTAGAATAGCTTAATAGCTTTGAAAAAAGTATATGCATGTCATATACATGCATATACTTCAATTGTAATATATATAATTCATCAAGTTTAAACTTTTAACTTAAGAAAAAATATATATGAATCTCCTCATTGATAAGATACATTGGGCTTGTACGCTGTGTTTCACTAGCACCAGTAAAATCATTGCTTTGGTCTCATCTCATGATTGTTACTGAATCTCTTTTGAAACTTCATATTGACTTCATATGTGCCTGATTTATCTGCTTTGGAATCTGTAGACTGCATTGCATATTTGTATATCTTTTTTGTGTATATGTTCCTGTTGGGGGACTTTGCTTAGGAGGTAGAGGATAATCCTTTGCAATATCCAATCACAGTTTTGCAATGTCTCATCATGTCATCATATCATCTTCTGTGTAATAAGCCCTATTGTTTATCATACAATTACACATAAACAATATACTAATATATTGTTATGTTTCAGTTGTCGCTAAGGAATTAAATAATTTAGTTGAAGAACAAAGAGCTATGGCTACATTAGGAAGAATTTACCTTCTCCAAGGTCAAAGCACGACTGACAACAGTGAGACCAAAATATCACTCACAGCTGCAGAGAAGGCATTTATGAAGAGCCTTGTTCTGTGTGAAAAGTAATCAATACAATACAATATACTAATTATATTTACAGTATTATATTCTGACAAACATGGACATTATTTAATATGTACTAAAATATAAGTTTTATAAATATTTGTTTTAAAAGAGCAGCTATCGAGTTTCTTGCCAGTTCTTCATATAAAAGTAGTATTGTTAAAAATGATGATTTAAAAGTGTAATTACATAGACCTATGTGAATAAAGATATTTTGAGTTTGATTACAATAGTTTTAAAAACACATGAAGCAATTGCCAATGATCTCTTGAATGCCATTTTTAAACTAATAAAATTAACGTATAAAATAATAATTGTTTTTATTTGCAGATTAAATGGAAAAATTAACAAATCAGAATTAATGGATATGAGAGCAAGGCTCCTCTTGAACATAGGTGTTGTTCAGGAATACTTAGGTCATTTAGACAAAGCTATAGATTGCATCAATAAATCAATAACAATTTGCTCAAACCAAGATCTATATGAAGTTTTACATAATTGCTATACAACAGAGGCATTATTATATTGTAATAAAATGAAGGATAATGCGAAAGCTCTTAGTTGTTTGAATAAAGCTTTAGAAGTTGCAAGTAGACTTGAGGACAAGGTATATGTATTAACTTGTACTGTTACAATAATTTTATTCTGATAGCTAAATCTATTGAAAAACATTTTGAGTAAGAGAATCTAAATAAAATTAATTGTCCCAAGCTTACATTTTTATTTAGTAACTTACATGAAGTAAGTTTTCGGTTGTTTGAACAATTTACAAATTTAAAACACAATTTACAACTAACAAAATTATCTCAATCTACAGACATTGAAAACATGTGAAACGTTATCATCAAAAGCGGACATATTGTGTAAGATGTCAGACTATCAAAGTGCAAAGCAAGTATTGTATAAAGCATGGAAGTTAAAGACTCCAGATGAGGACGAACGGGATAATATTGAAACAAATTTAAGAGTTGGTAAGAGATATAGAGAGACATAATAACTTATTACAGAAATTGAAATTTGACTTTACTAGTAAAGCATGTGAGTTTTCATAAATAAATTTAACTATTTTTTTTTAAAATAAGTTTTTGTCATCACACTGGATACAAGTATTATATGTGTAATAAAAATACCTTGACATGTAAATCTATACACCTGGATATGAAAAATTTACAGTGGCAGCTATGTGTTATACGGAAGATCTGATAATATCAACTGATCCGTCTGATTATCCTACCTTCAAGAAACTCTATGAGAAGCTAGGAGATGGTGCTTGTCATCTAAAGAATTATGGAGGGGCCATTGAATATTATCAAAAAATGTTGGATCATGCTGAATTAGCTGGTGACTGTGGAAAAACTCTGATACCCATTTATGTCAGGTAAATTATGTTTATTAAATCTGAAAAATATTTATAACATTGTTTGTGATGATACTGAATTGTATTTTAAAAATTATTTTTGTGTTATAATTTGGATAATAGATTTATACTTATTTATCTTCTGTTTAACATATTCTAAACACATAACTATATATAGCGTGTTTATGTATATTAAAATAGAAATAAGTCTAAGCTGGTAATAAACCCATCATCTCCTGGCTACAAATCGCCTATCTTTCTGGATTATTGTACTTAATTTGCTCTTCTTTATTTATTTATTTTAAATTACAGCCTATATCAAACATACAAAGACATGGGTTGTTACAACGAAGCACTGCAATATTATTACAAAGAGTACGAGCTTATAAAGGATGTCCCAAAAGAAGCGTTCACAACATTATATAACATTGCAGAAGTGGCATTTCTAGCTAAGAAGCCGTATGAGCAAATTGAGAAAGCTTGCCTCGATGCAAGAGATGCTGTAAGTCAATTTAATTTGTTAAAAGCTTTATAGTCAAGTAGGTGATCAGTCTGTCTATGGGTTGTTTAGTTCGATTTACCAGAGACAAATAATTATTTTGATAGGAATAAAAGGTTAAATAAACACAGTAATGTGTCTGTCCTAATTTTAAACAATGTCTATTTGGTAATTTGACATTATATAATTTTTTTCTTTAAAATGATTAAGGAAAAATTATATAAGTTTATAATTTTCAGGCCCGCGAATGGAACAAAAAGAAATATGAAATAAGAGTATTAAAAAACCTGCTGAGGTATCAAGAAGCGTATGGGGAAATTGATCACATGGAGACAACGTCGAATGAACTGCAAGCCCTTGGCTATTCTGATGAAGGCTCTGATGATGAGATGAGTTCAGCTGGAGGATGCGATGAGGATATTACACATATCGGTGATGACATATGCCTTGATGACTTGACAGGTATAAATAAGTAACGTTATCTCCACGTAAGGTCACTCGATTTGACGACAAACTCTCTATAGCGTCGAAATCAATTGGCTTTGGTTGGTTTAGCTTGTGTTCTATAGAATGATTATTCTTCACTTCATTTAACGGCATTTCTCTATAATGCTATAAAATGCACGGACTCTTCAGTCTCGTTATATAGAGTTTACACTGTATTTATAAAACTTGTTTATTTACCGACTTCGAAAAGATGAAGTATCAGGTAATTATTATATTTTGGGAATGCTATTCCTATTACCCCATGCTAAATTTCCTGTGTTGGCAACGCCATCTATTTACTGGAGTAACAAAACGACTCTGGACCAATCACAGTATATTACTCTCTTATTTAGTGTCGATCAGGCCTTAGGTTGTAATCCAAAGTGAAAAGTAGTGTCGCGAAGTGTCTGTAGTTTAGTGAATATGGCCTTTGCCTTATATAAAGTAGTATCTAAATTACATTTCAATCTTAATTTAAGAATTATCCTCAATTATTTGGAAACTGAATGGTCCAATTTTGGTCAAGTCTTGAATTTTATCATTTTTGAAGTTTTTATTATTATTACGTATTTCATTTCTTGGACTTGGACCCAAATTGCGAATGTAAAAGATTACTTCAAATTCAAATCACACAATTTAACGCAAAATTCAGGAAGTAGACACAAATATGTGTCTGCGACATTTATTCGTTACGCCATTTTTTTGTCGTGTATCGATGTGGGTTTGAACCCAATTTTGAGTGTCCCGCAACGGACATATGTAATATTTGTTTTTAGATCTGTCTGATACAAATGAAGAGGACGCGGTTGAAACGAAACGCGAGACAAGACGCAGAGGCAAAGGGTTCGCGATTAAGAAAAATATGAAAGGAGAAACCCAATTGCATGTTGTATGTATACCATTAGTTAAGCAAAAAGAGTTTAAATGTCGTTTTATTTTCACTTAGGCACTTAGGCAAAGCATCTCTCTCTATATGTTCTCCCAAGTTATAATTTGTTGTGGGATTTCAAAAAAAAAACTTTTTTTGCAATTTAAACTCAAACTCGAAATATCTTTATTCAAGTAGGTCTTTATAACTTGTTATTGGAGGGTTGTGGTCATTTTCCCCCACGAGGACCAGGACACACGATAAGAGGTCAAGACAAATGGAGCAAGAGAGTGACACAATGGTATCCCCGAGAGGGCAGACCACAGAAAAGGTGGTATGATGATATCAGAGAAGTGGCAGGAATACCGTGGTACAGAGTGGCTTTAGAAAGACTAGAATGGAAGAGGTTGGAGGAGGCCTTTGCCGATTGGCAAACAGATCTACAGATCATCAAGAAAAAGCAAATTCTAGAATAAAAAATTAAAAAATTAAAATGTATTACTCTAAATTAATTGTACTTTAGAATATTGTTATTAGGTTAAGTTGATCTGAATTAAAAGGTCTTTATAAAGACACTTTTGAATCGTCAATCCTACCACCGGTTCTGAAGGCAGTCATCTACCGAGAAGAACCGGCAAGAAACTCGCTAGCTGAAGCTCTATAAACCAAGAACAGAGTGTAATGATAGACGCTAATGTTATTGAACACTTGTTTATGTTAAATATTTGCTTATTTGCGTATATTTAGAGGACAAAGATCCCTTTAATATGTCGGCAATTGGCTCAGCATCGGGACAGTTTAATTCTTGATTCCTTACAATGCTATGTTATTGGAATGGTATGTAACATAAATCTGTATTACATTTTTATTTTAAAAGAGCAGCTATCGAGTTTCTTGCCGGTTTTTATCGGTAGATGACTGCCTTCCGAACCGGTGGTAGTGTAAAAATTGACGATTCAAAAGTGTCATTATAAAGACCTACTTGAATAAAGATATTTTGAGTTTGATATATTAATGTAATTTCTCATCAATGTGATCATTAACTCTATTTTCTACAGAATGTGACATCTGATATGATATTGAGTTGGGGTTTTCGCAGGCGTCCATATCGGGCAATAAGTTGTTAGTGGAGCGGTTGTTGGCCAAGGGCCATCCGGTGAATGTGAGGGACAATGCTGGATGGTTGCCCCTGCATGAAGCGTGCATACATGGACACGTCGAAGTCGCCAACATGTTGATAAATCACGGGGCTAATGTTAATGATAGGGGCGGTGTTAATTGTGATGGTAAGTTATAAAGGTTATATATATATATCGGCGCAACTACAACAATTAGTCTTAAATTACCTAGAATAATTAAGTTCAACATCATTTAATTGTCCTAAAATAAGTTTAAACACATAAGTTGAATACTTTACGTTTGTTACTCTATGAAATGTCATCTTTATTATTTCAATACGACGTCTTTGTAAACAAGTGCTAGATCACTATATATAGGGTCGCATTGTAACCGCACGACACAGTCGCGCTCAGGCCGTTGTACGGAACGGACCTCTCTTCAAATTGTGAAATATAAGCCTTGGAAACTATCAGTGAAGTGTTTCTTTAAATAAGTGGTTATTATGACCGACTCAATCGTGATGTTGGCAATGCTGATGCTACCTACGCCTTTCAAAAATAACCCTACAGAGTAGTGAGGTTGGCGGTAGCCCTATAGAGGAAATCTATCTCTCTTCGTTATATATAATAAAATAATTTGAAAAAAAAAATGTCAATTTTTCTTTTAAATTTTTGCCTGTCGAAAATATGTCAATGACAGATAAAGTATAAAGTCTTTTGACTGTGTGAAAAGTTTGTTTTTCATATTGTCCTAGATGGAAATTAAATAGAAGATGAAAATTTATAACAACTTTAGTGTAAAATGTTTTATTATTATCTTAATTTTAATTTTATACAGATTTGATTTTGGATTTAATCAACGTTTGTCGCCATTTTTCAAAAATACCTGACTAAAAATAAAATAAACATTGACCATTCTTTAGTTTACTAATGTAAGCTCAAAATTTCAGGTATAACACCTCTATACGACGCCGCAAGCAACGGACATTTAGAAGTGGTTCAACTGTTACTTGAAAAGGGAGCCATACCCACCCTCAAAACAGACTTTGGTGAGACATCATCCCGCGTCCTACAAAAATGGAGAACATCTAATATTCTAACCAAAGACGAAGAGATATTATACAACAATATATGCAATAAAATTAATAACGCAGACAAAGCCGACACACGCAGATCCAAATCTAACACACCCGTGAAATCAATACAAGAAACATCCCCACCCAGTACATCCAAAAGGACCAATTTGGAAACGCCAATATTCAAAAGGAGGAACATTATTGACGACGACAGCGATGCGGAAATTAATTTATCGCAAAATGTCAGCCAAAATGCATTTCCATCGGACGACTCGCAATCTTCAGAGGACACACAGAATGATAAAAATGTAAAAGAATACAAAAACGCCATATCGGCACTGAGAAATAGAAATATGGATACACCGGTTGAGAAAGATAGGAAGAAACAGAAGTCGGCTTTGTTAGACCCGACGGAGGTTGATGACGATTGGCTTGACGATGATTTGGGTGTGATGAATAGGAATAAGAAACGAAAACTGAGCGATCCATTGGTTGGATTACATAAAAAAACGGCCATGGACAATCTGAAGGCCAGCATAGACAACATAAACAGAATAGAACCGTTCTCGGACAACGGAATTAATGTGAATAAAAAGAGATTAAACGAAATGGTTTTCAGTGAAAACAGCTCCGATTCGGACAATTTCCAACGCGAAAATTTAAATCCCAAAAATGAGATAATGAGAAATCTGATTAATGATTTCAACAACAAACCAAAAGATACCAGAGACAGTATGAAGAAACGCTGGAAGCGACAGAGCACGTTACTCAAAGCGGGATTCCAAAGGAATAGGGATTCCAGCAACAGTGGTAGCGATACGGATGTCGAAAGGAACACCAGATCACCGGTCGGTTTAACGAGAAAGTATTCTAACGAGAATTTCGATTCCGTTAAACTAACGCGAAAGTGTTCTAACGAGAGTTTCGATTCCGTTAAATTTACTAGAAAGTCGTCTAACGAGAATATTCACGGTCACGATATTTTCGTGAAGAATATGCAGCCGATGACTGTGATACAACCGATAAAGATAGTTCAGCCGAACAACGGTCGGGCGATGCAGATCTTACCGCCAGCGGCCGTCAAGGTCAAAGTCGATGATAAAGTACTGCTCATATCTCTGAAGCTGGATACGATCAACAAACTGACAATCAGCTGGCTGGTTGACGAGGTCAAGTCACGGTATTATAAGTGAGTTTATTTGGATATTAAAAAATATCTACATAATTAATTATTTATTTACGATTTAAACTAAAACATATGTAAAAATGCCTGCTCGTTTGCCTCCTGTTTTATAAAAAAATATGTCTTTGAACTCAACAACAACTCGACTTGTTAACAAATACATTATTTTTGACTTGATTTTACTTTTAAAATTTGCGTTTTTTTTTATTTCCAGATTAACGGGAGTTCGTCCTGTGTTTAGTTTAATGACGTCAGATGGTGCGATTCTATCCGAGGATGACCCGCTAAGCTTAGTTTTATCGTCTCCAGAACTGAACACTTGCATCAGCAACTGGAAAGCGTCTCCAGCTGAAGAGAGATATCTGGAGTGCTGTGACGCTTTGGGAATACGTGAGTGTATTTTCTATGTTAATTATATTTTTCAATTAGGATTGGTAACAAGCGTTTTTGAACGCCACTCAAATTTTGTTTACATGGGTTAGGCCCTCAGTTGGTAAGAACCCACAAGAAACTCAGTTACGTTGTTAAAATTTATTTACATGAATTAGTAATAAAATTTGAAACAAACAATCCGTGTTATAATTTTTATCATATTTAGCTATTATGATTTAAATTTCTTAGTGTCAAGGCTTGGGTAGCCCGTCAATTTATTTTTATTTCATAAATACAGACTATGCACGTCTTAAAGTTAATATATTCACAAAATAAATGTTATATTAATTTGTATATATAATTCCAGCACCATCCCAGGAGTTACAACAAGCGGTGGGCAGAAGTCACACAACCAGACGTCTGGCGCTCGGCTCGCAAACCCTACCGCCATCACAAATCCGGCCACTGTTCCGTGCGCTTACCCACCAGACACACATAACAGCACTTATGCTATCAAACAATAATATAACAAACGAGTCCATGAAATATTTAGCCGAAAGCCTCACGACAATGAAACATTTGACAATAATTGATCTCAGTAAAAATAATATCACCGGTGATGGTGTTAGGATTTTTTTGAATATTTTTGAAAAATCAAATCGGCCAGCGTGTATGGGCATAGAGGACATCGATTTGAGTTATAATAACATAAGCGATGGCTTTAAATCAATTTTAAAACTTACCCAATATTTAAGATTAAAATCGTTGAAAGTCAGCCATTGTGGTGTAATGGAGAGCGCGTTTGAAAATGTGGAAAATTCACAAATCAACTTTGATACATTGGAAATTATCGATTTGAGTGTTAATGATTTGAGAATGGTTTGCATAAGTCATTTGTTAACAATACTCAATCCGAATGTGTTGATCGAGTTGGATTTGAACGATGTGGGCGTGGCGGGGAGTGTTGCGGGTAGTTTGGCGAATTTTATGGATACCGCCAAAGAGTTGAAACTAAGAAGGTTCGGTCTGTCTGGGTGTCAATTGGTAGATGGACAGTTTATGAGGATTTTCAGGTAATATTAATCTATACATGGTATAAAAGAATTGATTAAGAAACTTAAGAAAAATAACATTTTAATTATTATTCTAGATCTCTCGGCAGAGCCAAAAACCTACAAAGCGTCACGTTGAAGGGCAACCTCCTTACGTTCATAACATTGAAGAAATTGCTTCAACGACAACCGCCAGTGCCACAGATAAACCTGGAGGGTTGCCAGGATATATTTAAATACTCCCCCGATTCCGATTTTCAAGTGTGGCTACCCGCGATTGACTTTGGCCGGTGTATACCGGAAATTAATGTTACACCATTATCGAAAACTGATGGGGAACGAGAAAGTTTTAAATTATTTTCAAAAACTTGGTTGAATTGTTTCAAAGGACGGGGCGTTATAGAGCACGGCGATGGCGGTGTTATTAAGTTTACGGCAAGATGAACTTTATAAAAATACTTTGATAATATGAAAAATATATAAATGTGAAGTATTATTTGTAGTAATATGTCTATGGTTTTCAGTTTAGAATATTAGGTCAACATGCTAAAGATGCAAAGTGTGTTTATAGTTTGAAATAAGCATTCCAACATTCATCAAAGCGTACAAATATATATTAATTAAGTTAATATGAACACTTTCTAAAATAATATTTGTTAATGTTTAGTTTACATTCACAAAAATATAAAGTAATTTTCTAGTTTGGTTATTTATTATTAATTTTGATGTTTGTAAATACATTTTAGTAAGTCTGAAGTTATGAATGCAGTGCTAAGTTTACATTTCAACAATTTTTATTAAAGTTTTATTTTTAAACTGAAATCAACTTATTTTTACACTCCTATTTTAACGAGACTTTCGACACTTACATATGATAAAGATTATGACCGAAATTCAAAATAGTGATTTTGCTAAAATCAAAGAAATTTACTTTAATTTAAGATACGTTGATATTTAAATAAATCTTTTATATTGTGTATTTTACTTGTGTGAGCCATTAATGGTTTGTTTATATGACATTTTAGATTTAAGGGATGGCTATAAATCCATTAAATTAGTGATTACTATATTTTTAAAAAAGCCGTCTGTAATTTAATGACAGAACATTAATGTAATGACAGTGACAGATTGACAGCTATATCTAAACTTTTGTAAACAATAATGAGCAGCTTGTTACGCGTGCTGAGATAACCTAAAATTTCAATAGTAAACATTGGTGTCCTCTGTAAGTTTTCTTTATTTACAGATCACATTAAAACATATTTTATTCAAGTATTTATTGAACTCCTAAGCTTAAAAATGGCTGAACTAGTTAATCAACGTATTGAGGGTACGATAAATGAGTTGGAACAAATGCGACGTATAGAATTGTTCAATGATGAAGAACTAAGGTAAGTTTTTTTTATATATGTTTATACTTTGCCTATATTTGTAATTATTATTTATAAATAATAATAACTTACCCATTCTATGACGTTTACAGGGACATTTCACGTAAACGCAAAGAGTTTGAATATAGGATACAAAGAAGAGTTAAAGACAAAGACGACTTTGTTAAATATATAACGTATGAATTGGCACTGCTTGAAGATATTGGATTACGTAGAATTCAAAATAAAATAGTAGATAAACGTAAAGAAATCGAGTATACCATTGCTAAACGTGTAAACAAAGTTTTCAAACAGTTTATAATGCGATACCAAAATGATGTTGAAATATACTTTGAATATATTAAGTTCTCTAAAAGTGTAGGGTTTGATTATGCAGTTTCTGCTATGATTGGGCAAATGTTACATGTATGTATTAAAATTACTTCTTTCTTCATCAAATTTTAATATATTAATATAATAATAAGATATTTTATAGATTCACGGAGATAAACCTAAAACATGGCAATTGGCAAGCATTTGGGAGAGCAAAGAAAAGAAAAACTTTGATACAGCTCGTTCTTTTCTTTTGAAAGGAATTCATAGACATCCGGACGCAGAGGTTTTGTATGTAGAGCTATTTGAAATTGAACTCAAAATTGCTAATAGCGCAGATGTGAGTGATGAGGAGAAGGTATAATATTAGCAATTTAATTTTAAACAAGACAAAAGCAATAAGAATGTAAAATTTCTATGTGTCATGTTAAACTATAATTGCAGGAAAAGTTTTTAAAAAGAGCTCAAGTAGTTTGGCAAAATGGTATGAAGAATATATTGGACTTAAGTTTTCTGTTTAAAATTTGTGATATATCAATGAAGTACAATAATGATGAACTTATCAAAAATATTAAACAAGAAGTTTGGAATAGAAAAGACAAAAAAGATGTGTGGGCCTACATAGCATCAAAAGAACTTGAGGTAATTGTCATTTCTGTAGAAAAAAATAATTATTGTTACATATTATTTATATAGCATGGTATTTCTACCAACTGTAAGTTGAAAGCTTCATTGCAATACAAACTAGTACCTTTGCTAGAAATTAGAAAAAGGCTTTCTTCCATCTGGCAAGTTCCACAAGGCACATACAAATGAAATAGTATTTTTTTTTAAATTTCCAACTTAAGTGTGTCATTTATCTTGTAAGTAGTTGAGAGAACAATTCAAAGTTGGTCATTTTCTTTTAATTCTTAAATGCTTTTTATACTCACATACAGGGATACCATTGGAATGAAATAGAAGAATTTGTTGAAGACGACAATCAATACTCTAATGAGTTGAAATATTTTATTGCTGTTTATGAAGAGGCATTGCAGCAGGTATTAAATTGACTTTCGCATATTATATAAGTTCACATTGTTGTTTGGTTATTTTAAAGACATTCAAGTTTTATTTTAAATAATGTCATACCTTCAGTTGGTTATTTGCAGTTTCCAGATGAAAAGCTGTGTACGAAATACATTCACCAGTTACTAGGATTAAATGATAGTGTTTGTACAGAAAATCAAAAGATAACTGCGGTAAAACAAGCTTGGACATACGGCCATGAAAATGGATTACTGTCGAATGATATGTATGCATTCGGTATATCGTTGCTCAAATTGGAAAATGAATTATCTAAAGATGAATTTACTGAGGTTTGTATTTTTCAAAATGTGTAACAATTTAAGTGTATATATAAATTTCTATACTGAATAAATATTCTCTCTGCGGCATACACTTATGTCTGATTTTATAATATAAGTCATTCATCTTATTATTTTCCCGTTAAAGGTTTTGTGTGCACACAAGTTTATATTTTTTTATTTTCAGATCTTGGACACGGCATTAGAGAAAAGTCCTAAATGTAAAGTCTTGTGGGAAGAAAAGTTGTTATTAAATAAATTAAATGAAAGTAAAATGCTATCGATTTTGCAAGATGCAAGTAAAACAATGAAAGGAGATGACTTATTGCAATTATGGAATTTTATGTTGGAAAATCTTGAATCAAATGTAGTTGTAAGTAATTTTTTTTAAAAAATTTTTAAACTTGTCATATATTTTGCGTCACATTTCACTAATTATTTTGTTTTAGTTAAAAAATATATTAAAAAGGTTTCAATCATGTGAAAGTATAGTTGTGTTATCTTTGAAACCAAAGTTGTTGCAAAAGATATATGATCACAACGGCTTAAAGTCAGCGAGGGATGCCTACGAAGATTTTATTAAAACACCACCAACACTATTAGAATTGCATAAAATAATGATTAATATAGAAATATCTCAGGATAAACCTAATTTGAAATGTGCAAGAAAATGTTACGAATGCTTAGTGCAACACCATGGGAAGGACAGTGTTCAAACATGGTTGGACTACATGGCATTTGAATCCAAGAATAGCAATGCGCAGGCTGTCCCACAAATTCATAGGCGTGCTATCGCAACATTAAAGACAGAGTTAGTGGATGAATTTATTAAAAATCAAGCATTGACAAAATTACATTAAATGTATTATATTACTGTAGTTTAATTTTTTATTTGTTATCTCGAAAATCATAAAACCATTGAGGAACAAAATGTTTATTGAAATAACACCATCAACAACATAATATTAAAAAGAAGGAATCCACATTAGAACACCATTTATTAATACTAAATTATTTACATTTAACAAATGTACACACCTTCCTACAAGAAGTCAAAATCTCTACTTTAGTGAATGTGGAAACGACACTTAATATAGCAAATAAACACTGATAAATGCATTTGATCATGCTAATTGTAATTATTGCATTGCTGCAATTGGAGCTATGTAGTATCTAAAGATTAGTGATGAACCTCTCTTGTGCTGCTTATTTCTCACTAGATCCTTCCAGCAAGCTTGCCACGAAGGATACTTGATCATTGCAGGTGGGTTACCAGCCTTGAGGCTACTGCCCACTACAGCCATGCAAGTTGACACAACCATCAAAGGATAAGTTAGAGTACTTGTAATGAAAGTAAGCAAAGGTACAGTGTAGTACCTTAGGTCCTTAGTCTTAACAAGATATTTATTGACATAGTATGCTAATACACCAGTAATAGTGACACATACCAAATCACCCATCAACTTGGGTACTATTCCATGGAAAAATCCAAGTACACCGTCATCCTTATATATTGACACAATAGCTCCTATTAAAGAACTGTAATCTTCTTCTTTTCCAACAAAAGAAGCCATCATTCTGACTGTAACCACATGAAAAGGGTAGGATACCACAACAGAGGCAGTATGCATAATCATATCACGTCGAGCTAGCTTATAGTAGTCTTCAAATTTAGGCTCATCGTCATTTACAATGTTGGGAGGATCGTTCATTTCGGGCAGGTCAATGCCGCAAACATATATTACCTTTGAAGATAGTTGACTGGAAGCGACCAAACCGAGAATTCTGGCTGACAGGCCGCGGTAACACCCAAGGAAACCATCGGATTTTTTAATGTGTTTAATATATTGAAAAACATTAGGTAATATCATGGCAGGCCTTCCAAACAGGGTAGTTGATCGGCGCGGTGGTAAAGGTTCGTAGCCCAATTGGATCAAAACCTTTGCATATTCCACGGGATGGCATATTGTTGTTACTAATAATTGCGATGGCAAAGCCGATATCTTCTCTTTTTCAACTTCATCCATATTGTGATTTGTGACAAATTAAAATCACAATTTTTCCGAAATCAAATTTGTAATTTTGACTTCTCCGAGTACTTGTCAACACAACCACAGACAACTGACATATAGAGTTTAGTCGTATGACTATAGATGGGCATCCACCTGAAAATAAAATCGTTATCTATATAACAGAAAAAAAAAATGTAGGTAAAATATTTAGTTTCAAAATTTCAATAAAATTGTTACTGTTAATGAATCTGAAGCCAGCCACCCAGAATCATCGTGCGATCTGTGCCTGACCATCATAACACAAAAACTTAATAACTTATTTTTATATTATATGTTAATTTGAACTTTACAACTTGGCTCATAAAATATGTATATTTATGTACTATTTAGTAATTACTGTTTCACATACGACTTAAATTGCCTTGTTGCTATAGATTCAGATTTGATATTAAAACTTTAAAAAAAAACTAAGACTCAACCTCGCACACTCACTCACACAGAAACACCATTGCACACACTAATACACACACACTTAAATGCTCGTTCTTTACATATTATACTGCACTTCTTCGTATGTATATATATATATATATATTTTTTTTTTTCTGTTCGTGTTTTTTTTGTTGTATTATTTTTTTCTGATCTTGGATTCTATTTTCGATTGTATGTTTTGACCTTGTTTTGTCTTTGTTTTTGATCTATTTTTGTCGTGTAAGCTTTTTGTGATAAGCTGTATAGGTAAATAAAAAAAAATAAAATAAACATATTTTTATTAGGCGTTTGATGTTAATTCAACAGAAGATTCTTCGTCAATTTTAAACTTTATTGATCGCATGTTTTTTTTTTCACTATTATCCTCTGGATTATCCTACAACATAAAATAGTAGTTGTTACAAGCTATTTATTTAAAATTGAAATACATAAGAAATCTATACAATGCCCCAGATAATAAAATTCTCCCCCATTTACATGAAGAGTTTCTCCATCTCGTCGACGTTAAGGTTCCTGTACTTTTTGACAAAACATATGAAATATAAATTTATTTCTTATTATACAACAAGTAGAGAGAGAGAAGAATCTAAAAAGGTTTGTGCATTTATCATAGCATTAAAAACACCTCTTTGATTTCGACTCTAAGCAATAGACAAAAGC
Organism: Leptophobia aripa; assembly: GCA_951799465.1. Classification (NCBI taxonomy): domain Eukaryota; kingdom Metazoa; phylum Arthropoda; class Insecta; order Lepidoptera; family Pieridae; genus Leptophobia; species Leptophobia aripa. The sequence continues at coordinate 6,255,321 of OX637268.1, read as the reverse complement.
TACATATACTATACTATACTACTCTATAGTCTATGCTGACTTTATAAAAAGCTCTCTTTCGTCTGTTACTAATATTCAATAGGGCTAATAGATATTGACAAGAGCTGCTTTATTTTACCTCTTTTTCCTCGTTACTTCCCTCTGAGCTTTCATCGTCGTCGTTATCAGACGTCTCGTCTTTCTCCTCTAAGGCTACCCACGCTATTTCCTTGTCTACCATATCTAATTATAGAAAAAAAATCGACCCAATAAATCCTTATTTTAGTATTACTTTGACAGGCCTTACTGTAAGTTAATTTATATACGAAACTAATTTCTGAATAGAGTCCAGTCTTGATACGGAAATCAAGTTCAAGCTTATAAAATCTAACTTGTAAAAAAGATTTTAGTTCATTGCCCAATGTAAAAAAAAATTGAAAAGTAGAAACTGTATAGAATAAAATATTTTAGTTTTAGCGTATAAGTTCTTTAATTTTCTTTTGGGGACAAAAAGTTAAATAAACATATTTCTAGGCAACATGCAGGCAGGCTTGGAGTTAAGCTTCAATTGACCCCCACACACGTCCCAAAAATAAAATTGCTCTTAAAAACTTGCAAAGCAAAATACAAATGTAACAATGGAATATTTTACAACTTAGATTTTAAGTTTCCGTTTTGGATTATTTATTTTTTTATTCAAATGTTTTGTTATTATGTAAGCTGTATGTGTGAAATTTTAAAATATTTATTTATTTGCAGTTAAACAGTAGAACTAGAAGATGTTAATCAATATTAATAGATATAAAAGCAACGGACGGCCTTATCGCTAATAAGCGATCTCTTCCAGGCAACCCACAAAATAAAAGAATACATAAAATACTAAAATGAGCACAAAAGACTGGAGCAAAGGGTGCGAAGTATACAAAAAAAATACAAAAACAAAACACAACATACATTAATAAAAAAGAAAAACCGAAAAATATGCTAATTTAAATCTAGAATTATAACTAATTATATTGTATACGAGAAATGCTTACGAATAAGTGATTTAGAAGATGATAGTGAGGAGGCTGATCGGATAGGATCGGGAAGTGAGTTCCAAAGCTTTATAGCGGTCACTGTGAAGGAGTTTCCGTAAAAGGGGTGGAGTGGAATTTCGAGGATATGTCTGTTGGAAGAGCGCAGGTTGAAGTCATATGTAAGACACTTTTTTAATTCTAGGATTTATGACATAAATACCTCTAAATCTCAATGATCCTCTCCTACTGGGTGGTTTCTCTTTTTCTTCATTGGCTTCAACTATTATAGTTGGTATCACATCAATAACGACACCGTTTGATTTCTTATCAACTTCTTTATCAGCTTCTTCTTTAATCTATACAAAATAATTTAAAATAGTTACTTCTCTCAGCTTACTTCAGGTTGTGCCAGCGTAGTAATAACAACATATTTATTTAGTTAGTTTAGACAATTACTAAAATTATTTTTTGAAATTTCATGTAATCGAACCGTTACGACTTGGGGGCCAAGTATAGAGCTTACATCTCCCCTAAAGGCCGGCAACACACTTGTAAGCACCCTGACGTTACAAGTGTGCGCGGTTAGCGCTTAAAGTGACCCGCCTGCTTACCTGAAGGAAAGAAACACTGGGCTCTTGCAGTTTAGTAGCTTTCTCTTTGTTTCGTAATATATTTTCATCGGTCTCTTTCTCTAAACGCAATTTGTATGCTTTTTGCGTTCGCCACATCTGTGAAAAATCGAAAATTATTTCGATTAGGTTTTTGGTTTTTAATCAATATATTACGCGTATGTTTCAAAGACATGTTATGAGTTGTGATGAGGTGGTTCCCTGTGACCCTTATGTCATTTAAATCCTTCACTACCCAAAGGGGAGTACCCAAGGTTTCACAAGAAACCTCTGCCATTTCCTTAGAGGGCGCCAAACTTTTCACATTATTAGCTCGTTTTTCAAGTCATTCAGAATTTTGTTAAAATCATGTTTTTTTAAAGTTTTTTTGACGATTCTTAAGTGTTTTATTCTTAATTACTTATATAAAGTTTTCTTTTTATTATTACTAACTTTTTTTTTCATAGATAATAATAACTTACATGTGAACCACAATAGCAGAGACAACAGACGAATATAACGATGAGAGCAATGAAAATCCTGTCGGTACTCTCCTCTTCAGCATCAGGTTGTGTATGGAGGGAATCGAATGGAAGACGCGACGGTGGGTCCTCCACCCAAGTTTTGTCCACACTCTGTGAAGATAATGATACTGGAAATTTGGTGCATCATAGAACATTAGTTTCAGAAGTTGTGTGAGACTGGACTCGCATAGATTAGAAAGGAAATATTAAATGAAAGGATTCAGCTCGTTAGAGGCGTAAAACATACGTAATTAAAACAAAATCCTGGATATTATGGCGGGGCATTGGGTTCTAGGGGTATTTTTTTTTTGTATGTCGTATCTTGTAATCAGACTATGATCAAATGTGTTCTTCCACATTTATATTGAGTGCTCAGTCATTGTTATATTTCATTCAAGGCGATTCAGTACATCAGGTTAATTTCAGGTTTGATATAAATTCAGGTTTGACAAAATACAAAAAATAGAGGAGTTAAATTTAAAACGTTAGTGACATGTTAAATTGAAGTCTGGTCAGGTGAATTTGTTTTTTTTCATAATCAAGCTAATTTTAAATTAAATGAGTTCGTCAACGAATGTCGGAAATGGTCGTAGATTAGGCAAAAGACCAAAGTTTTTTTTTTTCAAATATTGCATTTTATTATCATATATTGCAGAAGTAAATTCGAGTTAAAATGTGCCTTAATTATTAACTTACGATAAGAAAACTGCCGTTATGCGTCGCACCCAAATGATCATGTTCCGGCCAAGCTTCATCGAAATCTGCTGAGCACTGCGCGCTTCGTACACCTTGGGCATTAACAGCATTCACCGTCTCCGAGTCAGACCGGGTGAACAGCATATATTCTTCCAAAGGTTTCATTTCGTATTCATTTATTTGTACTAAAATATCTGAAATTTTTCAAATATCTCATTTGGACCTTAAGATTTTTAGACGCTCAAGATAATTATAACTACAATTCTGATTAAAGCCATTCTTAAAAATAAGATAGAACACATTCATTATTATAACTATACATTATAAAACTGACTAAAACTAACTAAGTGGGAATAGGGATAGTGGTTTCTAAACCAATTCATTTACTTTGATAACACTTAAAAGTGAAAGAAAACATTCTTAGTACTGTATAATAATTATAAAATGTATGAGAACATTTTGAGTTTATACTAAAAACTGACGTCACGTTCTTACTTGAAAGACATCCATTATATCCCTTAAAGATCTTAAGTCGTGGATCCGAAGTGTTAAGTCCTCCGATTTGCACCTCGTTCGTCCCAATATCTATCACTTCCCATAGACCCTGAGGCGGTAATTTCTCTAATGGTATCTCTATTCTATCTATCAATAGCTTGGTCTCATTTTCTACTCGCGTATAGTAAACGGTGTGACGGGCGCCTTAAAAATATTTACACTTTAATAAAATAAAGTTTATTTCAAGTGTTAAAATCAAAATAAAGTTATTTTGTTTTTTTCTTATAAGTTGTAAACTAATTTCTCATAATATCAAGTTTGAAGTTAAAGAAAACGCTGATACTATTCTATACGAAGTCATGGAAAAAAATATAATAATGAAAACACAAAAAATAGAGACGAAAATACTTTCAAACTCTACTAAGATTTCTAATTTTATTAATTCAGTAATTTTAAATTTAACCCGTCTTTTCGACTACTTTCCAATGGCCGTGGTCGCGGAGATTGTGAACCTTTTATTTCCATCTAGGTATGTTAAAGGCGGAAACCTAACGAAATATTTGAAGTAGGTAACAAAGCAACCTAGACTAAGCAATAATTTTTAAATATTGATATTATTTGAGAGTGTAAAGATAATAAAAAAAAATCACAAATTGATATGAATCTTAATTAATTTGAGTGTCTTACATATTTATGTATTCAATAAATATTTTATTTTATTATGTGATAACGTAACGCAAAATCTATAATCTGTGGCTACAAAAATATTTTACAACACATTGGCATTAAGTGATGTGCTCAATTCATTCAAAAATAAAATAAGATAATATTCACAAATGTATATAAGTCATAGCTAATTTGAATTAAATAAACGAATTAAGATATACATTTTATGTGGCTTGAATTTACCGTTTAAAAAATTCCGGTTTTTAACCTCCGCACCGTATGCCGAATCTTCGCGGTCTTCTTCAAATTTGAGATAACCGTCTTGTGTAATCGCGACTAGGAGATAATAGCTGCGTCTAATAAAAAATCAAATAATGATATACAGAAGATTACGTAAAATTAAATAAAAAATCTCAAAAGTACAATACTTACTTATTTTCAGTTTGAACTAGAAGGAGCACTGTATTCTTTTGCCGTAGATCGTTGCTTGAAAATGCTAACTTTATTTTCACCTGCACAGATGTAAATTTATTCTTAATAACTCAGGGTCATTTTCAAAATTGTACATTTGTTGTGTAATAATAAGTATTTATTCAAAATACATATGAGTTTATAATATTTAAATATAATTGCTAATTGGAGTGTGTGCAATCTATAATCTGTGACTACTTATAATATTGGCGCGAAATAAGAAAACAGACTGAAGAATGTTATAAAAACGACAGATTCCAAATTCAAACGTCGTATTTTGTTTATTTTTAATTATATTTATACCCAGAGAAGTGATTTTGTGTTCATAGCATATAACTGTAGTGTTGTCTGTATTTGTTCAGTTTTAATATTCATATTTTTAATACATAGTGTATGTTTCCTTTATTAAAAAAAATCTTAACAAAACCTTAGCTTAATGTGTATAGATTTAATAATTTATATAACCTTATCTATAGTCTGTGGCAGAACAAATTTCCTTTCCAAAATACTCTCGCCATTAAAGTCAGCCCCCTTTTCCTCCATACAGTACTCTCCAAAGTAACTGGTGAGATCACAGTCACAGCTGCTCTCCTGGTTCGTGAAGTCCTCAGTACAAATTCCAGCGTTCTTGCACGGCTCCGAATCGCATTTCATATTGCACTCCGGTAATACGCCGGTGAGGTCTGAAAATATATTTGAAATAATGTTTTTAAAATAAAATTTATTTAATTAAAGCGTGATTTATGCATTTTTCACACGTAATTTAATAAAATGTCTAAACAATTTTTTATTAGTCTCGTTGAAAATGGACGATAGATTTTCTTACATTATGTTCTGTATTATTAACGGAACAAAAACTAAATTTTCTACCTTGATCAATATTCTGTTGTGCCTTCATTGGTAAATCAACTACATGGTCAGCGATTTTAAAGCCTCTCACACATCCTACATATCCTCCCTGAGGAAGTACGGTGGCCCTTGGTGCTAGATGTAACGAAAATTGGTCGTATCCTCCGAGGTTCATTTGAAAATAATCTGTTGGTGGTGCTGGTGGCCTTTGAGGACGCATTACCTCTTAAATAAAATCAGTCATGAGACAATGTTATGAAAATTGATTCCAAATTTGTATAATATACCAATTGGACATCGGCCACAAAGCAAATATTAAATATATATTTATTACTTTATACCTGCGTAAGTTATATATGTATGAAATAAAGAAATAAGAAAGAAAGAAAATATGTTTATTTGGACACAAACACGGCACACACAACATCACAATAAATTATAAGTACAATAGTATTTTTAATATTAACTAAAATAAACACATTGCATTGTTGCAAGTGCTGCGGTATGCTTACGTTTAAGTAAACTATATGCATGAAAAGTATATATAAGTATATATATATATATAATGTATAGCGTTTAAGTACAATGAAATATAGGAAGACCGCGTATAAGATTATACGAATGTTTTGTTCGTTTGAAGTTTTAGTCTCGTGTCTTTTGTTTTATATTATCCCCCCCCCCCCCTAACAGGTCTTAAGCAGCAGAAGAAAGCATCGACCGAAACGTGATAGGAATTTACTTTTGTTGGTGGAACGTTAATCTTTTAAGATAAAATGCATTTAGAACGGCAACCGGATGTCTGATAATATTTTATGAAATCGTGATTTATTCCTTTGTTGAATCACGCTCATTAATTCCAAAAAGAATACAAAATACATTACGCTTGAAAGCGAGGATACTAATGCGGTTGTGTAATTAAAATCTAATTTAGATTCTAGACTAACTTCGTTAGATACATTATACTAAAATATTTTTATGCCTATGCTAATTTTTGAGATGGCTCTTTAACCCGTTCTGTAGAACATACTAAAGGAGTGGCCAGTCCGCTCTAAGCCATTAATTTGGGAACTGGCTGTCGATGTAATTGTGAAGACAAAATTTATAATTATTCGACGATTCATAACTGTAATAACTGTAAATTAAGATTTTCTATTTTTAAGTAAGTATTAAAATGAATTTCCCATTGTATGGCCAAATTTAGCCTCGTAATCTACCGTTAAAGACGCCTTAATCAAAAACCATTACCAAACATTAAAAATACAACACTTATCCCAGACTCTTACAATAAGCATTACAAAGCCGTTCATTTATAATTAACTCTAGTTCATGAATTCATTTTTGGGGTATGTTCTTAATCACACAATCAAAATTTGATCTTTAAACAAATCAAAATCCTTACCGAAATCCGGGTTCCTCCACGGCTTATTCGTATAGTTGGACAAGAGCTTCGCCACTTTATCGACAGTTGTGTTCCTATCGTTCACATGTAACGTTGTGCTGTTAACATTCCTGATGATTGCGATCTGCACACTTTCGCCTCGATTAATTTTCTCGTGTGTGACATTCATTTGAATTATTTCGTCTCCCTGATTGAATAGATATATGATTTCGGTGCCATTGTGTATGAATAAATGTATGAAATTATTGAGATTATCGTTCGCGTACAGTACTAGCGCGTTGTCGTCGTACGTTCGAAGGTTCATTAGGACATTATCAATCATCATTTTCTTCAGTCTTATCTTTTCGGCTTCCGTCTCGTTGTTAACTAAATAGTTTTTCTTAAGGTACGCATCTCTCGTTTGGAATGTTAACGCCTTTTCGTTTATATCTAGCAATATTGAGCAAATTAATTAAATTAGTATTTACTATGTATTTCATTTATTTACGTTTTCTTACTAGTGGCGGCATTATTTATATCAAACGATCTTTGAAACTTAATATCAGGCGACTGAACCACCATACCTGATCTGCCGAACATAAAGGTTCGATTCCCGGTTGGATAAAATTTGTGTAATGATATCTTGACTGTTAATCTAATATACAAAATGGTCGTGTCACAATGTTCGTTCCCGTACTTCTTCGTAACAGCTTGGCCGATTCTAATGAAATTTTGTAAGCATATTGAGTAGATCTGAGGATCGGCCAACATCTATTTTTAAAGACTTTTTTATATAATATCGCATTAAAAATACACACAATCCTAAATTGTTACCCTGAATTTTGTAATTTTATGTCGAATAGGATTGTATGTATTATTTAATGCGACATAAAAAAAAGTTCTCTAAAAATAGATATTGACCGATACTCAGACCTACTCAATACGCTCACAAAATTTCACGAGAATCGGTCTTTCCGTTTCGAAGGAGTTCGGGAACGAGCATTGTGACACGAGAATGTATAAGATATATCAAATAACATACTTTCCTCGCAATGAGCTCCCAAATGTGCCCAACGATTTTTACATATACACTCGTAAGTAGACCAAAGCTCTTTACACGTGGCCTTGTTTTGACATGGATTCGGAACACACGACGGCTTGCAATCCTTAATAATTTCCGACAAATGTACGGACATGTAACTGTAGATGTCCAGGATTTCCCCGTTTACGACTAAGCCTCTGAAGCAGCCGATCAGACCCTGATTGACGGCGGACTTTTTGAGGTGATCACTGAAATCAAAGTCAAAGTATCTTTATTCCCTAAGTTACGTAGGAACATTTTGAATCATCTTAAATCTAAGTGATTCAACGCCTGTTCGTACGCTAAGCTGAGAAGAAGCAGGCAAGAAAATCGGCTTGGTTGATTGTTTTTTACTAATGGATTGAACGTCAGTTAATTTTGCTTTTTAAAGTTTTTGACGAGGGATTCTGTGTAACTGACCATAACTAACTTATCACCAAAAAAAATTACATATAATACAGTATTCATTGGACGGCCAATTAATTATATCGTGTACAAAACTTGCGGTTTCAAAAGATAAAATTGTATCTAGAATAAGACTTTTTTTTAAATAATTTAAAAATCTAACGACATGATATAAGTAATGTTCTGAGTAATGATCAAATAATAAACCTAAATTTTAGTAAGATGCTTGTCCAAAAAGTTTACATTTTATAATTAGCTTTGAATGCTATCCATGCCAGCAAACAATGCCATTCATAAGCTTTGTTAGTCAAAATGCACAGTTTAACTATTATATTAAAGAGATAAATATATATATATATGTTCAGATGAAATAGTAATTTCATTTGGCCATAGATAAGATGAAATTGAGCCGAAAACATAATTCCGTGAAATTACGCTCACTTGGTCTGAGCAATGGAGCAATGTCATATGTGCCCTCTGCCCCGATGTGGGGCCGTAGCATACTAGTAAGTATGGAAATCCTTTTTTTTATAGTGTTTGTCGTAAGAGATATTATGTATAGGCTACTTATAACTTTTACAAATGTATTCGGATGAAGTTAAAACTAGAAGACAATTCCTTTGAAAAAACAGAGAGGCAACGAAAATAAGACAAAGACCACAGATACTAAAAAAACTGATTTAAAAAGGAGGCTTAAAGAAAAGCCTTCGCTCAAAAGAGTATTTATTCCGTATAATCTGTGGCAAAACTTACGCAGTAGCACCCCCGATAAACATAGATCCTTCGAACGGTCCAAACTCCTCTTCCAATAACAAATTCAGCATTTGATACTCTGTGTTAAGCATAAATCTCACGTGATAGAAGTTATAATCAATCCATATTTTGTGCCATTCGCCGCCATTTAATTTTCTTTTTGAGTTAATCACTAATTTCCTCGTTGTGCCAGTGTTTAATGTAAAATTAAACGTTAGTTCGTGTTCTAAAAAATATCATCAGATAATTCAATAATAATATTGTCTTTAAACATAATTTTAATTACTTATAAGCGATTTTAAGTCTATCGAAAATTACGCATTAAGTATAATCGTAAATTCATATCAAAAATTGGATTTGAATTGCTGTTGAATTGATCTCTATTGTATTAGGCAACTACCAAATATAAGCCATCCGAGTAGACCACATGACGAATAATAGAATTAACCTTTCCGTAAGACAATATAAAAATATGTAGAGGTTACTATGGGAGACGCCATTTTAATTAACATTGTTTTCTACCTTAGGGTACTGAATTAATTTCATTACGACTCTATAACAAATTTCAAGTCGTTGTAGCGCCATTTATCGGATTTTATATCGTACGTATTAATTTTCGCACATAACAGTTTTAAAGGTGATTCAAATATGTAATTAATATTCCATATCATTTTTGAAGATAATGTATAATGGATAACTTATATCACAATAATTGATTCAATGAAAAACTTGTTAAAAATATTTTTTTGAATAATTTATGTATATGCAAAGATAAAAAAAAATTGAGAGTTATAATGTACTTACCACTAGTTAGGGCGACCATAAATGATGGATAATTAGGTCTTATGGGCGGTTGAAATAATAAGATAGCACTGGTACCAGTTGTCCTAAAACTGAATGCGATGTCTCCCTTCCTCCAGCCCGGGACCTCGATATACGATTGTGATGTAGTGAATGTTACTACGTAGCGTTGCGTATCTAAAAAGCGTTAATATTTTCCCCTTTTTCATAAAGTATAAATAAACTGCACTATTTTAAATAACTTTTCAGCATTAGATAATAGAAAAAGTGCAATAATTTCAGTAGTAGATTTCTATATGTCGATCAAGTCCAAGAGAATTGTTATTCAAATATGATTTTAAAATATAATTACTGTAATTTGAATTTTGAATATAAGACATATATGTTTTCACTTTTAAAAGTAATATCACAGTTCAAAGACACGTGTTATAAAAAATAATAATAGAAATAATTTTAAAAACTGACTTGTTTCCACGCACTCCAAAGGCCCCAATGTGATCCTGCCCTGCGCTTCCTCGGTAAGGTCTTTTTGTTGCAAAAAGAACATTTCCGTGATTCCCAGGCTTTTTGGGTCTACTAGAGTTCCTTCATCAGAATGCCATTTGTCCACATTTGCGTCACAATTACAGGACTGTATTGGGTTTACACACGTTGTGTTTACACCGCAAGGACAGTATCCTCTGGAAAAAGCATCGAGATACTTTTAGAAATGATTTCTAATTATTTGGGGGAATGGGAATAGCCCCATACACTATACACACTATACTCAAAGCTCTTGCTTGTGCTATAGATCTACTCATAAAACACAGCTTTCGTCCATAAATCAGGTTATTAGGGTTTACAAAAGTGATATTTTCTGAGCGATATCTGCTGAGTGAATGATTGCTAAGTCAGTTGTAAATTAAAAGGCTTGGGAATAAGCCAACGATGGTTAAGTGTTTAGAAAGATAAGGGTCACTAAATTTCTGAATATACTTTGTAGTAGTCATGGTTACATGTTGAATGCCGTGATATCATGATAATACAAAAAATCCATTTATTATAAACTTTTTTTTAAATATTTAACATAATAAATGTAAACAAAGCTACAACACCCTACTTTGGCCTATTAGTCTAACCCTAACCTAATCTAAAACACTCTATGTAACTTCTTTCTATATTTGTATTTTTCATTTTATATAATACAGTCGAACAAACGCTTACCACCTCAGTTTGTCATCATAAAATATAAACAGTATTGAAAGGTTAAATAAATTTATTACCACTAAAAGCATAGGATAAAAGTTATTGCAATAAAAAGCCGAGGTTTATCCAAAGTGAAACTTGTTTTAAATTGTCGTATGAGGTCACCTACTTCTGTATCAGGATTTTGAAATAATATTACAAACAAACAAAACAACATCCTGCTCAAATTATTATTATGTTCCTTAAATAGATTATTTAAATATATTTTTTTATAATTTATTACGTTGGCTGTTGGTAATACCTAATCAGTATGTTATTTTTAATTGCCTTATTATTATTACTTTATATGAAAAAAAATTGTATTAATAGCATTTTGAGTTTTATATATGCTAAGTTGAATAGAAATATGGATGAATTTTTGTCTTTGTCATCAAAATCTAGATTTCATTATGATTTATTTAAATGTTTCAATACGATCTTTGATACCCGAAACCCGTTTGAATATATTTCAAAATACAAACTCTTTAATTTTGATGATAGCTTTTCAAGTATTTCAAACCCTCGTTTTAGCTGACATAATGAGAACGTTAAGTGATTAAACGGATAACGGCTCAATACTTTTAGTAAGACCTTTGCCAATGGAAAAGTGTATGCGAATTTTAAGTAAAAAATATATATTAGTATTAAAATGATGTAACAGTGCTAGATTTATAGAAGTAAATATACAATGTCAGGGGGTTCTAGAGCTGGTCCATCTCATCTTGATGCTTTAACTTCAGCTGGTTTCACAACATTGTGGTGAATCGTAAAGAGTGTCTTAGAAAATGCTCAGTGCTAAACGTATGAATAGGGTGGCATTACTATTTATTTTTTTATTGTATAAATAACAATAGAAACAATCCGAATAAAATTATAATAAATGTCGGTTTGGTGCTATATTCTTAACACATTCGTTTGATATTGTGGGCGTATAAAATATAATCGAAAAACGAGCCAACGACTTAACAAATTACTGCATATGCACTGTACAACGAAACGACGGTAACGGTTACAAGCTTAGAGGAGATGCGATCGCGACGACGAATCAATGGTAACTGAGTCTTGGTACGAACATCCACCAACCATCAAGGCTCCGTTGTAGCACGAACTCAACCGCAATATGGCAACAGTGTTGTCAACCAGAAATCGTTCTTCGTACCGTTTTATGTCTGTTTTTTTTTGTACATAAAACTGTGTAGTTATGTATGTTATAGGTTTAAGTTGGTTCAACTTTAAACTTACCGTTTTACATTACCGATATAATCAACCGTATCGTTGGAAGATGAGACAAACCAAGTGGCACTGTGCAACTCCAGCGGTGCCTTTAGACAGTCATATTTTATGTACTGTCGGCAGAAAAGCGAGTGTGATACCAGCTCTTGTAACATTTCTGCAGTGAATTCCCGATATTTAATTATGAAACTGAAATCTTGCCCGGATGCTGACCGTACATCCTGGAATATTGAAATAGGTTCATATGTAAGTCTAGGTTAGATAGATTTAAGCACAAGTTCGTTGTTAACATAATTAAAATATTAATCTTCATTTTCATTTGATTACCTGTGTATGTAAATTCTATTAGGATTAAAATGATTTAACTTACCACCTGACTTGGTAAATTGTGCTCTACCACAGTGGTGGATGAGTCAGCTTCAATTTGAAATTCGCATTTGACGTGAGCTGGTGGAAATTTTCCGTTACCATCAATATCAATTAGGTACACATCATTCCTTGTATAGCCGAGTAGAGCTAATTCTTCACACGTCTTTCGGAACGTTGCAAAGTGACAGTTTTCACCTATGTAACCTGAAATATGCAATAGATAACCCAATACATACATAATAGAGAAGACGTCTTTTTGGGTGGTACAGTGATTTTTTTCTTTTTTTCCCCTATTAAAAGCATTCATGCCAGGATCCATGTATCACAAAATTCATTTTTTTATGCAACAGGAGGCAAATTAGTAGGCGGGTTACTTTAAGTGAAGTGATTAGCAGCAGATTCAGGGCAGCGATCTCACTGTCAACTCAGTAAACCTACATAAATATAATTATTTATAATTCTAGATTTAAATTAGCATATTTTTCGGTTTTTCTTATTTTAATGTATGTTTTGTTTTGTTTTTGTATTATTATTATTATTTTTTGTATATTTCGCACCCTTTGCACCTGTCTTATTATATTTTAAGTGTTCTTTTATCGTGTGGGTTGTCTGGAAGAGTTCGCTTATTAGCGATGAGGCCGCCCGTTGCTCTTATATGTTCTAACATCTGTTAATGTCATTTGCTTCTAGTGTTTAAGTGCGATAAAGTGTTAAATAAATAAACCGTACATTTATTTCCCAAAGACTTTAAAATCCCGAGTGCACTGTAACGACAACAAGATGGCGCCTAGACCCCACTCGCTAACTCTGCTCTGACTGGTCAATACAATAAACATACTTTTAAATTCATAAAAAACGTTTTAAACTATTAAGTAGAGACTAATAAGATAGGATAACATAGTATTATTTTTTAAACAGTACAATAGTGTTATAAATTTATGTACAATCAACCCATCTATTGTTTTTCTTACTTTATTCCCACATCTATGGTCTCCTTTGCAAATTAAGTTATTTGTGTGATATAAATGTTCATAGAAGTTGAAGTCAGACAGAGTTCTAGAGGATTCATGAAAACTTACCCGTGTTATCACAATTGCAGATAACTCTATCTTCCCGTATAGAACACACGCCTCCGTGTTCACATGTATTGGGCCTTGTACAAGGGTCTACGTATTGACAGTCGTCTATAGCAACTTCGCCAACCACACGTTCTGTGTTTATTACGAACCTAAGAAATCCAATATACAAATAAAAATACTCCTTGAAGTTCACATAATGCCAACAATTGTAAATAAATAAATGTATTTATCAATATTTATAATAAGATTTACAAGATTTGCGCCTTACATGGCGATGCAAGATTCATCTTATGCATGGACAGTTTCTAAGTGTGAGGAACCAATGCGTAAATAGAAAATTAAGTGAAAACTACTGGAAATCGACATTTCTACTGAACTTGTGTAACTACAGACAATTGGAAAGAGTTTTTAAAGGTATTAGTTGTTGTTTTGATTCCTCTCGTCTCTGCTGGTTAATCTCTCTATAACGTTAATGTGTCGTATTTCACTATGCCCAACGGTAGTAAAGGTTTTTATTTCTTTAATATTCGCTGCACCATGGTGCAGCTTTATACAACCGTACTGTAGAACATACTTGGCGATTTACAGGAGTGGCCAGTTTCTTGCCAGTTCTTCTTCTTACGCCTTTGACTCAAATCAAAGGCGTAAGAAGAAGAACTTTCAGTCAATTTAATTGTGCGATTTCTTTTTTGATTTTATATACCCAGACTCCCTTTGTGCAAGTTAGCCGTTATAAATGTTGCAATGCAAACTAGATGAATTTTGAAACCCGCATCAAATTTCGATTGATATTAGCATTCCCAAAAGAGGCTTAAAATTCGACGTGTTAACGCGAAATTTGCGTTTAAATTCACGTTATCGAGTTCGGGGGATACTTATTTAGGTGATTAATCAAATTTCTGTTTGATCACACAGCAATTATAGTGATATTGAATTATAATTATCTACGTCAATGTGCCAGATTGTATCGTGAATAACATTATGCTAACATCATTTTGTGAAATGTTAAATTTTAATTTATATAATTCGTAATGTACTAAAATAAGTTCGTATATATGTTTAAGTCGGTTTATGGGTATATGAACATAATTGTTATTTTTTCATAAAAGAGAGTTCAAACGAGCAGGAGGTACACACTAAAAGTGTAATCGCTCGTGAGTGCGTTACCGGCCTTTTAAGGGTACGCTTTTCCAGGAAGCATTTTTTTTATTACAAATGTAATAATTCAAATATGTTTTGTAGCTTGTTGAAAATTAATATCTCATAATTGGAGTAAAAAGTGTCAATGCGAACTTTCCGAGTCATGTCTCATCATAGTCGTATGGTAAAGGAAAACGTCGCGAGGAAATTTCAAAATAGGATTAATATGACTTGCCTACAAATAAACGATCATATTATAGATAAAGAAATCTAAATCTCTCTGTGGTCTACTGGCAAGTGAACCCTTTTTTCATAGTATAATATATATTAATTATTAAATGATTGCTGTCGCTAAGTATGTATGCGTTATGCAAATTTAGTTATTTCAACATACCTCGGTTCAATAAGAAGACCATTAATTTTAATGTTTCTCATGCATCCAATGAGTCCAAGATTTGCTGATTTTAATCCACTGCCAATAACCACTTTGTCTTGTAGCTGAAAATCTAGACCTGTAAACATTACAATTATGATTTGTAATATAACTTTTTATAACAGAACCGCCGAAGTTTTAAATTATATAATTGGAAGCTTTATTTTTTTTTTTTATACAAGAGGGGGCAAACGAGCAGGAGGCCCACCAAGGTGAAGTCCCCGCCCATGGACACTCGTGTGGCTGGGAGCTCATGAGTGCGTTGCCGGCCTTTTAGGGATTTGTACGCTTTTTTTTTACGTTCAAGTTACGGCCTCGCCTTAAAAAGTTTAGTAGGAAATAATATTATACTGAACCGTTTTGTTCTAAAAGAAATTTCGAGATTGATACAATGTTGAAAATGAATTTATTAAGGCGTTAGATCGACTAGTAAAAGCCGTTGCAAGAAAGAACATTGAGGAAGGAAGATGGATGTTATTTCAGTATAAAATATATTTATAGATTTTTAGTTCGTTTTGACACTACCATGATAGTGCCTTCATTTAGATTATAATCTACTTGTTATTGGAGAAGACGCTTTCTCTCTTATTAATCTTAAAAAATACACAAAAAAACCAAAAAAACAATGAAAACATAAATAAATACAAAAAACCAAATAGATTGAAGTATTTCCTCACCGAACATTTGTGCGTGTTTATTGTGGTAGTCAACAGTTAATTTGATTCTTCCTTTCCTATAATCAAGCTCAACGTTGTGCCAATCGTTGCTAACATTGAATTTTACTGATTTCAAAACAGTCACATTTTTACCCAAATCCGGTACCAATTCGAATCGTATCTCTTCTTTCACCATTCTGACCTTAAGAATTATAAAAACTGATAATAAAACAATAACATTATGATACGCTTTGTTGATTTTTCAATTGAACTCTCTGTTTTTTGAAAGTTACAAGCCCACTTTATTGGGGAACACATTTTTAATCAGATTGTTAGGGGATGTCGTTAGGGATACTGTATTCATATTCGTATATTGTTAACAAGTAAATATTGAAGACAATCAACATATAGATATTATTATTACTATAAATATTAAAAACGATCTTTTCCCGATTTGTGTCATTATGTATCTTTTCCCTATTCTATGGCTCCTGTTGTCCACCACTGGACTCACGGGATTAGGCGATACAATTTCCAAGATATAACTGCTTACGTAGTTCAGTACAAAACGGGACTGTAACGTGATCATCATTCATATCTTGAGGAAAACAAACTATAAAAAACCTAACAATAACTTACCTCAAAATATCCTTGTCCATTGATCTGACTATACGCCAACACAGCCATATTCTTACTAGTTTTGAAGTCAAAAATTAAATTTACGCTGTATGTTGTATTAATAGGCCACCATATATGCGATGTTGCAAATGGATACGTTATGGGTATCACTTCCACATCCATTTCTTCAAACAGAGGATCCAACACTCCAATATAATGCACCTTCGGATTATTCTGTTTCAATTCATACAATATCGACACATCGTTATAATACACGTATTTGAGATTCCCAGCAAAGTTGTTGAAGGATTTTAAACCTTTCATTTTGTACAGATCGGGACCGCCGCATATGTAAATCTCCGGATCGATGCAAACAAATTTCGCATCGCCCGGTATCTCGTATGTTGCCCGGATATCATCCAGATATGCGTGTACAATTTTTTCTTGTACAACAATTGTTATATTATGCCACTTGTTGTTATTAACTTTATCGCCTAAATAATCATCTACTGGACCATCGCCCAGGTCTATTTGTATTGCGACTCTTTCCTGATGTATCGATAGTGCAATGTAATGATGTTTGTCATCGATTTGTCCGCTTGCGTAAAACAACGCGGAATCATCGAAACGAGTCTGTAAAGGAATGGCCGCGATATTTAAATTGTGATATAGATTTATAATCTTAAGTACTATATATGAAATGTCGATTATGTACTAGTAATCAGGTAACGATGTAGCAAACTACTAAAATGTACAATAAGAGTTTTTTTATAAAAATAGTATTTTTAATGTTTGTACCATTATAAATAATAACATGAGAATAATTACTGCAAGTCACAGATCACAGGTGCGTGCCTTGAAAGAGGACGCGGGCTAATCATAATAATTACACTTGTCAGTTGCGGTACTAAAATAGTTTGTTTATGTGTGTATTCTAGCCGTAATAGAAAACACAGCATTCATTTATTATTCATTTAAATTTGAAACGCCTCAATGAAACAAGATTTTATTTACGGTATAACTTATATTAACATTGCGTGAAAATGTTTTCAAATTGCCTCTAAACTCGCTTCTTAGTTGATGAAATCACAAAACTAGCTTCAAACTTTAAACTATTTTTTATAGAAGCGATCGACGCTTACAGAACAAAAATTAAAAACTATCATAGACCCGTAGACCCATAGATGCTTGTCCGTTTTTGAATGTGTGTATCTTTAAATGATTTGAATAAGGTATCAGTTAAGGAACTTATCAAGTGTAATTAAAAATAATGAAATCTCTTGAAAAATGTTTTATCGTTAACACGATAAGTTTTTTTGTACATAGTTTTAGACGCTAGCCCCACCGGTAGGGAAACTGAGGACGCTTTGAAGCGTTGGTCTTGAAACAAACTACGACATTACATGTAGAAGTGACAGTGACAGTTCAATTCAATCAAAACCTTTTATAATACACAGACAAAATCTCTCGGCAGGTCCAAAATATTGAATTAATTTCTAAGAAGACCGACCTATTATATTTGAAATACCTTAAAATGCAGACTGACTCTCGTGCTCGTGGAGTGGACGCGGTCTTTCCAATCGTAAACTCGATAGGACACGTAACTGGAACCGCGTAATGTCAATATTGTCGCTGCTGCAATACGTTGCGTCATTAATTATCTTTATATATTGATATTCGTTTATTTTAAATGCTGGTTTAATTTTGATTTTGTTTTTGGTTTTAATACAGACTTTTTTCATATCAATGATCATGATGTTCATGCTGTTGACATGATGCACTGAAAGTATGATCAATGTACTCTAGGTTTATAACAAAATTTATAAAAATGAATCGGATTAATAATTAATCTTTATACGTTTTAACTTGAATTTAAATTTGTCCCATTTCATCACAGAGTACTCGTAAACACAGTTTATCAAAAAGACACAAAAAGTCAATGTTTAGTTTACAAAAAAAATCGTTTAAAATTAAAAAAATAACTTTGAAGTAAAAAAAATTGCTTTAAAAACATTTTAGAAGTTTGTTCCCACGCTAGTGAAATCCCAGTCTTGTGGCTTATAGCTCTTTCTTCGCTGTTATCATAACGAAACTAAGTTGAAACATTAAACAAAATTATATTTAAAAAAATATATTAATCAAGAAAATATGTTCGTTTATGTAAAAAGTGTCATAAAGCCGGTAGCACGTAACTCGATATATTGTTAGTGCAACACTTTGCGCAACCTTTATCTACCCGCTACCGGCTTATCGATATTTAAATATCATTAGTTTAATTTGCAGTTATGATTATGTGAAAGTTCAGTTATATCACTGCAAGTTATATTGTTAATAAAAAATATTATCATTATGTATGAAATAATAATTGTGAATACAGTTTAGAATAAAACTTGGGCGTGTTTTTGAAAAAAGAAATGCAGTTTTATTATAAGGAACGCACTTTATCCCTTAGCCTGTTGGGATAAATTAAAAATTAATAGTGGACACAAATAGTTATTATGCATTATATACATATCTATGTATAATTACTATATCCCAAAACATATATTAATTACAACAATTGTGTCCAAAATCTGAATATTTGAAACAAAATTAAGAAAATGTTTTAAATTATAAAAAAAACCAGTATACATACTATAAACATCACACAGCTGCTCTTCGTATAACGTTCCAAAACAATCGCATCGATAACCGTTATACTCGTTGATACATCTAGAACCTTCGAAGCACAAATTTTCAACGGTCTTACACTTGTTAATACAACCTTCCTTCACGTTTTCATGCTTCGTGGCGATTAAGGGCACGACCGGTAACAGATCTGAAGCGGCTTTGCCAGAACTTAGAACCATGTCGCTGATACAACCAACGAACGATTCTATTATGTACTTCACACCGTGGAGTTTCTCCTCGGAGCTTAGGCCTGAAATGTTTGTGAAGGTTTTGACAATTTTACGTATGTTAAATGAATTTTAGTGTTGCATTTTTTTGTTGATACTAAAATGGTAGAAGTAGATGATGTTAAGAGATGTACGTGTAAGAGCAACGGGCCTTATCGCTTATAAGCGATCTGTTCTAGGCAAAATAATACTTATAATACAATTGGATTGAAGGTGCGGAGAATACAATTTTTTTTTAGATTTAGATACGTTAATGCGATGCGTATAAAATGATCGTTGAAGTAAATTAATATATGTTTATATATATTGTGAAACATAGGTATGTATCATGGTGAAATGACTAAGGAATATTATTTAAATTCAAACTTAAAATATCTTTATTCAAGTAGATACAAGAAACTTTTGAATTGTGAATTTTTACACTACCACCAGTTCGGAAGGCAGTTATCTACCGAGAGGAACCGGCAAGAAACTCGATAGCTGCTCTTTGAAATAAAAAATTTTGTTACATGCAATTCAAATAACAAAGCATTGTAAGGCTACTCAAGAATTAAACTGTCCCGAAGCTGAGCCAATTGCCTTTAAGGGAGCTTTGTCCTCTAAATATTCGTTTACGGTATAGTATGCCGTTATTTAATTGAATCGATTGTTATATTTGGGTAACCGGTGACCCAAGAGCTGGTTTATCGCTCAGCATATAAGCGAGTAAGTGCCGCCAACACAATTGCTACTCTAGCTATTTTAGTGTTATAGGTTTAAAATAATAAATTTCAGATATGCGAGACAAATGATTATATCCAGATAATCATTATTAAAATCATATATTGGTCAGATGTATGCAACATGATAACACGCTATACATATAAGAATTATAATTTTCTAGATTTTTTTAAATGTTAATTTATTTATGTAACCACGAATCGTATTTAACTGAGTTAATATTATGATAAATAATTATTGTATTAAGATCAGAAATATAGATAATACGCATAAACTCGTGACTATATGAGGAAAAAGTCTATTTTTACCTCCAATTAGAATCACTGACGTAAGATTGTCTGTAATGCCATAGTTCGTGTCGAAACTGAGTCCCTGTAAATATATATTATTTTATATATAACATTAAATATGGCTATTAATTGTTTATCACAAATCTTTATAACTTTATTTTTATTACATTCTTAATAAATAAAAACAGTGATATAGCTATTTCTAATTACATTTTTTATAAAAATAAGTAGCATTTTAGTAACATAAATTCACACTTTAATGCGCAAAAAATGATTTTTCAAGTAATTGCCCCACTGAGATTCCCTTGGGTTCTTCTCAATCCCAACCCATGTGAACTTAGTTTATATCCAATATTGGTTGTAACGTAAATAATTTTACGTTACTAAAGCAAACACAGTTTTTGTAAACAAGCGTTTATATCTGTAATATATAAAAGGTTACCTTTAAGTATACTTCTTCCTTTAAGTGATCGACTTTAGCTATAAGCCTGGCTCCGTGTACGTCTATTGTAACAACAACACTATGCCATTGGTCTCTGTTCAGGGCTCTGCCAACTGTCACTGATGTTAAGTGCTTCCCAAATACATGAACAACTGAAAATATAAACATTTAATTATATTTTTTATTAACTAATTTTGAAGTACATATCTGAAGCCACCCAGAGAAATTGTAACGATTACAATAATTATTTATTTCCTTTTAGAGGCAAACATAGGAGATAATTTAAATAAATAGAGAATGTTAGAAAAGTTAAATGTTTGCGTATATGTATTGTTTAAGCTAAGATAATCTGAATAATAAAAAAAATGATATAAGTGTAATGATGTGAAACACAATACAATGAACTCTCTGTCATTTTAATATAGAAAGAATTTTGTTTTTTACGATTAGTATGAATGTGGCGAAATAAAGAAATTTAGCTTTGTTATTATGTAAGCAGACGTGATGCTGTTTGTTCTCGTTTTTGACCGCTAGAGGACAGCACGTTTAAAGAAAAAAAAATCTTAAGTCGTAATGGCTCGTTTACCTTTAAGTTCCCCTTTCTCCACTATGACATACAAAGCATATGGCTGCATTTTGAAAACTGGGTTCTTAACGTTATGGTAGACCAAAAGACCATGAGGAAGTCTAGTGCGAAATTTGAATGATATTTCTCTGCATAATCTGCAAAAGGTTGGCTTTATATTTTCACATGATAAGCGAAAGTTTTATTCAAAGAGCAATCTTAACTTTGGACTAAGTTATTAAAAAAAAACAAGTAGATTGTTGCTTAAATGGGGGCACTATCCCAATATAGTCTTAAACTAACTAAAAAGCAATATATATTTTATTTTTTAAAAGCATCAAAATTTATATGGACTCTATAATGTTATGTATGTATATCTGTTTGAGTAATAGTCAATTGAGCCAATCAAATAAGAATTTTCTTAACCAATACTTATTCTACTATACTATACTACTAATACTATTTTAGATTTTTTTAATTAAATTTGTTTAAAATAATTTATTAAAGTCAAAAGTTTTTTAATTTAAAAAAAACTAAATTCTGATGGAAGCATACCTTAACTGAAATCTCTGAATAATATCACCATCCAACTGTATATAGGTGTTGTCCTTTGCAAACATAAAGGTCTGATGATGACCGGACTCCGCGAAGGTCAGGAACCTATCTCTATTGCTGGGCGGCACTGGCGGTATGGCTGTTGCATAGGTGGTGGAAATTGTCGTTGTTGGAGCAGTCGATGTTGACGTTTGACCTTGTGTTGTTTGTGGTAGTACTGGATTTTGAAAGTTTAAATTTTTAAGTCCGGACGATACACATCGTTTGTGGTGTTTTTTGTGCGGAATCCTTTTTTTATGTTAATAAAAAAGAGTAATTTTTGGTAAAAATTAAATTAATGTAAATATCTTTTTTCGAACACTTTTCACTTTTGTAACAACAAAGTTAAACCATACTGAGTATACCCCAGCGCTTGACCCAAAGGCGTCGGTCATTACTACGACTTAATATAAAAATATTAAGGTATTTAATAACCAACTAAAATTAAAAAAAAACATTTATATTGTATCTGTAAGACACTCACACAGAGCGTAAGATCAAGGAAACTTAAATAAATCCTAGGCCAGAACGCATTAATTATTATAATTTATTAATACTGTATAGTTGAAAGTTTAATTACCTTTTTCTTCAGATGCTATATCGACAGGCAGACTTGTATTAATATCAGCTATCCCATATAACATTAACGTAAATAGGGTGTACAAGCCTCGTCTGTGCCGTAAGTCCATGTTTCTCTATGTATATCATTTATCTGTAATTAGAGAGAAATCAAAAATTATTTATGCACAGGTAATAATAAATCTAGAGATTTTCCTTTTTAGAATCATGTATAGAAAACTAGAGATTATATATTCGTATTGTATTGTCGTAATAAGTTCTAAATTCAAATAGAATTTATTAGAACAATGCACATATCAAAGTCATCACATATTTCATTTGTTTATTTTTTAAAGACAAACTTTTATCTCCTAACCCAGACAACAAGGTTTTGCTAGGAATCGAATTCTGAACTTACGACATAGTACAGAAATCTAGATCTTTCTTTCTAACGGCTAAATGACTTAATCTGTGAAAAGAAATTTAAAGCTTTCACCCGACAGGCGTGTCGTTATTACATCACAAGTTCATAGTCTTAGTTGCATAATTAATAAGAGTCTATCGAACTCGAATTCAAATTTGTTAGATTGAATTTCTCACGTAAAACCAGATATAATTTCCCTAAAATAATATCGTCCATTCGCATAGTTCAATTGACATTGAACCCTTTACCTTTCATTTTAAAGCACGTTTTATTCATTACTCAATTTCAGCGTAGGGTATAGAGCGGAAGCGTAGAATCAGTAGACGCACACAACGGAGCGTTGGCTGAACACGACCACTTTATATTGAACTAGCCTGTTGGGTTATTTTCGTACTTGTTACTTACGATAACGGGAATGCGAGAGGTCAATTGTATATGGTTGGAGAGTGCTGCTAAATTGGCTCAAGTAACCGCTTGGATTCAAGATGATTTTGGGTAGACACATTGGTTTCATATTCGAAATGAGATTTAAAAATTACTATGAAGAATATTTTCATGTTGGATATTTAAATCTTAGCGCAGTGCAAGGGCAACCTGTATGACGTGATTATAACACATTGACCTATTGTTAAAGTTTAAATCTATAACAGTACATTTCTATTAGACATTTATTTATTTATATAATAATTCAGTAGCTTATTGATTTTATCGAACCATACCTTAAACGACACTAAACTAAACGTTTTTAGTAAACTTACACTTTCGGAACGTGATACGATGTGTTTTCATAAATTAATTTCAAAATGACACTTAATTAAAAATCACAACACTTAAAAGGCATCACTAAGAATGGTAAAGATTGCAGAAGTTTGCAAAAAATTTGACAGTTGACAACTGGCTGGAAACTTTTACCGCCAACTTTTCAGCTTCACAGATTAAAAATACGCGCGATTTTTTTTTAAATTTCGAGCGGGGTAACGAGTTGCGCCTCCCGTGTAGTCAATCGCGGCGAACTGAGGCGAGGCCGACTGTCATACATAATAACACCTACAAATTGTCGTGGATCAGACCTATTGTCGGTCCGAGGGAACTTTATTATAGAGTAAAACTTTTTTATACTTACTTTGAAAATGGTGTCCGGGAAAATAGGGTTTATCATATAATCTAATCACATTTTGTATATAACTATTATAATATATTTAGTATTTCTAATCCATCGATTTCGATATAGTTTTAACAATTTTTATTACAAAACGATTTAATTATCGTGTAATTTTAATTTAAATAGCAATTAGTTTAAAATGAAAAGCCTGTCTAATTATAATAATTAGTAATTACTCATTTATGTAACTGTTTCTTGATGTTGTCTACAGTTCCTAATTTTATTTAGGATTTAAATAATGGATAAAATTTGCATTGATAATTATGTGCAAACTTTAACGGTCATTTTAAACAACGGCATAGATTAGAGTCAGTAAATTTTGAGTCATTTTAAGTATTATGTTTAATACTTGACGCAATAGTTTTTTGTACTACTAGCGAACTAATAATATTTATTTATAAAAAGTATACAAAAATATATAAACATACTTGTATTATTGATATAAAATATTTATTAAGATTGTCGAATGTGTGTGTTTCTGTCAAATTCAAACCAATTGTCTGGGAACTAAGCGTACTAATATTAAAAACATAAGCTACTCTGTGAATCGTACAAGGATAGGACTATGTCATGTCATCGCGAGGTGCAGTTTATTAAGCATATTAACCACGAAGTCTGCTTAATTGGCAATAGAGGACAATTACACTTCTACATCACCCTAAAGCAAAACAGCGTGAATGGGTATATGTTATATTTACGTTAGTTCTGATCAAAGGTAGATAGATAAGCCTGTTTGTACCCTAAAAACTATTTGGGTATAGTCATTTATAAAACTGAAACTGGATCATTGTAATCAACGGGACAAATAAATAGGTTTTTATTGGTACTTCAGTACCAAAACATATTTACAAACATAAACCGTATATTTACTACAGGATTTCTAGCTCGAGTCAATGTAAAACAATATTCGTTCAGTTAAGTTTTAAATATATACACACCCCTGATGATGTTTTACAAAGCAAAAGTAATATATGCGCACTTCATGTGAGTGACCGTAATGATAGTTATTGTTTTTTATCTGTGAGTAAACACGAAAAAAAATATTATAATCTGTGCACATAAAAGCTATTTATTGATTATTTGTATGCATGTTTAAAACTTCAATAAATTTTAGCTAAATCGATGAAAGCGTGCATAATGCAGTAAAAAGAATTGTAAGAAAGTTGATAAACGAGTTCACGACGCTATGAACACAATATGGCAAAAAATTGAGTAAATAATCGTCGTTTTCACGAATATTGTTTCTCGATGAACACGTAATGTGTTTTTAATTATATATAATTATTTTAATGTTTATTAAGTAGCAAAGAAGTTGAAAATGGCCATTGACACTAAGCCGATATCATCTACTACACATACAAGTCTCTCGCTGACCATAATGCAATGTACATTATGTTATAAAATTCGTTTTTTTTTGTATTTTGCAAAGACAATCTTTTACATAAAACAATAAAACATTCAATCCATCTTAAAAATACAATATTGTTTCTAAAATGTCCAAATAATCGCAGAATATCTGCAAATACCAAGAGTTTTTCTGACTTCACTGAATTTGTAAGGCCACTTTTATACAACGAAATAACTATGTGACATAATGTTTAATTGTTATTTAGTTATTGGTTGTATAAAATTTGAGTCATACCAATAAGTACGCATTACGTAAATATATTACCAAATTTGTAAATTAATAAATAACATACAATTAACTATAATCGATTAACATATATCGACGATATAAATTGTATTGCAGTTTTAACATCGTTAAAAAAACTATCGTTGCGTCAGGGATAATTCATATATTTGAACTTTCATCTTAGACAAGTTACTTTAAGTTGTTGTAACCACTTTAGGTATAATATTATCTATCAGTTAGTGTTTAGTCACGTGACCATGTGCATACAAGATCGACTTATATCGATCGATAATTAGATAACCTGTATAATATTTGTATACGTTAACCTCTAAAATGTTTAAGCTTCCGTGTATGAACCGGCTTTTATTGTAAAAAAAACGAGTTTGATTTTGACACGTCACGTGAATTTTCCCGTGTCAACCTTTTTTAAATTGTACGGGATGTGATGCCAGCTGCTGTCCGTGTTCATCAACTGTTACCATCGACCTACATACAACAGACGAAATGGACGGCGTTCCAAGGTTTTGAATAGTATACGTATAAAAAGTCAATGTAGCGTCACGAAAAGGTTAAAGTATGCCTCGTACGTGCCTAGCACGAGTATAAAATTGAAAAGTTAATATAATAATCATTTCTTGTATGGATAACTTGAACGGTCTATTTGAAACTATATGGAAGCACGAACATACATTGTTTGAATGTTATTCATGCTGGAAATTATAACAAGTACGGAAGTATGGTAACGATGTTATACGTCGATATCGAAAAGTTACGTTTTAGACTTTGCTCGTATATGTAAGCTTAGGTACAAGAAAACCAGACCCAGTAAAAATATGGTTGTTGTTTCCTTTTAAGCAATTTATAACTTGTATTTGGAAAACACGCTCTTTTATTCTATTTTACGTTTCTAAGCAATGAAATGTTACAAAATACAATATGAATTATTTATATGAATATCTTCATATATAAATGAGAAATAGCACATTATCCAGACCGGTAGACTTAATAGGTCATGACTTACTTGACTTATAATCCTATGTCTCCTCGATGGGGCAGAGGGCATCCACAGCAATCCACCATCTAGCATCGAATTTATCTCCCTCCAAGTCTTACCGGCTCCCTTCATCTGCAACATTACGCCACCAGTTCTGTTTGGGACGGCCCGCTTCCGCTTCCCTTGAGGATTCCAGTCAAGCGCCAGCTTGGGAATTTGCTTGATATGTCTCCGGAGATTGTGACCAATCCAGTTCAACTTGCGACGCTTTATTTGCTGGGCAATTGGGATTTCCCGACAAAAGTAAGTTCACTCCTAAAGTCGTTTATGATATGTGCAAAAAATATTGAATAGACTACAAATGTAAACGCTTCCTTACAATTTAAAATGTATTACGGTGTGTATACTCTTAAGTTATTGACTATATACAAGAAATATGTTCATATAATTTCGTTTTTGTGAGCGCATTCCAAAGTCTTATTTCCATAGTTCACATACAAAGCGCCTCTCGTCTGCTTTGGTACTATTTACACATTCAAACACGTACATTCTTGTTTTATGATAACTAGTACAATGTTACACGTAGCTCCCGCGGTCTTTATCAACACTTGTGTACACGTAATATAGAAAGTGTGTGGTCCTGCGATAATGTCTATAGTTTTATTGTGTGAGAAAATATATTTTTATGTGTATAAAGCCTTGAATGGTATATGAACAGATCGTCTAATGTGTCATACAAAAAGATACAGGATGTATTTAACGAATAAATCTTTGAATTAATTGATATGACCTGGCGACGTAAGACTTCATTGAAAAAAACATCTTAATCTAAAGAAGATTAATAGGTTTGAAAATAAACACATTTGAGTAGCGAGCTAATTATTACACATGTTCTGAATAAATGTTTTAATATATCAGAGTTTTAATAGCGACCGCGAGATATCAAGTCGAAGTTTGATTTTGTAATATACTTTAACGTTAACCTTAAAGTCTAATGACGTCATACGTTTTTAACTTTATATTGTATCGGTATACTAATACTTTTTATATGCCCTAAACTGTAAGGTTTATACAAAGTACACAGGTGTTACTATTACTGATAATCAAACGGCTAATCAAAGTATGTATGAACTATCGATGTGCCCTTTAAGACTCTATGAAATGTAACACTAAACTAATTTGTGTTGTATAATTCGATTTTGTGTCTATTATATATTTCACTATGTTGCTACCATGTATGTTACCACAGTTTTTGGTAACGACTCTAACATTAACATAAGTACAGTTACATAACTTCTAAGTATTAACAAATATTCATCGTAATATTGTTCGCGTGACCAATTTGAATGAATATATATGGTATTGCTTTATAATAGGTTTTGTTTCTAAATATTTTTAAATTAGGTTTGATCGTTTTTGTTGTTAAAAGAAGATACATTAATAAACTATGGTACATTGTTTACAATTGTGTCATATCGTCGTTTAAGAATAAATTAAGTGTAACAGATATTTTAGTTGTAGCATTGTCAATTTGGTTTGTGATTCTAGCTTGTACTCCTTCCTCTTTGATGAAGAAATCTCGTAAACCCAAGACCTAATAATAGTTAAGTGATATTGTGTCGCCTCATCCCTTCCTACCTTTTCATAGTATTAAATATAGAAGTAGAAATAACTATTTAGAAATAAAACAAGCATACAGAGTATGCAATGTTATCTAAAGATATCAAAATAAATTATAGGTTTGTTGCGAAGTCTACGTAGTTACATAAAATACTATTTAAATCTCATTGGCAGAGGTAGTTTTGCAAACGTGAACTTACGAATGACATGTGAAATTGAAAACTTATTGTCTGAGTATGATCTTTGACAATTACTTAATATATGAAAGTTACAATGATTTTTTTATGTGCTATTGTGTTTTGTTGCTAATTATTGTAAGAACATCCTTCTGGTCTCAAAATTTTATAAGACATTTATGTGAAAGGAAAAATATACTAACTATCAATACATCATTTATATATTGATTATCTGTCAACGTAACAGTTGTACTGTTATATATTTATGTTAAATGTATATTGTAAAGTTGTTTCTTTTTCATTAAAAATAAAAGACTAGTTGGAAGTATTTTTCATAGAATTCTATATATACACAAGCTTATATTATTTTGAGATATAAAACAAAAGTTTTATTCGTATATGTATATAAACCATTAAATTTGTTACGACTTACATATTTGTAATACCGTTGATAAGCCCATTAGTTTTCATTAAATATTCTTATTAGATCTGTTCTACTCTGACTGACCTTTTCCTAGCAATTAAGCTATGAATTAAACATTACATTGCATAAGCGAGATATTATTTCTGGAATTAAATTCCAAGGCAGTATACACTGCAGAGAAAATCAACTAACCCACTTCGGAGTGTCTAGTCGGTGCTAAATTATCTTAACGTATGCATGACAATTGACACTGATTTATCTACTTAGTCTTGCCATAAATATTGTTATAAAGAAAAGCACGATTTTTTTTTTATACGTAACATTTATTCCTTTCATAGTGAGTTAGTTTAATACATCAATATATAACTATTAAAAATATACAATGTTTATTCGAAGTGGTCTCCATTGGCTGCAATACAGTCTTTTAAACGTTGAGGCCAGTTATCAATAGCAGCACGAACTCTTTCTAGAGGAAAATTCTTCACTGCCAACCGAATGGATCGTTTTAGGGACTCCAAATTATCATGGCGTTTAGAGCAAGCCTTACTCTCTAAAACTGTCCATAAATCATAATCCAATGGATTTAGGTCAGGACTTGACGACGGCCAGTTTTCAGTGCTGATAAAGTCCGGAACGTTAGTTTTCAACCAAGATTGGGTGGATCGAGCTCTATGACCCGGTGCCGAGTCTTGTTGAAAGCACCATTCTTTGTTATTGAACATGGTGTTAGTTAAAGGCTTAACTACCGTCTCAAGAATGGTATTTTGATAAACTTGTGCCGACGTTTTAATACCTTTTTCACAAAAATATGGCTCAGTCACCCCTTCATAGCTAACACCCCACCAAACCATCACTGAAGTGGGATAATGCCCACGTTGTACTCTGTTTACTAATTGCGAAGCTTCTTTAGAGCTTCCAGCATAAATACGGTCATTTTGTTTATTAAAATACTGCTCAATTGTAAAAATTTTCTCATCCGTAAACAAAATTTTTTTGTGGCCTCCCTTTGCGTACCGCTTAAGTAGTTGTTTGGATTTTACCACCCTATTCTTCTTTAAATTATCAGTTAAGAAGTGACCAGTACGTCTCTTATAGGCTGCAAGTCCTAAGTCATCTTTTAATATACGCGACATGGTTCTAGGAGCTATCTTCATCTCCCGAGATAAAATCTTTTGCTTACGGACAGGATTTCTTCGAATTCTTTCCCTAACTGCTTTAATCACCTTTTTCACACGAACGGTACGTGGACGGCCAGATCTTTTTCTGTCACAAACAGAGGAGGTATCATTGTACCTATCAATAGCCCGGTAAACAAACATTTGACTAATACCAAGCGGGTGGAGGGTTTTAAAAATTGCACTTTTCTCCATACCTACTTTATGTAAGGCAATCACAGCGATTCGGTTCTCTTTATCACCCCACTCCATTTTAATATAACAAAATATTTCACAATGTAATGACGCGAAAATAAGAAAACACATCAAGCAATCATATAAAAATGACAGATTCCAAATTCAAACGTAATATTTTCTTTTTTTGAATAGTAACAGTATTTATGGCCAGACTAAGTATTTCACCGCTCAATTAAATAATTCAAACTCACATCCCTATGATAACGTGTAAAAATAACATCAAAGCGCTGTTGTACTTTCCGAAGTCGATCCTCGCTTAAACCAAATAAATTAAAGCACATAAATCTTTGTTTACCGGCCCGTTCGAAACTTTAATTGCAACAAATATTTTTTTGAACAGTTGCCACGCAACTAGATGTTCTGCAAGGAAAATCGCTGAGGTTGCGAAACGGGTGAGTCGCGCGGCGAAGGTGAAGGTATCGCCATTTGCCAGTCGCTTGCACGAGAGAGCGGTAAACCGACGCTTGCGCGACGTATGTCACAACGCGCGCGCATTTGCCGTTGCGCTGCACCATTCCAAATTTAAATTTTATTTTGTGTCACCAGCCAGTGAAAAACTGTGGATTTGTGTGTGTCGACTGTTCTGTGTTCCTCGGACCCGAGTGACGTGTAACGGTGCAGTTCTGACGGTCAATCGGCTGAATTAAAATCTAATAAGTGTTGTGTTAAAAGCGGTGTGCCAGAATTTTAACGGACTTGACTGAGCGGAGGTAAGAACGAATGTTTACAGTTATGTCGTATTGTATAACTTGCGATGTGAAAGCTTCAACAGGTTGCATGTGATTATATCTCATAACACTATGATAGTAATGGTGTTATAATTGAGTATATCGATTTTATGACTTGTAAAAGTTTAACGTAAATTTGTAAGTAGCTTGGTGCACAAGTTAAAATTACAAATGTGTAAGGCATATTAAGACAATACCAGTTGAAACGGTGTAAAAACGGGTTTACATAGACACAGGAGAATAAACAATTGAATAGTGAAATGGTATCTGACTCATGCGCTGGTGTAGCTTTTGTTTGGAATATATTTACTTTTACGTGACTTGAAACGACTATTTAGTAAACAAGATACGTTGGTGACCTTTTCTTTTGGACATTTCATTGTCTTATTGGCATTGAGATTTTGTATTTAACTTAAGGTCTCGTAAACAGATAAAAAAAATATTACAAGAAATTAATTACTTATTGTTATGCAATTATTATAATGAACACTGAATTAATAGTTATATTAAAAGGTGTTTAGTCGCTTTCCTTTTGAATATGAATTTCGATTAGGTACTATGGCATATAATGAGTACTGGGTAATCAAAAATATATCTTATGTAAGTCCAAGTTATTACTTATGTAAACTAGACATTGTAATAAGCATTTGGGATGGGGCAGAGGGAGGGAGAAGGAGTACTCATTCAATATATATTTTTTAAATCTTTATCTTATTTATTATTATTAAATATCAATAGTTAGAGAAATTTAGTTGTATAGAGTTTTAGATCGAACTGGTAATTAATCTAGTTTAATATACTTGGCGTGCAAGAACTCACATTGCTTACTAACAATGGTATAACAGTTTAACTCTCTAAGGTCACATACTAAGAAAATAGAAATATTAAACACCATAGCTTCATTTATATAAAGCCTTGTGGATATATGATCTAATGGTTTTATATGCTAACGCGTGCTTAATAACAACATTTTGTTATAGTTCTTGTGAATCTTCTATTCTACAAAACAGTTATAATTGCAATTTATAACAAGAATATCATAAAGTTATTGTAATTTTTAAGTACTCTATAAGTGGCTGTTACCATATAAATTATTCATATTATAATTGACGAAAATGGCTGCCATAGTTTTCTATGTAAAATCGCTAAATAATATGGTGCGCAAAATTTGCCATAAATATCTACATATTTCATGTTTTCCTACGAAAATTTTATATTAGTACGTCAAAGAAAAAATCATCAAAATCATTTAATGTACACACAGTACATCAAACAGGAACTTTGTTGTCATGAAAACCATACAAATCTGTATCTACAAAACATCGGATATAATTTTTAAAATGAAAACAATCAACTTAATGAGTTGGTTTTAAAATATTGAATTTATTTAATTACATATACCCGGACGTATAAGATTAAAGATAGTAAAATGATTTTCATAACACGTTCGAAAACAGTTTCATCATCTTCAGATAACGCATTTGCTTATAAGCTAATATTATATTCACATTATAACATGATCATATTAACACTATAATTTACTGTATGACATTAAATTTTCAATTATTTAATTATTAAGGCACACCAACAACACACACTAACAAAACAAGACATGTATGTGCAGAAATTATAGGTACAGTATTACAAGAAAAAAATTATATACAGAAAGTAGCTGATCCGAACGTCGTTTTGCCAAAAATAAATAAAAAAAAATGTCTCTAAAAATAGATGATGGCTGATTCTCAGACCTACTCAATATGCTCAGAAAGTTTCAGGAGAATCGGTCAACCCGTTTCGGAGGAGTAAGGGAACGACAACTGTGACACGAGAATTTTATATATTAGACTATACACACAATTACACCAAATAGGAAAGAATAAAAATGTTTTGCTTATTATTTTAATTCGTTAACATAAGTTCTTTGAGTAAAACATCACCGTAAAGAGATGAACTTTTCGGCATTCAATCGTGAAAAACCTATCATAAACTTGATATGGAATTAAAGGCCAGCATTTAATTTCCAATCCGGGGGCGTTATAGTCCACAATGTCTAAGTGGGCATCGCAAACTTGTTTCGCCATGTTCAATATTGTGCTTGAATTGGGTCGTCCAATGAGTCAGATGGTGAAACTGTTGTGAGATCTTTGTTTGTCTCATTATAAAATGTATCAAATTAAAAGGTAAACTATTTAGGTTTCAGAAAAGTGGATGTTGATAACAAATAAATCACTGTTTAATTGTATTCACACGTCAATTTTTGTTTCAATTGTTTTTATTTGTGATAAAAGAGTTTTTAAACATCGAAAGTATACTTTTATATAAAAAATAATAAAAATGTATTTATTGCAACCAGAAATGATATGATCTTACTTAGACGTAATTAGATTAATATAATTTGTATATTAGGTTGTAAAAGATAAAAGAGTTTTTAAACATCGAAAGTATACTTTTATATAAAAAATAATAAAAATGTATTTATTGCAACCAGAAATGATATGATCTTACTTAGACGTAATTAGATTAATATAATTTGTATATTAGGTTGTAAACTAGGTCGAACCTGTATCTTATATACTAGTTACCTAACTTAAGAAAAACTTTTATTTTCTATAAATGGTTTGTCTATCAATGATTAACTATTTAAAATTATTCGATAATATATAAAACTTCTTTTTTTATTAATCAAAATATTTGCTTCTTTCCTTCTATCTATGAATAATTATTGCTTTTTAATCGCTTATGCGGCTGATACATTTCTATCCCTTCTAGGCAATAACATTCTGTGTTGGCTACACCTGCTCTTAAAGATGGCCATCTTAAATGCTCTTAAAACATAATAGGAAAAGGAGGATCCAATTTATTACAATAAGGTAGTAAAATACTTTTTTCTTTTGAATGGAAACATAAGGGTTGAAAAGTAAAAAGACGTTCCTGATTGTATGAAAGCACACTTATAAAACTCACAATGTAAAGAAAATTCGTAAAGTGTGTTAGAACAATTATGAATTTGCTAATGTACGATTTTCTAAAATCGTAAGCATTGCATTTTAAATTACATTTCTTACTGTTTCCGTATAGCCGTATCTACTTATCAAGAGCTTTAGAAGTGCCTTGTTTGAACTTTAAAGTTAACACGCGTTCCTATGATAACATGTGTACATAGATAAGGATGTTGATATTCAAAGAACGTGTGTGCGTTAGGGTAGATTCGGTGTTTACAAGAATTCTCTAGTTTATGGGATTGTTTAAGGATTATAATGATTGTTTAGGAATATTTTGACTTAATATTTTATCAATATTGATTATAAAGTTTGGATATCAAATAAGAATGTATAGTAATAACATTTAATAAACAATATATTATATAGTTTCCATACGACTTAATTAAAACAAGAATCACTTTTTTGCACTCAGTATTAATGTTGCAAAACAAGCAATTAAAATATATATATTTTTAGTTGCTATGCGTCTTATTGTATTCGGCAAGTCGATAATATCCATATTGTCTCTAAATAAAGGTCAAGATCAAAACTGTTTGACATTTAAATTTGTTTTATTTGCGATGATTTTATTTATGGATGCTTAATTACAGTGATGTGGGTTGTTCTACGAGTTATTAACTAGAAACCTGAGCTCTCTCGTGTCAAACGTGTTTACATAGTCTGTGGGATATTTTGATTTCCAATTGAATTTGATTAATGTAAGAATTGAGGGTGCATTGTATTTTTCATTTGGTGCAACTTGTTGTTTTTTTACAAGTGTATTGTTACAATTTACACCAATGTACATTATTTGCAATTAAAAGGAGTGGCGGAGAGTTTCTTGCCAGTTATTCGTCCCCACTACGCCCTTTATTTGGGAACTGGCAGTAAATCTAAAGTCAAAAGTTTTTTTTGACGATTCATAAGTGTACCATAGTTCCCTATGTGAATAAAGATATTTTTGATTTTGATTCGTTACGTTAGCGTGACGTATACTCGTATTGATAATTTCATTTCACAAATACATTATATTACATGAAATACAAACATATTCTTGCGTTTGCACAATTTTCGCCCACATGTTTATTAAGGGCACTTAACTGGATCAAGGCAAATTTTTTATAGAAGCTACTTTGTAAACTTGATTTTTAATTCTGGTATTTCATGTCAGACTCAACTTAATATTGTTATTACTTTTAAATTAAAATACAATTAGTCCATTAAAGCATTTTTTTAAATGATTTTTTAAGTAGCTCATTAAGTTGCCGTGTAACACTATTAGCATCAAAACTAGTTTTTTTTTAATTTAAATTTTCCGGTCATCTATCAATAACATACGAATCATGGTTATCACATAACTTATTCATGATTATCCATTAGTGAACTATAAAGTTAACTGGTTCAAAAATAAAATAATGTCTCAAGGTTTAAAGAAAAGGTAACACGGATTTGTAAAAATCGTGATCTTGGTAAGGTCTCTTGCGTCAGCGAAAAATGGCGCCATTTCGACGCGTTGTTCTTTTAGTTTTGCAATGACAAACTATTTATATTTAAGACTATACCTGTACCGCTTAAAGGTTATGAAATAGAAACTGCGACTTACTCGTTTTTACAGATCTTTTTAACAATTAAAAAAATATTCTGTAAATAAAATACTGAAGTGTTTGTAAACTCATCTCAATAATATTTGTAACATATTCTTAAGCTTGTAGTATTAATATTACTTTTGGAATAAAATCAGATGCAGATAACAATATTTGTTTTTAAAGTACATGTATTTAAAACATTCGATTAACGCCATCTAGTAAACGTGTAAGGAAACTACATAGTATTGTCAGAACAAAAAGTAGATAAAAGGAGCTTTTATTGTGTTTACTTAGTGGACCTCGCGGCGACCTCGCAACAGCCTCGCCGTACGCATTCACCAACGCCATTGGCTATAACCGATCGCCACCAAATATAGTTTTTATTGATATCAACTTCACAATAACTTTTCTTTTTACATTCAACAATGACGCACATTGCATTTTGCAAATGTTATTTAACGAATAACTGGAATCAATAATAACTCAATTTGACTATAGCTTCTTAAACTTTTCTCATTCCCGACCCCATTTATGATTGCGAGTTTCTTGACGACACCATACATATATAATATACTTATTTTTTTGATGATTTATTTATTAGGTAACAATATAACACATGAATAAATAGTTTTTGAATTCGTTTTGACAACATATAAAAAAGTATATAACATATTTGACATTAAAATCACTCAACCCGAGATTTTTCTACGCGATATTTGGGGTCGCGTTCCATAGAAGCCCTGGACTTTATAATAACTATCTTACCTGGAATTTTTAATAGAAAAATCTTGTAGCAATGGACGACCTGGCGGTATACCAGGTCGTCCAGGCATTTAATAACAAGACAATCGCGCAAAGTAATACTTTAAGTTGGTCATAATACATTCATGAATATGTATATCATTACCTTGATGTTAATGATATTAATGTTACGAAACGTAAATTATATAACATTTGTAATGAGGGTCATTCGTTCGCACGCTTTGCCCTTTATTTTGGATTATTATAACAGACAAGTCAAAGTACACAGACAACTATCGCTTAACTGTGCTACTAAACAAATTATAAATTCTATATAAGCAAAATGTAACTCGGTTTAACTTATACAGTATAAACTCTATTTAACGACACTGAAGGGACTGTCCATTTTATGTCGTTAAAAGAGTGGTTGTTAAATGGACAAAAGTAAAATGAAATCCAATATGAAATACAAGCTAAA
The DNA here is from genome assembly GCA_951799465.1 of Leptophobia aripa. Taxonomy (NCBI): domain Eukaryota; kingdom Metazoa; phylum Arthropoda; class Insecta; order Lepidoptera; family Pieridae; genus Leptophobia; species Leptophobia aripa. Next base: position 6,218,419 of record OX637268.1, on the reverse strand, counting down.
TTAAAAAAATGATTTCGACGCTTAAGAGAGTATGTTGTGATATCGAGAGACGTAACATGAACTTAACACTGTTCTTAGTATAACATATAGGAATATGTACTTGTACAAGAGAATACCTTAAGATTACTTTTTTTAAATATTCAAGAAACGCCGTAGTATTTCTTACAAAAAACGGAGAACGGTGTAAAATTTTATGTGTAGCAATAACACGTATCGTGACTTACAACAATTATAACGATTTTGATTATATTTCTTCACATGTGTAGTAACCAGATAAAAGTCAATTATAGGGGAATTTTATGTCTGACTTGTGGTCAAATAATTCATTTCCATATTAATGCAAGTACATTGTAACCCAGATAATATCGTGACTAATATAATGATGCAACTTATACTTTAAGGCTCAATACTTCTCGAACTTTATATTAAAATAATAAATAATAATATATTAAAATCCAGTCCCATAAAATGTGCAAATATATAAATCTGCATTTTTGCTCCTACGTCACCAATGTATTAAAATTAAAATAAACTTTTATATAAGTGTGAGTTTATTGTAAATTAAACACTTCTAGCCATACAGATCTAATTATTATTAATGGTATAAGTTTAACGTGGTATTAGGCTTTTGATACTGAAACTGAATATCACATGAAAGTAAATATATTTAAAAATGTTCCAAGATAAGTAATTTATGTATATTTAGCTCAGTGGAAACCGGAACCAACAGAGTACCAGCCTAACCTACCAATTGTTTTAGGAACAATGGCCAAAATCACTTGCACGCATGAATGTCAATTGTTTTGAAAGTTACCTGTAATCTGTATTTAAATTGTTAAGGGCTTGTATGTCCTAGATGCCGGGTCGTGATCGTTCTATCGTTTCGTGGGACTGTCAAATAATAAATTGTCAAAGGCGGTGCTCGCTAAAATAAAATTTATGTCATATAATTCGTAGATTCCTTGAACTATACTCGGAGATTTCATAGATTACCTATACCTGTTTGAATTAATATTCAAGTTTTTTCACATCTGCGTTGTATTAACCGAAAAATGAATGATAAATCACACAGTTATAAATAGTTATATATGTTCGTAATTTTTTTGACACATTTTAATTGAGGGTTTCTGTAAAAATATGTTTATTGCGTTTAGTTCGTTTTGACAATGTCAGGATAGTGCCTGAATAAGTAACAAGCTACTTGTTTTTGGATAACGCGTTCTCTGTCTTATTTAATTTTAAAAATACACAAATTACAAAAAAAAAATTAAGTTCGCATAAGTTCTTGCTATTTTATTTATTTATTTACGGAAACAAAACAGACACATCACAAAAATACAATAACAGAAAAATATATATGACAAAAATACACAGTACAGAAACAATAAAAACGCCACGGGAAGGAAAGCAAAACCAAAAAAAATAAAAAAATCTATAAATTAAAAGTAACATATCTTATTACAAACACAACTTTTGCTCTCTATCAAAAAAAGTATAAAATACCACTTATGCGGATATGGAACAATTATATACGTTGTTGTTCTCAATATGATTTTTCCAGTAGAGATATCTTTGACTATGAAATGTGTCAATCATGCGTATAATTTATACCGTATGTATCTGTAACGCATTCCTAATTAATTTACACTTGAATTAATTGTAGAAATCTGTTTCAATGTTATCGTACAAAGGACACACATGTTTGTTTGCAATTGACTTTTTGTAATACATTAAAATATGTTTAATTTAAATATAATATTAAAATATGAGGTTGTCACAGTCCACTCATTAGATGCCTGTCATCGATGAACTGTGTTCTGAGGACATGCGACGCTGATCCATTTAGTGATAGTCTCCATGTCTTCAGACGCAAATTGTTGCGGACCTTGTTTCGCCAATAGACTCCAATTAAGGAACGTTAATTTTTTGTTTTATTTCTGCGTGTAGAGTTTTTTTGTTTTATATATGATTGTTTAGTTGTTTTTTAAAATTGTTTATTGTTTACCTGTGATGCTGTGCACCCCTAAAATTTATGCACATACATGCCTTGTGTTTTTTTTTGTAATTTGGTTCTGGTTATGTTTGTATGTGTGTTGTTGGTGCCTTATTATATAAATAAATAAATATGTAAATTTCACGATTCTTTAATCGTGCTAAGTGTGTGGAAAAATACCATAAGTTTACATGAATGTGTTAATAGACTTGTTTTGATGGATTTTTGTGTTACTAGCCTGTATCGACTTAGAACTTAACCCACTTTCCTGATTACTAATAAAGTGTTTTTTATATATATTCTTATATACACACACTTGCTTATGGCAAATATATATATGTCTTACTGGGTTAGAGTAAAATTACTTATTACATATAAATAATATATATGTATTAAACTAACTAATATAACTTAAAATAAAACAAAACATACAATTAAAACAAATTTAAAAAGTACCCAAATGTATATTAGTTTTATTCAAACAAAAACTAAAATATTTTTATTAAAATACACCTATGAATCGTATTTTTTATACTAGCGAGACTACCTGGCAGGAAACTCGATAGCTGCCATTTTAAAATAATGATTTCCAATACAATTGTGTTAAATGATAATTAAAATTCAAATTGCATTGGCCACTCTAGAGTTTAACTGTGCCGATGCTGAGCTATTTCTGACATTTTCCAATTTATAATAATATTCGTTAACTGTATACTATTCCAACCAGAGTACTCTTTAAAATCGTTTTAATCTTTAAGTTAATATAGTTATACGTGATCGGATTATGTAATATAAACGTATGCTCATTCACATAAAATATTTATATACTTTATTGCATTCAACATAAATCTATATACATTTAAGATTATTTTCGTTATAAATAACATTTATATTCTTACAAATTCAAACGATTAATTCATACGTAAATTTAACCAAGCTGAGACGTTACACAGCTTGGTTGATTAGACATCGAACTGAACACACAATATAAAAAAAAAACACAGTAGGCATTATATTTTTAATGTGTCTGGTGGAATGCCTACTATAAAAATAGGATATTTCTCTCTCTCTTCTTATTGCTTAATTTAAAATTGGAACTGACAAACTAGACCAGTTCGTATTCTTATGTTCTATATACCTCAATGCTTAAGTCCCTAAGGCTTAGTATTGCGATGCTTGTAACTGGCTCTAACGGTTTCACGGCATTGTCTCTTATAATTACTGTCAATGTTGTTATCTGTTTACAGTTTTATATAGTACATATTAATATATATGTATATCACTAAATAGATACACTCAATAGATGCTACTATAATGAACAAAAGTTTTGTATACTAACATAATAAGTTTGGCCTGGCAAATTAAACATAGTGTTAGTAGCGTCTGTTCGCTGTATCGCACTGATGATTATGCACTGATTGAGACAAGAAAAATATACTTTTAAAATAATATTTATGTATGTACTATATGGGTACTCTAACATACTTTTTTTATTAATATATTTAATTAAGTTTTTAAAAAGAACGTGATATAACAAGTACATTATATTATATATCTTAATATATAAAGGTTAGCTGTAATAAATCTTGTTAATTATAAAATTATTGATCAATACCGCATTACTAATTTCAATAGGTAATTAGTATATTTAATTAAAGTACATATTCGCTAATATTTGTCAAGCAAATCAATTATATTATTTAACCGAATCATTATTGGAATAAATGTTTATATACATGACCGTTGAACTTTAAATTATAATAATTTTAAGTCTATTAGAAGTTCAGTGACTAATAATTTGAATGGTTTTAAAATTGAGCTTTTCGCTTTCCAATTTTACGCGTCACTGATTACGTGTCAACGAACTTATTTTGTCAAACATAAAAATTCAAAGTTTAAAAGGCTGTCGACCTACACGAGGCAGAGGGCATCCACAGAAATCCTCTACCGCGTTTTCTCCGACGCTTCCCATTTGATCTCGCTCCAAGTCTTACCAGCTCCCTTTACCTTATTTGCAACAGTAGGTACGTCACCAGGTTTGTTTGGGACTTCCCCGCTTCCGCTGACCATAAGGCCCACAAAATACAGCCATGTCATCCTACATGGATGTATTTTGTGTCCAAGATAATTATCCTCTTATTCAATTTGTAATAAATGACACAATCGAGTGTCTATTAACCTGTCATTCATTACAATTGTTCAGTTGGCATACTGAACTCTAGCTTTTACTTAAATCGTGAGAACAAAATATTCTTTACTGTATGTACCTAATATCAGTAGTCAGTCTGGTGCTGGGTTCAGAAAATTATACTAATATGTAAATACAAGATATTTTAACATGTTCGTTGGCAAATAATGTTTGTATAAACAATATATTATTATCGTTGTGCTCTATGATATTCTCATGACTAACTCTGAGAATCGACCTATGGCTTTTAGAAAATATAATGCTGAAACAATATACACCTTTGGGAATTCTAACACGAGCATTATAGAAATACCGATTTGTATGTAATTGTAATTGAACCGGTTTATATAAACTCATTTATAGGTTCATCAGTTAAAAAGATGTCTTAACATTGATCCATGCGGATCACATAAGTAATAATATAAAATAAATTTATTTTTTTTACAAAATATTGTGAGCCATTATAATTAAAATGGTTGCTTTTGAGTCAAGTTCAAAATATCTTTATTCAAGTAGGTCTTTATAAATACGAGTATACTTTTGAATCGTCGTCTTCGATGCATTTATATATATATATATATATATATATATATATATATTAACTATACATTATTAATCAAATGTTAAAGATAAGCTTGACTAAAACAATACAGACACTGAACAAAAAGAACTCTCGTAAAAACATGCAATTTCTAAACACTTCCATACTTTCCACGCTCTAAACATATCATACCAATTAAAGCTTATCCGTTATGTTACTTGGAAAACTAACGTAGGCAAAGTACAAGAAGACATTCTCAAGTACATTTATAGACGCACATGTGAAAACGTCGCGTGCGCATTCGAGATTTCTTTTAACATTCAAGGAGAGATACGGATAATAGGGTTGCCACATCCAAGTCATGCTCTTGAAATTCTGTGAAAATATTTGCGTCAAGCTGTTATCATTTTGAGAAAAAAAATACTGCAATGACATTAAAAAATATATGAATACCACTAACTTTAGATTGCGTAAAAGATTACCGATAAATCTACCTCTAGTACAAGTAGCAAAACACAAAAAAGTTTAGTATCATATTTTATTCCATTACGGAAATAAATAGTTTTAAAAGATAAATATTTTCTTATTATTAATAACGTTTGAATTTAATAATTTTCGTTGATTCATTTTAGTGATTTCCCAAGAATTCGTTTCTCTGTAAACGATGTACGTTTGGACAACCCTAGTCGCGTCCATCGATGTCGTAAACGTTGAAACTTGGATACGACCTTGCCGGTTTACTTGACCGACTCGCGTTGGGATTTTAAATTATCAAAAAATGCATAATGTGTGTTGAAATGAAATTGCACATAAATGGAGGTCAATTTAAAAAAAAATCTATGAAAACAACAAAATATTAATTTAAGTTTTGTTGTCGCCAGTCTCAGGCGTGGTGTGGCTTATACAATACTTTAGCAGGTAATCAATATGTGAGTTGACTTTACCTACCTTTACCCTCTTCAAGTCTTACCGGCTCCCTTCGCCTCATCTGAAACAGTATATCCCTTGAGGAACCCAGTCAAGTGTCTGCTTTGAAATATGCTTCGGATCTCCGGAGTGTGGCCAATCCAGTTCCACTTGCGCTTTATGCTGCTGTAGTCAAAATACAATCGCACCTAATGTTTCACCTAAGTTTCTTTCACATTCACACAAACTTATCGTTATTAAAATGCCATATCCAGTTACGTAATCCTCGATCCTTAATGTTCAATTAGTTTATAATAGCTAGCATTCACTATGGGAACGCTGTAAATGCTAGGTACCGAGCTGTTGTTTGTTACACAAGCGATTATCGCCATGACACAATTGCTAATATGTATTAAAAGTACATTTGTGCATAACGTGAGATAAAGGATATTAAAATGGCATTTTCAATGTTAAAATAAAACTAATACGGATACGTATCTCTGTTTATCCAAATTTATTACGTAACGTTTTAAGTAACTTATTATTTGATAAAATTAAAGTCTTTATTAAAAGCAATATGTTATCAATATTGGCGTAGTTTGAAATATTTCATTGTTTTTTTTTTCATAAAATTGACTTGTCGTGGTGGTCTTCAAGAAAAGAGCGTACCTCATCAAAGGCCTTCAATTCAGTTATAAGCTTCGGCGGTTAACTTTAATCAGAGAGATTTCACTTTGTATGTTTTTTTAAAGGAACTAACAAAGTCAAAGTCAATATATCTTTATTCACTACATAGGACCATTGTGAAACGTCTTAATTCTAGTGATTTTACGCCTGTTCGTACGCGACCAAGCTGAAAAGTAGTCAAGAAACTCAGATTGGTTGTTTTTTTTGGTAATGACCCCAGTACATTATTTAAAGCAAGGCTGTACTAGAGATAATGCATTCCAAAACGTTTTTATCATCAAACAAGTTTTCACACTACAAAAAATGTAGGTTTTGACTAGATTTGCGGTTTGTTGATTACCGTATATACATATCTTATAGTAATTTTACAATTGGGTATCATTTTGCGAAAAAATATCGAATATATTTCACCTAACGAGCTGACCTGCAGGTGTTGCTAAATGTTAGATTAATGGATGGTAATTTAACAAATTGACGAACTTTACGAATTGGTTTTTTTAACATAACACTGTCCATTTACCTTGAACTTATTTTGCATACATTTTATATAACTTACCAGGCTGTAGACAAAGTGTTTTATATATACTATCCATACTAATATTTAAAATGCGATAGTAATTATGTATGTATGTTACGATTTTACGCTTAAAGTACTGAACCGATTTTGATGAAATCTGTTATGGAGATAGAAATAACTTAAGAGAAGGAGTTTTTATAGAGAAAAAAGGGTTGAAATAGAGGGTGAAAGTTTGTATTAAAAATTCACCAGAATTCCTGCCATTTATAAAGCGATTTTCCAAATTCCTTTAAACCACGTAGACGAAGTTGCAGATAGAAGATACTAGTTGTCTATAAATTTACGATGCAACACTTGTACTTTGGCAGCAATAAAATAACTCTTTGTCTTTTATACAGTTAAAAATAAACTATTTACAAGTTTTTTTCTAAAACCCCGCAGATATTATTTCTATGGGTCATCATTGTGGTTTCTCGTGTCTCATTTCCTGTATTAAAAAACTCCCAGCCTATGGAAAGGCTGTTCTTACGCTTATGCAATTCCCACGTGAGAAAATTATTAATCAAAACTGCGGTTATCACTCGCCTTTGAATAATCTTTATACAGTTTCTATACAGTATATGTTTCTGCCTATATTTATGTTGTAACTTATAATTTTAAGGTTTTACTTAATTATATATTTAGAATTAACATAATAGTCACTAGTCAATTACACGAAGTAATCGTTAGTGCACGAATTTACTATAATAAGTGTTAATATAGGTAGGTATAAATATATCAAATTATATATGTGTAAATGCATATTAAGACCCAGTCCACAGCCAAAAATGTGTTTATTGCATAAATATTGACCGTATCGAGGGTCGAACCGGATCGACCCGACCGTGTATATTGTCCGGATAATATTATTATTTATAATATATAGTTATTGCTTTAGCTTCTCGCGTTAATTAGTAGTATGAAGCCACATGGCAATGTAGTATTGAACACAAAAAACTGGAAAGTATATCCTGATATAAATATAATAGTACTAGTTTTATAGAAATCTTATGGCGTGACATACTGCAATCAGGTAAATTTCGGTATAAACTTATTATTTAATACTAGTGTCACTTGATGACACTAGATTACTTCCGACGAAACTTTCTCAGCCCATTTCCGTTTAATAGCGGGTGTTTATGATAGGTAGTTGTATATAGGAAGTGATTAGCGGAAATACAAGAAATACTGTTTTATCTTATTAATCTTGACCGGAAGTAGGTTTTATCTCATAATAATTATAATGCCCCCAAAAACAGATTTATGTTGAGGTGTTTTTTCTTACTGTCAGTGTAATATCTGTCAACCGTCGGGTTTAACACTCTATCGTGTCCATAGTTTGATACCTCGGGCGATCCGTCAATATGTCTTGTATGGTTTTAATCGTTACTGGGGCATCTTAGGTTCTCCTTGCTCTTGATGTTATGAGGTTTCCTTTAGGTAAAGTGGGCCTGGATATTTTTCGTATGTGGCCTGTATATTTGCCTAATAAAATAATATTTTTTATATGTATCCTTAATATTTATTTTTGTTAAAGCTATACGAGTATATAATACGATCATATGTTATGAAAACTAAATGCTTTTCTGTCTATTGGTGGGTGGGTTGCAGGATCGTTTGTCGTGCGTGTATAACATCGCGATACAGTCCTCTAGATAGTATTATTGATAGCTATTAAATACAGTGACCACGTCACAAATAGAAAACTCAATAAAAAGTATTGAGGTCTGCAACGAAGCGTGTAGCGGCCAGAGATTTTATCGTCATTGTTTATTGCAACGATATTTAATTGACTCTCGAAGAAATAAGGTAAAAAATGTTTGCAAACAAAAATTCATAAATCACAAGGGCTGATTGTTTAAAGTGTATAAAATGAAAATGGGATGAATGGTTTACAACTGGGATCCTAATATAATTTAGTTTATTTGAAAAAAAAAATACAGCCCAAACCTGTTATACCACATAACAGGTTATAATAATACATGTGTTAATAACATATTAAGACATATATATACATAGATATATATGTATGTCTTAATATGCATAGATATATATGTAGTAAACAAGAGTATGACAAACTTAAAATGTATTGCGAGTGATGAATGGGAAGTCAAGTGTTAATAAAATTAATATGTTTTCTAGGATTTTGATTTTGTTTCCTTTTAGAGGTCATAATAAAAATGCTTGGATGAATATGGTATTGCGCTTACAGCATTATAAAACTATTAAATCCAAACATTTTTTATAATAAAGATGTTGGTACTGTGGAGAATATAGCGCACAGTAAAATCCATCGCTCCAAATTACCTGACATAGTTTTGAGCATACGCTTAATTATCTAAGATTCGTCTTGCTTCACTTTCAAATTTGCATTTGCCTACGCATTTTATCACGTAGTGGGTTTATTGAGCGGCTGTAAACTTTAAGATTGATTTTGATTTTTATCGATACAATCACAACGGTGATTGTCTCACTAGTGGGTGAAAGGTGAGAGAGTGGGCCAGTGTTGTGATAACAAAATCATTTCACGATATTTATTAATATATTTAAGAATTTTCTTATATCTAGAAGCATTCCAAAATGGTTTGGATAGCTCACTGTATGATGTTTAAGTAATATTATGGTGAAAGAAGACTAGACATGTTATGTTTTATGATAACGATCTAATTATTTAACATTTTGTTATTATGAGTTTTACATAGATTCGTTAATAAATTATTTTATGTGCGACAGACATCCTTTGTCTTTCCTCATACATAGTTGTGATTGCACTCATGGAATGAAAATGTTTAAGGTTTAAGTTTAACTATCGATCGTTTCGAAAATATACCAAATAATTATGTATTATTCAACTATACCCAAAATGTATTAATTGACAAATAATAAATATCGTTAAATGATAATAAATAATGAGAAACTTTCATTTGCTAATTACTCGTTTACCGAATCAGTGATGCGAAATAAACAATTTGTTGACAACAAAACAAAAACGACTTTTATTGTTCGTAATAAAGGTTATTAAAGCGAGAAATAAGTTAATTTAGAAACAGACAGATGTTTTTAGAAATGTCTAACGTCTACTCTAGTGGAAAATCGTTTTATTGTCTGACAGGTCAATGTATTTCCATCGGGTTATAAATAGAAATATATGGATTAAGTATTTTTTTTTTTCAATCTTATATATAAAATTTACCCTGTCACAGTGTTAGTTACCGTACTCCTCCGAAACGGCTTGACCGATTTTCACCAAATTTTATTTGCATATTAAGTAGGTATGACAATCGGCCAACATATAGTTTTCATACACCTAAGTGATAACCCTTAAAAAATGTTTTTTTTATTATTTGACTAAATTTTTTGTTTTTATTACTTTATATTTAAAATACAACCCTAAATTTTTACTTTTTTTATCAGCAACCCCTAATTTTTTGGTCATTTTGTAATTTAATATTTTTTCATCCCGGTCGATAACTGATCAATCGTCATTTAAATTAGTAATTATAACCCCTGCCATTTATTTTTTGTCTACACTAGAGATTGGGTCAGCTCGTCTTATATAAAATATGTAAGATTTAAGTTAAGACCACGTCTAAGTTTAGGTCAATAAAAGTCGCTAATTTGCTGTCCTGTTTACAAACGAAATTTAGCAGCTCAAAGCAGGTCAACATTGTGCCGCTAAATATTATATTTCTTAGGTCAGTCTAATAAGTTTAGTAAGTTTTTAGCATGACTTAGGTGACATATGGACTTACAAGATCAGATGATGCCGATCTGTCGTTCGTTATAATGTAATTATAATAACAATAAATCCTCTCTTTACTGATGCTAATAATTAGATATTATTAGTAAATACATAAAAACCTATTCTAAATTACGGCGTCTAAAGATTTCCACTTCTGTCACATACTTAATTAAAATTGTTTAAACTTTTCTGAAATATCTTCAATTGTGATGCTTATATTACCATGAAGTACTTTTAATTGTCAATCTTTATCAAGTGTATCTTTCGAGTATCGATGGTCTATTTCGGAATGTTATTATTAAATATTTTTATCAAATATATCTTCTATCTTAATGTTATTTGTTTGTTTCTCGCTAAGTGTGTAATTCACACTTCACTACATACATCTCTATTGTCTATTAACAAAGCTTTGTGACGCAATTTCTTTGTTTTTAAAGTCAAGGACCTTACGTATGTTCAACCATTTCCAGTTTGTTAGTACGTGTGTAGAAATATTATCAGATCTTAGATTTCATGATTCTCTAATTCGTAAAGTCACGAAGCGTGATTAACATGTTAAATGCTTTTCGGCGCGAGTGTCCGTTAGTTTTATTTAGTGTTTTTTTTTTGTACGAACAGGTAAACTGGGGCGTTGTACTCCATTTTTATTAAATTCCAACGGTCACTGAGCAATATGGTAATTCGAAATATTCTTTACACTAATGATTTACACTTTTTGAATTGTGACAAGGCCTGATAATAATTTAATTTCTCGGAAGAAATAAGACCGACGATTACACTATTATAATTTTTGTTTCTTGTGTAATATAGTTATGTAATAAAGTGTAACGATATTTAAATATTAATTCGAAATTCAGTTTATTTATTATACGAACACTGTTACAATATAATCATAGAATTATAGTAAAAAAGTCTAATAAATTATAATACATTTTTAAACATGTCGTCATCACGTCTCTAATATTAAATGTCATAACTTTTCTATAGTGTATGGATTTTAAGTTGGATGTTAGATGGTATTCGCATCGTTAAGCTGTATGATAAGTGTGAGCTATTAAATGCACTCGGTTATGTTACAGTAATTAAGCTAAGCTAACACTTAGCACAGTGGTCGTACAAAGTATCGGAGTATAAAAGCTGTGCTTTGTTGATTTAAATACAGACGTAGCCAATACTGAGTTGTTCAAAGAACAATTAGTAGCCACAATTTCAAGGTAACAATATGGTATAAGGATCAATCGATTTGACCAGTTTTGAGATCCGGCTGCGGTTTAGGTGTCAATGTCGTGGCTAAGGATTGTTGATCGTGAGAATGTGATTTGACCCTTGCTATGATAAAACATATAATAAATAAAATATGCATACAGTTATCATGGACACCAACTATTGTGCATTCAGGTTATTGTTTTAATTGCATCTTGAGTTTTGAATAGTGTTCTGGACGATTCCTGAGCATTTTCTCGATTGGCACATACCTGCGGTACAATGCAACAATGCATTATGTCTATGCAGTTTCTATTTAACTATACTAAGTATATGTATAATTTTTTGCTTTAATAATATGATATCATCGTCTTGAACTAGCGTAATACTAGACTAGTCGTAAGTGTTAAGAAGCGCGAAAACACATTTTTTACAAGAAGTAATATTTTTCGAATAACAAAAATAATACTTATGTTAAATATAATATAAAATAATACGTATTTAAATACTTAAAATAAATCATTAACATAAAACAAAGGTAAGGATATCATACAATAGCATAAAGAACATTCAAATTGTCAGCTAAACAATTTTTATGGCGGTAATAAGAGATTGTAATAAAGTAACGGAAATAATGTATCTAGACAAGCTTAAACCAGACTTGTTACGTAATTATGAATTAATTTGTTATGTATTTATAAGCAATACGAAATATTAAAGTAAGATTTTTTTGCATACAAAAATGCGGTAGTCATTAATTCGCTTTTTGCCTGGTTGGTGCTTTTGGCTCGTATTCCAACAAGTACCTTACAATCTTTTCTTGAGTTTTGACAGCTAATTAAACAATTTAGCTTGAATGACGTTCACCCTATGTGCGTTAAAATTGTGGTTGGCCCAATTAACAAATGTAAGTGTATTTAAAATGTCTAATAATGGAAAGGAAATTACTTTTACCGGATTAAAAAGTTTTTTAACCATCTATACGATAATACATGGCAACACAATCCTTGTTTCACTGAAATAACAATAAACACTTATGACTACATGCCAGTACACAATAAAAACGTTGAATAATTGTAAATTCTTTATATCAAGGTGTTTTAATGTTATAAAATGAAATTATAAACAAATCTTAATTGCGATTATAAGATTGCGAATCACTTCCATACGTGTCTATGTTCTGTACAACATTGCAATACTCTGTGGACTCTTCGTGACTTAGGTTTAGGCGGGAAAAGTTAAATTGTTTGTATAATTAGTGATTCACTGCGTAGTAATATAAAATATTGTAAATCATATATATACTACCAAAAACCTTTAATATAAAAATATATTTAGGACAAAATAATAAAATACGATTCTTTTACCTTGCGAAATGCACCAGATTGGATTCCATTATAACTGTAAGTACTATCTTATTTCATACCGTGTTACTGTAACTGATATTTAGCGAGTGAAGTGTGACTCTATCGAGTGAATTGCAATACAGACATGGTCAATTTGGTAAATGGGTAAATTGGAAATCGGACATTTATCTTATCTCAATACGTACTAACAGACGCCAATCTGTGGCAGTTTCTTTTATTTCCTAATAGATCTAAACTTACAAGGTCTATGACGACAGGTTCGTATTTATTCTAAAAAAATATTTCACCATTACGATATTATTTTATTAAATGATTACAACGTTTTGAAAGAATAACCATACAGTAAAGGCATACCCAAAATCGAGAATACATTTTTTTAATGTTGTTTTTCAAGTAAATCGTGCCAATGATTTAATTTACATACTGTTATGCGTGAAGCAGTTATAACAGTTATTACGGGCACGTTTGTAACAAAAACTAATTAGTGAAACGATCTTACGTGTGTTTCCGTGGCTCAATCGTATGAAGATATCTTGTGAGAAAAAGGAAGCGTAACTTTCTCCCGCCATTGTAATGTTGGTACATATTTGTCTAACAACTGAGGCCTGACTTGTGTCGATTTCGAATCTTCACTGCATATTCTACGAAATATTTTTAGTACGTACGTACGTAAAATGTTAGCTCTTGTAACACTTACGTTAACTCTTTTGTTTTTATGTTTAGACGTTCGTGCCGATGTCTATAGTCTATAGCCGTTTATGATATGTTCTGTGGTCATAAAGTTGAGTTTCCACAGCGTGTACTGAGCCATGCCTCATTAACACTGCGCACTTAATCTTGTTTTAAATTTTACTTTATTTATTTTTAATCAAGTGTATATATTTTTTTATATACGGGAACAAACAGACGAATAACAAAGTCGCTAGAGTAGCTCGTTAACCTTTTGAACAACGATTTTATAGATTTAATATAAAATTTACCAACTCAGCTAGCGCCTCTGGCTTTAACTGACTCTGTGTTAAAGACCCCAAAAAACCCCACGAAACAATACAGGAAGTGTTAACTTAAGAAGATATTCCACATGGTGAGGTATACGACTTTCAACTGTGTTACAGTATAACTATGTAAATCTAAAACCACATATTGTATTACCGCGTATGTAGTGTATTTTTAACGTGTCCCTTTGTTCATTCTTTTGTGACACTTTTCTATGCGTTACAAAAGCTACGTCTTGCGTTACAAGTGTTTTCAAATTGTTATGTAAATTGATATTCAAAAACGATCATTGACACTGACGCTTCATGGTTTTCACTTATGTTGTACAGACATTGACCTTATATATTGTGATATAGTATTGTAAATTATACGTATCGTTAAAAGCGATAAGTAATGCTTGAAAATTTTTCTATATTTATAATCCCTATCTGCTTCGTGTTCGTCGCGTGGTTAACATACGAAAGGAATTTGGAAATCGGTTTATAAATGGCAGTTCTGCTGAAATTTTCAACTCCTTCCACTTAACCTATGTCCTTCCCTAATGTTAAGTCTATCTTCACACCAAATTTTCATCGAAATTGGTTCAGTAGTTTAAGCGTGAAAGCATAACTTACATACATAGGCAAAGTTACATAAACATTATTTTTCACAGGTTGAAATTTTAATCATGGTTTAAAAGTTTATTGTGTTTGTTTGAAAACGACAACCTTGTTTGTGATAAAAAAATTATTAACGTGAAAATATTTTCTATTTGAAGTACTTTGCAACACCTTTAAGTTAGCGTAACAGCGTGTTTTCTGTAGCGTGATAAAAAAGAGCTTTAAAATCAAGTTCTAAGCCAACGCAAATCAACTTGAACTGGAAAATTTGCGAAAACTACTTATACGGTTACTACTACTCTTCAATGTAATATGAAAAATCGTGATTATTTAGAAATATATACTTGGATTGAATTTCTGTAATTAACAATGTATATGTCTGCACAGATAATATAACCATTGCACGCTAGTCTGTTATTAAATAGTTAAGTAAACGTATAATAGATGAAATTACTGAGTGTAACGCGATTTGATTATTAACTTGTCTTTAAAATGTCACACTTATTATAGCACATTATAACAATAACAAAAAAAATGTCATGTTAGAAGGAATACAAAATTCATATGTTAAGTTTATATAGAATTCATTTGTTTATTTTTATATTAATAAAATTAAAAGCAATTATGGAAGACATTACACAGACCGTTAGCCTATAAATAATTATAGCTTATGTACTAACTGATACACACATACATTGTAACCAGATGTATAATCCGGGCAGCCGTCCGGCGGTCCGGCATTTATTGATGACCTTTGGACTAAGTTGTCAATAACATCTATATAATTAGACATTACATTTTAGATAACATGAAAATGCATACAAACATAAACTGTAACACCATAACATACGGAATAAAATCATTTGTAGCAACCGGTTATTGTCAATACAGAACGCATCGTCATTGACCGTATGCGAATAGAAAGCACGTGAAAATAACATGCGTGGATTAAATTTGGTTAAATAGATAAGGAAAGTGGTTTTCTATTGGCTAGTTTCTAGATCAATAAACAAATAGCCGACTGCTTAAGACTACAACTTATCAGCTAAGCGGTTTATCATTCTTTGCATTAAGTGCACTTCGCTTTGTTTTGCTTCTAAGATAATCTTATTTATAAAGGTCCGTCTGGATGATCAATTGGAATTCTTTATTATTTATAATGTTAATTTATTTGCCAGTTTTCAAATCGTTCGTTACGCACGAGAAGGACTGGTTATAAATTCGTGTCTTTTTTGTTGTTATTTTTTAATTTAAGTTGTTTTAGCAGTTTTCGTGTAATTTATGATGACTGAATGAAATCGTTAAATGATAAAGACACTCGTCATCTAAGATTTTTAGAAATGTAAAGACACAATTAAATAAATCTTTACAAAATAAATCATCTTTTCCTCATATAATATACAATACACGTATGTAGCTCAATACTAATATAATAAATTAATTGGTTCCTATCATCAATCTTCAACCCTTACCTACGGTTGAAGGCAAACATTGTAAGGAAACCAGCATATCTTAGACACAAGAATCAAACCTATACGTAAATATTAAAAAAGTATAATCCAAGAATAGGAGCGCCACTGAATTAATTATTAAAAAGCTCTATAAATGTGTGTTCTAAGCTTACACCATTACTAAGTATAATTACACCTTTTATGTATAGCTTTTTTTGCTCCGTTACGGTGGGTGAGTAACTTTATACAGAAGTTTGTATATACTATTAGCTATAGTTAGAGATAGAAGACAAACATTCTTTAAAAAATTGATGTTGGTGATAGAAGGGTAAAAAAATAGGGTTGTATGTATTTTTAAATGCTACATAATTTTAAAAAAATGTCTTAAAATTAAAAAAAAGTGTGAGGGCTGGATAATCCTTATCGCTAAGGGGTTTTAAAATAAATGTTGGTCGATTTTCAGAACTACTCAATATGCTCATAATTTTTCGGTCAAATCCAGCCGAGTACGGGAACGAATTAGAATTTTATATATAAGATTATCTCTATTTACTAATAGTAATAACAGGTGCACTGTTTTATTGCAACTCAAGTATAAAATACAGGCGTTAAAGTTGTGATAAGATCTGTAAAATATTTAAAACATTGCTTTGTAATTATTATATACACGTAAAGCAATTAATAGAAATATCTAATTTCATTTGCATGTAAAGATAATTGTCGAATTAAACATGTTTGAGCCGGATATCGTATTATGCAATGTTATGAATATAATAATTGTTTTCCATAAGCTTTAGATAAATACAGTCAGCTAATTAATGTTTAAAAAGTTACATATAATTTTGAATATGGCAAAATCGCCTTATTATGTTAACTGGACTTTTGTTCTGTGGTTGTGATAAACCATAGATTCTGAAATTTTACGAGTATATTTTTTGATAAGTGACATCAAAAATGTCTTTATAATAAAAACGACTTGTATTAAAACCATGTAGATAAAACATTATTAGCATTTTACCAAATGCATACTTATCCATATCAAAATTACTATTCTATAAAAATATTTCCAACATATTTCCAATCAAATAATGCTATTAATTGAATTGTCAAGTTTATTTAAAGATACACATTTTAATATCAATGGCCCAATGTCTGTTCCTTAACAACTTAAGGTATTGTTATAACATCACGTAATAATTATTCTGTAATTAAAAATGATATAACAAATATTGATATAGTTCAGTGAATCAGTTCAATCGTATAAGGTATGGCAAGAGTTAATTGCTGGTTACAACAATTAGAATTCAATATGCGTATGAGTTCAACGTCTTATGATCATGCCTGCGGGCGCCGTTGGTCCATGTTATAAGCGAAGAGTCCATTAAAATTTCAACCAAAACTTCTAATTAACATACATCTATTAACATCATTTACTTCTACTGTTGTCTCTGCAATAAAGTGTGATTAAATAAATAAAATATATAATATGTCAAAATAATTACACTTCAAAGTGCATAACACACTTTCACACTTAGGTGTATTATTTAGATATTAGTGTAGTCTTTCGCAGTTTACATATCATAAACAATATTGAACATTCATGTGTTAGTTAAATTTTGTGTCAAATATAACTTTACACATATAACATTACACTTATAAACTGTCGAATAAATATAACAATAATTGAGTTAATAATTCACTGCCAGTTCTCAAAACTAGGGCGTAGAGCGGACGAGTAGAAACTGGCAAAAAACACTCCGACACTAATATGCTAATGATAGTAAGAGATTATATAAAGATATCTTAAAGTTAAATAGATCACACCTATACAAGAAACAATTTTAAGTCTGTAGTCTTAGAATAATTTCGTTATCATTTCCGCTTTGCGCCTTTAATATAGGTCCGGAGTCACTGTACTACTGAGATTACGTTCGGGTAACTAAACTTTTGTAAAATTTTCTATGTAATAAACGAAAGTTTATTTTGTTATACATATATCACTGTATTTATAACTTGTAAGTGCACTTTTTTATTCCTCTACCAGCCTAAAGTCGAATTCCAAAATATATATATTTATATATTATTATACTACTTAGCGTATATCTGTAATCTTAAAACCTATAGTTTTACATCCGTCGTACTCCAAAATTCGTGAGAAACGGGATGCTTAAATGGATATAACAAAGATTATTGAACTGACATTAAACAACATGCATACTAATTGCGCCAAAACATGTCCGATTACATAACACTGATAGTTATTTAACCATATAAATATCTCTTTCCCACACACGGAATATTATATTTTATCTCGCTTGCGGCTTTGTCAAAATGACCAAACCTGTCTGATCACCTGTTACTTTCGTTATTTTCACTTTCAATAAAGCAATGTTGCATTACGTTACCTAATTTGGCTGGACGGGTTTACTTGAAATTTTTATTAAGATAAAAACTAGGTATACACTCTTATCTGTACAATACTAATTTTTAAACTCTAGATGTAGCATGGTCCACGTTCCATTTAAATTTACGATATACTATATTTAATAATAAAAATATTAAATTACATCACTAAAATAAATTTAAAATGTTTGGTCCTTGTGACAGAGTACCCATAATACTGGCGGCGTCTCCTCGCTGTATCGCGCTGCTTACTCGTTGATCGAGAAATAAGATAATAAATAATTTGCCAATTTGACAATATGCGACCAACATTACGACAGTATGGACTAGAGCCAGACTAGAGCTAGAGCTTAGTGCAAATACCTCAGGTGGAAGTTAACACTAGGAGATATTAAAGTCATTTATTTTGTAACGTAATGTAATGAATGTAAAAAAATGACTACCTATTACTAAAAATATAATCTAATAGTATTTTCTCATTTCAGATTTATATGCTGGAACTTGCAGCTCTTTTTACGTACAAGGTAAGCTGATTCAAATTACGTTTATCGAGTGAAATCAATTTTAGCATCGTATTTTTGTTTCTAAAGAAGACACCTCGATAAAAACTAACACAAAAAGTCCATAACTGTTATTACTTACATAAAGTAAATTAATGATTCACAAATCCAAGTCCACAGAGATATATTACCAGTGTTTATAAAATTTATAATTTTAGAAATTTAATTATAAATGTTTCTTGTAAAAAATATAAGTCGTGTTAAATGTCAAGAACAGAGTGTTGCCATTCTATTCTATGTATATTCTTAAGGAAAGGTCGTGAGAGTAAAAAAAATCGTGACATTGAGTATAATTCCTAAATTTTTTACATATTAAAAATGTCTTGATTTTTGTTTGTTTTGTAATGCCAATGGCTTGACGTCAATTAGTTCCGTTATGTGACAGGCAATATTTACTTTAACTAAATTAAAACTTTATTAAAATATTATTTTTTTACTGCCGAAGCCAACAAAACATACACAAATTTAATATACTTTAATTATTCCTAAGGTGGCTTCTGTTTTTTGCCATTTCTTCTCTACGCCCTTGAATTCGGAACTAGCAAGATATAACTTTTTTTATTATTCATTATGGCAAGAAGTACCTACGTATTTTTAATACAATTTTGTGACATAAAATTGTTTCTTCTGGCCTTAATCTATTAAAGCAAATTTCTATAAGGTATAGAAAAAGTCTGTTCACGCGCGTTCACCGTAAAATCTTGTTGGAGATAACAAATAATCGATTTGATAAATTATTTGATCCAAATTAATATCAATTTTTAAACTTACCAAAATGCCACAATATGCATGTCAGGCGGTAGAGATTTTTTTAAATTATTATACTGTCGTTACGACACACCCATTTCGTGGAAGCAATATTAGAGCAAGGAAATACGTGTATATTTAACATAATCACTTCCTTTATTTCAACTGGAATGTGTTATAGATAACAGGTTTTTGCTTCAGCATGATTTTTGTATTGTTTTGATAATACGAAACGGTTTTGTTATTGTTCGTTTATGTATGTAATCTGTTCGTCACATAGTTAACTAGATTCGACACTAATTTTAAACACTTTTATAATACATTAAATATATGCTTTTAATTTATGACAACATGATAAAATTAACATCGATTTGAATTCACTGAATATAATTAAATTTCTGCACTATTTATCTGTAATTCGGTGATTTATTAAGTTAAGAACACGTTTTGTAGTGGAATGTTGGTGCCAAAATATTATTAAAAAAAGAAAATCTAACTAGCTAACTAACTTAACGTAACTTGCTACCGCACACCGCATTCGCAACAAAAAAAATCTAAGCTGAATTTCAAATTTGCATTCGTGCCTAAGGGTCTTATTATAACGATCTCGTGTTTGGAGTTTGATAATACATCATTATCTTTTATTCTTTTCGAAATTAGCGTGTTACAATGGAGTTGAACAGAGATGGACTCAAGGAGTATGTTAATAGTAGTTTATTTCTTTGATAAAACTTACTTAAATGTTTGTGTAACTAGGATTAAAGGTTCGTAATCATATTAATAATAGCCTTTGCTATAAGGTCATTGAACCGTATTATATTACAAAGCAAATATAAAGGTTTATAGTCTGTGGTATATGTAGTCAACCTTAGGCTTATCTGGTAAATCGTCGCTCATGCTTGTCCACTGTCACTCATGCCAATTACTTCCTTCGAAACATGCATCAGGGCTGTCCGTCAAACTTCTCATAATGTGTCTAGCCGGAGATGTCCATTTGCATTAGTGTAAATGCAAATCCATGATTAGTATGATATTATTAGTTTATCTATACGACAATATAATGTAGGTATGAGGGACATTTAGTATAGTAGCTTATTAGGAAATCCATCCTATTACAGCAACAATCAACAATTCAAATTAGATATAAGTTATCTATTATCTGTTTGTAATATAGTTTAAACTAATATAGCAGCTCTGTATATTTTTAAATAGAATAAAACGGTACAAATAAAGTTCACAATAAAATTGTACTAAAGTATTTGTTTATGGGATACAATAGTTATAATAAACTTAATTTAAGCCATAAGGTAAATAAATAATATTTAACTTTGTTTCCCCTTTATAAGACGTTTATAGTCTCAAAACTAATTGCTACCTACGTAAGTTTATTATTAAATTTTTTCGTTCATTAAACCTTGTGTAATATAATTAGTGACCGTAGTTCCGTACTAAGTATTTATAATAATAGCTTAGTTTGAAATTGAATTTTAAATATATAATCAAGGTACAATGTAAACTCTATATAACAACACTGACTGTGCACTTTATGGCGTTATAGAGAAAGGTCGTTAAATGGAAAGATAAATAATAAGAATACAAAGTAACCAACCAAAGCCTCAAAGAACGAGAGAATGACATAATCGATTGACCTGGAGTTTACACTGTATTTCATATGCTTAACAGCAGATCTGACAGAATGTAACATAAAAGTCGTGAGATTGTGAATGGTGAACATCATCTCTATTATAATATACGTGATTGGTTACGACATCTCCTTTGACCATAAAGAATCGAGTGAATAGAATTTTCGTTGTCTTTTGTTATAAATTCAAATCCTCTCGTGAAACCATGTTTGCAATCTTCTAAACGGTTTTAATCCGACTGTTCATAATTTAAAAAAATCTTTTGTTTATAAATATATACTTTGATATAGATTCGTTTTAGGTTTCTTGAATACAATTTGCGTAACCCAAAGACAACGTATGTACTCATTAATCTTTTTTAAGCTGACAGCTGCAAATGAATCAAGTTCTACTTAACTGCATATATAAGAATTAATCGCCGAGGAACCAGAATGAAACATGTAAGAAGTGGTTTAAGCATGAGAAATATTTATGTTACGGACTGTTCGATGTTCTTGCTTTTTGTTTGTATCACATGTTACTTGGTACTGACTATTTAAATACCTAGTTGCTGAGACTGTTGACAGACAGACTGTTAGAGGGTAATATTATTCAAGATTTAAATAGCATTACATTTTGAAACGGCTGACCTTTTGTAGGAAGGTAAATCGTATGATTCGAAGGCGCCGTTTAATTTTGACATAATATGACATCTATTGATACCTTTTATTGAAATATGGAGTACTAATACAATAATTGACTTTGACTTTTTGACTAAAAATATCACTTACATTAAACTTACCTATATTAACTATTTGTATAGTAAATGGTTTAAAAGTAGATAACAATATTAACTCAGAACTAAGGTAATATCAGAGAGGTAGAAATAATATAATTTCTATATTGCAAAATATTAATTGACCACGTACTTCTCGAGTTATCACTAATAACTTGGTATGTGAATGCAAGGTTCTTTGGATCTTTTCGTCGAGTTAAAACAAAATAAATATATCGACCCCTTTTCACATCTTCACGTTGATGCAAGTCGCGTTAATAAATATAGTTTTTTTTTGATTATAAGAGGCGGCTTTATTATTTATTAACCTTATTAGTCGTCATCAGTCATTGTCTATGTTTTATTACTTTCCAACGCATCCTTATATACGCGTACAAAAGTAGTGTAAGTAGCAAATGAATTGGTTATTAGTTTAACCGTGTAATGAGTAAGGTCTGTCAGATTGTCACTTTAACTCCTACCCTGCACCTATGTGTAGTGTTGGCATATCGGTCAATCCGTCAATAGATGTTGTATTGCTATTGTCATGGCAGCGCGGGCTTTCATTGCAATTTAGATAGACTTTTGTGGTATTAATCTAAGAATAATTATAGCATTTTTTAAATATGGTTTGTGTACATAAAAAAACGTAAAGCTTTCAGTTGGAAAGATTTAGCTGCTATAATCTATGAATCAGGTATTAAGTACTAGTCGAAAATTAGTATATTACAAAGATCTAGAAAGTTCATTTTATGATACGTACCTAAGAAATGTCAAAGTGGAATAATTTAAATTAAATATTTTCCTTTGATATGAGTAATCCTTTATGTATAGCGTCATTATTTACCGCTTTGTGACCCTTTTAAAATCTTAACAACTCGTATAAATTTGTTTTAAATGACGAGGTTTTAATAAACACGTTACGTAAATTAACAGTTCAAGTATTTATTTATGATTATCATTTGTAACAGATGCAGTATTGATTCATATTAATATAATCAATGCGAAAGTAACTCTGTCTGAATGTAAGTACGTATGTTACGCTTAAACTACTGAACAGATTTCGATGAAATTTGGTATGTATTTTAGGTAAATTAGGAAATCAAAGGGTACTTTTATCGCGAGGTTAAAAGAGTTGCAGTTATAAACCGATTTTGCATATTTGTTTTGTATTTAAACCACGCGGACAAAGTCGCGGGCAAAATCTACTAGTATTTAATAATTAGCTTTTGAGTCTATAGCACACAATATAACTGAAAGCGACACAAAAGTAATAAAACTGATTCAGTATACGAGGGTGGAAGTCGGGTGAGGCACAGACAATGGTGGATGAGCAACAGATGGGCCAATAAGGCTGCACATGCTAGTAAAATACAAATAATAAACTTAAATTACGGACCTTCGACGATATGCTAACAAAGACTGTAGGCATTAACCTTTTTTACAATCCTCATTGCGAAATATCAAGCTAAAACCTGTAACTTAAAACATGTTTTATGTATGCATGATATTTTAACTAGACAAAAAATAAGGAAACATTCGACGTGACAAATTTTGAATGAATCTAGTTTGTTTGGACTGCGCAGACGCACAAAAAATGGGTTTAGACCCGATCATCTGATATTGATATTGAAACAAAAGAAGTAGGTAATTGGAGCTTGTTACCTTTCTTCCGTGTTGGGAGGTCAGCCGTGACCAAGGCGAATTCTTCAAGTGAATAGATTAAAAATGGCCGCCATTAAAGGGCAATTATTAATGCTTGTGGATTTTGTAACTGGTTTGTTTTTTGCTTCATAACAATAGTTTAATAATTATAAATATATCTTATAAAATCCAATGTTAAGTTTCTTTTTCTTTGTGCCTTAGAATTGTTAACATAGCTAAAGTCACCGCATATGTTACCAACAAAATAAAACACCTTTACACAAAAAAAAACAACATATACTCACATACATACTTTAAATTAATACATTTTACACCCAAACCACAGCTAACAAGTATTGACTTTACCAGGGATCAAACCTGAATCCCTCTGTTCAGCACTCCGGCTTGGTAACTATTGCGCCAACCGATTCGACCAATTTTATTCTAATTGCATTATTTTAACTTAAGTACTGGTTGCTATGTCTATGACACGGATTTAATATTATTTATACTTATAAAAACCGCCAGATTTTAATGACATTTAAAACAATAACAATGAAATATGACTAATAAAGGTTTCTCGAAAAATGCTATACAATTAGGATGAAACTTTCATATCATATTTAACACAACACAGAAAAAATATAATACTTCCAACGTTATCCGTCCAATTATTTTTATGTGTGGCACTCGAGTAAAAAAGATGACTAGAAATCTCCATTGTTGCATGTAATGTGGATAGGAAATGCATAAAATCACTACAATCTCATTTAAATGACCTCGCCTACTTTCCTTGGTGCCTTACAGCATTATGATTCCATTATAAAACCATTAGTTAGATAGCTCTGCAGTTCTGTAGTCCCTTTCGAAATTGAGGTTTGCATTTTGAGGTGGAATCAAGAGAGCCGAGTGTCATTGCGTGGAAACTTTTATATTTTCACAAGTATGTAAGCAAAGCTCTCTGATTATTTAAGCAAAGGTATTGAGAGATTAACGTTTCAAACATGTTTTTATATACAACTAGCCTTTGCCCGCGACGTCCTTCGCGTGGTTTAATACTAATGGAATTTGGAAAAGCGGTTTAGTAGGCAGTTCGAGTAAAGTTTTGATTTTTCACCCCTATTTCAACCCATTTTTTCGCTTAAAAACGCAGCGAAGAAGAGGCCTTCTGTGCTTACCTAAAGTTTATCTCCATACAAAGTTTCATTAAAATCGTTTTAGTAGTTTAAACATAAAAGCAAACATACAGACAGAGTTACTTTCGCAAAATATTAGTATGGAGTATAAATTAAGCAATCAAAATGTGCAAAGACAAAAAAGTGATGAAGGTTAGTATTTGTATCACAGCTCCACCGTCCATGAAGCGATAGTGAGGATTAATGATTCGGCTTTGTCATACATTGTTTACCGCCTATTAACAGGTTTGATTCAGGATTGATTCAGCTAAGCAGATAATTTGTCGGATTTTGTAATTATTTTTATTCAACTCTTTATTAAGGCACTCCAACAATACACATACAAACATAACGAACACAAAACTACAGAACACACAAGACATGTATGTGAATAAATGTAACACTAATAGAATTTTCCCAAAAATTTAAATACCGTTTTCCGTATTTTAAGGTCATTCATGATATTTTACTAATACTAGCCTAATACAGCATAATTTAAACAAAATTAAACATTTTTTTTTACCGTTATAACAATAGCAGCACGTTCATATAACACTGACTTGTGAAATATTACTCCGCAAAAATCACGATTCCGACATTTCAAGTATCGTTTATGGGCTAAGCTTGGCATTTGTACACATTCCTTATGAGTCTCCTACAAGTTCACTTGCACTATACTGTATTCAACTTTGGAATCTAATCGAATTTTCAAAATTTGATTTAAATATCTATTAAATCGTTTGGTGCATACTTAGGTATACCAAATCAATATCATACACATATATTTCATACTTTGATGACGTAATGAAAGTAAATAATTACATTTATTTTTCAATTAATTATTTAAACTACACTTATTTTATAATAATTCATTAATTTTATTTACTATATCAAACAAATCGCACTGTTGGTACGTATCCAGAAGAGCATTAAGCGCAGTCAGAACTCGGGGTATGGATGAGTGGGCTCTTACATATTCCTGGTTTTACGTTAAGAAGTTACGTCAAAACTCCTTTAAAATTTAGTTTTTTCTAAGTCGATAATTAGTTTAAGAAAACGTGACTCGAAACATTATACAAATATGAGACAATAGATAATTACAAAACAAAGCCAATAAGGAACCGCTTATCTGGTTAGCCGCAGGTGTCAATAAATTATTTTATTCACATTATCATAGTAATTAAAACGTAATTGCTATGAATGAATTCAATTCACTTTCGCTTGTCATTGTTTGGGGTAACGAAATGTATTGACCTTGAGCTTTTTGTACCCATTGTCAGTAATTGTGGACAGTTTATCAGTAAAATAACTGACATTCTGTATTAACAAACACTGACTTATGACACAGATGCTTACCAAAGTCCAGCTAAACGTGTTTAGATTGACATTTCGCCTCATACAAGCTGCTTAAGAACCTTCACGGACTTCATAGGAAGCTATTGCAAGGCTCGATGTGAAATATTATGTTTGTTAAAGGACTCTGATCAATACGACTTAGGACATGAAGAGCTTACCAATTCCTTAAGAGCAACGAGCCCCCAGGCTGTGAGTGTCTTTGTATGTCCATGTAAAGTACATACATCGTTCGTATCGATGAGAATACGATGAACAAAATATCGTCTAACTAAATTAACTATCAACAAATTTAAAATGCTTATAAAGAGTATCTTGTTGTAAAAGTATACTATACAATATAATATTTAGAAAACAAAGATCCTTGGAATGTATCAGCAATAGCTCAGCATCGGGACGATAACTTCTTGAGTAATCAATGCTTTTGTAAGTAACATCTTTATTTTAAAAGAACAGCGAGGTCCAGGTTCAAAGTACATAACTGCCTTCCGAAGTGGTGATGTGAAAAATTACTATTCGAAATCTTTACAAAGAACTACATGAGTAAACATATTTCGTTTTATAAAAACGTACAAAATTATGGGACAACATTTTCTTAGGGTCCTTTTTCCTCGTCTAAAAATAACGTTCTGATATCTCTAGAAGGTTTTTGGAATTACGACACCCGTTTTATCTAAAACACATAATACAATAGGATCATGAATAGCGCCCACACACCGCATTGCTCATTCGCACGCTGAGCGTCAAACGAAAGTGAAAACGACGCGACGTTTAATTAATTACATCTGCAAAATTAAGTTCAAAACTTCTATGAGCGATCGCGCAACACTTTCATTACTTATGCACAAGTGCGTCAAGTATTACGTTATCTCATCATTTACAAACAGCATTGTGAAGGTCTGGGAAGATAGCGAGATTGTGAAAAAAAAAATTCGATCATACTTTCATCTTTCTCACTTTTGTCTTGCTTTCACAGTTGATGTTATGAATGTTGTGTAATACACGATTCTATGGAAATTTAATTTTAAGTTTATTATATGGCGTTGATGGATTAGTTCAACTGTTACAAAATCGTTACTTGCCCTTGATGGATGAGTGTTCTTTGGTATTAAGTAAGAATTATTTTATTAAAACATGTATTTTTAAAGAATAGTAGCGAATAATTCCTCAGGAAAATACTTAATTTGGCAAATCTTCGGAATTGATTAGTTATTCCATTGTTTTATTTATTAAGGGTAAAAGGGCTGTGAAAAATGGCTTTCAGCCTTCCTTTGCATATAAATATCTGAGGGATTAAAATGTAAAACAAGACGGAACGACAGCGCTTTCAATTTGATTGTGATAAGTAAATCCCCTGAAGACACGCTTTTACGTAGTTTCACATTATACCCTGAAGTTTAAGAATTATCCTGTAACCAGAAATAAAAGTTGTGTGGCTGACTTATAAAATAGTTTTGTTACCATGGTTACGCATCCTACATGATATTTAAGTGTTATTAATAATTGTGAAACATGTATCTTATCAGGTGTGTTGTAATCTGTTAAATTACAGTTGATGTGTACGTGGTATGTTTGTGAAACTGTACCTTCTAAATCAATTAAGCTTAAGTAAGCTTGCTTATTATACAGTAATTGGTAATTAGTAATTACTCAGTCCCAGTTAATCAGTGCTAACGTGGCGAAAGCACGTCACTCATAAGTAATTTATGTCGTGTTAGAGGTAGTGACTTGAACTAATTTATCATAAACGTTGAATTGTCTTTACGTCGTAATTAAGAGGGCGGTGGGTATATAAGTGCAATTAGACTTTTCTTTTACTGAATGTTACAGTTATTAAAGCGGATGGCGCTAAAAACTCATCCTTGTTATTGGGTCTATCTGGGAATTGTATTTCTTCAATTGTTTTTATTTTGTTTTTATAAATCAAAAATAACTTCATTCATTTATAAGTTACTTATATCTACTGACAGTTACCAAGTCGAGGACGAGAAGAACTGGCAAGAAACTCTCTTAAAAATCTCCAAGTATGTTCTACAGTACGTTTGTAAAGAGCTGCAATTACACCATGCTCATTGCTCAAATGAGAGGAAGAATCTAGTGCATATGAAGAATCTAGGATTAGATCCCAGAACAGATCTGCTTCTATTTTAGATTGAAACAATGGTCTTAAGTCCTAACATAGGCTTTGAAAACGCATACATACATAGTACATTCATTTCTAATAATATTTAAGTGAATTTTAAAGATTTATAATTGTAACTAAAGAGTCCTTTTGAAGACGTTCTTAAGTATTGGTTTTCATACTTCCAATGTGCTACGATTGTGATTTAATCTTTATGCGCACAATCTGGTTATTGCAACAATGTATTGTATACATGTCATATAGCAATAACTATGTGTCGCAATAAAACATTTAATACACAATATCAATAAATTGTGTGTAATAAAATTTTACACGGCCTTTTGAATTGTTAAACTGATTCATTATAAAAGTTTTCAAATAAAAGGTGATTTATTTCAAGTGCTATATATGATATTAGCGATAAATATAAACGAAGCCGCAATAAATAGGTAGTATTAACAGAAATAAGAACTAAACAATGCACGGAGGTGAACGTTTACCTCGAGTTTGATTGATAGGTACAAAATGTATGTAATATCATTGTTATATTTTATAATCATTTACGCGACCTTACAGCTGGCCTCACGTACAAATCACGAGATTTGGAAAACGACTTTGTTAGGTATATGTGATTTTGATGGCCTACATTGTAAACCACAGATTCTAAATTCTTCCTGTCAGTGAGTTATCAAAGACAATTCGCTCAAGATTTTTTTAAAATATGGAATGCATACATTTGTTTCCCAGGTTTGGTGCAGTCTGTGCCAAAAAGAGATAATTTTATCGATGTAAAGGTAACAAGCAATTGTCAGCGATGCTTTTCATACAATAAATCTTAATCACTTAAGCTAAATGAAGGCAAGGGAAACTATTCATCATCCCGTTTCCAAAACGAAAATAATTTAATAGCGGAACTAGAAGATAAATGATCTATATACTGTTATTAATGGAACAAGCATTGCTATTGTTGATGGCTCATGTTATTACTTGAATAATGACGAATTTGTCAAGCGATTTTACTAAGAATTCCTTACTAGCAAGGTAAGTAAACTGTCGAGATACAAAATAATTAAGAACATCATTGTTCGGTCCAAGGAGGAATTTCTAACCATCGTGACGAAGCGAGAAATTTGTATAATATATAATATACCTACATACAATCTCAGTATTGATTTTATGAATGTTATTTTATTAAGATTTTTGTTAACGAAAATTTACTCTGATTCGCTGTTCGCTCTCATTATTAATTATATTATGACATATTTTATTTTTAAGACTAATAGTCTTACCTTAGCTATTAACAGTGTCTGGACGCCCACTACCCCGTTCACATTAAATTCATTATTTTATTGTTTTGTTTGTTTGCATTTGAGTTTTATTGAAGATAACAAGTGTTGGCCAGATTTTCCGAATAAAGTTAACTAAAAAAAGAGTATATGACTTGTGTTTCATCGATTCTCAACTCTAAACACACAGTCGCGGTTAACTAATAATAATTTAAATTAACGCGAACGAAAATGTCGTATGAAAATATGAGTGTGGTATGTCTGTCTGAAGGTACACATGAAAGTAAACAGCTGCCTGCACCTTTCGTCTTCCGGGCAGGTGAACCAACACCCGTATATGAGTCATTTACTTTTGAACCACCAAATCATTCGCTTATTAAAACAGATGCTTTCTATCCCAACATCGGTTAATTCATAATGCTTCATATACTTCTATTTGACTATAAGAACATAAGTTTTAAAATACATTATTCTATACACGGTTCAATTATGATTTATATTAGAAGGAAGTGTTTGCACCAAGGTGGTCCGCCTCTCACTCGTCCACACCTATCAGAACCGGTACTTGACAATAAAGTTTTTGTTTTGTGTTAGATTATAAAGAATTTTTCGTAATAGGAAAACTTAAAAGACATACAGATGACAACAACAGATGCCCTTGTAATTAATAACTACCCTCAAAATTTCTATAACGGCATCCTTCAGTAGGTGTTGTAAAGATAATGACCGCTCAGCTACCGTTCACGGCCTCTCAGATTTCTCCGACACAATGGCTATCCTCATTGATAAACCACAAGTGGGTCGCTCTGAATGATACTTTTAGTTCATGTAACGGTGGTTTAGGTTCAAAGGTTGTTTATACACTTTCGTCAAAATTTGGTATGTTTCGAGTTTAAAACCGATATTATACAACTAACGCGTGTCTGTTTCGTCGACTCTATGGGTTTTCTCTTACATATCTTAGGAACTTAGTCAACTAACTAAGAATAATATATTATAATAATATAGGTAACACTAAAGATATAACATTAAATATATTATTTGGAACCCCATTCTGTCTAATTATAGAATTATTTATTCACACTTTATTGCACTTAAATATAGAAAGAGATGATGTTAATAGCTGTTACATATAACAACCTCAAATCAAAAATCTTCCAGGCATATATTATAAATTTACCAATTATGTATGTTTAGTTGCTAAGTTTGTTTCTTTCTCTCTTAACTTAGACATACTTTAATTTATCCGTATTCTATTTTTATGATACAAAAACTTCCGTAAATTATTGATTAATTAAAAAAAATATTTTGATTCATCTTAAAAGATGTTTGCGGTTATATATAAATTTTCGTACCTATACAAGGCATCTTTCTGACGGAGTGGCATTTACTAAATAACTATTTGCATTAAATGTTAAAACAAATTTGATAGATTAATTCGATAAGGCATCTGCAATCCACTTCATTATCGGAACTATTACGTAAGTTGTTCGATGGACTTCTGTACTAGAAAATACAGAGAAATATTACACAAGATTTATATAAGATCTTTTTATCTCTTCTTGTGTAATTTAATTATCAATGGGCGTGACAATATTTTTTACAAATATATTTTTTAAATATTCTTTAATATTGAATACGTGGTAATAAGGTGATAAATTTTCTCTTACAATCTGCTTCTAAAAATAACTTAATTAAGGTTAAGTATTCGTTTTGGATGTTTTTATCTATTGGTGCAAATTGCTGTATAACTTTTGCATACACGGTAACAGAAGCCTGTTTATGATAAACTAGAAGCTTTTGCCCGCGATCTCGTCCGCGTGGTTCAAATCCAAAAATATTTTAGAAAATTCGGTTTGTATATGGCAGTTCTGGTGAAATTTTTATACAAAATTTTATGGAATGATTCAACCTTTTATAACCTTCACTAAAGTTTAATCTACATATCTTCATACCAAATTTCATCGAAATCGGTTCGCGTTTAAGCGTAAAAGCGTAAAATATATGCATACATACGGACATAGTAACTTTCACATTTATAATATTAATATGGATAGAGTATTATTTGTCGTTAAACTTTTGTATTTTTATTGTAACCTATTGTTACTGATTACCGATTAACAATTTAGAGGCGAAAGAAAATTGTAATAAATAGCACAATAAAAATAAATAAGTATTATTCATAACAAAAGCGGAACTATTCAAACGTCCAGATTAAACGAACTAGATTAGATCGTTTAAAAATCGCTTTCTTATCAGGCTTCATCGGTTTTCCATGTCCAATTTGCATTTTCAAGTCTATTTACTGAATTGTCATAGTGTTCCGGAATAGAATCTGGTGCAGATTATTGTACCGAGACAATATTAGCTTTCTATACTTTCTTTAGGTATTTGTTGATAATGTGTTATTTGAAGGTGTTATACACTATTCAATTAACACTTTTGGGCCTGTATACAGGATCTTTAGATGCGCAGGGGACGCAATTTTATTTTTGGGACGTGCAATGGTCCATAGAAACTTAACTTTTCATCTTCCCGTAGATTGTTATTTGTGTATAAAATATGTAGGTATCTTAATATTTTATTATGTTTTGGGAAGTGTCTATTTTGTTTCCTTGAGAGAATATTCTGTCTATATTACAATATAGACTTATAAAGTAAGTATATAATAAGTGTTTATATAATAGTGTAAGAGCGATCGAAAACGGGGTAAAATTGTATACAAAATGATTACCGGTGGTCCGTTTTAATGAATTTCCAGCGATGAAACAATTGTGTGGTCGATGCGAATAATAGACCTAAGTAAAAGATATCATTTCACTGACAAGATAACGGTACACTTTATTGATAGCAGCGCTGGCTGTAATAAATTATTTTGCAATATAACGAAGCCGCGTCTGACCTAATGGAAGCTTAATAAATTTATAAGTGTCATTTCATTATACTATTAAGTAAATCTAAATTTCCACTTAGTTATTAAGTTAGTTAAGAAAGTTTTAAATATTCAAAAAAATATATCTTCCAAATAAGCATCGTTCTGTGGGCGTATTTGGAACAAAAAGTCCTAACATACAATATTTTTCTAAAATATATGTTTACTACTAATGTAATAATAGTTTCAAGTTCCCATATAATTGTTTTATGTGTATACCTTGCCTTATTATCTTATAAGTTTATTGTTTTTTATATATATTTAGCACATAAGATGTTTGGGGACAGATGTAATAAATTAGTAATCAGTATTCCAAGTTAATGCGAATTTAATTAAAAGTTGTTAATGATTCTGGTATATTGTTTGTGGGGGTCCAAAAATCTGTGAATTTTATTAGTTTTCTCTTATTGATACATCGCAATGTTAAAATGTTATACTGTTATTAAAATTGGTTTAATAAATTAGTTGTGATTGTAGACAATATTGTCTCTTACTTGCGTATTTCGAATGTTGAGGTTAATAAAATGTCATAAAACCATGTTTATATCAGTCAAAGAAGATATTTATTCGGGTATAGACATGGGAAGGCGTGTATTCAATAAAAAAATAACAATAAACTAAAAATGAGAACACCAAAATACGGAAATGCGAACAATGCAATTTACTTTCTTCTATTTGTTATGTGTCTATTCTTCAATGGAGCGATTTGACGCTCCGATGAACGTAAGAATGGCTTTCCGAATGATGAATGAAATTTTCATGTTATCGTATGTAACACAATTACATGATTAATTTCACAGATAATAATACTGGACAATACCACAGATTATATATTAATGAAAAAAAAACGAGGTCCATATGTTAAAACATCGAATACAAAACTAAAATATATGAGAATAAAAACAATAATATGGTTAAGTGAAGTATTTCAAATGAAGAACGAGCATTTAATGTGTGTATTAGTGTGTGTGCTGTGGGAGTGAATAAGTGAGAGGGATTCTTTGTTGATCTCTTGTTTGATTGTTATTTTATGACTTTATATGTCCAAGCACATTTCGTTACGGGCAGTGACAACACTTGAGAGCTTTTACAAAAACACTTTATTAGGTTTGTTGTTAATAGTATTTTACAATGTATGTGTTTCGAAGTTCTATCAGGAATGCTTCTTGAGTGGAAAGGATAACGTATATAAAGGATAGAATTTGTGGTAGGGGTTGTCTGTGGGGAATAAACAATAAAGACTTATATCTAATTATAATTATGCTTAAAAGGGTTTATTATATATATAGGTCCTCGCTGCGCGTCGCAAAACGGAGTTCTGTCCGTAGCTAGTGCTTGCATAGGGGTCATGCACATTTAAATGTTGTTATGTGCCGATCAGATTGTAGAAATTAACAGATATAATATGTCAGTAAAAGTCAAACTGAAGGTCAGAAGTCACAAATTTCTATAAAGCGAAATGTACTCGACGTTTGGAGCACGAGAACAAATGGTTTTGCTCGTCTACTAATTGATGTTTAATATTTCACATAGAACAATGGATGTTTATTGTTACAAGACAATTTAGAAAGCTCGGTTTACGTAGAAATTGAATTGTGTTAACTGTTGTACTATGTTTTACAATTAGAGACATTAAGTGGTGCGTGAAATTGACTTTATATTTCGAACGTTTTTTTTAAAATTGGAAACAGAATTCACAACTTCGTCAATATATTTTAGATACAATTTAAAAAGTATGTATTTTCGTTATTGCAACAATATATAGTGCTGTATACACATATTACATAATATATTTTTTAATATATGTATATGTATATTATGTATCTAAAGGTACGTATTTTACATAAATTAACACAAATATTACCTATAGGTTCTTGCTTTTTAAAATACTTTAATAATGTGTTAAAATGAAACGATCTAATTTGCATTGAAAAAAACTTTAAACTTAACTTTAAAAAAAAACCAAAACCGACGAATAATGTACGAATTATTTAGATTACCGCAAACCTTTACTGAACTACGTGTCATAAACAACC
The DNA here is from genome assembly GCA_951799465.1 of Leptophobia aripa. Lineage (NCBI taxonomy): Eukaryota > Metazoa > Arthropoda > Insecta > Lepidoptera > Pieridae > Leptophobia > Leptophobia aripa. The sequence continues at coordinate 6,183,535 of OX637268.1, read as the reverse complement.
GGTAAATTATACATTGTGCTTGAAGTTAATAGTGTTTGCCGCGAATTGTTCAATGGATTATTAAATTCACACAAATTGCAACTCTATTATCGATATTCAGATCAACTTTCACTGTGCCTAAAAATTCAAATAGAATTCTAATAACGAAATTCTTTATGTCTATCCCAATACCTAGTATTACATAAAGATGAAATTAATAACGAAGGCACCACGACTGTATGCTATCAAGAATACTGATAAGAAGGATTAACTGATAAGCTCTTCTTTTCTGAATCTTTATACAAGACGATTATAACTAAAGATCCTGACTTAAATACTAGCGCTAAGGGATATTTAAAGCTCCATAAAGTTAGAGACTGGATAACCCAACATGTGACGGACCGACTAAGAAAATTGTACACCACATATTTTAGACCAAAAAACTAATGACAGCTAAATAAGGAAGGAGAAGAAGAGAAGAGCCGCTTAAGAAGTTTCGCATTTTATGTTGTAAAAAAAATAACAAAATAATTGACTCATAAAGAACTTTTTAAACTTGACTTTAATCAAATCAACACCTACACTTAATCGTTACTGTTGCGGTGTAATGAAGACAGGTGTTTAATCGAACTTAGGCAGACTAATTGCATTTTGACTGCAATGCAGATGCAGTCTTTTGGTACATGTGGTACTAACAGGTACAATATAAACTTGGATTAAGTTTTTCCAACGTTTGATGTAAGAGTTTACACGAAATAATAAAGTAGCTACAGCCAACTGATTATTTATTTGAGATATTTTGGTTGAAACGATAAATATTATTTACCATTTGAGGAATCCTTTATAGTGAGTATTTTTATTTTATATTTAATCAGTAGATTTATTGCAAAAGCTATTTTCTATATAATTTAGTACAATTATTAAGGTTTAAATTTGAGTGAATGTTTAGATTCTAATTATTCTGTAACTGTACTGTAACGGCCGGGTTTTATATAATCAAACAAACAAATCGGTTCAAATATTTACAATATTTTCCGTATTAATTTATAGGACTTATAAAATAGTAACAATTATAAAAAGATACTATACATATTATAAAGTTTAATTAATAACTAGAGTTTTATTTAGATTTAAATAGTTAATATCTATTGGTACGAGAATCGGCAAACTGACCTCAGCCTCAAGTACTTTTAAAACTTTCTCCTACGTAAAATTGAAATGTTCTTCGCAATTTATTGGCGGCGCTTGAATATTTTTACGAGACCATAACATGTGTAATTCCAGCCTTGACATACTCTCACATTATGTTTCGTATCGTGTTGTTCTGATAGATTTTTGCCAATATGTGAATTGTACCACCGCGTTCGCACGTGACTTGTCATAATGTGAAGTGCTAATAGTAAAAACCTTCGAGTGAACTCACTAGTGATATTGTTTAGTGTATAACACAGCCTTTTATGTTTAAACTTATAAAATTGTTACCTTTTATGTACTATTAGTAGCTTTTGGCCGCGACTTCGTCCGCGCGCTCTGGTGAAATTTTAACACAAACTTTTATGCCCTATTTCAAATATTTATCCCTTTTTTCGCAATAAAAATCCTTTGTCCTTCTCTAAAGTTTAGCCTTTCAATGTCAAATTTCATCGAAATCGGTTCAGTAGTTTAAGTGTTAAAGAGTGTGATGCATATTTCGCGATAAAAATGAGGACACATTTCATATTGGAATAGTAAGACCAAAGACAAAAATGTTACAAAAATACACACCAATTACATTAGAACTTAAAATTATGGTGAAACACCTGTTTATTTACATATAATAAAACAAATAAAACACAGTCAAAACAACTCACAACGTATTTGCTGACGGTACCGGGTATCGAACCTGGGAATCTGTGTACTGCAGTCCTGAATGTTTATGGCTATATAATAAATGTATAATCTCCGTAATAGTCTTGATACTTGAGTTTTTGATAGCTGAATCTACTTTGTCTATTGCACAACGGTATTGCGCTCACATTATGTTTACGGTACAGTTACATACTACAGCGCTCTATTAAGATAAAATTATTAAGCGTTTGCGCAGATTTTAACCTACATTATGCTTGCATAATGCGAGTTTTGATACTTTAATTGAATTCACTTCCGTATTCGAAAGGAAGTTTCGATCTTTTTGAACAATTCATCGATGGTAATTTTCACTTAACTTCCTGATGTAATCATTGTTATGTAATTAAGATCGGCGAAGCGTTTGAATACAGCAATTCCTAAAAAAATCAAATACACACTTTGATTTATACTGGGCGGAAGATTTTGTCACTGCCAGCCTAATTAAAACACTTAACTAAGAGTGAAATTCTCATGTCAGGTGAGCAATTGGGTTTTTCATTTTATATGCTCTATTAACAGAGTTGTAATAATACAAAAGTATTATAATGATGAAGTATAATACTCTTTTATTATTACGACACTTGTATTATTATATGGATAAGTGAAATAATGAACAAGTAGTATAGTATAATGAAAATAAACAATAGACATTGAACAATCGCAAAAAAATAACTTGTTACAAAATTTTACTGAGCTTTTTTTATGTTATCGTGTTATTGCTATTTTATTTTTATTGTCGGAGATTGCGTGCGTTTTCCTCCGTATTTTTTCATCGGCATCGCGTGAGGTACTAAACGTTTGCATATAATTATCTTGAAACTTTGTAAAAATACCGTAACTTCAGCTACTTGTCTAACATTTTTATTGTGAACGCTTCTGACAGCTATCTGTGGTCTCGTTTAGGTTTTATTAGTGTTTGACTGTGATCTAGTTAAGACGTAGTATATATTGTTTATTTAGAATCTATTTGTAAATAACAATTGTGAAAGCCAGGAGCGCAATAAATGTAATCGATTGGTCGGCTGGTTTAGTGACCAAAATCAAAAGAAATCAAATAAAGATAAAATCTGAAATTTAAAGAATAAAAAGTCAAATATCGCGACAGCATATATTTCGATGTCCTCACACCGTACACGTTGTCGGCTCGTGATGTACAGAGCCGAACTATATATCATTTACAAAGATTATATTCAAGTAAGATATAAATTTGCAATGAAACACCCCGGGCTGCAGACGTGCAGGTAGAGCCTATCACTTCGGTAAAAATGTTAACCCTTGCCTTCAAGACCGCAAACTTTTCTACTTCGTTTATGTAATTAGTTCGGAGTTGAGTGATAAATTTTGATTCAGAACTTACTTACTGTGCTACAAGGAATGCTATGCTAAGAGTGGTAAGTTGTGGAAAAATGCATGCAAAAAGTATTCAATAATTTATTCACTATTGTTTTTACCCCTCCAAAAAAATCGATAAAAATCCAAATAGTGTTTATTGACGACAACAGTATTTAAATGATTTTCTAAAATTAAAACTCTCATAAATTTAACATAATCTCTATTTATATACATAAAAATCGTTTATGTATATAATATTTTCAAGGCTAATTTTGATGAAGTGCGTTTAATCACAAGTAAATAATTTGTGCACTCCGCATCGAGACAAACGCATTATATGTAACTCATCGGTCTATTTACCAAGTGGGCTAACATAACAATAGCCAATTAAACTGCGTATGTGCCTGTTACATTAAACAGGTGATACGCTTGAAACATACTAAATTAACATCTTATTAACTAAAATGTTAGATTTCGTCCTTGGGATATTAAGTAAGCAATATATTTCCACTGATCTAAGTATATATATAAATATGTATTTGTATCGTGCTGTCTAGTACAGAGATGGAAACCAAAAAAGAGAAACGAAGTTCGGTCTGATTAAAGGTTTTACAACAGCGTCGAGGAATATATTTAGCATGGCTGTGATGCAAGTTAAAAAAATATTGCAAAATTATGAAAATTATTCATATAATCATTTGTATATTATGTATATCATTTATATCCGAGCCTGTATATTAGAAGCTAGCTGCCTACTTTGAATCAATAAACCGTCCATGACGTACAAGTAATTTCATGTGTTGAAATAAGGAAATATAACATTTTTTAAGTTTAAATTTACATTGAAAACTCCTTGACTAATCCTGGTCATAATATGATACAACCTTCTGATAGAACCGATAAAACAAAACTGTTTTAATATATTTGTTGTGTGAATCCTTGACAGGATTCAAAATTTATAAGCCAACATATTAGAGTTATCATATTTTTTTCCTTCAAGCTTTGCATTTTTTGACTTAGCTTTGGATTTAAATGACGATCTGTTCTCGTTATCATTCGTTTTACTTAGAAATTCTTTTCGCCGTCTATCACAGTACAAAACATAAACTGACAAAAAGCGAATTAGCGTATCAAGTATTTTATAATTAATTAATTTGCCTACATTTAACATTAAATTGTACAATTAAAAGCAATTAACAGTTTCGTGACCGTTACGCTTTATCGCGTCGATAAGTGCTGTTTCCTGTAGATAATCACTTTTTTTGCTAATTACGTCTCAATTTAACATTTTACACTACCTACAGGTTGGTCACGTACTATATTCATTTAGTTGGAGGTTCTGGGTGAAAAAAAATCGGTAAATAAATAAACATAAAAGCACAGTTTAGCAAGCTACAATTTAAATCGCACGTTATATACTCTTGGTAAAACAAGCTTGCTGTTAAATAATATTTAGAGGTCAAATATACTTTAAATGTGTCAGCAATAGCTCAACATCGCGACAGTTTAACTTTTGAGTAAGCCTTAAATGCTTTTGTTATTTGAATTAGTCATGTAAATAACATATTTTTATATGAAATGTTTGTTTTAAAAGAGCTTCTTGCCGGTTCATCTCGTTAGATTCTTCCGAACCGGTAGTAGCGGAAATATTGACGATTACAAAGTGTTAAAGACGTACTTGAATAAAGATATTTTGAGTTGGAGTTCCTACAAGAAAATAGCGTACCTTTTCTTAAAAGGCCATCAACGGATCACTTGCTTCCAGCCAAAAGTTGGCGTCAACATAACCTGTATGGTGTGCCTCCTGCGTGTTTGTGCTCTATTCTATAAAAATACTACTAGTACAATACAACGATCATATTCGTTGCAAGTTACTAGTTGTAAGTAAATTCACAAATGAGGTTACGCATCCGCCGCACATAGTTATTATTATCGTCTATAATAAATTATATTATTTCGTTATGAATTAACTGTTTGAGATGAGTATTCTATTTGCAAATAAAGCGCTGTTGCTTATCACCGGTCTACCACATACCTAGCTTTAATTAAGGACGTCGAGCTTGCAAGTTGGCACTTTTATTTGTGGTATAGAGCACAATAATATAGCGATTTCTTCAAAATAATTATAAGGTGGTTAAATTACTAATTTATTTCGTGAAAGCATTCAAGTATAACATATGCAAGCAGCAAGACCCTTTTATTAAAACCGTTTGTATACATCATTTTCTAACATCACAAAAGTGTCTATTTTTAGACTTCAGATTTATTTACAGTAATATTTAAACTTAGTTCAGATTTTTTCCCCTGAAATATCTGTAATACCTTAAATCTCATCGCCTGCAATCAAAGTGCAATTTCATTTAGAGATATGCATTTATTAAAAAAATAATAACTGAATTGTTATAAACAATTAAACTTTCTGTTCGTGTAATGTAGAAACAAATTAGCGATTTGAAATTGTTGTATAATTAATGTATTTTATTAAATCCTGCCAGCCTATCACTTAGACCACACATCATTTTTTATTTGCTTCTACCGGTCGCGTTACGGTGATCCGGTACTAATGGCGCTTCGCATTGGGCATTATTAACACTGACCTATAACTGCTAGCTATAATTAATTGCTACTCTGCTCCTTCCGCTTTTTTATCATCAAATTTGATAGAATATATACTAACTACAGTTCTAAGAACAGAGTATAAACGGAAACGTCTAATTAATGCAGATTAACTATATATATATAAATATCTAATTAATGTATTCGAATATTGACTGTAATATTTTAAATATTTACAATACTTAAAATCAGTGTAATACAAAAAAAAGTATAGAAAAATAAATTGTGGGTTGTCTGGAAGAGATCGCTTATTAGCGTAAGGCCGCCCGTTGCTCTTATATGTTCTAACATCTGTTAATGTGTTTAAGTGCGATAAAGTGTTAAATAAATAAATAAATATAACAGAGAAAAATTCCGCTTTTATACTGATTTATTGTGTAAATAAATTTAAATATCGTAAGAGTAGTTCTATTTTTCAAAATGGGAAGAGTTCGTGTTTATAAGAAATTTAGAATCTATTTCTATTTAGAAAATGGGTGTAACATTAAATTCACAATAATATATACATATATTCTGTATATTATTAATACTGTTTCATCGTATATATCATTTGTAGTTGTGATATAGCGGAACGTGAGAAAAACTGATGTCGTAAAAAAGTTTAAAACGTGATTGTAATAAAATTTAATAGAAGCGCGGCGCACGCGCAGTTACGTTATATCGAGTGAGATAATTTGTAGTGGACACGTAGCGTCATTTGATGCGCGTTTACAAAATATTTTACTATTCACGGAACATCTTATAATTTGTATTTAACGACCCTAATCATCATTATTTAATAATTTTTCTATTAGAAAATATCTTATAAATATCTATGTGATACAAGTCTTGCCACTATTATAAACTTCAAAATGTGTGTTTTAGTTCGTTATTATTATATATTGACCCACTAAAAAGAACTCTAAGGATTGCTGTGACTATCTAATTGCATCTAAAAAAATAAATTTATCTAAAAAATCGAATAATATCAAAATCCGATATACAGTTTGACAGAGGATGCTAACTAAAGTATAGATTCAGTAAGTCAGGACTATAATTTAATTAAAAATGTAATAACATAAAGTTCATTCTAATGACGATATGTACGCCTCTACGTCACGTACGTACATCAGTAAATAAATTAAACAGAGTGAAACAAAAGCTTTTGGGAATGCAATTGCTCCAGCTTGGCCTTGCTCCAAAATATTAAGTTAGGATCATCATCAAAAAAAAAAACAACGAAGTTTGTTTCTTGCCTGCTTAGGTTGGTCTCGTACGCACAGTCGTAGTCATTCATATTTAAGACGATACAAAATGGTCTATGTTAGAAATATTAGACACGGGAAGTATTACCGTCAAACACGGGTATAGCTCTGAATAATGTATGGTATCATTTCATTCAATAGTTCTGTAGTTGTATTGCCTAACGATGTAATTCTAAATAGGCATAAGTCGTGTTGGACATAACGCGTTTCTCCATACTAGAAAGCGGCGCTGCACGGTGACTGCTAATGCAGTTTTTAGTTTGTTTTTCGTTCCGGTATTGACACCCTTCGGTCTAGTGACCCAGATACAATATGGATATTTTCAAATGTTAACAGACATTTATAACACCACATTGTCAATGTAGACACACGTCTCTAATGAGTCGACACAGTTACTTTAGTTAAGAAAGTACCTAGTTCAGTAATACCATGATAATAATTAAGGTTCTAAGGAACTTGTAATGGGCTATACAATTCTATAATTTTACAGTAAAAAATATTGGATTTTTATATAAGATGGGCATATACAAGCCCAGGGGGCGGCGTGTTTACATTGTTTTATTTCAATTTACACTAATTTAAAAAGTATATTTATTATACTAGCTGATCCCGACAAACGTCGGTTTGCCAAAAAAAACATGTCTCTTGAAATAGATGTTGGCCGATTCTCAGACCTACTATTGAGTAGGTCAGAAAATTTCAGGAGAATCGGTCAACCCGTTAGGAGTAAGGGAACGAAAACTGTGACACGAGAATTTTATATATTAGATTTATATTACAAATTGTATATTCATTCAAACTCAAAATATCTTTATTCAATTAGTTCTTTATAAAGACACTTTTGAATCGTCAATTTTTACACTCGAAAACTCAAACGGAAACTCGATAGCTTCTCTTTGTTACTTACATTCCCAATTATATAAAATAACAAAAAAAATATCATTTTATCTTTAACATTAACACATAATTCAATTATACATAAGGTTTATTAGGTAAACCGTACCTTTAAGTAGGTTAATTAAGTGTATAAATATGTTTAAAAGTAGAACTCAGCTGTTCAATATTATTTGACTTTCTGTACTAAACCTATATACACGTGAAAGTTAGGTTCCGTAAAGTAAATTTTAGATATTTACTCTCAGGTATTATTTATCGCTTTGCTCGTGTGTTTGGTTTACTTAATTGACTTTAAACTAAGTCATATTAAAATAAATTTAAATTTTGTTCGGCAATATTTGGGTGTAGTTCTTTCATTTGTCAAGAACATTTTTAGTAGTTGATTGTTTGTTCCCAAGTAATAATAATAAGTAGTATATCCCTTTAAAATTGTTATGAAACACAATGACATTTTAAAAATATGTTATGTAAAATAACATTGTTAATACATATTATTAAACTCTGGATGCGTTTACAAACTCGTAGATATCTGAAAATTGTAGTATGAATCAATTTTTATTACAAATTATGAATTAAATCTTGGATAATTAGTAAAAAAAAATGTTTTTCACGGTTGAAATATAATCACAATTGCAATTATGTCGTTGTGATGTATAATTTCGTTCCTATAAATTCATACGTAGTCCGAAGCCTGAATCAAATTCAAATCACATCAACCAAAATCCAAGTCACAAAACGAAATTTTTTAAAGTCACAATAAATACGTAAAGACCCTTTAAGACTGCATTTATGCAAACATTAGCTCTTAGTTAATAATAATTATTAACGCAGTATGACAAGGCATACATTTTTTTGTAAGGTATTGTGCAACACGCTCCCATCCGTAGACAGGTCGTTGACCCCGCTTCCTACAAACTCTATGTTTCCCACACAGGTGTTTTCTTGGTACTTGTTAGTGGTAAAACTATGCAAACTTGAACAATTATTGTGGTTCACCAAAGGTATTCGTTTTTCTATACTAACGGATCATTAGGCACCCGTTCACAATTCATGTTTTGTGAAATAATTTTAATTATAAATGTATAATATTATAATTAAACTGTACATAAATTTTGGGTTTTAAAATATTTTTATATTAAGATAACTAAAACCTTATTTTTGATCATTTTTGTATATGGCGTGAAGACTACCGCTTTCTTTATGAATGCCGCTGGCATACCTGTTCTATGAAAATTGATCACTTTTTAAAGTATGGTACAATAGCATACAAATGCTTAAGCTTATTAAGATTTGTAAGTACTTATTTAACTTTTTTTTACAGAAAAATGTCTCGGTGGAAGGGTAAAGTGAGGTAGCCGGCAGATGGCAGCTGTCAGTGCGGCGATGTTCCGGCCCGGGGGCGCTCTTGACCCCCCATGCTACGCGTCACAAAGGGTACGTAGTTTGATACTGATCCGCTAGATGGCGCATAAAAAACGAGCTAATTAGAGTTTTTATATATATAATATAAATAAAAATATATAAATATATTATATATAATTTATATATTTAATAATTGCAAAACTTTTTAAATTCTATCAAATTTAAAATTACCCTCATGAAATCAAAACAAATGATTTATAGGTTATTAAAATGACAAGTGACTACAATTATCTTTCTATAACGACTATTATTTCTAGGTAGGACAAAATGATAAACATAGGTTATGCAATCAAAAATATTTGTATGCCCAATTAATTATGTGCGAATATTATTGTTGGCATTGTAATGATTATGCGAGAACACGTGCGTGTAATCGCTTGTGGCGTGTCGCCGGTCAAAGCCTGTTCTACGATATTAATGGATTACAAGTATACCTGACCTAAGCATTGGTGTTATGACGTCTTCCCTCATCAACTGTGATACATTGTTTAAATTGGTGTATTCTAACCTAGATAAACTTACCCTTATGAGCCGTCGTTTATTCAAAACCGTACAGTCTTAAGATAAAAAAAGTATTCTATATAAGATCGCGTCGTTTTTCTCTGAACAAAACATATTTATGTGGTTATGTTCAGGAAATGTTGCCTACAAAAAACGTAAGGAAGAAACTTTGTGTAGATACATTTTGAATTGATTTTGAAACATCTATACTTAATAAAAAGTTTTTGCATTAATTCGAACCAACACGGTTTTAAATTAATTTTAAACAAATAATTATTTAAAATTTGAAACAGAAAAAAAAAATTGTTATGTATTGTTATGTCTCTCGGGAAAGTTAAATTTTAATCTAAATTAACGATTAGATCGATGTATCCCTTCGCCTATAAATGGGAAAAGTGAGTGGCATCGTGGGAATTTACATTGGTCTATGAAAGTAAATGTGTAATGGAAGAAAAGTGAAAATTCACTTGCATTACCACTTTACTAGTTATTTACGCCCAAGATATTCTGCAACTGTGTAGATATCGAGAATTAATTGTATGATGATTGCTGCAGTGGCTGTGCCGGACGAGTTACTTGACTTAAAGTCAAAGTAATTAAGAATAATTTTTTAACTGTAAATTATATTTCTTTTAAATACAAGTCACCAACCATTACAGGTATTTAAAACAATTCAAATAACTTATAAAATATTATTATACATTATATGACACATTGAACCGTGACTTAGGAATTTACAAGCTATGCTGCGTACAAAACGTTGCGACCCTAAGCGACCTTATTTAGTGAATCTCATGTATCCGCTTGGCGCAGCGAAGGTACAAAAATTAACTAAGGGTAGACAAAGTACAGAATACACTCAGTATCAAACATAATAATACATATAGAATTTGCTACAGCTTAGTCTTAATCCAAAAAATATTATAATAGAATCATCTCCAAAAAACGACCAAGCATTGTTTCTTGCCGGCTTCTCCTCAGCTTGGTTAAATACGAGAGTCATATAGATTAAGACGATTCACATTGGTGTACTGGTTTAATTTGTTTATTTAAGTATATACTTTGTATACTTGTTGTCAACACCGTCTTGTTAATTAAATCGGATTTCAATATAACGACAAGCAAGGATTACAACTTTCGATATCTGTGATATTATCATAAAACTGTATGTAAATGGCATTCCTTGGAAAGTGAATACACTGCCGTGAGCCGAATGCGTAATGTTTAAGTGTACTTTGACGAAAGCTTAGCAAAACTGTCATTATTTTACATTTTTTATCCCTTAATTGAGGCTGTAAGAAGTGCTATTGGACTATTCTTATATTAAAACATAGAAAATTAAGTTAGTTATAAGTTATTCTTAATTAAGGTTATATTCGGATTTAATTTTAAAGATTTAAAAGAGCGTTCCTCTCCCTTAAAGGTTCCTGGCGTTACAGGTGTCCATGGGCGGCAGTTAGCACTTCACTCGAAGTGGCCCGCCTGCACGTTTGCTTAAAAAACCTTTATGGTTATACATACATGATAAGATTGTGTAGGCAAGTCATCACCTCTTTTATTGTAATCTGTAAAATTGGCGTGTATAAAAACCGGGGAAGAAAAACTGTTGTAGTAGAAAAGGAAAATGCATATCCAACAATTGATAACCGGAAGAACATTTACATTAATATATTAAATAATCACAATCAATCAAAAATATCTTTATTCACATAGGTAACTATTGTACACTTATGAATCGTCAAAAACCAAAAATTTTACTCGAAATTTACTGCTAAAATAGTGAAAATATACCGGATCGTCGCTTCAATTTCATATGGAAATTTGATTCAATAAACACTAATCATAATATCAAACAGGTTATATAACCACTGCTGAAAAGCACTCGGGTTATCAATTTATTCAAATAATATATATCAGTCTTGTACTGCAAGAGACTGCTAGAAGTGAAAATCTTTACACTTCGACTTTGACTTATGAAGGAACCATTTGCATTTATTAAGTGTTTTTTTGTTTTTATTAAGGTAGGCAATTCATGTTATTTTGACGCAAATGAAGGCTTTGTTGTTATTATATAGACATTATAATGTCAATGTTTTTAATAAGTCAATCATCGAAAATAGTAATCCCCTTAATACTTGCAAAATATAAAACAAAAGTATCTTCTTATACTTAAAATCAACAGAAAAGTGAAGAATAATGTCTGAAAATTATATTGCCGTAACGAAAATAACGATGAGATCATATATCTATTTTAAAATGTATCGAATTTCAATACAAAAGGATGAAATTTTCAGGTCGTGAACCACGTGACCTCATTACAGTATTAGAAGTCGTGATGTCTAGATTAGGTTTTAAGCGCACTAGAGTAACATCGATCGAGCTTCGAAAGGTCACTTATTACAGAGTGAGTGCTTTAATAGCTTAAATTTTAATCTTATCTTAGCTGTCGTTAATAAGGCTTCGATAGACTTAATGCAGGATATTTAATATTGTCTTTTTTACTTGTATGCTTAAGGTTTCATCATATTTATTATAAGTACAAGCCATAATTACAAAATGACCTTAAACAATTTGAATAGTTTCGTCATAATGTCTAAGTACCCATAGTGCTGGCAGAAGAACGGACTAAATTTCTTTATGTTTAAAAAACTCCATATAGCATTGAAACTCGGTTGTCTGAATTATATACCACTTCCTCCACCGTTAGTGAAAAGCGACAATTTTCATATTAATTGAAGTAAATTTAAAACAAATACCGATCCGTTATATTCAGATGAAGTTGGAACTCAAAAGTGAAGGCGGTAGAGCAGGTGCTTTTGTCAATTAACACCCACTAAAGCTTTCAAATTTCGCGCTATTGTTCCGACAATTTGTACTGTGAGGTTGTCTTCAACAGCTTGCGAATGAAGCGCTGTAGCCCACAACTGCAATCTTTGGAAAGTTTTGATGATGTAAGAGAATTTATTGATAATAGCTGAATTGGTGAAACGGAGGTCCTGCGTTCGAATTAATGTTGTGCACAAATTGATTTTTCTTTGTTTGGTAAAACAATACAAACAAGGTAAAGTAATAACAATAAAAGCGTTTTTATTTTGAATTTGTTTATTAAACTTATACAGTACAATAACACAATTACATATTAATGATAAAAATAAAAACAATACCAAAATAGAGTTAAAACAAGGAATATAAATCTAAGCCTATATAAATATGAATATGAGTGTATGAGGAACGAGCAACTAAGATCATACATATAAATAATACATACATAAGTGTTCTTCATCGGATTTTTGTCATGTTTTATTCGAAGATCCGTGTTGATTCGTTAAGGTCAACTGCACTGAATAAAATTCTTGACTTGACTTGATTCTAAAAGCCGGTAGGTTACGTGATCAAATCGATAAATTTTCTATACGTATTTTAAATTTTCTATCGCATTAATCTATCATATATCAGATTGTATGATATTAAAATTGGGTTTTATATATTAGCGATGTTGTAAATGTGCTGTCTCTATTTTGAATGGCGACGTAAAGAATTCGTTGCAAACGAGATAAAAAACAAACTGTTACCACCTTTATTACAGCACAGCCTCCCTTGGTCTCAGTGCAATTTGGTTCTTCAAAAAGTGCTCCAGGCTATTCGGTTAAAACTTGGAAGAAAAAATTGAAATTGGTTTCGTATAACATAGGCGACAATTTTTCTGTCGTAACTAGATTTTATTAATATTTCATTCTTACCTCTAGTATTACGCGTCACTTAAATCCGTACCAAGTGTATCTCTTATAACTTATCTATTAAAAAATATTTAAATAAACCGTTTTGAAAACTATCATATTTTTTATGATAATTAGTATACCTATAATTTAAGTGTTGCTATAATTATTCGATCACGCAAACGAACTTATCTTCAATACGTTAAGATATGGGTTAACTCTGTAAAAAGCGCATTTTCCTAGAGCTTGCCCTAATTACGACGTTTACCGATAGATGGCGGTGTCCACAAAAAGTGCCATTCCACATTGCGGTATAATCGCCGATGTGGAGTAATGAAACGGGCTGTACGGGTTAATGTTCACTCTTTAACAGGTTATCGCCTATCGGAATGAGCTTTTTTCAGTAATGTCCAATGCAATTTATGGACAGGTTTATTTAACGGTGTATCGGTTATTCAGGACAATCACATGGTACGATAACTTTACGTATTATTGTAGTAATAAAATAATAAAAAATTGTAGACGATTGTGGTTTGTGTGAATGGTTTAAATATTCTCAATTGACCAATATTTAATAAACACATCTAGACTAGCGTCTCAAACACATAACAACTAAATTCAATAACACTTTCCACAAACATAAATTGATGAAGCAGTAGGTAGAAAAATACTGTTAGAAAAATAGGGAAGTATTTCTCTTAAGATCTGAGTACGTACGTCCCCTCACTAAAGTCGATGGCTAATTATGAGACAATGTCTTAAAGCAACTTAATTTGTACGAACCAAAAGCAGTAAAGGCAATGGTCCTTAATGAGTGAAATTTAATTGAAATAAAAACATCCATTCCAATATTTTAATTGGAGTTTCGAAATTATTTTGACGATGCTTGTAATTTTGTACTTTAAGCCTTTAAGAGAGTTTATAATATACCTTAATATAACTGAGATTACTGGGTTCGATTCTCGGAACAGTCAACAATATTCTGAATATATTTATTAACTATGGTTTGGGTGTATATTTATAGAAATTGACCCTGTAAGGATATCAGTATTTACATCAAATATATAAAATTTTCTTGTCGCGGTGTTTGATGCTTCTCTGAAACGGCTCGACTGATTCACATGAAATTTTGCCTGCATATTTGTAACTCGTATACGCACCAATTACAATTACAGTTAAAATATAAAATCTTATAAAAGGTGACAAAAAAATACACATATTTGTATATTATTAAGTTCGCGGTATGAAATAAAAAAAGTTCACCACATCTTATCTGAGGCTGCATTCGAAAAATCACATAAATCCAACGCTCACAAAGCTATTTCAAGTTTCAACATTAACAGAGTTAAAGTTGTTATTGTTGGTCTCCGCAGAAATTAAAAGTTTTAGCTTCATAATAGAGTAGTTAAAGAGTTCTGCTTTAAAGAAAATACTGAATGGGTTCCAGTCAGATATAGTCTTCTAGCAATTTTTATTTTTCACAGTTATTCCTAAGACGAGTGTATATTAAATGGATATATACATACATATAGACATAAGTGTGTAAGATGTATATATACTATGTTAAGGCTAGGAATCACGAGTTTTTTATTACTTTTATTACGAGGATTATATTTAATCAAACGGTGTGATCATCGCGAATAATGCCTTTGCGGGAGAAAATTGAACCCTGGAGTGCCCACTCTGATACTTTATATCAGATCTCTTAGCGAGCTCATTAAGTTATTTATCAAGTACACATAGTAATCGCTTGTTCTATGTGGAAGATTTAATTCAAAATTAACTAAGATTTTCACAAAATTTGTACATTAATACATTATACGTTTAATACAATATATAAAAAAAAACATTTAGTAACGAATAGCTTTCACTTTAAAATTAATGCCCAAGGTATTTTACGACACGACAACACCTTGAAACTAAAAAGGATCTCCGAACACTGGGTACTTTAATTTGTTACTATGTTTAAAAGTCTTGATTAAGGCTTAGGAAACATGACAAAGTAAACTATTCTTTGTCTAAGAAAATTTCACTTGACTGAATACAAACATGTGAAGAACTGACATGTCTCAGAACTAAAAAGCTGTTCAAACTATATAATTAAACTACTTTACCATGTGTGCGTATTATTATGCTGTATATACGGTCACCTTAAATATTTAAAGCAATAAATAAATATGGATTTAGAGCCACGAGAGTAGGCGTAATAGGGCAACCGGCTTATGTTAAGTACATTTACTAACGCCTGATATTACGATTGATTATATGTTTAAGACTTAATTGATTCATTCAAGAATTGCTAATAAATACAGCACAAGTATTGATAAATCAATACTTAATATGTTTGTGAAAGGACGAAATAAGATTTAAAAGTACAAACGGGTTACATAATTATTGGATTGCCTGGAATAGATCGCTTATATATACTAATCAATATTAAAATCAAAAAATAGCTCCCAGTTCCCAAATCAAGGGCGATTTTTTGGCTAATGTGTAGTTAGTAACAATAAAACATAATGTGCCAATAACATATTAAAGGATTCAAATTATATAAAATAAAACTATGAGGAATGTAAGTAATTGATTGTATCGACCAGTACTGGGTACATGCAAGGTCTATTATAATTAAATTCACCAGGTATATACAAAAATTATATACAAGTATATTGACAAGTTAAATAACATATTAAATAATGTTGTGACCATGTTGGTCAAGGTAATAATTTGCAAGGAGCTGACAAAAACGAATATAAATGTCAAGGCTGCATGCATCTATTCAAAATTACCACCACGTTAATTTTGAATATACCGAAAATAATTATTAATTCCGATAGTATACTATCGTTTTGTATATTAGTTTATTAATGGATACTTTGTTGCAAAAAATATTATAGAAAGAAATCTCGAATGATTAGGAAAGCGTGCGGTTGATGGTCTTATTGCTCTTATATGTATGGTAACCACAAATATATAATATAATATATGTATGTTTATTATCAAGTACTATATTTGTTTATTTTAAAACTTTACCCCGAGTCGTATTGTCACTGGTCAAAACTAGCAATGAATAAAAATGAATCTGCCATCCCATAATAAATGAAAGCAGTTCCTTAGAAAATAATCCATATCACGTGGCTAACTCATTAATATTTCAAGATTGAATTGAGTTAGAAATATTTTACAATTTACTCCAGTTGTAGAGTTCATTGTAACCGCAAGTTAGTCAAGACTCGAAGGCCTAGCGAATGGTGAGAGCAAAACGATTACGACAGTATCTCGTGGTCCTCTCGATTTGTAAATCTTATTTTACAATAGTTTGAAAGTTTAGTTGTTTAGAAAGGGGCTTAAGAATGACTTTGTTATAAGAACAAATTTGATTGTCAACGCTTAAAACCAAAATAAACTTAAAATTACATGTATGAATTGATAGTTTGGTGAATTACCCTTAATTCACCTTACCATTTCGCTTTCAACGCAATCATGTATCAATCAAGTAACTAGTTCACGTATATAATCCTGTTATTAAATAAAGATGTTATAATAACCACAGATAAATTTGTTAAATTTTGTAACAAACACATTGGTATTAAATTATAACTTTAAAATATTGTATGCGCTCCATTAAAAGCTTGTTTGCACAGAACGGAGTAAAATGTTCAAAGCATGTTGTAAAGAACTATGGTACAAATGTATCGCTCTTACTCCGACCACGGAAACATCCCACATTTTATTGTTGCCATAAATTTTACCTCCCTATAGCAGTTGAGATTGCGAAGGATTTTTGTTCATCCCAGATGTAGGTTTATTGTCTGAGATAGCTTTGTTTGTAATTAAACTCCGAAAAGTTTTACAAGCAACGTAATATATATATTCGAGAACTTTAATTTGTGTCCTATTCATACTTTCTCCTGCTTAGGATAAACAAAAACTAGGAACATAGTAATCATCGAGACTCGTATCAAGATGGCAGATTATCTGTAATGTTGCTATATTAACTAGCGAACATGATACTTCCCGTATTGTGCTGAGTTTTTACAAAGTGCTGAGTTAATGAGGTTTTATGGAAACATTATGTTTTAACGTACAAACTAAGTCTGGCAATAAGTATCTTAAGAGAAAATGAAAGGAAGTTTTATTAAAAAAACACTGACGGTCAAAATGTTTTTTCCTTTGCCTAAAATTATGTTCGAATGGAAATTAAGGATACCGATTTACCGCCAGTTATGACCGTAGGCCAAATTCCTTCCAGATTTACAGAGCATTTTTATTAAATCAGGACGGTTAAAGGATAATCGTACCAACGGAACATTATAATTAAGTTTACATAAATAACTGAGTTTTGTTATTAGGCGCGAAAGAGTCGAAACAATCCTGTTTGCATTGTTAAATACTCTTCTTTGTACCATTCTTTGCACGTGATCGTCATTAGGAATAGCTAATTTCTTAGAAAGGTGATTTCCAGTGTATTTTACACCAGACGTTTTTATGTTTATGAGAACCCTATGAAGCCCTCTTCTACAAGTGTTGGTCAGATGTCTGGTTATACCCGGTACTGGTGTAATCTCCCTCCACTTCTTATCTGGCCTACCCTGGGTTAGCAGCTCGACTCACTGAGTCAACCGTGGACTATTGGGGTCATTATGATGCAATAATTTTGTAAGTCTGTGTAAAAATTGACGATTCTAAAGTGTCTTTATAAAGACCTACTTGAATAAAGATATTTTGAGTTTGAGTATATATGAACAATAATCTAACAAGAACATAATCAATATAAATATTTGCAATATTTATTGAAATGACACGAATGAGGATAAATCTGCATATTTATATTAGAGCAATTCGTTAGGCTTAAACTATGCGTTCACAAAAAGTGCCATGATTTGTTTGTATAACTGGGTGTATGCAAAACCAAATTCAATTTATAAACCAATGATAGATTGGAAAACACATACAGAATTTTCCACAATTGTGAATTGTCGAATAGGGATTTTTGCTTCTCAATTTTAATGTTTATTGTACGATGTAGAAGATTTTCTATCAAAAAAGCTATTAAGCTGTAGTCAAAAGCTCCATTTAATTCAGCCAACTCTATTGTGTATGTTTGTATTAATGCGTGCATTTCTGAGGTTATACGCTCCTCATATTTTTTCCGGCTGTGGGTCGTTCGCGAACTAGCTTTCGTCAGTAAAGCCCCATTCCGAGCGTGTTCACCCAAATTAATAATTTTCTTAACTCTGCACCAGAATGCTATATACTTGTTGGATATAAAAGGTAGTAGAGGAATATAAGCGGTCGTTAGATGTAGCTTAAGAATAATTTAATTATCAATTATGTACCAAATATTAAAACATATACTTAAATTATTATTATGCTTCGGCCATATAGAAATATGTCATTGTCGTACACTAAGCCTATATATGCTTAGAATTTATAACAGGGAAATTTAGAATACATATATGCATATATAGAATGAATTCAGTCGCATTGTGATAGCTATTTCTCTAGACATAACTAGACGTCTAACATTATTTATTATCATAACTGGAATAAAAGCCTGTCGTTTATGGTGAAGGGAGCGGAAATATAGCGTCTATATATGGACTAGAAAACTTGATTTCTATAAAAAGATGTACATCTAATAGAAAAGTGTTCATAATTATAAATACACGTACGAGAATTTACAACTGATTTTTAATTTAATAGTATTTCGTCTCTGTCTGTCTGTCAAATTAATGATATAAACAAATGTATTCTATATTCAAATTGAAAGCTTACTTATTCACTTGTACGCACACATACACACAATTTTCTCCGTAACTAGTGTACACATAGTGTGGTATTTCTCATTTATATATGAGAAATAGGAATACCATATTGTATTTTGTTTTCTTATATATTTATTTGTTTAGAAACATAAGACATAATTGTTCTTTGTACTTAAAAACCTTAACGAATATATTTAGAAAAATCCAAACCTGTTTTCAGCTGTATTTTGAATTATAATTTGCATTTCATTCACGATTGTGCCCCAATCAATTTTTCTTTTTAACTTCGTAATTAACTTCCTAGTACGATGAAGGAACGTATCTCATAACTTCACTGTTTGATAAACATTATACTGTGTCATTGTTATATAGGAAATTTACATATATCAATTAACGATTGACGAAGCAGCTGCCAGCTAAGTTCATACTTAAGTATCTAACTTGACGACCTGTTAAATTATGTGACTTTGTACTGTTTTGACTAACAAGATTTAGTTTAAAATGTATATATATATATGGCGCTATAATTCGGCTCTATGCCCTTGATTTGGGAAGGGGCAGGATATGTAGAGTCAATTTTTTTTATAAATTTTTGTGTTTTTGATGATTCATAAGTGTACCATAGTTACTATGTGAGTAAAGGTATTTTTTATTTAACTTTGATTAGATAGACAAGAAAATTTAATTAGCATAAAAGGTTTGCATTTGTTAGTTGGAATAAAAAATCTTTGGCCTGATTTCTTGAAGTATAAAGTCAAGTGAAGTCGTATCTTTGTAGATATAGAGATAGTGTTTGTAACAGGATCACGTACTCGTGTTGATAAGACCGTGCTAATAGTGGTTTAGCTTCGCTTTAATTAAAAATTTATCCCTCTTATGACTTACATCGAATTGTGATTTGAAATTCGTTGGATTTATTTTTCTTATATAGACTGTATTATTCCTATTATTATATTTAAACTAACATTTTTGAGAAGTAAGGCCTTCATCGTAAAGAATACTTAGTAGATTTAAACAATACTGCATGTTTTTTTTGATCAATTTTCACTAAAGTACTCAATATTATTTGTCTAAGTTTCGACGCCGGTGAACCTTATTTTTTTAAAAGTACAAAATACACTGATCTTAAAAATAACAAATCAGACGTAATGCGTTTACGTCGAAGCCTTAGTGTCAAATTAAGCTATATAGCTATATAAGTATAAAGCATGACTTTTTAAAAGCTCAGTGGCATTACATTGCTAATTTAGAAAGTTCTAACGAATACAATAATAGTACTTGCGTGTGAAAGGATCCCTTTAGAAGTTCGATTTTCGAAAGTTTTTCACAAAACATCTAGACTTCACGTTCCAAATTCAAATTCTATTAAACTTTTAACAGATAGCAACACAGTTTATGTTATATATAACATGATATTTCACTTGGTTATAAGTTTTTTAATGATGCTAAAAAGTAAATATGGGACACAGGGCCTAATTCAGCTTATGTGTATGTTGATCGTACTGGATCGAACCCTTGATTCTCTATTTTAGCAGGTGATGGTGATTTCTAATGATGTTAAATGACATTTTGAAATAAGTATTATATTGCATTATAAAATATATACACAAGTTATACCAAGTCCTGATGTATTAAACAATTACATAAAATCGTTAGAATTGAAAGAATATAATATTATTATGTTTTTTTTTACCCAAAAGTAATTGTAATTATTATAATTTACACAAACCTAATTCAGAGCTCCGCAGGCCGTAAGATATTGCAAAAGTATTCTGATCACAAACCATCCTTTGCCTCTTACGGATCTTTAACAAAAAAGTACAACTCAATAAGTAACAGAATGTATACTCGTATTACGATAAGTGATGATTAATAGCGTTGATATCGCGTGTTTCGAGAAAATTGCATGAAGAAATTATTATCGTTTAATTTTATGAATAAACCCTACTATTCGCGCTTGATAAAGATTTTACATACGTTTTTAGGTCATTGTTCCGCGTTCGTGCTTTTTGATTATTTCTTATTCTTGAATTTTTTTACCGTTAACATATAAAAGTGAGCCCTGGCCTTCGACACAAGTATCTTTGCCACTAAAATAAAATTGATTAATTTGATCTTATATTATTTTGTATTACTACAGTTTATCAATAATAAAGCCAAAGTGGATATTAGATAACTAAATTAAATCAATCAAATCGCTGTCATAACGAGAAACGATAATAATATTTTTATAACATCAGTTAAATAATATGAAAACTATTTAAGTAGATGGAAGTTATTACATTTCTAAATTAATTAATTACTTCATAAGACTATCGGCCAGACATAAATTAAAAAAATATAATTAAAATTCCAAATGTTTCCTAACGTCAAGAAAGTTGCAAGCAGTTCAGATTCAAGGATGCAGAGCGCTTGAGAAACTCAAAGAAAATATGTTTTTTTTAAAATATACCTAGTTGTTTTTTGCCAAAAGTATTTCTTAAGTGAAGACATGCGATTAATAACAATGAAGATCATAAATGTCTGTGTTTTGTTTAGCGATAATTATCCAGCGTTTGTCAGAATTGATAATGACTAGGTATATTTTGACGATCTTTATTTAAGCGTCAAATGTTGGCAAATTGATATAAAATGACGATCATTGTTTTAATTAATTATATCCCGATATTTTTGGGCTAAACAGATGTTTGAATCATCACACATTTTTCTAGAAGTATGCAAAATTTATAAACATTTGACAGACAATTATTTTGTGCAAACCATTGTTTTTGAAAGGAACAATATTTTTTCATAAAACAAACATCTTTAAAATTAAAATCGTATCACAGATCACTTATGTACGTCAATTTAGAATAACTATCGTCTTTTCAATTAAGTAATAATCGAGACATGTGTACTAATTTTGTAATTGTTTTTGCTTCAGGTACGTTATATTGAGACTACATATAAGTCAAAAAATAAACATTTAAAGGTATATTGGATAACTCTTCTACATATGTACATCAAGGAGCTGAACACAACTTGCACTTTTCAAAATAATATAATTTCTTTCTCTGTATGATTAACGTAATTTAATTAACTAAAATAATACATTTATGAATGCCTTTAATAAAGCCATATAAGGATCTCATAATTATTCACAAAATAAACAAATTTTATTGAAAACCTGAGCTAAAGTATCATAGGATAAAAAACACTCAAAATTTACGACGCTCTTGCACATAAAAATAGACCGATTTTACACATCGGAAGATCTCATACGGGATTTTTATATGAGAGCATAAAAATTCAATAAAATTTTAATGGCGGACTACGAATCGCATATCCTTATAACGGCTATCTAAGGTGACCTTATGTATTAAAATGTTGCTCGAATCAAGTCTTCGATAAGTATCAGTAAACATATTAATATAACTTCTTTAATGTTTTACCTATATACGTAACTCGTAATGAAATAGGTAGCTAACTACCGAAACTAAAAAGGCTCGTATTCCAGAACGTTATATAAACTTATATCTAGTGTCAAGTCAAGTCTTACAAATGTGACGGACCCAGGTGGCAATTGAGTCTTGTTCCTATTAGAATGGAACTATAAATCATCCCGATAAGAAATTATTGGCCCTGTCACATGACAGTTACGATCCAAATATTACAACTACACTGCTGGAGATGGGTTAATTTAATCGAATGATTTCCACGTCAGTCGCATGCCTTAGGATTTAAAGAGTTTTAGTGCTTTTATAAAGTAAAACAAGGCTCCATGGTTTGCGACCTAAAAATCTATTGTCTATTCAACATTCATTCAATTTTCATACAACAATAGAAATTGTCTACGTTTGCTTACCATAATTTTCAATGAAAATCGCATATTTGCCTCTATTCAAAAAAATATAAAGCCTGAATTATACACGAATGCGCTCAATTCTGTGTTGAAAACTCGTTGAAAATGAACATTGAACATAAAAAAACACGTTGAATATGCAGCCTCCACGCAAATAAGTATGCTTTATAAATATTCCCATTATTTATGTTTAATGGACTGATATAACAAAAAGATAAGTTACACACACAACTATGATAAAAAATGTTACGACTAGCGCCTACTTCGAGGATAGAGCGTACCTCTTATATATCTCCTAGACGATAACACACTTGAAAGCGGTGCTGCAGGTGCCTATGGATGGCGTTAGCACCTTACTTAAAGTAACCTGGTACCTCCTGTTTCATAAAAATATCCTGTATTTCATTGACTTATGACTAAAAGCACTTTAGATAAAGAGGTTATTAATTATGTATACATTTTCCACACAGAATCGAATCAGCAATCCCCTGTGTACGTCTATAATTTTCTTCTTATGTCTTAGGCTGCCAGGATTCCAAAATAAACCGATCTGAGAAGATACCAACAATAAACTGCTGTTTAACTATATTTTTTCTCAGTTTTAGGGCGATTAATTCCCAATCTTCTTTATGGTTTTAATAGTTCTTAGCACTATACTAGGAGTCACTCAGGAATTTTTGCTTCAGAAAGTTTTAGAATTTTTTAAGACAAATTTGGACCATCATGTGGTAGTAGAAAACGTAATAAGAATGGTGTATTTATAAGCAAGAACTTACATTATAGATTCTTAGTTTCAATTAAACTTGCGTAAATCAAAGACAGTATTAGGTTGAATATTGATTGAATTCGGTTAATGATATTTCTCAATGAACCTAACTAAACTATTCCAATTTCCGAATATCAGAATCGACAGATATACGCGTTGTACATCAAGTTCGGCTTTCACACCATCTCGTTCAGAAATGTACTTAACATAAATAAAACAATAATTTTGTTTATTAACATAAAATATAATAATTTTCATATTTAAGTACATTTTCCCCACTTTAATTTTCTATTGAGCGTTTATCAATAAACAGCTCGATAAAAGTCAGATTCAGCGAAGTGTAAGTCCCGTTATCCGAATGCGTTCAGATAGAAATATCCATATATTGACTAGCCGATCTCCGTGCTCTGTCTTTGTTTATGTAGAGATATCGTACTGTATAGATGTTTAGTATCCTATGCTTAATACCAATATAACTAATAATATTAGTAATATTTCCTGTGTAAGTGGTACTTTTAAGCTAAGGCACGTAATTAATAACATTTCATCCATAATTAGCAACTCTTTAATAATCGCGGACAATAGCTTAGCTAGCGTATAATGAAAAAAGTTAAGTTTGGGACCGTGTACAGATAACTATAATTCAAATTAACACCACAGACAATTGTGTATTTATATACACTGGTATATATATATATATATATATATATATAATCATATAAAAATATTATCATGGACAAACAATTTTTTTTGTTTTATATTGTACAAAGTTAATTGTATTAATAAACGATATGATAACAATGTAACCTTAATTCTTGCCTCCGCGCTAATGCTTGGTCAAGTTGAAATTCATTATTTTCCTTTTATTTTAACATAATAGCTTTTTCCTAATGACAGGTATAAGGTTGAAATCTTCATATTATTTTTTATACTTACTTTGAGTATAGAAATATAAATATTAATATAGAAATCTATTCTTCAATTAATTAAACACGTTTTTAACTCATTATTCTTGTTAGATTGTTTATCCTTCTGATAAATTGTTTTAACTCGAAATAAATCTCTTATCAGCAAGTACTTCCGTTGACATTGATCCCTTTAAAAAATAATGGTAATAAATCGGTTAAGGAAATCCAAGGCGGACATTCTAGTATCGCTGTTTTTACGTGTATTTTTTTATAGATTTTTTTTAGAATATAAAATTTCTAGAGAAAACATTAGTACTAATCCAGGAATAGCGGCTATGTTAAAAAATAGATTACCAAATTTTTTCAAAGAAATTTCGAATCGAAAGCCATTAGTTGATGAAAATAGAATTTTCCAGTGGAAGTCTTTGGTTCTACGTAGATATTTCTGTTAAACGAATCAATTTCCTTCAAACTACCCAAAAATTATATTTCGACGCAATTCGTTTTTTGTCGTTTTGTAATATTGGATTATTTAATTTACTTACAAAAATAATTTTAGTTAACATGTTAAATTTCGTAAACTTATGAATGGTCGAATAATTTAAAAAAAAATGTTGTCTAAATATAAATTTACTGCCAAATCAAATGTGTAGAGCTGACAAGTGAACTCATCGCTCCTTCAAAACGCACGACGCATATCTATTGCCAGCCATTCCATTTTGTTTATAAAATAAGAGTTTTACGATAATTAATGTTATGGTATTACAAATCTAACAATGAATCAAAGTGCGTCTTTGGAAATTTAATAGTTATATGATATAGGTGAAAATCCAAAAATAAGAAATCGTCGTATACATTTGATCCAAACGAAGATCCTGTAGCGAACCCATTTGTCACACTCTCATAAATAAGTTTCTGTAACACAATATTGTATGAGAGATGAAAGTTATGTTGGGAAATCTATCAGGTATACGATAATGATCAATTGTATGGTTTATTCTAATTATTAATTACATTGTACTAAGTACCATTTATTAATTTAATAGTATATGTATATATAATAAATGTGAAAATTATTGCTACTAAATATAGACTATATTTTTATTCCACAGGTAATGAAATATTTATATTTATTTATATGTACATATAAGAACTACGGGCGGTCTTATCGCTAATTAGCGATGTCTTTCAGGCAACCCATATAAATATCGTATGAAATTGAGGCCTATCCAATTTTCAAATCCAAGTTTACAACTTTTTTAATAACTAACTGGAAGTAATAA
The DNA here is from genome assembly GCA_951799465.1 of Leptophobia aripa. Classification (NCBI taxonomy): domain Eukaryota; kingdom Metazoa; phylum Arthropoda; class Insecta; order Lepidoptera; family Pieridae; genus Leptophobia; species Leptophobia aripa. Next base: position 6,157,378 of record OX637268.1, on the reverse strand, counting down.
AACGAAAAAAAAAGAGATTTGTCAACAATTTATCAAAAGTTTGATATTGGATAAACTCATACTTATCGGGTTTATAGATATAAAAACCGATATTGTCTCAAAGTTTTCCACCCTTGCATCTTGTAGGCTTCAAGTTTTTCATTTATATTTTTTGTATAGTCAAAGTTGAATATCAGGCTCCGCGTTTTGCTATGATTTTAAAACATTTTATTATTTAAATGTAATATATAGCTCAAATCTATCGGCTCGACCATCGATTGGTACAGGACAAACTGATAGGCTATTTTTTCAAAGTCTATCCTGCTCGTTAACACAATATAACATTTAAAAACGGGAAAGTTTAACTTTTGATAGAGGTTGTAAATAGAAGATCAACTTTTTATTACATTAATGTAATGTTTCGACTATCACTTGGAACAAACAGACAATTAAGCTCATTTTTTATCTATTCTGACCGTGACGACGTGAACTGAATGCCGATCATTCAATCTTAGCTGCAATAACGTTGTGTTTCAAAACAATTAATTTGATTACTAGAAACCGAAATCTGTCAACATTAACGATTAATCAAATCTAGAGTCTAGGCATTCAATCTAAACCTTACAATATAAATATTTCCTTGTGATATTATGACCGATTTATATATGAAAAAAATACGTTATATATATTATAATATAAGAAAATGTTAAGCAATAATCATTAAAACGAACTATTAAAAATATTTTTTATTTAAGAAAATTAATTATTTAAATCCTTGAACTAATTGAAGGTTATAATTACCGTTAGATTATCGTAGTAAGTCAATATTATTGACCGTTTCTTATCTAGGTAAGGTCGTTGTAATGTGACTCCGGTATTAAATGTCTGACCGCAATTAAATTAATGTTCAAATGTGCATTTGTATACTCGTATGTCTCACAACGATACAAAATGTGTAGGTCATATTTACACTTCAATATAATAATTATTACGTAAGTTAGAAAATTTTAATTCAGTTGTATTGTATCATTATACGTGGAAATGTTTTATTCGGTGTACTTAATAAACATTAGAAAGGTTTTTTTTAATACTTTGTTACAGACTTTTCAACTTAGTAATACTAAACGGTCACAACTTCTAATAACTGACTTTGATTACAAGCAAGTAAGATACTCAGTGCTGGATTATCCGGTTAAATCCATTGTTGTAGTTAATTGAAAACCGCAGAATATCTGCAATACTAAAAGCCTGGCCGTTGTTCACGTTAACTAGGGTCGGGCTCTATTCATTTCTTAATGCCTGATTATAGTTTAGTGTTTAACTTGGGTCTGTGATAGTTTTTAAATGGATATAAGACAGAAATTATATATATAGGTACCTTTTATTGGATACACGACAATTATTATTTATGGTGGCTGAGTGATATATTTTTTAGATATCTTTTCTCTACTGCCTTTTTAAGAAAAAGTTAAAGCGTCTTTTTATGTTTATCCGTAAAACAGTGTTGACATATATCGAATTGTATTTAATCATTTTCATGTGATATAACTGTTTTAATTGTTCACAATTAAAATGATATTATATAGTATGAAAATAAAGGTGATTTTTTAAAATATGAAGTGGAATTTCTGTATAATATTATAAATGCGTGGTTTTTACGGCCCGACCCATACACCTTTATTGAACAGACTTTATTAACTTTTAGTATATTTCTTATTACACAGATATTATTGATATTTGTAATACGCGAAATCACAGACTATATAGTAAACTGTTAACTTATTCTAAATTCAAACACATACGTACGTATTGAGGAAAGCTTTCAAAAGTACCTGTCATGTTACACATTCTAACGTAAGCTTACACACCTTTGCACGTATCACAAACAGCTATTGTTGCTTATTGTTTAGTCACAGTTCTCATTTTAAAACGAAACTTCCGTATTGCAATCCAAAGGTTTGGATTCTGATCCGGCTCAAATCCCAGCAGGAATTGTTCGATTCCAATCACGAGTCCGGATTGTCGGGCACGTGCTTTGTCCAAGCAGATCCCGGAGGACAATACGCCACGGTCACTTTCATTAGACCACTCTCCGAAGTGGCCAAGTTTATTCGGAATTCAAAATGTTGTAACTGTCAATGTAAAATTTTGTTTTTAGGGAAATATAATTTACCAAACTCATTTTATTATTTAAGTGTATTGTATAGTTAAGTTTCCACGATTATATTCTATCAACATGGGCTCAAGTTAGAATCTGGTTAGATGTTTTCATAAGAAGTATTCTGAATATGATTAACGTTTACATAACAGTTGTCAAGTTGAAAAAACTTCGTTTTGAAAATTAGAAGGCTCTGTTACTGGCATAAAGGAAGTTTATCAGTTTCAGTTTTTAATTGGTATATCCGAATTTGAATAACAATCGAAACGTTACTTGAATCAAAGCAAAGGAAGTTTTTAACTCTGGTTTTTAAAACGAGATTTATTATTTCAGGTTTATGACACGGCAGAACCGCGTCCGAAGAAATGGTCTTCAAAATTAAAACTTAATACATCTGGAAGCAGCAAGTCGTCAGAAAAATCACCAGATAGTCCATACCTGTATGGAACTATTAGTGGAACAGGGGGTTCAGCCTTATCAAAATCAATGAAGTATGCGGAAACCTGGTTGTATGGGTCAGTTAGGACCCAAACTCCACCTATACGACCGAGCGTATTCACATCTTATCCTGAAAGTCCAGGCCCTGTCTTAATCAGTACTCCTCAAAAGCCAACACCACATAACTACGCTGTCATACTGTGTTCCTGTCCTGAATATCTTAATGGTACAAAGAAGACCAGCTCAACCAAAGTCAGTATATGTAAGAAATGTAAAGGATCTCGTTTGCCTTTAACAATCACTGACAGTCCACGGTTGCTCGTTGGTGGCACGGTGAGAGGACCACAAGTGAGTCGCGATGCTGGTTTATTAAGGGCGGGTACTGTTCGTGTTCAAGGTACCAAATCTAGACCTAGCATCCTCAAAACTAATGGGGATCCCGATCCATATGACTTAATGCGTCGAAGTAGATTAGCACCTCCACATGAAACCCGAATTGGAAGTCAGTTTTCAACTTCACGTTCTCGCGCAAAAAGTATTAGTCCATGCCGATTGAAAAACAAAAAACCAAGTCCCGAAGGTCTCATTAAAAATAGAAGTAAGTCTGTAAGCCGCGTAAATGATGTCTGGATTGAAGAAGACATTAATGTACCAGATGCAAAAAAATCTATTTTATCGTGCGAAATAAATCCATACGATTTAATGAAAATATCAAAATCAAACTCTGAAGTTGAATTTGACGATGATTATAATGGATCCTTTCAAGGCTCAAATAAAACCGGTAGTCATCGATTAACAAAAGTTTCATCAGATACACACGTAAAAAACATCAGTGGACAGAGAATAAGAGTTTCAAATGACTCTAAAACAAACATCGTTGATGAATTATCTGTTTATGACTCTGTAAACTTTGATCTCAAAAATTATGACTTTAAATCAACAGACATGTCTTCAGCTTTAAATTTACCAAGTATTAAGAATGAAAATAGTAAATTAGGCACATTAAGTAAGGCTAGCAGTAAGAGAACCATCAATTCCACCTCAAATCGTACAAAACAGAAAAGTGTTTCACCGAAGCGACCGCCTAGAAAACTCAGAAATACAAAAATGGACGACGATAGTGAAAGTGACAATCAAAGGATACCAGAGCGAAACTACAAAAAGGCCTCAAATGAGCATTTACGAAACCTAAAAAGTAAAAGTCACAAACCAGATGCCATAAAATCAATTCTCAAAAAGCCTAAAACAATTTCAATTGATTCCACCACCAAAGTTGAAGTGTCTGATGATTCTTTTGACCGCAAGAGTATGAACCATTCACATTTTTATTTACCTAAACCTAAAGATACAAAAAACATTTCTTCGCAAAATGTTTTACATAGAAAGCGAGTGCAGTTTCAAGTGGATAATAATGAAACTAAAGTTATTTTTACTGCTGAACTTAATCTTCACGATGATTTAATTAAGGAAATTCCAGAAAATCTCAAAGCAGAAAGTAGTGACGATAGCATTGCGGAAGGTGATATTGTCAGTAAGAGTTTACAAGAAACAAAACCAAAACTTTTGACTGAACCAAACCCTGAACAATCTTTATCGGAAAGCAATGTAGAAAAGCAAGAACCGTCAGTTGAAGTCCCAACAATGACTCCTTGTAAAATAAAGACGTCAATAATTGCAGCTGTCGAAGAAAAATCAAATGCAGACCAGAAAAATATCAAAATTGAAGGTAATTAATATTGAATCAGTTTATTATAATATTATATTATTTATTATTATTAATATTATAATATTAGTTTAATATAATATCTGTGTAATAATAATATTTTTGTTGGTTTTCAGATAATGTCGTGCCAAAAGTGCCAACGCTGCGCCGTTCCGAATCAGAGAGATTAACATCTACTATAAATATAACACCGCCTAAATTTTTAGACACTATGGCTTTAAGATCTAAACCTAAACACGGTCATACAAGTCAAGTATTTTTGGAATCTCTTACTGAATGTGATGTTAATTTACAACAGAACGTAAATTCGGTGAATAGTAATACATCAACACAACCATCTAAGGATGATAATGACATTGGAAATCTAAGTGATAGCAGTGAAATAACTCGTAAAGTATTAAAAAACTTACGCAATGGAATATCTGAGTTACCGGAACCACCACCGAGAGTAAAGACACGTTCTAAAAGACAAAACTATGTAAAAACCCGTTTTGTTCGTAATAATTCTATAAGTTCCACGAGTGATGAGTGGTCAGATTCGAACGATAACGAACAGAGAACCATATTAAAAGTAAAACAGTTTGAAACAGAGGATACCCAGGAAGGTTCAAAGCTATTACCGAATTCGAGGATTCTTAAATTTGTTGAGAACGAGCCTAGAAAAACGTCAATACAGATAAATGGCAATGAATGTTATTCAACGATGAATGTTAGTAATGATACACCAATTTATTTATCTTCTGTGGTTGTTAGTGATGGGTCTAGCACATTATGTAATACCTATCAGACAGGAACAACCGTTACTATAAGTGTTGGTTCTCCACAAAGTGAAGGTAAAAAATCTAAAAGTCAAGTTTATATTGGAGCAGTGTTTCCTGGAGAGAAAAAAAGTGATGAATTTAATAACACTTATGAAGAGTATTTTAATGAAAGTAATTCGGCAATTGTCAATTCTAGTATTTCGTCAATTCTAAGTGATCCAGTCGAAGCTGTAAAAAGAAATCTTATTCCACACGTCTGTGGGAAAAAAGATAATATTTTAAACCAATCTGATAGTGAGAAAAAGATTTCAGAAGGTGGAAATCTGGTTGCAAAATTATTTGACGATCCATTTTTTGCACATTTGGCAGATGGGCTAGACTCTGATTTAGTGAAAAAATTAATAGAAAACTCATTAATAAAATTGCAAGAAACAAAACATCAAGAAGGAGTCGCTAACGGCAAGGTTACAATTGAAAAGTTAATTGAAAGTTCTCTTATTAGCATGAAGGAAGAAATAAATAAATCTGGTGTCACAGGTGACGTAGAATGTAAAAATACCGAAGAAAATGTTTGCGACAATAGCGGAAATACAACGCCTATGTATTTACAAAATGAAAATAATAACTGCTCAGCTCCCTATGAAAGTATGGAGTATGAAAGCGGGGTAGCTGGAGTTTTTTCAGATTTGGAACCAATGTCGGATTGTTATAATGCATCTGCAAGTGAACTGTCAACAGAAGACGATACTAACTCTACAAGATCCAAGTTTTATCAGATGTTGGTAGACGCGGCGATTTGTGATATTGAAACAGCCAATAATACTGATGATGATCATCATTATGAGTCGATCCGTCTTAATAGTGATCCAATATATGAAGAAATAGGAGACATGCCACCTCCTCTACCCGTAAATCCACCGCCGAATTCACTTATAATACCTGATGATGAAAAAAGGAGCGGTTCTCGTTCAATATTTGAAGGCGCATCGAAATATGATATCTTATCATATTTAGTTGATGCTAAAGAGAGAGGTATCGATGATGAAGAAACATATATAACAAATTACAATACTACGTCAGAACTTCAACCGGTATCTGCGAAAAGGGATAACAATAGAAAAAATGAAACAAAACCCAATGGAATCGAAAGAAATACAAGCCAAGTATCTAACGCATCTGATTCTAGCGAAGATAATTCATTTACAAATGGAAATGCGAAAACTTTGGTATGTAAAAAATCATCGACAGAAATTGAAAGAAATGATTCAGGTGTAGGCTCAGAGACAAGTAAATCGTCAAGAAGCAGACTTCAAGGAAAAACATCTCCCAGGAATTCAATCAGTGACAAAGATACACCAATACATTTATGCGAAGATTGTGATACAGCGGTCGAGACACAAGTTACAGAGCAAGGTAATTTACGTACTATTAAAATTGATAAATAGGTTTTAAATTTTGTCTTTATAGTAGTGCCAAACTTTTAAGTAAAACTTCTTTAACAAACGCAAATTTATTTAGGCGTTAATAGTCATTAAAGAAGTTTTACAGAAAATAAGTACTTCTGAACCGATACGACTAAGAGAATGATAAGATTAAATTAGATTTTCTAATTTATGATATTGTGATGTCTATTCACAGGTTCAGTATATGCACCACTTGTATGTCGAAAATGTGCGAAAAAGCGAGCAGAGAGAAAAGAAATCATAACTGAAATAGTCGAAACGGAGGAAAAATATGGGCGTGATCTTCAAATAATCCTAGAGGAGTTCTATAAGCCCATGCTTGTGGCAGGATTACTTAACCAAGAACAGTTAAGCGCAATTTTCTTAAACGTCGAAGAACTTATCGATAACAATCAAGTTTTATCGGAGAAATTAAGAGATGGTCTAGAAATTGCAGTGGACCAAGGAGACGAGGTACTTAATTATTCTAATCGATAAAATAATACAACTACTTGTCTTTCCAAACGTCGAAAAATTATTTGTATTTCTGAGAAATCAGATTACTTAAAACATAGCCTAATGACAACAATCGAGATTATTCTCATCGTCCATTGAATAGAATTATTTTTCATAAAAGTTTTCCTTTATACCTGGCATGCATGGTTGGTTATTTAATACTTTATTTTGAGTAATCCGCCTGTTCGGTGGTTCTGAGAAAAAGTAATTTGGTATCATATCTTATAATATGGTTATAACTATTATTTTCATTTATCTCTTTATATAATGTTACAACTGGATGTAAGCCTGTATTTTAATAGCTCATTATGATTTGTTTTTAGGATTTACTGACCGTAAATGTTGGCAAAATCCTCTTGGAATGTTCCGGAATGTTGACAGCATTCCAATCGTATTGTGTGAAGCAGGCCGGTGCCGCCTTGCTCTTGGCTGGTCTTGAGAAGGAGAAAGAACTTCTGAGGATATTCTTACGCGTTTCACAAATGGAAAATGTGGTTTTGAGGCGAATGAATCTTAATTCTTTCCTCATGGTTAGTATTTAAAAGTTAAAATAACATTACTTAGTAAGTTATTTTGTTATAGTAAATTTGCATTTGTTTTGATACATAGGAAAACATGTTGGCCGACTTCATTGTATTGGCAGTAACTTGATACAAAACTAACTATAGCGACATTATAGTCATAAAACATTCATGAATAAACAATTTTATAAGCTGGCACAGAAGCTTATAAAGCACTATAACTAAAGTATGTTTGAAACGTAGGCTATTTTATGAAAAGCGTAAAAATATTTTTTTTAGTGCTGACATCTTTGGCGACGGCCTAAGTATGTTTAAAAATAAGTAGTCTGTTGTATTAGTCTTGATATTTTTGTATATGTTTTTTATTTTACCTCTTATTTTAAACGTGTGTTTTTTTGCTATTGTGTAAACTTTATAACACTATTTATAGTCTTTAAGTTGGCTGATTGTTTATTTATCTGGAACTTTGTATGTGTCGACTAAGTGTTTTTAATTAACTCAAACTCAAAATTGAAACTCAAAATATTTTTATTATCTCCCTACCTTTTATTCCTTTTATTATTTAATTATTGCTTTTTGTTTCCATTTTACTTATTTTACACTTAAATTGTTAACACTTGGCGCTGTGCAGCGGTTTGCGACAACTGGGGGCTGCTGAAAATCAGTGGTGTGGAATGCTATATTCGACACAAATCCTGAGCAGCACCCCATTTGGCGGGCGTGCGCCCGCGGCACTTGCAACAACGCAATGTGTTTATTTTTTAGTTAATTTTAAAAATACTATTGTACTTATAATTAATTGTGATGTTGTGTGTACCGTGTGTCCAAATAAACGTATTTTCTTTCTTTCTTTCAAAATATCTTGAATAAAGATATTTTGAGAAGTAGGTTTACAAAGACATTTTTGAATCGCAATTTTTATATTACAGGGAAGAACCGGCAAGAAGCTTCAATATATGCCAATGATGCTTGGATATGATTATTTAAGAATTATTTTTAGTATTAATTTTGTGTATGTGTTTTTTGACTTCGCCCGTAAATAAATATATGATAGAAACAATATTTGCAACAGGTACCCGTTCAACGCGTGACAAAGTATCCGCTCCTTCTCTCACGGTTATACCGAGCAACTGCCTCTTGTGCATGTGAAAGAGAAGATGTTAAGAGTGCTCAGCGCTGTGTCGAGTCTAGACTCGAAGAAATCAACGCAGCGGCAGCAGCGGCTGCAGCAGCTGCGAGAGATGTTCCCCTCTGGCGAAGGCTGGCGGCTGCGAGGAGGACCGCTCATGACCTTCATGTGGCTGACATAAGACTCAGAAAGATGGCGGTTGACGTGCTTGATTGGAATCACGATGATGCCAGGTGAACGAGTGATTTTATTAATACCCTTTCGTGTATTCTGACAAAGCGTGGGGCTGTAAAAGTCATGTCTTTAATGTTTAAAAATATTAAATTTACTTTTCGTTATTACATGTATATATTAGATGGTAGGGGATAGCAAATTATATGTTATATAGAATGAAGGGAGTTACAAATTGATCTATTACGAGATTCATTGCTTTCATACGATCAACTTTAAGATGAGAGTTTCATCGCTTACTACAGTGAAAATCCGAATTATTACTCTTCATTTGTTCTATTGTGTTTTACATTTACGGTTAGTTGTTTTTTTTAACTTAATAGCTCATTTTAAACATAGTTATTTGTGAATAACGTGATTTGGTATATATTCATATAGGCTTGATACGTGTTCTTATTTATTTAACAATATCACGCATCGAAACCATATACGTATGTATCATATATTTCAATTAAGTATATTTACGAAGATACATATTCAATATATAACATAATCTTATATCTATTAATAGACCTGAGTCTCAATTATTCCTCATTTAAATAGTCCAATCGGCTAAAAATTACATATTACAATGCAGTGAAGATCTTTAATTTTTAAAAAAAAACCAGCATTAATAATGTCTCATCCGTGTAGAAATGGCACTATACGCAACTCTTCAGTTATCAGTGTCTAGACGTGAAAATGCAAGTGTTTCAATGTACAGATTCGCTATGGAGGGGAAGCTGCTGTTCACACAACCGAACGACAACAACTGGCGTAAAGGACGTACAATCAAATTGATGCCGATTAATGCACTTTTGGTTACTAATGGAAAGGTGAGATTATTTTTATATTTTTCTTTGATATTAACTATTCGATCAGCCTCCTCACTATCATCTTACAAATCACTTCTTCGTAAGCATTTCTTGTCTTCAATATAATTATTTATAATTCTAGATTTAAATTAGCATATTTTTCGGTTTTTCTTATTTTAATGTATGTTGGTTGTGTTTTGTTTATGTATTATTATTATTATTTTTTTTTTGTATACTTCGCACCCTTTGCACCTGTCTTATTATATTTTAACTATTCTTTTATCGTGTGGGTTGTCTGGAAGAGATCGCTTATTAGCGATAAGGCCGCCCGTTGCTCTTATATGTTCTAACATCTGTTAATGTCATTTGCTTCTAGTGTTTAAGTGCGATAAAGTGTTAAATAAATAACTATAACGGGTAGAACTGATTGTAGTAATATTCTGCATTCATTACTAAAATTATACGCCCCTGATAACTACCAACCTCCGTAAGCAAAGGTCCATTCTGTGCATGATCAATCCAAAGTAATCGTTTTCTTAACTCTGCACCAGAATGTGACCTGTTTTTCAGGGTTAAGCAAGTTAACGGAAGCATATAAAGTGGTCGTTAGATGAAGCTTATGAATAATTTAAGTGTTAACTTTTGTGTATTTTTTTTGTGGTTCAGCCGTAAATAGGAACACAGAAAAAGAGCTTGTAAAGAACTGACACAGTCTATCAACGAACATAAAAGTTATAAATATTTGTAACAACAATATAATATACAAGATACCAATATCATCTATGTAACTTAAATCAGGCGAAACTGTTCATTAGATAACATTGATGAGCAATTTAATGAGGTACATCTGATACTCCATACGCCTTTGTTGTTAATAATAAAGCGCTAAGACATATGTATTGATATTCTTGAATGTCGAAATGTGTTAGAAATAAATTATGATAAAAGCTTTTCTTATGTATACAAATGCAGAGGCCACTTAATGATCGGCATTAATTATTTAACTGTTTATGTGTAAAGTCCTCTCATGAGGCTCTTTCAGTTTCCTTGTTTATCTAAGTGAAAATACATTTCAGCCAACGAACTCGCACAAAACGAACGAAATACGTGAAACAAGAGAGGCGAGAGATCGGGAAGCTCGCGAGAAAGAAGGAGAAGCTTTGTTCGCAAGAAGCGGCGTTAGAGAAGCCGCCCTACTGCTTGTGAGGGAAAAGGCTGGAAGATACACTCTGCAGAGGGAGCCACTCTTCCTCGACCGTTGCGTGGTTGCAGCCGACCACGAGCCTGAACACTTCTTCGAGGTTCACGAGATAACCACTAAGGATTCTTACATTTTCAAGGTAAGTCTAAAATAAATCAGTTTTTAGTTGGTTTTATTTTTATCACCTAAGTTACCGAAAACCACGCACATTAAGCTCCAAGTCAGAGCTCTCTATTGATAAAGTGTGTCTTCGAAAACTACTTCAATTCATTCAACTTTATTGGTAAGGCAAATCGATTTCTCTGAAATTGATACCACAAGCATGATCTAAGCGAGTGATATGTCAAATTGAAAGCCTATATCCGTTCTCCCTACAAATCGAAGGCCATAAGTCGATTCGAATGCTGTTACCTCAGCGTAGAAAAGCAAACTCACTCGCCTATACATTTGGTACGAACCATTGCACTCTATTTACGGGAGAATGCGTTTGTTTAGTACTGGAATTTTTGTTATCGAGTTTAGTTTGGATTTGTACAGCGATTTTTTATTTTGAAATATTCCTCTTTGATGTATGTTTTAGGGTTTGTTTTTAGAATTGTGATGTGCCCTGGGAATGAGTTTTCATTTTAACACTAGTGCTATTCAATTTACATTTTGATAATATTTGATATAAAAATAATTGAGACATGTATAATGATAGACAAAACTCGGTTTCCGACCACTTAGTATACTTACAAGCGTACCAACTATCAGGCGCAGCGGCCGCCCCTGCTGATACGAAAAAAATATAAATAATAATATTAATTTCAGGCGGATGAGAGCACACGCACGCGAACGTGGTACCGGCAATTGCAGTATCACGCGCAAGGCGCAGGCGCATGGAGGAAACGTCGCAACGCACTTGCCAACATTATGATCAACCCTATGCTGACTAGAAATTAAAATTGTCAGTGTATACGCGTAGTGTATCACAAGAAATACATTAAAATTGATTTTCAACTGTTAATTTGTATTAAAAAATTACGTTCGCCAAAAAGCACTTAACAAAGCAGACACGTTTTAATCATACAATTCGAAGTGAGCGACAACTTGAAGATTGGTTGAGATCGAATAAGTTTCAGTAAAGTTTAATCTTCATTCACAAGAATACAGCGTTTGTACCAAACAAAGTTTCATTTATTTGATGCATTTATTGAGTGCAAAGTAGAAATTTGTGTTCCTTGTTTTTTTTTTAAAGATTCCTCGTAACAAACTGTTGTATTCTTCTGTAAAGTTATATGTAAGCTTTTAAATCCTATATGTTAATGTATTTGCCACTATGTTAGCGTAATATAAAACCAAAATTTAGCATTGAATAACTCCTGTTGTAATTTACCTTCTATTGTTGAATAGATTTAATGATATTTAAAATTATTCAAAAGATGTTATATTATGATTAACGTAAGTAAAATTTAAATATTAAAATGATAGCTGTGATATCCTGACGTAAATGAAAAAAAGATACTTTGAAAAACTTATCTGTAAAATAGCTGTTATAAATAACTGTTGTTTTGTAACGTGGTATCGGAATAGCTTCCTGACTAGTCTTAAGGTGTAATTTAAAATCATTTTAATTATCTCATGTATTTATTGTATGTATTTTGTGTTATCAGTAAAAGTGGATCAGTTGTCGCCTTTTATGTTATTATTATTATCTTTAGTCGAGGAAAAATGGAAATAAATAAATTAATATGAAAAAAAAACATGCATTTATTAGGCTCCTAAAGTATATAAAAGCACCATTATAATGAAACGACTTATTTTATGGTGTATATAAATATCATTGATATACCATATTTAATGAAAAAAATATTTCAATGCTACGACTAATTCAGTGTACGGATAAAGACATACATGGGTGTATGATATGTGGGTGAAAAATACGAGTAAGTTTATTCAGTTCAATAGCACATCACTAGTTTTAAAATCAAATTAATTCCAGGATGAATATCAAACGTTCAAAAGCGTCCTTTAAAAATAGCACAGCTCATAAGAATATTCAATGAAGTGACTACAGTTTCAATTTAAAATTCAAGTATGCTGCATTAACTTCTCTCAAGTAAACACATTGAGAGAAATCTTACGTTTTATAGTTGCAGGTAAATACGACGATATCATTTATATTGTCTCAGCGTACATTTTTTGTTTGTCTGCAATATTCTATGGAAGTAAAGAACATTTGATAAATAACACCTCAAAACAGGACCTTGATATATGAATATCGGGTGAGTCTGAATCTATTAATTGCTTTGTTTGAGGTTCGTAAAATGAAGATACAGTTTCCTAACGACGCGTTCCACCACAAATCCACTGCGGGTCGGGAGACGCAGAGAGTGTAGGAGAAGGTATGCCAATCTGCCTCCAGGCCCTAAGAATCTTTTTCCACCTCCGCCTTCCAGGCGTGACCCCAGGGCCCTATAGATACGGTTTTGTAGGCCTATCCACCGGAAATACGGAAATGCAGTTCCACTTTGGAAAAAAAGAAGATACAATTCCTTACAAAGCAGCAATTGCTTTATCGTCAAATGTCATCTGTTCAACGCTAAAATTGATATTTTACAGAAAATGTGAATACTTTGTGAAAAAGTGAAAAACTAGGCTCTAATACAAGTGTTCTCGTTGTTAAAAATGTAATTATATTTTCTGTTGCCAATAAAGATCATCAATTAGCAATTTAAAAATCGAGACAAGAAGGTTTATAACGATAAAAAACGCTTTACGGTATTCGAATGATTTTAAAAATCTGAATTCTAAATAAAAATAATAAAAAAATATCTACAACAATCCTACAACTGTATTTAAACAAATATTTTTTGTTGATACGAATCCGTTCAATTGGGATCGAAATTCTGAAACAAAATAATGAGTTAAGTGCTCGTTCGAATGGAATAGGTACGGTTGATACAAAACTGCCGATAGCTAGCCGATGCTGTTAAAAATGCGATTGTTAAAAAATCTGTTTAACTGGCACAACCTTTGTCTCGGGTCACGTCTTCAGAATGTCGACATAAAATAAGTTTTTACGACGGATAACCTATATTATTCCGATAAAGTGTTACAATTTTTCATTTAACAAATTAAACTATTGCAGTACCAAAAAAGAAAAGCGGGCTCTAGTCGGCATATTTGAAAACAATTTTTTTAAATACGGTCCTTTGATTTGCGTTAACACCAATGCATACCAGCACCAATATCAATGCAGTGGACTAAATTGTGAGATTCTTTGTACTAAGTGGATCAGGTCAAGCATCGCGTCGGACAGGTAGCGCTATCAGTAGAAGGATTCATGCCAGAATACAGGATTTGGGGAATGTATAAAAAATCTTTATTTGACAAAGAATGTGATGTTTTAAATTTTCGAAAATGCGGAATTATGTAAGTTACTAATCATGATACATATTTTTTGAACCGTTACAGCGTCCTGTATAATGCTTGAAAGGTAAGTGTACCAGTTTCCACGGAAATCTACTTCATTAGGTAGATAACGTTAATTTACTTAGTTGCATACCGTTAGAAATTTTCAATCCGCCGTTTTTAATCAGTCAAATGTGTTATCGATTTTAGACCATTAAGAATTCACAATATTATTAAACATAATGGTATTTTGCTAATATACTGGAAACAAATGAATGTTTTTGGAATAGATATAATTAGTAAGAAACCGAAATTTTTATACGTAATAACTGAATTCTATCGTACGGTATATACAGAAACTGTGGTATAAATTGATTCTTAGAAACAGGGAAACAGTTAATTAGTAAATCACCTTACACTGGAGACTGGACTAGTATTTAAGTTTGTAACTGTGTAGAACTTAATTCCGTTATACGGTAGGTAAGTTCCTGAACCGCATTCGTGGTTTACCAACACAAGTTTGGCGCGGCTTATTCTTGGCCTCTACTTGGCTCATATCTTCAGGAATATGATATTACCTTGGCAAATTACAAGGTTTTTTTAATTTATAAATTAATTATTAATGACGTAAATTGTAGTTTTGATAAGGTTGACAAGATGCGAAAGAAAAGTTTGTTTAAATTACCAAATTTCAATAATCATACAAATCAAATATTTGTATTGATTTGGTCTCTAACTGTTCACTTTCAACATTGATTAACAGTTTATTTGGAAAATCCAATACCACAGATAACATATTCTTGGTTAAGATAAATACAAGGCCAATAGGGTAAAAACATGGAATGTAAAAGTAAGCTAAAATATACAAGACCAAAAATAATAATCACAAGAATATGACAAAGTGAAGTATTTCAAGTGCACGAGCATTTAATGTGAGTATGTAATGGTGTGCGGGAGTGAATGAGTAATATAGAAAAGTCAATCCGAGCCTTTAATACGAGAAATAAGGATAAGCTTTCTGTTCCTACTACTAGCCGAGATTCTTGCCTGCTTCTTCTCACCTTGGTTGAGTACGAACAGGCGTAGAATCACTTAGATTTAAGATTTAATTAGCTTCAAAATGGTCCTTTGTAACTTAGTGAATAAAGATATTTCGAATTTGAATACACGTCCTTCAAAATTCACACAATAAATCTAAAATCTAATGCCATACAACCCGAATATCCTATTAATATCACACAAGAAAATCGTGTAACGTTCCTTTGTTTTCAATCAATTGCGTCAATGCCTCAGTCAACTTTGAAGGTCACACGATACGTTTATAATTAACGATAAAGGTATAAATTACATGATTAATTAAATGGTAAGAGATCGAATCAGTCTCACAAAAGATATGTACTTCTTGAGATAGAATCGGGGTCTCGTTAAGCTCAGCAATTGAGGCACGCATTCAAAGAACGTTCAAGCAACGATTGCAACTCGAGGATCGTTCTAAAAAGGCACTACATGATCCCAACCTTTTTAGGGACGTCTAGGCGAAATGAACTACCATCATAGAGATTCTAGATGATTCACACTATTGTCTTTAATTAAGCACCAGATTTGACCCGGATTAAGAAACTATAGGGGTTGTCTGGAAGAGATCGCTTATTATATATTATAGATAAGGCCGCCCGTTGCTCTTATATGTACTAACATCTGTTAATGTAATTTGCTTCTAGTGTCTAAGTGCGATAAAGTGTAAAATAAATAAATATATAAATATAGTAAACTTTTAATTCCTAATTGCTAACGAGTGCACGATTGTTGTTAAAAGCGGGTTAAGTTGCTTCTAGAAGTTGCTAGAAGTGGTTTGGTAGTGTGTTTAGAGAATTCTATTAAATTAGTCTCCTATATAATTAAGTACGGCTGTCATGCATGCATGCAGAATCTTACTTACTTAATGATACTTTAACAGAACATCATTTATTTAATACCTCCAGCCTTATATATGTCCAATATTATGTATAATCTTTAAACTATCTTCAAATAATTAGAGCTATATTCTAGATTTACTAAGTCAATGTTAGTTTATGTGTATAGCAGTACCAGACTAAGACAGAATAGTTACAATCAAAGGCTGCGTGAAGCCGTTGTGAATTCGCCTCATTCGTCTCTCACACAACAGTTCTGAGTGCTCCTCGTTACCACCTTTGTACGACGAATTTTAAAAAATTCTGTCAAAGAAAGTCTATTTGTATTATAACATTTACAGTGTTAACTCTATATAACGATACTGACTATGCATTGTATGGTGTTATAGAGAATGGTCGTTAAACAGAGACAGGAAAACCATTGTATGGAATACAAGCTAATCCAACTTTATTTTGACGCTTTAGAGAGATTGTCGTTAAATCTAGTGACGTTACATGAAGTTTTCACTGTATTTGATAATATGATTACGTTACACAATAAAATTCGCCTACATCATTCTTGATTACTGAAGGATTAAATGTAATATCACAATATGTGGAAATTGATTTATTATTAATATTATTGAAGCGTAATTTTTTTTATATACTCCTCGGTGAACATCAATTCAATGTATTTTTGGGACGTTTGAAGGATAGTTTTGAATACAATTATCATTTAATAGAGATATGATTGAGAAAAAGCTATAATTATTATTAGTATTTTGAACCTTCATATTATAATTGATTTAAATTTTTAGTTTAAGTTTAAATTTAAGTTAAAAAAATACAGTAATTAAAGTTAAAATAAAAAAAGAACTATTGGCCGCGGAACAACAACTTTATTCACAAATAATTGAAACTAAGTATGCTAATGGCACCTGTTTTATTTTCGATAGTCCTGCATAGTTCTCCTTGAATAGCGAGAGCTTCATTTAAGAGTACTTTTGTTAGTATAAAAGAAAGAAAACACACTAACTGTGTAGTATGTAAATTCTTACTAACTAAATTTTAATCCTAAACAAAGCACTATAAATTTTCAAAACAAATCTTTCCAAACTTACAAACGCGTATTTTCTTTTAAAAGCTTAAGATGACAACAAATATAGCGATGAAACAATTAAAACTTGTCACATTTACTGAATATTCTCAAGTTTATAGCACTATTGTGACCGAGTTTGTTAAAATATTACTTTCAAAGTTTCTTTTAAGCCAGTCCTTTATATAACTGTGTGGTCATGCTTTTCAGCTTATGAAAGAATTTCTTCAAAATGATTCGTATAAAACCTTTTATAGAATTATTGAGGCAGTATTTGTTGCGCGTAAATTATATTTATACTGAAAGTTAGTAAGTAAAAATAGCAACGGCCCTACCGTTAATAAGCGATCTCATACTGGCAACCAATACTTTTTTTTTTCTTCATTAAAATATCTACCACACCCTTTATTTTGTTCGCAGCAAACAAAGCAAAGGCGCTTTAACTTATAGAACAGTAACGAAATTGAATGAATTTGTTGCGGATCTTAAAAATGCATTGTATTTAAAAAGGTCTGCCTCGCCTTAATCTATTACCACTACACGTTTGGTTTTATATGTTAATTTAAGCCTTACTTTACAATATAAAAACTTTTATACACTTAAACTTAAAAGCAAAATAAAAGGGGAAAAGAGATTGCCAACATTTTACGGCGGCTACATATCACACAGAACTGCAGTAGGTACATTTTAAGGTTCATTTAAAATTTAAAGTGTTTCAATGGTGCCTCCATCTAGTAGAATACAAAAATACTATTAACATTTAAAATAGGAATATCAATGGAAAGCTTTATATATATATATATATATATATATTTATATTGTTTATCTAGTTTTATCTAGTTATTGGTTAACAGAAGGATAATAAGAGAAAACTATATAATTTATAATATAATGTTGAATATATTGAATATCATAACTATACAATTTATAATTATTTATATACACTCTCTGTATGTATGTGTATGTAATATTTTCATTTGTGTATATTTTTGCTCATTTCATTTATTCACACTTTATTGCACTTAAACAGTAGAAGTAGAAAATGTTAATACAAATAAGAGCAAAGGCCGCCCGTTCGCTCGCTTATTATTCTTATTCTTATTAATTCGCTATTATTTCGCTCGCCCGATCGCTTATTAAAGCGATCTTGTCCAGGCAAGTTTACAAATTCAAAAAACTTTTATAAATATTTATTAAGCGCTAAAAAAGTCAAATGCTATTGGCAGACAGTGGTCTTGTAACAAAGTAGATAACAACTATGAGATCAATAGACCAATGTTAGTATACAATAGAAGCTTAGGTTACTAATGAAAATTGAGGAAAATTCCACGAATCCCAACGGAACATAATTAGACATTGGTGAAAAATTGGCGAAGTGTGTCCGGCTGAGTGATTAGAGGGAGATGGGAAGAGGCGTCGATGTGCCCCTAATTACGATCATAGATTATGGCCGCCCACCCGGTGTGTGCCATTTTCACCCACTGAAACAATTTGGTAATAGTTTTTCTATAAATCCTCGTCCCTTGTTGGATCCATTTCAATTGGATTGCAAGAATTTTATTATCGTTTTTTACACTCCGTGCAAAACGTTTGTTTTACAAGAATTTTAGTTGGGATGAACAAGTAATAAGTTTTTTTACCAAATTTAATCAAATTCATACCATAAGCTTGAATCTGATTCAACATTTCAGGAATCTTGTACTTTAAATGACAATCGATTGAAAATAAAAAAAATAATTTGAGTTATAGTAATTTATGAAACATATTTCAGAATGTACTTTTGTTTACTTGCTTGGATCATTATTTAAAATGTACTTTTTAAAAATTGCTTAGAGCACATATTTTAAAATTGACTTTGCTTTACTAGCTTTCTTTTATATTTTTTTCAAATTTTACTAAAATTAACACATATATCCTTATTAGAACAGTCATTCAAACCGCGCAACGGTTTGCCCATGCCGTGATTCACTCGTTGTTCCAGTTTTACCCTTAAACCCAAACGTGATGTGAGAGGACACTCAGGCTATCCCGCGACATCCCGACGCGTCATAGAATACATTCGTTTCAAAATCTGCTTGGTTTTGCCGAGTGCAGACAACAGTTTAGACTATAAACTTAGTTTAAGCTTAGATCATCATTTACAATTTACTTTTCTTTAATTGCTTAGTACATATAAAGAGCGTTTAAAATGAATACGTTTCTCACACAATTCTGTAATCTACATAAATAATATAATGATGTCGTCAAGGTAAAAAGCCGACAAAAAATTAATATCTTTTTTCGGTACTTATTTGTTAAGTCTTCAGATCTCTCAAAGATTCTTAAGGATAATTCGAGAGATTTCGTTAATAATTATGAAATCTCGGTGATCTTAATTTGCCTAAATACGGTTTTTATGCGTGAATTACTTCTAACGGTTTATAATAAAACTTACGACCCGGCTTCGCACGGGTATCAGTATCATTATATTAATTTGTTTAAATTTTGAAATAAAACTATAAAAAACTTACATGAAATATTAACAAGCTCTAGCTATAGCTCTGAATTAAACCAACACTGTGTCAAAAAAACGTAAATATTCAAAACCATGAAATAAGCAACTTATGTCTGTAAAATTTCGCAGAGTATCACAGAAGTATCTATGATTTATGCGTTGTTTAATTAAGATGTCGAACACGTATAAACCACCTACATACTGTAACAGCAGAGTGTTACATAATAGTTCTGTGGATCAGCTGGTCGGCTAAGTGGTAACACTGGGCGACGGAGGAACTGCGCTAGCGTCCCTTTTTAGCGACCGACAGTTATTTTTCAAGGATCGAGGTATATTTTAGACGCATATAGTTGGTGGAGTGATCAGTTTTAACCTCTCGCTCCGGATTTTTAAGAATAGTATAAAATATAAAAATGAACTAATTTTATTAGCTCGTTTACTGGTTCTTTAGAGAGAGAGAGAGAGTGAGAACTATTTATTATCTTTTCTTCTTTTCTATATTTTAAAATATAACCTTATTTTATTAAATCTTAGAGCGCTAGTTAGTTCGAATATCTGGCAACAAACATAACTGGGTGAGCGGTGGCTTATTCACAAATCCTGCGGACTGCAAGCGGTGTTATTCTGGTTACCTAAAAAAATGCAAAACATATGGGGGAAAGTACTATTGTTTATTGTTTGTTTTTGAAAGCGAAGTGCCACAAATTTGAGTAAATTCAGTATTCTGCACTAAGAACAATATATGTACTAACAATATAAATACTTTATTAAGAAGGGCATACGCAGCTCAAACTTTTACATAAAAATAAACCCTTAAAAACTTCAGCCATCTCTATACCTTACGATGTTTGATTTTAACTTCAACAGCAAATCATCACTAAGCCTTCTGGCGTTGCAGGTGTCCAAAGGCGGCGGTTTGCACTTCACTCGAAGTGACATAGAAAAGTATTATTTATTGATATACAAAATTTGCCAGAATAGGTCAGCTTCACCACAGACACCGCATTGCAGCAGGACGGATTATCAAGGCTTTTTTCAATTAACAATCCAAATGAGATTAAGATTTACATCTAAGCTTTAATTAGCTACGACCCTTTTAGCGAACAGCTGCTCCCGAGAAAAATACACACAAAAGAGGCCGAGTTTCCATTATTTTCATTTTTCTTAAATGTAAAATCCAGCTATAATGTATTACAGATTATTTAATATTTTTATGTATTAAAAAAATACTGTTTAATAAAAATCGAATTACTAGATTTATAGTAGATAATTTTATAGAACGTTATCCTTACCTTATCGTTTAATAAGGTAATACTTGTTAAAATAAACTGTTTATCTTCTTTTGAAAATTGTGTTTTTACTAAAAAATAAAAAAAATGTTTTAGTCATTTTGAAATTAAATATTTCACATCTTATCAAAAACTATTATTATAGGATATTAAATAGATGAAAGATTGTTGAATTGTTGATAATTGAAGCGCTATTTCTTGAATACAATACCTTTAATATTTCAGTGTTCCAGTTGAATATACGTGGTGACAAACCGTGGTCTTGCACCCTGCATATCAAGTAACAAAATATAAAAAAGCTAAGACCTAATCAAACTGACCAAAGAGAACTGTTTGTTTTAATTAAAATGCTTCATTCTAGATAGTTTTATGACATGTTATAATCATATTATCGCATTCAAAATTTCAATTTGACATTAATTGCATGTACATTTAATTAAACGTACAAAGGGCAATTTGGAGTGCAAAATCCATAGTCAAATTTTCGCTCCATTTTGCGTTGCAGTTAATTAAAACTGTTACCTTAATTTATTTTACTTTACCTTAACAGCCTCTATTAGAATCTTTAGTGTTGCAATTTCCTTTGTGATGTTAATATGTTACAGGTGTTGAGATTTTAATATTGATTGTGTGTTTGTTATTGAGTGTTATGTATTTTGACAGGTTATGATGGCTGCAGGCTAACTGTCTGGAGGTATCCAGCCTGAAGTTGCTGTCGTTCGATAACACAGTTACATTGCTAAAAGCCTCATTTTTTTTTATAGAAGAGGGGGCAAACGAGCAGGCGGCCCACCATAAAGGTGAAGCCACCGCCCATAGACACTCACGCAGCTGGTAGCTCGTGAGTGTGTTGCCGGCCTTTAAAGGAAAGGGGAGAGGGACGAGGGAAGGGGAAAAGGATGGGCACCGGAAGATCTCACTCACCGAACGAAACGCGAGTACAAAATGAACAAAGTCCAATTGCATCACTTTACGCCGGTTTTCTGTGAGAGAGTGGTATTTCTCCGGCCGTGCCTGCCCATTCGGCTGAAACTCTAAGTAACAGCATGGCACTCCCACTCATCCTATATCAGGATTCGTACGTGAAAGATCTGAAGTCGTATTGCCTGTAGACTATACAGGGCATTTTCAATAATCCGAAATATACACCAGTACGATAAGACATACACAAATATATACAAACACATGCATACACAAAACGTAAGCCCTGATATCTCGTAAGTATTGTCTCTTTTAAATGCATTAATTATCTCCTTTTTTTGATAGCTTTTTTTGGTGTGTGGCTTTCAAAAGACAAACTATCGCTTATCACTTAGCATGACAATGCTTTTTATGGCAGGTCATTTAGAATGAAGTGTTTACTGCTGCCCAAAGACACCAGCGGCGCAGGGCTTACAGATGATTTGCTGGTTTTTGACGTACGCTATCCTCATGAAGACGCCTAGGTCGTATCGTTCCAGATATATTTACACCGAATAAAAATCAATGAAAACAGTGTATTCAAAATGAAATTGACGCAAATGTTCTTTTTCATTTATCTTTTATAGCATACGAGTATAATATAAAAGGTTAAGTCGCTCATGTTAGTTAAAAATGTATCCTCTACTAATTAGGTATGTATTACCGGGGATTAGACGAGATACAAATGAGCTGTTTAGCCATTACCGCTGAAATAAACACTGCTATAATTTGTTCCTCCACCACTTCTTTTTCACTGTCAGTCGGCTTCACACTCGGTGTTAATGTTAAATTACAATTCCTCTACTTAAACGTTTTTTAAGTGGCTTCGTTTCAAAAGAATTAACCAATTAAGACCAGTGATCACATTCTATATTCAATAAATACATTTTTAAATTATTGTATGTTTTATAAAAATAACTGAAAAACGTTTGATTTGCTAATGCTTTATGCACTTGAAAACATATGTTTATGTAATAAACATGTGTTTTTATTATATGTTTATTAAATAGTGTGCGATTTTAATATAGAATCCAGAGCACAACGAAGTTGAGTACATCAAATATTGTTATTACAGAAGGTACTACTTCTCCTTCTATCTACATTTTCTGAAGTTCAACTAAAACATAACACAATATTTTCCATTCAAACGAATTTGGTTCTCATAAGTTTTGTACGTAATATTGTTACCGATGCCATGTTAACAAAATTCATTATTAAAATGTAATAAAATAGTTTGTGTATGCATCTCATGCATAGTATTTTAGTTTTAATATCATATATAAACTTCCACCGCACTAATACAAGAAATAAACTCTAGACGAAAAGGAATTGTATGAAATAAATTTGTGTCCTGCGGCGATCCTGTAAGGAATGGATGACATTCTGTCGGACGAGGGCCGTACATCACGGACATACCGCCAGCAATGAAGGATACTCTAATATCCGCTAAGGAATTGTGTACCACTTTCTATAACCGGTTTGGGATTGTAAACTTTTAATATTAAATTTAAGGAATTTATTTAGGACGATAAATATTTTTGGTACGAGCTTGACTTTAATTATTAATAACCTGTGTGTTGTGTATATTGATATTTAACATTTAAAACAGTATAATAGATTATTTTAATTGTGGAGTCCAATACTCGATATACAGCAGAATTTTTACGTTTGCTATTTTTAATTCTTAATGGTTAAGAATACACTTATAAGAATAGTCAATAAGACTAACAAAGCCAAAGTGAAATCATTTCATTCAGTAAGGTACATAGGATCATTTTGAATTGTCTTAAATCTAAATGTTTCTACGCCTGTTCATACGCGACCAAGCTGAGCAGTAAGAAACTCGGTTAGGTTGTATTTTTGGTGATGATCCTAATGCAATGATTTTGTTTTAGTGCTATGTGTGTTTACTTATTTAGTTAATACAGCACAATTGTATACTTATCAGAAATGCGCACACTTCGTTTAATCAGATTTGTGAATTTTGAATTGTTTTTTATAAAACTTTAAAAATATATTCACAATTGTTACAAACACGAAATATTAAAGCTGTAAAAACGTACCCAGTAAACGTTTCTACAAATGGGGTCCTTAAACTTTTTTCATATTTTACGAAAAGAGTGTGATCGCAATAGAAGGCCGACTTTCAAACCGAAAACTTTTTTAATATAACCAACCGCGACATAATTTCAGTCTCATTTTAACTCATACGAACTCGCGTGTTTCCTGTACCTGATTTATTTGTGAAAAATTCCAGCACTATTTTAATATGGTAAAAGCCGGGTTTGGTGAATATTATTAAAATGGTCAAATCAAAAAAAATTTCAAGCCATTTTGAATCGTCTTAAATCTAAATGATTCTACCTGTTCGTACGCGACAAAGGAGCAGTCAAGAAACTTGGCTTGTTTTTTTTTGTTATTGATCCTAATACAAGTTTTTTGGAACAAGGTCAAGCTGGAGCAGTGTGTTTTCCTCTGATCAACTGGAAAACAAAAAAGACAAAAAGGCATTATTATATTGAGCATAGTGATTACATATCAACTATACTAACACGATAACGTCAATGTGTGCTCCTATTTCATCATGCCGATAGTAAAAGTTTTTTTGATAATATATAGAGATTTATTGATGCATTTACTAGGTGTAGTGGTTACGGCTCTTAGCAACCGTTGTGTAGAACAAACTTGGCGATTTAAAGGAGTGGCATAGAGTTTCTTGCCAGTTCTTTTCATCCGCTCTACGCCTTTGATTTGGGAAATGGCTGTAAATCTAATTGTAGAGTTAATCTTTTTTATAGTTAATCGACGATTCATAAGAAAGTTACATGTAATATGAATTTAGTTATTTTTTTTAAATAATTTACGATAAAATATGCTCCCCCTTACATAGGAACAAACAGTGTACGTTTTCTATAAATCAATGTATAAGATAACAGTTTAATATGAGAAAATTCTTAACATATTTAGTTAAGATATATAAATTGCTTGATAGAAATGTTTTTCAATCGAATAAGTTTAAAACAAATTTAAAACTCGCTCACACAGAACCTTATTTTAAAAACTTGACAAGACCGCGGTGTCCATCGAATATAGGAACACGAACGTTTATTCGCCATAAGCTTGATTGTTAGGTTATAAGCGCTTGGAACTGGTCGCTGGCACAATTCCAACGCCGTTAACTGACGCCACAAAAACGTTCGTCTTTTTGTTTGTCCTGCGGTGATTAGCGAAACACTGTATATTCAGGTAACTATCTATTGTACAACATAAATTCATGGGAAAAACCACCTAACTCTACGGGGACAATTTGAGATACGGCTTCAGTTTAGTAAAAAGACAATAAGATATTACGTTCGATGTAATTTATTGTTGTTTGTGTGGGTTTTACGGACTAACTGTACAGTAAATACACTGATAATGTATTAACTATGTTAATTTCTTTTGATACTATAATGGAATTTATTGTATTAGGTACAATGTAGCCAACTTAGTTTAAGGGCGAAGGTGCAAGTGAAGAAACATCTACAATTGAAGGTATACATGAATAATTTATTAGTAGGTCGGCAGATGCTAAAAAATTAAGAACACTGGTTGTATACAAATGGTATGTTGGTATATTTTTTGCAGATGCTTCTTTCTTAAGGTTGTTCCTAGTTTTTTTTCAAATTATCTTAGTTGTGCTTTTAGTTTAAATAATGTGTTTTAGTTTAACTATTTTGGAATCAATTTCACAGCCACAGATGGATTTATTATGTAGTATTTATTATAGATATGTGTTAATAAAAGATAGTGTAAAACTTCTTTTTTTTTATCTCTTATAAACTGCCATCAGTCGACATCGAATACAATCAGTCAGGATGGGATTATAAATATAGAAACTAGAAAACTTTCGTTATGAAAAATAATATAACTAACAAGTTGCAAGTACTCCACATAATACATAGGTAGGAATAAAAAAGACAGTTTTACGACTTTATTCCATTTCCAAACACATTTATGTTACTCTGAAAATAATATCAATACTTTTTCGAACGTAAGAAATCCTCTACAGACCACTAAAATAACACAATACAATATTCAAAGTGTGCGATAAATTTGAACACTATATCGGAATTCAATATGCAAATAGCTTAAGAAATCACTAGGGGAAAATAAGAACAAAAAAATATGATAATCAAAGGCTGGATGGGTAATAACGAATTTCAGAGTGTTCGGTTAGCCAGCCGCTCGTGATTGAATACTAGAAGTTGAAAATGCAAATTTTCAGCTATGTTCGGTTCAATATTAAAGATTTTATATATTGACTTAGAGTAAAAAAATATATTTTCATATGAAATTGTAACAGAGTATACGTTGTTAAGTTTTCAGTAAATAATAAGTAATATAAATAAATAAATATTGTATGTGATATGTTGAATCGAACAGTTTGAGGTTTTCTTCATGGGATATTATAATGATTTGGGGAGAGTGGAGATGCGTACGGTAGAGGTACACAGTAGTGTTCGTATGGATTTGACAATTACTCTTTTTTAAAGTAAATTCATTGACATACGTTTTCAAGTAATTCTTGAAATACCTGTAATCAGGAAATGTCTTATATTGAAATGAATCTGTGAGTTAGCAGTTTAAAAATTGCAAATCCATGTTCTACATTTTAACATGTGACTCTAAATTCTAAAACTACATATTACTGAATTATGAATCCTTTGTCTCTTTGAAATACATTGTAAACTCCATGGAACGTCACTAGATTTACCGATAAATTCTCTAAAGCGTCGAAATCTTTGGTTGGTGTACCTTATATTCCATACAATATTTTATTCTATTCTCTATAACGCCATAAAATACACAGTCCTCTCAGTTTCGTTATACTGTAAATGAAAATAATTAGCGGCGTATTGATCAACACGTTTCAAAGCCATTTATTAGAGGCGCTAAAGCCGAGTGCTACAATCGATTAGAATCTCATTTCATTGTTAGATAAAGCGAAGCGGCATTTGCAAATTAGAAGGTCCAAATTCTAATTTCGGTCATTAGAGCACTCCCGAACTAAAAACCGAAACATTAACAAGCAGATTGAAATTAATTTACCAGATCATTAATTCACATAATGATTATGGAAGTGATTTGTTTGATTCATCCTTTATGAGAGATATTTATTAGGCATTCATTGTTGAATTTACATTCATACAGAACAAATATACAGTACAGGATCATGACATTATCACTACATGTACAGTACAGCCTGACGCTGGCCTGTCTCTTCTGTATCTATTTATATTAAAGATAGAGTGCACCGGTAGGATTGAAACGATTATTTGTGGTAAAGGTGAATTAGATAATTTCTATGGTTATTATGTATATTGTAGATGCATCGAGAAGTTCCGCATAGTGTAAACGTGACAGGCTTATTAATATAATTCCACATTTTAAATCTATTTTGTATCATCTCTATGGGCTTATAGAGAAATATTGTGCTGGTATTTTGTTATTAACGAACACTACATTATATTCTCTCATTCATTAGAGCAGGTGAGGCAGACTTAAGGCCACTGGACTAATAAGCCACTCTGGCAGTGATTGATGGAGCTGTCATGTTGGTACCATTTGGAAGTATAACCGAAATAAACGCAATGTTTCCTAATATCTAGTTGAAAAAAACGGAGAGGTATTTTAAAATTAGTTAATATGTTTCTTAAATTAAAATTTTCGCAGATCATAATCTCACATATGACATTATTTTATTCCACACGATGTTTGTCTTCACCGTAAGCCCCAAACACTATTATAAATCAATCGAAATACTTTCTTATGTATTTTTTTATTAGAAATTAAGTAGGAGAACTCTACAACAGATTTTAACGCAACCACAAGAATATCAAGGTACTCTTAATGTCACGCATTCCCCAAAAAAAAATATATTGTTATACTAATAATATCTAGTTATTTTAATTTTTAAAAGAAGTTTTTACAGCATATAAGTAACTAACAATACATTAATAGATAAATGAAAGCATGTAAATAAAAAGCTACTTTTTACTTGGCTCAAAAATTTCATGCTAAATATATATTTATGTAATAAGTATATGTTAGAATATTATTTAGTTTGAAAGTATATAATAAAATTTAATTTCAAGTGCAGGTTGATAATCGTCACAGGCTTGTTGGATGTATAAAAATGTCTATAAAAATACAATAAGAGTTTTATTACGACATTGTAGCTAATAAAGCTTGTCCGTTTTCTCCCGACGAACAAATTGCGGGTATTTATTTAAGCTTATTTCTGTGGTCTGTAAATCGTTTGAAATTTCCGAAACGTTTTAAAAAGGGTTTTTATTTTCGCAGCGTGCAAAACACAGGAAAATTCAGTGTTTGAAATGTTTGATTCAATATTATTATTTCATATATTTCAATCTGTATAAGCAAACGTTTTTCAAGCCTCAGGTCGTACGTTTGACTCACGGATAAACGAGAAATATATTTAAGAATTAAAGAGCAAAAATTTTTGCGTAGCATCTTTCTTTGTGTTTTGAAATTTTGTCACTGATTTTGTATTTCCATTTATTTTATCATACATTTTTTTGTGTTAAGAATGACGATTTAACATAAATCCCTACTTGAATAAAGATATTTTGAGTTTGTCATCCATACAAGAGTTTGTAAATAAATAAATATCCTACAACCTAATTTCAAAAGAAAAATTGCTGAATCGTCCTTTTAATATACTTCTTATCCCACGGGAAGGTGAGAACACTAACGTTCGATTCATCCATGTCAACACTGAGAAGGTAGACATCTTTAATTCCACACTCCATTTAAACTTACATTCAGGAAACAGGAAAAGTTTATTAAATAAAATGGAAGGGAGTGTCGCAGCTGCGCTTCTAATAATCGCTTTAAAGATACAGATTTTTCCCAGGCATATTAGTTTAAAGGATATGTTTGGAGAATATTTATACAATTTATAAAACCTAGGTTCATCGTTGTGTTAAGTAAGGATTTTGTTGAAATTAGTGGCCAAATTCGAGTCGGTCTGTTGTTGCCAAAATACCACAATAATTTTAATTACAAATTTTAACTACACGATGAATTTAATTTTAGCCTGAATAACAATTTTGTAAACATTGTTATTACAAAGTTAAATAGTCGGTTTTAAATAAACTAAAAAAAAATTATTTTATGTCTTCGTTCTCAAAAACTGTTCACTCTCGTTCAAATAAACTTTCACACTCAAGTGATATGATTTCAAAATCGTACATTGAAATTTACGAAGTTTTTTAGAGGTTTCATTCTGTTATTTCTTTAGTTAAAACACAAATATTCACTTTTGAAGAGTATATTTCATTCTTCCGGTGCCCATCCTTTCCCCTCCCCCGTCCTCTTCCCCTACACTCCAATTCCTAATTTTTCTTTAAAGGCCGGCAACACACTCACGAGCTCCCAGCCGCATGAGTGTCTATGGGCGGCGAATTCACCTTTATGGTGGGCCTCCGGCTTGTATGCCCCCTCTTCTATACAAAAATCTGGTATTGGCACACATATATATCACACACACATGACTTCTTATACTTTATCTGTCATGAACCTCGAAAATATTGGTACATATTCTGTAATTTACATACCTGTATAATTTTACACACGAACATTACAGAATTATCAAACATTTATGTCCGTGAAGTTAGTTTAATGGGTACAAACTAGCCGAACATAATTCAGTTCTTGACCTCGGTCTTAGTTATCCAAGTTGTTAATCAGTTAATAGCTCCTCGTTATTAATTTAACCTATATAAACATTGTACAAAATTTGATAACAGAGTTCTTTACAATAATATCAAGGATAGTACTAGATCGTGAGGGTCATAACGTGACATGATCCATGACATGACGATCTCTATACAATAAACAGAGAAGAAACTGGTGTGCTTAAATTTCGTCCTAGTATAGTGCATAAATGATAGAAGAAAAGAGCAGCTATCGAGTTACTTGCCGGTTCTTCTTATTAAATGGTGGTGAAAAAATTGACGAATCAAAAGTCTCTTTATAAATACCAACTTGAATAAAGATATTTTGAGTTTGACATAGAAACAAAATATCTATAGATTATAACTTTGCTCGCACTTATAGTGATCCATATAGGCATTATGAACTGCTAATTTACACATATCATATTCCTGCAGTAGATGGTTAAATTGAGTTGTATTCAGCCTCTAATGACTTAAATTATCTTTTGCCTATAGAATTGTATCAGCGATTACTTGTACGTCAATGACTGCTTTTTATATGTAATATGCGTTATTCTGACGAATAACAATGAAATATAGTTGAACCTACATATTGTAGCGTTCCAGGTCTATAAAGAAAGAAATATAGTTTTGGGTCGGGAGGCGCTAAACCAAAGAGCAAAGCCTTCCATATACTAAGCATACTCAAGTATAACATCAAGAATGTTATAAAATAAATGTACAAATTAAGACTAAGGCTTAATTGATGTTTTCCAATGAATAAGCTACCCAAATTCGGTTCACAGAGCACACAATCTTGTTTTCATATTAGTCGAAATAAGCCCAAAGTAAATTATATCGAAATAATGGATTATTTTCAGTATTCGATCATGAACGTAATATATTTTCACATTTTATAGAGTTCAATCTCCTTACAATCAATAAAATGTCACGGTTTGCCTCAGCGTAAAAGGGTGCTTCACGCATTGATGGGAATATTCGTGGAAATAATTTGGGGTGGAAATATATTTTAAATTTGCGTACGTGCAGATTGCTTTTTCAAAAATATAATAGGTTATAATTCTATGAATCGATAGACACATGTGCGTTCTGGGTTCTTAATTTAAGGGAACTACCTGGTAACAACAAGTTACAACAACTACACCCTACGGCAACTTCCTATTTTGGCAACTGCCCTGGCAACTGGCAACTGGCTACGGCAACTGCCCGGCAACTGGCAACTGGCTACGGCAACTGCCCGCTCCGCTTTATACAAATCCACCATTGTTTCACGAATCCTAGATCTTTAACTAATTACTAATGATATGAGCTAATTACTAAGCAATCGCATGACGAAGGTTGCATAGGGTAAATAATGTATTTAATCAAAATATAAACAAAATCTTACTTGTGTTATATAATATTCATTATTCATGAAATCGAAGCGTATGTTTTGCGAATTGTATTATACGTGTTGTAACATCGTTGTAGCGAAATGTACAAGCAGTTGGTTTAACGAAGCGTTAACGAACAGATAATAGCCCGGTTCCTATTTGTTTCCTAATGTTACTGAGAGGATTGTTAATAGATTGGTGTTGGAATAACGCCAGAACTTGAGAATAATCGAAGAGAAGAAGTCGAAATTCTAGCCAAGATCTTTAACGCGAACGAACGTACACCTAAATAAGACTTTGATAATGGAAAAAAAATTCAAGAATAAAATGTTTATAAAGAAAACATTCTATCGCCCGTTTGGTAACACTTAATAAACTTAATTTTACAAATGTCAAGTTTATAAGGTCTCATTATAACTCAATTCAGGGAGGTGTTTAATTTGAGAGATGTTGTTCTGCATAGGTAATGTTTAATGCTTTTTCTTAATTAAAAATAATAAATACTTAATTCAGTATTTGTTGCCAAAGCCTGTTATTATTATTTTTCCAATTTTCCAGCTAAGCCTTGCTTCAAAAAGTGTACTGGAATCTTTACCAAAAAAAAACCAACGAAACTGTGTTTCTTCTGCTTCTTCTCAGCTTGGTCGCGTACGAACAGGCATAGATCACTTACATTTAAGACGATTCAAAATGGTCCTATGTATCTATGTGCTTAAAAATATTTTGACTTTGTCATTAAGAGATTATTATCTAAGTAATGTCTTTGTATCAACGCGGAGGGCCGACAAAAGCCGCGTGGTGCATGAAAACAATTTTCTATGTCGACAATATGAATAACTCAAGTAACAATAAAATGTATACACATGTACCATTTAGTTAGAAACCATCTAGCCTGCGCTATACAAAACCATTCGACCTAATGTAGCATAAAGTCGTATGATTCCACTAAGCGAAAGGTACAAACTACCACAGGGAAGGCAAAGCACACAACATATTTAACCTAGTGCCTGTCAAAAATTATGGATTACAATGCAGAAATTTATTGTAGATATTAAAGCACAATATCAAAGACAATAAACCACAAATTGCTTAAATCAATAGCCCACAAATTGCCTGGTCTGTCACCGGGTAGAATTTAGGTTTAATGGGCCAGTAGCCAATTGTATTTAGACTTATGTGACTAATTAGTTCGCAATAGCAGTATTCAAGACTGTTAGGCAATATTCACAAACCTTTATTGCTTTTGTTATAAAGAGTATCTTTTTATGTCTTGATAATGAGGTTGAAAGAATGTAAGAAATTAAAATCATATTATAATTGATCACTTCGGTGCTAAGCCATAAGGATCCTGAATTATATTGTTACGTCGATATATATAGGAACACAAAATGCCTAGTGCTACCTTAAGTAATAAGATAATAAAATGTAAAAAGAAAATAAACCCTATCTGAAAGCATCACTTCTATTGCCCGAACGTACAACTTTTTCATTCTTTACGGCAGCTATAAAGCCTTTTAAATTTTATTCAGACTTCAATTGCGACGCTTTTTCAGTTATTTTTTACACAACATTAAGTCTGTTTTATACTTTCTGTTTACGGTAAAGTTAAAATGTTGTACAATTGTATCGTTAACAAGCTCGGAACTTGCGGTTTAACTTGAAAGACACGATAGACCATTCGTATATGAAGAGAAATGGCGGCGCTCTTTCTATTCGAAAAACATTTTGCATTAATGCTGAATAGTCTTTTTTCTATTTCCGTTTTTTGATTTTATTTTCACAATATTGTGTTATTTAAGAAATTCACTTTCTTTGTCTTCCATCTGCCGTTGTTAACCTTGTGCAATTGCTCTCTTGAGGATAGGAATTATGGCATTGGCACAGAAGTGATGGCAGACGAAGATTCACGGTAAAATTTAAAATCTATATGAAATTTTGGATGCGAGCGTTCATATTGTAAGAGAAATCATTTTTGTATATCGTTTTATTAAATTAAACTTTTATAAAGAAAATCCCTAAGCTTTATTAAACAATACTTAATAACGTCCGGCAACACACCAACAAGCTTCCTCCGTTGCAGATAATAGGCATAAATGATCCGGATGTTTTTTCCAGTTGCCATATACTTCATACGAAGACTTGTATAACAGTTATGACGGTATTTTTTGTATCCACGTAAGGAACTAGAATCATATACAGGATCGGCCTAGTATAGAAGTTATCTATTATATATTATCTATTTATTTGTAAATGGTCCGATCATTTTTGGTTGTAATATTTACTATATTATTTTATTTCATATTTAAATTACGTTCGCATCGGTTTTTGGTGGAAAAGGCAATAATCCCTTAAGAAGAAAATCCCTTGAGATACTATATTGCATCGTAATGTGATATTCTATTCAAAATTCCTTAAGCTATACGCAATATGGGTCAAGGCTTGGCCTTTAAAAGAAAAACCTAGTTTCTAAATCTTCACATAAAATGGAAAAATCAAAGGTTGATATCGCAATTTCACTGTAAGTGATTTCGAGAAGCCACTCTTGCGACAGTCTTACTCCAAATGAGCGTGCAGAAGTGGTTAAGCTCCGCTACTAGCTTTAACGTGTGTCTTTACTCGTAGTTTCAATATTTTTAAACTTATTGTTTTTAATGTATGTAACAAACCATCTGTATATCTTTAAAATATTGTCTATGGTAGGCGGTTAACACTTTACTCAAAGGGATTTTAAAGGCCTGCTGTTTGCCTTCTGTTTTATTAAAAAAAGTTGAGTATTAAAGGTAACAGGAAGAAACAAATGAGAACGTTATATAGTTAAAATATTTATAAAATATATAAGTAATTCAGTTGTTTAAAAGCTTTAAAAGTTGTTAGATAGCGTTGTTAACATACATGGTGTTTTACGAAAATGTAGGCTTTTTATTCTCGGATTATTACACTACCCTTAACACTTATTTGTCTAAGTCTTCTATTTTTTCGTTTGCCTAAAAGAGATAGTCTTTCAGCAATAAGGCCGAGTGATGTCCTCATTTTATTAATTCTTATATTTTGATAATGTCAGTATTCTATTATTTATAGTACTTAAAATATTATTTTAGGAACTATTCTGTCATTGTTTTAAACAATAAATAATATACATTTCAGCTTCAAATTTTAATTATCAAGTCACAAAACTTAGCACTCTAGATTACATTTACAATTTAAATTAAAGGACAATATCAATTTATTTTTATTTCAATCAAGTTTCATTAATTACACAAAAGAGTTGAATAAAAAAGTATCTATATAATACTAAATTATTTGTACTGCAAAAAAATATCAGAGAGTTTCGTCATATAGATTAAATCAAATTAAATTAAATATCGTAAAAAAAAAACCAACGAATAAAAATATAAAAAAGTCAACCACAACCTTACAGATACATTGTACATTTGATAAGAGAAGACAATTTGAACGAATGTTTTACTTTACAATTGATCATAATATTTTAACTTATATTCTATTGACTCAGCGTCTAAGTTAATGAAGCTTAAAACTAAAAACAACAATTATAGCCCATAGAATAAGTTAATACAAATGCATCGTTATCATTAAAACTAAGAGTATTTTTAATTATTATTTAGGACATGGCAAATGTTACTTAATGTGATAAATAGTTAACAACACTGACTGTGACTGATTATATACAAGATTTAACGTTAATGAAGCTTAGTTAAGGTTCTATGTGAAAATCCTCTTTTCTTGTTCGTCGTGATATTTTAGGTGATCTGAAAACACAAATTTATAACATCATGTATCATCAAGAGAGAGTTAAGTTTTGTTTAATGATTTCTTAGTAATCACGGCACGTTCGAATATGGTCTTAATCAATTACGTACTGTCCGTTGGTATTAATAAAAAATACTATATATTACGTTACAAACAGAAAGATTATGGTTTTTTAACAAAAAATATTAACGAAGATCGCGAATTAAAATATGTTTTGACACTTCGATCTCTGTAATGACATTTTTTGTACCTTAGGGTTTTATTATAATCTCGCTTAGTTCTCCTACTATTATTAATATTCCTCCTACCCTTCAAAGGTTCCGTGACCTTAAAAATAAATATCAAATATCTGTACAAGCTACGATTGCTTCATCTTTTAATGTACTCAAACATAAATATTTTATTAAATTTTATATAAAGGTGTTTTATTTATATATAAACCACAGTTCATATAATAATTTCCATAAACATATTAATGAAATTGATCGCCAAATATAATGTGAATCGTGCAGCTGTTATAAATTATCTATCTGGGGGTAACGGGAATGGACACGTATTTGTGGTTGGAGCCACAATCTCATTATGAATTGAAGCGACAAATCAGATAATTGCTACTTAACATACACCGTTACAATATTGAACAATATTAATTACATTACATTACATTGTTTTCGTGGTGGGAATCCGTTTAGGTATTGTTTATAAAGCACTTGTATATACAGTTTACACTTTTAATACATCGTTGAAGTATTTAAAAAAAAATCCAGATATACATTTACTGCCAGTTCACAAATCAAGTAGAGCGGACGAGAATAACTAAATAAACCCTCCACTGCTTTTACAGGGCCGTACCTAGATAATGGATCTAGTTATCGCATCCCGTTGTTTATATAATACATAAAGTAAATATTAAAAACTACATGTTTGCTAACAACAAACAAAGTACACGCCAAGTATAGTTATTGGCCGAATATGTAAGCTTTACAATAAGTTATTTGAATCTGCATACTGTAAAATGCAAAAAGTAAAAAAAAAAACAGAATAAACAATCTATAGGCTTAGACAGCCTTTGTGAACTACCGGACAATCTTAAACACAGTAAAGTATACAATATAAATTCTCTTAAACTTATCGTAATAAAAAAGTGGAACTTACTGCATTCTTTTTCTGTATGTATGTTTTCTAGATGTTGCCTCCACACACAAAACTATTAGTTTGCTATCACATGGATATCTGAAAAACATCAAAGATTTAGTTTTAGAGAATAGATTTTTTAACCTAAACGGGTTTAGTTCGTTTGAAAATAACAAATTGAAAGTTTTTAGATAAGGAAATAGATGGTTTTACACTAAATAATCTTCAAAACAAACACACACAACACAAAAGGATTAGTGATTTTTTTTGTTTATCTCTTTATAAGAATGTCGTTGTAGTCTTTTCAAGGTTCTAAACTGATATAACACACCATCAAATATGTTCTATCGCTATTATTAACCATTCCGGGAATTGAACTGGGATTCTCTCTTCAAGTATGAAATAGTTGACTGAGCCAATTGAGCCAAAGAAACTTTTACCTTTAGGATTCTTATAACATTTTTATTTATACTCACAGCCTTTGATTTAAAAGTTTGCTTTCCTGAAGAGGAGATGCCATTCCAAAGTCCAAGGAGTTATCATTTTGCCATTCCGCACAAAATGCTCT
This sequence comes from Leptophobia aripa, assembly GCA_951799465.1. Classification (NCBI taxonomy): domain Eukaryota; kingdom Metazoa; phylum Arthropoda; class Insecta; order Lepidoptera; family Pieridae; genus Leptophobia; species Leptophobia aripa. The sequence continues at coordinate 6,120,776 of OX637268.1, read as the reverse complement.
TGAAGTTCTGTACCCAAATACATCACTTCCATGCCAGATCGCTTTTTCAGGCCTGTAAATGATTTTGAAAAAATAAGCGAACCCTTGGTTTACTTTTGCAGACGGTTGTAAAGAATTGTAACCATAGCACCATACTTCAGCGAATGCATCAATATATATATATATATATATATATATATATCGGCGCAAATAAAACAATTAGTCTTAAATGAACTAGATAAATTAAGTTCAAACATCATTTAATTGTCGTAAAATAAGTTTAATAACATAAGTTGAATACTTTCAGTTTGTTACTCTGTGAAATTCATGTTTATTATTTCAATACAACGTCTTTGTAAAGTCGCATTGTAACCGCACAACACAGTCGCGCTCACGCCGAGTCTCACAGGAGACGCCCTTGCGCAAATCACGGCATACAACATTAGTCACGGCTGAACTAAGCTCGCCAACCAGCTCGAGCTGAGCTGTAAAGGCCTCCTGGCCAACAGCGAGATCCCCCTCAAAAAAAAAAAACCGCACAACACAGTCGCGCTCACGCCGTTGTACGGAACGGATCTCTCTTAAAATAGTGAAATAAAAATCTTGTAAAATATCAGTGACGTGTTTCTTTAAATAAATAAGTGGTTATTATGACCGACTCAATCGTGATGTTGGCAATACTGATGCAACCTACGCCTTTCAAAAATAACCCTACAGAGTAGTGGGGTAGGCGGTAGCCCTATAGACATACTCACTTCGTTATATATTTATATATATAAAATTTAAAAAAATCTTTTATGCGTATGAGCATGTTGAAATAGCGTTTATATTTTATTGAGAACAACAACAGTTGGTCTTGATTGTGTTTACGTTCAAAGAGTTCCTTCATATACGTACCATTTTTTATTGCTGATAACTCTTTGCCTGTTGAAACTGTACAGTTTATTCATTGGAAGCGGTGCGCCAGATCCATTGAAGAGATGTAGCCAAGATTCGAAAAGAACTTCACCATACATGTTAACAACTGGTAATACTCGATCTGAACTTGTTTTGACTAGAGATTTTAGGTCTTCCACGCTAAAATAAAACTTGATTTTAGTACTTCAATTCTTCTGTACAAACAGTTCCCTTATTTGAGTGTTTATTGGGAATATTCTTGAACACAAAATTTATGTATGCAACTGTTAAAGAGTTTCACTTTTTACATACACCAATCATTCGTTATACTAATTGTTCCAATTTATAATAATATTTGTATTATTTTTTAATTAAATTACTATGAATATTAATCAGAATTATAAATGTAATTTGTGATATTATATTTGAATGTAATTAGATTTATGTATGTTTCAAATCACACAAACAATGTGTATAAAAGCATTATGTAGTCATAGTAATACTTATTAACATGATCTTAAGTACTTTAAAAAACTGCCAAATTTAAACCGTCTAATATGTTCCCAGAGTAAAATCCTCTTGGTTATACAATAAATCGATTCCCAATACGAAATACCGAGTTTTTTGTTCTTATGAAATTTTTTAATACAAACTTTAATATCAAAATATTTGCAAGATTCAACAATTTTAATAATCGCTTTAATGTTATCAAGTATTTGTTGAGTACCGATTCAACGCCAACAAACTTTGATGAAATCTACTAGACTAATATTTTACACTCACAATAAGACTAACTTTCAGAATACAAACTCTCATAGACAAATAAATGCAAATTTACAAACTGTTTTTATTGAAATCAACGTTGCGAATTTCAGAATGAATTCTTATTTTGTTTCAGGAATACCTCGTCTATAGACACAAGTCTTATACAAGTGTCTGTAGACAAGTACTATAGATTGGAAAATCTTCACGTCACATGACCGTTTATCAAATTATTGAATAAATCTCGATAAACGTTGGGAATCGTTTGGTGAATGGCATTTAATTATTTTTTTATTTAAAGAAAACAAAAATATAAATTTCATTTACAATTAATCCGCTCTAAAAGACATACAATTTTATTACCTACCTCGGAAGAGACTGGACAGCACAGGAAATATCCTAGCGTCCGCCTTATTTGTAACTTCCAATTTTATTTTTGAAATAATGTATTTATTTGTATTACAATACAATAACAATTAGAGCTTATGTAATACTAATTGAATTCTAATGTATAGATCTCTAAACGTAAATATGTTATATATTGTAATTATTATACTTACTTATTAGTGAGGAACGCGACAAAATTATTCTCACGAAATTCTCTGAATGCCTGTCTATAGCACTGCTGATTGGCTGCGTTCCTCCCAGTCCTGTTCATAGATGTCAACATATTTCCCGGATATGGTTCGTTTAACGCGACCAAACGTATCTAAAAATAATGTTTAATGCATAAACTAAACATATGTGTTGTATTTACAGGATAAAAACTAATAATCAGTTATACAGTCGGTGGTTATCTGTTCGATTTTAAAAAAAATATGTAACTTCATAATCGATTGGAATTTCTATAAAAAAAGAATTCTTCAAATACACGTTTTTTTAATTCAACCTACTTTAACATATTTATTGACACAATTGATCAAATGTCATCATATCTATACTAATAATAAGACAGTAAAAATCGAAAATCTGTACATTAAATATTTTTCCAAAAAACTGAAAGGAGGCAATTAAAAAAGAGTCATAGAAACCAAAAAAACAATTTTTGGAATTCTTGTCTGTCTGTCTGTCTGTCTGGTACGTTATAACTTCAAAACTACTGAACGTATTTGAACGCGGTTTTCACAGTTGGATTACATATAATTGGGAGCGTTGTCAAAAGTTTATTTTGTCAAAATCGGTTAAGAGAAAAAGAAGTTATGGTCAATTGAAAATTTACTTCAACCACTGCTTCAAAATTTTTAATCACTTATATTGATTGATTAGTTATATATTGTTAAATATGTTCTAATATAAGTTAATCTTAATATTAAAACTTATGAAAGGTAACAAAAATAACAAGAAACGCAGTGCGCGCGGGCGCGGTTGAAGTGTTGAACAATGTGCTCGATAGATGGCGTTGATTAAATTCGTCATCAACCTAGATTTATTTTATTTTTTTATTTCTTAAACCTATAAATCTTATCAAAAACAGTTAACACAATAAACATAGATTTTAAATAAAGCCAAAACAAAGTTAAAATATAGAACCGGAAATAGAATCTAAGATCAGAAAAACGAATAAAAAAAAAAACACGAACAGAAAAAAATAAATAAAAATATATATACACATGAACAAGTGGAACTATGTGAAGTACGAACATTTTAGTGTGTGTGTGTATCAGTGTGTGCAATGGTGTTGCTGTGTGAGTGAGTGTGCGAGGTTAAGTCTTAGTTTTTTTTTAAAGAACTTCTACTTAGGCCAAATATATCCAATAGATCGCGGTATTAAGATGCTCCATTGTGTAATGACTACCATGCAGTTCAAACTTTCAATAACGTTTTACCCTATGATTATTTTGAGTTAACACTACCCATACAAACAAGTAAAAAGAAACGAAAGAGATGTTTGTCCGCGTCCATTTATCCACCTACATCCTTAACGTTAATGAGAGAACGTTATCAGAATTTTAAAATAGTCAGAAAAGTAATTGCCTGTAAGTTAATTTGAAAGTTGCCCTTGATTTCCCTGAATCATCGGATCCTGACTACGGGACCAACTTGAAAGTACCCCCTACCGAACAAAAAATAATCACGTAAATGGTAAATAAACATCAAGTCCACAGAAACAGAGGATGTTGATAACATTTGTACATGTAAAGCTACATCATCCCTGAATAACACAGGCTATATATAATTCCAATTGTAACAAGATTTTAGCCCGTGTAAGAAAGCCCTGTCGAGATCAGTAAAAAACGCTATATACTTAACCAAATTACACGTGGGCGAAGCCGCGGGCGGAAAGCTAGTATACAATATTACCGTGTCACAATGTTAGTTACCGTACTCCTCCGAAACGGCTTGACCGATTTTCACCAAATTTTATATGCGTATTTAGTAGGTTTGAGAATCGGCCAACATCTATTTTTCATACCCTAAGTTATAAGGGTTGTTCACCCGTATTTTTTTTTAAAATACATATAACCTGTTTTTAAGTAATTTATGGCAAAACAACGTTTGCCGGGATCAGCTTGTAACAATATATATTTGTTTGTCAAGCTAATGCAACTTGCAAGGTTTATACTTGAGGTGTTAACTCTAACGTTTGTGAAAAATAAAATTTACATTCATTTATGATAAATTCTATCTGTGAGGTCAATATAGGGAATCGGGTTCAATTTCTATGTACAAATATTTGTGTTAGAAACGTAAATGTTGGACAGGGCATGCATATTGAACTTGTATGACTTAGCAAACATTCATTCTTTACATTTTTAAAGTCCCTAGAAATAAATTGAATGGAAAATACTTTGTTGTAAAAGTTTTATTTATGAAATTCAATTTGAACATAGATTAGAAATTGGTTTTTTTTTGTTAAATCTAATCTCCCTTCATCTAAGTTTTTTTATAAAAGAAGGGGGCAAAGGAATAGGAGGCCTAAAATACGCTGGCAGCGCGCAAGTGCGTTGCCGGCCTCTTAAGGTACGTTAAAGTATAAGTTTTGCTGTTTTTTCTGTACTTACAAAGTATTTATCGTCGTTAGATAAAGTTCTCGGAGCCAAAGTAGTTTCAGGAATATCGGCGTAGGATGTACTTCGCGCTGAAAATAGTGATCCCATCTAAAAACAAAAAAATTGTTAAAAATATGTGATAATAACCTAAGTATAGGTAACTTTTGTGTTTTTATAATATGCTAGTGTTCAAGTTTTTGATTGAATCCACAACCTTAATAATATTCATCCTATGGTCACATAAAATGAACCAAATTTAAAAAGATTTATATTTTGTTTTATATTTATTCTGTTAAATTTTTTTTTATATACATCTATAGAAATTCGTTAATCGATTAAGTAAATAAATATTACAGATTGTCACACATAAAAGTTAGTAGTTAGTATATACTAGAAACATATTCTAGTCATAATGTGATTTTTTTTTAAAGCTTTTTAAGGATTTTTGTATATATGACGTATAAGATATGATGTATAAGAGACGTTCTGTTTTAATTGACTCTCATAGATGTCCAATATAACTTACATCCACATTTTGCCAACCAATATCAACTCGTACAAGTAAAATTCTCTCTTGAATTACATATGCTATCGTACCCACTGGAATGTCCGCCGTTTTCTGAAAACAATTATATTAATAAGCTTACAATATTGTATTTTTTCGTTGATACTGTATAGAAATGTTATTTTTTTTAAATATATTTCTTTTAAATTAATAATATCAATCCGGTGTCATGGCTTCAGCTTGCAATACTGTTTTTTTTTAACAAGTGTTAACAATAATCAAATTTCAAACAGTTTGCTATGATTTGTTTGAATTCAATTATATTGTTTAAACTTAATGAGGCATTTAAAATATGTGTGGTATTGTATTGTATGTAAGATGTTCATTGGACCTTGAGAAGCCCACCTTTATTACAAGATTTTATGTAATACTATTAAGTGAGGCCACAAATTACCTTTATTAGAATCGTAGAAGTTTTAAACACCACAGTTGCAGCTGTATACATATCTTCATCGTCATCAAATGAACCTAAAAATGTTTACTATATAGAACTATGTATTTTGATTTTTTACGATTTTCTTAATCCTAATAATAATAAAATATAACGATCTTATTGGTGGGTGTAATAAGCAACAATTAAGTCTAATATATAAAATTCTCGTGTCGCAATGTTTGTTCGTTTACTCCTTGAAAACGGCTTGACCGATTCTCGTGAAACTTTCGAGAATCGGCCAACATCTATTTTTAGAGACATATTTTTTTTTGGCAAAACAACGTTTGTCGGGATCAGCTAGTTTTATAATAAAAATCATATAGACACAATATTATTTTAATAATGTTGTATATTCCGTAATAAGTAACTAGATCTACCTGTTCGTGCAAAACCATTCTGGTTCACAATACCACCAGGTTCTCCTTTAGGTCCAGTGAGGGAGATTCCTGGTGAGCCAGGCGGGCCAGGAGGTCCAGGCGGTCCGGGAATCGATGGACAGGCAGACGCTTCACAAGTACCGGGGATACCAGGCTTCCCTGATTCACCTGGAGTGCCTGGTTCACCTCTGTCACCCTTTTCTCCTTTTAGCTGTAAGTATTTATAAATTTTAACGATGTTTAACCACAGATTATTATGTGTATTCTGTTGCAGTGGTTGTTTGATATTGTCCCTTTTAAATCTGTTTACTAATTTTTAAATATAATTTTGTGTTTTTTTGTGTTTTGTATACGGATATGAAATGATGATTTTTTGTGTGTTCAAATTATTGTTTGCCTAAAATACCTTTTTGTCGTCTATAAAAGGTGTTTCACCTTTTTCCCCTTTTGATCCATGAGTTCCGTTGAGGCCCTTCTCACCCTTTTCACCCTTAAAGTAAATTTTCATTAGCTAAGCGTACTAACACCAACCATTAAATTAGTATTTAAATTTTATAGTGTAAAATAAGGTATACCTTGAGACCCTGTGATCCTGTATCGCCTTTTACTCCTTTCGACCCAGCCGGTCCCACTGATCCGGGTTTTCCCGGATGTCCTGAATGTCCACGACCACCTGTTTTCCCTGAAGCACCACGATTTCCTTTTGAACCCTGAAAAAGTTATTCCATAATTAATCCAAGTCAAATGACAATAGCTTAAGATTCTAAAAGCAGTAAAGCTCACTTTCAATAAAGCAATGGCGGACTCGGGAACATTTCCTGGGGCACCAGGTTGTCCTGCTTCTCCTTTCGGGCCTTCAGGGCCTACATCGCCTTTGTGACCACGATGACCCCGTTCACCAATAACACCGTTAGCGCCATCTTTCCCCGGGGGACCTTGGGGTCCAACGAAACCCTGATCACCCTTTTCTCCCTAAACAAAGTTCAATCTATGAGTAATCACAATAATTGCACGGAATAATATTTATTGCCGTTTTTTACCTTAGGATCTGTCGAACCGTTATCACCCCTAAGCCTCCAAAGCTTTTCTACCACAGCTGCATCTGTTAAAGTTTTGACATTGAAAAAGGTACACATCAAAGTCACGGGGTTTAATCAAGTTTACAAATAAATTATTATGACGTTACTTTATAAAAAATCTAAATGAAAGACTATACAGAAAATATTTAATTATTAAAATAATTACTTTATAGTTAAATAAAGTATATTAAATATATTAATATGTGAGTGAACTGAACGGAATTCACAATTGGTTATGATAGAAACAAAACGGCAAAAGTCAACTCATTAAAATTACAAAAATGCAAATCGACCCTCCATCACTTGCAATTAATCGCTGGCCCAGCGAATGGAATAATATGTGATGGATGAAAATTTCGTTCATGCAACAGCATTTGTGGTGGCTTGGCACGATTCACGGATGTAGATTGAATGTTTGAATTTTGTTGAATTGCTTGCTGAATTCGTTCAAAACTTTTCAATAATGCTAATTCCCTAATGTCTTGAATAATAAAGAATCATGCAGAATTGAAAATATTGTATGTTATACGCATAACGTTTAGGGCTATATCGAGGACCCTTGATATAGTTCATCCGTTCGAAAAATGACACGACCAGCATTCAATATACGGTTGCTTAAGCAGAGATTTTCAACGCTGATAAAGTGTCTCGGTCTATATCATGTAAGAAATAAGGACAAAACATGAAATAGGGACAATGGGTCGGGTCGGGTTCAAAGCTAATAGAGGTAAATAGTAGCAACAAAATATTTGGGATACAATATATTTACGTTATGTTTACATGACTGAAGTTTTGATATATTAAAAATTTGTTTAGGTTTATTTGTAGCGAAATATTTTTGGCAATTCACTTGTTTGTGTATTTCAATACATTTTTTCCACGTACGGTTTTGTATAAAGGTTTCAATAACAATGTTTATAATAAAATAACTTGTTACGACATTGAATATCCATTTTTAAAAATCATATATTTAAAAAAAATTTAGGCTTGTTCTATAAATATTGAGTCAAACAAATTTTATAATTTTTTGGTTTTTTTTTTAATATTTTGAGTATCATACTTTACCTATGTGAATTGGGTGTTATATTTAATTGTAAGTCAGTGACACATTTTGTGGTTTAGAATTAATTTTAATTTAGTTTTTAAATAGGTGCCACTAAGAAAGATCCTTAGTCAAATGCCAGGCCATTTATCTCAACTCTTATTTAATGTATTTTTATTGCACAAACCACCTGAAGTCAACTGTCATCAGTCAAGCTCCATTTAATATATGTTACGGTTTTAACTATTATAACTTATCCCAACACCAAAGAGGCGCACATCCTTTAGAAATAGGTTCTTATATTATAGAGGACCTTTCCTCTATAATAGAATAATGCAAATGGCGGGAACCGGGATAACTAAACTGTCGAAGTACAAATTGAACAAAGTCGTTGGAGATCTGTTCGATTATCGGTCAACTGAGGACCATCTGACCATTATAGGTATACATAATTATAGGAAGCGACACATACCCACACATGCATATACACACACACACAAACATGTACGTATAAAGCACATATTAAGGAAATAAATATCCTAGTGTGTCCAGCGTCCGCTAAATTGTAACTATAATTTCTGGTTTTAGAAATAAAAGTATTTTGTATTTCTAATTTCTATTTCCAAGTAAATGAAAATTAGCATCATTGTTTAATTATATAAAAGGAATAATCCAACTGAAGTACTTACTTTCCTCAGGATCCATTGTTGCATCTAGTATTGATGAAAGTTTAGCCGGAAGCCCTGGTGGACCAATATCGCCCTTGTCACCCTTATCTCCTACAATTACAGACATCCAAATCCAAATATAATCATTAATTAAATGTGTCTTTGTATTTGTAATTTTAGTTTCATAATTAAAAATAAACAGATCTAGTACATTAAAATCGTTATAATAATATTATGTTAATCATTCATAAATATGTGTTTTATGAATTTTTAATATGCTCTGTACTATTGGTAAGAATGATAATCTAATATATAAAATTCTCGTGTCACAGTTTTCGTTCCCTTACTCCTCCGAAACGGGTTGACCGATTCTCCTGAAATTTTCTGAGCATATTGAGTAGGTCTGAGAATCGGCCAACATCATATTTTAAAGACATTTTTTTAGGCAAAACGACGTTTGTCGGGATCAGCTAGTTCCATTAAAAACTATTTGAATTATGTATCCAACAGAAATGATTGATTAACATTTCTGTCAATTTTTGTTATTGAAAAGGTTACACAACAAATCAAACCTACACTGTCAGCTCAAACAAAATGTTATGCATACATTAGCTAAACTACGATGTTACATGTTTTTTACCTTTCAATCCGTCATTTCCTGGTTTTCCTCGCTCTCCTGGTGTACCCTTAAGTCCATCCAATCCTCGCACGCCAGGTGCACCTTTAATACCGTCCACACCTGGTTTCCCATCAAGACCCTGAATCCAAATTTGTTAAAGACATAAGTATTCAATAAAACATACTGTTATTTATAGAGAATAGAGTATTAACATTCGATCGAGATATTAGACTTATAAAATAATCCATCTCACCTTACATTTCACCAGTTTTGTTACTTCATCCCCTCTCTCCCCTTTAATCCCTTGCTGTCCCTTTTCACCTTTCAGCCCTTGACCGCCTATACTGCCAGTCTCTCCTTGAGGTCCCATTGGACCCACGTCTCCCTTTTCACCCTTCACAGGAACTTTTGTCTCTTCTATTTTCTGTCAAAATAATCCCTGACAATATTTGTTCCAGTGTTTTGAGAAGCGAGGTAAATGGGAAAAAATATCGTTCGGTAACTTGAACTATAATTATCTATACAATCCAAAACCCAATTCCAAACCTTCTCTACAATAGGTGCGGGACATTTAGGACCAGGTGGACCTTGAGGACCCGTTGCGCCATCTTTGCCTGGTTCTCCTTTAGGACCACTACCTCCATCTCTTCCAGGATGACCCGGTTCACCTCTGTCACCATTTTGACCTGGCGGTCCAACTGCCCCGGCGTCTCCCTAGAAAAATAGTAAGTTATTTAACCGTTACTTTTATATATACTGAATTTTTTAAAGTTACGTAAGATGCCATTACCTCCTATTTGATTTATCGGAGTCCTACATATTTATATAAAACATTGAAATGATTACATCACAAGACTTTGTTTCATGTGCTAATAGCAATATTACATGTTTTTTTGGTCTCATTTCTTAGATTTTATTTTCCGATGTAATTGGTGTGTACACTGCACTAGAACTTATACAGTAAAAATTTTGATCATTCCCACTAAATATAAATGCCAAAACAAGCATGTTTTATATCACACACAAATGATGTTTTATATCTGTTTTTTATGTCTGGAAGCAATCAGGCGACTTTAGTGGTAACTAATGCCCAAGAGAATGACCGCTTTATAGGTGTAGTGCTATTCTTTTGACAACCGAGGAGGTTATTTTTAAGCACTCCGACTCCGACTTCGACGGGACTCCGGACCGGTCAGCCACTAAATCGCTCCTCGGGTGTGACTTACGATTCCGCATATAGACTACTGGGAGACTACTGGGGGACTACGTTTCGCGTATAGTTTGGATGTAGATTAACTAGCATTAATGGAATGATAAAACGTTTTAATTACCTTGCTTCCTGGTTTTCCAATATCTCCATCGCTCCCTCGTGGCCCAGCTTCTCCACTGGGTCCACGTAATTCTGGCACACTGCTAACGACACCTCTTAGTATCTTAATTACATCGTCTTCTGTACACTGACATGTCTGTAAAATCGAATTTATTAATTATCAATTGTTGTCATTGCTATGTTCATCAGTTTTTACATCCATACTCAAGCATTTTTGGTAATTTAGCAATAGGGACTTAGCGCAGCCTTGTTTTACCCGGTTTCCCTTTAGACCCTTGTGGTCGTGATCCAATAATATCCCCTACTTCTTCCAGTATCATAAATGATTTTTATATTTATCCACATTTTCTAAACAATTACATTTTTAATACAAAAACATGTTTTTTTTATCAAAATAGACTGTAATCGGCGTGTTTGCTTTCGTGGCTTAACGGTTGAGTTCCATCCCATTGTAAGTCAAAATTCCTTTCATGCACGCAAATTAAATAATCTCAGGATGTTACTGACGATGAGACTTAGAGGGCTCCATCTGAATATTAGATAAACTTTAATAAATACCTTTTCGCTTTCTTTTCCTATGTCTGGTACTGAAATTAAAATATACACTTATTAGTATTTCACTATGGGAATGAAAGTGCCCCATTCTACATATTATTTATATTACTTACGAGTATCTGGTGGGTCATAGAATTCATCTGAAGTGCCAACTATAAACTAAAAATAAATTCATTATTATTTAGGCATTTTGAATATAGCACAGCAAAGCATAAGCAACAATGGCTAATATCAATAAGTTTTAACGAATGAACCATTTACTATAAGCTTGTTGTATTAAAACTTTATTGAGATGACCATAAACAATGAAAGCACATTTATGCGGCACAACAAAAATAAGCAAACAGACTTAATAATTAAATTTCTACATACTGCTTTAAGATATTCAGCTTTCGGGTGATCCTAGATAAGAATGATTTTTGCTATTAAATATATAATTAATAAGCTTTGGGAAAATATTATTAAGAAGGTATCCCAGTAGAAAGTAGGTTTAGCTTTGTTATATGAAATACGACGTACCATAAACGAAAAATGGGTAAATTGTTCTATTTAATTTTTGATGTTAAATTTGAACTGTGTTGAGAATGATGAACTTATTGAAATCTTAAAACCGTTATTTATACTTAATTAGGGTATTTATAATAAAATTGTTGTAATTAAAAGTTTTAAATAAATTAAAATAAATAACCTATAACAGTTTAAAAAAGTAATTTAAATAGAACATTTGCCACATATTCGTCGATTTAAGAAAATATGTAATATAAGGAAAAATGAAAGATAATTACAAGAATATTAAATGTTAAAATGAAACTTACTTTATTGATGCGTTCCATAGATCCTGGAGTCTACGAAAGAAAATTGTTACTTAAAACAAGAATTACAGAAGGTCGAATTATTTTTTAATAATAAATACTAAATTAGTCTAACTGTATGCGTACGTGGATAAAGACAGCGAGGTTTATCTGGGTTTTAGTACCAGTAGAAAGCTAAAGTCTGTGATAAAATAGAAGATACGGGGTTTTTATTTTTATGCCTGTTGATGAGACTTAATCGTTTGTTTTTTCGATAATATAATAACAGTATTAAAAGCATAAATAAAGAAAGTAAATAGCATATGTTAACTTTGCTTTCGCATACAAATGTTATACATGTAGGCGTCATGAAGCGAACATTTGCTGTTTTAATATACTTACACTGGCCGGCAAATCCTGTAATAAAACAAAGAGGTTATCAAAAAAGATTTGTTTGTAGAATACACGTTTGTACAATACATGTATGTCACTATACTCACTTTTGTACACACTTCAGATATACCCTCCCCACCTGTCGATATTAATAACGATTCTATTGCGCCCTGAAAATAAAAGAATAAAAAATATTGAAACACTTTGTCACTTAAGTATAGATTGTTTAATTAATTAAATATTTTACTAAAATCTTTTTTAAAATATATGTTATTTATTTATATACTTTGTTTCACAAAACGTAGAAGTAAATAATGTAAATAGATGTTAGTACATATGAGAGCAACGGGTGGCCTTATTGCTAATAAGCGATATCTTGCAGGAAACTAAAAAAATGGAAGAATGCTTAATTTTTAAAATAAATTTGAACTGGCAGAAGAAGTGCGAAGAGTACAAAAAAACAAACATACAATGAATAACAATAATAAAAAACTGAAAAAAGTACAACACTGCTCAAATGGAAAAATATTACAGCTCATAGCAATAAAGCTCGCTTCCCTGAAATTTGATAAATAAGTTATCTGTGGCTGTATTAATGACAGATGAAGGATAATGTTTGATCCTTTTAAAGTACGAGATGAAACTAAATTATCGACTACGCGTAATTACTTTTTAAGGTTTTCAATGAAAAGTGAATCTAAGCAGGCAACATATAGAACGGTTTTACTCAGAGTCATCTATTAAGTAACGTTGTATAAAATACATTTATATAATTTAAATACGTTTAAACCCCTAACCGAAATATCAAAACACGAACTCCTTCAGAATGTTAAAATATCAAAATACATGCGAAATTGTTAAAACTACCGAGAACCGAGAACATATACCCACATTTTCAAGACTTAAAAACGATGCAATATCAAAATGATTGAATACGCTTCGCGTTCTATACTCTAGAAGCAAGTATGGAAAATTTAATAAAAATAACATATTTTACAATATTATGGGCCAGATTTGATACACAACGTGTTTTATGAGCTGCAGAAGTGACGTAAAATATTGTTAACGTGTACAATATCCGTTCCCTTTGATATACGGAGGCACGTAAGGAAATTAAAGTAAACATATTATGTATAGTTTAGTGGCCTGGGCTCAGACTAGGCCGTTACGTCTGTAGCGGTTCTGTATTCAATAGAATATTACAGTTGAAATTTACCGACCAAATGGAAATTTTACACTATCGAAGCCATCACATATCGCCAGCATGTTAAGTTACAATTAATTGCAATATTAACTTTTTTAACGAGCTAATCGTCAAATTGCGTCTACAATAATACAATATGATTGCAATTAAGTAGATCCGTAGAGTCGCGGGTCCGTAGAGTCTTAAATATACAATACATCACGTGATATTATTTCTACGAAATTGATCCTTAACCCTTTTGCTGGTCATCATCGATAGTGTGCAAACGATACATCGATACATCATCTGACCGTTAAGCCATTTTTAACACAATATGATCGGGTGCGATACATATTAGTTGCCTCAGCTTTACGCGTCAATTTTTTCGAGCTTGACAGTGATTTATGTATCTTTGTTATTAGATATGAGTTTCAGACTGAAAGTATCTTTAAAGGTATACGTGTGTAGATTTCATCTGTTCATTTAGGTGAGAAAACACGTCGCTGAGGTTAATACAATTACTTTAGTCAATGTTACTAATGATGTATATTATTCAACAGGACTCAGCCACATGGACCACTCTTGTAAATGTTTTAGATTTTATGATAAGATATTTCATTTTGTATAATTATAATTAAATTCGGCAATAGATTTTAATATCATTAATAATAGTCAATGAATCATTATTAATTAATAATTCAATAATTAAATTGTGTTAATTAATGTTGATTAATTAATCTTATATTGTTTTACAATTAATCACATATTTATAACAGGAAACTGTTTAGCCCTCTCGCTTCTGTGGTGTGTGGAGGAAGGAAGTTGTGCGTTTTGTAAAATTTAAAGGGACCTGGGATTTCCATAGTCAGCTTTTTTAGTTATTTTGCTTCAATCAAAATCAATATATATAATGTAATTAATTTAATTGGTATAATGCGTGTTATATTATAACATTCAGCAAACGAGAGATCGAATATTTCAGGAGTCTTTAAGAATTCTTATCACGATATTCACCAGAAATGATCCTCCATATATTTGTTCATTGTCAAAATTTTGCATGAGCGTGATATGTTTTATTGAAGAACCTCAAACGGAAGTAATATAACAGACTTTTAACTCATGATAAAATTGATTGGGGTGACTAAAAATTTATAGGGAAAAAAAATTTAATTCAGTTAGTGGGCTTAAAACTAAACCTTGTTTATTTTAATCCTACATCTTCCTGTTTACTAGATATTATAACAAGTATTCAAAGAAGATTTTTCTTAATTTAGATTGTATTTAAACCGTTTTTTTAACTTTAATTTTGAATTTCTCTTTATAACAGATTTAATACACATTATCTTACGGCAATCGCTACCACGCTTCCCTTAAGCGGCTTTTGTGCGATGTAGACTATTGCACAGGTGCCCTGAAATGTTTGTCGTAGTAGCAAATCACGTTATTGAAGTTGATTTTAAATATATACAGTATTTTAATACTATGAACTAATATTTGTTGTGTTTAAAAGAAAAAAAAAATACGTTGCTTCTGTTATAAAAAGTTCGAAATTCGAATAAGGAAACAATGTCGCACTTTGCTTAATTGTAGTTCCTAGATAGGATTTCTTTTTCATTGAATTTCTATTATAGGGTAATTCTCTAGTTTTGGTATTTATGATTCTGTATTTCACCTTTCAACCTAGATATTTTTTTGTAATTTGGAATATGATGTTTAAAAATAAAAACTTCATCTTAAAAACAACGTCTTAAAATATTTTGAATATGAGATATAATATCATTTTAGAATCAATATTATTTTGTAAAGGTTATTTAAACTAATATGACGACTAAGTCATAAAATTCTGAAAAATGTAAAGTACCTGTATCTGTATCAAAAGTAAATGTAACAAAACGTATAAATTAAGACGCCCACTAAGACATAAATTCCCAACATGTCACAAAAAACTTTTCACTGAACCTACATAAAATCTCCACGGAAGCGGTAAAGTAAAATTAAAATGGCAACACTTGTATTCAAACGTCAAGCTGCGTGATGAATTCTGATAATGTATGAGTCTTACTTTTGGATATAATTTATGCGCTCTCTTAGTTTATAATAGGGGTGTATAAAACTGAGAGAAATGAGCTTTTTCACTAATAAAAAACGCCTTATTAATTTTACTAATTTTATTACAGAAGACTTTTACTAATAAAGTAATTAATACTTAATTCAGCATGGCCTTGTTTTTAATATTAAAATGGAATAGCTTTTGAGCTTTTAACTTGTAACTGGTGCTTTGTCATAACGAAAAAAAAAGCACAAATCATAATTTGTGCTTTTTTTTTAAATTTATTTATGGCGGAAGCAAAAGAAAACGATTAATTAGGATGATCATACCCATAATGGGGCTGTACTAACGGAGGCTGATTTGGAAACGAAAGTCAGACAGCAATATGTGCTCCGTGGGACGAAAAAAAATGGCTTCGACTTTATGGTCAAAAAATCTTAGTAAAGACATATACTGGGGATCGGCTGGTTGTCGGGAAGAGATCGCTTATTAGCGATAAGGCCGTCCGTTGCTCTTATGTGTATTAACATCTATTAAGATCATCTATTTCTAATGTTTAAGTGCAATAAAGTGAAAATAAATAAATTAGTGATATGTAAATTTCTGGTAAAATGCGAACAATGTTGGATTATAAAACTTATTAATTTTAGAGTGTCGTCTAGACTTTAACCTTTGACAAATTAATTTGCTCTCATTATAAAATTTGAAATATGAGAGACAATTAAGAAATTTTCTTTATTACTCTTTATGAGGGAATACTGACATTAAGAGTCGATGTATATTTAATATTAATTTTAGTTTTATTTTCTTTGTTTTTATATAAATGAAATTGATTACATTACAAAACAATAAACACAAAGTCGAGTGAACAACAAGAATCTCGAAAACTTTTACATTCCAGTTATATTCAGATTCTGTAGTTTTAAACGACGACGATTTAGATATATATTATATATATATTTGAATTGATTTTAATATAATTAGTTTTTTGTAAGTTTTCTAATTGGTTTTAGTATTTTCGTTTTGTCATTTTAAAGTTTTATTAAGTTAATTTTAAAGTTATTTAAGGTAATCTAATCTTATGATTAGATTACCTTAAATAATGCTAATGTAAATACAAGTCATGTATTTTTAGCTTTAACACTTAAAAGATTTAAGACGAACATCTAAGCCTCGTCGCATACTAACTCGTACGTGATTTAAGCTAGAGTTAAGAACGCTTCAATAGAACGAGACAGTGTAGTGCCAACTATCCGATATCTTCTATCTCAGGCTCTTTATTGCAATTTTAGTATTTATTGCATAGTATTAGGATGCTTTTTCTACAATCAAATAGATTTTTAATACATGTATTCCTGTTAAGGTGGATTTGACAATAGTTGCATTCTGTTCATGCCTATTGGCCTAGCGTTTTCTTAACTCTGCACAAGAAGGTGACATTTTTTGACAGGGTTAGGAAGGATGAAGGTAACTTAAGACTAATTAAAGTGAATTTGGCCGTAAAATTTCTTCACATTAACATCAAGTCTTTCCCCACAATTATTGCTTAGTTTGAATAGTTTTTAATAATTTCTTATATTATTGAGATTATAGCCAAGTGCGATTGTAGCGGGATTTATTTATTTACGTTTTGGAAAAAATTGTGTCTAAATATAATAAAATATTTATTTTTTTAATTTTAAAGACAGCGTCCTCAAACGTCTAACAGCGCACAAAATAAGAATGAAGTTAAGACGTTATCACGATATTTAATAAGTATAAACGTTGTAATGATTTTACGAAAACTTGAGAGATAATAATATTTAATATAATATATAAGAATGTAATATACTACTTATTAAAGTTATACAAACGCTTGTTAGGTCTTCGTACTTTAAAAACGAAAAAAAGTTACAAAATATTCGAATACTTTATAAAAAAAATTCAGTACTTTGCCAAGTTCATCTGACAGAAGTTTACGTTTATTATAATTGCTTTTATATTGTGTCAGACACGTACATTTCAAAATTAAGCTCGTATGTAAAATACAATACCTTGATGCAGGCTTTAATCATTTTTTTAAAATTTTTATTACACTTTTATTAACTTACTAGATACTTTTGCCTGCGACTTTGTCCGCGTGGTTTAAATACAAAAGGAATTTCGAAAATCGGTTTATCTATGGCAGAATCCTGGTATTTTTTTTATACAAACTTTCATTCCATATTTCAACGACTTCTACTATTATTTTATTACAATATGTATGGAAATATTAACTAGTCATACACCTTAGGAACATGGATTTCTTAAAGTAAATTTATTGAACGTTTTGCTCGTTTCAGTGATAGTAGAATTCAACTTTCAAAGTACTTTGCACTCATTCAAACGATGAAAATAGCGAGCTAGTTACTAGGGTTGAAATATGAGGGACGTGGAAGATTACGATAAGGCTTTTAGCTCAGTAAATCATAGGATTTCACGGTAGAGAACTGAGGCAAATTCAAGGATCCGAATGAATCCTCTTTGTCGGGTTTTTTTTGCTTTTGGTAATAACTAATTTTACAATACCGCATTCTATTTTTAATATTCATTTTTCTCCCATTTTTATTGAATATTTTTTTCATTACTATTAATAGATAGACATATATAAATTTCTATCTATTAACAAATTTGTTTTATGAATAACATATGAAAATGTATGAACATAAGTAAAAGATAGTCCAAAATCAATATTCACTATAGAAGCCTATAAATTTGAATTTAAGTATAATACAACAGGTATGAGGTTTTATAACCTTTCCGTTAATATTTAATACTATTTATGTAACTAGGGTAAAATAAATTATGGTTCGCATGCTGAAATTATAACAGATTTAATTCATTCACAATAAGTTAAAATCGTTTTCGCAATATGAATACATGAATAAATAATAAATCAGTTTTTCAATTTTTACACGCCCAAGCTGCGAAAGGAAAATACAGTTTACTTAGACATCAGAAGAGCTTAATTTTTCCATTATTTATTTAATACTCGATACAAAATGAGATCACGTTCGCGAACGTATTTTGAATAACAATGATTTAGCCAATAAATTAGAGTTAATAGTTTTATTTTTAACACGAGATGGGAGTGTCTTTAAAATACTTTTGTTTATATTAACATAAGAATGTCACAGTTATGTGTTAACTTTTATTTATAACGTTGCGAACTTTTGTGTGAATTTATTGACACATACTATTCGTGAAGAAAGGGTCTCTCTTCTATCAATGACTTTATACTTGAATGTGCATTTTTTTTATAAATAAATAATCTAAAATTTGTATTATTATTTGTATTTAAAAGTATCATCTATGTCGTATTTTCGGCATTCGGCTGACGAAGCATAACTCTCATAAACAAAATATGGTATCGATTAACAGTTGTCTCAAAGTTATGTATAAAACTATATATAAGTGAAATTCCTTTAAATACCACGTTCAACTAAACTCAATACTTCAAACCGTATGAACGTAAAGTATTGGAATTGTTTATATACTTCCAATTCCCTCCCGAAGGTACGCCGATACAAGAGTTAAAGAATTTTAAAGCTCCTCTTTAGGAAGTTGTTAGAAAAACGAAACGGACTTCAGGAACCTCGCTCAAATCCTTAAAGAGTCCCAAACCGCCATTCGGTCTTACAGATGAGAAGCGGATTAAGTTACGGGCGCCCGATCTAGTCAAAAATAAAACTACTTGTGTGCACCTAAGATTATACTCACAAAGTGGCCTAGTCTATAATATATTGATAAGAATGATTACGTAGGCACGCTTCAAATATTTGCACCACAAAACTTGGCAGACTAATTATGTCATTTCTAATAGCATGCTATCACGTATACTTACGTCATTTATAAAATTACCCATAAGTTGTGTGGTTTTATTTGACCACAGAAGATGATACATACATATTTATATATTACTCACATACGTGTTACATCTGTATATTACCTCGTCACATTTATTTCTGATAACATTTTAAATTTGCAAAAGTTCCTTAAGCCTTTGCTTAACTGCATTCAGGGTAGTTCAATAAAAGTGACGGTTGACAATCTGACAGACGTTATACATGACTGTAAAACCTAGTCATACGCTCCCACATCAACACCATTACACACACTACATTACACAAAATCCATCACTTGGTCATATTCTTGTTTTGGCTTTGTTTTTATCGAATTATTAATATGTAACCTGTTATTGTGCTTCATGCGTTTGGGAAATAAAAAAAAAACTAGAAACCATTTCCATGCTAGGGCTTTCTAACAGATAAAGATCTCTTATTGTTCCGATCTCTTTAATAAAGTTTTCAAAAATCCCAACAATTTTATACAATTTAAAATAGTTTACGCCAATGACTTGCAAGGCAATCTGAATATCATATTGCTGACGTAGGACTTACCCATGTAATTGTGCTTTCAAACACTTTTAATAACGCACGCCAAGCAACGCATTATCTTATACCTTGCGGTGTGAATTACAAACTTTCTGTATAGACTTTGTTAGGGTAGATACGAAGACGCTACCTACATTTCGTTGCTCGCTACAATTTGTTGAGATAACTTAGAGGTTTAATTAAGTATGCAATAGACACGAAAAGTTCTGAACACGGCTTGACGGTGACGTTGAGTTCGGTTATAAAAAGTTTCTCTTACTCCGCACACTGTACTGCATACAGAGCAGAAGTGACTTGGTAATTTTGTGGAGTGGTTAAAATATTTACTGGATTAGTGATGTATTTTGTCTAAAATACTTGTCAAGTATGGGCTTCTTTTTTGGCAAGAAACTAAATCGGTTTGAGTATCCGGCAAAACAAAAATTACTCTAAATTATAGTTTCACTAATGTAAATGATGTTCCATGTCATTTTAAAAACGCAAAAGGGCAGCTAATGGATCTAATTATTAAAAAAAAACCTTTCTCACGTATTCTTCTGACATTATGCATTATTTAACCAAGGTATTTTTGGTTATATTTTTTATAATATACATAATTCATTACAAGCTTATATTTTATTTATTCACACTTTATTGCGCCTAAACAGTAGAAGTAGATGATGTTAGGCAACGGGAGGCCTTATCGCTAATAAGCGATCTCTCCCAGAAACTCACAATTTTATTACATTTTTGATTCAAAGCGTTAGTGATAGGATTGCTCGCACGTCGTTCGGCCGCTAGACATAAACTCATTAGGTAAATCATGATTTTTTTTTATTATATTACCAAACAAAGTTAAAATTAATCTTCATACAACAATGATGCAATTGATTGTATGAGACGTTTCACATTGTCCTATTCAAAGCCACAAATAAGAAATCGTAGGAACGCAGTTGAAATTGGATTTTCTTTGAGCTGAGACGCTTGCAAATTGTACTCATTGCTGGTATAAAAATATTCCTTTAATTTTCTTTTATATAATAAAATCTTTGTGTTTGATGTTTTGTTCAATTCATTGCCTAAAGATATAGTTTAAAATGTTTTTATATATAATTCGCATAACATATTTCAAACTTTTTATTTACATTGATTACTTATTATGTAATCTAGCGTATAGTCCTAGATTTTCTTTTTTTAGTTCTAACCCAGAATGCATACTTAAAACACAAAAAGACTAAAGAGTAACTGCATTTACATATAAACCAATTACATTAGAGATATACAATATACAAATAAATATTTAAAATTAAAAACAAAACAAATAATTATGTAGGAAACCATTTTGCTTTATTAAATCAATGGTTAATCAATTAAATCGGGGTGGCGAATCACTGGGCTATCTAAGCTAAAACATTACACCTTATTTTTTTTTATTTCTTAAACCCATACAGCATATCAAAAAAGTTTACACAACAAAGAATAGATTAAAACAAAAGTTAAAATAAGGTTAAAATATAGAACCAGAAATGAAATCTAAGATCAGAAACAAGAATAATAAAAAAATATATATACATATGAACAAGTGGAGAATATCAAGTGAGGAACGAGTATTTAAGTGTGCGTGTGTGTATTAGTGTGTGGAATGGTGTTGCTGTGTGAGTGAGTGTGCGAGGTTGAATCTTAGTTTTTTTTTTAATTTTTCCTCAGGCCAAATATATCCAAGGACATATAGGACTCATTATAAGTTCTGGCTGCGCGACACGATACTGAGTTTATGGCATGAATGCCTTTTACAACTCATAATTTTTGAACGAGCTTAGTGCTCTTTCAAGAATCTTACCCAAATTTTGAACGAGCTTAGCTGTTTTCCATCTGTAGTGGTATAATATTGAGTGATTAACGATTATCAAAGAGATTATATAAAAACTGTATGTAAAAATTAACCGGTCTTTTACCTAACGAGTGAATCTCAAAAATTGTATTTTTAAAGTGGTTTCACAAGCGAGGCTAAATGACATATTTATCGTGGAACGTCAGACGCAATGGGTACTCATGAGACACTAGAAATGACACAGAAAAATGCCTTTAAATACGGAACTTTTAAATGCCTTTCTCTGATTTATCTAGAATTGCCTTTTTTTAATATACCCACACAGAATGTATGTTTTACTATGGGAGAAGCATTTAAATATAAAATCATAAGAAAATACAAAATGATTGCTACCTATTTAAAAATATATCTTGTTATAAGTAGAATAATACAGTGGTAACTCTATCTATAGACACTGAAAGGTCTGTGCATTTTATGCCGTTATACAGAATGGTCGTTAAATGGACACAAGTAAAAACAGAATGAATCAACCTATTATTAATATAGATAATCATTATTCTTATTTAATTAGTTAAATATTTTAATTATTATTAGTAAGTTTTGTTCCTATAAAATAATGTATAGAAATAATTATATGAGATTGAATTTAGTTATTTATAAGCGAATTTCATATGCACTTGTTTACGCACAGATTGCGTTATTAATTAACTATTCACAATATGGTAATTTCATGTTAACTGTATTGTATGATATAATTATGTTTTGTTTATTGGAGCTATTAATTATAATAATAATTCAAAGGTGGGTCTTGAATTGCATAAACCCTTGTATCGGACGCGTTCAGTCAAGGAAGTTTCCTCTCGATGTTTGGTTTAAAAGGATTTAATTCACACAATATAAAATAACATAGATTTAAATTTATTCTCATCGATTGAAAAGTTGTCGAAATTTCAAGATATTTATAGTTTTTTTCTAAAAAACTATAAACCTCTCTATATATAATATAATTCATTTTAAACTGATTAATTTGAATTTGGAATATCTTAGTTTTGATGAAATGAGATGTTAATTAAGCTATTTGAATATTCATTAATATTTGAATGACAAAATAAACGTCGGTTTAAAAACATTTCTAAGGTCTATTAGATCCAAATTAATTTTTTTTATTAAGTAAGGTACAAAGGACCTAAATGACGCTTTGTCTGTTCATACGCGAAGCTGATAGGAAGCAGGCATGAAACTACGACAATCTACATGAAGCAGGATGATCCTAATGCTTTTGGTGGAAAGTCAAGCTGGAGATAATTTAATAAAGCAATAGTCGTGTGCGTTAGTTAGTTATCCTATAACTCTTAATCTAAAAATTCAGTGATATATATTTGTACATACCTTATATGTTTTTTGGTCCATATCGTTAAATTTACCCAAATATAAAATTGAATCACTATCTAATACTATATTTTGTTTGGAGTTCTCATCAAGTTCATAATCTAACATTGTACAATTTGCATATACTTTTGTATTATTATCTTCAACACGTATAAATACATTTATCCAATCCTTGTCATTGATATTATCTATATATTGGCCTTGGTGTATGATACCATGTCCTTGAATAAATATTTTCATAACATTCTCTGATATAATTTCAAAACATAGAGCTAGATTGGATATTCCATTAGTAATAATGGAAAAAATACACCATGCCTGATAGTTAAAATCGATTTTGATGATTGCTTGTAAGTTAAACGGTATCGTAATAATTTTTATTGGTTGTTCTAAATCTTTAACAGGCATTGATATTGTGTCATTAGCTTTAATTTGAATTGCGTCGAAGCCATCTCTTCCGTTTACCAGGTCGAAAATATCTGTTGAATTCCCTAAGCGTCTAAAGTTGTTCAGTATGTTGAATTCTTCTGGAAGGTAAATAGGTTTTTTGTATTAACAGATAGATTAAATGAACCTCTGTGATAATATAAATGATAAATTTAAATATGACATTTAGGCTAATTTATTTCAATTTTTTTTTTTAAATATACATACCCAAAAATGAATTCACTGAATTATTTAACAGGCTGCAAATGAACATGTACCTGTAAAGGAGAAAACAATGTAATAAAAACAATATAACTATAAAAATTTTGGGCTTGACTTAAGCGAAATGTGTCCGTCAATCTAATATATAAAATTTCCATGTCACAATGTTAGTTACCGTACTCCTCCGAAACGACTTCACCGATTTTTACCAAATTGTATATGCCTATTCAGTAGGTCTGAAGAGTGATAAGGGTTGTTCACCCTTAAAAGATATATTTTTTATTATGTTTTACCCTTCTATCACCAACCCTTATTTTTTTTGTAATTATAGCAAAACAACGTTCGCCGGGTCAGTTAGAAAATCATTTATAGTTATTGTATGTGTTTTTGGAATAATTGGTGTGACAAAAAAAAAGTCAAAATTTACATGATGTCTAATTTATGTAAGATTTGGCTAACTCGTTTCAGACGAGGGAGTGAGGATATCACCAGGTTCGATCCTCATAGCCACAAGAAATTAAACAGTGGTGTGCTCCCAGGTCCTGGATTGGTTTTGGCGTACTGTGTGTTTGTGGGTTGCCCACCAATTATAAGTAAAGGTATAATATAAATATTGAAGCATTTGCTGTTACATGGTGTAATGGACAGATCCTTACAACCGCACTGTGAAACATGCTTGACGATTGCCGGCTCTACGCCGTCGATTTGGGAACTGGCAGTAGAGTTAATTATTTTATAACTTTTTGTTTTCTGTGACGATTCATAAGTGTACCATAGTTACCTATGTGAATAAAGATATTTTTGATTTTGATTTATAGATAATTGTGTAGGTTTAAATAATAATCCAACTCTAAACAGGGAATTATGTAATACGGATGACTAAATGAAGCGGTTAAAATACCGCTTAATTTGGTATCCCTTATTTATCCGTATTGCGTCATAAAGTTATTATTATTCGAATGATAAAATATTTTCCTGACCAAATTAATAAAATGATTGATTGTAACGTGAAAATTGTAAGTTTTCCATTTCACTAACAATATCAGTGAATTACTCAAATTGTAATTCAACTTCGTTAGACGTCTTTAGTTATGAATATCGTGCGCAATTACTATGGCTCCTGTTCATAACGGGTGTGTGGCTCTGAAATTTGTGGTTCTTTAAACGCTTTAAAGCTTCTAAAAACATTAACGAATTGGTACAAAAATACTCAGAAGCTTTCTGGGCGTGTTTTGAATGTCAAATAGCCAAATATGTTTGGCTAATTGGTTATGACACCAATTTTAAGGAAGCGCAGTCTTCTTAAACTTATGTTTGATTTACGTAGGAAATGCATAAAAAAGCAGCGCCGTCACATAAAACATACCCCGTTGTTTATATATAGTTACCCTAGATTCACTAAAATTAAACTCGCATTGTAAATCTGCGAAACTCTTTGTTTTTTTTTAATTTTCCACACAAGAAAATACTTTAATTATAATTATTTAAAATTCCGAAGACTTAAATGTATGCATAACTTATGAATGTTGTTTCAATTTCAAATCGCATAATTGAAAATCAAAACCTAATGAATGTGCATAATCACAATAAAATTTTATACTAATTGATTAAAAGTCGCATATTTCATGGCCCTATAAGGAAAGCGCCTTGAATATGACAGTGTAGATGTTTAACACATATTATATTAAATTAGATATTCCCATGAGGTTTGATGAACGCTTCTATCGCGTAATTACCTTATGTACCTTGATTACATATAATTATGTATGAGACTTGAAAGACGTCATTTATCAAGTTCAAGCGTTAATAACAATTAACAGCCCGGAATGTATTCGTTACCATGTATGTTAAAATAATATACGAATGTTCAATAAATTTTAACTAAATTTTAAAAGCAGGTCAATTTAATTCCATATAAAACTTTTGTATTCGATCAAAAGCTTCGTATATGAAAGAGTTTTTTAATACAGTTAATTAAGTAGCTATATTAGTCAATTCATGTTAAATATATGATAACAATAACTTGGACACATTTCAAACTCGGTCGGATAGCCCCTAGGTAAGCGACATGTGTCATACTTTATTTACATAAACACTTCATTTAAATATATATACAAATAAATCCACAAAACTAAAACAAATTTAAAAACTTTGGTCCTTTTGGCAGAGTAACTATGCCAGCGGAATTTCCACGCTGTATCGCGATCCTTATACGCTTAGCGAGAAAAGCACCAGCTCTTGGATAACCGTTAAATATATACTCAGACCAAAGCTAAGAAGTATGTTTATTACAGAATTGTTGACGGTACTGAACGATCGATTGAACTGGAATCGATCCCAGCAGTCACCAGATATCTATTACTTATAACCTTATCTTCGCCATGTCTCTCAGTCGTAGCATTCTCTGACCATAGAGTAACTCCGATGGGTACCACTTATAATCTTCTATAATATTGCAGATTAATAATTTCTTAAAGTTAATGTACTTCACCTTAATTTTATAAACTTATACAAACCTGCTTCGTACAGTCTTATTATTAAGTAACGGCTCTTTAATATCACTTACGCCAATCTCGTTCTTGTAATAACATCGTCAACATAAAGAGGGAATGTTGTGGGCCGTTTCATAAACTGGAGTGTAATGAGCTAATTTAGTTGCGCTTTTTATAAACTGTTCCTTTAAACGTTCCTTTTTTAAATTAAGGTGAAATTATTTACCCTAGTAGTGTTTATTCACGGGAAATTGGATACATTTTCGCATTTTCAATAAAAAACTTTATTAAGCAAACATTTTTGAGCAAGTACTAGTCGGCATGAACTATACAGCCGAATGCAGTTGATAATGATGGGGAGGGTTGTCGGTAGAAGGAAGAAGTTGTGGTTGCGGAATATTCGGGAATTTACCGGAATAGTTAGCGTTGCGGAGCTATTCCGTAGAACTAAGGATAGAGAAGCTGCCGGCAAGCTGATTGCCAACCTTCACTTGTTGGAGAGACACTCTTAGAAGAAGACTATTATAGTGTAAATTACTATTTAACGTAAAGCTTCACAATCAATCGCTATAAATGGTGAGATTTGTGAAATTACGCTTAAA
This sequence comes from Leptophobia aripa, assembly GCA_951799465.1. Classification (NCBI taxonomy): domain Eukaryota; kingdom Metazoa; phylum Arthropoda; class Insecta; order Lepidoptera; family Pieridae; genus Leptophobia; species Leptophobia aripa. The sequence continues at coordinate 6,093,710 of OX637268.1, read as the reverse complement.
AAAATGATAGTTAACCAGATGAGTTTGTTGTGGGTATATTCTCAGATTCGGTTTATTTTGGAACCCAAAATATACACTATTAGGTTCTATCTAGTATTAATAATAAAATTATTGATTTGATCGCTGATACGATCTTATGTGAAGAAAATATAAATACATGTATTGTTGCAATTATTCCTATTCTGGACCCTTCTTCATTCCTTTGTGTTTCCAAAAGGGCTGGAATCGTGTGTACATATATAACCTAATATAATATAGACATCTAAAGAACCTTTGTGTACTTCCAGTAGGCATTTTTTCACGAATATTTTCTTCAAAGGTTTCAAGAACAGATGATATCCAAACAGGTTTTTGACCAATAAAACCTTTCGCAAAGTTATTATTTAACCGATTATAGTCCGTTATGTCATGGTTATATAATCGAGAAGCGACAGACAGCAGACATTTTGATAACAATAATATGTTCAGCTTATTACCTGTCAACTCGTTAATAAGATATGGTCGGTAAAGTATTTTTTTGTTGTTTAGTATGTATCGTTGTTGCATAGTGTAATGAGGTCTTTACAACCGTACTGTAGAACATACTTGACGATTTAAAGGCGGAGATCTTTTTGCCAGTTCTTCTCGTCTGCTCTACCTTAATGTGAAAATCGAGAGTGAATGAAGAGAAAATAATTATAATGTTTTTTGACGATTCATAAATCTTAGTTTAGTTAAGTTACCTATATAAATGAAGATTTTTAAGAGATTATACGAAGATTATTTTACGGATTCTTTCAGTGAATATTCTTAGTGTCTGATAATTAAAGTTATTATACTAACATTATATGCAGAAAAATTCAATTTAAATAATGAAGAAACATTAAGAGCTGGATAACAATGGAGCCTTTCAATGTGCGCTGTATTGACTCGCTTTGCTTCTTGAACTGTACCAAGAAAACTAGAATGCTAAGAAATTTATTGTTATTTTATTCATAATATTTCCTTTTCTCTATCAGACTTTACCACATAAATATAAGGGATGAAAGACGTAATCAGTGAGAGTGCAAAGCCGGGAAATCAAAATGTGTTGTTGGTTTTTGGTTTAATTACGGGCCATTGAATGTCCCTCATTTAACGATCCGTTGATGTTAACAAAAGTGTATTCCTAATTTGAAATCCTACTTACACAAATAACTAAATACCGGTGGCGTTGTTTAAATTTAATAAAACTATGCCAGAAAACGAATACAATTTAATCAAATGTTTATTGGTGCTTTGACAAGAAATTTCATCAAATTCTAAGAAACTCGTTAATTCACTAATAATTCTAAGGTACGATTTTTAACTAAAATAGTTAAACCTACCTTATAATAAACATTCGAGCGTGGCACGCGTGAATATAGATAAAAATTAGTTACATAATGTTTTTAATAAATACTTGCAAAGCTTTTAGTATTAGTATTTAAAAAAAAGCTCTTGGCATTTAAACTGTAAAACGCAAAAATTATATAGCACTGAGGGGTTATGAAGCTCTCTTGATTATTCCTACACGGCCAATTGCATCAAGAGATAAGAACTTCCTAAGCTTTGTAAGTGTCAAGTCTGTTTATATTTTTATAATATTCATTTACATTTTACTTTCAATTTGCCTGTATATAGTAATTATTCACTTGGTTGTTTGTGTACTCCTTCCGGGGAATAATCAAACGTTCTACGTAAGTATAAACTTAAACTACGTTAAGTATGGGCTTAGGATTTACGGTTAAGTCAAGTCTCTTTTCATTTCGGCATTGTAAACACAATTTATTTATTGTTTTTTATAGAAGAGGTGGCAAACGAGCAGGAGGCCCACCATAAATGTGATGCCGCCGCCCATAGACACGTGGTTGGGAGCTTGTGAGTAAGAAAGAGTAATTAGTCTTTGATTTTTTTTATAAATCGTTATAGCTTTGTCACCAATATCTTGTTTCGTTTTCCTGAAATTGTTTTACTGTCTTTGGTTAATGAATGAATAGAATTAACGACAAAATGAGCTTACTTTGAATGAATAATTCATCAGCTTTTTGTAAAGTTTAGCTATTCTTATCTCGGAACATTGAGAGTTGGTCGCTCTAATTGTTAAGTATTTTTAATTGATTTAAGCAAAACGAATGTGGATTTAAATAATTGCTCATTACTTTTGTTCTAAATTACTCCTGTGTATAAATATTCGATCAAGATCTTCTATTGAATTTGGTGTTGCCATAACGTCAGTAAGAAAACAGAATGAATTATTAGGCACACCAAAACATACATACACAACATAACTAAAACAATACAAGAACATACAAGACATGTATGTGTATATATGAGGAATTAAAAGTTTTGTAAAACAATGTTGTAAATCAAAGTATTTTTTATTTAATTAATGTTTTATTCTGGTTATATATAGCATCGTATTGGTTTTAGACTGTAATGATGGACACATGTGCTGAATAAATAATGTAATGTTTTTTTATGCATACAATCTTATGCTAGAATAATATATTTTAATATTATGTTCGGCACGTTCGTTTTATATCTGTAGAACTTCATTATTGTCTATAATTTGTAATAATAGTGTAAAGGACAACGAAACGTGGTTATGAGTTATAATAGTTTTTATCAAAAAATGAAATGCATGAAGTTAAATGTAATGCGATAAAGCAAACAAGGTTAAAATAATAAAAATATAAATAATTATAAAACCATAGCAATTTAAAATAACATTTCAAGTGTAAAATAAAGTCAATTTCGCATGATAAAAATATCAGCAGTAAATTGGGAGCATACAGAATCTTTGGAATAACGCCAAGCAAGACGCGTTCAGTGACAAATGCACTTTACGATTGTGTCGTTCGTGAAAACGTTCGCAATTTTAATTTAGCATGAGCAAAACCTATGTATTTTACATTTGTACTTCCGTTTAACACATTTGAAGTTGAAGGCTATCGACAAAATCACGCATCAGCTATTACTCAACAACGGGACGGTTAAATTCTTGAGTAGCCAATGCTTGTAATTTTAATAAGTAACATAATATTAATATTCTACATTCATTTCCAAGATAACACACCTCTGATATTTTTTTCCTGCTCAGGAAGCATCCATTGCTTGCTTAGGTTCGCTTCCACAAGCCTCCGCCAGCAAAGCCCCAGTCCGCGTAGGATCACCCTAATTAACCATTTTATATATAGAATATAAGCGGTTGTTAAATCTTAATATAATTTAAGTTTTAATTTTTTTGTATGTGTTTTTTAGCTTTGCCCGTAAATAAATCATATTTATTTACGGGCTATATTTTAAAAGAGCAGCTATAAAGTTCTTACCGGCTCATTTAGGCTATTTTCGAACTGGCAATTCAAAAGTATCCTTTTTTACCTATTTCAATAAAGATATTTTGTGTTTTGAGTACGAATGGAAAATATTTTCGGTGTGCATGGTTCTCTTGATTAACACGGGCAGAACTTGGCCATAATGTTGCCAAGGCCTCTATTGAAACCGGTCGTGTACATATGAGATATTACAGTATATAAGTTTAGTATAGGTTACGACTAGCTTTATGTGTTCTAAGGCAAGAATATTTAATATTTATTAGAATAACAACATAATAACTTTAACTCTTTTTGGGCAACACCAAAAAGAGCGCCATAAGAGATAATTCTCTAATTTTTTTGATGTTAAACTTTGTTACATTGATTTTGAATTCCGAATACACCATCGGCAATAGTATAATCGGTTTATTCTTTCTTTTGAAGATACGGAACCAACTATTAAGAAATGAATTATTAGTATGGAGTTGTAGATGATTATATATTTTATTTAACTGTGTACCAGGGTGATTCTAAATAGATTATGAGAACTCTGTATTCTTGAAAGCAAATCTAGGTCAGCTTAGAAAGTGTCATTGGACCTCGGGAAATCTCCAAAGAGGGTCAACATTTACGACACTCGGCCTCCGAGGAGTGTCATCACTTATGACCTCTTTATACCATTACTATAAGGTTCATTTTAGACGGATAACATTGATGTTAGGCACAGAACGACAAACTGCAAGATTGATAATACGGTGAATGAACTCTTCTGAATTTAACTGATAAGATTGAAATGAAGTATATTTGATAAAGCATAAAGACAAAATATTAATTGTGGTGTTAATCAATAAATGAATCGTTATTATATATTGTATCTATTATTCATTTTGTTGAATTAAAATATTACATTTCATATAAAACGCATTAGGCTTTGCTATTTATATTACATTTTAAATTATGTTCACATAAAAAAGTCTAATATAAAGCTCTCTTATTAAACTTTCAGTTCCGGTCGGAGTAGTTTGAACAGCAAATCGCTGCTCGTATTCGTTTTTATTTTCGTTGTCTCTGTCCAGTTCTTTTTTTCGAATAAAAATTAAAAAGGTTCACTGAATAATCATTATAATTGTTCTCAAATAAAACATGTCACTTCTGATAATGCCCGCTTCGATTCGGATAAATAAAATTTAAATATTCCAACTTCTGTTCCGTTAAAATTACCTTTTTCATATCCCTGAGTTATACACTGGCTAAATATATAAGCACTCGTCTCTTAGCGTTCCATTGATATGATTATCATAAAAACAAATCAATTACAATAAATAAAACATTCTATACATAAAAAAGTGTATTGTTTGTGTAAGTGTATGTAGTAATTATATGATTCCTGATTCCATTTTAGAAAAAGAGGTTTAAAGTAAAAAATCCGAAATATAATGAGCTTCATACACAATTAAAATTATAAACAAACCTTATCAAGCAAATTTTACGGACTCAGCGATCCCTTCCAGGCAATATATGAGAGAGACTATTATGAGGAGAACTAACCAGAAAACGCAGGTGCAAGTAACAAACACGAAGAACTTGGTTGACCAAAAGAAGAGGTTGGAGGTACGTTCTTAAGGGTACATCTTTCTTAGTATCCTAAAGCAACTACTACAGTAGAAATAAACTGATTATTTAAAAAAGATGTCTATACAAAAACGAGTAGGTTGTTACTTAAATGGAGGCACTAGCCTGGTATTGTCAAAACGAAGTAAAAAGCAATGAAATATATACACGTAACGATAGATCGTGGTATGAAATATAAAATTATAGGCGTGGGAAACAATTGAAGTATATCTATAAACACACAACATAACATCCGTTGTTTATCGATTCGTCCAGTTAATGCTAATTTTATGTTAATAGAGACGGGTCAACTATTTACATTTGTAACTCGTGATGTACATGTCACTGTGACAGAAATACATATGTATCTGCCGTTAACTTTTTATTGCAATTAAATTCCTTTCATTAACCTGACCACAATCGTAACATGTAATTTTGTAATTTTGGGAGTATCTCCTACCCCTTTACCTAAATTAGACACGGACGCCCACGCTAAACAGTTGTCTGCACCCGAAAAAACCAAGCAGTTTTTAAAAGGCATGTTTTTGATGCAACGTGGGGATGACTCGGGATAGCGTGGGTGTCCTCGCACTTCTGGTTGGATAAGGTTAGTTAAGTGAACAACGGCATGTACAAACCGTTGCGTGGTTTTTAATGCCGGATAGATTAAGATGTATGAAAAAAAAATGTTTTTGGATTTGAATAAATAAAAAAAAATAAAAAAAGTAATGTTAATTAAATTTGTCATAAAGGTAGAATAACGTAATAGACAGGAGACTATTTAAAAGATAAGAAAGATAGAGCGGGAAGCACGTGGCAAAGTGGTTGAATTTGGAGGCCTTTCCCACATAAGGCCACCCGAACTAGTTTAAATTATTAAGTTAAGTAATATGAAAGAAATGGCTTTATTATGTATTGGAAATTCCCTATCCCATTAGATACTATATAAACTATACTGTTCGATTTTTATTCGATTTTTTAACTGTAGCTTATTATTAACTACAAAAATTAGAAATATTGTATTTGTGATTGATAAGCAATAAATCAAATATTGTCCGATAGTGTTCGACAACAAAAATACTAGTCTTCTAACTGAGCTTAGTTTCACAAATAATTTAATATATATTTATACAGATTTTACAACATTCATTTGTTCTGATTGAAAATTCACTGATGACTTAACTAGTCAGCAAACTGCCGATGTACTAAGAATAAATACAATTATATGACATCACTGTCTATGCCACAGTTCATACTAATCGTATCAATTAAAACCGCTCATTAATGCTATGATTATTAATGATTTATAAAACATAGATGACAACTGGCAGCTTGCCCCTTTCAAAGATTACGGTTATCTATTGTTCAGACTACAATATTTATTCAAACTTAGACCCTACACAAGGCCGCTGATAACAAACAAGTTCCCACAATGTAAAAGCTTATGTAATGTTATGTAACAATAATAATCGTGTTTGAAATAAATTAAAATTTGTATTAACTTAAAAATTGTCAATATCATTTCTCTTTTCTGAATATAGCGGATGAGAAGGTAATATGTCCTACTCTTGTTAGACGGCAATATTTTTAAATTAATACATAATTTATAGATACGATACGAAATAATACGACCAAGTTATTAAAATTTTGTGCGTGTGTGTTTAAAATTAGAAAATCCGCGATAAATTTTAAATACATACAATTGAACAAATATGTATTACTAATACGTCTCCTTATCTTTATAACGTTATTGTATGTAATGTTCCATTACACATAGCATATATATTATATGACTGAATGATTCATATTACTTTCATAGTCAGCATAAATACTTGACATAGTCATGCACGATCGGTACATTATAAAAGCTTTCAATTGTGAATCACGACTGAGAATAAACAGGTAGCTTAGCTTTACAGCGAAGTTGATGTGGAAATTAATTTCACCTGATTGATACGGTCACTTTAGTATTAAGAGTTTTTGTTTGAAGTTATCTAAGGGACGTTTTAAAATTATAGCGCCATCTATTATATGCAGCTGCATTCAATGCCAAGAGCTCATCGATCCTGATTTGCACTAAGGAAGTTCTTTTGGTTGAGGGAAATGCATACCTTCTTTTCTCCTCCTATTGGAAGTCTGTATTGCAAAATATAGAAGGAATATATGCAGGTGAAGTCTAGTCTTAATACTGAGCAAGGCCTTATTATGCCTTAATTAACACTCCGGATTTTTTAATGTTTTTTTTTTTTATTTTATTAATTAAGTGTCTACATGTGATGATTATTTATATTTATATTTCAATAAAAAAAATTAATTGCTATTAGATTTGTCTTATCATTACACTTAAAAACTTAAAACACACGACCCCTGTTTGAATCGTTCGATAGAACTTATTTAGAATTTACTTATTCACACTTCATTGCACATAAACAGTAGAAGTTGATGATGTTATTAGATGTAAGTGCATATGGGACCAACGGGCGGCCTTATCGCCAATAAGTGATCTCTTTCAGTCAACCCACAATATACAATTACGATCATAAAAGCTATATATTAATTTCAATAAAATTTAAAATAATTTATATATAAAATAACAGGCATGTTCTCTTAATGATGTTAAAAGGTGGTTATAACAATTTAAACCGAATCGTTAACAGACTAGTTCTAATTTTAAACTTAACTGCCATCATAAAGTTAATGGCGGTCTCTATTGATGTGAATATCGTTAGATTACGCCATTATTAATTGAGTGTTTTAATAAATATATTGAAATGGCAATATTGACCCATTAACATTTAACAATAAAATCAACTTGATATTTTAAATCAATCGTCAATACGTATATAACAGCGTTCATATAAACTGTATATAGTATATTATAAAGATTAATTTTCCTTTGACAAAAGTATGTTTAATTGAAGAGATGGTAGCCGGAAATACCTGTAATTCGCTCAGTAATTATGTGTTAGTGTTGTCTTTATACGCAACCCACAATTTATTCGTGTTAATCATAACCTTACCTGAAAGATACCTTATATAAAAACTACCTCTAGTTAAATATTTTAATTATATACTTTATTTGACCTTTGAAATTGTGAAATATGGTCTCTAGTCTATTGAAAAGTTACATTTGCTTTGTATTTAGAGGATGCAATTTTTTAGCCTTGTTTTTTAGCTTATAACTTCTTTAATTTTTAATTTAGGGCAAACAATTAAGATATATGTTACAAATCATGACTATACGTTTTTTTTTGTCAGACGCATAGTTTCTGGTTTATTGCGTAAAAAAAGCTTTTACCCCTTTTTCAAAGATAGCGGCCGGTGGCGACATCAAAAACTTGAAGTTAAGCTTCTTTTGACCCCAGAAAAATAAAATTGCGTCCTCAGATAAATACTTAATTCGGTCCTTAAACCTTAAACCTATGGACTACTCGAACTGTTCAGGTTTTATGCTGCATTTTGACTTACCAAATGTATTGTTAGTTTTTAAAGTTTATCGTTTTGTCTCAATGCCATATAAGTGATGAAAACAAAGCACTCACACAGTTTTCATTGTAATCCAACGTCATATTAGTGAATTGTGATTGTGTCAGCCGTCAGCTGATTGTTTGATTGATTTCTGTCAACACTTAGCTTTGTCGACCACTCGAACTCTCGTAATTAAGCGCGTTTAAGTGTTCTTAATTTAACTTTACAATGAAGAGGTACTTTGTGTATTTATTTTGGTATATAACATTATATATTTGGATATAACTCTCTTCAAATACGCATTTATTTGGAAAAAATAAATATTCGTTAATAGTTGTTTCATTTAAGAAATTTCATACACTTCTTAGCAAAGTTATATAATAAGAATTCATCTTCATGACTTAGTGAGATAAGAATGTACAGCCAATTTCTTAAAGTGAGCTTATCATAAGCTCGTAAATCCATTGAGCTAATTGCGAATGTTCAAAGAGATCCGAATGAATGGTTACACATATCTTTTAGGTTTATAAAGCTAATGAGAAAAAAATATTATGAATATAATCAGGCAAAATGAAGATGGTGAACTGGTTCAGTGAAAATAACGTCATTCCCCAAATCAAACCAACAAAAGAAATAAAAAAGGTAAAAGGTGAAGGCTATAGCAAGAAATATCGCAGTAGATCTGATAATCACAATAATCAAATACGAGTTATTTTATATACATATACGTAGTGCTCCGTTGCAACAACCGTGCGAACGTGGTAGTATCTCCTACATTTATACCTAAATAACCTAGACTCAAGCTCTTGTCTGCATCCGGCAACACTAAACAGATTTTGAAAGCAAGTTATTCTATGCAACGTGGGGATGACGCGGGCTAGCGTGTTCTCTTATTTATAGTTATAAGTACGTTGAGTAAACAACGGCATAAGCACACCGTTGAACATTTTAATTGCCTGCAAAACACCTTTTTAGTGTATTATTATATTGTGTGTAAAATAAATTTTCACCTCCAATCGAAATGGAGGATCCTCAGCCAATCAAAACCACTGACTGGCCCAGACATCCCCAGTGGCCAAGATCCAAGTTAAAATACAACTTAGCTTTGCGGTCAAGTGTACTTCGTTAACGCGATTCAAAATTGATGACATTGCATTGACATTCTTCCTTCCATATAACGCCATAAAATGCACAGACAGTCCCTTACGGTGTCTTTATAAAAACTTTGCCCGGTATCTGGAAACCGGCGAGTCGATCGATTTATATCACAGTAGGCTACTGGATCTATGGTGTAGCGCCACTTGATTATTATTATTTATAGATACAGGTTATAGAAGCAAGATTTAATTTGCATAATTAAATAACATGTGGTAACATCGCTGAACAAGTTTCTTGGCGGTTCTTGCAAAACTATTTACTGTCAACTTACATAAAACTTCACTGCAGCGTGGTAATAATTTATGATAGATTTTATTGCTTGGCAATAATGTGGGTTTTCATAATTTATCTTCATTATGTTAGAAGGTTACATACGGGCATACTTTCATTTTGCATCTAAACGTAATACCTTACGTTAGAATATAAAAAATGGGCAATTTTTTAAAAAAACCATGTGTATAACACTACTAAAGTATTGAGTTTGTTGATATCCTTATAAACTTAAGCATATCATATAAATGAGAGCATTTTTTATAACTAAAACCAATATATATGGATCTAAATTTTAATGTTACCTGCTTAGACTAGATTAGTGTTTAAAAAAAAATGTTTGTAACAGATTAATTGCTTGTTTATTAAAAACAATAGGGTTACATGGAGAATATATTAAATATAGTTAGCCTCAAGTTAGTACACTGCTTAATATGCAAGCAAGTTGGATTGCTCAACTTTATCTATTGTAGGTATGCTTTGGTCGCAGTTGCAGTTTCGTTTATTCGTATGCTAACTTTGTTAACTAACTTACGGCACAGTGGAAGTTAGTCACTTTGTCCTCAACTATTTGTGGCTATTTTTGTTTACAACATTTTTATATACAGAAGTACAAGGATGCGAATCACGCAATTTTGTATCATGCCTGACGACGGCGCACGCAAAATTTTATATTCAAAAATGTTATCCTTTCATACTAATATTATAAAGTCATAACAGTAGTAAAGTAACATACATGTTACTACGTTTTTACCGTTAAACTATCGAACTGATTTCGATTCGAGCTGGGGTTCGAAAAAAAGGGTTTAAGGTTGAAATAGGGGATGAAAGATCATATTCGCCAGAACTCTTCCATTTATAAACAGATTTTCCAAATTGCTTTTGTATTTAAACCACGCGGACAAGGCTACTTGGAGGCTTTAGTTACAAGCTATACATACATATTGTAATCTACCTTAACAACTACAATATAAATTACTCATTAGTCTTAATAAAGGCTAGAGCATTTGTCTTATAGGCAAGTCATCTCATTACAAAAATGTAACTGAGCTGAATTGTATTTAATATTACATAATTATTGACCGTACCGGGAATCGAACACGAGCCCCGGGGTTCAGCAGTCCCGCACAGCGACCACTATTCTAACAGATTCGTCAATTCTAATAATCTACGTCCATAATAATATCGAACCACCATGTCTCCTTGGATAGCCGAGGTAATGTATCTTTTTGCTTAAAACACAATTAAAACCCATTGCAAGGCTACGAATGACGGCTACCTTCATAGATAATGTGATAGAGGTTAATAGAATCTATTATCAGTTCGATAATCGGGTTTACTAGTATGTTTTCTTCTGTCTTTTCACGCGTCGGATGAATGACTCAAAAAAACAGCATCACTAACTAACATCGTCTAACCGGTTTATGCGGTTAAACAATGAGTCATATGATTATTCATACATAGAGATTCATTCATACTAATTTCGATCAAATTCTGTGTTTCGTTTTTTACTTAAATAAACTTTCCAATAACGGAGGCGAATGTTTTGTTTGATTTGGCTCCACAAAGCAGGTTAGGTCACTTCAGGCACCTACAGCTATTATATGAACATTGTGATTTTAATAATTCTCATGCCGAAATTAAGGAATATATATAGTATATATACTACAACAATCTTTATATGAGGTAGTAATAAACCATATAAGACAAATAATCTCAAAAACAACACTTAGTGGCTTATCGGGTAGGTGATATGAATATTTTGACATTCATATGATATACTATTTTCTGTTTGTATTTTTTTTCTCAAATATGGACAAACATATTATAGATTATTTGAAATAAGACTTAGGTATAAAATAGACCTTAATAATTCAATTATTCAGAAGATGGTTTACCGGGAACTGAACCCGGATGCCCTGTGTTTGGCATTCCGGTATGATAACCATTCACCTAGTCGTCAAAAATACAACAAATAAAACATTAAGATTAGGAATATTTGCTATTACAAATAATTAACCTACTTTACTATAGACAATAAAACATGAATGGCAAGGCTGATAATGTCACGTTATTTAAACTATGGAGCGCGTTAATTTAATTATTATAATTATTTTAAATGATGTAAGCGGCGTATATTTTTTAAGTGAGGTGTGAAACAAAAATCATGAAAATAAAAGACATCATTTTACCGACTTTTTTAAATATTTCCATGTTTGTTTTGATGTACAAAATCGCCGATCATTATAACAATTTTGTTAAAAAAATATTAAATCATTTTTCACTTACAATCCAAAAAAAAATTGATTCTGTTGAGTGCCATAATTGCTCAGCAATAGTCAGAGCTATGTTAAGAATGCCTAAAGTATATTATCAATATCAAGGCTAAACTCTCTCCCTAAGCTTTTCGCCTCATAAAATGAGCTAAGTTGCCTTAGTCTAATTTTATTTTTCAGCTGAAATGTTTTAATAAATCAAATTGTAGTCTTGTACATCTTCCGCGAAATCTAATGGGTTCTTATTTCTGCCTGAGGCAGTATCTGCATCTTATTTACTTAAGAAGATAACATTGGTGGTTATAAAATCAATAACTTGATTCAAATTGGGAAAAAAAATTAGTCAGTAGTCTGTTCGTCTGCTAATAAGTAACTTGTTTTTTTTTTATTTTTGTAAGCTTCGGGGATTCATCGGCCGCTTGGTTTTCGTTTAGTTTCATTGATATTAATTGTAAAGGATAGAAACGACTTCCTTGCAGAACTTTGAAAGTTTATATTAAATGTTTGTTTTGTTTTATAGCCTTAAGGGCCATTATTTGATTCCAGACAAAGAATTGTTTCTAGCTGATCATTTCGTATAGTATAAGTTTTTTTACAGATTGTATTATTAGCGAAAGCTCAGAATTCTCTCAATTCTAAATGAATTGTATGCTATATATAGCTCTAAATAAATCAATATTTTGTATGTAATAATAATATACTAGCGCCCTGCATGGCCTCGGACTGCATCCGTTTCTTTGATCATATTTTATTATTGTTTAGATAAAACTGTCTAACGATTTGGCTCTTAGATATGCCAGTTCTTAGAAGAAATTGTTTAAGACATTGTTGCCGTATTTGGTACGTAAGATTACTGACAGAGATTTTAATCCACTTGGCCTATGTCCTTTTTCTATGTACGGTACGCTATATCAAATTCTCAATCATATATATATAACTTAAAAACATGTATTTATGTTTATGGGTTTAGTTAATTAATTACTTATGTCGTAATTATTTATCGAGAGGCTAATAAAATAAATATTTATCTCACTCCAAGGATTTGACGATTCAAACATTTGATTTGACAGCTTCGCAAGTGTTTACCATATTGAGACTAACAATGTGATGATTTATTAAACATATCGCTTACAAAGTAACATTTGTTTGCTAATATTATAATTTATGTTTCAAAAAATTAATACCATTTACATAAATTAATGACTTTTTATTAGAAATGTTATCGCATAAACCACTTAGCATCAAATACCACCACGTTTAATTTTCCTTGAGAATTTTATATTATTATTATAATTTCAAATTTCGATATATTTATAAGTTTTTCGATTTACCCTAAGAAATCCTACTTATAAATGTGGAGTCCGACAGGTAATTACATAAATCCGATGCGTGTACATTCCTGACACTGCGTTCATTTAAAATAAATGTGTACTTAAAAATAATTATGGTCAAAACTGGTTAGAAGTTTCTCTTCATATAACAACCAAGGTTTATTAAAAGTTCTGGAACCAGCTTTGAGCTTTTTTATATGTGATTTAGAATAATTAGCTGACCGCCGCCGCCTAGACGAGCACTGGACATGAGCTCTCTTCTTCAAAGCCGCACCGGTCCGAGGTGGGACTACCTATTTACCGCTTCCTGACTTTTTAATTAAAAATCTCGTATTTATGCAAAATATAAGAACAAACATTTCTAAAGATTGTTTATGGTAAAATGTCGATACTTACAAAAAGAACTTCATCATAAATAAATCACAACACTAAAAACACTGTTCACGACTTTTCAATTCACACATCCGTTGTAGATCGACTACATGAACTGCGCACTGCGCACACGCGGTCCGTCCACTGGCAAAAATTTGACTGAACACATTTTAACACCAAGCCTGATAGTATTACTAGCTATGACGTATCATCGCATTTTATCCCTAAAACAAATATTTAAAGGTTAAATTCTGCGTGAATTTAACCTTGACGGTAATAATAAAAAATATACACATATAATGATTTATATATTTATCTAAGGATTTAAGTGTTAACTAATACATTGGGTTTCATACACAAGATATTGTTTGTGTATTTTAATTTAACAAAATCGTCAACTGATATTTGTGATACATACAGGGTGTGGCTATGGATAATATGGTTCAAAAAAGTAAGTATCGAATTCCCAAAAGTATCTTAGTTTTCGAGATATTTGACATTTGTGAAAATTTAAAAAAAATAGACCATGTGCCACTATTTTTGGTGGAACGACTCCAAATTAACGTTTTTCGTCAATCTTTGCCATATTACTCGATAGATGTAATATGACAACGATATGTTTAAAAGTCCCAAGTGACTTTTAAAGGTTTATTGAATGTGTGTCCCAAATATGATTCTTGCCGTTTATAGACGATGTTCGTGCTCTATCGCTTAACTGAGGATCTTCATATAACAAACAAAGTATCACATTTTCTGCCAACAATCTTATAATAATAAATAAAAAGTTTATATTTATTATATAGTTTAAAACATTCCGCAGACCAGTTTTTTTATATATGTAAATAAATGTAATGTACCAAACTCGCTGAAACTGTTTGACATTAGAAATGACACTATAACTTATATATGAAAACACTACATTAATTGTCAGATGCCTATGCTACTTATATAATAATAATACTATACTATTTCTAGTTCAAGTGTTCGGCACACAACAACTGTCTGAGGACTTGGGGTTTCAAATAATAAAATGTCTTTGATATATGGATATAGTTATGAAAACACACAAAGGTCATTAATTCACGCAGCAAGTTAACACTGCGATACAAAAATCAAACCTTATCTCATAATGCCATCTATCAATCACACGTTGACAACTCGCGATCGAACATCAAGTCTTTCCTCCAACTTTGTTCCCTTTGGATTAGAGACTTTTCGACCTAGGGGTACAAGTGTTCAGTATTAAGGAATTAAGTAGACGCCTGGTCAGTACCGGTGAGCCAAGCGCTGGTGCTTTTCTTGCTCGGCGTATAAGAATCGCGATACAGCGAGGAAATGCCGCCAACATGGGTACTCTGCCACAAGGACATGAATTTGTTTTGTGTTGTGATTTGATTTGTTTATTATTTATTGTTTAATTTTCTATATGAATTATACATAGTAACTAAATTTATTATATCACATTTTCTATAACTTCAAATCACATTATTTTTAAATCCATAATTTAACATTACTTTTTTAAAGTTAAATCAGTTTTGCAGACATCGAAAAGATAAAGGTATGATAGTGCGAAATTCGGATCAAGTAAATATTTTTATCTTATCAGCTTATCATGGGGCATTGACTTATCCGTTTTTAAACTGCGAACCTTTTAAAATGTATTTAACATTTAAGATTGCCTTATAATTATCTATTTATTTATTGCATAAACGGTAAGTTACATCTCTGTCTGTTGTATTGGAACAAGGTAGAACACAAAAGTTAGTTTAGTCGCAACCAATAAACTAATATGTTCTTATCGTACAGTAAACTGATATGTTTGACTTCTTAAAGCGTGATCAAAATCAAAAATATCTTTATTCATATATTCTTCATATAGGATTAATGTATAACATTTACTGTCAGTTCCCATATCGAGGGCCTATAGCGGACCAGATGAACAGGCAAGACGTTCTCCGCCATACATTTAGATCGTCAAGTAACAAAAATATCTTTGTACATTCATACTTAAGGTATGAATATATTATAATACTAGCTTTCCGCCCGCGGCTTCGCCCACGTGTAATTTGGTTAAGTATAGAGCGATTTTTAATTATCTCGAAAGGGCTTTCTTTCACGGGCTAAAATCTTGTTACAATTGGAATTATATATAGCCTGTGTTACTCAGAGATTATGTATCTTTACAGGATCGGATGATTCGGGGAAATCGAGGGCAACTTTCAAATTAACGTACAGGCAATTAATATTCTGACAATTTTATATTCTGATAGTCATCTTCTTATGTGGATGAGCTGATGATGGAAGGTAAAACTCCTCAGCGGTTAAGAGTTGAAAGAAAATTCTTACGAAGTTATGAGTACGAAATAAGTACTTGTGAGGTTATTACTTATTAGCTTGACCAAATAATAAAAGGTAAACCTCATTAACGTTAAGGACGTAGGTGGAAAAATGGATGCGGACAAACGATAAACGTCTCTTCACTTGTTTCCTTTTACTTGTTTGTATAGGTAGTGTTCACTCAAAATAATCATAGGGTAAAACGTTAATGAAAGTTTGAACTGCAACCATGCTTCATTGTGTAATGACTACCAAGTCATACACAATGAAGCATCTTAATACCGCGATGGATATATTTGGCCTAAGTAAAAGTTCTTTAAAAAAAAACTAAGACTCAACCGCACACTCACTCACACAGCAACACCATTGCACACACTGATACACACACACACACACTAAAATGTTCGTACTTCACATAGTTCCACTTGTTCATGTGTATATATATATTTTTTTTTATTCTTTTCTGTTCGTGTTTTTTTTTGTTATTCTTTTTTCTGATCTTAGATTCTATTTCCGGTTCTATATTTTAACCTTATTTTGGCTTTATTTTTAATCTATTTTTATTGTGTAAACTGTTTTTGATAAGCAGTATTAGTAGTATGTAGTGTATTAGTAGGTTTAATAAATAAAAAAATAAAATAAATCTAGGTTGATGACGAATTTTATCAACGCCATCTATCGAGCACATTGTTCAACACTTCAACCGCGCCCGCGCGCACTGCGTTATTTGTTATTTTCGTTACCTCTCATAAGTTTTAATATTAAGATTAACTTATATTAGAACATATTTAACAATATATAACTAATCAATCAATATAAGTGTTTAAAAATTTTGAAGCAGTGGTTGAAGTAAATTTTCAATTGACCATAACTTCTTTTTCTCTTAACCGATTTTGACAAAATAAACTTTTCACAACGCTCCCAATTATATGTAATCCAACTGTGAAGACCGCGTTCAAATCGGTTCAGTAGTTTTAAAGTTATAACGTACCAGACAGACAGACAGACAAGAATTCCAAAAATTGTTTATTTGGTTTCTGTGAGTCTTCTTTAATTGCCTACTTTCAGTTTTTTAGAAAAATATTTAATGTACAGATTTTCGATTTTTACTGTCTTATTATTAGTATAGATATATTCAAAAAAAATTGGACTCTACATTTACATTTTATCAAACCAATGTATATAAAAGAGGAATTAAAAAGTTGATACAATTAATGAAAGTTTGATCCTATGAATGAGTATTTATTTTGAACTGTTAATAAAGATAAAATTGATAATAATCCTTTACCGATATGAACTCAAATAATTCAATCCTTTTAATCATGATACACAATTTTTAATAGAATATTGTATATGAAACTTAGCTAATTAAGTAGGCGCCTCATAGTCAGTACCCGTTATCCAAGAGCTTGTGCTTTTCTCGCTCAGCGTGCATCGCGATTCTGCGAGAAAATGCTGACAGCATTATGGGTATTCGCCACATGGATCAAACTTTTTTTTTGTTTGAGGTTTATTTTGTTTATGTTTTATTTTAGGTAAGTTATTTATGTAACTAAATTCAAAATAAAATCAGTTTTTTTTTAATTAGCTCAAATTCTATTAAATTATATATGAAATTTCGTTTATACGACATTATTACAGTTAGGCTCGTAAGGTATAACAGATTGGCCGCTATCATGTTACAGTTTATAAGGAACTGTGCGGGACAAAATGAACATCTGTTTGTAATTTGTTTCTGTTTGGAATGTCAAAATTATTAATTTTTCAAACGAGAATCTGGGTTCGAGGTAAAATATGGGTTCCTAATAAATTAAATATAAAATGAACAATTCTTAACACCCTATACACATTTTGGTAATATATAGACGGATTTATATACTTATTTTAATTTATTATATAAATATTAAAAATGTTTTTATAAATCATTTATATAATAATTTTTAAAAATCATTATAATTTATTGTCCCCTGCACGATATATTAAATTCTACCTTATTTTCTTAAAATCTAACTAACCTATATAAATATTAAATATTATATAAGCCATGTGGCTATAAGCCAGTGTTTAATAAAACTTAGTCTCTATTAAGTGGAACACTGAATATAATCTATTGTCATTAAATTAATTGTTACGTGTATTAAAATCTTATAGCTTTATCTATACTGAACCCTAAAAATATATCAAATAAATTCGGAGAATGATAGTAGACTTGACTTGCGTCCAACGCCTGACGACCGAGTTGACTGGGCTATGACACTAATCACTGTTCTCATTGCAAACCAGACGTTTGACCTATATTTATTTTTAGATATTGTTTAGTAAACAATTGTCTATGCAGGTATTTTTTATTGATGCTTGTGGCCGTGAAAATATTAATTTACGGCTACATATTTTGTCAAACTTTTAAATAAAAGCTTTCTTGATAACATAGCCGTGAAAGCGGCGCGTCGGCAGTTCGGTAGTTCAATATTTTCTATATTAGACGAAAATAAATACGAATAAAAACTGTATTTGAAATTCTTTACATTTCTATGTAATAAAAAAGGAACAATCTTATGGTATATAAGACGTAACATTTTGAACTTATATACTTGACTTACGATTAAACTTCAAGAATAATTATATTGCATATAATATATAACTCGTTTTACGCAGTAACTTTAATTGTAATATTTATATATTAGATAGTCAAGACGTATTGAATTTAAAGTACGGGTAACGAAAGTCACTTTATATGCTAAGACTTCTCGAGGAAGACATAACCACTGTCGTAACCACCCGTGAAGTTGCAACCACTGTCTGGCTTGAAGGCCAAGTGGCAACATTTAAAGATCGATGCTGTCATTGTATTGATTGCAGCTGTCTATCATAGATGGCGCTACATACTATGAATTAACAAGCGTCAATTATTTATTAAAGTTGATAACACGTTATAAAGAAACGATTGGTAACAATTCATGTTTACACTTGAAAACTAAAATATCGATTCAACAACTGTGTACTTACATTAAATATGCATGATCCTTCGAAGTTCACGCAAGCCACTCAAATAACAGCTTAAATAATTCATTGGACACGTCCCACGATGGAATTTCATAAAAAAATATTGAACTCTGACATATGTTTAAATAACTACAAATTCTTGAATATTTAGTTATTAGACTATAACTGCCTCGACCAATTTTGCTGTTATATTTGGTGTGTTTTTACTGTTATTATTATAAGTATTTTTTATAGCAGAGGGGCACACAATAAAAATGAAGTCGCGGCCCATAGACACTCACATGGCTGGGAGCTTGTGAGTGTGTTGCTGGCCTTTTAGGGAGGGGTACGCAAGTATGTGCACACACAATAGATTTATGAGTGAGAGCCCGGGATATATTATATATATATATATATATAAAAGCAGCACTTTTGTATTTTGGTTTTTGTATTATAATAATTTAGCGCTCCAAATACAAGCAAGTACAATATCCTTGTATATACTTATACCATACGAAAAGCTATAAATATATATTTCTAATGAATGCAATTATTCACAATTCAATCCTACGTTCTTTGGGATGAGATATTGCGTGACTGGGTAACCAGGCTTTAAGCAAGAAGTTACAAAGATGCTTTTAAATATTTTTTTATAATTAACAAATTATTGTATGAAGTCTCGCCGTATAAGTAAGTTGAAAATATAATCATACTATCTATTAAGTTGAAATGTAATGTGTTCCCAAAAGCACAAAGGGTTTTAATTCGACGTACAAACTGTAATGATGCGTACTTCCGCCCCTGTCATTATCGAGTTTACCGCGTCAGCTAATCATCAATACATTTGCAATGATACAAAGCAGACAATAGTATAATTATCGAATTACTGTATCACAGTCTAGTGATTTTGATCTTAGCAGCGCAATACAATAGCTGTATATAAAATAATAATATTCAAAATCAAAAATATCTTCAGTCACATAGGTAACTATGGTACACTTAAGAATCATCAAAACAAAAACCGATTAAAAAAGGTGACCGCAGAAACAGGAATATAGAAAATTAAGCGAAGTAATAAGTGTAAAAAATCATCAATAAACGAAAATATATTTTATTAAAACTGTCCCCGATAATTCACCTGTAAAATTTATTATACAAAATGAAATTATAAGATAATAGTTCTTTTTAAGGTGTTTAACATGACTTTCGGATAACCAGGGAGTGGGCAAAACGTTTTATATAATGTTAATAACGGTAAAGATAATGATAATAAAAGAAATACGGTGTTAAAATATGTTAATTTATAATTTTATTTTTTTAAAATTTAAATTCGTCGGTAAGAACTATTTTAAAAGGTTGTATTGTATGGTTAGGCTTTTTTTTCGAGTCTTATTCAGTTTCAGTACATTTATTTTTGTATAGATTGTACGTATTATTGTAATAACGAACCGTCTATCGGTAACGGGGAACAAAAAACAAGCAAATGGATCATTAATATATTTAGACAACAGCATGTCAATCATGTCATTTTTGAAAGAAATTCCCTGTGATGTTGATTCTAAATTTTAAATAATAGACATGACAGCTGACTTTAAGCTCAAGCGTAATTTTCTTGAGTTATAATTATATCTTATACCAAGATACTTTTATTTGTTTATTTTCATAACAATATAAATAGACTGAAACGATTTTAACATCCAAAAATGGGTGTGGCTTGGTCACGGTCGTGTTGTATTTTAATACTAATGTAACTTGGCTTGTTTATTTGTATAGGATAAAAGTAAGGAAACAAATGATTATTGTGTTACTGAAACTCAAACTCAATATATCTTTATTAAAGTAGGTCCTTATAAAGATACATTTGAATCATAATTTTTTACATTTACACCGTTTCGGAAGGCAGTTGTCTACCGAGAAGAAAAGACAAGAAACTATATAACGCTCTTTTAAAATAAATATTTCAAATACAATGTTACTTGCATGATACATGTATAAACTAAAGGTCTGTGATACGAAAAGTCTAGCATACAAGATTTCTATTAAACGTTAAATCAATACATATCCTCGATTATCATAATGAACTTTTTGATATTTTAGCTATCACGTGGTACAATTTCATTTTGGATGTCGAGGGTAGATTAGAGAATGCAATTTTAAAGATCATCCACGTTTCTTACTCACAATTCTCAATATATTCTCTAGAAATTGATCAGACCAAATCGGCGTATAATAAGAAGAAATATATTGAAGAATAGATTTTCTATAGCTAAATATGACATATCAAATGATTTTATGATGTTAAATAATTTTCATAACTCGTTATTATTGATGATGTAACATTTATTAAAAGATTCCTCTACTTTTGGTTCCAAGAAAATATTAATAAACTTTACGATGCGTACTGAGAATATTCTCGAGACTAGAATAAATATGTCAGTGTGTCATCTTTGTAAATAAAATCTACGATTTGGACAGTGAGATCTTTTTATATACGAGAAAATTTAGCGTAAAAGTGGAAAATACAAATTTAATCTATTTTCTCACCCTGTCAAGTTGTGTACGGTGCAATGAAAGTCGTATATATCTAATACATTTTCTGTATAAGATATGTATTCTGTTAATAACTCATTTCTACTCAAAAACTACTGATAAGCGTATTTGAAGATATGATTAATTTCTAGATGAACGAATTAATATTTTTCTTTATATTTAATTCCCTTATTAAATATCTATTCTCAATCATATTTAGATTAAAGGCAAGATGCCTCTAGTGATTTAGGTGTGATAGCGAATTTATATAATTTAATTCTAATCACGGCTGGCAAAATCAAAAACAGTACTCCACAATGTTCCACCTAAAATTATTAATAATTTTTCATTATTAGAACTGAAAATATGTAAAAGAATAACGTAATAATGACTTAATAAGTATTTATTATTATACCGGATATGAGGCATACTAATCTGACGGATAAAGTAGGTGCATCGCTTCCGCTGCGGTCTGATTACTTCGATTTTTAAAAATATGTCAAAACCAATATCCGGACATGAACTTTATCTATAATTATTTTCATCGACTGGATATATAAACTCTTAATAATCAGGATACAGGGACATTTTAATGATGTGCTCGCAATGTTGATATAAAGAATACTAATAGGTATTGCCCGCGGCTTCGTTCGCGTGGTTTAATTACAAAAATATTTGTTTAAATCGGTTTGTAAATGGCAGAGTTCTGGTGAAAATTTTATACAAACCATCATCCCCTTCAAGCCCTTCAAAACCCTTTTTTCGCGATAAAAATCCTGTGTCCTTTCCTAAAATTAAATCTGTCTCCATACAAAATTCCATCAAAGTCGGTTCGTAGTTTCAGCGTCAAAGTGTAACACATACATATTGGATTTAGTCGGACATTTTTTATATCATAATCATTTTCTTTTAAAGTTACATCTAATTTCACAACCCCTACATATCTGTGTGATATTATGAAAAGCTGTTAAATGTGTAATATGTATGTGACAAAGAAAACGAATTACATAGATTAAAGTTATATGTTAGAACAAAAGTATTGTACAATACACTGCAGCATCTAGAGCAAATTGTGTTCCATTAGTAAAGTGATTCCCTCGATTGAGCTGAGGTCTAAACATAATGTACATACTCTAGAACCAGATGTTTTGTTTCACTGTAAAGGTCTATTTCTCAACAAAATGTATTTATACTACTAGACAGTACAGCGTGTGACTCTTAACACTGTACAACCAGCTATGATGAAGTAGATTTTCGTGCGTAAATAATATCCTATAGTGAAAACTATTCAAACGTTTGAAAAGCTTGGATATAAATCGAATGAGATAAGGACATTCGTAAAACGGTGATCACTCTTACGACCAGCTAAGGTTGTTGTGTATATCAGATCGGTTGGAACCCTAGGATTCCAATTGATAGCGTTATAACTTATACTATATTTATGTATATGTTCTCACAGTTATAATATGTAATAAATATGTGTTTTCTTTCTTTCAATAATGCTGAATGTAGTGTTAGTTTAACATCCTTTTCAAATGCTTGTAAGTATGATATCCCATGAGTAAAGCCTTGGAAAGTATATTACAAACTTTTGCTTTACACAGTTTTAATGTCGTCGCTTTTATATATAATTTTAATGATAAAATATTTACGTTATTTAGTTTTAGATTCAGGAACAGAATACTCCCACATTTTGAGTTTAGCACATGTTAAAGAATGCCAAATAATAAATTCAATCTGCCAACTGTGTAAAGAATATTGTCACAGACTATAAACATATTTTAATACGGTCATTACGGTAGACTAGATAAATTATTATCTGTGAATTAAGCTCTGGCGCCAAGCTGGTGATTCATATAATGTATGAGAATACATTTAATATAAAATTGCATATTTCCTGGTCACTAGTACATGTAATATAATGGACTAGTATGCTTTTGATAATCTGTGAAAGTTTTACTTCTACTTTTACTTCGTACTACGTACAGTATAAAAAGTGGCGGATTCACCTTTATGGAGATCCCCCTGCTCGTTTGTTACCTCTTCTATAAATAAAAACATTTAAATAGCTTTCATTCATATCCTAAAGTTCCAATACCTACATTCTTTAATGATATTGTATTTTGCTTATCACTTTCAAAGTTTCAAATATGTATAATCTTGTGATCGTAATCCTGCGCATACGCTGAAATCTACATTAATTTCAAATTACAAAATTCATACAAATCCAAACAGAACAAAGTCCCGTACAATAACTTTAAACTTGGCTGTGACAAAGTAATAACAACAGGAATATATCACGTCCCTACGTGTTGTTTCTTGATGACGGAGAGACGAGGCGCACTCTTCGTCTACTTCAAAAGTGCGTAGGTATTTTCATTCCGTTGAAACTAAACTTTAGACTAAAGTTTAGTCTAGTAAGTTTACTGTTTAATATCATTTTTAGCTGTATACATTTATAACTGATAAACTACATAATCATATATCACAAGACGTATACCATAACCATAGTTACCACCTATAGTTAGTTTTAGTTTAATCATATAAATAAATTCAAACGATACTGAAGCTGCATCATGCGGTGATTCCTACTTGCAAGTTTTTTCATATTAAAAGTAGCTCTTTAACAAATCGTGTGATTAAGCATTTCATTAGCATTCTTTCACGTAAATTGAAATTTAGATAAAGCATATAAAATAAAACTGACTAAAGCAAGAATAATGAAACAAACACAATTATTGATAAAACATGATATATATATAGGTTTATACGAGACATAGAAGTGTGTCTAATCTAGAACGATCACAAGCTCGTTTTCTATTTCCCCCTCAAACTAAAATTAAAATCCGTAAATCCGCATTGAATAATTTAATATTTTATGTGTATTTTTCTATTTAGTTGTAAAAAATGGTTATAGTTTTGAAATATAAATAATTTTCATAAAAATATCTTAGAGCAAAAGATATCAAAGCACTATAGAAGTTCATAATAGCTTAACTTGTTATCTTAAGCATCAAAGTCTAGACATCTTCACTTTAATGCAAATATGCCAAAATCTTTTGTTATGCTTACGAGACGTTATACCTTTGGTAAATACTAAAATCTTTTAAAAAAATTATGAAGATTTTAAAGCTTTAGTTTACCTTCAGAAAATGTATGGATTGAAATTATCAAGCTTGTCTCAAACACAACAAATGCTATAGACTATTTACTATTTATATAAAAACTTTTTGGAGGACACAAATGTCTTATGGCCAGTGTTAAATAAAAAAAATAGCAGCATATTATAACTGTAGTAATATAGAGGAAAATCTGTTGAACTAAACCACGGAGCGAGAATGTAAATGAACTATTATAGTTATGAATCTAGATCCTGTCTATAAGTCTAATTAACGTCAGTTAAAGCTTAAACTCCCGGTTAAACAAGTCTGCCTACGCTTTGATTGCATGGCGAGACTATTAGTACATTTATTACATAAACTTAATTGATAGAATTAATTTTATACAACAACTTCAATCAATTCATTCTTTATTGTTTTTTTTTTAAATTTATTTCTCAAATGTTATCATCAATAATGGTCTCACACAGATTTACTTGTCAATATCGTATTTTGGTTGACGACATGTCTATCTGACAAACTTTATTTGTTGTTTATTAGTGACTTACTTGACTTATAATCCAAAGTCCCCTCGATGGGGCAGAGGGCATCCACAGCAATCCTCAATCGCGCTCTCTCCGACGCTTTGCATTTGATCACGCTCCAAGCCTTACCAGCTCTCTTCGCCTCATTTGCATTATGTATATATATTTACAGTATGTTAGGTCTATTTGTTTTAGTAAACTTATGTAGATAGTTTTGAAGAATATTTATTAACTTTTAAATTATATATTTAGCTGAGCAGGAATTTTAAATAGTATTTACTACCATTGCGGAGTTGGTATGTGGTATGTTGTACTGCGCTTATATCATAATTCTTGAAACTGAAAAACATATATTATGGGTAATCCAAACCAGTGCGTCCTGATTTCTGTATACATTGCAGTAGCATAACCTTGTTAACATATCACAACTAAATCAAATTATAAATTCTGCCTTTCCAACTGTAACAAGTGTTTGGTTTTGAAATTTTTCGAATTTTCCAAATATTTCGAAAACCTGTCGAGTCGGTCACGCCTCACGTAGTAGAGTTATACAATGTTCGACGCGACCCAGCTTCCGGTAATGGAATTCTGCTTGCACCTATTTTTTCCGAAGCCATTCGTGCATACAGATAGTTCTGGCTGATGGAAATTGTAGTTCGTTTATGTAAATTGACTTTTTCCTTTAATTTTCTTAAGAATATTTATGTGGCCTACATATCTGGCTCAGAACTGCTCCTATAGCTAGTAAACATAGGATCGTAATGAAATATAAACTAACCCAAAAATATCTTATGAATCGTCAAAAAAATTGACCGTTTACCAGTTAACAAATCAAGTTCGTAAGGCGGACGAGAAGAACTGACAAGAAACTCTTCGCCTCCTTTAAATCGCTAAGCATGTTTCACGGCACGGTGAACTAGAATTTATTTGTGAGTTCATACCGCGTTCATTGAAAATCCCCTAATTGCAACGTTCGTGAGTGACTTATATTAGATAAAAATGTAATAATTTGATTTGAAAGGTGAATGTCGAAGTAAATTAATATTTAGAAATGTTTGGCGGTCCGCATCCACATGTTTTAAGAGCCGTGTGCAGTCGGCGGGCCGCGTGTTTGCGTCTTTTTACAAGTGGTATGTATGATATAATGTGTCAAAAAACGCCCGGGCATACATACAATTCCCGCTATTTCATTTCACCATAGAAATGAAAGAGATGTTCTTTAGTTACAATAGTATAATGACTTATGCTCTGATTAAAGGCGTATTTCATGCCGTCAGCTAAAGTCCACAGTATATCCAGAACCTCAATTTTGTATACAAAGCGATGCATCATTTTCTCAGCTGGTCGCTAATAGCGGACGCCATTAATGCTTTATCATTTCCGCAGCGAAGTTCCGGCTTCAGAGAATTTAACTGACTAAAATTAGTCGCATAGACGCCTCATGTTCCCATTAAAACGTTATTTACTTTGAGCTGGACTGAATAATTATGTATAAACTCTTCAGTGTGCGCAGTCTGACACAAATATGAATTAGACTTAACGTTCAGTTTCAGTTCTATCGTTTTTACTTATTATTGTAGTTGATTTAGAGTTATCGACGTCAAAATGTATGCAACAAACTAAAAGGATTTTAAAGAAGATTCTCCTTACACAAACAATAAATTTAACTAGTTATATCGTATATACGCTAATAAACAGGCTAACTTCGGAATACTCAATACAACTTATATCGGTCATTCCGGATAAGGCTACTGTTTTCGTGATCTTTAATTAATATAATACGTGTCGAAATCAAACCGAATCTTTAATAAATTAAACTGAATACTATAATAAATAATTTAATAATTAACTTATGTCAGTTCTAATTTTGAGTTTGCTATAAAATCAAATTATAATACATTATTTGAATATAAATAGATTTCGTGCTGCTACTGGTTTATAATATAATATTTGATAAGGAAATAATAAAACTGTTGTTTTATTTGTCCAACTATGCCAAAATTATTAAAAGCAAAGTGACGTGGGTTTTAATAATTTACTGGGTTTATCCTTGATAATGCCCCGGCGTATTGCGCAGCTTGCCGACTACGTACAGGAAAGTATTTATTTGTATATACATATTATTAGGATTCTAGGGTTAGACAATATGAATTACGCGGTTAGCCTCGTTAAGAATTTAAAAGAAGTAAAAAAAACATAACATAGACTAAAAAGTACCATTTTAACACAAAACAGTATATAAGGACAATATGTTAAATCGTTCATTTATATATTGAGGAACACCAATAAAAAATCATTTTTTACATATCTTATTACTTAAAAAGCTATACTTATAACAACTATATATAGAAATGTCAGCCAACTTATATTTCCAAGCCGAAACCTTAAACAAGGTCAACCCGTATCACGTAAATTCATGTAAGTTATAAAAAATTCATACAATCAATGTTCATCGAAAACCTAAGCTTATATACGAAACGCTTAGTTGAATTGAATGAGCTATTTCAAGGACACTTCCAAAGAGCCTTCGAACAATAGTGATGTACACAGAGCAATCAGTAATCAGTGAGGGAATTATCAAGGATAATGGAAGCTTATTTAATCAGTATAATTTATTTATTCACACTTTGTTGCCCTAAAAAGTGGGGGTACATTATTTGTACAGCAATCGGTAATAAGCAATCTCTTCCAGGCAACCCACAAAATAAAAGAATACTTATAATACAATTGGACTGGTGCAAGAGGTGCGAAGTATACAAAAAAACGAAAGACAATATACTTTTAATTAAGTACTATGTATATATATATATATATGTATATGTATATATATATATATATATATATATATATATATATATAACAAGACGTCGAGCAAAGGGTTATCTCGTTTCGTAGCAACATTAATCAACAAACTTTTAATTGATATAAAAACACCACCGAACAATCTTTTAATTTGAACAAATTATTTAATTGTCCCAATTATCTCGTTGCGAGATAAATTGTGAAATTAAGCGTTGGCAAAATTGACTTATAAATCAAACCATAACAAGTTATTGGTGTCATTTAAAGATGTTTATATTATGATTAGCCGTTGTACTGAACTACGTAAGCTGCTATATGTTGGGAATAGTAGCTTTATTAGCGTGCCAAGATATAGGTATTTAACATTTTTCATTGACGTTTGTCCCACGCAGCTCTTCTCCACTGGTGTCTATCAGTTATTTAAACATTGTATAATCTGACATCTGCTGCGTGTACCGTGTCTCGGGAACCCCATCTTAACATTCACTGTTCAATACTAGTACCAATGTCTATTAGCAGTGTTTGGTTTGTTACGGTTTTTTTGACCTTGTCCTGCTTTTTTATCATTTCCGCGTGGTGGCAGATCGCTGTCCCTACCCTCTGCCCCTTTGAGAGAATAGAGGTCTTTAAGTCAAGGCACTACTGTGCGCATAATCAGTATGCGTTTGTTAAAAATATGAATTCATTAAATAAAAAGCGATTTCACCTTTGCCATCTGTGCAATTAACCTCTACTAAACTTATTTTAAAATTAATGTTATGTAATCTTAAAAAAACCTGTACCTTAAAAAAATCATCCGAGGAACTTACTTTTAATTCAATCTTTAGATATTTGTCTCAACTTTGTTTAACACAGTACAAAATTAAACACACTTCAAGTAGAAATTCAGTTTACTACTATTTTTATTTATACATTTGCTAAACAAAGTTTAAAGTCTAACATTGACCACACACTCGCGAACTAGAGAGCTGAAACTTCCACGTGTTTCTAACAAAGGCTTCGCTTTAACTTTGCGAGCTTTAGTAATTAAAGATTAGGATCGTATGTATTCTGTATTGTTAGTTACTTAGGTCTTGATAATATCAGAGTTTATTAAAACGCAGGATAATATTTATTAAAAGGTAAAATACGAATAAAATATAGTGCCTGTGTTGTGTTGCATCTTCGCGAGGCTTATTCAATACATCGAACTGACGGCGCGCAGTGAACCCACATACTTAGTTTTAATGACACTCAAAAGCGTTTGTACATATTCCTTCTTCAAATTTTTAACTTTTGGTAAGAACTGAGTGTTTTGTTCAATGCACTTCCGTCCTGAAGTAGGCAATAGGTGGGGCCAGTGCACGTAGCTAACTACCTTACCAAACTATTATTTTACCCACCTTGAAACTACTTCTACTATCTCACTCACTGACAACAACTTTTACTGGATATTAACAATAATTACGTCCACTCCACAATCCGAATCAATAAAATTTAACTCATATAAAATATTCAACATTTAGCTTAAAACCTGGATTCAAATTGTATTTTTAAAAATAGTACGTAATAGTACCTTTGTTTATTAGAGTCGCAAAGTAAATTTACTGCATTCTGCATAAAATAGTTCCCCAAACAAGAAATCCTGTAATTATTAATTTTCTCGCCTAAACGAGACCACAATAGTCCACTTAATCTTCCGCAGACTAAGCGGGAACGCTTGTATGAAGGCTTAAAATTATTAGTTTCGTGATTTATATTTAGCACTGCACTCTTGTTCATTGGTAAAGCCATATATTTATTGCTTTCTTGTATTACTTATGGAGCACTACATGTATGGGATTTATAATTGCCTTATAGATTCTCAGATAAAAAATCTCGATTCGAAAGTCTTCGATTTTTGAACAAAAATATAAATTTAAAAAACAACGAATGCATGAATTAGTGTCTATTTAACCTCACTGGGGTGTGAACTGAAGACATCCCCGTCCCCGGTCAGTACAAAAATTTGTAGGTAGATGAAATATTCCTTTGATCCCTTTTACAAATTTATCTTTAATGTCTGGAGAATATCTCCAACATTACGCTTCTTATTATTGTTTTATGAGAGTACAACAAAATCCGATCTCAATTTAATATTAGTAAGTAATATTTTTACTAAAACGTATACAGCTTAAAAACAAATTACAGTAAAAATGATTTAAAAAGTTTGGTCCTTGTGGCAAAGTACCCTGGCCTTAAATGGCACTGGGGTCACTCTTGCACTCAACCAGCTTATATTAAAATAATTGCCTAAAAAAGAAGCAGAAGTTGGCATACCTTTTCCTACCTTATCCATGTCTTCCAACCTGCAGTTTATTTGAGAAAAACGCTCTCTCGTTCCTCCTAAGTATAATTACTTCCTCGCAGAAGGACGCAACTGCATTCTATTCCTCTTCTTAGCATCTTATTTGATCTTATAATGCTGGCTATTTCAGCTCTTGGGTTACCGGTACTTACTACCAGGTGTCTACTTAATTCATTATTTAAGTGCCTGAGCACGTGTACCCCACGGCCAAAAAGAATCTACTCCAAATGTGAACAAATTTAGAGGAAAGCCAACCTTTTGTTCTTTTCTGCCTGCTATGCAGCAGCTTTTGTGCCTGTTCGAGGGATGTGCGACGGGACCAAAGTGTTTACACAAGTGGTATCCTAAACTATATTCCGTCTCAAACTCCAAGGATCAAAGTCATTCCAACTGGTCGCTTATCATCATTTCTTTCTATGCCCGTTGTCTACAGAATTTAGTTCATTTTTTCCCCATAAAACTTATTCTCAAGATGGCGTAAAATCAGACGTTTTCTTTTTGTACTAAAACAATAATAAAACGATTGAAATATATAAATATACTTAACTTAACTTATAAGAACAGTTTTAAAATGCATAATGTCGAACTTAAAAAGTTGAAATATTCTTTAAGCGAAACGAAATTATATTTTCCACTCAACAAAAATTTAATTCAATTATATATTCCGCATAACCTTACGTGACCTGTCAAAATAATTTAACGGATACCAAAGCCGTGTGATGTTTGGAATAATTTAATATTAATCGGTTTAAGTTCCATGCACATTTGCTGTGGGCACTTTACTTTTAAAATGCATAGAAGTTAACTGGCGCAAAAAGTAATGCGTACATCATGTCTTGTTGACATGAAAGTCTAGAAAATGTTTAGAGCATTATAAAACGGAATGTTGCAGTTAAATGTAAAGTATGTTCTACTTACTATACTTAAACTATGTCTGGATTAAATACGTATTTACAGTTTAAACTCCATCATCACCCGATTTAACGACAAATTCTCTAACAAATTCGCTTCGAAATAACTTTTTTTTGACTAGATAAGCTTGTAGTCCATACAATATTCTACACTCTCTATAACGCCATAAAATGCACAGTCCCTTCAATGTTGTTATAAAGATTTCACACTATATAGTGGGAAAGATTAACAGAGAGTCAAAATTAAAGCTTCAGTAGCTCATT
Organism: Leptophobia aripa; assembly: GCA_951799465.1. Lineage (NCBI taxonomy): Eukaryota > Metazoa > Arthropoda > Insecta > Lepidoptera > Pieridae > Leptophobia > Leptophobia aripa. The sequence goes on along the minus strand of OX637268.1, from coordinate 6,062,116 downwards.
TGTTTTTCGAAACATCATCTGAAAAGCTCTTCTAACATATAAATTTGATAAACAGACAAATAAGACTTAAAACCGTTTTTTTTAATTGCCTCTTAAATACCTGATTATCTTAAAGAATCCCATTTAATATACCTCAAGTACCGAATTCATTACAGATGAATTTATAAAATAACTGCAGTAATTAAAACGTAACTGGTCAACTATTCATAGAAAAACAAGGCCACTTATATGGAGCAAAACGAGTACGCTTAATAAATTTCATTACGCTGCATTTTCTTTTTACAGTTAATTTACGGTTGGCAACATAAATTGAAGTTTAAATAGTCCGGCTACTAAGAGAGCTGTGTGAATGGGATCTTTGTTTAAAATTGTTTATTAAGAAATATTTCGCACAAAAGAACTATACGGCAGATGTGAATTGGAAATTTCAAATTGCTTTTGTTTAACTCCCATAGTCCGAAGCGAAAATGTTAATATAACAATGTTTTTAACAGTTATTAACTAACTTAAATTATATTTGTAAGTTTTTTTGTTTATAAACTTGAAAACTAAACCTTATATAACAAAGGAATCATTTTCCATTGTGTATTACTGTTCACTGGCACGAGTAAGCTTACTCCGTGGCAAGAGAACGCGGAAATATTGATGTTCCTGTCTTGTCCTCAGATTTTGTACGTGTTATTAATATTTTTCTTTAGATACAAAGCACTAATTGACTGACGCTGAATGACACACGCTGATCTTAAACATAACTGTCAATAATCTGATATTTTTTTGTTAATTATCAGATTATTTTGATGTTTTCGAATGAAATTGATCCATCTTGGCATTGCATTAAGATCATCTCCAAAAACAACAATTAAACTATGTTTCTTGCCTGCTTCTTCTCAGCTTGACTACAAACAGGTGTAGAGTAATTCAGATTAAATACTTCAAACAGACGACAAAATTCAAAATGGTCTTATATTCTGAAAAAAAAGATTTGACTTTGTTACTGTATGGCTAAGTGTTATTGCGCGTATCACCTTGATGTCTGTCGTTCCACCACTGCGCGTTTCGTAAGACACTTCTTACCACGCACCACCACGTTATGGAACAAGCTGCCCGCCACGGTATTTCCGAACCACTACGACTTAGGGTCCTTCAAGAAAAAAGCGTATAAATCCCTAAAAGGCCGGCAACGCACTCATGAGCTCCCAGCCACTTGAGCGTCCATGGGCGGCGACTTCACCTTTATGGTGGGCCTCCTGCTCGTTTGCCCCCTCTTCTATAAAAAAAAAAAAAAAAAAAAAAAGAATTTTAAAATTGATACCCACATGGGTTACTATAGCTAAGTAACAAACATAAAACATAACAATATTGTTTTTCGTCTTTATTTACAACTAGTAACTTTTGCCCGCGACTTCGTCCGCGTGCTTCAAATACAAAAGAAAACAGGAAAATCGGTTTATAAATGGCAGAGTTCATGTGAAATTGTTATACTATTTTTCATCCTTTATTTCAACCAATCTAACAATTCTTTTCGCAATAAAAAGTTTAGTCTATCCAAATACCAAATTTCATCGGAATCGATTAAGTTGTTTAAGTGTGAAAGCGTAACATACGTACAAACATACTTACAATCGCGTTTATAATATATTAGTAGGTACATTGTGTTTTACTAAACAAATTACGCATTAACTCAACAATTTTACGGGCTGTTAAAGCATGTCCTCTAAACAATGTAGAAACGCTTGCTACACATTTACTTTCAAAGTAAGGTCGAAACTTAAGAGCGAAGCCTTGTTTTCGTATAACCTTGAAGACCCAAAAATTTAACAACTTAAATCCCAAAGGTATTCAGTTTATTAAGTTTCATTTTATTGTGGAAAAAATTTATTACGCTTTTAACCTGTTTAATAATACATCATTAATTACAGTTCGTTGTTAATTTAAATTTGATAATATATAAAATAAATCAATATATGTGTAATTAATTTGGTAACCAGCTTTCTTGTATATAGTTAATATTTATTCTTAAGCATTCCTATAAAAATTTTAACACCTACTATCTGTGCAAGGAAATCAATAAAACATTAAAGTACACATATGTTTTAAATGAACAGTCCCCTTGTCTTCATAATAATGTATTGCGCTACCATTTATTACATGTTCAATTGCAGTATACCTCGCACTAAGCACCTTATTGCTTCCGTCGAGGAGAATTAGAGAACTGGAAGTAATATTACCTTTGAATCCTGGTAGTGGTCACATGTATGTCGTATCTTGTTCGTATTATTATGTATATTGTATTTTATTATTGTATAATGTCTCAAGATCCCATTTAATTGTCTTATGTGTAAATCTAGTTTTATTATCTCATTAGTTTATTATTTTAAATGTATTTAGCACATAAATTGTCTAGGGACAGATATAATAAAAAAAAATAATCTATACTAATAATAAGACAGTAAAAATGGAAAATCTGTACATTAAATATTTTTCCAAAAAACTGAAAGGAGGCAATTAAAGAAGAGTCATAGAAACCAAAAAAACAATTTTTGGAATTCTTGTCTGTCTGTCTGTCTGGTACGTTATAACTTGAAAACCACTGAACTCATTTGAACGCGGTTTTCACAGGATTGGATTGGATTACATATAATTGGGAGCGTTGTCAAAAGTTTATTTTGTCAAAATCGGTTAAGAGAAAGAGAAGTTATGGTCAATTGAAAATTTACTTCAACCACTGCTTCAAAATTTTTAAACACTTATATTGATTGATTAGTTATATATTGTTAAATATGTTTTAATATAAGTTAATCGTAATATCAAAACTTATGAGAGGTAACAAAAATAACAAATAACGCAGGGCGCGCGGGCGCGGTTGAAGTGTTGCACAATGTGCTCGATAGATGGCGTTGATAAAATTCGCCATCAACCTAGATTTATTTTATTTTTTTATTTCTTAAACCTATACAGCTTATCAAAAACATAAAAATAGATTAAAAATAAAGCTAAAATAAGGTTAAAACCGGAAATAGAATCTAAGATCAGAATAAACAATAACAAAAAAAAACACGAACAGAAAAAAATAAATAAAAATATAGATATACACATGAACAAGTGGAGTATATAATGTGAAGTACGAGCATTTTAGTGTGTGTGTGTGTGTATTAGTGTGTGCAATGGTGTTGCTGTGTGAGTGAGTGTGCGAGGTTGAGTCTCAGTTTTTTTTTAAAGAACTTCTACTTAGGCCAAATATATCCAATAGATCGCGGTATTAAGATGCTCCATTGTGTAATGACTACCATGCAGTTCAAACTTTCATTAACGTTTTACCCTATGAGTATTTTGAGTTAACACTACCCATACAAACAAGTAAAAGGAAACGAAAGAGACGTCCGCATTCATTTATCCACCTACATCCTTAACGTTAATGAGGTTTACCTTCTATTATTTGGTCAAACTAATAACCTCACCAGTACGTATAACTTCATAAGAATTTTCTTTCAACTCTTAACCGCTGAGGAGTTTTACCTTCCGTCATCAGCTCGTCCACACTCATCAGAATTTTAAAATTGTCAGAAAAGTAATTGCCTGTAAGTTAATTAGTAAGTTGCCCTTGATTTCCCTGAATCAGGCTATATATAATTCCAATTGTAACAAGATTTTAGCCCGTGTAAGAAAGCCCTGTCAAGAACATTAAAAAACGCTATATACTTAACCAAATTACACGTGGGCGAAGCCGCGGGCGGAAAGCTAGTAATAAATTAATATGGATTCATTAGATGTACTAAGTGACTAAAACTTCGCATCGTTTCTATCTTTTCTAATATATAAGTACAAAATGTTTTGTAGAGAAGATAGCTATAGGTCAGCATCGAGGCAGTTTAATTATTAGCCTAACAATGCTTTTTTCCTTTGAATGTATCATTTAATGTATTTGAAATATTTATTTTAAAAGAGATTTAAAGTTCTTCTCGCTAGATAACAGTCATCCAAACCGGGGGTAATATAAAAAGACTATTCAAAAATGTCTTTCTGAGTACCTACTTGAATAAAGATGTTTTCAGTTTAACGTTATAAAGATAACTTATATATAAAACTAAAATTACGCCACAGATAACAACAGGTGGTAGTTTTATATTAGTTTCAGTTATTAGGCTTTTGGAAATGGTCCCTCGTATTAAAAGTACGCGGATATTTCAGTATGTTTGTAGTCATAGACACTGCCAGTCCATACCAGGGCCGAGTGATCAATAACTAATATGCCACCTCAAGCGTTAATCGCACTGTCGTAGTATACAACCTCCGGGATAGCCTTCAATTTAAAACGGCAACATTTACAGCCATTACCAGTACTAAGAACATCCTTCAGTGCTAAATTTCAAGTAAATACTGTCGTGCAGTAATTCGAAAAAATGAAATTTAACACCTTCAACAAATTCTATCCTGTCAGTGGAAATTAATATTTTTTTAATAAATATATTTATTGAAATTGGTTATCTTTAACATACTGTACTGATAAATATGATATTTTTAGTTTAAAATATAAAGCCTTTTCAATTCGACAACGTCCGTTACCGTAACATTTCTAATAACAGACAGGGTCCAAAGGTTTAAACTTATGAGTTTCATATGTAAATTTATTGCAGTCGTCGCTTAGCTAATTTGTGCCATAAATTGTGCGATACGTGTCTTTGGAGATGTTTAGTCAGATTTAAGCTTGATTTACTATTAGTTCGTTAGTAATAAAATCGAACTGCTGTAATTTGATTACAGTTTACAGCAGTTAGTTTTCATTAGGTGACTTAATTTTTGGTCTTAGTTAACGGTTATTAGTTAACGGCCACTTTTTATGTTATTTAATGAATACATTTACAAAAGCTATTTGAAAACCACTTCCCAATCGGCTTGATCCTTTGGCTTTGCGTAGAGATGTAGGCTCCCTCTGCATCTTCTACCGCATTTATCATGAGGAGTGCTCTGATGAATTGTTCGGACTATACCTGCAGCGGAATTCCATCATCAGACGTAAAGGCAGAATACGAAATTCCATCCGTACCGCCTTGACGTCTAGCGCTCCACTACTGTGCGTTTTTTAAGGCAGTTTCTGCCGCGCACCACCTCCTTGTAGAACCAACTGCCAGCGCAGGTATTCCCGACCCGCTACGACTTGGGGACCTTCAAAAAAAGAGCGTTCCTCTTCCTTAAAGGCCGGCAACTCACTTGTAAGCCACCTGGCGTTGCTGGATTCCATGAGTGGCAGTTGGCACATCACTCGAAGTGACCCGCCTGCTCGTTTGCCTCCTCTTACATAAAAAAAAACTTAACCTCTCAAACCTATAATGTGACATGCACATTTGTCTAAGTTTTCCCTGATTGGAATATCAATAAACATCCTCTATATACAGTGTTTTTTGAGAGTAGAAAGCTATTATTACCAACATTTTTAATAAACCTAGCAGTAGCATAAGACTTAAAAGCTTTGCAACTTACGTCTTGATGTGCCTTCTAATACTACTCAATATAAATAAAAGTCCTTTATAAACAATAATGGTGTTAATAAATGCAATGCGTAAGTAAGTAGATCATTATACTGAAATAACCCTGAGGTACTAACTATAATGCTAACTAAATGCTCTTTATAAAATTAGATTAATTAATTATTACTGTTATAAGTGACACAAATGTCTGCTCTGATTATTTATTGATACCATTACAGACTGTAGTTTATGTATAAACAGTTCCATTATGTAGACAATGACTATACGCAAGAGTGAACATGATTTTTTTTAGGTCAAATTAAAAATATTGGCGATTTAAAACTGAAATGCGCATTGTTGTATGATTATGACCTACACAACAATGAAAGTGCTAGGAACTTTGGAAAGTTTCATAAATTTTCGCAATATCGTCCGCCCGCCTCGTCCCAGTTAAATGCTTGGACTACATCGCTATAAGTTTATCCGCGTTAAATACGTTTCAGTTAAGAAAATTTTAATGAAAAACCATTGTTTTTATTGAGAATAACGAGTGAGGTTTTATGAAAATTAAACAACGATTTTCAATAGCCGTTGATATTGTTTTGTTGGAAATCACGTAAATGCGGATTATTTCATTCTCAGTTAGATGGTGTTATTATGATGTTTTGAAATTTAATATAAAATTACCTTTTATTAAAATGATTTATGTAATACTGACAACAGCTAAGCAAGGCATTGTATTACGATTTAGAACAGCTGTAAATTGTATATAATTATTTAATTTATTACACTATACATATGGTAGGATATAAAAACAAAACTTCTTCAAACATCATTTTATTATGTTATTTACAAAACAGGACGTGACGAGTGCGTTCAGATTGCAAAGTATGATGATGCTCGTTTTTCATTCATATTAATTATGAATGAAAAACGAGTAACAGTTTTAGTGATGCAAAACAGGACACAGTATCGATAATGTTGTGCTTCAGACGCGATGCAAATGTGATTCTGACGTAATTTTATCTTCGCAGGTCGGTACGTATTGTCGGGAGAGCGTCTACATGCATACGTGCGTTGCAAGTCACACTAGGTCAGTAAAGATAAACTCTAAACATATAATAATCCCAAAACATACCAATCACCTAAGTAAACGAACTTCTAGTAACACACATTAACAAATTAACGAATGTTATTCCTAACCCATCTAAAGCAAGTTTTGCGTATTCAATCTCAAAGCATCGATTAAAGATAACACTCTCACATATTGATCTGAGTCTGAAAGTTCTATTTCGTGTCAGTTTCAATCTAGAAATAGATGTGTTGAGGCTTTAGATGAAATTACTTTTAGATGTTGCATGGTGAAATTAAAGTGTGGGGAAAAAGATTTATACAGCGATTCCGATACAGAATATGTATTATTTATTTATTTATTATTTATTTTACACTTTATTGCACTTAAACACTAAAAGCAAATGACGTTAACACATGTTAGTACGTATAACAGCAACGGGCGGCCTTATCGCTAATAAGCGATCTCTTCCAGACAACCCACTTTAGGTACTTATTAGGTACTTTTTATACGTTATGTGGGCATACGAATGACAATTTCACTGCGCCTGCGGTGGTTACGCGAATTTAGTGGTGTGCGTAGGCTTGTGATTCTAAGCCTGGGGTTGTAAGATGTATCTTACTTAACAAGCCCAACGTTTTGAACTACTTCCACTTAATTTGAAACAAAAGTAATTTTATAATGTGTTTTTTAACCTTATTTGTGTTGGTCGTTTGTAAATTTGTACTTTGCGGGTAATATGTGCTAATTATAATTTTTATATGTACACCTTAGTAGGGCCAGCCGGGCTTTCGAGCTTGTATTGTAAGTATACACTGCACGCATTAGCAGTATTTTATAATGTGTGGGCCAAATTGGGCGAAGCCAAATTGTCTTGAATAGTTGTGAATGGAATTGAATGTTGACTGAAATTTAAAAAAAAATGACGTTAGCCTTATGAGAATCGAATGGAAAGAGGAATAGGATTTCAATAAGATTAAATAGATAATATAAATTATATCACTTCATTAAAACGTATTTTGAATTCAGTGAAAGTTTAGTTAGTTAGTTTTTAAAAACTTTCTAATGAATATAAAATAACAATTCCGTTGAAAACCGCAATCAAAATTTTATATACAATTTGAACGCGGATAAAATTGGCTTTCAGACCTGAAAATCCATTATTTGTAAAGTCACAAACGCGTAACACCGCAACGATATAAATCTTATAAACGCCAACCAAAATCAAAATGAATGGTTAAAAAAATATTTTTTAGCTAACATGAAAACACGGATATGTGGTATACATGTTTCATATAACATTATATTGTTAACGTAAAAGTAATACACAAATATTCTCATATATAATGACAATGTCACTGACTTTCCGAACATCTTAGTGAATCCATGTAACTAAGTTTTAGTGACGTTAAAAAGTGATTGTTAATAATCGAATAAAGGATTTTTGGCTTTGACTTTAATTAATATAAAGGTGCTAAAATACATGTATTGTGTTTGTCGTGAGTGTACAAGTTTTTATATGTTAAGAATGTTTGATGAACCCTTAAAAACTAAAATTGTTAGACATATTAGGTAAACAAATTATAAAAAGAAATTCTATAAAATATACTAAAATAAAACTAAGATAATAAGAATGCATGCTCTGGTTTATTGGTGATATAAAAACTCTTGATATTATTTAAATACTTACCTCTTTTTTTGAGGTGATGGTATATTTTTCTAGGATACATATATGTTTACACGAGTACAAATTAAAGCTTGCTTAAAAGCTTAAAAAGATTTTAAGCACAACTCAACATTTAGAAAAGTATTCGAATTTTAAAAGAATTTTGAGGTACCTACCAAAGTAAACGTAGGTTGGACTTTTAATATACGTATCTCTTGAATTCACAAAGGACTACAAGTTCCACTTAACGTTTCCAAGTATCTATTTATTATACATTGCCTGGTAAATCCTTGAGTACTGTGTTGTAAATCTGAGACGCAGTAAGCGTATCACAGCAACCAACTTGAAGTGTTTTTGTTCCATGAATTCACTATACAAAGCTGCTTTCCATTCTCAGTCTAATTATTTCAATGTAGTCTTGGTACATGAGACATTCGTAAGAGTCTCATGTAAGGTGTTTTGTTGTTTCCCTCTGGCAGTTTTAAGATCTCAATACGCAATGTAAAATATTAAATAAGCATATTGTACTATACAAGTTGATTGTTGATTTCTAAAGAATGCGTTGCACTCGTATAGTAGATATATTTTTATCGTAGTTTTAAACTATATCCTATACCTCCTACTATGTTATAGTTATTGAAAATAATAATAATATGAGGACCTTTCACGCGATACGCCTTTCACCTTTCATGCGATTCATCGCTTGTATAACACAACTGATAAATTTTTATACTTTAAATAAATACTCAGACCACAGCCAACAAATATGTTTATATTTTATATTGTTAGATGCGTAAAGACTATACGATATAAGATAAGAAGTAAATGAAATCATTTATAAGGTTTCATTAAGTATTTGTTGTTTCATTATGCAAATAGACTTTTATACAGTTTTCTCATTATTAAATTTTTTGTTAGACATTTTCGTGGAAAAGGCTTTTATTATTATTAAGACTTGTAAAAATGTCATCGGCATATACTCCTTATCTTAACAATTTTTAGTGCATTTTTTATTCAATTGACGGCCCAAGCCGAGGTTCGAGTCTCACAGGAGACACCCTTGTGCTAGTCAAGGCATTGTATTTAGTTTTAAGTCTCGGCCGAGCTCCCGCTCGCCAACCAGCCCTTTGCTGAGCTGTAAAGGCCTCACGGCCAACAGCGAGATCCCACTCAAAAAAAGAAAAATAAAAAATAAATGTTCCTATATACTGAATGTATAGATTTCAATTTTACATTGTAATACTATTTGTCCCTGAGTAGACGTTTAATCAGGGTTTTTTAACCGTTTATGCACTTACGACCCATCTTCAAAGTAACCTACGGCAATATAATAATAATAATAATATAAACTAGAGCCTTTCATGTGACGGAACAATGATAACAAGTCATATTGTTAATTGCACGCTTCTAGAAGCACACTCGCTCGAACTCATAAACTATTCATTGAAACACTTTAACTGTTTACGTTTCAAACTTCATGGACCGTTTTAAATAAATTCAGAGGGCATTAATATTCATCGATTGTGATCTTAAAATTTTCACCGTTTTCGGCGAGCTCACGACCGCCTGTTTCACAGTTTGGAACTACGTCACAATTATATAATATAATACAATTTAATCACCGGTTTGTTGTTGTTTGAAAGTGTTAACGACTGTTTGGATAGTCTCCTGTAGTTTTTTTGCATCATAAAAAATATACAACATACGAAAAAAACAATGAATAAAACAAGAACAAAACAAGTACCAGGACCAGTTACTATTGTGTGATATTGTGTGGATGTGCATACACATCCGTGCGTGCGTGCGTGTAAATACATATTAAAACCTGATAAACCTTAATAAAGCTTCATAAACCATGATTACCGTCATCCGAGTGCTAAGCAACAAACTGTTTAAGGGAATTTGTTTAAGATACCACAATAAATAAGAGCTCAGATTCTTGAAATAGAATATCTCTTTTTACGTGTACATAGTAAACATGAACTAAATATAGTGGTTGCATCCACCAGAGCGTCGAACAGATTTCATTAATATACCAATAATAACAAAATTGGAATCATCAAAGGTTCCCTTTTACCCCAAATTGTCCAATATATACATATTACATTTTCTTATAAAGCACTCTAACCATAATTTACGATTATTAAAACCTTTTTTAGCTTCAGATATATTTCTAACCATAGCTTATAAAGCTCTAATAAAGGTTACTAGTGAAATGTACTTGAGACATTTCACGACAAATGTAATTAATTCACATAGCCACGTAGTATATGTTCTACGATAAATATTGTTTTAATATTGTTACGAGTGGTTGAATAAAACTCGAAGCGGGATTAATTAACACGTTCCTTTCTTCTTTATCAAACGTTAGTGGGTGCCATACAAGTTACACCAGCTTATTCACTGACGTCCGTCCGGAACGGCTAAGTAAATCTATGTGTTTTATATAATTCAAAAACTTAAAATTAAAACGTTCTAAAACTACACAATGGTGGTGCCGCACCCCACTGACCATTAGGTTCTCAAACATCTGGTTGCCAGCTTCGCCTTTGCCTTTTATAAAATACCATTCTTGCTGTCCGTAACAAATATGTTAATAAAAAAACTGGGCTATATTAAATGTTTTTCATAAGGTCCAAGGGAAATTCGCAACGTTGTATGAATACTAAAACTTTTGGGAGCTTCTCATTAACCTTACACTTGAATAAACAAATTGACCGCTCAATGTAAACATTGACAATTTATTTAAACAGCCTAACATTTAATTTAATTAAAAATTTCAAACTTTCAGTTAATTCTAACTTGAATAACGATGTTGTTATTAAGTTTCAATGATTTGTCAATTTTGTATTTAACGGGTTCTGTGTTTTTGGGACGTAAAAAAATTTCATTAATTATTGTTTTGTCAAATATAAACCAAGCCATTTTTGTGAAGGATTTTAATACAATGAATTTTTATTTAATTACACACACATAGTAGAAGAAAAATTCTTAATAGATGTTAACACATATAAGAGCAATGGGCGGCCTTCTCGCTAATAAGCGATCTGTTCCAGGCAACCCAAAAAAATTAAAGAATACATTTTGGACTGGTGGAGTTGCGCAGAATACAAAAAAAACGAACACTAAATTAATTTAACCAGGAATAACAAAATTAAAACTAATTTAAATTTAAAAACATAATTAATGACGATACAAAATAGGATATTTTACGTATAATAAATGCTTACGAGATTTAAAAGATGGTATTCGGTAAAAAGGCTGATCGGATGGAATCAGGCATTGATTATCCGTAGATATTTTTTTATATACTAGCTTTCCGCCCGCGGCTTCACCCACGTGTAATTTGGTTAAGTATATAGCCTGGGAAATCGAGGGCAACTTTCAAATTAACGTACAGGCAATTAATATTCTGACAATTTTATATTCTGATAGTCATCTTCTTATGTGGATGAGCTGATGATGGAAGGTAAAACTCCTCAGCGGTCAAGAGTTTAAAGAAAATTCTAACGAAGTTATGAGTACGACATACGTACTTGTAAGGTTATTAGTTTGACCAAATAATAAAAGGTAAACCTCATTAACGTTAAGGATGTAGGTGGAAAAATGGATGCGGACAAATGACAAACGTCTCTTCATTCGTTTCCTTTTACTTGTTTGTATGGGTAGTGTTAACTTAAAATAATCATAGGGTATAACGTTAATGAAAGTTTGAACTACATGGTAGTCATTACACAATGGAGCATCGCAATACCGCGATCTATTGACTATATTTGGCCTAAGTAGAAATTCTTTAAAAAAAAACTAAGACTCAACCTCGCACACTCACTCATACAGCAACACCATTGCATACACTAATACACACACACACACTTAAATGCTCGTACTTCACATAATATACTCTACTTGTTCATATGTATATATATATATTTTTATTTATTTTTTTCTGTCGTGTTTTTTTTGTTATTGTTTATTGTGATCTTAGATTCTATTTCCGGTTCTATGTTTTAACCTTATTTTGGCTTTATTTTTTTTGTAAACTTATTTTGGAAAGCTGTATAGGTTTAAGAAATAAAATAATCAAAATAAATCTAGGTTGATGACGAATTTTATCAACGCCATCTATCGAGCACATTGTTCAACACTTCAACCGCGCCCGCGCGCACTGCGTTATTTGTTATTTTTGTTACCTCTCATAAGTTTTAATATTAAGATTAACTTATATTAGAACATATTTAACAATATATAACTAATCAATCAATATAAGTGTTTAAAAATTTTGAATCAGTGGTTGAAGTAAATTTTCAATTGACCATAACTTCTTTTTCTCTTAACCGATTTTGACAAAATAAACTTTTGACAACGCTCCCAATTATATGTAATCCAACGTTGGAACCGCGTTCAAATCCGTTCAGTAGTTTTCAAGTTATAACGTACCAGACAGACAGACAGACAAGAATTCCAAAAATTGTTTTTTTGGTTTCTATGACTCTTCTTTAATTGCCTCCTTTCAGTTTTTTGGAAAAATATTTAATGTACAGATTTTAGATTTTTACTGTCTTATTATTAGTATAGATTTAATATAATTAAATATATTGTATGTATAATAAATAGTAGTACTAACCACACATATATTAAATATGATTTGTGATATAATGAAAATATATACTAGAAATGTATTTATAGTTGTAAATCTCACAATATACGGTTGAGTGCATTGTTTGCAGAACGTCAGAAGGTCGGTCTTAATTCCTAGTACAAGTTCAGTGGCGTGTATCGTTATTGCACGGATCTTGTGAAGTGCTACACGGTTTTAAGCTTTCAGAAATATATTGAGAAATTTTTATACGCGCAATATATTCGCTCGATTAATTATTTATTACAAAACTCATACTATACTATGAGTTTTGTAGTCATGTACGCTTAACATAAAAATAATTAAATGCTTGTGCAAAATATATGTTTATGTTATGATACAACTGTTGTATAGAGCAGACTCAAGCAGTTTTTAAGAATATACACCAATATTTATTTATTATTATATTTTTTTTATCTAGAGCTACTTGAAGCGCTGTTTCACAAATGCCCTTAGCATTTAGGGAAATTCATTCCCAACTTTTTTTTTTTTTAAAAAAATCCTTCACACAGGACTTGCTTAACAATTTTGACAACTTAAAAAAAAACCTTTAAATATACATTTCTGATATACCTGTGAAATAAGCGTTATATTTTCGTAGGCCAAGTGGAGTTAATCGTGTATGGTTACGACCCTCTGTGGTTACATTCGAGTAATTACGTCACGGTCCCTACTTTAACACAGTACCTGGTAGGTTAGAGTATCTACTTCGTTTTACGAACGAATATGCAGCGTATACCTGTAAAAACATATATTTTCTCTCAACCTGTTATTAGATTTGTTAGCATGTTCTAGGTATTAATTGAAACGAAGTGTTTTAAACTACTGAGTGTTATGCTTTTAATATTAAATTCACAGTTGAAAAATGTTACAACAAAACAAATTAAAAATATCACTTCGGTATACATTCCTTTAACGAAATTGCTTTGTGAAAGTAAAATGCTGGCATACAAAAAGCGAGCGACGCAAAAGGAGCGATTGTTGGTAAGTACAATTACTTGAAATAAATCTAAGTGGTAGCATCTTACATCGTGCCGTTAGGAGGCCGCCCGCGTCCCACTAAATGCTTTCAGTAGTTTATTGAGCGACGTGATACGAATTGAAGTCTTCTAGAAAATTCTCTTGGCAATTAACGTTCCCTGTTCGTTGCTTGTAAAGTCAAATGTTAATGTAATTATTGCGACGGCTGAAATAATTGCCGCGTTATCTGACTCGACGATCGACTCGTCTACTTTGTTTCATTCCGTTAGATTTGTCACATGGATTGTGTATCAATTATCTAGTAGATTACAAATTATAAATCTTACTGTCGTCAAATTGAGTAATTTTTATAACAATTTTTTGTTTCATTTTACAGAAACAAAACAGACACATAACAAAAACACAATAAAAGAAAAAAATATATGACAAAATTCCAGAAGCATACACCATCACATGACAACCCCACTGAGTTTCTTGTGGGTTCATCTCAAATATATCCAAGCCGAACCAAGTATGTTAAGATATTTTATTATATACACATTATGGACATATTATGGACATATTATATTATGGACATTTAACATAAACATTCTTAATATTAACCTAACTAATATAACTTAAAATAAAACAAAAAACAAAACTAAAACAAATTTAAAAAGTTTGGTCCCTGACGGCATTTCCTCGCTGTATCGCGATGCCTATACGCTGACCAAGGAAAGCACCTGCTCTTGCATCACCGGTACTGACTATCAGGCGCCTATTGAATTCCTTAATAAGCGCCTATGCACTTGCACCCCATGGTCCAAAAGTCTCTTCTCCGTATGTTTAAATTTGTTAAAGTGACGTTAAAAACTTTTTTTTTAGTGGGATCTTCCGCTATTGGCTGTGAGGCCTTTACAGTTCAGCAAAAGGCTGAGAGCGGAAGCTCTACCGAGAATATAAGTGATACCAATACTAATATACGCACACACAAACACATATTAACCACGGGTGGCTTATACTAACATTCCTTTCATGCACTTCAGAAATGACTGTACACAGGAAATATCCTAGTGTGGATCTTCCGCCTTGTCACATTGAATCTTTGTTTTTGAAACAAAGTATTTGTATACTTTCTAGAATGTTTAACTAGACATTGCACATACAATTTAATACATTACAAATTCATATAAAATTTGATGTGCTTAAATTATTTCATCAAATAATTGCTTGAAATGTAGGTGTTAAGTCATGTATGCAATTTGCCTGAATCGCTTATACATTCGACATGGGAGCAACATTGATGCCTACAAGCCGACTTAGCTTATACTAACAGCGTGTATCTGCTGATACGTCAGTTTATGATGTGCTGCCTCGTCAAAGCGATCTGATTTATGTTTGAATGTATGAGCGATTTGACATTTCTCTGGGGTAATCGCTTCTCGCATCTTATAATATAATAAATTAAATGGGATGTCTAGATTTTTTTATTTTTTTAAGCCTATTCAGTATACATTATTAATGAGATAGACAGGTTAAATATCTTAAAATAAAAAACTAATTAGTACAAAACTTAAATAAACCCATACCTATACAAAAATAAAATTTCAGCATTTTGCGTCACGAATTACCAAATCAGTTTTAAATACGATTTCATTTTTGATGAATTTCCACTACAAAAGCCACAGTTTAGTTAGTTAACTAGTACGAGATGTACTGTGGTTTGGCCCGCGCCTGGGACCTGATTTCATCGCAAACAATTCTCTCATATTATCGGGAGCGTGTAATAAAAAGATATTCTTTACGGTTCGCTTATTCCAAATAAAAAGTAATATAAGCGGTCTTGTGTATTCTTAGCAAAATAAATTGATAAATTCCCCTTGTCTTGTTTGCTTGCTAGAGATTATTCCAGAAGTTTTTTATGAAAGGAAATATGGATAAGGAGAGATGTAGAATTTTGCTTTAACGAAAGGCTTACAATAAGGTTTTTTTTGTATTGATTATTATTATATATAAATATCATACATTTACACTCGGAAGAAGTCTTCTTCATAAAACATATTTAAATACTTGTAATTTCAAATAATAAGATTTATTATAATAAATGTTTAAACACTTGAATTAAAATGTGTTGTGTTAAAGAAGCGTATGCAATAAAATAACAAAATAAATTTAATGAATTTCAATTAATTTTAAACGGAAACAAATCGAGAGAAATGTTTCTCAAAATAAAGTACGGATTCGCGGTTAACCAGAACAGCTAGGGACTGTGAGATTAACCTACAAATCGACCTACATACCTTCGTTTAAAATAGCAATTAGATTCATGCTAAAATGTAAACTCAACAGTTTTATGTAACCTCATAAATTGTGTTTGTGATATGACTTACTGCTATGAATATTTAACTATAATAACAATTAATATTAAAATTAATTAATTGTAATTTTTAATGACTATAGTAACCTTATACATATGTACTCTTTATAAACGTAGGTATAAAAACATAATTTTGAATATAAAATTAAACAACTCAATTGTTTTTAACAAGTAATGTTTGAAATACAAAAGAAAACATCGCCTTAAAAATATTTCACGAAAATGGAGAATGTTTAACTTCGGTCTACATTTTAAAACGAATTCACTCTGACCTCACCTTCAATACTTTTAGGATAGTACAAAAGATTTTATTTTATTTCTACTAGAAAACGTAGATTCTTATTTGAACATTGACATCTATATGGTCAAAATACGGTCACATGAAATTGTATTGTGGTATTGTTAAGGACTACCCGATACAAGGATACACGTGGGATAGTACTTCGCGTTTTTCATATGGTGCGACGGAGTCCTTCGTGGACGTCAGATACAGTAGAACACTAATATTGCCTTTTTAAGCCATAAGATTTTTAATTTAAACATATTAGGATTAAGCTCTTTAAAACGACGCTGAAGGGACTGCGCATTATATGGCGTTATAGAGCGTCGTTAAATGAAGAAAAGAAAAATCATTGTATGGAATACAAGCTATACCAACCGAAGCCAAATGATTTGGACGCTTTAGAGAGATGTTTGCTAAATATCTACATTGTTTAATGTCACTGATAAAAGTCATACCTGTCGGAGCAATAAAAACATAAAATTTATAAAGCCAAAAATACTTTAAAGGCATAAAGATTTACAGACACTTTGCGAGATTCCTCACGAAAGTATTAAAGCACGGAAGGAAACCGTCCGGAACTTATTGAAGCAATCAGATTGTGCAGATTCCGCTTAACATTAGCAAAATTCTTGTCGAAATCCAATAGCATTAAGACCATTTAAACTTTGTCCGCGGCAGAATTCTCTAATTTCTCTTCCGTTGAAAAAATAGACCTACAATCGGCTTTAAATTGTAACCCAACCCAAATAATTGGAGTTCCCTTTTGTTCGTTTTGCAAACTTAAACGTTCGATGGAAAGTTTTTTTTGGGCGGTCGTGTACACTTATTAACCTGATTGAAATAATAAGTATCTTTGTTATCAAATGCATCAGTGTTATTGAAAGTAGATAGGAAATAAACAGCGTTCTTAGCATACTATGAAATTTTACAAAACAAAACAATACAGTAATTACATTTTTTATTATTGAAATCATCAGATCATTGCTGTCTTTTTTAAAAATACGCGAACTAGTTGTTGTTGATTCATCTTCCGAGATAGATATTTATGTTTTTGTACAGACTGCCGTACGGACACCACGTGGAAGGACAGATCCTTTTCTGTCACAAACAGAGCTAAAATTGTACCGATCAATAACCCGGTACACAATCATCTGACTATTTTAATATCACAAAGTATTTTACGCAAGTAAGAAATGACAGTTATCGTATAAAAGTGACAGATTCCAAATTCAAACGTTATATTTTCTTAACATTATTTATGGCCAGGATTAGTACATTATAAAATTTAATAAAAATAAAACTATGGTAAGCTAATTAACTTATTCTTATAAAAGTGTCCCCACGAAAAATACAGAACCTTATTATTTTTAATTTCCCCAAAGCGTATTGTCTAAGGACATGCCCGTCACGTTCCGTTTTCATAAATTCTCTGCCTACCTACCGTTTGGTGTGTCAACATAAATGACTTGAATAGGAAATACGGACATAATTTTTTTGATATAAATTCATTGTATTGTTTACACTGTTTGTTTAATAATATACGTTGAGTTATACTTATTTTGCGTCTAATTCTATACAAGAGATGATTTATGTAAAAATGAGGCTCACCTTTCAATTTTACCGAAAATTATATGGTCAGTAATTATAAGTCTCTAAGTTCAAATAAACGAAACGTATTTTTAGTTTGAATCGATTATTTGGGTTATTTATCAAATATATAAAAATATCAACCGTTAGTCAACACTGATTGAGAATAAGAGAAGAGACCAAGCTGTATTATTCTAAAAGATATTCCGGCTATGGCATGTTAATAAAAAAATTAAAATTCCAATTTCCAATGTCATTTTTTACCAGGCGATAATTTTGTTATTTTAAAACTTACTTTCTTAAATCCAATTTCAATATAACACAAATATACTGATGGTTGTTAGTGTCGGCCTTTTAGTAAATAGTATACTCCTTGGTATCCTCCATCTTGAAGAACTTAAAGATGTCGTATTGGTACGGTCAAAAAAGAGACAAAAAATTGTCAAACAGTCTTATTACAACGTATATTTGGCTTGAAATGTTAATGTAAAATTGGTTTAACTTTTCTTCACAGTTGAATGAGTTACTTCGATCACTATTAAACGTCAAGATTCTTGAGTATAATGAAAAAAAGGGTTTGCCGGATTTTCTTTTGCAAACTTTTCGCGCTGTCATATTTTCTGACGTGAACGTAAGTGAAATATAACGTTAGGAACAAAATTAGTTGAAGAGTTATTTCCACTTTATTTTGTTTAACCCATATAGCTTTAATTTACGCTGAACTGAATTCTGTCAGTCTTATTCGATAAGTTAATTGTATTTTTATAATTCTATAAAAACTATTATTATTTCCAATGAGGCGCTTGACTGGAATCCTCAAGGGAAGTGGATGCGATGCCGGCCTAAACAGACCTGGTGATGACGTAGCAGATAAGGCGAAGGGAGCCGGTAAGACTTGGAGTGAAATAAAAGGTGAAGAGCGCGATGAAGAATTTTTGTAGGTGCCTCTGCCCCACCAACATAGGATCTTCAGTGAACAGTTGGCTTAGTTGCTAGTTGCGACACAAATTTCAAAGTTGAAAGGCTGTTTTCAATACTCTCCGTGCAAAATAATTCTAGAAAGAAAATATTAACATGTAACAATATTTGAATACCATGACAAAAATTTTAATGTATATTTTTTTTAAATAAAAACATTGACACCTTTTATTGATAATAACTTTAAATGAATCACCATCAATTGTTGAACTGGTAGTCTCTAAATTATTATTTAAACCTTTTGAAATATTTTAAAGATTTTTAAATCAGCAAAAATTCTTTGAAAATCTTCTACAACTTCAAGTGTCCTCGCCTACTAAGTGGTGAACTGGATTGCTTAGTTTGCAGTTTTTAATAGATCTCTCGTATCCATTGGGTTAGAAATTATACTTAAATACCTTAGTAAATATATTAAGAAAAAATATAATTTTATAAATTACACACATATAGTATAGTCTTATTTAGTATTAGATTACATCTCTCTGTGCCATTAAAATTTGATTTGAAGGCACTTAAAGTCTGAAATCTTATTAGTTTCGCTGTTTGAAGCCAAACTAATGAACTGAGTGCAACATAGTTTTTAGTGATTGAAAAATATTAACTAGCTATATATCTTTGTGTATAATATGGTTGCCAAAACTAACAAGAAGAGAACTAGTAAGTATAAGAAAAGATAACCTGCAGTATTTTGTTTACGTGTGAGAAAATTTCAATAATACATAAAACATTCATAATTATTTTCCAAATGTAATTGCACCAAAGATATAATCATTGAATAAGGATTTATATAAATAAAAAATCAGTTTTATTGTACAGTTGATTAAAGTGATTAAAATTATAATATTTTAGTATTATTTTACATTACTATATATAAAGTAATTAATTAAACAGCACAAGACAAAGCGTTGGAAATACAAAAAAAAACACTGTCGTTTGTAACAAAACACTCTCGAAGCTCTCATCATAAAGAGCCATTTAGGCTTCATGGCGCTACGTCATGATGTTAACGCCGGAAAATACCAATTTGTGACGGTCCCAATCTCATTGTTTTTGATTAAAATTATTATTGTTCTGTCTCATTCACTTGCCTCATCAACAATTTTGACGGGACAGTAATTTAGCACAATTGTATATAAGAATTTACGAAGAGTTCTCCCCCGTCCAATTGAATTACCATTATACGGTATGATTATTTTATTAAAAAATAAAGTCGTCTCTTCACTTTGTACGTAATTTTACATATATTTTATCTTAATTAATTTGTTTTGCGAAATTCCCATCATCTTAATGTAATATTATTAGAAAGAGATTATCGTGTAAAAAAAAAATCTGTAATAATTCGCATACGCAACGATGTTCCCAAATGACAGTTTAAATTATAATTATATCATTTGTTGACTTTGTCAGTATGTAAATTTAAAAAAGTACTTAAACAGAAGCTTTTAAATGTTTTATTTTATAAATTTTCACATTATTTTGATGATACAAAAGATTGGAAATGAATTAGCTCCAGCCGAACCTTGCTTCAAAAAGTGTACTGGGATCATTTCCAAACAAAAATCAACCAAGTCGCGTTTCTTGCCTGCTTCTTTTCAGCTTGGTCGTGTAGGAGCAGGTGGAGAATCACTTAGATTTAAGACGATTCAAAATGGTCCTATGTACCTTAATGAATAAAGATGAGTATGACATTGGCTTATAAAAATTTGGTGAGTTAAGTAAAACAAACATTTCAAAGATTGCTCCCTGTATTCATTTTATCAGTTTCTTATACAACTTGATATTGAAGTCTCGAGAGTAATGGAGTCCAATATTTGTGGAAATGGACTCCGATGCTCCTTGTATACGTGGCATAAATTTTAAACAACGCAACCTACTTCTGAGAGCAATTTGAATATCGATATTGATTCTTATCAGAGTATCAATCACGTATTTTATACTTATTGGCAACTAAATATGTTTTTTTAGCAGTTATTTACAACATGCGCCATCTAGTGCATAAATGAGATATTTAATACGTCTATAACTATGTGTACATAAATGTTTGTGTTATTTATCGGAGAAATATATTATATTCAGATAATACTTTTATTTGTTTTATGCTTAAGACTATTATTTCTGTTTTGCCTTGCATTTTACTCATAATAGTGCCAACAAATCTTATAAATGATTGTATCGTTGAGAATTGTGTCAGTCTCCGACATATATTACTATTAAAAGGATTTATTGATATATTGGGATTAACACGAACGCACATATTAGTGTGCGTATATACATATATATATATATATATATATATATATATATATACAATTTCAAACAATAGTACTAAAAAGGACTAAAAATACTTTTATTATTAAAATATAGCTTTCTTTGTAAATGGTAATTATAATAATATCGTTGTTCCGTCTTTAAAATAGAACTTTCTATAAGCAGTGAGGCAAATAATATTTTCCTACCAACGTGCAAAGCCATACAATACGTTTGTGAATAATATCGCGACTAAGAATACGCGTCACAAACTTTGTGACTTCAAAGAAGTAGGCGCGGAAAGGGCATTCAGCTACGATTGCTCTATATTCTTGTGTTTGACAGAAAGGTCTGTTAATAACGTCACGAGCCTTATTGTGTTCTTTGAAGATAACGAAGTAGAACAACATTTTGAGACGCCAAGGAATTGAATACGGGTGACATATACATTCTTCAAGTAATAATATCAGCGTTTTAAAGCAAACTTATATTTAATTAACAAAGTAAATTTAAAAATGATATCATAATAATAACCTAACTAATGTAACTTAAAAGAAAACAAAACACAAAACTGAAACAAATTTTAAAAAGTATGATCCATGTGGCGGAGTACCCACAATGGTGGCGGTATTTCCTCGCTGTATCGCGATGCTTATACGCTGAGCAAGGAAAGCACCAGCTCTTAGATCACCGGTACTGACTACAAGTAAATTATGATACAGTGTCCACAACAAGTGTTTACAACGTACCATGAAACATGAATCATTCCTTTTTCAAACTTATTTCAAACTCGAGCGTACACAAATAACACACGCACACACATTCTAACAATATTCTGCAACAATATGTAGAGCTGTAAACTAGCCACTCATTCAGTATTTCCCTAGCGTAAAATAATTGTAATAATATGAAACAACAAACCACTGGTAAAAAAAATACTTTTTTTTTAAAGATTT
The DNA here is from genome assembly GCA_951799465.1 of Leptophobia aripa. Taxonomy (NCBI): domain Eukaryota; kingdom Metazoa; phylum Arthropoda; class Insecta; order Lepidoptera; family Pieridae; genus Leptophobia; species Leptophobia aripa. Next base: position 6,039,889 of record OX637268.1, on the reverse strand, counting down.
ATCTATCGAATACATATTACTTGCATACTATATTCATTGGCATATCATTAAGTAAAAATACGTTGACATTATCCTTTAGTCGCCAAATTTGTAATCTATGTATGTTGTCAAATGATAAAAGGTCGAAAGAAACATCTGACACTTTCAAGGCTTTGTAAAGCAACGAATTAATGGAATACCTGTCAGTTGTAAGTTATGAAGACAGGAGGAATCCGAAACGCTTGAGAACTGTTTCGGGGTTCTGGGGATGATTTTTGAAAGCCATTTATGTTCGGGTACACGTTCCTTTGGTATTTATTATACATATACAGTATTGTAACGAGATAAGTATTTCTGTGAAACATGCTTGCCGATTTAAAGGAGTGGCGGAGAGTTTCTTGTCAGTCATTATCGTCCACTCTACGTTTTGTTAACTAGCAGTTAATGTAGAGTCAATATTTGTTTTTGATTTTTGATGCCATTAAAATACAAAATATAGTTAATTTTGTCTAAACTGATTTGAATTGTTCGCTTGCATTTACTAACTCACTTAACTTAGATCTTAGGTGTAAGTATAATTCGAGGATTTCCACATCGTGTTATTTTTTTAAATTTCTTTTAAATCATTTAATTATTTTACATGAATGATAATGATAATGTCTTCTAGATTCAAGGTTGTTTAATCTATATTAGTTATTAATTTTTTAAACAACGCGCACAACTTGGTAAACGTTTTGAAATACCCATTATTAAACAGTAAAACAAGAAAAAAATTATTTCCACTTCTTTATTCAGCTTAATGCCTGACGTAATCGGAGAGCGCCTTTGCCAAGAATAAAACTAAATTTCTACCATCTGACACCATCATAAGAAAAAGCCTTCCTGGAAATCCCAATTTAATGGCCTGATTCACGTAAAGAATATTCATATTAATAAATATTGTTATTGCGTGTTCCTTTTTTAAACAAAAAAAAACATTTTTAAATTTTAGGTATCAACAAAAATAGTGACGTCATATCAACTCGCTACGTATGAAATATTTAGTCAAGTTTTTCCTAATTCATTTGTTTTAGCGGCCCACCCAGAAATGACAGTTCAATTTCTGTACACAGCGTTTTTATTCGATAATTTAAATTATATGTAAAATAACTTACTATCAATAATTTCATATGTATTGTTTGTTGTGATAAAATGTTTTATAGTTTATTTTAAAAAAATCTGAAATAATATCACATGTTATTAAAATAGCTTATATTATTGTTCTAAGTAAATATATTTGCGTTTGATTTACGCGAATAATACCGTGTTTGTTTCTCTCCACACTTTTTGTTATTTATTTAAAAGCTTTACGTCATTTGTGCCGTTATACGCAATCCTTTGCCTTTCTGTCTATTCCTTAGAACAAATAATAATAAATCCCCTTTTTGCATATAATATAGTAGAAGTTGTTATAAATGAAGATATTTCGCTAATGGATCAATTCGTGGCTATTCTAACAGTCATTATGTCTTCACTCAAAAAAGGGTTAGTTTTTTAATTTAAATTTAAGGTTTTTCAAAATAGTCCTATGTACCTATATATAAAGATATTTTGAGTTTGAATTAATCAATCTTTATACAAGCCTAATACTTATACAACTCTTATTAAGGCTAAAATACTTATATAATTTAATATACACATTTTATACTGTTACATTTTATACCGAGCCTTTTACACTATGAGCGTTCTTTAATATGCTTTATCCTCAACGGATATAATTTATCGGTTGTGGTGGCGGCCTTCTTATATTTATGCCAATGTCAGAGCAGAAAGTCTATCTTATATATAAAGTTCTCGTGTCACAATGTTCGTACCCGCACTTCTCCGTAACGGTTTTACCAAATTTCCATGAAATTTTGTGAGCATATTGTGTCAGTAGGTCTGAGAATCGGCCAAAAACTACGTAAATTCATATTTTCTTACATAAACCAACTCCTATTTTTCCATCGCGTTATTTTTGTTTAGGACAAAACGATGTTTGCCAAATAAGCTAGTAAACATATTTATGGATAGAACTATCAAGTTATTGAAACATTCGATTTGCGTTAATTCGATGAATTTAAATGAAAAAAAAAGAAGGTTAATTAAAAGAACTTTAATAATTCTCACCTAACTTTTGGGTTACCCGTTCGTAATTTTTGCGTTCATGACTTTTCTTTTGTAATTAGAAAAGTACAAACGATTAAAACTTTTATAATTGTCGAAGGGGAAAGTAAATTTACATCACAATGAACACAGACAATAAAAAACTTGGAAATGTTATAACTTATAAGAAAAAACTGCCTTTTCGTTAATCCCCTTTGTAGATTAGTTTATTTTAAATCTCTTATTTACGATTGTGAAAGTTGTTAAGAAAAATATTATCAATTATAATATTTTTATTAACACATTTTTAGTAAAAAAAATAAACGAAATAGACATGAAGAAGGCTTCTAATAGGTCGTACTTTATCACGTAACTTCAAATAAACATTAACACCGCTAATCAAAAACTCTCTAACATTTAAAAAAGATTTGTTAAATAAAAAATCAGTATTTTCATTTAATATCTTTATTTTTAATGTGAATCAGTTGCTGTGACAGTTACTTAATAGGCGTGAAATGTTAAGACAAACAAATTTGTTGTATTATAGTAATAATATATACTTCTAATGTATAGTTATTTTTTTAGTTTTTATATGCACTGTGCGTACGTATGTATATACCTATGTACCTTACTTTTCCCTAAATGTTATCTGTAAAACATACGAAGCATCATTATATATATAGACAAATTTACTTTCGGACTGATAAAAAACGCAAGCAAAAACACCTTATACACGTACACATCACATCGACATGAAATACACACTAGTCACGCACACACACACACACGCACGCACTCGCACACACCTTTTTTAATACTTATTGGCCTTTACGCTTAAGTTTTTTTGTACATGTTTGAAAGAGACTGGCTTCCATGACACATCGAATCCTAGTGTGGAGGCTAGTGATGTGAACTATAAGGTTAAACTTGTATTTTTTGAACAGTAAACATTTTTATTATCATCTATATTTTAATCTAAATTCTATTTCCTTTCGTTTCCTTAAATAAGTCTAAAAGAAATACATACACAATATTACATTTTCCGTTCATGTAAATTTCTCATGTCCTAAATTATGTAAATATTACATTAGATATAATACCCACTGCGAGTGTCATTTCACACATGAAAATAAAATATGCTTACAATTTACATAATACAAGACAATGTATTTTTATTTCGCTTACAAAGTTTCTAATTCTAATTTTACGAGTGACATAAAAATTTAATTCCTGTGACGTAGTGACGGTTTTACGTTCGCAGTAAAGTGCTTGGATCGAATTGTTTTACTATTAAATGTATATTTTTTATTACTGTATCTTAAAGAGTTTGGTACTATGCGTAAATTAAAGTGCTTTAATAACACTTACATTAGCATCATATTTGAGATATTCATAAATGCGAGCTTTCGAGCAAGATTGGCTGAGCTGTGCCATTCCTGGACATATGCCCTCACTGGCGAAGTGTACCGAGCCCTGCTGATACAGAGCGGTATCTGGTTCGGGCCCAAGGCTCTTAGGTCTTGCTGCGGTGCGGTGATCGGTAGTAATTCAGCACATTTATGGCAGTGACATGACCACCATTCGCAGCGAATGGTTTTCATCCCCGTCTTAAGCCAGTTATTCTTCGAGGGGCCCGGTGTGCCATGCCACCGTGCGCTGGACGCGTGTGAGGCGTTTCCTCTGCTATGGGAAGTTTCTTCTGGTCCCTGTTCTTGCGGCGGTGGGTGGAGCTGCTTTGCGATGAATTCTAATATCGCTTTGGCCAACCCAGGTGATGCAAGCTTGTCTCTGAGGACGCGAGGCACTGAATGAAGAGTTGTTTCGAGGCCAATGCGTCTATGGCGAGGGTCAGATCCGAGATGGCGTCCAAGCTGGTCGGCAAGGCCACCTCGGCATTAAATGTATGCCAATAACGGCTTGCTCTCCTGTAACAGGATATAGGCCGGTGGCGGCGGTTGCAGCTGGTGCTGCAGTGGTTTCGAAGGCCCTCGCAGCGGTGTCCCGGCTCGACCGCGCAAGCGGGGGCTTGTCACGGCACGCGGGCCTATCCTCGGAGTACGCTTCATTTTAACGAAGCGGGAAGCCGCCTGGCCTCGCCTTACTTGAGGCGCAGGTCATCGTCAGGTCAGGTATCACGTGATGGCAATCTCATCGGATTTTCATCATGAAAATCCTTAGAGATATAAAAATACTGGAAGCCCATGCGCGCAGTAGGCGGTACTGTGGAGGCGTGCTTCCCGTGCGGCACTTCCGACACTTCACGGCCGTCCCAAACAGACCTACTGTTGCAAATGAGGCGAAGGGAGCCGGTAAGACTTGGAGCGAGATCAAATGCGAAGCGTCGTATAGAGCGCGATGGATGATTGCTGTAGATGCTCTCTGCCGCATCGAGGGAACATAGGATCATAAGTGAGATATTGAAGTGTTTTTTTTATAATAAATTTGAATTACTATCATTACTGAATAGACACAACGTAGTTGATAGTAAAACTACAACTTCCTAAAAGGCCGGTACCGCACTTACTCCCAGACACGTGAGTGTGTATGGGTGACTTCACATTTATCGTGTGCCTCCTGCTCGTTTGCTATAAAAAATTAGGTCCTAGATGGTTATTTACACGTCATATTTAAAACAAGTAATAAAATCAGATTGTAGTATATACAAGTAAATTAACCTTCAAAGGCATACAAATTTACACAGAAACACAATTCCCCAATATAATGTAATCATTAAGAAAGACTCATTACAAATCTTATATTTTTAATTAGTTCTGAAAGATCGTACAATATTTCAACCTCGGAGAAAATGTCTCGGAAAATAATAAAATTGAGCGATATTCCGCATAAATCAGGCAAGTAAATTAGTATAAGAGAAAAAAAATACCATTAAGCCAGTCACTTGGAAGATCAGTGCTGTTATTTGATTCATGAAATTCATTTCAGTTCCAATGTTATAACTTTTCGAGTAAGTTATGGGGTTTATTCGCGTTATGTCCATGAAAAAAAGGGCTTATTTAAGAATTTTAAAATCGCGAACGAACACGATAGAGTTATTACCTTTATAAAGTCATTTAAAGTAAATTACGCTTAAATTACAGTTTAACTTGCAGTACTGGAATGCACCGATTGCGGTAATGACACGATTTTAGTAAGTATGCTAAGTCCGTGGTTCATTTTTTAACTGTATTTGTGTATTTTGATATAATAATTTGGATGTATTGTAGAATCATATTGAATAAATTAAATATGCATTAATTATAAACGGTATGCATTAGTCTTTCTTAAGCATCGGATTGTGGTTGTTTAATATTTAACTTTTGAGAAGTATGTTATGACGACTTGATTATGAAGTAGACGCTATGGTTCTATTGTTTTCTTCTTATGGCTGGGAGGTTGGCCGGTTTTAAGAAAATGGTACGTTCTTATCTTGAAGGAACCAAAGTCGTATTGGTTTGTTAAGACTACGGGCTTCATTCTTCATGTGGTGGTTCTTACGAAATTATCAGTGCTTGAACGACGGACATCGATGTAATACGGGAGAAGTATAAAAAAATAGGAAGTATTTTAATAATATTTTTTTATTCGTCTTTATAGCACTGAGATAAGTGTGAAGTATGTCCGTAGTAAGTATGAAAGTATGTTTATGGACATATTAAACTTCGAACATACGTGTTCACTTTTACAAAAATCTATTAAGAAGAAATGCTTTTTGGGGTCACAAAAATTTTCCTACACGGCGACAATGCGGCTTTTGTTTCCTGACCGGTATTATTAACAAGAAAAATAATGCAGCCCGCGAATTACACGTGAGATTGTTCCATTGTTAATGTTTTGCACTTTTCACAATAAGTTTTTTAATATTAACTCGAGCTGTTTATATTAGTTTTTATAAGAAAAATGCTGACGGTAACGCAGGCTTTGGCTTTTAATTACTTTATAATAACTTAGGTTTATTAAAAGTGAGTTTTTTATTCTTCTTCTAAATCATCTTAAACGTGGACTACCGGGAACAATTATAGAGCTTTTCAAAAACACACAAACAAACCATTTTATGTTAAAATTTGACGCCTTTTTCATTTTTATTACAAGTACCTACATACAATTCAAAACGTTTAACGAATATGTTTCGTATTAACTTGAAATTATTTAATTTATTTAAGACTTTAGTTTAATTTTCATTACTTTTTTTTTTTAAAATAACAGCATTTCTTGCTATATGTTAAGCGCTTTTCATGACTGCCCCTCAGTTTTCCCTGATCCTTTCTTTTGTGTCTCTTTGAATATATGTACTATGTAAAATGTAAAATTTTTAAAACATAATATGTTATATAGTATATTATAATATATATGAATGATTACAGATACTGAATAGAGATACAGTCTATATGCATTCCTTAGACGATGTTAGTTATATTGGTTTGTCTGTGCAAATTTATCCCATGTAAAATCGACATTGTTAACACGAGGTGTTTTTTGAATATGGAACTTTATTTTTACTAATTTCAAAAACAACTGTGAAGCTTTACATCGGCCGTTTTGTTTGCTATAACAAATACTCGATAAAATATTATGTCCAAAAATGTTCATCCAAAATTGAAATAATAATTTGCGAAATAAAAAATTATCAGAGCGCAATGCGATAGCCTAGTTTTTTTTGGATTGTGATATTACTCCGGAACAATAACATTTTATATGATGATTTGAAAATCGTTTTGGAAATTAAAAACTTTTATATTATTTGAAATGTTTCATCGTTAGGTGTTGCTTCAATTATCATTTACTTTGAGATTTACGTGAAAAATTTGTATTGTATACGCTTTTCTAATAAACTCCCAAATGATGTTCCAAAATTGATTTTTATTAAATTCAAATACTTTATTGAGCAAAAAGAACTATTTAAACGATACAAAGCTTAGGAAATACTCACCCTAACTGCTGGCATAAGGACATTTGTAAAACACTGCTCACTCTTAAAATTATAGTTAAACTGAGTTTGTTGTGTTTTCTCATACTGGTTTATTTGTAACTCTCGTAGTTCTAGGGTCTAGATTTAAGAGAATTATTGGCGTACATATGTGATTGCTGATACGAAAATATATAAATAAATTAATTAATACATTAATTAATTTTATAACAGAGTACGAAGTAAAGAAAAGTGAACACGCGAATTAGTTTTGTCTTTTATATATTAGGTTTTTACATATGAAATTGTGGTTTTTCCAACTGGCCACTTTAATCATGAATTTCTCCTCTTTGGTAAAGAATTCCAAAATGAAATTTGTAAAAGTTTGTTCTTATTTTAAGATAAACATACAAACAATACATAGGCCAAAAGTAATGTACATATATACAAACACATATAAACATGTACACCACGTATTTAATAACATACATTCCTACTAGAGCTGGTATTTTTTTAAATTAAATTTAGTTGGTGTATGAAAGTAAGACTGAATGAATTTTCGTTCAAAAGCAATATTCCTAATCTTTAAGAAATTTTTCTTATTCCTTTTGAAACTCCTTCAAGATGACACGATGACTAATAGTCTAAGCATTCAAGTCGCGTTACTCCCGAACATAATTTTTCTTCTTACTTTCGTGGCACGTACCAGAAATGAATACTACCCTATTGCTTTGAATCTAAATTATTTATTAGACGTCAACTTCAACATTTGCGCTCAATTTGTTTGGTACAAGATCGCAAAATTTGTCTACTTTAGGTGAAAGTTTTAATCAATAGTCCCAATGGTGAATAGTGGGTCCTGGGTTTTATTACGGTCAAAATTGTGTGATATTAACTGTGATGACGTAACAATATGTATTTATAAAAGTAACAACGGCTATATTAATTTTCAAGTATATTTATTTACTTTGTTTCACAAAATAGTATGTCTAAATAATTTTTAGTTAATATTTATAAGAGCAACGGGCGGCCTTATCGCTAATAAGCGATCTCTGCAAGGCTACCCACCTACTACACAATGTTCTATTATTATATGGTGTAACATGAGTGTCACGTATTTATTTCATTGTCACATTTAGTTAGTGTATTGCCAACGGGTATAGAGAGATGGTAGTAAACGACCAGATGGAATGACTTTGATCCCTTGGAGTATCGGCCGGGCTATGGTTTGGGAGGCCACTTTAGCACCTTCCTATGACAAGCACCAAAGCTGATGCGGCTGCAGAGCAGGCAGAAAAAAAGGTGCACAGGCGCTTATCGCCTGGTAGTCAATACCGGTGATCCAAGAGCTGGTACTTTTTATCTCAGCGTATAAGCATTGCGATAAAGCAAAGAATGCCGCCAGCATTATCGCTACTCTGCCACAAGGAGCAAACTTTTTAAATTTGTTTTAGGTTTGTGGTTTGTTTAGTTTTCTTTGTTTTTTTTAATTAAATTTAAGAGTTTAAGTTTTATAACACAATATAATATTTATTGTTAATTAAACATAAACTACTTCTCGTCATTACTTAATGTTAGCTTAGCTGTTTGTAATAATTTGACTAGGTACCTTAATACAAGTTAAAAATCCAAAACATATCTGCCTGTAAATGGCTGATGAAATTATATTACTAAAGGGATATTAACAATGTATATTATGAGCAACTTTTATAATAAGCAAATTATAACGAGAAATGTTGTTTTAAAAAATAATTCTCTCGAGTCAAAGTAGCAAGTACAATTGAATCTCTTTTATTGTCATCATTAAAATGTTTAGGACTTCGTGAATGTTTTATACAGTTTTTACAGCTGAAAGGTTCCAATTTATATTTACGACATTTTTTTTTAATTCTCTCTTTTACCAACTAATTGTATTTTTTACAATTGTTTTGCAAATGTTAACAATGTACAACTTAACAAAATAAACGACGGCTAGTCCGCTTATTCTAAAGTTAATGAAGCAGACATTGAACGGGAGAGGCGTGACCTGGCGGTGAGGGCAAACATGATCGCGCGTTGGTTTACGCGATGTTGTAGTGATGCAAAAATAATATTATTTAGAGCACATTGCACATAACTATACACATGCAGCCTATGAGTGTAATACACTCAAGAAGAGTACGACAGGCTGCACAACGCTCTCAGGGTGCTGGGGCTGTCCCGCTTCTGCAGAGCATCTGGCAGCTGCGAAGTCAGGCCTAGACTGCTTCTAAACAACCATGCGATCGGCCTCCTTGCTTTGCAGGGTGTGTTCCAGCCCTAACAGAGGAAATGATCTTTAGAGTGGATTCATTTGTTATTCGTCACTCTTCCAGCCTGCACATTAAATTGTCATATTAAAAATAGTGTATATATTTAAACAAATCTGGTAATTGATATTTTTCTTGTATTTTAGATGTTAAGTAAGAAATTATTGTTACTAACATATTTGTATGGACTTTTTGTTGTCTGAAATAAAGAAATTATTATTATTATTATATTATTAAAAATAATTAGTTTAGTCTTAGTCGTCAGTTGTTTAAACGTCACCCGTCACCCACTACACCTAATTTTTAATTTCCGTTGTTAAATAAAACAATTTTCTTAATTTAAAGAACAGTTGCTTTGCCGATTAATATAGTTTTTTGGTAATACAAGTACACGCGTATATTTTTATGACGTTTGTTATTAATAAAAATCAAATGGTAGTATACTTGTCTGTTTACTTACACATCAAGATGTCAAATAAAAATAAATTTTGGCTCACATATACACAAAAGTGTTAATATTTAATTAGTTTTATCACTTTCTTCAGACCTGGTGACGTACTGTTGCAGGTCTCACCTGGGGGTTCGAAGGGGGTTCCCTGTTAAGACTTGAAGCGAGATAAAATACGAAGCGTCGGATAGAGTGCGATCGCGGATTGCTGTGAATGACCTCTGCCCCATCAGAGGACATTGAGTCTTAAATCAAGATAATCATCACTATCAATAGTTTTTTGCTAGTGCTTCTCATTTCTAGGCTTTGCAACCAACAGTAAATATCATATGAGAGTCCTTTTAACCTTTAAGTAACTATCAGTAAAAAGAAACTCAGCCAAATAAAATTTTTGATGTCTTGATAAACATCGCTTAGGAGTATCCTATCATTTTATATCATTGGTTTGTATCATCACGTCCTGTATCCAAAATCCCTGTATCTTGAATCCGATCTAACATATCACATATCTCAGGCTTTCCAGCCGTCCTCTCTCTTTACGGGTATATTTCTTCACTAAGAAATCTAGAGTTATATATTTTATTACTAAATTTGTTTGATTAAAAATTACTTGTTTTAAATAGTAAGTGGGAGAACCCTACGATAATAATTGAACGGCCATTTTTGGATCTCTTATTGTATTTAAAAAAGTTGATAATTGTTTATTAATTAAATAAATAAAATAACATGCATAACATTAAAAGGACGTAAAATTCTCCCTCGATTTGCAATCAATTTGTGAATCCCCAACACGTACTAACATATCCTTTAAAATCTCAATCTCTCTTCAACTTCTGTTGACATGCATTCACTTCCTCGTAATCGTCTCGGGGTCCTATTCTCAACTTCTCCAAAGGAAATTGACCTCCGTCCTGCTACGTGTCGAACATACTAATGCTTTCAGAATAGACCCAGTCTATGGCTTTGAACTAATTTAAAATGTGAGTCAAGAAAGGGTACTGTGCTATGGAACCAATTTGAATCCATAATTAAATCTGCGGCGTAATTAATTTTAACGGCGCCTTATGAATATTATTCTATCTCTGTTTAGTTCGCGTTAATAATAGAACAGCCCACGGCCCTAGGTTGGTAGGTCTTAGATTATACTATCATTACAAGCTTTAGGAGGAGTAATATAAGCCCATTGTAAAATTTCTTACAAAGTTGTAGAAAATGAAATATTATATATTTTACAGCGGGCAACTTTATCTTGAATATAGTATATCTGATTTATAGTTGCGTTTAGGAACTACTGATTACTATCTTAGTCCCTGTCATTTGCTTCGTATATGAAAAGAATGCTTACTGCATGCCCTAATGTTAGATAATGTAACCAGTCTACTGTATGATTGCAAAAATGTAGATAATTCGAATTCACATAGAACCTTCATGGTTTGAGTTTTTCGTGGGAAACTCGTATCATATGAGTTCTTTACTTAATTATCGATTGTCAGTTGTTTTTTTTTGTATTCAACTTTAACAAGATAGCAAGAATGTATGAAAATTCGAGTGATTTCACAAAACTATCAGTGAATTATCATGAAATTAATCACAATGAATTGCAATAAGAAACCATTTGTTACCTCCTGTGTTTGTCAGACCTTGCTCCGACGGAACCTTTTTTGTGATTTGGACAATTTTCTACGTGATAAAAACTTTTCATCCCAGGAGGCAGTACAAAACGCTTTCACAGATTGCCTAATCTAGATCACATGAATTTTTCGCAAATACATGATTGATGCCTTACATGAGATGGTAATAACTCATTATATTAATAAAAAAAAAAACATTTAATTTTTAGTAAAAAACTGCAGTTTCATACTTAAACCCTTTAATCTATATATTATGGAACAATAATTGTGTCCGTAATTATACTTCATCTTGTCATTTTAAATGACAGAAGTGCTGACGCTACCAGACAGAGTTATTATCGCAATTTGACATAAATAATTTTAAACGTGATTCTCTGAATTTTCCTTTAAATTGAACTGCAGAATTTAAAATTACATAAGAAACTTATAAAGAATATTTTATTAAATTAAAAAATACAAAACTTTATTTAGTTCAATATATAATTCTTATAAATGCAAGTAGGCTGTTAAAAATATGTATGGTTAGCTATTTATTTATCTTTGGCAAACTCAAACTCAGCTGGTTAACTACAGTATAAACTCCATGAAACGTCACTCGACAAACTCTCTAAAGCGTCGTAATCATTTTGTTATGGTTAGTTTATCTTGTATTCCATACTATGACTTTACTTCTCACCATTGAACGACCAGTTTCAATACCGCCATTAAATGTACAGTACCTTCAGTGTCGTTATATAGAGTTTAAATTTTATTTTTTTTAACGTGACCACTATTCAAAATCTCCATATCTCAGCAGTTAGAGCGAATAATTGCCAAGTTTTTCTTATAAAAATAAGGCGAATAAGAAGTATTACTTCCGGTTTTCTGTGAGAGAGAGGTTTTTTAACAGGACACTCCCACTCATTAAAAAACATTCTTAAAGGGAATTGTTTTACCGTTTTAACGGTATTTAGATAAAGATTTTCCTATGTTTGTACTATTTTAATGGAATTTAACGTATAGGGGCAGAAAGTCGTTAAGTCAAAGGCTGACACATACAACGCAACTGGGCGGAATTAGACTTATAACATGTTCCATATTTTTAGAATACGAAAATGATTTAACTAAAACCGAGGCCTTTAATATGTACCTTTAAATTTAGTGTCGCTCCGTTATCTAAGTTTGCGAAAACTATCTAAAATAACTCGAAAACTTTCGCGTAGAACAGGTAATTAGCAGGAACATGTTCTTGGCTAATTAATTTTACACGCTTCCTAAGAAAGCAATTTAAATTAACCTTTTTGGGACGAGGTTTATTTTAATCTCAAGACTTTGTTTAACTTAAATTTTTAATATAGTTGTAAGTGAAATTTCTTTTCCTAATTGATGACTCAAGTGACGTTCACATTTATATTGCAAAGTAGTTTTTAATGATGTAAGGCATTTTTTTATATTAATTATGTTTAATTAAGTATTAAACAAGTAAAAAATTACAGCGAACTGAAAAACACATAATTTATTGTGCGTGAATAACAGTTATGCACAGCATTTCTAAGGGGCATTCTAAAGAGTAAACAAAATATATACACAAAGTGAAATACGCAAAACACTACTTTTGATGAAGAAAATTAAATACTATTGCAAAATACGGCCTTATTCCAAATACAATTATATCTATTGCTACCGCCCAGTTTTATACATGATATAATTGACAACCGGGAGCGCAATGTATGTACGTAAAACATTTAGTTATATGGGAAAAGTACTTTTTTTTAAAACGGTGACACTAAGATCCCCGTGATATGCTGGGGCAGGCCATTTAATAGCAGCAGCACATACCTGGTTGTCCTCTCGCCGTAGATGCTGTTGGCCTGTGATGTACAGAGCCGAACTTACATTATGGCTCGACATATTATGCTCAACCTATTTTTAATGCTCGACTAATAGACATACATTTACAGATAAGAAAAATACTCCATTTTTCAATGTGCATGTCAGTCGGGCAGTCGAGTATTTTTTGACACCAGAAGACAAGTAAATCGTTACAGCCAGCGTTCCCTATCTGTAAAATAAAAAAGATATGAGAAGATAATTCTATTTCTAATGTAGGGTTTAAAAAAATGCGTTGTGGTCCGAGTGCTAACGTCACACAAGGCACAAACTTTTCACTTACTCGTTTACGTAACTTAAGAGCAAACTTTCCGTCTCTTTACGGAGGCTAACATCGAAATACGTATAATTACTTGCCAAGTACGCCGGCTGCCACCAACTTGCTTATGCAACTTGCAAGAAAAACTTCGGATCAGATGAAACTTGGGATATAATGAGTTCTTTTATTACTGACAGCGTAACTTTTATTGTGATATAATGTTATTGCTGTCACATTAATATAATGTGTAAGTTACTTTTAGACTTTTTATAACCCCATAGGTTTAATAATACGGAAAAGGTGATTATTACGGACCGATAACGGAACGATTTCCGGTTCATGGCAACACTGTCGCTATATTGCAACTAAATTCGTGGTACATCGGAGCCTAGCTACTTTGCGGAAGTCATACAAAAACACAGTTACTATCTGGTCGTCCTAGCGACAATATCTCTTCCAAGCTAGGAACTTTTTCTGTCGTTTCGTTATATAATGTTATTGTAATTGTTATCAGTAAATTTTGTATTAATTGCCTCGTTGGTAACAGTTTATACGCCCAATATGATGATGTAAATAATGTATGTTTTGATTTTCTTCTTGCACCAGTCCAAATGTATTTTAAGTATTCATTTATTTTGTGGGTTGTCTGGAAGAGATCGCTTATTACGTACTCGTATATGTACTAACATCTATTATCTACTTGTACTGTTTTAGTGCAATAAAGTGTGAATAAATAAATAATATAGCTCATATGTTTAATCGATTTTATTACAATGATTGCAATGTTGTTTCAACGCCTTAGATAAATGTGTATTATTATAGTTAAGCTAGATAAGTTATGTAAACTGTCCGAAAGTTAATAGATTGCTGTAAAACTAGGCTCCTTGCCTAACTGGTTGATGTATTCTCACGATAATATCGGAATAATGTTTTCGTGTTTTGGTAGTTAGGTGTTAAATCGCGTGACGAATTTTCGGTTTGAATCAACACTTAGTTGGTGTTATGTTAGAATTCTGATACTATTATCGTGTTGTATGTGAGTATAAATACTTAAAGTGAAAACGTAATGAGGTCGACTATGTCCATTATTTAAAGACATAAGTTGTATGCTTGACACTGATCTTATAACATCATTTTCTAATATTGTCTGTTTGTTTTTTAAAACATCAATGTGAACCTACTGAACCAATTGCTGTTTTCACCAATAGCTTTGTCCGAAACATGGCAAATACATAATTTATTATATGTGTTAGCGGAGTAGTTATCAACATGACTTTTTTAATTTAATTTATGTAATATTAGACAAACCAGAAGGCGTGTTACTTCATGAAGTGCTAACCGCCGCCTATGGACACCTGCCAGGAGGCTTACAGGAGAGTTGCCGGCGTATAAGGGAAATCTACGCTCTTTTCTTGAAGGCCCCCAAGATATAGCGGTTCGGGAATACCTGCGCTGATAGTTGGTTCAACAAAGAGGTTTTGCACGGTATAAAGTGCCTCTAAAACTTTTTATAACTAACTACATTTTCTTTCGTTTGAGTAAGTTTTAGCTTGTAACTTTTCATAACTTTTATATAATAACAAAGCCGCATGACAAATAATAGTACCGTCTAATTAGTAAACGTTGTAATATTTCTCCACATTTTTATATTTTAAATCAAATCGCAAATTAATAATTGATTCATTGCCCAAGAAGTACACCTTATTTTGAGATATAGACTATCCCATTCCAGTGTGACAGAAAGGTTAACCATTCCATGCCTACCTACTTTTCTCCTTACTATAATAAAAATAATATAAGTGCTATGTGCTATGAGTTGCCGGCGTATAAGGGAAATCTACGCTCTTTTCTTGAAGGCCCCCAAGATATAGCGGTTCGGGAATACCTGCGCTGATAGTTGGTTCAACAAAGAGGTTTTGCACGGTATAAAGTGCCTCTAAAAATCCTCCTGAAAAATGAATTATATTAAAACACTGCAACAGAAGTGTCGTTATAAAGGTCGATTGTTTCACATGGCAACCTCCATGTTTCAGACTAGTAAGTTACCATAAATCTACGAATCACTTTAAGAAATGATATGTATATACTGACCAAATTATATGAATGTCAATACAAAAGTGTGATTTAAAAAAATAACGTTAAACAAATAGATCTCAACACACACATATATTGTTTTCCAAACATTTTAAATTTTAGTTTACAAACACGGGCTCGAACCTTAAATTGCAACAATACAAATAAATATTAATCAATTATATATTATAAACCTGTTTTGCAATTGATTTATCAAAGTAGTTATAGAAAAATTTAATGTATTTTTGAATATACATTTAAAAATATAGAACTCCAAACAAAAGTGTAATGAGCTTCATGTTATTTATTGAGAGAATTATAGTTCCATTTCAGAACTCGCGGAATGAACCAATTTCTGAGTAAATTACATCATTTAGTAAGCAAATTTCAACAAAATACTAAAACTAAAATCGAAATGGCTTAGTTCTCACAGATGTTTATTTTTACGCTATTACAGTAGATTTATAACCTACTAGACCATTATCTTCGCCGAACTACGGAGTTTGGTTGGAATGAAAAAAGAAATAAAAAGCCATTTTGGTTATTCGAGTTCTGCTACACGAATAGGAGATAAATGATTCTTGTGTCTTGGAATCGTGTTAAGAATTTGTACATTGGAATCAATGCGGAACTCTCTTTGAATAACTAACGTTCATAAGTTCACTATAAGTTCACTTCTTCGTAAGCATTTCTTGTCTTCAATATAATTATTTATAATTCTAGATTTAATTAGCATATTTTTCGGTTTTTCTTATTTTAATGTGTGTTGTGTTTTGTTTCTGTAGTATTATTATATTTTGTATACTTCGCACCCTTTGCACCTGTCTTATTTTATTTTAAGTATTCTTTTATCGTGTGGGTTGTCTGGAAGAGATCGCTTATTAGCGATAAGTTGCTCTTATATGTACTAACATCTGTTAATGTCATTTGCTTCTAGTGTTTAAGTGCGATAAAGTGTAAAATAAATAAATAATAAATTAGTATTGAATCTAAAAAAAACATTTTTGTCTGTCTCTTTCATCACACGTTTTCAAGACACGGGATTTTTAACATCCTAAAAGTAATGAAATATCATCATTATTGAACTATGTAAGCATAGTTTATCGTTTTTTTCTCTCTCTTAACTAAAGAGACAAATTTGAATACAATTACGACAAGCCTTTCATCAATATACTTAACCTGAGATCAAACAATCGTTACTTTGATCACCAGACGAACATATCAAAGGTTTATTTGATTTTTACAGCGAAACGACGGTAAAAATTATCTTAACATTTTACGCGGCGTGCAACATTCTGATTTACGACACTTGTCTAGCTTTGAAAAGTTCATTCACTTGCCTGTGTGGAGTTTTCAACATCTATCTGTCTGGAAGATCTATTATCACTCTGACATGTGTCAGGGGCAGGCTATTTTAATATTTATGATAACTTCTATAAAGACTGCTTTTATCTGAAACTAGTGTTACATGGCGTTTTCAAGGTGGAATAATCTTAGGGTTGACACAAGAATAAATTAAAACTTATGTTATGTTTTTTTATAACTAACTACATTTTCTTTCGTTTGAGTAAGTTTTAGCTTGTAACTTTTCATAATTTTTATATAATAACAAAGCCGCATGACAAATAATAGTACCGTCTAATTAGTAAACGTTGTAATATTTCTCCACATTTTTATATTTTAAATCAAATCGCAAATTAATAATTGATTCTTTGCCCAAGAAGTACACCTTATTTTGAGATATAGACTATCCCATTCCAGTGTGACAGAAAGGTTAACCATTCCATGCCTACCTACTTTTCTCCTTACTATAATAAAAATAATATAAGTGCTATGTTGTATGAGTCATGTACTTAAAAGTGAATTTATACATTTGTACTTCTTATCTTTTCTCATGTTTTAAGTGTAAGTGTTTTTCGTATTACTATTTTTACTAAGTCACTCTTTTGGTTGGTTGATTTGTGTTTGTCTGGAAAATTTGTGTATCAAATAACTTTGCATTACAAATAAAATAAAGGCAGGCAAACTGTATTGCGGAACTGTTTGATGAAACTAAAACTTATTTCTTTAGCTTCGAGCCACGGGAATAGTTTGCAATATAAAAAATCTGAAACTTTATAAACCAGCCCTACCTGTATTATGTGCAAATGTTGCCAGCTTGCGTCTGGGAGTTCGCGGTAAACATTCGTAATTCTCAAGATTGTTGAGTACACCTGTGGGAGTCAAATCACCTATATATACTCTGATGAATATTGCTATTTATGACGCGTCTGCTTTTAGCAACTTATATTGGATGTAAAAAAATATTGCGATTGAAAAATATAGATTCTTTGGAATCTCCACTAAGTCTGTGTTATCTTAGAGGAGATATAGGACTAGCTATATGTAGAGTGTTCAGTATTTTCAATAAATTACGTTGCTAAGGGTTCAGATATTAGAATATAAAAAAAGGTTTCTTTTTTAAGCCGGCAACGCAGTTATCAGCTGCTAGTCGTGTCTATGGGCGGCAACCTCACCTTTATAGTGTCCCACTGCTCGTTAGCTTGCTCTAATGTAAAAATAAAATAAAATATGACCTTTGTTGATCCTGAGTTTCAATTCGTATGACATTAGTGAAATTACGAAAGCCAAGTATATTGAATTATCAAAACGTATCTTTACGTATGTTACTGTTAGAAACATTACATATAATATTGAAATTACGCCCAAGAGTTGTTGAAACACATTTGTTTTTATTGTTCTCGGAACAATAAACATCCAGCAAATGTGTGAAAATTATTTAGTCTATTTGTGGATTACTATTAGCTGGCAATAATTTACAGTGAATAATAGCCAAGGCACGTACTTCAATATGTTTAAAAAATATGTTACGCAAAATTAAAAACCTACAAAATAACAATGATAATTAGTTTCTGCATGGTAAAAAATATTCAAATGCAAATAGTTATAATTATATATACGAGTATAATTCGGTTTCATTCATCCCACAAGGAACACAGGTTTGTCATTTTCGGTTGGTCGAACAATTCATTTCATTTTTCGATATAATAATTTTTATTATAGTAAGCTTTTTTAATTAATTACCGTTCCATTTCAGTTTTAAAATTTATGATACAAGTCTTGGATGGTCGGAGTATGTTATTAAAACGCAACACTGGTATTTAAATGTATTATGCATTATATGGAACCTACTATTGGAGACAATAAGATAATTTTTCTTTCTTTTTAGCTAGGCTTCTGAAGAAAGAAATAATGCTTAGTAAAAAATAGTTAGGCTTTTTTATTTACTTCCAATACATAATAAATGCTTAATACACACAAGAAACAATAACAGACTTCATACTTATTACTTTAGAAACATACAAACTTCATTAATAGTTAAAATTAAAAAAAAATTATACTCGATAGTTAATTTGTTAATGTATTCGTTAATCTCACTATTAAAACGAACCAAATACTACTTACATTTAATTAACAATGGATTTAAACATTGTAAATAGATACATACATATAAAATTGAGTTTGTTGATAGAAAGAGACAAAATGTCATCCACAAGTACTGACCACATATGCTATATTTTATTTTATTTTATTATTACTTAAACCTATACAGCTTATCACAAAAAGCTTACACAACAAAAATAGATCAAAAACAAAGCCAAAACAAGGTCAAAATATACAATCGAAAATAGAATCCAATATCAGAAAAAAATAATACAACAAAAAAAAATACAAACAGAAAAAAATAAATAAAATATATCTCTCATACATTGTTTAACATATTTTAAGCTCTTATGACGCTATTATTACTATATGTAATATACTATCTGACCCGACTAATGTTGAATTTATTGGAAGTACTCGAAAAAATCGTGCTGGTAAAATAGTGGTTGATCGTAAAACAATCATAACAAAAATGAACAATTGTAATAAAAGTTAAGAGGGAAGAGAGAGGGTGTACCTATCCAATATGCACACATAATTTAGTGAAATTTGGTCGAACCATTTCGGACGAGTTTAGCAACAAACATAGCGACACGAGAATTTAATATATTAGATAAGTCTTCGTATACTAGCACCCAAACAAGGCTGGGCATCTTAGATAAAAACTTGTCGTTTGTATTTGTTTTTTATATAGAAGAGGGGGCAAACGAGCAGGAGGCCCACCATAAAGGTGAAATCGCCGCCCATAGACACTCGCGCGGCGGTAGCTCGTGAGTGGGTTGCCGGCCTTTAAAGGAAAATTGGGAAATTGAGGGGTGGGGGAAGAGGACAGAGGGAGGGGGAAGAGGACAGAGGGAGGGGAAAGGATGGGCACCGGAAGATCTCCTCACCGAACGAAACGCCAGTACAAAATGAACAAAGTCCAATTGTATCACTTTACGCCGGTTTTCTGTGAGAGAGTGGTATATCTCCGGCCGTGCCTGCCCATTCGGCTGAAACTCAAAGTAACAGCATGGCACTCCCACTCAAAACATTAGGGTGTCAGTATTTACACCCTAAACCTTATAGTTTCCGTATTGTCTGTCTCCAGTCTACTTGTAATGTGCTTATTACAATAATTTTAAATGTAATACTATTGTAAATATTAAATGTAAAATTAAACCTATTTTTAATTAATTCTATTTTAACCGAACATAGAGTTCGTCTTATGTAAATAAACATACGAATTACACTATCTAACCTACGGTAAGTTTGGTTTTAATAGAGTTCATATTTAGCGCTGATTTGCATCCGTATTTGAACATACAAACAAGATTAAGTTGAACTTCAACATGCAGGTTCTAACAGTTTTGTTCATCTCAACTATCCAATTGGAGATCGGAAGTAGTTTGACAGTTGTAGTTTCAAAACGCTGGATGCTGACTGCTGAGGTATTGTTGTAAACTTGTTTGGATGTTTTAGTTTAGATTTAACATAATTTTGCGTGGAAACAATTCACAATTGATATTCATGGAATATTTATTACTTGGGGTGTGTAAGGATTTTTAATATATCTCCATTATCGTTTTAATTTCACAAACAGTGATACAGACAATATTTAATATGATTCTAAGCAATAACCTGTGTGAACATTTTGAAGATAATTAACTACTTCTAAGTCAAGTACTCTGGTTGAAATACTCGTCTATAGTGCTGTTATAGCCAGTCTATACAGAAAATGACACACATACTTTCTTCTGAGTTCTTCTCAGCTATGGACGAGCTGTTAACCCATGTTAACTTTAGTGGCGTTCTAAAGTAACATGTCTAAATGAATAAATATTTTTTTAATTGTCAATGTATCTTACCTTTTGTTAGAACCAATTATACAGTTTCACATCTATACTAATAATAAGACAGTAAAAATCGAAAATCTGTACATTAAATATTTTTCCAAAAAACTGAAAGGAGGCAATTAAAGAAGAGTCATAGAAACCAAAAAACCCTTTTTGGAATTCTTGTCTGTCTGTCTGTCTGTCCGTCTGTCTGTTACGTTATAACTTGAAAACTACTGAACAGATTTGATTGACGCGGTTTTCACAGTTGGATTACATATAATTGGGAGCGTTGTCAAAAGTTATTTTGTCAAAATCGGTTAAGAGAAAAAGAAGTTATGGTCAATTGAAAATTTACTTCAACCACTGCTTCAACATTTTTAAACACTTATATTGATTGATAAGTTATATATTGTTAAATATGTTCTAATATAAGTTAATCTTAATATTAAAACTTATGAGAGGTAACAAAAATAACAAATAACGCAGTGCGCGCGGGCGCGGTTGAAGTTTTGAACAATGTGCTCGATAGATGGCGTTGATGAAATTCGTCATCAACCTAGATTTATTTTATTTTTTTATTTCTTAAACCTATACAGCTTATCAAAAACAGTTTACACAATAAAAATAGATTAAAAATAAAGCCAAA
This sequence comes from Leptophobia aripa, assembly GCA_951799465.1. Classification (NCBI taxonomy): domain Eukaryota; kingdom Metazoa; phylum Arthropoda; class Insecta; order Lepidoptera; family Pieridae; genus Leptophobia; species Leptophobia aripa. The sequence continues at coordinate 6,018,408 of OX637268.1, read as the reverse complement.
ATAAGGTTAAAATATAGAACCGGAAATAGAATCTAAGATCAGAAAAAAGAATAACAAAAAAAAACACGAACAGAAAAAAAAAAAAATATATATATATATATATACACATGAACAAGTGGAACTATGTGAAGTACGAACATTTTAGTGTGTGTGTGTGTATCAGTGTATGCAATGGTGTTGCTGTGTGAGTGAGTGTGCGAGGTTGAGTCTTAGTTTTTTTTTTAAAGAACTTCTACTAAGGCCAAATATATCCATTGCGGTATTAAGATGCTCCATTGTGTAATGACTACCGTGCAGTTCAAACTTTCATTAACATTTTACCCTATGATTATTTTGAGTGAGCACTACCTATACAAACAAGTAAAAGGAAACGAGTGAAGAGACGTATATCGTTTGTCCGCATCCATTTTTCCACCTACATCCTTAACTTTAATGAGGTTTACCTTTTATTATTTGGTCAAGCTAATAAGTAATACCTCACAAGTACGTATTTCGTACTCATAACTTCGTAAGAATCTTCTTTCAACTCTTAACCGCTGAGGAGTTTTACCTTCCATCATCAGCTCATCCACATAAGAAGATGACTATCAGAATATAAAATTGTCAGAATAGTAATTGCCTGTACGTTAATTTGAAAGTTGCCCTCGATTTCCCTGAATCATCCGATCCTGTAAAGTTACATCATCCCTGAGTAACACAGGCTATATATAATTCCAATTGTAACAAGATTTTAGCCCGTGAAATAAAGCCCGGTCAAGATCATTAAAAAACGCTATATACTTAACCAAATTACACGTGGGCGAAGCCGCGGGCGGAAAGCTAGTATGTCATAAAAATTATACACGGTCATAAATCTTATGACAAAATGCCTAATATTAATAATTTAAGGCTTTAAAATATTTATATTAGGCTTGTTTAACGATCATCAATCATGGCACAATCGAACACTAGAATCATGAGGCAACCGGCTACGAATGTTTAAACATGAAAAGCAAAAAATATGTTTATTCCTCAGGCGTTGCTCGTTGTTCGTGCCAGTATGCTTCCGCCAAAGTTTCATGGTAACCGGTATATGGAAGCTTTAGTGACAATTTGCCAGTGCTCGATGAAAACACGATTACCGTTCGCCGTTTGTGGCGAAAGTGATATCTGGGAGATTTGAGATCGCCGTAATATTTGAGAGTTTGTGTTAATAAATACCGACTTTCTTTGGAATTCTAGATAAGGTAAAACTGGTAATTTTGTGAGAATTTCTAAAGAATAAAAGCCTTATTTAACAATAGAGAACTCGTAAGTTTTTATCTGCGCTGATATACATCAATTTATAGTGACGATAATTTTTATTTAATTGCCTATTCACTTCAAACTTTCCAACAGTTAACTTTTACCATACCGACATTACTACAAATTGTTAAAGGGTAATTCGCCTCAACGAACGATCAATTCCAAAGATTTGTGTCACTAAGCTGTGTGCATTTACAACGTTTTGGCAAAGGCTGCGTTGCGATACACCTGAATATTACAAAATGCATCGTTCCGTCTCGAAAACGCTGTATAGTTTAAACTACGTAGACCAGTGGTACCCAACGTGGAGCGTACGCCCCACTAGGGGGCAATTTGGCAATTGGAGGGGGGCATTTCGAATTTTTTTCAGTTAAAATTACCCCTCTAGTTAAGGGGATTTCATATCTTTGCATGGGTTAGAGGGGGCATTTTCTTATTTTTGCACGTGTTAGGGGGGCATTTCCGATTTTAGAATCTCAAAAGTGGGGCGCGCACCTAAAAAGGTTGAGAACCACTGACGTAGACGGACAAAATCGGCACTTATTCGCTATTCAATAAAATTAAACGCTCGTTGCTCATTTGGTTCTAAATCTCTCGAGTCCTCTAACGTTCTCCACGGGTGTGGTAGAGCTTGATTTACCTTACTAAATACAACTTAAATAAGAAAAATATTGCTTTTTAGTTCATTTTGACAATATCAGGATAGTGCCTTCATTAAAGTAACAATCGACTTGTTTTTGAAGAACAAGCTCTCTGTCTTATTAATCCTAAGAATACACAAATTACAAAAAAAAAAACAATGAATTATATATAGGGAAAAAATATAGATGAGATGATTCAACTTCAAACAGATTTCGGTAACATATACATTTCAGAATATTACAGATGATATAATTTGTCTGGAATGTCAATCGATTACTATAGTATTTGAGAACTACGAAACATTTGTACCGCTATGAACTCAACAATACATCAATCATGGCGGTGTCAATTCGTTGACATACCCTCAAAGAACGTGGCGTAACTGACAACCGCGATTTTCCCTTCAATTATATTGTGAGCCTTTGAGACCATAATTTGTTATTAATGTACCGTAAATTTTGAATGATGATGGAATAAGTCCACGGAGCATTAAGATAAGACATGATTTTTAAACTGTAATGAAATTTTTCACTTCTATGTCATTTAATCGAGATGTTTCATTATGAAAATATAATATGTTGGTAAAAAACACTACTTTAATCAATAAGTTAAACTTTTGTAAGTGACTTGAACTGGGTTCACTGCGCGTTTATCCTTTATGTCCATTATTTTATTATAAAAATAAAAGTCTAGATTAAATTATATGGGTAAGTTTCGTTCGATCGGTTAGATTGCACCTCAACGACATAGTTTCGAAGCTGAAAAGTTGCAAAGTGCCACATTGCGCCCTCAGCATATTTCACGGCCATGTACTTTCACACAAACTGATACTATATCACACACACACACACAATTATAATATAAGAAAAACTATTAACTAGCTACCTACGAAATGATCGTGGGAGCTAGAGCCTAATATGTTAATATATACCAAAAACAATTAGTATTAAAAAAATAATCCTAGACATACATTTGATATTTGATCAAAAATATTACATCTATAGGAGCTGTCACCTAAACACATGCGTTATATGTAATTTACAGTAATCACTCCCATAGAGAGACACAGGAAGTAAGAAATTGTATTTATTACAATTAGATTATCGAGTAACTTTTACCCTATACTTAAACGAAACTTTAATATTACGAATAAAATACCTTTATTTTTGTAATACCAAAGTTATTATTAGAACTTCATAACTTTTTATTCAAAGGGCATATGTCTTGTGGTTTATTAAGGGTTCATATTTAAACATTTACTAGTTAAATGTCTTTTAATTTTAATCCTTGACCTTTGTCGGTTTAATTAAAATCCCTCTTCTAACCGCACCTTGACGTGGACCCGTTTCATTGAACTTAATAATAAGCAGATTAAGTATTTAATTAGTTTTTGTCAAAATACTCCCAGTAAGGTGAAATTAAGAATAAGTTTGAGCTTTTAAATTTATACGTAACCACAAGATTCTTTAATTTTAAGGAATAGTTACTTTTATAACAGGCATGTAACTAGAAACATGTCATGAAGGACATTTAAAGGCCGGCAAATCACTCACGAGCTCTCAGCCACGTCTATGGGCGGCGACTTCACCTTTATGGTGTGCCTCCTGCTTGTTTGTCCCCTGTCTATATAAATACGACTAAATTATTGCGTCGCTTTAATTGCCTTTTGTTAATATAACTATATCAAAAATTTAAAAATACAATCGGAAAGAATTCATTTTAAAAGCTCCTTCAAAGCATAAACCCATACGAGAACTTTATTAAGCACCGATGACTTTACTAATTTCCGAACAGCTTTCCATCGCTATCGAGGCAATAATTAAAATTTCATTATTCAAGAAGATTAAAACTTCTTTTAAGCGATTTGCATTTTTACTGAAATATTTGAAGTCTTACAGCGGTTTCATTAAATTTGTTATAGCGCCTGGCTTCAAGTTTTTTTCGGTTCTTCTTTATTTTATGCAAACAAGATACACTCTATAGATTAATGTATTTTATTTGTTATCTTATACATATGGCGTCCTCCGTCATACTTGGAAGATTTATGGTGGGGAACATAATAATAAAAAAAAACATAATACACATGTACATAGACATTACATAATAATAAATAAAAAATCACTAAACATAAATGTTGATTTCTCGATTGTCAGACGATTCTCACACCTACTCAATATGCTTACGAATTTCATAAGAATCGGTCAAGCCGTTTCAGAGCAGCACGGGAACAAACATTGTGACACGAGAATTTTATTTATTAGATGATCTATATTGATAAGCTGCTACATTAAAGTTTTACGAGCTAATTATTTATATTCCGAATAAAGGAAATTGATACTAAAAATAAATTATTATACAAGTATAAATGTATCTACCATATCAAGAATGTAAGCATATTTTTTCAATATAGTTTTTACAACAAGAAAAGATCTTTTTTCGTTTATATTTAAATATTTTTTGTTCAAATTTGGCCGAATAATATTTTTTAGACATTATGTAATTCCATGATTGGACATGTGCTAACACAAATTATTGCGCTCTTGAAGCTGCACTAAAACATGCTAGAAGCACCAACAAAGCAATGATTTCTATCAGGAAACACATCTGCCTTCACTACAAAAATTACAGACACAGAAAAACATTGATTAATTAATTTGTTTGTACCACACAGAGCCACTCTGATCACTTAATACCCCGGCTCGAATACAAATAGAATTCAAAATTGAAAGTTGAGATCGCACGAATATTTTTTAATCACAAAAGCTTGTGGATTGCCGCACTTAATAAAGAATTAAAAGGACCGCAGGCCACCAATTGAACTGTCCCCAATAATATATTGCATATTGGAATTTTGCAAAATAACCGCATTTATGTCATTGTAGTTGATTATTGCAATTATTGCTGTGATGTTACAATTTGTAGATTGTCAATGTTATTCTACCAATCAAGTCATTCACAGATTATGGGATAATTTTGTAATGGGCTTTCGATCTCGTATCCGGCTCGAAGGACCAAAGTTAACGGTTTGTGTAGATTGATTTAACTAAAACGAAAATGTTACGAGAAGGTGTAGTATCAATAATTTACCTTAATACCGGTGCACTTTCCTATGATAATCACCAAAGCTGGCGCAGCTGCAGAGGAGGCAGAAAAAAAGAAAAGCTCACAGTACAAATGTCTTTCCTCCTTCCTTAAGATTTTTGGACTTTGGGTGCTTATTAAGGAGTAAAGTAGGCACCTGGTAGTCATTACTGGTGATCCAAGAGCTGGTGCATTTTTTGCTCAGCGTATAAGCATCGCGATTCAGGAAGAAATGCAGCCAGCATTAAGGGAACTCTGTCACAAAGACCAAACTTTATAAATTTGTTTTAGTTTTGTGGTTTTGTTTATAATTCTATAATTATTTAATTTCATTAAATATTAATATACCTATTATTATTGATATTTTTTAGTGTTTAAGTTTGTTATTACAATAGGATTGTTCCGAACTCATTGCGGGCACTACTTATTTGAAAATATCTAAAATACTGACCATTGCAAATGTCATTATTGTTTAATTCGATTCATTATACCGTCTTCATTATACGTCTAAGCTCACTCCAAGTCAGACCTATATGTTTGAGTTCCGCGATGAAAGATCGCCTGCAGGTCTGCATGTATGACCGAGCCAGGACAATTTGCGACGCCGAATCTGCACATTAACACGATCTTCGCGGCACATCCTCCAGAGGTCTATATTGGATTGTAATTACAAAACTCGATTAACTCAACGATAATAGAATGATCCCTCAATACAACCTTAGCTTAGCTGGACGAACAAAAACGTTTTTCTTACTAAAATATTCCTTTGTTAAGACAACGTATTTTTAGTGTAACATATATATATATATATAAATTAGGGTGACTAGTTATATTTTTTATTATAAATGCGAAAATACATGTGTCTGTTACGGTCTAAAGCAAAGCACAGATTTCGATGAAATTTAATATTGAAAACTATGTAACTCGCTCGAATTATTATCACATTATAACTTACACTGTTATTTGTTATTAAACAACTGGTAAATCGGTTTTTACCAAATATTATAAGAAATGATTCCGCCATAACACGTACCGTTTAATTAGAACTATTTTGTTATCGCTTAATTTAAAAGTTACCGGTAACCTTAAGTATAGATCATGTTATTATAGGACAGAAAATCCAAAATATCTTTACACATAAGTAACTTAGCCATTTTTTTGATTATCAATCAAAAAAAGAAACATATATGACGCTTGCCAGTTCCCAAATCAAGGGAACGAGAAGAACTGGCAAGAAACTCTCCGCCACTCTTTTAAATCGCCAAGCGTGTTTCACAGTGCGGTTGTAAAGATCTGCATCTATTACTCAATATCTTGTTTATATATAAAACAATAAATAAACTTTACTATCACCCCATTTGGCGCACGCCCACGGCACTTGCATCAATGCAATGTGTTTATTTCTAGTTAATTTTAATTTTGTACTTATAATTTATTGTGATGTTGTGTGTGCCGTGTGTGTGTGTCCAAGTAAACATATTTTCTTTCTTTATTATCTGTTGGCATAGTTAACACATATTTACGTTATAGTGAGAACAACCCGCGTACATACACACAAAAAATAAACGCTTATAAAATCACAATACTATTTAAAATTCAACTGGCGTGGTTTTCGTGAACAGAGCTTGAATTATAGCGATATCCGTTAAATAAATCTCCATTGACATTCATATGCGTCTAGATTGAGGTATTATTATCTGTCACATGTATCATTTTTGTATAACAAGGGTTATGTGAGCCGTGATGCGATAAGTGCAATGACAATTTACTCTTTTGACCCAAAGCAATATATGCTGGCATAGATTTATAGTGTGCCTTTTAGTTACATTATATATTTGAAAAAAATATTTGGATACATTTAAATCATAACGTTAACTGTACATAGACAATTAAATGTGGGTTGCCTGAAAGAGATCGCTTATTAGCGATAAGGCCACCAGTTGCACATTGTAAGTGTTAAGTGCAATAAAGTGTGAATAAAAAAATTATAATGAATCCTAAATTTTATTTTTAAATTAAAAATATTTAATGTAATAAGTATTGTAGCATGCTATTCCATAGTAACATACCTGTAGTAACTTGTAAGTACAGTCAATAAATCCTTATCTGTAAAAAAACAACTGAAAGTAACAAATCGTTTTTATTGAGCTTTTAATAAAAATGCTATTATTATTGGAACCAGAAAAAACAACACACACTTAAACTTACCTTAGATGTTAATGGATTAATATAATTCTTGGGAATATTAGCATCGACAATCCGAGTATGTCTACTTGTTCCTTAAATTGATAAAAGCTAATAAACTTCTATTTCACTTACACACTATAATAGCCGTCAAAGTACTCACACTGGTCCCAAAAGTCATAGTTAATGCTTGTTAAGCTTCAAACGGGTTATGTACAGGCACTGAAGTCATGCATTAATAATTATGACAACATTGTCATAGTGGCAGGCGACAAATCCAGCTATAAATGGTGTTAGCGTTGCTTAAGCCGCCTATTGGCAAACTCTCTAGTTATCCTTCGTAATCCTGACGTACTTATATTGTAACTGTGCGTACGTTTAGACAGCATATTATATGACACATTCTATGAAAATCAATTAAGTATTCATAAGGAATATTATTATAACAATGCAGCGTCTATCTACCATTGTCAAATCTCGCATAGTATTTCTTCGTACACGTTTCAAGGCGAGGAAGCAACTCAACGTCTAGTTATCCAAGGGATAAAGAGGGTACTAGACCACGCGCCATTAGACTACGCGGCAGATCTCCCAGGTGCTGGACCGATCAGATCAGATCCGCGGTGTGGGGCCGGTGTACGAGTGCTCACGAATGTCGGTGAGCTGAAAAGGATAGCGAGCCATAGTGAGGCGCGTAGCGGAACGCCCAATCCACCGAGCCTTCATGATGATCACAACCGGTCTGCCTGAGCGTTACGAAGAAATAGATGAGATTATTGGCGTTATGTCCAAAAGTTGAGCTAATTCAAAAAACAAACATACAATATCACTCGTATTGTAGAATCATAATGTTTTATGGATTTAAAATATGAATTCAATTGTCTTTCATTATTTAAGAAATAAGTGATAAAGATAACGACACAGCCAATATTACATAACAGGCTTCTAAAGCTTTTAGCTATATTGAAACCCGACCCAATTGATTCTCGGTAAAGGAAATTTGAAACTGGCTTAACGTTTGATGCAGTTGAAGTTGTCAGTCGGTTAATTGTTTTCGGAAGTGAACTAGATAATTGCAACACTTCAATATCACACGAATAACATTTTAATGACGGAAAAAGCATGGTAATCGATTAACAATAAACTTTATTATTAATACAATATTAAGAATAAAATTAAAACACCAAAAATTACTCAATAACTATAAAATAACAAACCTTTGTTCAAGTCAGTCGAAGTTTCATAATGCAAAACACTTTGTGAAATATTCAATAATTTTAAATAAATAAACGTAAAACTTTAATTTCATTCCGTTAAAGATAATTTAAAGGTTTTTCAACATAAATGTTCTGTTTTAATTAAATATATAACATTCATATGTCGAAAACTAATCAGTTTTCCAAATCTCAGCAAATATTCGGAATTGTAGCAGATTGTAGCTTAGCGTAGCCAGTACGGTCGCATCAGCGTAGCAGGTCGGACGCGTCGCTACAGGCACGTTTGGAGCCTGAAAATTTATAGCTACGTGTAATATTTAATTTTTATACTTGTGTTAGTAAAATGTGATGTGATTTGTGTGAATTTTTTTGTGATACCCCAGGTAAACATTGTGATCGTTAAGTGCTTTGAGGAAAATACTTAATTGTTTTTTTCGAAAATCGGAACTCTTAATGGTCTGTTAAGTTTAAGTCGGCTGATTGTCTTCTTTGATTATATTTCTTGTTTGATATATACTACATAATTAATACCATATTTAATATAGAATTTTAGATATTTGATACGAAGATATTTCAAATATATTTATAAACATTTATTACAATATATTATATAATATTACATAATATATAATATTTTATCATACATTTTAGTATTAGATTTTAGTATACTCTTACTCGATACAATCAAAAATAACTTTTCATATTCTATTACAAAATATTATAGTCGTATAAATCCAATAGGTAGTCTAAGTTTTCAGAAACCAGCTTTTCAGACTGATATGAGATTTAAATTAGATTTTCATATAATATACAAGCTAACATTTATTTATTATAAATATATGATGAATCAATTATTAATAATAATTTTATATTAATTAAAATGATTTAAATTTTAATAATATTTCGAATGTGTACTGCAGTATGAATGCGGCTAATACTCCATGATAACAAAAGTATTTTATGTTTACGTATATATAACAAACCACTTTTTATTTCACCAAATTCAAATAAAAGTACAAAATTTATATCCCAATTAAGAGCGGTAATGTTAATCAATATAACATAGAAATATATACAATATGAAATGTATTTAATAGTTTACAATATTAATTTACTAATTCATAAACTAACTGCCCACGTTTCCACGGTATATAATTTTCATTAGCAAATAAGCGTTAGTATTAATGAACAATATTTGATTAACTTCATTTATACGAATGGGTATATAGCTAGTGGTTTCCCTCGGTTTTAACTATTTTAACTCGTACAATACATTTTTATACATAACTATCACAAGCCGATACAATTCAAAATATTTGATCAGAACTAAGGAATAGGGGATGATATAAATTCAAGTACAAATCATTAGTTTTTAACAGCCACCTTAAAGCAAATATCCAGTCACACTTATATCAATCTTGGCCTTAGATTTCTGTATCTGTTCCATTGACTACAGATTAACCTTTATTGCTTAAACTTTATACTTTATTCGTAAGATAAGTCAGACGACCCAGGATAAACAGACAATTCCACAACACATGTACAATTATTCATGGCCAATTCTATCAGCAATTTTTTTCATACAAATCGAACGTATAATAACTAAGATTTAAAATATATTAATACGGTGCCTGCAGTCGAATAAATCCACAGATTATACATCCAGTATTCTGAATATATTGTACATGAAAAATATACGCTGCAAAGTTTTGATGTATTATCTGGTGCAGTTTCAGCATTCAGGGTGCAGTGCATCAGTAGTTTTCTATTCTTCCTTGTGCTAATGTTTGTTTGAGTGCATATTAAATTCTCGTTTTAGAACGCTACGTTATATACCACCGTTAAGTTTTTATTTTCGAAATCATCTTTTAGTAATCTAGTAGAGTATACATACTATATATTAGAATTTAATATCTGATGAAAAAAATATTTAAATTATAAATTATTGATAGTGTTTTTTTTGCACAGGAAGTTGGAAATAAGTGAAAGTAATGATGTTTAAAGTCGAATTAAAATACTTTATTCATAGTAACTTTCTTATTAACAAAAATACACGTAAATAATTTTTGTCTCTACAATCATACACATTATACAATTATATCAATAATCATAGAAATTAATCAGACCAAATCAAACGCTTTCTATGAACATACATACTATATGTTAGAATTAACTATCTCATGAAAAAAATATTTAAATTATTAAATATTGATAGTGTTTTTTTGCACAGGAAGTTGGAAATAAGTGAAAGTAATGATGTGTAAAGTCGAATTAAAATAATTTATGCATAGTAACTTTTTTATTTAAAAAAATACACATAAATAAGTTTTTCCTGACACATTATACAATTATATCAATAATAATGGAAATTAATCAGATCAAATCAGACGCTTTCTATGAACAGTACTTTGCGGTTAATTAAATCGAATAAATGATATATACACAACATTTTGCTTATTAATCGGACGTATAAAGCTCTGCGCTTCATAAACGGATTAGGTAAGCGGATATTTGACGCTATATTCCGTTTGTACTAAAAAGAATTACGTCACACGCACACATTAGTGCTAACTTAATATTCCTTTGGTACTGGCCTCAATTCTTATAAAACCTTTTACAGATTAGTGGGGCGGCAAAACCCTGGAGTCGTAAACCTGCAAGTGACTCAGTATTAGGTTGTACATGCAAGCCATAATGTAATTAAACACTGCACTGGTTCAAATACCTGTAATCAACTTTATATAACCTATATTGACCTTAATTAACGGTAATTTTTATGATTTTTTTTTATAATTAGGTGTGAACGATCCAGTTACTGCGTTTACTTTGTTTAAAGTGACGGTTGATATTGACAGACACATTACACATGACGGTAATACTAGAAACCAATTCCTTTGCTATTTTATTTGCATGGTGAAAGTAATAAGATATACACAATTACTGATAACGAGTATCGACTAATAAGGATATATATGGGAAGATGGGAGCCGACGAATGAAATACTATTTTTATATCACTTTTTGAACATAATTAGTATAATAAAAGAAATATAAACTTTATATCTTTTGTATGTTTAACGAAATTGTAAGATGCATTTAAAAAAAATCCTTAAGGTACTTGTTATTTTTATGTTGATGTAGATGTTTATTTATTATGCCTGGAAGAAAACACTTATCAGCGATAATGCCATCATTTTCTTTTGTTTGCTTATTTTTTACATATCGTAATCAAAGTGTTACTTTACAATTTTATTATTTTTGATAGTAATAATAGTATAGAACAAATAATTGTTGTGTCAATTAAATGTTTTTTAGTTATCTATATACCGACTATATATAATATCTAGATTAAAATCTATATAGATATCTATTTATATATATATATATATATATATATATATAGATATTCTATATTATATATAGATAGATATCTAGATATTCATTCGGCAGAGGCATAGCTTCACTAAATGTTTAAATGGGTTGTACACACCTGATTATTTGTAGATATAACAAAAGAAAACTTAAATAAATGTATGGTAATTCTTTCTAACTAAATTATTCTTTAAAAAAAACGCCGCTAGAAAGTGATAAATTTCTTATCTTGATACAAGAAACATTTTCACTCGCAATTGCTTCATCGTCACATTTGTGTTTCAATTTTGAGACAATACACTAAATTAAGTTTATGACACAAAAATAATCCTTAAAAGTACAACAGAAGAGTTACTTTGCATTGACTATAAATTGTTCGGCTTATTCAATTAGGGTCGGCGTTATTACGAGGATCTCAGCAAGGTCAATTTGATTTCTTTCTCCAAAATCTTCAGCAATCTTCTTTAATCTTTATATTAAATTTAGTTTGCGGTTGAGAAGTTTCTCAAGTCCTTATTATTATAACTCTGAAGTTATACAATGGACATGCTTGTACAAAACTCGTACAGAAAATTCTAAGCCGTTCTTAACGTTCATGTTTGTACTTTAAGGGAAAAGCTGGATTTTCCCTTTTTCTTGTGTCATATATTTAAAACAGTAGCTCAGTCACTCAGTCCATTCTTTGTCTAGGATATGTCCTGCCTTTAGCACCAATAGTTTTATGTACGGATAATGAAAATGTAAAAAACTCTGATATACGTAAGATTTGAATAAATATGGCTGCCAATTAACATGAATAAAAATACATCAATTAGACGAGAAAGGTCGATCGACCCCACGTCCCATTATAAAATATCTTAGAATCATACAATTGTTATAAATAAAGAAGCATTAAAAAGTCTTTATTGGATATAATATTGTACTCAATGCATTTCTAGTATAAAGTCTACATCGAACTCGTAAAGGAAAACTGCTCTAGAATGTAAAGTACTTAGTTAAATCGTTTGTCGATCTTTAATAGGCTTCCTTAACCGACATAATTGTTTGCTAATAATTCCTTGTATTGAGCAAAGTAAATGAACATATAATATTGAGATTTTAAGAATATATAATATTATATATTTATTCACACTTTGTTGCACGTAAACAGTAGAAGTAGATGATGTTAATAGGTGTTATATATAATCGAAGCGGGCCTTATCGCTAATAAGCGATCTCTTCCAGGTAACCCACAACATTAAAGGTTACTTGTAATACAATTAAACTGGTGAAGAATACAAAAAAACACAATACATAGTAAATATATTATTACGTATTTGAATATTACGTAAAAGTTTTATTTTTAATAATCATTAAAATTTCCGATATAATTCCACCATTAAAAAGTTTTTGTTAAAAGCATTACTGGCAAAGCGAAAGTAATTCAGGGTTCAAAAGCTTCAAAGATCAAATCAGGGACAAAAAATCGTTTGCGTCACTCGAATTACATTTGCATCGATCAGCCCAAAATCGTCCTTAGAATATATAGTTGGAATAGTTTGTACGAATCTGACTCAGCTGATCGGTTCTCTTGATAAAAAGTAAATTATTACCCGATGTTGACCGGATTCGGCAAAATAAGGGCACCGTTTTGGACCATACGCTTCTGTTTCAGAAATAGTTTTTTTTTATATACGCATCGTTGCTATATACAAGAAATACAAACGAGATAACTTGCAATCCGCAGCTTCATCGCACTCAGATATATCTTCCAAGTAACCATAATAAGGACATACAAAGGGACTGATAAAGTGCGAAACCCTTATGTTACACGATCGACACGACAAATTTGACTGAAAGAAGAGTTAAAAGATATCAAGGAATTTTAGGATCGTTGAGAAAGTGACACTGAACTAGAATTTATTTTACTGATAGGTGTGATATAATATTCTTATATTAGACGCTCTACATCTCTTGATCGTCTCGTCGGTGACAAAAAGGTTGACCACCAAAGTTGCTTACAAAAGATGAGTCATCTTTCTTAGACCGAAAATAAAACTAATACACAAGTCTTGAAAGCGATCCGAATTACTTAATAACTCTTATTTAGATCTGAAAAACAAGCACATTGTTTTTGATAAAGACAGAAGGGAAGGTACTAGTAAGGTTCTAGTGTTATAGGGAAGAAAATAATAATATCAATATTAAAGTTTATTTATTTCTTTGAATAGTAATCTCACATTTTTGAGAATGTAGTTATGTTATATACAGAAACAACGGTCGTCGGTGTTAACTTGACTTTGAAGTAAAAAGCTTTAAATTATGGAAACAAATGCGCTTTTTAACAGTAATACGAAACGAACTCGTTCCATTCCATCGTGATTGAATACCATCTCTACCTTAAACCTGTCACGATATTTTCAGCGTAAAAATATATTTTGATGGAAGAAACATTTTCATGCCGAATATAATTGTATATTTCAGTAACAAATAATTGTTATTAATTCAAATCTTATCTTACATAAAATGATTTTATACGTTATGTTTTATAAGATAAAACCTTGGATTTATACTCACATTTACATGCGAAATTAATACTATATCTATCTATAATTCATAAAACTTTAAAGAAAAGTATGAATTATTTTATTAATATGTTATTATTTCTTACTTCAGGTCTCATTTTTATATATATATATTGATACAGCTTAACAAGACATTATAATAACATTAACATTTTTAACGTTTAAAAATATTAATTTGCGTTTCCATTTTCAAATGACAAAGTATAAGTTAAAAAACCGGAGGTATTCTTAAGAAAAACAAACGCTTAAGACGAAAATAATAGTTTGCCTTTTTTCAAGCATTTTGTTTTCTCGACAATGGCAATCCTAGAAGAGCTCAGTTAAACAATACGTCATCATTCATCTTTATAAGAAAAGAAAATGAGCCCCACCTGAGCGCTACGCCATTGCTACGGCGTAGACACGAATGCTACAATAAAAATGACGGCAAAAACGCTTGCGCCTAATTTCGGTATTAGAACCAGGGTTGGCAAACGGTGGGTAATCTTCTTCAAACGGTTTTCGACCAAAAGATAGACTTTGCTACGTAATTTATGTTTTTCAGGTAAATTTGTTAATGCAAACTAACTTAACATTCATTGCAATTAAGCATACCACAAATATACCTACAATACATATATATGTTTAAGATTTTTTGGTTCATTAGAAAACGATTTGTGTTTTGTGAATGTGAAATATTTTTTGAAAGCGGCAACCCTAAATAAGAGAATAAGATAAACGATTCACTCTAGTTTCCCTCTTTGATAACGAAACACGGAAACAATACGCTCATATTCGGTTGCTAAAATTCAGATCGCGATTCAGCAAAATTTAGGTTCTTTCAGAATCAGTGTTGCAGAACTTTACTGCATCGTCCATTTTGGAATCACGTACTTATACGATATGTGTATTGTGCAAAGCTTTAAAATTGTATATTATATGTCGGTTTTTTTTTCCACAAAATGTATATCTCAGCTTATTTGTTGCGAAAAGCCTGGTTATATTAAGTAACCACTAACTCCAACTCTGAGGCTGTGCACCAATGGAGTTTTCTTTAAATGTTCACTTTTTTTTAATTTTACTTTTCATATAACTGAAATGTGAAAATAGATTAAATATGCTGTGTGTTTAAATTAAAAATCTCATTCATTAATAAGTTTAAGTTATTGAAATATTAATTTGAAACAGCGGCCAAAGTAAATACTTATCTTATACTTCATAAGTTTCAAACGCTTTATTGGATTTGGTTCTCAAAATTTATAGAGTAAGGATCTGATGGTAAATGAAAATAAAGGATATCTGATATAATTACTCAATGAAAATCATAACAGATTGCTCTCAAAGTAGGTGGAAATACGCCTTCAATAAGTTTTAAGCAAGTTTTATTAAAGTGTTTTATTTTAAATATTTTTTCTGAGTTGTTACCTGAGTATTAAGTCCTATTTTTTTATTAGTTTTAACACAGAATGTATGCTTAATACACAAAAAAGACAAAACAACAGATTTTACACACATACACACACCGATTACATTAGAAACATTAAAATTCAAATAAATAGTAAAAATTTAAAGACAACAAAAAACATGGAAACAAAAAAAAGGAAAGTATACTAAATTAACCTAAGCTAAATCTCATTAACAGCATTATATACTGAAATACGATAACTATTATTATTGCAAAATATACCAATATTATTATTGACGTTTACAAAAGAACATAGGGTAGGTAGGTATGTTTTTCACGCACGTCATATATAAAAAAAATCTTTGGTTAGCGAAAAATATCGATTAAAAAGTTCACTTTGTATTATTATACATTATAGGTGACCATACGAGCTGTGCATTAAGACAATTTTTGTAGTCGTAGTTGCAAATATAAATTGGAAATTTATATCGATATTTTGGATGCATTTATTAATTATTTCAAAACTGGTAGCGAAATATGTAAATTTTGTTAATTTTTTTTTAATAAACACGTGTACGAATGATATACATTTTAAAATATAAATCAAATTATTTGTTATCCAATTTCAGCTATTAACATACTAACCTACATTGGAGAGGAAAAATGCTTAAATACAATGGAACTGTATCAGGCAATCGTCTGTGATAAGTCTCATTTTGTGCTGGTTCGCCCCACTCATTTGTTTTTGCTGTTTTCTCGTTTTCCTTATGAACTCGTTGGTTTGTTGAGCTTTTTGTATCCTTTTGCCTATTCGATGTTTTAATATTGTAGAAATAAATTATGTTAAAAGTATATTTTCTAAAAATATATAAATATTTCGCAACAATTTTCCACTCAATCAATGTAGGTTATCGCGTTGCATAGTACAATAGTTCGACGTAGAGTGTCCCTCACTTCCGGCCTCACGTTTACTCAAGTTCCGTTCGTTAAGGTGTTTTTAGCCTTCAACTTTGACATATACCGTGGGTTTTATACCTTATTTTACTGTATGTTCTACAGAAAGTGCATAATACAAGTCAGGTGCAGCTATTTTATGGAATAGCTAAGCCAAAAAAACTTTATTAAGCGCCTATTTTTTGACGACTGTTGTCTTGTATTAAGCATTAAAGCTATTGTTTTGCGGTACAGCTTGTGAACTTAGATAGACTTTCTTTGAATAATTTTTCATACGCAAGTTTGATTGGCAAAGATTATCTTTTTAGACTAAATGCAGGGTTTCTCATCATCAACCTTTTGGCACATACGGATGAATTATTCTTAGGTTTGAGAAATAAAAGAGGTATTTTTGCGTTAATGAATATTGGAACAAGTATGATCACACTTTTATTTATGAGTATGTCGATACGTAGTTCAAATTCGTGTTAATTTTTAAACAAAGGAAATATAACTTTTATATTTTATAAATTTTTACTATCTAAAAGGATTTGATATAGAAAATATAATTAAATGAGGGTACAATTAATTTGAATAAGGTTATTCTTTTTGGACCAGGAAAACCTTTTTGGTAAACAATAGATCAATCGCCACAGGGCTACATGTTTCTCAATTTTAATAACTTTTTTCCAATTATTATCTTCATTTTAATATGGAAAACGTCTACTAGGTTTGCAACAAAATTTTTGTGTTTCTTATAAAGCATTCCTTAATTAATATTGAAATCAAAAGATTTGCCTTTTTTCTATATTATAGCCTTTTTTTTTATAACAAAACTAATAATCATCTTTTATTGAAATAACACTTATTTAATTGTTATAAACTCAAATTTATTTGATAATTGAGTGCTGAGAACACATAGACTGCACAGAATATTAAAAAGTCAATATTATTCAAGATATTTTGGTAAGAAATTACGCCGTTACATTGTAATGTTATGTTTTTGCTATGAAAATCGGGGTTATTTAGCGTAAAGTTATATTTTTTTTATTATTACTACATTACGTTATACGATAATCGTTTGACATACTCACAATAGTCGTTTGTAGATAAGATCCAGGGGAAGATGGGGCAAAAGAACAGCCACACCAGAAAGCTTAAGTCACTATCCATAGACACATGGATGGCCGAGAGCTAGTAGGCGCGTTGATTTTTGAGACCATTTCAATGAGCTTTGTATGTCTTAAGCTTTTGCTTTTTAACTATGAAATTAACTTTGATAAAACTAAAGTTAGAATTAATCAGAATATACATTGTTGACAATCAGCCGACTCTAAATATTAGCATTTGAATTCATAGAAGCGTCGTATTCGTATATGTGATACACAGTGGTGATGAAAAATGTGGCATAGATGATAACTGGTGATCAAAATGGCGATGGTGATATCTCAGACTACTAAGGCGGCAATTGGAGGATTTTTAGCTTTAATGATATTGGGGGCTGTGCTCGTTGTTGGGGCAGCGTTTGGATGGTTCGATCCAAAGCGGGAGGACGAGGATACACCAGCGAAGATCAGCGCACGGCTGCAGGGACGGACTTCGTTTGTCACGCATCGAGCTGTAAGTTGATTTTGATTATATTTAAAAAAAGAACATTAAGAAGCAACACTTAAATATTTCTCCCTTTTAACCATCCGATCAATTGATAACATTTACAAATCATTACATGTATGTAAACTAGCCTAAGACCTCCTTTTATTTTCTATTACAATATAGTCATAAAAAACATAAATAAGTAGTTTGTTGTTTCCATTTAGAATCGTATCGCTTGTATGAAGAAAGTGCCTGGCCAATTTAATATAAGGTATAAATCACTCCAGGGTTCAACTTTCCGATCTATGAAAATACCCACAAAAACCCAGCCTACCTATCATATCATATTAATGTGAACTCACTGTTGTTTTAACAGGTATATAAAGTTATAGAAAAATCTTTGCTTTATTACTATGGATATAAAAACTAATGTTAAGAAAGAATATTATTTTCCATAATAACTTGTTACTATACAAAATTTGTCCGTAGGTAGTAATGTTCTCAGGAAAATAA
Organism: Leptophobia aripa; assembly: GCA_951799465.1. Classification (NCBI taxonomy): domain Eukaryota; kingdom Metazoa; phylum Arthropoda; class Insecta; order Lepidoptera; family Pieridae; genus Leptophobia; species Leptophobia aripa. The sequence continues at coordinate 5,999,642 of OX637268.1, read as the reverse complement.
CTACCTAAAAGTATTGTTTAGTAATTTCAAGCCTGTTATCGATTCCTAATGAGTGTTATATGATCTTAAGCAATGTGCAACTAAATGCATGCAAAAATTATATACTAATGAGTTAAATTATATATTATTATTTGTTTATCAACTACCACGATGTCCATCGTTCAACCATTGAGCGTTATTCAACCAGCTGCCCGAAACAATACGACTTAGGGTCCTTCTAGAAGAGCCATAGTCGGGTTGCGTTTCTAGAAAAGTACTAGAGTGTATAATTTCCTAAAAGGCCGGCAACGCACTCACGAGCTCCCAGCCACGTGAGTGCGGGCAGCGACTTCACTTTTATGGTTAGCCTCTTGCTTGTTTTCCCCTCCTTTAAACACTTATACATTAATAACTTACTAATAAGATGACATATTTTTAACAATGTGAATCGTGCTTAAAACAATTTCAAAATCTTATAAACATTTAAAGATAAGGACCGCTTTAAGCATCTCTAGCCTATAAAATTATTTTCAGTTTACATTTATTAATAACTTCACCTCGTTTTTATATGTAAAATAAATTGTATTACCCGTTAATAGGCTTGTTTTTGGTTAACATTTAATTCTTCTCTTGTTTGAAGATTTTTTAACACAGTAACCTACTTTATAACAATGAAACACACATTTGCTTTTAAAAGCTGTATGCTTTTATATCTCGGTTATTTGAAATTATTATTTAATTAACATAATGTTATTGTTAGAAATATAATTTATATTTTACTCTTTGTTTGATTTGGTGTCGCTCCTCATTTATAGTAAAATAATATCAATAATGTCCTACCGCAATTTCTATGGTATTTTTAATACTCTGGAAACTTGTCTGTTGGTTTATTACGAAAATATTTTTAAGAACGTTGTGTGTTCGGTTCATGGAAACACGTAACACGAAATATTTAACAAATTTGTGTATTTATTAAATTCGAAGTAATAAACGAAGCCTTTTTTACATGATTTTTGTATTTTCATTATCATAATTATCACAAAATAATAAATTTGTTTGCTTGTTTCTCGTTAACACGCAGTTCTGTATAAACAAAGAATATTTCATATAATGAGAATTGATTGTGTTGAAAAGGCATTTAATCAAAATAAACGTTCGTAGCTACAAATTATTTATTGCTATAATGAGGCGTTCTTATGATGAATGAATAAGAAAGGTCCGTGACAGGAGTCATTAGTACATAGTTCCTTCAAAATACTTTGTATCATTTTATACCCTTAAATAAATTAGTTCGTTTTGACGATATTGAAGTGTTTCAGAGTGAACCCTTTACAACAATTTCAAAAAGTATTTTATTAATAGAAATTATAGGAAAAAGTAGAAGATTGAAAAAATAATTGGACAATTAAGATAAAAGTAAATAATGTCGTATAAATGTAAAACTTATCACGAGAAATCATAATAAATGACTTAGTCAAAATCCGTTAAAGGTGAGTACTATATATATATAACTATTTACCAGCGTTCTTAAAGTTAACATATTTCAAAAAGTATTATTAATAATGAAGTAAGCTCAATAATATAGTGAAATATTTCAAGCGTGTGCCTTTCAACCATAAGGCTATGGGCGCATCAGCGCTGCGTATATTTTTCTACGTGCGCAGTTAACAGTTTCTACTTCAGTGAAGGCATCATGTAGAAATCGAAGATATGCGTCAAGCCAGTCAGGCTGGTCAGAAACGGGAACCTGAGACGAAGACAGAACAGTCATAGGTTTGTAGTCATCAGTTCGGTAGTCACAGGTTATAGACTCTAGATTATTACTTGTTTCATATCCACCTTAAAACATACATTACATTTGGGTTGTTTAAAAATATTGTTATGAGTGGGAGTGCCATGCCATACTTAGAGTTTCAGCCGAATGGGCAGGCACGGCCAGAGATATCCCACTCTCTCACAGAAAATCGACTTAAAGTGATACAATTGGATTTTGTTCATTTTGTACTCGCGTTTCGTTTGGTGAGTGAGATCTTCCGGTGCCCATCCTTTCCCCTCCCCCGTCCTCTTCCCCTACCCCCCCCCCCTCATTTCCTAATTTTCTTTTAAAGGCCGGCAACGCACTCACGAGCTACCAGCCGCCAGGTGGGCCTGCTGCTCGTTTTCCCCCTCTTCTATAAAAAAAAATGAATCAATACTTATATTCTGGCGATACACTTAAAAGCTTACAGTAATGTGATGTAAATGCAATTCAATCTTAACAGTATACAACAACACTCGAAAGTCGAAAAGGATAATATTATTCCGTTAGATCGCCGTGCAAACGTGTGTTCCGTTAAATCCCAGGTGTTTATATCTAAATATTGTTAGGGTGACAATTTCCGTTTGCATTTTCTTTTGCTACCGAAACTTATTTTTGGGTTTGAAGTATATTAGTTGTGCATTTCATTCTCGTTTCTGAGGACTTTATAATGTACAAACTCCGTTAGGTCTTCATAAGTTTTTTATTGATTATATCAAGCAAGTGCTATGATTTTATTAACCCTTCTTTCATAGAACCAATCAGCAATCAATATGATCTTTATTTGATATCGCTATGTTTTGTTGATTTATGCTGTGTAATCTGAATTTAAAATTTATCAAAGTATGTTTAGTTGTGAATTACGAAAAAAATTCAACATTTGTAATTATAATAGGTTTTGTTTAATTATAATAACGATAAGCAAGTATTACGAATGACGAAGCTTTATGCTTAGTCCATACATTAATCATATAAGAATTAACTCAGCTAATAACATGTTTTAAAATAATGACAGATAAAAATCAAGCAGTACCAAGTACATTATAGTACGATTACTTTTCGACTCATTTTCATAACATAATTTCCGGTCTAAGGCCAACTTGCATGTTAAACCTAACACAAAGTTAGCTTTCAATGAGTTGAGATTTATGCATTAATATTTTAGATTGTTTTAAGTTTACTGGTAATAAATTAAAACAATCGATCATTCATATATTCCCATATAATTGCGTGTAATGAAAAGTCATAAAAGCAAAGGTCCTTTATCAGTGATATATTTTCCACTAAGTAGATTTATATGCAATATGAAATTGCTTTACGTCAGCCGAGAGAAAGGAAATTCAAAAATTCTTTACTCAATTAGGATTGAATTTTTTAATGTCATTTGAAACTAAGTTTACATACATTCACTGCGCGCTTTAAGCTAAAATCTAAACAGTATTTACTACAATTATATTTAAATATCAGTCTACTAAGTCCTTTTAAAATATGGTATATGTAAGTTCATTATTTAAGTATTATAATATACATTTTGTTTCCTATTGATAATATTGAATTTCCATTGTTAGTATGCCTTTGTGCATTACCATAAACTAGTGTAGCATACAAATATTCAGTCGAATAAGAGAAAAACGCGGACTATTTCCGCATTTGTTCCTAAAAGTTCCAAACAAAACTCGAAGACATTCGGATTGTTTCAATACCGTTTCTAAGAGTATGTATGAATAATTTATATTTATCTAAGTTCCGAAGCCAACCATGGCTAGCTTTAAGTAAATATTTTTCTACTAATATCGCATGTCTCAGTTCATTAATCTTGTGTCAGTGTTGAAAATGTAATGGAAAGCTTTCTGGGAAATACTTTATTCACCTTTTTTATTATGATTATAATTTATTCGAAATTGTATTTTGAAGGGGAAATTAATCAAAGCATATTTTAACAAATATTGTAAATAAAAAAATTCTGTAAAGGGTAAACCATCCAGACAATATGATTGAACCGCATAGTGAATATCAAACTCTCTTATGACTCTTATGTACTTATATCTACTGTAGTTATATACTACACACTAGACATTTAAATCTAAACAAAAAAAATAAATAATAATATTTACTATTTAAGTATAAAACATTGTTTATTTTACATTTTTATTTCAAAAATGTATAATAGTATAACATGAAAAATAGGTCCAGCCACAGTTATAAATGACGTATCTAACATAACTTTATTCAATATAAATAGAGAGATATTAAAATATTATAGATAGTTTTTAAATTATTAGTAACGGAGACGTTAAAAATGTCCCGATTAAACCGGATAAGTTAAGAATGTTCCGATTATATTGGATAAGCTAAAAATGCTCCGATTGTATCGGATAAGTTTAAAATGTTCCGGAATGATTGTATCGGAGACGTTAACAATGTTCTTTATTAATACAGCACTATAAAACCAATTGCATAGACAACAAATTCAATATGAGTCACGAACGTATAATTAATGATATCGCCTCATTGTCATTTATGGAATCCATTTCAAATGGATGACGAATTAAAGCTATTAGTAGATAAATTGCGATAGATGACAAAACAAATTTCACAAACTTATCTTTAGTAAAACACCAAAAACGGACTGCTTTCTATCACGAAATACAGCCATTAGTGGCCAGGTCAGTGTCCACAATAATTTGATGATACTTTTTGAGACTTGATGATTGATGTTATACACTGTACATAAATATTTAAGGAACGAGCTGTTATTAGTATCCATTATAAACAGTACATTAGTTATAAAAAAGACAGTGTAAGGCTAGAAATAGACTGGGAATGATAATGAGGGACAACCAAGAGATGGGAAGAAATAAAAAATGTAGCTGACACACTTTCGACTAGCACAGTAATAGTAATAATGATTTGGAAAAGTTTGGAAGCCTTTGTCAGAGGATAAGCTGATGGAGAAGAATAAAACGTCTACTATCTAAAATAGTATTAATTGTTTCAGTAATAGAGGCTTATGGTATTATTTATCTACAGTCGCACTCACGAGTTCCCAGCCACGTGAGTGTCTATGGGCAGCGACTTCACCTGTATAGTGTACCTACTGCTCGTTTGCCCCCTCTTCTATAACAAAAAAATATATTTTATTTATTACTAGTACCAGTTTTACTCAGATTTGTTAATTAACACATAATTTGTATTACTGTAAAAGAGCATCTTAGCATCTTTTATTAAAATATTAAGTATGTTAATTGATGATTACTTTTTTTGTGAAACTGGTAACAAGAACTTATTAAAGAATCCTTAGAAGCCTTAAACCAAACGTCAGGAGGCCGCAGGTTAAAACGATTTACGTAGGCCTAAATAAATATTATCTGATATCACACAATATAAACTCATTACTATACCCACACAAAATTTGTAAGAATCTCACAAATACATTTTTTTTGAATCATAAATTGCTATAATTATGAATTATGATCACATGCGTCACAGAGCGTGACAATAGCGATGTGACCTTATTAAGACTAATATTACATGCGACATTACTTACGTTGGCATTCTTGAATTTTATCCCCGGGGAAATGTCATGATTTCGCGGCGCCTCTCAGCGATAACTCAGCGTGACGTTAGATTATAATTTTAGCTAAATTACTATGTAACGTAATTATTTTTTTACGTATAACGTGACATTTGTAAATTAAATTGAACGATATAAAAGGTTTTTTCACTGAATTAGTCATTATAGTTCATATGAAATTTAATGATGTACTTTTGATTTATAAATGTAAAATTCACTATTAATACAAAAAGCTTTTAGTTACTATTCATAGTTTTATGTTCGAATATTATCATTTATTAATATGAATATTAGCCTTTCAAGTTCTTATCTCTAATCTTCTCAATATATTTCCAATCTCATCGTGTCATATATATTTAAATGAGAGAATTTGATGACTTTAATGTTCTAAAATGGTGTTAGATCAACACAATGGTGGCTCAAATGTCATTTATCATCAACTAGATTCACAACTGTTTATGAATTCGTCTCTTGTTTCAATTGTACTTACATAAATAATTTAAGTTTGATTTAACAATCTGCTAAAATAAGAGAGATTTATCAATCTCGTTGAGTGGACGTGAATATTTTGCCGCAGTAACTGCAGTAACAAAACAAAATGGTATCGTTCAACAATAGTTAATAGTGCTTTATTTATTTCAGGTGAATCCAGATGAAAACCGATTGCCCATCGTATCCCACTCTTCGCCATGTGAGTATTCGCCAAACTGAAATTGACAAGTGTTTTACGAGCGCTCGCTTTTAAAACGGTTATTTTAAATTTAGAACGCTTTATGTTTTTATCTAGTTTGAATATCGTAAATTTGCAAAAAAAATAAAAGCACTGTAGTAGGATCCTCGTATTTTTTATACATTGTACGCACTAATCGTTTTAATAAGGAATTGAATCAGTATTAATTTATGACATCATATAAGTATGCTATTATAGAATTTACCGGCGTTTTAGACGCCTGGAAAGAAGCTGAATGCAGTCGCGATGACCGGCCAGCAATGAATATACTCACAAGAATAAAAAAAATCTGAACAGAATTTTGAATTTAAAAAATCTTTTATTTTAATGAAATATAAAAATTCGAAAACTTAAGACAATACGAGTACTATGATATTACATAGGCTTGGACAATTTAAAGTTTACGATATTAAAGTGTTCAAATGAACTTTTTTAATTTGTAAATCCTACTTTTTAAATTGTAAGTTGTTTCTGTTTACAGTTGTTCACAAAGGACAGAATGGCGATGTAAGTATCTTTGAATGTAGTAATCAAATATTGTCTTAAAATGAGGCTGTATGCTTTTTAAGCCTCCTAAGACCAAACATGAGATATATAAATATGCCAGTTACCTTTGTATAAATACTAATCGTTTTAATCTCTTCAGTGACTCAATTATTTATTAAACACAGCCGGGAGCGTTCGATCTGGGAAAGCAATATTTTGACTTCAATGGCACAGAACATACATAAATAAATCTCATTGTTACCTTTTAACAGTATGAATTATTATTATATATAAATAATGTACAAAAACATATCGACCTTCCGAGTATTCCTTGTATATAAATAAACAACCTTTGTCAGAATTAGAATCATCCGCTTCATGACAAAACATTAACAGATTTTAACAACAACAGGAACGGGCTCAATAAATTTATGAGATAACCTCTTGTCCCATATGTATAATAGAAAAGATGACATAATTCTGAAACTTTGTATTGTTCAGAGATTAGCCGAGGACGGAGATTTGGGAGCTTCCGGAGCGGGAAAACCGGATCGGCATAATACCAATGTATGTTTGTATTCTATTTATTCTTGGATTTAACTTTCAGTTAGCCCTGTTCCAAATTTAAATTTGCATAAGCAATTTGGGATTGCGTCTTTTAAATATCATCAAGGGGTTCTTTTCATATAATTGGAAATAAATGGTTACAAAAATATTATAAAAGAAAAAATAATTAAGTCACTGTTTTGTTGAATACCGTACTTTTGTTGTCGTTACCCAGAGATATATATAGATAGAGGAGGCCCGGTGGAGAAGGGATATGTGGGACTAAACCCACGCCAGTGTCCCTGCTTTTCAGAGGCCTACAAGACCATATATATAAAGGTCCCTGGGGTCGCCCTTCACTCAACCTGGGACACATGCCCTCCCCTCCTCCGAACAAGAGATTTCACATGGCAAAGTTGCTGTCATACTAGGGTTAAACGCAATTTTTAATACCTGGTTACACCGTTATACAGATATCATCACAATGCAAATGCAGTATCAACGATATATCAGTTATGCTGGAAAATATACCAAGTATGCGTGGCCCTCCAGGTCCTCAGGGTACTACTGGCGCAGATGGCACTACCGGAGCACCTGGAAAAACAGTAAGAGTTTTATCCCAAGCTGTTGTGAATTCATAGTAATAGAGGCCTTCTTTATCATGACTTTATAAAAATCAAGCATATTAAATTTGTACCGGTTGTCCACGCCTCCGTATAATTGATCGTATTTATTTTTTTATAAGAAAAACTTACATCCTTATTACAAGTATTTAATTAAAACAGGGACAAATGGGAGAAGAAGGGCCAATAGGTCCAATGGGACCAAAAGGCGATAGGGGAGATAGAGGTGAAACTGGAATGTCTGGGGTCGAAGGTCAGCCAGGGTCGAAAGGGGAGCCTGGAACTGACGGGACTCCTGGTCTTCAGGGCCCTCCTGGCCCACCTGGACCATCATCTATGACACCAACGCTATTGGTAAGTACTCAGGGTCTATATTTTCAGCCTATCAGTACTTTAGTTACCCAAAGTTACTACAATTGAATATATATATATACAAAATGTGTTAGAAATATTACCATTAACAAGAAATAGTTAAGTGAACTATTTGATTATTTAGAATTAATTTTGTGGGCTGAATAAAACTTTGTTTCAAAAGTTGAATATTTAAATAATTGAGCGTTACACTTCTTTGCTTAGAAACCAAACCTGATATGAAAACTCTTGAATAATTCATGACCGATTTCTCCCAAGAAACTTCCTAACTCAGATACGCTCGTTGGAGATAATTATTTTTGTGATCCATCTAATTTTCAATTTCAAAAAGTTCTCTTTCACATACTTTGTATTTACTTTACATATAGCTATTAATTTTGTTGGTTGATACCTAAATGTACCAAAGCTCAGCCATCAGCATGTCTAAGGAAACTTTCAAGTTACCAAGATAAATAAATGGAAATCTCAACATTATGTGATTTATATATTAGATATACGTACATTTATATGTCTGACCATTTTACCTTTGATTAAAGTTTTTTTCAAACACCCTTGAACACATTAAGTATTTACAATATTTCCATAAGTAAGTCCTTGTTCACGTAAAATCTAACCCAAATAGTTTGTAAATAGTTTTATTCAAAACAAAAACGTTAGAATAATTCATCACAGCAAAACACCTTTAACACTGTTTTCTCTATTCTGACAGGAATCAACGGGATTATATGGGGCTGATAGGATGTCTGGCCCTCCGGGGGATAGAGGTCCGATGGGTCTTGCAGGCCCTCCCGGCGAAAGAGGATATACCGGCAATAAAGGGGAGAAGGGATTACACGGATCCAAAGGGGACAAAGGGGAAAGGGTGAGCAATTTATCATTATGACACCGAGTGACGCTTAACATGAAATTAATGATTGAATCCTGTTTCGTGTTCATTTCACGGTTTTATTTACATTGATTTTAATTATTCAGTAATCGTTTTGAAAGTGGTAGTTAACAGTGGGACAGTTATAATCTGACCATTTATTATATTTAATATTTAATCATGTTTTATACGAAAAACCAATTGTAAAATTTCCGCTTAATTAATTTCAACTCCCTCATCCTTTACTTTGATGAAAGTGCAAATATCCGTTCGCTTTTAATTGTCCAGTACTTTGATCTTTTAGTTGCTGAGTGGAGACTTTTTAAGTCTGAATTAAAAAATGGAAAGAATTCTAACAAATTTATTTTCTGTGGAAGTGTGGGAAGGGACGAAATAAACCGAAAACCGGAAACAGACTTGCGAAAAAGAAATAACAAACTGTTTGACCCTCGTAACGTTCACAACGGAGCGAATATTATAACTACGTTATAACCCTGTAAATGCGTATATGTCCTGTGTTATAGGGTTATACGGGTACGCGAGGCCCGCACGGCGTGAAGGGAGATCGTGGCCAACCCGGTAAAGACGGCCTGTCGGGTCTCCCAGGCCCTCACGGACGGCCTGCGGAAAAAGGCGAGAAAGGTAATTCAACCATCAAATTTTATGTTTCACTATGCCTTTTATTTATGCGAGTGAAACGCGTTCGCAAGATTTTAGGGCTTTATTGCAACGATTCGGAAAATCTTTATTTCACAACCGGACCCTTGAGATAGGATTCCGTAACGGTACATACGAATTATTTATTGTTATATTTTATATCTACTATTGTACCGTTCCTTTCATTTTAGCTTCAAAGAGTATTTCTCATTGTTTATGAAATTTCTTTAGGGGCAATCTTTCATGGGTTTTGAGATGGATGTAAGCGTAATTGTTACTTTGAATATTTTATTGGATCGTATCGTAAGGCTCATATTTTTGTTACATGTCTAGGTGTTAGGGGACAACCTGGCCCACCGGGCCCTTCTCTGTCTGCTGTTTCTGAAAACTCTGTCCTGGGCGATCTAGCCAGAGTAGGTATGTATACAAAGGTTTCGTGAAGATAATTATTCATAAAATCACATTACTATAATGGTGTTGCGTTATCATATTAATTACATTATATAAACCTGTTATGCTAATGATTTAATGGATTATGCAAACTATTATTGTAATACTAATCTCATGAGACTTCTATTCACTTAACTGATTATTTATTAAACATTGTATAAGTGTGTTTCAATTTTCAATAAATATAAGTGTATGCTCTAGTACCGTTAACATCCTGAATGATTAGCGGGTGAAAAGTATTTTTTGAATAGATTGTGAAGTTTGATCGTTCCGATTCATTGCATATACAAAAACTTATGCCTAAATTTACACTATTAAGCCTATTATTATCATTTTTTGAAAAGAGAAATAAAAATAATTGCACTCTTGAAAAGACGTTAAATTCGTTATGATTCCAAAATGGCCGTCCTCCTTTGTTTTAAAAACATTTGTGAATTGTCAATGCGATTATTACATTATTCACAACAATCTTCCAAATCTTTCAAACACTGCGTATCTGCTATAACAATCGTTTCGGGTGTATTTGTATTGTTTTGAGCGTCTATTATGCCAATTGCCTTAAAACGACTTCATGGTTAAGTGAAGAGAAAATGATCTTTGGTGCTTAACGCAAAGACTGTCCATTGATGACGCATAGTTTTAAAACACTTATACAGCGGCCAAATTTTTACGCTTGATATAAAGCCTTAAAGCTCTTAAAGCTGTCAATTGAATGACAATAGCAGTAATTGAGTTGATCTTGTGAGCTTAAAATGAGGATAAAAGAAATTTTAACAATAATTGGTTTTATAGATAATAAGGTAATGTAACAGAAACCAATTTAACAAAATAAAACATTACATCATAAAGAAAACATTAAAACGCTCGTCATTAGCCAACGAATACTGCTGTTTCTTCCTTACTTTATATTTTTCCATGATATTACTATACCGAATTATTGAAGTTATATTGTGAAATGAAAAACCACTTTACCTTGCCACGCTGTCTGGTTTAAAGTAAACATTATACTTCCGTGTTAATTGCTTGAAAATTTATAACATGTCTCATTTCGAAAAAACAAGTAACTTCATACGTTTCAAACCACTACTGAGCTATAGAGCTCTATTTCAAACTTTAATATTAATGACAGTTATACGTTATCACACTCAAACATTGTTAAATCACCGTTAATCAGAGCTTACATAGATCATTCATGTAATTTACGTATAAGATTATATATTACCGTGATTGTACCTATATAGCTAAGAATAACACTACTTTTTACCAAATGGTTCAAATGTGTTAAACAAAATCTGAAGTCACGAAAACTTTTCAAAAGTTTTCAAGACGCAAAAGTTTTGATTGCTAGTGTTTCCCGTAATGGCTTCGAGTAAAACTAGTTTTCAAAGTTCACTCTCAATGTCAAATATTTAACACGCGTCAATACATAATTTAATTTTAAGAATTGGACTGGAACAAGTGTCATACTTAAGGGTCAAATACCTGGTAATAATACTGGATTGGTTATAGTTACCTATGTGTAGATCAATCTAGGGTCTAAGCCAATGCGATAGTCACATGGAAAACAAGTAATCCATATAATCTTAACAATAAATTAAATTTATAGGGATTAGGAGTATGTTAATTATGGTTACAGTAACATTACGCTCCAGTTGTAAGGTCACTCAATGTGAAGGTATATAAAGACACAATATATATGTCGGAGAAAAGCAATACGGGTTAATTTGCAGTTTTCATTTGTGTAAAAATCTTTATCCCATTTTATTCTATTTGATTAGTCCCTACATGGTAATTTAACAGTACGTTTATTGTATTGACCAGAGCATAGCGCTTTTAGTGAGGTCAGGGCGCCATCTTGTTGTGGTGACAGTGTGATCGGTTTTCAAGACCAGTATTTGGAAAAGTAAGGCACGTTTAAACAAGTTAGGCCGTAGACACACGGACACACAAATTACAGGCCTCGAAAGACTGGCCTAAGAATCAAGAATAAAATTTATATAATAATATAATATAATTATATACTTAAAATATTTCTTTGACTGAAATAAATGAAGTTAATGTTAGGAATACTAAAACTACCCGTAACACCTTAAGTAGTAATTCAAAACGTTCGCAGCGAAGTTAAATTAAACTAAATTTAATATTTGTTAAAATACATTAATCTGTTAACACAAATAAACGTATCGAAGATGTTACAAAATACATAAGAAAAGTATCTATGACTTTGAATGTACCGATACGATATAACATTCAATCCATCCGAGCCTAAGTTATAATCCAGCGACCTACTTTACCCAATAATAGAATTAGTTAACCCAATATTAACAACTTCGCCGTGTTCGCATCGGTTAAGAAACTTACGCCGCGTAAGAGATTTTTCACTTAATCCTACGAAACCATTGTATGTCACAAACTATCAAATATTTACCACAAATGTTCACGAAAAACAAACGACAACCAAAGATGTTTACAAACACTTAAAGATTTACACTTTATATCTTTATCATCTATCTATAGTGTGAGGTTTTATTATGAAATGAAATAATTATAAAATTTAGCTGCTCGATATGTATGAGTATCTTGACATAAAACCACAGATATTTAAGCTGCACTAAACGTATTCGTATACCCATCCCTAAATCCATTTTGTTGCCTCGCTAGCAACTGCTTTATGACTTTACCATGTCGTAAATGGAATTTTATAAATGTTTGTGAAATTTCTAGCGGATAAGTCGGCTTTTTACATGTAAAATTTGCTTCGCTACGTAATGTTTCTTTCGTATAAACTAAATTCAATGCTTTCCGTAAGTTGTATGTACTACGTATATATAACTCTGACGTGTATGTTTATGTTATATAGGTCCACGTGACATCGCTAAACTCAAGGGCGATAAGGGAGAACGAGGCGAAAAGGTAATTATGAGCCAGGTGTGACTAATAGCTTACTATGTTCCTTTGTATTTTATTAAGAAGATATTTCGTTCTAAATTGTATCATAAATAATATAAAATTATGTTAGAATGTTTGATAAGACTTTCTTCTTTAATAACACTGCTTTAACACAAATTCTTTATTATATTCTATACCTAACAGCAATATCTGTTACTCATATGTATATATAGTAATAAAATGTAAATTTTATAGTCTTTATTAGTAGCGCCACCTATGTGTACTTTGTAACACTGTTTAAAATAAAAGTCAGACTATTAAGAAAATTCAACATGTTTTAAATTTTAATTAATAGGTTATGGGCCCAGATGGGCAATTCCATATATTTTCAGTAGTTGATAGTATAAATCAAGTAATTACAGTTGAAAATAGTTGAACTTTCTAGATAACATGGCTCATTATGCACGTCGACAGCGGTGCAAGTGTTCACATGAGCGCTAATGAGTGGATTGACCATGCGAATTATTCACCTAAGTTATCAGAAAACACCGTCGCGAACGATATGAAAGTATCAGTGTTGTGTTCCGGCGACGTACAGATATCGACTGATTATAATTATGATTTTACAGTTAGTAATGTACTATGCATTCCAACTAAACAACTGCTAAACAACAAACTCGTCAGTGAGTGAATTGATCAAAAATGGGAATAAAGTTGTTTTTGAAGCTACGGTTATATTCGCAACAAGAAGAATGAGCTGGTGGCCACAGCAAAATTAAATAATGGAGTATACTAGCTAAACATAAAAGTAGCAGATTGTATGTTGGCAGTAAGTACCAGCTGTAGCAAGTGCAGAGCTTTGGCATAGGCGGTTAGCACACATTAACTGTAGTGATTTAAACAAAATGAAAAATAGTGTTGTGGATGGCTTGTCTTACTATAATACCAGTGACATGTCAAAGAATAAATGTGTGAATTGTTGTGAGGGGAAACAGATGAGGTTGCCATTTACACATGTTGGACTAAAGAGTACAGAAACACTACAGATAATACATGCTGATGTGTGTGGTGCAATGGAAACAAAATCCATAGGCAGTGCACAATATTTTGTATTGTTCATTGATGACTATAGTTGAATGTCTTTCATACATTTTCTTTCCTAAAACACAAGAGTTGAGTTTTTAAAACATTCCAAGATTTCAAAGCTATGGTTGAAAACCAGCAGAATAAAACAATAAAGATTATATGTATAGACAATGGTGGTGAATTTTGTTATGGTGAAATGAAGAACTACTTGCTCAAAGAGGGAGAATATACATCAGAAAACAAATGCATACTTACCAGAACAAAATGTAGTTTGTGAGCAAGCAAACAGAACTGTGGTTGAAAAAGCAAGAAGTTTGATTTTTTATACCAACTTAGATTAAAAGTTCTGGGCTGAGGCAGCAAATACAACAGTTTATTTTAAAAACAGGTCTGTAACTTCATGTTTACATGATAAGACACCATATGAAGTGTGGTATGGAAAGAAACCTGACTTGTCACATATCTATCTGCCTGTTTGGAAGTCCTGTGACGAGTCCCAATCCTCCCCCATCTTTCAGAAACAGTAAAGGGTTATCGAATATATGATCCCAAAAGAAATAATGTCTCTGTGAAGAGAGATATTATAGTGATGAAAGAAAGTTAAAACCATCTGAAAACAGCAACTGAAGAATAGGTAATATGTATACAGAATGAAGAAGAAATAAATAATAGTAGTAATGAGAAAACTGCATTGCCAGTAAAAAATGGAGAGAGTAGAGATGTAGAGATTCAGTGGGGGATTCTACAAATAGTGAATCTCTACATGATTCATATACAAATACATCTGTATATACAGATCCACAAATCGAGACTGAGGATGATACCCTGAATACTTCAAATATTGAAACATATATTTCAAGCTTTGACATACAACCAGTTCCAGTACCAGAATAGAATAAGAGGATTCATAGAGTTTCAGATAGGTCTGGTTTCAGTAACCGGTCAGTTTCTTATCCCTGTTCAGAAGTAGAACAGATTGTTTTTGCAGAAGCATTGAATAGACCTGAAGCTGATCAATGGAGATCAGCCATGTGTGAAGAGCTTCGATTGTTTCAGGACAATGACGCATGGGAGCTTGTCGATATTTTAAGCAATAGCTCTATTGTGCAGTGTAAGTGGGTGTTAAATAAAAACTGGAGGTGAACGACAAAGTGAGGTATCGTGCCAGGTTGGTAGCTAAAGGTTTTACCCAAAATCCTTTAGCCTATGATTTTCTCCTGTTGTTAAACATTCCACTCTAAGAATGTTGTTTGCACTCAGTGTACAGTGGGACATGGATATTACAGACCTGGATGTGACAACAGCATTCTTGAAGGGACATCTAAAGAAAAATATTTATATGTCAACTCCAGAAGGTTTTGTAAATGAAAGCAAAGGTTTTAAAACTCAAGAGAGCAATCTATGGACTAAAACAATCTTCTCTAGTATGGTACGAGAAAGTGAAAGACTGTGTAGTTTAGGTCTAAAAATAAGTAAATATGAAGCTTGCTTATTTACAAAAACATTTGGAAATGTAAAATAATTGTAACTGTTTATGTTGACGATTTTTTAATATATTCAAATTGCACTAAAGAAACAGAACAATTAATATCTGTTCTAAGTTCTAAATTTAAATTAAAAAATTGACATGTTGACAAAAGCTTTGTTATCAACTAAGCATTATAAGTTCATGGAGATGATGGGAATTGTAAGTAAATAAAACATGTCATTTGTATTGTACATTTATATTTTGTTAAGTGGGGATGTTATTCATATGTATAAGTAGTAACATGTATGTGTACTTTGTAACACTGTTTAAAATAAAAGTCTTTGTTTTAAAAGTGTTTTAATTAATAATATCAAGTGATTGACCACAATAAGGGAATTTTGGTCTCTCCCAGTGTCTTGTTGACCATCTTAATAAAAACGTTTATTGATTATAGAGTTTTTGCTCATCATAATTTTAATATAATTTGATGTAACCTTATTAAATACAGGGTGAAAAAGGAACGCGAGGAATCGAAGGGTCACAAGGATTTCCGGGAAATGATGGAAAATCAGGTGACCGTGGAGACATTGGTCCGTCGGGATTGCCTGGAGCCCAAGGTCCACCAGGATTAACTGGATCTAAAGGGGATAAAGGAGATTCTGGTCCGCCAGGTCCAGTTGCCATATCTAGGGAAGAAGCTGTTATTATGACCAAGGTGCTCAAGTTGCTCTTTATATTTTATATGAAAATATATGGGATAGGCATACGAGTATATAGGAATGAATTAATTACGCCTAAGTCATTTACATAAATAACTTTCTTATGTCAGATAATATAATACTTTAGTAGGAGAGAGGCCAATTAATTTTAATCGCTTTGTTGAAATATATTTTAACTTATGTAAATATTCTTCATAAGGGTGATAAAGGTGAAGTGGGCCCTAGAGGTAAACGGGGTCATCCGGGAGCTCCAGGACCGAGAGGAGCACCGGGTCTTCCTGGTCCCCCTGGCGTTTCTGGTACTAATGGAGTCTCTGGGGATATTGGACTTCCTGGGTGGACTGTAAGTATACTTTAAGTAAAATAAGTGATACGAAATCACTTTATTAATCTGCGTACATAAAGAGACAGTTTCTCTTTATGTAATTGTTGTATAGAAAGGAAACAAACAGATTCATATCAAAATCTTATATACCGTAATCTTGTCGGTAAACTAAATCTTTTTGGCTCCTAATCCTAATCGACACTTAGTTAAGGTGCGCTTTATAATACTACACGTATACAGTGAGTAACACATATATAATTTATTCTTATAATATCAAATTTCGGATTATTCGAAGTTATATCAAAAATCAGAGGGGGTTATTAATTTAAGTACTTATGTCAAACTATATCTCGTAAATCTTAAACCTATAAAATCGTATTTAATAGGGTCCACCTGGAATCGCCGGCCCTCCGGGCACTCAGGGTCCAAAAGGTGAAAAAGGGGAGCCGGGAATCGCTTTATCGGACCTTGAAAAGGTAAATCTGAAATTCAAACACGGTTATTGAGCGGAAACGAATAAATTAGACTACTCCATTAATTATCACCTTTTTGGAGTGGGTCGTGCTACAATTTTTATTCGAATATGGTGTTTTGTTAAGCGAAATACACAAGAAGGCTATAATTAGCACATTATAAATGGTTTGAACTGGTAGGGGAAAATAATAAATTTATTATTAAAACATTATTATTACAATCAACACTATATTGTTGTTTATTTATTAATCGCATTTATTTTTAATTATTATTAATATTCTCCTTAGTTAAAAGGGGATAAGGGTGACAAAGGTTTAGATGGAACTCCAGGCACGCCAGGTAAAGATGGGCCCCGAGGTCCACCGGGGCCTGTAGTGACCTCTTCAAACGTTCAGTACATCCCTGTGCCTGGACCACCCGGGCCCCCGGGGCCTCCAGGAAGTACTAACCAACTTCCATTAGACACTTTGACAGATACCCCGGGAATTAATCGTGAAACAACGGCAGGTCAGTGTGGAGCCGTATTACCGGTATTTGGATGAGTTATTTATAGTTTTCATAAAAAAAACCCGGTTTCTTTTTAAGTTAATATGAAAACAAAATTTATTTTTAATTTTTTAAAATGAAGATAATTCAATTCCAACTCATTGTAAGAAAATGAAACATGGACGACACGCATTAATAACGGGAAGCTACGTGCGTTGCATTCGTATCACTCCAGCACTAGCACTAGCTTACACTCCAGCACTAGCACTAGCTTACACTCCAGCACTAGCACTAGCTTACACTCCAGCACTAGCTGGTAGGTAAGCTAGTGCTACACATGTACATGGCGACTAAAAAATATTTACAAAATTGAACTTTGTAAATTGTCAAAGGACATAAGCAGAGGAGTTGTATCTAAGAACTACGTATGTGTAATGGATCGTATATGCGTGCTCGTATAGTTAAGGTAGACATTGTCATACACATGAAACCAATAAAGAAATATTATATTACAACTATGAGGACGACAAAGTTTTTCTATTCATACCAAATTCATGAAAGTTTGTTCACGATATTCGAATATTTTTATTTTAGGCAAACCACGTGACGCATTGCAAGCACTACGAAATTTCAACAATTTAATGCAGTATCGACAAGGTTACCGTAAGTTGGAACGACATTTCTAAGCTTAATATCACATATATGACAATTTCTAATAGCATTCTCTGTCTAAATAAACATATTATGCTAAACTGGTATCAAAAGCAAGGTATTTAAACTTATGAAAGCTTGTATAACGCAATACATAAACTATTGTATTTGATTGTTGCGTTCGTTTTGCACTATCAAAGCGAATAGAAAATCGTCTCCTGTTCTGTTTTACAGTCTTACGTAAACGATTATTTACTCCCCTCATTTGAATTAATGTCACTTATGTAGGATTAAAACACGTATTTAAAATGCACCATTTACATATTTTTGTGTTAAACTTAACAGACATAAGGAAAATTACTGCCATATATAATAATGCAAATGCGTAAAAACTTTAACGTTGTACCTAAGTTACTAGAATTAATGAAATAATTTATTGCAATCAAATGTGTCAAAATTAAATTTCCCGATCTACGTAAAGTTATTTATTGATATTGATTTTAATCAGATATCGCGGAGCCTTTAGACTCTCTCAGCGAGAGTGGTGATTATGATGATGAAGAAGACGGAAGGACTATTATTGGAACTGTCTTATTCAAAACCACAGATTCATTATTACGGGTAAGTCATGAAGTCGAGAAACGTTACAAATAATTGTGTATTATTCTAGAATGTTCAATTATAAAATAAATAGCTTAAAGATATTTAATTGTATATATAATTATACGTTTAGCATTTTCATCTGTTTATATAATTACAAAGCTATACTTTTTTATTATTCTAAACATTAATTAAGGACTTTCTAATATGTATAATATATTATTAGTATTAACAAAGCCCTTTGTTTCGTTATTAAATGTGAAAAAAAGTCTTTGATGTCAGTAATGAGTCAAAAACAAGTGAAAATGAAACTGTTCATAAATTCTATTGAGTTAGGTATATGCGAATGTTTCATGTCTCAATGACATGTTCTATGTTATAAAAACGAATTATTTAATAAAATTAAACAGTTATGAACATTTGTATGCCTGTTTTTTATTAAGCTCTAGTCATTTATGTGTAAATCTTGGAATTGATTTTTGAAGATTAATTTTTTTGAAAAAGTATACACCTCAGACAGTCAGATTAACGACCTTTTACAATTATTTATTCGCAACTATTTAATAAATAACCACAAAATGTAAACGCTAGAGCTTTTTAAATTGAGAGTAGTGAAAAATCTTTAGTTGTATTTTTAAATGCAATCGTGAGATTTTTTTACTTATTTTGTTACAGCTAGGCGCTAAGAACCCTCGGGGTACTCTGGCTTATGTCATTCAGGAGCAAGCTCTGCTTATTCGCGTGAACAATGGATGGCAGTATGTTTCCGTAAGTAAAACATTTCATTTATATTTCTCATATTTTACAATGATAACTTCTTATCGATTGTAGGGTATAATTGTGATACAATTTTTTCCTAAACTGATTCATATAAACATATTTATGAATAATAAAAACATCACCCACTAATATCTTTAAACACCACTTCTTTTATACACAATATAATCTACCAGTTGCAAGAATTGTAAATAAGAGTCATAATCAGTTCAAGCGTAATAATCGCTCGTTTCTTAATCGTTCACATTATTATCTTCTATCCTAAATTATCACCAGTGCATGAATCTGTTAGATTGGTGTGATTTTATTTCATATATATTTTTTTTACTATATACAGTTGATTATGCAAACTAGCGAACATGAAAAATTCTATCCATGGAAAGCAGATTTATAAAAAAGTTTTACGAAATATGTTGAATTTCATTAAAATTGCTTTATGTAAGTCACTTTTAAACATTTGTGGTGACAAAACAAACAATACCGTCACGTTCTCCATAACGAGAGAATTTAATTACCGACAAAATTAGTTTTACGCGTATTAACTAATAACTCTTAGTTTCAACGCTGACACGAATAATAAGAACAAACTACTAATTTAATTTAAATCTGTGAATTTGGCGTAAACCGCACGCGACTCGTAATGTATTACAATTTTCGCAATTTCCGCTTCTAACTCAACTGGTTTATGTGGTTTCAATATATAGTTAATTGGAACCGTGGGTTGATAATTGGAATGGCATTTTGTTAACGAGAAAGTGATATAAACTGCTGTTGATTTGTGTTTATGAGTTTCATACGTAATTGTTATGAGTCTGCGCGGTCTTTGTGCTCTAGGAATTAACAGTTAACAAACTCAAATTGTTCAAGTAGGTTTTTATAAAGGCAATTTTGAATAGGCTTTTACATAACCGGAATCAATCAACCGAGAAGAACCGGCAAGAAACACGATATTTCAAATACAATTATGTTACTTACGTGGCTTATTCAAATAACAAAAGCACTCAAGACTAGTTACTGCCTTACTTACTGCCCCGATGCTGAGCAAAAATTTGAAGCTTAAATATAGTGATGCGACTGTTTAAATCGCTCGTTTATCTTAAAGTGTCGTAAAAATTGTTCTTGTCGAATTAATGAAGAACATCTCTTTCGGGTTTTTTTTTGTGACAGCGATGTCAGTGTCAAATTTCTTGTTCGAAGACCTGAGCTGACTATGTTTTACACCTGTAAAATACTATAGATATTTCTAACTGCCGATGAAGTTAGTAAGCCTTCCCATTACCCCAGCGTCATCCGGCAAAGCTGAGCTGAATTTTAAACTCAAGGATTTTTCTTATGATAACGGCTGATCCTTAAAATGAAGTTTCATAAAATGAACGCATCTTTTATGAACCTCTATTCTTATAAAATACACGAGCCATATAGGAGTGCCCTAGTTTGAATATTACCTTGATGGTTAAATATATTACGATAAAAATTTAAATTCACCTCAAAATATAGGCAAGGAATTACATAATATTCTTTATTATAAAAGGATTTATTACATTTGATATATTTCTTTATAATCACCCTGGCTGCAGTGGTTTCTCTGGGGTACACTTTTGGGCAAGCCCAAAAAATAGAAAATCGTCCTATCCACTTAACTTTAAGCAACTCGTCATTCTTTAATGTATTTTATTACCTAATTAGTCTTAAATTCGAACTTTTTAACTTTACTCCTTAGTAGGACACGCCGGGCTTTGGGGCTTGTATGGTAGTACCACCACTGCCTGTCTTTGCTAATTAGCATATACTACTATACTATTAAACCAGTGTGTTCTTATAATCAATAAAATGAACTTGCGAAATCAGTAGCCATTTAATTCACCTATATTAAATATTTAAGATATGACTAGATTCGATTTTTTAAATGACCTAGTTTCACAACAGTAGCTTCTGTGAAACTTTTCTCCGAAGAATCGACTGATTAATGGCGTCTTTAGCGGTGCAAATCATGACTGTTATACTATATTTGGTTATTGTAAAATCATGTTTTAAGATGTTTTATGTACCATGATCATCGAATAACATGTTTTAATTAAACAAGTATTTAAAAAATGTACTGTACTTGTCACATTTGATATATATTTAATTAAATGAAATACGTTGAAAAGTAGATAAAATGTATTGACATAATATCAAGGGTTTTCAGATGAAATATCTATAAGGATTCGTACAATATTAATGAGCAACAGTTTTTAACATCAAACAGATTTGTTATCACTTTACGAATAGTCTCGTCACGTGTTTCTTAGTTGACATATTTTGTTGAAACTAAACGCATGTTCTGAAATCATTGTTATTTAACACTGTTTTCTATTTCTATTGAAGTAGGTAGAAAATGCAGTGTATACAATCAAAATTAAAAAACTTTTCTACAAACAGTACTTCAGTACCATACCAGTTTATATATGTTATATTAGTCTAGAGGAAAAACGTCTTAACGGCCTCAATACGTTCGTTAAAGAAATCCTTAGATCTCACCGTTACGTAACGTGAAGTCACTTGAGAATTAACAAAGGTTTTTCTTACAATAAATCCATATCGAAATAATCCCTGAGGAGATTATAGCTTTTTGCAACATTTGCTATTATAGAGTTTTACCTCTGCGTACCCTATTTATTTATAAATTACTAGTTGATCCCGGCAAACGTCGTTTTGCCAAAAAAAATATAAAAAAATGTCTCCGTGCCGATTCTCAGACCTATTCTATATGCTCAGAAAATTTCAGGAGAATCGGTCAACCCGTTTCGGAGGAGTAAGGGAACGAAAACTGTGACACGAGAATTTTATATATGAGATTACTTAAGAAACGATCAGTATAGTGGCTATATAAATGTAAAATTCAAAAAAAAAAATTGTTTATTTTTAACTATCAATAATTTAAAGATACAGAATAATCCATATCCTACAGTTAATAATTAAATTTTTCACTCATCAAAAATGAAAATATATAACTCATACGGAATACCCAAAACCCAGTGAATATTTTATGTACCTACAAAAGTTAATATCGTAAATGTGATTACATTTCGATTTTCATTCAAACAGATGGGGTCCCTCTTGGCTGTACACAACTCACCTGGCAACGGGCCCACTCGAACGCCGCTACAGAATATTCTAGAAACGTCTAGTTTAGTGCATCACAAGAATCCCGTGGGAGAAGGCCCAGTGGTATGTAATTTGAAAGTGGAATACATATTGGACTTTTTTAAGGCTTACCTTTAACATTACAAGTTTGTTACTTACTTTTCAGATAAAATATTTATTATCATTCCAACATCCTTTATACATTTAATCATTTAAAACATACATACATACATCAATCTATGTTAGTATGAACATTTCACATATTTTAGTCATTTCACGTGGTAAAAGATATTCAAAGTTAATATAAAGACCTATGTACGTATTTATAGTAAAGTAAAATAAAGTATATAGTTTGTGGGTTGTCTGGAAGAGATCGCTTATTAGCGATAAGGCCGTTGCTCTTATATGTACTAACATCTGTTAACGTCATTTGCTTGTAGTGTTTAAGTGCAATAAAGTGTAAAATAAATAAGTATATTTATTGCTGTTAAGTTAGTTTTTGACTATATCAGCCTATAGACATGGAGACACTATGTCTCCATTTAAATAAAAATCTACTTGTTTTTGGAGATATTTTATACATACGTATAAAATTCAACTTCAATCTGTAGATTGCCCGGATCGCTTATTAGCGATAAGTCCGCCCGTTATACGGACTGACATCTATTAACATTATCTCCTTCTGCTGTTTTAGTGCAACTAAGTGTGAATAAAATAAATATACTGTGTTTATTTTGTTTGCGTAGCTTCGTCTAGCTGCTTTGAATGAACCTCATACGGGTGACATGCACGGAGTAAGCAGTACCAATTACGAGTGCCACAGACAAGCACAGAGGGCCGGCCTCGATGGCACTTTCCGTGCTTTCATCTCTTCAAGGTAAAACCGACAGTATCCCGTTGACTTTAAGTGTAAATTACATGAACAACATTCGCCGACAGATAGCAAACAGAGTCGAAGATTTAATGAATGTGGAATCCGTCCTTGAGCGCCGATACATATTCATTAGTTGAGGCTTTATGCGGTCCTGTTCTTTTACTTTTATCACACCGTTTTATTTATAATTTATGATAATCTGTGCAAAAATTCATAACGCAGTTATGGGAAATTGTTCCCATTTTTAATATGCAAATTAAATAATCGTTAATTATTCATTTTTTTAAATGTAATTACTGGTCTTTGTTTGTTTTATAATTTTGAGCAAAATATTATCCCTTTTTGTATTATCATTATTATTAATGCCGCCTGCTCGTTTACCGACTCTTAAAAAAAAAGCTAACAGAGGCAAGTATCAGCCACAACGCATTATGAACCAATACGAACTAGAGCCCGTCAAGAAAAAAACCGTACCACTCAATAAAAGGCCGGCAACGCACTCCCAGCCACGTGAGTGTCTATAGGCGGTGACTTCATCTTTATGGTGTGCCTCCCGCTCGTTTGCCCCCTTGTCTTTTAATAAAAAGAAATGAATAGAGAATTACAAACATATGTAATAATTGAATAATATTTATCTGTTTTAGGGTCCAAAATATAGATTCTATAGTAAGTTGGGTTGATCGTGAGATACCCGTGGTGAATATTCGTGGTGATGTGCTTTTCAACTCATGGGGAGAAATGTTTGACGGATCGGGTGCGTTATTCGCACACGCACCAAGAATATATAGCTTCAGTGGGAAAAATGTATTGACTGATCCTGGCTGGTAAGTGGACGAAGAACATTATTGTAATCAATTTCAGTGTAAATTCCATGTAACAACACTTTATTTAACGACAAACATTTTAAGCGTCGAATTGTCTTTGGTTGGTTTAGCTTGTGTTCTAATTCAAATTGTAACGATACTAACGCAATAAAATTCTAAGTCCCTTCAGTGTGATAAAGTTTACTTTATTTAGTTATATACAACATACTCTAATCTATCTAAAAACACTTCTCTATGACCATAAAGGACGCTCAGATTATCAACAAACAAGTTACAATAGTTTGAATTAATTTTGATGTATCTCGAACTTCAGACGGGGCGGGGGAGATATTTACAAGATCTCTCAATATAATCTATATCTATACTAATAATAAGACAGTAAAAATCGAAAAACTGTACATTAAATATTTTTCCAAAAAACTGAAAGGAGGCAATTAAAGAAGAGTCATAGAAACCAAAAAACCAATTTTTGGAATTCTTGTCTGTCTGTCTGTCTGTCTGTCTGTCTGTCTGTCTGTCTGTCTGTCTGTCTGGTACTTTATAACTTGAAAACTACTGAACGGATTTGAACGCGGTTTTCACAGTTGGATTATATATAATTAGGAGCGTTGTCAAAAGTTTATTTTGTCAAAATCGGTTAAGAGAAAAAGAAGTTATGGTCAATTGAAAATTTACTTCAACCACTGCTTCAAAATTTTTAAACACTTATATTGATTGATTAGTTATATATTGTTAAATATGTTCTAATATAAGTTAATCTTAATATTAAAACTTATGAGAGGTAACAAAAATAACAAATAACGCAGTGCGCGCGGGCGCGGTTGAAGTGTTGAACAATGTGCTCGATAGATGGCGTTGATAAAATTCGTCATCAACCTAGATTTATTTTATTTTTTTATTTCTTAAACCTATACAGTTTATCAAAAACAGTTTACACAATAAAAATAGATTGAAAATAAAGCCAAAATGAGGTTAAAATATAGAATCGGAAATATAATCTAAGATCAGGAAAAAGAATAACAAAAAAAAACACGAACAGAAAAAAAAAAAAAATATATATATACACATGAACAAGTGGAACTATGTGAAGTACGAGCATTTTAGTGTGTGTGTGTGTATCAGTGTGTGCAATAGTGTTGCTGTGCGAGTGAGTGTGCGAGGTTGAGTCTTACTTTTTTTTTAAAGAACTTCTACTTAGGCCGAATATATCCATCGCGGTATTAAGATGCTCCATTGTGTAATGACTACCATGCACTTCAAACTTTCATTAACGTTTTACCCTATGATTATTTTGAGTGAACACTACCTATACCAACAAGTAAAAGGAAACGAGTGAAAAGACGTTTGTCCGCTCCCATTTTTCCATCTACATCCTTAACGTTAATGAGGTTTACCTTTTATTATTTGGCCAAGCTAATAAGTAATAACCTCACAAGTACGTATTTCGTACTCAAAACTTCCTAAGAATTTTCTTTCAACTCTTAACCGCTGAGGAGTTTTACCTTCCATCATCAGCTCATCCACATAAGAAGATGACTATCAGAATATAAAATTGTCAGAATAGTAATTGCCTGTACGTTAATTTGAAAGTTGCCCTCGATTTCCCTGAATCATCCGATCCTGTAAAGCTACATCATCCCTGAGTAACACAGGCTATATATAATTCCAATTGTAACAAGATTTTAGCCCGTGAAAGAAAGCCCTGTCGAGATCATTAAAAAACGCCTACTTAACCAAATTACACGTGGGCGAAGCCGCGGGCGGAAAGCTAGTATAATAATAAGGCTGTTAATTGGATTATATATATTTTTAGTCAATACTTTTTATAGTTGGTGTTATAAATAAAACCAAATATTGTTGAAGTAATTGCATTTTACATTCTCGAAGTACACTCTATTGTAACGTCACTCGATTAAATGACAAACTCTCTGAAGCGTCGAAAGTAATTGGCTTTGGTTGGTTTAGCTTGTACTCCATACAATGATTTTGCTTCGCGCCATTTAACGATCACTCTCTATAACGCCATAAAATACACAGTACAGTCCATTCAGGGTTTGTAACAATAGGTTATTGTGAACATTTAAACCGTGTTTAAGCGTCTTTTAACATAACATACACTTTGTAACAGCGTAATCTAATTTATCGAATCGCATTACGGCCACTCCATGACCAGTCCATATGCGTGATATTCATCCATTTTATGTTTAAAAACATATGAAATGGCTTCTGTAATTTATATTATATCATCATCCGCTCCAAAGGATGTTTGACGTGAAAGCGAAGGTGTTTTGTAATTAATTCTCTGTTAGGGATTAAGGTTGACTGACGTTACTATTAATTTAACGTTGAGCGGAAGTCGTAATAGAAAATTAACTAATATGAATATAATGCTTAAACGTATTTCATACTAACAATTTGTTTGTACGCATCTTACAGGGAAAAATCTAGCTAACATTAGCGGTATCTATTTTTAGTATTGCTTTAAGCTTATATTTTTTCTTATTTTGCAGTCGTAAGGCATACATATCTTATGTATAAAATTTCAAAAATTTCTTTGTCACAGTGTTAGTTAACGCACTCCTCCGAAACGGCTAGACCGATTTTTATCAAGTTTTATACGCGTATAAGAATGGTCCAATACAAACATCTATTTTTCATACCCCTAAATGATAAGGATTGTTACCTCTAAATTTTTTTTCATATTTATGACGAAATTTTTTGTTATTATTTTTTTAAAATATGCTATTAAAAATACATACAACCCTAATTTTTTATCGTTTTTACCACCAACCCCTATTTTTTTGGCCATTCTAGTATTTCCATCATTTCTCATCCCGCTCGATAACTGATCAATCGTCATTTAATTAGTTATCCCCGCCAGCTATTTTTTTTCTACACTAGAGATAATTTGTATTCAACTAGTATTTCTATATAATTTTCGTGTTATATAACTACACAATATATAAACAATCAATTCTAGATCAACTGTAAAAGTGATCACAATAGAACTACAGGTATTTCTTATAACTGATTTTTTGTCCCATAAAAACAGTATTGAACGATGGTGCAATCTATACTAACTATTTTATAAATGCATACTAACGATTTTTCGTTACATTCTGTAGAACTAAACCGACCAAAATCCTTGCGTATTATTATTCATGAAGGTGAATTTCGCTTACAATTTTATGATGACCCAATTTTGGAAGGTAAACATTGTAGCTGTATAATTTAGACTTTGATTATATGTTAGGGTATAAGTTATTTTTAGTACGTTAATGTGTATATATATGATTTGAAATATACGCGATTTTATTCTTTTGAAATTGAATCAAGGTGCATTTGTATTGATTTTTTCAGACGTCAATTCGGACCAATAATGTCTTTAAGCAATAAAGTAAATTAATAGAAAGAATGTAAAGAACACACACACACTGAGCACACACTTAACACACATTTTTTAGTACACGGTTAGCAGTTTACTCAAAGTGGCTGTCTCCTCCGCTTCTACTGCCTCCAGCCAGCAAGCCTTCAGTTTCATAAAAAAAACATTTAATTGTTGGGAGTTTTATTATATTATGGAACAACGTTCGTCTCTATTTAATATAGATATATTACATAGCGTATAGTGAACATATGTAATCTATTTTTATTACGTGCGTAATTAGCTGTAAGATGAATTTTGGATATATTTTTTCATTTATATTTCTTCAAATAATTTTAATACTATATTTTTGATATACATAACTAAGATGATTTAAATGTATTGAAATGTGTTTGTATAATACAGGACACAAAAAGCAGTATGGCACGGTGCAAGCCCAAACGGTGAGCCAGCAATGGATGCCTACTGTGACGCGTGGCACAGTAGTAACCCAGAGAAATTCGGCCTTGCCTCCTCACTGCGCTCCAATAAATTGCTAGATCAAGAGACGTGAGCATTACATTTATATCGATTTTCACTTGAAGAAAAGTATTTTCATTTGTGAACTAGTTTCCGATGTGACATACAATTTAATACATTTTTCTTTCCAATTTATGAAATTTAATTATATTATATACCTTGTAATAATTCATGACCACAGGTTAACAAACTGCCTGTTACATTACACATATGAAAACTTAAATAATGTTAATTTATGTTTATTATTCACAGATATTCGTGTAGTTCACGTCTCATCGTTTTATGCATTGAAGCAACGCCTGTTGACACGGCAAGGAGAAAAAAACGATCTACGTATGTAATGTCTAATTAGCTATCACATTTTTTTACAGTTCATTTTAGCCGCACTTTACAAACGAAATGCATTCTCTTTAAACTATCTAATCAAGTAATCTGTGAAGCACAAAAAAACTTCCATAAAATTTATTATATTATAATACAACAAAGCTTAAAAATATTCAATTTTAATAATTATCTTATTATTTTCCGGAAAATCGCTTTTCAGTGGTCACCTTTTTACGTTTAATGCCTAATTGTTGTATTCAGTGATTTGTTTTAATTTAAAGTGGATTGATTATAAAGAATGCTACAAAGTATGTCTTGTCTTAATAAACGTCTTTATTATGGGGAAACCTATTTATTAATATACAAACAGAAATTTGTTTCGTAACAAGTTTGTTACGTAAGCGATATACGTTACTTCCGGTTCACCATTAGCATAATTCATTTTCATGCAAAATAATGAAATTCTTTCCCTCTGACAGGTATCGCACAGACAAATTGCATTTTCTGAAAGACATCGAACAACGGAACGAAACTAGAGATATATAGATGTTGTATTTTATAACATTGTTGTGCTTATAGAAAGATGGGCTTAAAACCTCTTTGCTGTTTTTACTCTGTTATTTATGAATTTATTTCCCTTTAACATCTCACAGTTGTTAATGTTTCACTTAATTTGATAAAGAAAATCTAATCGAAGACATAAATTTTAGTAGCTTATTATTATATATATTTTATATTTTATTATTAATTAAAACACTTTTAGTTATATTTCTTTTTCTAAGTCATTTAGTATATTAATGAATACGAAAATAAAAATAGTGTTTGACCCATATTTTTCATGAGACGAATATACGAAATTACAGGTTCGATTTACTTATTTTCACAAATGTGTAAAACGAATTCCTTTACTTTTAAGTAATAATATTTAATATGACTGTTCCAGACAAACCTGTTATTTTGTGTTAACAGAAAAATCACAAAAAATAAAATAAATAAAGCAGTACTATGGTGCGATCAGTTGCTTTTAGTTTTAAAATTTTAGAACACTTACTATAATCACAGCAATGAACACGAAGACTGTAAATATTTTATATTGTAGGAGTATCAGCAAATCCGGTGGAGCATATCGACAATACGAATCGCTCTTATTTTCTTAACACGGCCTCCGACTACAGAATAATAATTTATTTCCGCTGTAAAAATGCTTATTTGATGTAAGCTAATAGAACTATATAGATCTCAGATAATAGATATTTTTTTTATTAACGTTCCCTGAATACTAGATTTGAATTTCAGCCCGGTACATTTGTTCTACTTGCAGCGTAGAACGTTGCATTCTTGTATATTCATCATTCCATAGCTAACTCATTAAAAGTGAAGTAAACATAAAATATTAAATATATGACAATTAAATTCAAAGAGATGTTAAAATAAATCTTAAATTATACAAGAATTATGTTAAATAAACTATTCTGTGTGACACTTCGCCTCCGATACCAAACAGGTACTTACAATGGTAACATTGTAATCGTTCATGCGCTGTGCGTTAAATGTATATGTAAAAACAAAAAAGTTTCAACTAGCCTCAAAAATATCTCACTTCCTTCACACTCATAATATTTTTCCTACAAAGCAACCTCATCTATCTCGTTAGAAAATCATTTTTAAAAAACCATTGCAATGAAGTTATAAGACTAACTAATTACAAGTAGCATTTGCGCTGGAACTTTGAAAGTTATAGCTCAAGATTTCGTAACTTTAAGGTTTTGTCTCAGCGGACTCGTGTAGTTGACTACAAAATGAATGTTCCTAATGTATCAAACGATTTATTTGAACGCTTTTGAACTTTTCACTTAATTGTTTTATATTCCCCACCTGTATTAATAAGATATTTTATACACAACAGGTTGCATCACAAGTTAGATGGGATTACAATTGCTAAATCTTCAATTCAATAGCCATTTAGAATTTCTCTAGAACCCAGAGCTTGATCGCAAAAACTAAACATTGAGTAATACCAAACCTTGTTGATTGCTGGTATTGCTTTCATACAATACATAATACAAGGCCAACACCCATCTCAGACTCTACTACTTATAAAACCACCAGCAATTTATATCATCGTTTGGTTATAATCGTATTTAGTTATAAAATAGTATAAATAGTCAATTTAAAAAGTAAATGAATTGCAAATGAAAGCTAAAGTCAATAAAACAAATTGTATGTATCATGTAAATACGACAAAATAGCTGACGCAATGTAAATCTGTAGTGGGAGGCCAGTTATCCCATTTATAATAAATTCATTGTAAAAAGGCCGCTTTCACATTCGAGGTGTCCTTGTAAGCAATCGCGGCTATCATTATAATAATTCCATATCATTATTTAATTAATGATACAATTTTAATGCGTTGTGGTAATTGTGATTGTTTACATTGTAATTAGGTAATGATGAGTTGTGTTGTGCGATTTGAAGAGATTGAACATTTTTCGAATCGTCTAAATATATATTGTAAATATTTGCATTTGTTCTATATTATATATGATTTATAAATTATAATCTAAGAAAATTGTTATTAATATAAAGATAATATTACGGTGTTGTTTATATTTTAATATTTATGTTTAATTGCTTTTCTGCGACTAGGTTAACTCTGTTGAACGATAGACGTATTTCATTATGTATTTGTTTTTGAAATAAAATATCTTATTAACTAATTGTTTTATTATACTTGACTTACAATCTTATTTTAAAATATATAGTTATATATAGTAATATATAGTTACTACTATTTTACACTAAATACTGATTCGTTCAGTCCAATTATATTCTACGACTGCTTAGCTGTGTATATAGGAAAAAGTATAGACTATAAAAATCGCACGGCTATCAGAAACTGGTAATCTCCTTTGGGTAACTCCTATACCAAATATCCGTTGAATTAATATTTCAATTTATAGTCTAATGACTTTTCAATTGAAAAGTAATGAAACTTTAATTAAGTGTTATTTATTCACGTTTTTTCTGTATCAGAATTCTGTACTATTACGTTTCGTATAAAAAGTAAATATAATACAGATTTAATATAATTGTATATTTCTATATTCCATGCAAAATGGTGGGATGATTACGACTCTTTACAACCGTTATGTAGATCATTCTATTCTTTAAAAGAGTCGCGGATAGATTATTTAGAGTTCGTCTTGTCCGGTCTACTTCCTTGATTTGTAAATGTAGAGTCAATTTTTATTCAATTATTCGATTTTATATCGAAAATTAATAATATTATTAATTGAATTTTTACTATGAATATATCTGATCTAATCTTGACGAGATACAAAATTAAATAAGCCAAGACTTATTATCAAATTCAATATCCAGATGTATAAATAAAACAAATTGAGAAGAAACCGGTTTTTGATTAATTATATTAATTTGATTTTGTCTATAAAATCATTATCTATATCCAATTTCGCTTGCACGAAGTATTTAAAAAAAAATAATTCCTTAAATTCTTATAATAGGGTTTTGCAAAAACATTATAAAAAATCCCCATACCATTTTTCCTCTTTTAAATTATTCAAAGTGACGAATAATTGTAATTTAACAAGGGGCTGAGATAAAAGATAAAAAAAATTGCGGAAAGTTTTTACAACATATTTACCATTTAAAAGGGTGAACAATCAGAATAAGGCATTCATTAGCCGCACCCATCAGAATAATTATAAAGGGCTTGATGTGAATTAATTTGCCTGAATTCAGTTCCGAGATATGTTTTAGATTTCCTTTGATTCGAAATATCCTTCACGTTCATTTGGCTTAGCTTGTATTAATTTTATACTAAAACAAATTGATATAAATAATATAGATTTGCTATAAATTAATTAAATATTGGTGGACTAAAAATGAATAAATTAGACTTAGATCACATACATGTCTTGTGCTTGATTTTTTATCGTTGGAGCATACTTCGAAAGATAATTCATATTTATTTTTAATTTATTATTATCGGATTATTATTATTATAATGTCGCAAGTTCAACTTGCGACATCGGGCTTAAAACAGTGCTCTGGATTAACGTTAGTAAAATACCAATGTGCCAAGAGCGATCCCTTGAATAACTAAGCAATGAATAAGTCCAATCTGAGATTTTGTTTATGGAGCAGGAGGCAAATGAGCGAGGTCACTTCGAGTGAAGTGCTAACGGCTGCCCATACAAGGCTTACAAGTGAGTTGCCGCCCTATAAGGGCCTTTTTAAAAAAATTCTGTCATTAGAAATACAACAGGTACATTATGTTACCTGAAAGCGTATATACAAAATGCACGATCCTAGAGAAGTAATATAAAAATAAAGCATTAGTTTCAGATTATATAAACTAATATATTAATCTTCGTTATAAAACGGAGGCGGGACGTAAAGGGAAACGTGCCGGTCGTGAAATTAAAAGGGATTTAGGAAAATTAAAGGTTATTCTGAGAATCCTTCTATCAAATTCATTGCATGCCTTTTATGAAAATATTATGTGGAACGCTTTTGGCAGATAAGAGGATAGTTTAGCGATTTAGACCTGTATTGAATAAAATACATTTTTGACATTAATTTTTGGACTGTTTTTACTCAATCATTGATTATTTCTTTATGAATACATATTAATGTATGTACATTAAATAAAACCTTACATAATATGAAAATTAACCTATGTAAAGGAAAACAGGGGAAATGAAACAGTATATTTGGCCACAAGGACCATTTTAAAACAATTAGAGTGTTAATTTTTTAGTTTTTTTAACTAATCGTAATTGTCAATATATAAATCTGTTGTATATTAATTAAAGTTATCTATTAACTTTTGTCTCTTCATATATATCACAAAAATACTGAATTGAATCAGTATAAAATACGTATTGCGAACGTAACTTACGTTAACGTTGTTACGTAAACGTAACAAAACGGTTAGAACGTAAAGCAATACACGAAAGAATAATTTTCCAGGGGGCAAACGAGCTGAATATATATCCTTTGAAAATATTACACTGTTAAATAACAGATGGTACGGTAAATATATGACCCACACTAAATAATAACTAGGGACTTAATAACTTTAGCAATCGTTAATGATACTTCATACTTAATTTCAAATTAAAAAAATATATTTAACATTTTCGTCTACAGTTTTGTATAAGAATATGTCATTATTAACCC
This sequence comes from Leptophobia aripa, assembly GCA_951799465.1. NCBI lineage: Eukaryota > Metazoa > Arthropoda > Insecta > Lepidoptera > Pieridae > Leptophobia > Leptophobia aripa. Next base: position 5,965,830 of record OX637268.1, on the reverse strand, counting down.
CATAAAATAAACCACCTAAAAGTAATAACCGTTCTTAATTATACGCAGAGCTGAGCTACGCCCATACATTTCATTACTCACATACCGTATATAAATATTGTTCATTAAAATTCCCTTAACCGGTCAATATTTATTCTAGCTAAGCACGTACACGGAGAATTCTTGTAATATACGACCGAATTCTCATTATTCATTTATTTAACACCATTTCAGCAATGCTGGTGACATTTTTTTTGCGAAAAATCTACTTCATTACTCTAATTAGCAAAATATATTTATGTTTATTTTATTTAAGTAGTTTAGTAGTTTCATTTTTATTTAAACGTTTTCACCCCTTTTCGCCCCCTTTTAGTTTAAAAAAAAATTATAATGTCAAACTTATTTAATTGCCTATGTACGTACGTGTTACTGCCAAATTTCAAGTGTATAAGCCCAAGGAATAAAAAAATCATATAAACGCTAAATCCTAAATCCTTTCTTAGTGCTCTCTTACATATCTCAAGGAACCTAAATGCCAAATTTCAGCTTTGTACGACCAGTAGTTTCGGCTGTGCGTTGTCTGTCAGTCACTCAGTAACGGAAAAGTTTTATACATATAGATGGAGTAGCATGGGGTAGCATGGGGTAGCATGGGGTAGCATGGGGTAGCATGGGGTAGCATGGGGTAGCATGTGGTAGCATGGGGTAGCATGGGGTAGCATGGGGTAGCATGGGGTAGCATGGGGTAGCATGGGGTAGCATGGGGTAGCATGGGGTAGCATGGGGTAGCATGGGGTAGCATGGGGTAGCATGGGGTAGCATGGTGTAGCATGGGGTAGCATGGGGTAGCATGGAGTAGCATGGAGTAGCATGGAGTAGCATGGAGTAGCATGGAGTAGCATGGAGTAGCATGGAGTAGCATGGAGTAGCATGGAGTAGCATGGAGTAGCATGGAGTAGCATGGAGTAGCATGGAGTAGCATGGAGTAGCATGGAGTAGCATGGAGTAGCATGGAGTAGCATGGAGTAGCATGGAGTAGCATGGAGTAGCATGGAGTAGCATGGAGTAGCATGGAGTAGCATGGAGTAGCATGGAGTAGCATGGAGTAGCATGGAGTAGCATGGAGTAGCATGGAGTAGCATGGAGTAGCATGGAGTAGCATGGAGTGGCATGGAGTGGCATGGAGTGGCATGGAGTGGCATGGAGTGGCATGGAGTGGCATGGAGTGGCATGGAGTGGCATGGAGTGGCATGGAGTGGCATGGAGTGGCATGGAGTGGCATGGAGTGGCATGGAGTGGCATGGAGTAGCATGGAGTAGCATGGAGTAGCATGGAGTAGCATGGAGTAGCATGGAGTAGCATGGAGTAGCATGGAGTAGCATGGAGTAGCATGGAGTAGCATGGAGTAGCATGGAGTAGCATGGAGTAGCATGGAGTAGCATGGAGTAGCATGGAGTAGCATGGAGTAGCATGGAGTAGCATGGAGTAGCATGGAGTAGCATGGAGTAGCATGGAGTAGCATGGAGTAGCATGGAGTAGCATGGAGTAGCATGGAGTAGCATGGAGTAGCATGGAGTAGCATGGAGTAGCATGGAGTAGCATGGAGTAGCATGGAGTAGCATGGAGTAGCATGGAGTAGCATGGAATACCATGGAATTAAATTGAATTTAATTAATTGAATGATTATAACTGATGTTTGTACTACATGTACTACACAAGAGATAATATGTTTGGCAAAGCAAAGTTTGCCGGTTCAGCTAGTAATTTATGAATAAATATAAATATGAAAATATTTATATTTTCTGTTTATGTTCTAGAAAATGCTGAGGCGATGACTGAATTGGGATAGCTTAACTTACATGATTACGTACAGCATTTACACATCTCATTTTACACGTATCTTTGTAATAAAACTTATTTGTAGCATATTTTTTGAATGTCATACAAATGTTGCCTTATCTTTTCATCTAGGTACTTGAATATGCAATAAATTTAATAAGTGTAATTGAATTGTTTTAAGAAAGGTACTCTTTCATTACGTACTTTAAAGGCTGGCAACGCTCCCAGCTCCCAGCCACGTGAGTGTCTATGGGCGGCGACTTCACCTCAGGTAGGCCTCCTGCTCGTTTGCCCGATCTTCTATATAAAAAAAAATTAAAAAATAGGAGCTTTTGTCTATATTTTCGATTTCGCAAAATTGACGTGGAAACAAAATTTTCATGTTTCCCACAAATTCTCATTAGGTTACATGCATCGTAAAAGCCAAGAACTTAATTAACGCTCACAGTTCTTGCTCAACATTTATTTGGGCATGAATTCGTTTCTCGCAATAAAAATAAACAATGAAAGCCGCCCAGGTGTGTAGACTGTGGGTGTGGCATATAAATTTGTACTGCTTTTAGGATATTGTGATATATACTTTGTTAGTAGAATCTTTAAAACGATTTTTTTGATTTTAAAAAAATTGATTTTTTATGATATTGTTGACTATACGGAGGTGTAAAAAGATCAAACGTCAGATTTAACATAAAAAAATTCTATATTTTCATCGGAGATAGAAAACATATTTATTTGTTTCTAGAGTATTTTTGTATATTTTCTCTGAACTGGTTTCATGTGATGATTGTATTTGATAAAAAGATCAATTTGACAAAAAAAATACTCATTTTTACGGTTGGTAAAATATAAAAATTATATTAATACGGTACATTATATTATTATTACGTCCTGGTGCCTAATGCACCGTTTCAAAGGTGCATGTGTAAAAAAAACATCAAATATTAGGTATAAAAAATAGACATTTTTTTGTTATTTTTATAGAAGATCCTTTGTCAACCATTATATCATAGAAAAAACTTAAAAAGTAATACATTTGACTACGAACATATAGTCTTATACTCGTATGTATCAAATTATTACATCAAGATAACCACAAGAGTATTTAGAACTAATATATTCCTTTAAGAAATTCCTGTACGATGTTTGAACGGAATTATTAACATATTTCACCAATACGATATTACAGATTTCATTAACATACTGAATACTTCGAATATTACTCGCGATGTATTCCCAACACTGCATCGTTCATTACAAGCTGCATTAAATAGGCCGATAACATGAGGAGTTGGAGTTCAAAATATCCAAAAAGATTTTTAAATAATCCATCTATACTACGGCATCTATATATAAAAGATTGTTTATGATTGAAGAACGACGATAATAAATATTGTTTGTCTGCTTGTATTAGTCTGTATTTTTATGGTAGAGGGGCCAAAAAGGTCCTTAAGGAATTAAGTAGGCCGCCTGGTAATTAGTACCGGTGATCCAAGAGCTGGTGCTTTTCTCGCTCGGCCTATAAGCATCGCGATACAGCAAACAATTGTCGCTAGCGTTTAAGTAGTCTGCCACAAGGACCAAACTGTTTGAATTTGTTTTTTGGGTATGGTTTAATTTGTTTATTATTACATATTGTTCAATTTTCTATATTAGATATAAATAAATATATTAAAATATCATATTCATCAATAAAGATCATCAACAAACATGTTACATATTACAAAACACAACAGGCAGCCCTCATTTATCCTGACAGCTCGCGTTAATAACAAAGCTTTACTGAAGAGAAAGCCCATATATATTGTTATACTAATGTAATAAAAATAACAATTAAATAATTTTGAAAGTCCTAAAACTGCATATTCATTATCTGTTATTTTTAGAATAGGGGGAATATACGCTGGGTCGGCTCGTCATGAGATAAAAATGGTTTAATTATTTTTTACTAATATTTAACATAGTCTTGTTAAACTCAACAAAAGGTTAAAATTAATAAATATCGTTTTTGGATGTGTTTCGTTGTAAATATTAGGCTTTATTAAGATAGACTGTCCAATATTTTCAGCATTCGGCTATGCTGACACAAGCAATTCGTTTGGCGACAACATTTTAACCCTTTCATCGTCATGTAATCCAATTTGCGTGGACGCGTGAGGTACAAACTAGTATGCCTCCTCTCGATTTACACACGTCGAACGGGCCATTTGATTTGATTTCAGGTTATAGAGAATTGTTCTGTTGTTTTTTTAGATTAGTTCATTAGTCGGATGGTTTGAATGTGTGTTCTTGCGTGAAATTATTTTGGGGTACATTTGAAGAATTTGCATGGATACATTGTATTGCTAACATACAAGTTAATTTTATTATATGTGTATAGTATAGTATATGTATAGAGTGTTAACGCAGCCATACTGTTCTCACATATTTTGCTGTTCTTTTTTGTGTGCCACAAATGTACGGTGTATTGATTTATATAAAAAATAAAGTCAATATTTATTTCGTTCTTTGCCTTACAATTGGCTTTAAATAAATTTTGTTACTAATGTTTGTATACTAAGAATATAATTTCAGTTTTTTACTCGGGGCTTTAAGATATGATACTATTAACATATTTATTATTTCTACAAAGTCACATATAAAGTCACTAGGCGTTATGTTCTGCATTATTAACAGGTTGTGGGGCGATACAGGAATAAGTAATTTTAAAAAGCTTCTTCTTTACATCATATTGATAAAGTTATTATGTTACTTTAGGATTAGCTATTCTATTTTTTAAATATAATCACACATACTGACCGACAAGTAAATTTTACAATAAAAATAAAAGTAAAATAGGAGTTTTACACGTTTTCAAAGCCAAACCTGAGCCAAACTAATTAGGTTCTATTTTAATAAGTCGACGACGAATTTAGTGCAAAATATGGTCAAGAATTCACTCAAATTTAGTTTTCGGCCTCATGAACCCCTAACGGGAAGTTAACAGGTCTAAATATAAAGCTATAAAAGACTGCTTAGAACGGACACTGAATAATAAAAGCGCAATGTCAGTCTGCCAATCCAGACGTAGAGTGGTATTTGTTGGTGTGATGTTCAATCTCAATGACATAAAAAACAAATACGCCCCAATTCATATAAAAGTCAAGAAAAGCTTTTCCTACTTGACGGTAATTCAAAACAAAATTATCAACATGATAAACTTGTAAACACAAAGCTTCATTACAATATTATAACAAAAACAAGTTGTTCTCAAGTTATCAAAGAACATTAAAGAGTAAGTTTCAGAGGAAAATATATTATCTTTGTATATATTTGGAAAGTTGAAAGAACTTTGTGCGTAGACTGTGTTCCGCTAGACTTATTAAATAGTTCGCGAATACTAAGCCTCTAATAGCCGTGTCACACTGTTTCATTATTTTGCTATTGTAATTTATACATAACACACACATACAAACACATCATTGTTTTGTTTGTTATTGTATATACGTTGCTTAAATTATTTACCTTTATATTGTAAATGAAGTGCGGGGACTCTAAGGACTCAAGAGTAGATACATCCCAGCAGAAAATTAACATTTTTTTCTATCGGATTTTAAATGCATAGAAGAATTTGATAGAATTGATTTTTGTTAGTAAACCGATAATTGAAACAAATTTTAAGATCCTTTGTTAACTTAATGGTAACGTAATAATTTTCTTATTCGATGCAAATTTCTAAATATGGAATCTTATAAGCAATTTTAAAGCAAAGTATAATCCAAGAATGTAATCCGTCCAAATTGTTTTTCAACACGCAAGCCATATAAGAATTAAATTATAGAAGAAAACTTTTATTTACTTAACATTTCGAATTTCGTTTTTATTATTTTATTATTAGTACTTTTTCTAGTGTATTGTTTGGTCAGATTGCAAATCGGAATAAATACAAAATTTGATATTTTCCACTACCTTCGAAGTATGGGTCAAATAGCTACCAAGCTATCTCTTAATAGCGGTAAGAAGAACTTTTGCAGTTATAAAAATCTATTTGCAATATTTTATGGTCAAAATTTAGTATATAAAATAAAAATTACTAAGAATATACCTTCGTGACAAATAGTTATAAAAAAAACAAGTCGTGATATTTGAATTTACTACTTCCTTGTCTTTTTTTAGAATACACAGTACTTTTACGTTTCAAATTTAGATTCTAATTTAATCATAAGTTTACCATTTAACATTTTTATATATATTTTTACTGCATTTTTAATAGGGTACCTACCTATATACTTCAATGAGAATTTATCGCTCTCTGCCCTTAAAATATTAAATTTTTCGTTCTTTTAAGTTTTGTGTTTACACTGTTAAGGCTCACTTGCCTACTTGCATGCAAATTGGATAGTAGGGTAACAAAACATAATCATAAGCAGTACTATACCCTTTTTGTTAGGAAAATACTCTTGAGACTATCAACACTACTTGGGGCTGACATATTATTAAGTATAACCATAAATTATAGATTTAAATTTACAATTTAAAAACTTATTACACGCTTTTTAACACATTTGCTTTTATTTGATTTCTTTGACAATTGATGACATATTTAGACCAAAATCGAAGATTGCTTTTTCCAAAAGCTATTTTGCTTACTCTAATAAATAAAACTATGGCTTGTATAAGGTAGTGACAAGAAAGCTTATTGGTATTTGTCAATATAAGTGCCGGCTTTTGAAATTTTTATTCCGTCCCATAGACAAATATTAACAAAAAGCATGGCCGTATATATAAAGGCAAGTCGTGTGAATCTTGTACGAACCTTACTTCGCTACATGTCTTGGTTTTGTCACGGGAATTGTCGGACTTGTCACAAAGTCAGCAAAAACTAGGAACAAAAAGCAGCTTGCTCGGCAATTTATATTATTTCTCTACGACTGTATTGTATAAAAGTTTATGATAAAGGCAAGTATTCATATACATTTAATATAAATATAATCTAGAGAAAATTAAACAGTATACTACTACTAAACCTTTGCCACTTAGCCCAAACATTTGAAAATGATTTCCTTTTTTTAGGATTATATTATAATATCGTTATTATATATATATATATATATAGATGCCATGCTACTCCATGCTACTCCACGCTACTCCACGCTACTCCACGCTACTCCACGCTACTCTACGCTACTCCACGCTACTCCATGCATTCCATGCATTCCATGCCATTCCATGCCATTCCATTCCATTTCATACTACTCCATGCTACTCGATGCTACTCGATGCTACTCCACGCTACTTCACGCTACTCCATGCATTCCATGCCATTCCATGCAATTCAATGCAATTGCATACTACTCCATACTACTCCATGCTACTCCATGCTACTCGATGCTACTCCACGCTACTCCACGCTACTACACGCTAATCCATGCATTCCATGCCATTCCATGCAATTCCATACTACTCCATACTACTCCATACTACTCCACGCTACTCGATGCTACTCCATACTACTCCACGCTACTCCATGCATTCCATGCCATTCCATGCCATTCCATGCCATTCCATGCCATTCCATGCAATTCCATACTACTCCATACTACTCCATACTACTCCATGCTACTCGATGCTACTCCATACTACTCCACGCTACTCCATGCATTACATGCATTCCATGCCATTCCATGCCGTTCCATGCCATTCCATGCAATTCAATGCAATTCCATACTACTCCATGCTACTCCATACTACTCCATGCTACTCCACGCTACTCCATGCATTCCATGCATTCCATGCCATTCCATGCCATTCCATGCCATTCCATGCCATTCCATGCCATTCCATGCCATTCCATGCAATTCCATGCCATTCCATGCAATTCCATGCAATTCCATGCAATTCCAAGCAATTCCATGCAATTCAATGCAATTCCATACTACTCCATACTACTCCACGCTACTCCATGCATTCCATGCATTCCATGCCATTCCATGCCATTCCATGCCATTCCATGCCATTCCATGCCATTCCATGCCATTCCATGCCATTCCATGCCATTCCATGCCATTCCATGCCATTCCATGCCATTCCATGCCATTCCATGCCATTCCATGCCATTCCATGCCATTCCATGCCATTCCATGCCATTCCATGCCATTCCATGCCATTCCATGCCATTCCATGCCATTCCATGCCATTCCATGCCATTCCATGCCATTCCATGCCATTCCATGCCATTCCATGCCATTCCATGCCATTCCATGCCATTCCATGCCATTCCATGCAATTCCATACTACTCCATACTACTCCATACTACTCCATGCTACTCCATGCTACTCCATGCTACTCCATACTACTCCATGCTACTCCACGCTACTCCACGCTACTCCATGCATTCCATGCATTCCATGCCATTCCATGCCATTCCATGCAATTCCATGCAATTCCATGCAATTCCAAGCAATTCCATGCCATTCCATGCCATTCCATGCCATTCCATGCCATTCCATGCCATTCCATGCAATTCCATACTACTCCATACTACTCCATACTACTCCATGCTACTCCATGCTACTCCATGCTACTCCATACTACTCCATGCTACTCCACGCTACTCCACGCTACTCCATGCATTCCATGCATTCCATGCCATTCCATGCAATTCCATACTACTCCATGCTACTCCATACTACTCCATGCTACTCCACGCTACTCCATGCATTCCATGCATTCCATGCCATTCCATGCCATTCCATGCAATTCTATGCAATTCCATACTACTCCATACTACTCCATACTACTCCATGCTACTCCATGCTACTCGATGCTACTCCACGCTACTCCACGCTACTCCATACTACTCCATGCTACTCGATGCTACTCCATACTACTCCACGCTACTCCATGCATTCCATGCCATTCCATGCCATTCCATGCCATTCCATACTACTCCATACTACTCCATGCTACTCGATGCTACTCCATACTACTCCACGCTACTCCATGCATTCCATGCCATTCCATGCCATTCCATGCCATTCCATGCAATTCCATACTACTCCATGCTACTCCATACTACTCCATGCTACTCCACGCTACTCCATGCATTCCATGCATTCCATGCCATTCCATGCCATTCCATGCAATTCCATGCAATTCCATACTACTCCATACTACTCCATACTACTCCATACTACTCCATGCTACTCGATGCTACTCCACGCTACTCCATGCATTCCATGCATTCCATGCCATTCCATGCCATTCCATGCAATTCCATGCAATTCCATGCATTCCATGCAATTCCATGCCATTCCATGCAATTCCATGCAATTCCAAGCAATTCCATGCAATTCCATGCCATTCCATGCCATTCCATGCAATTCCATACTACTCCATACTACTCCATACTACTCCATACTACTCCATACTACTCCATGCTACTCCACGCTACTCCATGCATTCCATGCATTCCATGCCATTCCATGCCATTCCATGCAATTCCATGCCATTCCATGCCATTCCATGCAATTCCATGCAATTCCAAGCAATTCCATGCAATTCCATGCCATTCCATGCCATTCCATGCAATTCCATACTACTCCATACTACTCCATACTACTCCATACTACTCCATACTACTCCATACTACTCCATGCTACTCCATGCTACTCGATGCTACTCCATGCTACTGGATGCTACTCCATACTACTCCACGCTACTCCACGCTACTCCATGCATTCCATGCCATTCCATGCCATTCCATACTACTCCATACTACTCCATACTACTCCATACTACTCCATGCTACTCCATGCTACTCCATGCTACTCCATACTACTCCATGCTACTCCACGCTACTCCACGCTACTCCATGCATTCCATGCATTCCATGCCATTCCATGCCATTCCATGCAATTCCATGCAATTCCATGCAATTCCAAGCAATTCCATGCAATTCCAAGCAATTCCATGCAATTCAATGCAATTCCATACTACTCTATACTACTTCATGCTACTCGATGCTACTCCATGCTACTCCATACTACTCCACGCTACTCCATGCCATTCCATGCAATTCCATGCAATTCCATGCAATTCCAAGCAATTCCATGCAATTCCAAGCAATTCCATGCAATTCAATGCAATTCCATACTACTCTATACTACTTCATGCTACTCGATGCTACTCCATGCTACTCCATACTACTCCACGCTACTCCATGCATTCCATGCCATTCCATGCCATTCCATGCCGTTCCATGCAATTCCATGCAATTACATGCAATTCCATGCCATTCCATGCAATTCCATACTACTCCATACTACTCCATACTACTCCATGCTACTCCACGCTACTCCACGCTACTCCACGCTTCTCCACGCTACTCCACGCTACTCCACGCTACTCCACGCTACTCCATGCATTCCATGCATTCCATGCCATTCCATGCCATTCCATTCCATTTCATACTACTCCATGCTACTCGATGCTACTCGATGCTACTCGATGCTACTCCACGCTACTTCACGCTACTCCATGCATTCCATGCCATTCCACGCAATTCAATGCAATTCCATACTACTCCATGCTACTCCATACTACTCCATGCTACTCCACGCTACTCCATGCATTCCATGCATTCCATGCCATTCCATGCCATTCCATGCCATTCCATGCCATTCCATGCAATTCCATGCCATTCCATGCAATTCCATGCCATTCCATGCCATTCCATGCCATTCCATGCCATTCCATGCAATTCCATGCCATTCCATGCCATTCCATGCCATTCCATGCCATTCCATGCCATTCCATGCCATTCCATGCCATTCCATGCCATTCCATACTACTCCATACTACTCCATACTACTCCATGCTACTCCATGCTACTCCATGCTACTCCATACTACTCCATGCTACTCCACGCTACTCCACGCTACTCCATGCATTCCATGCATTCCATGCAATTCAATGCAATTCCATGCAATTCCAAGCAATTCCATGCAATTCCATGCAATTCAATGCAATTCCATACTACTCTATACTACTTCATGCTACTCCATGCTACTCGATGCTACTCCACGCTACTCCATGCATTACATGCATTCCATGCCATTCCATGCCATTCCATGCCGTTCCATGCAATTCCATGCAATTACATGCAATTCCATACTACTCCATACTACTCCATACTACTCCATGCTACTCGATGCTACTCCATACTACTCCACGCTACTCCATGCATTACATGCATTCCATGCCATTCCATGCCGTTCCATGCAATTCCATGCAATTACATGCAATTCCATACTACTCCATACTACTCCATACTACTCCATGCTACTCCATGCTACTCGATGCTACTCCACGCTACTCCACGCTACTACACGCTAATCCATGCATTCCATGCCATTCCATGCAATTCCATACTACTCCATACTACTCTATACTACTCCATACTACTCCATGCTACTCGATGCTACTCCATACTACTCCACGCTACTCCATGCATTCCATGCCATTCCATGCCATTCCATGCCATTCCATGCAATTGCATACTACTCCATACTACTCCATGCTACTCCATGCTACTCGATGCTACTCGATGCTACTCCATACTACTCAACGCTACTCCATGCATTCCATGCATTCCATGCCATTCCATGCCATTCCATGCCATTCCATGCCATTCCATGCCATTCCATGCAATTCCATACTACTCCATACTTCTCCATACTACTCCATGCTACTCGATGCTACTCCATACTACTCCACGCTACTCCACGCTACTCCACGCTACTCCACGCTATTCCACGCTATTCCACGCTATTCCACGCTACTCCACGCTACTCCACGCTACTCCACGCTACTCCACGCTACTCCACGCTACTCCACGCTACTCCACGCTACTCCATGCCATTCCATGCAATTCCATGCAATTCCATACTACTCCACGCTACTCCACGCTACTCCATGCATTCCATGCATTCCATGCCATTCCATGCCATTCCATACCATTCCATACTACTCCATACTACTCCATACTACTCCATGCTACTCCATGCTACTCCATGCTACTCCATGCTACTCCATACTACTCCATGCTACTCCACGCTACTCCACGCTACTCCATGCATTCCATGCATTCCATGCATTCCATGCATTCCATGCCATTCCATGCCATTCCATGCAATTCCATGCAATTCCATGCAATTCCATGCAATTCCAAGCAATTCCATGCAATTCCATGCAATTCAATGCAATTCCATACTACTCTATACTACTTCATGCTACTCCATGCTACTCGATGCTACTCCACGCTACTCCATGCATTACATGCATTCCATGCCATTCCATGCCGTTCCATGCCGTTCCATGCCATTCCATGCAATTCAATGCAATTCCATACTACTCCATGCTACTCCATACTACTCCATGCTACTCCACGCTACTCCATGCATTCCATGCATTCCATGCCATTCCATGCCATTCCATGCAATTCCATGCCATTCCATGCAATTCCATGCAATTCCAAGCAATTCCATGCAATTCCATGCCATTCCATGCCATTCCATGCAATTCCATACTACTCCATACTTCTCCATACTACTCCATGCTACTCGATGCTACTCCATACTACTTCACGCTACTCCATACTACTTTATGCTACTCCACGCTACTCCATGCCATTCCATGCAATTCCATGCAATTCCATGCTACTCCATGCTACTCCATGCTACTCCATGCCACTCCATGCTACTCCATGCTACGCCATGCAATTCCATGGAATTCCATGCATACTACTCCACGCTACTCCACGCTACTCCACGCTACTCCACGCTATTCCACGCTATTCCACGCTATTCCACGCTACTCCACGCTACTCCACGCTACTCCACGCTACTCCACGCTACTCCACGCTACTCCACGCTACTCCACGCTACTCCACGCTACTCCACGCTACTCCACGCTACTCCATGCCATTCCATGCAATTCCATGCAATTCCATGCTACTCCATGCTACTCCATGCTACTCCATGCCACTCCATGCTACTCCATGCTACGCCATGCAATTCCATGCAATTCCATGCAATTCCATGCCATACCATGCCATTCCATGCTATTCCATGATATTCTACTCTACCCTACTCTATCCTAATCTACTATGTCCTATTTTACTCTATCCTATTCTACTCTATCCTATCCTATTCTAATAAAATTTTAATAAATTAAATTAATTTAATTTAATTTTTGCCATCGCATTTAAGGCAGGTGTCAAAATACCTCGTGGAATGTTTTATGGATGTGAGACATGGAAAATTACAAATCCGATTACCAACCAACTCCAAGTATTAATTTATCGTTGCCTACGGCAGATCCTCAAGATCTCCTCATCATCATCCTGACCGAACACTATCGCGAATATACAACTCTGGAGGTACATCCTCGAAGTGTATGTATATAATGGGTGTGGGCGCAAATGGAGCTTGACCAGAGATCCGTCCCATATGGACTCTAGTTGGTAAGTAAGGCATACTTGACAATAGCGGTTAAACCAATATTAAATAACCATTTGAAGTTGTATGGACAGCATAATTGAATATTGAATATTCTATTTATCAATGGTAAGTTACATAGCTGATGCAATAGAATCAAAGCGTTTGAGCGCGATGTTTCATTTGTTTCAAGAAACATTTGTATCGAAAATCGCATATAGTTTCCGCCTGACATTCAATTTCGCACGCGTTTCAATTTCATACAAGTATGTACAATTTTAACCACACGTTCAATAAAATATATTTACATATATATATTTATCAAGTAGACAAAAGTGATTTAAGCGTTATTCAACAATTTTACAATGAATTTTTTCTTCGACTGTAATTCAATTGATTTGGGAAGTTGCATTAAATGTAATTATAAAGTCTTATTTGTTTAATTATATTTTGATGATTCATAAGTGTTACGAGGGTGCTTACAATTTATTTTTCATTATAACAAGAGTTAAGAAGCTGGAGGTATTTCGTTTTGCTTTTGTTTAGTTCATATAAATTTAGACTGATTTAATTTGAATGAATAATGCCGCTTGTAGCATGCTTGTTTGACATCTTTAATTTGTATTTTTTTATACAGAAATCGTTATCACGAACACCACAATAGACTGTTTTAGAAGCTCGCTCAGTAAATACTCCTGTCAGAGTGGTAACGATTAAAATCTAAAGGCTTCAAGTCACGCAAAGAAAATTCGGTCAAGTTTAAAATTTACATTTTATTTATTTATAGTATTATATTAAGACATTAAAAGAACAAGTAAGTGAGAGCGTATCATTTATCCTAAGGCCAACAACACACTCACGACACGCACCCACGTAAAAGTATATAGCGTCTATAGCTCTAGAGCTAGAACTCGAATTCAGAGCGACGACTTCACCTTTAAGATAAATTATGTTTTAAGAAATTATGTACAATCAGTATATGATAGCAACGCATAAAAACTCATAATATTCAAGGTCGTTTATAAAGACACTTTTGAATCGTATTTTTGCATATTTTTTCGGAAGGCTAAGTTATCTACTGAGAATGGCCGGCAAGAAACTTTTCTAAAATAATGATCAAATATCTATGATTGTAATAATATGTGCAAAAGTACTTATTAACATCTGTCTATCTCTCTCTAATCTTTCCCGAGTATACTTTAAAATACATTTCCGTTTATCATTTTATGGTGAAGGAAAAACCGTACAGTGCATTTAATAAAAAAGCTTTGTGAATATTTCCGAACAATGACTGACTTTGTTCTTCCTAAAAATACTTTTTTGCAAAACTGCATTACAATAGAGACATGGATGACCCTTATCAGATATACAATCATATTCCTGCTTAAGAAGTAAACCATAAAGCAATTTTTGACGCACTTCGCTTATTACGGTGTTTGTGAGATGCGTACGTACATTTTCATATTAAATATTTGATCAACACAGATTTGATTAATATAGATAAAAATAAAATATTAAAAAATAACCTAATCATATTTTTGGCTTTTTTTATATATTATTGTGACATTAAAAACTAATCTTGATATTATTATTCAAACACAAATGGATTCCAAAAGCCATCCATTTATAGACTGAGGACGTGATATTTGGTTCACAATAAACGCAAATAGTTAGTTTGTGTAAAGGAAATTGATTGTTAATACAGAAAATAGCGTGCATGTATACGATCAAGGCGTAATTACAGTTCAATCTGATCTAGCTTCAGTCAGGGAAATGTAATAAACAATTATCCTTTAAACGTTATCCAGTAGTTTAAATGTTTTGAAAAATATGATTTTTAACGGCTTTACTATATTGTATTGCATTTCAGTGCCATGTTGCTTTTGGAAATCCAAATTAGAAACTCCATTCTCACAGACAACCAGGAGGCAATTAGTTTATTATTTTATACTTGACTTTCATTCGGTGAATGAGATGACTGGAGACCTTTCTTTTTCCCTCTCCTTTCCTCTTTCCAACCTGCTTATTCTTTCTTCTTCTGTCCTTCTAATCCTATTCCTTCAGGCATTGCGGCGTTGCAGATGTTCTTTTTTTATAAATTTCCTTTTAGTGATTTAGTGGCGCTTAACCACATATTCCAAGGAGGAGAAATTCCGAGTGCGATGCATGTCAATCCGACTAGCAAAGCTCTCGAAAGTGTTGAAGGATGTTGTCCTGTGTGTTCTGAAACCTAATTACAAAATCAAATCTTAGTGCTTCTTAGATATTCATTGCACCTCTTTCCAGACGAACACCAGTCTTAATTCGTTAAGCTTATGATAAAAATCATTATATCACGGATACTGCTGCTCTGAAATGGATTAATTTTTTATAGAATTTATTTTTTGTGGGTGCTGAACTGAGGGCGAGCAGTGAATGAGTGAACTTAGTGACGTTCAAAAGTTGTCAATCCTTATTTAGTTTAAAAAATAAGTTTTATTTAAATAAGTTTGATTCAAGATTTATTCAGTGCTTTTGGGTTCCATAGCGGCTCATCGCGTAATTAATATTTTCCTTTGTTTCAAAATGTATGTCAACACGACATATAATTCAATTCAATACGAACAACATAGGCAAAGCAAAACGTAATGTCGGATAATTCCTTAAAACGACCTTTTTAAATTTACGATAAGAATTAAAGCATTTTTATCTTACAAAAAAAAGCGACAATGTTTATAAAGTATGCACAAAAATGTAGAAACTTACTTTTTATTTTTCATGTGTCGTAAATCCTTCGTAAAACGGAACGACACTCGTTAACAAGCCTTCTTTGTTTCGCGATTCTTTTTAAGTAAAATGAATATCGCTTTTACAAAGCAGTAATGTTCATTTAAAATGTTTTTTATTCATTTCTTGGAAGTTTATGTATGAGATTGAATACAAACGATTATAGTTTATTATTTGGATGTTTACTGTTTTAACTGAAAACGTTTTCAGGTTCAAATCACTGGTAGAAATAGAATTCCGATCATTTTATCTAGAGATAATCTTCATATAATATTTAGAATATATACTTAGTCTGGCCATAAATACTGTTACTATTCAAAAAAAGAAAATATTACGTTTGAATTTGGAATCTGTCATTTTTATATGATTGCTTGATGTGTTTTCTTATTTTCGCGCCATTATATTGTTAAATATTTTGTTATATTAAAATGGAGTGGGGTGATAAAGAGAACCGAATCGCTGTGATTGCCTTACATAAAGTAGGTATGGAGAAAAGTGCAATTTTTAAAACCCTCCACCCGCTTGGTATTAGTCAAATGTTTGTTTACCGGGCTATTGATAGGTACAATGATACCTCCTCTATTTGTGACAGAAAAAGATCTGGCCGTCCACGTACCGTTCGTGTGAAAAAGGTGATTAAAGCAGTTAGGGAAAGAATTCGAAGAAATCCTGTCCGTAAGCAAAGGATTTTATCTCGGGAGATGAAGATAGCTCCTAGAACCATGTCGCGTATATTAAAAGATGACTTAGGACTTGCAGCCTATAAGAGACGTACTGGTCACTTCTTAACTGATAATTTAAAGTAGAATAGGGTGGTAAAATCCAAACAACTACTTAAGCGGTACGCAAAGGGAGGTCACAAAAAAATTTTGTTTACGGATGAGAAAATTTTTACAATTGAGCAGTATTTTAATAAACAAAATGACCGTATTTATGCTGGAAGCTCTAAAGAAGCTTCGCAATTAGTAAACAGAGTACAACGTGGGCATTATCCCACTTCAGTGATGGTTTGGTGGGGTGTTAGCTATGAAGGGGTGACTGAGCCATATTTTTGTGAAAAAGGTATTAAAACGTCGGCACAAGTTTATCAAAATACCATTCTTGAGACGGTAGTTAAGCCTTTAACTAACACCATGTTCAATAACAAAGAATGGTGCTTTCAACAAGACTCGGCACCGGGTCATAGAGCTCGATCCACCCAATCTTGGTTGAAAACTAACGTTCCGGACTTTATCAGCACTGAAAACTGGCCGTCGTCAAGTCCTGACCTAAATCCATTGGATTATGATTTATGGTCAGTTTTAGAGAGTAAGGCTTGCTCTAAACGCCATGATAATTTGGAGTCCCTAAAACGATCCATTCGGTTGGCAGTGAAGAATTTTCCTCTAGAAAGAGTTCGTGCTGCTATTGATAACTGGCCTCAACGTTTAAAAGACTGTATTGCAGCCAATGGAGACCACTTCGAATAAACATTGTATATTTTTAATAGTTATATATTGATGTATTAAACTAACTCACTATGAAAGGAATAAATGTTACGTATAAAAAAAAATCGTGCTTTTCTTTATAACAATATTTATGGCAAGACTAAGTATGTTCGTACATTCCCATATTTGGGTTCAAATGTTAGTTTCAAATGATATAAATGGCGTTAACCTAGGTTCGTAGCCTAGTCAAAGAAATACTCTACATAAAAAAGGCAAAAATTCTTTGAGATATTGTTTAAAACAACTGGATTTTATTTTTTTAAGCAAGAAAATTAAAATACAGTGTGAAGTATGTAACGTCACTAGATTTAACAACACACTTTCTTAAGCATCGAAATTGGCTTTGGTTGGATTCTCCATTTAACGACCACTCTCTATAAAGCCATTAAAAGCACAGTCCCTTCAGTGTCCTTTTTATTTATTTTATTAAATCTGCCCTCAAACATCTTATGTGCTAAATATATTGACAAAACAAAAAACTTATAAGATAATAAAACAAGGTATACACACAGAACAATTATATCGTGCATGACTTGTCATTGTTAAGAGTAAAAAAAAAACATTTTAAGATTCCTTACTTTAATGCGAGAATATATTGAAGATAATATTTTATATAAGATAGAGCTTGCCAAGAAAGACAGACCGCAGCGCATGGTTGTCTAGTCCTTATGGCGTATAACTAAATTTTCCTTTGGGATTTTCAAATAATAATAAAAATTATTTTTATTCACATATTAGAAACCAATCTAAGACTACGTTTACACTAGTACCACGTTCGATACATATAACAACTCATAAGCTCCTACGATAAAATACTATTTATTGAATATGTGCAAAATTAAATCCATTTATGTGGTAATTGAGCAACATTCCGGGAAAAATAAAACTTTGCATTCGCCGATCGCCATTTATTTCACAAGCGAGGACCAATGCATTTTAATTGAACATTTTTTATCCCACTCCCCTTTGATTCATCTTAAAATTGATTGCGTTTTAATCCGGCATTTCTTTTCTAAATGAAAACAGTTTTGCAATTTCAAAAAGCCAATGAGGTTCTGTAATAAAAATAGCGTAACGGCGACAATATATCGTTTGGAGATTAATTTAATTTTTGTTTTTGCTACGTTCGTATGAGTTTGCAATATCAACAGAACGCAAAGAATCGTTCTTGCATTCAAATATAAAATGTCTTTATTCAAGTTGGTCTTTATAAAGGCATCTTTGATATCATTTTTTATATGACCACGGGTTCGGAAGTAAATCTACCAAGCCTGCAAGCAATTCGATAGCTCGATACATAAAGATTTAAAATACAATTATGTTACATGATAAATTCAACTCACATAGCATTGGCTACATTTAAACTGACAAAAAAAATGCCAGTCCGTTGGGGCAAGGTCTGGTGAAAATGGTGGGTGGTGAATGGTTTTTAATAGCAGTTCCCGTACTCGCGTTATCATGGAATAGTAATGGTTCATGAGTCAGTGCTGTTTCAATGTTTTGCTATCATTGTTTTGAGATGCCGAATTCATTTCTGTACCGATTTAACAAGGCATGTGGTTCTTTATGTTGATAGTAGTTTCTAGCGAGTTAGTGACGCGTCGGAATTCGTATTCAAAAATGACTCGAATCTTTAAGTATCCAAACAACTGATCATCTCCATAGTCTTATGTTGATATTTTTAAAACCACTTTTAAACTTCTTATATCTACAAAAAATCCTCTTCAGGAAAATAAAACGATACTTTTATACTTAAACCCCAATTATTAGGAATTGTTTGAAGTTTTCAAAGGTTTAACTTTTAATTACCCATAAAAATTCAAAGAATTTGACAAATAAACCTTATACTATTTATACATAGTTTTCTTAATTTTTTACGTCACTCAACAGATGCTCACGCATTTTCTTTTAATTTAAACCTATGCCTACAGTCCTTTAATCTAGAGAATATTATAATCAATCAATTACTTCGATCAGTGACTTCTAAAAGGCTTTTCAGAGGATAAAATGATGAATGATTCGAAATCCACTTTTAAAGGTAAAAGAGCCCTTTGTGAGAATATTAAAACATCTCAGGCAAAATTGAGACCAAGAGTTAGAACAAGTGAAAGAATTCACGGAATTGGTTTCACTCGACAAATAAATGATTTCCTTCCTAAGTTTGTATTTTCTAACGACACACTTTGTTCCACGGCACTCGGGTGTAATAACAATTTTAAATTGTCAAGTTTTATTGTTTTAGTGGCCTCGTGCTTCTCGTTCACAATTAAATGCAAAATTTCCGTTTAACAATGCTAACGTAAGTTAATGTCTGAAATTGTTTTATGTAATAATGTTAATGTGTATTAAAAATAGTGAGGATTTAAAGAAGCAGGAATGTATAGGAATCAAGCCACGCTAGCGTCTCTGCTTTGCCTACGTAACACCTCGCGTACAAGACCCCATTTAAATGGACTTAGAGTCGTTTTGGCTCTCGACCAGCTTATATTATATTAATTGCCTACATTGGAGGTAGAACATTGGCATTCCTTCTCCTACGTTCTCCACGTATCCCAATCCGTAGAGGATTTGTGCGGAACGCTCCTAAGTATAATTACTTCCTCGCAGAAGGATGACACTGCATTCCATTCCTCCTCTGAGCGCCTTATTTGATCTTATGACTGAAAAGTCTCATATCATCTATTGTACAGCATTACTGTTTGTCTATTTTGTTTATATATAACTTGTGTAGCTAACCGGTGGATAGTTGTACACGAATCTATTAAAAATTTATGTATTCCAAATCGGCTTATGTCTTACGACGAGTTTAAATTAATGTATTATTGAAGGTTAGAGTGGGATAAGTCAAATGGAAAGATGGATCGTGTCACGTGGCTTTTCATCGGAAAATAGATGTTGTTACAATCATAACTCAAATAAAATTATAAGAAGAGGTATGCACAGGAAATAAAATTATGATAAAAATAAAACATAATGCAAAACTGTAAGAGGTTTATTGAGAATAAAAAGGCTCTTAATGGTTAATAGCATGCATAGAATATTTATTATTATTTTAGTACACTTTTAGTAGCAATCTTTAAATTATTTTAATATAAATATATTTAATATAGATATAGAGATATATATAGATATAGGTATAGATATAGATCATAATAAGGATGAGAGGAGCGAAGTTATCTTATTGAAGCGAGCGCAGGGTACACACACATTCACAAACAGACATATTACACACGCACATACGCTTGTATTATGCTCCTAAGATGAGACCAGCACGTGAGACGCATGAGACACATCCTAGGTCCAAGCGTCTTCCCCATTTGTAACGTATGTTGTATTTTGTGTATACACACAAAATACGACGTATACACGTTAAAGTCAAAAAAAACCATAACAAAAAACAGAATATTAGCGAATGTGACGTCACTCGTGTCTAGTTTAGTTACTAGTATAGTTTTTTTAGCCATAGATAATATTTTTGACGCGAAAATTTCGCTCGCGAGTGAGGAAAAAGTGACAGCTGATGGAGTGTTTGAACAAGAGAATCGGGTTAGTAGTTCTAGTACAGTGTTTTACTATGTAAGTTGTTTATATAAATATAACCCTTAATCTTTCCTTAACTATAAGTTACGTTATATTCCATTTTAAAATTAAAAAAATATATATGTTTATTTTTAGTAATAACAGTGTTTATTCGTATAAACATATATTAAAAAATGTTTGTGAGATAACAAATATTTTTGTTGTGTTTATATACCTCTTTTGGTAACGAGGCTCTTACATATTAATCAGATCCTAAAAGCCTCTCGCTAATTTGTTAAACTTTTAATTATACCGTATAAAGTCATCTGTTTCAAAGTGAAAAATTCTTTGCGCAATCTACCTGCGAAAGTTTTAATAGGGATAAGCAAAATTTTATCCGAAAAATTCGTTTTAATTTGAAATGTGTTAACGAAATTACTCAAATTTCTTCGATTATACAAGTTTCGTATTATATTTTCCATGAGTTTATCGTTATTGTAGATTATGTACTTGTCAAATGATGTAAAAGCTTCTCGAGCGTGAGGTTACGCGTCTTCAATAATTTTCCCTCTATGTCCGAAATTAACACGCTTCTAGGACAAAATATTGATAATATAAAATATGCCGGAGAAGGCACAATTATCAACGATATTATTATTAGTTGTTATACTTATGTGGGTGCTTTAATAGATGAAGTGCATACGAAAACAAGTAATAAATATATTTAACACAAACACTTTAATTACTAATCACTTATTCACTAATGTTGTTTCTAAGTAAATATTGGAAAATTAAGCGGGTTTACGACAGCCGAGCACGCACCTCCACGCACTTAAAAGACAAAAGTTATCCTCATCGGTCGTCACATCTCATTTTTAAACAACAGACCACGTCACCTTGCCTCAATCCCGCTCCAGGCGGTTGCCCTAATTTGATTGGATACCCAATAAAGAAAGTCAATACAACAACTTTGTAAATTAAAATATAATTTACAAATATTTTAATTTAATATTGTAATGATTTATGTAACAAAAAATCTGAAGCTTAGACTCACCTAGGGTTAAAAAGACACTGGAGTATTATTAAAAATAATTACGATCGTAATATCGAATTTACCCTAAACTTCATTATATATATACATAGTTTTACATTAAATTTTTCATTAAATATTTGTGTTTTAATTAATTAAATCATATCTAGGTGTTATTACACCATATATTAGGCGTCATAACAAGTAAAATAAATTTCTTACTAATATGTAATAACATTAATTGGTTTATTTATGCTTTGTAATAAATCACCTCTGATATGATTGAGCTTTTGTAACGCTGGCTTTACTTAATACAAAGTAAGTTGGAAAATTAGCCGCAATCTAGTTAATGGACAAGTTGTTTTGTAGCTCGGGCTATGCGCGATAACCAAGTTAGTCGGATTCAGACGAAACTTCACTGTTTAGACTTTAAATATTTATTTATTTAATAAGGCACACCAACAACACACATACACACACAACCAACACAAGACATGTATTTGCATAAATTAAAGGAATGCATAGCATTACAGGTATACAATGCATACAATGAACAATTTAAAAAAACAACTAAACAATCATTTATAAAACAAAAAATAAAGAAAACGCTACACACAGAGATAAAACAAAAAAAATAACGTTCCTAAATTGGAGTATATAAAGGTTTAGCTAAAATTAAATCACAGAACTCAAATATCTCAAATCAATTTGACTAAATAACAATTTCAATAATATATATACAATAAACTTTTAGTTTAACCACAGTTGGTATACACCTTATTTAAAAATCATCTTCATGTTCATATATTTTCACACTAATAGCACACAAACGACCATATCGTTATTATCTCTCACGCAGCCAATTATAAAAAGTGACAAAAAATATCCATTGAAATAATATATTCAAAAATTAATTATAATTAAAACGCTGACAATTAGTCAATAGTATAATAATACTTAAATGTAATCTAATTAAAGATCAAACTCGTGTATTAAAAATGTCGCGAAATTCGAATTTCAAAATCTTATTTTAAAACCAATATAAAACTTTCGAAACGAATGTTAATAGCACGGTTTTTTATCTAAAACAAACGTGTAATATGTACTGAAACTCGGTAAAAGAAAGAATTGTATGAAAAACAGCTGTTCGCGTAATAAATCATCTCACATATTCATGATTAATCACTTCTACGGAAAAAAAATTAACTCTTATTTCTTTCTTGGGGTAAGGTATGACGTTTCTTTATTAAACGGAAAACCTTTGGTTATTCGTTACGTTATAATAAATTGAACATATTTCTCTAACTGAAAGGCTGGCAACGCACCCGCTTGCGGTTTTCGCGTTGCTTTCATTTTAAATAAGTACGATGACTATTTGTCCCTTATTCACACTATATTATGTTAAATCTAAATATTAGGCTAAATAGCGTGTACCTATAGCGTAAAACATTATAATCTGTATTCTATTACTATGTAGTACTGTTGTCATCTTTCGCATGAGATTAGAGCCAATTAATTCCCCCTCCCCCCACCACAATAGGCTTACCTTTGCTTAAAATTCCCTTAGAAGTCAGCACTGCAGCCGCAAGCTTCGGGGTGCAGGTGCCAGACAAAAAACCATTTTACGTGTTTATATAAAAATTATCATCAATTTGCTATCAATAATTCAATTATAATTACAACAAAACTTATTAAATTACTAAAAAGGAATAAGACACATTATCATAATAAATTAAAATTTAATTAAATATAAAACCTTTTTTTTTAACTTCCCACCATAAACCAAAGGTTATTCGTAATTTAAATCAATAAATAGAAACATACTATTGTTGAAGCACAATGTAAATGCGCTCGTGTATTACATTTCATTCACAGACAGACAATGATGACCACAAAGTGACAACAGTTTCAATTAAACGCCAGCATTTCGGATCGTCCATTAATCTCTTCCATTGAAATTATGAAACTTACATGCGCTTCGCACTATACAGGTAATGTACTATATCAGTGAAGATTCAGTATTATTATACATGTCCTATAAACGATTTCATTATCAAATCGGATATGTTTTTTATGTTAAACGGTATAAAGCCCTTTCTTTCAGATAAAAGTACTACATACATTAACTTAAATACAATATTATTTATTTATTTACACTTTATTGCACTTAAACAGTAGAAGTAGATGATGTTAAAACATATTAATACATATAAGAGCAATGGGCGGCCCCGGCTATTAAGCGATCTCTTTCAGACAACCCATTACATTGTTAGTTTATCTGTGTGCCCTATTGTGCTAAGGCCACCAAATTTCCCCCTCTCTTCTCTATGCCTAACTCTATGCCTTGTGCCCTCCGCCGTATTTCTAATTTAGTCAACATATCTTCAAAATTGCCTTCCTCTTTTTCTTTTATAGGTATATCTTTAACTTATTATAATACGAAATAGTTTATGCTTGCATTTAAATATTTTTAAGGCATTAAAAAATAAATGACTAAATGATTTATTGTGTATATTTGAGCTGTTTGTACACAATTAAAATTAACTGGTTCATTTAAATGTTTATTGCTAAGCTCTTCAGATTATCTAATCACTAAGCTTTCGTCGTTCGGAATGTACAATATAAATTCATTGCAGCCATCGTAAAGCATAAGGAAGACGTCAAGGCATACCGATTATGTTACACTCTGTTGAGTCTGATCGACTTGGTATGTCAAATATCAGGTAACTATGCGCTTCATATGCACATGTAAATATTTAGTGTGTTTTTAAATACAATACATTTGGAAATGATAGGGGGTAGTAGAAAACAGGTCATTGAACTTATATTTATAAAAATTATAATACTGAAAACAAGACAAATATGGTCGTCGCACGATTGTTGAACGTACCGGGAAACGAATCCCAAAATTGTGCAAACTTAATCGGCGGTGACGTAAATATATCAAAAAAACCAATTTTTTTGAGAATATTACATATTGTTAACCAGTTATTATAGATTTCATTTAAAAAACATTCTTATTTCTATTAATAGATTCATATTTCGAAATATGTCCAACGATAAATGATCCAATTTAACCCGAAAAGTACATAACACAGAATACCACTTAGGCATAGGTACGAGTATATTAACCACGTAGGCGTATCCACGCGTACGTTGTGTTCTAGTTCTAAACGAACTGTTATGACCTGGTACTCGTACGTACTAGATCATACTAGTACTAGTATGTACTAGATCATACTAATACTAGTACGTACTAGAACATACTAGTACTAGTACGTACTAGATCATACTAGTACTAGTGCGTGCTAGATCATACTAATACAAGAACGTACTAGTCCATACTAGCACTACTACATACAAGTTCATACAAGTACTAGTACGTACTAGTACATAGATAAACAGCACAAATATATAGCATATATGCTACGAAATTAAGATAATAATGTTTAAAGGTCACATAACGACAGTAAACTTCACTTGGACTGCTTATAAAGCTTGCCATATACTTTATTACCAGGCTCTATCATCAAATATTATAGAGAAACTTTGAATCCCAAGACGATGAAATGCTAATGGAAGCATTATAACATTCTTGGAAATATACTTTTAATAGAAAATTCATTCTGCGATAATTTTACACGACACAATATTTTTTAAAGTTTGCAGGCATGTTTTCACATAATGTATTTTTTTACGAAGCCTCAATTGTGCTTTAAGAAATACCGGGCTCATTGCGTCACACGTTATAACCACTCGACAACCACGCTTTATCAAATATAGAGAGAATACATAGTATTCATTGTATATGTTCTTCTGTGTTTCGAATCGATTCAGTCTGAAGAGCATATTGTGCATGATTGTATTTCCTTATATCAATGGAAATCAATTCACACATATATTATTCAGAGTAACCTATTTATATCCGTTTCCGTACAACTAACTTACTTCCGCCAAACTTGCATCGCTCCATTCAAACGTGAAGTGCAGTTTCAAACTCACTTTACTATAAATGTAGCGCCATCTGTCGATTTAATGAACACTTAGGCTTTTGATTGACTGTATATGAATTTGTGTTTTATTTTTAGTCTTTATCTGTGGAGTTGAAATTTGGTATGATTTTCAAATATGATAAAGACAGTTTAACTATGATCGACTAAGTCAAATGATGTTGTTAATATTTTACGTAATGTTGGTCGCCATATAGGTAATGGTAGTAGGTTGGTTGCTAAGGATTATATAATAAAAAATAAAATTATACACTCAGCAGGAACACTATTTTTTTATAGATGAGGAAGCAAACGAGCAGGAGGCACACTATAAAGGTGAAGTCACTGCCCATAGATACTCACGTGGCTGAGCTCGTGAATGCGTTGCCGGCTTTTTAGGAAGTGCTACGCTTTTTTCTGTACTATATCTCTTTGTAGTATATAAGGCAGAGCAGGCTCATAACATACGTTTATTTTGTGTATATGTGTTTACATATTTTTCCATGCGTGTTTATAAAAAACACCAGATTTTATTTAAACCTGTTATAAGTTTGTCACCAAATAAATGTGTCGAATTTTGGTTGAAAATTGAGTTTGCGATTTCAAACGTCGTTTGTGAAGTGCTTAAATCCATTCTAGACTCGGTTATCGTTTTGTAAATTTTAAATTCGCAACAATAAATATTCGTATTAAATATTTAGGATAAACTGTCTTAAAATATACGTAATATTCCTAATGTGGGGAATGGAAGGTATGACCATTTGAAACCACTGCCAACCTGAAGGTCAAGGCTATGGTCAGAACATTGAATACCGGTCAGGATCAATCGTCGTCGTATTATAGATGTCGCCACACCAATATAAACTCCGGTAAAATCCACATAAAGACGTTATTATCATTCTGTTTGAAATGATTGTCGCTTTGCCAACATTTATAATATTACTTGAGCCATAAATATTTTATTTTATTCCAATAGATGACCATTACAACGTAAGATCGGCAAAACAAGCTTTATCACAAAGGGTATCTTATTATATGTATAAAATTCTATCCTTGTTTATTTCATAGAAAAGGAAAAAGAGATATTCACAAACTTTAACTTTAACGACGACAATGTTTTTAATGCTTCAAAACTCGAAGGAGTTTTATCGACGTATACATTTTTAGTGGCATTTCGAAGCTCTTAAAACGACTCGGTAAATAAATATTCATTAACACACATTCAAAAAGTTATTTAAAATATTTCACTTAGTACATATTATTTATTGTATTCTCAATTTGAAATATACAATTGTTGATATTTATATTTCAATAAATTATTTACACTTTGTTTCCACAAAAACATTACAAATAAATGTTATTAGATGTTAGTACATGTAAAAGCAACGGGCCTTATCGTTTATAAGCGATCTAAAAGATTTAAGAATAATGTTTAATCTGAGAATGTATGTTTTAATTGTTTTATTGCAGTTCATAATGGGGTTGTCCGTAGAAGAAAGGCTGCCATTAGTCGTGGTTGCGGAGCATTCGGAAATGGACCGGAATACCTATTCCGCAGAACTAGAGAGGCTACCGGGAAGCTGATTGCCAACTTTCCCTTCAAGAAGAAGAATTGTTCTGTATGTGTTTTGTTCGGCCGTAAATAAATAAATAAAATTACAATAACAATAGGAGTTCAATACAATGTATGAAAGCCAATACGTTTATTGTTCGAATTAGTTATAGAAACACAA
Organism: Leptophobia aripa; assembly: GCA_951799465.1. Classification (NCBI taxonomy): domain Eukaryota; kingdom Metazoa; phylum Arthropoda; class Insecta; order Lepidoptera; family Pieridae; genus Leptophobia; species Leptophobia aripa. The sequence goes on along the minus strand of OX637268.1, from coordinate 5,938,013 downwards.
AATCCGCAATAACCACGCCTGTACCGGTTGATATAGATTTTCGCAAGCCACACGATTCATTGGAGCGTGATTTTCTCTCAATCCAATATCCCGACGTGTTAAAGACTTTCACCTGAAATATTGTTCCTATAAGTCCATTGGAGTGACCAAAGTCGATTGGATTTATTATTTTTGGACGAGAAATTGTTACTAAAGTGTCACTTTATGTGCGAGTTCTTTATTTATACTCTTACAGTTACGTTAACCACGTAAATGCTTAGTGTTAAAGGCCTTTTTTATTCATAATTAAGGACTACAACATACGAGACATTTATTTTGTAATACTGGGGGGGATCTGTCATTGTACAGTTTCAGGTAGTCTTGCCTTGCCTTCGAACTTACTAAACGCTAATCAAACTCAAAATATCTTTATTCAAGTTGATGTTATAAAAAACATTTTTGATTTTTTTTTGTACATTAACACCTCTTTGAAAGTTATCTACAGAGCCGGCAAAAAAAGGCGATAACTGCTCTTTTAAAATAAATATTTCCGCGGAAGCTTCAAAATAGAATGGCCTTCTTTATATATTGTGTTTGTTATATTTTATATCGCATAGAATGTAAATCGGACTTTTGTTCAAGAAACTTTGTACCTTTGTTAAAAAATAAAGTTGTTATCAAAATATGGTAAAGGCTCCCCTCGTGTCTCATTTCTCATTCCGCCGCATCGCGAACTTTACGATCCCAAAAAATTTAGTATGCGCAGCCTTCTTGTGGACTCGAATGATTCAGAAGAACATAGCCTATTTATCTACAAATTCCATATAATGGAACCTTTATGGAATTTGTCAAAACAACATAATTAAGGCTTCTTTATATATATATATATATATATATATATAATTTTACGTCCCAATTAAGTTTTTTGTTATGAACAATTTGATGATTAATATCAATATTATATTCGTATGTGATTTTGTTTATATTAATAAAATAATGTAGAAAATAGAAAATCTGTATTTATGACAGTAAAGTTAAGTATAAGTAGTTTTCGATAAATAATACGTCATAAAACGATTCTCGTAAACTGTTTAATCTAAAAAGAGCAACGTTAACATTATAGGTTCTGTGCAAACAATGATAGCCGATATAACAAAATGCTTCACCCGAATAATAAAGTATATGAATTGTCCTTAAGGGATATATTCCCAAAAGGATTATGAGTAAAAAACGTTAAGAGTTGTTATTTCTAAGTTATTTTATCGCCGCTTTCAATTTAGCTATTACCTCCACTTCCCTGAAGAGGAATCAATTCTCCAAAATGTCCGTCGTTCCACCACTGCGCGTGAAACATTTCTTAGCACGCACCACCACGTTATGTAATTAGCTGCCAGCCACGCATTACGACTTAAAGTCCTTCAAAGAAAAAAGCGTACCACTCCATAAAATACAGGCAACGCTGAGTGCGAGCAGCCAGCCACGCCACCCATATACCAGTATACTCGTATATGGGTGACAACTTCACCTTTATGGTGTGCTCCTGCTCGTTTGCTCCCTCTTCTATAAAAAAACAGGAAAGTACTGTGATTACAGCCGAACTAAAAACTTCGAAAAACTTTAGACTAGACTTAGTATTTTACTAAATTTCATCTTCTACGTCAATAGGTTTTTGTGACGAGTTCTATTTGCATTTATTGTTTGCTATGAAAAGTGATTATGACTTGTTTCCTAATTAAAATACTAGGCCACGTGTCTTCCATATTTAGTATTTATTTATTTTCTAATTTTTTTCCATATTTTTTTTTGCTATATTTAATATTTTATGAAAACTACATAATTTTATTGCAATTTAACAGTAGAAATGGATGGTGTTTAAATATGTTGATACATATAAGAGCAACGGGCGAACGTATCGCTAATAAGCGATCTCTTACAGGCAACCCACAATGTTTTCTTACGTAACAATGAAAGAGATCGAGCCTCAAATCCAAAAGGGATTCTAGTGTGGATTTTCATGCTGTATATATTTCATAAACAAAACATATACTTTACGGCTAATCGATATAATACTTGATAAAAAGAGATATTTAAATAGTGGTTATTAGGTATTTTTATGATGCGTGACTTACGAAATGTTTTAACTAAGCTCAGTCAGTTTAAGTTTCTAACATCATATTAAAAACTATTGGCCGCCGATCGAAATTAACTCTAAGTGAAATACTTATTTCTTCGCATGAAATTATATATACAGTATATACGGGTAGCAGATATTGGGGTGTTTTTATATGCTATTGCTATCTTTAAAAAACTATTTTCAGATTAATAATGTGATACGAGATATTTGTAAATAAATAAGCATACTGGAATAAACATACAATACTGTAAGGAAAAAGATGTTACAAATGCAAAGCTTTTCCACAAAAAAGGTGACAAACTTTAATGTTTCAAAGGGTTCACATAAAAAACGAGTGAAAAATTTGAGGGTTGCGTATCATTCATGATTTATAACGCGTTTCATGGGCCTAGGTAAGGATAATCCAAACAAAATGTCATACAATTATTTAAATAGTGTCTTTTTGTTTCGAATCTGTATATTTACAGTAAAATCGATTACTTTCTGAAATTTAAAACTCAGTTGTACTTATCATTCGTTCTAGTTACTCATTGAGTGGTATAATCAAAAATTATACGAAAAAATATTTATTTCTTGGGACTTAAAACTAAAGAAAATCTAAAAATATTCTTAATATTAACCTAACTAATATAAGTAACTTAAAATAAAACAAAACACAAAACTACCCACAATGCTGGCGGCAGTTCCTCGCTGTATCGCGATGCTTATACGCTGAGCAAGGATAGCACCAGCTCTTGGATCACCGGTACTGACTACCAGGCGTCTACTTAATTTTTTTTTAATAAGCGCCTGTGCACTAAATACTAAAATCATCTTTACGTTCATAGATTTTAAAATTTTATTTGCTGTCCGTAGCAGTGTAGATTTTCGTAGACATATTATGTTGAAGTCACGTAGCACTACGTAGCAAGCTTATTGTGATTAAAGTGTGTCACATGATCAACATTTTCGATAACTTTATACAAATGAAACGGACACATGATTTAGACACATGTGAAGGAAGGACGTTTGAATTGATTGTATCGACGTTTACATCGATATCGATAAAGAAAATGTTTTTTTTTATTATAAACACTATTATTGGTATATAATACAGTTTTGGGAGCTAGCCCTAACGCTGGGTTAACCCTGTGTTATATATGTGTGGCATTCTGTGTAATTTGTGTGCGTATACCTTATGTTTTTATATATATACGAAATAATATAGATCATATATATATCATCATTACATTAGAGTACTTCTACATAGATTAAACTTTACATTTTACTACAAATTCGGAACAAATCAAAGTTTTAGAAAGAAATTGAGCTAAATTCAATTTAAGAAGAGCTCGTACACCGCATTCTAACGGTTACTTTATTTAGCACCAAGTTCGAAGACTTCTTAAACCATTCTGTAAACGGCTGTTTAACATATAACCAATGTTCATACCAAGTTTAACTCATTAACACAGCACAAAGCCACAGCTTAATCACAAACTACACTGACCATTACGATATCTTAATGGGACATTGCCTTAAGCGATCGATAACGGAGCGTTAAAAGTTCTATGAACGTTGGTTGTCGGATCCCTATTTTCTTGAGGCACCGTGGTACGTCGGACCGTCTAGGGATATTATAGCGATTTTATTTTCCTCCGTTTCAGTATAGCATATTGCTATTTCCCAAAAGGGTTTCGTACGTGTGAACATTTGGAGTGAATGTTGCCAATCTGTATCGGTAATGTATCCTTATTGTACTTTTAGTTAGAAAAAAATACCTGTATATATGAATTAAGCAACCAGGCAGCTGTACTCTGTAGTTATGTTTTGGTTGTTTGAACTTTAAAAAGTTTAAGAACATTCTTTAAGATGGCTGGCTCACGGTATTTACTTTGATTGTTATGAAAAGAAGTTTCTTTGTGGAATCAACTGCCAACGCAGATATTCCTTGACCGCTACGAATTGGAGACCTTCAAGGAAAGTGCGTGGTTTTCTCTTAAATGTCGGCAACTCATTTTTAAGCCTCCTGGCGTTGCAAATCTGCATGGGTGATTAGCACTTCACTCGAAGTGACCCGACGGCTGGTTTGCCTCCTATCACATAAAATATAACTAGAATTTGTTTTGCAAGTCTTTATCCAGCACAGCATTGCTTTTGTTTCCTGGTCAGACATCAGTATTATTTAATACAACAATCAAAAATCCAATATTTGCGAAAACAAAGAACACAGATCTACAAATGAAACTTCTAAAAGGTCTTGAAATCGACAAGAGATTTCACGTCCTAAAATACCTTAGATATGAAATCAGCTTTGCGGAATAATTGACGAATTAAAATCGTTATACGTGATCTTAAATGTTGACTTTAGTTTCCTACACAGAATTTAGAATTGAGTATTTCAATTGTGGTCTACATTCGTGTCGGCGAGTGGTTTTCTTACAATTTAACTTTTCACATAACACATGAAATTGAACTAATAAATTTAATACATTATACCGTTTATTTAAATCGTATAACTAAAACTTGTTAGAAGCTAGTAGTAATAGACGCGTATGTATTTATTTCACGGAAACAGAACAGAATGTATAAAATTTCTGAAAAAAAGAGGTACACAATCACAAATATAAACAATAATTCACGACAAAAAAACAACACAAACATTATTAAACAATACATTGAAGTTATATACATAAAAACAATAAGTCAAGGTACATAATTTTCAGAGAAGCGTGACTTTAGTTCTTATTCTAAATTACACCTGACCTGACCTTACAAAAGTAGTTTGATTAAGAAAACACTACTTTAAATAATGTCACTAATTAAGTTCGATTTTTTTTTAATTGTAGACCAGAATATAAACATGAAGTTACATTTTTCATAAAAACGTTATTTTGTTTAATTAATTTGTGGGCACGAGCCACGTATTATATAAGACCCAAGCAATTAAATAAACATATTTTCATACCAGTCAATTATCTGGCTTGATTATGTTTATATTGAAGTTTTGTTGATTTTGTAAAAAAAACTGGAGGACAAACGTCCGCTTTGGGCGATGAATAATTCAAGGTAAAACGAGAAACTCTGTATTTACATAAGCAAATTGGGTACTGTGCGGACTAAGCCGAACTCGAGACGACAGGTGTGACCAGCGTAAACTGTTGTTACATTTCCACAGATAATAAATTGTTCTCCAGGTCACATTTGATGGACTTGAGTAGAGTGTTCATGTTTCATAACATTCACAAATGCGAAGACTCCTTGAAGAATCGCATCCAGCTGTGGGATAGTGTCGAAAAAATTTCACAACTTCAAACCTCATAGTCCAGCTTTGTATGTTGCTTAGGTATCGGTAGACATTTTATAATAATTGTAATAACGTAATCAAAAAAATGGCAAACCCACCGTTTCTCCTGAGTTTTCAGGTGATTCGTTTAAAATTTGTTAACTATCCTTATTGAATTAAGATTTTGACTTATCAGGTTTATAAAGTTACTATGGTACGGTGGTCGGTTAGCCCCAAAATAAGATTTATACAACTTTAAATTAAGTAAATACATATTAAAACGGATACAATTATGCGATAAAAAAGTGTTTTTCTGGCCACACTTTCTTTGTTCTTTGAAAAAAAAGGGCTTTAAAAACTAATTCATCGCCCATAGTATAAATCACCATGAGGCGTAAGCTATATGTAAAAATATAATGCCTCGGCACGCATTGCTCTAATTCATAATTCATTTTCTTTGTTATAATTTCTACAGCTCCTACGTATCCTAATATTAACAGATTTAAACAATACACGAGGACGTGCCCATTTTTTAACACAAACATCACGTTGGTACATGATTGTTTATCATTAAAAATCAAATAAATTATTACAACCTCTGTTAGAAGGCCCACACACACACACATTTGTCTTTTTAAACATTATATATTTGAATTAAATATAATTTAAATTTACTGGTAATGATCATGAAAGACTCACGTTCTGTATAACACCGAATTATATAGTATATTTTTGAGCAAGGTATTATAATGTAAACGATAAAACAGCTTGAAAACAGTGACCACGCTTAAAAAAGTGATAGTTAACCAGATGAGTTTGATGTGGGTATCTTCTCAGATCGGTTTATTTTGAAACCTTCATAGCTCTATACTATATAAGAAAAACATTGACGAACACAAGTTTTCATCTCAACTTACTATGAAGGTAACTTATAATTCGTCGACAAACTATATAACGATTATACTCATTTCCCTAGTAACCTATCGAGATGAATCTAGAATAAAAATAGTAAGCACTGTAAAACATTCTAGTTCCCACAAGGGGTAGCAGTATGACGCACTGCCAGCCCCCACACATCCGTAAGTAAAAACTACGAGACGTTATGAATAACAATATAGAATGAAACGTTATAACTCATTGTTCCAAGCCCGCTCACAAAAAAATGCCCAGCAATCGATCTTCAAGACAGTTGCGTGCGAGTTAGTTAAATAGAAACGTGCTGACTCGACACTTTTCGATGGCCATAATGACCGTTATAAAGGGGTGTGGACTTATTACAATAAACCAACAATGGGGGTTATAATTTAGAATTTCCGAGATAAATATTAATGGCTTAATTTTATTGAGCTCGAAAAACGTATTATTTTGTAGTTTTAATGGCTCGTAAAAACGTATATTAGCATTGTGGGTTATAAATATTGTTTGTTGCCTAAAAACATATATTTTCAATTGCGTTTACAACCTTCGTGGTTTAATTAACACAAATATTAAGCGCAGACTAGTCATGCTTGCTTTAATAACTTTATAATAAAGAATATTCTTTCTCCTTTTTGAGACTTAAATGTAACGTTAAACTTTATTTTCAATTTAATTTAATACAGTTATATATTTCTTAAACATAACATTTGTAATTGGTATCTTAATTATTTATTAAGATACAACATCAAAAAAATACTTTACTTGCTTAGAAATTCCTTACTTACAAAATGAAAAATGTGTGAAAAAAAGAAACTATTGAGAGAATACAAATTATAAAAATATAAATAAATATGTAGCATTTCAGACGTCAGACAAAAAAAACTTATTGAAAGCTTGTATTTTAATTAAGAAAACAAAGACGAAGCTTATATTAACCAGTTATGATTATAATCCTTCAACTTTCCCATTATGTTACCATAATACATACAGAAGTTGGTAACAAGTTTGCAAATTTGCAATTCTGTATCGTACAACTTAGTATTAAATCAATAGCAACACTCGATCTTAAGTTTGTAGCTGCGAAGACCTTTATGTAATCCAGAGGCTAAGTTAATAAAGGGACTGTCGTATAGTGATGTACGTTAACCCTCCCTAAATTACGTGAAAACCCCTGTTAATTTTAGATATTCTGTTCTATGACTTGATTTGGGTATCAATTTTCCTTGAGTGATTATATAAAACCTTTTTTTTTCATATATGCTGTGTTTGGTTTACACAATTCATTATCGCATACGACGTAAATAACTGTAGTGTTGTGGCCAGAGAATGCCACATTTATGCCAATTTGAAATTTTACTACGAAATTTCCCCACATAGATTTTGTCGTATTATCAGCTCACTCCAGCTCTGTAATATTTTTTTTAAAATTCGTGCATATGTAAAAGTAATATTTGAAAGTTTATATTTAAAGGCATTAGATACAATTCTTGAGTGGTAGTGCCATGCTGTTACTTATAGTTTCAGCCGAATGGGCAGGCACGGCCGGAGAAATACCACTCTCTCACAGAAAACCGGCGTGAAGTGATACTATTGTTCTTTGTTCATTTTGTACTCGCGTTTCGTTCGGTGAGTGAGAGTTTCCGGAGGGGAAGGGATGCGCCCTCCCCCGCCCACTATCCCTACTCCTCCATTTCCCAATATTCCTTTAAAGGCCGGCAACGCACTCGTGAGCTACCAGCCGCGTGAATGAATATGGTCGGCGTCTTCACCTTTATGGTGGGGCTCCTGCTCGTTTGCCCTCTCTTCTATAAAAAAAAAATTAAACTTAAGTACTAAATATCAGTGATACTTATTAGTAATTTCTTCTTCTCCATAATTAATTTACTTACTTACAACGCGTATATTCTATAAGTCAACTAACGTACTGATATTAAAAAAGAACTATTTGCATAACAAAAAAGTTAAAAGGATTTGGGATTTGCAATTGCAATAGTAAAACCTCAAATACTCATACTACTAAAGAATTACACAGAACTCACTTAAAATCCGGTGATCAACATATTCCAATCCAGATCAATACAACTGTAGCCCTTATTACAATCTAATACAGACTATAGTTCCCTGCACAACTACACTAGACTAATTTATTCTTCGTGTTATCTAGTTTTGAGCACCTTTACAGAATTCTCCCATTTCTGAATATTGCTTTGCCGAAATGGGTTGGACTTTTGAAATTAGGATTAACGCAGGCGGACAGCTAATTAAAATCTTCCACATTCACAATCGCACGTATAAAATTTATGTTTATTACATGCATTCTGTGATTTAAAGATATTCGAAAATGTTTCAATAAACACACAAAAGCTTTATTATTTTTCATAATAAAATTTCACAATTTCATTTATCTTAAGACCAACGATACTAATAATTAACATATAACATTTAATATTTTCAGATAAATTAATAAAGACATAAATGGTGAATGCCAATTCGAGATAATGTACCCAGGAGTTGATGCCGCGTTATTTAGCTGATCTACTGAAAGAAAGGTGTGTTAAAATTTAATGTAACGAAATCGGCCTTATCGGGACAGTTCAATTCTTGAGTAGCTTTACAATGCTTTGTTATTTTAATTGTCAGTAGCACAATTTTGTATTAATTGTTTATTTTAAAAGAGTCGAGTTTCTTGCCGGGTTCTCGCTACTGCCTTCCGAACTGGTGGTAGTATTAAAATTGACGATTCAAAAGTGTCTTAATAAAGACCTACTTGAATAAAGTTATTTTGAGTTTATTGTAATAGACCCCAGCTGAAACCACCACAACAGGGTCCAAAAAAAGATAACAGCAACTGTTTAGTGGTCTCAGAATTGTATTTTACTATTACAATTATAACTTGTGTTTTCTTTGATTTAGTCAATTTTCTAGACGGTAAAAAGTTTTCCGTAAGCAAATGCGTACTCACAGTTAGTCGAATCTAGATCACCAGAATACTATTACAAATGATGTAAACATCCGTAAAACAGATGCACATAAATAGAGAAATCTTGAATAATGATTGGAACTCATTATGGTATTGCTATGTTATACAAACGAGCAGCGTAATAAGCTATACTAGCATAAAAAATTAAATTGAAAATTCCAGTGATATCAATAATTGTAATAACTTAACCATTTACCAAGCTGTAAAATACAAATTCAACAATGATTTTGAATTAATCTTTTGATAAATAAGCAGCGTTGGGCATAATCGAAAAATTCCGAACGTAGCCCTTTCACAATTTATCATTGCTCTTTGTCGGAGCGGGTCTAGGTGCAAAAAAAAAACTCTCGATAAATTTGCGAGTCACCTCGTCCTCGTTTGTCAAACAAAGGCTGAGTACTTAAATTTGCATTTTAATTCGCTTTTATCGTTTTAGTGATAAGAGCGGGAATTGGTTGTTTCAGCTCGAGCTGTTAAGTCTACGTCGAATTTGGGACGTTTTGAATCGAATTTTCAAATTTTTCACTACATTTTTGCATACACATGATTTTATAATTATTCACAATTAATTAGAAACCTGTACCAGTATCCCAATTGCTGGTGCCTTTCACTCAGCGTATATCGCGAGACATCGAGCAAATACTCCCAGCATAAACGTCAGTGCTATTAACAGTGTTAAACCAACAAAGTCATATTATTATCTAATTACCTTCAATAAATGTACGCCCAAAAGCATTACGCTTAAGGCAATGGTATATTTTTTTTAGTTCCGATAGGGGGACCTGTCACTCTGTGACGTGCTATAAATGAGTGGGCGGTGACTTGCGTCTCTGATGATGGATTTTTAAATGTCTGCGACATGGTGAAGGATAAATTATGAACGGTAACCGAATTTTCAAGTGGCAAATATGATATTTGCTTTAGTGCTAAATAAATCAGATTGTAATAATCGCTATAAATTTCTAAGCACATGTTAAGACAATTTATATAAATCGGTAACTTTATATATCAATACGTTTACGTTACGATAACATTAGGTGAGGATTTATAAAAAAAATTAAGTAAATTACTTAATTTAATTAAGTAATTATAATGATTTTCGATACATAAGCGGACCGTTAAATTTCTACAGATGAGACATATATTATATAATGAACTCACAGTTACAGTAGTGGTAATCTTTTACCACATAGAACCTTTTTACCTCTTCTCATCTCTCACTATTCTATGTTAAAGAAACTGGCTTCCTTGCAATATGAATCTGTGGACAATGAAATAATTACAATATCCAAATACAGTGTCCAATATTATTCACACACCCTTAAGTTATATTTAAGGCATCACAGTAAGGAGAATATACAGTTATTTGATATTAATTATAACAAACTACATTTTAGCTCAATCATATCATGGTCCGAATGTGCGGGAAAAAACAAAAAACGAGTGGCGCCTTCAGTCCACAGACTAACACTAAAACGTCACTCGCTACAGATAATTTATCAACAGCAACTACATATTATGTCTATGTAGTTCATAGACATAATATAAAATAATGTATACTTATTAGTATTTTAAATAAAAATCTTCCTTTAATTAAGATGAACATTTAATTTCTTTGAATGTCAAAATTTAATGAATTGACTGAAATTCTTAAACGGTTTTATAAAGCTATTCGTAATTGAAGCGTAAAATATTTTCCGTTTACAAAATTCTAATTTCTTAGAATTGGATGCTTTAAGGGTAACAAGGAGAAAGTTTATATAGGTAAATGATTCATATAAAATATTCACAGCCGTCATGATTTCCTTTGAGAGCTGCTTTTTCATGGGCTTGTAAGAAATTCATAGATTATATTCTTGCGCTGTTAATAATAAAAAGAAAGTGCTGGATAAATTGAAGAAGATATTGCCTACATTCTATATGAGGCTCTTCGCATTATATCACGTAACATTATTTTTATTTTTTATGGTACACTTATCGATCGTCCAAAAAAAACTTGGTTAATGGCGAGGAATGATAGATCTTATCGAATATTCTATGTATGTACGTAAGAAGACATTTAAGTGAAAAGACAATTGTTTATATTATTATTTATATTGTTTTATTAATAAATATTGGTTGATATTTTACAACTTAGCAAACGAACACCGTATTGGCATTAACAATAACTCTACAAAGGGCCTTCTAATTGTTTTGAATAATTTATTTAACTTGACAAGTAATTAGAACTCAATTGAGTCTTGGTTTAAGTTTCTTTTGAATTACCAAAGTAGGCTTAACTTGTATTGTGTTTCTAACTTGGTATTGAGCTATACATATTTAATTATCGTTGCCTGTGTTCTCACATACGTTGCTTAATCTGAATTAATTCGTAGTATTAATCTTCATAATAGACTTGTATTTATATAATATATGTATATATATAATATAATAAAATATAATTGTATATATATATAACCTTTTTTTGAAGGAACTAATAAACGTAATAAAAATCCTGTTAATTTAAACAAACCTGTGTTGCCTTATTTTGGGCTGGACATACTTCACGCTTCACCAATGACCGATGGACAATACATACAACATCATGGAAAGGACCGGCAGGGAAAAGGAAGTTAGGCCGTCCAAACCGACGGTGGGCTGATGACATAGCGAAATTGGAGGTAAAGAATGGATGACCCTAGGCAAAAAGAGAGAGACCTGGAAAGAGATGGAGAAGGCCTTCACCCAAAAAGGGATCCACATCCTAAACTATCATTAGATATAAAATAATAATAATAAAATAATTAAAAAAATTAAAAAACAACATTTGCAATGTAACTTATGGATATGGAAATAAAAAGGCTTATTATTATATTATTATTATTATTAGACTCAAATAGATAATACATAACAAACTATACTTATTAAATTGTAGAGATTAAAAAATAATCTCAATGTCATAATCATCAATCGTCTATTACAATGGCTTGCAAAAAGAATTCCAATAATATCTATAAGGAAAAATTATCCCCTAATCGTATAAGATGAATCTCAATCCATAACGAACAAGGAAAACTATCGTAAAAGGCGATCATTCAATCGCTTCCGACAGAACCACAGATTACATAACTAGCAAATTACAAAGATGAATCACTAAATGTAACGCGCACTGTGCATTTAAGTCCCGATTTACGTATGTCCAATGAATGAATGGCCGGAATTGGGAAACGATTGATGCCAATTGCGTGTTTCTAGCTTGGAAGGGAAGCTTTTGTATTGAGAATATAATCTATGGGTTTAAATTAAGTAAAAACTTTAAAAAGCTTTTAATATGTATTCGATATTCGATTCCGTATAGGATATTCTTTACTTTGATATTTTTATGATTTCATTTATTTCAATATACTTGTTTTTCACATATATATTTAAAACGTATTCCCATATACATTTTTAGAAATAAATTCAACGCTTACTGAATATTCACAATATGCCGTAACGCCTGAGAGAAAAGAGCGAACGTTTTAGTTATATTTTAAGCTATACCTAAATTAGTAAATTCCTCATAACTTTAGGTTTCTGTTTCTCACGTCACGTTTTATAGCCTATAAGAAGCATGTTAATATTCAATACGGTGATTTTATAAGAAAACTTTTCTCGTTAGTTCAGGCTTTAAGGTTTCTGGGCTGCCAAGACGCTACGCCACATGCTCTACTCCTATTAGTTATTTTCCTTACGTGAGCACCGTTTATATAACTTTGCTTTATAATGCGAAAAATTCAACACTGTAACATTCAAATTCGTAACCACCTACTAGAACTGATGTTTTGACAGACTTCATGCTTACATGACTTCACTTTAACATGTTTCTGATTTAGATTTGAAGAATGTACAATATTTCATGTGTATGGTATAAAAATAGCAGTTTTATTAGGTATGACTCCTTTAATAACATATACTGGGTTTCTAATGAAAATGGTTTAGCTGTATAGATATTGAAATAAACTTTTAAATATAAACTGCGATAAAAACAAATTAGATTCGACTCATCCATAGAGGCAAAGCAGTAGAAGACCTGGCAGCTAACGTTCGTCCTGGCTAATGATTATTCGTATTAATTCTCAAAGCATCAGATCATTGTCACCGCTGCGACCCGTGAGTAGTTATGGGGATTGCCATTCTAAGGTTGAAGGCATAATAATTAAATAGATATATGCATATATATCACGAAGTACCTGTGGACCCTTCAAGCACTTTCTTGACGTACAAAAGGGATCGCATAAATAAATATAACTCGAAGTTCATTACGTTATAATGTGTCACATAAGTCATACAAAGAACACGAACAATTAACACCTCATTTTGGTTTCACATTAAAAAGTATACGCTTTAATGAAACATTAACCTAATATTTTCATACAAAATGTGTGTTATACGTTAATGCGTTGGGAGTGACGTGATTATTTGGGCTAATGTCAACCAAACTGTACAGCCGCTCATTAGTTTATTTGCCAAACGCGATGTTTTCAGCTAAAACAACCGTCCGCCGCGCCAAATATCCGTATGTGATCGTAAACGATGCTAAATTATACATGTTTATGACATTCATTTTATAAATACATGATATTATCGAGTGTGAAATAATAAATAATATTTGAATTTACACACATGATCTTGGTAACCGCTGTGTGCATAGATAATAAATAAAACAGTGGTTATCTGTGGTCCAATGGTAAGTCGAGACTGAAGCAATATGCTTTTGTTACGGCACTGGATTATAGTTTGAGTGGCACTATATTTGTCTATTACGTTTTAAATGAATTCGAATTCGCTTTTTGAATAAAAAAGTACGTTTCATTAAATAAAATTATCATATTTTTGATTTAAAAATATGCTGTTTTATAAATAGTTGGAAATTTCTGAGAATATGAAAAGCAATTTCGCCTTTACCTTGGATGTCCCCTGCAAAACTGTCGGCTAACATTTTAGTTCAAAGCCTGTCTGTGTCCATTAAAAGGCACTAGAGCTTGTGAAATGGAATATTTCGTAATATTACTCTGGATAATAACTATTCTCAGGTTATTCACTATATGCATCAATTCGTATATCCATTTTTTTTCTCCTACGGCTAATTGTCCTTGATCGTAACTTAATAACATTTGTATTTTTTTTCTATATCGATTGTCCGTGATATGCTTAGTTTTTTTATATATTTATTTTAGTAACAATTCGTTAACTTACTTTGAAATACACACACAAGTATGTATGAGGAACTGGCTTTATGTGCTTCGCTAAAATGCGACGAAAAGGCTACCGACCTGCAGCCAAATTTCTATTTACACAATTCCACTCGTATAACCTTGATGTCCGTCGTTAGACCAATGAAAGTTTTGTAGGACATTTCTTACCACGCTCCACCACGTTATGGATCTAACGTGTACGTATTTCCGAAGCAATACGACTTAAGATCCTTCAGGAAACGAGCGTTTCCATTTTCTAAAAAACAGGCAACCCACGAGCCATGTGAGTCCATGGGTGATAACTTCACCTTCGTGATGTGCCTTCTGCTCGTTTTACCCTCTTCTGTAAAAAAAGCAGCTTCAGATGCAATTTGGGTGGAATCGATTCTATTAGTTGGTGTATAATCAGGATTGACAGATAAGGAATATTTCAAACATATTTGAGACAATGTAAAGATAGATAAAGCACTTTGGTCCATAATATGTTACTTTCTATAAAATAGAAATAAAGTTGTTCTATATTAGTTCTACTGCAGTTATTAGATTTAAACAAATATTAACTCCTTGAACTCGATGTGAAGTCAAGTGAATTGGCTTAATTATTTCTAGAACATGCTATATATAACTCGATTACCGTTGCCAATCTTATAAGAGTTTCAACGGAAATCCACTTACGATTCTATAAAGTTTTATTTGAATCCAATTTCGTATTTTCACGATGTTCCAAGAATACCTACTAATACTGTAAATACGACTTATCGTTTTATTGCCTAATTTTATTCGGGTATAACAGCGCGATAGTTAATGACAATATTCTTATTTTTTTAATTGCTAAAATTATTGAATAATTAAATTTTAAGTTAATTTAAATATAATTAAACAGTTTTATTTATTTATTTAACACTTTATCGCACTTAAACACTAGAAGCAAATGACATTAACAGATATTAGTACATATAAGAGCAACGGGCGGCCTTATCGCTAATAAGCGATCTCTTCCAGACAACCCACACGATAAAAGAATACTTAAAATATAATAAGACAGGTGCAAAGGGTGCGAAGTATACAAAAAAAAAAATAATAATACAGAAACAAAACACAAAATACATTAAAATAAGAAAAACCGAAAAATATGCTAATTTAAATTTAGAATTATAAATAGTTTTGTAATATTGTCATAAAATAAGTGCCTAAAAATATTGAATGAAATCCAATCCAAACAATGGGAAATATTTGTCGAAAACAGAAATTTTGATTATTAACAGAAATGAATTTGAAATTATTTCTCGTCCTCGCCCACGATCAGGTTTAATTTATTGCGTTTTTAATGATGCTCGATATTTGATCGGCTCAAGGCACCAGAGGAAATAAAAATGTGATACGCCTCTATTTCCGAACTGAAACTCCTTTAACCACAATAGTATCATAGTATCATCCCCTTTTATTTCGTTTAAAATTTTGTTTAAAATTTCATGTATTATTTGTTATGTATCGATTATTTGTAAACATGCACAAAGGGAAGTAGCCGTATATTCGATGATGAAGACTTACACATAGGCTTTAGAATCAACAGTGCGCAATTTAAAATAATATATTTCTGTATGAAAACCTTTTAATATATGGTAATAAATAAATTATGAATTAAGATTACACATACCCGCGTAAAACCAGCGTTGCGACGCAATAGCTCAATCCTGTGAATCTCGTATGTCGTGCGGTGGTTAGGATTCTTCATTTTTTCATTATTTTCCTCCACCTTTGTATACTTTCCCTCGGTTTCCTTCCTTATCTTTCGCCGGGGCCAGCATTGCCTCGTTGAAGTTCAGTGTGAGTCGGTCAATACTTTGTTTGAATTTCAATATTACGTTAAAACGTGTAAATACAGTGACCATACAGGACCATACAAACCGTAAAGGACATTTGCTGTTAAATATTGGATTGATAAATATTAGAAATGCTATATATAATCCAGAGGCTTTAAGAGTACTTGACCAACTGTATAATATAATAGTTCTATAATCAATGAGATAATAATATCAATAATTTTACTGCATTTAATTTAAATGGGACGCAATATTTATAATAATTTAATTAATTCTCACAAGTTGACATGATGAGTAACTTTATAAAACTCGTATAGTGAAATCGCGGGACAATTACGGACTTTAAAATTGTAATTGTTGTTAAATTTTTATTGCCTTTAAGGTACGACCAGTTCGCGTAATGGACACCATGCTGGACTGCTAAAAATGGGATACTGGGTTTGATTCCCGGTATCGTCAACATTTGTGTGGTGATAATATTTTTTGGTTTAAATAAATAATAACTATGTATATTTTTACAGATTTAAATAAAATTATATCCTCAAACAACACAAAAAACACCTTCGCCGGCGAAGTCCTGATAAGGCCCCTCAGGTCAGTCCCCAGCCGTGACAGCTCAAGCCGAAGTTCGAGTCTTATGCTAGAGCTTAAGCTAGCTACACCATGTTATTCTCGGTTCTCCTGCTGGCCACCCAGCACTTTGCTGAGCTGTTAAGGCCTCCAGGCCAGCGAGATCCCACTGCAAAAAAAATATAATTTTCATATTTAAGTATATCAATATTAAAAGGGTATATTCCAATTTTGAATACTGCAAAAAATAAGCTTCTACAATTAATCTTAAATCACCGAACATTTTTACTGGTTAAAATTCAATCGAACGCTATCACGCCGGTAATTTCCTAACAATAAGCAATTAGCACCACTAGGTCACGCTTTCCATTTGGAACAGTTTCCGAAATAGCCCGGTATATTTACCCGATCGGATTAGTTGAGAATTATCTGTTAATCGTCAAAGTTCGACGATTAGTCTCAGATAGATTGAATTAATTATTGCATTCTGTTGACGGGATAAATCCAAACCAGACCGTACGTTCACTAAAGGTTGTCAGTTGTATTAATTATCCGTCTTGCTGTTTAATTAAAATAATGTTTGCTTTTATGAAGCGCTTAATTAATTTTAAAATAATTATTACTCTATGAAGCTATTGGTTGCGGTTTTGTTCACGTGTGTGAAAAGCACTTTAATTTGAAAGCGTAATTTTATATTAAAATGTTATTCTCGTTATTCCTTTTATGTTAACAAACTAAGCAATCTGTTTTTTTGTCCTTTATTTATTGAGGCTCTGGATCATCCTATGCCCAGGATACACTCTTTCGTATGTTTCTACTTTTATAACTGTTTTAATGTAGAACAAAATGTCATCCAAGTGACGTTAATGATTCAAATGACAAGACATCATTACATATTCATTAGCCACAGATATTAGAAACTCGGGAATTCTGAACAAAATTTCAGAGCCCATAGGAACAATTACATAGGAATAATACTGTGAATTACATAGCGACCATATCTAAGCGCGCAATTAAATATGATTTATATGCCGTGACTTCTAAGTTCGGTGCTCATTTGAATCGGGGCCTGGGGAGTCGCAAAGAGCGTAAAATTTCTAATTAGGGGGCGCGTGTATCTCACATAGCTTCGAGCTTGATTTCTGTAATGGACCTAGTGCCGTGTTATTTACACACATTTACATATATTAAAAGTAATTGATATAGATATACAGTTAAACTCTATATAACGACACTGAAGGGACTGTGCATTTTTGGTGTTATATAGAGAGAAGAAAAAATATTGTATCGAATACAAGCTAAACCAATCAAAGCCAATTGATTGCGACGCTTTAGAGAGTTTGTCGTTAAATCGAGATTACATGGAGTTTACACTGTATCTTAAATATAAGTTAAATTGCCGAACAAGGCTTTCGTAATTTTTAATAGTTTCCTTCAACAAATTTTCGTTTATATTATACCCTTTTGAAGAAAGAGACATCTATTGGGCGTAGTGTGAACTACTGTTACACAGCATCATGACAAGGTATATAAGTAATATTATGTATTGTTAATAATTAGTTGAAACATGTTGTTTTTATTTTGTATGTCACTAGAAATACATAAAATTTCTGTGAGCGCAAACAATTACATCAATCGTAACGGATGCAAATGAATTATCGTGCTATGTTAATAACACGACAACATTCTTACTTATAGTATGTAATTGCTAGAAGGTAATAAGTATATAATTGTAGTGTTACCATACAAGAAACATCTCGCGGCGATCGATCCTCGAATTACACGATCGTGTCGACAGAAAACTATGTAGACGGGATTGTAATGAGCGTGGTTTCCATAAATAACTTTCCTCTATTATTACGAGAACCTTAATCAAAAGATAACATCTTAACACTCCCGGCAGCGACTTAATCCTACCATTTTCAGCTTACTTTTGCTTTACGAGTTTCGGCCTGCAGAAATACCGCTATAATATTTATATAGAGAAATTTAGTGTCCTTTTTTTATCGAAGAGGGGGCAAACGAGCAGGAGGCACACCATAAAGAAGTCATCGCTATAGATACTCATGTGGATAGGAGTTCGTGGGTGCGTTGGCGGTCTTTTAGGGAGTGTAACTCTCTTATCTTAAAAAACTAACTCCTTTATAAAATAACAAAACAATAATCTTTATCCCAGCACCGACAGGACACAGCGGTTTACTAGTAGAAATCACGTAAAAAAAATATTCAACATTTTTTTAAATCGATTTAATAAAAAAAAGCATTTATCTTGTTTTTACCAGTAAATAGACAATTACTTGGTAAAATTTGATATTATTTGTTCTGAAGTTCTGAAGTAAGTTCTGAATAAACAATGAATCTAAACTTAACCCATTGTAATAGCTTGTATGAGAATGATATTATAAGAGAAAATTTATACGAAAATAACTCGCAATCAAGATAATGTGAGTGAAAATAAACAGTGGTTCATCATTACGAAGGCAATCAACGTTTAATTTTAATGATATTCCCTGTTTTAATCATATACAAACAGTAGCTGTTGCAAATAGCCACCTAATATGGGGACAATTAGTAAGATTCATAAATTCAGACATATGTATACAAACGCTCCGCGTTTTTATTTTTTTGACTATTTACAATTTTTATATGATAACTAGCCTGTCTTTTTGCCATATAAATTATCTTCTAAGTAATTTCTAGTGTATAATAAAATAACTGGCGGTGATAACATATGTGAATTAATTACTAAAAAATAGGGGTTGGTTAGGGGGTGGATAAAAATAAAAGTTTACTGTTGTATATATTTTTTAATGCGTCATAATTGTTTTTATATGAATGTGTAGGGTGGACAACCCTTATAAATCAGTTGTATTAAAAATAGATGTTAGCTCAGATCTACTCAATATGCTCACAAAATATCATTAGAATCGGTCAAGCTGTTTTGGAGGAGTACGGGAACGAACATTATTAACGAATAACGAATTTTATTATCTTTCAGATTTTTTATTCAAGGTAATTAATTCACACTGGAACGAAGATATCGCCGCTTATGGGTAGTGTGTTGCCGGCCTTACTACTCTACACTCACTTCTTCTAAGTCGTATTGAACATAAAATGTCAAAAATGCGCCTACTATAAACTGTGCAGCAAACAATATATTTATTATGAACAGATACAGAGTGGAATCCCAGAGAAGGTAAGCGAACGAGGTGAAGACCAACAAACATATAGGATTTCGACCTAGCTGCGGCAGGTGGGAAGTGGACGAGGCATCTCCACAGAGTGCCCATATCTCGCGACTTTTTTAATCAAATTTAGCTTGTTTGTATTGTATTTAATGAATTATCTCACTGATTACCTATTAACTACTTATATTTTTTATTTATTTATCAACGATTTGTAATTGCTTAATGTAAATAGTTACAGTGTATCTTTCATTCGTTTGAGTCTAGCCTAGATTTCCCGTGGGAGCTTTAAATATTTAAGTGCATATTTGAGTAAGGCACACTTAATATCACTTATACAGTAAGGTCAGGCGCACCTGTTACATACAGGGTGTCTTTAGGCCTGTCTGTTATGGTAGCACGCAGGTTTGATTTGAATAAAATGGGTCATGAACACGGGCGTATGTTGTTCGTCAATATCTTTTCAAATTAAATAAAAAATGTTTATTTAAGATAAAAGCAAGGAAACAAATAATTATTGTGTTAACTCTATTAATTATAGATGTGTGTTACGATAAATATTGACATTCCATACGCATCGATATTTCTGGTAAATGTTAAAACAATATATATTCTTGCTTTTCGTAATATGAATTCTTTGATCCTTAAACTATCAGGCGGTACTATTAGTTTTGGATGTCTGCACTATTTGTTTTTTTGGATAACCTCCATAAGGTAGTAGATTGAAAGACGTATTCACGTAAAATATATATTTACATATGTTAGTTATATATCTGAAAATGAAATTCGTATAGTCAACAAGAATTATATAAAAAATAATGATGGAACGATCTCTAGCCTTGGGTATATTATCATACATAAAATATCAAATTGAATAACTTAAACACAATTTGGCAGAGAAGCAAGATCAATTTTGTTATAAGTGATTAATTTAGTTATATATAAAGGTTATAGCAGACTAGTATGCATTTTAATAGTGATTGGCTGGGTCTGTACATAATTGCTAATTTAGCCTAATTTCATGAAAACGTTATTATCTTATATAAACGTCAATACTTAATGCATGCTTCAACTTAATTCCTTTCAATTTAATATTAAATTATGACTGCAATTGCTTTGCACAGATTAAATATAATATTTCTATGCTGTATTGCTCAATCTGTATTAATTTCAGTTTCAAATCATGTTAACCGATTTCCACTATGAGAATCTTAAATTAGTGGACTTGTAACATGTTATTTATTACAACGACCCAGATTTAACGACAGTTGATAAATATAAGCCGACGATATAAGTCGAGATGAATAATTTTAAAACTCATTACTGGTTTGATGCTGTGTATTTTAATCGGAGTCAATCGATACGGAATGTATAAACACAAGTACTATGACACTTTTAATAATTACAAATTTGGCTTCAAAGCAGTTAATACTTGCATATATTTATGAGTTCCTGGTACTTAGGTCTGTCAGACACTGGGTCATACGTTCTAATCCCTTACCGGATATTATTTATCCATAATTTCTATTCGATCTTAAGATGATCTTCAGTGATCTTCAGATGACACTAAAACTAAACGACAAGACATAAATGTAAACATGAGACCATATACTTTGTAAAAGTTAATTTTAAAAATAGCAGATGTTAATTTTGTAAAAAAAATACTACTAATAAAATAAAAAATAAAATAAAAATATTACTGTTGCCAACCGAGCAACAGTAATTTTGTGTGATTTATGTAAGCCGTCGTCAATTTCTGTAAATATCGCGCAATTAATTTTCATTTATTAATGTTTGTAAGACGAGAGGTGCCATCGTTGAGGGTTATTGATAATTGATTGATTTTCAAAATAAGATTAAAGCTTTAAGCTACCACTGCATTACTTATGTTATTATGAATACATAAATCTGATTTACGCGCTTTTTATATTGGGTAAAGACGTCTTTTATTTCGTATTAAATAAATATACAAGTTTGCCTGTCTGGATAAGTCACATATTTTAAATGTGCTATTTAGTATCGTGAAACATGAATTATGGGTACATATTAAATAATTTCAGCCTTTACAGCTTACTACTTAATTTTAATGTATATCTGTCTTATAAATCACTTCTTCGTAAGCATTTCTTGTCTACAATATAATTATTTATACTTCTAGATTGAAATTAGCATATTTTTCGGTTTTTCTTTTTTTTGTAATGTATGTTGTTTTTTGTTTCTGTATTATTATTATTTTGTATACTTCGCACCCTTTGCACCTGTCTTATTATATTTTAAGTATCCTTTTATCGTGTGGGTTGTCTGGAAGAGATCGCTTATTAGCGATAAGGCCGCCCGTTGGTCTTATATGTACTAACATCTGTTAACGTCATTTGCTTCTAGTGTTTAAGTGCAATTAAGTGTAAAATAAATAAATAATTTGTAATGTATACAATTAGAAAGTTACACTTTTATATAATAACTGATTTATAAGATTCAATATTAAATAACGTAGGTATTGCACTATTTGGCACTAAAATTTAAAAAGAAAATCTACAGCTATGGATTATAATACATATCTAAAAACGCATCACAGTTTTTTCAATTTCATAATCAACCGTGCGGAAACGACGAAATTCTTTTCATCAACTGACTCATGTCGGGCCCTTTAATGTTTTAATGTGACGCCTCGCGGAGAATATTAATCTATTTAGGACAATCACTAATCAAGTGGCCTAATATGTCATCATTGTGGAAATGTATTTACTGCAATAATGAACTGCGAAACCATCGCTCGTTTAACAAACGATTAAGATAAGAGATTCATAGCATGTGTCGGTGTTAACTACGATTAACTTCATATGATTTAAATAAATAGATCTCGGAGAACATGCATAATTCTCAATGTCTGAGCGTCATGCGTATTAAAAATCAAGTACACAATTATTATGAAGAGCACCAAGTCAAAACGCACACCGCGTACGACCCATCTCGGTAAAATGTTAAAAAAGTTTCCCAAAGATTGGTCTTAGAATCCCAAACACACTGTCAACACAACAAGATGGCGCCCAGATCCCGCTCGCATCGTTCTGCTCTGATTGGACAATACAATCAACGCACTTTTAAATTCTAAGCAAATATCTTATTTATAAACCCATACAGCACAATAATCAAAGAGAAAAAAATATTATTTCGATTTTAAACAAATTAACTTAAACAATTAATGTATAATCAATCCATATTGCTTTCCTCCGACATACATGTAAAATCACAGGCAACTTGTTCCTCACACAATTGTTTATTTTACAGGCAAACGAACCCTCAGCAGTCCAGGATGAAGCTGTTAACTAAGGTAATGGGTAGTCCATATATATATTTTGTAATAACTTATTGAACTGTGTTCAAGATTGTAAATGTCCTTGTCAAAAATATTTTGAAAGCACTGTTGACGCAATGGCCATGCGGTACTGCCATACGGATCAAAATCAAAAACTCAGTTAAGTGTCTTTTGAACGTAAAAAGTGCGTGTAATAAGTTAAGTTATGTTGTATTAAGATGGATTCACTGCGCGCCCTCAGCTTAGAAGAACTCACAAGGAAATCAGTGGGGTTGTCATTTTGTGGTGATCGTTATAACAATTACCTTACTTCAGATATTAACATCAATAAGTCATTTTGATACGGAGCATTTCATTTTCAAGCAGCGGTGTCCGTCACTTTTATCATAGTAATCTTTTTCAATTAATATCCATTTCATGACAGATTTAAATTTATTAATTGACAAGTCTCGGATAGTCGAAGTAGATTATAAAAACGCAAACCTTTCCATTACCGTATATTTTTGTTTTTTTTTTAAATAGTAAGGATTCCTAAAACACGAAAACTATGTCATATACAGGTCACACTATCCCCATTTTGAAATTGCTTAGTATAAGACATTTGTCGCAAGCTTTAAGTTACGTGACACAAAATGCTATTGTAAGTTTCTGCAGTGCCGAAACGTGATCTGTCCGTATAACGCAATAATGCATTTCCTTATATTAATAGTTAATTATTTACTTCTCAGTATGCGAGCAGAAATATTCTGTGTATGGTCCTTTGTTCATAACGAAAGATATGCTCCACTATAACTTATGTGCAGTTCGTGACACGCTTTGTAAATGCAGGTTTGTTGATGGCGAACTTGTGGAGAATTTCTTCACATTTGAAATAAACTTTTTGATACATTTAATATTGATATAAAAACGAGTGATTTGTAAGAAGTAGAGTTTGCCGGCTTAATGATTCGTTCGCTTTTGTTTCGGCCCAATTGTGACTCGATTTATAATCATTATCTTAATAACTACTTAGTTATTAAAAAAATTACGAGGGTTTGAAAATAACTTTGATTTTACACCTTTCAGTATATCCTGATTGTGCACGCAACAAGAATTTTTTTGTAGGGAAGAGTATACGTTTTTATAACACGCAGTACATATAACCAAAATTAACTTCTAACAAATTTAAAACGCAAGTATTCTAGAAAAAAGGCATCGTACAGTTAAATAACATATATGATCCTTTTAATGTGTCAGCAATAGCTCAGCATCGGGGCAGTTTATATGAAATGTTTGTTTTAAAAGAGCAGCTTTCTAGTTTCTTGCCGGTACTTCTCGGTAACGGCTTCCCGAACTGGAAGTGTAAAAATTGACGATTCAGTCTTTATAAAGACCTACTTGAATAATGATATTTTACGTTTGAATATGTAAACATTGAAACCATGTTATTTAACCCCAATGCCATTATCTATACTAATAATAAGACAGTAAAAATCGAAAATCTGTACATGAAATATTTTTCCAAAAAAACGAAAGGAGGCAATTAAAGAAGAGTCATAGAAACCAAAAAAACAATTTTTGGAATTCTTGTCTGTCTGTGTGTCTGGTACGTTATAACTTAAAAACTACTGAACGCATTTGAACGCGGTTTTCACAGTTGGATTACATATAATTGGGAGCGTTGTCAAAAGTTTATTTTGTCAAAATCAGTTAAGAGAAAAAGAAGTTATGGTCATCATCCCTGAGTAACACAGGCTATATATAATTCCAATTGTAACAAGATTTTAGCCCGTGAAAGAAAGCCCTGTCGAGATCATTAAAAACGCTATATACTCAACCAAATTACACGTGGGCGAAGCCGCGGGCGGAAAGCTAGTTTGATAATAAATATTTGAGTCTGGGTCTGAACACATCAATTGGTTCAGCAATAAAAGTATCCGATACAATTCTCCGATAACTAATGAACGGCCACTATACAAACAATTCAATGAATTTCACATGTAACTTAGCACGTTTTCCAATTAAATAAACTTGGCAGCGACCAGTTCTGCTGACTTAATATTCAATTAAACACAATAAGCGATATAGGCACAACAGTGTTGGCGAATTGCCATTGTCGAGCTATTACGTCTTAAGTTGACTTGAGTGAAATTGAATGGTTGTGAGGAAATGGTGTGGTTTCGGTAACTGTTTAATTATCTTCATTTATTGATATGTCTATGGTCAATTGTCTATTAATATGGACCGTACTGTCAGCTGGCCGTATTGCAGAGATGATTATCTGTGTGTTTTGTATGTTATGATACGGATTTATATAATTGAAATTTAAATAAAGTATTTTTCAAATCAAAGTGACTCGTATCTAGAATATTTGTTACATATTTTATGTGTTTATCAATACATAAGATTATTGATTGAATGTATACCTTG
Source organism: Leptophobia aripa (assembly GCA_951799465.1). Classification (NCBI taxonomy): domain Eukaryota; kingdom Metazoa; phylum Arthropoda; class Insecta; order Lepidoptera; family Pieridae; genus Leptophobia; species Leptophobia aripa. Next base: position 5,912,218 of record OX637268.1, on the reverse strand, counting down.
TGATTGTACGATTTTGTTTTGATGATATTACCTTGTCATTGTACGTAAATAGTGATCAAAGCATTTAATGGCCCTTTTGTTTATAACATTGAGGTACAAACGAGTCTGCGAGATGCCAACAGAGACAAAGTGTTTTTGAAGTGGTTGAAATCACCAAGTCAAACGAAGCCCGCTTAACTAATTTCAACTACAATTAAATCTATGGTAATAATCACATTGGAAACAAATTATTCACAGAATTAACTACAAGCTACATTAACTAATACCATATTATCTCCCAATATAACAGAGTAGTTAAATACAGAGCAAACGTTTTAACAAGAAAATATATAGAGACAATATTTAAATTTTATGCAGATTTATTTCATGATTTTTTATCGCCAACATACGTGCCGCTTCTAGTGTTTTTATATCATGTAGAAGATGTTAGATAAGAGCATATATTGAGGCACTTCCGTCTTTGAATAATAGAAGGTGCAGCAAGGAAACCCATTACTACTATAATGTGTGGTGACGCCCTGTTTATGTATTTAGAGCACTATTGTTATCATCCTTCATTCGTATATGAGTTATTGAGTAGTTGATTAATTAAAAACACCAATATATATTTTTATATGTTCACTGAGAAATGCACGAATATAATTCATACTAATATAAATGCGAAAGTAAGTACATACCTACGTACATACATATGTACGTTACGCATTTACGCTTAAACTTAAAATGAACTGATTTCGATAAAATTTGATATGGAGACCTAACTTTAAAGAAGAACATTTATCGCGTAAAAGGATTCAAGGGAAATAGTTAAATAGGAGATGAAAGTTTAAATACAAATTCAACCAGAACTCTGCCATTTATAAAGCGATTATTGAAAATCCTTTTGTATTTAAACCACGCGGACAACGCAAAATACTAGTTCCTAATAAATGCCCAATACTCCTGAGAACATTGTCTTATTTGAAAGTTCATCTCATTTTTTATTTAAATCTGTGTATACACAATATACATCTGTAACCAATACTTAGATCTTTGCCGTTCTGACCAGCAAATAACGTGCAGATTATGAATCACCACATTTGTAGCGAAGTAAATTCTTATATTTCTTTCATCATTTATCTAACAGGCTTATATCCAAAGCGTTGATTTACCGACATACACATAAAAGTTGTATCGACACAACTTAAAAATAAAGTCTTTTTTATAAAAAAATACTCGTTTTTAAGAAAACGAATGGTTATACCATTTTGTATTTACAAAGTGGTTAAGGTAGCTGTAATAGGTTGTAAATACTAAGTAACACCCCGAGGCTTGTCCGCAGACTATAATCTGGCCAAGATTGTGAAGCTGCTTATTTATGTATTTACTTATTTCAAAAATTACCTCTGTAATCCTTACTGCAAAGGTTGTTTAATGCTTATAATCATGTTTCAATATTACCATAATGTTAACTTTGATTTACGAGAGTATCATAGTCATGTTTTTAACAGATAGCTGTCCCGAACCGTTGTTTTGCCGACATAGAACAATTGCTATGTATAAGTAGAGGTTGATCGTAGAATTGTGAATTATTCAAAATCATGAAAAAATCTTACCAATAAATGTGTGCTGTATGAAAAACAGTGTGGAAAATGCGCGCACAACATGAGATTCAATTGAGCCATGTCCGAAGAGTCCAGCAATAAGGTGTTTTTTTTTCATATACGAGTATATAAATCTTATATATTTGAAAAAAGGACGTACTTTTTTCTTTGATTTAATGAAGGTTCCAGTGTAAATTTGGCCATTACCTACACAGTTTTTCTACTTATATATAATCTCCGCTGATAATGATTTCCAACAAAGGTAATTATCCTAATATGAAGCTCATATAGTCTCAACATCGCTAATGTTAGTATCGTGCAATCTAAATATTAACGTACAAACCCAATCACAATTGCAAAAGTATAGTGAACATACATTAGTGATACTGAACGATATTTTACTATAACACCGTGTTAGTATATTCAATAGTATTATATCATTACTTTCTAAATATATAGCGTAAAGTTTTATACGTGCCTTAACCCTCTGTAGCATCTGTTACATGAAGCAACCGATATTTTGTTATTTAGTCCTTTCCATATTTAGTATTTCAACAAATTGTTTGCGCAATTGATACAGACACACACACATAACACACACACGCTCGCTAATATTTCAATATAAGAGCTGTTTTAACATATTCCCAAAAAAAATTGTGTTAAGGATAAAATATAGAATAGGTACATCATAATTTGTATTTATTAATTTTAGAATTATATTGAATATTTTTTCTGTGCGTAATATAAGTGGTTAATATTGTGTACATGTCGAACATTTCAATGAAGAGTCACGTACAGACACTGAGAATTTATAGAGCAATACTTAGAAAAATGTGTCTTGTAACAATATTACCGCGAACTGTCATGGCGAAGTTACATTTGCTATCGGTTCTACATTTATGAAAACGGTTTATTTTTAAAAATAGATGACAGCACAAAATGGGCGGATCTAATCACAATAATATATTTCTTGTTAATTATGAATCACACACCTAACGTTCACAACATCTATATATATGTATATTATGTAATTACATGTATATAACATAATATACAGTTATTATAAGTGATAAAAACAACTGATTGACTGATAAATATATATTAATTTTTATTGTAATTATAGGAAGGGCGGGGCAAACTTTTTTAAATGTTAATAATTTTATACAAATTGTACTATTTACTAAGTTATATAATTAGCACTACAGCTCAAGTCTTAACAAGAAAAAGAGGTAACAAAAATTTAATGTTAAATATAAGCTACCGATTTTAACTCAAATTAAAAAATTAATAAATTAAATTTTAAGTCATTTGTTTATACACATTTCACCTTATCTAAAAATTTGAAGACCGGCAACATAATAGCGCCCTCTGGTAGTGTAAATCTCTTTACTTTCTAGTCGTTTGCCCTCCATAAAAAAGTATTTCCTTTGATTAAAAAATCTACCACCCAGTACCAGTCATGAATATTCAAATAATTTCCCACATAAAGGTCAATAAAATTAGAATTTATATAGAGAATGACAGATATCTTTAAGCGTAAGCCCATTATAATTCGTTGCGTAAATGCGTCATCGTGTCCAATATAATTGTCTGTGACCGGCATAGCTGAATCATGGTTGTATCGTAATAACATTTAGTATATGTCGCGGGACGATCGTACAGTTGATCACTTTATGGTATCAATTCAAATATATATTTCAGAAAACGCATAACTGACCTAAGTTAAAGGCGTCGAATTTATTAAATTAGTATTACAAAATATATACCCAGGGTTCTTCAGTGACATGACATTTTATATAACGCGAGCCGCGGGTGCGTTATGGCTTTGCATACACATTATGTTAGTTTAATAGCAAACGATATACAATTTTTAATTATGTTTCTGACGTATTTTTTTAGTTATACATTTTGACCTTATTATTTTAACTTCTTAAAACTGAACGCCTGGAAGAGTTCTATTCGATAAGTCCACGTCTAAACCGAATACTAATATTATATCGTTGGTTAAGTTATTATTTTAGTGTCATTAATACGTATACATATTTAGGTGTATTTCAAATAGTGGGTTTTTAGCATAGTCCATTGTATTGTCGTGTCGTTGATACAGTTACCCGATCATCAATCATATCAATTCAGTGACTCCATGAGTGATAAATTGAGTTTAATAGATGCTTATATCTGTTAATAACAGTAACAACGTGGTATTTATTGCTCTTGTGTATGGATTTATATTAGCCTTAAGTACTTTTGAGTATCGCTTTGATTTAATTAAAACAGAATGCATATAGTTTATTTTTACGATTTATTTGTGAAGAAAAACAAATTAACATGCGACATACTGTCTATGGCCAAAAAACTTTTGCATTCACGGTCCCTTCTTTGAATATTTTAATAGATTAAACAAAATATATAGCCGAATCATGTATATTCTATATTATAGTATTAAATGTATCTTTTTATACATATTAAAAAAATATTGATCTGCAAGCCGTATTCGCCAAAGCAAAAGACAAGTTTTAGCAAAAATAAACTTGAACTTAAACTACTTCAGTACTGATTTATTACTACATTATAAAACTAGAACTCAATAACATTGCCACAGCCTTAATTGTGTATTTATATATTTATTTAGACAATGACCTCACTGGCGCGCTAAATTTCGTACTGAGTTTAATTTGCGGCCGCCATGTCCCACGATGTGCCATTTTGATAATTTGAAATGCGTTTAGGGCTGTACATTAATTAGTTTTAATTGTCTAAATGACAGCTTTTTTATTGATCCTTTCTAATGTAACACTTAAAATTACATTTATTTTTCTTTCAGAAGTCTCCGAAACTCATATTTAAGTTTGTTAATGTTTGACTTGCTTGACAATATGGGAACATACGACTTAAACTCAAACTCAAAATATCTTTATTCATGTAGGTCATTAGAAAGACAATTTTGAGTCTTGAATTTTTACATTACCACCGGTTTTGAAGGAATCTTCCCTAAAGAACCAGCAAGTAACTCGACAGCTGCTCTTAAAATAAACATTTTATATAAAATTATATTACTCATCTCTTTTAAGGGCCAGCATGCGCCAGTGCGGAGTGTCTAGTAGCGCGCAGGTTCGTTTGCTCTTATAAAATGAAATCACCAATTAAGTAACCTTTCTACTCTTAAGTAGAACTAAGTTAATTTTCCTAAAATAAGACGTAAAAAAACTACACCAGCCGTGCATCATTTTCGAGCTTTCAGGTGCTTAAAAATCTGCTGTCATACAGACCTTTAAACAAAGTATTAGCCCCTTTAATATGGGATGAAAAATTCATCGATGTTTTCATCAAACAATTTTGAGCTTACTAAGAGACTTCATTGTAGACCCTTACACATAACACTGAATAAATTTATAGCTTTAGGATTGATAAATATAGACATCACGATTTCAACCAGCATTTCAGCAATTAAATCTTAATATTTACATAATCCACGTCTCTTTAATTAACTACGTTTGTTAAATGCCGTGGGATTTGAAGATAGACGCTTGATAGACATAATCAAAGACAATGAATATATCTACATTTAAATTAATGCATAAATTGGTATGGAGTCGTTGTCTCGCATTGAATTGCTATAAATAATTTTATTAAAATATAACTGAGGTATGCTAAGCGTTTTGATTATTGATGCAGTTATTAAAATTATTATATAATAAAAATAAAAACAAGAATAAAGTATCAGTGAATTTATTGCATTTTTTATAAATATACAAATCGTGAATGCTGGAAAGTCGAGTTATGTAAATAATAAAAATTTAGACGACTTGGAAAAGTTGTTTTCCAAAGACTGGCCTTAGTATCCTTTAGAATACCACAACAAGATAACCTGACCCGACTCCGGATTTGTCCATAAGCGTTTATTTTAATCCCTATCAAAAGTTTTTAAAAAGCAGAATCTTATTGGAAGCTTATGATTGCCGGATATGCGATGCTCCTAGAACCTGCTACTTATTATTTCTGATAAATACCCACAAGGAGTTATTAGTTATTAGTTCTTTGAAGTAATTTAATTTCTCCCATATATAATTCAGACTCTCACAGTTTTTAATTCACCAAGCGTACAACGAATTAGTAAAACTGACACAAAACTATGAGATTTACATTCAACTGGAAGATAACACGATATATCACTAGTAATAATGATCGGAATATTAATTCCATTCACTTTGTTGCATGGGTCATTGTCACCGCTAATAAAATAATGATCTACAGAAAACCATAAAAATTCAGTCAATCTAACCGTGTCTGCCGTTTTAAAGAACATATTTTCATAGTGAAACCATAAATATTCTAAATAAATTACATATAAAGTGTAAACTCTATATAACACTGAAGGGCTGTGCATTTCATGGCGTTATAGACAGTGGTCGTTAAATGGGGAGGAGAAAAATTGAAAAATTGTATGGAATTACAAGCTAAACCAACCAATACAATTGATTTCGACGCTTTAGAGACTTTCTGGTGATGTTACATCGAGTGTCCACTGAATATAATGTAACTTCGCTGAATATTTTGTTCTTATCACACATATTTATAAAAGAGTGACAAAGCTTTTTAATCATTCCAGCTTTATTGAGTTTATGAAGATAATCCGATTGCGTCATAATTCCAGTGTATCATACACTAGAATTATGTATGATCCCAAAAGACGATCGTTGCCACGCGACGGCAGCTAAGCGTCATAAAATTTATGATTAAAATTAATTTTATGATTTGAGTAATGTGTCATCATACTTTACATGGAAATTAATTCAGTTATATATTACTACATATTTAGAATATCTGTGTGTATATTATGTGTGCATGTGTCTATGGCGATTTCTAGAACCTCCTAAGTACTTAGTCTGGCCATAAATACTGTTACTATTCAAAAAAAGAAAATATTACGTTTGAATTTGGAATCTGTCATTTTTATATGATTGCTTGATGTGTTTTCTTATTTTCGCGCCATTATATTGTTAAATATTTTGTTATATTAAAATGGAGTGGGGTGATAAAGAGAACCGAATCGCTGTGATTGCCTTACATAAAGTAGGTATGGAGAAAAGTGCAATTTTTAAAACCCTCCACCCGCTTGGTATTAGTCAAATGTTTGTTTACCGGGCTATTGATAGGTACAATGATACCTCCTCTGTTTGTGACAGAAAAAGATCTGGCCGTCCACGTACCGTTCGTGTGAAAAAGGTGATTAAAGCAGTTAGGGAAAGAATTCGAAGAAATCCTGTCCGTAAGCAAAAGATTTTATCTCGGGAGATGAAGATAGCTCCTAGAACCATGTCGCGTATATTAAAAGATGACTTAGGACTTGCAGCCTATAAGAGACGTACTGGTCACTTCTTAACTGATAATTTAAAGAAGAATAGGGTGGTAAAATCCAAACAACTACTTAAGCGGTACGCAAAGGGAGGTCACAAAAAAATTTTGTTTACGGATGAGAAAATTTTTACAATTGAACAGTATTTTAATAAACAAAATGACCGTATTTATGCTGGAAGCTCTAAAGAAGCTTCGCAATTAGTAAACAGAGTACAACGTGGGCATTATCCCACTTCAGTGATGGTTTGGTGGGATGTTAGCTATGAAGGGGTGACTGAGCCATATTTTTGTGAAAAAGGTATTAAAACGTCGGCACAAGTTTATCAAAATACCATTCTTGAGACGGTAGTTAAGCCTTTAACTAACACCATGTTCAATAACAAAGAATGGTGCTTTCAACAAGACTCGGCACCGGGTCATAGAGCTCGATCCACCCAATCTTGGTTGAAAACTAACGTTCCGGACTTTATCAGCACTGAAAACTGGCCGTCGTCAAGTCCTGACCTAAATCCATTGGATTATGATTTATGGTCAGTTTTAGAGAGTAAGGCTTGCTCTAAACGCCATGATAATTTGGAGTCCCTAAAACGATCCATTCGGTTGGCAGTGAAGAATTTTCCTCTAGAAAGAGTTCGTGCTGCTATTGATAACTGGCCTCAACGTTTAAAAGACTGTATTGCAGCCAATGGAGACAACTTCGAATAAACATTGTATATTTTTAATAGTTATATATTGATGTATTAAACTAACTCACTATGAAAGGAATAAATGTTACGTATAAAAAAAAAATCGTGCTTTTCTTTATAACAATATTTATGGCAAGACTAAGTATAATATAATTTAAATCTTTACTTACGATAATCAAATATACACTCTAAAGTCCATGTAACGTCACTCGATCAAACGAGAAATTGATTAAGCTCTTCATTTAACGAAAGCTAAATAAAATAATAAAAATAACTCCATAAAATCCCTTCAGTGGCGTTATTTTTTTTATTTTTTTTTATTACATCTGTCCCCAAACATCTTATGTGCTAAATATATTTAAATAACAATAAACTTATAAGATAATAAAACTAGTTATACACATAAAACAATTATATGGGAACTTGAAACATTATACAATAACAAAATACACTATATATAATGATACGAACAAGATACAACATACATCTGTGTTATAGTGTTGACACTGTATTGAGTTTGTTCAGTTAATACATAGCAAAATATTAGCCTCAGGATCATGCTGAATTACTAAACACATCTATCTACCAGCAAAATTAATAAATCATATACCCCTATTATGTATCCTTATTTATTTTAAGGATACAATAAGCCGACTTCACAGTTAGCCTTCTACTTATTCCAAGTCTTTCCACAAGTCATTAGTAATCCAACTGTTCTTCGAGAATTATGTGTACCGAACGGATTTTGGGGCAGCGAAGACTAAGTTTATTTGCGGGAAGGGGCTGAACAAATCTGCCATACAGATGATACAAGAAATACAAATATATTTCAAAAATAAATCAGTACGTTGGACGCTGAACACTAGGATATTTCTTGTGTTGTTGATATCCAGACTCTTCCGAAGTGAAAGAAGGAAAGTTATAAGCAACTATTGAGTGTGAGTGTGTGTGTGTTATTATGTATGCGTGTATGGGTGTGTGCCAACTCGTTTCAATAAGATTCCTCTTTATCTTAGAAGGGTTAGAAGCTTAACGTCTCTATTAAGACGTCAATACACAATGTTTCTGTTTTCAAACTCTTATATGCCTATTATATAGACTAAAACTGTCAAGATGTGTGTTAATATATTTATGTGAGTTAATATGTATAAATACGTAACTACGCAGTGAAGTAAAATTTATTTACGTTAACGTAGTTTTTAGTAACATAACTTCAGTGGTAAAACGAACTCGGTACTTATTTTAGACGATAAAAGTTGTTCGAATCTAATAAATAGTACGTATCGTCTATATAGGACACTGAGAAATCTCATTAAGCTGAACAAGAATGGAAAACGTGGTGACATTAAAGGCTTTGTTACTCAAAGCGACCTCACGAACGTGTAGTGACAGTATTTACTTTTGACACAAGTGATTTTAATTCATGCGCCCTTTAGTACAAAGAGGCATACATTGTAGACGCCATTTTAATGATGATCCTATAAATGGTACCAAATGGTACTTGTTTTGTTTTTTATATTTATTATTTCCTTAGTATAATCAATTGCTTTTTTTCTGTTTTTGTGTAATTTTAAAATTAATAACCGAGAAAGCGTGTTTTCCAAACACAAGTAGTTAATTACCTTAATGGAGGCACCATTTACCTGAGTGCAATGCAATCACATCATTTATATATTATATATAACCTGACTAACAATAGATGTTTCTATGGAAAACTCAAAAAGCTAATGTATTAATATTTAACATAGGCAAGTGTCATAACACTACAATGTATTGATGAATAAGAATTCTTAAAATCGAGACGTGCTAAGGCAACGAGACATATAACAAAAATACAGAAATCTACTGAAAATGTAATATATTTTTTGTTTAGTTAAACGGTTATCATGTGGAGTAAGGAAGTTCATTACCTTCAACCGAGAACGGAGAAGCCTCTACCAGTTGCAACACTGGCCAACCGGAAGACGATTAGTACCTATAGCCGAGAACTTGAATCTAGCCGTTCGAGAGGACTTCGTTAGCGATTTGGGATCATACAGTACATATTAAATGTGCTCGTAAAACCCTTTATTGCTATTAACTTTTTGTCCACTTAACACACTTTAGCAAGTACATTTGGGTACACACTAGAGAATCTTGCGCCAAGACCGCACATAGTGTTATCATTGTTTATTTCTCATAGCCTAAACAACGTAACCGCTATATCTTGAACCCTGGTTTCTTAGAAAGCGATACAATCTATAACAGGTATCGGGCACATTCTGAACATGCATATTAAGTTTTATAGATATATTTAATTATTGAAAAATCGTTACACAAACGATATATCAAATGAAGCTTATCAGGTAATGTTTATATGGATAAACCGGTGGCTTTTAGTTTAAGAAAGTTTGGAGAGAGGTGTCTTTTTATACTGGTCGGTGTATGGCTAGGAAGTAAATGTTTATGGCTCAGCATGCGCTTTTGATGTTCAATTTGCGTTATATTATACTCGTGAGCATACGCTTAACACCGTCATCACAAATACATATTAGAATAAACGGTAGTACCAAATATATTTTAAACTAAAAATACTTTTTATAAAAATTACATAATTTCGCCAATAAAGACGAAGGCCACTCTAATAGTGTCGTTTTGATTCAATTAAAAGCAAGTAGATTTACAGGCACTAAAAAAATTATTGCTTTTCTAATAAATAAATAATTTTGTTATGCTTAACAAAATTTAAAACGTTTATATAAATATAAAATCCAAGATGTTTGCGTTTTTTATGAGATTTATAATCAAAATAACTTTACAAGGTGCTTAGGCGCTACACTTTTCATTAACCACCTATTTCTCAGTGACATTTAAATCGATGTCATAAAAAATAATTGCACAATTGGAGTTAATATCGTAAAATTGTGATCGCTGTGGTAATTTGTAACCTAGATTATAAAATCGATTGCATTCCGTTTCATAATATGAAATGATACATTTATAGTCTGTAAATTATCTGTGTAATTAAGCATCTAAACAGCCATAATTATATTACATGTATTAAATACAAACATGTGACACTTTAACACAGTCGCTTATCAAAGTCGGCAATTTATAGCTTGTATGACGAGCTACATATATTAAGCACATACATTTTTACCGTGACAAATTGGAAATTGGTTATGTTTTATTTAAAAATGACCACTTATATGTTGTATTTAGCTGTTAGTCTAACTAAAATGAAATAAATACTAAATGAAATAATAAGATGTTGCTAGTGGCAACATGATGAAACATATATGAATTTTGAATTTGATTTACCATATATTATATTACTATATTTTTTGAGGTATTACGTCAAGTAGATAGGTATTTTTGTGCTAAATGAAGATAAAAATATATTATAAGTTTCCAAAACCGGGACATATACAGTGTAAAGTCTATATAACGACACTGGACTGTGCATTTTATGGTGATCGTTAAATAGAGTGGTCGTTAAATGTCGACAAGAAAAATCAGATAGAATACAAGCTAAATCAACCAAAGCCAATCGTTAGATGAGTGACGTTATATAGAGTTAACACTGTATATACAAAAACTTAAAAGTTTGTTTTTGAACATCGCAATATTTATAGCCATTAAAAACATATTTCGAGTGAGTTTATTCGAGTGATAATGTTCGCAAAAACTCTGAACGTTTCCACGAACAAAACAAAGAATATAAATTAAGAATGCTTCTGATTTCACTCAACCGGAGTGGGTTTTTGTTTAATGTAATTTATTTGTCATTATTTACGCGTAACCTCATTTACGTCCTGTAAATTTACAAACTCCCATTTTAAATATCTGACGTTAAGTTGGACTTTAAATAGATCGTACGTACAAAACAGACTTTGAAAGGCTATTAATTAATTAATTTTTTACTATACAACATAAAATTGTGATTTTCTCAGCAAAATTGCTACAGTTTAGATTAGTACCCATAGGTATATATATACGACTGCCACAAATTTAAAGAACTCCAAAGAAACCCAATCAAATTTAGTGGCACAAATATGCATATTCAAGTTCATAAAACCAGCGTAATACAATTCTATCGTCCATCGTCTTGAAAGATGCTACAACCTAATGGGAGCTCTTCCCCCACAAGGTTCCACAGGAGTTTGGTGACACTCCACCAGCTCGTAAACCTTCCTATCATTCTGTATTTTTTTTATAGAAGAGTGGGCAAACGAGCAGAAGGCCCACCATAAAGGTGAAGTCGCCGCCCATAGTCACTCACGCGGCTGGAAGCTCGTGAGTGCGTTGCCGGCCTTTAAAGGAAAATTAGCAAATGGAGGGGTAGGGGAAGAGGACGGGGGAGGGGAAAATATGGGCGCCGAAAGATCTCACTCACCGAACGAAACGCGAGTACAAAATGAACAAAGTCCAATTGTATCACTTTACGCCGGTTTTCTGTGAGAGAGTGGTATTTCTCCAGCCGTGCCTGCAAATTCTGCTGAAACTATAAGTAACAGCATGGCACTCGGACTGAAAGGCTCCCCCCGAAATATACTAGCATACTTCTCTTTAAAAAAACTTAATAATGAGAGTAGTTAACAAACACAGTAATTGTATAAGAAGTACGTTTTCAGGTGAAACGCTTAACACAAAGTATTTACGTTTAACCATTTCCTGTCTAATTTAGTTTGTTTACGTTAATTTCAGTACCGTAACTCCATCTGAACGTACCCTTGGGGTCGCTAACGGAGACGAAATTAAACGACAAAGGAATCGTGTTTCTTTAAACATTAACAATTTAAATTAAATTACGAGAATTTGTATTTAAATTTGGGTGTTAATTGTTTGAGTGCACTTTTATTATCTGTAAAGATTTATATTGATCTTGTACTTCAAATGTAATGCACTTGTTTGTAAGAGATCAATTCTAAATTTAAAATGAATTCATATACAATTCGTAATACATTAAGGTTCTAACGAATTACAAAATACAGTGAACCATTTTAAAAATATGATTCCATTTTTAAAACTTTTCCAATATACATTTAGACAGTAGTTGCCACAGCTGCGCAATTTCCGGATAAAAAGGTTATCAAAATAAAATATTGGCTGAAAATGCACAGATCAAAATAATACCAATCGGACTGTTATTTCAACTAACACTAAAACTATAACATTATTTTTTAAATTTTCCCAATTACTTAAATTTATTACTTTGTATTTTCTTCTTACTTATTTTTAACTTTCCTCTACAGGAAAGTTTCGTTTTAATTGTATGGCAGAGATTTATTCATATACTAAACCGACTTATATACTAAGCATTATTAAGATAAAACTACCTGTAATATGTAAACTGGTCGCTTTGTGTCATCTGACTTAAATGTTTTTTTTTATTAAACAGGGGGCAAACGAGCTGGGGACACACGAAAAAGGTGACTCACCTGCCTGGGAGCTACAAATATAAATTATCCCGTAATTGAGATCGTCTAGTCTTTAAATATATTTGTAATACGAACGAATCGTAGCCCACTGCGTCCCCATGACACGTTTCAACGCGGCCACAGCAATCAAAGTTGTAATTAGCAGCTAGTGAAACAGCAAATTAATCGTCCTTTCATGTGACAAATTTACGTGAGATTGTCGCAGGGGTCTATTTTAAAAGCTAATGACCGTATAACGAATAATTATCTGAAAGCGCATATGTTGAAGATTAGAGAATAAGATTTTTTTAATGTTACACGGTCGTTTGACTATGTAATAATTATATTTTACTGTACTGTAAATATATTATGTGGGTTTTATAATTAATTGTCTATTATTTATCGAATGAAATGATTTTGTAACTACTACTTTAAATGAAACAAAACGCTATCCCTATAATCAAATTGACACTTATTTATTATGGCTACAATTTTTATGCAATGTTACTGCTTCCAGAGTGTAACTATCAGAATTCCAAGCTCCTTAAAAATACTTTAACAGGATACAAGGGGGTTAAGCAATATTTTGTGTAATACAAACTTCATTAGCATCCACCGAAGTTCCCTACAAAAGGGAGTCCCGTGTAAATATCTCATGATATATATAGTATAACACAGTTATAGTACACACGTGTGAAAAATTTGTTCACAACCATAAAGTATAAGGTAATCAATTTAACGGTCACTTCTAGGTAAACATTACAATGTAAATCCAATGGTAACGCAGTCATGCCTTCTAGTGATATATTCATCCGCTTCCATTGAATACAAAATCATTCGACTAGCACTAAGCTTTGAATGGAAATTTAGCCACAAACACTATCGTTTTTGCTTGAGAAGATAATATGCTAGATATAATTAATAGACATTGTGGGTACTCTGCCACAGGGACCAAAAAAACCAAACCAAACTAAAATTTGTTTTAGTTTCGTGTTTTGTTTTATATTAAGTTACTAATACTTAGTCTTGCCATAAATATTGTTATAAAGAAAAGCACGATTGTTTTTTTATACGTAACATTTATTCCTTTCATAGTGAGTTAGTTTAATACATCAATATATAACTATTAAAAATATACAATGTTTATTCGAAGTGGTCTCCATTGGCTGCAATACAGTCTTTTAAACGTTGAGGCCAGTTATCAATAGCAGCACGAACTCTTTCTAGAGGAAAATTCTTCACTGCCAACCGAATGGATCGTTTTAGGGACTCCAAATTATCATGGCGTTTAGAGCAAGCCTTACTCTCTAAAACTGACCATAAATCATAATCCAATGGATTTAGGTCAGGACTTGACGACGGCCAGTTTTCAGTGCTGATAAAGTCCGGAACGTTAGTTTTCAACCAAGATTGGGTGGATCGAGCTCTATGACCCGGTGCCGAGTCTTGTTGAAAGCACCATTCTTTGTTATTGAACATGGTGTTAGTTAAAGGCTTAACTACCGTCTCAAGAATGGTATTTTGATAAACTTGTGCCGACGTTTTAATACCTTTTTCACAAAAATATGGCTCAGTCACCCCTTCATAGCTAACACCCCACCAAACCATCACTGAAGTGGGATAATGCCCACGTTGTACTCTGTTTACTAATTGCGAAGCTTCTTTAGAGCTTCCAGCATAAATACGGTCATTTTGTTTATTAAAATACTGCTCAATTGTAAAAATTTTCTCATCCGTAAACAAAATTTTTTTGTGACCTCCCTTTGCGTACCGCTTAAGTAGTTGTTTGGATTTTACCACCCTATTCTTCTTTAAATTATCAGTTAAGAAGTGACCAGTACGTCTCTTATAGGCTGCAAGTCCTAAGTCATCTTTTAATATACGCGACATGGTTCTAGGAGCTATCTTCATCTCCCGAGATAAAATCTTTTGCTTACGGACAGGATTTCTTCGAATTCTTTCCCTAACTGCTTTAATCACCTTTTTCACACGAACGGTACGTGGACGGCCAGATCTTTTTCTGTCACAAACAGAGGAGGTATCATTGTACCTATCAATAGCCCGGTAAACAAACATTTGACTAATACCAAGCGGGTGGAGGGTTTTAAAAATTGCACTTTTCTCCATACCTACTTTATGTAAGGCAATCACAGCGATTCGGTTCTCTTTATCACCCCACTCCATTTTAATATAACAAAATATTTAACAATATAATGGCGCGAAAATAAGAAAACACATCAAGCAATCATATAAAGTAATAATGTTTTATTTAAGCTTTTTATATGTTCAATTAAATAAAGATGAGAATATTTATAGACTATTAAATAGGGGAGGCTTAAATAATAATTTTATACGGTTTATTTTATCTATAGAACTGTCACTGTCTCTGCTTTTTGTAAAAACTATTAACGTTGATTTCAAATAACAAATGTTGAATAATTTTTAAGTTCAAATATCGAACACATTAAAACTAATATCTAAAGCTAATTCAGTTCGTTCTTTAATTTCACCCGCACTGCTAATCGAATTTGTACGTACGCATTTATCGAACGATTAGAGAATAGCCACCCTGTGGCGCGGTCGTGTGGACATTTCAAATATCTGGCGACGAAATTCGTGAAATTAGACGCCCATCTCGTGTTTCGCTGTGACGGCTATCGGTTTTATGTTTTGCGGTCGTAATTAGGCAGGTAATTAAGCAAACAAATGCTGCTTTGCGGCCGACCCAGAATTAAATTGCCAAAATGATTTAGCAAGGGATTTTTGTGTTCTTTTTTATGCGTATCTCATATTTAAAAGACTTTATATAAATCGATAGTACGTGTTTTATCTTGGCTATATTTAAGTTAATTATTGTCTTGCTATTTTACGCTGGTCAAGCGTAATTAAACTTTAAAACATTTAAAGCCAAAATAATAAATCGTCTGCGATCGCTGGGCGTCAATTAAATTTTGAATCATTGTTATCTAGATAATTTTAGCCATTTTCCTTCCTCTCTGTTTATAGCATAGCAACAATATAGTAACCTATGTTGTTTTTTACGCTTTATATGTCAATATACCTTTAATTCTATAATAACTTTTCCGGTATTAGAATAGATAAGTACAATATAAAGTCGCCGCCCAAAGACAAGCTTTCAGAGTGCCATTGATGAATGATTTCAAAGATCGAATATTACAATACAACACACAATTTTAACAAGGCTCTTTATTTTTATAAATCCTCCATTAATTAAGAACATCCAATGAACATTTA
The DNA here is from genome assembly GCA_951799465.1 of Leptophobia aripa. Lineage (NCBI taxonomy): Eukaryota > Metazoa > Arthropoda > Insecta > Lepidoptera > Pieridae > Leptophobia > Leptophobia aripa. The sequence continues at coordinate 5,895,937 of OX637268.1, read as the reverse complement.
CAAATCAATGACCTTTCGCTGCCTCAGTGACCCGAGACGAGTCATTCGTTTCATTCGTTTCTATTCAACAAAGTTTTGTTACGTAAATATTGACATTTCACTTTCGTTTTCCATAATACGCTGGTCGTGGGTGTAACATTTTATAGTGTATTAAAGTGTCAAAACCCTTACAAAGTTAACTCAACAGGGAGCTTTGAGAAAATTCATATTTCAATTTTTCAAACCATTAAGAACATCTATTATTCCATATTCAATTGATATCTTTATTTATTAAGGAAACATAAACAGATACATCACAATAAGAAAATACAAATTATAAGTATCGATATGTGGGTTGTCTGGAAGAGATCGCTTATTAGCGATAAGGCCGCCCGTTGCTCTTATATGTACTAACATCTGTTAACGTCATTTGCTTCTAGTGTTTAAGTGCAATAAAGTGTAGAATAAATAATAAATAAATAAATATATTTAGAGGCAAGTATGTATCCTAAACATTACAAATAATACATATATCTTAATTTACCACACTTACGCCATAACACACTAGTTACTACACACACTAAATGAGCATTTATCACTTGCACGTAGTAATAGCTCTTCCAGGCAACTCTAGTTATAACTATCTCGATATAATATAATATAAGTAAAACTGTGTGGTTCGATTTTTTTTTTCAAATTCATCTCGTCAGCCCTACAATTTGAGCAATATTTTTTTAATACATGTATAGGGTTTGAACCCACGAACAGAAGCTGGCAATTCAAGCTACTGTTCCTTAGTCATATAAATCCGTATCAAAGTCATATGGGAGCAGTTTATTTTGATATTAAATTATACCTCATTAGTAAATCGTTATCAGTATATTATTATTTTAATTAGTTTCATTTAATTAGTAAATACTGAAATAATACCATAATTAACTTGTTCCACTATATTTTATAGATACGTTTTCAAATTTGATTTGTATAAGACTGTATTGTATATAATATGATATTAAGCTTATATATTAATATTAAGGTATTATAATTGCCAAGTAAAATATCTAACAAGTAGTTGTTAAAATGTATGTGATTTTCGTCATGCTTTCGTCTCGGTCACAAAATATATATTTTTTGTCATGTTTTATATTTAGTTTGTGTAATTAATTGTATTTTCTTTATCTGTGAAATGTGTCAAAGAGCTCATCTTGACCCTGTGCTTGTTACATTTCGTCAAATTAGGTAAGCAAAGCTTTTGGAACATGGGATTTTTTTTTGATTCAAATACAGGACCTAACTACGCTAACAATGCTCTTACACAACATAAAAATATGCCAAATCATCAAAACATTAAAGCTGTTCGACCTCAGATGTAATCTGTATCTATTTCAATCTTCGTAACAAATTTAATAAAGGGCCCTTACACTGTCACGTGCTAAGCCCCAAAACATCCTTTAAACCGATGAAAGGCGCGATTACGCAGCAAACTTTTCCAATATCTTTTTAACAATAGCTATACGCCTCAACCTTATCTGTACATCAAATCACGATTATTACTGCACTTTTCATACGTGTATAAACGTATTATGACAGCTAACACAAAATCGTACCTAAAACGTTGTGTGAAAGTCTCTTTTTCCATCTGACAACGGTTTGGAAGGGCGGACGTCGCCACGCCACGTGCACGACGACTTGCGTTTAGACTTTAGTTCTTCGCGAACTGTGTAGGAGGCTAGTACGCTATACATTATGTCATGCGCTTTCACGAAAGCGTTGTCGACCACGTGATTTTGACAGGACAGCGCCGGTTGATATGTTTGTGATTGTGTTGTGTATACAATTCTGACGGAATATAACCGCGATGGAAAATATAAGGTATGTTTTATGACAGGTGCTTTAAATGTGTATATTTTTTTCTTTGTTCGGTAATATTGATTTGCGAATGACACACATAAAGGTTTCCTTATTACGTATGACACAAGGGTCATTGTCCCTTGTGACCTAATGATTCGGCACATAGTCTCGGTTATAATATTCAGTCGGTAATAAGCTGGTACATCCTCATTGTTTATGGATGTGTATTATGTTCTGCGCATGCTCGTTACTATGTCAACAAACTTTGTACGAAGATATCGTCAATATTAGTACTTTGTATAGGAAGCTTTAATTGTATTTAAAAAATACTTTTACGGTTTTCGTTTTTCTTAATCAACATTTGTTTTAACGAATAAATAGAAGTAGCCTTTTTCAAAGCACGTTTAGTTTTGAGTAACAGTTTAAGTGTATAATTTTAAGTTAAAAATAACTTTGCTACGTTAAACGTTAAAGCTTAACTGTAATAGGAATGTTTGCAAAACATAAAGTTTTAATTAAAGGCTTATTAAGCTTTAATATAAAATAGTATTTTTCGCGAAGGTCTGAACTTTCATAGTTGTTAAAATTTGTTGTTTTGAAGCAAGTCCTTTACATCAATAAAATTAGTTTTGTATGATATATTTAAAAAAAGCTGTGAGCTTTGTATTGTCGATATGATATCCTCCATTTAAACGATCGATATACAGTGATCAGTCCGTACGGTCATAAGGCTAGCGTGTCATTTGCAAGTGAGGATTACGTATTACGGATTTCATTTCTTTTTTGTATTTATATATACTTTGGTATATGTTAATAAATGTTTCTTTATATCTAGTTATCTTTTTAATACCATTGCTTTTATGTAACATGGTCTACATAGAATGCTATAGCTTCAAGTAGTAGCCGCGAAGATTTATAAAATGCGCAAAATGCAATGTATTTCTTTGTTCCAAGAAAGGAAACGATTGCTTCAATTTCTTTCGTAAAAACTTAAGATTTTTTAAGTCTATTTTCCATAGTGTACGTTTTCATGTCTTTAATATTTTTCAATAAAAACTCTATAAGATGTGACTTATAATTTTTTCCCCGATTTCCACTCATTTAAAATATTTATACTCTTATTTTTTAAATAAAATTTATTAATTCATACATTTAAGGATTAAGATCAGACAGATTATATTTCATCAAAAATATTGTAAAAAAAAAGTGAGGCATTTCTAAATGCCCACGCTTGCAGTTAGCTTGTTTTATATCTTCGAATATAATAGAATTAATTCCATACAACTAAGAATGGTATTTTTCTACTTAACAACATTATATGAATGTACGTTAAATATACGCATTGAATATTAATAGTAAATTGAGGTATTGTTAAATTTCAATGTCAAATTAGTAGTCATATAGAATGTTAAAATTTAAGTTGTATACCTATTTCCTGTCCTGTAAATCGTAATAATTTAGCGTGAGCTCCTAAGTATGGATTAAACTGACTGTCTCCGTCTGAATGCAAATTAAACAATATTCAGTTTATTTAAATTCATTCATCGCGTCATGCGGTTTAAGACACAATTATATTAAAGTATTTTTTTATCATATTTTTTGAGACATGAAAAATTAACAGTTTCCTTAAAACTAATAAGTAAATGAAGTCTTCTTTAGGTTTTTTATTAGCAGTAGCAAAGGTCCATTAAGACAACTTGCAGTCTTTACTAAGTGGAACACTCTGTTTTTGTGTTTTATTATTTAATTTTATAATTATTTTGCACTTACTACGCGCTGACACTAAATCACTAACTCAATCGGTTTTTTTTCGTTTTGAAACGTTAGTACATTTAAATGAAGCACATATGGAGTGATCGATATCTCATTGATAATAGTGCTCTATTATTTATTTAATAGGGCACACCAACAACACACATACAAACATATCTATAAGAACACACAAGACGTGTATGTGCATAAATTAAAGGTATGCATAGCGTTACAGGTAAGCATAGATAGAATTTTTTTAAAAATACATAACAATTAACAAAAACTATACGAAAAGAAACTATAAGAAAGAAGAAATGCAATAAATAAACATTTGTATTATATTATATTGACTAATATAATACCTAGATAATTTTATGGACAATCTTTTTAATAAAACCATGATGTACGCTCAGTTTCATACTGTAACGAATGTTTGAATAAAATATACAAGCATCTAAACTCATTAAATTTGTTCAAAATTTGAGGTCAAAATTGAAATTAGAGTGAGCTTTAATTATAATACTGAACCTTAATTAACCCATTTCAAGATAAAATAGTTCACGTACTGCAACGATTCACTGCCCGGCACACACTTGACCGCCTTTTAATTTTATGATACATATATAGCATATTTAATGGCTTCTGGCTTTACAGCCAGATAAAGCTTTTTAGCCTTCCATATGTGAGTATAAATAGAAATTACTGTAACTTGTACATATGACTTTCTATGACACTCAGTCTAGAGGTTCTACCATATATTATCTTTCTGTGGTCTCCAACTTACTATAATTTACTGAGAGACTTTACCATACTCATATTCACCAGCTTCTTACCACCGGTTTGATGGAATTGAGCCCAATCAACCAAGACTGTGATCACGGATCTACAGATTTAGACGTTCGTCATAGTTAAATAACAAAAAATCACTTATGTCCGTATTGAAGAGATTAAACGATGCTTCCGGAGTGGTAATGATTTGTGATAATCACTGATTGTATGACTCTTGCATGACACGATTATATTTTATTATGAGACACTCTCCTCTTCCATATAGAAACAGTCCATATTAGTAATTGGCCGTCATCATTGTCTTATACAGTAGCAAAGCAATTTGTTTCTAGTTTTACCATTATCTAAGGTCTGTCAGATTGTCAACCGTCACTTTAACTCCTACTCTGAACTCATGTGTCTATAGTTTTGGTAGCTCATGATATGTAAATATCATCTGTATTGTATCATCTCATTAGTCGTTATATCACATATATATATATGTGATACAACGACCAGAGATATATACATATATGTATCAAATTATAAAGAGTGCACCAAGGGACTTAAGAAAACATTACCTAATAGTTCAGTTTATTAATTTATTTTGACCAATGTTGTTTGTCTCGAGTGTGTGTTTCGAGCTTACGTGTCTAGAATATAATGTGGGTTGTCTGGAAGAGATCGCTTATTAGTGATAAGGCCGCACGTTGCTCATATATGTACCAAATCTGTTAACATGATCTACTTCTACTGTTTTAGTGCAACAATGTGTGAATTAATAAATAAATAATATTATTAATATACTAAATTAAGAGAAACATTTACTTGTTAACGTAGTATGTTAATCATAAGCGTTTGTGTCATATAAGTATTTTCCTTATGTATACATAATCTGAGCGATGTCATTCAAACAATCGCTTTCTGTCTACTAACCGGGCATCGATTCCCAGTACAATAACCTATGACAAAGAACGCTCAGACACAACGCGATAATCGAATTATTTGTTTTCACAATATTCCAATATATTAATCAGGTAAAATACATGTCTGTGTTACAGATACTCTTGAAGTGTTTGGAGACAAGGTTTTAATATCTGCAAGTTAACTTATATATTAGCTTATTTGCTTTAACATTGTTTCGCCGTGATTCAAATCGAAAATATTGTTCTGCTATGTTTATTAAAGATATTATCATGTTACAATTAATAAATACTGCCATTAAAATATAAACTCACGTAAAATTCATCAAAACAGCCTCATGTGTTCCCAAGTGGTTCTGATATAGGGAGCTTTAACCATCCAAACAAATCACACTAAATTATAAGCCGAATGTAAACATGTCTTCAAAATAGTGACGTCAATTGCATTGACCGAACGATGATTCAAGGTAATCGTGAAATGGGCTATAAGTAGGATAAAATTAATCTTGACTCTGCCACGAGTCAAGGTAGAGTGATGAACTTTTACGCTAACAAACTCATTTTATTAATCAAATAAAACGTTTTTATTGTTTTTTAGCGAGTTTGCTTTTTATATAGTAACAACGACTGTCAAGATTTTATTAAACAAAGATTTACAATTGCGTATTGACAAGTTAAATGTGAAATCTTATCTGTATTAATTTGAACTCTCGCTTAGTTCAAAAAATGAAAGACTTTTTTAATTAATTTTTTTTAAATTTGGTAAGACATTATTTTGTATTATTAATTACTGGATACATAACGGTTGTAAAGTTCTATAACCCAAACTAAAAAGTAGTAACTTATTATGGTACTGTTTTCAAAAATGACTTATTAAAATCATTTGACCGCATTGCTGATAATCTATTAATAAGGCATGTACGCGTGAACGACCGACCCGTACTGGCGCTTGTCTATTAACTAATGTCACTCCTTGTTTATTTTATTATCTATGGAAGGCATTCGAAATTTAAAACATTTGAATGCCATACCATAATCCTAAATAGAGTCATACATGACAAAGCATTGTATTATTTGTACCATTTTATTTACATTTATAGAAACTTAATCTTTACTTTAACAATTTAAATTCAAAATAATAGTGTAAACTCTATAACCATAAAGGGACTGTGCATTTTATGGCGTTATAGAGATACGGTCGTTAAATGAAGTGAAGAAAATCATTTTATGGAATACAAGCTGAACCAACCAAAGCCAATTGATTTCGACCACTTTAGAGAGTTTGTCGTTATATCGACTGACGTTATATGGAGTAGGAACAGTATATTAATTTTAACAATGTCACGTCATTGTTAATGTATTTAATTGTAATATTTATTTAGGGCCGTGATGCGATTAAAAACATTGTTTATTTCATTATCCCGAAGTGTTTGTAGTTTATAACTTTAATGAGATATTTAGGTTATTATGTTAGTGATAACAGCTGACTTTGTCTTATCAGTGCGTATGTGTATACTGGTCTAATTAGATTAGACTTTCACTAATTTGAGATTGACTAGTCAAAGTGTAATTTTTTCCCAATTTCTATTTTCGGAATAGCGAAATAGTTGAAACAGTCTGGCTGTGCCATCCCTAAAACTGTAGATCCCCCAAAACTGAAGGCGACACTGATTTCTTATGGCAACAGGCAACCCACAAAATAACTACGTGTAATACTGGGCTGGTGCAAGACGTGCGAATTTAAAAAAAAAACAAAACACAACATTCATTATTTTAAGTAAAACAGGAAAAATAATCTAAGTTTAATACTAGTTTAATCTACATAATTATATCACAATAAACGTTATCGAAGAAGGGATTCAAAACATATATACATATTCATAATATATATTGATATGTATAATAAAATAATTAATAAGTCGTAACGCTAGCTATAAATACCTTAAGGTTAGCCATATATTAATTGTATCAGGCCTTTTACATGATAATAAATGTGTGAATTCAAAAAATAAATCATTGTTATTATACCATTAACATAAAGTTAAATAACAATGTATGCATATAACTGTGTGGGTCGTCTAATAACAGGCAATCAATGTGGGCGTATAATTAATTAAAATATGATAATAGTATGGAACAACTTTCTTATTTATTACAATCTGATACAAATCATTTATTTTTTATTTATTATTGTTCAATTAACTTCTATTGGCAATGATAAGAAAAAAATCTGCATTTTCTTAATTTTGTTCATGGGTTAAGCAGTTTAGTGATATATGATAAAAATTTCTTACCACTCACCACCACGTTATGATACTAGCTGCCCGCCACGGTATTTCCGAAGCATTCCGATTTAGGGTCCTTCAAGGAAAATGCGTACTCTTAAATGTCAGCAACGCGAGCTCCCAGCCACGTGAGTGTCTATGGGCGGAGACTTCACATGTATCATGCTCTAACAAAAAGATTTTACACGTTCTTATTTAAATTTATAGAAAACTATACCTTATATGTTAGTTAACAGTTAAGGAAAGTTATAAGTCGGTAATTATAATTTTATGAATAGTAGCAGTAATTTGGAAAAACGGTTCCATCGCGTTAAAAACACTTTCATTTGTCCTTTGTTATATTTTCAAAGAAAACAAAACGTTTGTCTCTCGTTTCACATTCAAACCCCGTAGGCATGTTATTTATGCGTATTATGTCAAATGAAACGTCAGTAAGAATATTAGACAACCAACACACTATTATAGCATTAAAAATAATTAGCAAAAAAAAAGATTAGACTTCACTAACACGTAAGCAAAAAGTCAACGTTCGCGAAAAACATCTGAAGCGGTCGATGAACTGTAATAATTAAAAATTTACGATTTCTAACGACTTTGCTCAGTTAGTGATATTTTTGTATGTAATAAACCTTGTCTGTTTATTACTCTAGCTCGGTATGCTAGATTACTCATAGCCTAAAGGATATTTGATTGACTATGAGTAAATGTCTATCGCTTCTATGAATAATTTCTTTATTTACTTTCAATTTTTGATACTTATTACTTAATAATTCAAAATAATATTAAGTATATTCTATGTTATAAAAGGGTCTCGTAAGCCATCGAAGAAGCTAGTAACGACGTTATTTAGCTCACAGAGAAATTAAACGATCTTCAATATTCTTAATATGTTGGTTGCTAATAGCATTAAATTGTGTTGCTGAGAAATACCATTATAAATAAATTATTAGAAGGATTATATTACATTACGCAATTGGTCGATAGTAATGCTTTTAAAGGTCCCAATTCACTGATTCGTATCTTCATAAAAGGAACAATGAAAAAAAAATAGAAATTAAAAAGAGGTTGAATAATATTAGTCACAAATATTCAACCTCCTTTCTATTTCCTATAGAATTACCGGAGACCACAGACGTCCACTTGTTGTACGGTTATATCTAGCTACAAAACTAATAAGTCATAGATGTATCACGGTTCTTTTTTATTGTTTTAGCGAAGCGAGATTTACGTAAAGACGTCACCTGTCGCACATAAGAGGAACTATGTTTGCTTGACTCATTAACTGCACCGACTATGATTTATGCTTAGAATAATGACGCGTATGCGCAGAGATATTCTCTATATTTAATGACTCACCGATCGAGTTTCAAAGCAATGATGCTAAGTTTAAGCGTTTTATTATATATATATATATATATATATATATATATATATATATATGTGTGTTATTTTTGGGGTTAAAATAATTTGCCTCGTTTAATAAAAATCCAAATTCGCTGGACTGGAATAGGCAATTGAAAGATTTCTTCGTTGGTATAGGTACCAACGAAGAAATCTTTCAATTGCCTATATGTGTTTCTAGCGATGTTTGCCTTCATCCTGCGAGTATTATTTAGAAAGGATATAAGAAAAGAAAAATATAGCAACAATAGCTGACACGTAGCTTTGCCATAAATATATAAAAATTGTAAAATAGGGGTTGAACGTAGAATCGAAATTTTTAAGCTTGTCTGAATTATTGACTGCTGCACAGGCAAAAAGGCATTATAAAAATGTATCGATGGACGACCAACACGGAGGTTTGTGAAATTGATTTTACCTATTCTCAGATCTACTCGATAGCTCATCATGAGTCGGTCGAGCCGTTACGTTGGATTGTAGCAACAAACACCGCTACACCACGAGCGTTACCAACTTCGCTCTTGCGCTGATATGGTACGATCGTCGAACAGAAATGAGTTTCCATAAAATTAAACTGACTTTAAGTGTGTTCATTTAGATTTTCACGGCACATAACCACCGAGACATCTCATAAAGCTCACAATTAAAATCGACATACGACAAATTCCTATACTGACGTTTATGGCATGAACGACTGATTGATGCTTTAATGTTTCTTTATGTGCCTATAATTTTAGTTCCTTTCCTTAGTAAGATGAATTATACAGAAGAATTTATGTTTCTAAAAATGTAAAAGGGTCAGATGTTACATACCATCTTCTTTAAGCGTTAAGTTTTTTTTTATTGTGTTCAAGTTGTTGGGTTGAGGCCTTTACAGGCAAAGGGCTGGTTGGCGAGCGGGAGCTCATCCAGTGTGACTAGCACAAGAACGTGTCCTGTGAGACTCGAACCTTAGCTCGGGTGACTGACTTGAGGGAAACTAACAGGAACTCACAAAGTGTGAGCGAAATTGAACACGGCGTGGGCAAAAGTAGACGAGGATAAGGCACAGCCGATTGCTTATCTACTTGCCAATACAGAAAAATGATCTATAATACAATGCCGTAATATAGTGTTGGTTCTTCCACAGAGTAAAGAAAAGTATTGCAATAAAATAAACACTTGAGAAAAGCTTTTGATAAATATTTCTTCAGAATCGTTGGCTTTTAAAATATACTTCAAGATATTTCGAAGCGCTTAAGTTGTCTGAGTAAGGTCAGAGTAGCGGCGGATATTTTTCTGAAAGCTGTATAAACACTTTTAAGGTGAGACTAGTTTACGTCACATCAATCAAACATGTCGATGTTTTACGATTAAACAACTTACTCCTGTATCCTTTTATATACATGGCTTCGTTTTGACCTTTCACAAAATATTCCATACCTTGAAATCAAATTTTAATTATTTAATTAAATTTTGTGGACTTACAAATAGCTTGTGTTTGAACGCCGCCAGAGAAAATATTTATTTTACTGCCGATAAAATTCGAAGCGTTTACCGAAATCGATAAATTGTCACCAAATTGCAGCAGGTTTTGCTAATATTTTTGCATGCAAATGTTATATGATTTATAGGCGAAATTAGAACTTATTAATTACAGTTAAAGCTATCCTCAACTTAAACTTTATAAATTAAACTATTGACTTACATATATTTAAAACATATTGTATCATTGTAATTCCAGCTAAAGACCTAATAGTTCATTATTTTTAAGCTATGTGATAAAGTATATATCATAATATAAATCAAATTATGTACTAGGTACGTAATAAATACAGATTTCAACTCCGTATCGTTAAGACTCTTTAAATTATTACACTGAATAGATAAGGCCAAGTCGTCAGAGGGTTTATTCCTGTCAAACGAGTGTATGCAGCTTCAATATCTTCAATTTTAACGAGGTATCGGGGTTTTTCATCTACTTGGCTTGGTAAGACCTATATAGAATATACGAAATTTTTATAGAAAATTCAATTCCCAGTATCTCCCGGTATCTCGAATTCTCCAGAGTGAACAAACGTTGACATTAAATTTTGCATGGAGATTGTGCTGGCCAATTAGGTCAGGTGTCAGAAGCTTAGAAGGATCTTGGAACTAACGTTGCCTCAAAGTCGCCTCATGTTGTTTGTTAAACCCCTTGATTGGCCCTTGGCAGATGTGCAAAGTATCAAAACATTTAAAATTTAAATCCCATGCTTAAAACATTCTATGCTCAAGATGTATACCTTACGGAAGAAGCATAATTCCCAACGGGCTTAGTTGGCGTCATGATATCATTACGTTACGTGCGAGCACTATAATAACACAAGTATTACAATAGTAATCGAGTTAATAATTATTAAGAGCAGCATCTATAGAATCCCGAACACACTGTCGCCACAACAAGATCGCGCCATGACAACACTAAAAGTGCTCTGCTCTGCTCGATTAATACAATAAACTTTTTTTTAAAATCTTAAGAAATGTTTTAAACTCCTCCCCTCTCTATAACGCCAGAAAAGGCACAGTCCCTTCAGTGTCGTTATATTGCGTTTACTTTATTTTTCCTCAATTAAATTCCGTTGATTTATGGAATAAATAAACAGCTATCATGTACAAACACTACTGAGGAAACATAAAATATTGTGTGACACCCCAAAGTAGGTGAAATGATTCACTAACATATCGCCATGTCGAAGGTCTAAGGTCGGAACAAGATTGAATTCTGATTTATTATTGATTTAAAAATCTCCACATAAGTCATAATTTATCAGTCATTTATTGACTACTAGAGACCCGTATGGTTTCACACTATCGGGGCCTCTTTCAAAGTATTTATAATCTTTATTATCCGTCAAAAAAAAGTTTATTTTAATCTTTGCTTATATAACTTTTAATTTTTTTTTACTTATTGGGTTTGCTGTATTTGACGCTTATAAAGGTCTTTCTTTCTTTCAAACTTATGATTTACGATCATGCCTTTCGCACAACTCAACACCCGATGCCGCGAAGTAGTTTACAATGGCTAACTTCATTCTTATTTGCTTTCTGGGATTTAATGAAAGTGAAGCACGAACTCCTAGACTACACGTTAGCGATGTTACATGTTTTTTTTCTGACACTCTGACACTTCTGAACTATTATTACAAAGAGATATAATCCCAATCCTTGGTAATGGAACTTCACTTCGCTTCACTTACCACTACCAGATGGAATAGAATATTTATATTGACGTAAATGTTAAATCGGAAAACTTAAATTTTACACCAATTAAACTATTTAATTAAAATAACTGGACATATTTAATTAAAGATTTCAAATTTATAGTTTTATTTATAATCTAATAAAACATATTAATTACTGATCTTGTATTCATTATTCTTTGACCGGTTCTTTATGTCTATATATCTGTATAAAAGCATTAAATTCAATATTATTTCTCTCAACATGCAGGTGGTTAAAAAGCCTTAAAAATATCCTTCTTCTTCAACTCGAAATATTTTGGAAACCTTCTTAGCACAACTTTAATGAGAAGCCATTAGAAAAACCACAAAGGGACAAATTCAGGGCGTACGTGAGAAAACCACGAAATATCTAACCTCGCAAATTATTCACAGTTGTATACATTGTGAACATGTGAAACTAGTGTGTACTATTAGCACTAATTATACAATACGACGCTACAATATCGTATTTTGAAACGAAAATCGATTTTCTTTTGATTCACACATGCAAAAATAGATCGTATATTTTTTGTAAGTCTATGAGTTCTATTTTCAAATATTGTTTGTAAGCTGTGTAGTAATACTAGTGTAGTTTCCATGGCAACCACTTTCGCCATTATGATCTCTCTTTAATACAACAAAAACTATATGCACACGCATTTTCTATATTATTAATTCACTTCAGTGTTTTCTAATATATTGTTATTCCTAATACACCCAAATACTTAGTTTATCCATACAAAAATGTATAGTTGATTACGTTACTATTGATCGTGCTAAAGATAGGAATACGATGTGTCTACATTCCCGCTCAACAATGCGGAAAAAGGATAAAAGATAATATTTATTTCTACTTATTTTTGTATTGTATATATAGTTTTATACTATATATAAGAAGTCCAGCATTTGTATTGTAATAAAATATTAATATAGTGATTACTATATTGTTTCCGTATTTAAATTATAAGACGATCAAAGCGATGTTAACTAACAAACAACAAACAGACTATGCAAGAAAGGACAGACCACAATAGGACTAACGAGCTGACAAACTCTGTCCCTAATTAGAAAGTTTATTAATCTGTGGTAACGATGTTATGAAACAAATTTGAAAAACGCGCTACCTCTTCATTTATTTAACAAAATTTATAATTTAAGGGATAATAAATTGTTTGATATGAGTCTGTTGCAAAATTTTTGAATGCAAAATAACCAAACAATATCCTTGAATAAATATTTTACATTTGATTTGTATAATTCGTGTTCGTACATTTAAAACAAATATATTTTTATTACGCGACTCCAATGGGAAATGTGAGTATTAAAAATAGTTCAATAATATTACTTTCACTTATGCCCCGGATTACAGTAAAGTATAGCTCAACCAAAACCCTTTATCATCATCCAGCCACCCAGGCCTAAATTATTCCTTAATTTATAGTCTCATTAAAATATTAATTTAGTTTCATATATGCTACTGATGGTTTGAAAAAACAATTTGCGGTCAGCGGTTTTATCTTGTGCCATAAAAACCATATACATCGCTTGGATATAAACATTTTATACACGTAATAAACAGGTAATTAAGGACAGCTTAATAGCTAGCAGAACCTCCCTTAAAAGCCTCGAAAGTCAATTGCTTTGTCTTATTTATTTTAGTCATTTAGAGGAGTAAATTCTAGTATTATTATTTTTTTATTACTAAATTAAAACATATTTAGTATATTTTTTTCCACGCACCACCATGTTATGTAACCAGCCCGCCATAACGACTTAGGGGCCTTTAGGACAAAAGGGAACTCCCTAAAAGGCTGGCAACGCATTCACGAGCTCCAAGCCACGTGAGTGTCTTTTAGGGGCAATTTCAGCTTTATGATGTGCCACCTGTTCGTTTGCCAAAAAAATAAATAACAAAAGAAGTGACGGCGCGTAAAAATGTCTTCCAAAAGGTATCTTTTGACCAATTATTATGAAAATTGTTTTCATTCGAAGAAAAAAAGCATTCAATTATGAAATATTTTTCAAAATTGTAGTGATATTCCCGATGTGCCTTGACTTGTCCCTTCTAATTTTAGCTTGAATTTGAAACACTTGATATGAAAAATTTATTAAAGTATTCACATTTAAAGAACTAAGCGTATAAAAAACATTGAAGGTAAAAGACAACATTAAAGAATGAAATCCTTTTTATGAATCATCTGCTAGGTCTATCTTTGTTATTTTGCAAAGATATTTATCGCCTTCCGAAAAATTCCTTTCCACATATCATTTAATATTTGCCTACTCAAAGCACAATGTAAAATTCTCAGCGTTTGTTCGCTAAAAAGTATATGTAAGCTCTTTTAGTTTTTTGTTTAAGAATTTAAAGCTATTAAAGCGATCTAGTTCTAGGAACGCAGACGTCTTTCTTTCAAATTCCTTTGATTTCCTTAAGACTAAAGAATTTTTATTTACTTTATAAACTAGCAATTATTTTATTCGAGCCTTTGTTAATAAAACTGTACCGGTTCATTTTTATTAAGATAAAAGTAGATGTAAGCATATAAAAAATCCTAGAAATTATCTCAGCAATGGAGATGTTATCTAAGAATCGTTTACTAATTATTCTATCTCTAATTACTATAAATAACTATAAGATAAGTCAATAAGTTTTAGGATTTTAATTTATTTTTACAAATTATTCATATTTTATTAGCCTAATATTACAAAAGAAATAACAAAAAGGGGTTGGTTGCTCTTCAGTGTAGCTGTGACATTTTCCGTTTTGTGCCTAACATGAGCTGTCAGGCTAAATGAGAATATGTAGGTGTCTGCCAGTTGTTTGTATTAGGAATCATGTTTTGTTTGATATTGTAACATTTTATTGATGAATTTAATACTTGTGTCTCCGATGAGGAACAAACCTAAAACGACAATCTAAAATCTTCCAAACGTTCTTGAGTGTTCTTTTATATAGATTTAAAGTTTATTATGCATAACTTATTTTAATCATACAAATATTTTCCTCAAAAATTGGTATGCAAAAATTAATCTCAAAAGTAAATACAAAAAAGTGTTCCGTTAGTTTCCCTCGAGACATTAAACGCTTGACCCGAATGAGGGCAAACCTAAGCTCAGCCAGACATAAATAGTGCGCGTAATTTTGTTCAAAAAGAAAAGTAAAATTAAATTAACGTTAACCATTTACAAAAGCGTTCATAATCACCATATATGTATAAAATAAATTACAAACTTGTGGTCTTAGGGGCTTCAGTGTGCGACTATGAGCGTGAGATCAGATCCCGGCTGCCACAATTGATTTATCAACATCGCATGGCATGAATAAAAACTGTGCGTCAAGGAAAGAAGGCTCAGTTGTCTTGAAAAAATAATATGAGGGGTTCAGGTCAAATCTTTATATTCGATACATTGGACCATGAACCGTCTTCATTCTAAATCACTACGAAACCAAACTTGAGAAGAAGCAGACAAGAAATTCAGATTGAATTAACATTAAATCAATTACAGTATTTGAAAGCCATATTACCTCTTCAGAGGATAATAAATTTATCTATTTAATAAAGGAAAGACACAAGATAAATTTCTGTTGTTTCCTGCGTGTAACGATAACCAATTGTACCCCAAACACGTGGCATCCTAGTGTGGGCTCAAATGCTGTATATTAAAAAAAATAAGTTTATTATTATTACAAAAATGTTTAATTCTAGACAAACAAATCATACTAAATCATGCTTCTTTATAAATTACAGAAATTAAACGCCTTTTCAAAATTGTATATCCTATTAACACATCAATTACATTCACTGAATTCC
This sequence comes from Leptophobia aripa, assembly GCA_951799465.1. Lineage (NCBI taxonomy): Eukaryota > Metazoa > Arthropoda > Insecta > Lepidoptera > Pieridae > Leptophobia > Leptophobia aripa. Next base: position 5,879,924 of record OX637268.1, on the reverse strand, counting down.
CAATTACACTACAAATATTTTTAAATAGCACCCGCGGCCCAAATTCCAGCGGTGAATCATATACCAACTAAATAATTAGGGCAGTACTGTCAATGTTATTAATACATCCTAAACCCCATTTTTACATTTGTAAATATCTATTTGTATATATCTATTTAATTTTACGGAACACATTTCACCGGTTTAGCCCCAAGGTGAACGATTTATGGCTTGTGTTAGGGTGTTAACACAATTGATAAATACACATACATATATACTTTAACTAATTACATACATAAATATAATACACCTGGGTTTTATATGAGCTTACGGGGTCTGGATAATATACAGCATTGAGGCTTCGTATATATAAATGAGTCATACACTAATTTGTCTTAAAAATTGTTTTTATTTCATTTTTGATTATAAAGTTATATTTGATGTAAACAAACATGATAATGTAAACCTATTTTGTATGTTGCGGACAATTTGAAGGATAGGCGCGTTTCAACCGAAAGGGATTGTAAATCTTGTCACAAGCAATTAATTAAGTATTGAGAACGCTCTTGAACATGTGCGCTTTTAAGTGTAATTTATTAACGGATCGTTGGTATTTTGTGTTCGTGGTGAAATTGGACAATAACAAACTCATTTTGGTTGGATTACTACTGTAAGGTCACATAAAGTAACCTCTTTTGCGTATTATTTATTATTATTCTAGCTTATACACATGGATACGTTGGTATAAGCTTATGCGAAAAGATGCAAAAACAAAAAAGCTTGCACTCAATCCGATTGCGTCTTCAATAGTGGGTTAAAACACGCCAAAACGATAATTCCGTTCTGTCAATGACAATTCAACGCAGAATTTCGTCTTCCGTCTTTTATAATATGTGGTTATTCTTCATTAATCGTTAAGGTAAACCCGTATTTAAATCTTTATTTAATAAAGTAACTCTTAACGATCGACTGTGTGGATGAGAATTTTAACAGTATTTCCACAATTAAATAATCCTCGTATTATTTGGCTGTAACGAACGTGCTTAGACTAAATATTCAGTTTTAACAAACTTTAGTGTAACAATTTGTTTTATCGACTTGAAGGATCTAATTTGAATTCGTAACTATCGTTATTTAATACATAAATACGTTTTAATTCGATTAAAAGAATCTTTATGGTCTGGATACGGGATGGCATTAACCTGAATATGACGTTTATTGCATAGTAAATTTAGGGCTTACTTTTACTAGTGCACACGTCGGGGCAGAGGGCAGATATTTCCCCATTACAGCGTCTGAAGCTTTTTGCCTAAGTTCACTCCAATTCAGACCAATGCTTTTTGGCTTACGCGATGTTAGATCGTCGCCCGGTCTGCTTGGGTCGGTCTTGTTTGCGACGTCCTTGAGAGCTCGAGCTTACTAGTGATAAATTCCACAGTGTAAGACTTAATAATTGTGAATTCAGTTCGTTTGGACAAACCAAAATTGATGAAAGAAGACAGTTACTAACGAACATTAGTAAAACAAATTGTGATTTTGCAAAGTCTTGTAAACACGCTTTTTTGCTACTGCTTTTGAAGTATGTTTTGTAAAATCTAAAATAAAGATACCTTAAAAATGTAAGAAGGCAAGAAGAACATAACTGTTTTTTTATAATTAATTTGTGGGATTAAGTTTATTATTTTATATAAGATTACCTAATTAAAGTACGGCTTCGCTCTCATCATTTAAGTCGGTTAATTTGAAGAGATTGTGGCATAAAATAAATAACGATTATCATATCATCTAACCTAACAATAATAGCCACTAAAGCTCTATGGCAAGTATGACAAATCATCAAAATTGTCATAGCTTTTCTACCGGCTCAATATGCGCAAGTCAATCAGTTAATTATTATTCTTGATATAACTTAATACACATACAAAGTTTTGGAAAAATATGTACCAACAAAAGACACAATTTTAAATTATTGTACGAAGAATTACTATAAGTACAATCCCACACGTGTTTCTCTAATCATTACTTGGATCTTACAAAAATCAGAATCATTACAAGAGCCTGATCGCCTGTCCAAAAATACATACAACATTCATACTATATACGATATATCTTAATTGTTACACTAATTAACTCTCTTTTCAGGTACTGTGTTTCACAAGAAAACTTCCAAATGTAGGCCACGCTCCGGAAAAGCCTGAATTGACTTCATTCATAAAACACCAAACGCTTTCGCGTCCCAACTGGGCCATTTGACAGTACTTCGTAGTAAGATAAATATTGATCTAAGGATCTATAAACCTACATAAGAGCTGGACCACCCATGCAATTTCGTAGAAGCAAACTCAGACAGACAAACAAAACAACATGAATGATAGACGTCTATTTTAGTAGGGTTATTTCTAGATTGGTTTGTATGTGGGACATGTCTTATTTGCGTTATATAATGAACTATTTTTATTTTATATAAAAGCCTTGCAAAAGGTTGTGCTGACAACCTTTTCAAGGCTTCTGCAATATATAGTTAGGGCACTTAGATAGCTTTATTTAAATTATTGAGCTTACATTAATCTGGTAAATGTATCTATTCTTTATTCACGCTAATATTATAAAATGTGTTTGTTTGTCCAGCTTTCACGTCATAACTGATCAATAGATTAATGTGATTTTTGTGGATATAAATGGCTGGAGTGTTATAATCTACGTTTTGTCTCTTTCCTGACTATTAGACTTCCTTCTATTCTGTAACAAAAATGAAGAATTTTGGAACCACAAATTTTACGTGAGCGAGTTGGTATTAAAATAGACATAACTCATTGTTTTGGTTGATGATGACTAGTGTCTTCGTCAGTCGATTCTCTTGAAATTGAATGATATACATACATAAGTATTGTGAATAAAGCAATATATTTTAACAAGTTCTTGCCGGTTCTTCTCGGTAGATGAGTGCCTTCCGAACCGGTGGTAGTGTAAAAATTGACGATTCAAAAGTGTCTTTATAAAGACCTACTTGAATAAAGATATTTTGAGTTTGTGTTTGAAGTATCTACAATAATGATAATGCAAACTGCTATTTACAGTAAAAACAAACAAAATGTAACGGGGCGTCGTCGTAAACGTTATCTTGAATGAAATGCGGCGGATGCAGTCACGGATAAAAAGTAATAGATCAATGATAAAGTTGCATCTGTATCACGCAAAGAAACCGGTTTCGCGTTTTTATTAGGATTAATTTAATTCTTAGAAGTTTGTTATCATACCCTCATATTAAATACAAAAAATCTTTGTTAAATTTGAATTGTTAACGACTTTTGATCGTCACTTAAACTAAGTTAACAAATATTTAAATACAATTTTATTAGTAATTTTAAATGTATGTAATATGTGATGTATTTATAGGTAATTTAACAATTTTCTTCTATTTTCATGTTTCACTCTCTATTTTTTTTAACTACACTGTAAAATCCATGTAACGTCAGTCGATATAACGACAACTCTCTAAAGCGTCGAAATCAATTGGCTTTAGTTGGTTTAGCTTATATTCCATACAATGATTTTTCTTTTATCCATTTAACGACGCCATAAAATTCACAGTCCCTTCAGTGTCGTTATATAGAGTTTACACTGTATTGATATCTTCCTATTATAATTATCACTGGTCTATAATAGTAATTAGTAGGATTATATATCGACAATATGACACAGGAACACTTTAAAAACAATAATGTTTTATTAGAATGAAATGGTACTATAAAAACTAACATTTGTAACAGTAGGAAAACGTGTTAAAGCATATTGTAACATGTAAAATGATTAGTAACGGTTGTTTAGGCACGTTACAAGCAAGTAGCAACTCCTCACTTAACGCCACGCTAATTGGCCAATTTTCCTTGCGAATATTACGCAAATTGTGAGATGAAAAGCAGTTTTACGAAAATGCTAAGGCAATGACAAAACCTCATTTTAAAATAAGATTTTCGATATTATTATAAAGTTTTTCTTTATCTTCATGTTCTAATTATTTTTTTATAGATTCGATCTCAGGTGTGTTAAGCAAACTATGTATGTTAATTTAGGCCTACAGATTACCGCTAATATTGTTAACGATACCTACCATCGTCATACGGTTATATTTACACACATTTACATTTTATTACAAAACCTTCGTACGTTCTATATTTGCCTTGAACGAGTACAAAAAACGTTCCCGTAAAGAAACCTCTGCAGCCATAAATATTAACATTCCTACAACGATCACGGGCTAAATGTCAAGCAATTATATGAAAAAGTAGTAATTCTGTCAATATATTTGCAAAACAATGAGTTGGTTACGGCAGATTAAAATTCCTTTCTGAACGATTGTAAAAAGGCAGCAAAAACTGGGACTGATGCCAACAAGTTTCTGTTTGAAGACGAATCGACTGAATGCACTTATTGGGGGCAGCTTGGTGACATAAATGATGTAAGCTCTAGTCTAGGAGACTACGTTTAAATTCGACAAACTTATTTAATGCTCTGTTACATATTTGATCATAATGCTATTTTGTTTAGATAAAATTTTATTACGATTAGGTAAAAAAAAATCACCAATCTACTGTGAGTTTTAACATGTAGTCAATATATATAGTATTGCATTTGGGTAGATAGAACAACGCTTTTAGAGAAAGGATAAATATTTAACACACTATGAAAATTATACATTATGTCTGTCTCCTAGACTATATGCAATAATGTAAATATTATGACTCAAAAGAGCTTACGCGTTGCGTTATCACAGAGGGAGTTCAGTTGCTTCAATGTGCTTTGTAAATGTTTATGGCTCATGCGCCTGCGCATCTGTCAATCACATGTTTTATACTTCTCTGATTTATATTAAATACTTGTATTGAGCACATTCAGCTTTTGAACAGTAGCTTTATTGCGTAGGAAGTGGAAATATAAATAATAAATATCGTTTCGCTCTTATATAAAATAAAGAATATAAAAGTATTGTAAATACTTGGTTGGGCTTTTACATATTTGTTCGTATATTTGATATGATTATAGTTATCTTTAACGATTCGTACCAGTATGGCCGTAATATTAAGTACTAAAACTATAAACTGTCGTAATATAATGTTACATACACTTAACAGCTCTTTAATGACTCAATCCGATATAAAATCATCATCAGTAAGAACCAGTAGCAATTAAGATAGTACTGCTTGGCAACGCATGCGTCTTTATCAATCAGAGTCGAAGTGTCGTTAATTTACCGGCGTCATGGCAAGCTTGTGATGAAATTGCTTCCTGATTTAATGATATATTAGTATTGCGACTGCGTCATTGGTCAAGAAGCAGGTTTGACCATGAACGTATGTAAATCACCGATACCGTTTTAGTTAATGTATACTTATTATTTAAAAAAAACTGACTTTTTCTTAGAAATTTCTGAATAATATCAAGACATAATGTTATTGGAAAAATACATATAAATTTGAGATTCGTTGGCCAATTCTTTATGTGAATTTTATTTTATTTTACATGGTCCTTTGCGAGCCAGCGAACTGTAAAATCAGCTCCCGCTAAAGAGCTTCCCTTCATTGTTCAATAAATTACACCTTTCTCGAATGCCGGCAACGCGTCCGCTACCTTTTGATCCACAGATTCAGTTTTTACAGAGCATTAATTGGCAAAATCTACAGATATTAATCACAAATCTTTCACAGATTACACATACCGTAATTTCGCTCAATACACTTGATTGATTTATCAGCCACATATGTAATTATATATCGGGCTAATGAGCCAAATTCTATGCTTCTACAATGTTGTCAAAGCGAGCATTGGTCTGTAAGCTTAATTACCTAGATAAATCTTCTACTGGATTAACGCCAGTTAACTCTTTTGTTAACCTATTGACTTAGTTATACCTTTCTCTGTGTATATCTTTGGTAATATATTATGAGCGTATATTTATTATGTAATAAGATTTGTTCCTATGAAATTAAGTAAACAAATATAAATAATATTAATCGTATTGTAGAGCGCTTTCAGCATACAGGATATACAAACAAATAAATCTTCTCACTCAATTTACAAACATTTGCAACTGAAAGCTTATAATAAATAAGATAATATTCCTAGCTTATAACAACCAGGAACTCTGCGAATAAGCTCGGCCTCGTTATAATATTAGAGTTCCCATTTCACGTATATAATTATTCTAACGTTTAACTAATATGTATGTTATAAGGCGACTTGCCTTATTATATGTTTCTAATATAAAACATTCCCGTATCGCTATGTTAATTGCTAAACACCTCCGAAACCGCTCGATCGATTCTTATGAAATTTTGTGTTCCCCTTTTTTGGAAAGATTGATCCAACCATGACTTACAAAAACATTCATATAACTCTTTATATCCTTTCTTACAACCATCTTTTTTTTCTATCGACATTTTATTTATATAGCAAAAAACAACACTTTCCGGGTCAGCTTGTAATATACGATATTGCAAGCGTGCTATAACTCCTTGTATTTAAATTTAATTTTAAAATAATTATATGAATGGTTTTATAATAGAATATAGGGCAAACGAGCAGGCAGCACACCGTAGAGTTAAAGCCACCGCCCATAGACATTCACATGGATTGAGGGAATTTCAGGAAAGAGACGATTTTCTTGAAGGACTCTAAGTCGTATTGGTTTGGAAATACCCAAACGTACAGCTGTACCTGCGAACGTATAAAAAACATATCGAAAATTAAGTTGTATGACATTTTATAGAACTCAAACATGCATATTGATAATTTAATAGTCAGATTATACAAGCTATGATGGTTGCCATTCCATTAGTGAAGCATTGGCTCGTTAAATATATTTCTACCCTCAAGAATATACTGATTCCACAGACAACATCAGTAAGATTTACATAATGTTTGAAACACTACACAATAGACTACGTAGAAGCTGATACGCTAGTTCCCAGGCTTACAAACTTTAAGTCGTTACATCCAATCAATATTTAGATCGGCAGTCGAACTAACAAGCACTTTTCCCGCCCATTGTTCAGCACTTAGTCAGAGTCTGTAAGCCCACACAAAGCTCTTGTTAGAGCCTTCTTCCAACCGTTAGTATAGTCTTAGCTTCATTTACATGAATAGCGTATTTTGTATTGAATAGCTATTGAATTCATGCTCTATAATGAAGGTAACGAAGTTAAAAACTTGTAGCGGTCCTTATCCCGCGTCATAGCGGATTGTCAATAAGTACAAAAATACGAATTTCTTATGAACAGTTCTAAGAATATTAAAGTAAGCTTAGCTCAATAGTCAAATTCAAATAGTATGTGTACATATTATTTAAATGAAAATTTAAAACTTATTTTGTTGACGATTCATAAGTGCACCTTCGTGACCTATATGAATAAATATATTTTTGATTTATTGTTATAAAAAATAAAAAAAAACGATTAAAACACCTATTTTTATTTGACTGAAATACACTGAGATTCCTGTAAGTATCCCGTAAAAATACGTTACGGAACGGACGTTACATAATCATATATCCGGCGTTGTGTAACTGTGTATCTCATTCTATTTTCAAAAAATACAAAAGAAGTTCGATGTTTTGATTATTCCTAAAACAAATTTAGAATGCTTACAAGAAATAATAAAAAAAAGACAACAAGTATGCAAAGCTTTCATTTGATTTTATGTGATTTTTATCTACGAATGTCAACAGATTTTGCTATCAAAGCTTTATAGATACAATAAATCAATTTTAATAGTGTTTTTTTGTATCATATAAATATTTTATTACTTATTTATTCTGAATATATGCCTGATTATTAATAATGGACTTGTTTTTATTTAATAACCCAATCCATATTATAAATTACATCATAAATCGTTTCTTAATATATAAACTTCTCAGCTTTCACCGATTGTATATGTATACCATTAATTTATTTACATGGACAACAAAAAAGCAATTCTAAACAAATAAAATACAATATCTCTTTCGATCTGGTTCTTTCAATAACACATAGCAGGAAAATATCACTGCCAGGAAAAATTATACTAATTAGTAAAAAAACATCTTCGCATATTCATTTGAAGTAGCTAAAAAAAGAACACTTAAAATTCATACGTTTCTTTTACCCAAATGATATTTTCCAATTTGCAAAACAATATATCATAGAACAAAGCAGCCAACACAAATATTTACCGGAACATGCTCCTAATAGATCAATCGATGGATTCCAAATTTAAATTCCATAGTTTTTACAATCATTGGTTATTTTTAGAGCATTCCTGAATAAGCTATAAGTGTTTCCTTCGGTCACGAGTGGGTTTATCGACCCGCGTTTGAGTTTGAATAATTTATGTCACCTGCATTCATTGGTTTCAGCTGTTCATGTATTTGCATTGTTTGTGTTTGCAATAACGCGCATGCGGAATACAAAAATCATCAAAGACAAAATATGCACAAAATAATTTGAGGGTACCTAAAAAATGGAAGGCAAGAAGACGAAGCAACTACGCTACAGAGGCGTTTTAAAATGTTTGCTTTGAGTTTACAAAGTATGGATCGTATTTTAACATAATTTGTTTTTATTAATATTGGTAAGGCGCAAATTTAAAATTCTGAATTGTTACTTTAATATCGTTTTAATTTATTTATAACTTTACCTCCCCGCTTTGTTATCCTTATAAAGAGGTATTTAAAAAGAGCATTAACTCGGTGCCGTAAGAAAGTTGGAATATTAAAATCCCTTTGAAGAAAACAGTTCAGCACTAACACTTTTCATGTAAATTAAGGAAAGTGGTTGCTTTAAAAGTACATTTTGATATGAAATTCTCATTTCAAAGTAAACTGTATTGTAATTACCTTGTTTAAAACAAGCGTAAGAGAATATCATTTTAAATAATGTACTTTGTAGCTGCTTTTCATAAAAGCTAGCTATTTTTGATTATGAAGTAGTAAATGGCGAAATAGTGACAGTTCTTTCTGACAGCTCTACGCCCTCGATTTGGGAACTGGGTGTGTATGTAGAGTCAAAAATTTTTTGACGATTCATAAGTGTACCATATAAGTTACCTATAGGAATAAATATATTTTTTATACCTTAACGTTGATAAGCTCGTTCATACTGACCTATGTAAGCTGTTGTACGTTCGGGTTAGCTTTTATAAGATGTCGCATAGTTCAGCATGACCTATAGCATATGCGTCTAACATTTTCCATCGCTGTCTGTGCCGCGCGAAACTACTCCTCCTCCTTATTTAGACTGGTAATCAAAATCGGTCACATACGTAATTACCGGATATCATTTTTATTAGATGATCGTGTTTTGTCTACAAATTTTAAAATTTGGGTTGGGTGTAGGTAGGTTGTCCGTATTTTGACTTTAAATGATAGAATAGATTATATCATTTAAAGTGAAAATATCTTTTTTCACTAAGGTCTCAAATCTATGTGATTCTACGCATGTTTGTATGCGACCAAGTTCAGTTCAGTTTTTAAAGTATATTATTTTTTATAATAGTTTTTAATTAGAAATAGAACGCAAATACCCTTAATTGTAGGTTTGCTACAATTGTTGGTTTTAGTATTGGAGTTCTGACGATCATTATTGTTTTAATAATTCCTTCTGAAATTCCTTGTAATGTTTTTTGACAAATTCAAAACCTTGACACTTAGGATGACTGCTAATACGCTTGAGGCACGCCCTGCACATGTAGTAGATTTCCATAGAAAATCCAATTTATCACAGTTCCGTTCAATTTGGACGTTAAACTTAACTATTAATGAGCATAAAAATTTAAATTGTATTGTTAAATTATTTAACGTCCTACTTCAGGATAGTAAACTCGTCAATTCTTAACTGGTAGTTAAAACTCGGTAAACAGTTTAATAGTACGACCATTCTTTGGAACGCGACTAGTGATGGCGATATTTTTAACAGTCCCACAAACTTAAAATTGGTTTAGCCTTAACACGCCTGATTTTTTATCTATTCTTTAAAGAGATCATATAGCTTACATAATAGGGCTCTGAATACAATAAAAAAAAATCAATAAACAGCAACGTCTCACAGTGTACATCTAAGTCAAATAAAAGTATACACATGTTTTCATGTAAATATAGCAAATTTACGTGAAAGTTGACGAGAAGCATTGTATATGGTTCTTATCAACCTATATGACAAGGCACTAATATGTTAAGTATTCAATACAATGTGATGAATGACGCGAATGTGAACAATGACATAAATGTCCATAGATACACTTGCACCAAATAACTCGAGACTTACTACTAGAAGGCCGTTAACACGTGCTCTCTGTGATTGTCTATGGGTGGCGACTTCACCTTTATGGTGTGCCTCCTGCTCGCCCCCACATCTATAAAATTATCTGTAAATGTAAGAACTGTATCGCATCACTACCCCCTAGAACACCACGGCCTCAAAGCGGTCACACTTAAATATTTAGGGCGCATCTTTGCTCCAATGGTTACTTGAATAAATAAAGTGAACGTGACGTCACGGAACACCACGACCCACTAAGAACTCATTAAACTGTAAAACGTCCAATCTGTGCTTAAAATATTGCCGGAACTTCTATGAGAGAATTTATTTAACGAGCGATCGTGTTATGGTAACCGTTTCGCTTTATTACATTTTTGACGTAATTAAAATTTAATATTATAATAGATCAAATTTATTTATCGCATTTTTCATCAAATTTTGTAAGTAGTTTATTCCTTTTCTTCCTTGACTTATGATCCTATGTTCCCATGATGGGGCAGAGAACGTCCAGCGCAATCCTCCATCGTGCTTCGTATTTTCGATCGTTCTTCCTTACAAGCAGTTATATATACAATTAGCAATATTTTGGTATTGTATAAGTAGTGGCGTACAATACAAGCCCAAAAGCCCGGTTTGCCCAAATTGTAGTACACCCACAGTGTGAAAGTATATGCTTAGAAAGGAATAACTGACACTAGTATTCCTATTGAAACAATATAATGTGTGTGTGAAAATAAATTAAATATTATTGAGAAACTTTAATGAACATTTTCTTCATGTTTCTTACTAACATTTACAGTATTAAACTTACACAATTGCCAAATTAAATACAGCTTAAAGGAAAGTACTCTAATATAAATCGTTTAATTTATTCCAAAAAATAAACGGTATTGATACCAATAATTTACATTTATCGCACCGCGAAGTTTGAACACAGAACAAAAAAAAACCACGTACGTGCCGAAGCGAGCTTCCGGAGATAAAATTTTATTGTATCATTTTCGACGCGCCGATTGGGCTGCGCCCTCATTCAACCTCTTCTCACGTTTTGCCATTACGTTTTTATCGGCCAACTTAAAAAAAATAAGAATTTAAAAACAATTTGTCGCTATTCTTTATTGATGCTTTATGGATTATGATCACATTACCGACCGGCAATATTGCCGGTTAGCAACCGTCATCATTATATTTGGACATAAAAGTGTATCGTTGTTTCAATTAGCATAAGCAATTATTAATTATTTTATGTAAATTATTCTAGGTTTAATATTCATATCGAAACACACGTTTATGCTGATAAATATAATTTGTCAATACATAAAATAACAAACGAATTCTAGTCGAATGAACGGTATATGACGTTAATAGTTCGACATATGACGAATGAAGTTTATTATTTATCTTTTTTGACATTTCTTTTGACAGCCATAACTGTCATAATTCATGTATTGAATACATTTGGTTTTTTCAAATCGATCAAAGAGCATTAGGTAAGAGTATAAATTAATTTATTTTAAATTCTACGTAACAGGTTAAAATATTAATACAAATATAATAAATCCATGCTTATTCTTTTATAGTATTACGTCTAAAGCTTTCCTTAACTGAAACAGACAGTACTGGATTATATTAAATTTGACATTAATAAAATGTTTTATTTGTTTACAACATCCATAGAAAATTTGTCTCAATTTCACATATATCAAGAATACATATGAAATTGTAATTTCCAGCTAATTCCTTATTCCCGTCGGATTCTTGCCGCTGGTGTCGTCCTTGTTTACAGTGCAAACAAGGATTTCATATCCCGCATTATTATGTCAGGAGATAACCTAAATTTCGTAAGATATTATGAATAGTCTAGTAGAATATTTTTGACATTAATTGACATCAATTACACGCAGTGGCGACTGAACCTTACATAGGATAGTTTAAATTAGGGAACGACATGTAATATATATAACATTATATAATTATATCTAGTCAAAGATCGCAAAGAGTTTTATTTAACAGTTCTTTTCTGGGATCGCGCTGTTGGCCGGAATAGCATAATTCACTTAAAAAAGTTTAATCTAGAGCTATCTCTTTTAATCACAGCGAAAGCGCGGTTAGAAAAAAGGAGAAGGAGGAATGCTGTTTTTATGAATAAGGAAAAGACCGCTTTATTTTTACACTTATATTAAAAAATGTTATTTGTTTATTTTGTTATTTCACCTATTTTAATTTTTTAAATAGGTGTGAATTATTATTTATACTACACTATACATTCTTGTCACGCAATCGACATGTTTTTATCAGATCGCGACAGCCTTTTGTTTTTATTTTCTTACATGCCGCCCTCATTTGGAATTCAAATGAAATATTTCAAGGTCACTCCTATTTAAACGAACACTTTTTTTGAGATACGATATGAGATAGACATATATAGTTTTATAAGATATACAATAGTTCCAAGTTCCCATTTAGTTGTTTAATGTACCTAGTTGTATTGTCTCAAAAGTTTATTGTTTTAAATATTTTTAGCACATAAGATATTTGGGTACAGATATAATAAAATAAAAAATTGTTAAGGTTTATAAAAAAACGAACAAAAAACTAAGCGGTGACTTCAGCATGTCGCCTGCGTTCATTAAAATAGCTCGTGTTAATTGCTATAAGTTATTAACATACGACTCAGGACCTGAATAATTTAACTTTGGCTTGCTTAATTTATTGTCTAGAAATAACAAATATACACATTTATCACAAATGTATTCATCACACATTGTCATTCATACCGAGAAAATCACCATCTGTTTCGCACTTTGGACCAACTGACTCAAATGAAAATTCGACGCTTAGAAGACAAACAGTGATCTCCATGTAACCTCTCTCGATTTAACGACAAACTCTAAAAAAAGCAATTGGCTTTGCTTAGTTTAACTTCTTTTCTTCTCTCCATATAACATCCACTCTATAACACACTGTCCAGTTTACATTGTACCTACTAATAATGAACTCCTAATTCATATTTTACACGCATTCTATAGCTTAAATTCAAATATTGCGATAAAATCGGGAGTTATAACCGACGAAATGTATCTGTATTCCAAGCAGAGAAAGTCGTGACCACTTATATCAATTCAATATAGTTAACTAATAGGAGACCAGACCGTAATTTACGACCCATGTTAAGTTATCTGTGTTATCGGTACACAGATTATATACAATTCAAATATTGGAAATGCTCTTGTATTCACAGATTATATTCTTATCGATCAATAGTAATTACTTGCATCATTCAAATGCATAGAAAATAGAACTCTAATTGTGCTTATGTGTTGATAATTATAATAAGATTAATTGTAAATAAATTATTGTTTATGGATCCACATATAACAAATATGGTTTCAACACATTTTAATTGATCTTAGTAAAATTAATGTCATGAGAATTGTTTTCTGTAGAATACTGAGTTACTTATAAAGTCTTAAAGACGGGAACAGATTAAATAAAAATATTTTATTTTCTATTATAAATATAATATAATCTTCGTTTAGTTGTATTATTATCTGTGATATTTTTAGTGTTGCCATATCTAAAAGATATTTTGTTTTGATGTTTTGTGTTGTCATCATTTAGTATAAGATAATTTGAAATATAATTAAAATTATAATTAGGAATATTTTGCCTCAAATTAAAGGATATTTGGGCCTAACTCGAGGAATCAGCACAGAAACAAAGGCTAAAATTTACTAGAGCAATTTATTTAAGTTAGCAAAAGTTCCTAGATACGATTTTGGCAACTAAAATGATATTTTACCCCTGGTGTTGTATTAACAGTTAACAAACGAATTTTGGTTTTACAATGTTAAACTCATTCAATTAACATTTGGGCTAATGTCGAAAGTTTCGTGACCGCTTACATTGTACGCTTGTATGAAACTTTTAAAATTCGAATTTATTGTATTGAGTACAGTGTTTTGGAGCTTAATTGCCTTGAAACTCATACCAGATATAAAATTATATTATACAGCACCATAAAGTAGTGATACATGTATTTTGTATGTTAAATTTATGTATACTTTTGTTGGTTAATAGATCACTATGTTAAAAAAATAACTCGTTACATAGGTTATTATATAATATATGTATATCTTCAAAGGTGCGTTCACCTTTTGCAGATTTTGTTTCTGATTTATTTCTTTAAATATACGGAAATAAGTTATTAATATAGTATTGTTAATTTATTAAAATAGAGTTATTTTTGGTATTAAATTAGTACGAACCAAAGCAGGTGCTGTCTGCGTACTTTTCTATGAAATCTTAGTGAGATCTTCCATGCTAATCTAGAAAATACCTAATCGATAATTTGTAGAATACATTTCTAATCCGATAAGAAAATTGTTTATTTATTTTTTAGCTTTTATTTTCAATGCGCAAGGTTCATACATACAACCCTACCTATTATTAAAAACGATATATATGTCATAGTAATTGAAACTGTTACGTTCATGATTGATTGTATCGAAGTGAAAATGTAACTAGAAAGTCACACTTTGCGCGGTACTGTGAATAAAAATCGATGTAAACATTCGTACGCCGGTGAGAATCATGTAAAAAGGCTAACTGACTGTTAGAGTTGCGAGGTTTTCGAGTACTTTCAACAAGACCAGCAAATGGAACAAATATTTACCATGTAGAATGTGTTATTCACACTTACAATTAGGTTTGCGGTTTCGTTTTTCATCTCTTTTCATTTTGCACAATCATTTTATATAATTATTACTTTGTAATGGCAGAAACTATAACAATATCGTATATTACTTACAGTGATTTGTAACAGTTTTGCGTTCTTTAAATGTGTTAAAATGTTACGTTTTAAAATTCATTTTGATTAAAGTGGCTCGCAAGATGAAGCAAGAGTTGACTCAATATATTAATACTAAGTAGTAACGTATTTAAGACTATTAATCATATACAATTTCCACATCATTTTGAAAAAAGCAAATTCCAACCGCTTTAAGTTGTCGTGTACACGACTTTTTTATGTGTCAAATTGAAAAATATAATAAGTTTCTAAAGGCCTGTCAATATATAAATCATTTGATTGCTACCCAATATAAGCAGAAATAAAACCATATGGCATACTAAATAATAACACAATGACACTTATTCAGTCACTAACGACATTTTACATTTACATCAGTGTACCAAACAAAAATAAACGTCAATTTTTCGTGACTATTTTAAATTTCCCATTGAATATTGCAATAAAGCTATCGTACACTCCATCCATACAGTGATAGTGTTGTCAATAAAATTTACAGTATTAATACTATCTGATTTTACGAAGGGATATTAGTGTTGAAATATTGTACTCACAAAATTACATGCAAAAGAGCTTGTGGAACAGGACGGCTCCAGCTTTTAACTGCTACTTGAAAGTTATGTTTTTTTTACAGGGCTATATATAATATAAGTATATATGTATTGTGTGATGTTACGGTATATTTAAAAACGTAATAATAATTATGTCTATAGTATTATATCATCACCACAAAACAACAAAGCTGAGTTTCGTGTATGCTTGGTCGCGTACGAACATGCGTAGTCATTTAGATTGAAGACAATTCAAAATAGTCCTTACTATAAATATTGGACTTGTTTTTTCTTTGATTTATTAGACCAGGAGATATGATCAATAACAAGAAATATATCTTGAGAAGTATACCGTATATTGCAATCTACGATATTACAGGAAACAAAACGTGTCCATACACCGGAAGTTTGCAGAGGAAAAGTTCTATCAATAAGATAAGCGAGGCAATCTCCTGTTTGGTGATCGATATAAAATGCACTATAGATGCCGATTCGTTCACAACGCCTGCGATCGGTTAAAAAAATGTAAGCAAGATATTTTCTTGAAATACGGTTGATTCGTTGAAAGTTTTAACTGTAAAATTGTATCGCACACAAAGTTTTTGTTTTGTAGAAAGTTCAGAGCTTTTCATTCCACTAAAAAAATGCACTTTACTTATTGTGACCCGCCTGCTTGCCTCCTGTTTCATAACAACCTTTTTTTTTACGAAAACATAAGCACAGGTTCGTTAAATATATTTAAAAAACTTTAATCCTATCAGAAGTTAAATATTAGTGTAGGAATTAAAAGAGATTTTTTCAAGTGCAAGCTAAATAAAGAATCCACCTCAGTCATTCACTCAACATCCACACACCATCACACACTAGTACATATTCATCACTCGAAAAAACATTATTAGTTTGTCATAGTCTAATTGTTTTTATCACTATTTTTCTATTAGCTTACTAAATATATATTTTTTATTATTTAATTTGTTGTCATCTGTATAACTGTGTGGCTTGTTGAGATAATATAAACAGTGTAAATTTAAATTTTCTAAATTAAAAAACGATCCAATACATGCTTATATTAAACATCGTTTTTCTCTGTCACCAGACAGACTAAACAGTTTTATCTGTTATATAAAATTACCACAATTACATTGAAATAACTATAAAATAAACAGTTACAAAAACCCGTGAAACGTTTTAAACTTATGTATACTTTAACATTTTCCACATCGCATTAACCACGTTGCAAAAGTTTAACAATAAAGGAATCGCAAGCAATTGGTTTTGTTCCTGTCCGCACTAGACAGTACGATTACTTGAAAAATTTCAAAACTTTTTATCGCTTTTATACCGTCGCGTTTTATTGGCCTTACGCTGTTCCAGTACTTGTGGTTCAACTAATTGTAATTGTTTTGTTATGCCGTGAAATGCTGATTTTTGTAAAGAGGCTTATACTTAGGCTTTTATTTATTTATATTAAAAAAAAAATAACACAGTACACCTTAAGCTACATCTAACAACCATTCATATACATATCAAAAATATGTCGTATTCTGGTGCAGAGTTAAGAAAATGATTAATTTGTGTAATCAAGCTTTGCTGACGGAGGCTAGATCGCAAACAAACCACAGCCAGCAATGAAGCTGGGCTGGAAAATATCAGTCAGGTCGTATAAGATTAACAATGCATGCGGGATATTAATGCCACCATATCTACACCAACCAACATTCCAGGCAAATTTTAAAGACATAATGTTTTTAAATCACATCTTAATGCAAAGGCAGTATTCTCTCTTGAAAACTAAAATTAATCAATACATTGCTTCCTTGATTGTATTCGCGATGCCATTCCCATTTCCGCCACATAAAATCAGTATTTATATATTTTATTCTTAATACAGATTTCTAATACTATTTAATTTTACTATTTTCATATATAAATACTAACATACATTACATACTTCACACTACATACTCTCTCTATAATTGTTTCTGTTTGGTATTGTGCTCGCTCGTTAGGTATAACCTGTTTTTACAAATAAACACAACATCAAAATGTGTTGATCTCAGCGTCGGTAATCATTATTCGTCTTAAGAACATTATTGGTGGTACATAACCACTGTATGTATCTCAAGCTTAACCACTAGTTCACTTCTATACATTTAATGTAATACATGTCAGTTGTTAAGTAAAGTAATCGCACATTTTCCGAATACAAGGCTTTGTTTAAGCGAGACAAAACGGAAATCTCCTTTGATAAAATGATGTAATTACATCGCCTTTTTGCGGATAGATTCGCCATTAAGGCTTGAACAATCTTATAAAACGTTCTTGGATGCTTTTAAAAGAGATTTTCTCAAACTACCCACTTATTTTTAAGTAACTTTTAAGTGTTTGTATTTTATCGCTCATAGAATTTATATGTATAAAATATTAAGTTTGAAGATAATATATTTTTTTTATAATAAGCTTCTTGACGGTGATGCGAATACTGCACACATATCTCTCAGCCGTGGTTTTTTCTTTGGATACTTATGCATAGTTATTATTATATCGATGTGAGCTTAACACAGAAATAGGACTGACATAAAACAACCTTAAGCAAACTATGACCGAGGACTTTTTTATTATTTAGCTTTTATATTTAAAAGTGATAAGACTTTAAGAGGTGAGAGTGTTAAGCTAAGACTTCATTAAAAGCTTACGCTTGTTTAAATATATTAAAATTACTCAGTTATCCAAACGGAAATTAAATCATTTATATTTGAGATTGTTATTTTCTTAATACCCAATTTCGAAATGTTATTGGACTTTCAACTGATATCAAAAACTGCTTCGAAAACTGTATTGTATTTGTCGTTACACAACGTATATTAAGGGTTGGCTTGACGGGAAGGGCCGCCCATATAATAACATCTATTAACATTATCTACTTCTACTGTTTAATGCAACAAAGTGTGAATAAATAAATAAATATTATTCAAATTGAATAATAAATATCTTTGACACAGCACTAATATACACACAAATTAACGATAACTAATCATAACTCTCCACAGCGTGTCGTAACACGTTTTACCGCGGTCCACCTTATGAAACCGACTTCCCGTCGCGCTACTTTTGAGCCAATACTTCAGCAGCTTCATTTTTCAGAGGCTGAAAATACCCTAATTGAAGTAACTTCTGAAAATAACGTCCTAGTTAACACTAGTTAAATTTGAAGGTTATAAGTGAAAGTTATAGGAATATAACTAACAAAGACGTATTTACAAAAGAAATTTGCGCCCACGACGCACCTACTGTATAGTATTTTAGTGACCCAATGCTAATTCATTTCGATTGTGATGTATTGATAACTTAATAGCATTGTGAGAATTGTTTATATGGCTCGATCCGTCACGTATTATATCGATACGGTCTACAGAATATTCTTGGACACTCAAATCAATATTATATTGTTTATTTTGTTGGCTCACTGTGAGTGTGTGAGTTATTAACTTTTTCTTAAAAAAACGAAATCATGAAAACGATCACACCAAACCATTACTAAGCAATGTTTGAATTTTAGGAAAATATATTGCGACTAATTGTGGTCTAGCTTTGATATTTGTTTTTTAATAATTATTTTTTTAATTCGTAATTAACATACATAAAAGTTGTTTACATACGTTTAAAAACAAGACTCTTAGTATCTATCACCTTTACGTTAATGTGTCAAATCGAAAATCGTTCGAAAAAGTAAACCGTTTATTTTTTGGCTGAATATATCAAAATAAACATAAAAACAGACAGACAGAGAAATTTATTATTGACTTAAAAAAGGTATATTTTTCATATTTAAGGCATTATTATTTGCACATAGATACGGTAATTATAATTCAACTAAAGAAGCTCTTGGGAAGCTCAAACAAATGCCCGTGAAAATCTATTAAGTTGCAGAAACCCTACTAGGAGTTGCTATCTACACCTTGTCTGCAGGAAATTGGAGAGACGTTGATTAAAGTGGAGCTCGGAAGCGGCGTAATCCTGTGAAACCTCATAAGTTTTGCATATGCGAAAATAATTTTATTAAATTTTATACGTGTAAAGCTTAGAAAGATTTTGGATGACATGACACTCCTTATGACATACCTTGTCATACGAGTTATCTTTACTTAGTAAAGATTGATATTCCAATAATCCATTACAACATTTTAGTTGTTTTTGTTAAGTTTTTTTTATTAAAAATTGTATTTTCAGAAATATTTATTTAGGAATATATTTTTCTCAATGTTTTGTTGCTCGAATTCAATAGAAATCTTCGAGGCCGTGTAGGATGCGATTTTTCATATATACTATTCTCAGCGGTCTCACCTCAAAGCAAAATATCGCTCGCTAAGCGGCTCGTATCTCTCAACACTAGAGCACTGGTATAACGGATATACCACTTTATACTAACACTATACACCTTTTACTGAACTATCACAAATTATGTCGTAAATTTTCGAGTTAAAAATATATGTAACCTCCTTCCTTCTACCATACCATTGATATCATGTTATTTGCACAGCATTGCTAGTCATAGATAATAGAAGATCTTTGTAAGACCATGATGCTTTTGAAATGTGGGCGTATAGACACATGTTGGCCATAAGATTAATAGACCAAATTTAAAATGCTCACAGTAAAACAAAAGAATATCTCATACCTGGGCCATGTTTTTTGGCATGAACGCTAAAATCTGATGCAATTAAGGTTGCCAGTAGAAGGAAGGTTGATTACGCAATATTCGAGAATGGACCAAAAAAAAAGAGTGTATTAGTTTGAGAGGCACCTTAAGAAAAAGAGCTAGTCATTGACACACTAAAACACTAGGACAACGCCTTGTCAATTATGCTTTTTATACAATACAACGTAAAAATAATCTTACGATTCCTCGCTTGAAAGCCTCTATCATAATTAAATGCTTTGCTTTTTTAAAATAGTTCTAAAACAGAATGTATGCATAATACAAAAAACATTTACAAATTTTACATACATACAGCAATTACATTAGAAACATAAAATTTAAGAAAAGAGACAAAAGAAACAAAATACAATGGAAACAAAAATAGAAAATTATACAAAACTAACCTAACCTAAACCTCATTAAGAGATATACAGAATGACGGAATCTATTTATACGTTTTCTTTTTAAATTACATCCAAAAATCACGCGAACGTAAACTAAAACTGCATAACATTAATCGATTACACAAACATGTGGTTTTTCAATCACGATCCGTTAATGTACTAACAGAAACCAACGACATATTATTATAGGGTCAGCAGAGCCGTTAGCCTGCGGTTTAGGTT
The DNA here is from genome assembly GCA_951799465.1 of Leptophobia aripa. Taxonomy (NCBI): domain Eukaryota; kingdom Metazoa; phylum Arthropoda; class Insecta; order Lepidoptera; family Pieridae; genus Leptophobia; species Leptophobia aripa. The sequence continues at coordinate 5,858,967 of OX637268.1, read as the reverse complement.
ATGTTACAGAAGCCCCATTAACCCTCATATTTAATATTTTCAATTAGCTATCACGTACAATGTATTTACTTTAAAAAGGTAAAGTTTGCTCAATGACTCTGCCGTGTTTCGACACGCAATTGGTTGTAAAAGCCGATATATATTTAATTGTATTAAGGATTCAATGGATCTGGTATAACTTAATAAGATCCAAGAAACCTATATCCTATACGCTTAAACTAAAAAGTAAAGTAATAACAAATATTAGCAACAGTGTTATGTGAATAAGGTAGGGTTTCTGAAAATTACAATAATAAAGGCATTTTTTAATTTATAATTTTTGTTTATTGTTTAAATCACATTCTATATTACAATTAAATACTTTTAAACCGCCAAGCCTTGTACATAATATTGGCAGGCTGTTAATGCAATAAATGATATTGTTTACTGTAAGAAAAAAATATATTTTTTATGTGATACCACACTGGGGCTGGTCATTATATTATAGTAATAAAACCCCAACTTGATAAGCATGATATAAAACGTTTTCTCTGAGTTTAGTCATCAGTAATAAGTAGATTGATAATTGACTGTTGGCCAAGTGGCTCAAACGTGCCAGTCTCAAACCTGAATGAATGGATCATGAATTCATTACCAGATGAAAACCAACGGATTTTTATAAAGTACGCCATCAAAACTTGCTTCTACCATGAATGAAATCCAGACACAGAATGCTTGAAGCTCATTTATAAATTGAAAAATATATAATTATTCGGCAAATCGAGGCTTAAACGAGTTGTATTATAAATAACATAATACATTACTAATGTACCCTTTCTATTAGCCCAGGTATATCTGTAGAAGTCGGTTCAAAGATTAAATTGTTCAGACGTAGTAAACAAATCACAATTATATTTTAAGTATTACTGTTATTAAGATAAAATGTTTTTATATTATAATTGTAAATCTATGTTGACCATAGACATGTTACGGCGTACCAAAGAGAATTCTAGACAAAGTTGAAATATTAATTTATGTTTCCTGTTACGAACACAATATTTCCGGACTAAATATGGAATAAAACGGCGAGGCAATTAAACAGCTATGTGTGTCAATCTTTCTCTATTTAATTAAATAGAGAAAAATAATTGTTCACATAAGAATTCCAAAAAAAAGTGCTAGGTATAAAATGCGTTCTCAAAAATAAACTAATATTAAAGAAAAATTTTTCCTTCACTTTTTTAAATTCCAAACAAAATGATCCAAGACACCGTACAAGTGCATAAGAACACTGCTCTAGTTTACCCAGAACTTGATGGCTTGGTTAAATATTAAAATAGGTGGTATAGCATTAATACCTTCAGCTCCTGTGTGTTACTATGCCCTCTAATATAGAATTCACTTAATTATTTATTACCTTAAGGGAATAACGTGTGATTTTATGTTATTTAATATGCATATCAAATTTTGATTCGTGAGTGACGGAAGGCGATCTATAGGAAAAAATAAAATTATTACCAGGGCAATAATATTTTGAATTCAATGTATACGAATAGAAACCGCTTTTGATCGAAATTAAATATCATAAAACACTAAAATAAATTCATAAAGTATGGTCCTTGTGGCAGAGTACAAATAAAAAGCAGTGTTAAATTACAGAACATTCAAATATAATTGAACAACGTGTTATTATAGTGATGTAAAGACAATAAAATCAAGATATGAAGAAAACATGAGTACCGCAAATAACATTCAGCTCTCACTCAACATTTGCTTTATACGTAACGCGAAGTAAATATGAACTATGTTTATGCTTGTGAGTATTTACTTGAGGTATTTCTCTCGGAAGGAAAAATAATCAAATATTATATATAACCAGCATTTGGGATATAAAATAACCCGATATATAAAAAGTATTAACCTACTGACGTAAGAAGAACCCTTTGTAAGTTTATTATTACAATGTTACCGCGTGATTATTTTTGCAAAAAGAAATCACCACAAACTATTTTTAAATCAATTGCTAAACATAAAAAATCTAGTAGACCTCATATCAGACAACAATTAATATATCTAGACCTTATCTTTTAACGTCTAAATATCAATCTATCCTGAATAGATTATAGATTTATATATTCAATGTTAGTGTGTAACTGTTTGTTTATCCCTAAAATAAAATTTTAGCTACCATACTCCTTACGAAATTCACCAAGCGTAAGCGCTATTCTGTTTAATTACAGTTTCAAAGTGAATAATTATCAAACAATAGCAAATTAGCAAAGTAGAAAATAGCACGGATTTCGCGGAAATATTGTTTAGTATCAAAATACTTGGGGACTCTTTGATCTCAACGCGAAAAATAATTATCGAGCGACAATTTAATACTTTCAGCGAAGCGGAAATTGTTTAATGAATGAATTTCTAATATTTTCCTTTTAGAATATACACTCTCTTGGCTCTTGGCGTGACATCGTACAGTGTCAGTACCAGTTCATGCCAGTTCTTTAAATGAGTAAATTAAAGTTTTGGTTTTATATAAGATGGAAATACTTAAATTTTATAACATTTAAATAGAAGTCACACTGGCAGAATGATATAGTGACCCCAAGTCTTCATGCGGAAGAGAGAGAAACATCCGAACGGTGCTAAGTGTGCGCACTGTATCTCTAAGTAGAGAAGAAGATGGCTGACAATCGAGGCAAACTTTTACACTGAGGCTAAAGAAAATGTTTACTCGGTTATATAAAAAGTGAAGTGTTGCCCTGTAAGTACACACTGTGAACAAGGCTGGATATCACTTGTACGTAAAAACGAACGTACATACGTACGTACGTCACCCGCATTGAAGATGCCCTGTAAATAATAACATCTTTATTGCTATCGGAAATAGATGCACCCAGCCTGCATATGGGTAGGACTCATTTGAAGTCAATTATGGATGTTACGTGAGGTTAATAGCTCCATCCATCACAGATTATCAACGCAACTTTTATATGGCAATAAAAAAATGTTTGAGATTTGACATACTTTTGTAATGATCCTAACATGTTCATTATTAGTTGAGATAATTTTAAGTGTTTCCTTGTCGCGATATAAGGCAATTATATTTGTTTGAAAAAAAAACAATAACCAATACTATTGTTAGATAGTCGAACATATATTTAAATGAGTGTGTTAAATTATATCGGTACAGCAAAGACATGCCCCCCATTCAAAATATTAAAATAATTAAATACTGTAATTTATTTTTAAATTAAGAATATGTTTTTGCATTAAACTACATCTACTTGTTATGAAAGCTGCTATAGATTCGTTCTACAAGGCAAGGGAATTAGCTTGTCACATCGCTCCTTGTATATAGACACACAACATCATATATCTTTCGGTGACAACGAGCGGTGTCGGCAGCCAACGATGCCGCTACACTGTATCTTAGGTACAAATTTGAATCTTACCTACTTGTTATAAGAACAAAGTGAAACCGTGTCGAGTAGTCACATAAATTGCGAGATATCTCAAGTACAACGTGTTGGTAAATTTGTATGGATATCGGTTAAGTGTAAATCCTGCTATGAGATTTAATATTTGTTTTTATTTTCAGGTTTTACACGTCGACACGGCTATTATTGAGGTAAATCATGTTACAATATTTATTCTTTACTATATTTTTAACCTTATAACTAAACTCAAAATTTCTTTATTCAAGTAAGTCTCTATAAAGACACTTTTGAATCGTCAATTTTTACAATACAACCGGTTCGGAAGACAGTTATCTACCGAGAAGAACTGTCAAGAAACTTGATAGCTACACTTTTAAAACAAACATTTCATATTAAATTATATAACTTACATGATTAATTCTAATAACAAAAGCATTGTAAGGCGATTTTATTTGAGACGTTTTCTTTGTAAGGGACACATAATTTTCGTGTATAGTATCAATGGAAGGAACTAGCATCTAAGTCTCGGACTTGTTTAAATCAATATGTATACTACCTGATCCCGACAAACGTCGTTTAGCCAAAAAAGAAAAATTTTCTAAAAATAGATGTTGGCCTAGTCGTACTCTATATGACCACGAAATTTTAGGAGAATCGCTCAACCCGTTTCGAAGGAGTAAGGGAACAAACATTGTGACACGAGAATTTTATATATTAGATTAATCTATTACCATATAATATAAGAATTATATGTTGTATAACTTCTACTTACAATAAATAATTTTATAGAAGCTATATTATAATTTTCCTCGTTATACAATTTACTTTAGTTCGTTATTAATAATCCATAACTTTGTTTTTGTTTTTATATTTTCCTTTTTTGTCTGTAATGTGTATACATCAATAAAAAGGTTAAAACTATAGTAGTTCTCTAATAACTGAAAATAATCTTATGATAAACTTAACTGAAGCTTTTATTCAGCGAACTTCTGGAATGAAGCCCTTTTGAACAAGAGCATTAGAACCATTGTTTAACGCCGTTCAATTAAAATTAACCACGTCTTTCACCAATAACATTGCTTACCGAGAATTACTCGGTTAATGGCAGGTAAAAACTTATTTTCAACTCAGATTAAAAGCTCTTGATCGTACGTGTATTGTGAAATAGTGAAAGCACAATTTGTTCTAGTGATGTATTAGTACCGATTAACCGAATTATTAATAGTAATGTATTAATTTATGAGAGGTATTATATCTTCCTATTGTTGCATAAGTGACTTGTTATTTTCATACGTGTTTTGTTTATAAAATCGCTAAATTATAAATTAATATATAGAACGGAGTACAGATTCATAGCATCATACCTTGAATCTAATTATCTGCATACCTTAACATTTTTCTATTAAAATTTCTTAGTCACGAACAGACAAACTCCTTTGTATGCCAACGTCACCACAATAAAACCTCGAGTTGAATATTAAATTGCAAAAAAAGTCAATTTCCGCTTTACCAACTCCGCTTATTAAATGATTACACTTAAATAGTATCAAAAAAAAGATTATTAATTTCTTTATGGGAATTATGGTATGAACTAAACTAAATATACACGAAAAGATTAATTCGAGAACTATAGTTTAGACGAATACGATAGTTTTCCTATTAATAGGCGGTTATGGCGTAACAACGACATCTCGTTTTCCAAAACATCAGCCAAAGACAATGTCGTCTGTTACCAAAACGTTAATTAAAAGTTTTTTCGTAGACTATAGCAGGCGGTACCGTAGAGCACAACTAGTATAGAAGTAATGTAATTACTACCTTTATACTTGCTGTGAAACATTCTTGGCGATTTAAAGGAGTGGCGTAGAGTTTCTTGCCAGTTCTCCTCGTCCGCTCTACGCCCTTGATTTGGGAACTGGCAGTAAATGTAGAATTGAAAATTTTAAACTTATTCTGTTGACGATTTATAACCTTAGTACCTTGGTGACCTATATGAATAAGATATTTTTGATTTTTTTGTTAAATGCGTTTAGCTATAACATAAGAAAGCCTAAAGCCTACATGCATCTAAATTTCTATGATTTGTTGGGGCTTAGTGAGGTGTATTAGCAGATTTATTGATTTGCTCTGTCAACTGTATCACGAAGAAGTGAATTTTTATCACACATAAATAACAAAAACCCAGGCGTTGTCGCGGGTATGAGTTGTATGTAATGAGTCAATTGGGTCAAAATTCATTATCAACACCGGTTTTTTATTCATGACTATAAATCAGTGGTCAAGAATCAAACATAACTCATGCAATGAGATTAGATCGATATTAATGCATCGTTTTAATTGCTAGCGGTATAACCAATTTGTAAGCTTAAAGCATTTTTGATTGCGCAAGAGTTACACTTGAAGTTTTTCATAGGAAGATGTCTAGCGTTGATTAATTTGAAAGGCTGTCGTTTATTTAAACTAGCATGAAAGGTTATTATATATGTATCACATACAATACATACTTATATCCCGTATATAGTTATATTTATTCTAACAATACATACACAGAAGAGAAATTACCAAATACTTGGGCAACAACTGCGCACGAAAAGCAACTGACACAAATCAACGTTCATGATTTAATTATATTAATTAAGTGATCTCGTCTGTTATAGTTACACAAATGTTATACGCTAAATATAACTCAAAATATGATGTTTCGTTAATGTATTATGTTTTTCACGAATATTTCAATATTGTATAGTATATCATTTTACAAACTAACCCTACATTTTTTTTGTCGTTTCCGGACTATTTCTGTGTAATACTGTAACACATTCTGTAATTGACTGTTTGTGCAAAAATATTAATTTAAAAAAGATATATATCTTGTTACATTTTTGATTATGAATTATCCCTTCCTTTACACTGTTTAAATGTTTTATCGCTGTTAAAAGATAACTATGACACGTGATATTGACGTGTGACTAGAATAAAAGGCATTGTCTTTGTCTGTTATGCTAGACAATATGTATGCAATATGAATCCGTATTTCGATAACAGTTATAACAATACGGTAATCGAATAAAACGAATTTAGAAAAACTGACTGATTGACGACAATACGATGTGTATCTCATATCATGATTAAATCAATAATTTGATGAAGATCTCTTAACCTGATATGAAGATCGCCACAGACAGCACATAGATCTAAATTTATGTTTTTGATACAATAGAATATGTATCCTACAGCATATTTATTTTAAGTTTATAAATCTGATCGAGGATCTGTATTTGAAATCCACAAACCGAACCGTGAATAACCGTCACGAATTGCGACTAGTTTATGACGCGTTTGTCTGGAAATAATTATGATATTATACAGAGAGATAATTAATTAAGTGAATTACGTTAATTATTAATGTGTAATTACTGATGTTCATTATTAATGTGAAATAAGTGACTCGATTGGCGCATTGGATACCATGACGGACAGCCGAACACAGGGTCAAATGTCATTCCCCTGTACCATGCGATGAGTAAATTTGATGGCTGTGGTGTTTATTTTATTAAAATATATATGTATGTTTATGTAATTTATAATGTGTATCGTGTGTAAAATATTAATAAAATCCACATCGCACCACAACCTAAAACCGCGGCTATTTAATCGTTTTTCGGAAGCTGACGCAGGCATCTAAACTCTCCGCACATATTTAAATGCCCAGATGCATCTATTTGGCATCAACAGAACAGGACAGTCTACTTCTCCTCCAATTGCCGATCTAGCATCGGAGCAGTAGCGAAAACGCGCAATTCCGATACCGTATCCAAACACAAATCAAAATTGCAACACTGTATCGATTCTTTCCCACGATTTCAACTGCGATCGGACGCATAAAGTCGCAAAATCGGCGATCGCCTAAGTCATAAAAGTAGTTTTAATTTAGGTTTTCTTTCAAAAAATACATGTTGGGCTTCCTAGGCAAGGTTCAATGAAGTTTTATTTGACCTTGTTCATGGATTAGTATAATTAATAAAATTCTATGCCAAATTTTCTCTATTATTTAAATTTATTTGTGGATTTGAAATTCGATCAAAAAGTGGCACATAATAGCAATCAATTAATAACGTGCTCGTATGAGGGACAGGTAATTATCTGTATGAAAACAATGGCGGGCTGTGTCTGACAGGCCATTAGGTGCGAGCTATCATGACAATACGGGTTAGTATTATCAAAGGTACTATTTACGAAAAACGTATTATCAGTTACTACCCTTTTTAATTCAACTGCTCTTTTAGTAAAATTAAGGAATTCCTCCATTTGTTACACATACTCAAGATATTCACCTGTTAATATTAACTTACATCAATAATTTAGGCAATAAATAGCTGGTCATCTCTGTTCTGACCTTATATTTTTTATAATTTTTTGATATTTAATCGTATTTAATTTAATTGTCTATGAAACATAATCATTTTAAGAATAAACTAATATTTAAGAATTTTAATTTTAAATCTAAATTTAAACTTTTTTAAAAGTTTATACGACTTCACCACCAACGTACAATGAGTATTTAATTTTTTTTATATATTGAAAAAATATTTTTGGACGTCTCCAATTTTTATAGCAGGATTCTACATAACTAATACCATACGTTGCTATTTCCCACATCACAATACAGTATCTATGGAAATCATTATTTATTTTTTTATTTATTTAATAAGGCACACCAACAACACACATACAAACATAACTAGAACAAAATTACAAAAAAAAAACACACAAGGCATGTATGTGCATACATTATAGGGATGCACAGCATTACAGGTATACAATTTAAAAAAAAACTAAACAATCATATATAAATTATAAAAGGCTTATAGTTATATGTTTAGTTGGCAAATAGTTGATAAAATTCACTCGATAATTACCGATCGTGTCAACAATTGGTTCGCTTGTAACAAAGCTAAATAACTATGAATATTGTTCCATCAAACTTAGCTCCCGTTTAGCCTTGCTTCAAAAAGTGTCAATCAAGCTAAGGTTTCTGCCTGCTTCTTCTCCGCTTGGTCGCGTACGATCAGATATATAATCACTTAGATTTAAGACGTTTAAAAAAAGTCCTATAAATCTTAGTAAATAAAAATATTTTGACTTTGACTTTGACTGCAATAAACGGGTAAAACAAATGAGAAGGTGGCTTTCAACATTCAAAAAAAAACATCGTCACAATAACAAGCGTAATCGTAAAACACGATTTCATTGAGTCACTAATGGATATCAGTGAATAGTAAATCCCCAAGCTCCATACCCTTAGATCCTATTTGCAACACATCTACGATCCTCCAAATACGCTTGCGACGCGAATTGAACATTTGCATCGGGGATAGGATGTCTTTAAAATGCTACAGCTACATTTTAAACAGTTAAACTTTATTTCCTTTTTCGAAAAAAATTAAATAAAAGACGATCAAAATATCATTTATCTATTCAGTTTACCATTAATACAAAGGGTTATAACTAGATATTTATGGTTATGCGTTTCACGTGAAGACTTGTAATTTTAAAAGCGACAATACGAACCTTATTTATTTTTTACATTACTTAAAACGGCATATAAAAAGCCCTTACAATAATTATAAACACTGCATACATACATTTCTCTCACAGAACTTCAAACATACATATATCGCCTGTTCTGATCCGCAAACAAATTGCACTCAGGGTACATATCAAGAAGAGCATTAAGCGTCTCATAAAAAATAGGTTCATCAAAATGTCGGAATATCAGAAATGAACAACCTGTATAGTAAAGGCGATTCTCTAAAGGCGGCTAGAAATCGTCTCAGTGATACAAAACTCGACAGATTGAAATAGTGACGTCACAATAGGCTTAGAAGGGGACCGAGATTTACATTGTTTCGTGTTTTCTTTAAACTCTAATCTTATTCGCTTTGTATTTTTTAACCGACTTCCAAAAGGAGTCGTAGGAGATCAAAAAAACGACTGGATTTTTATTGCTTACATAAAGGCAACATACAAAACCAAAGGAACACAAAGTCGGGAGTATAATGTTATAGTTTGAAATCTGTATTATTTGATTATATGTAATGTAAGAAATATACTACACAGATGCACATGACGAGGCATGGGAACCTCGAAGAATCATCAGAAGTCATATTCTTATGATCTTGAGTATGTGGGCGTAGAAGTAGAAATAAATACCATTAAATTCAGCGACGATGACGCTCCGCTAGGTTTGAAATGACATATGATGTCAACTAACTGATAATTATATTTAATTTAAATTGATTTATGAAATGTCATGTAAACTTCGACATATATAAAACCAAATTAGGTATTGCTAACACGTGGTAAAATTACTTGCAATTAGAATTAGTTACAATAAGCATATCCAGAATAAAACCTTTTTGCGCAAAACACTAGACTCCACTTTTAAAAAAACGAATGTTTACTTTGGGCTACATAACGTCAACTTTTTGCCGAACCAACTTGAAATGGGTTTATGTCGCCTTGTTACACTTATATGACTTAACTGACATAAGAGCCTTCTTTTTTAACATGTTTACAAAATTACATTTATGTAATCTTCTGTGATAAATACCGTTATGTCGCGAGTTTGAAATTATTTACGTTTTAAATTGAATTTCCATTAGAAAATCTCACATATATATTTCATTTAATATGTTCCCAATCATTACACGTGCTTAAGACAATACAAATAACATAATAATAAAAAGAATTTAGAAGGTATATATAATAGTTATTAAGGAACTGACAAGCTAGGCTGTGCTATACAAAACCATGCGTCGCCAAGCGACCTTATCAAGTCGCATGATTCCACTAAGCGCAGCGAACCAAACACTATCAATTGTAGACAAATTACAGTATCACACAATACGAAACAATATATATATAGATATATATTATCACAGATATATTTCTATTAAGAGTAGACAAGTAACGTTGTGAGTCAGCGGGGCGCTTTAATCAATTATTGTGGTAGCGTCTTTATTACTGCAAATGATTAATGTCTTCATAAGTGCAGCAAGATTATTTTCACATCGCGCCTACAAATGAGAATGTAATTGATTTTTAATTTTTTAATTTTCAACATTTCGAAAGCTTAGCACCGATTATTTGTCTCATTCATTCGTTGCATATAAGAAGAATTAAATGATTTTGACGTCATCATATAAGAGTACCATAAAAGAGTGATATTTGATACTTCTACTTAAGTGCAATAAAGTGTGAATAATAAATAAATAAGTACTCATATTTTTGTTACTTCAATTGTAGTAGGTGCGAGTTCTGAGATATTTACTATACAATATTATATGCATGTTCTCCGGAATGAACGCTTAAATTTGATGCAATTGATAATGAGTAAGGTTGTCCGTAGAAGGAAGGTTGCAGAAGAAAAATGTGCTAACGTAATACTCGTGAATAGACTGTAATAGCTAGCGAAGCTATTCTGCAGATAGAGAGGTTACCAGGGAGCTGAAACCAACCAAGAAGAATATATCATTATATTGCATAAAGGATTAAGTTATATCTTCTTTGTTGTTCTTTGTTATTCTTTGTTATCCGTGTGCTATACTGCAACACACTTTCCACACTTCTACCAGGTTTTGACAAATATTTGTATTACAGCGTCATCTGATGTTGGCATTATTTCATAGTTGTATTATTTTAACACAAATAGTCGGAGGCAGGAAGTGCTTTCACACTTATCTTGAAGTTGTAATGTGACACCTGTCTTACTTCCGGTCGATTGCAGCAAAACTATGTTATGATAAAGATATCTATTTACTTATATATTTGTTAAATAAATAAAGTGGCAAGAAAAAAGCTATTAAATAGCTGATATTCATTCTGATTCCTGATTCTTATTATTTAAATTACTGTAGAACATGCTTCACGATTTAAAGGAGTGGTGGAGAGTTTCTTTTCAGTTCTTCTCGTCCGCTCTAAGTCCTGGATTTGATAACTGGCAGTAAATGTATGTAGAGTAATATTTTATAATCTTTTGGTGATTCGTAAGTGTAAGGAAGTTATATTGTCTGTCTAAACAATTATTATTTTCTAAATAAAAACAACAATACTATATAAGCCCAAATATTTTAATTTTGATTAAAATAATAATTACAATATATGAAAAATGTAAATAAATACGTAACAATTAATGCTTTAAGGCATCGCCAAGTATTGAGAACATAAAATTTATAGCACTACGTCCGTTTTCAATACTTCTATTAACATTAAGTTAACCTAAAAAACAGCTTAAGTTACACACTGTATCTGATACTAGTAAACGAAACATGATACATTTTCTCCGTTTATTTTTAATCCTAATCTTTGATCTTACGAGAACCCTTCTCATAATTAACAGTTCCTAATAAATCTAAGTGTGCGCTAATCAAGTCGTGTGGAGTTCACAGCTGCGTTTAATTTGTCTGAGGATTTCTTTGTGCACACTTGTGCAGATGGAATAAGGGTGCGTTTACCTTAAATATATATTTTTAACTCTACAAAGAATATATCCGGTTCGGAATGATCTTTTCGTTGATATGCGATCTGTGTGTGACTTTGTATTGTCGACGCTGGATAGTGAATAAGAGATTATTTTAAAACATCGACGTTAGAACAAAAATTGTTTTACGATATTGATATGTTTTTACAAACTCTAACCCTAAAATATGTATTTTTTTAAGATGGCAAAAGCAATTGTACTTATTAGTTTAATGGAGACTAGATGAGATCATTTGCATATATGTCTTTGATTCACAAGATATCAAAGCAGATTCTATTTCGGTAAACCTTTTTATTAAGAAGTTACCCTTATTTTTCCTATAACGATCTTCAACCTTTGCTCCTTTTGCCAATTATTAACAACTGAAGATTGTTAAAGGTTTTATACGGTTCTTTTACGAACTTATTCTTATCGGAATTTTACAAGTTAAAAATTTACTTACAACACTCTGTTACTAGATCAAATAATTACTCATTATTTTGTTTTTGTTAACAATATTTTACTTACAATTCTTATATATATACTTTACACATTTTTCTTATTCTGCAGTGGGCTTATCTGTCAATAAATAGACATATATATTGACAGACAGAGACAGAGACAATAAATAGAATATATACATATATATATATATATATATATATATATATATATATTCAAATACCACCCACTAACATTTGCCTCGTATTTGTTGAGTGGGAGTGCCATGCTGTTACTTAGAGTTTCAGCCGAATGGGCAGGCACGGCCAGAGAAATACTACTCTCTCACAAAAAACCGGCGTAAAGTGATGCAATTCGACTTTGTTCATTTTGTACTCGCGTTTTGTTCGGTGAGTGAGATCTTCCGGTGCCCATCCTTTCCCCTCCCTCGTCCTCTTCCCCAACGAGGGGTTGGGGAAGAGGACGATGATTTCCCAATTTTCGTTTAAAGGCCGGCAACGCACTCATAACGCACTCCCAGCCGCATGAGTGTCTATGGGCGGCGACCTTATCTTTATGGTGGGCCTCCTGCTCGTTTGCCCCGTCTTGTATAAAAAAAAATATATATATTCATTACGATCTCTCTGTAACATATTTATTGTCCTTTTATTTATATACATCTGAGTTATATAATGTAAATAAACAGGTATTACAAGAAAATACAACAAAAGTTGTACATACGTAAGCTCGTTTGTGAGAGGTAGGAGTCAGAAGAATTTGTAGAAGTGGCAACTTTATTCTCAACTTTATCTGCACCGTCGAATCGGGCTTCCAGTCGAGCTTACCGTTTAGCTTATAGAAATACTTAACAAAACCGTTTCTATAAATATTATTTCAAATCAAATACGGAATCAAAGCTTTGTGGGCAACACGATCGAATATTTGTTACACTCACCGATGCAAAAGTTTCGAATAGTCGAGCTTTGAACGACTCCAAAACACCGGAACACGTATACAATTAGTCGTGTCTTTTTAAGGCTTTGCTTTAGTTGTTACCAAGTTACAAATTGGTTTAATAAATGTTATTCAATAAAAAATACACTTGTTTCCTCGAGTTCATGTATATAGATAAGATAGATAAATCGTTCGCATTAACCACCGGAAGCGCCCTTCCATGTCTTCATTTGCGATTGCAACCAAAAAAACACACACACAAAGGTAAAACTTAAATAATTCTTAATAGTCAAGCATCATCATGGACGTCCTTGCAAGTATAAATTATGTCCCAGTTGTCGTTTTCTTGCCGCATCTTAATCACCGCATGTTCATTTAAAGCTAAGCTTTATTACTTATAAAAACAAAACAGACTATTTCAGATATATAGGTAATACTTATCAAATAGACGTAGGATTACAAAACAAGTATTCGGAAACAATAGAAAATGTTCACCATTTACAAGCATATCTCAGTGATACCTAATTGAACCATTGCGACAAACAGAACCCTGGACACACTGTTATCTCGCCCTATCGTTAACCATACACGATGATCCCTCTACTCCTATTTAGCCCTGTACTATCAGCAAAAGCTCAATTAAGAGAAATGTATAGGAAATCGTATTAATAAAACCAATTTCAACTTCAAGTGCACAGGCGCTTATCAAGGAATTAAGTAGGCGCCTGGTAGTTAGTAACGGTGATCCAAGAGCTGGTACTTTTCTCGCTCAGCGTATAAGCATCGCGATACAGAAGAGAAATGCCGTCAGTAAAGGTACTCTCTCTCACAAACCAAACCAAACAAAGTACTTTATTTATGAAAAAGGATGTCATTGAGTTTATTAAATAAGTTAAAATTAAACTTAACGATTAATGTCGTGGTCAAAGATATCTTGGTATTTCTATGGAATTTTTTTTTGTTACTGAGCGATTAATTTCGTGCAACAAAAAGTAAAATGTTTATCTTAAACCAACATCCTTACTCTATTACATAAACATCGTAACATAATTTACTTACCACATCCTATAAAACCGATAATATAATTTCTGCATTTTCCGGTTTTCATATTTTCGCTTTTCCATAAACCATAATACCTACTCACTATACACATTTATTGGTAATTTATAAATTTAGATTATACATTTTAATTGCTTTTTTTATTGACTGGGATCTCGCTGTTGGCCTGTGCTAACAGTAAAATAGCTAAACAGTAAATGCTAATTTACAGCTCAGCCCGTACTGCACTTTATGCACAGGAAATGTTAAAAGTGAAGCCGCAATACCGCGGCTGGTTTTAAAATTCGTTTTAATACAAATTTGTGTGAATGATATCACATATATACATAAGACTACCACACATTATGTAAGCATATTAGAAAGCTGTGTATCATTATTCATTAAAGACTGTATGAAACCAAGCAAAAACTTCAAGACAGAAATAGTAAAAAATATGAATTATGCTGACGGTACATTCTTGTTTTGTTAGGAATAGAGGCAGTTCATGGGTCAAGATAAAATGGCGTCCCGCTGCACTGTCTCGTAATAATGTTATGTTGTCTTTGTAAACGTTCGTCTATGAGCGAAATTATTTGTTATTTCCGACCTGTGGTTGTTGTTTAGTTTCTGTTTATTCGTCAATGATTTTCTCCTTATATTCAACAGAATAATGCATTTATATAACAAAACAGGGTAAAATAAACATTTATTAAAACCAAAAACTAACACTCCAAACTTAAAGGGTTTTAAAAATATCATATATAATTTGCATTTGTTTTGGACATAGAATCCAATCCTTTATATGCCACATAGACAATTTAACGCCCGATTTAAAATATATACCGTAAAAACCAAATGAGTTCTTTAAGCGATTCCAAATTAAGATTTAATCGTATTATTTTATAGATACTATAATATTCAACAATTCAAGTATATTTTAAAAGCTTAACATTGCAAAAGTTTTCGAAAATCAACAAAATATGCCAATTAATAAGCTCCAATTTCCTTTTGTAACCATAAAGACTCAATTTCGAGAGGGTATCGTATGACCGCTATGCGAGTATAATTTAAGCGATTTCCATACAAATTAAAGTGAATTCTGCACTGAATAATATGTGAATGTTGTTACAGACTACGGAAATCAGTTACGTCGACTCAATTTGCAATAGATGTTTTCAGTAGTAGGAATAAAAGAAAAGTATTTTGCGCTTTCATGAAAATGTTTCAGCCGAATTCTGGAATTTCTAATCTTACATATTTGAACATCATTTGATAAAATTACATTCACTGAGCCGAAAATCGGGAAGAAACTCTCCGCCACCGTTTTATAAAATCGTTTATAGAGCTGCAACCATCACACAACATATGAATAGTTATTATTATCAATAAATTTATGATAAAAAAATACCTATATATATTTAAAAAAAATCGTTTTTAGATAAACTTAAAATTTAACATTTATTTCATTTAACAAATCAAACCACCACACTAAAACAAGAGAGGTATGGTATAGGATAAGACGGCAGAGTACCAATAATGCTGGCGGCATTTCCTTGCTGTATCGCGATGCTTATACGCTGACCAAGGAAAGCACCAGCTCTTGGATCACCGGTATTGACTACCAGGCACCTATAGAATTTCTTAATAAGCGCGAATGCACTTGTACCCCAAAATCCAAAAGTCTCTACTACAAAGGGAACAAAATCAAAAATACATTTTAATTTTATTTTAGAAAATAGCTTTGCTTTCAGACCATGAATTGACGTAAAATGTAAAATATTATTTTTGTCAATTGTCACATAGCAAATAGGTCGTAATCCGTAAATAATGATCTCGGGATCACAGATTTGAAGGAGCTTTTAAAGACTGTAACTATATACCATATAAGCCGCACTCTATCAAAATTTGTTTTATACTATTTTTTCTGTCCTATGGCTATAGCTGTCATTACGCACTGTATCCGCACTGATTGAAATTTTAAGTACTAACTCGACCGTAAGCTCTTGTACGCTAACAGGAATTAATTATTGAATCGTTTTCAATATATTGTTATATAAAAGGATCCTCGAGATGTATTGTTTACCGTTTGTATGGCCTATAATTAAAATATTAAACTATTTTATTTCTCTTACGCATACAGCACAATACCACAGATTACATGGTAAAAATATAAAAGTGTGTATAAGTGTGTAATCTTTGTAAGAGCAAGTAATATTAAATGTTCGAAACATAAAAAATGGCGTTATGAATTACGATTGTTAAGGAATTTGAAAGAACACAGTGTACAAATATCAGCTCATTTGTTATTCATGCAGCGCCTGCATACAAATTGTCAAAAAGGCTAAAAAGTATGGAAGTATTGTTTAAGTACACCATAGTCTGGTTTTCACGCCGGCAAACTCACTTGTACAGACGTATTGAATACTAATTGTTTTATCAAGACCGTATTCTGAAGTCGTTTATTCCCACGCGAACAGACTGCCTCTTAAATTTTATATTTTTGACAGCAATATCATTCTAGTCCGGTCCACAGATAAACAACTTAAAGAATAATCGAATAAATTATTCGGTTACTTGCGGTAATTTATTGAAAGGGCAATGTGTACGCCTCTATAACAAAATCCCAAACAATTTGTTGACTCTGTCCGTAAAGAAATTTAAAAAAGTAGTTAAACAGAAGCTTTTAGAAAAAGCATTTTAGAAAATATCTGATTATTTTGATGATGAAAAAGTTTAGGAATGAATTAGCTCCAGCTTAGCCTTGCTTTAATAAGTGTACTGCGATCATTACCAAAACAAATCAAGCTGAGTTTTTTGCCTGCTTTTTCGGCTTGGTCGCGTACGAACAGGCTTAGAATCATTTAGATTTAAAACGTTTCAAAATCGTTCTATGTACCTTAGTGAATAAAGATATTTTTATTTTGACTTAGGTTCTATATGTATGTTCTATATTGCCGATATTCCTAAATAGTTTAGGCCGAATATTATTAGTGAAAAGTGAAATAATCGGTAATCGTTATAAAATAAAATACAATTTGTGTTAAAAATTCAGATCGTATAATATAACCAGTTGCCCGCCACGGTATTTCCGAACCTTACGACTTAGGGTCCTTCAAGGAAAGAGCGTACCAATCCCTAAAAGACCGGCACCGCACTCACAAGCTCCCAGCCACATGAGTGTCTATGGACGGCCTCCTGCTCGTTTGCTCCCTCTTCTATAAAAAAAATATATAATGTAAAACTTTTAGTTAACACTAAAAAAAGTAAGAAAGTGTAATTGTGATTTTCACTTTATTTTTTTTTCTATTACATCAACATTTAACGCGTGGCGGCAGACGATATTAAGGTGATCGATAAATCGTTATTTTCATTCCAAGCTATGTAATGAAATCTTACGTTCATATTAAGAAACACGTCATGTAATAGTGTGTTCATTTCAAAGCTAAAAGCTCATTCGATTCAACGCATTTATTGCCAAATAGTTTTCAAAGACATGCAATAATGTCGAATGTATTATGTATAGATAGATAAATTGCATTTTGACACGCTGTACGCCACGGAACGACACTAATTGGCTTTGCCCAGGGGTAAGTAACCTTTGACACTCGACAAAGGTCTTTAGGACCGTTGAGCTGATTCTCTGATGTAACGTAGATTAGTTAACAGCGAACGGTTTAATTACGTAGCGATATTAACGTTTTGGCCTTTATTAGTAAATTTTCCGTACAATATCACGATTTTAAACGCTTATTATATTATGTTCAAAACTAACCTAATACAAATAAATACGTGTTTCATTTTTATTCTTAAAAATGTTGACAACCTCTTTGGTCCACGCCCGTCACCGATATCAACTTCGATAATATAAGGTTTAAGTCAAATGTAATTGTTTGAATAACTATTGAACCCGTCAATTATAATTAAACTATGTGATAACTATTTTATTGCTAAGCAACTGCACAATCCTGACAAGTTCAGTGAACTTAGTTTAATATTTATATATATATATATATATATGGTGATTAACTTTTTACGGTCTAATTATTCCAAACTAACGTAAATTATATCAAGTACTGGCCCAGATAGCAAGTAATAGAGTTCATTGAAGTAAAATCAAGTTTTATAGCTTCTTCTAAAGATTTTCACGTGAGCGATTTTAAACCTCGTTCCACGTTGATTTATTCAAGCTTCATCGCTCCCCGGGATTAGATCCTACTTAAGTCTTAATATGGATCGGCTGAATTCACTTATACCAAAGAGGTACGATAATTTATTCATAAAGGATTTATTTTTTCTTTGTTATCAAGAATTAGATTTTTTTTAAATTTGAATATGTAAGTGTAATTAATATACCTGTAAGAAGTTTAAGTTTGGAGATTTAAGACTTCTGCGTTCAGGACGCACCACCAGCTCTGAAGAACCTACAAGAAACTCAGTGGGGTTGTTAATTCCTCGTGGTCGTTTTAAAAATATTACTGCAGTGATTTACATAAATCAGTAAAAAAGCAGCGGTATCCGTGATTTAATCATTTTTGTCATAGTAAGCTTTTTCAATTAAATTCCGCTTTAGAGAGTAATCTTAAACGAACCCTGGCACACACACATACACACATGAACACACGCACATACTTATTTGTCAGTGTTAAAACGCATAAAATGAACTTTAACAAAACAGATAAAACAAATCGTTTAAAGCGTACTAACTCAATTAACTAAACTTTTTGCGTTTCATAAAAGCCTAATTAAAATTTCAAACCGTGTGCATTAAAGTACCCTCTTTGAGATTGTGTTTATACCGTGAAAAGACAAATATAATTATACTGATTTAACTGTCATAAAACTTCAAAAATACAGTTAAAGGAATGTGTGGAACGAAATATACAAACCTTATAAATTACGCGATCAAATCCGTTAAAACGTTAGTATTATATATATCCTTTTAATTTAAAAGTCGTGTATAACATCTTAGCATGTACACACCAACATAAATATTCGGTACATTTAAAAAATTACTCAAATAACAGCTGTGCAAACTGTACCACGTACCACGAGTACATTTTCACTATTTTCACATTAAAATAACTAATTATCACGAGATAACGGCAGGTCAAGGTGCTAAATCACACTAGATTAGGACCTTTATTGATGTATGGCAATAAAAGCTAGATTGGAAGTTCGATTTGGGCAAGATTGAGCCACGAGGGATATTACCCTGTATTACGTGTTTAGGGTTCCTGTGAGGCGATTTTTCTAATTAAACTTTTGCTATTAGGCTTTTAAAAGCATTCGCAGGCCAGTTATTTGGGATCGTATATAAATGAAAATACTTTGAATAAATTATTTGTTACACTACGCTTTACGTTTTTTTTTACATTATTCTCTAACAATAATGTTAGTTATTAGAAGAAAAAAAAAATGAACTCATTCAACTACCGTCAAAGTTAAAATGGTTTGTTCGTGCTCGGGTATTGTTATTTATTAATTCCTTTAAAAATATGTCACCAAGAAGCATTTCACCTATATTTCTAAATTTAGAAAACATAAAGAAAAACATACTATGTAATCTGGCTGAGGTTGCGATACCAACGCCTCATAGTACCTTCGTTGTCTCCCACGGGCACACACTCACACACAAACTGAACCACTTGCACAAACTACACGCCCACCCATTACAACTTGGGAAAAGCTGTAAACTAGCCGGGTTTCCCTAGCGTTGTGTTTAAAAATAATTTACTAGCAAGTGCATACCAGTATGTGTACTTATAGAGGCACTTTCATTCAAGATTTCATATTTAAATATTTCCTGTCAAAGGTCAATAGAATTAAGGTCGTCCTAAAGCATTACGAGCGCACACCATAAATAAGAATGTATCAAAAAAGTGAACTTTCACCTTACATTAATTTGTATTCAGTATGAAATATTAGGCGCATAAATTATTATATTATACAAGTTACTGTTCGAAAGAGAGTGAATTATCACGTTCACAATAACATTTCTTTATACTTAATTTAGGTTCTATTACATGCCAAAATTAGTAACGCAAAAGTGCTCTAGTACAACATGCAATATTGACAACTAGCAAATGCGACTCTTATGCTAACATTCATTTTTTTTGACGTTTAAGTTTTTAACATAAATTTGTATTATTAAATTCTTATCTAAACAATTAGTTTTTGTTCGTTTTTAAAAATAATATTATATCATAATTAAAGCAGGAATGCTTCTAAAAATCAATTTCATTTGGGATGGTCGATAAATCGATTCATTCATTATTTACATAAAATGCGTGGTCTTCCACCTACCATTAATTAACAATTTATATGAACTATGGTAATTCATTGTTTTTTTTTTCAATATACAAGCAGCTTCTGTGTCTAACATATCGATTTTAAACACACAATAGTTTCCTTCATAGAATACGGACGTAACTTTTTTTATGGCGATCAGGATTCGGACGACCTGATGGTGATATATAAGGCTGATAAGGAAAGGTAACCAGATAAGTTAATTGTGGCTTTCAGACCGGTTCATTTTGAAACCATTTTAGACATAGAAGATTAAAGTTATTGACGTACACGAGTAATCGTTGTTACGATTCTATGTGGTAAAGATATTGATAAGTATACATTTACAAACGTGTCAAAACTCCATGTAACGTCACTACATTTAACGATTTAACTCTTTAAAGCGCCGCAATCAATTGGCTCTGGTCGGTTTAGCTTGTATTCCATACAAATGATTTTTCTTCTCTCTATAACGCCATAGAATGCACCGTCCCTTCAGTGTCATTATATAATAAATAACCATAGTTTTTTACAGCTAATTATTTTAACATCAACGTTACAATATATTTTCACATATAATTGTTTTATGTGTATACCTAGCTTTATTATTTTATAAGTTTATTGTTTTTTGAATATATTTGGCATTTAAGATGTTTGGGGACATATGTAATAAAATAAACTATGTTAGTTGAAATATTATATAAAATTGTCAAAACGTACAATATGCATTTAGGCATAATACCATGTATATACAAATATTTATCGATACTAAAATGATCGCGATAGAAACTTCTTGGTGTAACATACATTCTAAGAGCCAATTAACCAATAAAGCTTTTGACTGATGAAAGATGTCCAGTCCGTAAATTAATTAGCATCTCTGCGTTGTCTTAACTTATTAAGTGATTACGAATCAGCAACATGATAGGTCAATAGCATTTGTATTCTTGACTTTAACATAACAAGTGTTAATTCGTAAGATAGTTTAAATGATTATTTATGTTGGTTCAAGTCAAGTCTTTAAGGTCGCCTTTCACAATCTAGACTTGGTGTTATTTGCTATAAATTACGATACACACAATTGAATATTTATATACACTGTACTCCAGTACAGTATTTGAATGTGTTAAAACCAATATAGATTGGAAACTTTGTAAAATGAGTTCACAAATAAGGAAAAATCGGGGAAAAAACTAAACTATTATTTAGTAGTTCTTGACACTACTTCCAGTTTTGATATTGTGTATATTTAACCATTAAAACGTATTTTAAGTATGAACTCAGTGAACTTATATGTAAACCTGTCATAGTTTGAACTGTAAAATTATTGTTTACACTTTGTGTTAACTTCGGAATTTGAATGTACAATATACTTTGTACAGTAGACGTATGCATGCCTAATTTGAATTTCGAATAATATTTATTTAATTGATCGCCATGTCAGAAACGTAAATGCAAAATGCATAAATTATTTCATTCGATTTAATGTTTCGTTGCGTTTATTTAAGAGGGAATGACAACATTTTGAACTGTTTTGAGTTTAAGTTGGATAAAAACTTATTAAATTATAATAGTATACAATTAATCTTATATTATTCGAGGTTTTTATTTCTCCGGCTTGATCTTTTGTCTTCATTATTCCCATTTTGTTTATATTTTCTATACTTCATTGTAAGTTTCTTTATTTTATTGTCTTTTTTACACCTAATTTAACACAGCTAGTTTTTTGTTTAATCATTTTATTAATATTAAAGTTGAAATCACTTATCATGCACTTAAACACATTTAATGTGTACTACCAGTTCACAATACGTAAATCAAAGTTAACAATACTAAAGAATAGTTAATTGACAGACAATTTTAATAAAAAAAGTCTTTAAATTTGTTTCAGTTTTGTGGATTGTTTTGTCTTCTTATTTAAAATGACAATATAATTAAAGTCTGTCCTTAAAGGAACTAACATAACATATTCTTTCATTACTAATCCTTTTATTTTATAATCATTTTGGTCCCTCATACGTAGTTACATATGTTTGGAAATTGGGCAAATGAAGGCTACAATGAAATAATTCGATTCATGTAATCAATTACAATATGAATGCAGAGGAAAACCACTGTCGACCGTCCTCACCAGTTGATTGATTGGCACTCATGACTTTTGTTTCCTCGGGTTAATTAATTTGAACTGTTGCGAAATCGAAGGGAGTCATTAATCGTCAAAAAATGAACGATTTGATCACCGAACGGTTTTTAATAATTAAATTTCGTTTAACCTGTATATTTATTTACGGCTACATTCAAAACATACACAATACACTTATCTATATTCTTAGGTTACTTACAACCGCTTATATGCCTCGACAATTCTTAACCCTGTCAAAATGTCACAATTTAGTGCAGAGTTAAGAAAACTAATCATTTGGATAGAACATGCTCGGAATCGGAGGCTAGTTCGCTAACGAACCTTAAACAGAAATGTCTCCTTCGCCCGAAAATATCAGGAGTATTCAGAATATTTTTGCATATATATTTGTGGTCGTAGATTCTCTTTTAATCAATAAATAACTGAAGCAAAGACGGAAAATACAGTACAATCTTTACGTTTCATTATATGGTAAAAATAATAAAGACTCCCTAAATCAAGTAGCTGTACCGAGTGGTATTTCCGAATTTATTATCTTAAAGAAAAGACAATCCGAAACACACACGGCGGTGTAATAGTTCAAACGTCATCACTCTATCCGATGCTTGTTTCTTAACTTTCAAATAAAAACATGGGCTAGCCTAAGCTAGTTAGAAAGACAATTTGAACAGCAAACTAAACTTAAAAAAGCTTGTAGTATAACTAAATATACTTTCTATATTTACACAAAACGTGCAATTAGCATAGTCCACTAAATATGTTGAATTAACAATACAAAATTGTTAACACAAATAGCTATAATTACAAATGTCATTTCACGGCGTATTATCGACGCTCATTTGAATAAAACCTTGCAAATGGCTGCGATTATTCTATTGCTCAATTTCCTTTCATTGAGTTTAACTACAACCTTTAACTCCGCTTTGTATGTAATTCAAATTAATTACTTGTGAATACTGAATTGCTCATTAATAGTTAACTATACATTTCAGTTTGATTGGTCTCTATCGAACTAATATATTATTCATATTGGGATGTTTATTCCTTTAAGTTTACAACAAAGCCGAGTTTCGTGTCTGCTAACAGGTAGAATTACTTACATTTATTTATGGTTATAAATACCTTACTTAATACAGAGTTTTTGACTTTTACTTTAAGAAAACAAGTTGACCTAAACTAGTTACTCTAGGAGTATTTGCCAAAGTATTTGTAATGCAATACATTCCAATATTCCGTATAATATTTATAATGAAAATAGTTTTTTATTTATATTTGATCCAGTATAAAATATTAATTTTAACATTTTATACGTGTGAAATTGAAAATTTCCAACAATCGTGTTTAAGACTGGACAGAATTGTGAATTCATCAATTAAGCAGTTTCACTCGACCAACATCAGACTTGCAAATAGTCAATTTATTGATTTCTTTATATTTTTTCATTAAATTTCATTCCGATCTCTGGCTTATACATTTATGTAAAGTATTATTCATAATACAATCAGCTGGGCAACCACACAACTTAATTTCGTACTAAAACTTAAGTGAATGAATATTTATCAGATAACCATATAATGAAAATAGGATTGACAGTTGTATTGTTCTTTCCAGAATGCTGTTCCTCGTGTTATACCTACACACAGCGCACAGCTTTGGAAATGAAGGAGTCTTCAATTCGAAATACCCAAACGGTAAGTTTAAAATAAAATCGATAAACTCTTAATACTCAAACTCAAAATATCTTTATTCAAGTAGGTCTTTATAAAGAGACTTTTGAATCGTCAATTTTGACACTACCAGAATTTATTTTTACTAATCAAAATTTAACCATTAAGTTTAGTAACACGATAGATGGATCAGCATGGTCTGGTTCTAAACAACCAAATTTTTGAAAAGTATTTGTTTGATCTACATCGTATATAATAAAACAGAGAATCCTATATTCTTTACTAGCGTCCGAAAGCAATAACTCTTATTATACGTTTCAGAGAATATATATTTAAAATGTATACGATTATAATTTTATGATGTACTAAGGAGTGTGTTTTTTATTCATATGAACTAATTACAAACAAAAAATACAGAAGAGCTGTTTCAACAACTGTATAACTTATAAGTTACACAGCCTCTGGCTTCAAAGGCAACGAAGTTAGATTTTAAAACGCACTGTTTAATTTTAGTAAGGCGTACTTTAGAGATAGAAGCTGGATCTATAAGTTTTTAATTTAATTAATGTTCTTATGTGATCAATTTAAATTGTGAATATTCTCAAACAAATGCTCTAAAATAAACTTTAAAAGTTTGGTCCTTGTGGCAGAGTACAGATAATGCTAGCTGCATTTTATCTCTGGATCGCGATGCATAAAAGTTGAAAGATATTTTAAACAAAAAAAATATCTACGTATTACAATAAACGATTATTATTGGTAATAACGCATTATTGTTATGAAATATGTGACACCCCTTTTATGTGTCTCTGCCCCCCCTTTCATAAAATAGTCTAATTACACTTTTTAAACTAAAGTAATGTGTATCTTTTTGTCACAGAGTAAACTATAACTTGAGTAAAGTTTGTGAATATAAGCTATAGTTAGCCAATCTGCCCGCATAAACTATCTTTATTGAAGGCTTTATTTGATACCACCATACTCATTTACTGTTCCGTTCAAAGGATCGCTAATTGATCGCGCAAAATTTGCTGAAATTCACTATTTCGTCCCGTTGGAATGGAGGTGTATGTACTTCCTAATTCTAATATTTGCTGACCGTTTAGTTACAGAAAATCTACGAGAATAATATAACTTTCTTTATACCTAAATCGCATATAATTAGTTAAAATAAAATAGTGTCTATTGGAACAATCGTAGTAGTAGATATATGAAAAAAAAAAAAACATACACAAGTTATCTGATACTGAGTGAAAATCAATAAGTCAAATCATAACAAACTAATCTTTATCTACCCATTTATACTAATAAAAATATCACATACGTAAAAATCAATTGCGTTGTATTCCAATTTCAAAAACTTATAACGAACCTCGAGGCACACAAAACAAGCATAAATGTTTCCCCTTTTTTTTCAGATATCCCCGAATACGACTTGCTGCACGCTATCGGAGTTCCATTTAGCAATCCGAAGACCCAGTACTTCGATGAAGGCCTCGACGGTTTTCCAGCTTACGGGCTCAAGCCCGGATCCGACATTAAATCTCCGTATCGGCTCTTTATGCCCGAGAAACTTTACGCTGAATTCTCTATTACGGCTACTGTACGACCGGCGAATAAGGACGGCGGATTCCTCTTTTCCGTTGTCAATCCATTGGAAACTGTTGTCCAGTTAGGTGTACAACTTATACCATCTGGGCCCGGATTGACGAATATCTCTTTATTATATACAGATGCAAACATATACGCATTGTCGCAAACAATTGCCTCGTTCGTTGTACCATCGTTCTCGAAGAAGTGGACTCGGTTCGCGTTAAGAGTAACAAATGATAATGTCACACTATTTCTTAATTGTCTAGAGTTCGATACGGTTGTTGTGAAGAGGAATCCGCAGGAATTAGTATTTGATTCAGCTTCAACTTTGTACGTGGGTCAGGCGGGGCCGCTCATCTCTGGAGCTTTTCATGTAAGTACTAAAAGTGTAAACATTGAAATTTGAAGACGTTAACTATCTAGTTCATACTCGACTATTAGTTTAATAATTAGTGTTATAGATGTTTTAATAAGAACTTTTAGCTGACAATATGGTATGCGTAGAAAACCTTCACGTATGAATATGTTTTATAAAGAATTGAGTAAAGACTTCCGGATAAAAGTGTCCTGTCAGTATCAGAACTAAATGTACCAATTCAGAGTACTAATATCGATCCCCTGACATCCATTAACACTCGCAACTTTTCTATTAAGTTAAAGTTGCGGAGTTAGGAAGTATCGTTTCCTCAAACTACTTTATGAAATTATGTGTTAACTCAGATGGGTCTTATTTGTGTTACGCGTTATAAATCAATATTGAGAGAGTTACAATTTAAGTAAAGGCGTTAGAGCTTTATTGGATTGGAATTTGAATAAAACAGAATTCTTTAGATAAAATATTGCTTAATATAATATCAAGCTATTACTGAACCTAAATATTTGATATAGTTGACAATAATTATTTAATAAACTGGCGAATGATATTCGTAAAAGACGCCTATCCATAAAGCGACAAACACGTCGTCCACGTGACAAAATAATGTGATATTTATAAACATCCTACGAAAATATCCTTTTCATTGTGTTTTAAATCTATACCTCATCCATCAGGACCCATTCGGGTACCAGATATGCCCGTATAAGAAGATTTCACGCCCCAAACGTTGTAAGGAATGCGTTTATCACCTGTTTTGAACTACGATATATTGTATATTCTATCGCAAGTGTCGTTGGATAAATAAAAATAAAAAAAATTATGATTTAAATCAAAACAATATAAAACTCCATAAAAAAACATTCAAATATCAAGTAGGTCAGCGACGTTATTTTAATGTGTTGTAAACAAAACCCCTTACATTACTTGTTGTTGCAATACAAAATAAATATTTTACCCGGTTACCCGGAATTGAAGAAAACAATAACAAATTTCGAATTACAAAATGTGATATGCAAATAGGATAAATAAAACTCGCGAGAAACTTTACCTGGTAACCAGCATCCGAGCGCAGTGCCAAGAAAAACAACTCGGTTCCCAACACTTCCCAAACTTTGGCCTCGTTAGCATTTTGGCTTAGATTCTGGAATTATAACTACCACGGCAATTGAATAAGCTGTGTAGAAACTTGTCGAACAACCCTTGATGTTTATACATAATCAGATAAAAAATGATTTGTGATTTAAATAAAATATCATTAATTAAAATCTCAAACAGTAATATCAATGTATTACATTATTAAATTCTTACTAAAATTATTAAATGTCTTTTATTAAACATAATAAGATATTGTTTTATAGGTGTATTGTAAAATTTGAATATTTTTCTGTAAATACAACTATACTAAGCTTTGAATTATACAATCAGATTCCCACTCTTTTCGCATATTTCGTAATTCCAAATTTCAAGCAGCCAACTCACTACAAACTAAAGAGGAAAGAGAATACAAGCAAACGAACGTAAAACTTATATTACAATTTACACGCGTATAAAGGAGAAATAATCAAGTAACATATTCGTACTACACGTTAGGCATATTTTTGAAAAGTATAACATCACTCTAATGACGACTCTCTATAACGCTTTAAATGTCGTTATATAGAGTAAAGACTGTAATGTAATTTACAACTTGAACAATATTTGTCTCTAAAATATTATCTTTAAGCCATACTCTGCTATTAGAGATGCAGATTTAATAGCATGCATCTGGATATATCACTGTGGAATGATCAGTGCGTTGTTTGAAGCGCTCAAAAGCTCAGAAGCGACATCTCGTTCAATCCCAAGCGAGGTAAATGATAATTCGCAATCTGAAGCAATATTAAATTAATATACAAATAATTCATTGAATAAAAATACGATATTTAACAATTACGTTATAAGTTTTAGCCATAAAATATAAGTTTCAAGAATGCTCAGCTTTTATAAAATCGTTGATGGATAGACGGATAAAATAATGTTCAGCTTTGCTCAAACCAGAATTATAGACGTTAGTGCATAACATTGCATGGATCATTGATTTTCTCGGAAAGCTTATGATTTGTAACTAGCAAACAGAATTTCCTTTATCGTGTTTGTATAACGCGAATGAATTGAGAACGACAGTCTTGTCAAAGACAGTAAATTCCTAGTAACCAAAGTTGACGCGTAATAGCCATATTAGATTGAATATATGGGTATCTTGCTTAGTTTCAAAGCTTTATCAAAAACAAATATTTCAATCACAATTTTCTAATTTTACATTTGGGACTGCGCTTTATAAATGACTATAAATTCAATTTACAAATTATACAATTATAATTTCCTTTTTAAGATATAAGCCTAATTATAATTAGATATATAAGTCTTTATTGTTTATACCCATCATCCCTTACCCCAAATCTATCCTTTGAATACGTCATCCTTTTTCCACTCAAGAAGCATTCCTGATCCAACTTCCAAACACATACGTTGTAACATACTGTTAAATGCAAACCAAATAAAGTGTTTTTCTAAAAGCTCAAGTATTGTCACTGCCCGTAACAAATTTGGCGTGCGTGATATATAATTATTTTTACATCGATGAACTGACTAGATAAGTGGCCTCTGTTTGTTTTGATTGCACCGTGTGTTCAAAAAGGGTTGAACGATCCGTAAACGTGATGTTTGGAATATTTTTACCCCATTTTGTGGGAATGTTTTCGTTACTCGTTACGAGGGATTAAAAAAATGAACAATATTCGTATAAAAGTAATGATTCAAATGTACTAACATTTAAATGATCCATTGTATTTTTATTAAAATAGTTTAATGTATATTATAGTATTTCATCTAAAATTTACATGAGTAATAATTACTACAAAAATAATAATGTTGAATTACGAATGTATCTTATCAAAACGACGAGCAATCTTAGCAAATAACAATACACATATTCGTCTTCAAGTAACGTTATTACAGCGAAGTAAAAACTCCTGTTTATAACGAAGAAAGATCCACCGTGCCACGTGCACGTTTTTTTTTATAATAGCAATAGTGGAATTGACAGCTGTCAAAGTCATGCAAATTGTCTAGGTAGGTGCACGCCGCGGGCGTTTGCTTACCGAAATAGTGCCAACTGCCAGTACACTCCAGCATTATTGCAGTTAAGTATCTAATATAATTTTAAATTTAGAATATTTTGTAATGGGAATATAGCATTAGCTGAAGAAGTGACACATTCAGAAGGGACGCGTGAAAATCTTTTTAACTGGATTGGTTTTCTTATATACTTTTCTGTGTTACTTAATTAACATACTAAATATTAATGTGATTTATGCTGTAATATACAGTAATATCTAATTAAGGGTTAACAAGCTTTTTGTGCACAATCCTTGGCAGTCCTTTGAAGCTTTCCCACATCACAGGGACATAAATTATGTGGAATGTATTACAGAGGAATGTGGGCTCTAGTAAGGCATTTAAGGTTAAACCTTAGAATATTTTCTTTGAAGGGTTCATGGAGAAACTATAATTGATGTGGTCTAACCACCTTAAAGTTATTCAAAATAGTTATAAGGGAGAGATTTTTATAATTATAATTTATTTCATATATCGTTTATAAAGTTATTTAGAGTAATTCATTCAAAAGCGATGTGTACGCCTCTATAACAAAAGACCAAACCAAACTTAAAAACCCAAAAGTATTTTAAAGACCGTTTTATAAAAAAGCATTTTATAAATTATCTGATTATTTTGATAGTGACAAAATTTTGGTAATGAATTAACTCCAGCTTAGCCTCGCTTCAAAAAGTGTACTGGGATCATTTACAAAATCAACCAAGTCGAGTTTCTTGCCTGCTTTTTCTCAGCTTCGCCGCGTACGAACAGATGTAGAATCACTCAGACGAATCCTAATGGTAGGACCATACCTAAGTGAATAAAAATATTTTGACTTTGATGCGAACAACGTTTACGCACTACCGGACTTATTTAAGATCACTCTTTAGAAATTTCAGAACAAAATTTCAATTTTTAGAAAATATATAACAAAAGAAATGTAGATTTTTTTCTTAAAATTCTGACATATAATTATATTATCTTTACACACACACAAAATTATTAACTCTTACAAATTATATCAACATTGTATTTGGCCATTGCTTATTAACCAACATATGTCAGCATAACATACGTTGTTTATAAAAGCCACTGAGGTGACTACTTAATATTAAGTCTTGGAAAAAGACAGAAGTAAATATTTAAAGGTAACTAGCTGACTGCGGCCCTTGAGATAACGAGGTTGGGAGACTGGGTGACGCGATTATATTGACTTAAACACAGCCGTTGAGACTCGAGAGCCCCTCTTGTGACTGTGCCAAAAAATCCCCAATTATCCGGACGCATTTTGACGCAGGTTATACACTAGAGAACGAATAATTTTCATTACGCTGAGGACATTTTTGTATACATTTTGGTTGGCTTGTTTGTCCGATAGCTATTGTAAATGTACAAACTATTTCTAGAATGTTTTAATATGTATGCAAAATGTATCTATTTGAATAAATTTACTGTCACTTTTGATAGAATAACAATAAATATAAAAAATATAAAAAACCTATATATTTTTTTGTTTTACATCCATTAGCGCTATAAAAATCAATATTTTTGT
This sequence comes from Leptophobia aripa, assembly GCA_951799465.1. Classification (NCBI taxonomy): domain Eukaryota; kingdom Metazoa; phylum Arthropoda; class Insecta; order Lepidoptera; family Pieridae; genus Leptophobia; species Leptophobia aripa. The sequence goes on along the minus strand of OX637268.1, from coordinate 5,827,843 downwards.
ACGTAACTATGCAAGCTAGACAGTAAAAATATTTATTTGGGTTGGTATCATTTAATCTCTCCATTTTGAGATCGGATTTACGTCTACCTTACAGTATTAAAAAATATTCTGTTCATATATATTATGTGATTTAAAAGCTTCATGATACCATTCAGAAAGCCAAAGCTAAGAATAGGAAAGCACTTAGATAAGACACTAAAACAAAAACTGTGGCAAAGCACTTACCTAATGGCGAGATAATTCTGAGCATACCCGAATTATTTGTTATCTAGTTGTTTATAGATAAAATAACATTATGCTTCTATCAGGAGTAAGCAAGTGGCATTGTGGGATTCTATGAGAAGTAAGCAATGTACGAACGAATAGCAGCTACTCAAAAAATATTTTATTATCAACCTTATTTTGGTTTTTCGAGCCATAGATAAATCCAGCTAAAACCGATGGCTTGGACGTAACATCAGGTACATTAGCCTAATTCCTTCCATTTAAATATACAATTAATTATGAGGAACAATGGTTTCATTGAAAAGTATTTTTAAAGTAGCTTCTGAAAAACATGTTATTCGATTTGCTGTTATATTTTAATTTTATTTTACGCAAATACTCAGAATTTTCTTTAAAACAATAAATACGCCATCACTAATTGAATGTAAAAAACACGAAATATTTAGTTAAAAAAAACAAAGAAACACCCGTTTAACATGATAAATTACAAATGTTCTAATTTTGAAAAATCACAAAGCATTCCCAGGCTTAACATAAAACAGCAAAATAATCTGCCATTCCTTGGGGCCTTCGATTTGGGTCAGCATCACAGACTAGACGACGCCAACTCACTGGGGATATCGACTACCTACCAGCTGATGTTACAGTACTGTCTTAGCGGGCAGACCGTTCTGCCGAAAATAATACACGTGAATAAAAATAACATATATATTATAAGTGTGAAGTGTTTGTAATCTGTGGTTTGTGTCAGTTACCTGTGGAAGAAATAGTATGTTCAATGTTTGATCGTTAACATTAAATGATAAATAAATATTTAAGGTTCGCTGAAATGAACTCGCCCAACGTAGGTGACATTGGCTTGTTAGACTGCAATTCAGACTGCGAAAGTGTTAGCTAGCTCGGGTTCGTTAGTACCTCCTCCGATCAGGCGCTTATATACATAACAGTGGTCTTTATAACGTCTAAATAAAAAAACTAAACAGACAATAAATTCCTGAATTAAAGTTAATGTCGATTGAATCAATATAGAATTTTAAATTATTTTTTACATTGTGATAATAATTTGCAAACAAGATCGATAAACACGTAATGCCTAATAAACTGTTAAAAATATAAATATTATTATATTAATTTTGGAATAAAAAATAAATACGAATTATAGTTATTATATCAATTGTTAAATCCTATAATTTTGCACATTAGAAAAATTGTAAAATCCCGGTAAAGCTTTCATCGTTTTCATTGTACGGAACATTTTCCAATATTCATTGAATTCCTAATACTTTCAACGCTTACTTACAACAAGGCTAAATGCAATACGCCACGACTCGATCTCTCAACCATTTATAAATAACATTTGTTTGTTTATGTTATTTATTGAGTATCTTTTCAAATTCTCTCAATTATAACGGTCTACTTTGTCAAATAATTGTTGTCTTTTGAATTCTTTTTTTAATATAAGTCTTTTATATAAATATTACTAGCTAAAAAATCTTTGCGTTAAACTGTTCATTAGCTGGCTTTATTATTGTTCCAACTTACAACAGAACTATGTATGCTCATTACTATAATGAATTTTGGTTATTTTTTATTACAACTAGGAAAGTCACACAGACACGGCAATCATATAAAATACAACTTTTGCTATTAACTTTTACCAGGCGTTATCTTTTCAGTACAAATATTGCATACATTAAACATTTGTTCGGGACTAATTGAAAATTAGTAACGTTTATCTCTTTCTGGGTACTTGAAATAAGAGTTTAGAAGACATTAAAGCTTAATGTAATTGCAAAAGACTGTGATTAATACTATTACAATTTCGTAAATTAAACTTTTTAATTGTATTTTGTTCACGCGATTTGCATCAGAGCTTTGAGAGTTTGCGAAATGGGAGACGTGGGAATATGTTTTAAATTTAGCTAAAGCTTAGATGCTAAACCTATTAGGATGCTGCTTTATTTTTTGTCAAATACCTTTTTCTTATATTGTGTTTTTTTAATGTGTCTATTTTGTTTACGTTAAATAAATAAATGCCACATGTCTCGTGGACTTTTTAAAAATGGCTATGAAGTTGCTCTGCTTGTGATGTCACCAAAAGCGTAACACAACAAAAAATCATTTTGCATCATTTTAACCGTCTCTTTTCATTACATTGTAAACACTATTTGACAGAATGAGAAGGAAGGGAGTTATTTTCAGTAATTTCACCTTTAAATGCCTTTCAAAAGCCGATAAGCAAATAGTGCATCATGGCTATGGTGATATCGACTAAAACTAAGATGTGTATGTGTACATTGCTGGTGTTAGTGATAGTGGGAATTGGAGTGGCCGTAGCGTCCACAATGAGACTTTTTGATAGTGCCGACCACCATACAGTGGGTAAAGCTGAGATGTATAGTCAATCCAAGGCTGCACCTAGGACAGTAGATTCTGTAAGTAACAGTTTAAGAAATATATAATTATTTCGTATAAGTTTCATTACTTCTACTAACAAATTAAAGTCTACAGTGATTGCTCACAACTTTTAAGCAGTGCTAATTATAGGATTAACTTGTGACTTTCACAAGCTGTTGCAACTGAACTTACCTGTTGACTATTTTAATAACTCATAGTTGAATACTTGTAAACACAATATTTGTCTTTTGTAACGACTTTTGCATTTATGCCGGATTAAAAGGCCAATATCTATATAGTGAATTTCATGAACCGCATTTCAATCATCGAAGGCGAAGCCCCCAACAGAAATTAACGATCCGACTAGAAATATAGCCACAATCAAACTCAAATAAAATCACTCTTTTTGCGAAAACGATTATTCTCCAGAGATTGACTAGCTTTATACAACGTTATTATAACGTATCCAGTTTATATGGACCCCTCATATAAAATGTTACTTTAAATACGCCGTGGAAAAATAACTAACGTAGTGAAGAGGGAGATCTTGTTCTACTGGTTGATGGTTACGTGATGGTGCGCTGGAAGAAAATCTTGTGACCTATAAAATTAATGGCATTCGTATGTTTTCTGAAATGGCCCGGAATAGATGGTCGCTCTTAATCTTCGAGTCCTAACTTAGCTTTATAATTTGTTCTCGTTTTGTTACGTTCCTTTGTTATTACTCAGGTTGCTGAGAAAATTGCTTAAGCTTTCATCAATTTTAAAAATACATTGTATCAAATCAGTCGTTTTCGATAACAATGCCAGGAAGGAGCTTTTATAAATATAACTTTTATCAAATCATCAATACGCATCAGTACTCCTTGCCAGCCTTGTTACAAATTCATTTGAGAACTGGGCATGTTATGACGACAAAAGAAAAGGGCTGAAATAGGTTATGGCCATTTCCTATAAATTATACACGTGACAAACTCATTTCCAAGTACTAGGAGTTTGCCATAGTCATTGCTTTTATGAAGCAAAACGACGAACACTTCTAACAATGTCCATACTAGTCCGTAGTACTATCATTTCCATAACATTGCCTACTTAACTGAGATCCATTTGGCTCGGTTTAGCTGTCAGTTAACAGTACTAATAATAATAGTACTGTACTGCTAGTAGTAAACACGAATTCTTTCAGGATAAAAGGCTCACAAGGCACAAGCTCCCAGCCACGTGAGTGTCTATGGGCGGTGACTTCACCTATATAGTGTGCCTCCTGCTCGTTTTGCCCCCTCTTCTATAATAAAAACTAGTAATAACACGGAATGACAATATATGAGTGACATGAAAACGTGCGTGTTCAAAATTAAGGCTTTCATAGCGGACATATTAAAATTAACAAAATTCAATCATGGGAGCAGCGTATATCGAATATGGCAACTCGTTAAAACTTAAAACGTTTCGTCCCAACGTAAACCACACACCGCGAAATATTATTTGCTCAGTGGTGTCATGGAAATGGCTGGTGTAGCGGCGTATTTTTTAATTAAAATCTCAAATCGAAAAATTGTTTTGGACTAGGTTCACCTTTTGTTCAACGTTGATTAGTTGGAAAAAATTTTTTTTTTCGTTATTAAACTGAACTCGCGATTCGGCAAATTTTCAATTTTCGTTTACCTTTTTCATGGTATGTGAAAAATGTTCGACTAATTATAATTCGGCTATCTCACATGTGTCACAAGCTTATGTAAAATGTATAATCATTTACATACAATTTACGTATCTATATATATGACACATTACATAGGACACTATATCATGTTATAAATTTTGAAAATATAAAATTTCCGAACTAGTATGACTTAGGGTCCTTCAAGACAAGAGGGTACCACTTCCTAAAAGGCTGGCAACGCACGAGTTCCCAACCACGGGAGTGTCTATTGGCGGCGACTTTTTTTTTATTTATAGAAGAAGGGGCTCCATAATTAAAAAAAAATATTATTCTAGTATATTGTTATTTTCTACCTTATTAATTATTATTAATATTTTTTGCTCGATTCATACATTTCATCTCGAAAATTCCTATTAACCAACGCATTAGACTAATTACATAAAACAAATTTATTTCTCCTAGCCTTAAAATGTTAAAAAATATGTTACTAAATTGAAATCAATTTTGATTTATGACAGCGATTAACCCCACAATCTTACGATCAGCATAAATGACCTTCCACAGATATTTACGCAGTTATAACTTCAGGATTCACAGGTAAAACTTTCTTTGTTTACATGTTGTCATGAGCGTACAGTTCAGTTCGATTTAGTGCTGTACAGAACATGCGTTGATTGACACGGGTGCGTGTGCGCATCTTTACCGGATGTTAGTGCGATCGTCAGTACAGTTGATCGTTATTTAACAGACATACACTTCAAATGCCGTTGGCATTAAAACTAAGTTTTATTCGTATATCTTATAAACAGCGTAATTAAAATATAGTATAACAATCGTGAAGGTTTTGTCAAGTGTTACTATATTGTCAGCCAAAATGTGTTCGATCTGGTTTCGAGTGTTAACACTAATAATAATACAGGGTGCTTTTCAAGAGCTGAAGCTATTTGGGTCGCCTTCACAAGCAGAAGTTCAGTGTGTGAATACATTCGAGGTAAGTAATTGTTTTTTTATTTGTCGTATTTAAAATTAGGAAATATACAGCTACGTATTAAATACGAACATTGCCAATTAGGAAAAAAAAGATATGGTTTAAACATAAAAATAATCCGATAAAAATGTCTCAATACAAATTGTTTGATTCCGATTGCTTTTTATAAAAAATGTATATCCTGTGGAATTTGAAATTTATTTAAACTTCAAGGGTCTTGTTGGCCATAGATTGTACTTAGCCATAGATTATAATCAATTATGATTTGACAGGAAATAGGCAAAGGCGGCGATGGTGACGAGATTTATATTGACAATTCATTGGTGATTATTATTTTCAATTTTCTTTTTTGTTATAACTGATATTAATACATACTACATATTTTTAATCCACTTAAATAGATGAAGTCCACAGTTGATTTATACTTCTTGTATGACTTAGTAGAATTGAATGTAGTTGTAATAGTATCAGTTATTGTTTCACTAACACCAATTGTGACGTCGATACTTTTGTTTTGCACTGTTGTTTGTTTAATGTAAAAATAATATGTAAGTAATACAATAATACTAATACATAGCTTATACTCAAATATATAGGCTGTCGTATCTTACAATTGCAGTGTCAAAATCTTAACCAGACAACTCTAGTCTAACATATTATTTAACAAGACTTAAGAACTATATTGCTTCAATTTTCCAACCGCAAAATGGTATTTCATTTTGGTCATTTACTGAATGAGATATATTCATTAAATAACAATAAACACTCATGGAGTTAGATTGTCTCGTCATCCTTGAGATAAGCTTCATGATGACCGTCTCAAGTCAATGACCGCATCGGATTATCAAATATAACCTATATCGTAATAATTATTAAGCATATTTGCTCTTGTCTTAATATAATACATATGATTTCTATTAAAATTTCGTTCTGTTATATTTGAAATTCTCAGTTCAGACATTCGTAAGGCGTGAGGTTCCGAGGGCGTGTTTTTGAAGCGTGAAATTTACATTTGCTCGTATGAAAAAAAACGTCGCGAAGAAAATGTCTCAAGTATAAATAAAAGATAAATATCTCTAATATTAGCCTCTTTCTTTTTAATTATCTCCTACTGAGACATGTACTCCTACTAATGTAAATATTAAACCGTAGCTAGTGTCAATTTTATAACTTACATAATCTAATTAACACTCAGTTTTCGTGTTTATTTTATTTCAAAAGTCACTGAAAATTCGGCTATTACAAGATACCTGGGGCCAGTTTACAAACTCCCTAAAGTAACATATATCCTAGAGCAAACATTGAGAGTGATATCCCACATGCAATTGATAAGAATGATAAAAAAATCAAATATTCAATTGCAAACCACAAAATAATTCCCGACGCCCAATCGTATTTACTTTGCCGCGAAAATGTCAACAAATAAGTCGTTATGCAAACATTTCGGGCAATGGCTTGCTATGGTAAAGCTCCGATCACATCAACCATATTTTTTAAACAGACTTTTAAGGAACACTGTACATTACGATGAAACAATCCACACAACCCCTTATAACTTCACCTTCAGCGACTTTAAGTTTATGATGTGCCTCCCGCTCGTTTGTCCCTTCTTCTCATAAAAGAAAAATAAATATTATTGTCCAGGAATAAAAAGTGTTAAATTTAATAGGAGGGGCCTGAATATCGGATCATACGTTGTAACATAATTAAATTCATACTACGCATTTTTTTGGTGAGATTCGTTCTTTTTTTTTAACTTAATAGGTATATGCAGCCCCTTAGCAACCCGTTAGTTCATCAAACCCTGGTTGATTGCTAATGAAATTGTATAGATGATGTAGATGTTTTGTCTGTCCTGTGTATTATTAAGCTTTTCTAAGCTTTTTTAAAAGTAATATAAACGCTCGCTCGTGTCACCGAAGCCTCAAGTTATACATTGAAATGTTAGTTCATTTGCTCGTTAACACTTGTTTGATTATCGTTAGGTGCCGATTTATTGGGTGAACCTTCTTTTTGCGATATTCAGTGTTGAAACAAAACTTTTATTCATTTATAACAAACCTATACAAAGATTATATACGAGCTTTATATAGGTATAACACGAAAATTTTGTATATTGCATTAATTTAAAGTTTAGAAAATTCAATTATTAGACCTTTACATATTACTTTAAGTTTCATTAAATTACAATTCATACCTTTAAAAGAATTAAAGAAATGAAAACATATTCTGTAAAAGAGCGGACATAATATAATATTTTTTCCTTGACGACTCAGTTTGCACAATGGTCACCATGCCATGCTACGAAACAAAGGGGTTCTTTTTTGTTACAGTCAACAAATGTGTGATGATTATGCTTGTGAGCTATTATAAAATGTATTTATTTAAAGTATACGCAACTTATCAAACGTGTTAGCACGCACAATACAAGCTTTATATATAGGGACCAACGAACTGTATTAAAAATGCATTACTTGTTTATTAATTATTTAGTTAAATAAAAATCATATCTTGCATTATAACGAATGTATTACTTGAAAATATCTAATAGTCGTTAATTGAAAATTAGATAAAATTACTATGTAATATTTCTTACAACGCTAAGCTAACAAAGACAAACGTACTGAGTAAGCCGCTTAATTATTGCACAGATGTATTTAAACATGCATTCTATGTAATTAATTGTTTCGCAGGTGGACCAAGAAGAGGGGGATGTCGAGGGGTCGGGGAGGTATGGGACGATTCCGCCATTTCCGCCCCCACCGCCCGGACTTAACGGTAAAATACCTATTATTAATGACCGGACATTTTTGTATGCTTTAAATTGTATGTAAGGTTTTCGATTTTTATTGTTCCATTGTTATTCTCGAAGAACGGTTTTTGCTATCGTAGTTATGCTATGTAAAATATATTGTTGTTTTTGGTGATCTTTTTCACAGTTTACGTTGTTAGCAAGGCTAGTGTTCAATACTTCAATACTTAGTGTTAAATGTCAAAACCAAATCACCTATCTAGTCTTTGTGGTTGACGAAGCACATAATGAAATTTCTATAGTGTTAAAATTTATAGTCTATGCCGGTGACGCCATCTTGTGTTGTCTCCTTGAAATGTCAAAATTGTGCTGTAAGACCTGTTAAAATGTAAGACCTTCCACGTGTCTAATACATATTTTAGTTTGTTTTAGTATGAAATTGTTTTTCATAAATATACTATTCTTAAATTAACAAGTTATTCGGCTCGGTTTATTATGTTAGTTATGATATAGCATTAAAACTAAAAATAAACTTGAGCCGTTAACTGAAATGTACAGATAATTTCGTTTTAGTTAGAATAAACATACTTTTTAAATTAGATTAAAAATCCTTTCAATTATTTTAGAGAAATACTCAGTTAATTGAAAGTAATACAAAATTTACCCATGTGGTGGCTTCGGGGAGAGTATTTATCTCAAGTCGAGAGATCGTGCAGTAACCATGTTTGCTTGGATTAACGACTGTTTGTTTTAAACGATACGTAATTACTGTGGGTAACTTATGAACTCGAGAACTTAGAATGTATTTAGTCTATGGATTTCAATCAACGTAACGTATACGTAAAATATTTACAACACTAGTAGAAGAAAAATTCGTAAATTTTCATATCGGTTCCGTAGCGTTCGATTTTTAAATATTTTACTCTAATTATGCAACTTGTTCTATATTCAACATTTATGGTAATGCTTTCTCTGAACAATTATATAAACTATGAGAACGAAAACTGACTTTATTATTTCATCTAATATATAGTACAAGATAAGAATTCGGTAGCACATTAAATATATCAAAGAACCAATATAACATTAAGCTTTTTATTTCAGGTTACGCCCCCATTTTGAGAGGTGAAAAAGGAGAGAGGGGACCAAGGGCAAGAGTCTTATTTATTTTAATAAATATATTTTATTACACATTTTTATTAATATTAAACCAACCCCGATACCTTAAATTGTTAAGCTGAAAACGTTTAGTATTTTTACAGTTTAAAACCTATTAGATTACATTAAATCTACGTGTTAAGGCCGTGAGAAAACTACTACAATAAATCAAGAATAACTTTATAAAATCCAATAATATACAAAATCCACAATATCATTTACTGGCAGTTCCCAAAGGGAGTATTAACCTAATTCAACTATTAGTAGATAACAAAGTATAGAAAAAAATGTAGATAAAAATATGGTAGGTAAAAATTGTAATTGAAAAATCTATGCCGTACTTTAAAGTATTAGATACTTAGTTTAAGTTTTAATTATTCATTCAGAAGTTTTCAGAATATTATAAAATAGTTTTGTTTTTGTTTGTTTAGTTGTTATTGAATTTTTATTCTTTGATTGAACCTTAGAAATAATTACATTCCGTCTTGACAGGACTTTAGGGCCAATACCTGAATTAAACTAATTATCTATGGGCTGCTGTAGTAACATAATAGGGCTGACGTACGTTTGTATCATTATAAAAATGGTTATTAAAGTAAATAGTTACCAAAATTGCCTTTAAATAATTTCAATTTTTTATTCAGGGTTTACCCGGAGAATCGATACGTGGACCTCCAGGACCTCCAGGGCCTCCAGGTCTTCCTGGTATTCCTGGAACAGCTGTCGTTGAATCATCTGGAGATGATGTAAGTAGGAAACATTTTTACCTCAAAATCCACAAAAGTTTAAAAATACACAATATCTATTTTATTTGTGATTACAACATCCTTTAACTAATGAATTAATATCAATAGTGTGTTAACTGAATTAATATCAATAGTAAGTAAACTTTATTATACTAAAAAGGAGGTTTTAATATTACCTTTATTGAGAGGCGCAAAATGTATATAGTCTATGACAACTCATTATTCTACTTATCGATGGCCCACCTCTATTACCTTTAATAAATCATCGGCACGTGGTTTTTAAAAACACTCTCGTATAATAATCTAATTAAATATATAAATACTGTGATTGATATTTTTCACGCTTACCCTTAAGGCATTGAATATAAAGGTACGTATTTATAATTTGTTATATATAAAAGTTTTCTTCGTTTGAATCTTGTTGAAAGTCTTGTTTGTATCTATAACAGTCAAGACGGATGAAAGTAAGAAATGTCAAAATACACTTACAGCAAATTTTTGGTGAGAACTACGCGTCCCTTGGACAATGCGGCTGCAACAGCAGCACTCTAATGGCACTTCTGGAGTTGGCGCCGGAGCTTCGAGGTCCTCCAGGTCCAATGGGAATCACTGGTGCAGAAGGGCGTATTGGACCACCTGGTATACCTGTAAGTTATCTTTTCTATCAATTTTAAGATTAATATCTTAAATGACTGATTCTAATGGTTTAAGGTCAGATGCACGTAGATTGCGGTCAGATTATTCCATGAACATTTAAAAAAAACCGTAATATTGGTTACCGGTTAAATTAAAATAGGTTAATACAATAGTTCTTCTAAATTTATAGGGTCAAATAGGACCAACCGGCGAACGTGGGTCTATAGGACTTCGAGGAGAAAAGGGAGATCGAGGGGACGAAGGTCCACGTGGTCCAGAAGGGATCACTGGACATAAGGGAGAGCCTGGCGTTGATGGAAGACCTGGAACTGCAGGACCACCTGGACCACCTGGGTCGCCTGGTTCATCCGACTACGGTAATTTTGAGGTTGGTGAACACATCGAGTTTATAGGAGTCTTTAAATTAATGTATGTAATGAATGTAACGACCTTAACAGTAGTTTACAATTATTATTTTTTAAAATAATACTTACAATTAATTCCGGTATTTTGTATACTTAGAATAAAAGTCGATTCAATTACTATTATTATTATTAATACGTAATATTGTTCAGTACGCGAAAACTAACGTAAAGTTATCACTAGTCACAATTTAAGTCTGTCTGATTTAAATTGGCGGAAATCAACGTTCAGGTTTAAATTTTTAAGAATACCCTTGTTGCAATTTTATATAAAGCTTTTCCTGACTTCAAGTTTATTATGCTGATCTTATTTTACCATTTTCATGCCATCCATTGCTGCTTGTTTAGTCAAATTGGAAACCTAGGCAAATATACAAGGTAAGTTGCGAGTGTATCGTTAAATATGGATGGAGCTTGCTTTGCTGCGAGCTTTTATTAGACTGGAAACTACTTTTCGCAGGATTTCGTTTAATATAAAATAAATAATTAAGCTATATACAAGAGTGATATTTATATTAATGATAAATATATGAAATGCTGATCTTATTACAAAACTGTTATTAAGGATTGTGTTGAAATTTTTGTGACGTAGAAATCAATTAAACAAGAACTGGATAAAATATATAAAATTCATAAAAGTCGTATTTACTATACACTTTATTTGTGGTATATTCCCCTTGTGTGTAATTAAAAACTTAGGCGATGTCGCTGATTTTAAGGAGAATATTGTAATTGAATTAAACAAGTAATAACAACAAAATAATTGTTAAGTAATGGAATAAAATTAGGCCTGTCGATTGACTCTTCAGAAGTGTCCCAGAGTTTGTGTTAAAGGGAATGATTAAAGGAAAAGTTTGTCTTCCGCAAACAAAACTGGCAAGACAAAGTTTGCACAGTGACTTTCCACTTTAAGGGTAGATATGTATCGAGACGGCGGAGATAAGGAAAATTGATTTTCACTGTTTGTGGTCAAACTTCATCTAGAAATTCAATCAAAGTTTGTAACAATGTCAAATACCTTTATATTTGTGGTTAGCAAATAGGCAGCTTAAACTAGCAATGCTATATGAATATTTGAGTATCATTAGTAATTTATTATGCAATAAACGCAATATGATAAACACACGCTATATTTGTTAATCACGTCACGCCACACATGTTAACACTAACAAAAAAAATCTGAACATTAATATTTTTATATAAGGATCACTTACTTAATTGAATATGGAATGATAATGACACCTGGCATTAGAAGACTTTATTTAAAATATATATATGTATTAATATTACGATTACATAAGGACTAAGTTAAGATGAGCTTTTATGCTTTAACATGTCCAACATTGATGTTATGTATTGTAGGAATCACTTTTGGGTGCTTACGGCGGAGGTGCAAGTGGTAGACCTGGGGCACCAGGTCCTAAAGGAGATTCTGGTCTAGCGGGACCAGCCGGGCTTCAAGGAGAAAGGGGATTCCCAGGAGCTAAGGGTGAAAGGGGAATATCGGGACAAGTTGGAATGAAGGGCGATCGTGTAAATATTATAGCTATGGTCATATTTTATTTATTCTTAGTTTTTTTTTATTAATTATTTTTTATTTAATTTTCAGGGATATCCCGGGCCTAAAGGGGATAGAGGGGTTAAAGGTGATCGTGGTGGCCTCGGTTTAGACGGACGTCCGGGCCTTCCAGGGGCGAATGGGCGATTCGGTAAAAAAGGAGAAAAAGGTATTTTATTTACGCTAAACTAACTTCGCTATTTTTGAATAGCAAAAAGAGTTATATATTTTTATTAATTTTAGGTGAACGTGGCACGCCTGGACCACCGGGTCCCCCATCGATTCCTGTTGGAGGATTTACAACCGAAGATTCAGAATTCCTTTCATCTGGTAAGTCAATAAGACTGAAATTTAGCACAGACAAACCCTAGTGTATTTTGTCGCATAGTGTACGCATATACTATGTGATAACCTATGATATAATAAAATATATAAAATATTGCAGGTAGAGTCGTAGCGGGATTGCAAGGAGAGAAAGGAGAAAAGGTATTTTGTTTAAGTAACGTCTAATATGAGTACAAATAATTAAATATTTCAGATATATTATTTTTATTTTAAGTAAAAGGATTTTCGTCTTGTTACAAATTTTACTCATAATTAAAAATAAAAGGATCTCATTAAAAACTTAAAACGTGAACTTACTTGTTATTCATTATAGTTTTATTTTGACAGGGTGAAAATGGTGATACTGGAAAAGATGGTCCACCGGGCTTACCTGGCAAAGATGGAAAACTAGGGGAACGTGGTGATATTGGACCTTCAGGAATGCCCGGCACATCTGGGCCTCCGGGCGCCCCAGGTTTAAAAGGAGAAAGGGGGGAGAGAGGTCCGCCCGGACCTGTATCAATAACTTCAAGCAGTTCTGACATTATAACAATCAAGGTATATATCTATAACATAAAGGTTTGAATAGTTTAATACTTTAGTATTCATAGTTCTTCATGTTTATTTTCAGGGCGAAAAGGGGGATCTTGGTCCTAGAGGAAGAAGGGGTCGATCAGGACCACAAGGGCCCCGAGGACTGCAAGGTCCACCAGGTATCCCTGGCCCTTCGGGTAAACATGGAGAGAAAGGTGAAACTGGTCTACCTGGATGGCTGGTATGTCAAACTGCGTAAAATGATTTTCTTTATTCACTTATTTCTTACAATTTCATCTGGAGTTTAATAATTAATATTAACTCTAGATAAAATTATATTATATATATTAATTAAATTATTTGTATATATATATTGCTAGGTACATTATGTTTTTCTTACACAACAATTTATATCAAGTCAAAGTATTTGGTATAAAAAATGTGTTTTGTATAACTTAACTAATAACTGTTATTCTACATGCTATCTGTCCAGAATAACAAGGTGTGTTCACTCATATCTTAATATATTTAAAATATTTGTTTATTTAACTATTATGTATGACAATTATTTTATACTTACTAAATGTGTGTACAGGGTCGTCCGGGTTCCTTTGGGCCTCCAGGGATCGCCGGTCCTAAAGGTGAAAAAGGAGACGCAGGTGTTAATATTATGGATGTATCGATGGTATGTTTTAAAAATACTATGGGTTTCTACTTGTAATATTCCGTAAAAATAAAAGTCTCAAAGGTAAATTATTACATTTTCCTTGTGCTCTCTCAATTAAGTCTCAAATTTAACAGCTTAAAGGGGAAAAGGGGGATCGTGGTGATAATGGATCTCCAGGCCCCAAGGGAGTTCAGGGTCCACCAGGTCCACCAGGCATTGCACCAAACTCGGATGTGGTCCAGTATGTTCCAGGCCCCCCGGGACCTCCTGGTCCCCCGGGTATCGCTATAGTGGGGCCAAAAGGAGAACCCGGAATCAGCTATATTGAAGAGGGCCCTATTCATGGAAGCACAAAGTTCTTCGGTAGACCAGGTTAGATTCCTATTTTTATTTCGATACAATAACATATTGCGTTTATTTCAACTCCTATTCTGTTTTATGCTCACAATGGAATAGTTCAAAAAAGCGCTTTTGACGAATTGAAAGCTTTAACAGAGTTAAAAGAACTTAAAGAACTGAAAGAAAAGACTAAAGAACGTCTTGGTAAGTGTCTAGATCAATTATGGTTTACCTCATTTTAATCAACTTGAACAAATATGTATTCATTATAACATAATTCATGGATTATCTTTCACATATATATATATATATATATATAAACTGAGTTAGTAGTTATTAAACATTCATCATATATTTTTCATCAAGGGCGAGATAATTTCGAATCGAGAAGTCATCGTGCAGACGAATCAAGCAAAACGATACCTGGTGCTGCCGTGTTTCGCACAACTGAAGAAATGAAGCGGGTAATTGCAATGTTAACTAACTCAATATTTTTTTACAATTCTTAACGATATATAAAAATGAGGATTATAATTTTATGGAAGTGTTAACTGCACCGTCGGGCGGTCCCATGAAAGATGCAATAATTTATAATTTCACCATACCTAATGAGACATCATTTTATAATTTAAAATAACTTTTCACTTTTATCTATATATTTTAATAATTTTACGCATATAAACACGATTTCTTTATATAAGTACTCTTCACAAGAAGTATTACTGCAATGTTGCTGAATTATACTTATCTCGCAGTCATGCCTTGTTCCTAGACCTCCATGCAAGTAAGAGCTGCGGACAGAACTCAGTTTTGTTTCGCGCAGGACTTATAATGAATCCTTTCTTTCCTTGGATACAAGACAATATATATATATATATTGCCTTACTTTTTATTTGTGTATAAAATTCCTTGCATTAACAGCTTGCATCATCAAGTCCAGTCGGTGCATTGGCCTACGTTATGGAGGAACAAGTTCTCTTCCTCAAAGTGAATACTGGATGGCAATATGTATTGGTAATATATCATTTTTAATCGTCTCAAATTGTCATTGACAAAGAAGAAAAAAAATATAATCATTAATAAAAAAAAATATTTTAAATGCTGAAGTTAAAGAGCTTTATGTTTCTTTCTTGTTTGCCTGTACGAAAGAAAACCTAATCCAAGAATCCGGAATGATTAAGCCAGGCAAGATGTATTTACGAAAGATAAAGTATTACCCACAACCTGCAAGTTCGAATACTTAAAACCATTGTCCCCAACGGGATAAAAAGTAAACACGACGAGGGGGCTCTGTTTGAGTATTGCAAAATCATGAGCATAAGACAGAAGGCGCAATATTTTCTGGTGTGCGAGGAGATGCACCACGTGAACTCGCTGAAGTTCTGCGTTCTGCGAGAGGCCACAGTACCTGCGCATGTTAAACTACATGCCCAGATACGTAGTGCCTCGTTGCAACAACAGCTACGGCGAGCGCACGTGGGAGTATCTCCTACCCCTTTTTCTCAATAAATTAGACTCGGACACCCACGCTAAACTGTTGTCTGCACCCGAAAAAACCAAGCAGTTTTTAAAAGGCATGTTTTTGATGCAACGTGGGGATGACGCGGGATAGGGTGGGTGTCCTCTTCGCACTTCTGGTTGGATAAGGTTAGTTGGATGAACAACGGCATGGACAAACCGCTGCGCGGTTTTTAATGCCGTATAGATAAAGTGAAAAAAATTGTATTTGGATTTGAATAAATAAAAAAAAAAACTACTAAATATACTAAAGTATATTTTTCACAGCTCGGTTCAGTTGTGACAGAGACACCGTTAACGACGACACACACACCCGTCACAGCCCCGATGCCGGCAGCCAGTCTCGTGCACAGAGGACCAATATCCAACTTAGTTGACTCGCCAGTACAGAGTCCTGTAGGGCCAAGTGTGAGTATATTATTATTATTGTTTTTGGATTTGAATAAATAAAATAAATAAATAAAAAAATACGAATAATTTTAAACGAAGGATTTAGATCCTAGAACACGACTTGCAAAATTCTTTTATCTAGTAAAATGTATCGAATGAAATTTCATTATATTTTTCTTCAAGTGTCAATTTGATATGTAATATCACAGTGTGTCGATAGCATGTTTCTACAGTTCTTTACAGTACGTGTAATTAGTATAGACTAGTTTTATTTAGCCTGTATTATTAATTCCAATGTATGTAAAGACTTAAAATATGTGTGTAAAAAGAAAACCTATGTAACACAACCATTATTATTATATATAACCAGAATTATTCTACATTCAAAAGCGAAAAAATATTTTCGATGGATTACACTCACACTGTGATTAAAATAGAATTATATAATTTTTCGATCGAAGCGTTACGACGCTTTAAACAAATAAGATATTGCACTTGAACAGTAGAAGTAAATGACGTTAATAGATGTTAGTACATATAAGAGCAACGCGGCGGCCCTATCGCTAATAAGCGATCTCTTCCAGACAACCCACTAATATTAGTCACCACATTGAGAAAAAGTGTTCAAATACTATATATAAAGCTCAATGTTTTTTAGTTTTAAAGTGTATATTTACGTGTTGACGTTTTCACAGCTCCGTTTAGCTGCACTAAACGAGCCACTATCAGGTAATATGCATGGTGTACGCCGTGCTGATTACGCTTGCTACCGTCAAGCTAGAAGATCTGGTTTGAAGGGGACATTCAGAGCTTTTCTAACGAGCAGGTATTCTCTGGTCTATTAAACTAATCATGTTACACTGTTTTTAACTCATTTGTATTTTCCCTTTAGTATAAAGATACATATTTATTTCTATTACATTATTTATAATATAGAAAATTATACAAATGATATATTATTTTACGCTCGGACACACTTGTTTACTTTTTAAGTTTGGGTTTCATAACGATATAGCAAAGATGTCTCTTATATATGTTTATTTCTTATAGAATGTTATTTTGTTTTGCCAACACGAGTACTAGAGGCTTTTTATGTTGTGTGTAATTTTTAAAAAATTCTACTTCAGGATACAAAATTTAGACTCAACCGTACGTTACGCGGACAGACATTTACCTGTAGTCAATATAATGGGAGAGGTCCTCTTCAAATCGTTTTCTGATATGTTTGATGGGAATGGAGGCTACATCGCTGGTACACCTCGAATATACAGCTTTAATGGAAAGAATATTATGATGGATTCCGATTGGTATGTGCTAATAATAAATATAAAATATTTATATTGTTAGTTAAAACTTACAAACGTTTAACTAACATTTCGTTATACCTTCTAGGCCACAAAAGCTAATTTGGCACGGTTCCCACGCTAGTGGCGAACGCGCGCTGGACACTTTCTGCGAGGAATGGCAGAATGGAGATCCTACATCCAGGGGGATGGCTGCGTCGTTATATTCACACAAACTTCTCTCCCAGGAAAGGTATATATCATTTACAAAATCCCTTTCAGACACTTTTTAAAAGCTAACTATACACAGGGGCTTATTATTATTTGTAATGAAGTTTGTGTTTCATTGCCAGTATAACCTAGCATATAGAATACTTATTAAATCAAATTACATTTACACGTATAGGCAAATATTGTTTGTTCTAGATATTCGTGCAATAATCACTTTGCAGTGTTATGTGTAGAAGCCACAGCTCACATAAACTCGAGAAGAAAAAGAAATACGTTCAGGTTTGTATTTCTTTGTCTTTGTGTTAATTTATTTTGTTACAAAAATCTTGTGTTTATAAACTCTCTAAACAATACTTGACTCTAAACAAAATCCAGATTTTTTATTTTTATTGACTTTGTATATCTTTGGTATTCGGTGGTTATCAAAGCACAGGGAATTGATAAAGTCTAATTTTGTTATTGCTCCGTTTATTTTCAACACAGTGTAAATAACATTTATTAAATTGTACATTTTAGTAATCTGATTAAGTTGTATAAACAAAGGTTTTATATTTTAAATAAAATTTCAGAAACAATGCGACACAAGACGACGAGGACTATTTGTACAACTCTGAGGAATATCAGGAGCTGCTAAACAATATATTTGCTCAAAATTTTAGAGAAACATAATTACAATTATTATTATTATCATTTGTATAAAGATCTCATACAATACTGAGAATACAAGACCATTATCGGTCAAGGAGGCATTATATACAAAAAAAATGTTATTTTAAACATACCTGACATATATAAACATATAGCCTGTTAGATATATATATATATATTTTATTAGAAAAATTGTTTCATAAAAATTGTGTATTTCAACAGAATTAGTAGAAATTGTAATGAAAAGCTAGTAAATTAAAATAAATATCGATTTTTATTAATTTTTAAAATTAATTATTATAAATAATTGTATGCATTTACAAGAGGTTAGCTGAAATTAACAATTTAGTTAATTTAACCGTATGACTGTTTTACGTTGAATCAAAATATTTTAAATTAAAATATTTCGTGAGTTCACCATTTTTAGCACAGTGTTGGTTTCACACCAATTGTCGTATTAATTAATAATTATTTAACGTGTAAATATAATTTAAACGGATATATTTGTAAAATTGTAATTAAATTTTTATATAATTTAAGAATGTTACGTTGTAATTTTAATGTAATGTTAATTGGATGTAGTTTATTTTGATAAGGAAATTATTTAACTTAACTTCTGCTGAGTGCAAACGATAAACGAACACTACGTTTTACGTGTAAGTCTTTTAAGGGCAAACAAATGAAGACGGTCGTCTATTGTTTTACATACGAACCACTCTCCTATCACAAATCTTACACTAATTAACAAACATCTCTACTTAATAATGTGCCATTGTAAAATATGTAGTAGATGATATACTATTGGACGATTCTGTAAACAACATTAAAAAGGCTTCGAATTACAAAGCTTACCCTAGCATATTATTATTATTAAAACAACTAATACATTTTGAAAAATTAAACTAACAAGTATTCTAAAGTTCTCGAAATGTTGCATTGAGGAAATGAAATCACAGCTTGTTATACCTCAACGCTACTTGTGGTGATCGTATGTCATTGACCCTTATAATAGTATTTCGCTTGCCACACTTTCCGAGCATCATCAAGGCCTTTCCAACAGTGTGATCACATCCAAATAAAGTTAATATTTGTGTCACAGAATTGTCTGCAATGTGTAGCTTATGCTTTATAGTACCTAAATAATATACCACTAGGATAGGGCGTGACCTAGTCGAAATGTTTACTGTTTTTGTATATTTAAAATTGTCATACGCATGCAATTGTGAGCCGATTTATAGACCCGATTACAAGAATAAACTTTTGTGTTCCTACTTGCCTTTAAATGATTACAAAGGCTCATAACAAAAAAAAACCTGTTCGTTTAGCAAAAGTCGCGGCTTTATGACTTTAATTGTGAAATTTAAAACGATGGACACTAAATTTCTTTCTATAAATATATAAAAACGCCAAAGATATAAAATATAATGAAACGAAAATAGTAAAATTGGTTATATTAATAACATGACATACCATTAAGCATTTATACGTAGAATAAAGCTTTTTTCAACAATGAAAATGTATTATGCTATGTATTTATATACTTTAAATAAATGTTTTCACAACAATATTATGGTTTTATCTACGTTAATTCAAATAAAAATTCCACAAGCCATCGTTATTTCGTGAGTCAGAAGGATGAGAGAATTCTTTCAATGCAATGCGAACTCAAGATCTCAACTCAAGAGTTGTGGCTTATGAGGGTTGTCAAACAGAACAAAACTTTTTCAATTTATATAAAACGTCACAGTTGATTTAAAACTGATTTATTAACTAGTGCAGTAGAGGTTCGAAAATTGAATCTCACTCGTGTGCGCGATCTACGAGACTGCAATTGACAGATTAATTGCTTCCTATTCACAGGTAAAGACTTGAATTTCATATCCGAATTGTACGTTCAACGGAAACTAAATTCGATGAAATATTTAGCTAACTACAACGAGTATTTGCCACTGTGGCGTGTGATACGAACAAGATTATAATAGTCGCAAATTGGCGCTGTATCGTCAATTTGTCAATATATCTTATTTATTTTCACACAAATAACAAACGTTTTCTTTACAGAAGAAAATTTTATATATTAAAAAAGAGAGTTTAGAGAAAGTGTTACGAGGATTTCGAATGGTGTACGAGATACAAAATAAACATATTAACAACCAATACAACACAGTTTAGACTTAGTTGCACAATTATCAAATAGACCTATCATTAAAATGGTAATGGTGTGTGTAAACACAAACAACAAACTCTCTCTCTCTCTCTCTCTCAAACATACTATTCTGTTTCTTAGAACGATTTCTATTGGTAGCTAAATAGAAATCTTCTTCACTGAAGCAAGTGTCAATGACGTATAAAGTGAAAACCTGTTAGTGCCTGTGCACGAATCCGCATCGAACTCACGATATCTTACCTCTTGCTTGTTCTATGATTTCAAGCCCAGTGATTCTAAAAAAGACCAAATCTCATCAATCATCTAACATCGAACACGCAAAAGGAAAATAATTTCATCGGAGGAAACTTCTCAAATCGAATATGAAAGTTTTCTTGTTAAAGTGTTACTAACTTCACAGGTCTCTGCCACTGTTGGACGTAATTTAATGTGGTAATTAGAAAAAATAGTTTTGTTCACTCCGTAAATGTATTCGGAGCAATAACTTATTCAGAGGGAATATTAAAACTGTTTTCGATACCTAAGTGGCTATGTACAAGAGCTCAGACCTTTTCTAGATTTCTTTAGTGGCCATGCAATGGCCATTGGCTCATAACCGATATTCGTTCACAAATATGGTCCCGGGTACATAACCTCACAAGTAATACCTTTTAGATACTAGAAATTCAGTTGTAAATAGCGCAATGAAGATAGGAGAACTGGAGGCTTTATCAACATCAAATGGCTCCTCTCTATATTTGACTTGAATTTAGTACAATTCACGTTGTTCCGGGGGTAGGTTTCACGTAATTATACTGAGTCTCAGACGATTCACGGACACTCAGTAATCAGCCTGATACGCCAGTTGAATGGATCGTGCTTTTGGAGGAAATTCTCGCTTTACTGATATTGTTCGCTATTTCTCGGTGCATCAATGACTAATGACAATTTTAGACCTCTTGTCTAGTTTGAGATGTAGTCTGATTCTAAACAGTCCAATTTGATACATTTATCCCTGACACTCAAGAAACCTAAACTGATCGAGTGGCTCTTTAATTTAAATAACGGTAACGTGGAAGACATACTGGTAAGAGTGGCTTAATTTTTGTAGCTATTACTTCACACACCTGGGCACATACGCAAAATACATATATTTATGACCGAAAAGTTTATACAACCTATTTTTTAGCATAATTGCTTCCAGTTATAATATTTTAAAGTTCAACAAACTTGTTGTACTACTAAACTCAAAACTTAAAATTTGACACAGAACTGTCAATTTAAATCATGGACTAAAAGTTAAACTAGGGATCATGGAGGTTTAAATTTAGTACCGTAGTTAGTCCTGGTTTAAGTGTACAACCTCGTTTTGTTAAAAGAAATTGCGTTAAACCTCTCTTTAGACCGTGGACTGTCGTTAGTCCTCATTTTGTAATAACACCTCTAAGGTTTAAGCTTGGTGTTTGGATTAGACAGCAATACATTTTTGATAAAAACTAAAGGTTTGACGGAAGAATCCAACTAATTAGATGACAAAATCAATATACGCAGTATGGTAATTAAATTCAATGCTTCATTTCACAAATTAAAACAATCTACGATCTTTAATCTTATCTGATTAAAACATTTTATCTGATTAGTTTAGCACTTAAATGAAAATACGAAATTATTGATTCCACTTGACAACATACAACGTTTTAATAAAAAAAACTGATCATCGATCTTATCGTATAAATATATTATAAAATAACTTAAATATCATGAAATAAAATCATTTTAAAATTTCAAGTTCGTTTTATAGAACAATGTAATATATAATATATTATTTTGAAAAAATTTAATATGCTATTAAAATTAGTATATTAGAAATAAACGTTTTTAATAAAAAAAAACTTTTATACCACAGAAGCATAATAATCATAAATCAAAGAATTAAAAAAGATCAAATAAAAAAAAACTTAATATGCCTAGTTATAGATAAAAAACAAAATTAAGACCCTATAACACATTGAGAAGACTGCTCTTTCAAAGTTTCAATAAGGTTGAAGTTTCTCGTGGGGTAAAAATAAAATGTCGATTCGAAAAAAAAACTTAAAACTGTCTAGCTCACCGTGAAAGTTCTCTTCATTAGTTTTCAATTACTCTCTCAATTTTCTTCTGGTTGGCCGTTCATAAGAAATATAAACAAAAATTAAGTTAAACTAGTTTTCATTTTATTATTTTTTATCTAACACTTTCAGAGATTACGAGAAGTGTAATGTATATAGAGATAATTCAGTCAGACGACTTTAGAGAGCTTACTAATTCGTTAAGGCCGGTAACGCACTCACGAACCCCTGGTAATGGCGACTTCACTCGATCACCCCCTTTTCTATTAAAAAAAACAATATAAGTTTTATAAGTGTTTATGATTGGTTTATTTAATGTCAAATGTATGCAGATAATAGTGCATTTAAATAAATCATATTGTATGTCTCCAATTTTTAAATAACAAGAACTGTCGTTCGAAATAATTCGTTGAACATATTCCTTGGCATATCTTGGGACATCTGTACGTTTCCAATTCGTAATAAAAGTAGATAGGCATCATAAATTCAAAGGGAGATATCTCAATACCGCACAAGACCAAGGCCCTCTCAACCGATCAAATTGTGATCAGAAATTCGTGAGTGGAATTTTTTACGAAACCTTTGAAAAAGGGAATGTTTAAAAGGAAATCTGTGATATTGTTATATTATTATAAAGTTGTATATACTTAACTTTAGCTACTTTTTAATCATTGTTTTATTACTGTATTGTTCCATATTCAAACCTCAAACTAAATTGTACATAATATATATAGATAATACATAAAGATGACAATCAGTTATTACATAATAAAGAGCCTCCTGGCGTTGTATGGTCACTTTAAGCGAAGTGTTAGCACCTATCTTGTTTGCCTTCTGTTCATAAAAAAAACAACGCAACTTCGAGAATTATAAATATAAACATATTAAATTTAATCTAAAGTAATACTGATTCCTGATTATTTGTAGCCTTAAGTCTCAAATGGTAATTTAATTTTGGAATTAATCGATTTGAAATTCACGGACGGAAAACATTTTTGCAATATTACACATAATAATATATACCCATAAATTTCAATTATATTATTCTTAGACAAGATTTTATGTATTAAATTTAATAATTTAAATAACAATACTTACATCTGAAAACTTCTTTCATAAAAGTAGTATGAAACCAATTTATTTGATGTTAAAGTTTTCTCTAGATTTAAATTTAAACATCGACATGTTAGATAGAGATAAGACAAAACATTCAATATTTACTTGAGGATTACAGCTGTTATTTAACAACTGAAAAACGATTTTAATTCGTTCTATTGTTTAAATCGGTAACATAAATATCGCTGTTATAAAAACACTATTATTCATTATACACAATTTATATAATACCTTAATGACACTATATACAATTTGTTCACAGTTCGTTATCATAGAACGAGAACGATGTGCCTTTTGCGGAGGTCATAATTCGTACATGACGTGACAAACCGCTGGGCTTCTAGCGCGACGCGTCCATATATTCACCTGAACATTGATGCTCTGCTGCACTTCACGCTTTTTCCACGTTACCATTTTCCACTTGGAATATGATAAATCGGCCAAATTAACTTTCAGACGTTTAACTTGTTTCCTTAAAAATTGATTCTACGATTGATACAATGATCTATACGATTTTTTCGTAAGCGCTTTGTAAAATCCACTTGTGTTTATTTTGTATAATTGTTGGCCTGGTAGGCTTTACGCTTCAGCACGGGCTTGTTGGCACAGCCTTGAAATTTGTGTTTAGCTAAACAAGCTATAAATACCATACTTTGGGGCTAACACACCGCGTGTTTTAAACCACGTGTCATAAACAGACACATGCACACAATCCTATACTCTATACACATTCTATCAACTATCACAACATTCTAAATTGTTATTAATATATATTATAATATAATTTGTGATTACGTTCTGGGAAGCCCCGGATACAAAATTGTATTGTTCATTGATTGTTTATATTAATTGTTGATTATGTGAATATAATCACATTAGAATTTTTACCTGAGTGCAAAGTGTGCCCTTTTCTATATCAATATCAACCTTTCAAGAGGTAAATGCGTATTTTTTTGATCTACTATGGATTCCTTATGCAAACGACGCAACAACTATAAAACAAAATATTTATACTGTATTTACTGTCTTGAAGTGCAATACAATGTGTATGAATGAATGATTGAAATTCATAATAACTTAATTTACAAAAAGTATGCGAAAAAAAACATGCCTAGATTAATAATTTAAGTGCTCAATCAGAATAGATTAGATATGAGTAAAGATAACGCGAATCAATATCAACAAATCGCCAGTTTTAATTTTCACATTGTGTAGTGGTAGTGTGTGAATTGAAAAAGATGGAAAGTGAAAAGAAGGATAAAACCTCTGTCCAGAGTAGACACATTTCAAAACTACACGAGCGAGTACAAATGAAATACTGTGAAATGCAAAAGAAGTTAGAGCGGGCGAAATCTGCAAACCTTTTATGTGTTCAAGAAAACGTGGTTCATAAAACACTACAAACAAACGAACATTTATTTGAAGATAAATGTAATTTTGCCTCCGTGCAGACAACTGATGGTCTCAGTCAAAACGATTCCACATCTCGTGACATTGAATATGACGAGGCTGTGGTTAGTGGTAAAAATATTGTACCGATCGTTGAGTTACTAATAGACAAAAATGATAAAAAGAGTGAAAATGAATTTCTCTTTGACATGTCATTTAGGGGCAGTCTCGAATCGTAAGTTCCTAACATTTCTTGTGTTTGTAATAGACTGAATGCAAAAAATGATCTTACTTTATGTAGTATGTACAGCTTCTTCTTTATTTAGTAATGGTACTATCCAAGCATCACATGAATTCGCTTATTAACCCAATACTGAGATTTTATGAATAATTAGTGATAATTAAACATCGTATAGGCTTGGTGACGTCAAAGATAGCGATGACTCATTGGAACCGTCTACCCCAGCACGAAAATCGATACGAAGCCGCATCCGCTTAAAAATAAGAGAAAATAGGAGGCGACGTCAGGAAAAAAACGACAAAAGAAGAAATTCATATAGTAATGTTGAAAAGGTAGAAATATTTAATAGTAAAGTAAACTATGAATAACAAGAAATCAATAAAACAACCTTGCCGAACATCCAAGCCGAACGACAGTTCGGATTGGTTATTTTTTTTAATAGGTATAAAAAATACGTCAAACGGATTGATTAATATAGATATTGTTTCAGATGATTTTGTCAAACACGACAAAAGAAAATGTATTCGCAAAGATATCAAAGAAGACAAAAGTTGCGACTGTTAATATTGCTCTTATAGAAGTTGCTGGATTTAATACACAGGAGGAGGAAAAACTCCGCTACATTGGATGTCGTATAAAGTAAAATAAATATTTCGATTTATTATATATGCTAAGCTATTTCTTCTAGTTAATTTAGAATCCCCGGAATTAAAACAATACGGAGATTAAAAGAAGAGCGTACCTCATCTCAAAGGCCAGCAACTCACTTGTAAGCCTCCTGGCGTTGCAGGTGTCCATAGGCCATAGCATAGCCATAGCACTTTAAAGTGCTTTTCCTAAGTTTGTCTCCTGTTTCATTAAAAAAGGATAAAATTAAACTATACGAACTTCATATATCGGACCAGTGTTAATAATTGTTAGAATGAATTCCATCATAAGATGGAGCACTACTGTGAGAATTAGAGTATTTTTATTTAGCACAAAAAAAAGGTACCATCTCGCATAGTGCTTAAATAAGCGCATTAAGGTACAGTAATATATAATGTATATCATACAAGAATATCATTACTATTTCAGATTGGGGTCTGAGAAACGTAAATCAAAATTAATAAAAAGTAACGCCACTAAAATCATGTTTCAAGAACTGCATAGTTTTAATTTATACGATGAGGACTTTGTATTAGAAATCGTCGTTTGGGACAAGGACGTTAAATTAGGAAGGTACAGTGATTTTATTTCATTTAAATACTTGCTGTATTATAATAAATATAAAATCGCTCAATGCTCTTCTGAGTACCTTGAGTGCGATTTCTTTGCGGATGGATGGCAGCCTATTTTATATGTATGCTTGAAGTAATGTAAGAGAGATGTATGTATGCAGCGCATATAAATATTATTAGTGGTTTATAAGTGCCGCTTTAATTATAGTAATAATAAATTATAATTTATATACTACCAGGTTTTTGTTCGACCTAATCGATGAAATGCCACAAGGATCAAACTTTTTAAATTTCTTTTAGTTTAATTTTTCTATTAAAGTTTAAAACTTATTAGTATTTTATTATAAATTCATGTTAATGGAATACAATTGAGAAATATAATTAAAAATATATATGTATTTGAAAAATGTATTCGAAGGATTAACTGAAAAAATATTTTAATGCATGTTTAAGCCAAAGCCTCAGTTTTCTTTGAAAATAGTAAACTGTATGCTACATCACTTATATTATATTTTACATGTCACATATTAACATTTCAGACACACAATAGATCTGTCATGTATTGAAAGAGAAAAAACTAACAAAATGCAAGTACGCTTAGATGAATCGGAAATACAATTATTATATCTTCTAACGATTAGTGGAATTGCAGACATTAAAACATTGTACGCACAAGAACCTAATAGAAGAAGAAAGAATGTAAGTTTAATTTGACAATTCGATAATTTTATATATATTATAATTATGAATTGCATATATAAATAAAAAACACTTATATATATATATATATATATATATATATATATACAAAACTATATAAAAAACTTATACATAATATACAAAACACCGTTTACGATTAATTATGAACGTATAATGCTTATGCTAAAGCTCAAAATTACACATAGTTTTCCCAAAGTACGGTTTATATGTTGTTCTAACACTACATACAATATTCTGATCTTAGATTTTATTTCCGGTTCTATGTTTATTATATATTTGGGCTTTATTTTTAATCTATTTTTATTGTGTAAACTTTTTTTGATAAGCTGTATAGGTTTAAGAAATAAAAAAAAATAAAAATAAAATATAGATATATAAAAAACCTAGTAAAAAAAATATTATTACATAATCAATTAGTTATCTACCTTTTGAGATTGTAGTAAAATATTATAGGTCTAAAATTTGTTTTTTTTTTTCATATATATTTGTAGAAATGGTATCATCTATGTGATAGATCCAATGTCGGATGGTTAAACGTAATAGTTTACGGCGCCAAAGGCTTATCAGGGAATGATTGTTACTGCATCGTTACGTTGAACAATGAAAGGGTTTTCACAGCGACAGACTATAAAACGAATGCACCAAGTTGGATGAAAGTCTTTGATTTGTAAGTACACGTTATTCATAATTTATAAACTTAAAAGCACACGGTCTATAATAGTGCTATACATCATTCCCCTCCATTTCCACCAGCAAGGCGTTTTATGCCGTGACGTTGTATGGCGCAGTGGTCAACATATTTTTTAAGTAATTGGCTTGCTCTTCTTCCCCATAAAAGATAGTTTGTAGCGTAGATTATAAAGATCCTAGAATTTTTACTAGTTCTTAGTATTTCAGCATCTGTTACATTATTGGAACCTTTTTTGTGGTGTAATAAATATATTCATCTTTATTATAAAATTTCGCATTTTACTTACAGTTAAATGGTTTACAAGCCAGAGACGTGGGTAACTAGTCTAATTATAATTGTATCGATCCAAAATGTGTAAAATGGTCGTAACACTAATTCGCCATGTTTCAACCACACGTTAATTATTATACCTGTTTGAAAATATTATTTCAGCAAAGTCACTGACATAACTTCAATCTTAGAGATAACAGTTTACGATGAAAAGAAGGGCGAGGCGGTTGGAATTATTTCAATACCCCTACTGAACATTGAGCCTGGAAAAAAATGGTACGCATTGAAAGAAAGCATGCAACGCGAACACGCCAAGGGAAATAACCCGAGGATATTATTGGAAATGGAAGTGTCTTGGAATCTTGTGAGTGCAGACTTTTTGTAGCTATGATGTAACTCTATACAACGACACTGAGGGGACTGTGCATTTTATGGCGTTTTGGAGAGTGGTTGTCAAATGGAGTGAAGAAAAATTATTCATCACATCGCTATAAAATATACAAACAAAGGGAAATTATAATTTATAGAGTCAATTCCTACAACGAGATTGCCCATTTTATTCTCGTGATTAACAATTACTTGTACCGTGTTAAATCAGACTCTAGAGTCCCCTAGGGTATTAACTTCTAACATCAACGTCCAGTCGTGGTTTTATACTATTGTGAGGAGACTTGTTAAATACATTATTTTAGATTAAAGCTTCAATTAAAGTTATTCACCCAAAAGAGGTTGATCTGATGGAGTTGGAGGAAAAGCTTGATAGGCATTTATTAACTCGGAACATAGCAAGAGCAAAAGTTGTCATCATGTGGGTTGTTGATGCGTTTAGGATATTAAAGTGAGTATACAAACATCAAATGTAACGAACGAGTCCTAAGTATCGGCTTTAAAAAGTAAATACAGTTTAAACTTCATGTTACGTTACTCTATTTAACGACAAGTCCTCTAAAGCGTCGAAATCAATTGGCTCTGGATGGTTTAACTTGTATTCAATATTTTAATCCCTTCAACCCCTTTTTTCGACAAAAAGGTCCACTTCCGTTAATTATAGTCTATCTCAATACCAAACTTTATCGAAATTGGATCAGTAGTTTAGTTACATACATACTATTACATTTGTATTTGAAATAGTATGTACAATAATAGGTTTTACATAATGTAATCACTTTAGTAAGATATGTGCAAGTAGAATCGAGCACCAACTAGTGCGACTCATCCTTTATATTAATAATGAGCACACCCTTTTCATTATAACGCGAACTTATTCATAGGAATGTAATTACAAGGAAATTAAATACTTATAATAATAATCTCTTACAAGCCACGCGTAGTACAACAAACACAAGTAGCACTGAAGTTGTTTTTCAATTTTTGTCATAATTTTGAATGACTACAGTTTTGGTGAAGATAAACACCTTTAAATTTCAGATCATGCTTCGAATGGGATTCAAGAAAAGAAAATATTGTGTGGCTCATTATTTGGTTACTGTTTTGTTATTTTTTTATAATCTGGATGTTGCCATTACTATTATTATTGCCGTTTTGTGTTTATCGCCCACGAGTGACGGGTAAGTTGATCTACAAAAAGCCAAAGGGAAAAACCCTTTTTATAGAGACCGTATTTATAGATTATCGTGTATAAGATTATATGGGTGTGTCAGTTTTGTATTAATATATGACGACAAAGATGCCGTTTATGCGACGACATAAACATAGTTTTTATATATTATAATAATAAATTATTTAACGTATATAAACGCGAATTTATTACGATGGTTTTAGTGGTCATCGAGTGGTTGTCAAGTGGATTTTGTTTTATGATACCTTCAACCGACAAAGCCTCGCAAACAGTCCTATGCATTATATAATAAAAATACGAATTTTATAATTAATTAATATAAGAACAATCAAATAATCGAGCTTAATCTATTTTTAGATAAAAATATTACAAAGCAAGTGGAAAACTCTAAAGAAAAGGTCAGTTAATGTAAACCATATTAAACAAAGGCAACAGAAGTGAACAATTTTTCCCTAAAATTTCAGGATGATAAATCTCTCCGTCAAAGAATCCAAGATTTCCAAGAAACGATTCAAACAATTCAAAACTTCGTCGGCAAAGTAGCGAGCCTTGGTGAGAGCATCAAAAAGTGCGTATTATAAACACTTAACGAAAAAAAGCCTGACTTTCTCTGATGAAAAGTGAAAGTCTTAATATTCATGGAACTAATGTAACATCTATCGTTTTATACAAAATTTTATGTTGAAAAATCACTTGTATAATATATTGGATTCCTACTTAGTTTTCGGTTTCTGTATTCATATATTTTATCATATATATGGAGTATCGTACAGTTTTATATTTATCATTAAATTCATGTATTTTCAGCCTATACAATTTCTCAGTGCCTTTCGTCAGCTTTCTAGCAATATTTCTGATCTCCATCATTGCGTTTGTTATGTTTTTAATACCACTCAAATACATTTTAATGGTATGGGGTAAGTTCAAATTAAATATCCTTTAATTTAATTTCTTGAGCCTCACACAACGGCCTATAATCTATTTATTTTTAGGTGTTCATAAATTCACAAGAAAGATATTTAAACCCAACAGAATACCACACAGTGAAGTATTAGCTTTGCTCTCGAGAGTACCTGATGATATGACTTTGGTAAGTGTACAATGCGACTTCCGGAAACAACTTTTAAGCTTACATGTCTTATGTGCTTTTTGCGTAACGAAACAGTTTTTGTATATGTACTATGTACATAGTCTCATACAATTATGGTTTTTCCTTTCTTTTAAAAAGCGCCATAAGTCGACATCGACTACAGTCAGTTAGGTTGGGATATTCAGCACAGTTATACATATAGACCAAAATCTTGGCCTCGGATTAACGTTACAAGTAGGTTAAGGTAGTATGTTGCGGGTTGTCTAAAACAAATAGTTTATTAGCTATGTTTTTTCTTTTGTGTTGTCAAAGAATCAACAACCTCATGTCTGAAAAGCGCACTCTTGAACCATTTGACAAACTTATTATAATCTGTCAATAATATAGGAAACGAATAAAATTAAATTCCAAATTTGGCACACTTCCATTTGCATACGTCAGCAGCATAAACGTTTTATACTCAGAACTATGTATTTTCGTTTCAGATGAACTGTCAAGAAATAGCATTGGAGGAGCTGTCAGATGATGAATTATAGATAAACAATTATTTGACCAATTTATTATTACAATTTAACACAATTTAATTTTCATTTTAACACTGAAGTTCACGATCTGAATTACAAAAATATAGAAGATAATTTAATGATTCATGTTTTATTACGTTTTATGATAATTATTTATTTCCAAAAACCTTATATATATATCCGGAAATATTCAATTCTATTTATATTCAGAAACTGGGTATAATAAAAATAAGAATTTGGAAAATAACAGAGTATTGTCATTAAAATGTTTTAATAACCTTAAAAAAATCCTTTAGGTATTATAATAGGCCTTTATTACTGAATTCCATGCTTATTTACATCTATTTTAATAATAAAACATATCCTAAATAACTGTCAGTACTGGTCTGTACATTTCAGTTTGTACAAAGGCCTCCTCTAAGGATATTCTGGCTGTTCATGTTAAAAACTAAACAATACTATAAAACTATGATAATTTAGTTTTTTAGTCTAAATAAGATAAATTTAGCTATTATTTAAAAAATAATAAATAAATAGATAAACAATATCACCACGTAAATAAAACAAAATGCAAACTTAATTTATTTTATTGGTTAAAATAATTATATCTAAAAGTCTATCTAATAAGTAATTATACTAAATCACAGGTAAGCATTGTGTACAAGGTTATTACACTCATTAGAATTAAACAATTATATCAGAGCCAAGACGGTCAAACTCATTAGCAAAGTATACCATATCATTGTGATCTAAAGCGGAATTTTGAAAGACGATACGAAAGAAATTAACTAATGTTCCTTGAGGCTGGTACGTCACCATCATAGAGCCTTCCTTGATCATTTTCTCTTTGATTTTAGGCGCGACCTTATGTAACCTTTCGTTATAGTCACGGTCATTGTCACACCCACGGAGACACCTTGGTATATACCAGAACATGACATTGGTGCACTCTGGTTGTTCGAGAACTAATTTGAATCCATCGCGGTGTCTAATATGCTGAAGGAAATACTCAGAGTTATCGAACAATTTATCGATATGTTTCTCGAAGCCTTCACTTCCTTTTGCCTTCCACATGAACCAAAATTTAAGGACGTCAGCTCGTCGTCCGCATTGAATGTGTTTGTCACCAGTATCGTAGGCCGTATCATAGAATTTGTCTTTTTGGAATAGATACTGGGCGTTCGACGAATGGCCCTCCGCAAGTAGATTTTTATGTCGGGTTAGGAACGTTGAGCACTGTTGCGGTGCTGCTAATAACTTGTGTGGGTTCCATGTTACTGAATCTGCTCTGAAAAACACCGATAATATTAATAAACCATCCTTAACAGGGAACCTCAACATTTATACTTTAATAAATTATCTGATTTTGTATTATTATTATTATTACTAACAACTCGATTCCTTTTAAAAGATGTCTGTGCTTTCGTGACATGAGAGCTCCGCCTCCCCAGGCCGCATCAACGTGTAACCAAAGCCCGTACTTCTTGCAAAGTGTGGATATTGGCATTAAAGGATCGAACGCTCCAAACACAGTTGTTCCAGCGGTAGCAGTCACCATAAAGGGCGTAGAACCGTTATTTATTGCATCACTGATCTTTGTCTCCAAATCGTTAACATCCATTTTGCCATATTTATCTGATTTCACAGTAACACAATTGTCACTACCAATACCCATAAACGATGATAACTTCTTGGTGGAGTAATGTGCTAACTCTGATGTAAACAATACAAGGTTTGGTACTGCATAAACGCCTTTTGTCTGAAACATAAATTGATTTTAGTTTTTCTAGTAAAAGAAAGAGATATTTCATTTTGAAATATCACACACACATCCAAATATTACTGTATGAAACAGTATTCTTAAGTACTACTTTAATCTTCATACTATTTTAAGCTTTGAATTTAATCTATGCAAAGAAAAAGCAGGTTAAGGTGACCATAAATAATTACACTCTAAAGGCAGGTCTGCGGTAATAAAGAAATGATTAGCTTTAATAATAAGTATGGTTATTTTAGCGGCAGTATTCACAAAACAAAACAAATTACGCGAATGTTGATTATAATCACTATTCAACGAATTTTTTAATGGACCTACAGTACAAATTATTTTATATTGGAGAAAAATTATTTAGTCTTGACCTATGATAACATTTACCTTGATTTTGGGAAACTGATGAAATCGCGCGCAACTAATCGCATAACCATTAGCAATGGAGCCACCAGGGCAAAAAATTCCGTCCCCATCTGCCCATCCTACGATCTTTCGCATTTCTTTTAACACCTCCTCTTCCATTAAGGTGAAGACTGGGGCCACTTCGAAGGTGTAGACACTTGGGTTGAGAGCATCCGTCAGCCACTGACCAACGAGCCCGTACGGATCTACAGATGAGAAGAGTTGATTGACGAAATATGGATGCGCAGTATTTACCGAATAACGAGCAACCTATAACAAATAAATTAGAGAAATAAAACAAACTATATTCTATCATAAATAATGAAAATATCAACAATAAAATTTACGAATTAATTGAAAAAAAATATTGCTACCAACATCAGCCATAAACGTCAACAGTTGCTCATGAGAAACGGGTTCTCCTCGAGGCTTAAAATCTATAATCTTCTTAATATCCTCAGGAGCAGCCCACTCCACAACCTTTGACGATCTATTTGATCTAGCGAAGACAACTCTCTCCACCATAAAATCCACGGCGCGTCTCAAAAAATCCTCATGCTTAGACCTCTCTGTCAGGCTTTGGAAGGGGACTTCTTCTGTCTTTTCCCCCGCAACAATAACTGAATCGGCTGTCATTTTTATTTTTTTATTCACTGAACACTAAACAATAGTTAAGCTTTACACGTTGCGAGCGGCCGTGGCCATTTCCAATGTAATTTTGGTGCGCAGTTCCTCTCGTAGCCTTCTTAAATACATTCGAGACCAATTCACTTTATAAGGTTGTATGCGTTCTATCAAATTATAAACAAATTATTATATTTGATTGAATAACTCAATGCTCGTAAGTTGAAATATATAATGAGTGAATTAATAACATTTATGAGACTTGTTCGTAGTTAAATCGATTTAAAAAATATATCAACCTTTAAATGAATCGTAGTAAGAGCGATATACTAATATATAATACGACTCATATCGTTCTTGTTTAAAATAAGATGTATTCTGAATTTTCATATGGGGTTAAAAATTTAATGGATTTACAGTGTAAAGTTTTGCCCTAATTAAATTGCTTGGACTTGACCTTTGTTACATGGCTAATCAACTGCAAACGACCATCAAGATAGACAAAATTTGTTACAGTCTTAGATTTCTTGGTCATTTTGATGAGAAGGGCAATAATCTTAATTATATGAATTATAAATGTCAAGTTTACATATTTCATTATCAGACCCTTAAACATTGTTCCTAAACTGTATAAATTGTAAACTACTATTTTACAATAATAAAATTAAATTAAAAAAGTATAAAATGAGTCTTTCTTTTGTATGATGATATGTGGTTTTCTATTTGTGACTCGGGAAAAGAAATAGATTTTCTGTAGAAACTGCCTATTGTTAAAATAGGTATAACAAAAATAAAAGTGGTCAATTTGAATCCTTACAACGCAGAAACAGTTATAGACATGGCGATTTATACAATTGACATTAAATTGACCGATTCCTCAATCAGGACCCCTCCTAATTTGCTATATTTATTTTATTAATTAGTTAAGTGTACTTTCCTAATTGAATTCTTAAAGGGTCGAACAATAACTCTAATTTTTGTACTAATCATTACGAGCATCGGTTGTATTTTGTTTTTTTTTAACTCTACCTTTACTTTATTCAATTTTGGCTTGTCCCATTACCACGGTTTAATTATTCTCCAAGGATGGCTTTTATTATTTTGAACTAAGCGCCACCTAGTGTGCTTCTATTAAGTTTATCTAGTGGTAGTTATATTTAGTATTTGCTAGTTTAATATTTTCAACATTTATTGATTGTCTGCACAATATTATTCAAATATATCACAAATACGCAGTAATTTACTGCTATTAATATAAATATATTAAACAAAGTTGACAGCAATTCTAACTGACTTTTGTCAGCTATCAGCTGTAAGTGATATTTATTTACCGACAATTGACAGTAGGCTAGTCAGTGGTCGCCATGGTCCACGAGGGTAAATAAAAATAAAAGTTGCTTTTACTTTAATTGGTTACGATCGATTCTATTAAGAACCTTAGTTACAAAAAAAGTTAAAAGTGCTTGATATTTAAGGACACTCTCACCATGAGTGATGGTCAATTTAGTGATTATGAAGAAGATTTATCTGTTAAGGTTAAATCTGTGCGGGTTAGTACTTTAAAACATATAATAAAAATTGCTAATATAATAACTAGTTAAATTTAATATTGTGATTATAGTCTATTCTTTAGTTTTCAGAGACGCTTACTTATAAAGATATAAGCACTGATGATGATGAGTATGAACTTGATTCAGATGATTATTTTTATGATTCCGATGAACCCACACAAGGGGCGAGAAAAAGAGAAAATGCTAACCCTCAAGCTCCTACAAATAAAGTAACGTCATACCAGCCCACTGAAAAACTTTTCAAAAAATATATTAACCGGATAAATGTTGACAACTATGAACCTTCAGATAAAACACAAAAATTCATAGAAATGAATGATAGGAAGTCTGATAATGAAAGAATAAGATTTAAAGATAAACATGACCGAGCTACAGCTGAACAGGTTATGGACCCAAGGACCAAAATGATCCTTTTTAAACTACTTAATAGGGGAATTATCAATGAAATCAATGGTTGTATTTCAACAGGTAAAGAAGCAAATGTTTATCATGCTACATCAAAAGATGGCAGAGATTTTGCTGTTAAAATTTTCAAAACATCAATTTTAATTTTTAAAGACAGAGATAAGTATGTATCGGGAGAATATAGGTTCAGAAATGGCTATTGTCGTTCAAATCCTAGAAAAATGGTTAAAACCTGGGCGGAAAAAGAAATGAGAAACCTTGTCAGGCTGTATAATGCCCAGTTAAATGTTCCTGAACCTATAATACTACGGAGTCATGTGTTGGTGATGACATTTATGGGTGGAAATGGCTGGCCATCACCAAAATTAAAAGATGTAGACATATCACAATCCACAGCTCGTTCTCTCTATAGGGATTGCATTTTTATGATGTGGAAAATGTTTAATATTTGCAAATTAGTCCACGCTGACTTGTCAGAATATAATTTGCTCTACCATAACGGTAATGTTGTCATGATTGATGTTTCGCAATCTGTAGAGCATGATCACCCGCATGCATTTGAGTTTTTGCGTAAGGATTGTACAAATATATCCGATTTCTTTAGGAAAAGGGGTGTGGCTACTTTGACTGTTAAAGAGTTGTTTGATTTTATAACGGACACAACAATTAATCAAACCAATTTAGAAGAATGTATGGAAAAATTGTCAGAAAAGGTGGCATCAAGGAATTTTGAGGAAATGACTGCTCAAGAGCAGATTGAGGAAGAGGCATTCAAAAATGTGTATATTCCAAAGACATTAACCGAGGTAAGTGGACATTTTAGAGTTCGAGTCCGTTCCAAAGGAAGAGTCATTTATCTCCTAGATTTATAATATGTTATTTTAATAATAATTTCCCTTTACTATGTATCTTTTATAGGAAAGTGTAAATATATGAACTATTGTATTTTAGTTTTATCATACAAAAATCTGTAAAATATTATTTTAGGTTATAAACTATGAGCGGGACATCAACAAAGCGAAGAAAGGTGATACAGGTGATCTTATTTACAAAAAAATTGCCGGTTTCAATGAAGACTTAACTACTGTAGACAAACCTGACATTTTGAAGGAGGATAACATTTCTGAAAGTGGATCAAGCGATTCTGAAAGCAATGACAACGATGGTAATTAATTGTTTTTAACATTATTCACTTTCATAATATATACAAATCATCATAGTTGTATCTAACAAATGCCATACTTTACAGGGCATTTCAAACCGTCGTTATACCAACTGATTAATTTAAAAACTAAATATGAAAATATGTTAATCCAAATATAGTAAAAAGTTAATTTCGCATTTGTTATCAAATCCGTCTTTGTTCTTCGAATGTGACAATACATTCATGGTTCATAATTTTTTTTATAATTAAAAAGCAATTTTTGATTAATGAAAATATTTTTAGTAAGTATTTCTAGAGTCTAGTCTAGGGTCTAGACCCTTACATCATTATTTTAAGTATGCATTCTGCATGATGGTTTTATGTATTTATTGAATTGCATTTTTTTGTACTTAAATTGTGTCTAGTTTGTGTCATATAAGTATATTTAATTGTATTAACATGATTTCAGATACGAAATTCAAAAATTCAGCCAGACCCAGAGATGAATCGCCAAACACTAAGAAAGCACGAAAAAAGGCAATAAAAGAAGAGAAAGCAGAAAGGAGAAAGACTAAAACAAAAAAACACATTAAGAAGAGGCGTGATAAGGGAAATAATAAAAAGTAAACTGTGTATACAAGGTTTATAACAAAAAGTACCGAATAATTTATGATTTTCCTTTATTACAAAAGTATAAAAAAAACATTTAAAAAATTTACAATTCCGCAGTATACAATAATCTGTGTAATAATATTCAAAATTCTTAATCTAATAATTAGATATTAACAAGTTAGAATCGTATATTGTAAATATAATACAATCTTCAAGTAAGATTGTATTCCAACACGTTTTCAATAGAATTTATACAAAAGAACTTAAGTTTGATATTACAATCACCATCTACCAAGTTAAGGCGACTTCATTAAAAAATTGTCATCTTTGAAAGACTTAGGAGCCGACATTAAAATCTTATGTTCGTATAGACTTTATCATACATACATGTAGAATTTGTTTGAGACAGTAAAGGAAAAAACTACAATGTAAACTCTATTTAACGACACTGAAGGGACTGCATTATATGGCGTCGAGTGGCGTTACATTGAGTTTACATTATCATATTCACAACAAGGGTTAGCTTAACGTAACTTAACTATTTACATCACTAACATGAACTAACACTGGGCAAGAAAGTTAAATGTTGCGGTAATAATATTTTAATTATAGAATAGATTTAGAGAGATATATATATATATAGGACAAATAGCTAAACAGTGGCGTACATATAGTCAAAAAATGCAATGCCCTTTGCCCCACCCAAATAATAAATCTCTTTAACTGATAATCGCGCCATCTGTGAGGAACTAAATGTACTATGACTTAAATTCAATATTTCAATCACTTCTAAATAATATCAGTAGGCGCAGGCTTGAAGTCGCTGAGCACAAAATGCGAACCCTCTTAAATATGTTTAAGTGTGCGTGTCTGTAAGTACAGCACACAAACTTACAAAGCTTGATAGTTACAAATAATATCAATATTTTGTATACGGTTTCCCTATACTATAATGTATTTACGTATTTTTTTTTTATTACATTGGTATTTCTCCGCCATTTTATTAATTCTAAACCTTTGTATTACAAACTTGAACCGCCTGCACGCCACTTACAACATCTATGAAAATTGTCAACTACCTTCATTTGCAAAAAGTCCTAATAATACTAAAACATTCACAGTCAGTCACGCCCACACAGGATTCTTTGGTTCACCTGTTTGAAAAATGCATCACAAACAACATAAAATTACTTGCAATCTATCACATGTGTTTGTACTAAGTACCTGTTATAATTAAATATAACATCATGTGGCAAACCGCCACCTGAGACCCATGAAACAAAGAAACCGTACGGCGAACATTATGCTCACCATTATAAATATTTCGAACCAGACTGAACTTTTGTCTATGTCCAAGTACTGTAGGAGTACGTCTGGTTTTGCAAAGTGGCAATAGACATCGTTGCATTCCAGGGGTTGACGTCCAAAGCCGAAAATTGTAAGCACCATAGCAACTACACCGCATCGGATGAATGATGTCTTCATGATTATGTTCATAATTAAGGGGATTTTGTGAGCGAAGTCGAAGCCGTAGATAGCCAAGCCTAGGAAGGGAGCAATGGCCGCGGGGCCAATTGCGCAACCGTTCTGCAATTTGAAAATAAATGCATTAAATTTAAAGCACCTGTAAAAATGAGGGGAGGGTAAACAAAAAATGGGTGGTAAATTTAAAAAAGCAGGTTTAATTTTAATAATACTTATAACGAGAAAACAGCGTCAGGCAATCTTTTTTTTTTTGATATAAAATCTACTTACCCTTATGCTGAATACCGATCCAATAGCCATCCCGACACCCTCGGCGACAAGAGAAACAATATTTCCTATGAGACAGAACGCCAGGAACCTATCATTGGCATATGGAACTCCCACCATGAAGAAGACAATCATTGAAAAGATCACATTCAAGGAAACTTGTACGGGTAGTTTTGATACTGTTAACGCTGCGTAGTATGGCACTAGGTTGTACCAGCCATTAAAATGTTCCTTTTTCACTAATTTCACTTCTTGTGGATCTGAAAATCGTATTATCAATTAGACCATATTATCAAAGTGACTAGTGGTGCCCCCTAGTTTAAGAATGCTTAACTATCTTGTGACATGACGAACAGATTACGTCCGTTGATATAATACTCTATTTAAATATATTTGCTTATCATTTCTTAGAGGACGTAATTTTATTTATGGGACATGTGTGTCTTTGATTTGACATTTGTGAGGTCGGCAGCCTTGTACCCCCGCCACCTTGAAAAAAGCGGTGAAAACACTTTTTTCGTAATATCTCAGAGGTTTGCGTCTTTCAAAATTTTGTTAAGTCATCATTTGTAGCAAATCGTTTTGACAACAAATATGTTTTCATAAATTTATGCCCTAAATTAAAGAAGTTGCAAAAAATTGAGAATTTTTAAAAAAAATTTGAAATTGTATTTTAGATTATTATGCATGTATATTACCCGTATTTTATATATATGCTAATA
Source organism: Leptophobia aripa (assembly GCA_951799465.1). Classification (NCBI taxonomy): domain Eukaryota; kingdom Metazoa; phylum Arthropoda; class Insecta; order Lepidoptera; family Pieridae; genus Leptophobia; species Leptophobia aripa. The sequence continues at coordinate 5,787,270 of OX637268.1, read as the reverse complement.
TACGCATTGTAATTAATCAAACAATAATATTTTGACGTCGCAGGGATAAGTGTTTATGCACTACAGGAACTTCAAATTAATCTAATGAGTATAAAATGCTAAAATGACAATAATTATAATATCCAGTTTGTGTTATTGTAATTTAATGAAGCACGATTTGAATTAATTTATTATGTGAGACTAACATATTTTATATTTGATTAATTAAGAAGATTATTTTGCGAATAGCGGTAAACCGCTTGTAAACAAGGCTTCACAATCTCAGGTGACAATTGTCATTTGACAGCTGTCACAATTCATAGATTATATTGTAGTATAGTGTTAATACAACTCATAAACTACAAATACTTATATAGTATATACTCTAAATAAATATGATAACACCCAGATATCAAACATGTTATAATGTTCCCACATTATTCTTGAACGTACCGGGATCGAATCCTGGACTCTCAGTTCGGCAGGCCGGTATGGTAACCATTGGGCCAACCGAGTCGTCGTGTGAAAATTCAAACACAAAGAAAAATGGACTATTTATAATAGATATAAGATTGCGGTCATCAGAGCCTTAGGTATTAAATAGATTGTCGTATAGGCGTAAACAAACAGTCAAAAGTCGAGGATGTAACAATATATTAAATGCAATCTGTGACCAAGACCCATAGGTTAACACTTAAATTAGTATGTAACTTATCTGTTATTTACCTATCAATCGCATACTTACATACTAACACCGGGACCATGATTTGCGTGTAAACGAAGAATATAACGAGGCCCACGCACATCTTCAAATGATTGAACATCTGTGTACCATCATTCGCCATGTTGAAGAAACATACTCCAATCAAAAGCGCACAACCTATGTGGTGTATAGATTGAATCCACAGTGCTGTAAATTTGGAAAGATTTTTTTATTTACGGCCAAATAACACAATTAAAACTTAAATTATACTTAAATCTAACAGCCTCATATTCCTCCACTATCATTCCTAACACTGTCATAATAATGTCACATTCTGGTGCAGAGTTAAGAAAACGATTTTAATAAGTCTGTATTGACAAAGGTGATGATTTTCTTGTATTTACTGTACCTGGTCATGTCTACAAGAACTTGAAGTAAGAAGTCACCAGATCGACGACTTATTTATGGTGCCTATACAATCTTACAAATGAAAATATTTTATCGTCTCACCTTGTCGGTTTCTTGATATTTGCAACAGCATCCTTGTTAGAAGTATAGTAAACTGCTGAAAGAAGGTACTGGGGTATCCCTTGGTTTCGACTTTCTGCATTTTCATCCAGGCAACCGAGGAGTCCTTGGATATTTTACTCGCTAACGTAGTTGATGACGCCGCTGAATACTCTTTCATTTTATACGTGCACTTGTCTGTCGATAATACTATTTCCGTTTCGCCAATATTGTCATCTGTTTGATAGCAAATCTTTAGCTCCATTGTATTAACTGGCTCTTGATTTGTACTGTCGGTTTTAGTTGACTTATACAGACTACCGTTAAGTATCTCATCGGATAATAATTGTATGTACTCTTGACTTTCTGTTAGCTCGATTACTGAAATTATTTATAAAATAAATCAATACAAGAAAGCTAAGCTAAAGAATCATCGGATATGGGTTGGTTAAAGCACCAATTGATTGCTCAGAAGCTTGTGTCATTTTCCAACCTTCAAAAGAGGATTTTTTTGCATGTATTTGGAATAACAAAGGATAAAATTGTTATCTGTTTCTAATGTATGACACCTTCGCCGTATGTACTCTATATAGGTAAACTAATATATAAAATTCTCGTGTCACAGTTTTCGTTCCCTTACTCCTCCGGAACGGGTTGACCGATTCTCCTGAAATTTTCTGAGCATATTGAGTAGGTCTGAGAATCGGCCAACATCTATTTTTAGGGACTTTTTTTTTTGGCAAAACGACGTTTGTCGGGATCAGCTAGTATTTTATAGAATATTAGCACTATAGGCATAAATGCTGACCATCAAATCAATTCAAATGTTAAATATTTCGTTGGCGTTTTAATAATAAACATATTCGAGTTACATATTTACTTACCACTTAACCTTACTAACTTTGAATAAGTGGATGATGTAACCAAAATTTATACAAATAATGAATAGGTATAAAAAATATTATTATTCACTTGAGTGGATGACATTTCTAAATTTATTAAACCTTGTATGAACATTGTATTATTGTATTTTCGGTTATTCGAACTAATTATTTTTCAGTACACACCTAGCGCTGAATGGCATAATATTTGGTCTTCCCAGAACATTGGCGATCCTCCGCGTGTTCTGATGCCTTCATATACCACTTCCATATTATTAGTCTAATTATTATGTAAGTGCTACCCAAAGGCCAAATGTCTAAGATTTATTTAGACAGAACTTACTGTAATCAGCTGGATTGTGATGCCGAGGACAAACAAGACCCAGACTGGATAAATGTGGTACCATGGCCTCAGTGTCTCCTTGATAGATGCATAGTCCATCAGCGATTATGTATGCCTGCAAAGTAGATGATCAATAGAGTGCTTATAAATCATGAATCTGATACTTTAAGAACTAAGACACGATTTCTTAAGTCAGGTTTGACTTTTATTATACTGGATTTAACACTACGCTCAGCTTTTTTGCATCGCAATTTGGTGGCATAATTTAATTTATCTTTAGTCTTATCGTAAAAAAATATTTACTACAAGTCGAAACCGCAGTTTTATTTTTATTCAGAATTTATTTAAAGGAAAATTTAAAAAAAAAATGAAATATTTTAAAATAAAAAGAAAAATCATCGTTACAGATATTTTGTAGAAGATAAGTGACATTCAGGATAAACTTGTTTTACCATAAAATCAAGTATAGTAAAATCAATTATCGGTTCAGTAAATTTAATGCAATTAATAAATCGTGTGTGGTATTTTTGTATAGTTAAATGGATAGAGGTGCCTTAACGGGTTTGGTTTTTATACATCCAAATAAGAACGGCTAGACCTAATCTACACAGATTTGTGAATCGTGTTATAAGTAAATGGTAAGTTATCCTTATAAGTTTTCAAGGTTCACACCTCTTTAATATCAATATCAAAATAGATACGTCTTTTTTAGATATTCATAAAAAATTCTGAGTTATGTACGTTTGTATTCCTTAGCGAATTTAAATGTATTTTATTTGTATAGTAATAATAAAAAAGTCATAAGGCAAGAAAGGCCATTTTTTGACATGGATGTAGCACTTGATTACTCGGCGGTATTTGGAACTAATTGTAGGAATAAGTGCACAGGTGATTGTTAAGAAATTAAGTAGGCGCCTGGTAGTCAGTACCGGTGAGCCAAGAGTTGGTGCTTTTCCCGCTCATATAAGCAACGCGATTCAGCCAGGAAATGCTGCCAGCATTACAGGTATTCAGCGACAAGGACCAAACTTTTTGAATTTGTGGTTTGTTTTGTTTATTACAATAGTACATTACATAATTTGATAAAATAAATATTATAGGTATATATTCATACCTAACACTCTACACTTGGCTAAAAGTCATTTCGGATAGATAGATGAGATGCCGAATTGAAAAAGAATGCACTATTTAGCAAGTAACCAACGCAAAAAAACAACACCATTGGAAAATATCCATTGAGATAAGAAAATTGAAAAACAATACTGGAAATATTGCGTTGAATACACATGTGATTTTGTAATTAATGTTACGTAAATCGTTGCACGTGCTATATCGAAGCATGAATTCATTGAATCTATATTTCAATAGACAAATGAGTACAAACACATTATATAAAATACATTTGAAATTAAAAAAATATTTATCACTTTAGTTCGCTTTGACAATATCAGAATAGTGCCTTCATTTAAGTTATAATCTACTTGTTTTTAAGAACACTCTAAGATGTAGAGAATAAGTGATTAAATTTAATAAATACACAATTATACAAAGAAAAAAAAATACATTTCGACTATGAATAGTTAACAATTGATAACATGACGTTATTTCTTTAAATTTCTGTGAATTGAATCAATTATATGGCACACAAAATAGAGAATACCCGCAAGTCATTTTGTTTAACGAAGTATTCAATTTAAGTCAGCAAATCTCTTGGTTTGCTTGATGAAGAAAAAAAACATATTTGTTATAATCCCTATAGATATACTGTATGGCATAGACTGTAAACAACGCAGCGATACGAAGGTATAGAAGCGAAAAAAGTCCTTATACGTATCACAATGTCTGTGTTCATTATAGAAATAATTACATTATTACTTTTAATAATTGTATTGTTTTTGCATGTATTATGAAATAATAATATGCATAATAAGACAAGGAGTAAATTAATATAATGACTCACACCTGCGCATTAGTCCGGTTTCTAAACCCAGTCTTATTTGATAATGTGAGACTTAGTGTGGCCCTAGCACATTAAAGAAACATAAATATCAATTTCTTAGCTGTCAAAATAAAATCGAACATGTCTTTATTCATATAAGCAACTATGGCACACTTATGAATCGTTAACAAAAAATAATTAATAAAAAGCTTTAAAAAATTTCGACTCTACATTTACTGCCCGTTCCCAAGTCAAGGGCGTAGAGCGGACGAGAAGAACTGGCAAGAAACTCTCCGCCGCTCCTTTGTTCATCCATTTGTAAGACTTTTTTGACATTTGCCAGTTGCAACACTCACACGTACATTAGTACGTTGTATAGAATATCAAGGTATGAAGTTATTGTGCAGTGTAGGTTATGAGGCTTTATAGGATCATTAAAACCTCATTAATACTATGAAAGTAAGTAATTTTCTCAGGATTTGTAACTTTTAACCGGGTCACAGATTAATGAAAGACTCAATAAAAACGGTAATGTTATATTATAGCAGTACAACATATAAGTATGTTATTTTCATACGAAATATTTGAACGAAAAATTGTATAGAAAACTGCGCGTTTATAAGTAATCGGAATCAAAAGTAATAATCATTTAGATAATAAATACAATAAACTGAACTAAACGAATAACTATAAAATAGGTTTTGTTATATTGAACTAATATCAAAAATACATATCAGAACAATATCCAAAATAGCTTGACACAAATAATTAAGATTTATCATGCCAAGAGAGACATCAATTTGCATTGATTAAATTTTTAAACTATATTAAATATTTAAACTATTTTTTTATTGGATGCATCAAAATAAACAGTTGCACTACTGTACGCAGTTTTAATTATTTATAAATGTTAAACATCTTTGTCTAATCAATTATTCCGCTAACTTTTCGCAATTTTATCAAAGTGTTATTATTTCGGCGTCTCGGCAAAATAAAAAAAAATGCCGAATCTAATCAAAGCGAAAGGTCAATATCGTTCTCCTCAAATAGGGTTATCAACCAAAATATCCTAGAATTAAACCTAACTATAAAATACAGCGATCCAAAACCAGATAAACTGATGTTAAACGTCAGTAAGCTAAGTGGGATCGCGGCCTCTTATGCGTATGCAATTCGTCCGATGTGTTTTTTTTATAAATAAATGATTTGAAAGTTGTTGATTTTTTGATTCTAAGACTTGTTGGTTATCAAGCAAACTTGTTGGTAGCAAATTTTTTTATGGCGTTTATAGAGAAAAATCCGATCGCATAACGCGCATACTACTTGGCTGAACGAATTTTGTATTATTAACTAATATATTTTTACGGGTCAAAAATGTACATAAAACCATTTTACATATACATCAATATATGCATCAATAAATTACTGATATAATTCATTTAGTATTATTACAGTTACGAACATACAGCCGTCATGGGCTGCTGACTTATTACGACAACCTGTTGTCAAAAATGTATGCACAAAACGCGCTTTAGAAAGTTTTCGAAAATATGTAATTTTCAAATATGACCTACTCTTGTTTGGTCGAGCCAAACCTTTATTTTATTTGTTTAACTTATAATGCATCCACATAAGTTAAATTTTCGAATATCGACAGCCCTACTGCATCTTAGGACTCTTAATTTATTGCGTGTCGTTTTACTGCAATCAGTTAGCATTAATGCTGATACCAAATATTCATAAAACATAAATTATTATGGCCCATTATTATTGATGAATACTTATTATTAGATTTTATTAATAACTTATATGATCCGGTCTTTAACTCAAACTTAAATTTAAAACTACAGGTGCCAAATGACTGAATGTTAGGACAAACATTTATACATATCTCGCTGACCCAATTTTATAAACATTTGGTTTTGATATTCGACTAATCGACGGAAAATACCTGGTCAAACAGCTCGAAGAGGGACGCAGCAGGTTGGTGGATGGTGCAGACCACAGTCCTCCCCTGCCTCGCCAACTGTTTCAGTAGCTTCACACACTGCACAGTCGTGACATTGTCCAGACCACTAGTTGGCTCGTCAAGGAAGAAAACAGGAGGATTGTTCACCAATTCCAGAGCAATTGATAACCTGATAGCCAAAACTCAATTAGCCAGGAGGTGAGGCTTATTTATTATTTTTCGACAACATATTGGTAGTCGAAAAATAATATTTATCATTATCAAATATTATATGAAGTCAAAGTCTACCGAACCTAAGGTACATAGGACCATTTTGGCTTGGTTGTTTTTTTTTTGCTTATGATCCCACAAATCCTATATCGAATGACGTCTAACCACTAGGCCAACATTTTGGATAAGGTAGGATCGTGATATAAGGTATATTATTTTTGAGACGTTTGTGTTATTAATGCTTAGCTGCTTACACAGTACAATACTATCGTATTTCGAGTGTTACTTTTAATTTTAAACATCAATAAAAAAACTAGTATAACATACAAGTATAAACAATACCTTTTCTTTTGCCCGCCTGATAACAGATCTGTCGTTGTGTGCTGGTGTTCTAAAAGGCCTAACTCGTGTAATATCTCTTCAGATGGTGCTTTGGTCCCTTTTGGCAATTTCAAGCTGGCCGCGACGTCCATCGCCTCACGCACAGTTAACAACGGCTGTAGTAAGTCTTCTTGTGTGATATAACATGAGGACTTCTGAAACGCCTGCTCGTCGCGTATATCACCGTTGACCAAAAGCTCGCCTGTCACACCATTTGACCTAGTAACATATCGTTATTTAAAATATTTATGAGCTTTTATAGTACACAATTTTAACTAACATTTCGAATGTCCAACCAGATATTACATTTCTATAATACTTCATTCTGAAATGAAACTTGTCTGAGTATTTTTTAACTTAACATTGCTGCCTTTTGCAACGAGTTTGAGAAGTTTTTTTTTAATGCGTACAACTTGCGTATACAAAAGAAAGTATTTATTATAAAACTTCATTAGTTTGTGTGGTGAAAAGAGACAGAAGGGGGTTAATAATTCTGTCTCTAGAAGGGATAATAAGTATAATACTGGTGTGACTTTACTTAGTACATACCTGTAACCCGATATAGCGTTCAAGAGTGAACTTTTGCCAGCACCAGATGGGCCCATGATCGCAACCAGTTGTCCGGACATAAACCTTCCATTTACTCCCTTTACAACTCGCCGTGTCGAGCCTGAAAATAAACTTTCATTTTATGTCTGAAATTTTCAAATAAAAATATATAATAGCTGAACCGGCAAACGTTGTTTTGCCATAGAAATTATTAAAATGTAGAAATAATTGAATTTCACGGTATTTCGTTTACTACAAAATAAATTTAATTTATATTTTAGCCTCGATAACACGTGGTAGTCATGCTATTAAATTGTAGCTTATATGACACGTTGGTCGGTTTACTATAGCAGTGCCATCTATTGATTACTTACTCAATCCAGTCGAAAAGTATCGACATCTGTAAGAATCTTTTATAAAATTGCGACTATAATTAAAGATCTAAGCTATCCTATATATCAAGTTGAACCAGACAGCTCACGGTGTGCCAATTTAATTTAAAATCGGTTATGTAATTTAGGAATCCATCGGGGACAAACATCGTGACAGGGGGTTTATATATATATATATATAAGATTTGTGTATATTTGTATGTATAGGTATTATATATATAAATTTTTAATTATTAGTACTGGAATTTAGAACGCTGTCAGGTGGATTTCAAACAATATACAATGAACTTAACGGTCGGATGAGTAGCATGATTTGTTAACTGTATAATTTGTATAATACATAACTAACATCCCTATACTGGTTTACCTTGATCGGAGAACTACTTTCAAATACTTCCGGATCCTTATTACACATTCGTATTAACATTACGATATTTCACACATTTAAATGTTTCAACCTGTATAAAGTACTACGTAAACACGTATTGTTTACTGTAAATTATACGAATTTAAATCTAATAAAACTACATATTTCGCCATTGTCCAAATGCTAGAGCTATATGATATATAACTGACTAATTATAATTGGAAAAAAATTTAAAAACTTGGTGTCAGTATTTCCTCGATGTATCGCGATAATTAAACGCTGAGCAAGGAAAATTATTTCAATATACAAGTTTCATATTTATATTTATCGGTTTGTTACTAAGAGCAAAGCCTCAAGGCCACAATAACCAATTCTCCAAAACACTCTTGAATCCGTGTTCAAACTGAGGAGCACTTTTGCATAAGTCATCTCTTACGGTGCTACTAATAAACAAAGTATAAAAGTTATACCAAGTATAGATTCGATATAAGCAAAATTTCTACTAATAAACTCGGTTTAACTTATACTCAGTACATTATACAGAGTTTATAGTGAAGATACGTGGCCATTATAAACTATTAAGTCAAGTTTGTATCATAGTCTTCTGGATTATTTAATAATGTATGCGGTTAAGGCTCGTGAACAAAATTGAACCTTCAAAGGATTACACACAAACCACTGTAAACAAACATTGTTTTACAGTCGCGTAAGGCAAAAAAACAAAAGAGGCTTACTGTCTTAACAAAAACTTATATCATTCAATTACTTAATATTTATTGTTTTTTTTTTCAGAACCCTATGACATTTAGATTTCAGTTCTACGCGTTAAAACTTCCTTAAACCTTCGCGGTTACTTTAATTGACAGCTAAACAGTAATAAAATAGGAAAAATATCATACTTCGATTATACGCAGCATGTTTAACATTTATATTACATAAAACGAATAAATTCTACCTAGCATGAATTCTCCATTTAAGAAACCTATTTGATCGTACTGAAACACCTTTGTCTCAAAATTTCGCTCCCTAAGGCCTTAAGTTCCTGTCGCCTATCCTCAATCCACGGACCTATGATATTTTTATCACGATGTTTGGATAAATTGGGGTTCAAAGGAATGAGTCACGGTTAAGAATGCACAATTTAGTACTAAATAAATGTGGGTTATCTGGAAGAGATCGCTTATTAGTGATAAGGCCACCCGTTGCTTCTACTGTTTAAGTGCAACAAAGTGTAAATAAATAAACGCTATCTCTAATAATATCCCTTTTTAGAATATTTTTTTTAAATACGGATGTGAATGCATGTTTAAATATGTGTATAGAACAATAATAAAGAGACGCAATTACAATGATAAGTTATTGAAGGTAAAGTGTATGGTAAATTAAGTAATTTTATTTGTAAAGAGAATGTTGTAAAAAATTAAATTGTCTACAATTAATGTAAAACATATATTTCGCCTCTTGTTGAGGAAATGAAACTTTATATTGTATTATTTTTACGAGTGTCACTTATAGTAGAAACTTGTAAATTGATATTTAATTGAAGCCTTTTTTCAAGTGTTATTTTACAATGAAATCTCGTGTTCTTCTATTTGCTTTAGTATTAAAGGTCACGAGATTCTTTGAACGTGCATAAGTGTTGTTAGAGCGTTTGAATTAATTAAGAATACCTTCACGACTAAGGTTTACAATTAAGAGGAATGATTATGTGGATGAGAGCAATTGTCTCTAAAAAAAGTGGGGACGATTTTCGGCCAGAAATAACTGAGGACATGATCTGAAGGCCCCAAGGCCACAGTTGCTTAGGGCAAGATATATGTATAGCCATCGAGAGAAGAACGTTAGCGCGATTCAGGATTTATGATGTCACCATATTGGCTGCTGATCATGTCGATACAATTAATTATTTTTAAACTTTTTGAATCGTATACGAAAAGTTGTTTTTGAGTACAATTCAAATTATAAATATTTTTTTTAATGCAATTAAAAATTAAAGTTGAAGTAAATACTTATTAAAATTAAAATAATGTTTTTAATTTAAATTAAAATACTACGCTACTTAAATTAATTACTGTACATCAATTTTATATACTTGCATTGATTTATATCAGAAACATAAATTTGATATATAATTGACGTTTTTCCAGCACAAAAACAACGTCAATTACATACTAATTTCAATCAAATTAAAATAGCACTTTTTGCACTTCGCTTGTTTTTCAGTTATACAAGTAATTGTGTGATTAAATCTCCTACTTACGTTTCCAGAACAGAGTAGATGAGTGTTAACGATGAATCATACTGAGTATTTGTACATATTAATCTAAATATATAAACATATAATACATCCGGTCATACATGCAACAATAGATTTGATTCACACAGATTATAACAGCTTATAATCCATATAGTTATCCAAACATTATAACAGATGGCAAATACGAAGGCCATTAACATGTGAGGGGTGTCCTAAATTATAGAAGAGTTTTAACGAGCTCTTTTCTTTTATTTTAAAAACTACCTTTGGATTCCTGTATTCATTTATAGTGAATATATGATTACAAGCCTTACGCGGATTGCCGTATGGGCGCGTTTAAATCTCGTACGTATATGGAGCCAGCCTAGGTACCTTTTACTATGTAATATATACATGGCAAACATTTAACAATTTTCTACTTAAAACCTCATATGGGCGTACTAAACTATTGTTTGAGTTACTGTATAACTTTTGTTAAACTGTGGTAGAATTTTGTAACAGCAATGCTATGTACATTGTTCCTATTTAGTATTTGCAATTATTGCATTGCAATGAATATTATTATCATTGTTTTCAATCTTTAATTGTATTGATTATTTGTTCAACAATTGTTCTTATACAGGGTTAATAAATATTTAGAAGATTTTTTTTAATTGAATAGAACAAGTTATCCGATAGCGCACATATTTTTGTGTACACGCGAGAATTCTTATTTCGTCAGAATCAAACTCGTTTATTTGTGCCTAGCCACATAGTTTCATGATATTTTTTTCTTAATATGCAAGTAGGCTACACAATCTATCAATAGTTGATCAATGATAAACACGCACATAATAAAGCCACACCGAATCAACAATCACCGAATGGAGTCGCGAGCCTAATTAAATATCCATATAGACAATTTCTAAGAAAATTATATATTAAATCATACTTATCACATCTCTGTATAGTATATGCGCTACAATTAAATTCTATTATTATAAGCAATCAACAATTGAAATAATATCAACTAAAACGAGACATTACAAATGCGGGTCATATTTGACCTATGATAAACTACAGAAATTGTGCCAAAAGCAAACACATTGACAAGTTCAATGGTTCGATAATATCTGTGCTTGTTAAATATTTAGGTCACTGCCAGTCTAGATTATTTTATAAAAGGATGCAAAATAGATTTTTAAATAAATTATCGAGATGGTAATTTAAATAGTACACTTTACAATTTCCATCACAATATTTAAGTACAATTGGGCCAAAATATTGCCTTTGAATTGGATTTCACCAATCTGTATTTAATCAAATAATATGATTTTGATCCCTTAGATAGATAAAATATAAAATGTATTTATTCTAGAATATATTTCACAATAATAGCGAAATGATATAACACCAAGGTGATGATAAAAATATATTATCTTATAATTCAGGGATTATATATTTTATGTATCGGATAAAATTGGCCATGAATCAGACAGAATTTGTATTGTTAGAAGATATTTGCAATATATTATATACACTTGGCAAAACATCATCAGAACGACGCGTAGTGCAAATCAACAAATAGCTTTTGCTTTATCTGTTATGCCAAATGGACGCATAGTCTATGCGTCGTTTTGTGATAATTTTTAGTCTGTGGTCCGTATTGGAACTCTATTGACATGTTGTCTTGCGAAATACAATCTTGAAATTGTTATTTTAAAAAGCATTACCATTTTGTGGTATAGTTATAACACTTTTAGACTTAGATTTATCTTATGTTAAGTACAAAATACAAAATATTTTATCGCCATTAGAACAGAATGTTCTAGCATGGATAATATATGAGTTTCGCATTTATAATGATGCCGTATTCAATGTATGGTTTATTAATGATATATCAGTATTTCTAAATACTGTACGAACGACATTGATAAATGTATCAACATTGTATGAATCGGAAAGTTTTAAGGACAAATTAAACAAATTTATAAGTGTCCTTATCAAATCGTTTACAGTAAAATAGTTGTGATATCACATATATTCAGCAATTATGGGTACCTTACAGAATACCACGCCTCCTGTTTTATACAAAAATAAATAAAACATAAAGAATTCTTATTCAACAAAAACACCTAAAATCATAATTATGCATGTATTTGAATTAATAATTCTGATTTTTTAAGACTTCACATTGCATTTAAGTACTTTTTACAATACAAATACAAAATGTTCAAATGGAATCGTAACTAGTTCTCTGAGTCTTGTTTCCTTGTTCATCAAGTATTTTTGCATACAAGTTAATATTTCCTAGATTAATATTAATAATAAATTAATAGCTTTTATCTTTTATCCATAAAATATTATACGTTGATATTATTTTAAAAAAATGACAGTTTATTTTACATGTCTGCATACGTTTGATTTTGCATTTAGTATTGTCTGTATCTAAATGTATATTCTCTACTTTAAATCGAATCTATGGACTCCGGAAAAATCTATACAACAAAACAAATACATATTTTATCACTTGTCGTTCGAAAAATATACAATTAAATTATTTTTTAATTCGCCGACTTCCGCATATCATACGAGTTATCACAATGGCGTAACTGGTGAGAATCGATAATAATACATAATAAAATTAATAATAAATTCACACAATAATATCATGGTAGACAATCGGTGACGTGATCATGGTGCTCATAATTATTAGCTTCAGCTAAGATTTCTTAAAGATTTACACTTGATTTTTTATTGTTATATACACGATATATGAACAAAGGCCCTTCCTTTGTTTGAGTTCTTTTTTTACAACATGATAAATCGAGGTGCGAAAGTGCGTATATTAAGGAAACTTGTTTTTAAAAGTTTTTAAAATTCATAATGAAATATGTCAGATTTTCCTTTGGTAGTTAAGGTCCACAGGTGACGTTGCTTCTAGTAAAACTAAAATATGGTTTGAAATTTTAGTTTTACTAGTTTTTTTTATACAAAGAGGATGGACAAGAAGAGGTTTAATATAGCGTCAATCGTCATGTGTCTGTCAGATTGCCTATTGTCAACCCCATCACACGCAACATTGACAGTATGTAGGTCATAAGAATCCAAGTAATCTGATGCCGTATTTTCCGCAGTACAACGCGGTTTTAGATTTATGAAAGTATTATATTGTGTACGGTATTTTATGCCAGACTTGATAGCATTGATGTTAAACAAAGTTTTGCTATTTTACTTTCGTTTTAAAAATAACAATTGCAGACATCAATACGAAGGTCACTAATTGATGATTGAATTAAATGCGTAATATTACCCTGTTAAATAGTATGCTATTTTAGTAAATATATTTTATAGCGACTCCATCTTTCGGCGAGAGTGCAAATATGGTATGGTATACGCAATAATAATTTATATTATATTGTTAATTAAACAAAAACGGATAATGCATTAACAACAGGAGAAATTAACGGGTAAAAGTCTTGTGCGAGTCCAGTTAAATTTATAAGATGATCTTTGAAAATCATTAAGTTTTGCATGTATTTTTTAGCAATGTTATCATACGTATAATTTTGTTTGTTTCAGTGTTCGTTATGAGGAAAACTGTATACACGAGTTGCATTTTGTTTACGAGCCAAGATCCGTGACCGTCCCAAATATAGCATTTTGTTGTATTAATAACACGAGTACTTGTATATAACATTAGAATATACGATTTTAATTTTTTTTTAAAAGGCCATGATCCGATACTGAAATTGGGATGATGGGAGTTCAATTGTTTTATATTACCTTAAGTATAGATCCATATTACCCTTGCATATACTATATCGGGAACGAATATTTATTGCTATATTAATTGTATTTCAATATTTACATTTAACGAATTTAATTACAAATATACAGTTGCTTTTGCTGCGCCATCTTGAATGTAACAGTATTTTTCCCGCCTAAAAATCTGCTGTCTATTTGAGTGGTGCAACGTTCTGTGTCGGACAATATCACTATAGTTTATACTGACTTCATTTAGATCGTTATATTTTTATAAAATGATAGAAAAGTTGAGAGATTTTTGAATTTATGTGATGGAGCGATATAGGTTAATTAAAAGGATTTATAATGTCACGCAAATTGATGGCAAGTTTGTAATCAAATAAAGTACACGGTTGATGTCAAAATTTGAATTTAACACACCGTTAAATTATGACTTATATGTAAATAGTCAATTTTTAAATGTATTTTAAAACAGTGCCGCGCTCTAGTCACAGGCGAAAGTGGGTCGTAATAATGAGTTGCAGCGGTTTACAATCTTTTTCTTTCATTTTTTCGTACATTTTTGGTATGTGCCATTGACCGCGATCGACAAAAAACGGGGTAACTGTATTTTAAACTTAATAAGACATTTATAAAAATAAAGTACATTTTTTTATCAAAAGGAAACTTTGTATATTCATAACCTTAAAAAATTATGAACTTAATACCATAACTCAAAAGCTAAAATAATTTATTAATTGAATTACTTTATTAAGTAAGAGAAAATACATAATAAAAAAACCGTTTAAGCAAAAATATTATTAACACAGGTTATAAATTTAGAAATTATTGTCAATGTCACACAAAGCGGATGCGGTTCTTGCACTTATTCATAATTTAAATACAAATATTATTTATCATATTATCTTGTGTAAACCGATCGAACAAATGCATGACTTTTTACAATTTGCAAATAGGGAAAACTAATTGACATATTTAATTCGGGTATTTTTTTGTTTTGACAGTTGTGTCAAATTTTAAAAAAATTCCCGCGAAAATACACATCATCAGTGAAATAAGGTATTTGTTAATCACACGTAGGAAAGTAAGTTAACAAAATAATTATTTTAATAATTATAATTTTAATTTTAATTAATTATAATAATTTTATAATTTTAAATCGTTATTTTTTTCACAATAATCCAATATTATTAAAACATTTTGTCCTAAGCGTAGAGTCGAGAATAACCGCAGCGTGCTCGAGTTAGTACCCATTAAGTAGGCTTATTCCGCCATAGACAATCAAAAATATTGCGCATAAACATTCTGAACGCATGTCTTAACTGCGAGTTGTATTTTCGTGTGGATAATCCTGTCCATTACAGTATGTCAACCTCAATAAAGCAAAGTGGCAATACCACTTACCTCAGTGAAAGTTGTAGATTATAATATTAAAAAACTTACCTCTTATAATGCGACTTTGCACAGCGTATGTCAGATTACGAAACTCCAGATCCATGTTTATCCGGCTGCAAAAAACAAAAACAAATTACAACTTCTAAATGGTGGTATCAACAAAAAAGTGGATATCTTAAATTAATTTTATTGCAAATTTTAAGTTTAATAAAGTGCAGTTTCGAACGAAATCTGGCTAATTCTTTAGGTATTTTTTTTTATTTGTGCTAATATAAAAGTACATGTAAATTAATCTTCGTTTTTGATCAGACAAAAAGACAAGACCGAAACAAAAACGCATATATTATTATAATTAATATATTATATTATTATAATATATATATATATATATAATTATAATAATATATGCGTTTTTGTTTCGGTCTTGTCTTTTTGTCTGATATATATATATATATATATATATATATATATATATATATATCTTTATGTAAATAAAATATGTTTAGAATAAAATTAGCGGCTTTTTTATGTATTGCTAAAATTTATTTAGCAGTAGAACAAAGTATTATTTGTCAAACATGTTTTAGGATGCTTCTGTACATTTGTCAAATATCTTTTTCTTTTACTTTTAAAAATAACAATAATTTAAAAAGGAGTTATGACAACACTTGTTTAGTTTTCACTTCGCGGGAAAAACACCATGAAACGAAGCAATTTAATTATTTTTGCCTGTATTCGGTTTTCTAAATAGTTTGAAAGAGCTACCTAATATAATTCTCAACCATACAAACATATATACTGTATATACTATATATATACAGCCAATTTTATATCACAGCATTTCTTGCACTAGTTAATATTTATTAATAAGAATTTTAGGGCTATTGGATATTTAATAGGTTATTTATCAATCAATGCTTTTTGCCACTAAAAAAGGTTATCTTTAATTCATATGTTCTTATATTTAGGTAATGTGTTGTTCAAATGAGTTTAATGCACGGACAGGTTTTAATAATGGTCAACTTAAACATTTTTGTGATGTATTTTTCTGCATGACGATCAATGTCCGATTGAAAATATGTTTATTAATAAAAACATAGCTTAAATATAGTCTCGCTGACCACAATTTCTAGACAATAAGTTCTTTGTATTAAAAAAAAGCTTTCTAAACTCACGACGACGCGTGGACGTCAGAAATCTCAATTAATGCGCGAACAAACATACAAACATAGACAAGAAAAATGTATTAATTTAGACTTAGTATCAAGCATAACCCTTTTTTATTTTTAATTAATGTTCGGATTCGTCCGCCTTATAATTTTAAACTATATATATCAAGCAGAACCCCGTAAAATAACTTCATTTATTTTGTAATATAATCTATAAATACTATAAATTCTTTATTCTTCCTATATAATAATTGAAGGTTGATTTTAAATTATAACAATTATTATCAATAAATCAATTAACTATTTCTTTTGTTACTATGATTCTTGTTCAGTTTAATTTTATTCAAGATATCTAGAGAAACGCAAATCTTATTTCCTTTATTAAGCAAGTATAAAAATATAAACAGATCCACAGTTTCCAAGAGAAAACTTAATATATCGAAATATTTCATAACCGATCTCATTATCTTAATGTTTATCAGATAAAATCAAGTTTCATGTGTAAAAAGTAAGTTATTTGATATTACAAAATATTTAAACAATTATTTTTCTCAAGTAAACTATTACTAATATTTTTCGACAAATTTATTAAAATTATTGGACATATTTTATTTATTAATGTGAAATTCACAGCACCGTAAAAAATATACTTGCATAGGAAATAAAGCCAATTAAAGATTTCTACTTATTTAAGTACTTGTTTAATTAAACAGGTAGCAAAAAATTAACAAGAAAAACCGGGAGGTAGAAGGGCATAGCATTGTTAATATAGACTATATATCAGCTAAGTTAATAAGCGCCTCTAGCGGTTACGCCGGCAATTTTATACAAATATAAGTTTAATTTAACATAACCGAGTGCCTGTAATAACTCACACTTAGCACAGTTGATTGTCTGAATAAATGTTAATTGTTAAATTATTCAATTCTAATGTACCTACTATGTATTCATAAGTGTATGTAACGATCTTAGGTACATACAACGGGATGCGACTGACTAAGAAATACTTTTGCAGAATTAAGCAGAACCTTGCCGTTTTGTGCAAGATTGTTGCTTGGTTAAGCCAGCACAACTTACTTCTCGAATAATAAGTACATTCTTTGATTAATATTTATATAACATATGTAGTTTATAGCATATTAAAAGTAGTGCTGGCCTAGTAGCTTCTTTAAACCACTAGATCACACCTTCCGACCCATACATTTATGCGTTTAAATCTCCGCTGTGCCAATATTAGGGAGCGGCGGATTTCTATTGGCCAATCGCTCTTAATAAGCCTTACATCGTCTTGAAATTGGCATGTCTATTCCCATAACATTAACAGAATCAAGGTTGTCATTGAATAGTCTGTCAATTATTCTAGACCACTGTAAAAATCACGATCGTCATTCATTGTTGACCTCCTTCGGTCCACTTGTACTTTCACTATTTAACAGATTCGCATCACCGTACCAGCATTTTCACACAA
Source organism: Leptophobia aripa (assembly GCA_951799465.1). Classification (NCBI taxonomy): domain Eukaryota; kingdom Metazoa; phylum Arthropoda; class Insecta; order Lepidoptera; family Pieridae; genus Leptophobia; species Leptophobia aripa. The sequence continues at coordinate 5,769,014 of OX637268.1, read as the reverse complement.
AACTGTGCCTCGTAACTTTCACTAACATAGTACTTGTTGTTACTTTAAGATAATCGCAAATAGAAAAACACGTTTTGGTACGAAATTCTAAATCGACGTCGGTGAATAATAAACATAGATAATAATCCAAATGATAGAACATGACTCGTTATGAACAGTAGTTGTATTAGATGAATTTTGTCAGAGCCTAATAACAATTTAAAAATATACATGTATAATTATCCGTATTTGCGGTTAACTAGAACCATAATGGATTTTACACGTCCATTGTTTAAAACGATTGTGTAATTCTTTTTAGACTTGGTTGAACAAGGCTGTCTATATACCTACACTTTAATATTTGTCACGGTGAATCTCACTCGTATCGCTCGTACATCTACTGTGTATTAATGCCTTTTAAACATATCGATATATGTTTAAAAGGCATTAAATGCAATAATTTATTATATAAAATATAATAAATTATTTCTAGTGTAAACAAAAAATAACTGGCTGGGATAATTAATTAAATGACGATTGATCAGTTATCGAGCGGGATGAAAAATGATTAAATTACTAAAATGACCATAAAAATAGGGGTTGGTAATAAAAAAAAAATGGATTGTATGTACTTTCTAATGCCACATTATAAAGATTTAAAAATAAAATTTTCACAGTGAACAACCCTTATCACTTAGAGGTATAGAAAATAGATTTTGGCTGAGTCTCATACCTACTGAATACACATCATAATTTGGTTAAAATAAGTCAAGCCGTTTCGGAGGTGTACGGTAACTAACACTGTGACAGGGAATTTTATATATAGAGATATCCTAATTTTATATGGAGGCCTTTGCTAAATAATTGTTTAGCGTAATGTATTGTACTCACGCGTACCGTATTGTCCTGGGTTTTTTATAATTATTGGGAATTGGGGCTAGCCAGTACCTGTTTCCTTCTTATTTGAAGCGGTAACGTTTTGATTCTCGTTCTAGCAGTCACGGTATAATGTAGTTTTTGTCTACATTTGTATTTAGTACCAGTTTTCATGGCAGCTTTCAGTTTGTCGTAGTCATAGGCTAATACTTAGTCCTTTAATTTTACGGCGTGTAGTGCCTACACTTGTTAGGCACTGTATTTTAAATATCACACACAGGTGATTTTCTATATTCGTATAGTATGTTTATATATTTAACATAATTATAATTAGTTATGTACTTATTGGTGGTATTTACGTAAAAACATGATGATTATACTGCGGCAAATTATACTGCTTGCACAAAATTCCTATATATATTATATATTGTATAACTTAGTAGCGTTTTGTTATGTTAAAACTTTAACATGACTAGGTTGAAAGCTTTGTATTAATTTCCTATGCAATTTTTCGAATATACAATTGTGTTACGGATAATGGAAATCCCGTATGCGGATAATAAAGTTTCCGGATACTTTTAATATTGAATACTTATGTGTCAGCTGCATAATTAAGGCTTTGCTACATAATTGAAGCTCATAGTTACCTCATATATTATATCATAGAAGCTTCCGGCACAAGATATCCATGGGATAATAGAAACACTTTTAAAAGAAAAAAGCAAGGTTATGGAAACCTATCATATCAATATCCAGTCATCGTTAATACGGTTATTTACATTTTTTTATTTTATTTTCGCATTCGGTGAAGCATAGTGTTATGGTAGCTCTCACTTCTTCTTTAGAACGTGCTTAGAAAGACGGAGAGTTCCTTGCCAGTTCTTCTCGTCTCTACGCCCTTGTAAATTTTATTAGAGTCATTTTTTTTAAATTACACTTGAATAAAGTTGGTAGTCATCTACAAAAATATTATTAAAAAGCCCACAAACTCCTTTATTCCGTATTATTAAAGTAAGTTCACATACGAGACGACATACAATTTTATAAAATTAGTATTAACATCGACATAAATTTACCCACGACTATAAGTAGATAATCAATATAAGTACATTGCAGTTTGCACACGCTCGGAAGCTGTGGCATTCCGCAGTTAGGTGAAACGAGTCACACCCAGTATGGATCTTTCTCGAACATTACACTTTCACAAGTACCACTAACAGGGCCAGGGGCGATGGCAAAACTTGCTTCTATATCTTGCAAAGAGCGACCTTGAATTCGCTCTCTTTTCATTAAAATGAACGGCATGCTCTGTTGTATAAATTATTTATGACGGCTTCCTCACGTGCTGGCTTTTTTTTATATTTTTTAACGTTAGTACAATTAGTATATGAATAATTAGTTTTAATTGTCTGTAATTATGTTAGAGATAATCCAATTGTGCATCTTAGATCTGTTTATAGACGCGTCGCGCTTCAGTAATATTGATTGTTATATCAAATTCATTCAAAATATAATTCGACTTTATAATAGTATTGTGAATGTGGACGAGTCGGTTGATGTTTTTGCCGACTCTCTACTTACCTTTCGTAGAGGCATTTTAAACACCATAAAAAACAAACCTTTAAATCCTGGTAGTGGTCGTATGTATATCGTATCTTGTTCGTATTATTATGTATTTTGTTAATTTATAATGTCTCAAGTTCCCATTTAATTGTTTTATGTGTCAACCTAGTTATGTTATCTCATAAGTTTAGCACATAAGATGTCTGGACAGATCTAATAAAATAAAAAATATATAACAAGATATATATGGACAGGACCCGATAAAACTACGTCAGACTATCCAGTCCTTTGACATTTTTTTGTGTCAATTTTCGTTTTCCTATCAAGAATAAGGCAACACAAAAGTCTACACTAGTCTATGTTAGTATTTTTTCCCTGAGAGAAGTTATATAAATATAACTTCTACATTCAGTGTAATGCAAAGTCGTCATCAAATGATTCTTAAGCAATGTCTTTTGGGGTCATTTAGAAATAACGTTCGTCTGATACAACACATAATTCCTAATTTAAAATGCATTCATATAAATTTTTAATGATATTTAAAATGGGAAAACCTACTGGTAATTTGAATAGATCGTATTAACAAAATTTCAAATCAAATCAAATACGCGTTAAGAATAAATATGAACTTTTGAATCTCAATGATCTATTAGAGAATATATAATATATATTTCCAATAGCTATTTGCATTACCAAATGAAGTTTAAGCAATATTATTTCGTATATAGTTTGCAAATAAGTCGGAGTGTTGATTATATTGATCTGTTTTAATATTACAATTACGTAATTTCATTCTCAAGTCGTGTCATTAGAGGTGTACTAAGAGCACGGTTGCTGGACGCATGAGTACTCTATCCAAAATTTGGTGGTAAAATAACGTACCGGAAACTAGTATTTAAAATGTTTGGTTTATGCTTTGCTTAGGTTGCGATACTTACATATAAATTATGTCGACATTATTATTATATATAAATCTTAATAGTTTTAACTTATACGATAGAAGTCTTGATACTTTTGCAGAACGAACGAACAAAATAAGTCACGTATTTTTAATGTGTATTGCTTAATTAAGCGCCTGACTTTGAAAGACTAACAGGAGAACTTGTGGTAACTGGTCGGACTTGAATTTTTATCTGGGTGTGTGTTTGCGGGTTGTTCACACTATAAAGTAAATGTGTAATTTGATGACACATTGATTGACACGTACGTGTGTGTATTTAACCAAGCCGACCGGGACTAAAGATTTTTTTTTTATTGTTTAATATAAAAGGACTCAAACATAGGCGATTTAAAGAAGTGGCGAAGAGTAAGCCAGTTCTTCTCGTTCCAGCTCTATGCGCTTGATTTGTAATTGTAGTTACATTTTCTTTTAATTGACGACATTTAAGAAGATGAAAATTAACAATTTCAATAAAGATGCTGATTCTTCAGTATCCAACTTACGGCTGACTAATTAGGATTATAAAGAGGTGTCAGTTTTGTGTCAGGTATTAAGAAAATTGGACATATTAGAAATGTATATATCAATAAATTATATTTAACTACAAGTTTTATCAAGACAATAATAAAATTGCAGGCATTTATTTCGGATATTTAAAATATAACAATCCCATGGGGTATGGGATGGGCTATGTTTAAGAATGCCACTTCTGTGGACACTTTAGCACCGTCCCACATTCCTATGACAAGCACCAAGGCTGCAGAGCAGGCAGAAACAAAGAAAGGTAGTAAATACTGGTTCAAGCATCGCATTTAATTGCCGCCAGCATTTTGGGTACTCTGCCACAAGAATCAAACTTAATAATATTTAATTATTTATTTATAATTTTTAGTGTTTAAATTTGTTAATACAATAGGATTTTTATTGTAAATGTAATTTAATGACATGACAAGGATATCAATGTTAATAAATGTATTTAAATGTCCAAAACGAAAGGAAGTCAATTAATGAATTGTTATCGAAATGTATTAATTTCCTGATTTTATTACATACACTTTAAATTAAGAAAGAAATTGACTATCGCGATAACCAATTTATGAGGAAATTGTAAAAGTACTTTAAAGCACACATGACATTTAACATAGCATTATTGACATTAACACTTTCATTACTGTGATAATGTCAATAATGCTACGGCCATGACATCTTGATTTGTAAATGAATTCGCCTGTTGACATCTGAATCACAGATGAACATTGAAACCATAATGTCAATGTTAAGGAATACATAACATTTTATTTCCTTTTACTAATCAAATGGGACGGCCTACAGGGTGACTATTGATACTTGGATTTTTTTAAATTATCTTAATCGCAATATTCTTGTACATTTGAATTATTAAAATGTTTGTTACTGTGAGCGAGCTTCATCGTTTATCTCGTGATGAATATTTTTGGACAAACTAAATTATTCCATATGAAATAATAACGAAACCTCACCGCCAGAAACTCACTGTATAAAGAAAATGGCAAATGAGAAATGTACTAGTAACATTGCACACTCACTTAAACTTAGTACAAAACTGAAATTATTATTTTCATTTAAAACACACACAAATATCCAATTGATTGACGAATGTGACGTATCAAACGATTGCTTGAGGCTTGGTTGGGAAAAATTGTACACATATAAGGCTTCCTAATGGCCTATTCAGGGCCAGCAGCATGTACCATTTACGAGTGAAACTAAAAAAAAAGTGAATATGTACAAAATATTAGTGTTCATAAGTAATGTTTATTTTAACGAGTTCTCATACATTTTGCCCGGCCTTGAAAGCGATAAGGGCGTACGAAACTCTCCCTATTAATAAAATGTTTGTATTGTATTATTTTTGATTTGTAACCAACTGTAAATTTATAATGTATAGCCTCCAAAGATTATTTAGCATTACGAATAAACATAGCAAGTCAAAAGAAAATGTGTCTATGGTCATAGACACACCTTTGCCACAGACTGCGAAATATATTAGGGATACGTGATAGCGATAGACAGATTTAACCTCAAAGCCGTGAATGACGACGGAACATCGATGACAATTTACAATCGTGTAACACCCCGTTATATAATCAGTAAGCTTACTTAATGTATTACGAATAGTGACACAAATCGCACATTTCGAAACTTACCTGTTATATTTGCCCAATGTTTAAAAAACTGTTTAACGCAACCATCTCTTTACGTGTCTAACAAATTAAGGGCCTCATTACTGAGTAAATAGAACACTCAATTTCTAAAGTGTTTCGTTTTGCAAATTTACAAACGTATTATTTATACTATACACTAAAACTTTATAATATAGAGTCCTTTATCTAAAAATTTAAATTATTTATATATAAGTTATATTATAGATTTAGTTTAAGCCAATTCCAAGCTAAAAAATGTCAATTTATCAAGTTAATTTAAAAGCACGAACCATTAATTTCAAAAATAGAATAGATTAAATCGTTACACATTTTATTTTTTATCTATTGAATTGTATTATATTTGTCATTATCTGTTCTGTTTTGGCTTTTTGAAGGAGACCTCCAAAAAGACGTCAATTGTACAAGGGGCAATCTAGAATTGGACATTTTAGAATGAAATAAAAAGATTTTTAAACAATGACTAATGACTGAGTTAATATCAGGCGCACTTATCTGACATCTTAAACGAGATATGTGCACACAACCATATTTTTTATTAATTTTATTTATATGACAATCATTATTATAGTTAATATTTTGAACAAAAAATATTATATAGTGACAGGTCGGTTATCGGATATCCTATTCTATTTTCAAATAAGTACCAAGGGGCCAATGACCTTTTATATACCATAAGCGCATAGAAAATGCATTACATTCGCCAGCCCGATACAATATTCACAAATCCAATCAGTAAAATACCTATGCATCGAATTTCTCTATGATTTGCAGATATGAAAATAACAATCTCAGAATCAGATTACATAAAAATTATATATAAACACTTTATTAAATTACAACTGAATTTTATTATTTATGCTTTGATGCAACAAGACTTAAATTATCCGAATGTTATTTATAAAATATAAATATCACATTTGTAATGTTAAGAATAAGACTAATTAAAAACAATTAATATCAATTAATAGTCTATTTAGACTATTTAGAAATGATGAAGTTTGATGGTTAGAACTAGTTTCGCTAAAACTCAGTCCACAGCGGCCGATCATGATTCACCATTGCACGACGAACATTCCTTATAAAAATATTGATCGTTCAATCATAAAAGCGATGCTTCTTGGCGATAAAATCATGTTCCGGAATATATTGTTATCGAAGCTTAAAAGAATACTATTTATTGTAGTATTATAAACAATTGAATTTCATAAAAACATTTTTGACGATTATCATCGGTACATTCCTTCTAAATTCAAAATTGTTATTATAATTATGACGCATTCGAGAGAAACATAATTGTCTATAAATATTTTTATCATCTGTGAAGTCTTTATAATATCAATTGTCTATGAATTTTAAAAATATATACATCAAATTTTTACCTATCTCTACGGGATATGCCGGTGTTATAATGTATCTAACAAATGTGAACCGAATAATCCATTCCATGTATTTTATTACTCATAACGCTCAAGAATCGATACACTAATCTATATATTTATTTGATTTATGCAGTTACTTCGAAACCTAACAACCTACACAACCTACACATTTAAACAAAACAAATGAAAGAGCATTTAATCAAAAACACAGTAAGTATGTATTACGTATTATTATGTATTTTATTTAGACGTTCACGATCAAAGGTTATTCGTTCAGTTCAAAGTGTTCAGTTTAACTTTTATAAGCGTCATTGTGTTATTTTTAAATTTAATCACAACGTAGTTTTGTAATCGTGTGAATTTAATAAAAATACTTAAGGAATACTTATATATCAATAAACAAGTAATTTTTGCTTTTTTGTCATATTCGTGTATAGTGGTTTAATTTATTTAAAATTTTGCAAATATGCTAAATATAAGATAAGCGAAAACTCGATGAATATTATTAAACCTTAAGACGTTGATTGTATTTAATTATACAATTATCTTTTTTATACATTGGCTAAAAATTCTTTAATTTATTTTAATGCTATAATAGTTTGTGGTAGACATGTAAGAGTTTATGTGTGGCTAAATACTTATGAATCATAAAAAAGTTAACTGTTATCTCAGATATTCCAAAAATAGACAATACAAAAAATGTTACCCAAAAATTTACTTAACATTATAAGAATTCTTTTTATATCACTAGCATGCAAAATGTTTTGATTCAATTATACAAACTACCTTTTTTGTTAAGTTTTTACTCCATTATATGTAACCTCTGTTATGTTTCGCTGATTAATTCTAATGTATAGTTAAAATAAAATATGTACTATTTTGCACAATGCTTTGAAACAAAGCGTTCATTATTTCACGTATGCATTTTACCTTGTGTTATAATATGGCTGCTAAACTAAATACAGGTAATATAATAATAATAATATTTTTTATTTTTTCCATTTGGTTACTATTTGGCTTGAAATGGTACCGGAATATCTCAGATTTTTCACATCGCGTTCATGCCTTAATATAACTTTAGAAAAATAAATATTAAAAGTTATATAAGAAGTATCTATGTGTTGCGATGACTTTATACTTACTTTAAAGTTCACACACGTGTAATTAGTCGAAAATCCCGTTATTTTCCATACAAAATATATGTCTGACGTCCATAATGCCTAATTAGAATGCTTTGAATACATAATCTACTTGCAAAATTCAGTTAAGTATCGATAAACATTTTACCCACAACCAAATAAAACCTCTGTAAACATTCAAAATAGTGTGCACAATAATTTAAAAATGTCTACATTAAAATGCTAAAAATCATTACTAATTAATTTTCCATTCCGAAAAAAAATCAATTAGATATAGTAATCACATAATTTACGAGTATGTCTTCGGACCACATCCGGACACATCGCTGGTTATGATACGAGCGACCATGAAATGGGATGACGAGGTAAATACAGTGACAACCATTAATTCTAGGGATAGAGAACTGTGGAAATATCTGGAGCCTTCACTGAGGCTTCAAACTCATCATCTTTATTTATTTTTAATAAAACTGTCCCCAAACATCGCATGTGCTAAATATTATACAACAAAAAAACTTAAGAAAATTAAAACATAAAGTATACACACAAAACTGGGAACCAAGACATATAAATGCAAAGGTTTTTTTTAAGGTTTTGAAAATGATTGCACGATTGGTAACGAGTAGTCTATATTCGTAGGTAGGTAAAGCGAATTTTGACTTTATAAAGACACGTTTGAATCGTATTTTTTTTATATTACCACCGGTTCAGTTATGTACCGGGAGAGCCGGCAAGAAAATCGATACATGTTCAATTAAAATATATATTTTAATCATTAATTTATTATATAAGAAACAAAATTAATTATTAAATATAACCTAATTAATATAAGTAACTTAAAATAAAACAAAACACAAAACTAAAACAAATTTAAAATGGTCCCTGTGGCAGAGTACCCATAATGCTGGCGGCAATTCCTCGCTGTATCGCGATGCTTATACGCTGAGCAAGGAAAGCACCAGCTCTTGTTATTTTGTTACTTGCATGACTAATTCAAATAACAAAATCATTGTTAGGCTACTCAAACTCAAAGTAGCTTTATTCAAGTCTTTATAGACACTTTTGAAGCGTCAATTTTTACACTATGGGCTCAAGAATTTAATCCCGATGTTGAGCTATTGCCGACACACTTCAAGGATTCATTATCCTTTATACTCAATTCCACATTTTTCATACAAATAATTTTAATGAATTACATACGTAAGTTAAAAAAAATGCTTGAGATTATGAAATATATTTTTTTATTTATATCGTAATTAAAAACGATTGATACAAATTTTGTATAATCTTAAACACGTTCAAAAACAATAAATTGTTATTACGTTTTAAATAACGAAACGAATTAAAATGGAATGGCTAAATTTAGATATAAAAAATCATTGCGACGCTTAAGCGGCAATTAAGCTGCGGTTTTTTCCGCAATCAACCGAGTATCCAAAAATTACCTAGCGCCAAACCGCAAAATGGTTTCCAAGGCAATATCTACTTCAAGTAGATATTGAACGGAATTGAGTTCGTTTAAACATTTCCTTACTCACTCTATAACATGCTTAAATTAATTATAACATTTAATCGTAAGCGGAATTAATATTCATCAGGCCAATGTCTGATCCCGATAATTTGCACGTAAGTCATATGTTGCTTTCAAAAAAAATGTTAATGTAAAGAAATCTATTGGCTCTTAACATCGGATTGCATCCGTTCTTTTGATAATTTGATTGATCTTCGTTACTTTTTTGTAGGCAATGGATTGGCCTACTGTGCTTGCATATAATAATCATAAGATTGTCTCAGATTTACTGTTATGCATGTTAAGTTACAATAAATGGGTCTCTTTCCTTATTTTTTACATGTATTTTAATGGTACTTTCCTCAGTTTGCTGATATCTATACCAAGAAAATATGTGATATCAGACATATTTTCATTTCAATTATCAAACTGAGTTACCAAATTACAAATTTGAGGACAAAAGCATACAGTGACTATGTAAAAGTTAAAAAGAATACATTATGTACTTCCTAATACATTATAAACTAAAACATACTCAATTGAAATTTACGGAATATCATATTAGTTTTCGTGTACTCTGAAAAGTTACAATAAAGATTAAAGTTATTGCATCTTGTTAATTGTAAGTTGTAACTGTGAAAATCAATAAGAAAAAACGTATAAAAATTATTGGAACGTGAGAAATGTCCGTTGATTTTTTGTTATGAAACACAATAAAACTTCTAACAGGGTCAATCGAAATGTCTACAACAATTAATCGGCGCATTGCGTTGTCCCAATATAACAGTATTTTAATAAGATACATTGCACAAATAACTCTGTATCAATTGAAAACATTCACGAGCAACCCAATTTTATCAATAATATAAAATCGATAACTCACCTATACACAAGTTTCACAACACTTACAAAAATATGTCAACAAATCAAATGAAAACGCTGCACAATATTGCACTTTGGATTAGATAAAAAAATTCACGCGCGTTAAAACGCGATATTATTCGACTATTTCAAAAAAAAAAATCGAACGCTATGCTCACAGTCAACGCAGTTTCGCGCGCAGTGGCATACTGAATGAAATGAAGTTTGAACACGCATTGGCCAAGCAGCTGCCAAGTGAACCCATACAACCCGGATTACGTCACAACGGGCATGCGCTCCCGAACACACCTGTGTAACAAGTTACAACTTATAACACAATGGTACAGTCAAAACACTATAATTATTAGACGATAAGCTATCAATTCAATGCCGTTTCGAAATAGATTATAGTTGAGAGTACATGATTACAAATTAACAATTTAATTAAACACTATTAATACGATTATTTTTCTGTTGTTTTCTGATGTCCTTAAACATTTAGTGCCAGAACCCGAAGCAGTTGAAATCGTAGCTAAATATTCAAAGTATATACATATATATATAAAGTATATGCTATATTATATCCATACTTTGGGTAAATCTGGTCTGAACGAGTTTCGATAGAAACCGTATGTCAACATCGATTCATTGAATTGTCTTGAACAACGCTACATTATATTAGAGAACAAAGCAGATGATTCATTGACAATACATAAGATTGCCTCAGATTTACTGTTATGAATGTTAAGTTACAATAAATGGGTCTCTTTCCTTATTTTTTACATGTATTTTATTTATGTTAAGCTAAACACAATCTCATAGTTTGATGGAGATAAATGGTCGCCTTCTGCTTGTGGTCGGTCAGTTTGAATGAGGGCATTGCCCATAGGTGGTCCGGCCTACCGGTGACCTGATGATGATGATAGTATGAAGGCAACTGTAAGTATTTCTTTGTGCTATACTACTACAAAAAGAGAATTCAATATTCCATACGATATTGAATATGTAATGTATCCTAATCTTTATAAAATCACAAATATTTGTGTTATTTCAAATTGAACCAACCATTATTTGTTGTTGTTGTTAATAGGATTTTAATAGAGAAATTATAAAACGTTTAGTATGTTTATTATTTTATATCTTTCTTATACTATAATTATAAATTAATGACAGTCATTTATGTCTGACGTAAAAGACTAATATCGCTTCACCGCTGCTACAATCAATCAAAGACGTCACCTTAGCTTAACCACTAAGCATATATAGAACTTTTCACGTTAGCCATTGGGTCACGGCTGAGTTAAGCTCGTCAAAAAGCCGGAGCTGAGCTGTAAAGGCCAACAGCGATATCTGTTTAAAAAAATTCTTCCATTGTGGTTGTAGCAAATACCAGAGCCCACTTATATCGCATGGGTTGTTGAATTTTAAATAGCTTAATAACTAATACAGGAGAGTGATCTTGAACGACCCTTTCACTTTCACACACACCATTGACTTATACCGAGTTCATTGTAAAAAAAGTTAGATTAACCTTAAACTGAATGGTACCGTATCTAAGTATAGTGAGTTTTTTTTAATAGCACCATAACTTCTGGAACGTAAAGTATTCCAAATAGTTGGTCTTATATTCGATAGGTCGGGTTGTCGTTGACGTGGTCGGGTTGTCCCTATAACTAAAACATGGCGAGGAAGGTGATGGCTGGCCATGCGTCGTGCTCGTGAAAGGGTGCTAGTTGTGGTGACTGGTCGGACTTGAATTTGTGTCTCTAGAGTCGATAACTTTTATACCTTATTTTGTTGACGATTCATAAGTGTACCTTAGTTACCTATATAAATAAAGATATTTTTGATTTTGATATCCCATTCTATAAAAATAATTTACATATATATATATATATATATATATATATTTATATATAAATTAATCCTATCCTATATATATATATATATATAGGATTGGATTTGGATAGTACCAATACGAAACTAATGTCTCATTGTATTTAAATTTAAAAAAAAATTTAATTAACAATGAGCATTAATGTAACATACGTCATAATAATTATAAAAAGAAAAAATGAGCATAATTTAACACTAAAACAAATTAAGTGAATCTAACCGAGCAGAGTACAATTAATGACGCGTTCTGATTAGCGCTCCACGTTTAAGTTCCAAGTTCGCCGGTTTCCAGTTGATAAGAAAATCTAATAAATACTTTAATTTTATTATAATTAGCCTAAATGCGTAAAACAAGGACAGATAGTTTTTTTTTTATCAATTATCAATGACACTAGGTGTCTGTATTAAACTTGATTTAAGTCCAGTATCACGTGACAGAACAATCAGTAAGCTACGTACATTCTGTGATAATACTTTAATAATAAAAAGGTCTCTCTGTCATATGGAGAGTACTTCAGTTCACTTATATCTAAGACCGATTCAACTCTCATTGAGGTATAACTTCATTTAAAATTCGCGTCTAATTCCGAACAATCAAATATAACAGTTATATAAAGTGTGATAAGTAATTAAACGTGATACATAATACATCTGAACTGTTATCACTTGAATATGTAACAGGTTTTGTTTTAATCGAATATATTATATACTTGTTATATAAATAAATTCAATCGTAGTGTTAAATTTATTTAAATTTAATGTTTTCAACACTGATTTATAATTCACTTTGTAACTCTTTAAATCAACAAATCGCTGTGACGATCGTTTTCTTTCACCATTAATAATACATAGCAGATATTAACACGACAAAAAAAAGGGATATTTGGTAGTTATTGTAGAAATTTACCAGCCTGTCTACATCGCTGATGAGATTGTGACGGGAGCTTGTCAGCTTTTTCTTGAGCCACTACTATTCAAGAGAGTTATAAAATCTTTATTCACAATGCATATTTTTATTAATGTAATAATTAAAATGCTTAAACGTGTAAAAAATATATTTTGTATACTTTTCTCTGACTTGTATGTACGCTGTGAGACGTTGAGGGAGCAGCTGTAATTTTAATTATTTTATGATATTCAGATGTAACCCTATTATGTAAGCTGAATCCTGTGAAATCTTATTAAAGTAAATAAATAATGTATCCAACGAATCTTAACTTCAAAATTGAAATATTTTAATATTATAATTATTAATTTATAATATATGTTTAGTTACTGGTTTATTAACATATGGACATTTAACATAAACATTCTTAATATTAACCTAATTAACGTAACTTAAAATAAAACAAAACTAAAATAAATTTAAAAAGTTTGGTCCCATGGCAGAGTACTTATAATGCTGGCGGCATTTCCTCGCTGTATCGCGATGCTTATACGCATAACAAGGACCAGCTCTTGAATCATCGGTACTGACTACCACGCGCCTACTTAATTCCTAATAAGCGCCTGTGCACTTGCACCTCATTGTCCAAAAGTCTCACTAAAAAAAACAAAGTTTGAGGAAACACATTTTTACTTTGACCTTTTGCTGTTTTCCACCTGCTCTGCTGCCGCGCCAGCTTTGGAACTTGTGATAGGAAGGTGGGACGGCGCTAAAGTGTCCACACAAGTGGCATTCCAAAGATTTCCTGCCCATACTCCAAAGGATCAAAGTCATTCCATCCAGTCGTCTTTTCATTAGATATTGCCGTGGCCGGATGACCGGAAATGATGTACAATTAAATCTTTGGAACAAAGCAGAAAAAATTGTTTATCTCTTCATTATTTCCCATAGCCATAAATCAACTATCATAAAAAGATCTCATGTAGGAAATTTAACGCATTATATACCAGTTAATGTCAGGAAATGCGGAAAACAAGATTCCGAAAGTAATGAATAGCATTTTTTTTTAAATTCAAATAACCATTGTATTAATTCAGTAAGGTCATGCCCATCTTTGGTGACAGTAATTACTGTCAACGAGATTCGACGGACTACGGACGGAGATTCGAACAATTGTTCGAAAAACCTTTATAGATAACCATTTAAAAGAATCAGTGTCACTGATTTGTACCTTTAGATATTTTTCACACACTTTCTAGATTGGTTGTTTTAGGAAAGTTTCCTCGTAACATGAAAATGCTACACCGGATTTAAAATAGGATTTTACGGTGGCCAAGAAATTTATTAACATACAAATGTCTCTCTTTTTTGTTTTAGCACGATTTTAAACAAGCATATTTTCTAAAAAAAACCAAATATTGTAAAAAATGGAACGATGCCATTAAAAAAACACGTATTTTGATTTTAATTCAAACAAACGACCGACTATAGGTAACTATTATAAAAATAAGAAAATTTTAACATAAAATTGTTCATGTTCGTTATATCGTTCATATGGTATTTTTAAGCAAACTTTAAACATGTTGCAAATTGACCTAGTGTAGACAATTTTAATGAATATACTTCTATTTAAAGGCTTATTATAGTTAATTTATTTGTTTTTAATATAATTAAGTCATTTTAAGGTAGTAAGGAAATCGAATTCCACTAATAAATTTAATTCCGTGTTAATTATTGACTGTCACTAGTTAATTATAATTAAGTGTCTGTTTACTTCCTGTTCTATCAATTAAATGATATAGACAAATAAGGATTGAGGAATACAAACACTGGTGAAAATTGGATTTACAGAAAAGTCGTATTCAAATCTCTAACCACGACTTATGATAGTTTCCAGTTTTGAATGACAAGGCACAACACACTTAGAAATCGTGCCATATCAATTACAACAAGGTATAGACCCACAAGAACCCACACAACACAGTATACTTAATTTATGATATGCCAAGCCTAATGATTCCATCACTACCTGATTGAATCTGGGGTCTTAACAGCGACATCTATGGTACGCAGGTAAAACCGGACCGTTGGATCATTATAAATACAGTGTAAACTCTATATAACGACACTGAAGGGACTGTGCATTTTATGGCGTTACAGAATGGTTAAATGGAGACTAGAAAATTTATTGTATGGAATACAAGCTAAACCAAGCAAAGCTGGTATTTACTGGGGTAGTCCTAATGTTCCTAACTTTCCTTTAAAGGCCGGCAACGCACTCATGAGTCGCGTGAGTGTCTATAGGCGGCGACTTCACCTTTATGGTGGGCCACCTGCTCGTTTGCCGCCTCTTCAGTAGGAGGTTGTGCAAATTATTGATCTTATCGTCTCTTGTTTATAATAATTCTATAACTGATATTGATTAAGATAAAAACGAGATTTCATTACATTTCAAGTTACAATTGTTGTTTGAGACCAGTTGTTTTAATGATAGATAGAAATATTTAGAATTGGCATCTTCATGCACTTTCTTGTATACAAGTGATTCTATGCCGAAAACGTATATATAAAAAGAATTATGACGGAAATAACACTTATGAATACAATATTACATATTTATAATAAGTACATAATTTGTAGGCAACTCAACGCTCAAACAAATAAACATAACTTTTTATTAGCCATGGTCTATCAGAACAACACATCCTTAATATGAATCAAATGTTATCTAAGGGACAAAAGGTATCTTGTATCTGCGTAGTTACATATATAAAAACAAAAGACAGTAGGTTAGATAACTTTGTATAAAATGGATATTTAATGTTATGTAATATGTATACGCTTTTTATTAAATAAAAGCACAGATATATCGTTTGAATATAAACGTCTTTTATGAAAGATTTATTTTGTTTGTTAAAAATTTAATTATTAATTGAATGATAAATAATCTATTACTTACAAATTATTTTAATATTATCATAGGTTATCATAATCAAGGCTACTAATGTGACCTACGTTTACATTGATAAGATTTTAAATGGATAAAATTTATTTCTAGAAAAATATATTCGTTTTTCCCGGTTAATCAAATCATGTAACTCTCGTTCTCTAAAAGAGAAAATTTAAATTTAATATTTATGTTAGTAAATGTCTGTCTCACTCGTACGTAAGATCTTACTGTAAGTTCCCACTGTGTCGTGTCGTAGCATTTAACGTCGTTCCAAAGTAAATCTTTCCCTTAGAATTTGGTGCACCCCAGTCTGATCATAGCTAAGATAGAATATCTTAAAATAATTTTTGACAGACAAGGATGTAGAACTAGCACAAAACCGGTGCTCGCTCAAGCGAAATACCACCATCATTTTAGGTTAGAAGGATCAAACTTTTTATTTTTAGGTTATTTAAGTTTTATAATCTAAGGAATTAATTAACCTTTAAAGGAAAACCTATATAGATAAAATATTTATGGCGCCTGTATTTTTGTAAGCGCAATGTTTTTGTATAAATTAAGTACTTACAACATTTTGTTATTCTATATAACAGGATTGCCTCCGATAAATTAAAATTATCGTTTTATCTTAAATATCTTGTTGAAATAATATTATTATCAGAATAGGTTATAAGAACTTTTTAGCTATTTAGAAATGTATTTTTATTTGTTCTCGTAAATGTGTGATTGATAAATTGCAATCCGATTACCAAGCAATAAATGTAATATCAATTCAGCCTATGGAATTCACTTCGTATAACGATTCATTTAACGAATGGAATCGATTTTATTATCGATAAACGATTAACAAGTCTTATAAAAAGTTAAAAGAACATATTTTAATTGTATTGAGTTATACAGGTTTGTTCTGTCAGAATTCACGGGCAGCTTATGTATATATATATATATATATATTATAATGGCGTAAGAGATTTCATTTCTGATAAGTTATATTAGTAACGAATAACCTATAAATAAATCGCTTTGATCTTGCGCCGATGCTTTGTGAATCTTTTTTTAATGTAATTCTTAGTTTTGACATTTAGTTGAAGGATTATTGGCGGGCTTTGTTTAATAGATCCTGGTTTTGTCTCGGTGTACTGTTTGTTTGCGGGTGTTTCTCACTATAACGTTGGCTGTGATAATAAAGGTTATTTTTTATCGTTTTTATTTAATATAGATACTGACTCATTCGCTGATGCATGGTGTAATGGTTGTAGATTTTTACAACCGTACTGTGAAACATACTTACCAAGTTACATACCAATTTAAACGAGTAGTGGAGTGTTTATTAGCAGTTCTTCTCGTCCGCTCTACGCCCTTGGGTACTGGCAGTAAATGTAGAGTCGATTTTTTTTTCTGACGATTCATAAGTGTACCATAGTTACCTATATGAATAAAGATATTTTTGGATTTTGCTTACGGCTAAGTTCAGATAAACGCGCGGAACAGTCCTATGTCATACTCATATTTACAAATCATTAACGTTTATGTGGTTAAAAAATATTTAACTCTCATAATATCAATGGGTATTATTTATTATTATTGCCTACACATATGGGGCGTATATGAAAAATAATATTTTTTTAAGGGCTTTTAAATGTTTGAATTTTAATATAGTTTTATATACGAACTGTTTATGACAAATCAATTTAGCTACATCGATATTGTAAATGATGTATTTACGCCCTTTAACACGATTTTTTCATACCTACTCAAAAAAAATGCTACAAGGCCTAAGTGTCATTTTGGCCGATTCACTTGTTCTGTGGTTATTCGGTCAGGGTTATTATAAATAGGTTAAAACTAATATAAAAAATATACAACGTAAATATTCTTGAATTAATCACTTTGACACTTATATCTATAATTTGGTTATAAAATTAATATACTGTTAACCATACTAAACGACACTGAATGGCGTTTTATAGAGTGGCCGTTAAATCAGAATTTGAATAAAACAAGCCAATTGATTTCGACGCTTTAGAGAAATCGTTAGTGACGCTACATAACTATATCACCACTGTAATATTAACGTATATTTTGTAATTATTAAACAAATTCAAATCAGTTGATTGTACTTATAAAAATATTTCGAATAAAAGTAATTTATTTTTATAATAGCCCTTCCATCTCCTTCATGAACTGCATGTAAGCGTCGTCCTTGGTGGGCGCTTGTTTCGGCGCTTCGGTCCTGTGTATCGTCGCTCTGAGCTCGGTCTTCGTCCGCCTGTCCTCCCGCTTCACGCGCAACGCCGACGGCACGAAACGAGTCACGTCCGCGGACAGATTCCGAATTTGGGGCTTCGCACTGATCGTCGCACCTGAAATACAGAGTGGGGAGCTATGAAATGTATTTAAGCAAAATAATATTTCAGAATCCATTTAAAATGGTCCTAAATACCATATATATATAGGATCATTATTTTTCATGCCTCTGTATTTTTGTCATATGTCTGTTTTGTTTCCATAAAATAAATTATAAATTGACGCCTGTTCGTATGCGAGCAAGCTGTGAAGAGGCAGGCAAGAAATTCTTACTTTATGCTCTTGTTCGGCTTGGTTTTCTTTTGTGACGATCTAAGTACACTTTTTGAAGCAAGGCTAAGCTGGAGGAAATTCATTCCCAAACTTTTTTTAATATCAACAAAAACACAACATAAAAGCTTCTAAAAGCTTTTGATTAACAACTTCTTTAATTAGTGACGTCGCCGAAGTTAGTCTATTCTTAACATATACTTAGTCTGGCCATAAATACTGTTACTATTCAAAAAAAGAAAATATTACGTTTGAATTTGGAATCTGTCATTTTTATATGATTGCTTGATGTGTTTTCTTATTTTCGCGCCATTATATTGTTAAATATTTTGTTATATTAAAATGGAGTGGGGTGATAAAGAGAACCGAATCGCTGTGATTGCCTTACATAAAGTAGGTATGGAGAAAAGTGCAATTTTTAAAACCCTCCACCCGCTTGGTATTAGTCAAATGTTTGTTTACCGGGCTATCGATAGGTACAATGATACCTCCTCTGTTTGTGACAGAAAAAGATCTGGCCGTCCACGTACCGTTCGTGTGAAAAAGGTGATTAAAGCAGTTAGGGAAAGAATTCGAAGAAATCCTGTCCGTAAGCAAAAGATTTTATCTCGGGAGATGAAGATAGCTCCTAGAACCATGTCGCGTATATTAAAAGATGACTTAGGACTTGCAGCCTATAAGAGACGTACTGGTCACTTCTTAACTGATAATTTAAAGAAGAATAGGGTGGTAAAATCCAAACAACTACTTAAGCGGTACGCAAAGGGAGGTCACAAAAAAAATTTGTTTACGGATGAGAAAATTTTTACAATTGAGCAGTATTTTAATAAACAAAATGACCGTATTTATGCTGGAAGCTCTAAAGAAGCTTCGCAATTAGTAAACAGAGTACAACGTGGGCATTATCCCACTTCAGTGATGGTTTGGTGGGGTGTTAGCTATGAAGGGGTGACTGAGCCATATTTTTGTGAAAAAGGTATTAAAACGTCGGCACAAGTTTATCAAAATACCATTCTTGAGACGGTAGTTAAGCCTTTAACTAACACCATGTTCAATAACAAAGAATGGTGCTTTCAACAAGACTCGGCACCGGGTCATAGAGCTCGATCCACCCAATCTTGGTTGAAAACTAACGTTCCGGACTTTATCAGCACTGAAAACTGGCCGTCGTCAAGTCCTGACCTAAATCCATTGGATTATGATTTATGGTCAGTTTTAGAGAGTAAGGCTTGCTCTAAACGCCATGATAATTTGGAGTCCCTAAAACGATCCATTCGGTTGGCAGTGAAGAATTTTCCTCTAGAAAGAGTTCGTGCTGCTATTGATAACTGGCCTCAACGTTTAAAAGACTGTATTGCAGCCAATGGAGACCACTTCGAATAAACATTGTATATTTTTAATAGTTATATATTGATGTATTAAACTAACTCACTATGAAAGGAATAAATGTTACGTATAAAAAAAAAATCGTGCTTTTCTTTATAACAATATTTATGGCAAGACTAAGTATATGTACTTAATGACATTTAAAACCGACAGATTTACGTTATACTTACTCTGTGAACCATCCTTCTTCTGTATCAGTTGTGGGGCAGCTGTTAACACCGACACGTGAGGTGGTGGGGGCACCAACGGTCTCATAAGACGCGGAGGGGCACCAGGCGGGGGCCCCGGCGGGCGTAATGGCCGACCGGGAAGACCTGGCGGCGGCCCGGGGGGCAACACAAGGGGTAGACCTGGAGGTGCTGGGGGTACTCCGGGCGGGGCACCGGGGGGCGCGCCGGGGGGCATTCGAAGCATTGGGGGGCGTAGACCTGGAGTAGATATAATTTACACTTCGAATTACGCTTATGTATAAAATAAATTGTTTTTTTTTATTAGTTTAATTTAATAATTTAATTGTATTGGTTCCTATATTTAATAAGTCAATTGTACAATAATTTAAAACTGTGCCCATCCATTGTTATTCCTACGTTAAAGAAAAGGACAGATCTATTTTAACTTGCACGAGTGAAAATCGTTTGAATGTATTTTTAAGTGCTTTAGCCGGAGATTAGCTTATAATTATGATAATTATTTATTTGACCACTATTTTGTAACCTAAAATAAATTTATAAAAAGTACCGGCAGAAAATTTGAAAAAAATTGGGGAGGAGCCAATTTTTTTCAAAATTTCTTACGCTTAAAACACATTTTAAAAAATACTAATTCAATGTGAATCTGTGCCTTAAAATGATATTTTATTTAGCATTTATTTGTTATTTTTTATGTATCAAAAAATATTGCCAATAAATTCGAGAGATGTTGTGTGTCTGCCGCGTGCGAGTCTTAACTAATAAAACAATTGGACAACATTGTTGTAAATACAGTGTAAACTCTGCATGTAACGACACTCGATTTATTGACAAACCCAGCATCAAAATCAATTGGCTTTGGTTTAGCTTGGATTCCATAAAACTATATTTCTTCTCTCCCTTCATCGACCATTCTATATAACGCCACTGGGTGCACATTGTCGTTATGTGGAGCTTACACTGTATTATAATCCAATGCCAAGTTAAAGACCGTACCTGGCAGAAGTGGTGGGGGCAGGGGCCGTATCTCAGCACCCGGCGGTTCCACGTCAGCGGAATTGTCAGGCTCGCTGTCACTGTCGCTGTCGTGGCCCCCCCTCGATCGCTTGAGCGCACTCAAACTGAAAACAATGTTTTGTAAATATATATAAAATTTCAATGTCACAGTGTCAGATTAGGTTTTCATAGACAAATCGGTGATCATAGAAATAGCTGATTAACCTGTATTCATTTGCCTTCACAGGGTATTTAATCGTGACTGATATTTATTTAAACTTCTTTGCACAAGAATAGTATAATTAAATAATGTTAATAGATGTATGTACGTATAAGAGCAACGGGCGGCCTTATCGCTAATAAGCCATCTCTTTCAGGTAACACACAAATGAGAAATACTTACAATAAATTTGGACTGGTGTAGTAAAATTAAAACAGGAAAAGTAACTTTAAGCTTATTTGAATTTGAAATTAAAACATATAATAACATTGCAAAATAGGATAGGCACATACGACCACGAGTCGAGAATCCCTCACATCAACCACTCCATTCTCATTCTCATCTTACAGATTATGAGATATATGTTTAACATCGTACATACCGTGCGTTCAAATCTGCAGCCCTATCTCTCTCCCTCTTACGATGGACCTCTTCCATCTCTTTCATAAAGTCGTCTATATTCTGACCAGAGAGAGCCAACATTCTTTGCTGCAGTGAAGTCGGCTTGGGTGCGGCGGGGGCTCCGGGAATACCAAGGGCGTCAACGCTACCGTTGGGGACCCCTGGTACGTTTGGACTGGGTGGTCCATCGTCGTCCATTGCCTCACCATCTACATCGTCTGCCAGATTCTTTTCTATATTCTGTAATAACAAATAAAAAATAACACATCAGTTATAATCTTTTTAAAAAAAAATCCATGTCACAATGTTAGTTATCGTACTCCTCCGAAACGGCTTTACCGATTCTCATGAAATTTTGTGAGCATATTGAGTAGGTCTGAGAATCGGCCAACATCTGTAGAGACATTTTATATATAATATAATACTTGTTATTAGTTATTGTATCTATTTGATTTAACTGTGTTAAGAAAAACACACTCATATTATTATTAATTTATTTTTATTTCTACTACAAAGCATATATACAATTTGATTTATGATTCGATTTATAGATCAAATTGATCCATAGATCTTAAGTAGATGAAATTATATGTGTTTATCTGTATCTGTGTGCTTTGTTAATGGATCAAGTTAAGTCTCTTTAAGTACATATCATTTATTAAAAGCTTAAACAATTAATAATAATTAAATAAAACAATAAACTACTAATACTAATTTCACTTACATTAAGTCCCGGTGGCCCTTCATCAGGAACATCGGAGAACCGTATGGTCTTCTTTTCAGTGGTGGTCAACTTGACAGCCTCCGCCAGCAGTAAACCATAATCTGGTGGTGGTCCTGGCGGCACTCCCGGAGGCTCCATGCCTGATGGTCTTTCCTGAAATTATGATTTTTACCCTTTTTTGAAAAATGTTAAATTTCCAATGATTTATGAAGATGGAATTGAACACTTTGTTATTATTAGATATTCACTTTGACTATAAAAACTTGAGTTTAATAATTATTAGAAATTAATTTGTTTTACCCGTCAGACAAGGATTTTGTGTATGTTTCAATGTTTTATTTATATATATGTGTGTATATTTCACAGAGACAGTAACGGTATATGAATGAACAAAAAAAAAAACATTTTATTATTAAATTTCGCAGACCTCGCGGTACATATTTATCACAGAGTCCAATAGATGGCACTGATCATAGATGTTTGTTTTAGACTTGTGATATTAGGTAATATTACACGCCTAAACTGATAAGCATAATTTATATTAACGAATCTCGTAACAGACAGTGTGTAACATAATATATAAATAACAAAAAGTCAATAATATTGCCTAAGCCAGTGATTCTTAACCATTGTGTCCCATTACTCTTGATGATAATAATAATATTAAATTATATTGTAAAATATGTTCCGTAACAAAAAAAAGAATGATAGTCACTGGCCTAAGCACTATATGTCACAGCCCAGAGCATCACGAACTTAGCTGCAAAGTCTTTTACCGTAATAAAATGTATGGCTTGTTAAAGTGGATAAAAAAAGAAAATAAATACTCACTTTATACATAGAGTCCTTTTTAAGAATAGGTTTCATAGGTACATTAGGACGTAATGTGTCAGCTGGAAGTGGGATTTGTAATGGCAAATTTCCATAAATCAAGTTATCAGGGACCTGAAAAGCATAAGTTTGATATGTAAAATTCTTTCATTACTGTATTTGTAACCAAATTATTCTGAAACGGCTTGACCAAATCTTATACATTTTTTCATTCATGTTTGATATGTGAGAATTGGTTGTACATATTTTTGTGAATCGGTAGAATTTTTTTCATTTACTGGAATATTTTTTATTTTCATATTTTGATATTATTGAATTATAATTAAGGTAATTGTATGATAAATAGAAAAATATATGTAACTCAATTTTCATTTTATAATCATAAAATCATATTAATCATATATTTCAATATTCATATTATTTATAATAAGTACCAATGTTTGGCCAACCTAGTCAACCCATCTTGATATAAAAATATAAACATACCTGTAGTGTTGGCAAAGGAATATCATCAACTTGAACTGATTGTGCATGTTTCACAGATTCATAGTATGATATCAAATGGGCTCTCCTTTTCTCATAATCCACCTCTTGACGTTTAAGATCAACCCACTTTTCCGGATCATCTTTGTACTACAAAAATAATAACTTAAATCATTTCTCAAACTTGCCACAAGACTTTTAAATAAATTTAAATGGAAATTATAAAGTCAATTTATTAATTATATTGAATGCAAAATTATTATTTACAAAACAAAAAGTGTACATAGAGACAAGTATTTGTGCACCTTACTTATGAATGTACTTAATAACAAATAAAAACAATAGAATCACTTGGACATAAAATAACATAGACAAACAGAACAAAAACCATACTTTTTACAAAAGAGTAGAGTAGATATTGTGTAAATGTATTGACTTATTATATTTTATTGGAATCCTGTAAGACATAAGGCCACATACCTCTATCCTAAGTTACAATTGTTTTCACAAGCTATAACCATGATAATTTGTTTTAAATAGATCAGGTTCATGATTACTTACATACATCTTTAACACCCTGTCAAATGTTTCTTTTAACTTTTTTCTCTTTTCTTTCAAAACTTTTTCATTGAGTGGTGAAGGTTGCAGTACATTATATTCTGTAATTTAATTGTTAATATTATACTATTTGGATAGAACCGACAAAAAGATTGACTTCTTGAGAATATTTCAATATTTCTCATCTCACTCACTAAAGTTTTGAAGTTTAGTACAGTTCCAATACAATTAAGTACCAAACACATTTTAAAACATTATGCTAAGTTGTAAAAATACCCATTTCATCGATTTTTTGTAGCTCATCTAATATCTGTGTGGGATCTTTCATTTTGAGTACTGCTGCTCTGACCATCTGTCGTTGTCGTTTATTCTTCTTCAGTTCTTTCTTTCGTGCTTCCTTACCTTAAACAAAATAAAATTGAGTGTAAAATTTTGTTTCTAACCAACAGAATCAAAAGATTCGCATATACTTACGTGCTTGATCCGTGGGATTCATGTATTTACCACTTTTCGTGGTATTTATCGATCGTCGCCCCATTTTGATTTGATAAAATTAAATTATATGTATGAAATAAAACTTTCTTCGTTACCGCCTTGCAATTTTTATAACTACTTTCATTAAATGTATTTGTAAACTCTAATCTTAGCTAACAGGCAACAGCTCCATCTGTATAACAGTCCACAGACTAGATAGAATACTACAGATGACTTAGAGACAAGTTAGAAACCACAGGTAAAATTAAACAGATGTACATGTATTTTATTTTGTCCCGGTAACAGTCAATTGTCTTTTTATTCCGAGTCGTTAACCTCAAGTTCAAATAGATTGCGCGAAACGCATTATTATTGTGTGCTTTTTGTTTTTGGTTCTTTAAGATTATCACTTCCTAAACACTCTTAGCACTTTGGAATTTGGAATTAACGGATAATAATACATGTTCCTCGTAGTTTTTTTTTAATTTAAAATACATTTACATGATCAGAGTCTTGTCTTTAACCCCGCAACTACTTACAGACTTTCTTTGTAGAAAGAAAGTCTGTAAATATTTTTATTTCTAATATATTTATATTTGAATATAATAGTTAGTCACAGAAATTAAAATATCATTGATTCATATAGACAATATACATTAACAAATAAACACAGTATTTTAAGAGTCAATAAATTAATAATGGTTTATTTTGAAGTGATAGGTACATTTTTATCGTATTCAGATCAATTATTTAAGAAATAATATAATTGGAGAAAATTTATTTATTTTCTTTCTAAAAAAATAGAGTAATGGTGAATCATGCATGGTATGTTAAGATTTTCCTTAAATAAAGCAAGAAAGTATCTAATAGATATCTATTATAATATATTCTAGATTTGAGCATTGCGTCTGTCTAGCGCCAGACTGAATATATAGGTGCTTGGATAGTATTTTAGTATTTACGCGAGACGGCGGCGCTTGTATTACGTATATCACGTACTACGCCAAACACACACATCGGCAATTTTACGTGACATCTACTACGTCTGCACATGTACATATAGTCAGCTACTCACTGATTTCATTCATGTATTGAAACTAGACCTATGTTTCTGTCTCATTCTGACCAACTCCTTGTCAATAGGTGCAAGTGAAATGAAAATATTGTTGCTGACGGAGAGCCATTGTGAACTAATTCGTCGCGTCTTTCGGCTTGAGCCGCAGTCGTAGTCTCGCTCGCTCGTCGCCCCTTCGGCCTCCGGCCTCGCGCAGTGGCAAAGAACACGTTCGAAGCGTGTGTTCGACTTTCTGGTAGCAAATGCTACAGCGTGTCTTTAATTATTGATGCAAAAGTTCCACGATGGTTGATCACAACGAAAAAATACTACAGGAACTGCTTAAGAAACCCGGAAATCAAGTGTGTGCAGATTGTGGAGCCGAGGGTATGTTGTGTGTTTAGTAATGATTCATTTCGCCTTGTAAAAGCGTGGTAATTCCATGGGATGGTGAATAGGCGGGGGGCGTAAGTGCGTCCATGCCCTGTAGTTCAGTGACCCCAATGTAAAATGCATTCATTGAAAACAAATCACCAACACAACTGGTAAGATATATTAAAATTCTGAATGAGAAGAAATCATAAGTTATCGTTAGTTTATGCCGCAGAGCAAACAGTTTCCGGTTATAATTCCGTAGCTGGAACGCTTTATGTAAATTGATACCTGAACGTACCGAATTTGTTAATAGACTGTTTTATCGTATTCTATTCCTAATAACTCTAATTTCGTTATAAACAATAACATTTTAACGAATTATAGGAATAATCTAAACTCCATGGACATTTAATTCTAATTCTAGAGAAACGGAGTCGTAGTAATTATAAGTGTAAAAACTAGAGTCTTTAACGTACATAGTTTAATCATAAGACCACAATGGTTGTGTAGTATATACGCAATCTACCCTTACAATAACAAATCATGATTCATACATGGTCGTCGCATATTTTATTATTCCTAACGCTTCACCTATCGATCTTAAGCATTACCGTTAACGGATTTTCCTTGTTTGACAGACTCATATCTTTACATTCTAAAAAAGAATGCATAATTGCGTAAAAAATATTATTCTTATCTATGATTGCTAATAATTGTACGCTCTATCAATGAATGTGGTATGAAAACTTCGAGTGTAAATATGTAGAGATCGTTTACACTAATAAATATTGTCTGCACTGTTTAAAATATTAAGTGCAAACACCGCTGTGAAGTTAGAGACGGTCGAAAATGTCCTATAAAAACCTTTAAAAATTCCGCGAAATATCATGACTCAGGTATAGAGCGTTCCAAGAATGTCACTTAAAAGTGAAAGTTGGTAGGTAATTCAAGTATCTACATTGAACTCTAGAAAACTCCTTACCTTTTGTTTATTTGTAAATAAATTTAAAATGTCTATTTAAATTACATTAAATTGCATCTACAATTTGTATAGTTCGTTGAAATATGTGGTATGTTATACTTGGGTATGTTTTTGACGTCTAGACAAAATTTAAATAAAACATCCTAGATACGTCTCATACTAATTCTGTCTGGGGCTGATTTGTACAATACAATATACCAATCACGTGACCACAAGATTTGATAAAAATTAATCAGCTGTTCCTAGCATGAGTCAGATTATAATTTTGAAGGACACTATTTTACCTTCTTTAAAAATAAATATGAATCGTATTACTTATTAGATAATTAAATTATAATAAAAATTGTCTCCGCTATATATAATAAAAATTTATAGCGAAATGCTCTACATTTACGTGCATTAAAAAAATCTATTGATAAACATTAACAGCATCCACTTAATCGTTACACCATAGAATAATTATTAATTTAATATTTTTAAATTATTCTCCGTTCATATAGTATCAGATATCATCTTTATTAGATATACTTAAGATATTTGTTTTTGACAACAACTTTAGTTTTTCTTAGTACGTACAGTACAGTTTAAAAGACAGTTAGAATGACTTTGTTTTTACATAATATATTTCCTATTTAAGCACATTTTTAAAACGATTTTGTGAAAGTTAATGTTTTTCGTTACATTAGCGGGATTCATTATATTTTTTGCGTCTGACATTGTACGTAAGTTATCAATTTGACATTCATTAAACAAAACGATTAACGTTCGCATATTTTAATTCTTAATTACAATACTTTATCAATGAAAGTTTGTGATAGTCTGAGTTTCTTAAATGTTTTTATATCGCTTTAACATTTGAGTGAAAATTACCGAAGACCGTAATAATGTTAAATAATTTATTCTTATAATCCCCACAGTCGCACTCTGAGCTGTTCATTTAAAGATTACGGTTACTTAAGGATAATTTTTTCTCCATTAAAACAATTTAATGGTAAATTGATTTTTTTTCTTTCAAGAGCTTTTAATTGGAACTTTCATTTATTATGTGGCACCGTTTTTAGATATATATTTATTCACAGATTTAATCATTAGTTATGTTCAGGTAGGAATATTATAAATAATGTGTAAAGTTAGGTTTATGCCGTAAAAATCTGACGAGCGTTTGATAGGTAGAGTGAACTCGCGTACAAGAAAGAGTTTTAGTTTTTTTAAAAGAAATACATATGTTAATTAAAGACAACGAACATGCTTTTGAAAATATTATGGGTTGAAGTATAAAATCGCCGATATTTTATTTAAATTAATGTATTAGTGTATTTAATATTATCTAGGCCAGGGGCTTCCAATATTTTTCAGCCGCACTTACAAGTTTAGTTTTGTGATGGGCCGCCCTAATTGATATGAACACAGCCTAAATAAATAGGTACCTACAATATCAAGGTCAATTTAGAATTTATTGTATTATTACAATAAATTCAACTTATGTTGAATTTGGTTTATTGTTTCGGATAAATAATAGAGGCTCACGACCTTTAGTTTCCACGGCGCACACTTTGGGAATCCCTGATTGTTACTAAGATTTATGTGTTTTAAATGAATAAATATCTTGTATATAATATAGAGCAATAAAGCGTTTATCTACTTAAAATTAAAAACTCCTTGAAAACTCAAATTTATCATTATTACGACTTGGTAAATGTTTAACGATTATTTATCTATATCTACTTTAATATTGGTTCATTGACATTAAATATCAAAAATAATTGATAATTTACGATCTCTTTATGACAATCCAATGTCAATAGGTTTTTTATTGCTACATTGTACCGTTGTACATAATTTCAAAAGCCACATTTAAAACGACTTAATGCTGAACCTCTGGTTTGTTGACATTTTTTTTATACTTCGGTTAATATATGCCCTTGTCATTACGTCATTTATGACAAGCAAAAGATGTCGCAATCCGGACGTATATATAAAAATCGATTTACGAGTTGATTAACGTTTATATTCGCGTGTTCGAACGTGCGAGAAGATCCACCCACAGCTGTTATGATCAAAACATTGCTATTTACGACGGCTATGAACTAATTGAAGAGGCCACAGACTGCGTCACAGTGACGTTGTGGCTTGTAAACATGTGATGGCTATTTTCTTCATCGCTCAATGCAACCTGTGTATTTAGAACTAAGCATTACTAATTAAACACTCGACGGGAGCTCCTATTTTTGGAGGAACACCGCGGTGTTAAGCGTAAGTTACTTGCTAAGTGTTCATTTGAAAGAGAAAAAAAAACATATTTTTTTACTTATCAAACCGTTCCAGTTCCCCTTGAAATATTCAGTTTTAATTGCGCTATGATATACATAAAAACATTTATGGTCTATTCGTATAGACGCGACTAATAAAATGATAAAAACCCGTATTCTTTGTTCAAAACCACTGTGTTCTAACAGCTTTTAATTTTTGTTCCATATACGTCATATATATTATATTGGATCTATGTGTTTTTGTCAAAGATCAGATTGTCATCGAGTTGTCATAGGTAAATAAACTTAAATGAATGTATTGCTATACAGGATTACTACACTTACTAAAGATATAATTTTATATATGATTGTTTAGTTGTTTCTTTTTTTTTAAATTGTATACCTGTAATGCAATAATTTATAATTTATGCACATACATGCCTTGTGTGTTTTTTTTGTAATTTTGTTCGGGTTATGTTTGTATGTGAGTTGTTGGTGTGC
This sequence comes from Leptophobia aripa, assembly GCA_951799465.1. Classification (NCBI taxonomy): domain Eukaryota; kingdom Metazoa; phylum Arthropoda; class Insecta; order Lepidoptera; family Pieridae; genus Leptophobia; species Leptophobia aripa. Next base: position 5,738,831 of record OX637268.1, on the reverse strand, counting down.
CTTATTAAATAAATAATTTGCATTTCCAGCGATATAGACTACTATGTCACAAAAAAATTAAAAGTATCAACCTATTTTTGACACTTCAAACGTTTAGACATAATTCTTAAATGACTGAAATAAAATTTTATCAAACAGGCATTTTAATTTGTAGTAAAACCTCTTCGCTCGTACGCTCTATACTTTTAAATTTCCACAGATTATCTATGACCACATACTTTGGTACAAGTGCATTTCGGAGTGGGTTTTTTTTTATTAATCTATACTTGAAACCTTGGCCGAAACATGCAACGTTTTGTTTTTACATCGTTGCTTATCGTGTGTCCACTGCGATAAGAATTGATAAACAAACAATAACAAATTGATTCAAAGTTTTAAACTATTAACACAATTTATTTGAAAATAAAATATTTACCTTCTTTAAAAAAAATAAATGGAAAGAAATGAATAATTGCCGGAGACAACAGAGCTATTTTCTTGTCTGTTATTCGTTATATTAAGTTGATGTGGAATAATGATTATTATAATTTAACGTGAGAAATGTTTGTATTGAAAAACCTCTAGGGGTGAATAAAAGATTTGAAAGGACAGATATAAGTGTATATATAGTTGTTCCAGTTCTGTGAATTTTCTACAAAACCCTGTCTGTCTTGTGACGTCTATTCACTTATTTGTTTATGCTTTACATTTAGCAAAATATCGGAGAGAGTAAATTTTTAGTTTCAACCCATTTTATTTATCATATTCTTTGGTTTTTACAGTAGGACAACATTTAAATAAGCCTAACCTAATCTATTGGTGTTGCAGAAACATTCCAGTTTATGTGACTCAAATAATTTGTCTCGGAATAATATTTCAAATTAAATTTAAAGTAATTTCGGCTTATGTGTTATCACAATTTTGCACCTGTTAATTAAAATGCACATTGTGCGTTTTAAACAGACCGTGAAAATGGAGCCATAAATACTTATTTCGTGGTGTGTGAATTCAGAGGTGTATGACCTTAAGTCTTAACAGTTTATCTAAATTAATTGCGCTAATTAGATAATAATTACCGAAAATCTTAACTACGTTAAATTAAAATTAAAATGTTGAATTCATGAATAGAACTCAAGCAAAATCTTTCTTTTTAGAATCTCTTTTTGAAAGGCATAGATTAAAAGTTTGCATTTTTATACACACACACACACATATATATATTGTGCTTGGATGTTTATAATTATGAAGAACCATAAATGGTTTCCCCACGAAATGTCTATAACTTACGACTATAATAACTGTAATTTTATATAATTTAATTTCTGTGTAGCTTAGTCTGTGGGCTTAGTGTAGGTCCCGCCTAGTTGTAAAGTTTACTTAAAACACTTGGCCCCGTAATGATCTAGAATCTGACATCAAAGTTTTGCCTATAAATCTTATCTCGTTATTAAATCAATTTCGCGCCGCATGTTTGATACAGACGTACGTGACGTGATTTTCAAGTCGACAGACAATATATTAATTTTACCACAACACCCACGGAAGCCACCTCGCATTCTCCCTAACCAAAGATCGTGCAATTATCTCGCGTCCGAAGTCTATGGGCTCCATATTCTCTGAAGTTATGGAAATATAGTTATAATTTTCTTAACGCTAATATTATATTTTTTAAAATAAAAACCATACCTGTATATACATTAATAATATCTCTATGACAATGAAAGTTTACTAGTTAAATAAACAAAAAGATAAATTATTAATAACATTACTCAGGCATCGAGACCCATTAAAAATAATTACGCAACGTCAGAGAGAACAGAATTATGTACTATGCGAATAACAGTGATAAAAATACTTCAATGAATTGCAGAATTTAAAAAAAAAATTGCTTAATAATGATTGTAACACATGTTAATATATAAAATAACATTGCACAATATTTTGCCCGATTTTGAATAAAACATTCAACTTTCAAACATGTTATTACCGCGATACATGCGAAGTTAATGGTATTTTTTTTCATAATATAAATCAGGAAACCTTTTTGAACGACACACGTTCCATTTAACATAAATTATGACATATCAATATTCGTATACAAACATTTGATCGATGTATTCTCAGTTATAGATCTTATTTCGCAGTTTAAAATTATATTACTCCCCTTACTTTCACCTAAATTAATAATTGTAAAAATACGAGATTTTTAAATAAACTAACAGTGCTAAATTAAAATGAACTATGATATCTTAGAAATAATAATAATAACACACTGGCTAGTCCCAAGGTAAGCAATTCATAGCTTTCTTGTATTATGGGTGCTAACACAGATAATGATGTCACATATTACTTTAAATAAATATATACATATATCATAAACGTATATACCCAGACCAAACGAACAAATATGTTCGTCACGCAATTACTAAGAGTCCTCTGTTCGGTAGTCCTGACCATTAAAAACAAATCAAAAATATCTTTATAATTTATTCGCCTAGGTAAGCAATCGTACAATTATGAATCGTCGACGTCAACTTTTTTTGACTCGACATAAACATTTACTGCCAGTTCCCATATCAAGGGCGTAGAGCGAACGAGAAGAATTGGCAATAAACTCTCTGCCACTCCTTTAAAACCCCCAGCAGGTTTTACAGTACAGTTGTACAGAACCTGCAACAATTACACCATTGAATGACTCAATATCTATATTATACAAAACAATTAAAAAATAACCTTAATCACCGGTATCGAGAACAAACACACAGTACACCGAAACTAATCCAGGAAAAAATATCTGTCTGAGTCATCAAATTACAATTATACACATGAATTTTTGTATAATTGTGTGTTAACATTAAGCTTATATTTAATTAATTTTTACTTTCCTAACTCGGTAGATGAGCTGCATCTAGATCTTATAGATGACATTTTTAACTTTGGCCTTGTATTTTTCAGACCCAGACTGGGCATCGTACAACCTCGGCATTTTCCTTTGCATGCGATGTGCCAGTATTCACCGTGGCATGGGCGCTCATATAAGTAAAGTCAAACACTTAGAGCTTGACAGGTGGGAGGACTCGCAAGTCCATCGTATGAAGGAAGTTGGTAATGTTGCTGCAAGGAATAAGTATGAAGATCGTGTACCACCATGCTACAGACGGCCCACCAAAAATGATCCACAGTAAGTTCTTTTAATAATGAATTTATTCCCAGTCACTTTTGTTTTCTAATAAATATCTAACAATTATTAGAGTTATAACCGACAGGTAAGAAAATCTTAAGAACATTTTTAAAGATCTATACAATATACAGGATCTAAAATCAAAATCAAAAATATCTTTATTCATATATGTAACTAAGGTAGGTTATGAATCGTTAACAAAATAAGTTATAAAAAGATACGGATAATAATAGGGTATTTCAAAATACCCACAAATATTTTTATCAAAATACTTGCGAAACTTAGGGGAAAAACTGCCTTTTATAAAACTATGTTTGTTATATATACTTTTTACAAATTTATTTTGATTATTCTCGAGTCTGTTAGTATAATTTTTATAAGCCTATTTATTCTATGTTAAGTATTTTCTCAGCCATTGTTAAAACATTTCCACACACTGTTAATTTAAAAATATTAAACAAATGAGAATAACTTTTCAGAGTCCTCATAGAGCAGTGGATACGTGCTAAATACGAGAGGGAGGAATTCTGTCATCCAGGTCGCCAAAGCTACCTCTCTGGATCAATGGAAGGCTTTCTGATGAAGAGAGGAAAAGAAGACAGCAGATATCAACTGAGAAAGTTTGTCCTTAACGAAAACGAGGATACATTAAAGTAAGTAACGCTTATGAGACTAACAGCCGTACTCAGAGTTATCAATTATTTAAACATTGAAGGAATGACAAAATTACAAAAATTGTATCGAAGTTAATTGAAGGGTATTTTAACTTCCTAATCTACATATATTAACAATTCTGTAAACGGCTGTCGGTCCATTCACAACTTGGTATGCCGAGAAGGGTTTTGCCTAAAAATATTAAATAAGTATTTAATAGAGCATGGCCTTCTTTCATTATATGGCTTCCAATTTGTCACGTAAGCATGGGTAAACAAAATATCGTCATCATTCTGTCCATGTATCAAAAAATCATTTATTGTGCATGTCTCATTGTCATACAGCTAATCATGGTCACGTTACGCGACTTTAGAAATTTACGAAAAAAATAAAACTCTCGTATTGGTATTATTATTGTTTCGCGACACGTCACATAAACATACCATACATGATGAAATATTTTACTATATCGATATTTTATCTGTAGCCAGCCAATGTCAAAGCAAACACTGTTTACCGAATCGCTCGTGCGATAAGAGATAATCATATCTCACATACCTAATTAACTTTCCTACCTTCAGCACCATCGTCACTAAAAAAAAAAAACTTCCACGCTTTCAATACGTCACCGTCAAATATTGACTCAACGTAATTTGGTACTCGTCACAATATTGTAACTAGGTGAACACTTAACCGCCACGGTTACCGAGGCACGAACGCTTTAAAACGCGGTGACGTTAGAGTTTTCTCAGATAACAGCATTTTCCTAGAAGAAAAATCTATTGACGTCACGTGCTTGCCTACGCAATGTCGTTAAATTTACAAAGGCTAAACATTATATCCAATTCTTATTTATAGAGCCTCTACACATTATGGGATTTGTATAAATCTATTGAATGATACAGCATTATGTTTACTCTCTTATTATATCGTATATGTAGGGCGTGATAAAATAATAATTAAACATAGATCAATGACGGTAAAATCGATTTGAGTACATACTGTACGCACGCGTTCGTCGCAACACGACAGACGGCATGACGTTTGTGATTGGTCAATTCGATGTCATTATGACCTTGAGATTTGCAAATATCAACGAACGTCACATACGTTAGAGGCGACGTTGTAAATGAGAAACGAACACCTTTGCACGCTCCTCTATAAGAATTTCAAACAACGGAATGGTCCCTAGGTTTCAGCGCCCTACGGACGCTTGTTCTGGTGCAACGGGTTGTCTCGGGCGTTTATTCAATCGGCTACGGCTTTATCGTTTGAGGTAAGATGTGTATTGACGATTCAAAATTTATGAAAATTGTATATAAAACACGTATTTATAATTGTCTGGTTAAGTTTTAATAGGGTTGCCTGTTTTGGCAGTTGAAAAAGTTCGCTCCATCTAAACCATTCATGCATATTCGTGAGATATCATTGTCGTGCATTTGTTGCATGCTTCAATCACAAAGCTTGTAAGATCATGACATTATATGTTTTTTCAGCGCCAGGTAAGAATTAAAAAAAAAGAGAATTATAAACGTCGACGTATAAGCAATACTGATGGATTAATGAAATAATGTGTGTATTCTTAATAAAATCAATACTCAAAACATCACATTATCAAACTTGAGTATCACACACATGTATATACAAACACACGACATATATTTTACACAGATTTTTCTTTAACATTAACAATTCAAGAACGGTTTATTAATTACCCATACAATATTAATTGTTTGTTTTACTATTTAAGACATAATAAAAATATATTTATTTATAGATACCACGTAAAAGAAAATAAGGAACCCAAAGGCATCCTTAAGTTGTCCGAACTGAACGTTTCTTTCGCACCAGCCAAGATTGGTCACATGAATTCCATGCAGCTCACATTCATGAGGGATGGCTCCACACGACACATCTACTTGTATCACGAGGACCCTGAAGTTATCAATTGTTGGTAAGTTTTTGAAAAATCTCGTAAATTATATATTAATTGTAATATCTACACGTAAAGCAACTTGGTATTCAAGAAGCAGCCGATAAATATATATATAATACTAACTGAACCGGCAAACGTTGTTTTGCCATATAAATTATTAAAAAAATTAGAAATAATTGAATTTCCCGGTATTTCGTTTACTAAAAAATAAATTTAATTTATACTTTAGTCTCAATAACACGTGGTAGTCATGCTATTGAATTGTAGCTTATATGACACGTTTGTCGGTTTACCATAGCAGCGCCATCTATTGATTACTTACTGAATCCAGTCGAAAAGTATCGACTTCTGTTAGAATCTTTTGGAGTTAACAGATAATTGTGACTGTCAATTAATTAAATAGACAAATAATTTGCAATAAAATAAAATTGCAACTATAATTAAAGATCTATATATAAAGGTCTAGCTATCCTTTATCTTAAGTTGGACCAGACTGCTCACGGTGTGCTAATTTAATTTAAAATCGGTTATGTAGCTTAGGAATCCATCGGGGACAAACATCGTGACATGAGATTTATACATATAAGATAGCAGAATATGAATTTCCACCCGTATCACCTTGATATCTGTCGTTCCACCACTGCGCGTTTCGTAAGACATTTCTTACCACGCACCACCACGTTATGGAACCAGCAGCGGCACGGTATTTCCGAACCATTACGACTTAGGGTCCTTCAAGAAAAAAGCGTAACAATCCCTAAAAGGCCGGCAACGCACTCACGAGCTCACAGCCACGTGAGTGTATTGTTTGCTCTACTATAAAAAAATAAAATAAAATGATTTTACATATAAAACGATTGGGATATTTAATTAGGTATTCAGACTTGCAGACTAAGCCTGTCCTTGTATTAAATGGATGGATCCATTTAATAGATCTTTAATTTGCAACAGATACACATATATAGTATACACACATACACAGATGTGTTTGTAGGGCATACATATAGTTCACATATATATTGTATAGTTTTACTTTTTATCAAGCAACTTTTTTCACGTTTTTTTTTCATTGTAACGTATAATTTCAGGTACACAGCGATCCGATGCGCTAAACTCCACCTCCTACAAGTAGCATTTCCCTCTACACCACAGTCAGACCTGCTATTACGGCTACCAAAGGACTTTGCTCGCGAAGGTTGGCTTTGGAAGACTGGACCCAGGGCTTCAGATGTCCATAGAAGAAGATGGTTCACATTGGATAACAGAAAACTGATGTACCACGACGAACCAATGGACGCATATCCGAAAGGGGAGATATTTATTGGTGAGTGCTTAAAACTTAGATAATGGCACAAATTGAATTATTTGACAAATGAATAGAATTCTAATCTTTCTCTGTACAACGCGTTATAGGAAAAGAATTTTTAAATTCAATCTAATATATAAAATTCTCGCGTCACAGTTTTCGTTCCCTTACTCCTCCGGAACGGGTTGACCGATTCTCCTGAAATTTTCTGAGGATATTGAGTAGGTCTGAGAACCGGCCAACATCTATTTTTAGAGACATTTTTTTTATTTTTTTTTTGGCAAAACGACGGTTGTCGGGATCAGCTAGTAATCTATATATTAAAGTGTCGTATTAATAATACTTAAGAACGGCTGAACCAATTTGCCTCAATTCAGATTACAAAACTAAAATCAATTCAAAAAGTTTGGTCCTTCTGGAAGAGTATCCATAATACTGATTGTATATCTTCGCTGTATCGCGATGCTAATACACTTAGCGAGAGAAACTCCAGCTCTTGGATCACCAGTACCGACTACCAAGCGCCTTCTTAATAAGCACTTGTACCCCAAGGTCCTAAAGTTACTTACAGTTAAAGTTGGTTAAAGTTGACATTCCATTAGGAATTACATGTTTTTTAATAATATTTATATGTTTAAATAACATTTTTTTTACTATAGGTACTTAAAATTCTAACTGATGTATAATTCGTTTCCAGGTCACGAGTCAACCGGTTACCACATCAAAGTATCAAACACAGGCAACGGCTGTAAAGAGGCCAGGTTTCCCTTCTACCTGGTAACACCAGAGCGTACCTTCTGCCTTGCTGCAGCAACTCATGAAGACCGAGCTGGCTGGTTGACAGTCATACAGCAAACCCTCAAACGGCCCCTCACACCACAAGACTCTACCAGTAAGTGAATGCGATAATTAAAAAAAAATCTAATCCACTTATTTTAGATAATTCCAATCTTATAACCAAGTTTTTTTTTAAATTTAACTTTGAAAACAGCGTATTGACCAAGTCTTCAATGCAAATACTGTCTAGACTACACGCGAATGCCATTAAAGAATCTATACGCAAATGAATTTCCATTTTTCATACGTCACAAGATCATTTTATCGTCTTGACGTTAATTGATGATACGTCATGTCATAGAACGCCATAGATATGGCGTTTATAAAACTGACGTCATGATCGATCATTCATGCCATTGTCGTCATGTTACACCATACTATGGTGTGTGACATAGTCACGAGTTCATCGCCATTGCTCAACCGCTTGATTTTGAAAAATCCTAAATATCTTTTTATTTGTGTTAATAAAATAAAACTCTTAAAAACTTAACTCAGAAATGTTGTTCGTAAATAATGCATTTTTGAAGTTATTTGCTTGTTGGTTTTTTTTAGTTTAGGCCTCCTCCTGAATTTTCTAATTTTCTATGTAGAGTTAGAGGTTGTCTCTGTAATGTTTTATTTCTACTTTTAGAATTCTTAGTATTGTGTTCAAACCACACAAATTATTTTAGTAGTAGAATATTTATTTTTTTAAATTTATATTGCTGGACTTAAAAATATTATACTCCTGTACAAAAATGTATGTTTCATTTATATATTTGATTTTCCCTATTTTTGTTCCTTTCCGTGTAGTTTTTTTTCAGTGAAATTTAGTTTAGGATACATCTTAAACTTTTAACATATTTATTCTTATAATCTTATATATATAAATCTCATGTCACGATGTTTGTCCCCGATGGATTCCTAAACTACATAACCGATTTTAAATTAAATTGGCACACCGTGAGCAGTCAGTCCAACTTGAGATGTAGGATAGCTTAGATCTTTAATTGTAGTCGCAATTTTATTTTATTGCAAATTATTTCTCTATAATTAATTGACAGTCACAATTATCTGTCAACTCCAAAAGATTCTAACAGATGTCGATACTTTTCGACTGCATTGAGTAAGTAATCAATAGATGGCACTGCTACGGTAAACCGACAAACGTGTCATATAAGCTACAATTCAATAGCATGACTACCACGTGTTATTGAGGCTAAAGTATAAATTAAATTTATTTTTTAGTAAACGAAATACCGTAAAATCCAATTATTTCTACTTTTTTAATAATGTATATGGCAAACAACGTTTGCAGGTTCAGCTAGTTAATTAATAAATACTTTATTGTTAAAATATCAGTATTATAATGTTAATTGTTGTTTTTCAGTTGAGGCAACCCTTGTCAGAAAAAGGACGGCGTCGAACTCTATCAGTATATTTTCAGGGAGGTAGTATGTTACAAAAATTAATTTAAGCAATTCTTGAATGGTTGTTAGGCGGAATTAAGCAATAATTCGATTAATTTGTGGCAACTTTTTCGTGTGAAAGAATTGTGATTGAATATAATTATTGCTACTGAAAATTAATTATCACATTTAACAGATCTATTCCGGTATTTTACATTTGTAAATAATTTCGCAGTTTTATAAGACTAATATTTATAATTAAATGTAAATTATTGTTTCTTTTTTAATTTTGTGACTTTGCGATATTTTATTGTTTTGATACACAAATAACACATATGATTAATGATAACATGACGAGATAACAGTTGTCTTAATCTGATATATATATACCCATATAATCTTGCAATCTAATATATAAACTTCTTGTGTCACAGTTTTCGTTCTCTTACTCCTCCGAAACGGGTTGACCGATTCTCCTGAAATTTTCTGAGCATATTGAGTAGGTCTGAGAATCGGCCAACATCTATTTTTAGAGACATTTTTTAAAAAAAAATTTGTTGAGATCAGCTAGTAAATATATAAGAATTTAAACTATTTATTGGCAGCTACATTAGGTTATGAATGTCGGAAAAAGTATGGTCAAATTTTTAAATCCAATCAGGGCAAAGTTGGCCCAATCTGTACAAGGCTCGTTCGGGCCTATTTAGATCTTAGCCGAGTTTTTTTTTTGCCAAACAATTGTGTTTTTATTAGTTTTGGGGCGTCTATCAAAATACCATATAAAACCTATTGACGTTTAAAGTGAGATTATAATAATATTTAGCAGGCAAATTAATATATCTAAGCCTTCATCAGATATGGTACACGGAAGGATAAATTGTCTTTTTCAATAGATATCGTGTTATTACAAATTCTTACAATCTCTTTTTAATTGCTCTCTTATTGATTCATTCTACAGGGAATAAAATTGTTAAAATGAAATATTTAGGAACGGCATAGCAATAATGATATTAATATTAGTGAATCCAATGTATTCCCTGTCACAATATGTAGTTTTTATGTGTGTGCGTAAAATTGTGTATGGTTTTTTATTTAATATAGTCTGCTAAGAGCCAATAATGTAAGGTTTTTGATGATTATCTTGACGACGCAAGCATGATTGATATACCACATTTTTGTGTTAACGAATTATTAATTATGAATGATAATTTGTTATTAACATACGCATTAGTTATAACATAGGATACTTAAAGCTAGGAGACTGCCAAAAACATGGTAGAAATAATATTTTATTTAGATTTTATGCGAGTATACTATCGGATTTGATAATACAGGATGATTGATGGTGTGAATGAAATTCAACTGTCGTGTGCTTTTGTTTAGGCAGTAAAACTTAGATTAGGCTTACGTTAGTACGCAATTATTTAAATCAAATTGACCGCGACGTGGCTGGCGTTACCGTGGTTACGGGTTGCCATAGCAACGCGACAATAGCTTTACCGCGTTTTCAGAGTATTAAAATGTAATGTTAGACTTTGATGACAAATAAAACTATAAATTCACGCATCACCATTCATATTTTTAGTTGAAATATTACGCAGTTTTGCGTTAAGTAATCTGTAATTAAGTGCTTTGCTCTATAACAGTTGCGATGAAGCGGTTTAAGTAAACCTCATATACATAAATCGAAAAGTTAAAACTATATTTTCTGCAGATCCGGGTTAACATTAGAAACTTTTTTAAAAGAACCTTTTTTATCCTCGTGTGAGAATAAAACTAAATTATATTATTATTCTGTGTTATTTTACATGTTATGTTTCATAGACATCAATAGTGAGTTACTTTTTTATTTACTATTTTTAGTATCTTACAATGTACATTCAAAGTCTAGTATTTAACGACTAAATATGTTAAAAGTAGTGGAAAGCTGAAAGATTTTCGCGATAAATTTAATGAAAATCTTTACCTGATAACCTCGGCTGTAAGGCACTGTACATGTGATCATTTCAAAATTAAATATTTGTAAAATTGTAAAATAACCTTTTACCTTTATCTTTTAAACATAACTATATACTATAAATACACAACGCTATAAAGTTTCCTTTTTATTAGAACATAATGACATACTTATGTGTATTAGAATGTAGAGTCTAGAAAATGCTAGATTTTGTATCTGTAGTCTACATATAGGAGCCAAACTATACTAGATGTTTTTAGTCTATGCCAAGCTCTTATAGTACTACCAAAGACAATTGGTATTACCTTTAATTGAGCCAATATTCACTAGTGAACCATTAAGTAGCACAAACACACAAGCGAAATTCAAAATTATCAATACACTAAAAAGGTTATACTATTGAATCCTACACAATGCATTAGTATCACGATTGATAGACAGTTAGATTTTTAGAAATGTTTTGTACCCAGAAATTAGATTTTGTAGCTAAAAAGCAATAATATGTATGATATTGTAATAGTGTATTACTTAATAGTTTTTATAATGCCATGGTATAAACATTTGTAACTATAATATTTATTGTACTGGATACAGTGTTATTGTGAACAGTAGGGACACTAAAATATTTCCCTATTACGATTCAGAGGAAGAAATAAGTCCTCACGAGACAATGCAGTTTTTCAGTGTCCCTACTGTATTCCATTTGTATATGGCGCAAGCACGATTAGCGAATCGCTTTAGTTAACTTTAGCTTAATTATTTAATGAAATTTACCAAAATGTTGCCTCGCTTATGTTACGATCATGATTTATTAGTTTTTAACTCATTTGTGTGCTCTGGCATAATATTATTATGATTAAATATGTTTATGTCAAGTATAACATTCACCAGACAAGTTATTTTATTTTTTACCTCACCTTTATTAAGAAATTCATGATAACCTATTTTCATCCTTAAAAGTATTTTATTACAGTAATTTCGTAAGTGGATATTTGAATAAAACGCATCTAAACGCGTTAAGTACTTTGATATTAATGCGAAGAAATGTTAAATTCTCGCCTAAACCATAGACAATATAAAAATCTATTAAAACTTATATAGTAACTATCGGTTTGTACTCAATAAAAGCCTTACCTTCGATCAAAAAAACCTAAGTTTTGACATTTGTAAACGACTACTGTCATAAAATAATAATCTAAGGATCTGTTAGTCCAGTAATTACGTCGAGAAAAAACAAGTGCGAAATGCAAATGAACCGGGAAATTTAAATTATGGATACAAGAGCTGGTGCTTTTCTCGCTCAGCGTAGGTATAAGCATCGGGATTCAGTGAGCAAATGCCGCCAATATGGTACTTTGTCACAAGGACCAAACTTTTTAAATTTGTTTTAGTTTTGTGTTTTGTTTTTTTAATAATTAGTAATTTATCAATAAGAATGTATATTAGTTAAATGTAATATGTAAAACCATTAAATACTCGAAAAAAATCCCGACGCGTGATATTTTTTGCGGACTATTCTCGGTTTGTTTTGTCAGATACTCGGGAAACTATCACGTTACCACTTTGATGCCACTTGAAATAAGCGCAAACGTTTGGACATCTTTCGATTTCCAAATATCAAATGACATTATTTTCGTCGTAAACATATTACGAGTTAGTAATTAAATGTAGTTCTTGTACATTAGTCAATATTATCATGGCTTTATAAGGTTTTATTTATTCACACACTAACACTGGACAGTAACTAACAGTGGAAGTAGATAATCATAGATGTTAAGCCATGACGGGCCTTTTTGCTAATAAGCGATCTCTTCCAGGCAACTTACACTAATTATAATTTGTTTCCTGATTGTTTAATCGACCCTTAATGTGTAGAGACATTTGCGCTATGGTTTATATTGTGTATTGATTGGCCGATCTCCAACGCGTAAGGCCCGTTAAATCTGTGCCAAAACCGCATCCAGATAGTCAAACAGTCTTGATGCAGAGGACAGACAAAAATGAGATATATAAATCAAGCAGCCCAAAATGTTATCACGTAAATCGACCGCTCCGTAAATCGTGTCAGACTGAGGATTCCCTAATAACGATCGATCAGAAATTTGTTCAACAAAAGAAAACAATCTTACAAAATTAATATATTATTTATTTTGTCATATAAATTGATATTACTTATGAATTTATATATCACCCTTTTTGTAATTTGAAAACAATAAATGCAATGTCATCACTCATTCGTCAAAATTGTCGTGTTGACGAGATGTAACGAGAATGGTGAATTATTAAGAGACGCTACAGTTTACTTCAAATACACACTGAGGTATCGATTGATACGTCCGTCTTGTATCATTTTGACAAATTACGTTTTGTTTAACTGGTTTTTAAAATGATATATACGACTATTCAATAATATATTACATTTATATTAGAGAATGTTAAACATATATTCCATTCCATTTTTTATTGATATGAAAACTTATTATTACAATGCTTAGAGATTTAAGCGTACGGACAGACCCTTTTTGTTTTATACAATGTAGGATGGTCATTCTTAAATATTATGCATAACATCTGATGAGGTTTTCATTTCATAATAATTCTCCTTATATCCATAATTACAATACGTATTAGAATACGTCTCAGCCGCTTCATCATAATTTCTCTCTTCGTAATCATTTTCCGAATAATCCTGTTGATAGTTTTCCTCGACGACATCACGTTGGGTGATTCGGTTTGTGTTTTCGTTATTAAGATTCCATCTTTGTGATATTGTGCAACTTAGCGCGCCACCGTGTTGAAATGTGAACGGCCATGCCTGGAAAAAAAGGTATAAAATGTTTTTTTTTTCTTTTAAGGAACGAGAGTAAATGGGTATGTTGATCTAATCTACACAAAAATCCATATAGTATCTATATAAGTATATTGAAAAGTAGCTGCTGGAAGATCCAATAAACTATGAAGAAGAAACTCACACGATTTTACATTATTAAAATTTCCTTTGTTTACATATAAATAAATTACATTTCAAACAGACCTCACACAGTGCCATTGGATATCATATGTGTGAAAAACACTTGTTTGACCCTTCCATAGACAAACAAACATCAGAAACATATGTCGGATATTTATGAATCTATTATGAAAACCATAAATGACGTCATTAACATATTTTCGAATGACGCTAAATAAATAGGAGGTGCGATCTATCTCTATCTTGTTACAGATACATAAAAGGCACACTTTATTGTATAGCTATCTGAAGTTTTCTCGTCAAAAAGTTTAGCTAAAAGATGTTTGTATTGTGTTAAATTTTGATACTACAATTATAATTAATGAAATATTTTTCTTTGATCCGCGCTTGCCTGATTGAACACCAGCTAACTAAAGCCTTTCATACAATTGCGTAGGGATTATGTCCAATTAACAGAATAACGAGAAGTGTACATTGTCTTCGACCTATTCTTTTGTTTATAACCTCAAGGAAGGAACAATAAAACTTGAGCATCTCTTAACGTCCGGAGATAAATTTTATTTATACCAGTAACAGCTGCAAACTTTTGGTCAGCGCGCGCGCAAACGACTGTTTATTATTGTTATCTTTTTGTTTCTATCTTTGTTCGATACCACTTTTTGGAATGTTTATCTACCCTTTAGCCATCTAGAATGAATTATGAGATATACAGACATCGAAAATAAATAAATGGCTGTCTCGTCTGTTAGAAATTGAATTGCTTTCACAGATTCATTCAGTTGGAAGTGAAATGTATTAATCTGATAGTCCACAAAATATTTTGTATGTCGGAAAACGGTCCACCTTATTAGAAAAGCAATTCCTTATCAATTGAATCTTCGATGATCAAAATCGAGTATGTTCGATAAATATCTAAGCGAATAATAAACTTTTTTGAAATCTTTTAAAAAGGTTTATATATACATATATATCAGTCTATTTTTTGAGCAAAATATTGATAATATTCAAAAATATATTTTCTTATGCTTTAATAATCTCAAGAAACACCAATAGGAACTTAACATTTGTTCTATATAGGGGAAATGTTTTCCAACAATAATAATTTAAAATGAGTTTTTTAATTATTTAAGAAAAAGAACGATGCAAAAGAAGTGTCAGGTGTCACTTTCAGCTTTCATGTGGTCGAAAAACCAGCTTCGTTCGTAAGCTTACACAAAACTTTCGCTAATACGAACCCGTCGGCAATTCATAACCTCAAATCCATAAATTTGAACTACGAGTAAAAACTTAAACCAAAATTGGTGTTTATATAAAAACTAATCCCGCCATTGATCAATCGGTTCGCGGAACGTGCCGGTAATCTACCGTTGACAGAATTTAGTCCCGATGGCGTTTGGCAAAGCCAGTAATTTATTGTCACTTTATAAATGCTAGATGACTCGCCGACAGGTAATAAATCGTCAACAATTACTCGATCAGCAGTCTATTAGTTTTTGTTTTTTCAAATTTAAATCTGAAGTCACTCAATTATCGTAATAAATTAAATATAATCGTTTTTTTATGTTTAGGCATGTATTTTTTGATGTACTCAAACCAACATGTCTACTTGAGACTGTACACTGTGTATACTTAGGTATGTAATAATAATATACCGATTACAAAAAACTTCTGTTTTGATCGTATATTATATACTTTTAAGATTCTCACTCACGGCATGGACAAACCGTTGCGCGGTTTTTAATGCCGTATAGATTAAGTGAAAAAAAAATGTTTTTGGATTTAAATAAATAAATAAAAATAAAAAAAAACTCAGGTTGGGTACACAATGTATATGAAATTAGGGGATTTGCTGGTTCTAAGCAAGAGCCTTCAAGGCGGAAGTCAACTGCCGAGGATACCGCGCGAACGCACCTTTGTTAGCTTGGCGATACATGTGTTTCTTAATTTTTTTGCGTGCGCAGATTTAATCACTTTTATCATCCTCTTATCTAAAGTTTTTCATATATACATACATGTTGTATTCGTTTATTATAGCCACTATGATAGACTTAAATGGTATATTATGGTAACTTAAACTAAATATCATGACTAGTTTTGTATGTAATTTCATGCAGCTTCCATTCATAAACTATTACTTAAGCTTAAAAATACCTGATAAACACCAATACGTACCAAACTCAATGGATGCGGTGGTGTATGCTGTGATCGTGGCTCATGAAGCAGTGCACGTAAATGAGCTATGTAAGATGCAGCAAGTCTCAAAGTATCGAGCTTCGATAGTTTCGTATCAGCCGGTACCCATGGCAGAGTTGTTTTTAATCTATATTAATATGAAAATTGTTTGAAATTATGCATAATATTAGACTAGACCTAATCGTCACTCAGTTGATACGATTCCATGCGGCGTGAGTTAAAACGTAGATGTTACATTTACGGACTGTGTAACTTAAAAACATATTTAATTACATACAAAAGTTTCTAAGATTCTTACCGACAGAACGCCTTGGACAGCACCCTCATTCGTGCTCTTTCCCTGGCATTGGCTGCGTTTCTGTGTTGAGGTTCATGACCACTTCTTCCTGTTGCAATAATTATAATGAAAGACAATCATTATTTTCATTATCATTATAAACGACATATACAATAATTACAGACGCTGCAGACATTTCTCTCACAGAACTTCAAGCATACAGATAATATAGGCTGCCATCCATCCGCGAACAAATCGCACTCAGGGTACGTGTCCAGAAGAGCATAAAGCGCGGTCATATATGGTATTCAAAGAATTATGTATGGATACATAACCTCAGAGAGTTTAGTCTCACTAATTTCTCTTTTATCTTAGAAGTAAGTATTCTTTTTATCTTATTTCTTATAATTCAGTGTTAATAGTTTTGAGATGTTTTCCCGATACCATCCGAGAATATCATCTACACCTTTCGTTTTAATATTATTTTATTTAAAATTTTGAACTATTGATTGAAAATGACTTGAAACGTTTTTATTAAATAAATTATCAACAAAATGCAACTAAATTGTACAATCCCCCATCAGCGGGCGTCGGCAACTGTTATTGTGTTTGGGGTGTTAAAAAAGCTCATAGACTCCAAAAATAAATTCTTATATTAATAATATATAATACTAATATATTTATAATATAATACGTAATATATTTAACAGAAGGTTGAATGATTTAATAATATTTCGTCACTTATTATGCCTTTTCTTTGCCTTGACATTTTCATTCTCAATGCTCATTAGCTAACTTGAAATACATATATAATTATAAATCATACTTTAATTTACATAGTTATACAACTGAGAGATTTGTTTGTACAGGATTATTTAAGAAATCTTTGTCAAAAGGCTTATTGTTGACGATTCATAAGTGTACCTTGGTGGCCTATATGAATAAAGATATTTTTGACTTTGATTTTTATTAGCTAATTAACCCTATAATAATATATTATACAATGAATGAAAAATAAAAATAAAAAAAATTGTGCGACCTTCCGTTGAATGCGCTGCGCTGCGTAAACGCAATGTAGTTTTAACTAACTGACTAATGAGTTTCAATAATTATTTTTTTAAATATTTTTTGTATATATATATATATATATATATATATATATATATATATACGCATATAATAAATATACTGAACAAGTCTTCAGTTGATACTCTCAACCAAACATAGTAACTGCTACACACGTACGTTTAATTCATTATTTGTGTATTAAATTCAAAATACACTTTCTACAAACATTTTTTTTTAGTAATTCAACATTCCATACATGTCTCATACATAAGAAAATAATTTCGTCAAAAAAATTGAAAATTTGTCTCAAGTTCCCATTTAATTGTCATATGTGTAAACCTAGTTATGTTATCTCATAAGTTTATTGTTTTAAATGTATTAAGCACATAAGATGTTTGGGGACAGATATAATAAAATAAAATCAACATACCGGAACTTGACTGTGCATCATCAAAGAAGAAGTCATCATCATCATCATCCTTTTTATCGAACGATGGCGATTTATGTACTCTCTTACGTGGCATTTCACAAATCACTTCACTACACAGTCTATAAGGGGTGTTGTTCCTTCGTGATGAGTACCGTGTATAATTGAAGATGCGTCGGCGCAGGGCGGGCGGCGTTTTGGGCGGTGCCAATGTAGCCCCGCCCGAATTTCAGGATTTTCTCGGGCTAATATTACTTTTATACCTGTTTTATGACCAGCGTCCTTAATTATAAAAAACGGAATCCCTTACATTATTATGATGCGTAGGTATATTGTTTAAAAAAATCAGCTATACCAATTTTATAATAGTAGAGTGTATTTTTCGGTGTGTATTTATCGATCGAGATTATATCGATTTGGCTTAACCCTTTGTCCAATATTAAAAACTTTTACGCTTATGCAATTTTCACATGAGTTATTTATGAAGGTAATTATTTCTTTAATAATAATATCGTGTAATAATAACGTCTACGCGTCTTATTTGAAACGATTGACAGTTCGGTACACGGGGTCACATCCGTGGAATTCAATACTTTGTGACATCACGTGCTCACTTCGCTTCCTACAGTACAATATCATTTAATACAGATGTCACTTTTGGACAACATTATTTTCGCGTTGAATTTAATGTTTTAATATTTGTTTATGATATAGATAAGTTATTGTGATCAAAATATGAAAAATCTATCAGAATATTTGTCATCATGTTGTACGCAATATATCTCAGCATCTCTATTTTTGCTTAAAGTTAAACTTATATATTTTTTCATACAATATTGTGTAGACTATAAACTCTTCGCGATATATTTGCATACATCAACCGGTATAATAGAAATACTTATAAATATTAGAAGAATACGGTAATTGTTTACTTAAATATTTATATTAACGACGTCGGAAACATAATTCTAATTGATTATATTTTCGTACTGAAATGCAGCATTAGTTTGTCACAAAACGATTTTTTCCTTTACGTCATTCAATCCTAATTGTGGAAGTGATCAAGTACCAGTCAACTTCCACCCGAGGTGTGAAGATTGCCGCAATTCGTTGGTATTTAATAGGGCTGTCCTAAAATGAAATGCCAAATAACATTTATTATAACACCATGTATTTTTCGAGTTCCTGTTCTGAGTTCTACCGTGTGACATGGTCATAAATTGAAATTTATGTCATCAATGGACACTATGTAACTAGGATTAATATTTCATTAAAAAATATATTCATATTAGTTTTGTAATAAAATATTCCAGTTCATACTATTAGGTTTTACGCGAGTAAGAAAACAACATTATATAATAATATAGAATTTGATGTATATAATCGCATAATCGAAGTTCTTTTAATACGGTGTTACTAATTAATACATTAAGAAAAATAATTCTTGAGAAAAGTGATAACCCTAGAGATCCAGGTGTAATACATCAAGATGGAGTTTACCCGCTCCGTTCATTTTAAGCGCCATCCACTTTGACTCACGGCAATGCCCTAATGTTTTCTTAACAAATATTATTCTTTCTACCACTTACACGAGTAATATTTATTTTTAAACTATTAATTTATTGTAGGCATATGAATAATCATTTAAAATTACTTCATAAGCACAACAAGTCAAATTTATTTTTGTGTAATAATATATACATAATAAAACCTTTTCGCCAATAATTTGGATGAGGCCTTACGATGGTAATACGTGATAAACCAGGATAGAATATATGTAGTTTAAAATTTGTTTAGTCTATAAATATAGTACAAAATGGTATTATGAGTGTGCAAGTTTTTACAAACCAACTACATCAGAACTCTTGCACATTGCGTTAAATTGTTTTTTTGATGTACCATATCTTAATAATTATTTTCTATTATTATATTGCTACCAATTGTTAAAATAACTTAGAAGAAGTTTTGAAAAATTCATTTAAACTTAAAAAGACAGAAATGTCGCTGATTTGACAACCGCCAAACATGTGAAGGATTTTTAAAATGTCAAATATAGACATCTCACAGTTGTCAGTTGTCTATTAAAAAAAATCAATTGTTTTTATAATTTGTGGTGATTAAATGTTGTGTTGATTTTTTTGCATCTATTGAATACTGTAATATAAGTTATTACAGGTGTTCAATGAATGATACTATCGTTGTATGTAGATGAAAGTCGCGAAATGAATGACGACTGAAGAGTAGTTTATGAATTTAAATAATGTTGCCTGGGATAGGTGTATTCGGAACTGGCGCTGTAGCTAAGGTTTTAGTGCCATTCCTTCGTGAAAAGGGTTTTCCGGTGGAAGCTATCTGGGGAGTTACCCTTCAAGAAGCTGAAAATGCAGCAAAAGAACTTAAAATAGCCTTTTTCACAAATAAAATTGATGATGTTTTATTGAAGAAAAATGTCAACTTGGTATTTATAGTATGTGCCCCCAATCTTCACGCTCAGATATCAGTCAAAGCACTTGGTATAGGAAAACATGTAGTGTGTGATAAACCAGCTGGGCTTTGTCAGGCTGAGGCTCTCAAAATGGTTCGAGCTGCACAGTATTACCCAACATTAATTTCCATTATAAATCATTCTCTGAGATTTTTGCCTGCTTTTACTCACATGAGAAAATGTATAGCAGATGGTTACCTAGGAAGTCCAGGTGACCTAACTTTAATAGATGTGAAAGTACAAATGGGATCTCTCTTGGGAGACACATACAACTGGCTGTGTGATGATACAATGGGAGGAGGAACACTCACATTAGTTGGAAGCCATGTTATAGATTTAGTTTCATATTTAAGTGGCCAGAAGGTTGTTAAGGTACATGGTATTCTTAGAACATTTGTGCAAGAGACTCCAAAAATACATGGTATAAGAAAAGTTACAGCACCCGATTTTTGTACATTCCAATTACAAATGGATAAAGGTTTATTAGTAACTGCAACATTAAATAACCATTTGCCTGGTATGTGCTTTCATCAAGAGATTTATGTTTATAGTAAAAGAGGATATTTGGTGGTAAGAGGTGGTGATTTGCATGGAAAATTGCACAAGGTAAGAGCGGGTGAAGAAAGTAAAAAGCCACAAGATAAGGAAGATGTAATCTATGTGGATATTGAAGATTTAAGTTGTACATCTAGTGTCATACCTAAGCCATACATTAAAGGACTGTGTAAACTGATAAGTGCTTTAAAGGAAGCATTTTTACCAGTCAAGGAGCAAATGGATTGGATAAAAGAACCCGTTAGGTCCGCTGCAACATTTGAAGATGGGCAGAGAGTACAAGCTACAATGGAAGCATTGCGGCAATCTAATGAAGATGGGAGATGGATTTCAGTACAACTTCTCACAGAAACACCAGACCCAAATCCAGCATTTTCTGCCGCCGTTAGACGTACAGCCATTTCATTACAGTAGTTATGTAATCAAAAATATTAGCCATTTATGTATGTACCTTTTCAATTTGTGAACTATGTTGTTATATTTGCCAGTATTATTTAATTATATGCCATATTGATATTTGTGAGCATGCAGGGGGACTGTACGAAAAGATCTGTGAACTGTGATAAACAATTATTATGTAGACATGTTAATCATCTTGTGTTTTTTCACTTTGGCTCTTTGTAAATATATTATTTTGAGTATATATTGCTCCAAGTCTTGGGTTTTTTTTAATTGCATTACAAATTAATTTTGTGTAAGATTGTGTAATATTACATATCTTAAGAAACAACCTAACCTGTATTCAATAATTTGGCTTTTAATTTAACAAGGAAATCAAAATCAAACAATTATCTATAACAATATTATAATAAATGCAGAGATAACAGTAAGTTTCACAATTCCACTGAATTAAACATTACACAACCACAGCATACACACCACTACTATGAACTAAATCTAACAAAAATGTAATTCGAACCAAAAGTAATGCTATCTAAAATTAATTTTCAATTTTGGCTAAAATATCAGATTCTCTAAAAAGGTGGTATTCCTTTTCATCGTTCTCCATGGATACTTTGGTGCCTCCGTATTCCGGTAAAAGTACGCTGTCGCCCACTTTAACTTGAACAGGAACGAAATCACCGTTGTCTTTTCTTGCTCCGGGACCCACGGCAATGACTTCTCCGCGAAGTACTTTAGATTGAGCTTTCTCAGGTATAACAATACCACCAGCGGTTTTGGTTATTGCTTCAGCCCTTTTAATGAGAACACGGTCCAAAAGAGGAATAAGGCGTTTCACTGCGTTTGCCATTTTTCAGAATGCTTTTTGTCTGCTTCGGGGTGCCAAGTAAGGATATGAATGAAGAAACTAGAAAATCTAGAACTTTCGAAGCCGGCGTCACAGAAAAGTCAGACTAATAAAATTGACGAGCTTGAACTCCATGCGTTTTCTGAGTTGCCATTTAAATATAAATGTAATTAATTAAAAAAATATTGTGTATATATATATTAAAAATAGCAAAAATGTATTAATAAAAATAAATATAATTATTTTAAAATAGATATGAAATTATAATTTAACAAGTTGCTCCTAGCATGAGTGCCAACTATTGGCAGATAGAAGAAATATAATATGAAGATCAGAAATAAAATGGTTAAAAATTACAGTAGATGTCGCTGAAATCATATAAATTTGAATTTGTTTGTACATCTATTCATTACAAGATGGCGTTACCTATCTAAAACTCTGATAACTAAATATTATATTATGTTTAATCATAATTAGAAAATAATATTTTTTGTTTAAAATAACAAACACTTTTTATTTATTTTTATTATGTATACGAATCAAAGCGTTGAATTTTTAAATAAACAATGAATCAAAAATATAAGTGTCAAAAACAAATATAATTTCTAATATAAAATTTCAATTAAACCAATTTATCTTTAACAATAGAGCTTTATTAGAAAATTACTGAATCTGTGCCCATAACTGTCAAGTACGCTCTCGGCGCCGCGCTGTGACCGCCGAAGGAATGTAGCCGGCGCCGGTCAGTCTCGGACACACCTGCGCGCTCTGCATTTACTCAGATACGCACACAAACAAAATGATTTTTGTTACTGACAAACCACCACTTGGCTGTATCTAGCTGTGTCTTTGTATTTAGACCTTAATATATTTATGCTCTTTAACTTCCATTGCTCATGTAATTCGGACAATGACTTATTTAGACAATCTTCGGAAACAACCATTTCACCTATTTTGAAACTATTATTTAAATGATAAGTACATTTAAGATTATTTAATTTATTTGTGGTATTTCTACCGTCACCACAATATAATTTGGGTCTAAACGACTGTTTGCTATGTGTCCTCAATCCTGAATTTTCCTATAGTTAAATAACGCCTAAATCGTAATTAATCAATAAGTAAAACAAACCCATCTGTTTCTTCTTTTGACGTGGGAGCAAATATTTAAAGGAAGGTTGTAAAAAACTTCTTTCAAAAGTAATGTAAAAGATATAATGCGATTGGGTTCACACAGCGTGGAACCGACCGAATTTCGCAAACATCTGAATTATTCAGAAACACGTGCAACAACAGGGTGGCAATGATTCATATATTTTTAACACAAATATTATAAAATTATTTTGTGTTATTGACATGTTTTCAAAAGTGAAATTATTGCGATTGTTTAAATAAAGGTACCGTAATCATAAGATCTGACAAAGTACTACGTAACAGTAACTATTTAGGTATTAAACAGATTTTTACGCCTAATTAGGGTTTGCAATTTTAAAAAAAACAATCTTTTATTTACATATTAGCCTCACCCATTAGCCACAACTTATTATATAAGTTATGTTTCATTAGCTGTGTGTTTTTTGTGTACATTAAGACAAAATTTTTTGTAAAATATATCCTTATTTTTTATGACATTGTGTCATATGTCATTTAGATAAAAGAGAAATAATTAAAAGTGTGTAAAAGTATATTAAAGCATGGTCACAGCGTAAATAAAAAGTTGCGGTATAGTGTAGTAATAGTCTTACGCGGATGTTCAAATCGTACAAAATAACACAATAAACAGCCCACATTCTAAAGGCTTTACCGCTAACACAAAACCTCTTGCACAAACTCTTATTTAGGGGTTGTAAAGTACAATTTCCTTTAATCGTATCTCTAAATGTTTTACAAGGATAAAACAAGTCGTTCTCACGGCAACATCTCACAGGTGCGCATCCGGCTATCTCAGTCCCAAAGAACGCTGGATAGAAATCGCACATTGATTTATTTAATCAATTAGCATTATTATTACAAAATATAATGCATTACAAGAACAATAACGATCCACTTTTTAACTTCAACTCAATAAAATCCCATCCGCATGGCTTAACAATGTTGTAATACTTAAATAGTAATAATAAATGTTATTATTTTTTTAGGTTAATAACCAGAACATTCTTTGTGTACATTTTTAAAAAAAATCATGAAACCTTTAACAGTTACATGAACTTAACAATTCAATTCACAACATATGGGAAGATGCTGCACATGTAGTACTACGGAGTACAAAGTGGCCAGAGCAAAGCCACCTGTGATGTCGAGTTGATTATAATTACTCTTAGCACGTTTATAATTTACGTGAGCATGTTTAAAATGGTATAAGCAGAAGTAGTATTGTTCACGACCGGATAAATACTTAACACTGACGTAAAATATTGTCCTAACAACTTTTCTTAAGGGGTCCTTGTTTTTTTTTATAACATTATTATTACATCATTAAAAAAAATGTCATTATTAAGATAATGTTTATAAATTCGTTCTGTATACAAAGTTCTGTAGAGTAGAGAATGTCAACTACTACTTCTTGGCATTGGAACAATAGTTCTAACGATTAGATTATTATGCAAATTAACAATTATTTAATTCACGATGTTAGATTAATCCTATTATTTTTTAATAAATATATGCATAAACAAAATTTAACTATTAACGTTAACATTTACATGAGACTTATCATGTGTCATTAAGAGAATTGGGTTGGCCAATCCCGCCAATTACATAGAATGGCACCAACTTACTAGAGTTAATCATAATGATATATATTATCTCATAATTGTTTGATTGTATTATTGACGATGCAAGAACTGTATCGCATCATTTACACTGGTAAATATAATTAAAGAAATAGTAAATAATCTTTAAAAAGGCAGTAACTTATAATTGTCCACTTTTAATGATATTTTGGAGTAACATTAAAAACGTTCTCTTCCTTTCTAGTCTGTGGTCGCTTCGCCTTTCGCGTTTACTACTTCGGATTTTTTCGGAAGAATAGCGATAAACAAATGTTCATATTTTAAGGATTGTAACTAGTAAATATTGTAAAAGTGGTTATAACTTATATAATATTATATAGGTAGTGAAGTTTTGGAAGTTTTTAATAATAACATTTCATTTAAGTTTTAAGTAGGTTGTTTCTACTTAATTAGTACTTTTAAACTATTTTTTTCAGACTATTCCAAGTAATATTTTGAAAAATAATCAAAAGATAAAATTACGATATGTCGAATCCGATAATACAAATATCACATGGAAAATTACAAGGATTATTAAGTGAAAGTGATAATGGATCCAAGATTTATACATTTAAAAGCATTCCATATGCTAAACCTCCAATTAATGAGCTTAGATTTGCTGTAAGTAAATTGAACATACATATTTTCAACAAACATATGTTTAGGAAATTTATATTTAAAATTGGATAGTACTTTACTTATACATTATTTTTACTTTTGTTAGATATATTAAGTCTTTAAAATCGAATTTGTATCTTTCAGCCACCATTACCCCCAGAACCATGGAAAGGGGTCCTTGATGCTACAAAAGATTGCAACATCTGTGCCCAATTTGACAGTGAAACAACAAAGGTTGTTGGAGATGAAGATTGTTTATACCTCAATGTATACACTCCTACACTTCCATCTGATGGAGTGTCTCTACCTGTGATGGTATTTTTTCATGGAGGAGGTTTTGTGTTTGGTAGTGGAACAGATGACTCCATCCACGGAGCTGACTATTTAGTTGAAAAAGATGTGGTTGTGGTATCATTAAATTACCGCTTAGGCATACTAGGATTTCTATGCCTGGGTACAAAAGATGCCCCTGGTAACATGGGTCTAAAAGATCAAGTACAGGCACTAAAATGGATTAAACAGAACATCAAAAGCTTCGGTGGAAATCCTGAGAATATTACTATATTTGGTATCAGCGCTGGTGGGGCATCTGTTGAATATTTAATGCTTTCACCTATGTCAAGAGGTTTATATCATAAAGCTATAGCCCAGTCTGGGTCATCTTTATTACATTGGGCCCACACTACAAACCAAAATGTAAAGAACTTGGCCAGTATCATACCGACTATGAAGAAAAAAAATGTAAATAGCGATAAAGATTTATTAGAGTTCCTTAAAGAAATGCCAATTAATGATTTGATCAGCACTTCTATGCTTGCCTTGGCTTCGGATAAGTGGAAAGGAGGTATACATTTTGGTTTTGTACCAACTATTGAAGAAGAGGGTGATTGGGAACCTTTTATCTCTAAGTCCACTTATGATTTGTTAGTACAGGGTGAGTTTAATAAAGTCCCATATATGGCTGGGTTTTGTGATCGTGAAGGTCTTTTAATGGTGTCACACTGTGCTCCTACATTAGAAAAATTAAAACAGGAGAAAACCTTCTTATCCCACCTTCCCTTCGAGATTGATGCAACAAAAATGGTTGAGATGGAAAGCCGATTAAAAACTGTTTATATGGAGGGTGAAAAGAATTATAATGATGTTGATTCTTATGCAATTGATTTCTTCTCTGATGTAGATTTTCTGGGAGGGGTTTATGTATCTACAATGTTAATCGCAAAACATAATTCGCCTGTCTATTTTTATGAGTTTGCATATGATGGAAATTTAAATTATTTAAAGAAGAAATTGAAAATTAACCGAGCAGGTGCATGCCATGGAGACGATGGAGGGTATATTGTTAAAAGTAAAATATTGAATGATCCTCTATCAGAAACAGATGTGCTGGTTAAGGAGCGAATGTGTACTATGTGGACTAATTTCGCTAAATATGGGTAAGTTAATTGTAATAATAATGAATAGACAAATTTATTTATTTATTTTATTAAATCTGTTCCTAAACATCCTCTCCTCTTATGTGCTAAATATATTAACAAATGAGAAACTAATAATATAATAAAATAAGGTATACACACAAAACGATTATATGGGAACTTAAAACAATAAATTTAATGTGAAACAAGTCAAGTCTGAGAATGTCATATAATACTGTAAAAAATTTGAAACAAACACATACGTGTTTGAAAAACTAATATCTACTCAAAATGGATGTTCTCGTCTTGCTAACTGAAGCTAATACTTTATGTAAATTTCATACTGATTTTTGAAAAATATTTTACAGAAATCCCACACCAAAGACAGACAACATTATACCATGTATATGGGATCCGATAACTGAAAATGGATTGACATATTTAAAAATTGACAATGATTTGACAAACAAACAAGATTTATACCCGAAACGTATGAAACTCTTCAAAGAGCTGTTTGAAAATTACAGACCATAGTTTGTTTACAATAAATTTTATATAATAAAAAAAAAAGTGATATAAATATTGATTATTTGTTTTGAAACTTGTTGGGAAATTTCAAATGTGTTATATATAATTATTTGTTTAAAACATATTTTAGTATGTTTGCACAAATTATAGTTTTAATCAAAGATTTTTTGTTTCTGTGTTTTTTTTATAATCTACTGACTAACTAGTACACATAGAAACAATTTTTTTTTTATATAAATATATTTTTAAAAATCTATTTGTTTTATTTGGCTATATTTCATGTTTTTAAGTGAACACATCTTGGTTGGAACAAATCAAAAATATCTTCACCTAGGTAATCTTACACTTATGAATATAAATATAGAGAAATATTTTTCTACCACATTTACTGTTATTTCCAAAACCATACCGTGTCTACGCCTAATAAGATTGTCCTTATAAATCGAACTGTCATAAACCAATAGTCTAGTTCTTATGTTGCTAGAAAGTGGGATCTGGCGCGAGAAATTTGCCACAACTTATTTCTGAGACGGTTTTTATTACTAGTAACACGGATTGAGAATATTAGAGGTACCACCCTGATTGGGAACCAATATTTTGAGCTGAGTTTAGATATAGCTATATTAAATTTCCTTCTATCTTCGTTTCTAAGAGGTGTGAGTTAAGTTATATGGTGAGTTTTAAGGGAATCTAACTGTTTTAGTCATACTATAATAATTTGTTTATGATAACTCTTTTTTATCCCAGATGATGTCTCAACTTCGTCAACTTCTAGGTTTTACATTACAGCATATACTACCAGTGGTGCGCCATTCATAATCCTGAAATCGAGTGATCAAAACCCGGTTTAAGTTAATCAATATAGGTTGTAATCCACCTATTTGTATAGGTTATGATTTATTTTTTATGCTTTAGCCCGTAGTGTATAACTAAATATTACATTATCATTTTGACTTTATAAATGAAGGCCAATAAACATCCGGCTTGCTATAAATGAAGTAACACCTTAAATAATATTCTTAAATTATTTATTTAGATTTCGTGCTACCATAAATATTTTAGCGAGGGTTAGGCACTGGAGGAATGTAGGCTTGTAATGCTATTGTCTCTTGTCTTGCAGGTGCGCGGGCGCCGTGGGAACGTGGTATTTTATAGTGATTTTCAGTTGTGGTACCAATAAAAAAATTGTCAATTTTAATACTTTATACACTAATATATATATATACTATAATATTAATAAGTCAGATATTAATATTTTACATCAATTATATCATATTGCTGACATTTGGCACCATTCAAACCATAATGTAGAATAGCATTGTACGAAATTGTACTTGTATTTGTTAACAATAGACCAATGTTGACATGTGCCTTAGACGACATACGGACCTTTTTGAATATCTTATCACCTTTATTTATATAGTAATAGAGTTCATTGTGTAAATTTAAATATAGTTTTTAATGCAATAAGTGCTGAGTCCATTTTATGTTCACAAATTGCATTGTTAAACAAAATTGCCACTTGTTACGGTTTGAGAGGGGTTACAGCTATTTGCACAGCCATGTTTGCCATTTGGCGCGCAAACTTGATACGTAATTTGCATGTTGACATGATCATAATGCGATTAATGATTGTGTTAGCGATTCTAAAAAACTTTCAAGGGTGCCAACAGTGAAAGGTATACTATTTATTGCGTCGCATATCAACTGTTGTCTACGGGTTTCTTACGGGGACCGAAACTTGTGTAATTTAAGGGAATAATTTTTTTTTTGAGATACATATTTTTTTTCAATTTTCACTCAATAATTTTAAACCTAACTTATACTTAGAATGTACGATATGTAGTTTTAAGACGTCGAATCACGAAGAATACGTATTTGTATCAAACGTGCTAATGCTAGGTAAATTCAACTATTATTACAAATAATAAACCGTTTGTTAAAACCGAATAAAAAATAAGGGCTCTATATCGTATAAGAAATTGATATATCCCTGCAAGTACTGGTCCACCCTTTACATAACAGAATTAATTGGCTTGATGTAGCAATTTCGGGGGTTGTGGGTTGTCTGGAAGAGATTGCTTATTAGCGATAAGGCCGCCCGTTGCTCTTATATGTACTTACATCTAATAACGTCATTTGCTTCTAGTGTTTCAGTGCAATAAAGTGTAAATAAATAAATTTCTTATCAAAAATGGCCGTGAATGTCACGGCCTAACCAGAGACATAAGTCTGATGAGATACAACGCTCCGCTGTTACCCAATAATAAAGAGATTATTGGTGACGATTTGGAGTTTTAGTGGATATAGCCGGACATGAATATATCCAATAATTAGGTCGCGTCGCCATGGTCGCGCGCTAATCCCATTAAACCTAAATAAATCAAACTGCTTAAATATATCCATAACTCGTTACTGATTAATAAACTTGAGAGACATGCTTTGGTTCTACGAGCAAAGCCACGGTGGACTGCTACTTTTTATAATATAACAGGCATGACATAATATTGTCGGTGTTAGCGTATTGTTTGGTTTACATTTACATTTTTAGTTGTCGAATGTATAATTCCATAATTTTTTTATGTTTACATAATCTAAGAGATCACTTAGTTCAATAATATCCCGGACGGAGTGCTGACTAATGCTGATACTTCATATTACTTAATATTATCATTTTTTTTATTAAATGTAAGATTTTCGATGTAGGTACGTAACCAAATTGAAGACCAAAGACAATCATCAAAACTTTTTGAATGTTAAAGTTAAGTTAAGGTAAGTAGATTGTAAGATTCTGACTAATTTCATTTGACTCAATTTTTAGTTTCATTTGCCGGTTGTTTTTGACGTTTGTCATTGACAGAATTGACAGTTTAGCTCAACAATTATATTTTTTGTATTTTCACATCGATTGTATATCTACTTCTCTGCTTTTCTTATCAATCAAATTTGTGCACTATAAAATATTTTTCTTTAATTTTATATTAGTATTTATTAAGTATAAATTATCGGTGTGTCTTCGGCGAACACAATATGCTATACTATTGTATATTGTTTCACAAATGTTCCATGGTACCTACCTACAATTTACAATTTAAATATCATAAACATAAATCAACATTTTCCATACATAAATGGAGTATAGATTGACACCTGAAGGTGCCTGAAGTGACTACGCATTTGATATTAATTACGTCTAAATTTTTAACATCGTCACACTTCCTAATATGATTAGCTCCAAAACATTTGCATTCAATAGTTAATCTATTGTCGACCAAAAACTATTATCAACATCATGAACACCATAATTTAATTTTTATTTTTTTATTTTAAAATCGGTAACTAAAA
This sequence comes from Leptophobia aripa, assembly GCA_951799465.1. NCBI lineage: Eukaryota > Metazoa > Arthropoda > Insecta > Lepidoptera > Pieridae > Leptophobia > Leptophobia aripa. The sequence continues at coordinate 5,707,691 of OX637268.1, read as the reverse complement.
AAAATAAAAAAAATACGGATTCTTTACTGGTTTTTGTTTTTCTGCGTATGTAATATAAACTGTGAAATAATGTGAGGATGTAACTTGATGTATCTTTAGCAACTAAGATTTTTGTTTACATCTTGTTATAATAAAATTTTACATAATAATTAAATTATTGGATATATATTCAATCTAAAGACAAAGCGCAATCCACACAATAAATTACAATGAACGTTACAAAGATTGTACGAAAAAAATAACCCGCTTAATTGATTCAAATGGGCCATGACACGCTTTACCATTTTAAAATTGATTTTTGCTCGATTAAACTTTATCTCTTAATTAATGAGGTGAAACGGCGAATATAAGCCAGCTTATAAAATTAATGAGGACTTAGGACCCATTATTGTTAAACTGATAAAATTCCGATATAAATTATATGACCAGCATGGAACAGTATCGTTACTGTTATCGGTTACGTGTAAATTACATCAGCTTATCTCAACATTGACTGTATTGTTAGTTATATCATTTATATTTTCATTAACACTTCTCCACACGTCTTGCTAGTCGACTTTATCGGCGCGCGAAACGTCACACGGCCGTGCTATAGTCGACCGCTTAAAGGGGGCTGTCAAACGGTAGCTGTATTCAGTGTTAAATTGATCACAATACAGAATAGACAAGCCAAATTATTAAAATGGCAAAAGTGAACGGTGTACCGAACGAAATTAAGACGTCTGCGTTGGACCTCATCGGGGAGACACCCATACTAGCGCTCGACCGCCTCCATCCTGGACCAGGACGAATTTTAGTAAAATGTGAATTCATGAACCCAGGTGCATCCATCAAATGTAGATCATCATTACATATGATTCAAGAAGCACGCGCGAAGGGTCTGCTTAAACCTGGACAACCCGTATTAGAAGTGACATCGGGAAATCAAGGATGTGGTCTTGCAATTGTATGTGCGATTTATGGTCATCCACTTACCGTAACTATGTCAAAGGGTAACAGTCTGCAACGAGCTATTCACATGGAAGCTCTTGGAGCCAAATGTATTAGGGTACCTCAGGTAGAGGGTACCTATGGTAATGTTACCATTAATGATGTCAAAGCTGCTGAAGACGAAGGCTTAAAAATTGCTGAAGAAACCGGAGCGTACTATGTTAACCAATTTAACAATCAAGATAATGCTAACTCCCATTACATCACAACAGGCCCAGAAATTTGGAGGCAAAGTGGTCACCACGTAGACGCATTTATTGCAACTGTTGGAACCGCCGGCACCTTCGCTGGTACGTCTAGATATTTAAAGGAGAAGAATCCTAACATCAAATGCTTTGTCGTGGAACCTGAAGGTTCACAGCCCATAAAGGGTTGCCCAATTACGAAACCACTGCATTTGCTGCAGGGCTCTGGTTATGGATGCATCCCTAACCTGTTTAAGTTTGACACAATGGATGGAACACTGAGTGTAACTGATGAAGAAGCGGTGCAGTACAAAAACCTTATTGGTGAAAAGGAGGGTCTATACGTTGGTTACACAAGTGGCGCGAACGTGGCTGCTGCGGTGAAATTATTGAAATCGGGTCTTATCCCTGAAGATTCGTGGGTGGTAACTTCTCTTAATGACTCCGGATTGAAATATACACCTGTACCCGACACTTTCACGTAATATCACACACAATATTATTTATAAGACATATTGGCTATTTAATAATAAGGACACTAATGTATGAAAAAATATAGTGCAAATCGAAAAATTACTTTGCCTTTATATTTTGATTACTCCTATTACATTTTGTTACGTTACCTGATAGTTTGATCTGATTGATATTTGTTTCCTGTGATACCAAATGTATAACTTTTTGTTTACCTATTTTATATTAGTGAGAGAGATTATTATTTACAATATACAAGAGTCCAAATTGAGTAAAAATAAATTTGTCATTCAATATTGTCATCTCTGAAAACATTACCGACCCCTAGTTGATGGGACTTAATTTATCGTATATAACCTCTATTATAACCTTATTCAAGAAATACGTCGAGGTTTCAGCCATCATTGCATGATGGAAAATTATCATATGTGTTTTGTATGCATGATTTATGTTTATGCTTTGTACAAAAAAACAACCTCATTAAATTAATGAGTTTAATGTGTTGTCATAACGTTAATTACTCATGTAAGTAATTAATTTTTATTCGTAAATATTTACTGTTAATTATTTTTTTAATAATTAATAGCTAAATTCAACATTACATACTATATGTAGGTACTAAATTAAAATTAACTTTATGTATATAGGTAACTTTCTTATGAATTGTCAAAAAATATGACTCTACAATTACATTTACTTCCAAGTTAGAGCAGACGAAAAGAACTGGCAAGAAACCCTCCGCCATGTTCCAAAGCACGGTTGTAAAGAGCGACAACCATTACATAATACTCCAGTGAATGCATCATAAGACGATAAAAAATCCTTAATAAGGCTGGGGACGAAATTGTTATAGTGAGATCAAGCCACAAGCACATCTCCTACCAAAGACAATGTAATTAAATATCTATGGTACTGTGAAATCATCGCTTTCGCTGTCAAAATTTCTCCAAATAACAGGTGCTCGGGTGCAAGCAGTGACCAGTCTCGGGCTCCTTTTTTAAATAACCTATTATTTAGATGTGATATTTCTGAACCCCTATAAAAATAATTTTTAATTTACTGTACTATATATTAACGGTGAATGTGTCTTTTGACTACTAATTATGTAAAAGAAACACATTTACAAACAAAAGAACAAGTAACATATGTCGTAAGTTGAATTCTTTTCTTTTATACGTTCATGTATTATATCATGTTTGAATAATAATACTGTACAAATAAAAACCAAAACACAAAAGAGACCGGCGAGATAATTTCGTTGATTTCACAATGGATCGTCCTGCAGGTGTTTTTGCATGTTCGCTTGTTTTTGACCACTCGCTGATTTCTAATTGCCCTAATCGGTGTTTCAATCGCTCTAGGCATGTTAGCGCGATTTTTATATCCCTCTAATTATAGGGCCTATTTGATTTGTGACGTATCTTTTGAAAAGTCTTCGAGGAAGAAATCAGTCAAAGCATCAACTTAAGATTGCTATTTTAAGTGTGTTGTTTTTTCAGTGATTTGATCTTGAATCGTATTTTGTTAATGTAACATACCTATATCTATTAATACGTTGGTTGGTACTAGGTTATATAAGTAAAAGACGTTAGCGAGATTTTTATAATGATTCTGCAGAACAAATATAGTATCAATATCCGAAGCATTATGAAGATTAACTAACTGAGCAGTACCTATATTCGTTAATAGGTGAATTTTCTTTACAGTGTAAGCCTAATTGAAATCTCTGTCAATGGTAACTAGTTGCGCATTATTTAGTTCCATTGTAAACTCATATTCAACATCACTGATATGTCAATTACCATCTTTCGTTGTGAAATATGTATGATATGGATTTGTATGCGTTCCGACTCTCCGCTCCGACGCTCCGACGGAGCTTTACCAGTAGAAAATACTGATGACATGATTAAACAGAGAAGAGGATGGTGTTTCCATACAATCTATTGGGTGGGCTCACCATGGTTGTAAAGAGTTATTGATTTAAACTTTATAATGATACCTAAACCAGCCAGATACATGTAGAACCAAATACATTTTATGACAGGTTTCTATACGCGACATACCAAGCAATATATACATTTAATTTTCAAGTTATTACTAAAATTCATCGCAGTTAAATTCAGAACCGTAAAATAATTAGACTTAAATGTTCTATTTACAGTGAAAAAGGTAAAATGTTTGATAAGAGTTGTAAAAATGATTGTATATATAAAATTAGTCATCGCCTGCAATTTACTAAGCAAACGATGTTATCCCTAATGGAGTTTGCAGGCATTTGCGAAGTTTGACCAATTATTTGAGAACGTGCTCTTCGCATCAATCCGAGATTTAGCGTCTTTGGTACATAAATGGATTCTTATGTCATTCGCAGAGAATACTGCTAATGGCGTATTAGAGTGTCAACAAGATAAAGATCTAATAAGAGCTAATATAAGATGAACTCTCATCATTATTAGCTTCGTTATTAGTGAAACATTGCTCAAGCTATAGAATTCAATAAATCTAGCCCAATATGACTTTTGACGCGACAAGTCCATCAATATATAATTTAAAAAAAAAGTAAACTTCTTCAATTTTTTTTGTTTCATAAAATAAACTTGGCTTTTAAAGACGGTTCGGTCGGTTTAGTAAATTCGATAAAAAAGTATTCTAATAATAGTCATTAAAATGTACTTAAAATTATAGAAATATAATTGTAATCCGTTTTATTGGTAGACATTTCCAACATTAATCGGTTTATCGATGTCGGAAGAGAAAAACAAAGAAAAGGCCCGTTTTATGCCTTACTGTAGAGTGTAGTGTTTTTGGATATTCATTTATTTTTAGCCGTGACAAGGCCTAAAAGTAATAAAAATACTTATAATACAATTAAATATGAAGTCTTAATAGAAGCGGACGGAATGCACAGACCACCATTATAAGTTTACAAAAAAAAACCAAGATATGAAAGAGTGCTTAAAGCTAAGGAAATACCTTTAATGTACTCAGATATATGTATAATACATTTAATCCTGTGAAAGAGGCTTATTTTCATTTCAATTAAAAACACAAAAATTCCACATTATATAACCGAATCAATATTTTGTTGTTTAGGTATTTTTTTGGTATATTAAAAAATACTTTATCTTTTATTAATATAGTTTTATTTGTGTAAGTCACCATGACTTAACATTACAGCTGATATTTAGTTATCAAATACTGTTATCAATATATTTTAAATTATGTGAAATAATGACTGGTGTGGAATGTCAAAATTACATAACCGGATTTTTGAACCTTTTAAAAAATTAGTCTGCCTTTTTTTCAAGTAACTTCGAATCGTGTTGTTATGTAATGAATTTTATTTACCAACCAATTGTGGATAAGTGGATACTTAAAGAAAATGCTTCGCGTTTTAGGTTATGCGATTGAGAAGATTGTTTACTTTTTCCACCTATCATAGTGGGAACCCGTCTAAATGGTCAATTTTCTCCTCAGAAATTACCTTGTCGTATGCCTGGTTTGAAGGCCTAGAGCACCCTATAAGAGCACGCGTGGCCTAAGTAATTTTAATAGTTCGATCATTCCGTTCTAGAGATTTGCGTTTAGATTTTTTTTTAATTATTTTAAATTTATATGCTATAATTGAAGGCTCGGAAGCTCCAGTGTCATTTTATGTATATTTCTAACAGATGATAACAGACATTTGAATGTCAAAAATTTAGTGTTCTATATTTAAGTTTCACGTGAAAAATATTCGTTTACCTCTTTAAAATAATATTGTTATTCAACAGATGGGTATCACGATCTATGTCAATATTGACAACGAGAACAGGGAATCTTACGTTTGCACAGGTGGCTTACTCCGATCATCTCTTTTATCTTTTCGTTTATTTTGCGGTATTAAATAATTTAAAAAGACATGCGTTGGAACACAGAGTAAACTAGTTCAAACCAGTGGGTATAAGTTTTTGAAGGAATCGTATCGTTGTTTTATCATCGATCAATCATTAGACAACTTATCAATTTTTAAAATCAGTTAAAAAGAGATGGTATATCTCTTTTTAACTGATTTTCAGGAGTCAAAACACCTTGTACAAATTACCACCGTAAACAATTTTTTTATAACAATATTAATATACGGGATTCTTGTAGTTACACGTGACCTAAGTTATTTTTATCACCGATATTCACAAATTGATGTTGCTAAATTGAGCATGCATAATGCTTATTCATACAATTGATAAAAAAATGTAACGTAATGTTTATGAAATAAACATAAAGATACTATTAATTAGAGTCATAAATGCAATCCCCTTATATGTCAGAGAATCGTAGATTTATTAAAAGTGATTGAGGTAATTGAATTACATTTCTGCTGAGTAATAATCGAAAATGATTAAACATTTTATAAATCATGCTTTTATTAGCGCAATTACAGTTCGTCATAGTCGTAGAACAAAGTCTCTAACAAATGCCAAACTTTACAGGGCATTTTAAATTATTGCAAAAGTCAGTTTACTATGAAGGCATTTTAAATCTGTCGTTATACCGTCTGATTAATTTGAAAACTAAATTACATAGATTTTTTCTGTAATGCAGTAATAATATTTAGAAGATATGGTATCCAAATATAGTAAACAGTGAATTTCGCATTTTTATCAAATCCGCCTTTGTTCTACGACTGTGAGAAGTTGTTATCCTGAAAACTATAAAGTTACTATATAAGGAATCGTGCATAGTTGTGATTGGAGCAATACAGCAGATGGCGTGCGGTCATTCCTAGGTGCTTGCTATTAGAATCGTGTTAGAGACTTCATTCTGTAATTATTACAAACTACTTGGTACAGGGCTGTCTCAATAACACATACAATAATATTACTGAGATTTTTTAAGATTATTAGAGAGCTAAAATAATCGGAGGTAAAAAATATTTTATAAGATTTTGTTTAATCGTTAAACTCTTGTTCAAATAACTAAGTTCAAACTAAATATGTTAATATATGAGCAAAGGCTTTATCGGTAATAAGCGATCTCTTCCAGGCAACCCACAAAATAAAAGAATAATTATATACAACCATACATTAAATTAAGTAATACAGGAAAAAGATATGGTTTACTTTTTAGGGTTTTAGGTATAATTTTCAGTATTAAATTTGAAGGAATTTTAACGGTTGTGCAAATCGTGTGATATTTTACATATATCTAGACAATTATATACACTTCCTTATGCTATATATTTAAAATAAGCTAGACTTAAATTACTTGGTAGTCATAATTCCAAATTTTCTGTATTGTCTCATTCAAGAGATAATTAAATATTTATTTTAGTAGAAAATTGTATTTTATGTATTGTTAAAGTTTTCAGATTTAAATTGCATCATTAATATTGTCAGATAAGATAACCTTTTATGTTTTATTCATGATTAGTAATATTAATTACTTATTTTATTAGGTTGAACATAATTTATATTATATAAGAATACCGTTAACCATTATAAACTAAGTGTTTCATTTCATTTCTGTTTCTTTGTATATAGACCCACAAAATACACAATCTTTAAATCGCATTTACAATTAGCTAGACATTGGTCTAGCATACTTTTGCATTCTTATTAATAAGATATTGATCTTATTAATAAGAATGCAAAAGTAAAAAAAATAACACAATACAGAAAAACGAATGAAAATAGTATTTTTATTTAAGTATACTACAATATTTAATTATTAGATAATATTTTAAGTGCATTACAAACAAAATATTAACGAAGGATAGACAAACGATTTGTTTAAAAATGGTTTATGCGTTCGTTCGTTGGTTGAAACTGACTGTTAAGTACAAGTTACTTCGATTTTTCTGAATTTATTCGTTTGCTCCTATTAAGCCCCCGTTACATTATGTACAATAATAACACTGTTTTGGTAATAGTGTTTTGCCTTAATCTATGAAAACAACCAACCCTGAGTTACAAGCGAGCAGGTGCTAGACACCCACATAAAATTCACATTTATCTATTGACATCAAACGACGGATATTAAGACGCGGCTGTATTTTAAACTATTGTGTTCTGTGGAAAATCCTTAATAAAATGTTTCGCCTATTATATACATTGAATTATGTTATTTATCAACACTTAACGATTGTTATATGTATTTACTTTTAACCGTTACATAGTTTAATTTTTTGAATTTGTTTGTTTGTTTAATTTTAATTTTCTTTCTGTGTATGGAGTTCTAGATATGTGTTAGGCACCTTCTATCGTTAATTGAATTTCTATTGTAAATAATAGCGAACTTAGAGACCTAATATCTTCATCAGTTTTTATAATAAAGTACATTTTTTTAAAATTAAAGTAACAGCGTTAAACTTACGTTATTTTTGGTGTAAATGGACGTTAATGACGATAACGTAACGTATTTAGTGTAAAATAATTGTAAGCAAAAATTATACGGCGCGTAACATGATATGTCTAAAATAGGATTTTTATACTTAATACAGACCGTCGTATTATTCGTGTAAGTGTATATTTTTTAATGTTTGCATTTTAAAAAGAAAATTTAAAACATAATTTTATAATATTTAAAAAACAATTAGCAATTTTGTCAGTCCTAGTCATTGCTATTATTTTTCTTTGGACCCATTTATAAAAACCTATAATCCTTATCGCCAGTGGGTTATACAAGACAAATATTCAGTTAATAAAGATCTTATTTTGCTCTTGGTCTGGTTTGGATCTTAAAGTAGTTTAAGACACAGTAACTAAGTTTAATACCAAGTAGCTTACACACTACTGTAACTATGGACTGTACGAGATTACCCTGTCTAAGAAAGTGCGAATAAGGCCTGTATGCTACACGGGTTAAACCTACTTAATAAGTATATATTTAAGTGTTTTGCGGTACAATATTAATGAGATTACAATAATTTATAAGCAATCATAAGCCATATGTAAGCCTTGTCAAATATAATATATTACTCTGGTATTAGATACAGCCACCACCTGTCGTGGTAGGTACTTTTTAATCCTGTTACCATATACGATCTTGTCTACAATTACGGTGACCAGAGAGTTAATAACTCTAGACTTACCGTACTCATGACTTCCGCCTGAAAAAATACATATTTTGTATTTTTAGAGTTAAAAAGTTTAGGGATTAAATCCAACTACAATTACTTAAAAAAACGTTCCTAAAACTGTTTTTGACAGAAGTCATGAAGCATTTGGAAAAAACGAATTCAACATGTATTTCCATTATATTTTATTTCTGCCACGGGATTAACGAAATTCGAATTTTAAAACTAAGAAATCCTACATAAAATGGACAGTATGCGAACCATAAACAAAACAGGCGAGTATAGAAGAATAAATAGATCTGTAGCCGGTCATAGATCTTAATGGACGTGATTTGAGGTGTAAAGCCGCGGACCGGGGCATGTTCGTCCTGTCACCTGCCTCTACATTCCTTATACTGATTAGTGATTACAGTACCGTGTACACCTGTGCTTCTAACATTCTAACGCTTTAGAAACAACACAGCGTTTAAGCTGCATATAATTTTACTACTTAATAATGTATTAAACATGGAATATAGTATATTAAAGATCTTAATGTGCATTATATATTATTAATTTTAAATTTAAACACAGAAAAATCGTGATTATTTAAAGTCTTGTCGAAGCATTTATAATTAAAATTGAAGCAATAAAGATTTTAAAATTAAGAATTTGCAATTGAAAAAAACCGTACGTGACCCGATTAAATTAAAGCTCTAGTTCATTCGTACAGACAAAAGGCCCAATCTGCCATTTCAATTGTTTTATATTTATAAGTATGTAATACTCAAATAACATGATTTTAGTATTAACAGAAGCTACGACCTATCGACTTAAGAGTGAAAAAAATCTAACACACGTATATAAGTGCATAATAAAGATTTCCAAAGCAATATTGTGAAGGTGATCATTTTCTGTGTTAAGTAGTGTCTGGCTAACAAATTTACGTGGCTACCTGACTTCAGATCCGCCAATTTGTTGGGCAATTTAATAACGACTCCCGAATATATAATGGACATTTTCGTAATTGGGCTTCTGTTTTTGTGTATATACACACATTGTGTTGTGATTTTTTATTAAATACACAACTACTGGGCATAGATTTGAATACAAAACTTAGATTTTAAAGTAAAGAAAATGTGAAAACTTTCATATGAATTTGTTAAGGTGAGTTTTATTCTTGCGTCTAGTCCAGACTTGATATCTTTGCAGGAAAAGTACCCTTGAAATGTATTTTACAGTAGCACTTTGTAAAAAAATATATAATTATGTTTATTACAGTTTATGCATATATCTTTAGGTATAACAAAACGTTTGTTGAAATATCAAATAATCTGTCTCTCGTAGACTGTGCTATTAAGTTTGGGTTAAGCCACATTGGTTGGTTCGTGCAAAAACTCGGTATTTGGTATTAGAATCTTGAAGTTCCGCCATCGGCCGGCTCAGGAATGCAGTCTGGCTTAGTCTGTATTTAGACGAACCTTTTTTGGACTGAATTTTATATTCATATAATATATATTATTCTTAAAAGTATTAATTATTTAAGGAAAACAAACAGATACATCAGAATATAAAAAAATATATTTACGTTATTAAAATTAAAAAAAATACAATAATTAAGAAATATATTTCTATGATAGATAGAAGTGTCATAGTTATGTATTCTTAATATGACAATACTTAAAAATAAAAAGCAATACTTAACACCAAAGCAAAATAAAATTTTTGCTCAGGAATTAACCTGGATAAAACATTAAAGCTATAAACTCTTAATATATTGTATACTATATAATAATAATAATAATAACAAACAATGGCTGGACAATAACAATAAGTCCAGCCATTGTATACTATACTGCACTAAAACTTAAAATCTTTTTTGATCTCATTTGAATTTCGAATTTGAGTCCCCATGTCATTAAAAAAAAGTAAAAGTTTTTATAAGTGAAGCAAAACTTAATAGTTTTGAAAGAAGAAAAAATTAAAGCATTTCTAGTGACTTTTTTTCACTTTGTTTCCAATTGGTTCAGTGTCGTTAAAACAAACAAATTCACGATACTCCGTAATAGTAGAAAATATATCAGGCGGTATTATTCTCGAGCTTATCGACCTCAGACAAAATTATGAAAAAATTTTAAAGTTAAGAAGTGTGAAAAGTTTAAAAAAAATTACATAGGAAACAACTGTGAAAAGATTTCTTTGTATAGATGTTATGTATCATTATGGTCAACTCCAGCAAATTAATGAAATACCATATCCGATAGCCACTAGCCACGGCGACGACCAGGCGGCCGCACACCTGCGTCGGCTCATCTTGTTCGAGCCACTTCAAATAACACCTTATTACAGAGGAACAGAATATATTTTTCCATGCGCATACAGTCATTATAAATCACGGACACAACAAACTATTCAAAACTTTGTACCTTTAACAGCAAAGTCGGGTTTACAGCCAATTGATTGCGATATGATTTGATTTCTTTTGTTATCTTCACCGCGTAATCTGGCGAGAAATGTAGCTCTTTTGTATGCATGAATATTTTAATGACCGAATATCAAAAGGAATTGTTAAGATAACATTCTCAATGTTTTTAAAGGTAATGGTGACACAGTCACAAGGTCAAAATGTACTAGTTATTTGAGATTAAAATAAACATTTAAGTCAATCAACAAACCACAATATTTATAATTAGTTAAAACAGCTTCAAATAGTCAATACAATATCTTTTAAAATTCTTATAATACAGGTTACTGTTTTTTAATTTTAATGACGTGAAATTAATTTCACAATTGTTACAGATTTTTTTCAAATTATGAGGCGTTAGTGTTGAAACTCGTCAATAGATGGCGTTGCTTTGGAGGTCGAACAATTTGTATATAAATTTGGGTAAATCCGACAGGAAACAATATAATATAGATATATTTATATCATCAAAATGATTTAGATAGTTATCAATTAGTATTTAATAATTAAAAAAGCTGTAATAACTGGTTATTCCATATAAATAGGGACTCTGGCCTACAACGCGCTAACAAAGTTTTTGGTGTCAATAAGTTAATATACCCAGATAGTTTGCTATTACTATCGGAGTTCTAACCAGTTCAACTGTCGGGATCACATGCTGAGCCTGTATGGTTCCATTATCCTGTGGAAAGTCCCCGGAGACAGGGCGGAAAGCGTCGCATTATTAAAATGTAGGCTGTGATGGTTTCGTAGGGGATGTAACCTGCGCGAAAATCTATCACTAAGCGTTGCTCAGAGCAAAGGCAATGTTGTGAAAGACAATAATGTCTAACCAAATGGGGCTTACTCGGTTGAGATCTCCTTTTTAAACATAAATATATTATGTACATAATGTAATAGTAATATTTTTTTTTTAGATTTCAAATTTCGGAAGTTATTTTTTTAATGTTATATTCGCAAATATATTTACTACTCGATAAAAGATCAATTAAATAAACAAAATATTCTTAATATTAACCTAACTAAATAAAGTAACTATATATTATCTACGCAAAACAATATATTATTTAAAATAAATACATTACATTGAAAACGACCTAAGGAATATTAATATATGACACAATGTAACTTAATAAAACAATATATTAAATAAATATGATACAAAAAGCGACTTTTTATAAAAAGACCGATTTGCCTCCAGAGAGATTTGAACTCTCGACCCCTGGTTTACAAGACCAGTGCTCTAACCCCTGAGCTATGGAGGCTACGAGAATATTGTTAAAATTACTGTATATATGCTGAGACTGATTTAATACAAATACAACTAATTAAAGATGTAACAATAGCGTATTTCCATTTTATTTATTAAGATGAACGTTTAACGTATAACGGAACGTAAAAAGATGTATTTTATTGATTATGTAACCAGACCAACGCGTTGTAATTAAAATAAATATTTCACTACAGTTGATAAGATTTATCTATAGATAATAAAATATCACTTAAAATGTTACTTAAATATATATATTTATATTAATGTTAATATTAGAAAAAATGAAATTGGTACCAGAAATTTAATTTATAACATCCTTGTGAAAAAAAAACACTTTCGTAACTACTGCATGATTATTTCTATTTTTAAATCATGTCACACTGAGTAAACAGAGGAATACTGATAAGGCTTACGCAATCGTAAGGAGGTCACGTAGTGTTGACTAACAAATGCTAACAGCATAAGCAGAGATCTTCTTATTTATCGTGGGTTATCTTAATTCTATAGGTTTTGTACGTGGCTCGTAAGTTGTATAGTTAAATCAGTAGATACCGTGTGGCATGATGGAGTATTAAAAAAACTTAAAATTACACTTAAATTTCAATTAGAAAGATGAGTTCAAGGCTCCTGCTCCCAGTATTAATTTGCATAATAATATATAGGATACTAATTGATGCCGACAAACGTAGCTTTACCAAAAAAAAATAGATGTTGGCCGATTTTCAGTCCTACTCTATATGGCCACAAAATTTCAGGAGAATCGGTCAACCCGTTTCGGAGGAGTAAGGGAACAAACAATGTGACACGAGAATTATATATTGCAACTATTGGCACAAAAATAATAAAAAAAAGAAATATTTGTATAAAATTAGCGGAATATAAATAAGGACTGTGATAATACAAACGTCATGCCATAGATGGCGTTAAATGCTAATATTTTATTGAATTCTAATTGTTAAAACGTGACGGCGTTTGATATGATGTAAATCAATAAATAAAAAGCGTAACGGGATTACTTTTGCTACTTTTTTACATTTAAGTACAGCTGTTCTCAAGATTAAAGCGTATATAACGACGGCCATGTAAGGGCACGATGTATGAACAGTTGTGTCATACCATTTGTGGTATCAGACATCAGCTACTTGCCTTGAAGTTTTCACGATAACCTGCAATTCCGGAAACATGGTAACGGTTATATTACTTCGCAGTTTAAACTTTACTATTTACATTTTGTTATGTAGGACATTAAATCATATTTTATTTTATTACATCTGTCCCCAAACATCTTATGTGCTAAATATATTTAAAAAACAATAAACTTATAAGATAATAAAACTAGGTATACACATAAAACAATTATATGGGTACCTGAAACAAATCATATATCTAATTTAACAAAATTTTTATTAAATTATGACAATTCTGTTTCGATGGACCTTTTTATTAATGTTACAATTGTGAATCAACTATTATGTTATTCGTTATGGTAACATTGGCGGTATTATCTGTCCATTTTTGAAATAACACTCACAAAAAAGTGAGTGTTATTTTTCCTAAAGCTAAGGACATTAGGTTTTTATTTAATTACTGGCAACTTTGTAAATTTTACAGTGTCATTAAAAACACTGATAGCTCTTATGGCGTTAATTATCATATCCTTAAGTCTTTTAAGAGGTTTGATGACTTTATTGAAATATAAAATTGGATTAAAATGTATCTTTATGGGTTTTTAGTGATTAAAACGCTGTTATAGTTATTTTAAATGGATTTTTACTAATTAAAAATTTAATTACTATTTCTGCGTATTTCTCCCGCCGTTGTTATTACCGAACACAATACAATTAAAATGTATTTCAATGTTGTTATAAACAACTTTATTGAACAAAATAATAACAATATATTTAATCTTCTTCAAATGGTGCCTCTCTTACAAGTGAAGGTTAGCAATCAGCCTCCCGGCATCCTCCTTACTCCTGCGGAATAGCTCCGCAACTATTATAGTAAGCTTATTTTGATCTTGTATAAACTTATTTCAATAAGTTCTAATAATGTTTTTAACAGCTTGCATAGATGATTCATATTTGTCTTCTACGATCAATTCCAAGAACGACATTTTTAACATTTCGTAGCGAGATATAAGATTTTAGTCAAAACCATGACATTATCTATAACGACTCGCGTAAACGAAGATCAACGTCTTATCCGGTGGCTTTCTGACTGACCCAGTCTGTGATCGTAGGATAGAAAAGAGATCCCTTTGGATTAACTGGCTCAACAAAAACCTATCGTTACATAAATTATACGCATTATTCCTTCTAAGGTTACATAACGTTTTAACAGTATCGATGTACGGTATCTTGTTGTATGCCTGCATATTAGCCCCCGGCTACCTATCAAACGTTTTACCGATCATCAGAACCGTTTTTGGCTATAAAGGCTGTAATTTACTACGCCATTCTTGCCATAATCATCCAACAATAATAATTTTTTGCTCTTACGCTTAGGTACTTTGCTGGTTCTAGTCGGTCACGGCGTAAACGGCTGTATTTTGCTAATATTTTTTATTTATCTATTATAAAACACGTTGCGGGGGAATTTACAGGCGAATGTTCGTGATCATGTTTTGTTTTTTGTTCGAATTGGTATATGCATAGATTTGTAGGCATTTGATTGAGCACACATTCATATTTACATCAGCGTTAGCGCATCGGTTCTGCTAAAAACTATTTTTTTGTAACATTTAGGAAACAAAGTTTTCTTCTTTATAAAAGGCGTTTTTCTAATTCGATTTAAGTAGAAATACCACGAGTATCGCTGTGTGAATGAATCCTTAATCTCAATCTTTAAGGGTTTATACATATAATAAAAGAATATATAACGGGTTGGACTGGTTACTTTATCTGTAAACTTTAATAACCTACCTTCTTCGAAGTTTTTTCGCTTATTTTAAAGAACCTGATGTTAGTCAATATAATTGTAAGTTGCACTGTGATAGGTGCTAGCGGCTGGTAGCTTCTTGTGTTGTTATTTTAATTTTAACATTTCAAATAATCTATAACGTATTATTAAGGGCCATAGGAAGTCATAAAAATTCAAATTGTATTGATCTAAACTAGGCGCCATTGAACTGAACGAATCATTAAATAAATTATTCAGTTTGATTGAATTAATTATAGATACGATACGTTTTTACGTGTTTCTTTAATAAAATAGTTCATACTAACAACAATTCCAAAAAGAAAAACATATATTTAAGACATTCCAGCCATCATAACGGCAAAATAGCAATTCAAATGTTTTCGGTAACACAACCTTCGGGAAGATTCGGGAAGCTTCGGTAATTGGATACAAGCAAACCCATATAGTTAGCCTAGTAAAAATTATATCCAATTATCACAGGTGGGAAACAAGTGTAAATCATGTCATGTCTAGTGCCAAAAAGTTAATTAGTATTTCCTTTACGAGATTGACAGGTTCATGTAGTGCCAAAAAATACATTCTTAATTCATTCATTCATAGAAATATTAATTAGTATTTTATTACAGAGTCTTTAATCGTTTATAATTCTATATCTTAATGATTAACTGTTCAATAATATATCGATATGCCTAAAACACATTTAGACATATGTATGCCAAACTTATATTTTTCCACGTGATGAATATTTCGCGTTAATACACGTTTTTATTGTCATAATTTTAACAGAACAAATAATAATCAGTATTAAATTGAAATAAAGTATTTAAACGACGAGAAAGGCGTTTCAACTCCAGATATTTATTGAACATCAAATGTGTGGTTTACAACAGGAAGGAGGGCTGACGTTAATAAGGAAATAATTTGTAACGACTGTTTCTGACGAGATCCGCTAATTACGACTCGGCTAACGGTCAATCTTTATTAACTAAACCATATTATATAAGCTGATTTGACTATTACCAATAAACAGAAACAATGTATGGCATTTGAAAGAGATGAATTATTTATTTGCAATGAAATATACACTCTTATTCCTTACTAGAGAGTCATGCTCCGAATGATTATTCAGATGTCAAAATCTACAAGTGGCAAATAAGCTCTTTACAACTTATCAGATACTGCATATACGTAGTAAAGCGTAGTTATATACGCAAAAAGAGTGTATATATAAGCAATGTAAACAAAGCTTTACAAGCTTAATGTTTTATCAAACATTCAGTTTGTAAAGCGAATCAAGCAAATTGCATCATATGTAAATGTTTTTAATACGAATGTATTGCATTATTTAAATATTTCGACATTTTGATGTTTTTTAAGGAATCGTGGTCGACTAGAGAATGCCACTTTGAGGTGACAGACAGCTATTTGTATATTCTATGGTCTTCTTAAATGTTTTCAAATTAACGTCATAAATTCCGGTTATAATATGTAGTACATTTTAAATATTTTATGGGCTGGTAACACTAAGTCACTAAAATTTGTAAACCAAAGACAATATTTATCTCAAATATGTTTTACGTCAGATACATTTCACAGTCGAAGGGAACAGCTGGTTTTTAATGAATTCAGAAATGCAGTAGCTGTTGATTTGACATTTATTACGGTTACGAAATTAAAATTGTCTATTGACGTCTGTTTTTATTACACAATTCAAAGCTGTTATTTAATTGACAGAATTAATGTATAATACAAATCATATGTATTATAATATATTCTGTTTTTATTATAGTATACTATACTGCAATTATATAGTTATACAAAATTAAAATTATCGAAAAACGTCGACTTCCGCATGAACAGTCTCGAAGGTAACTTGACTCCAAGATCGGCGCCAACATTTGCATCAGAATGCTGTCATATTGTGGCAAAACGTTTCACAGTGTGCGTAATTAACAGTGGTGAATACATTAAATTATACATAAAAATTATACATATAAGTTGGGATGAGGGTTAGTTACAGATTCCGTTTCATTATTTTTGTTTGTGATGTGATGATTATGAAAACTTCTTTGTCTGACATATGTTCCCGAATTTTCAGTCTAAGACAGTAGCTGTCTTATCTTATATTAAGGTAGTTAATACTAGTAAAAATTAAAAAAAACGTGAATGCAAAATATGCTATACACTATATTAATAGTTTGTTCTTGTCCCGGCGGTCAGACCATCGGTCCAGCAGAGCGGAGTTCATATCACGACGTAAGCACTGACCGTTTGCCCACCGGCTGGCCATGTATCGTCTTACCGGCGGCGTCTTTTAACACGATACCTTGAAACACTGTTATTCAATACACTGTAAACCTGTCATTGAAACGGCTATAGATAATAAATTGACTATAGATGTAAATAGGTTTGCAATAAAAAAGTATTACATCGAAAATGAGCATACGTTTATGTTGTCTTTGTTTCCCTATTTGAATTTGGAAAATAGTGTCGAACATATAAAATTGAAGCAAACAATCCAATTGCGCACTTTACCGTGACAATTGGAATAGATTACACGCAACAACGCTCCTGACTTCCTGACTTCCCTTATTCACACGGACTCACTTTATGCTAAATTCATATAAACTTTGATTCATTCGTGATTTAATCGTGTGAAATGTATATTCATACACCGGACCTGTCAAATATTAATCATAATTTAACGATTTAATGACTGCTTTCGATTTTCATTCAATTATAATGTATAATTTCAGTATGTGTACATTTTTTTAATGTTTATGTACATATACAAGTTACTTACATAATTAAAGGCTTTGTTTTCATTAATTTAGTATTGATGTCATGTAATTAAGGTAACATAATTACGTGCAATTTCTATACACAACAAAATGGCGTTATATTCAGCAATTAGTTATATATACAATTAAAGATACGTTACATAAACAAAAAAACATTGTTTACGTAATTTATTAATAACTAAGGTTATAAGGACACAACTACAAATTCACGTCGCTGTCACTTTTTAGACGACTAACAATCCCGAAGTACTGTTCAAAGCGTTTTTACTCTAAAATTCTTAACAATATTGTTTAATATTATTTGTTTTGTTTTAGCGTACTATATCTTAATCTTGACCGCGGTTTGCATTTGTTTCATTCATAAATATTTTAAAAAAAATCCCCTTAAGTAGATTAACACAAGATTTCCATGTACTGTACTATGAATCACTCTGTCTCCGCCAAAAGCTAGTGTATACAATTTATTTATCCACCATTCGCGGTCCTTACTTTCTTTACTTTAAGATACCATCTCAATTATATTTTAATGGTGTTTAACCAACATTGTGGTCTAGCTTCAGAACCATCATTTACGGCACTTGCACGGTTTTATGCATAAACTGGTTTTGTTGGGAGGCGTGAGACTGTTCACTTTGTGTAGTTTCTCAGGGTCGGCGACGTCACAGCACACCTGCAGACAAAAGGCTAAAGTTAACCTCTGGGCCATGGAACCAATAGAAGAAAATACATAAAATATCAAAATATTCAATGCAGTGTAGCCATTTCAGCGTTAAAGCATCGTTGAAGCCAAATATACGTTTTTTTTTTAAATTTAAATATTTTTTTTTTTGTTACTCTAATATCCTATGATGTGGTCAAATGTTTTTACAACGTGTGTTAAATAGGCTGTAAATAAGAAAAATACACTTGTTATTAATTTAAACAGCTGTTAATTAGAAACAATTATCTGGATATCGTCAAAGTTTCATAAACTATAAAAGGATGAGCAGTTTAAAACGTACAGTTCAAACTTAAATATTTATATGAAAGTTTGTAATATTGTTTAAGCAAGTAATATTATAAACCTAACGTTAGTACTGATTTCATAGATTCATTGTATTTTGGAAGATCTAATAAGATTAGTCTTATCTTGTTCAGTAATAACTTTCCGGATCGTGTTAATATCGGATAGTGGTGTAATTCATGGCCCGCGGGTGGTTACTGGTTATCCAATTGCAATTTCAAGTTCAGACAAGTTGGTACTTAAGATCATAAAGGACGGAGGAACGTATATGTATCGACAGGATTTATTATTGCTTTGTTTGATTTAACGTCAATATTGTTATTTTATACTCATGTTGGACTTACCTTACTAGAGTCCTAAGGCCCCACGTCGGAGTATAGGGCAGATATGACCAACTTAATACTCTCAATAATAACTTTTAGCAGCAACGAACATTAAAACTAATCGTCCTTCAAAAATTATTCTCTCAATAATCCCATTGCCATATAAAATATAAGAAGATTTACTCCGATATAGGTTTGTTCTTTGACTCATTAAACGCGTTTAAGAAGAGTACATTTAAAAAATTCTTGTATAAGTATACTCGTACAGTAGTAAGTACTAACCCATAACTAACACACATTTATGTATCTCTTTTAATTTCGTTTTGGCACTATTCGTCTGAAATTCTTTTCTTTATTACTTCTTAAGAACATATTTTAGTATATACTTGAACTTGATAACTCCAGTGTAGTCTTCCATTAACTATGACTTAATGCCAAAAATTTATTGAATCTCACATAATTACATAATGCGCGGTCGAAGCTTTTTATCACCTTACAGCCTTATTAAATGCTTAATAATATAACAGAAGATTCTGTGCTCATGTGTTATTAGTATTATTATGAATCTTCCGTTTACATCCTCCTTGGTAATTGATGTTTACCAAAACCACAGCCAAATCAACATCTGACCACACGTGGTTAATAGCAGGATATTAAAATTTCCTCACAATTTATCTTCGAGGCACCCTTGGATCATTCTGCAAACCTGAATGTCAATGCATAACCAGTAAATACGGTATTCGCTAACGGTACTTGCTAATTGAAATGAATAAAAGTACGTTTGTGAGAAACTCACACATACCGGAGCATATTTTTAAATTACGTACGAATTCTGCATATAAAATCGAATGTTTTTTTTCACTTAAAGGCTTTATTATTTTATTACATCTGTCCCCAAACATCCTATGTGCTAAATATATTTAAAAAACAATAAACTTATAAGATAATAAGACAAGGTATACACATAAAACAATTATATGGGAACTTGAGACATTTAAGTGGTTATTCATCAGAGATTTTATTATTTCTAATACTTTGGTATTAGAGTCGGTTACTAGCGAATATTCAATTTTGTATAGTAAAACTCCGTTCGTTTTTAACGAATGTAATAATTTGTAACTGAATTGATAAAAATTTGATAAACATATCGGTAAAATACGGTGTAAGCTTCAAGTGAATTTTAATTTAATCGAAAAATATTGTAATTATCTTTTTATCGGAGTAATAGCAAAAACTTGGCTTGAAAAACAAGTAAACGAAGAGATTGGACGAGGACAAGATTCGAGGTTACTCCATGTCCTTATCAGGGTTGGTACAATATACTAAATATACAGTTAATATGAATAAATACAATTTGATTTGTATGAATGCTGGCTCAACACGGTCGTCCCTCTGATTCGAGAAATTTAAAAAAACCTATCAGATGCAATATATTTTAATTTTGACGACACGACATTTGGTTACGATACTTAAAGTTTCAGGCGAATATAACAGAAATAGTTATTTACCTTGCGAATCAATTTGCATTGAAAATTATGTGTTTTGAAACACTCATAAAGAAGATCGGTCTAAAGTGTTCATTAACATTTAAAACATTTTGGACGATGATCACACAATCAGACAAAATATTTTGTTATGTCACGAATGTCAGTTGGTTGCTTGACGTCTGATTGTATCAAAGAACTAAAAGCATCACATTGTACTCTATATTGTAACGTCAGGTTTTATACGCAATCAAAGTACTGTGACAGGCACATTAAGATCACTTAAAATAAAGTCGCCGACAATATACGCTACGCTACTCGCGACCTTTAAAGCCTCCTATTCTTGAAGGCCACGGCCCAAAACCTTTGTCCTATCCAAGGCCCATATTGATTGTCTTATCAATAAGGGACAGTTTTGTTGAAAAAGTTGTCAGCCCTGTGGTGCCGCAACGTCCGGCGTGGGAACCGCGGACAGGTGTAAGTCTGTCACCGCTACTTGTTCTGAATCTGTGTAATGAGTTTAAGAAAATTATGCACGCATACGACTTAAATACGCGTCTCACCATTCGTGAATATGAAATACGCGGTCATCGGCCGAAATTGTGAATTATGAAAGTTGAATGTGCACTGGTGTGAAATTTTGTTATGCCGCATCGAATTTTATAGCTAGGCTATTCGTTAATAGCTAGCCTAGATTTTTGGTCTTATGTATTCGGTGTATATATAAAATGATAGTACATTCGGTTTGTCTGTAAACATTTATTTTTTTGGAGGTTACAAAATGTCACTTAAAGACATTTGCCAAAAATTATAAGGCTAATGGCATAATTGGAGTCGTTGGGCCAGCGGATAAATATTAATTAATAATTATATAATTCAAATGTATTGTAGAATAATTGTTACACCAAAGATATGTTTAAAAAAATCACAAAATTTTCTGAACAAAGCAAATAAAGTCTACATTTCTCAATGTGATGGTGATTTTACTTGATAGTTCTTGATTTTATTGCAGGCATATAAAGTATCAAATTAAAGGCGTAACTCTTGAATTGTTCCCCAACGCCACGTTCGCCACCTAGTAAACATCAATATTCATTGAAATTCAACTCAATAAATTATAACTTTCTATCTCGTCTAGGCTCCGATTTTAATTCATCTAATACGTCTAGACTAATTTAAAACTCGTTAAGAGGCATCCTGTGTTGGGTCTCTAAAAATATTGCGAATGAATAAAAAACGCATTTATTGTGTAACCAATGTGTGGGAACGGCAGACAGGTGTATTGCCTGAGGAAATCTCAGCGAGCTTCTGTACTGATCAGCGGAACTAGCATATGTATAATGTATTTTATATATAAATGTTATTATATAGGATATAGTTAGGTATAGGGAGGCTTTTACTGTAGGATGAAACTATGTTTGTTATAATGGGAGTCTTGGTGAAACAGACACAAAATGATTAATCAAACGTTCGTTGGTTTGTCTACGTTCTTCAAAATTACGTTAAAAGTTTATTAAACGCCGAATTTATCCTACATCTCTTCACTTTTGTACAGGTAGGGGAGTGGTTAAGTGGTAAAAGCACCCAAGATATAGAAAGCCTACTTAAAGTAATTTATTAATAATTTATATGTATTTACACGCACACATACACACAATTTCACACTGTAACTGGTACTTGTTTTGTTTCTTGTGTTTTTTTTAGTTTTTCAATTATTTATTCATTTTTTTTTTTGTATATTGTGTATTTGTTTAATATTAAGAAGAGAGAGAGTGTGTTCTCCAAAAACAAGTACATTAAATAGGCATTTTTATTTTGTATCTGTATACCAGCTACAATATTTTATGTCACATTTACGGATTTATTGCATACATTTTTCGTGTACTTCAAGTGATAGTGTATACTTAAATTATGTAAAATTTAATTTAGACTAATCTTGTTATACCTTCGTATTAAACAGTTATATTTTTATTACTATAATACAGGTTTTTGTGTCGCCGGCTGTATTGCTAGTATGAGGACAAGCTTATAGCAAAAGGATATACATTACGTTATAAACGTAATATTAATATTAGAATTTGCAAAACTCAAAGTTTCATTACAATTAGCCAAAACAGATATACAGCAGATGTAATTAATCTGACCTAGAAATCGATTAATTAAGTGAAATCTGTCAGACTTAATTGCAAAGATGAAATCACGCAAAAATAATGTTGTTATTCGCTACAGGTAATGTTTATTCATTATCTTATGAGCAAGATGAAGAAAGTAAAATATTCCCATAATTATCATTGGGCTTGCTATAAACAGAAGAAATCGTGGGAATTGCGGGCAGGTGTATGTAACAATTATGTCAATAGTTTTTATTATATTAATCTAGTTCGTATCTTTGAAAACCAGGATGCGTTTAAATTGTATTTAACACTTTAATATAACTTCACGTTATGTTAGTAAAAATCCAACTAAAAGTATCGGAATGGATTAGATAACACTTTTAAGAAAATAAGACTGATTTGGCACGGTTAATACTTTAAAAATTATTTTATTTAAAGGACCCTGATAACTCGTTCTTCACAACGATAACGTACATTTTGTGTTGACAGTTGACACATAGCAACTGTCAACATGTCGATTTGAGACTGCCGACATGTCGTCCCGAAAATTGGCTTTGAATTCAACCAAACTTTTTTGTTGCTTTTAATATTATCACTATTTATTTCGGAACTGTGGTTGTGATATTCATAATATTCTAGAGGAAATATACGTGCCCGTTAAATTAACATAAATACTTTTTGGCTTTAACTCTTTATTTAAAATTATAACTGTTATACCAGTTCCTTCCAACAAACTTAATAAACCCTAAAAAGATAATTTTTTAGTGTTTAAGTTAATAGTCATTAACCATATTTCTATTTAACATAAATATGTAACATTGTGTTTGCTTTTAACTATTCATTAATCAAATAAGATCTTAGCTAATGGTATGGTGACGAAAGGAAATCTAGGTTTATAATAAGGCTCTGATATAATGAGTCACCGTGGGAAGTCGCGCAGGTGACGGCGCCAGCGCATGTCAGATACATTACCTGCATCGTAAGAAGCCCAGTTGTAGAAACAGTAACACATTAAAAACTGCCTAGTCATGAAACGAACTACATTAAGAACCTATTTTTATTGACATATTATTTATATATATGAAATTAAGTTAAAGCTTATTTTTCATTCATCATTTTTAAGTAAATATTTTTTTTAACTTTAACCGAAAAATACCAACCAAGCCGAGTTTCTTGTCTGCTTCTTCTCAGCGTGGTCGCGTTCAAACAGGTGTGGAATCATATAGATTTATGACGTTCCAAATAGTCCTATGTACCATACTGAATAAAAGGATTTTGACTTTGCCTTTGATCACGTAGAGCTCCTTCAGATATTCAATACAAACTCATGCATCGTTAGTTTTTATTTGACAAAATTCTTAATCGCTTCATTGCTTTAACTCAATGTTAGTTAGTTGTTGCATTTAAAAATACTGTTTGCATTACACTGTTATTTATTAATAGGAATTGTTTATGTAATCCTGCACCTTGTTACGCAATTAACAGCCTGTCTAGAGACAAGCGGTTTATGTACTTTTTTTAAAGGTTTGTTAGGTGATAATAAATTATTTCAAACAAAAACTATAAATTATACTACATCTCACATAATTTACGTTTTGCAAGTTTCAGCTATCAAGGTTTGACGATAAATAATCATATAAAATATTTAAAGAAGGATCATTTTACATTGTATTACTAAATCTTGCAAAATTTCCTCTGTTGGCCTAATCGAATGCCGAACTAAGGCTTCTTGGTTCGATTCGTTTAACATTTATGCGATGAATATATTTGTTGCCTGTTGAGTGTATAATATATATTTATTAATTGTTATTTGTATATATGGTAAAAAGTTATGAAACGTTTAAGCTTAGGAAGGTGAGCCATACGCGAATCAAATAAATAAAATTTTAATATGATAATTCAAATAATTATTTACTTACCACTTGGTACTTTCGTACTGCTCCGAAGACCCAGGACTACGGCATCGCCCTTCTACACCTTACGTACTAACAGGGGTGCGTGGGCCGAACGAGACCAGCGCTTATACGTTCGTTCGGCAACTCCGTGGCGTCAACGATCACCGGTCTTACAAGCCAGAACAGTTACGGACGGCTTGGTTATCGCACTCTGTAACTTTTTCTTAAGACACCTTAAGTACTATTCAATTACGCATAGCATATTAGTGTTTTTATTGAATTTTATATTACATAGAACTTGTACTTCTGTTATAGCGCTTCAGGCTTCTGGCATTATAAAATAATGAATTATGTGAGATAATATAATACTTTATAATTTTGTATTTTGTTTATAATTTAGAAGAACAGACATATTCATTGCGTTACTCTGAAGTTTATACGTTTATTGTTATGGTATTGATACAAGATTTGGATAAACATTGCATTTTATTTACGCTTATATCAAGGACGTTGGCTGTAAACGTTAGAGTTTTTGAATATCAATCTTTATTTCAAAGTGATAGTGACAAATTAAAAATAAAATATTTATTGTAACCTTAAATAAATGAATACAAATCTATGTATACATCTAAACTAGGCCGAACTTGTATCTTAGTTGCCCTTCCATAGATACAGGACTATTTCTAAATATAGCAATATTTTAAAGCCCTTTAATAGACAAATTTATTCAATTTTTTTGGATAACATACACTATTATATTTTCCCCTTACAACAACATAAGTTTAAACGTACTCGGAACGATACATTAGTTAAATGATACCGTCCAAACATGAAAGAATAACATCATCTTTGTAACCATGGTAACGAACGAACGAAATGAAGAAAAAAACAAGAAGTATATAAGATGATACGAAGTAGTAAGAAACACGATTCCATTGTCTCTGCATTACTCATCGGAATGTCATTTTTTTATATAAACCTCATTAAAAACGTAGTTACTAATATATTTGTAGTTACTTGACCCACATAATTTACGTTAATTACGGGCCACACGCATTGCACATTCGAGTCATTGTTTAGCTTCAGTACTATAATTAACTGAAGGCGATTTTCACGGGGCGCACCGCGATGCCAACTGCGCGCGCCATGCTTAATTTCCCTACTCAATAAAACAGTGTGTTTGTACTGAAAATACATTTACTGTCAGTTGTTTGATCAAACCGTTTAATGGAGTTGGAAAAATAACGCTTTGTGTACTATTTATGGTGTTGATCGACCGTTCGGTTTGGACTTTTATCGTTTGTTTGATTACAAAATGATTTAATTGTGGTAATAGAAAACTTTTACAGTGTCTTCAAATAGTTTCCCTAATTCATAAAATATTTGTTTTTAAAAAGGTTACATTAATGGAATAATACAGAGTAAACTCTATATAACGACACTTAACGTTAATGTAACGTTAACGTTAATACAGAGTAGCCTCTATATAACGACTGTGCGTTTTATGGCGTTATAGAAACTGGTAATTAAAAGGAGAGCAGAAAAATCATTATATGGAATACAAACTAAACCAATCAGAGCCAATTAATTTAGACGCTTTAGAGAATTTGTCGTTAAATCGACAATTAATTCTGATTTAAGAGAAGAAAATGAATAACTTATATAACAAAATAAATATGTATTGCATTTCTTTGTATGTTTTGTGTACGTCCCGTGAGATCGCGACTTGTAAATAAATCTTGAGTATTTGCATTTTTTTTTAAATTTTCTAGTACGTTAATATAATTTAGATAATTTAACAGGCAATATACATATAGCGACAAATGATATCATTAACTATTCTCAAAACCGTATAATATTTAGGGCATTGCTACTTTAATATTAATTCATTGATTTTGAAACAAACGAGTCAATTTCATGGTACAGTAGAACTTTGAGTCTTTGAAGCGTGAAAATTTGACCATGGTCACGGATATCCTTCACAAATCACCCAACACACCGTGAGACCTTTTAGAAAGCGGGCTTTTTAAGTTCATAAAAATAATTCTGTAATTTAGATTTATTGATAGTATTTTGTTTTCAAATTTGTTTTTACTCCAGTATCAAAAACGCTATATGACTATTTTGGATTGAATATTTTGTCCCGTTTAAAAAAATATTAGAATTATTGTTTAAGGTTGTTTTTCTTTATATTAAATGTTCTCACTACATTTAAGAAAATATTGTTATTTCGCCATTGATTAGAAAAATATATTTGGAGTACATAAACCCTAAAATACTTGTATTCCTCTTCTCGATTTTTAGGTTTAATGCGATTCAGCTATTATTCTCTCAGACAGGTCCAGTTTGAAACCCTCGCAGCCTTAGCTATAAGGAACTTAAACCCTGGAGATCGCAAGATCGCCTCAGGCCCTTACACAATTTATGGCTAATTTTATGTCGAAAAAATAACAAAAAAATACCATCTCTCTATATAATTTTACAAAAGTATCACTTACTCTATCTTGTTCGCCAAACGAACACGAACCAAAGATCATCGCACTGTTTTTAAAAAAGCCATAAATTCAGTCACAAAGGAGTTAGAATTAATTTATTTTTCAAAAGAGGTTTTAATGAATTTATTTCTCAATAGAGGTTTTAACAAATTAATGAAGAATGCTATCATTTAAAGAAATTACTATATATTACATAACATCGTCTTACTTTATGCATATTAATCGCGCATATTTTCATATATTTTCAATATTTAATTTTATATAATCATTTCAAATTAATTGCGAATACTTATACTAAAAAGATGATTATAAATTTTGAGTTAAAAGCCTGGATGGGCTGTAGGACTCAGTAATAATGTCACTTACGGATTTTCATGATCTATCATAAACTACATTTGGTTATATTTACCGTTATACGCTGTGCTCATTTGTTGACCCAATAGAAGCGCACGCGCAGCTGCTCGGCGCCAACACATCTGTGAGACCCATTGTTACTACTGTTTGTTATTGTCGTCTATTATTAGCAACATAAACTGTCTACTTTTAGTATTATTAGTGCTAATCATGAAAGCTGGTTAGCACCGGCCTCCATCTGTTCATTTTGAAACAAAAACCTTTTAGTTCCACACAGAGTCCTTGTTAGCTTTCTTCAATGTGATCATGAAGAAAGCATGAAGTGATGCATCTATCGCGTAAGTATGATAAATTAAAACATGAAAATTGTATGTAGATCTGTATACTAAAAGGACTGCTGCCTCCCTATTTTGAAACTTCAAATTGTATGTGACATTTATGTCCAACCTGAAGTCGTTGTGATTTATGGTTTTAATTAGCTCAGTTGTCATCTTTTTATTTATACTTCAGAAGGATAGTCTACTGATCACTTACATCGCTGCCGTACCACGATCATGTCCATATTTGATACTGACAATACAAAACTTTTATACAAAATTTGCTTACTTTTACTCTATTAGCTATTTATTGAGCTATTTAAAAGGAAGTATTTGTATGTTTGAAATGACTGATGTCAGAACCTACTGGAGCAAAACGAGACTTATAGGGGAAGACTGCTGTCTTTTTAGCAGTGTGGTGTTTTAGGACTGTACAGACATATCTACTTTCGTCTCAATCGATTTCTCATTGCACGTCAACAATGCAACGTATTTTAGCATCTGTCGGTAGCAGCCGCCAAAGCCATGTGCTATAAAACAAAACCTGAGGGCCGAGGGGTGAGATTTCCTAAACCAGGTGAGAGTAAATTCACATATGTTGATACGTGTGGGGAACCCCTTAACAGGTGCTGTTACGTGAATGAATTCATTGTTGGCCTCTTCATTGACAAATGTGGCATTTGGCGCGCAATTTTTTGCGGGAGAAGGGGTTTTAAAACAATGATTTTTTTTTACGTTTTTTTTCAGCTAAACATGCCAGGGGACGACAATGGGACGTCCACGCAGCGTTCACAAATAGCAATCGCCATGTGGCGTGTTTCATTTTTGTAGTCCCAGTGATTTAATTGTACAATTGCCGAAAGCCTCCACAAGAAAATTTCCCCATTCATTTTCATAAATATCTTTATTCACATGGTACACTGATGTCGTAAAAAAAAAATGTTTGACTCTATATTTACTGTAGAGCGGACGAGAAGAACTGGCTAGAAACTCTCCGCTATTTGTTTCACAGTGCGTTTTGTTTTAGTATAAAACCTAAGCTTTATACCATATAACTAAATCACGAATATACCACACGCAAACGATATCTCTGAAGGAAATAGCATCTTATAAATATATCGGATTTTGTTTCTGGCGGAGGCGTCGATTAAATGCTGCCACAAAAGATTACTCATGCTTGCTTTAAAAAAAAATTACAGAAACAATTACTTAAATACTTTATTAAAATTACTTAATCAAATATTTAATAACTATTGATGATATAAGTATGTTCCCATATAATTCTTTTGTGTGAATACATTGTTTTATTATCTTATAAGTTTATTGTTTATTTATTTATTTAGCTTAAAAGATGTTTGAGGATAGATATAATAAAATAAATATTACTAATATATGCAATCAAAAGCGTGACAAAATAATAATCCACATTTGTGAACTACTTAGCATAACAGACGTTATGTTCGATATAAAAAAAAGTTCTTTCCCATATTAAGATTCACCGCGGAACATTTCGTTTGGCCTTTGGCAGGTGTGCCTTGATTAAGGTCAAGGAGTTCCCAGTGCAATGGGTCGCTAGCTTCCGTTAGACCATGACAGACCGTTGTAACAATATGAAGTTTTCAGCTGTAT
This sequence comes from Leptophobia aripa, assembly GCA_951799465.1. Taxonomy (NCBI): domain Eukaryota; kingdom Metazoa; phylum Arthropoda; class Insecta; order Lepidoptera; family Pieridae; genus Leptophobia; species Leptophobia aripa. Next base: position 5,677,941 of record OX637268.1, on the reverse strand, counting down.
GAGCCAGACATTGTCTACATCTAAAAACCTTTATAATCTTTGATCTTACTTTGTACTCACACTACTTGTACTCATATTTACACTACTATAATGTTGTAAATATGAGAATTACGAACTAAAATTGCGTAACAGGGCTGATGCGGTCGATGTTACAGCTTCCTCATTAACAGCGGGTAATCGGCCCTTCCGTCGGCCACTTAAATGTTTAACAGTACAATTGATATATACACTTTTCTAAGAGGGTAAGATTGATTGGAAATTATTTCGTAGGGGCCCTGACTGAGTCTTCATGCGGGCTTGTAATACTTTAGAAATATCGTCAGTATAACAATAATTTAAGATGTGTATAATTGTTTGAGTAATATTGTATCTGGAAATGACACTATAAAATACGACCTTAAGAGATTTATGTTTATATTATTAGACAGGAAGCTATTGTATATATATCGTACACACATGCACGTTTCATGCAAATCCAATAAGGCATTGTAAAGTCTATATAGCGACACTGAAGGGACTATGCATTATATGGCGTTATAGAGAGAGGTTGTTAAATGAAAAGAAGCAAAATCATTGCATGGAATACAAGCTAAACAAACCAAAGCCAATTGATTTCGACACTTTACAGTGTTTGTCGTTAAATCGAGAGACATGGAGATCACATTGTATATTGTTTTTTACTTCTACGTATAGATGTTATCCTGTGTTAAATAAAAGAAATGCTTTCATATTTCAATTTAGATTTCGAATGAGATTGCAGTTCCGCGCGTGACTGTTTCGCTCGTGAGCCAGGTGCGCGCGCAGTAACGAATAATTGGCACATACCGAGACGCCTCGCTGTAATTGGACGTCATTTGCAGAAATTGCGCTTTGATTGGGCGATATAAATGTCACGTTGCGTAGAGCCAAGAGTTTTAATGCAAATTGAAAAATTTACATTTAACTATAACGAAATTTAATTAGATATCTGAACTGTCTAATTAGACACATACCATCTTTAAACAGATCATTATTGTGGCTAATATTTTTAAATCCGGTTTAAAAAAATATTCAACGTGAATATTTATTCAAAAATATCTTTTTTCACATATGTAACTGTAGTACACTTATGAACCAAAAAAAAAGCAAAGACTTAAATAAAATATTTCACTCTACATTTACAGCCAGTTCACAAATCAAGGGCGTAGAGCGGACGACAAGAACTGGCAAGAAACTCTCCGCCACTCCTTTAAACATATATTTTCCACGACTTCCTTAATATCGCGTTTATGCCATATAGTAACAGACTATTTTAATTTACAACGGTTGAAATAATGTCATCAAAAAAGAACACCCAATGATTAAGTCAATCCCTTAAATCACTGACTGAAGCGGACATTAGTTCGTGTTAAAACACCATAAATCCTGTGATTCACTTTTTATCTCACCGGTCATTCACCAAGGGGCAGCAGAGCGAGACACAAGGTATGAATAAAAAGGTGAAGGAATCACGGTGTGTTAACACCCCACAAGGAGGCATAATGATCGTAAGATATGTTTAGTAAGACGAAGGAAGTGTGGTGTGTGACCACCCTTGGTATAACAATCACTTTCTAACGATTTAACAGTGTCCTTGAAATTTCAGATTGCATAAGTACATATTAACCGATGCATAACATAGTGAGCCGAAGAGAGTGTAGTGGCCATCATTAACCCTACTTCATTCAGACAAAAATAGGCCTCGCTTGTTAACTCCATTTTGTATAAAAAAATATTTATACAAACTTGAAAGCACATAGAAAAGCTTTTGATTGTATAATAAACTTTAAGTAAATTATAACAAGTATTTTTGTTGCCTTTTTTGTACCGCACAAAGCTTCGATTGGTTCTTAGGTAAAATGGAATGTGGTGGCAGAATCTGATTCTTAATAAGGTTATGTTCGTAATATTAGCTCTTAACCGCGATAGTTTAGAGCTTACGAAATGTCGAAAAAACCTGCGTTTATTTTATTTTTTATAAATATCACAATAGTTTACAATAGAAGTCTTTATATTAGATACTAAGCAGAGATTATCGAGAGAACTGTGATATATTTTTAACTATAATTTTAAATATTTACTAATTATATTTAACATTTTGGTGTGATTACTATATTTTTTTTTGCTAAACACTGTAAGGTTGCATAATTTATTTTTATTTATTCAAACTTTGTTGCACTAAACAGTAGAAGTAGATGATGTTAATTGATGTTACTACATATTAGAACTAGGCCTTAGGCGCTAATAAGCGATCACTTCCAGCCAACCCACAATTAATTAAATTTAACTTTAAATATAAATTACTATTATTTGTTTCTTCGACATAAATTTGTCTACATTATTTTTGCAATTTTCTTCTTATAATTAAAAACAATTTTCTAATACTCAAACATGTGTGTAGATCGCCTGGAATCATCAGCAAATGAGCAAAAAGTCAGATGTAATTTATGTGTATACTGAGCTACGCCTCTAATGTCTTTGAGAAATTACTTTATCGGTTGATTTAATATTAGTTCCGGTATATGATACCGGTCATTAAAATCACATTTTGTGCTCGCCACAAATGATTGCTAGAGAACAGAAATATTTCTGATAATAATTATACTGTAGTATAATTGTTATAACACATATACATTACGAGTATACAACATTTAACTCTATAAATAAAAAGTCAAATCAAATCGCTTTAAATATAAATGACTATCCTATACGTCTGTGTGCCAAGCTTTAGAAATAACAGGCAAGAGACTCAGCTTGGTTGTTGTAATTGTACTCACAGTGTTCGAAAAAACAAACCACGCTAAGTATACGCAAAACCAGTTCCTCCCACATTGGTCACTTTAAAAAAAACACACAAACGCAGAAACAAAAGCCTCTGTCGAGTTCCCAGTATCCCGCGGGTGTCGTTTTACAGAATTCTATAACTAATCGAAATGTTCATTGTTTGACGAAATCTGATTAGGTTTATTCATTGTTTCTCGCCACTCTTTTGATGTTGCGATTTTTCGCCTGACATCAGATTTATTGGTATTGTAATGGAATATCCGCTTAAAACGATTTGGGAGATGGATTTAAATTACGTTACCTTAACCGCAAGGTACTAATGATATTTCATTGTCACATTCGCATGGGCTAGTATCCGCTTAAGGATATGTCAAAAATTCGAAGTTTACGTCCGTACCAAAACTTCATCAAATCTATCAAAAATATTCTATTTATCTCTTTTTATCAGATTTTTGTCGATTGAATTCATTAAAATTTGAATAAACAAATTATTTACGTGTATGTTTGAATTCTTTAACGCAAGTGTTGTTTTTGTGCCTGAATCTCTCTGTATCAAATATAAGACCGAATTATTATTATAGAGATAATGACAAACATGACAAAGCCAGTCTAATACCTATATGTCGGCCACTATTGACCACCTACATCCATTTAAAAACTATCAAATGATGCTCAGGCGCCACTTACGTAATATTATTAAGCATAAAATAGTGCTGTTGTCAGAAATTGGAAATTTTAAACTTTGTATTGCTTATGAAGTTATGTAACGTCAGTCTTCAATTGTTACGTAATGTTCAAAAGACAAATGCATATGTAGATAAACGGTTTAATTAAAAGTAATCGCTTTATGACATAAACAGCTGTTAGTTAAACGGAATGAATGAGACGCGGACGCATCGGCGCCTCGCGGGTTATCGCAGGTCGTTCGCCAATCAATGGACCCGCAGCTGACTAGTTAAGACGCGTCTACATAATTTATTTGTACAAGTCAAGTCAGAAGTGATTATTTGAAATATTCAATCATTACCACACACCTAATACCACATTACCTCATATTACCTTTATAAACAGCATTTTTAAATAGTAACGAATAATTCAATTGATTTAAAGTTGCATTATTGCTATTGCCAAAAATATTTTAATGATATTGGTTGGTGATCTGGGTTTATTCATCACTACAATGAATCTCACTATATAACTGGCGTATATACAAGATATAACTAAACAAAGATGCTGTCGATGTAACTAAAACCAAGATTATCATACGGCCATCGGCTAACTTAACTCATGACAAAAAATTGTTGGCCAAATAATTCCTTTAGGAAATGTTCTTTTAAATTGTTTACTAAGTTACGTATAATCCTATAGTTATAATATATCATTTGCGTAAAGTGTGAACGTAGCTTTACCAATTTAAAGACTTACACAATTTTCCATTGATAAATAACAGCTATTTGTCTCTTAATATTTTCTTATATCTGGTAAACGTTCGAGGTCAATTAGCATATGTAATTCAAGACATGAGTTATTCAAAAACGATCATCGAATTACTCAATTATGTTGACAACTGATAGACAATGCCGTGTTTATATTGTGATTAAAGCCTTATTAAATGCTTTGGATAAAATAATGTATTTGCGTTGGTTTATAAGATTTGTCTGTGTATATCTCTGGTTGAGAGCGAGACCGACCCAGGGCTATTTCATTGCGGTCTAGTAGGTTTTAGTGGGTATTGCCTACCTCGTCTCTGAATAGCAGACCAGCGAGGGTTGAGTCCTACATATCCCTCGATCTTTAGGACCAGGGAATGCGTAAATGCACTTCCACCTCGGAAAATGAGGTCTGTTAATGTATAAAGTCCCATAAGTGACTGGGTTGTTGATATGATCTTTAGGCATGTGACTTGATTTTTTAATATGCTTCTGGTATGTCTTTCTTTAAGGTACATATGTCGCATATAAAGTATTACATAATAACAATACATTGTGAAATCCATTACAGCGCACCAATACGTGCGTTATCAAAAAAATATGCATACATACGTGACATGTAGTGATGCATTAGTAGTGTAATAGTGTCAGTATCTAGAGTCAGTATGAAGTGTCAGTATGTAGTGTCAGTATGCAGTGTACCTATGCTTCGCAATTTTCGATCATCTAAGGTCTAAATAAATACACAAAATTGTCCAATTAGATATTCACACATATAAAGTGTTTACAAGACGCTTTAAATAGGTGACACAAGAGTGTCGTATTACTGTCTCAATGAATGGGGTTATGTGACCGGCGCCGGCGCATGCAACGCGATGCATTCACAATTCATGGAAACATTATACATACACGCGTCTATAATAATATAGCTTTGATAGACTTTAAATACGGTATACAACATTGGTAACTTTAGTATAATATCCAGAATCCTGTTCGGCCTTATGAGTTAATTCTACTGAGATCGGCCTGAATGGCTAACCCTCATATTACTAATATGGAATAAAAATCGAACTCAGCAAACGCCGGCCTAACAACTTGATGCACGGCATGCGGTATTGAAACAACTTAGAATAATCGAGTATTTTAGCCTTTAAACACAACCTAAGCGTACCTTCCACTCTTTTTTTTTTTTTTTACAAACCATTGACTCTACTAATGGATTTGGCTGCATTTCATTATATGCAAGTAAACAATCAGGTGCTTGAACTTTTAGGGTCATTCCGTCACAACTGGTATCTAGGTCGTAGTCTCATACCAGGTCACCGTAGTAAGAGACTAATGAGATAGTTCTTATTGTAGACAACTCATATCATTGAGTAACAAATTAAGTTTTATTTTATATTCTCTGCCGGGTGTAATAACCTTAAAAAAATATAAAAATAGAGTCAAGTTTCAATCAAGTTTATTTTTAATTTTATAACAATTAAATGAACCAAATTACCACACATTACGGAATTTAATTAAAATATTACCATTACGTAATTGCCTTTTACGTAATAAGGCAACAACTATACTATATATAACAAACTACTGCGATTCTGGTAGCTTGTCATAATAAGATAATCACTGTTGAGTCAAGATTATTGTCAATTATGTTCCTGTAGATCAGTAAAGGGCTCCCGGTTATAATACGTTTATAAAGACAGTTATAGTTGTATACATTTCTCGGTAAATCGTATATATGGAAGTCGTGTCTAGATAGTGGAGGTTTTATGTGATAAACATATATTCATGCTCGTGAAATATACGCTTGTGTTATAATAAAGTCATTGTTCAGTTTTTGGTATTATTCATTTCTGGTGTTTTGTATATTTGCTGTAGTTTTTCACACTTCTCAGTTTCCTTGGTATTTGCATTTTTGTTGGTTGCCTGGTAGATGCGATAAGGCCGTCAGATGCTCTCTTAAATAATTACTTAAATTACCTATGTTATTATCCTAAATAAGTCTACATAAATAAATAGTAGAATTATACAGTTACATTGAAACCTGCATAGAGGCATATTTTTTATTAATTACAATTGTGATGGATTGCCTCAGCGTTCAATCATTACATTATTTATCTAAGCCACGCTAAGTGCTATGAATCCAAGGTCTTGGTAATTTCTTTAAATAATTCAAATCGTTATTTTGTTTTCTATATGATGTATTCTTTAGAATTGACTCGAAGCAGGTCAAGTTTAGAAGGAAAGGCGCCAAAACAAACGCACAGCTGTGCAACTATTTGCGGAAACCAATATAACGTATTTACCTTATAGTATCTATGCTCAATCAACCGGATTTCAGTTGTATGTATTCGGAATAATCCGGATTGTACGTCTACATTCCTGTCTGATGGAAGCCCTTATTTGAAGACAACATTTGATTAATATTAATCGTAATCTAATTGTCAGTTATCTGTTCTAAGATAGTATAGATTATACAAAAATGTAGAATATATTCCAATAACAGTAAGTCATTGTGGGGTGTAACCTGTAAGTATAAGTATATGTACTTACATTGAGAGGCCCTGAAAATTCTTCTATATCTAGGAACAAATTTGTCATACTTTAATTGATTACTATGTCATTATGTAAAATACATACAACTAATACGGATATATATAGATAGCAGTAATACATATTACATAGACGTGTCATTAAAGAACAATAGACAAGTAGGTGATTGAACTGACCGCAAAGATGAAAACATTGTTTACTTGCATGCACGTGTTCGCATACGACGCAATTCGATAATTCTTTTCACTGTAACGCAATCAAACCTCAAACTCAAAATATCTTTATTCAAGTCAAGGTCTTTATAACGACATATTTCAACTGTCAATTTTTACACTACCACAGGTTCGGAAGGTCTACCGAGAAGAACCGGTCGATAGATGCTCTTTTAAAATAAACATTTAATACAAAATTATGTTACTTACATGACCAATTCAAACAGAAGTTACTAATCGAGATTTTTTTTTAAATTAATTTGAAATGAAAAAAAAAGACTTTAATATCGGATTTACATAAGTTTTATCATTAACGTTTTTGACGTTCTTAACTTCTTTAACATTATCAAAATATTTTAATATTAAGTATCCCTTCCTTAAAGGCCTGTAACGCACCCACTCATTTTACTATACCTCATCCATCCATCCATCCATAAATTTTTATAATATGAAATATCTTGTATTGTTTATTTCCAATCGACATAAATTTTCATGACACCGACTTGCTAATTGGATATATCACTGTTAAGTAGAAATCGTCACCTCCCCGGTTAATTTATAACAGTAGGAAACACGATATTCTTGACACTCATCAAATGCGATTAAGTAACAGAATATGATTACAATCTCGAAGGAATTTTTATGACTGTTTGTTATTCTGTGCGTATGACAACACGACGAAATGTCAAGCGTACCACAGATTATGTTACATACGTTAACAAATTATTACATGTCACTCATTTTTAAACACATATTTTATATATTACTTAAAATTATTCGTTAATTTTGACTCGTTGACCCAATGGCTTGCAAACAGAGAGTCCCGGATATCCTGGGTATGCATCCGAGTCAGCATTGTGATGTGTATATTTCTTGGTTGATATTTATTTAATTAAAGTATATTCATATAGTTTCAACCAAGGTATTTATCGGTACTTATCTTAAGTATGTACCTATAGGCTTACTTCGGGACATTACTGTGTGTGAAATGTAACAAGTTTATGTAACAATATTTACAACCTTTTATATCATACATTAATATCGGTAAAATGAACGTAAACTTCTATAAACTATACTTACGTATACTTTCAAGTAAGATTGAATGGAAGTTATATATAACTCAATCTTTACCTAAGTCTTGACGTTAAATATTTGCTTAAATTTTTAATTAAATAAATTAAAAAATAATAAATTTAAATTAAATAATAGCAACAACAATTATTCATAGTCTAGTTTTTGTAATTATTACATACATTATGTTCCTCTTGAGTTCGATTCGTAGTGATAATTGTTTTGGGTCAGATGTTTTTTTTAGTTTTTTTAGAAATTATTAACGAAAAAAAGACCTGTCTTGCCCTGACAGACTACTAAGTGGTGTTCTATATATCTTTCATTTTTATCTAAATTACTATGTTTAATTAAATGCTCTAATTTGCTTTAAAAACATGTTATTTAAATTTTTTATAATATATTCAAAATATTTAAGTTAATGTATTCCTAAAAAAAACAAATTAATTTTGTGTTTTCCCATCCTGCTGAGATGTGACCTTGCACCTGAATCTAAATTGGCGCCAACTTACATCGAGATTTGAGCCAAAGGCATTATAAATATGCACAATTATAAATTCCGGGCTGGTGACAAATTGACCATGGTGACAGATTAAAACTAGATTTGCAAAAAATATATACCCAGAGGCAGAGGATAGTTAGCATCTCCATTCCCCTATGGTTTTCGTTTTAGTTCTCAAAACATCCACATCCACAATACCATCAATAAAGTACTAACTATGTTGGTCGCCACCAGAGCTCGCAAAAAAACTGTTTGCTTAAAAAATATTTATTATGAAATAACACTATAGCCTAATACAAATGGATCATCTCGATGCTGAATACGTTCTGGCTGATTATTTCTCGTACAAAATCTTTATAGGGACTTATAATGTAAACATTCCCACAACATATTAATTTATGACGTAGGGCTGTCACTTAACAACTTAAAACCGCTTAAGCTTAGCACCAGCTTACCAGTACCAACTGGACTTAAAACATATGACGAACGATAGACACCTACGTTATATCTCCATTACTGTATACCATTTGCATAGACAATTTGTATTGCTGTATACTACCAACTCTATACTTCTACACATTCATTCATTCCTCTTCTATTCAGTTCTGGTTTGCAGTTCTGGCCTGCGGTTTTAAAATCAGGCCAATGGTTTGTGCCGCCATGTCTACTTGGGTCGGCCTTGTTTGCGCCGATCCTGAATGTCAGTTGAAGCTGCCCTGTCAGATCCAGAGATGCCCGAGTCAGCTGCATCTGTGATGCCGAACGCACATCAACAGGGTCTTCGTGGCACATCCTCCAGAGTTATACACTGACGATAGTATTTGGGCAGAATAATTCTGGAGAGTATTTAATCATACCGCAATGACTTAGGTCTTAAACCATTGTATGTATACCTTATACCATTGAAAGCCTAAAATTGAGCAACCCATGGCCAATTGGTTAATTTGTACCGGGACTTCAAAGCGTATTCTTATTAACAACATTCCACTGTTAACACAAGTTGAAATGACACGTGTTCCAAAACGCATAAAACTTTATGACAATATTGATTTATGGTTTAATAAAAGCAATAATTCAAAATATTTAACCATGATTAATTAGAATATTTAGTATAAGTACAGATTTATTAGTTGAATCTGTAACTCTGTATATAAGTATCGTAATATGAAGTTGCTATCATAGGTAATAATTATATCAATTTTTTTTTGGAGTGGAATCTCGCTGATGGCCTGGAGGACTTTACAGCTATTAAGTAGGTGTTCACAGTTATTTGTTAATTACACTTAAATAATCTTATCAATATTGGTTTTGTGCATCGACTAACTGTAATTCGATACGAGAATTGTACACGGAAATATTGCTTTCCACACACTTAATAGTATTTCAACCTCAAATAACTTACCGCAAAACCGATTCCACAACAAAGAGTTATTCAAACGGACACATAAAGTTTTTATTCGTTAAATGTTAACGTTCCTAAACAATCGGTATTCTAGTATTGACGAGAGGAAACCTTGTAATTATGGTCGGGTTGTAAAATAACCATCAAAGTCAACGAGTTGAAATTTGAATAACTTAAAATCGCGTGCCTCTTATTCTTAAAAGTATAGGTATTACATTTGTGTAGCTGTCTCAAACAGTGCAAGTAAATCCGACAACGTAATATAATTTATGTTTTGTATGACAGGACGTTCGTTGTGAGTCGACTTTTTTACGAGTGAAAATATAAGTTTTTGCAGGTGGCTGATTTGGTATGCATAATTATTTAAAATTGCTCACTATGATTTTAAAGATTAAATTAATAACTCAATTTTACCATGTAAGAGAAATGTTTTGTCTAAATGTAACGATTGACCAAATTAATTTATTATATAATATAACATTTTTAAACTATATATATTTTTAATATATTTATGTACATATTTTCACATTTGTAATATTTATTGACTGATTGTTTTGTTGTATTTGCCGTGTGTTTGTCCTAATGAACGTGATTTATTTATTTCTTTCGTGTTTTCTAAATTTAATAATGTGCCTGAAAGAGATCGCTTATTAGCGATAAGGCCGCTCGTTGCTCCTGTTTGTACTAACATCTATTAACATCATCCACTGATTTAGTGAAATAAATAAATAATATTGATCGCTCCGTAATTTCTAGATTTGTTAGTAACTCACGCGATCTCGATTCTGTACGTTAGTACAATGCTAATAAAATTACCCATTGCTTTGTTCTCACCTCATAAATCAGACACTAACAAACATCCAATGTCGGTTTTAAGACCTATTTATAAATTTTGATCAAATATCGAATTCGGAAATACCCAGACATTTGAACAAAATATATTATATAGGTAATAAAATTTGGAATGCTCCTAATAAATATTCAATTTATTGAACATATCATTTAATCATCGGCTTTACTAACTTGATTGATATTTATTATTGTTATAAATGAAAAATACGTGGTTCATACAACATAAAGTCTATTTTTTTTATAGAAGAGGGGGCAAATGAGCAGGAGGCACACTATAGTCCCACCACCAGAAGTCGCCGCCCATAGACAATCAAAAGTGGCTGGAAGTTTAGGCCTTAGTCTATACGTAGTTTTATAAATTTTGACTCTGTAGTTGTAATTCTTATATAATCATGTCTTTTTGAAAGACTGAATAAATTGCGGTCTTTTTGAAAAACTGAATATATTATACTCAGTTTAATCACGCAGTACGATCATCATCAGTGCTTGGGCCAAATTTCTTAACAATTTTAGTCTTATACCAAATATAAGCCGAGAATCAGGGAGTTCCTTTGTATATAAATGTAAATATAGCGTGAAAGTTCTTTAACAACTTGTTTTGTATAATAACAGTTAACTGTAATAATAACTAGTAATATCTCAAATAAAATAAATATATTTAAGTATTCATAAACAAATTGAAACTTATACAACGATCAAAAGACCGTATGACAACAAAACTGCAGCTGGTCGTCATACGTTATCTTAATTTTCTTGTGCATTTCTTGATGATCACTTATATCTAGTATGACTCAAAGATATGCAGAACTATGTCCAATAAATCGCATCGAGGGCGGACAGCTGTGGACTTACACGTGCGATGGTCACGACTGGGAGGACCACGAACAACTGTCACGATGCTGGACCGATCACGGAGTTGCGTCATGCCAGTTGCCATACAAACGGAACGTTTTTATAATGTTCTAGAATTAAAAAATGATCTTTGACTTATTTTGAAATGCATAACCTTTTTAATTATTCATAGATTTTTGGTATCGTGAACATGAACGTCTATTGAAATACACAGACATGCCTGTTTCATTTAGTTAGAGAATCGCAACGCATTCTCGTCTATGGCTTGTGGTTGTCTATTGTAACTACAATTATCAAAATATATTACATTATTAACATAACTCGACGCTTTCAGTGGCGAGAATGAATATTCTGTGATATCTTGGTTATTATATGACACTCGCGTAATCCTCATAATGTGTCATTCAATTAATCAAATTTACAATACAAGCTAAAGCCAGTATTCAAAACACGCTTATTCAATCAATGCCAACGATGCCGGATGCCAGGTTTTCTGCTTCAGCTGGGATTATACCGCGATAAATATTTATTATCTCTATCGCGGGTCAGAGGTTAGGGCCGCATTCTTTTATCGACTTGCTAATTCAACAGCTGCCACTGTCAAAACAATACGGAATTCAAATTTTAATTGTTATTAATAAGGACAGGTAAATTTTATACAATACATAAAATTTTATAGAAATATTTAAATAATTTGGAATTTTAAGTATTAGCATAGAAATTAAAAACATACGGTATACACAATCAAACTAAGAATTAGCAAGAAACGTTTAATACTTCCTGGTCCTTTTATGAAGACAGGATAGGCGAGTTCAGCTGTCAAAATTTAATTATATTAATGTACTCTTAACACTGTGAAGTAGCTATGCATCTGCGCAACTAGAATCAGTAGTCATGTTTACTAACATCACCATCCTGCGCCCGCGCAGACCCGCACGTGGCCATGACAGCCTTACACAAACCAGATCTATTTAAAATTTGATCTTACTAATAAGAAAGAAATAAAGCGCGACGTTGCTAAGTTTTATATTAAAACCTTGAATGTCGAGGCTAACGACAAGTATTTTTTTATTATTCATCTAGAACAATAGATCGTTTATTTAGCATAACGTCATCGATTTTGAATGAGTGCCATTGGTCTCTTGTAAAATGTATCTTCTCACTGGTAGGCGTTACACATATTCGATATTTATTATCTTTTATTGTTTTATAGAGCATAAACATTGGTAGTGGGCAAAGTAATTGTTATTACGTAAATTGTTAGATACTCTGTTTTTTTTTTAGATTTCTATTTAATGTGAATAACGTGAACGAAGTGTGTTTTGACTAGGTGTCAAGTGTGACATTAGCCGACGCGGCGGCAACTACAAAGAGGCAGCCATTACAAAACAAAAGAATAACGAATTCCGAAAACGATGCGTGCCCTATCTGAAATTCAGCCCTCGTTCTTAGCAGACGTGAGGGAGATCTCAAAGATTGTAATGTGCGAATTATGTAATTTTTCAATTCTACACGTGAGAGAATTTGAAAAAAATTCAAGAATTACGAGGAACAGACATTACGCTACTCAAAAGTGACAATTAATTAATTTCAAATGATATTAGTACTGTTATATTCAAATAAATATATTCTATATAAGTATAAAAGTAACGTATGAATATCTTATTTTGTTTATCTTGTGCCTAAACGTCACCAGAAGTCAATCAAAGGCAGCTTAATAAGATCGTAAGCAAATGTCTGCCACATGGGCGTCTGCGCAGCACGTGGCATGCTGGCTTGCTGAATGCCAGTACTGTTTGCATCACATTTATCTTCACACATGGCCTATAGTGAGGCATCAGTGTCGATTGGTCTAATGTTTATCATCCCTATTAGCTTTATATTAGCCCCAACTCAAACTCGAAGATATTCATGATTACATCTCATATATGTTATTCTTTATAACGAAATTTGACAAGATATTTTTAAAATAGTTTAGATATATGTATTAATGTTCCGATGTTTTTTATTTCAGTTTATTATAGTATTTGGGTTTTTTGGAGACTGCTCTACAATCATAATGCCACAGTATTGGTACCAGTTTTAATGCCATTTGTACAAAGTATCAATTGGCAGAATGGTGTATACTAGCATTATGGTTATGTCTTGAATTCTTTATTCTATGTATACAATAAACATTCGCTTAAACACTGAAGAAATAAGGCAACAGTCAGGCATAGACCTTATCAGACTTAAATAGAGGTGCCGATGTTTGTAACGAGTTGTTGACCATTGGTTTATCTAATAGTTTTTCATTGACGCTTTCACGGTTTTTACGTAAAAGCATTACTTATAAATCGTATACGTCCTCCAGCGTTAAAAATTGCATCATAGTTATTAAAATACAAATTTGTATTCAATCTATCGATTGAAATTGCAAATCAAGACGTTCTCATATGCAAACAGGACACGACTAGCATCGTCCGCCGGATGTCGTCGTAAAAATACATTACACTCAGAGCCTTCAAACGGGTAATTATTATTCAAATCATAGCATCTAGGTTCTATATTTAAGAGATAATTACAGCTGGTTAAACGCGAATCGAGTAGATTAAATGTGTTATAAACGCGTCATAAAACATTTTAATGGAAATCTAGAAGTATAAAACCAATTAAATGCCTATTAAATATATGATGGTAGGGAATGTGCAGAAAGTGTCTTTACGGGATCAGATTTTAAAAAAAAATAATTAAACCACCTAAATTGCCCTGAATGTAAACTTATAAGCTTGACGATGTTCTATGTTTTTTAAAAAAATATTGTATATTGATAAAAAGTTTTGGGCTTGATTCAGTGCTTTCAAAACCTCTTCGAACCCAAACTCAAAACACCTTTATTCAATTAGGTCTTTATAAAGACCATTTTGGATCGTCCTCTACCGTGAAGAAGCTTTAAAAGTATTACTATAACAATATATAAATATATGTTAGTCCCATTAAAACTGGACCCCAAAAAGACGTTCTTATCCGTGTTACATAATTGTTGTAGTATTCAATATTCACATGTAATTTCCTGGTAAAAATATCAAAGAGTTTTCGCAGCCGCCAGACGCTAATGATAGCACACTGACAGTATGACCATCGCTTGGCAACGCATGTCAGTTAAACAACAGCTTATTTGTCACTGGCAAGAGAAATCGTTTTTAAAATATTCAATAACAATTCCGAGAAATTCTATTCTTCACGATATTCTAATTTTAAACTTAATATGGCTATTTCAATAAATCCTCTACGCGTATTACATAAGAATTCCCATAAGTATTGCATATTAATTTAATAAAGAAGCTATCGAAAAGGGTTTTACGCCCAATTACCAAAACCCTAGATTATTAAGTGTATTTGCAGTATACCTACTGAGTTAGCATACCTACTAGTTACTTATGCATATCTCTCAAACACAGAAATAGTGCGTTCATATAACGACAGTATTATACAATATTATTGATACATGTTGCCATGGCGAAAGCTCACGTTAGAAAAGTGGAATATCTTAAAAACAACCCATGTCAGGTACAGAAAGCTGATCACTAATTTCACATCCTTTTAAATCGAAAAAAATATTTGCGATAAAAGAAAGTGTTCGGTTGTCGTAATTAGGAAAGTAAAGAATAAAGTGTAATTATTTACGGCTTATTTCTCTAATTACAACCCCGAAACTTCTGATACTTCAAGATTAAAAAGCCGACATCTGCAGGACAGATATTCGTTTCCCAAAATGCTGCTTCCAGATGGACGTGAGAACAGATGAGCATATTTCCCAAATTCGTTTTACAACTGTACTGCAATATAGGTAAAATTATTTTATTGCCCTCATTGAAAACGGGATAATTACTTTTTCTCATGGAAAAATACTAAGCCATTTAAGGCATGCTTTGTTTCTGATATGCTATACTTCATGTAAAAAGCAGTGGACGTCTTAGTCCTAGAGTGTGTTATTTAAATTAAATTAACATATGCAGTCTGTATGATTTTATAGCCAAGTTAGATTAATAATTAATTTGCAATAAGTTATTTTTTTTTTGAAGTTCACAACAGATATATCAAGAATCGCATGCTTTAAAATATTCGAACATTATTATATTTAAAGCTGAATAATGTTTTTTTTTTTAATCAATTACAAACAAATTGTTACAGTATCGTACATAAAATACACTACAGATAAATCATTTAATAGTTTTGGTTGTAATGTACGTCTATCACACACATAGGATCTTTAAAAAATATATTTTCAGTTTTTTTTCGAATGTTAGTCGTGCCTTCGACCACATTTGGAGGCAAATTTATTTAAAAGAGTCATAATAAAAAAAACAAGTCTTCATTTTATTCTGCGCATAATTGCACACGTGTGCTCTCCACAGCACGTGGTCTTCCTCACCTGATACAGGATATCTTCATGGGAAACCTCAGACGAATCTGCAATTATTATAAATGAGCGAGTGTTTATTATAAAAAGATAAGAGAAATTGGGGATAACTAGCACAAAATCTTGAAAATCAGACTTTTATATGACATGTTCTCATGATGTGCTAATTAATATAATATTACATGATATTTTTTTAATTCTCTTATAATTATTGACCCTTATGGATATTAAGTTATCTCAATATTTTTCTCTATACACAGAACACCGTATAACGAAACAATAAATTTCATTACATTATGATAATAAGTAATTTCAGTAAATATAAAAATTATTCATTAAGATTTAGAAATTTCAAGCTTAAACAAAACCAGATAGGTTTTCCTTTAAAGGTTTTCTAAACAAACTACAAATTTTCTGCCCAACGTTTTGCTAAAATTGTCAAATTGACAGGCAATTGACTCGCAGCTTATTTTGCTACAGTAACCGATATTTTTTTTAATTGATTTCAAAATTTTAGTTCTTTTATATGACATATTTATGAGTTAATTATTAATTAATTTTATTTTGAAAAAATAGTAGAATTGCAAAGAATAATCTTATAATTACACTTCCCAGTGTAAAAGCATACCCTCACCGTATATTCAGTTAATATTATTAGAATATCTAATTAGTCTCGTGATAGACACCGGAGCATATCCAGGGCGTGACCAAATAGGGGCTAAAATCTAGATTACTTAAATAACTAGACTGATAAGTGCTTATTGTGTGAACAATGATATCAGCGCGAAATCTCATTTAGTAGATAATACAACTTACGCACTTGAACCATCTGTTAACATTTTGTATTTATTAAACCGGGCTTAATGGCATGGATGTATTAATTTATATGTTTTTAACCTTAAATTTATGTTAAATATAGTATGAGTTATCCTCGTTCAATTGGTATACCTAATTGTAATATAATTTTGCTAAATAAATTGTAATGTTATGTAATATAATCTTTTTAAATTATTAATAATAAGTTTATATTATGTAATATAAACTTTATACTTATAGTATTCTCACTCCTCAAGTATATAACTTGTGCAGTGAGAAGCACAAGAAGTAAATCGGCGCAACTACAACAATTAGTATTAAAATAAATAAAATAATTAAGTTTTGGCATCATTTAATTGTCCCACATTAAGTTTAAATACATAAGCTGAATACTTTCAAATTTATTACGCTGTAAAATGTCATCCTTATTATTTCAATACGTAGTCTGTGAAAGAAAAACAAGTGCGGACATGTCAGCAATATAAAACATGGATGCATTGTGACTGCACGACGGCTAATAGTGAAAATAAAACCTGGCTAATATCAGCGAAGTGTTGTTTGTATAATTAGTGGTAATCGTGAAATCGGCAATTCTGAGGTAACGGCTTACAAACACCCTACGGAGATACTTCTTTTGTTATATAAACATAATTTGTGATTTATCTGATCTACAAAGATTTGCTCTTGATGATTTTATTTGTAATGCATTAATTTGTAAATCCCTGTTCAACTTCGCTCGCACTTTGTGAGTTCCTGATAAGGCCTCTCAGGTCAGTCCCCAGTCCTGACGGCCCAAGCCGAGGTTCGAGTCTCACATGAGACGCACTTGTGCTAGTCAAGGCATTGCATTTAATTTTAAATCTCGGCCGAGCTCCCGCTCGCCACCCAGCCTTTTGCTGAGCAGTAAAGGCCTCACGGCCAACAGCGAGATGCCACTCCCAAAAAAAAATGTAAATAAAGTCAGATGTATTTTGAATCGTCAGCACCTTGATAGCCTTTGAATATAATAAAATAAATATAGGACCGTTACTAATAGGTAATATTTATTAAAGAAAATATGTTAGAAGTTAAAATCGGTTATCTGTATCTGCTGCGTGTTGATATTAAAGATTTAATCTACACAATAAAAATCAATTTTAATAACATGTAAAAGGTTAAACGTACTTACTTTTAAATGAATGTTAAATAGTCCGGATATAAAATTAAGTAATAAAAATAGTTAACGGCATAATTATTCGTATCATATGATGTAGAAAGGTCGCAAAAAAAAGTGCACTAGCACTTAGCGTACTTTATTTACGCGATAAAAACAGAACGAATTGAAAATCGTTATCTTTAATCATTTAATTGTTGATTCGTTTATATCATTTACAATAAGAATTTTGAATCCATACTCCGAATGAGAATATTTTAATTAGCATTGGTAATAGTTAATATTATTTTGACTATAACAATACACTTAAAATGTATGTGTCTTCACGAATCTTTTTTACGAATGTTTAAAGAGTTAAGTTTGTACTTTTTAGTTTGTAATATATATTGACACATCAAATAGCGACAGCAATTCCAATTGCTTTACATTTATTTACTTCTCAAATTAATGATGTAGAGCGCACGAGAAAAACTGGCAAGAAACTCTCCGACACTCCTTTCAATCGCCTGTTCGTAACACGGTTGTAAAGTGCTGCAACCATTACACCATGCTCCAGTATTGATATCTCTTTATTTGAAACAAGTAAAAAAAAATAGTGAAACAGGAAAAAAACATTTACGTAAGCACAGCCCGTAAATACAAGATGCACCGAGACTAATCTAGATGTCTAGAATACATCAACATCCTATGCTACTCACATAAAAGTTGATCGTACCAGGCAACCCATGACCCTCTGTTCGGCAGTCCCATAGTTTTTACTTAGATTATTCTCATAGATTAAAGTAGTCATAGATTCCCAAAACTACCATCTTATCAGTGCACATGCGATGAATTCAATGGTGTGCAATGTGGAAGCCAGATTTGCGGAACACGTGCAATGCCCTCGGCGCATGTGTCTTTATGAAATGTTTTACAACCACCTATTACAGCTTTCTAAAGAAAGGTGATCGCCAAATGTGTTGGCGGAAGCTTCTGATAATCGTAAAACTATACAGATGTTCTGTTGCTTGTAAATGTTATGACTGGCACAAGTGTGGATGTTTTCGACTCATTTTATAGATCTATTTATTACTTACGAACGTTTTAAGGCGTGGTATTTTTATTCATTCGGTGTACAAACATTTATTAGCTTCCAGGCCTACGCTTTTGATAGCTCAGAGACTTTACGTCATCATACGTACTGTCATTATGATACGTAAAACATACACTATAGTGATTATTGCTATAGAACGACGTGAGGGAAAATTTTAAAATTAGACGTAGATTTATGATTAAGCATATATCCCTCTTATCAAGTGTCCAAAATGTTTGATTGTTAAACGAACATCATTCCGGTTCTTATTCTAAAGCTAATAAAATTGTCTTCTTACCCTTTGTATATAATACCATTTTTCACAGCGTCAATCAGGAGTCACTTGTCTCTAGGGTTGCTGCTTAAAAGTTAATATTTAGGACATTTTAGAATTTGTTCTAAAAAGATTTCTATTTATTGAATTCTACGCATTTACGCTATTAGCGTTTACGTAGAAGGGACGATCTACGATCTATGTTACTATGTTGATAAATTAGAAACGTCTATAAATATAGTTTATAGCTAATATTTTTTGAATATAACATAGCGTGCTGTATACGTATTAATAGACTCTTATTTGTAAAAAAAAACATAGATAATAATTTTGGGCTGAGTGTTAATAATTAATCTAAAGTGTTTACAAAAAGAATTGTACAAAGCGCATCCCTAAATAACATCACCAATCCAATAGAGTGTAAGCCAATGAATACTATAATGTCCAATGTGAGACTTACATTTCATCTCATCGTCAAATCTCTTATCAACCTTACTATAATATCAACATAAATCTGTATAAAGTCCATTTTGCAATGAAATAACTACATTTTATTAACAATCCAATTTGAACTCTGTCTAAACGGAGTGGGTTAGGGTTTTCTTTGAAATATTACCAAAGTGCGCATCAATGTAACAGATCTCCGCGCAGATAGGTGACTTTCTTGTCTTCATATGCAAATATTGACATAATGTTGCCATCATTAATCTGAAAAAATGGCAGGGGAGCACAAAACTCACGTCCAACGTTGGCCTATATGTACTTAATATGATGATGACAAATGACCTTTGAAGTTTTTTTTTGTTTGTCCTATTGTAGGCCCAGGTACATTGTATGCATTATATCATCAGAAATTTGTACAACTACATATAAAATGTTTTAATAACAACGCATTTTAATACTCCGATTCGGTCTGTCTAGTCAGAAAATAAGGTTCTTTAACGAGATTTTCGTTGTATAATAGTAAAAAATAAAATAGTGAAAATATTATTATTTTTCAAAAACGAACGATGATTAACGCGCAGTAATGCATGACCGCAAATCAAATGCTGACCGGGTTTGAACACTGATTAGTCATTTATAAAACAAAGATGATTCATATATAACATATATATATAGAAAACTAATGCAAAGGTAGCTAGTATATACTACGTAATGATATATAATGTCCTTATGATAGGGCGGGCCGCCCTTAGCCACGTGTGAAGACAAATATAGCATCTAGCCTCGCACAAAGAATCTTTGTTCGATCACATGTGCTGAACAAATGTACTTATTAGGATTACATACATTTGTAGTATTTTTAGGTCTATATATTAGTTCATATGGTAATATGTCTCCTCAATTTTAACATTTTAAACGGTAAAGTTATATTTATTTGAATTAATCAAGATTGTACGTGAATAACAAAAAACCAAAAACTAATGCTATTGTTTAAGTTGTAAAATAATTTTTTACATTCAACATGATTAAAATAGTGTAAAACTCTAACCAAGATTAATGTACTTTGATAATAAAAAAAATAAAACGAATTCAGAACGTTTCATCATGTTTGTATCGGATTTGATTTGATTTAAAAGAAATCTCTATATAATTCTATAAATAATATTCTGATTTATTTTACTAATATAAATGAAATAAATTAAAATAGTTTTTTATCTAACAGTGGAATAGTTCACGTATGCGCTTTTGGGCGGAATTTAAACGATAGTGTCATTATAATATGTGATATTAAAAAACGTCTATCGAGCATTTTGCTATAGTTAGGCAATAAAAAGTGTTAGTTTATTATGGGTTTGGGGAGTTTGCATACAGCTGTTAACAGGCAACACTGCAGCTGCGCGTGTGTGAAAAGTTCAACGCTGAGATTCACATACGTCACTCGCGAGTGTGCTGGGGAGCTGATTTGGGCACACCTTGCCTTTTTCTATACTTTTCATTACGATAAAAAAAGAAAAGCGGAAAACGCATATTTAAATGGACTTTTAAATACAATATCATCAGGATATATCGATTTTGAAGAATGTACAGATGAGCGACATTATTAAATAAAACATACAGTGCAAACTCTTTATAACGATACTGAAGGGACTGTGCACTTTATGGCTATAACCCCATAAAGTGGTCGTTAAATGGAGAGAATTTTTTTTTTTTAATACAACCTAAACCAACCAAAGCCAATTGTTTTCGACGCTTTAGAGTGGTTTAAATTGAGTGACATGGACTCCATAAATATTAATTATCCCGTCAGTTATAACAGTACAACCAGCATGCGAAACAATTGACAGTAAATTACAAACAAACTTACAATATCCAAACAGATGCCAGAAGTTAAAAAAAAATTAAACATTATTGGTTGTCAACTTGACAACAATGCTTATCGCATCATCTACAATTAGGGTCACGAATAATTGAGGTCTAAAAACCCTCATAATCAAGATATCGTACTACACCTGGCTTTCACCACTGTATTGTACTGTATACTATTGTATAACCACTCGAAAATTAATAATGCCTTCCACACTTCATTGGGTTTTTGAGTTGCGAATTGCGATTTCCGTTTCTTGTTATGCAAAAATATTTGATATTGATCGCTTCTGTGAATGTTTGGTACTGTATTGAAAAGAACCGTTATTGGTCTCATTATTTCTATGGGCTAGTATTTTATTTAAGAATGCGTAAACTAGTTCCTAAACCGAGGGCTATCCAAGACTTGTCAATTAAATCGGTCATTTAACGGAAATTTATTAAAAAATCATAAAAAAATATTATATCACGAATACTGCGGCTTGTTCTGCCACATTTTTGTTTTAGTAATTGGTGTTATTTATAAAAACCACCGACCACGAAAATTACAACCCCACTGAGTTTCTTCTTAGCTGAGGGAGCATAACTTATTAAATAATTAAAAAATTAAGTATACACATCAAACAGTTACTCGGGAACTTACAAGCTAGGCTATACAAAACCAAGCGACCCCAAACGACCTTATGTTGTGATAGCATTGAATGATTCCGCTAAGAGCAGCGAAGGTACAAACTATCTAAGACAAGACAAAGTACAGAATACAATCTATGTGAAAACAAACAATATACAATAAACGAACCTAACCTTACGATCTACCTACATCATGGAACTTACTTGCTTTTTTAGACGTCTCAGCGAAAGGTAGCCAAGTAGTACGTAGTAGTAGTAGAACGAGTCGTATTTATTTGCAGTGCCGTTATAAAGCCAACATAATCTGTTTTCAGGAAATGCGAACACGTCACGTGGGCCTGTAAAAAAAATGATTTATTCTAGTCCTTGTGATAAGGAGTTAAAAGTAGTGGTTAAAAAAATTATACAGATAAATTAAATCATGACGGTCACGCCGCGATTTAAATGAAAATAGATTGATTCAGTCAAAGCGAGTGTCATGTGTTATTACTATTGTTATGTTTATGTCTTAGATCCTTATATAAGGCAATTCTTTCTATATACGGCTTATGACCTTATATAACAACCTTAGTCTTGTAGATTCTATTAACCTTAACTTTGATTATATGTTATATACAAAAGCATTGTGTGTCCTCATATATCTTTACGTATCATAATCCAATGTCCATTCATCAGAAAAACGAATGAGCAAAACGAATCCGGCTAATGGTCCTATAGTTCCTTTATCAGAGTCGAGTTAAGTGCTCCAACAATAGGAACAGCTCCCACGCCATGTCACAACACCCTATATTCTTTACAGCCAGTATATGAAGACCTCTAGTATTGCTCACTAATTTAATCGTCCCTTTAAATCAGTGCAGCGATATTCTACACCAGGGCTCTTATTTTGCTGGATTAATCGTGATACTGTACCCTATAGTGCTTCAATCCGCTTTAATCCGCGTTCATTATTGTAACGATTGTGGGAAATAAGCAAAGTTTTTATACTATGGGAGTTTCATTTTGACTGCGCAATACATTCTCTTTGTTTGAACGCGTGACCAATGTTTTCGCGTGACTAGAAAGATACGACTGCAGTTAACACAGAATAGCGCAAGTACCATTATTTATTAGATTCCTATATTTCCAAAAATCCATACTATAATATTATAAATGCGAAAGTAACACTGTATGTATGTATGTTATGTTTTCACCCTTTAACTACGCAGCCGATTTTGATTAAATTTAGTATAGTCTAAACTTTACTTTTAATCATAATAGGGGATGATATTTTTTAGTTTGTATTAAAATATCACCAGAACTCAGCCATTTATAAACCGATTTTCAATATATTTCATAGCGATGTATTACAGGCACATTGGATACATAGATAAAAAATTAAACGCATTACTTTAGTTACATAGTAATACAATTTAATGGCCACACCACCCTTCCCACACAGAATATTAACGCTGTCACGTGACCGACACGTGACCCCCCCACCACCCCCAACTTCATTACTTCGATTGCTGTATTTCATTTTTGTAAGTTGCCCCCGCACAAGAAAGGACGCCTGCATTATTAAATGCCTTTTATGCTTATTGCGAATTAAAGCCCCCATCTTTTATGATCGTGTTTTAACCAAATTAAATGGTTGTGCCTATTAGGGGAAATATATAGGTGCCATTTTCTTCAGACGAAGAGATACGACACATTTGCATAGGAAAAGCCGAGTTTAAGTCTGTTAATCAATTTTCCTATAACTTTAGCTTTAATAAGCTAAAGTACGGGATTCTTCTACATTAGACAAGAATGCAGTAGTACCTAACGTCCTCAGGTAAAATCCTCCAAAAAAGTCACTCAACTTACGTTAACTATAGTTTTAGAAAAGTCTTGCGGAATAATACAATTTTAACCTTCACTTGGTAAATCATTACTAATCATCTAGATTCTAGATAAAGGAGTCTTTCGCAAATGTAAATAGGATTGTATGTATCAATAGGAAATTTACATGTAAATCCTGATTGCTTTATCAATATTTACTATAATTTCGAAATAAATCTTGCAATTGTCTCGATCGAGACGCGTGCGCAGACGATCGCTTGCCCCGTAATTATCCCGGCGACCTGTGACCCGGAGCTTCCCACGCCGATTCATTCACACGAGAACGTAACCATTCCCATCGGATTTACTGGCCAGTATACCTTTGATTGAGATCTGATTGGTTCGTTTCTTTCACACCAAAACATCAGAAAGATGAAGATTACCCTGTGATCACAATTAGACAGAACAGTTTTCTATTTTGCCAAATAAGAACGGTTCTATACAGTACCATTTAGCAATCAATAACTAGTACACTGTGACTTAATATAGAATTATGCAGACATAGTCGATAAAAGCCAATATTAAAATTACAAAAAGTTCTGTTTCAAGAACAACGCAAGATTTTAGGTTGCCACACTATATATAATGTACAACTTGTGAGCTTAAACATGAGTCATGCAATTTAATATTAACATAGATCAATAGTGATAGCTGATCAAACAGAACTTCGATCTGCGAAACAAAGTCGACACGCGCCGCCACGCGTCGGAAAAGCGCGTAATGAGCCCGCACCTGCAGGTCACGTATTAAGGGATTTCTCGCGCCCTCCCGTGGGAGCGGGGTTCTAGCTGTTTACTTATTTACTCTGTAAATATACTGTAATAACAGCAAACTAATATTGGCTAGTCATATGCGAAACAAACATCTCATATTAACAGACTTTTGAAAATATAATAGGAAAACTTATACCAGATCATACGTATACAACCTTTAAAGATACGTATAGTACTAGACTAAAATATATGTCGACGGTGACAATAGATTATTGATTTATAAGAACCGATATCCAATTATACCAATTAAAGCGCAAAACTCATGCACGATTGTATTGCATAGTGCATTTACCAAATGAATGGAACAATATCGCTGTTCAATCAGGGTGTATCACGTGATGGGAGCGGCACGCGCTCGGCACTCCCACGCCGGGGGTAAATGTAAGCACTCCGCCCTGTCACGCGTCTGATATAACCTTAATTAGAGTATATTATTTGAAATTTATCAATCAGAGACATTTAATACTCTTGAGGTATTTGGTACAATATTTCTAAGATTAAAGGAAAGGTACTGAATTAAGGGATAATAACCATATATTTTATGTTTTGCAGATTGACAGTTGCAACCTCAGGGTTGGCAGTCGCCTGGTTTACCACTAACAACACTGTTAGGTACTCACTTGGAAAAAAATACAATCCTTTACACACATTCTGTTTGTGTAAACCTTAATATTTTTCCTTCTTCTACCGAAACCATGAAGCAGCATTTTAATTTTAAAGTATATGTGTTTGCTATTTATTGCTTTCACTACAAATATACATATAAATCACTCTGTAGTTTAGTATACTGATATATTTATAATAAAAACCAAATAAACCAAATAGTTCAATTCATACTTGATAAAAAATAGACCTATAACCTTTTTACATATATCCTTAAACGTGCCCATAACGATCGTTAATTTTGAGATTGATCGTATATACTGTTTTATATTTATATGTTTATTTGTAGGATAATGTAACAACTTTGTCTTATCAAGACCCAAGATTTTGTTTAGTATGCCAATATTGTCTTTAATATAAAAAGACTTAATATAAATATTATAAAAAACTAGCTGATCCCGACAAACGTCATTTAAGCCAAAAAAAAACGTCTCTAAAAATTGATGTTGGCCGATTCTCAGACCTACTCAATATGCTTTCAGGAGAATCGGTCAACCCGTTTCGGAGGGGTAAGGGAACGAAAGCTGTGACACGAGAATTTTATATATTAGATATAATATCGAGAATAAGGATTCTTATATGTAATTGTTACGATTTTGTATCATACAGTTCACCTATTTATATATTTAGTCATTATTGAATATATATATTTTATAAACTACAAATACTACTTTAATGATCTTGATAACGTCTCAAGATTTATTTGTGTAGAGATTACACAAACAATATTTTATTACCAATAAATTGTCAAATCAATTTGAACTACGTGACGTGGAAGAATATTTTCACGCTAATAAACAATTTACACCTGCAAGAACAAATATGACGGAGTATTTTTTTTTGTCTCAAACAAAAAAAGACATGTCCTTTCCACATACAAAGGTGTTTTTATAAATCTTTTGTCTTTTCCACAAAGGACGATACCTGTCTATTTGAAACAATATCTTCATCGCAAGGTGTAGTACTTAATACGTGACAATATATTTTTCATTTAAATAATATCTGTCAACAATATAATTTCTTGGGTCGCAACGAAAACACGTTATTCTCAAAAGCACGTTACCTGACCACTGATTGCGATCGTAAAAAAAAAACATTAAACTTCCTGGCACGCAATTTTTTGGATGGAATGAAATCATTTTGTGTTATATTATAAACTGAAAAAGTTACTAATTATATACCTACCTTACCTAGTATCGAACTCATATCTAACACATACACATATTTTAAAGAGCTGCTGTTAAGTTTCTTGCCGGTTCTTCTCGGTAATTGCCTTCCGAACCGGTGGTAGTGTGAAAATTGAATCATATGTGTATTTATAAAGAATTACTTCATAAAGGTATTTTCACAGTGAGTTTGAGCTTTATTAGAGAAATTTATCGTTACGACAGATATCGGGGTGTTGGTATTAAATTAGGTATTATTCAAATTAGGTTAATAATTAATCAATAAAACCTATTTTATTATTTACAAAATTCGACGTGTACATTTCTTTGCTTATGATTTAAACAATCTAAAAACGATTCATTATGTAGTTGGTTCCGTATAAGTTTTATTTGATTATGTTACTTCACTAGAATCAAGGTATTACATGGATTCAAGTTATAAAAAAAGAAACTAATAAAAGTTTTTGAATATTTTTTTTTTGATCTAACGTTTTGTGTTATTATAATGTATCTTAACAATACTACTCTTCAATAGAAATTGCCGGCCTCATATTCAAATCAACTAGAGTGTATATAACATTAAAACAATTATGTTATTCGTCACGCCGTGCATATTAAAGCAATGCCTAAAATGGTTTCTAATAAAACCATTAATTGAGTAGGTGGTATACCAACTAACGCATTTGAAGCCTCTATACGCCGACTTAATGAAGCAATTCACTACCTGGGTCTCACCCACCTCCAAGGTGACTTTTTGCTTGTCTTTTTCATTTTTCTGTTCGATCTCTTTGTGTGGTCGATTTTTTTTTAAACTTCCTAATTAATCAATAATTGCATATCGTGATCGTTTATCATTACTCTTATTACCGATTGAAAAGCTTATAAAAGGGTATTCTGGTTGGAATTGTATACATATATAATATACAGCTAAGGTATAAGTGGACGACAAAGATTATAAGAATTTAGCAGCAGTTAAATTCTTAAGTAGCCTAACAATACATTTGTAATTTGAATCAATCATGTAATTAACATATTGTGTTTGAAATTTTTATTTTTATAGAGCAGCTATCGAGTTTCTTATCGGCTCTTCTTCTTGCTTTGCGAACCAGTGGTAAAAAATTAAGTGGCTTTATAAAGACCTACTTCTAGATAGTTTGAAAGTGGTCTATTTAGAAGAGTTTTGTAATGAAGAATTGCAATGAGTATTTAATTCGATTGTCGACCAATTTTTTCGTTAAATTTTGAAGTTTTCGTTCGATTGATTATTACGTGTTCGTTTTACATAAACTAAATACATATTTAACTTAATGAAGCGGTTTATTTTAATATAGTTAAATATAGCATAATTGTTATTATACCACATCGCGCCGGTGCTAATAAAAAAATTCTTAAATCCTTCACATAAAGAAGTCGTTGCCTTTTTGTCCACTTAAATATGTAAGTGTGACCAGTTAAAAGCTCAGCCTCCGTTACCTGTGAGTTGCGACAAGTGGATACCATCACGTAGGACTATTGTTCCCACACGACCCCCTCTGCCCACCTCATTGTTCGGCCACGTCTTATGTTCAAAATAAATCGCCGGTTACCTTTGTATTACTGCTTATGTATTTTCTATAAGTTTTCTAAAATATTATTTCTACCTATAGATTTGCAATGCTTCTAATTACTTGCGGATTGTATTTATAGTAAAGGTAGAGAAATGTATTCAAAATGCGTATCAGACCGATATACCATACGGGTTGTATACTCACTACCACGCCAATTAGGAATAAAATATTGTTAAAGATTGTTCTCGGATGTAAATATAAGATTGTACCAAAAATAATGACAATGTCTTTAAACAAACAGTACGTAGGATAAAGTGCGTGTCATGAGCGCAACGGCCTTAGCCAGGGCCGCCCAGAGCAAGGCAGACGCCACTGCTGCGCCGCCATGGGAAAATCAGGCTTCGCCGGCCCCTCCGAGTCCCATTGGTCTGCCCGTAGCCGCCCCGCTCCCCACCAACGGCGATAAATACGACGCCGCACCGCGCATCACTTCATTCCTCGCTCGCTACCCGTTCGACGTTCGCGTAACGTGTCTCAGTGATTATTAGTGTACGTGTTCAGTGACTTATCACGATGAAAGCCATAACGGCGGTGTGCGCAACTGGAGCGTCAGTACCGGCTATCGCCAGCGGTCGGATTCAGAGGCACAGGGATGGAGAGAACGCTGAAATTCAGATGTACCTATCCAAACTTCAAGACTTGGTCCCGTTTATGCCTAAGAACCGACGGATTTCAAAACTGGAAGTAATTCAACATGTGATCGATTACATTTGTGACTTGCAAACGGCGTTGGAGAACCACCCTGCGGTTGGTCAATTCGAGGCGGAGGCTGCATTAGCGCCTGCGTGCACCTCACCCCCGAAACCTCGTCGCCGCCCGCTCGGCCCCAGACCTGCCCCAAACACAATTCTACCCGCGGATAGATCTCCTGTAACATTAATAACACATCAAATTAGTCATACGGTAAGTTTTATTTCTATTACTTTAAATTATTATTAAAGCCTTTTAAATCTCTAGCGCAATACTCAAATAGATGTTGCATAAAAAGTTAATGAAATCGTGTCGGTGTTTTTGCTGCGCACACCTGCGTATTTCGCAAGCGCCGCGCGGGACGGCAAAAGCGGAGATGCTGATAGTTTCACAACAAAACGTGACGTACATAAAACTATTGTTAATAATACAGCTTCAGCGTTATATCAACCATATTTACTTGTTAAACCTTTCTAGTTTTGTAGATTTACGTTATTGACTGCAAGTTAGGTAAACAAGAAGTCAATCTAGTCCGCTATCCGCGTGCGTGACTGTTTTGAATTTCAGCCTTGAAATGAGCCACCTGCGCCGGCGCCGCGTAAGCGACCGTGTACTGACAATCTGAATATTCAACAAGTACATAATCTACTTGGTTTAACATTCCGCACAACACCTGCGTGATTTCCATTTCGCTAGCTTTCCTAATTACTCCTCACTGTTTTTGATCTAACGACTACATCTACTAATCATTATGGCACCGTCGTCCGATAATTACATAGTAAAATCACTCTAGAATGACTCAGTTGTTAAACGTTACGTTCTTTTAATATCTAAAATGCAGCGCAATGAGAATGCTATGTCGCGGTCGTCGTCTGAGCAGGTGCATCTCGAAGGATTTATACGTACGGCTCGCAACAAGCCCCCGGCGCAATGCGTGCTCGTTAATACTTGGTCGCGCCACGTAAATTTTAATCACTGCCAGTTGCTGGTAATGTTCAAAACAAACGTGATTTAGGAGACACACGCTGTCGAGAATCTAAGAAGAAAGTGTAGTTTTGACATTCTGAGAACAATTTACAGCATTTCAGTTGACCACAGCTGCGATCTATACACAAATGTTGTACAATTCTCATTGGGATGTCGTGTAACTTTTTTATTTAAAACGGCAATGTAATTTATGAAAATAATAGTCTCGCGTAGCCGCAGGCGCCGGCATTCGGAGACGGCGATCTATTTCATCGAACCCGATATTTACTAATAAAACGGCTCAAGGAACTATCGGAATGTCGACTGATCTAACCACATTCTTGAATATAAATTTCAAATTCACAAGGACATCGAACACAGTTCGATTTCTCTGTATTGATATCGACGACGTAGCGGACGAAAAAAAAAAACACATTGAAATCGTGTCGGAATTTAATGTAACATCGTTGTCGTGATGTGGCATTTCACGACGATATCTCATAAGGCATCTCTGTGCCACAAACCGCGGTCACGATCATACACCACGGGGCACTATCGCAAAACAAGACCGTAAATTGTTTCCCGCAGCTGCCTCACGACCGTGGGACTTTACAAACAAGTTAATCGCAAACTTAAAATTTCATGTATCTCCTTTGTAACAGTTTCAGACATGTACAATTACTCAATTTACCCTTTCACGACTGTAAATGCCAATACAAACGTGTACAACTAAATTGACTTTTCGCTCCGATCGTAATAAGCAGTTAAGTACCAATAATAATGAATGCTAGGCGTGTAATCCGGCGCAACACACCCTTTGTATAACACAATGCTTACCACCCCATTCGGTTATCATAACCCACAATTTAAGGACACTATAACTGCGTTTTATGTATTATTGTGTGTCAGCGGGTTAAAGACACATATTTTACATTACCTTACAAATTAGAAGGCACTGGCCGCATCCCACGCACCGCGTCTCAGTCAACGATCAAGACAAGCAACACTAACGCCAGGTGTCCACGCCCACGCACGCCGCTTACTCGCTCCTCTGAATAATATCTTTGTCTCCTAACCTCACGCATAAATCACGCACGTGAAAGTTTTACGATCACCTTTATGTTTCTCTGAACGCATAAACTTAAGAAGTCTCCGAGTATACAATGCAACACGGCGAAATGGGTTTGCACGTGCATCAATTTCTCCGATCACGGATTCCATCGACACGATCGATCGAGGGCATTGTGCGGGTAACGGTCTCATCACAGCTGCGTGTGGCTACACGTGACGGCGCCCGCCGGTGGCGGATAGCTAAATAAATGCAATGTACCTATTCATTATCCGACAATGCTCCTCTCATAAAAGGATTTCACGTGTTCGCTCGCAAAGTCCCGATCGGGACATGTGTGCTCTCCCTTCGGTGTCCGTAAATAGGGTTTGCCCACGTGCAGCGGTTGGCTCAGCTGTGCCGCGGATGTGCTGGGACGGGAAACGGTAATCAAACACTTACCAATCGTGATGTGTACTGGTCACAACGATACTGATTAACAACAAACCGTGTCAAATATATTTTTACACCAATTTATAACATGTGTCGCCGGCACGGCATGTGTCAATTGAAGCAAATTGGGGTAGGAAAGTAATAGGCTTATTGACCGGACACTAATGAATTAAAACAGTGTTGAAACACAGCGCATATGTGCTGGCAGATGGCCGGACGCTAGCGGGATGTGCATAGGCCATCCGATACGTTACTCGCAATACACAATACTGTGATTACCTGAATGGAACGTTGTTAATATAGAGGCTTATAAGACATCTTAATAACTTAACTTTTATATCACACTTATCTAAGTTTTCTTTTGTTACAGACTCCTGAAAAACACGACCAGTTGGACAGGCCGTCGTGTTAATTTAGATTAAGAACAATTAATTTATGAAGATGAAAATATTATACTTCGGAGTGCGTGCACTTCTGAGGCACGGCCCGAGAGGCCGTCAACTATCAGTTCCAGTGAAAATCATCCAACGATGATATCCTAAGTTCGATCTCGTTTTGATCAATATATAATAACTTAATTTCGTGGCATTACGCAGAAGACTAGAAGACTTTAGTATTGCAATGCAAAAGTCGTCATACTCTATAAGGTGACGATTTGTTTTGTTATAATGTTTTTTTTATGTAAAAAGCTTTACTAGTTATTAACCTAGGCAATGTTAGTGAGCACATTGTAAATAATGTTATGTTGTGTTGTTCACGGCATTTGTAAGTCACATTCATATTGGAAATCAGTAACGGCACGATAAATTCGTACCGACAAATTATTATTCGTATTCGTACAAATTCATGTGTATGGCGTAGAGAAAAATTTCAGCTTCTTTATACTTAAGTTTAACGATGCTTCCATTTATATCAAAGATGTAAATCGATTTAAAGTTGGTTTACTTATATTATTTTATTTTAAGTTAAAAAAATTTGAGTGTGATGAACGGCAATTTTGTCGCTACATAGAATATGGGTTTATTGGTTTGAGTACATGAAAATCTATCCTTAATTTATAAACGCGTAATGTATATAACTGATATGTAAATAGTGTATCTAAAAATTGGAAATATATTAAACGTTTAGCAGAAAATTATAAAAAAAAATTGGATACCTTTTTTATGATTTATTGAATGTAAGGTGAAAATGCTTTAATTATATTAAATGGTGTATTATGATTTAAATAGACTGTTGTAGATTTAGTTATTGTGGGATATGTTTGCTAGACGTCAAATATATTGTTAATGTAGCGTGTGATATTTCGGGAACGGCATTCATTGTTATATCACATTTGTTCATATTTTGTGTACATATATATGTCAATGAGTCAGTTCATTCAAGTGCCCAGATATTTGGCAGTTAATATCGTAGTGCTGTCATAATTTGTGTTTATTGTTACATGTCTTCGATTTCCATATTCTTTTTAAATTACGCACTGATTTTTTTTGTATAATCATGATGAACAGAAAAATATAAAAAAATATTACAATATACCGAATTGTTTTTTTTACACCCTTTGAAAATAAAAGAAATTGTTTGAGGAATCATGAAACACCATTAAAGCAATATTATATGTTTTGACCAGATATGAAAAGGTTAAAATTTTTATTAAGTAAAACTTACATAAATGAAGTTCCTGTCAAAGGTTAAAGTTAAAAAAAACATCTCTTCAATAGACTATTGTAATCGTGTTCAAATATAACAATTAACATTGATAAATTAACTTTTGGAGATTTTTTTAGTAAAGTTTTACTTTGGCTTAAAATTAAAACAAAAGAATATTAAGCAAACAAATTTTTGATGAAACCGATATATAACAGTTTTATTGCCTCTTTTTACTAATAAAGTACGCACCCATCAAAAATACATTTTGTATTTTTTGCTTTTTTGATATGCTTACAAAATATTTAAGAAGCATTTGAATTATTCGAGAGACTTGATATTTAATACAGTATATATACATTACGTACTAATATTGAAAAATGTTTAAATCTAGTAAAGTGGACATAAATGGATGCAAAGATCACGCGATTGCATCATGGCCAATTATCGCGACTACAATATTTGGTCAGCTGCGCGCTAAACATTCAACATTATTCATTCGCCATCCGAATATCGATCCTACACACAATAGAATAAAGCTTAAAATCCTACATCAAAAATAACTATATCCATCAAACAAAATTGAAATGTAATTGTGTGACATAGAGTATATTTTTCCATGGTATAAAATCTACGAAATCATAAGCGTTTGCTAAACATTGGCTCAATGTCGTCAGCGTCAAACAATACGGTTAATTACTAAGGTACGTGTATTTATTTATATCAAAAAAAAATCAGTTTGCGACCCTGCCAGGATTCGAACCTGGAATCTTCTGATCCGTAGTCAGACGCGTTATCCGTTGCGCCACAGGGCCGATGGTAAAAC
Organism: Leptophobia aripa; assembly: GCA_951799465.1. Lineage (NCBI taxonomy): Eukaryota > Metazoa > Arthropoda > Insecta > Lepidoptera > Pieridae > Leptophobia > Leptophobia aripa. The sequence goes on along the minus strand of OX637268.1, from coordinate 5,643,912 downwards.
AGTTGAAAATAGTGTTTTAATAGCTACTAAATTTTATTTATAAATTCCAAGTTGAAATAAAATATTATTGCGATAATCTATTCTGAATACTTGTTTTTTCATTATAATTCCGAGGTACTGGTATTTGATAACTGGATATTAAAACTAATTATGAAAAAAGTAGCAATAGTTCAATGTGAAGTAAAAATAGTTAAATGTGATACAATAGAGCAAGTACTTTATTTCTTGTTTGTTTTTTTGATGAGAGAGTCACAGCTATGTATGGGAATAGTATATGTTTGCCAACATGACATTTTTCACAGAACCATCTACCAAAGAATGTGTCAAAGGTACAGAACGAAGGCCACACCGAACTCCGTAATTATCACACGCGGATCGAATCGAGTGGGTTGGCGTTATCGTTGTGATAAAGCAAATACGATTATACAGGTGCAGCCGCACCCGCTGACGACCTTAAAACTTCGCAGAATTAAAGAGAAATTTTAAAAAGCATAAATGGCTTACAAATAAAGCTGAAAGCATAGGTTTTGATTGTAAATGAAGGATAATCATTATTTCGGCTATATGTGACCCCAGGAGTCTGACTGGGGTCGTGACTATTTTGCACCCACTTAACTATATTTTTGTTTTCAAAAGGCCGGTTGATGATCCAGTAGTATTTCGTTAATTAATAAATTATTCTAGATTTATAATAATAAATCTAGAATTATGTCTTACAAGATTTATTTGTTATATTTTTATTTTTTTTTATTTTTATTTTTACGTTCGTCAATTAAAGCTGTAAAAAACATAGACTATTTTAAAAAGTCGAAAAATTGAAGTTCTTACGAAGCGAACGTTCGTGATACTAATTTTAATAATTATTTCGCTTTCAAACTTAGCTTGGTAATATAGATTCATCACAGCTGTACAATTTAAAGCCACGTCTAAAACCGATAGGTCACCTTAGAGAAAGCACATTGTAACCAGTAGTTTTTGTAGAAATAAAGAAATATTTAACCAACCCCAATTTTACTTTACCTCGGTCGACAAATCCCAGCCGTAAGGAAGTGAATGATTAACATATTACAGACAATATAACACTGCGTAAGAACACAGGTGTTACTACTGGCTTTTATCATTGCATTACAACTACAAGTAAAATACATATAATGTTTAAATAGATATATCACAAGTATATTGGTACAAAGATTCGTTTATTAATAAATTCAATCCTACGGTTCAAATATTATTATTGTCAAAGGATCAGTTTTCATAAGACTCTTAAATTTTTATGGTTTGGAAGTAAAGATGATCTTGTATCAATAGGCAGTGCATTATTGGTTTATTTATACGTGTAATATATGAATTAAATATCAAAGAATACGCGGAACTTAACGCGATACAGTTCCGCCTCAACCGTTGTATATTATAGTGATAATAATTTCTAAGATATAGCAATGGAACAGGTGGTAAGGCAGGTGTTTGCACTTGCGTAGTATGTGTGCACTGACGCTGATAAGAATATTGATAAGGACCTTTGTAATCCTTAAAGCCCTGTATCGTGTTTGTAAGATATTGGTGCTCCATTTAAAAAAGATGTCTATGTAGGTGTAGCTGAGGATAAATAAACATTTTGCAATTCTAACATTCTTAGATAAGCAGTTGGTTGAGAATCATATTACAAAGCGGCAATGAACATCTAACGTTCCGCCAGACATTTGTGTTTATTGTAAATAAGTTATAAAATTACACATTCGTATTCACATTTCTTTAATAACCAATTTGAAATTGGCTATCCACACCGTTCGTCCTCTATTTCACCTTCGGGTTTTAATAAAAAAAAAGAAAATTAGTATTTTTTGTGATAGCGAACTTTTATCCTAAATATTAGTAATTTGGGCATTATAAATGACATTTGACACTAACGTAGACACAGCCCCTTCAATAATATACTTCTATAACTAATACAATCCCAACCGTTTATAACGAGGTCGTTTTCAACGACCTATCGGTTATAACAGCTAGGTTGTATCGACCCGTCTTTTTTTTAAATTTTCTGACTCGACTCGATAACTATGATAATATAAATACAGTACTTGTGTATTGCTCATAAGGACTATCGGATATAAGGTCGGCACTATACGGTCCCTTTAATGTCGTTATATCTGGTGTGGAGGTTGTATCAGGAGTGTACTTCTATACTGAATAGAATCTATGAACTCTCACAAAATATCTGTACAATTACCGGTTCAGTTTTACGATGTTTATATAATTTTGTATTCCTAATGAATTAGATTATTTAGTATTAGGTGAGTCTGTTCGTCTGTTGTCGACAGACCTACTTCTACTGATAACAAGTTATCAGTCAGGTGTACGAACCAAAAAAGCACCGGATGCACCGCGACGCGCCTTAATTTACTGAATTTACAATACGTCTTATATTTCGCAAATGATCCATTCAGGATTTTGTGTTCAGATAGGTTTTGATACAACAGTCATTACTTGTCCATACTAATCTTATAATGCGAAAGAAACTATGTATACGTACATATCTTACACTTTTACGCTTAAACTACTGAATCGATTTCAATGAAATTTGGTATCGAAATAGACTAAACTTTAGAGACTTTTTATATACAAATTACACCAGAACTCTGCCATTTGTAAAAAGATTTTCCAAATTCCTTTTGTATTAACACCTCGCGGGCAACAGCTACTAGTATATTTAACTAAACTGTATATAAAATAATGACCTTTCACGCAACTCAATTACTCACAAGGTGAACTATACGTGGATCAAATTCAAAAGGCAGAAGCCAGAAATTTCTTGTGAAAATTATTTTCTTTAAAAATTATTATTAGTTTTCATATATTGTATATACTTAGTCTGGCCATAAATACTGTTACTATTCAAAAAAAGAAAATATTACGTTTGAATTTGGAATCTGTCATTTTTATATGATTGCTTGATGTGTTTTCTTATTTTCGCGCCATTATATTGTTAAATATTTTGTTATATTAAAATGGAGTGGGGTGATAAAGAGAACCGAATCGCTGTGATTGCCTTACATAAAGTAGGTATGGAGAAAAGTGCAATTTTTAAAACCCTCCACCCGCTTGGTATTAGTCAAATGTTTGTTTACCGGGCTATTGATAGGTACAATGATACCTCCTCTGTTTGTGACAGAAAAAGATCTGGCCGTCCACGTACCGTTCGTGTGAAAAAGGTGATTAAAGCAGTTAGGGAAAGAATTCGAAGAAATCCTGTCCGTAAGCAAAAGATTTTATCTCGGGAGATGAAGATAGCTCCTAGAACCATGTCGCGTATATTAAAAGATGACTTAGGACTTGCAGCCTATAAGAGACGTACTGGTCACTTCTTAACTGATAATTTAAAGAAGAATAGGGTGGTAAAATCCAAACAACTACTTAAGCGGTACGCAAAGGGAGGTCACAAAAAAATTTTGTTTACGGATGAGAAAATTTTTACAATTGAGCAGTATTTTAATAAACAAAATGACCGTATTTATGCTGGAAGCTCTAAAGAAGCTTCGCAATTAGTAAACAGAGTACAACGTGGGCATTATCCCACTTCAGTGATGGTTTGGTGGGGTGTTAGCTATGAAGGGGTGACTGAGCCATATTTTTGTGAAAAAGGTATTAAAACGTCGGCACAAGTTTATCAAAATACCATTCTTGAGACGGTAGTTAAGCCTTTAACTAACACCATGTTCAATAACAAAGAATGGTGCTTTCAACAAGACTCGGCACCGGGTCATAGAGCTCGATCCACCCAATCTTGGTTGAAAACTAACGTTCCGGACTTTATCAGCACTGAAAACTGGCCGTCGTCAAGTCCTGACCTAAATCCATTGGATTATGATTTATGGTCAGTTTTAGAGAGTAAGGCTTGCTCTAAACGCCATGATAATTTGGAGTCCCTAAAACGATCCATTCGGTTGGCAGTAAAGAATTTTCCTCTAGAAAGAGTTCGTGCTGCTATTGATAACTGGCCTCAACGTTTAAAAGACTGTATTGCAGCCAATGGAGACCACTTCGAATAAACATTGTATATTTTTAATAGTTATATATTGATGTATTAAACTAACTCACTATGAAAGGAATAAATGTTACGTATAAAAAAAAAATCGTGCTTTTCTTTATAACAATATTTATGGCAAGACTAAGTAATCTTTAGATGGTTACAAATGCAATGTCAATGACCTTGAATATAATGCAACCAGTTTTAATTACAGTTAAATAATTAAGACAATGATTAGGTAGTTCTAATATAATCTTCTAAGAAGTAAACCCAAGTGAATATTTCAATTACATTGTCGTATTTAAAGCAAGCCTACAAAATATACCGTATCTATAAATTAATAGCCGTGTTTTGAGTTTAAACCGCGTTGGTGTAAAAAAATATGTCTAATAATATTACTATTATATTATATTTAATTATTTTATACCTTGTGCTAATAAACTTCATATACAGTAGGTATGGTATAGGTACGTATATACTTTAAATAATATTACACCATGACCACGGCCAATGGACATGTTGGTCATTATCTATAAAACTGAAACAAATTTTACAAGTTTGGTTCTAGTGGCAGAGTAATTTTTCATTTCGGCATTTAAGCGAGGAAAGGCTCAACATATAAGTACGCTGAGCGAGAAAAGCACCAGCACTTAGATCAAGCGCCTGTGCCCCAAACAACCCCCCTCCCCCCCACTTGTACCCCAAGGTTCTAAAGTCTCTACTCCAAAGGGAACAAAATTAAAGTTGGAGAAAAGACTTGTGTACTTAAACCTTTCCTTTTTATCTAGTATAAATATCAAAAATGTAAGTGAATTCATAATAATTGGAGTTTTAATAAAGCCTCAAAATACTCACAGTAAAACGATATCGAAACTGGGAATATGAGATGTCGATTTCAATAAGGTTTTAGTACTAGTCGCAAGTTTGTCTTTTAAATATTCAAAAGGGTATAAAGGGCAACACCGTGTATTTCCCAGGGGCATGGGGAATGCCCTTTCATAACTTCGATCCGCTAAAAATATTATGAACCGTATATTATTGTTCATGGGCACATAAAGGGCATGCAACGAATAATTGAAAATATACCCAAAACTTTCAATGAACTTTCTTTTAATAACCATAACTAATTATATAAAGAATAATATAAAGAAAATGATATGTCTCTGTATTTTTCTGCTTTCCATAGGCAGCATCGCTTGTGTTACCATATAAGTAATAACACCTCTGTGTTATTAGAGAAAAAGGCTATCATTTTGTAAATGTTTTAACGTAACATTGTCTTTTTAACATGATTTAACTTTGCAATCTCCATCCCTAGGATACGAGTATACTGAGATTCCGCGTCGGGCTTTCGACCGAGGCGGACGCGTCATACGTGCAGGGAGCAGTTTGTTTCGTATTTGGAGATTTTTTATCTTGTGTTCTGCGTTGATTTGTTTTCGCATTTTTTGTTTATTTGTTAAATCATTCAAAGTTGTGAGTTAATTATTTTGGCTTATTGGTACTAATTGTTTTGTACGCTTGTACATTACGGTACGGTAGTCGGTAGTCTTGTAAATGTAGTATTAGGTACAAAGGTACCTACCTACATTTAGTTATTTTTGTTGATCTAATTTTAATTTTATTTTTTGGATTTATCGATTTTGGGTTATTTTATTTGTTGTTGTTGCTGTATATATATTTGTTTTTGTCTTTCATTTTGTTGTAATATGTTTCTTTTGTTGATTTTTTAATCTATTGAGTCAAAATGGATGACGTTAGCTCCGAATCGAGCCTATCTGGGGTACCAAGGACGAGAAAGCGGGCCTTATTTAAGGTACCCCATAATGTGGATGAGATTTCTGCATCTGACACGGAGACAGAAGCGTCAGCATCAAGGAGGCAAAGAGGCAAGAAAAAATCTGCTTCTCATCCTGCGGGACTATGTAAAGCCAAGAAAGCTTTAAAAGAGGCGAAACAAGAAGCGGAGGAGTTAAATTTCAACAGGCAACTAAGTGATAAAGCCTTTCGTAAGGATGCCGGAAAGAAGACCACCAATAAACATTCGTCCCTTCTGGATGAGGCTATTGAGTCTCTGAGTACAGTACAAATACGTCAGAGAGCGGAGACGAGAACAAAGATGGTCTTGGAGTTTACTCAAAAGCAAGAAAGTCTTGGCGAGCCCCATGTTAGCAACATACAAATGGCGGCAAATGACCTGCAGGACATCATCCATTGTTTAGCGTCACGCTCGACGGCAGAGGAGACCCACCGACTACAAGCAGATAATAAACGCTTGCGGGCTCATATAACTGAACTTGAAAGTTCCTTGAAGGCAGTGCGTAGGGATTTTTCCGAAAAATCCTCGCATATGTCTTCAATAAACCAGGATCCCGAGTTCATGAGAAGTCTCATTAACGAGATTCAAGGTGGCGTCATGCGTTCGGTGGGGGAAATGGTAGAAGCTAAACTGGCGGGGCTGAAGGACCGCCTCTTACCAGCACCCATAATTCGTCCGCCTCTTGCGGCTTCTAGAGAAAGGGAGATAGCAAGACCTTTCGGCACCTCTGTGAATGTGATGCCGGACATAAGTGCGAAATCACCTTCACATATTATAGAAAGGTCTGCAGACGATGTAGGTCAGTCTGAAGTGCGTTGTCCTATAACTAGTGGGTCCCTGGAGAAGGGTGTTGCCTGGACGAAAGTAAAAGGAAAGGGAAAGGGTAAAAAAAAAACTGTACAGGTGCAAAACCTTAAACAAACGCGAGAGACACAAGTCGTGGTAGCGCCAAAAACGGCTAAACTATCTTCACCCAGGTCTTCGGCGGTTGTTATTACACTGCAGCAAGAAGCAGTGGTTAAAGGTTTTACGTACGCGACAATTTTGAAAAAGGCTAGAGATAATATTGTTTTGTCTGACTTAGGCGTTAGTAACATCAAAATCAGAGAAACTGCTACTGGAGCTCGAATGATCGAGTTACCGGGAAATCAAAGTGCAGAAAAGGCGAACCAACTCGCAGAGAAACTCCGTGAAGTTTTGGTAAACGAAGCCAAGGTGGTAACGCCTGTGAAGCGTGCATTTCTTCGCATTGGCGGACTGGATGATTCTGTAACCATCCAAGAAGTTGTGTCTGCAATCGCTAAAAAAGGTGAATGTGACACAGATTTGATTAAGGCGGGAACTCTTTTAAAAGGACGAGGTGGGTCCAATGTAGTTTTTGTGCAATGTCCTGTCACTGCCGCAAAAAAGGTTTACGAAGGTCGATTGCTTGTTGGTTGGAGTTCAGCTCAAATACAGGTAATTGAAGACGGTCCTTTACGATGTTACAAATGTCTAGGTGTCGGTAATATTGGCTTGAAATGTCCGTCTGATGTGGATCGAAGTGCCTTATGTTTCCGTTGTGGAATTGAGGGCCATAAGGCTGCAACTTGTACAGCTATAACTGCACATTGTGCTGTCTGTAGTGATGCGGGTAAGCCGGCAGACCATATTATGCGGGGAAGAAAATGTAATCCTCCTTTGGTGAAGGCAAGGATGCATACTTTGACCAGCGAACTCAGCACTGAGAATCAGGCTGTGGCTCGAGAGACTGATTCTATGTCCCAATAATGGATTGTCGGACACCTAACAACTTTCTCCAGGCTAATATAAACCATTGCGCCAGGGCACAGGATCTTCTCCTGCAGACCAGGGCTGAATGGAATATAGATATTGCTGTTGTTTCAGAGCCGTATTTTGTACCTCAACAATCTCATTGGTTGCAAGATTTAAATGGTCTGGTTAGCATAATTTCCCGTCCTGGTGGTCCCCCTTTATTTTTGAAAGATCGGGGAGTAGGTTTTGTTGTGGCTGAGTGGAAAAGCCTTATCATAGTCGCCGTTTATTTTTCTCCTAATAGACCAATTTCGGAGTATGTCACTTTCCTTGACACCTTAGCTCCTGTTATTCATCAAACACACTTACCATTAATAGTTTTAGGCGATTTCAACGCCAGATCTCAAGCGTGGGGTGATACTATCACTAACCCTAGAGGCAGAGCTTTAGAAGAATGGTATGCAGAATTGGGACTCTTATTACGTAATACAGGGAACGTTCCAACATGTGTACGCTCACAAGGCCAATCTGTAGTTGACTTAACGTTTGTTTCACCATCTTTAGTTCCCTCACTCCAAAATTGGAGAGTTATGGAAGATATAGAAACTCTGTCCGATCATCGGTATATAAGATTTAATATCTTTGAATCCCAAAGGCGATATGCCTTGCCTTATAATAGACAGGTTTTTCCACGCTGGGTTTTGAGCAGTCTCAACAAAGACCTTGCAGAGGAGGCGGCAATCGTACAAACATGGTGTAAGCCTACTACTTCTTCTGGTAATGTTAACGAAAGTGCTAGTCGTTTTTGTCATGCGACTGTAAAGATTTCGAACGCTGCCATGCCAAAATGGAGACGCCAACCGCCGAAAAATATGGTTTATTGGTGGAGCGATAATATCGCTTATTTTCGTCAAGTTTGCAATAGGGCTCGCAGAGCATATCTTCGTAGTCGTCGTAGGCAGGTCCGTGATACAGCCGAAGAGCAGCGACTCCACGCTCAATTTATGGAACATAAAAAGGCTCTTCAACTTGAAATAAGTCAAGCGAAGAATAAGGCACATGATGAGTTTCTCGAAACTTTAAATAAAGACCCATGGGGACGGCCCTACCGTCTTGTACGAAATAAGTTGCAGGCTGGGGGTCCTCCGTTAACTGAAACACTCCAGTCAGACTTTGTTGCCAGGATTGTATCGGAGTTATTTCCAGCTGATCCCAATATTGTTCCTCCTTCGATGACTACCGGTGCAATACCAGACGAGGAAGGAGATATTCCTTTAGTTAGTGACGTAGAAGTTGCAGATATTGTCCGTCGTCTAAAAAGTCGTAGGAGAACTCCAGGCCCGGACGGTATACATGGCCGAATATTGGTGATTGCCTTTGAACATCTAGAGGGTGAATTGCGGGAATTATTTAATCTTTGTTTCCGCACAGGACAGTTTCCGAAAGTTTGGAAAGAGGGTCGTCTTTGCTTATTGCGTAAGCCTGGTCGTCCGCCAGATACTTCTTCTGCTTACCGACCAATAGTCTTGCTTAATGAAACCGGGAAACTCTTAGAAAGGATAATGGTATCGCGACTGAGTCACCATATCTCGGTGGTTGGGCCGGATTTAGCTGATGCTCAGTACGGTTTTAGGACAGGGCTTTCAACAGTAGTAGCGATAAAAGATTTAAAAGATTTTACAACAGACGCTGTCCAAAGTGGAAAAAAGGCACTGGCTGTTTCTTTAGATATTTGCAATGCCTTCAATAGCCTACCATTTGTTGTCATATTAGAAGCTCTCCGTTTTCATAGGATTCCTCTCTATCTACAAAACCTTGTCAGAAGTTACCTAGAAGAGCGGGAAATACTATATGTAAATGACAGGCGAGAATTTATTCGATGGAAAATGAGGTGCGGTATTCCTCAGGGCTCGGTACTGGGTCCATTTTTATGGAATATTGGGTTTGACTGGGTTCTTAGGGGTACATTGTTACCTAGGATGAAGATTTTCTGCTATGCTGATGACACCCTAATTGTAACCCAAGGCAAAGACTTCCAAGAAGTGTCACGTTTAGCAGAAGTAGGAACGTCATTAGTGATTGATAGGATTAGTCTACTTGGACTTAAGGTTGCTCTTGAAAAGACAAGTGCACTTTTGTTCCATGGGCCACGGGGTGGTCCACCAAGTAGAGCCTCAATACGTGTTAATGGAGTTAAAGTGTCAGTGAGTCGCAATATGAAGTATTTGGGTCTAATCCTTGATGGGAGATGGAAGTTTGAGGACCACTTTAAAGCTCTTAGTTTAAGACTTGTAGGAGCTGCAGGAGCTTTGGGACGGCTACTTCCAAACATAAGGGGACCAGACCATCGTTGTAGAAAGCTTTACTGTGGTATTATTTGTAGTATGGCTCTTTACGGAGCTCCAGTGTGGCAAGAGGCACTTACGCTTAATAATAAGATTCTATTACAAAGGCCGCAGCGGGTAATAGTGAGAAGATTAATTCGTTGCTACCGAACGGTGTCGTTTACCGCAGCTTGTGTGTTGGCTGGCACCCCACCGTGGGAGTTAGAAGCTGAAACACTTGCTTCCGTGTATCATTACCGGATGGAGAGGAGGGCTGAAAGTGTCTACCCTGCAGTTGAGGAAGTCGAAAACTTTAGAAGGCTAGCACGTAGAGGTGCAATACAAAAGTGGCATGACGGGTTGGCTGAACCATTAGCGGGACGTAGAACGGTGGAGGCAATTCGTCCGGTACTTAGGGACTGGGCGGATAGGAAAAGTGGTGCTCTCACGTTTCGAATGGTTCAGATTCTGACGGGACATGGTTGTTTTGGGCAATACCTGAACAAAATAGTTAAGCGGGAGCCTACACCGAGTTGTTTGGAATGCGGTGCTGAAAACGACACAGCGCAGCATACACTAGAGGAGTGCCCACGGTGGTCACGACTCCGGAGTGATTTATGTTGTGTGGTGGGCAACAACCTCAACATGCCTGTTGTTGTCCAAAAGATGCTCAGTAGTGAGGAGGAGTGGAGTGCAGTGGCAACCTTCTGCGAGACGGTTATTTTATTGAAGGAGGCGGCGGAACGGGAGGGAGAGCGTTCCACCACAAATCCACTGCGGGTTGGGAGACATGGAGAGCGTAGGAGAAGGTATGCTAACCTTCTTCTTCCGATGTAGACAACTACATTAGCAGCCGCTGGGTGCCTGGTTGAGTGCGAAAGCGACCCCAGGGCCCTTTCAATGTGGTCTTGTAGGTTTACCCGAGGTGGTTTTAGTGGGTATTGCCCACCTCGTCTCTGAAGAGCAGAGACACCAGCGTGGGTTGAGTCCCACATATCCCTTATCCTTTGGGACCAGGGAATGCGGAAATGCATTTCCACCTCGGAAAAAAAAAAAAAAAAAAAAAAAAAAAAAAAGGATACGAGTATACTTTGAATTTTGGATAAGGCGTTTATGTTATATTTTTAGTAGTATGGCAGAATCCGTGTATTGTTACAGTAAATACTCATTTCTTATAGATCAAAGTCAAAGTCATCATCTCTTTATTCAGTAAGGTACATAGGACTATTTTGAAACGTCTTAAATCTTAATGATACTACGCCTGTTTGTAAGTGACCAAGCTAAGAATCAGGCAAGAAACTCGGCTTGGTTGATTCTTTTGTGATCCAATATTGGGACGCACCCATACAACATTCATAGTTATTTTTGTGAAAAAAATCGAAGGTCGAAGCCTTAGTTTAAATACACATTTATCTATGTACCATAAATATCCAATACCATTGACAGACAAACAGAAGAAAACATACAGATGTGACATACAGAATTATAATAAAAAATAAATTCCCGTCAAAGAACTTCACAAAATTTTAATGAAATGTTATACTCCTGTAATGACCGGGTTGCCATGGTTACACATTCAGGTGCCAAAAAACATTTACAAGCTCGTGTCGACAACGATACACACGTTCTTATTGCGATGATGTAACAAGTTTCAATACACTGTTTTGCGTTGTATTACCATTGTTGTAATTGGTCGCATTCATAGCCATAACACATTATGTCATATAACACTCCCGTAATAAGATTCATAATAGCTTTATTATTTTGACTGATTAGAAGTTTCCTATGACTATTAGCTATGATATAAGATATTCAAAAGACAACAAATTCAAAAGAAACTAGATAAACTTTAATTGGAACTAGATTTATAGACAAAACAGTAAAACCAAAATAACTAAATATAAACTTTACTAGTCTCATCGTGTTTATGTACGTAACTTTTAATTTTGTTTGTTTTTCGTTCTTTTCTTCTTCCCATGGTCTTCCCGTATATCATCTGTGAATCATATGTTAGGATGCTTCTTTATTTTAGTCTAATACCTGTATTTTATTGAGTCTTTGTGATGTGTCTGTTTTGTTTCCGTGAAAAGAAATAAATGAAATACCCGTATATATCTTTCATGAAAGAATGTTTTCAGATTGTCGCATTATTATACTATCACGTCAACATATAACTATGTATGCAGGTACAGTGAACAATACGATGGTATGAAGAAAATTGTGCTGTGGAACGAAAGTAGCCTAATGAGACAGCTGGAAAAATGGCTTCCCCAAGCAAAATGGAGCATGATTGGATATACTCTTAAATACATAACCAAATTAAAGGCTTTGACTAATACAAAAATAGGTATAAATAAATCATCGTAATTCAGATTAAAGAAATTTTTGGCGCAAAACGTATAATAAAAAGTTGAAACGTAGGGTAAATTAATTTTTTGATTATAAAATAATACTTCTATCAAATATTATTATGTTGAATACAGCTTATTTGTATTAATTTATGTAAACATAAAAACTAATTTAAAAAGTTTCGCCCTAGTGTCAGAGAAATGCTGGCGTAATTTTCTCGCCGTATCGCGATACCACGTTCAGCAAGAAAAGCACCAGCTCTTAGTTTTTTTTATATATTTCAATTTTACAACGACACGTCACTATACTCTATGTTATGTGTACAAAAGCATCATTATACACTACTTGAGTGGTTATAGACCTAAATGAGAACGAATATTACACCTGGCCTTGTGCAGCGGAAGTGATGCCCTAGTCACCTCGCGCATTGTATACAAAATACCTATGTTAAACCAATGCAACGTATAGTTAATAGATATAAAAAAAATGAAAAACATTTATGTAAAAATGGAACGTTTTCAAATAGCCTCATTTGCATACGATATAAAATTAATTAATATAACTATATATAATATAATTGTTTTGCAAAAAAAGAAAATATCTCTAAAAGTAAATGTTTACGCAGTCCTACTCAATATAGACACAGAATTTCAGGAGAATCGGTCAACCCGTTTCGGAGGAGTACGGGAACAAACATTGTGACACGAGAATTTTATATATTAGATATACGTAGAAGTCCGTTAAATACATAGATTGTATGCAATACTATTTTTAGTTTAGCATTCGTAAAACAGGTTCTATTTTCCTTATATAAATAATGTAATTAGCTAAGTTATTTTTCCTGTTTTGTTTCCTGGATTTGCAACTAAAAGCAGCTGGGACTAGGCATATACCTCTATGCAATGTTATACAACTGGCTAAGGAATTCCTTCCTTCATTATTATTGTGGGTTGTCTGGAAGAGATCGCTTATTAGCGATAAGGCCACCCGTTGATCTTATATGTATTAACATGTATTAACATCTTCTACTTCTACTGTCTAAGTGTAAATAAATATTAATAATAAGTATTCTTTAAATGTACATCTATGTATCGCAGAGTTGATTCACAGTGCAAAATAGCAAAAAAAATGCATACACTTCTATTCTATTCACACAAAACACACCACTTTATAAACTAAATTGTATTATTGGTCTTGTCTCTTTAAAGTACACATGTATTTAATCAGATTAGCAATTTATCTTCATCGTGTCGCAAATAAAATAAGTTTTCAAGTTCTGCGCAAGCCGAGATGCGTGTACGTTGTAATTAACAATGTTTATTTACACATGGCAACACAAATCAATGTAAATAGCCAATTTGACATGACACACACTATGTCGACGGGACGAGCAATGCTAAATATACACCGGGTTTTAACTTATATTAACTTTATATAAAATATAGACTAATTGTTGGTGGGTTCTGTATAAATTAATTTAATTAACATCAATTTTACTCGTAGAATGGTAGGTAAAGTATTCATCATATGAAATAAACAAACAAAATGAATCATATGAACAGTATATATTTCGTTACAGATCACACATACAATAAAATAAGCTTTAAAAAGCTAAATTCACAATATTTTTTTAAAATTAAAAGTTGATACATATTATTAAATTTATTTAGCTTTACATACTTAGCCTTGTCATAAATACTTACATAATTAAAAGTTAACAAAAATATTACTTATGAATAAATTTAAATATAAAATTATAGTAACTAGATGAATATTAAATTATCACAGTGATTGTGGGTATGATATGATACTTTATTAGCGAGTAAAAATGAAGAAGATATTTATACCAAATTTTACAAAGTAACTAATCAATAAATTCAATATTTTAAATGGAGCAGTCGTGGCCGAGCGGTTAAGGCGTCTGACTAGAAATCAGATTCCCTCTGGGAGCGTAGGTTCGAATCCTACCGACTGCGAACTCTTATTATTTTTTCAAATCAAATACTTTTTGTTTTTTTAATGCATATTTAACATTACAATACCTACCTACAGAATAAACTAAAGACCGGATAGGTACTATATTACTAATATAGGAATAAACGTAAAACATAAAAGCTCGATGTTGTAAATCTTACGAGTTTTACATGTTTCTTTTAAATATTTGCATGAACAATTTATACAATGTAGCAAATAAAATGTCGTAAAACAAACTAGAGCGTGCTGTAGTGGTCTTGAACATGCTTCATTGTTTTTCCATCTTAAAGGTCAACTGCTTTACTGAATTTTTATACTACAACTGGATGATAAAAAGATATTAATAAAATCTTGTAATGTCTGATTGAGAATTATAAACGGTATCTTGTACTTTAACACAATATTATAATTTGCATAATTAATTAATTGTGATAAAAAATTATATTTGATAAAATATGTTAATGCTGATAAACGCATCGAAAATAGACCTCTAAAACAATATTATGATACTAATATGATACCTCTATTTTGATATAACATAGTTACGTACTTTTGTGTCAATAGACTTAAACTAAAAAACGTATGTTAAAAAAATCAGGACAATTGGGAGTTTATCTAAAGCTATCTTATTATGTTTTCATGCACCAAGCATGAACCAGTTCTGCAGTTCATTTTCGTTAATAAAAATATATATACACATACTTCGCGCTCTATGGTATGTAATAAAACTAACAAGCGTCCCACTCATTGATCGGGAGATGTCTGTCCGCCGGGCCAAGTCTCATTAGGTCTGCACGTGCGTCGCCCACGGCCCTTGGACCATAGTCTCACATTAACGACTTAGCGGCGACCCAAGATATCGCTCTCGGCGTGTAGAAAGTTGCGAAACTGTTATATACAATTTAAGTTTTCCGTAACTATGACAACATGGTTGCCGACTTAAGTATAGTGCTTTATGTCGTTGATTAGAAAACGCATTCTTTTTTGTTAAAATAAACATTATTATTCAACAATTTAGTATAAATTGCTTTCCACTTGTTTTGTTCGTATATATATACGAACAAAACAAACTCGCTTATATAAGCGAGATTATGTATTTGTTTTAATAGATAAACAAAATCATTTACATTGCAGATACAATTAGCACGAAATGAAACAGTAAACCACATTATCTCCAACGAACTGGCAGTTTGGACAAAATAACTTTTCGTCATGGGATTACGAGTCCGTACCAGGGATTTAAGGTTTCATTACTGTGGCCCTTTCTCATCGCTTTGTCCCCTAATAATTGTTACTGAAGTTGCTTAGACATTTTCTCGAATCTAACGGTTTTGTTACCAGCGTTTTCCTAATTGGTGTAAAAAATCCACGGTTTTAGCTGATCGAAGTGAAAGCATGTCTCTCTTATTAAGCCCCACTAAAGGTCTTATCCACAGACTCAAATAAAGTGAAAAGGATTAGCATTGCCTTTACAGGTTTAGTCATTTTCAAGTTTCTCGACAGGACATGCAATAAATGGATGACACCGTTTTTAAATAGAAAAATCTTTTTATTTTCTACATAGACTTTCAGAGCTTTAAATATAAATGATCCTTTTTCTATGCTTATTCGAAAGCGAGCGTTATTCGTTTGAGCGAGATTTTCGTAGTAATAAAGGGATCCCTAGAGTCAAGTGAGGGTGTAGCTAGGGACTAGGAGGGAGCGTAGCGAGGCGAGACCTCTAATATACAAATATTGCGGATGAAATGAATATATTTGGCCCCCTCGAACAAGTGCGGCACTTGATTATGTTGACGTTATAAATGTATGGGGAAATTTGATGTCTTAAGATGAGATGTACCCTTGGGCGTTTGTAAGTATAATTGCTTGAGCTTTCAAATATGAGAATATTTAAAAAAAAATACAACAATAAAATTTTATTGGTAATTATGTTTTATAACCGCCTCCGGAGAGTCCAGTTGGTTGTAGACCTTGTCTCGAAAGAGATTTAAAAGGCCCAGAAATCATACTCTTGCATCTTTTTACTCATCATTAAATTATAATTTATCTCGTTCATGGTATAATTAAATGTGATAGTTATAAGAACAATGTTGTTTATCTATCATATAATGGTTAGGCTTAAAGCTCATTTCGATTTTATTAAATCGCGATAATGTTTTAAATTTCCAACGAACATAAAAACCACATCGGATCCATTGTTAAAGGTGGTCATTTTCTTCAGGTCTCTTACAAACTGACCAACATTAATACACTGTAATAAATGAAAAACCCGAGTCCAAATTGTTCTCTATGCAAATACTAGCGACCAATCAACATTCTAACAAACCTAACAGTTGTTCCCATTCGGAGCAATCCTTCCCGCAGCCCGTCCCAAGTGTCCCGCTAATACTCCATATGGCGTTACACAATGTACTATACATAAACAACCATTGTATGATGATCTCTAGCAGAAGCGCTATATAGCATAATAGCAGCTCATTCTTTATTGGTATTTAATGTATTGTAAGGGCGGAAAACTGATGCAATGACATGTGCATGCATTAGGGATGATGGTACAATCACCAGTCGCTTATTGCTCGCAACTGGCCTCATTGACGTCATTGACTTTAGCTTTCTCCTTGCCAATAGTTGGTAAATTACATATATCGTTAACGTAGTCTTGCTATAAATAATCCTGCAAAGAAAAGAATTCATTATAGCACTGTAAGATATTTTTTTACTATATAATAAAAGCTTATTCGAAGTGGTCTTCATTGGTCGCATATTTTTGTTAAAATTAAAGAACTCACTATTGTCAATACTATAGATTGTTTTAGGGACTTCAAATTATCATATAGTTTAGAGCAAGCCTTACTCTTTTAAACTTACCATAATAGTATACCATAAGACTGAAAAGGACAAAACCTTTTGAGTAATTTTAAGTGTAAGATTTGTGTAAGTACGCGCAGTGTGTGCAGTGAATTTGCATCATTCGTAAAGAACACAATAACAAAGTGTCTTCGCCTTAATAGAAACAATAAGAAAAGTGTTAATGGACTGTATGGCTTAGTAGTCTAGTATCTGAGTTCTATTGCCTATATACTTAGTCTGGCCATAAATACTGTTACTATTCAAAAAAAGAAAATATTACGTTTGAATTTGGAATCTGTCATTTTTATATGATTGCTTGATGTGTTTTCTTATTTTCGCGCCATTATATTGTTAAATATTTTGTTATATTAAAATGGAGTGGGGTGATAAAGAGAACCGAATCGCTGTGATTGCCTTACATAAAGTAGGTATGGAGAAAAGTGCAATTTTTAAAACCCTCCACCCGCTTGGTATTAGTCAAATGTTTGTTTACCGGGCTATTGATAGGTACAATGATACCTCCTCTGTTTGTGACAGAAAAAGATCTGGCCGTCCACGTACCGTTCGTGTGAAAAAGGTGATTAAAGCAGTTAGGGAAAGAATTCGAAGAAATCCTGTCCGTAAGCAAAAGATTTTATCTCGGGAGATGAAGATAGCTCCTAGAACCATGTCGCGTATATTAAAAGATGACTTAGGACTTGCAGCCTATAAGAGACGTACTGGTCACTTCTTAACTGATAATTTAAAGAAGAATAGGGTGGTAAAATCCAAACAACTACTTAAGCGGTACGCAAAGGGAGGTCACAAAAAATTTTTGTTTACGGATGAGAAATTTTTTACAATTGAGCAGTATTTTAATAAACAAAATGACCGTATTTATGCTGGAAGCTCTAAAGAAGCTTCGCAATTAGTAAACAGAGTACAACGTGGGCATTATCCCACTTCAGTGATGGTTTGGTGGGGTGTTAGCTATGAAGGGGTGACTGAGCCATATTTTTGTGAAAAAGGTATTAAAACGTCGGCACAAGTTTATCAAAATACCATTCTTGAGACGGTAGTTAAGCCTTTAACTAACACCATGTTCAATAACAAAGAATGGTGCTTTCAACAAGACTCGGCACCGGGTCATAGAGCTCGATCCACCCAATCTTGGTTGAAAACTAACGTTCCGGACTTTATCAGCACTGAAAACTGGCCGTCGTCAAGTCCTGACCTAAATCCATTGGATTATGATTTATGGTCAGTTTTAGAGAGTAAGGCTTGCTCTAAACGCCATGATAATTTGGAGTCCCTAAAACGATCCATTCGGTTGGCAGTGAAGAATTTTCCTCTAGAAAGAGTTCGTGCTGCTATTGATAACTGGCCTCAACGTTTAAAAGACTGTATTGCAGCCAATGGAGACCACTTCAAATAAACATTGTATATTTTTAATAGTTATATATTGATGTATTAAACTAACTCACTATGAAAGGAATAAATGTTACGTATAAAAAAAAAATCGTGCTTTTCTTTATAACAATATTTATGGCAAGACTAAGTATATAATAGGGAAATATAAATAATAGGGCGCATTTGATAGATGTTCTCTATATATATACGAAAATCCCTAGCTAGCTACTTAATACAAAGACATGGGGAATTTTAATATAATACGTAAACACATTGTATTATATTATTGTGAAAGTGTTACACTTTCTAGCTAGATTTTTATTGAAGAGGCAATTATTTGTCATGTCAAGCAGTTTAATCGATTATAAGGTAATGTCATTAGATTTATCGTGCACCTGTTGTCAACACAGTTTACTTTGTATTAATCAAGTAATACATGCATTTGTAAACAGAACATTTGACGCAATCAAGCAAACAACTATGTCGCGGTTAAATTATTATACTTATATATTTACTAGCTGATCCCGACAAACGTCGTTTTGCCATAAAAAATGTCTCAAAAATAAATGTTGGTCGATTCTCAGACCTACTCAATATGCTCAAAAAATTTCAGGAGAATCGGTCAACCCGTTTCGGAGGAGTAAGAGAACAAAAACTGTGACACGAGAATTTTATATATTAGATATATAATTCATCATATAAATGTTGACTGTGTTTGGAATTAATCCCGGGACCGTTTGTTCAGAAATCGACAATTTTATATGTAATTGGTAGTATATTAAAACTATCTAGTTTATAGAATAATTTATATAAAACACTTAGTATACAGTACGCCAAGGTCTCCCATTCCTAACAATAAGTACATAGAACTTCCAAGAAATACTGGTGTCACATAATGCCAATGTATGCGCATTCTACCAATATTCTCAAATTCCTTAAGAGCCGACTTTCCGGCGCCACAATGCATACTTCTAAGTAATCTTATTTAATGACACACGTACCTAGACTGTATATCATTACAATCACTTTACGCCGAGTAAAGTTAGCACAATATTAACATTGAATTAATAAAACAAAAATATACAATCTCTGTTTAAATAACTGTTTAATTACAGATTGTCGAATAATATAATATATTTTCTGTAACCAAACATCATTAAATCTCGTCGTGGTTATTTTATTTATGAAATAGATTATATAATAATTGGTGTCATAAGAACAATTAAACTTTTACAAATATAGTTTAAAGATAATTTAATCATTCCAAAATTGAATAAAGAACTATGGTACTCTCCAATCTCGGCCGGAACTAGACTATCAGCAGTTCGGTGGAACACAAGAGCTTTGTGGCTAACTCTAAATATTTGAGATTCTCACGGCCCACGCACTTCACACCTCGACGGCAAAGAAACGACGCAATGACTTCTCGCTTCAATCAATATTTGAATTTGAATATTATTTTAATAACAATTGAATAAAAGGAAGTTCCCTTCACATTCAGATGTAGCTTAACTAGCTAAAAAAAATATTCATTTGTGCGATAATGTTTTATTTTTCGTTATTTTAGAGCTAAAAGACTGTGGCAAACGACCATTATGATGGTAAGCCGCTCATAGACACACAACTGGGAGCTCGTGCGTGCGATGCTGGCCTTTAAGGACTTTTTGGTACGCTATGTCTTGATCCTAAGTCGTATTGGTAATAACATTTGTAATCTTTAACTGATACGTAAACACTTTGTTACTCAATCCGAAGTGACGACTCAAACCAAATTTTTTAAGCACAGTTAAGTCTTGTGTCATATTCATATTTTGTTATCCATTCTCACTCTTTACTTTTCAATATCACAAAATTTTATCTAAACAAAAAAGTCTTAAACACTTATGAGTGTAAAATATAACAAATGCTCTGATATAACTTCGAGAAACTCTTGAAGCGTCGACACAACTTTTCAACACTTTGAAATGAAGTGTATTTATAAGTAACTTAACAAAAATATTTACAAGTGTTTTAAAGTTTTTTTTTTTTAAATTGAACTTTCCATTTATATATTATATTCGACAAAAAATCGTATCAGGGATCACTTATGTACGTCAAAAATTATCTTATGTAGTATACTATATAAGAGAAGCTTTGAGGGTTACAAAATAACCGGTCTGAGAAATACCTACAACTAATTTAGCTGGCTAACTATCTTTTTTTTAAACATTTTTATCGACTGGTCGTACTGTAATTATTATTACGTACGTACGCAATGTATTTAGGATGTTAGCTTCATAGAATGTGTATGAGAGTTAGGAAGGTTTATCTTTATAAAAGTTCATATTACTGTAATATATACAGTGCACCTTGATAAGTATGTACTTATAGACTTTTTTAATGTTTAAATAGAGACATTTTACTGCATCTTCTTTTTATTAACTCTTTAAATTATAAAAACGTATCGTATTATCTTTTGGAATGTCATACAATTGTCTTTAAATACTTATTTATATTAGAGCAAGCGGAATGTTTTTTTTATACGAAATGTCATAAACGTATTTTTACACGGGAAATGGGAAATGTAGTGTCGACAGGTTGATAGGTGCTGAAACCTTGTCACTCTAATTTATAGTTCGTAAAAATATTATATTCAAAAGTGGGATATTCAATTTTATGTTTTTATTAACAAATATAGTGCACATAAAATAGACGGTTCTAAATAAATTAAACAACGATGTTATTGCAACACACAGGTTTCATATAACAGAACTATTTCAATGTTAATAATTATTAAAAATGTCACTGAGTTTGCATTAAGTTGAGAACTACACGGGTTTTCAACACAAGTTTTTAAGTGTTTCTCCACTTATATTATATACATAATGTACCTTGTGGTTAATAAGTATATAAAATATAAGGAACATTGTAACATGTCTCAATAATAATTTTAAATCGTATGTACTTGTAACGAAATTATATGTAAATGTACTTACAAAGCGCCACGTGGCTTCAAAGCGAACTAATGAGGACACGTGACCTCCACACGACACACTTCTTGCATTAATTAGGGAAATGTTTTATTGCTGCATAGTTACAAGGGTTACTACGAGGTTAAAAATGTCTAACAACGGAACAATCTACCGCTAAAGGACCTTTTTTGTCTTTTATTTGTTAAGTTTAAATCATTAAAAGTTATATGACAGTTATAATCTGAATATGTATATATTGTAACAAAAAATATTGTACACAAACACGTCTTGATACTAAAATTAATTTTATTTTCCCTAAGATTTGTGTGGATACTTGTACACATTTTCGCTTCAATTGTCACTGGCCCTGTGGCGCAACGGATAACGCGTCTGACTACGGATCAGAAGATTCCAGGTTCGAATCCTGGCAGGGTCGCAAACTGATTTTTATTTTCCCATAAGATTTAGTTTTATTTTCAGTCTTTTTTTTAAATTACTTTTTAATATTAGTTTTCTATAGTAATCATTATAATGTAACTAATACATAGTCTAACTAATACTCAATTTTTTCTCCACTTCACTTGTAAAAACGTAAGTGCCTAAATATTTAGCATAACGTATGAATAAACCTTAACCCATCACATTTTTTTACTATCGTTTTACCACTTTAATCACGATTTTTGAATAATTTTAACATCGTTACCATGGTAACGTTCATGTTATTGTTTAAGCCCGAACGTTCTTCGCAGACTACTTTATCAATAGTATTTCAGTGAACATACAAATTACAGTGCTCATTGCTAATATTAACATTGCTTCAAAATATTTTCGAATAAAACCTTTATTTACCAAAGGATATTATAATTTATGAAACAAATACTCGTCATACTTACGAAGGATTAACGAATCAAATCAAAAGCATAAAGGAAAAATTGTATTACTTGCTGACTCCGAACGTGTCTTAAAACAGAGTTCGCACTTCATCCACATTTTTGTACAGCAACTTAATTTGCAATTACAAACATAATTTTATATTTTATAATATTATAAAAAAGAATTCTACGAATACAAACATCTGTAAACTATTTATATTTGCTTATCACCTCGGGGTCAAGAGCGTGCCTTCCGGCTGATAATAAATTCAGCATCCATAGGCCTTTATTTAACTTCACAAAAAGTCACAACTGTCACAGATAAGCACAATATGTCACTTTTGTTATGTCTGATAAGATAACGTTTCTGCGTCAAACATTATTGTTGGCTATAGGTCAAAGGAATATATGCCACAGACGGGTATAAAAATTTTATTAACGGCTATTTGCACCAAAATATACCTAATCATTTATTTAACGATATTTAAGTTTGTTTTTGAACCCTTTTTCTCTCTAAAAGACGGCAATGCACTCACGAGCTCGAGCTCCCAGCCACGTTAGTGTCTATGGGCGGCGACTTCATCTTTACGGTGCGCCTCCTGCTTGAGACAAACGAGTTCTTCTTTAAAAAAAAGAAAAAAAGGCCATGAGTTTTGTATTTCCTAACAAATATAACTTATATTTTATTCTTTAATAACATCTATCCATATCAATTCGGTTATTGTCAAAATATATTATCAGCTCTTAAAGACGGTCAACGCCTGATTTTAGGACGTCAAGATAACATTTTGTTAACATATATGATGATTTAGAATTTAAATATTATCTTAGCTTTTAGCCCGTTAGCGTTATTCGTGGAGCAAACATCCTGCCTCTAGACAAATATTGGTCTGCTCGTCACT
This sequence comes from Leptophobia aripa, assembly GCA_951799465.1. NCBI lineage: Eukaryota > Metazoa > Arthropoda > Insecta > Lepidoptera > Pieridae > Leptophobia > Leptophobia aripa. The sequence continues at coordinate 5,620,703 of OX637268.1, read as the reverse complement.
CATAAGATGGTCCGGACATCACAGACATGTGCTAAACACCTATCTAGTGTAAACTCATCCTTATATTAGGGTCTTATCTGTATATAAAAAGACTGTATTGATCCTAAAATGACAAATATACATTTTTTTGTACGTGAATGATACGAGTATTTTTTTCATAACTGTCCTACAGTTCTCGTATACGTTTAACAACTTTGAGGTGTGTCTAGAAATAATAACTAACCAATTCAACTTTAAAAGAACCATAGATAACACTGCTGTGATGAGCCGTGTTATCTGTGGCACAAGTTTTTTTATTATTATTAGCATTATTATCTTAGAGAAATTAAACCTATTTACAGAATGTTACAGACCACAACAAGCCTTGAATAGCTGTACGTTTTGTCACGGCTATGCCTGTTATCTAATGCTAATCGGATGATATTCGCGCCATAGCACTTGAAAGCTCATCATCGAACAGTGGAGGGTTAGCGATACGGTACATTAAGCGAACACGATAATATTGCTGACGCGTCAGATATATCACAAAATATCACAATCTGATTATAGAACGAATTTTAGTAAAGATTTATCGTATTCTAAAAAATATTGTATTCAACAACTCATTGAGTTTGTGAATCTGCGATTAAGGTCTTGTGATCATAATAAATATATTCATTAACAAAGCCACAGATGATAATGCTTATAAGTAGAAAAAAATATAAAAGTTACTGTATAACATTCTCAGGTAATAAATATACAAGATCATAATGATTGGGGGATATTGACGCGTGTCTGTGACAACGAATGCTATCGATACACGTGTCCATAAGATGGATACGATCAACAAGGGCGACATACATTTTGATTTAAATTCTTTTATATAACATAATTTCATATTTGCTGAACGCTTATGAAGAGATGAAATATTAGTGTAGTAATTAACAACAATTTGTCTCTTTCTAATAAAAGCATTTACGCGTCGGTAAAAAGTGACAGATATTAAAATGGTGCAATTAGACAGATTTTTATAATCATTATACGTGTTTTTTTAATTCATTTAAAATTTTCTATGCATTCTAAATTATTATAATAAAATGTCGCGTACGTTATAACACAAAGCAGTTTTTTATGTTGTTAACATTCACATTCACATTATAGAATGATAGATATTTGAAATATGAGTCAACGAAAATTCAACTTCCGTTCAAGCACGTGAACGCACTTCCGCTTCAGGCGCACGCGGCGGGAAACGGGGCTTGATGATTTACGATATTTGTGGGAAAACTCGATTGATTTTTGAAAATTCCAACTTAAATTACGCTGTCAATTGAGTGAATAGAATTGTTAGACAGCAGTATAACATAAAATATTAATATGATATTACCGTGTTATATGTGAACAAACAAATACTTATCGAATATTATGTACTGTCACTCTAATATAAGTCTGTAAAACATTAGGCTTAATGTATGTTAATGTATACATGAAATCTCCACTGTATACATATACAGATTTCTATACCTATCGAACATAAATAATCTATTTATAACTCGAAGTATTTACTAGACCTTAGTAATTTTGTGCTAAGTATAAAATAACTTAGCATAATTATCTTATCTAGAGATCTAGGTGCATCCTCTCATTAATTGATTTTTTCCTTTAAGTAATTAATCCTTAACATATTACTCGATACTCTTATGGCTTGTATCCGATGTAATTAAGCCATCTAAGGAGATGGTCCAAATAATTAAGTGAATATAGGAAGAAAGTCAATCTAGCAATATTTCTGAGAATTATGTCTCCAAGCGCTCCATCATTCGATTGATTTACGTACTAAAAAAGTAAGTAACATATTGATGATCTCGTCTTTAAGAAATGTCTTATACGTGTAAGTAAGATACCTACATTAATACTTAATATTTATATTAGTAAACTAAAATTATTTATTAGTCTTAGGTTCGTCCACTACTTAGTACAGATAAAGTCTCTATAGTCTTTATTATTTATTATTACTCTATAGTCTTTTAATAGACAATAGAGTAATAATAAATGCTTTAAAATGTTAAGCGTTGCTTTTTTGTCCACTGAGTATCCCGGCAATACATTTGGTTCGCATTTAGGCGGACGAAAATGTCTCTGCCGTTTGATATAATAACAATATTAAAGACTAGTATCGATGTAAAGAAAATTGTTTTAAATTTTTATAGACAAATGACAGTTTTAACATTTGATTTTATCTTTGCGATTGTCTTTAATTGTTACAATACCGCAAAACACAAAGCAACTCATCAGCGCCCACATCTTGCGTTAGCTACGCAAAGATGTGGTGTGTAGTGTAAATGACACATTTTTTCATCATTCCTCAAATACATCACATAATTATCGAAAAACCATGAAATAAAAATACACTAAAAGCTTATAAAATAAACATAAACTCATTAATGTAAAAGCATAACTTTGTATTGACACGAGGTAGGCGGGCGAATAAATGACGACTGATGGAACGGGCGGGACCATACCCCATGCCCCAGGGTAAAGGGTTCCGCGTAATAACTCCGTATGGCGTATTTCGAATAAAACATAAAACAATCTGTAGCTGTATTGCAGCGTTTACTTTATTTACTGAATTGTACCGACTTCTTAAAGTACATAGTTATATTATAATTAGATGAGGTATTGAGATAAATATTGAGAACACTCTTACGTAGTCTTAAAATAGTATAGGGCCATATATAATACCAAGATCCTTCTGAATTCCATTTTTAAAATATTACTTCCTTCTTAAGATATGGAAAAAATAATTACTTGTATTAAACCTAATGGTGGTTGACCAGTGTAATACTTAAAAATTTATTATTATTAAGTATTCAGCCGTCTAGAAGCACTACGAATCAATTTTGTACATACTTTACATAGAAGAGAGAGCTTACGCCATATGCTATAAAGATCAAAGTCATTCTAATCTTGATATGCGTGCATTATGAAGACTCGAAAAGCTTACACAGTTTTCCACTTACCGACAACTCGGCTTTATAGCGTACGTGACCACAATACACAAAATTGTACCCCATGTAAGCAACTTTATCGTCAAGTAATAAAGCCTGTTTATGTAATCAACTAAGCATTTAAATATCGAAGGAATTTTAATTGGTAAATGTTAATTATTAATGCTATGGAAGCTTTTTGCTTAATGACATAAACAGGTAATATACAATCGAAAATATAAAGATCGGTAATTGTATATGTATACACTTAATTAAGAGCTAAATAGTGTAGGGTTTCTCAGGGTTGATACAATAACGTAAATTAGATTAATTTAAGTAAATCAACATGAATAAATCATACGGGCGAGGCCGTACAAGTCAGCCAGCTGTTTCGCGCCCTCGTCCAATTTAATAAAAAGGTTTCCCGTAGAGCTATCTACATTCAATAGTTGCTTAATGAAACCACGCTCGTAGGGCTGCCATAGAAAGAAAGCTCCGTATTAAAAGGCTTTAGCTTAGATCTTAAGGCGGAAATATTTATGTCTTTACTTTATTGCAATATCTTTCTGCGTACAAATAAAGTAATATCCTTTTTGTTTGAATATACAATGTATCCGATATAAAATTAAATTACTCGCACATTCTTAAGTGCACAGTGACGATATGATAAAACTTATAAATATATGTTTATCTACTATATACATTAAATTTATACTTTAACTTTCATACGTATATCTATTAGATGTATGTAAAAGCAATATAAGCTTAGCAATGTAGCTTTCCTCGCCTCACATAAATCTAGACTTGAGACGTCAAATATACTATACAACTATAACTTTTTCATAGTATATAGCTATAGTTTAACGTTCAAATTTAAGTTTTAAGTTTAAGGAAAGTAAGAAAGCCCACAACGACAATTGGTTCAAAGAATGAAACTTTGAGTCATGTTAATAATGTATTAAATGCGCCTAAATACTAATATAACTAATAACTGAGATACTTAAATTATATTGCCAATAGACAATAAATTCAATTGTCTATCAAGCCGTAGAGTATGCGTAGAGTTCGTAGCCCTGTGCACGTGCGCTGCTGTCTCGTTATCGATTAAAGATTCTACTTTCATTTTGTTAAAAATAGCACTCGCTTTATAGCTAATAGATCTAGCTTGAACTATTTTTAATTCTAGAACGTTTAAAATTATAGGATAGACTTTAAACGGTTTTCAAATTACCAATAGTTTTACATTATCAGCAAAAATAATAGCAAGATATACAGCTGATGGTTATTATAGATAAAATAACTTTTGGACCTTAGGGTAAAAGTGCACAGGCGCTTATTAGGAAATTGAACAGGCGTCTGGTAGTCAAGTAACGGTGATCCAAGAGTTGGTGCTTTTCTCGCGTGTAAGCAACACGATACAGCGAGGAAATACCGCCAGCATTATGGGTACTCCGCCACAAGGACCGAACTTTTTGAATTGGTTTTAGTATTATGATTCGATTTGTTTATTATCTTGTAGTTTATGTTTATACAAATAAAATATACATAGAGGAATAATTATTCACACATAAGAAAAATAAAGAAAAACTATTACATAATTGAATGACGTTATAAGAGACAGAGGAAATTTCCACACGATGTGATCGTGTAGAGGGCATTGATTCAATTATTCGACATGCATTAACCAATTTGTTTCAAAATGTACACCCTCTTTGAACTGAATATGCACTTTATGAGCACAAATTGAAGACATAAAAAAATCATCTAAATTGATACATCTTTAACCAGTACGACATTAAAAAATAAAGCATTGTCTATGAAGCTTTACAAAAAGTTTTATATCGGTAATGATTTGTGTTATTAATGCACGATTTTAACTTATCTAACCAATTGAACGATATACACTGTAAATACCACTTTATGATATTCAAGTATATATATATATGTATAAGATAGAACTAAATTTGTTAGATGCATATAAAAAAGAAACATTTTTAACACAGTAACGTACGCGTCGAGTGAAAATTATGTATTATGATTCAACGCTAATGGTATCATAGATAATAACACTAAAAGCTTCTATCATCAACATCTAGTTCACTTATCGTAAACAATAACATTGGAAACTTTTTAATACTCTTTACCAGTCGGCAACCGAGGCGAATAATTTGACTTGTTAAGAAAATATACGCACGTGCATCGATCGAGTGTGGCTCAAGCTTTATCCTCGTGAAATAACTTTTAACAACATACAATTGAATTGAATTTAAACAATAATATTTACAACATTTTATTTTAAAACAAATTTATAACAAATTTAAATGGTTTAAGAATGTATTTTTTTACTACATTTTAACGTAAATCAGTTTGGTTTCGGTGATTCTTGTATTGGTTTGAGTGGCCTTGAATCGTTACTACAAACTACTATTATGAGAATATCCGATCTAAAATTCATCTATATTTCTTTCTATATGTCTGTTCTTTTTAATAATGTATTCGTATACTATATATTTATATCGACCAATGTTAAAACGTAATAAACATTCCCATTATATAGATTTTCTCTTTTTCTATGTCATATTAAACTTGTACCACTCGACTATACAAACAGAGGGCGGCGCCGACGCCGGAGATTATGATCGGCGTGATTAATAACGAACTAGAGTCTTGAGCGTGCGTACGCGCCGACACTTCGCTATAATATTAAGCTCTATTGCGGATATCTTAAATCTAAACGTAACTAATATTTTGATAACGGTTCCGTAAAATAGATAGCATATCAATATGGCTCTTGCCTATGTGTTGAGAGAAAGATTTCAGGCATTAGGCCATGAATGTAATATAAGCTATAAGTAACGCGCAGGTCTGAATTAAGTTTTCTCTTATATAAATATATTTATATAAAGCCTCCTTAAACCCGCAACCATGTTATCAGCGAGTAATTCTCATTTAAATATATTGTCCACCTTTAAAAACGACCAACTGCAATTCCTGTCAACTTAAAAGTCGTCTCTGTAACGTTGAATAGGCTCAATTACATTAGGTTTTCATCGTAGTGAAATCATTCTATAAACAAAAGATTCAATTTTCAAATTAAGCCTGTAATCATTCTATAGGCGACTAAGTTTTTCCAACAATTTACACATATTGAAAATACGTGTAAATTCTTAATTAAAGAATTACAAAAACTGGGTTTAATCTTTACACAATCAAATCAATCAACGCGTTCGTTACATCGTCCTATGTATCAAAACGGATTTTTTCTAGACAATATAAAATATGATACCGAACAATGTAATGTATAGAGTACGTCACAAGTGTGATGTATAAATCACGTGTGCGTCGTCTGCGCCCGCGCCGGCACGCTGAGTGGCACACGTCGCCTTAATGACTCATTACCAATGAGAACTTCCTAACTCACAATAATTATTAATTAATTCCATGTTAACTTTTATACAATACAATCGTTTTATTGCTACAACCTTTAAACTATAAAAGCTTTCAGATAAACATTGCAATCTATTAAATTTCAATGTTTGTTGAGTAGTGACAAAATAAAGAATCCAAATATATCTATTGTATACATATAATATTTTACAATTCGATCTTATTTTTCATATCTATTAAGGTCCAATGCCAAAAAAATCAGGTAAAATCAACTACTTAATAACAATCGTGCCTGTGCACTTTAACATAACTTAAACTATATACATCTAACAACCGTTTATACCTATTCTACCTCCATCATTCTCAAATATCATTCAAAACAAACCATGCAATTGGGTAATATGAAACTCAAGAATTTGACGGTACTGCAAACGACATACAAGATCTCTATTGCTTCGATATTGTGTAATCATTTTTAAAATCACTTAGGCCGTAGGTCGGTCTTTATTTATACATAGTTTATCTGATTTAATGTAGTCTTTTCAAATGATAAATTCACAGCAACATTTGCTTACATGTTTCAAATTATAACTCGTGTAATTTTAGATTTTTGCTTGTACAGTGGAAATAAGGTGGTGGACGCAGCTGTGACAAGCAGACAGCAGTTGTTGCGAGTTGTCGACGATGTGATATCCTCGCACGCATGGAACATACAGATTTATTGTAAACTATTTTTTACACTGACTGGGCATAAACCAGTCCAATATTGAGAGCATACTCATTAATTTACATGAGTGAGTAGTATTTTTTATTCAACTATGAGATGCATTTAACGAACACGTCGAATAACTGTTGGAGTTATAATGTACTTTCCAATTTAACTTCAATAGTGTAACATAACATAGATCGGTTCGAAAAAAAACTAACACTATAATCAACAAATCTATTTTTTTATATACAATACTCAATTATATTATCGTCATACATTACACAAAGTTTTCACCATCCCTAAGTAACAGCAAAGTTGCGGTTAAATAATGTACCTAAATTGTGTGGGTTAAATTTTATTAAAGATATTTTATTGGATCATTCGATTGCAACTCGCGCGCGCTATTATTTAACTTTCTCTAGCTTAACGAGACATTAGGTGAAATCTGTTAGATTATACGTGATCTATTTGCCACCGTATTTTCCTTTTAATTAATTCTAAGTTGGAAATGTAATTAAAATATAGCGTTAAATGTAATTCAGCTACACGTATTTATGTCGCTTCGAAGAATTAGTACATTAGTTGGTATATTTTGGCAGATTCATATACCTCAGACTAATAAATAATTAAGGATGTTAACAACTAAAAACATGACTGTTTTATCTTACAAATATTCATATAAATAATTCATATATTAGGTAACAAAAAAACTTCTAGATTCTTGATTACTGTAAAGATACCAACCACATAAACATACCATACATATAAATAATTTTCTAAATATATAAATACCTAAACCATAATAACAAAAATGTAACACATTGCACTTCCGTATAAATCTTGAAGACCTTGTTATCTTCCTATTTTTTGCTGTAATTTCCTTTGACACTGTAAAATTGCGAATTCGGATGCTCACGAGCACCATCTCGTTGTCCAGGTGAGCCATCTGTTGTGTGTCCACCTAAAGCATTAACATGTCAACGGAAGCGGGCTATATTATGCCCATGATTAAACAAACAACTGGCGTGATTTTTAAAAGAAAATCGTCCAGATGAGCGCAGTATCTTGTGACATGAACGAAAATAATTTGACGCAGCCGCTCCACGGACGACATACGGGGACACGTGGGTACGATATATTACACGCGAGCTGTGCACTAAAAATATTGTGTTGGCAAATTAATGGGCATTCTCGACGGTAGGTTGTGGGATGAAAGGAAGTGCCTTTTATATGTGAAACGTTGGTTTTATATGAAAATGCGCGGCAGCCGCCCACACCTGTCCGAACGCTTTCCGTCCACGATTTGAGCAACTCCGACGCTGGGGTTGTCAACAGCTTCTTGTATGAGTTCATTAACCTAGCTTTTAAACAAATATATTTTGTTTATGCAATAGGAAATACTATTTCTTTCTAAATTAGACTAAGAACATGAGGAAAAATATAACGCAATCGATTCAATTATTGAATTTATCAGTATTAATCAATACATTATTAGAAATTAATCGTATCGCTATTAGCCACCTTACACATTTATCTAATGCTGTATAAACAAGAAAAGGGTAGATTGTTTTTTTAAAATTTAAATTTAACACATATAATTTTTATTTGATACAGCCCTATGATGAACGGATGTGACAAAGAAGACATGTAGCAGTGTGCGTCAGTTTCGTAATAATTGAGCAGATTAATAACCCTCCAGGGTGCTCATATTTCGCTGACATCTCTAGCTGGATCGTTAACCTATTGCTGTTATAATAAATCACATAAATCTCAATTATTTTTCAAAAATATAAATAACCTGTTTCAGACTTACTAAAATTGTTGTCTCTGCTTCGGAATATAAGATATATATAAAACATACAGGACCGGTCCTAGTAGATTTCCCTGTGGTACCCCAGCATTTCTATGATCCAGTATTTATCTTCTCGTCACATCGCTTACTCTAATCTACTATCTCTATCTACTAACTATCGCTGTGTTAGATACGACTCAAGTAGATTTGAGAATTGATCCGGTACTCGTGTTCTCAATTTGTGGTTAAGTCCCTGATGCCAAACTTTGTCAAAAGCCTTTGCCATATCAAGACTAAAAAAATGTTTGTGATATACCAAACTAAGTATGTAATGTACTGCATTAACATGCCTGGGTAACACAATACACATAACATCGAATCAGTTCCTAGGAATTAACTAAACTTAGCCAATACAAAGTAGTGATCGATAGGCAAAATAAGAGACTAACAAGGGTATTGTATCATATATTAAGAATAAGTATCCTGAGGAAGGGCGGGCGGTATAAATACATGGCACGTGCGCAAGCGCAGCTGCCAGCCACGTGGCCTCTTTACGCATTCCCGTAAAAATAGATCATTGTCTTAACTCGCAGACACGCCTACAAAACATATTAACCACATCAAAAAGCATAAAACTATAATCGATCTGAATGTATAAATCCTGGCTTTCGTGAGTGATGTTTTTATAGGTGATGTTTTATTGTGTTTGGTGTAGTTTTTATATGTCTCGGTTTATGATCTCTCTTTCATATGTATCACAACATGAGAGTATGTGTTTTAGGGATTGCTTCGAGTAATGGCATAGTCCGAAATATATATAGACAATTTCAAAAAGAAAGATTATTCCATTAGAACAACCAAGGAAAATATGTTTATAACCTATTCAAATAGACTGAGTATGTTGGTTCGTTGGATCGTACACATTGTGACTTATATGAAATTCACATTTTTTTAATTATATTATGACGATAATTTCTAAATTTACTGCGTACCCAAAAACATAGTACTTACACATAACACTTCAAAATAAAATATCACGACATATTTCACACACGGTCGGTTAGCCCCAAGATAAGTAATTTATAGCTTTGCTGTTTTGTGTAGAACACAAATGATAAATCCTTAAAATAAATACATTTTTTATGGTATACATCTAACAAAATATGTTAATACAAACAAGCATACAAATTCCTATTATCGTGTATACTATTAAAATGATAAAACAATCTTGGGAGTGGGTCGCCCCAAATTCTTAGATAAGGACATCTGTAAAACAGTGATCACGCTTAAAAAAATGATAGTTAACCAGTTGATTTTGTAGTGGTTATCTTCGGAGACCGGTTAAAGAAAAACATTTTAGAAATACACAAGTGATAGATATGATTATATGTGAAAAATATAAATATAAATAAAAAGTAAAAAAACAATTGTTGACCGTAATCGAACCGAAGAAGCCTTGTTCAAAAGTCCGGAATGATGTCCATTGAGCCAACTGAGACGTCAATATAAAACTGTTTTGTTTACCAAGAACTAACATAATAAAATATATATTATTAAAATTTACGACCTAAGTTTACTTCCTTTCGGTGGCTTCCTTTATTTCTTGTGTGCACAAGTGTAAGTAACGGTACTAAAAACATTTGAAGGACTTGAATTAAAATGCACTACGTCGTTTTCTTTATATATATTGACTACAATGAACATTTCACAAAACTAACATTAGTTAGTTATGTAAATAATGTTAAAATTGAATTTATTTCTGCTATTAAGTAATATTTAAAAACTTGTAGGTTTAAAGGATAAGTTTATAAGCCAACCAAAAAAATAATTTAAATTAGTCTTCCTGTTTTAAACCTTGGTACATTTAGGTACATTTACGTTAAATATAATAGAAAAGATGAAAAAGACTCGTAAAGATGATTGTTAGCAATAAATGTTAAGAATAACAAAGGCCGAAACTTGTTATTACAATACAATAGCCCACTCTTGAACATTATTAGACAATGACTTATTCAAGTATCTGTCAATATTTAAGCTCATAAATGCTTAACAACCAGTCTACCTGACTTTACAACGGACTGGCTTAAATGCTAAAAGGGTAAGTGGCGCAAAGTGCAATTTTAAAGTGGAGTGGGAAACTCTCCCCTTCGATCGATATGGATCCGCCATCTTGAATTTTCCGACCAATGACCGTCGCCATGGAAAACCGTTTCCATAGCAACGCGACGCTTCCGCCTGAAGGGGAAAGTGAAAGAGGGTAGGTTCTATATTTATAGCCTGTCTACCACCAATGAATACCTCCATCCACCCCTACATCACGTTGAGCCTTTTGTATACAATTATATTTCTACCACAGCGTAATATCTATTCAATTTTATTTCTTTATTATTCATAAGAAACAAGGGTTTTCTAAAACGAAAAATAATTCCATTCCGATTTCACCACAACTTTTTACAATACCAAAACGGACATTGTATCAAAATGTTGTGGCAACACCGTTGCTTCTTTTCAAAGATCAATCCATAAATGTAAAACTCTGGATCCTTTCAAACTGATTCGTTTACTCTATGAGTATTTCACATTGTTTATAACTGGTATACACACCTGCAACCTACCTGTAAAGCAAAATCTTTGAAACTCAACTTTACTGTTTCCTGCGTTTGTTCGTCAACAATAGGCTATAAGGTTGTAACGCTTCAGTGCGATGTGCTATTCAATGCCTCTTGTTACTCCACCGTTCATAATCATGTATTTGCTCAAGAATCTATGTGACACCTCTATTACTTAGAATTACACAATAAGCCAAGTGTCGCTAATTTCCCTTTGTTAAAATTCCGACCATTTCAATATTTACCAAACGTGAACCTAATGAAGTGTTCAATGTAATAGATAATCGTAAAAAACGATTTGTAAACATGAGTTTGTTATATTAATTCGTTAACTCTTTTCAATCTTAATGCGCATAACCTTAATTAAATATACGGATGAAATCAAAACTGGTTCAATTTAATTTTTATTGAGCAACCGAACAAGATGAAAATGAACTTTACTTGAAGATACTTTATTAATGAACCACAATCGACTTCGTATGTTTTTGATGTATCCATCTGGTCAAAATGTTTAGTAGTTTATTCAGTTGGAAATAAGAAATAGTAGGATTAGCATTAAATGTATTTTAAACACACTAATTACAATAAAATTTGTTTTACGCATATACACGCGATAAATTTTATAAATACTCTGTATTTTTGACACTGAGGACTTAATACATATGTAAAACATATAGAACTATGAAAACACGAATTGGGGATTCTTTAATTGAATCGCCTACACGTGGGGATTCAATTAAAGTGCCAAGCTTGAACAAACGAAGTGTATAATTTATAATGAGGTGAATTCAATCAGATTCCCCATGACCTAGCTGACATAGAATTCTTATCTTAAACAAGGCCTCAGCCCACACACGAACCAAAGATCATTGACTCTGCAGGTGTCGAGGCGCGCATCGCCAGTGACGTCACCGAGCATTGCCTTACAACCTTATGAGGAGCGGCGCCGGCGCAACCGCGCTTATTCCATGCTCAGCTATGCGCATTATGTTTTGATTTACGTTTCTATAGCCATATATGCTAAACGATACTAACTCAGTACCTTTTCTTTATTCAAACTATTGTTCGTTTCGATTGTCTACAAAAATAAATTATTCATGACTCTCCAATACCGTCTTAGAGATTTTAAACTTTAACATAAATGTAGTTTACTTGCATTCACGAACACGTGGATGAATAAGGTGCGTATAAAAATTCGCTGACCATTAACGATGCCATCTCGAATCTCTCGCATTTCGGTTTTCCATATTTAGACGTAGTCCCTCTAAAGGGTTGGCATGTGTTTTTGCCGCTAACTGAGGATGGAAAGTTGCTTCAGCCATAAACCAACGACACAAGTTAAGGACCCTATTAAAAGAAATCACTGCCTTCCTCCGCATGCCGTCCGCCTTATTCGGTTTAATATCATTGGGTTTAATAAGAAAACACAGGTGCGTTGATATGTGAGATTTTAACGAACAAGAAATCATCTAATTGAAACGCTCGTAGTATGACTGTAATAATTAATGCTTGATTGGCGCAATGATATCGCCTTCCCACTTCTATTAACCACGATATAGACAATGTATAAATTGTATATAAGTACAGTGTCATAGACAACAATTTTATTATAAAACTTTTGTTTTTAAGTCTCGTTAACTTCATTACACGATAAAACAGATGCTTTTGCATGCAATTCTTCTTCGTCATTCATTATTATTGATAAAGTAGGTATATAGATATTGCAATATTTACATTCATTACAAATAGCTCATAGCTAACCGCGCGCTGTTTAACATCAGCTAAGATGAAAAGATTTCTCTATTATTCACATTAGTGTTTGGGTAATCCCAAGCACGAGAAACCATTGATTATCCATTCTAATGAATGGATTATCAATAGTTACAGGCTACCAATACACTCTGTCAAGTATTGTATGTAATTTATATTTGGAATTGCGTAGTATCAAAATTCCTTGAAGGTAAAATAGCACATTGGTCATAGGTTATCACTGTCGGCGACACCGTGGCGCCTCCTTATCAACCTGCTGCGACATACAAGAGACATTAGTCACCGCTGTCGATACACTACCGCTATTAGTGAGAATCATAGATCTATAGATCTGGACCAATATTATAAAATACTTAAAATACAAATATGGAATATTTACACAAGATTTTACGTGTTAGGTTGCATTAAACAAAACCAAGTGCTACCCTAAGCGACCATGTACTGAATACAGTACATAAAGTACATAAATACATGAGTATATAACGACCTTCAAAATGTGGCAGAGAAAAGGTTAAAATGTAAATTTGTGCCATCGTACCTAGTATTTAAATAAGAGTGAAACAGTTACTGTTACTAACTATAAAGTTTAACATTAGTTAACTTTATAGTTAGCAGAAATGACTAATAGGTATGGTATTGTATTGTTAGTTGATTATTTTTATCATTTCACGTTATGAAACAATACATAACAATATGTACATTTACATATTGTTATAATTTGTCTTCCTAAATAAAAAAGATCATACAATACAGAGTAGACAAGATACTGTGTACCCCGTAGTGCTACTGACAACTGACATGTTACAAGAGGTAGTTTAATTAATATTTTTATAGTGACACGTGTAACACATACCTGACTCTGTATTTTGAATGGATTATAAATAGCAGTCAATTTGTGTCTTCTTTATTAAAAAATAAATAAACTAGACTTATTTCAAAGTAAGTGTAAGATTTATTTAAGTTTGGAACGAAACATAAAAGCATGTCAAATTCAATATTATAAACCACTATTCAAAAATTAATTTCCGCTGTGTTTTTTTTAACGTCGCGTTTTATAATACCGCACAGTCTGATCTAGTTAAATATATTGTTAAAACAATTAATTTTGTTCTTAAGTTGTATCGAAAAAACATAATACCCCATCTAGAACTATCAATACGCATACGCAAGTGGTTATTGGTTGAAGTGTCGCTTACAAATTGCATATTAAAATCACTGTGCAGGTGTTTATGCCTATTTGTAACGATGGATTTACAATAACATCATCGATATTTTTTACCATATTGTTCCATAATAGAATGGAATCTCGAAAAATGCATAAAATAATATTAAGTTTCAATTTACTGTCTCACACTATAATTGTACTAAACATTCGATAAACTGTGTTTTTAAGACATGCGACGCTGATCATTTTGGTATTAGTCTCCATGGTTTCATACGCAAAATGTTGCCTTGTTTCGCCAATAGAAAAAATATTAGTGTAATTGCTTTTTGTGTGTATAGGTTTTGTTAATAACACTTAATTTATGCGCCTGTGTGTTCTTTTATTTTGTTTTAGTTATGTTAGTATGTGTGTTGTTGGTATGCCTTAATTACATAACATACATTACATTCGATCGTTCCGGTTTTTGTAATTCTTTATAGATTTCATCATTGACTTATTAAATTCAATTGCAAAATTTCTCCAAATCATATGGTCAGTATTTTGCCCTTACCATATGTATTCTATACCAATATATAAAAACTTTGTAATATATACATATATATAATACAAATATTGCACTTATGTGTCTTATACCACTTAATAGGATTAAAGCGTCCATTACTCGGAAATTAAACGGTCATTCAAAAAAAATTCGAACCTAATTTAAATTCCAAAATAATCCAGAAAATTATAATGACTGTCCAAAAATGTATAGACAAGCAGAGTTCTTTGATGTAATTACGGTTCCGTATCTTAAAAGCATATTACAAATCGACGTTTGATTTGTATTTTGAAATTCAAATAAATAGATTAATAACGAACCAAAAATCATCTATTCTCCACCGTACCGTACCGGGCTAGATATATTTCACGATTTAATTGTTGTTCGGATGATTATAAATTGGTAGGATCCAAATCGAGATTTGTTTAATATTTAAAAACTTTTTGTTGTTTTTATTTTCTATGCCTAATCAATTATTTAATCACTATGCCCACTTTGTATTGATGCTATGGTCAATAAATATTTTATGTTTTTGACAATTCACATAAACAACGCATTGAACCCTAAAATGACATATTAACAAATCTTACAAGTTCCCTCAATACAAAAATGCACCTGAGAATGAAGGCGGGACCACTTGACTAATATTCCACCAATATAAATCAAAACTTAATGATCACATTTAAATGTGCGTATCCATCGACAGCCATGTCAACCTAAGTAAATATTAAGAACTCATAAAACATGCAATGTATAGTGATATTATATATTCCGTCTACAACTTTTGAATAAGGAACGGGAGGAAATCGCAGGTAGTGGTAATAATTCGTTTAGTTGTAGGTGCGCCCACATTTTTTTCCTATTGTTGGAAAGGCCCACACAGGTGCACTCATATCCTAATTTACAATTCCCGATACGGTACAGGATCTCTGAGATACGACGCACTTAATAGCTCTTTGTAACTAGTAGGTCGTGATAGGATTTCGTTATCGTCTATATTAATATTAATGCAATGGTAAGAGCGTAATTTGTCACCGTCATTTTGATGGATGTTTTATCGCAATGATCAGATCCAATATCTAGTTTCTATTCGCTGCGTAATGTTTTATGCGACTCCGTGCGGCTGGTTATAAGTTAATAGGCACAAATTTAAAAAAAAAACCAATAGTTAATGTATATAATACTTCATATTTATCTAAAACACAGCATTTCAACACACATCGAATTGCAAGTGTTAAAAAAAAGTGAAAATAATATTAATCAGACTGTAGTTGTAATTAATTGTATGTAGAATTCAACATTATATGAGTTTTGTTATAAGAGGGACACTAACCAGAGATAGAAGCTCTATCTCTCTAAAGTCATTGGAACGACAGTAACGTATAGCTCAAACTTTACTGTTTATCTTAAATACTATCTAACTGTAGTTTGATTACTGAAGCAGGTCGTAAAAGCTAGTCATGATGATTTGATTATTTTTTGTTGCACTATATAAAACATATTGGGAATGCAAAGTTATTAGAATCGAACAGGCAATAAAAATAATTAAAACAGCATGAAACTAATTCGGCATGCCGACTGTCGGCTTAGATACTTGGCAATTAGTTGAACAGTAGATGACATCAGAGCAGAGAAGAGATAATTGAACAAATTGTTAGACAGAATTCGTGAGCAATCTTAATGGATCAGCATCTGATCAATTAGTTACGATTGTGCATAACTGACTGGTTTTGACGCGAAGAATGTCTCTTTCTTGCCTTCTTTATAACTTTTATCAAGCTTTGAATCACTCGTGCTGGTTTATACATATAATTCTTTTGGATTTGGTTTATTGGAGTACTAAACACTGTTTATTTATGTAAACGAAATGCCAAGTTATGTTTATATTGTAAAAAAAAAGATTAATACTAGTACAAGCATTTAATAGTTCAAAATTATGTAATGTGTATGTATGTACACCTTAAACTATATATATATATATATATATACAAGTAAAGAAATTCGAATTATACGAATTATATCAAATCGTACTTTTATGTCTTTTTAAGTTTACAGTGTACAATATTATTATGTGTGTGTGAAGCTGTAAGAATAACAAAACTTCGCTTGCTTAAGTAATGTATGAAATAAGTTTTGAAAAAAGAATACCACTGTAAACTAAATACTTCACAGAGTTTAATTTTATTTAATTCTATTGTCTGTGCGTTTATGAATAGATAGACAAATCACATATAAAACCACAGATGCATCATGAAAATATTACGCGCACTAAATATATATTTACTTAATTCGATTTCCGAAAATAACACAAATTAATAAAAAAAAACCATCAGTAATGACCTTTATTACCGGGCCTAATAAGATTCGAACGTGCGGGTCGGTCATGGACCTTCAATCAAACGATTTAAAACGTTTTAGACGTGATATCATTACTCAAGGAATGTTTGATATTTTTAAATACAATGATTCGCTTAGATATAGACACCTCAACCAACCAACGTTAGGAGTTACGTACCTAAGCCCGTAGAAAGTCAAGAGCTGTTTCTCTCAAGGAGTTTGACATTTTTAATAATAGAAGCAATCGAATTTAGAATGCGGACATTCGTGAATTATTTTATTTTATTTAAGTTATATTTCTTAAGAAATGGTAAGTCAATTAAATATGCTGTGAAACTATAAAACTTGATCAAAAATATCAAACTTGATGTTAGAGTACAGTTTAAACATCATTAAAGGTATTTTTTTTATTGATTTCCGCCATTTCCACACTTAGAATTACATCGTCGTCCTTTACGATTTCCTATGAAGTTTTAAAATACCTCTTACTTATAGCGGAAGTGTTTGAAGTAAAGCCTTGACAGCACGTTCTTTAAGTAATAAACGAAGGCGCCATTTTGGATTCAATCCGCTGTCAGGGCTTGGGAGGTCCATCCGGCGCCGAGCATTTGCATCAAACGCGACGAGAATCTATTATATTATTTAAAATCAATTATCATTCTCATCCGCAAACATCACAAACTCGATAAAAAAGAAAGCTTTTAAAAAAGGCCTACACATTACGTTACGTGCTTTTCGTAATTGGGGACTCAGTGCTATCATCTAGATAAAAAACTTCATCTGGGCTATGGTAGAAATATAAAAATTAGCACTAAAATGTGATGAGAGATTTTATACAACTTTATTATAATTGATACTCAAATTATATGTGCAGAATTAACGACAGGTGGCCTGCGCACGTGCTGCATCAAATAAAACGCAATGAATGTTAAGCGTAGGTGGTGGGTTTCATTATAAAACAATCTACAAACGAATTTAATGCCATCAATATCCACCTTAAGTTATAACAAATAAACTATACTTTCCAACACCAAAAGTTAAAACATACGACAGTTCTCATACATGGGCTACAAGATACTTTCTGATTCCATATCATTAAGATATTTATTGCAATCTGTGGCTTAGTGTCATTAAGTTTTGATGATAAAGCCGAGGTCATAAAACTTACTTTCGCATGGCCGTAGGTCTGATCTCGCTGAGGGCAATTCGCCACCCTCTCTGACTGCCTGACTTTTCATTATCGAGATGTTTTATTAAAGAAGGGCTGCGTGCGCTATTATGAGGGTACAAATAGGGCTACAACAATTCTACATTTTAAAGTTCAACATCTTAGTTAAGTGTTAATATACTATTTTAAAATGTATAATATTAGTACTTTCAATTTTAACTGTAATCATTGAACGATTGTACAAATAGATTGATTTATTTAAAACTGTTTTAATTTAAAATGTTTCAGCCCTATTGGAGATCAATGCAAAATATTAAGTTACATGGTTTGGTGTGTGTGCGAGGGTGGAATGTTTACACTGGGATTTAGGGTGCGCAATATTGCATTCCTATAGACTATAGACAAAGGGCATAGACATCGTTCGGCGTTTATGTAATTTGCTTTTTATGTCTATGCTTATGGTTTTAAGGCTTTATAAAACCATACATACTTTAATACATTATAAAGAATATTGCTGTTAAAAGGGGCCTCTTGTTTCAAGACACAAAACTGAGTCAGCTTAACGTCAGGGACAACAAATCTACTTTCTAGCCATCCTTTAGATGTTAGTACAATCAAATTTATGGGTCAAGTTTACCTTATATAATAGAAAATATATATACAAAACCAGTTAACTAGAATTTTCTTAGGAGACGCTGTAAACAATTAGTATTCATTTATTATTTAAACAATAATTATTAAATATACACGTTCGTTTAAGATCTCTTTTTTAACTATAATATCTTTAATAACTGCGTAATATGTATGTTTGAATAAAGTTGTTTATACGGATTACTTACCATATTCATACGATTCGATTTTATCAACATTCGATGAAACAATCAGAATAGTCATAATTTCGCGAAACCGTCTCACAAAACACAAAGACAATGGCACGCGCCTATTAAAAACAATTGAATCACCATAATATATATATATCTTAATATATGTTACGACTAATGTTAATGTTGATTTAATTCAATAAATTATGAGTAAGTTAATGACGACACTGACACACACAAAATTTGTCAACTTGTTAACACGATAAAATATTTGATGTTTTTTTTTAAATTTGATATTAAGAAATACCTGCCAGATACATAAGCCTTATTTATGTTATGTATAATTTTACGGTAACATAAACCTACACTATTTGGGGTTTTGCATTTTAATTTCTTACCAAACCTCTAGCATTAGTTTAAAATAAATTTTATAAGAGAATATTTATTATTTTTACATATAGGCTCACCGGTAAGGTGATATCCACGTCATGGACACTGCCAGAGGGCTCCTACATTGCCGGCCTTTTAAGACTTGTACTCCGAGAGGAGTAAGAAGAGATTCAGAGATTTAAATCATACCGTATAATATGCACACAATTGCAAATGAACATTTATTACTTACAAATATTTTATTTGTGAAATGCCTTTAGTGTTAAGTCTTAAATCGCTTGCAGCTAGGCTCTTAATGTAATTATTGGCCGGAGTTGCAAGACCAGTTTGCATAGCATAAAATTTTTCTCATAATCTCAAACGTGAAACGCACGTGCACCAGCGAATGTCGACGCTCACCGTGATTCATGAACAGGCACTAACCGCAATATGGTTTTTTATTTTATTCCTACCATTATCTTAGTAGACATTACATTTTACATCATGTTTACAAGTATATTACGTTTAACAATTTTTGATTTGTATGCAGGACATATTAGAGCTTTTAATATGCTATACGTATTCGTAGTATTTAGTATAAAAAGGCAATCCGCAAAATTGATATCAAAAAAATTTCAAGTCGATACTCCACTTCCAAAATTAAATTAGTTCTGGATATCTTTAGCTTATGTAGGATTTACGTACAGCCGCTTCGATGTCACAATATTTTTTAATTATAGTCTTCCAAAAGATTATTACTATATATTTCATAAAATATATAGTAATAATAATGAAAATTATACACGTATAAAAATTACAAGTAACATAGTACTTTAAGTAATATGTTACCCATGCGATTCACGAAGATATTTAAAATATTATAATTATAATAAAACCCAATCGGATCATTACTCTTAAACTATTTCGACACTTAGATATAATATTATACTATAGAAATACATGTAGCAAACATTTAAATTATTAAATATAATACACCCAACATTATACAATATAACATTTAAATAAAAGCTTATCTCTAGATCGAAACGTGACTCGTATTCGTTATCCAGTCGCACGATTAACCAAAAAAACACTCGGTTTCTTGTTGACTGATGATCCAATAAAGAACGCGGCGTCTCAAAGTGAAATGGGTTCAAATACTCAGGTGCGCCTCAAAAGATACAATGTGAGCCGCGCGGCCAGAAAATAGAATTAAAAGACACCACAATGGACCAAAGCCCTTTTAATGCATACAAATACGAAGGTAAAATCCCACCAAAACAGTTCAGGTGCTCTCATACAGTAAATGCCAAGGTTACTCACCGTGTACAATGTTAAGAAGCAAACGAAAATGCGTTTTTGTTTTATGAACATTTCGTTGGTTTTTAACATTTTTTAAGGAATTTTAATATTGAACATTATGAAAGGATGTTTAAGATGACTTGGTATAAAGATAAGCGAGACCTTGGAAAAGATGAATACAAAACAACTTTTGCTTTTATTCCGATTATACCTAGGTAAATTTTCACGGAGTTGACGGTTCATTAAAATATAAAATTCATCACTAAGGCTTCATTGAATATGGACGATGCTTATGCTACTAATAATAACAACTAGCAAAAGTATTTCCATATAATATTAGTTGTTTAGTTTAAAGCTGGTAATAAAAATGATCTATTTATAAACCATATTTGTTTTATTCCATAACGATAATATTTAGGTTAAAGAAAGAAAACTAATAATTATCAACAACCCGATATCACAATGAGGTATGATGATGTTTTACCATAACTTAAAATACTTTTTCTTATAAAAATATACTAGCGACATCTTACTAAACAACGATCAACATAATAATGCGACTGAAATAATTCTACAGATGACCCTTTTATATTTTATTATGCGCCATCTATAGTCAAGTAGCTCAGGCAAGTCGTGAAACAGTTTTGAGATAAATGCTCTCTAGTGTTACTATATACAAAGTAACACTTCCTCTATTGAATTTTTATTCAACATGGTAACTCTGAAGTTATAAAAGTCAGCGCCAATTCTCTTTAATCTCTATTTTGATTGGTCAGTTCCTTTGCGCGGTTTAAAATCATCATGTATTCACAATCGGCGTTCGCGTCACTTCTGTCGGCCATATTGGGCCCGGTCGTTAGCCGTAGTGAGTTCCAAGATAATAATCGAGCCGCATTGCGGCGATCGGTGATTTCTTCCTGTAAGGTATGTTAAAATACAGTATTATATAATTTAATTGTAATTTAAGGCGAAATATTTCTTGATTGCACTGGGTATCTCCACGATTGATTATTATATCTATAGTGGTCGTTTAAAAGGTGCGAAAGAAAAGTACGCTCACCCATTCGAAAGCACATACACATTCTGCTTTCGTTAGTTACGAGCTCAACATTTATAAAATATACTTAATTCGCTTTATTTAAGCTATAGGTTAGACTACGCCCAACAGTGCTTAAGCAGTGTGGTCTTTTCAGGTCGGATAACACCGGTTAAAGATGTTCCTGTACAATCTAACGCTTCAAGGCTCCACAGCCATTACACATGCCGTACATGGTAATTTTTCGGGCACAAAGCAGCAGGAGATTGCTATATCGCGTGGAAAGATTTTGGAACTCTTGCGTCCTGATCCAAATACAGGAAAAGTGTATACTTTATTGAAAGTAGAAATATTCGGGATTATTCGATCCATGATGGCATTTAGATTGACCGGAGGTACAAAAGGTTAGTTACTACCACTACCACGTGGTATTTTATGTACGCCGGCCGGCCTAACCTCTTTTTTAATGTAGCTCTTGCATTGTCTTGCTCCATGGCCTTTTAATTTCTAAAGGCATGTGGGATAACTAGATGCATAGATTATAATCATCACGTCGCACTTGGCAATTTTTCTTATTGCTGGGATGTATCATGTAATGGAACAAACTTTTGTCTTTAATTTTGGCATACATTAGCAACTTGGAAAACCACTTGAAGTTGTTTCTATTTTTAGATTACATCGTCATTGGATCTGACTCTGGAAGAATAGTTATATTAGAGTATATACCAGCTAAAAATATTATGGAAAAAGTGCATCAAGAAACATTTGGCAAATCGGGTTGTAGAAGAATTGTGCCCGGACAGTATTTAGCAATTGATCCGAAGGGGCGAGCAGTTATGATTGGTAAGACTATTAAACCATTATAACATTACATTTTTTAATGGTCTTCATAAAATCCTTAATTCATTAACTTGCTATTTCTTCCAATTCAGGTGCTATCGAAAAGCAAAAGCTGGTCTATATTCTAAACAGAGATGCAGAAGCTCGTCTGACAATTTCATCTCCACTTGAGGCACACAAATCAAACACTTTAGTATATCACATGGTGGGTGTTGATGTGGGCTTTGAAAATCCTATGTTTGCCTGTTTGGAAATTGATTATGAAGAGGCAGACTCTGATCCAACAGGTATTGGCATTTCAAAAGACTTAGTTTTATATACTATTTTTATAAAATTCTACCTCCCTTTTTGTTCTTCTAGGATATAAAAATAATAGATTTGATTTAAATGATTATTAGAGGTCCGTGTTTTCGATTGGCAGTGACGTCAAATCCTCTTTGTATGATGCTCTTGTGCATACCTGTAATTTTATAGGTTTTTGAACTGGAAATAACATATATATTGGTTTACAGGTGAAGCAGCTCAAAAAACACAGCAGACACTAACGTTTTATGAACTGGACTTGGGTTTAAACCATGTTGTGCGTAAATATTCAGAACCATTGGAGGAGCACGCAAACTTTCTCATAACTGTGCCTGGTGGTAATGACGGACCTTCTGGAGTATTAATTTGTTCAGAAAATTATCTAACTTACAAAAACCTGGGTGACCAGCATGACATCAGATGTCCTATCCCACGACGGAGGAATGATTTAGATGACCCGGAACGAGGAATGATTTTTGTGTGTTCTGCTACACATAAAACAAAATCCATGTTTTTCTTCCTTGCACAAACTGAGCAAGGGGATATATTCAAAATCACAATAGAAACTGATGAAGACATGGTCACTGAAATTAAACTGAAATATTTTGATACCGTTCCCGTTGCGACATCTATGTGTGTTTTGAAGACTGGATTTTTGTTTGTTGCTTGTGAATTTGGAAACCAGTAAGTATTTTTGAAAGTAAACAAACTCAAATATGTCAGCTATATAGATGTATTAGGAATTGGTTGAAATTTGTGTTCTCACTAAAATGTGCATGTTCTCCCGAGTCATTAGGCCCATCCTAATGATTCCAAATTCATCAACATGCCATATTAACTATCTCAGAACCAAGGTCCTACCCTTTTTAATATGGGGTAAGTGCACACTGATGTGAGATATACATGAATATTATATAGCTATTATTATACTACCATTACTACTACTCATAAAATAAAACTTAATTTTTATTTTTAGTTACTTATATCAAATTGCACACTTGGGTGATGAGGACGATGAGCCCGAGTTCAGTTCTGCTATGCCTTTAGAAGAGGGTGACACATTCTTTTTTGCACCAAGACCATTAAGAAATTTGGTACTTGTTGATGAGTTGGACTCCCTGTCACCTATTCTAGGTAAGAACAGTGATTTTAAGCTGTTTTTCTGAATAACCTTAAAGTATGTGGATTGCTATGTAGATACATATGGCAATTGTACCGTTTCTAAGTAATCTTCTTCTACAATGATGTCAAACTTTGATCCGTGTTTCATCTGAAATGCATTGACGAATAAACATATTTTATCTGAGACAGCATAATGCAAAACATGTAAACTGATTATTTGTAGTACTTTGTTAATAAAAATAAATGATTTTAGCTTGCCAAGTAGCTGATTTAACGGGTGAAGATACGCCGCAGGTGTATTTGGCTTGTGGACGCGGTCCTAGGTCTTCAATAAGAGCGTTGCGACATGGATTGGAAGTGGCCGAGATGGCTGTTTCAGAACTGCCAGGTTCTCCAAACGCAGTATGGACAGTGCGAAGGCACAAAGACGGTAAGCTACTTGTTTAATATGTCTAGCAGGGTTAAGGTCTTATAAAATTTCAAATAAATTTGCTTCTTTGGGAACTTAACAATTAATAGGAAGGAGCTAATGATTATACAATTTGGTCCGTGTTACTGACATTATCTGACGTTACCCCTAAACCAACTATGAACGCTCCTTATTATCAACAAGTTACTAATAAAACCCTGGTTGTTTGTTATGCATAAACACCAGTGGTTTTTATTTTCAGAATCTGCTATTGGCTGTTGAAGGAATGAGATGGTTTCCTCAAATACAAAGGTAGGCATCGGGGAGTCATTTCAACATTGGAGCTTTGGCAGCGAGAGGACTTTTTTTATATTCAAGATTTGGACACATTTCTTAGTCCTATTTGTATTTTTCTTTGGTTGCAGACGATTATGATTCTTACATCATAGTGTCGTTCGTTAACGCGACGCTTGTGCTCTCTATCGGCGAGACTGTCGAAGAAGTTACGGATTCTGGTTTTCTGGGCACGACTCCAACGCTCAGTTGTCACGCGCTCGGAAGCGATGCTCTAGTCCAAGTGTACCCAGACGGTATTAGACACATTCGCGCGGATAAGAGAGTCAATGAATGGAAAGCGCCAGGAAAGAAATCTATAGTCAAATGCGCTGTCAACCAACGCCAAGTGGTCATTGCTTTGACCGGTGGGGAATTGGTTTACTTTGAAATGGACCCTGTAAGTACACATGCAGTATTCCAATAATTTTAGTTATACATTTTGTAACAATAATTTTATTTAAGTATCATTTATTAGTATCTTATCGACGTGATTGCTGTTCGCGGCTTTCGGGCTGTGTTCAGTGAGAGTGGTATGTAGCTGTCCCATACAGTGAGTTAACCGCAACGTCGTAGAGTATATCCAAACTCCTGCTTGCAGTTGAGTGCGGAACTCGGCATATTCCATAGCCTAACTGGAGCCGCTCAGGCTGTGAAGGTGGCAAAACCATGCCGTGGACAAATTTAAACAAGATAATTAAAAATGTATATTTGTTTCTATATATAATGTATACTTATATAAAAACACTATTTCAGACTGGGCAACTTAATGAATACACCGAGAGAAAGAAGTTGTCGTCAGACGTTTCGTGCATGGCACTAGGTTCTGTTGCGACAGGAGAACAGAGAGCTTGGTTCTTGGCCGTGGGGCTGATAGACAACACTGTTAGAATTATTTCTTTAGATCCAGCCGTAAGTAACCTTTTTTGAAATACTATAAATTTCATCTGATTTATTATGATGATACAAGGACACCACTGATTTTATGTGATTACATAAACCTCAAAATGCGTTATTCTTAAACATATCTGAGTATATTAGTTAAACAAAAAAAAATAAGATATAAAAAATAGGTGCATAATAGTGTTATTTTTTTTAGGACTGCCTTTCACCTAGGTCAATGCAAGCCCTGCCAGCAAGTCCAGAGTCATTGTGTATTGTTGATCAACCATTCGAGTTGGGCGCCAAGTCTGCGTTACACTTGAATATTGGTCTAAGCAATGGTGTACTATTGCGGACAACCTTAGATTCTGTCAGTGGAGATCTGGCAGACACAAGGACTAGGTATGCATAAAATCGTTTTTTTTTTATTAACTGATTTTAGCTCAATGATGACAAACCTTAATCGCTCCTTTATCAACTGATAAACATGAAGATTACATTAACCAGATCTGAGAGACTTTGTACAATAAATTAACATAACATCTTTTATAAACATTTCTTAACATGGATATTTCTTGTTAAGGTATTTGGGATCTCGGCCTGTGAAATTGTTCAAAGTCCGAGTGCAGTCGGCTGAAGCAGTGCTGGCTGTGTCATCTAGAACGTGGCTCGGATACCAGTATCAAAACAGATTCCACCTCACACCTCTGTCATATGAATGTCTGGAATATGCAGCGGGTTTTAGTTCAGGTAAGCAGAATCTAATATTAAACTTTTTTCAGTATACATCTAAAATATCGACGTGTTTCCTGTTCGCGGCTTTCGGGCTGCGTTCAGTAAGCGTGGTATGTAGCTGTCCCATACAGTGAGTTAACCACAACGTCGTAGAATATGTCCAAACTCCTGCTTGCAGTTGAGTGCGGAACTCGGCATATTCCATAGCCTAACTGGAGCCGCTCAGGTTGTGAAGGTGGCAAAACCATGCTGTGTACAACCATAAAATCTTAATCCAAAGCGTACCCCTTAAAAGCCCGGCAGAGCTTCATCTTTATGGTGGGATTCCTCCTTGTTGCCCTCTATATCAATCTTAAATACTCTAGGGAACACTAACTAAAATAGTAGTCTTATTTCTTTACAGAGCAATGTACTGAGGGTATAGTCGCTATCTCATCAAACACGTTGAGGATTTTAGCGCTGGAAAAACTGGGAGCCGTCTTTAATCAGAATTATGTCCCACTGGAGTATACACCACGAAAGTTTTTGATCAACGGAGAAACAAATCACATGATTATATTGGAGACTGATCACAATTCTTACACGGAAGAAATGAAAAAGCAAAGGAGGTATGTAAAATGTATTGTTGCTTATGTAAAAATAAAATAGATTTGTCTGATGAAAAAAATACACACGTACCCGAATTAAATGTGGATACTCCTGCAGTACTGATTTTATTTGAAATTGAAACAAAATAAACTTAATAACCATTTAGATTTTAATCGCAGATTTTTTTGGTCAGGGTCCAAATGGCACAAGAGATGCGTGAAGCTGCTGCTGGTGGCGGACCGGAAGAGCAACAGTTGGCCAATGAGATGGCAGACGCGTTTTTGTCTGACATTCTACCAGAAAATGTTTTTTCTTCACCCAAAGCTGGGGCAGGTAAGAAGTGTATTGATTTTTTTTTTAATTTGCCACATTCTCTGGGCAAGAGGAGTATGCATAAAGCAAACTGACTCTAATCGATTGTGGCTACAAAAATTCATTGTATTAATCCCAATTGATTTCTGTAAATCATTTGATTCAAACAATTGATACATTTCTTAACTCTAAAAAATTATATTTTGTATAAAGTATTATTGCGACGATAAAAAATGTAATGTTTTTAAAGGTATGTGGGCTTCGCAAATCCGCGTGGTGGACATGAGTAGCGGCGAGGCTTCTACCCTTTGCAAGGTGCAACTGGAGCAGAACGAGGCGGCCGTGTCCGTCTGCCTCGTGCGGTGGGCCGCCCACGGAGAGCATGCCGTCCCGCATTTGGTTGTGGGAGTCGCCAAGGACATGGTGCTGTCTCCCAGGACATGCGCCGAGGGCAGCCTTGACGTTTACAAGGTGATTAAACATTATTTCTATACAAAACAAAACCCACAGTTTTAATTATTTAGAAACCTAGTTATAAATAAAATATTGTTTCAGATATACAATACAGGAAAATTAGAATTAGTGCATAAAACTCCAGTAGACGAATATCCCGGAGCGTTGGCTGCTTTCAACGGACGCCTTGTGGCTGGAGTTGGCCGAATGCTTCGTTTGTACGACATTGGTCGGCGGAAGCTGCTTAGAAAATGCGAGAACAGGCACATTCCCAACCTCATTGTAGACCTGAAAACCAACAGGCAAAGAATATTTGTATCCGACGTACAGGAGTCCATATTCTGCGTTAAATACAAGAAAAGGGAAAACCAGCTGATCATATTTGCCGATGATACAAATCCAAGGTGGATCACCAACACCTGCATCCTCGATTATGACACCTTGGCCATGTCGGACAAATTTGGAAATGTAGCCATTATGCGGTTGCCGCACTCCGTCTCTGACGACGTCGACGAAGATCCCACGGGGAATAAGGCACTCTGGGATAGAGGTAGCTTATTTGATGAATTTATTGTTGGTTCTTATTAATGAAACAGTTGAAACATTTTATTAATGATGATAACACAAAAATTCACACATGCTAGACTAATGATAACATATGATTATTCTTTTGTATCTGAAGTATTTCCTCACATTCTTCAATATACATCGAAATATCACGTATTAATATTCGGAGTTTTTCAGGTTTACTGAATGGTGCGTCTCAAAAGGGAGATATGGTTGCGAATTTCCATGTCGGGGAGACGGTGACTTCCCTGCACAGAGCAACCCTCATTCCCGGTGGCTCTGAAGCTTTATTATATGCAACCCTGAGTGGTTCTTTGGGAGTGCTCCTGCCCTTCACCTCGAGGGAGGACCACGATTTCTTTCAACACCTGGAAATGCACATGAGAAGCGAAAACTCTCCACTTTGTGGCAGAGATCATTTGTCATTTAGGAGTTACTATTATCCAGTTAAGGTATGTTTTTCTGGTGAAATGTTGCCATTCAATTCCAATGCTTAAGTCAGCAGGCCAGCCCCATGGTCGGTATGTGTTAGAGTGTTGGTAAAGCAAGTGTTAATGGTGCGGTCTGCACGCGTCGACGTTGTGTCGTCGCCGCATTTCGCCCGCTAACGCATGCGCCCGAGAGTGGGACGTGGAATGTTTCACCTCCCTAGAAGTGGCACGAACAAAACGACATTTTATAACGCACTTTGAAACATTAATATTTCTCATATAAACCGTTATTTTGGGGCAAATAATTAAATTTCTAATATTACATTTCACAAATGCAGTACAAATTACGCATAATATTGTTTTTGTTTACAGAATGTGATTGACGGTGACTTGTGCGAACAGTTTAACTCTTTGGAGCCGTCGAAGCAGAAGGCGATCGCCGGAGACCTGGAAAGGACGCCCGCCGAAGTATCCAAGAAACTTGAGGACATTCGAACTCGCTACGCCTTCTAAATTTATTGATAGCACTATTTTTTAATTAAATAAAGATTAATTTAAGTCTGCCTTTATCTTTTCACTGATACCTATTCAAAATGTCTGATAATAGTTAACGTCGACTGATAGCAGTTGAATAAAAAAAAACCTTAAAAAATTCACACCTAATTAACGTTAGCGATCTCATCTAATCTCTCATAAAACATCTACACTTTGAATGTAAAAAGTAGACATTTAAAGACTGATACGACTACACTTAATGATGCAAATATATATAGTAAGCTAGCTGAACTGCTAGAAATAATTGAATTTCACGATATTTCGTTTACTAAAAAATAAATTTAATTTATACTTTAGCCTCAATAACACGTAGTCATGCTATTGAATTGTAACTTATATGACACGTTTGTCAGTCGAAAAGTATCGACATCTGTTAGAATCTTTTGGAGTTAACAGATAATTGTGACTGTCAATTAATTATATAGACAAATAGTTTGCAATAAAATAAAATTGCGACTATAATTAAAGATCTAAGCTATCCTATATCTCAAGTTGGACCAGACTGCGCGCGGTGTGCCAATTTAATTTAAAATCGGTTTTGTAGTTTACGAATCCATCGGTTATTTATATATATAAGATTAACAGCTGGGTCACGTAGTCTCGAATCACTGACGCTAAAACGTATATTTACTTTTTATACCATTCCAAAAGGATTTAATATTGTACAGTGAAAAAGCTGTGATAAGGTGTTGTAATCGTTTCTTGGGTACCTACCAATATTTTCCATCATTTTTAACAAATGTGTAATAGCTTTAATTGTATGAAAACACGCAACATCTTAAAGCGTGTAACCCCGTTATAAGACTAGATCACTTTCAAGTTATAAATACACTTTAAAGTGATTTCTAATTTTGTTTTTGAAAATATAGACATACAAGTCTATAAATTAAAATCTCACACAGATTACAATTAACGCACTTTCATATTATGTTTTAATCGCATGACACTAAATACATTTAATTTAATGCTTTCTACCGCGACACTAATATGATTTACTCTTTTAAGTGTATCATTAGTACACAGATGTATCGCATGAAAGGTACGTGCCAACACGCTATGTTAGTAGGTTAAATTAATATTTTATAACAATTTTCTTGTCAAGACATGGTGGCCTAAATGCAAATGAGAAAAAAGCCACACTTCCTTGCGAGCACGTGAAAACAGACGTTACTATGACTACCATATCGACCAGCGGCTTTTCCGAGGCTTTCAACTTTACGTGACACGCTGAAACAATGAACTGAAATTATTGTATTCGCACGCATAGCGTCTAATGTACCAACTGACTCACCGCTTCGCATAACTCGGCTACGCTATTCATTTCACTACAAAACTGAGGATTAACAAGTTGTGTTGTAAAAAAATGTAATTCAATAGGAATTTAAATGTAAGTGCATCAACACAGGGAATACGGACAATGAGTGCACGCGCGAAACGAACCGCGACGTGCGACCGTCGATGCGCGAGAGTCCGTTTTTAAAAAAAAAAAACATTCTGGAGCTCTCATTAGCCGGTGCACTGTAGCACCAACACGGTTGGAGGAAACGTATGCAATACGGGGTATTAGAAAGTGTAATGTATGGTGTGGTGCGATGTTGTCAGTCAGAAAGCAGGTGTCGCTTGTCCAGCAGAAGAAACAGCAGTGGGAGCGAGAGAGAGGTGAGTGCCAATTCAGCAGCATCGCATAGTAGGTAATTACGCATTTATATTTATGGCATAAAGACTTTTATTTATTATTCAAAGTGACGTCTATGATTTTTTTAATATTTACTACGTATAGTTTTCGTAAGGAAGGAACTGAAAACTGCACTATTATAGAATACCACATTATTTTGTACGAAGTACCGACAAAATAATAGGTAGATAGATTTGTTACGTGATCTGATAAATAAATAAGATATATGAGAGATACTTGGAGCTTTTATTCGAGGATTAATAATTTGGTAAATTTTAATCTAAGGCGACTTGGTAAATATCAAATAAAACGTTCTTAACATTATATATGTATCACTTTTTAACAGCCTATCATTATTTTGTCATAAATGTCGCGAAGCAAGAACCTATGAGTCCTATCTGTCCTTGGACATATTGAAAGAAAAAAACTAAGACATACTCACTCACACAGCAACACCATTGCACACACACACTTAAATGCTCGTTCTTCACATAATATACTCCACTTGTTTATATGTATATATATATTTTTTTTCTGTTCGTGTTTTTTTTGTGATTGTTGTTTCTGATCTTAGATTCTATTTCCGGTTCTATGTTTTAACCATATTTTGGCTTTATTTTCAATCTATTTTTATTGTGTAAACTTTTTTTGATAAGCTGTATAGGTTTAAGAAATAAACAATAAATAAATGATTTATAATAATTGGTGCCATTGAATAATTAGAATTTGCGAGATCGTATAACGAGGCCCGTGTAATCGCATATTTTATTGCAACGCTCTCGTGCGCTTATAATCACTGACCGTAGTGTTTTTGTTATATTATGTTAACGGTACGATGAATACTTTACGTAATGAAAAATTTAATGCAGATAATAATCACAGAAGACCAATTTCAAAATCCAGTGAAAATTATTACGTTACGAACGTTAATAACAAACATTCTGCAATTGCCTGCCGTCAGAGCGATTAATAAACGCTTAACGCATTGTGTGCATATCGCGAATCTTGCGATAAAAGAATTCGAACCAATCATCAAGTAAAATTCGTGTTTTTATTTATTATTGATATTCAAACGAACTTTCCTTAGAAAAGTCACAGCCAGACTTACAAAATATTGACTTTTGTGAAGGCTGTGCGGTCAATGCTTTCAAATACAACCTTCATAGTCTAAATGTCTGGGGCATTAGTTGTAGATATCGATTAAGCTAAGCTTTTTGGTATATGTAATCTGAAACTAGTAGACTATGTTTTATAATCAACAAGAAAAGAAAGCCATGATGTTCGTAATAAATAGATCTAGCTAGACCTATCTTATCCACAACCAAACAATAAAAAAAGAATATATAACGATTTTATATTTTTTACTAGCTGATCCCGACAAACGTCGTTTTGCCAAAAAAATAATAAAAAAAATGTCTCTAAAATAGATGTTGGCCGATTCACAGACCTACTCAATATGCTCAGAAATTTCAACCAACCCGTTTCGGAGGAGTAAGGGAACGAAAACTGTGACACGAGAATTTTATATATTAGATAAATGACTAAATTAAGCTACTGGTGAAGATAGTTCCGGGTGTAAATAAAATGGTGTTAACACTTTAAAATAGTTTACCAGAGTTTCTTCTGCATTTTGCAACCCGTAGTTCTAAATATAAGAAGATTGTAGACAAGTGATCGTTGATACGATTTTATGTGGAAAAGTCAAATAAATAACCATAATTAATAATTATGTAATAATAATAATTAATATAATAATAATTCTAATAATTATCTTTTCATAATTATGTCTATCTATTGTTTCCGTAACCAACTCTGTTCGAGTAGTTACCACACTGTGCATAGAGTAACATTAAAATGTACGTTGCTCCGTTAGACGTTCCTAATGGCTGAAAAAGTTTTTTAAATAAGTAAAAATGTGGTCACCGTCAATAGCCATTGTGTTTTGTGAATAGGTTGAATTAAGCATTATTAGATGACGGAAGTGTTCATTGTCATTCGTCAGGAAATCAAACACCAATAATTGATTACTCACCAAATTTATAGATTTCCACATATTGTTTATTTGAAGTCACTGGGACTTTGGTACCTAGATGAATTTATGCATGAAATTTATCTAACAGTCTATTTAAATGTAGGCATAATAACTTGAAAAAAATATATGAATAAATCCAGGTTTATAAGCCATTGTAGCTTGATTTTTAAAGTAAGATTTTATCCACCTAATTGTAAATGTTAGCTAAAAGTCACTCAAATTACATTTTAGGTCGTTTTAGGAACGTCTTGTTTTGTGCAACTGGCCGAGAATATTTGAATATGAAGTTATAATTTCGGCGCTTAAATATGTTCGAAACAAATTATTAAATAAAAGTAGCACAAGAGGTTAGCCGGCGTTAGTAAACTACTTGGAATTACAAATGTATGGTATTTCAAATTATAGTAGCCAAGCTATTATATTCTGGAGTGTAGCGTGCATAGTCGATTGTGGTTCGACATGCGTTATCGACAAAACTGAAAACCCTATTAATGGGGTTAAGGGGATTTTTTTACATTTTTCTTTAACGAAATCTAAAAGTCCTACCTCATTGTGATTCGACTTTTACTCATGGGAGGTAGTGAAGTTAATTTTCGAACTACTGTTTGTGTAAATAACGTTAAAACTAATATGAACCTTGGGTTTCAGAAGAAATGTCACATCTCTACTTACCCTGGGGTTCCGGAGAGCGTTACACGAACCGCTTGACCGTTCGTAACCAATTCGCGAGTTCTTTGGAGTTACATAAACAGACATGTGAATATGATACAGAACCAATCCCGAGACAGAGAAGTCCTAGTCTACCGCCAATTCACAACATTGATTTGGGTCAAACAAGCGATAAGAAAACAAAAGAAATTTTGAACAGAAATATTACAAGTGCGAAGCGATTCTCATTTTACGACGAGGATCCAGAAGGCGATACCTCAGGGTACGGGAGTGAGACAGTCAATCACATGCATCCTAGAAAAAATAGAATACATAACCTCAACTCGAACGTAGTAGTCGCATGGCAACAGGAAGAAAAATCTAATAGGTAACACGTTAAGTCCTTATTAGTGATATTATAATAGACGTTATTGAGAGCCGTTACAGATTAAAAAATTAAATTTTAACCGTTATTAATTTAGAAGAAATTGTAACTCTTTCATAGCAAAAAGCTAACTACCGAGCTTACAAATATGGGAGATGGGCCATGGTCAGCGCGCAGTTCTGGCGCTGAGGAAGGCCGGCCACGTTGGGGTGATCGTGGGGTCGCGACAGGTCGCCTTTGGGAACCCACCGCACCCACTGCTAGGCTGCCACAGGTATATTTACAACTTTTTGATACTTAATAATAGTGCCTACCTACAATTTAGATTATCTTTCTTGCTTTTATTTTTTATATTCTAACTAAATTCCTTGTGATAGATGCCAAATCAAAATAAGAGTACTCCGGCTTGGGTAGAACGTGGACTTAATAATATGTTAGATAATTCATGCGACGTATTAGCTATCGACCAAAGAAGCTCTGTTAATTCTGGCTTAGATTTTGATAAATCATCCTACAATGGCAGTGATGAAGGAAGGTAAGAATAAAAGAAAAATATAAAAATTGTATTTTTCAATACAAGAAATGATATTATATCATTTTATTTTTAGATCATACATCAGAGGACAAAATGTTCCAATAGAGCCAGAAATTAAAGCACAAAGAGAATCAAAAAGGCTTAAAGCATTGGAATTACAAAATGTTATCCTAAATCAGTTAGAGGAACGTGAAAAGCGTAAGCAAGAAGAAAAAGAAAATAGATTACGAGAAGAACGACTCGAGGAGCTGAGAATGAAGAAACAACAAGAAGATGACAGAATGCGAATAGAAGAAGAAAAAAGACGAAATGAGGAACGTCAAAAAGTTGAACAACGTAAATTAGATGCGTTGAAAAGAGCACTAGAAGACGCAGAGAAAAGGGCAAAACAAGAAAAGGAGAAACGATTTAACTATCACAGACAATCCACTGCAGTCTGCAATGACAACAAAAATATCGTAGACAGTAGTAAAACATGTAATGAATCTGTAAAATGCAGTCCTACAAAAATCGTCAGCCCCACTAAATCTAGTCGCACATATGACGTACACTCCGCACACAGCCTGAAGAATAATAATGCATCGCAACCTACATCTACTTACGACTCACCGCGGTCCGTGACAAATGGAAATTTAAATTTATTTATTCATAATGTTCCCCCATTGAAATTGGCTGACAGCCAAATTAATATACTCCCGATTGCCTTAGCTGGCTCTGGGGATCTTTTAAGCGCCCAACCAAATACAATACAATTAGCTGTATTAGTACCGCACAACCTTAATAATAATTACTTTAACGTCTCTGTAAACTCGGGTGAAAGCTCGGACGTTGGAAAAATTCTAACACCACGTAAATATCGTGAACTACAAACGAAAGACGTTGCAACGCAAACTGGCGAGTTTCATAAGAACGACATACGACAAAATATAAATAGTGTTATTAATGATGATGAGAGGTTTGTTGATAAAGACTATTCTAACATCGATGAAAATGCACCCCAAGAAATTAACAAAAGCACTTTAAAGAAAGATAAACGGTTAAGATCTGAGGAAAGATACAAGAAAGAGATAGAAAACCGTCCAAAATGGGGTGCGAATAGGCCGCAAGCGCAGTATAAAAAACAAAGTGAAAAAGATCCATTTTATACGCAAAAGCGAAAATTGCGCAAACATAGATCACAAAGGTACCTATCGCAGTCTAGTGAAGATAGTCGATCTCCAAGTCCACCAACAAGGTCTGATAAAATCTCAGAATCTAGTTTTAAACAAAGAAATTCACTCAGCCAGTCATATTGGAAAAGTAAGCGCACCTCACAAGAACAACCTAAGAATGAAAACGAAGGTGAAAATGAAATTAATGTTCGTGACTTTATATCCCTATCGCAAATTACGAAAAATGACCAGAAATCAATAAACAAGTTGTCTCCAACCAAACGATTAACACTGTCACAGAAATTTATAAATGATAAATACGGAAGCAGAAAACTTTGGCAAGATGAATCTAATGACAAAAACTAAAACAGTGTTTGTATCATTACACGACTGAACAAAATGCTTTTATACATATCAAATTTTGTACTTTGTAATAATTGTTATAATATAAGAATTTTAGTGCTTAAGTTTGCAATATTAAATAGGTTCTTGTGCAGTATGCGAAATATTAGCCCTGTTGATTCTACAATAACCAAGGAAACGTTTTATTGTTGAATCGATAGTGGTTCTGTTACTGGTGCAGTTGTGTCAGAATATATTAAGCAGTACTCAAATAATGACGTCGAAATTGGATGATTTATTTGATAAAAAAAAGGATGAAGCACCTATGTTGGATTTGTCCAAAGTCGTAATTAATACAGCTGATGAATATAGAGCTGTGTTGGATAAGGTTCCCGAGTTTAAGACACGACCCGAAAAAGTGAGTAGAAAAACATGTTATTTTATTTAGTAAATGAATAAAGTTAGCCTATAATAGCATTTATGCGGTATGAATATCGGATATTAGTATAAAATAAAAATTATTTGAGCCCTTAATTATTAGAATCTCAATTTATAAGACTAGATAAAAATATATTTTAAATGAAAAAGTCGGCTACATCTAGGTAAATAACTCGTATAAAACAAATCTCACTACTGATTTCAACCAACAAATAAATATAAGAAAATAAAATCAGATAATTTACCCATTTTTAGGTAAGAGTAGATGACATCAAAATAAAAGATAGAAAAGAAGATCAAAAAACCAAAACATCCCGAAAAGAGATTCGGGCTTATGAGAAGTTAGGTACCCGTGGATATGAAGAGAAACAGTTCACTTTTATGGATCCTATCCCAGTGGAAATGCAAGGTATAAAGTTTGAAGAGCTTTGCGCCGTTCCCATTGAATGGCGGATGCTTACCTCCGTGCGGCCAAAATCAAAACTTGATGAGGAATATTTTAACAGGTCAGAATAACAGATCACAGATTTATTTTTGGTTTAACAATCCAAGTTAGTGATGATACAATATTTATATCTCTTAAGTAAAAAGTTGGAATTGTTTACACTACCTACTTAGCTTTAATATTTTAGGTTAATAGAACTGCGCAAATCCGAGTTAAGAACAAGAGCAAAAGAAAAAAGAGAAAACGCGAAGGGCAGCATGGTTAGAAAGATAAAAAACCGATCGGGAGTAACAGAAACTCGTGTTGTGTCGTGCTCTGAATGCGGCGAAGAATATTGTAATGGTAATTGACGATAATATAACTTTATTATACACCTTAATGTCTGATTTTTTTATTGTTAATATTTGTTAAATGTTTGCATCTCTCAATTTGTTTTTTTGTTTGAATTAATTATTGTTGTAGGCAAAATGTGTACGATTACAAACTACGACATGTTTGCACGTTTGAAGTTGGACGTAGAGACAAAGACAAGACGAGCGCAGGCAGCGCCCTCTCAGGTCGGAAAACTACGTCGCATGCGACGAAGGCCCCGCCGCAAACCACGCAGCAAAAGTGCAGCACCGATCTACAGAAAGTCTGACAGAAAAGGGACGAGAAGTGATTCTGAACTTTAAATTACTAAGACTATAGATGATCAAATCTGTTAATTTTCTTTGATTATCTAAAACAGTTGATAAGCAGATTTCAATTTACAAAACAATAACAAATTAAGTGCCAGTAGTTGCAGCAACAATGTAAATACATTTGATTAGTAAGAATAACGACAAAATTAAATTATTAAGTGGAACCTATTACCGATAAGTTGGTCATTGATAATGAGGGCCAGAGCGTAGATATAGCTATATTTAATTTATTAAAGCTAATATCCTACTTTGTAATTTATCATTCCACTCTGACGTTATGGATAGATAGAAATACGATGTCCGATAAAATGCCAAACGATCGAGAATTTTTTATTAAGGGTTTTATATAATGCTAAGAGCCCTTATGATATTATGCCCCAATTGATGAAATAAAGACAAACCCTTGCTCATAGAAATTTGTGTAACGTAATGTTACTCTTTACATTTATACATAATTTTTAAATACATACAATTTTGCCAGGTTGTGCTTTTACAAAATATTGTTACTCATTAAAATTATTAAGTATTAATTGCCTTATACTCTTTAAAAAATCTAGTCCATATTTATAAAATTATTCTCAATTTTGTACTGTTAATTAAATTACTTATTAAATTAATAATTGTTTCTTTCTTATATCCTGCTACGAAGATTACTCGGAGTCTTTCTCCCTGATGCGACTGAGCGTCTCAAATCCCATATTTTTGCGGGAAAAATAAAAAACCATAAATCAATATCACTCTTTATTGGATTTTAAAAAAATATTCATTACACATTCAATGTTTAGAACCTATGAACAGTAACATTAAGATATATCATCTACTTTCATTTGTATTGAATGTCAATTTTTCTACAATCATATTATAACTAAAATCGTGAAGCAATCAATGTGCCAATTCTTGTCTCATCGTTGCAAAATGAAGAATTGGGCACACCAAAAAAATAATCTACCCTAAAGTATACTAGCAAAGGCCCTAAGTACCCACCTTAAATTAAATGAGCACAATTTTAGAAACATAACTGAAAAATAAAACATTTTAAATCTCTTGATAAAAATAGAAGTAACAATATAAATGGTAAATCTTAAGTAAGAAGAAATTCGTAGTAACTACAGTATTGCAACTCAAAATAATATAAATAAGCAATAAATAGAGGCGTATACCTCGAGATATTAAAAATAAGTATTTATAATAACTTATCCATGAATAAATCCTCTTTACATACGTCTACTGTTGTCTATTGCAAGCATGACACCATCTGTGGTCGATCTTTGCTTTCTACTGTAAGCGATTGTACCCATAACAGTTGTGTCAGATTGCAGTAGACAAAATTTTTATATCTATGTTTAAGATCAATTGTAGGCACTATGGAGTCATTGAAAAAATAACTTTACAGAGTTGCTTCATAGATATTACAACAAAACGGCTTACTTTTATCATTTATCTTGACACAGCCGTCAACCCCAATTAAAATCCCAACTTATTTTAAAAATTCGTAGTCTTAGATATCAATGTATTACTAATGATCTCACTCAAACTATATCAGTATATTGAAATAAGATTTTATGTATTATTACAAATATACCACTTGATCATGCATTTCTCTTACATCTAGTATACAAAATAGGAATCTGCAATAAGACACGGTTGCTGCATGCTGGCAACATTTAATACGGAATATCATATAGGATATGTGCAAAGTATTAGACATTTTAAGAGATCAGAAATGTATGGACGGCAAAGTCCATTGATTTCCAGGCCAATGATGGCATATATACACAGAGGTCACGAGTTCAAGGGACAAAGTGTACAAGTTTTAATTAATATGGGCTAAATTAGGAAAATGAAATACATGTAGAATGTTAAGTTATATCCCTGGGAATAATATACAATATATTAGATTGAATTTGGTCCGAATCATACTGTTGGCAGTATGAAGTGAGTTGTGAGAAAGAGGGCAATTTAAATATAGATTAGGTTGTATAAAATGGAATGGACAAAGATACACTTACTACTATAAGCACCAAAAATTCTTCAACATTTATGATAATGTTAGTTGACACAAGACCATCAACTCATTGTTGCTGCCTATAAATAACCAATTATTCATAATCACACCCGAAAATATTGCAGATTCCAAAAAAAAAAAAAAAAACACTTAATGACTTATAACCACAAATAAAAAAAAACTGCAAGTTTCAAAGAAAAACAATTATTAAATTATTAAAAAACAATGTCATAACATAAAATATGTAACTAAAACATGGACGTATGTATTATGAATATTATGCAATGTTAATAATGACCACGCTTTATAAACATGCTGTACATAATTAATAAATAAAAACATTAAAAAAAGGATTCCAAAGTTATTCTTTACTGGTTAAAGAAAACTTAAAATGTCATATTGCTAGAAATGTAATGTGTTTACAAGCGTGGTGCAGGAATTCAGCTAACCCTGTCTATGTGAAAAGACTCACTGATCTTTGCGTGCTTTCTTTTTGCTCTTCTTAGATACTTTTGCTTCGTTCCAAGTATCTGCAACCAAGTATCAATTTATATACACGCTGTTCACTCTGCTTGTATAGCAGATAAATAACAAAAAACGAAATAGTCTTCTTTTTAAATATATATCTGAGAGAAATCTCTTACCTCCTAGCTCATCAAACACGGGAACAGAAGCCTTCTCTTCCTGTTTGTCAGAATCAGAGTTCTCTTCCGACTTTGGCACAACCTTTACTGCAACTGCCTGAAATTTAACAACTTGCTCTAAGTATAAAAAAAATTTAATGAAATAAAAAATGGACTCAGATTCTATAAAAGTTTATAGGTATTAATTATAAAAGTTGAAAACCATTTAAGATATACAGATGAAATTTTGTAACAGTCCATAGTTACTCTATCTCTACTCTATGCATTAGGAAGTCAGTCATTTGCAAAATCTTAAAATTTAGACAGATAGAAACATACCTCCTTTTTCTTTTGTTTTTCCTTGTTTTCGTTTTTCTTGCTGCTTCTTAGGTCCTTGACTTCAGTTAGCTCATTCTCGGTGGACTCATCCACCTCCTCTGGAGCTGCCAGTCCTTGGTCACGAAGTTCAGCCTACATAACCTCATAGTTTATTCATCTAATACTTAAGTTTATATATAAATAAAAAAACAAAAGATTCCTGCTGATTTCCTCAGAAATTTTACCTACATGCATTGAATGAAACATACCATGCAGTGCAGTGACAAAGGTCAACATAGAGTATGGATATTTTTAGTAAAACCTTTTTTAACACACCTCTTTCAGGACTCTTTGCAATTCCTCAACTTGAGCCTGCAAAGCTTTAGCAGCATCTTCATCTACATCAGGACCAACAGCACTGATCACCTTGATGGCTTCTTCAGGGACTTCAGCTGATTCTTCCACAGGTGATGTATCAATACCATTCTCCTTAACCTTACTCTTCTTGCTCTTTTTGACTGGACTTTCCTTTTCATTGCCCTTTACCTTCTTTTTATCACTTTTCTTTGGCACTTCTTGCCACAGACCATCATCAAAGTCAGCTGGAATCTCATGATCAGCTAATTTATTCTTCTTAATCTTTTTTTCAGTAATGACTTCCTTTTTTCCAGTTTTAGGTTCAACTTTCTCTTTAGGCTTAGGTTTTTCTTCATCCTTCTTTTCCTCTTTCTTTTCCTTTGCTGGAGATTTCTTAGTATCCCTTAACGTCTTACTCTCATCGCTTGATGTACGATTAGGAGAGGACTTCT
Source organism: Leptophobia aripa (assembly GCA_951799465.1). NCBI lineage: Eukaryota > Metazoa > Arthropoda > Insecta > Lepidoptera > Pieridae > Leptophobia > Leptophobia aripa. The sequence goes on along the minus strand of OX637268.1, from coordinate 5,579,112 downwards.
GGAAACGTAAGTAATTAATAGACTAGACTAGAGATAAATATTATAATACAAGTATATTTAAAACCTACTAATAGGTCACTACATAAAACATGTATTGGTTTAGTCCCATAACAGAGCTTGTTATTATTTAAACAATGGTGTTAAGCAGTCAAGATTCTACTGAAACTCATATGGTCAACTGAGCAAGGTTAAAAATAAAATGAGCTATGTAGTATCCAGCTGTACTTGTTACTAATAATAAAGTAAAGGACTCACCTTTTCCTTTATTTTCTTTTTCTTTTGTGAAGATTTTCTCTCATCTAGGACCAGAGGCAGCTTGTCAAATTGAGGCGGTTCTGCCGTACGGAAACCGAACACAAATACAAGAGCCGCACATACTAACACGACTGCAACAGCTGCCGCGGGAAAGAAAATCTGTGTGCTGGACATTTGACCCAAAAGTTCCATTTTATTAAATTTATATGTGGTCGATATTATTTAAAAAGTGAGCATACAGTGTAAAATTTAACTATGCTAAATGTCGATTAAATTAAATCTCCAATGATAAAAGCAGACACGGGGACACGGTGACGCGGCTGTGACGTGCCAAAAATCGTAATCAATTTTGTTGCTATCACAAAAAAATACAGGCTATAGGATTACCTATAGCCTGTATTTTTTTGTCTTAATTATTAAATTAAGATCAATATTTTGAAAAGATAATGACGTGTTACGTAACATATCTGATTTACTATGAATTATTTTTATTTTATTTCTTTATAGTTTATTTAATTTGCTTGTTTAGTAAAGAAAAAAATGTAAAAATAACCTCTAACGTTGTACCCAAAAAAAACATATTTTAAAAATAGTAAGTAACCTATAAACAACTATATCAAGAGAATAAATACGGATTTTTTGCTGATCACAACTATACTAATAAAAAATATTTCACCACTCCACAGTTAATACAATTCAGGCATATAAAATTAGGACCCCCTTTTGAGTATTGACCTCCTCAAACCAGTGAAATGGAGTATAGTGATCTTGAACAGATCACTATACACATATACTTTTTTAGCCGATGCGTATATAAGACATATTGAATGTAATTATCATTACTACATTTTATAATTTTGTTAAAGATGTAAATATTTAATACATTCAACGTGTATTAATGAGTTTTTGTACAACCACCAGTAACGATATACTTTTATTTGACAGTTGTTGCGTTTACTTCACCAATCAAATCAAAAGTGTTCGATGTGACATTACACTCCAGCAGGCAGCAACAACATATTAATAATTAATATGCTTAACCAAAGTACACATGGTATGAGGTTATATATTAAGGTTTAACTTTATTCAGTGATTCTTCACTTAATATCATTCTGTAATACGAGAATAAACACTTGGCTGTTATAGTGTCTTTTGAAGGTTATTTTAGCGAAGACATGGGAAAAAACAAAAAGAGCAAGAAAAATAACATCGAAACTGAAAAAACTAAAGATGAACCCGAAGATACACTTACTAATCAAATCGAAGACTCTGAAACTATCTGTAATAAGAGACCTTTAGAAGAAGACTCCCACAGTGATTCAGATGAGGTTCCAAAGAAATCTAAGAAAAAAAAGAAACAAGCTACACCTGTGGAAGTTGCCGGAGAAAATGGAAAAAAACCAAAAAAATCGATACGACAGATAAAGAAAGAACGGCATGCCCAGCGACAAGCTGAAGCTGAATTGGCGTCAAAAGATCAACTAAAATTACAATGTCTCAATTATTTGTCACAGTGGAAACATGATAAGCAGAATTGGAAGTTTATGAAAGCTAAACAAGTTTGGCTATACAAAAATAAATTTTCAAAACAACTAATACCAGAGATTTCATGGCCCCTACTATTAGAGTACTTTGAATCAGCTCAAGGAAACATACGAAAAATGTTACTTGACGATTCTAATAAAATAATAAAACAAATGGATGACTGGACAGAGACCCAAGATAAAAACAGTGACAATGAAACTGATGAAACAAATTCAAGTAAACCAGATGAAATTACTTATAATAGAGCAAGAAACTTAATACAATGTTTAGGAGAATAAATCAATTATGTTGTTTGATTAATCTGTTATACTAACATTTATTCTGTATATATATTACAAGAAATAATGAACTATTGTTTTTACTTTTGAGATTCAAGCATTTCTGAATTTAGGGAACTTATCCTTTAAACGGTCATAAGGAGTGGACAGTGGAAAAATAAAATTGATAATGGTTAGGGGTATATAATAGAAGTAAAAACATATATTTCTATGGTAGGAAATATATTCCCTCTAACTTATAAAGGTAGTTCTTTTTTATCCTTTTAAGGTCAAAAGATAATATTTAACTTTCTGCCCCATTTTCACTATGTCAAATAATTCAAAGTATTAAAAACTAAATCATTATAAAACTTACGACATTGTTTATGATTAATTTGATTTTTAGTTCAAACTTCAGTTTCCAATGGTCCGACTTTCTTATTTTTTTTATTACAGTAGAAGTGGTTTTCTGTTCAATATTAGAAGGTACAGCCTGTTTATTGTATGGAAAGTAAGTAAAATAATAATTTAGTAGTTTGTACTATGGAGCTGGCAACACCAGGTATCAGAAGCCTCGAAAGTCTCGAAACATTTGACAGGGGAGATTATTTTCGCTACAGTCCGCCGGTTTTCTCTATCTCAAAATATTTTCTGTGGCGTAGTGATTATATATGTAAGAACATGACTCCCGATAGTTTTTCTTTGTGATTTTTTTTTTTGGTGTACTTCACCTTGAATCACTTACGATTGCAATTGGACGAAAATTCTACGAAAAACGTCTAATAACTCAATATGATAAACTTATTATAAAATAAAGTAATAAAAATAAAACAGAGTCCCTTTCTCAGCACCGAAATACCACACAACAATAAAACAAACAAATTAAGCAGCACTCAACAAAAACCTGTAGACGTTACAATAATTTTTTTTATGATTATGCCAAATTAATTAATACACAGCATGACAAGGCATGGCAACTCATTATTATTAATAATTCATAATTTCATCAAATATTAGTAATAATGAGTTTTATATTTAAAGTAAAGTACAAGGGGATTTACACAAATGGGTTCAGCAGTGATAAATAACATCTTAATAATTTATATTAAGTCATCTTAGATTGAGTACTGTTTGAAGATAACCTAATAAAAATCATACAATGTTTAAAAATAAAAGTTAACCTACATTTAAGCACTAACAAGCAAATTGAGCAAAACAATCTGAGAAGAAAAGGCCACTCCACCTTTGTGGAGAATAGTCACACAATATTACAATAGTGGAAGTTGCAGGGGATAATTTATGTTAGAAAATTAAGGGCCATCTTAAAATTATGTTTATGATTAAGATTAAAACTAGTATTATTTAAAATAAACAGGATTGTTTATTTATTTTTATGTTTTTACTTTGGCTTCTGAATCCTCAGATGTAAACTGGTTTATCCATTTTCTTAGTTTATCTGTATCTTGTAATCCAACTAAACGCTGCTGTACTTTTCCATTTTTAATGGCAACAAGAACAGGCACGGAACTAATTTCATAGTCTAATGCAAGATCTGTCTGTTCGTCAATATCTACTTTAGCCAAAACAATTTTTCCCTTATTTTCTGTTATTATAGACTCTAGACGTGGAGTAAGAAGCCTACATGGGTTACACCATCTGAAAAAACCATGTAGAAAAATATATATTAAAAAAGTATATACTTACACTCTAATCTTTCATGATATAATTATAATTGTGATAAGATTTTTATAAATATGGTGCAACTTACGTAGCAAAAAAATCCACAACCACTGGGACTTTACTATTAATAACTTTAGCTTTAAAATCTTCAGGACTTTGAATTTTTACAATGTCGCTATTGACCGGGGTAACAGAAAGGTGTCTGAATATTGTCGCTGAAGAGTTAAAATACCCATTGCGTGTAATCAAAGACGTAGCGTGGCGCGTAAACATCATTAAATTTTAATATAATATTTATTTCCGATACAAATTAGCGTTCCAATATTAAATTTATTTTTAAATTACGCAATTATTGAAGCCTGAGAAGGTTTAATACAAGTCTTGTTTCATCTAGAAAACTAAACAGAATACAGATTATTGAATACTGGTAGAAGAAAATGATAATTGCGAGTGATAAATGTCAATGTTATGTCAGCCGACTCATTCTTAACTGTATTCTGTTCTAAACTCTCTTAAATCTTTATAGTTTATTCTTGTCTCTGGTTTCTAGTAAATCTTGTTCTTGTAATTTGTCAGGCCATAAAATGTTGGCATAATTTTGTACTCTTAACAGTCTTGTAAGTACAAATATTGTAACCACTAGGGTTTGTTGTGTAAATCATAAAGGGTTAAAGTAACATTAAAATGTACTCAAGCGACGAATATAACGAGGTGAGAATCATCATCTAGATTAACACATAACCTATTCGTTTACGAATTTTAAGACATGGATTTATACAGTTTACATACATTTGTAATCATCATTTGATGATCTATTTAAAGTGTGGATCTGATATTATGTAGCAGGCAGTGTCGATGACTTGGTTATGATTGTATGTTAACATTCAGTTGCATTACCTATCCAAGTAAAACCTAACAGTTAACAGGGACTATCTCAAATTTAAATATATTGATACGTAAAACGTCTTAAACAAATAATTATTGCTCTTCATAAGTTTAATGTGGCTTAAACACCATACTTATTTTATTACGGTTACAGGGTGGCTATGAATCCCATGGGGACTATGAACCTCATACAGGAGATCCTCAATATGATCTTGATCATGATAGATCATATTATCAAATGCCAGAAATGGTATGTATTGTATAATATGTATAATAAGTATTATTTAAGTACAGTCTGTATCAAATTTACAGATATTTTATTTTAACTAAACTATTACAGGTTCAAAAATTCCTTATCTACTTCAGAAATATGATAAATGAAGGTGTTACATATGAAATACTGAATTTATATGAGAATACCTTCCCAAATCTTACCGAGAAACATTTTGAAAACTCTCCATGGCCTGATGAAAAGGAAGTTGCCCCTATTGTTGATAATGATCATGTAAGTAGTTTGGTATGCTGGATATGTTGAGTACATGAGAGATGCATGCCTTGTTGTCATGGCATCCTTATGAATTTGAGCTCTTCTATAGTTATAAATCAAAATTTATCTATTAAGTTTATACAAATTTATTATATACTAAATTATAGCAAATTTTTGTGGTTTAGGTATTCTTAATATTTGAATGCGGTAAAATAAATTTAAGCAATTGTTAAAAATTAATAACCTACATTAACACTTTAAAACATATAAAAGACTTGTCCCAAAGTGTTAAGCACCATCAGTTCATTTGATCAAGTAGAAAAGTCCACTTGTAATTTCATTCACCATTTAAGATTTAAAATACTCATGATATTGGTCAATTTTTCAGGTATTCATGATTCTTTATAAAGAATTGTACTTCCGTGATATTTATGCGCGTGTTTCCGGAGGTCCGAAACCAGAACAGAGATTCATGTCTTTCTACAACTACTGTGATCTTTTCAACTATATATTGTCTGCAGAGACACCTGTACCATTGGAACTACCTGACCAATGGCTATGGGAATTAATTGATGAGTTTGTGTACCAGTTCCAATCTTTCGCTCAATACAGGTAAGTTATACATTTGATATGTGCTTATATTTCTGAATTGATGCACAAAAAATATGTATAGGAAATTAATGGTGCTTAATATCCACCTAGAATATTTAAAATAGTTATGTTTGCTTGATTCAATTAAATATATTAAAAGAGTTATGTTTATTTAGATAAAATTCATTACTTACATGTTGATGCAATCAGTAGACATAAATTATATAAATATATATATATTGATTTCATGAGGTATTGATTTTAACTAATCCATAATATTGTTCCTTTTCAGGTCTCGTACTTCAAAATTGAGCCCTGCTGAAATTGAAGCCCTTAATACGGACAACAAAGCTTGGAATGTTCTTTGCATTCTAAATGTTTTGCATTCTGTTGTGGATAAGTCCAACATCAAACGTCAACTTGAGGTAATTCTTGTTAAAAAATTTTGAAAAAAAATACCAATATTGTGTAACTAGACACAATTTATCAGGAACTTTTTGATTTAGGCTTTGGCTTCTAAATTTTACCTCCCTTTTAATATTAGTAATATATATATTTTTTTAATTTAGGTATACGCTGCAGGCGGCGACCCAGATTCAGTGGCGGGTGAATTTGGCCGGCACTCCCTGTACAAGATGATGGGATACTTTTCCCTGGTGGGATTACTCCGCTTACATTCATTGCTTGGAGACTACTACCAGGCTATAAAGGTTACTTATAATCTTCTAAAACTGATACTCTAAAAAGGTGTAACATATGCTTAAATTACCGGAAATTCATGAAAAATGCCAACAATAGCATATTTAAACAATGCTTGTTTATTCACTCGGAAAACAGCAAGCATGACGATGTATGTCAGACAAAAGGCCTTACATGTTCATTGATGAAATATTGTCAGACCAGATGGGCTGTTGACTTTTTTATATCTCTCTCTGCTATTTATGAATTCAGATATCATTCAATCTCCTATTAGAAGGATATCACAGTGTTAGATGTTATTTCAGGTATTAGAAAACATCGAGCTGCACAAAAAGTCTCAGTACTCCCACGTGCCAGCATGTCAAATATCAACATCCTACTACGTAGGCTTCGCCTACATGATGATGCGCCGTTATTCGGATGCCATACGAACCCTCTCCTCCGCCTTGCTTTACATGCAACGTACGAAGCAGCTGTTTTCATCTCGCTCCTATCAAAACGACCAGATTAACAAGCAGACAGAGCAAATGTACCATCTACTTGCCATCTGTCTGGTGTTGCACCCACAGTGCGTTGATGAGTCTATACAGCAGGTATGTTTAGTCAATTGGATTTATAAGTGTCTTAAATTAAATACAGCTGTTCTGCCAGTTCTTACCCCTTGTAAAAGAAAAATTAGGATTTGAGAACAACAAACTATAGTACTATATTAAAATGTATTTTGTGAAATTGCTTATATACCTATATATTTAAAAAGGCCATGTTGTTGTATGCAATAGCAAATTTTACAGAAAGGAAAATGTATCTTTTTATTCATATATGTTTGAATGAAAATTGGATATGATTGGTTTTCAATATTATTATGTTTTTGTTGTTCACAAATTCGGTAAATATTTCTGTGAACATACTCACTCTTTAAAGTCTTTTTTAATAAGTGATATTGGTCTAAACAATGTTTTTTAAGAATAAAATTATACTCATTACACCTAAACAGGTCCTACGCGAGAAGAACTATCACGAGAAGATGTTCAAGATGCAGTATGGTGATTTGGGTGAATTTGAAAGTTGCTTTACTATGGCCTGTCCTAAATTCCTCTCAGCTTGCCCCCCACCTTTTGAGCCTGGTTCCAACTATGGAAGGGATGCTGTTAAGCATCAGACTCAAGTCTTCATGGATGAGGTAATTTTATCATCATCTAATGAACTTAATATATTATATCAAATTAGATATTTAAAAAAATAATAACTTATAACTCTAACGAATTACTAAAGAAATCTTAATTTTGTTAAAATGGTTAAAACATAGTAGTTTCTCATTTAAAGGTCCGCCAACAAAAGATGTTGCCAACCATCCGCTCCTACTTGAAGTTGTACACGACTTTGCCTCTCGCGAAGTTGGCCGTGTTCATGTCAGCGGCACGCGGCGGAGACCGCGAGGCGGCTCGCGAGCAGGCAGCGCTCGCCATACACCTGCTCTGCTTCAAGCATAAGATGAAGAATGTCGTGTGGACCAAAGGGCCCAGTGGCCTTGATGGAAAGTTCCAGAGTGGTTCAGAGGTGATTTTTTTACTATATAGTAGCTTTTGTCCACGACTTTGATAGGTTAAAAAAATAATTTTGAAGAAAATCGGTTTATCAAATTTTCAATCCTTTTTTCCGCGCCTGTACCCTAATGAATATTTATCGACATCGTCTCGTCTATATCTATACCAAATTTCATCGAACTCTGTACAGCAGTTTAAATGTGAAAGCGTAACATACATACATAGTTGTTTACGCAATTATATTATTAATTTATAAGATTATGTGCTCAACGATCTTGGACAATTACTTTTTAAATTATGTTTTGACAATGCTCAAGTCTAGATCTTATTTGCTCATTAAAATCATCTATACAGTAGATATGTCATTTATTACAGATTTTTACCGATCTGGCGGAATTAACTTACTATAAACAATGCGATTCAGTAAAGCACTTAAAACTATGTATTGTGTTGTGTTATTTAACTTTGACAACATGAAATCACGTTTATCTTTATATATAATTTGAATGTGTGATAGTGATATAAACAAAGTAATTTAACAAATGTTATAATTTCAGTTGGATTTCTACATTGACAATGATATGATCCACATCGCTGACACAAAGGTGGCTCATCGCTATGGCGATTTCTTCATTCGTAAGCTACTCAAGTTTGAAGAACTTAACCGAAAATTGCACCACATTAAGATTTAATTTGCATTTTTACATGAAATAAAAACAATGTAATAATTTTATATTTTTAATTTTCCTTAGCCAAATAGGGCACAAACTTTCGGTTTCTTTTATAAAACTTTCTAGGCTCTACGATTTTAAAGTTTTCTCTCTGCACTGTCTCTGGGTGGGGTTCTTGGAATTGCTTCCAGGGATCTTCAATTATCAATGCATCCTCAATGTTTACTTCTTTTAGCCATTTAGTATAGCTTTCATTAAAGTTATTAAATGCAAAAACAAATGCACTGTCAATTTGTTTTTCTTTGTACTGAAAAAAATATGTTCAATTATAATAATGTCCTTTGTACAATCAATTCATAATTGGTAACAATTGAAATAGACCTTTTTAACTATGGATTCACATTTTGCATTGAAAGATTCCAGATGTTTAATAAAAATATCGTTGGGATTTAAACTCTCCTGTTTTACAATATCCATAATATACAAAACATATCCAAATTTAGAGTTTGCTGTACCATGCCTAAGAAGGGTGCCCAAAATCTGGATGTTAACTCTGAAACAATATTAAGACCACTGATTTTGTTATACAGAATAAGTCATACAAATTTATATTAGGACTTCTCCAAATTCATACAAATAAATGAATGCCTTAATTGATTACATATTATTTATCACTTTGAAAACAATTTAGAAGTCATACTTGAGCTGTTTCTCTTTCATCTCATTTAAAAGTTTTTCACCATCTGCTTTTGTTTTGCAGGCCATAGCTAGGATACCGTAAGTCATTATATTGACTTTTAGTCTTCGCTTTTTGTTGGGTAGCTTCATTCTCTTAATTGATTCCTTTTCAATCACTTCCTTAACTGCCTACAAAAAGAATATAAATTTAGATGCTTTGGAATGATGACATAAAGTTGTATTGTATACTTCTATATGAATGAAAAATTGTAATACTTACAAATGCATTGTCATAATCTAATCTTAAACATCTTTTCTTAATGAGCATGTTGTAAAATTCTATATCAGGCCGTAAATTTATTGATTTCATGGTACTTAAAATTTTATTTTCAGCCTCTATATTATTATCAATAACTTCGAGCATCTGGGTGAAGATCTTTATATCTGGCTTTATAGAATAAAATGCCATTTGCTCTAAAAAATTATCTTGGCCTCCAACAATAGCGAATTTATCTTGCACTGTCTTTACTTCTTGTAAGCCACAGACTTGCTCCAGTTGTAATGTTTTTGAAAGTAAATTTGGAACGCTTTGTTTAGGTTGGCTGGGATTGTTCTTTGTAACAAAGCTTAAATTCATATTGTTTTCATTAGTTTGACTTATAGTAGGCTCATCATTTAATGGTATTGGTAATAATTCATCTTCACTTTCATCATATTTATTTTGAAATTGCATGTTGTCTTTACCAATACATGAAGATGATAATAATTTGATATCCTTGTTTACATTACTTAATTCTTCATTAAGAAGAGGCTTATGTTTAGTATTGGCTAAAAGTATTGTTTCTTGAATTACACTTAATAATACTTGAATGTCATCCTTACCACCTAAATTGCACTCTTTAACACATTTCAAAATGAGATTGAATGAATAAATGTTGGGTTTCTCTTTTAAACTTAACATTTTTCTCCAAACAATAAGCGCATGTCTTAATCCTGATTCTTTATCAGTAATACATGCATGGAGAAGGTGATTAAAAGTATGGACTCTAATCTTTATTTTCTTTTTTATCATTTCATCTACTATTTTAAAAGCCATGGGTAAATCACCACATCTACCAAATGCCTTAATCATAACATTGTAATTTGTCAAATTAGGTTCAACACCTTTCTCTATCATGAGATTTCTTAAATTTTTTGCATATTTGAGACCATTTTCTCTCCAAGGGCTGTTAATACAGGCCTCAAATAAACATGTATAAGTATCTCCTGTAGGTTTAAGTGCCCTCTTTTTCATGTCATTGTACAACTTAAAGGCTTTTTTTGTATAACCAACATCTGCACATGCACCAATTAGAATATTATAAATGTAATTTTCAGGTTTAACTCTATCATCTTTGAGCATTCTTACTTCTAACACATCAAGTGCTTCCTTTATTCTCTTATTTTGTACATATTGCTTGATAATGTCACTATATTGTTTGATGGTAAATTGTGGTGACTTAAATGGGCGGTTACTTTGGAAGTTCTCTTCTCGAAGGTCTCCTTCATCTCCATATGTTTCCTGCTTTACAATTGATTTTTTTCTAATAGTTCCAAAAGTGTCTGGATCCTCTAAGTAGGTAACATTATTTTCTGTTTTGTAGGTTTTCACAGCACTGGCGCTTTCTTTTAGCTTAATACCTATTGAATTATGGCGAACAAAAGATACAAAAGATTTATTCTTTGAAATATTGTTTACAAAATTGAAATATCGCGAGGCCATTTCATTAATATAAAAAAAAATAACTTAAACTTTATTTTTTTAATATTTAAAAAAATCTACAGAATAATAAAATTAATGTTTACGCACACAGTTTACGTACTATTATAGACTACAGGGAACGTCAGTAGTCGAAGTTATTATTGACAACATTTACATTCGACAATCGACTTTGACAATTCCAATCACGTGTTGCAAACAGCAAAAGTGCTCCTAATTCTTTTAGGTTTATAATTATTTTATCTTTCATAGTAAAACCACTTTTTAAAATGTCAATGGAAAATGAAGAACCAATGGAAGCAAGTTCCTCTGAAAGTGATGATGATGAAATGGACGAAAGATCCGAAAATGATGACGCTGACGATCGTCCCAAAACTTTTCTTCCCGGTCAAGAGTTAAAAGAAGATGAGCAGCTGGTTTGTGACCAGTCTGCATATGTTATGTTGCACCAGGCCCAGACCGGGGCTCCGTGTCTAAGCTTTGATATTATACCAGATAATCTTGGAAATGATAGACAGCAATTTCCCATGTCGGCCTATCTCGTCGCCGGCACACAAGCACAAAGCACACATTTAAACAAGTAATCATTAAGTGTTGACAATTATTTATTGTCTTGATAATCGTGCTCTTGAAAGCTAATTCTTTTTTTCTTTAGTATTTTAGTATTCAAAATGTCTAACTTACATCAAACATCCAAAGGCGAGGAAGATGAATCCGAGAGTGAAGATGACGATGATGAGGATGAAGACGAAGAAAAGAAACCAGAAATGACATTTGCAGTAATTAAGAACCAAGGTTGTGTCAATAGGATAAGGGTATGTTTTTTACTTACTTAACTTAAAACTACATATGAAAGAAGATAAAAAGTAATTCTAACCTTTGAATCTTAAATCAGATCATGAAAAAGAGCAGGCTTACCTTTTAAGTTTAACCAGCCAAAAGAGCAATCAAAAAGCTTGATATAGATATATCCAAGCAAGTTTGCAATGTTTCTCCTTTATTTTTAGCTATAATCATTTGATTAATTATTAGGTAATACAAGGTAAAACCATTTTACCAAGCACTTTTACTTTACTGTATCAATTATTATTTGTCTAGATGGAGTAATATTTACATGACATATTAATAATTAACAATATTCTTGTTCCAGACAACAAATTATAAAAATTCTGTGTTAGCAGCAAGTTGGTCTGAACTGGGGAGAGTTGATGTATGGAATATAACACAACAATTGCAGGCTGTTGATGAACCAGCATTATTAGAAAGATACAATCTTGATATAGTGGCTAATCCTGTTAAACCCTTGTACTCTTTTAATGGCCATCAACAAGAAGGATTTGGATTGGACTGGTGCCCAACTGAACCTGGTGTAAGTTTTTTTAAAGGCTCTAATTTTATTTCATTATATTATATTTTGCAATGAAAATATTCACTGATTACATTTTTTGAAATTAATTTGCAGGTGTTAGCAACAGGAGATTGCAGAAGAGACCTTCACATATGGAAACCAAATGAAGCTGGTGTATGGACAGTAGACCAAAGGCCTCTAGTAGGACATACAGACTCAGTTGAAGATATCCAATGGTCACCTAATGAAAGGTTATTTTTTTAATTCATCATAATTTAATTAAAAAAATTATAGGGGTAACACTAACTGACACTGATACTGTCTAGCAGACTGCAATTTTATCAGTGGATAGGACTCCAAATTAGTAATGAAGATTAAAACCTCCATAAGGAAATAACTTTAAATGGCTTACTTTGATTGGCCATTGTTAACATGCACATTGTAATTATGAATTTCTGGTTGTTTTCAGAAATGTCTTAGCAACTTGTTCAGTAGATAAAACAATTAGAATATGGGACACAAGAGCAGCTCCAAGCAAAGCTTGCATGCTTACTTGCGAAAATGCACATCAAAATGATGTTAATGTGATATCATGGAATAGTAAAGAACCATTTATAGCCAGCGGTTAGTATTGAACATAAGTTAAAAAAGACTGAGTGAGGTCTGGTATACTCCCTCAACAGCTATCTGCATGACAAATTGCTATCATTATTGTTAATGACAAGGCACTATACTCAGGATCAATTGGTAAAGATGTTTACAGAATAGGCTTAAATATTGTTGACATAGTCAAAGGTTATGAAACAGATACTGTTTTTTGTACCAAGGATAATATATTAATTGAAATTTATTTGTAGGTGGGGATGACGGAGTGTTACATATTTGGGATTTAAGACAATTCCCTAAAGCCCCAGTGGGTACGTTCAAACACCATACAGCTCCAATAACGTCAGTAGAATGGAACTGGACAGAAGCTTCAGTTCTGGCATCTTCTGGTGAAGACAATCAAGTTGCTCTTTGGGATTTGGCTGTTGAAAGAGATGATGATGAAGTTGTTGATGAGGAATTAAAGGTTTGAATATTTTGTTAAACACTAGAAAAATATATTTAAACATATTGAGGATTTTAAGCTTCAATTTTATTTATATTTTGTTAACATATTCATGAATCAAACATAATTTTACAATATGTCCTTTTTTGTATACAGAACCTACCACCACAACTGCTGTTTATACATCAAGGCCAGACAGACATTAAAGAACTTCACTGGCACAAGCAGATACCTGGTGTGATGGTTACAACTGCCCACACAGGATTTAATATATTAAAAACAATAAGTGTATAAAAACTAAATATATTTTTTATTTTTATCACAGTACTGTCTTTCCAACTCCTCCTCCTGTCGAAATATGGAAACACGATTTGTAAATATAATTAAATTAACGGCTAGTATGAACCATTGCCAAATTAACCAAGTGGCGTATAGTTGGTCTGCCGTGAGGACAATTCTGAAAAAAAAATTGAATATTTTTAATACAATTGTGTATTTCCTCTTATGACTGTACAAGGTACATAAATGCCAAAACTGACGGGATGAGAATTACGAATCATTGTATTCTTTATTTAAATGACAAACAATTTGAAGTAAATATTGGGCTGTTTTTTTAAAATTTATTTCTAACATCTACATATGTAATAAAATAATATATACCCAGGGCTTATCGATTTCTGCCATATGATCAACCAACTGTCTCATGTCTGCCTTGCTGAGAGCGGTGCCTATCATGACAGACTTTCTGCAAGCTCGCGACGCGAACATGGCTCTAACTCTGCTGGGCCTGCAGTACTCTGATGGAGATTCCTAAAACAAGATTTATAGATTTAAATAAAAGATATCCTTCGAGTCACTGTATTTAATTTTATAATCACGTAAATAAGTTTGTCTAGTGTTTTTAAGGAAAGTATGCATTTCTTTAAACAGAAATGGTTGGCCGCTCGATTCGTCGAAATTTAACGACTTACTCAATTTTATAAAATCATTTGTTGATAAAAGATGGCGCTCGTCTCACTTTTAATAGAAAATAATTTTACGTAATATTGTAGATAAAGTCGCTCGGCCTTTGGCTTCCATAACATGGTTATAGATACGAGAGGCAATTGGCGTCCTGGATTCGATTCTTGCTGTAATTTGTTATATGCAGACATAATCCAATGAAATCAAACATAATAATATCTCTACCACGGTTATTTTAGTTATTTAATAAATTCGCAATTATAACTGTTAGTATAATTTTAGTATGTAGTAAATTGTTTCAAACCTTAAGCATAAATAAAAGCTCTTCAATATCTTCCTTGCCGAATATCCAATTCTTAGACATTGGTAAAGTTAACAATTTAACTCGTTTGGTCGGCGGCGCGTTTTCATCTATATCAAATGTGAATCCGTTCTTTTTAAATATATCTAAATTATCCATTAACACTTGTTCGTTCACACCAGTAAGCTCCAGCTTTTGAGGGCTACGAATAATACAAATAATTTATTAAAAAGTATAAAATTTCAATAATAAGGCAATATTTTAGTAGTTTACTAGTTATGTTAGAACCCACAACACAAGTTTAATATTATCAGCTTGGTTTACAGAATGTGCTTGAATTACTAAATATAGTATAAAAAAATATAACTCACATTACTAATTTTTGACTAGTTAGTTCGGTAGTTTTTTGTAAAGTTTCAAAATTATAAATCTCATCAGTTGCATGTTGATCGATGATGAAAAGATCATCGTCCAGGCGTGTAATGATAAATCCTTGATTGAATTGACCAATAACCTGCATCTGCTTAAATGAATCCTTAGATATTTCCCTGTTTAATTCTTCTTCACATTTTTTATTAAACACAGGATCGATGCGGCTATTGAATTTCATTCTTTCAGGCAAATGTTTCTTGCTTTTTTTATTATATATATCTGATAAACATTTCACCTGTTCCAAAGAGATTTTCAAGGGGACAGATCTTCTGGATGTTTTTCCCAATTCGTTTTGGTCTGTTTTCACTTTTTTACTAACACTTATTTCTTCCAGTCTCTCTTTATTGTTTTTCTTATTGGGGTCTTTTGTTTTGCAATATATTGTATGCGAATCTTTTGTCATCACATTTGATAGTGCTAAAATTTGTGTTTCTGGTAATCTGTCTGTAGATTCTAAATAAACAATTTCTTTCGTTATTTCAATATCTTTATTTTCTACAACTGAAACTGCTTTAATGAAATCCGAAAATGTATAATCTTTAATGTTGTCATTTGCTGTTTCTGATGATGTGGCTTCAGAAGCTTCAATATTTTCTTCTAATGTGACATCAAGGGAATTCATGTTTGGACTGGATTCAGTAAGTTCTTTAGGCATTTCATACTTTTCATCATTACTTTCTTGATTTTTTTTTGATTTAGATAAAAATTCATCTAAACTTGGTGGTAATTTTCTTTTTAATTTGTTACATTTATTGTCATCAGATACTTCTGAGGAATCTGTAATTGTTTCTTTGTTTTTACTAAACTGTTGCATAAACGAATTAAAAATCCTTGGTTGGCTTAAGTTAGGAGCAATTGCTTTTGAACTGTCTTCAGTAAAGGTGGAATTTAATTTTAAAGTACTAGGGATATTTTCGAAAAGTTTTAGTACAGATGCCTTTACAACATCCAAAATAGCTTTTTCCTTAGTGAGAAATAATTTTCTCTTATCAGGAGTGACATTGATGTCAACAGCAAACCTGTCTATGTTTATATTCAGAAACACAAATGGATATTGATTTGAATTATATTGTTTATATATTTCATTAACAAGTTTACTGATTTTGATTGGCTCACATGGCCTAGAATTTACATAATAAAATTGTCTATCAGTACTAGATCTTCCACATCCATGCTCACATGAAGATATAAAACCTTCTAATTCAACTGGGCTTGGAATATTCTTGTATCCCCGCGATTTCTGAGATAAGGAAAAGCTATCACTTTGATTATTTTGTGCCTTATTGACTTCAGAATCATTTGAATCTTCAGATAAATCAATTTCAACATCATCGATTTCAATTGTTTCATTATTTTCTTTTACTTCTCCCGATAAGCCCTTGAATATATTTTCCTTGATGTTAGATACAATTTCTGTATTAATTTCAAGAATACTTTGTATTTGTTTATGACCAAAAACAGCTGCTATATTGTCTTTGTATGATTGCGAACCTGTTGTTGCTACTGTATGAGATTTTGAGTTTGATTGTGTTTGATTACTACAAGTGATTCTGAAAAGTTAACTTATATGTTAGAAAAAAGTATATATTGTGCTGTAAATAAATTATTTTTAAAAAACTTACTTAACTCCCTTTGATATAATACAGTAGGCATACAATAAACTAGTCATCTTGTTAAATTCCCTTTTAGAATTTTTATGAAACTCTTTTTGTCTTACAGGTAGTGAAGAAAATAGGTTTGTTAATAATACTGTTGTTCCTACTTGTCTTGAGCATGGGGTTTTACTTAAAATATGACCGTTGTGATCATACTGTATTTTAGTGGCTGCAAGAATATTTTAATTTAATAACCAGTTATTCAAATTAGGGGTTTAAAAAAAAGATTTAATTACCATAACTATTTGTTTCATGTCTTGTGGTAATTGTTACATTTCCTAATGAACAAAGTGAGCTCAAAGCTTCTCCTCGAAATCCGAAGCTAGAAACTCCAAGTAGATCTGAATACTCATTTAACTTTGAAGTGTGATGTTTCAGTGCTGTAAGAAAATACATTTATTAAATATATTGCATATAAATTATCTTATTTTTGTGCTGCAATGTCTTACTTAAAGCAGCCATATTTTCTTCAGTTACTCCAGAACCATTGTCAGATACTTCTATAAAATCTATACCATAATTCTTCAGACGAATATCAACATTTGTTGCCCCAGCATCCAGAGAATTCTCTAAAAGTTCTTTCACAGCAACTGCTAAGCTAAGGACAACCTTTAATTATAACATTTAGATAATGAGTTGCACATACTGTTAATATGAATTAATAACAAACATTTTAGTTTATATACCTGTCCAGAACATATTTTATGCACAGTATCTTTATTTATTGCTTTTATATTTTCTTGATTCATGATTAGTAATTTAGTCAATACAAATTTCTATAAATACAAAGTTATATATATTATATAATAGATATTTTAAATTAAATTCGATTAAAGTATCCGTTAGCAAAATATTAGATCTAGCGGCTCGCGCCATTCAGTGATCAGTGTTAAATAAATTCAAAAATCAAACAGTACTGAATAGTAAATACAGATTATAAAACTTCCTTCATAGACTACTACATAAGCATAATTGAGATACTGTGCAGAAATATAAATGTATTTATAATGCACCTTATTAGCAATATGTTTACGAAGCCAATATGACCGATGCTCATTAACATTCACTATTTTGAGCCTTCTTTTAAATTAACTATAGAAAATAAAATAAATGAAACACATACTAAATATAAAAAAATACTCACTTGTTCGTCTGTAACTTTTTATACATGACTTGATGACAAAATCTTTATTGACACTTGACACTTGACAGATTAATAATTAAATTAATTTCTTGAAAAGGTCGAGAATGTTTTGAAATTTCCGAACGCTGTTTTTGTTTTATGTCCAGTGGTAAAAGTTTACTGATTAAATACATTTAATGAGTCAGATATATTTGTTATTTGTTCACTTAAAATAACAAAAAATCCGCTAGTTGTACGAAAATGTCTCTTAATACAGCTCATGCTGATCATGGTGTCCTTATTCACGCCGGAGAATGGTATGTTTATGCGTCATCGCTTTGTACTTTTCAGTGTAATAAGCAGGCATAAAATGCCCTAATTCATAGTACCAACTCGTACAATTTATAGTTATACAATAAAACCGCAGTATGACTTGTACAGTTGCAATAATTTTATGCTTAAATCACAGCTTAAAGCACTCGTCTCTATATTTTCAATGAGTCCGTTCACCATTTACGAGGTATATGCATCTGCAATATGACCTTGTAAAATATATTAATTACCTTAAAATACATTTGTTTACTTATTGAAAGATCAATAAAAATGCTGCAATAATAATGAGTCATCCTATTCATTGTAGTGCTTGTCATAGTTGTAAGAACCATCTTTGATATTTTCTGATATATGTGTACCATATTTCAGTTTGCATTTCTTTTTTTCAGTATCATATTATTCTCTGACAATGTGACTGTGGAGTTTTATGGGAATGATACCCCACAGTTTAAAGGACCTAAAAATGGACGTATGTACCTTACAACCCACAGGATGATATACAATTCTAAAAATAATACCGATGCATTGAGATCTTTCAGTTTCCCATTTGTTGCATTACAAGATGTGAGTGAGGCTGTAATCTTTTAATTTATACGTAGAATATTGGCCTAATTAACCTCTTCCCTAAAAGTGTAGTACCACTATGGAATACGGAAAATGTTGTTATGTCAGCCTCACCAATGATTATAACAATAGTTATTCTGAATACACGCATCCAATCAGTTATATGCTCAATAATAAATTAAATTTTAATTACCTCTGATTTATTCTTAATTGGCTGAATTTATTTATGTAGCTTTTTGACAAGTTTTAGTATATCCATATTTTATTGTTTAAATTAATAAAATCAACATGTTTAGGTAACGGTGGAGCAACCTATGTTTAGTGCTAATTACATCAAGGGAAAAATACATGCACAACCGAATGGAAATTTTATTGGTGAAGTGAAATTTAAGCTCACATTTAAATCGGGTGGTGCAATTGAATTTGGAACAGCTATGCTCAAAGCTGCTCATCTAGGTATACAAATTTGTGTTACTGCTTATCAGCACTTAGTAAGAATAAATATTGTTTATCAATAACAGCGATAAGAATGTGAGTACTTTTGTTATCAGCGTTGTCTTCTTTAGCTGCCGAATCTTATCTTTCTAATTCTACAAATTCTAATGTCTCTAATATTTATTTCCATTGTGAAGACTTTCTTTTTCAACAGTTCTCAAGTTTATTTAATGCAACTAGTAAAAAGTTGCTAATAAATTTTATATTATTGGTTCTTCTTGTAGCATTTACTAAACTATACACTCTGGTATGCTTTTCAGCATCCCGTCACTCCAACCCGAATGCGTCCCCACCACCCTACTCTCCGCCCAGCGGACCTTGGCACGCTGCACCTCCGCCAGCCTATGCCCCACCACCACAAGGATACTATGGCTGGGTCCCGCCCTACTCTGTAAGCAAATCTGCTTTTGTTTATGCAGACATAATTTATATTTATTTATTGTTTATTATTTTGTCAATTACTATTTGCGTATATAATGTTGTGTAATTTACCACATAAATTCTCATTACAGGCTTTTCCTGATCAACCTGCACCAAATTCCGTATTTGTATCAAACAGTCCGCCACCATACCCAGGCGTGATGGGTGCCGCGTACCCGATTGGCACCGGCTTTTCTGGCAATGATGCCACAGGTGGGTCTGGCTATCCGAGCGCTCCACCAGGTTACCCTGGTAACGGAAACCCACCAGGATACCCCGGTAACAATCCACTACCGGCAGGCTTTATTCCACCCGGAATGTCTTCAAGCGGTAAGTTAAAATATTATTTAGCACATGTGAATATAAAATTTAATTACATTTATGTCAGAAACCTTCAACTTGACAATTCAAATGATTTTATTGAGGATATTTTTTTTTTTCGAAAAGATGTATTAACATGTGCCGTAAAAATAATTATTGTTTGTAGATAGAATAAATTAGTGATTCCATGATTTCAGGTCTATATGTTTATTATCCTTTATGGTGTTATATATGGTAAATTTTATGTAATATTTTAACATGTTTGATACATAACATACATATATGAGTAATGTTTCATACATTGTTTGTTGATTATGCTCATATTTGTGCTAGTCAAAGTAGATCAAATTATCTGAGACTAACATAGATATAGTTCACTAGTGTTCATATAATATATGTATGTATTGTGTAAGTTGCAGTAGTTTTTGGTAAAATTTTGCAGACGCGAAAGCCGCGGAGGCCGCGCAAAGCGCTTACTATGACCCCAACAGACCACAAACAGCTTATGTTCCACCACCATATACTGTAAGTAATATATAGAACCTTGTTTATATCGTATATATCTTTCAATAATTTCTATACTATACTGGTTAATTGATTTATTGAAATGCTAAAAATATATAAAATCTATATATGTAGATGAAAACAGTGTGCAAGTTTATTTTGGCTTGTAATAATCGGCCAAAACAAAAGCCTCCTGTGTCCATGAGCGGCGGTTGGCACATCACTCGAAATGACCCGCCTTCTCGTTTGCCTCCTCTTACATTCAAAAAACATAATGTCGGATTAGGAAAATCTTTTTTTTTTTCATATATTTAAAAAAAAATAAAGAACTTGTTATACTACTTGATATTAACCAAATAATCTAAACATCTGAAAAAAATATAATAGAATTGTTCTTTACGAATATTTTTTTTTTCAGGATCAACCACCGACTTATCAAGAATCAACATCGAAAAAAGAGAATTAAAGCACTGTCCACACTTTCACATGATTAACCCGCAACGCGAAATATCATTCGCACTGAAATTCGAGAAACAACATTGTCACCCATAAAATAACCTATTTGGCCTTTACTCTTGAAAAAAAAATATCGACCAACATGGCAACACCACTTTTAGTATTACCCTCACAAAAATTAAATACACATTTTTTTCACCAAAGACGCGTCTATCAAAAAATGGAAGTGTGCTAACTGTGATAAGATAATGGTTATTTTAATAAAGTTATTATTGTATCGGCCCTATCCAACTTATTGGTCGTTAGTGTGTCTTAGTCATTTAACATATTTAAACATATAAACAAGTATTGTTAAACTGCGTTGTATGATATTCAAATGGCTTTACATTCCTAAAAAAATATGGACATTGCTGTATAAGATTATAACTATTTGGCAATACCAGAAGTGAAAGCTTCAATTATTGGCTATGTTACATACAAACGTGTTTAATGTCGCCTTATGTACAATTATAAATTATATTTTATTCATAAATTCTATAATCTTAAGATTATAGATGTTTAATATATATGTTATAACGAAAGATGATGTTTTATTTTCACCAAGGTCTAGACAGTGGTTGCTCTTCATTCTGATACTTCCTTGTTATTAATATTTTGTTTGTCGTTCCTGTAGTTGCTGTATTTTCTTATTTTTTCAGTGAAACTTATTTTAGTATACATCTTACTTCTGAACGTACCTATTTGTATAACTTGCATATATGTATCTGCTTATGTTTCCTTAAATAAATCACTTAGCTATGAATATCCAAATTGGGGAACGGAACAGTCTGTTAAGAGTTGCCAGGAACCTATGAGTGAAAAGGATATTTTAAAGAAATTTATGGAAAAAAAAGACGATTTGTCTTATAATCGTAGAGTAAGGGTATCTGTATACAAAAAACACTATTATTATTATATTCTATTACTTTGTAACTGTCCATCACAAAAAGAAGATTATAGATGTCACCATTGAAAAAAGAAAATTAATAAGTCTGTTCAAAATTGAAAATTTTTGTGTTTAAAATAGTGAAATATGTTTTAATTCGATTTTAATAGTATGGGTAAGTACTTGTAACAGTTTATTAGTACAGCTTTGTACAAAAAGCCACGTAGCTATACGCCTAACTTGCCACTGGAAACTTTTTCTACAAAAGTTCAATTGGATTTATAGCCAAACACAATGATAAATAATGAGGTATTGAACTTTTGTACAAAGTTGTAATACATTCTGCATTCTAAGCTCAAGCTCAATTTATTTTCTTTCAAATCTAGACCTAAAGTTGGCACTGGTGATCTAGACAGCCTGAAATAGCCCTACAATGAGTAATTACTGTAAGTGACATAAATCTCTTAGTTTTATATGTATGCAAGTAGATCTTTATTTTCGCGTAATATTGTGCAAGTGTTAAATACAACTGGAAAAATTTTGGTAAGTACCCATGTATTCATTGAAATTCTAGTTTTTTAGTGGCAAGTTACTTGTAGGCTTGATATTTAATTGCTTATAAGCTTTAAGAAAAACTTATTTACTTTATTGAATTGCAGAGTAACGTTTATGGAAGTATGTCTCATCCGCCCTGCACGCCGTCTGCGTCATGTACCCCCATACGATGCCACCCAAATCCACCGCCATGTCAGAATCCCGAAAAATGCCTCAAGAAAACCATTTCAAAGGGCATAAAGCCTTGCCGGAGCGCTGTATCCATCATGTCGACTCGGTCCAAAGCGAAATGCGGAAGTTGTGGGAAATTCAAAACTGCTGCCGACCCTCAAAGCGTTAAACAAGTGGAAAAGTTTCTCAGTAGAAAGTCAAAAGAAGCGAAGATGAGAAAGAATGATCGACTAAAGGGGAGTCAGTCCTATCTCAATTACACCAGAAAACAAGGGTCACCAAGATCAGAAACCGATTGTTGTATGGGAAAGGGTCACCGCGGAAGGTTGTCAAAAGGCCGAAAATGTTGTACAATTTTATAACTTGTAGTTCATCAAGTAAATTTGCAGATCTCAATGAAATATTGCATATTATTATATTATAAATGTTATAATAAACTATTCATCATTTCACACATGTAAATTTCTTTTTTTCTACTCTGTTTTCTTTTACTAGACTCTATTGACGAGTTTTTTAACCAATAATAAAAGTTTTATATGAATAATTTCTTCTATAAAATATTTTCTTAATAGTGTGTATTTACTTTGGGTCTCGACAATTTCTGTAATGGCATTCTATTGTTCCAGCAACAAAAAATATTAAACCATGTATATCGGCGCCAACGTGCAGTGTTCACAAACACAGACCTCGACCTCCATCCTGCCAAGATCCTGAGAGATGTTATAAAAAATGTAGCAAATCTAAAAGAAAATGTCCCAGTGCTACTGATACTGTAAGCAGATTAGGAACACCTTGTGAATGTGCTAGAGTTCAGTCAAAGGATTCTCGCATAAGCAATAAATATAGTAATAAAACCCATAAAAAGCGAATACAAAAAGTATATAACCGACGATCAACAGAATCGCGTTGGAGAAAAAAGACGAAATGTTGCACCATTTTATAATTGATGGAAGACTAAATTAAACTTTACAAAAATATTTTCTATCATTTTTTCAATTATAAATGATGACATTAGATGTTCAATAAAGTTATAATTGTACCAACTCTCTATTTTTGTATTATTGAGGGAGAATTACCCATATCTCTGTCAACAATAAATGCTGATTAAATTTCAGGAAAGTAAATGTTGGTCGAATTCTAGTATACAAGTTCAGTTCCAAGTTTTCAAACTGATTTTCTTTAAACAAACAAAATTTGAAACAAACTGTAGTATTTACTCTATGGCTATACAAATTGTATGGAAAATTCAGTCAAAAAATAAATTTTTCATAATAGTATTGACATTTACAATTGGTACCGGAGTTCACGAGGGCATAGACTATAGTGTAAGTACTGTTGCAGTTGCAGTTGCAGTTGCTGACCTATAACGTAGGTAAATGAAATAAACGGTGCGATAAAATGCTACTTTGCCTAAAAGTATAAATTTTTATTTCGTAACTTATTAAAACAAACACAATATTAACACTAAGAGACAAATCATGATTATTTTATGACTAGCAACACTACATTTTTTTTAATGCGGTATACTGGCAACAAAAGTTGTTTCACTCCGGCCTCCGATAGCCGATAGCTCTGCTCTGTATCCGAAAATTGGAAAACACGGGGGTCGGGGAGTGAAGTGCGGTGAAGCTAAGAGCGGCTTCAGTGATGTGTTTAATATTGAAAATTAAAAGATACAATACAAAACCATCTTAAAAGAATATCAGTCAGTGGCTTGTTTTAACAGAAACGGTCGTATTTCACGCCTTAGACTTACTTTCATCCAAAATTTCATTGGCTTTAGGATACCTCTACTGGACTGTTTGTGTTCACATAGGGTGTGATTATTTAACAATATATTTTGGTAGAAAACAAGAAAGCTTTATATATGTGGTGAAAACTGTGTTAGAATACAATTTGTTGTGGTTTATTCTTGTTCTGATGTGGCAAACCGGATTGCACCTAAGTGGAGAAAACGTGACGCTGTTATAAGGTCAGCGTAGCTTTTCTAATTTCTATTAGTTCGCTATTGAATTTTGCAAGTTTTATTTTAACATACGTAACGTATTTCAGTAGGTTTGTTTTCATACCCTGCTTAGTGCTTACTGATATCGATTATATACCTATTATTAAATAACTATAAGTATTTTCCATATGGTTAAATCATTAAAAAAAAATATGAACAAATTGTGTCAAATATATCTGTAAATATTAAGTATTATTAGAGTTTTTAAAAGATTACATTATTGTAAGTGGATTCTTAATTTGATTTGAGATATTCCTTTATTTAGTATAACAAAAAATTTACAAATTCTAAATGGAAAATATATTTTTATTTTACTAAGAAAGATTTTTATAATAACTGTAAATTAGTTTTATAACATAACTCCAGTTTTTACACATGGGCAGGAAATATATATTAAAGGTTTTGAAAAATTTTAGGCATGTAACTTAAAGCAACCAAAATGTGCCAAATTCTATTTTAAAGCCAATATATAATAAAAATCATGTTATATTTCACTATTTAAAAGTGTTTGTAATGTTTACATTTACTGGCACATAGTATGGTACACAGCTACTTTAAATTATAGAAATTAACTTTAAAGATTTTTATATTGTACATACAATGTTGTATGCTTCTCATTTATAACTTATAACTGACATTAATTTTGATGGTTTTTTTTTAATTTTTAAGAAATATTGACCTACTATAGACAATAATTCAGATTTTGAGTTCAATTTTGAGACCTATACATTGTTATATAAATTCTAGTGGCACAGTTCAAGAAGTTTCACGCTTTAATTGGACCAGGTTTCTTAGTATTTTCTTGTATAGATAGGTGAAGTGTAGGTGATCAACCTTTTGTAGCATGTTATTTCCATTAGACATAATGTTGTTTTATATTTATTTAAAAATAAAGTTTTAATTTTTACATATAAAATAAGATTTTGATATTTGAAATTATACCCACTGGGTTGTCTCTCTTATAATGATTATTTTTCTATAAAGGCAAGAAGGTTATTTGTGTGATACATACATACATAACATAAAATATAATGTCCAAAATGTTTTATTAAATAATATATAACTTGATGAAACAGTGTTTGTTATCGAACTTGATTTAAAAACAATTCTTTGGCCGGGCGTCCTGATAATACATTTTTAGTGGCTTGTGGCCTTTATATCAATGTGGTATTTATAGGGGAGTAACGTGATCAAGTGTTCAATGAAACAACCCTACGCCCTCAATTTGCGCCCTCCTCTTGATACCAATAAATTTCCAAGCAATAATCCGTCGATATAGCGCGATCCGATCTCAATGCTGTATAGTAAAGTATCAAATCATGCTATTAGAGTGTATAATACTTGTTACAGTGTTAATTAACGTTATATTCCGATCTAAAAAACTACAATTATTCCCAATGTTTTAGATGCCGTTATAGAAAAATGTGTAAAGTCTAATGTACTTCAATAAGTGATAAAAACATTAAATAAAACTACTTACTTAATATTACAAGATCTTTATTGTCCTCGGAATCGGATGATATTGTTTGTTTCTATTGTATTCTGTAGTTACGTACGCACGGTTAGTTTACGGCTGATAGAAATCTTGCGATTGTGCTCAACACAGATTTCGTTTTAAAAGTGAAAACATATGCATACATTATTTAATTTTGATATAAATGTTTTTTTATAATATTTTATATGAATTCGTTATAACCAATTTTAATTTAGATTGGCCGTGTTGTCATAGTGCATGCGCAGTCTACAAGTATGTACTTAAGAGTCTTCCAACTTCCAAGCCGTCGTCTACATACGGCTCAGTAGGGCGAGTCTATACAGCACTTAGGTCGAATAAGATGTACGTAACATCTCAGATGAAGATGAGTTCTAATGCTTAGTTTCCATATTTTTATATTTGGGAGCAATTGACATCTTATTGTTACCCTTGCATTTGCCTTTTCCTTAATACTTATAGTATGTATATAATTTAGTTTCATTTAAAAAGTTTTCCGTGAATCTCGCCAATTGTCCTAAAGATCGGATATTTAATTCCGTGACTATACAGTTAATATGTTGCTTTTTATTAAAGTTTAGGCTAGTGCCGAAACTCGAATAGATTTTTTTTAAATCCTGAAGCCTTAAACATATTTCGTTTTCCTTATCATGATTCAGGGCTGCGATCATAATTATATATATGAATACCGACAATATAATGTTGTGTAAAATTGGCCAACCAGAGAGAACATATAATATAGGCATAATACTCAGTATTCTGTACAGTAATCTTTGAAAAGGGTTACTTAGTTTAATATGTGATGACAACTTTAATATATGCCCCTTATATACTACATATACTTGAAACTTAATGTTTCAACAACATTTATATATATTAATTACTTTTACTTTAATCATATTATTTAAAGAATATTGACAGTAATACGTAACATTAAGGTCTTCTCTAAATTTATAACTTAACCCTATTAGGAATTGCGTTAAAATCCTTTTTACGTAAGTCTGAACGGACAAGTTCGTCGACAGACGGTCGACTTTAACAAATAACATTGTTTGCCACTTTGTTTATTAATTTTTTTGTTGTTGATCGGAAGTGTCTGGGAAGTATTAATTACGTGCATTTTTCGTGCAGTGATGTCGAAACGTAATGAATACTAGTAGCAACTATATTGATTTTTAAGGTCATTTTACGTAATTCTATACGGAAAGTGAACATTGTATTACCTATTGATCGAATGTTAATTCTCAACTAGGGTTAACATTTTAGTTGCAATATCACTTTGTAATTATTGTATGTACTTGTTTTTGTATGCAAGATATTATTCTTTCAATTATTTAATTTGTGGTTTTATAAAACAAATACTTAGCAAATACTTATGAGTCTAATTTAAGGAAAACTGAAGTCTATTTATTTATGAAGATAGTATTGTACATTTATGAACGTCAGACAGTAAAAATACATTATATTAATTGGATGACTCTAAAATCAAGGATGCGATTGAATAAGCATCACGATGTAATCTGTACAAAGAAATAACCCACTTGTGACACATTTGTTTGAATAGATTAAAAAAAGTTGCGGGTGTGAAAATAATAAGATGTTAGAATACAAGTAGTTTAAACAGAACTTTCTTTTATAACATACGGAATTTTCTTTATCTCGAAAAGCAATTAATGCATTTTAATATTATGATTGTTTTTTTACAGATGGCAGCTGAAAGCACGCGGAGAGCGTGCGGCCGCGCGTCGCTTGTTACTTGTGACACGTCTGTTAAGTATGTTTAATTTTAAAATTTGCTTTTATTTACTGGAAATGTGGAATTTAGACATGGACTTGTGTTCTACACATGGACACGAATTCATTACATCACCATCAGACTGTTTTTAATAGTAAATATAGAAAGCAATATTCTTTTTATCATTTATTTTAAACAAGTTTTTATTTAATGCAATGTGTGTAAAATAAGTTGTATTATTTGTGAGTGTGCCTTTAAGGCATAATTAAAAAAAAACTGATTTAAATTGATCGAGTTCCGTTGTTGGCTCGGACGCAAACTTCTGGCCAATCCTCTCGTTCCAGCGGGTACCCGTCGGAGTCCACGCAGTAGAAACGGCCATTTGCGAATTGGTCTGATCGATAGTTACCATTGGGCTGACATACTTCCGCCACCGTCATACCTTTAGCGGGAAAATGTATCGACGTGTCACGGGCACAGTCTGTGAAGGAAAATATTGTTTGTTTTTAGTATAATATTTGAAATATATTCATAATTAATTAGTACTATTAATCTCGATTTTGTGACACGTTGGTCATGTCTTTTTCATAACACCTAGCCGGCGGACAAATATGGTTATCGAACTCGAGAAGTCGAAAATCGAGATGGACTTCGAACTCGAGATCCTCTGTTTGTTACCAATGTTGAATATTGCGGCACTGGGTCTTCAATGAGTATGTTATTTTTAGAGTCAACCACATAAAAAGTGGCAACACAGCATAACCTTATCCAACGCTTACATTAACAGGCGCACCTTCAGCACCTATTTTCTAATGAAACTCGCGCCATCGATGATTAATGATTACTAGAATTTACGTTGGGGATGTACTAATTACCAAATACATTGGGTCTGTTTCTCTGTACTTAAATTACCTATGTACGGGAAAACTAGGTGGATCAAAGCACGTATGAAAAATGTAGGTGTACAGCTTTCGTTTTCTCTGTATAACAGTTAGTTAATTAAATATATATATCCTATGACTCTCACATTCCGAACACGAAGAATGAATGAGTGCGAGATGTTGGGAACCGGGTCATGGTCGCAAACCGGTCGCCGCGAATTCGCCCAGCAATGCACTGGCATTATGTTTTCGTCTCTTGGCAGTGACATGCACATGTAAACAATCTATAAAATTCCCCGATCAGATGTTTATTTCTTTTGTTCGTACTTGGTTTGATAGGATTTTAATCAGGCAACGCAGTGTAATTGAAGAAAAGGGAAAGAATTTATTAATAGTTAAATCAGTGTCAAATGTGAAAAGAATATATAAATGATGTACTAAAAAGTTTAGAAATATCCTTCCATATATAAATATAAAACGTGATATTTCCAAATTGCTAAAGTTCACTGTTGTTTCCTATGAACCTTTAATAGATCAATAGATCAACTATTAATAGATTTTGTGGGGACTGCTACAAAATCTATTTCAGTCAACTTCCAACGTATTTGAGGAAATGTTGCGGTAAGGAAAATAGTATCTACAGATTGTTATTGTTATGTTATAGAAGATAAGATTACTTACTACAATTCATGTTATTCATTTCATTCACAATGGCTTGCCATGATCCC
Source organism: Leptophobia aripa (assembly GCA_951799465.1). NCBI lineage: Eukaryota > Metazoa > Arthropoda > Insecta > Lepidoptera > Pieridae > Leptophobia > Leptophobia aripa. The sequence goes on along the minus strand of OX637268.1, from coordinate 5,549,603 downwards.
AAGATTTTCCCATCACGTCCCGTGCAGTAGGCTCTAAAAGTACAGATAACCACATAACTAGCGTACGACTGCGGATATGAAAAATTTCATTTGAAACTGTCTTCGTCCTTTGCATTGTGAAAATTAAAAAAAATGTTCAGCATTTTTTGACGCCCGCCATTTTTAATCTACAGTATTAAAGTTTCTATTTAAATAGGTCAATGCATTAACGTTATGAGCTTTTATAGCTTTGGAGGTAAATAAATATTGGCACACGGCGCCACCATAGATAGGTTTAAATAAATATGTACGATGTACGAAACCTGAAATTGATATTATATGATTTGGTTATTTTTAAATGGTATACTTACATTCCATTCTGAATTTGATAAGAGCCATAACTTCCGTCATAATCACAGAATGTTGTTGGATTGCCGTAAAAATTAGTTCCATGTTCCGATTGCTCTTTATGTATGGTTGATAAGGCGAAAACTATACTTTCACATCGTCTTAAATATTGTTCACCGACGGTCGAGGTACTGTCTGAGAGGTGAAATTAAATGTTTCTTATAAATTGAGGCTCAATTCAATCCATTCAAATTCAGGACCACTTGTATTGTGTAATTTTAAAATTAAGAATTGTCCGTAATTTTATAACTAACCGAATAATGAACATTATTCAGTTGGAAATTGACTGCATCCTTTATCATCCAGTGATGCACTAAGCAGCTATTACACATTACATTGACCTTAGGCTTATTTAACATACATACAACAAGGCAATATTGTCATGTCTTTCTCTGGGACAGGGGGCACTATTGGCTGTCCAGTTTTCGGTTCAGCGCACCAGCACATTCCTTGGTTACACTGTAGAGGTTCGTAATCGCCAGTGGGTGTGCAGTGAAAGGTCACAAGGTTTCCTTCCTCCTCTAATATATGTCTTGCTCTACTGCAAGCTGAAAATATCACATATAGATATTTTATCTATGGAAATAATAGCTATCTAAAATAATTATATTGAATTTGACAACTGCTTGACGCGTTGTCATTGTGATGTTCATTTAAAATTGGTTTCAAAATATAAATTTTCTCAGTAGATATAGTTGGTTTTATTATAAATTTTTATCCATAGATGATCATTTATATGATTATGACTCAGGTGAGTTCCGATTGAAAACTTACCACATGACATCTCATTCGCTTCCGTTCTCCACATTTGTCCAAATATTGTTCGACCCTTTTTATCCGCGCAGAAACATCTGTATTGTTAAATTAACAATGCGTGATAATTTATGGAATTTTACGTTTTAATATATATAAAAACTTTTTATCATAACATAGATTTTAGTATATCAATCAATATATGTAACTTCATTACTTCCACTTGAACAGTGATTTTTTGATTAGAGCTTTTTAACGTACACTACATACACAATAGTTGATTATTTGCTCATCCGTAGAAGACGGATATGACATTGGTTTTTACACATAAATGGTTTGGCAAAAAGTTATAAGATATTCAGTTTTATATTTCACGGATGTTACACACATCGTAATAGAAATCGTCTGCATATATCGGATGTACCAGAAAAGGAGTTATGCGATTTCTTAATAAACGTCTTACCTGCCAGTAAATCTATCACCTTTGCATTGTACAGGTGCAAACGAACCGTCAGGTAGGCAGTTTGCGGGTGGGATGCACTCATGATCTAGTAAAAACACCTCTTTCTTATTTACAAGATATTAATCTGTATAATTGCACTGTTTAAATTAAAGTACTTATCTGACTCGTCACAGTGTAAATAAATAAGTAATTTTATCCAACTCAATCGTTCTCTAAATCATTATCAAACCAATAGGACGAATGCAATCAAACTGAGTTTCTTGTCTTGCGTTAAATTTTAAATTAATCGAATTAATACAATTGTCTTTACGAACACGGGATGGTATGTGAAGCGATAATTTTGGTTTGGTACAAGTTATCAAATCTCATGAACATGGTTAATAAATGTACTTGAGTGTTATAGATAGGAGACATGACGTAAATTTTCTTACACAAAGAACCAGTGCAATCGACAAGTTGGACAATAATACCAAAGAGAATTTGGAATTACCTAAGTAATCATCGTCATCATCCTCTTCTTCCGGTGCATTGAGCATGCACCCCGGACAGCAGTTAAATATGTGACTGTTTCTGGTTAAGGTGTATAGCCCAATACCGCAATCTTCTGCCGTCAAATCGGTTATACACGTCTGGGCTTTCTCACATCTCTGCGCGTATAGTGTTGACGATAAAACACTTAATGTTACAAAAATTAATACACTATTCATATTTTTACTTTTGCGTGATACTTTTATGAAAACTGTGCATTATTAATTAGTGATTGAAACATTATCAATACATTTACGTTATCTTATCACATCGTGTGTCGGTAGATATTATGATAAATAAAAACCATTTGAACCTTGTTTTTATATAGATTTAATAAATCTTTGGAAATAATTGCTTATATTGGAGGTTAATAAGAATTTCGAATTCGAATTAGATATGTCTTGACTATTATATATTTTAGTTAAGTATATATAGAAATGAAAGATGGCAATATCACGCTGCCTTGTCGTTTAATATGTATGAGTAAAGTGTTATCAGCAGTATATCGCTATCTCAAGTCAAATTACTCGGTACACGGCAGAGTCAGGTCGTGAGTGATAGCGCCGTGTGCGCTAGTGTTTGCACCGAGCGCCGACAATCTGCGCTATTGTACCTTATCTTTATTATCAATTCTATATTCAGAAAAACGGCCTATTTATTTAGTTTAAACGTCATGAGAAAGTGAACCTCCCTAACACCCTATTATTATCTCATTTACAGATTGGAGTGAAGAGGCCCTTACAGGCCAGTATGGAGGAGAGCAAAATACGTGTACACGGCACAAAAGTTTCAAAAATAGCAAATATATTTCAAGGAATGCCTTCAAGGGACGACGAAGACATGAGGGGGGCCGATGTTACAGTCGTGAGGACTGAGAGCCATTTGGCCAGGTTTAATAACGCACGCGCATTATTTGAAAAATTAGGTGAAGAGAATCGTGGTTTCCGAATTGAGAAGTCACCTTCTGCTGCTGCTAGTTTTGCCGGCACACGTGGAGTGTCACCAGGTGCTCCGTCGCGATCTCGATCCAGCTCTGCAGGATCTGTAAGTCCGCCACGAAGTCATGGCCCTCCCACTGTGTCATACGCCTCTGCGATTAATGGAGACAAATTGTCAAATGGTGCTGCACAACCGCCGCCCAAACCAGTCAAACCAAGTGTGCTCCCGAAGCCAGAGAAACCTGATAGACGATTTAATAAAGAACTAATAGAAAAGCAGAGAAATTGGACTTCTCATTTTAATAAATCTCGACCTCTCGATCGAATCTCGAAAGGTGAACATGAGAAAATAGAAAATAAATTTATAGGTCATTCATGCGAAGACCGAAAATCTCCAGAAGCAACTGATAGATATGTGGTTCCTTCTCGAGTGTATACTCCGCCACTTTCTCCAGGTGTGACTGACAGTCATTTGGAGCGCCCTACTTCTCTGCCATCTTCTTTAGTAAATCGAAGTGCCCCAGTTGCGAAATCACCTAGTCCTGTAAAAAACGTCGCAGCCGTAGTACCTTCCCCTAGATCCAATAGTGTCAAGCCACCCGTAATAAGAAGTTCACCATCACCCAGAGCGGAGATACATTCAGCTGTTATACAAATTAAAGAGACAAGAAGTTTGATAACACCCGAAAAAGATGACGTGCGAGAAGTAAAACCACTTCCAAGGACTGATATGTACTCTCATTCTGCTAAAGTTATGGAGCGCGTGTCGACTATAACCACTTCAACTATTGTTTCACCAAACGAAGGCAATGTATCTCCAATTAAATTTCATAAAATTTTACCTTCACCGCCCATACGAATGCCAAGATCTCCACCGCCGCCAGTACCCGACGACAAAATTGCACACAATGACAGCATCTCACCGGTTACCTCCTTACCTGATGAATATTCACCACCCTCGGAATGTTTAGATGAAAAGACTGATAAAGAAAAAGTTGTTAAGTCGCCTGTGTCATCTCCTAAAGTAACAATTTCTGATGATGAAACTCCTAGTGCATTAGTTACTACAAAACCGGGTGTATGCGATGTGGTACCACTGCGTGATTCAGAAGAGAAAGACGAGACATTACGTTGCAGTGGTGATTGGGAGGAGAAGGCTAGCCGTAGGTCTTCGACACCTGAATCACCGGTCAATGAAAATGTGTCGCAAAGGTCACCACTCATATCGCCCGTAGCCTCGCCCGTTCACAGCCCGCCGCGTTCAGGATCCGAAGCGCCGGAGTCTTCGCAATGTAAGTTATTTTATTTGTATGTTTTCGGTGTATTAGTGATTATCATGGTTATCTCGTTATCTTTGCACCACATACCACAAAAACAACAACATTGTTATTAATCTGTTCAATGTTCAAATATAATATATAGAAGTAGGTGAGGTGAAAAAGTAATCATACAATTTTATAGCTTATTATTGCTGAAAATATCATAATTAATTTTTTGTTTTATCTAACTCAACATGAGTTAGGTAATTTATTATAGGTATAGATTATTAACAAATCGTAGTAATTTATGCTTTATACGGTAGTACCAGAACATACTAAAAGCATCCTCTGATTTGTACTGAAAAGCCCAGGAAAACTTGTAGATCAGTCAAATCATGGGGTACCCATTTTGTATTTTTTTATTTGACGGAAATGTGTGTGTGTGGCTAGAGTAGAAAAGTTAACGCTTAAATCAGAGCGCTAATTCCTGGATAGTTAGGCTCGGATCGACTTCTACTATTTCTTTCGATTCATTGTTATTCTCCTGGTATGTCTCAAGTTGTTAGTTCTTGGCGCGTTGGCACTCGTATATACAAAAATCACACGAATTTCAGTCACTTTTTTGTCAAATTTAAATAAAAACAGAACTGGAAGTTGACAATCGAAAGAACTACTATGTGAAAAAATCTATGAAGATGCTATGTCAATTCGAAGTACCGGGCAAAAATTATTTCTTACTATAGGCTCTTCAAATTAGTTTCATCATAATGTATTTTAGGATACGTTACTCCATTTTTGACGTTATTAATTAGGCAAAAGCGTTTGCTTGACACATTAAAACATCGCAAATTGTAGTCTGTTATAAGTGGGTGTGGATTGACGTACGTTTGGCGTTCTTGCGTTCAGCGGGTTCAATGTAATATTGAGGAAGTCAAGGTATTTGAGAAGCGAGACTTGCGATCCCGATTTAGATGCTCCGGCGCCGCCTCCGCGCAGTTACTCGCCTGACGTCGTCCTGCCCCTACCTCTACTCTATTAAACTGGCACAGTCACAATAAGCTTGTCGCCATATTCATGTAATGTGTGAATACGAGAGAACATTTAAACATCAGGGACATTCTCTTAAAGCCGAAGCGCTCTAAGAAAACGTGTGTTGCGAACCGTTCAGTTTATTTTGATAACACCTAATTGAAAGTACGTGCGATGAAGTGTTTTGTGTATGCCTAAAGTGGGTGTATAGTTAAGTGGCCAAGTGTCGCCAAAATACGTCGTTTAGAGTTCCGTGTGCGCGTGACTGTACGTGATAGGGCGCAATGGAATGGGGATGAAGTTACTAAGGGTTGCCCGCACCGAGGTTTTGACGGTATGCGCCTGTGCGGGTGTTGTGCTGGTTAGTAAACTCCTCATGTCCCGTAGATTAAAACAACAGGAATTTCTTGTAATATTATGGAAAGAGATAAGTCACTTTTACATCACATATATTTTCAATAATATACATTGTCTAATGATAAGTATTTAAATTCTTTGTCGCAAGTCTTTTGTTTGACTCAAGATTGTACGAATTGAATTCTATAGACCATTCATAAATCTCGTCCGCAAATGGTACTATTGAAATCTTTACCATTATACAATACGTCAATATAATATATTGAAACTAAACAATTTTTATTTATATTCCTCACACATTTAATTCAAATATAAAAGACTTATTAATTAATACAGTGAACATTATAAACTAGTCATAAATGTAAATATTCGCGGAAATCACGTTAAAATTATCACGATTACCAAATATATTAAAATATCGTCATTATGATTGTGTGGGATTATTATGTGAACGTGTCTTGATGGCCTATTTAGGAATCTTGACCTAATAAAAATGCCAAGTGGCTCTGACAATAATTTACAAAGTGGTTCAAGCAGAAAAGAAAACTTATTAGGTCATCGTCTGTATCGCAGTTTCTTATCTGAGGCACAATAAAGTTTTTCATATCGCTTGATATAAAATTTCTTCCAACGATAAAGCGTAGCGGGAATTGTAGAAAATTAATTGTAAACAAAGCCCCGTTGAATGCTGACGAGTGTTAATTAAAAGACCGGGTCGCATCATTGAACTGGCAAATAGAACTAATAAAGCATATTTCTTTTTAATTCTCAACCAATCTTATAAGACTTGGTTTCATATTTGACTACATCACAACAATTATATGAATTAAAATTATAATGTTATATCCGAGGTGTTAACTAAGATAAAATAAACATGTACGTAATTAATAAATAAAGATGCAAATCAAATTTGTTAATATAATATCGATACTGTATTAATGTATCCTGGATAAGATTCTTAAAGAAACAATTTTTTCTTCTGTGTTGACACAAATCTTCTATATGTAATTATATAATTAAATCAAAATTAATAATATATTAGTAGGCAACTTTTTACATTTATAAATCGTCAAAAGAAATTTGACTCTTCATTCACTGCCAGTTTCCAAAACAAAGCCGTAGTGCGGACGAGAAGAACTGGCAAGAAACTGGCCACTCCTTAAAATCGCGAAGTCGCATCGCATAACATCATTAACACAGTCTACAGTGTACTTTACAATCAGCATAATATTAGATATTTCTTAAATGTCGTAGGTAGGGTAATCATTTTGCTCTGCTTAATCTAAAAGATGTTTAGTCAAACGACGGATACCCTGCACGCTAATGACCTAATGGCGGGTACCTGTGGATGAACTCAATTTAAATTTAGAATAGTATTAACCTCGATTCTTTCACGTGGCTAGAGTGAAGTATATATTTGTATCGAGATAATATTATATTTCTGAAAATTTATTTAATAGAATATATTTCGACTAGAAATTAAAAAAACAACCTTGACGATTGTTTTATCAATGTGTATTTGAAAGTCAAAGTCGTCTGTTAATGCTAGTCGGTATTGTAAATGCAAAATACCAGTATGTTTTCTAGGAATCTCATTATATAAAAATCAATATACAAACAATATGCCCGTCTATAATGGCCACTTGGCTGAAGACCACGTAAATGTAAAAGTCTGCATCTTGACCACAAAGATAATAACAATTTGTGGTGACAAATATTATAGGATTTCAGTTTTGTATGTTATTGGAGTTTTAGTCGTAGCAGCAAAAGATAAGAGTTTCCTAGGAATAAAGTATATTAAACATAAAGAACCCTAATTAACACATGTTGGGTTAGGTTTATCATTTTTTTGGTGCTTCATAAACGCCCGATAGTATCTTGACGTTGAGTAGACTTCAGAGTAGAATAAAATAAATTTATTTATAAGCCTCTTACAAACAATTTTTATTTATTACCGTCTTAAAAAGAACTTGGTTTTGTTTATCGTTCGATCGCTGTCTGTAAATATTCAAAATAATCCGATTTATGCACATTTTAAAGTGTATCAAGACTTTTCCCATTTTAGTAGGTGGAGGTCGAAAAACATCCGAGGGAAATGAGACGGCCCGTACAAGGTCTCGGACGTCCAGCGTCTCGGATGAGGGTGGATTTAATGAACCCTCACCAGAAGTGGTGGCTAGGCTCCGGCCCGCAGAGTACCGCGAACCTCCACTACCACTCACGCTCGATATCCGTGATGCGGAACGAACCAGATCAGACCCGGATACCTTATCTGTTCAGCAGCAGGTGGGTTTTTACCATAATAAATATCTAACAGAATAATGATAAATTATATTTTAAATTTCCAATTAATCAATTAGATATTTTTTGTCTTAAACTTAAACTAGTATTAATAACATTTTAGTAATATTTTCCAGCCATTTAGTTTCCACAGCTACTTTGTGACGGCCGTGCGTCTTGCTTATAATGTTTGTTCACCACAAAGCATATCGCTTAGACATCCTATAGAAAACTTTCTCCCATATTTATTATGGAAAAAATAAACCTTGCATGACGATAGAAAGAACACGCACACTTTGTAGCAATTACACGTAAAAACATACAAATGTTTATAAAAATGTCGACATTTTGTAATTTCAGGATTCGGGTGTAGTAGTAAGTGAAGCTAGTCAAGGCTCCATAGAGGTGCTCGACAAATCGACCACCAGCCAATGGAGTGTGTCGGAGGATAACCCCCCGGAGCCGCGCGGCAGTGATACCGCAGATTATGATGACGCAGACGCCAAACAGCCTGACAGCATGACGCCAGATGAAGCTGAAATACTTTTAAGCTCCAGGTGCGTGATTGTTTTGTTACTACTATCTCGAGTTGTATTTCAAATGCGCATTTGTAGGGGATAGCAGGTGTATTGGATTATTGACTGGCCGTACAGTGTTTAAAATCTAAAAATATGATATGCCACTACAAATTAAAAGTTTCACATCTTTCTTCTCATTTTCACTCTCTTTATAGGAGTCGCGTTGCTTATACGTTGCAATACTGTGTAATACTATTTTTTGTTGCACTCTGTAATATCTTTCTTTTCCGATTATTGTGCGCCTGCGGTGATATCTATTGCGTGCTTTTTACTTGAATTAAACGTGGATTTTTTTATCATTTGCATGCTGCCTGCACAACGCTTCATTCTTGCCCGATCACGCAGTATTCTGGAGAAAAAACTTAGGTAAGCTTGCTCTGTTAAAGCGAACTGTTTCTTTGTGTCTTATGTAATACGTGACTATTCTGTTAATTGTTAAATAAATTAACCATTATAATAGGAAAGTAGTGTATTGATTACTCATTTCAATACAACTCACTAACTTCGTATTGAAATGTGGAACGGTGAAAAAACTACCCTTTGAAAAGGTTAAGGTTTATATTTTACTGTAGAAGTTAAGAATTGATTTATACATTTTAGGCAAGAAGCTCTTCTGTCCGACGAGCAGGCGCAAGAGATAGTGGCGATGCTATCGCCACACGCGTTACCTCATGATAATGGCGTCTCGCTCAACGACAGCTACCAGTCCATGCTCTCTTATGAGAGGTACGTATTATTTTTTACCCACACACACACACAATACATTTTGTACTTTTTGGCTTAGAATTTGGAATCTTGTGTAACGTATTTTGTATCGCTTTATTGCCAACCGAAAAATGTCACGTGACCTAGTCTTTCGCATAGCGTCTGTTCTGAAGGTTAAATTTTATGGTTAACGAGACATATCTTCGTTGATATGTCCACGAAATTATGGAATTTAGGTAATGTGAATCATAAGAATATAAATCTTATACAGCATGCAGTCAGTGGACGAGAGCTACGAATTCGTCTCACTGGAAGCGGACGCAGGCGCGGGTGGCGACGCGCGCGTCCAACCCGAACGAAGCGAAGCGGAGAGACCGCAAGAAAGGATGGAAGTACAGAACGAAGCGGAGCCGGAGCCAGAACCGACAGAGCCGGAGAATGTTTTTGAAAGCTATCCGCCCAGGTCACTTAGGGAGCTTGCGGAGGAGAATGGAATTCACTACTTCGAAGATGGACACTTTTATACCGAAGTGAGTCACTTCGTTAATTCCAAGCCACAAATTATAATAATTCGTGTTTGATTAATTTGTGTTGATATTCCGCCAAGGTTGCCGGCCTGCCACCAATAGAAGAAGATGACGATGACGACTACTACCCACCAGTATTTGTAAAAAAGAGCAGTAGAGTTAAATTTAGGTAAGACACGTTTCTTATACTTAAGATATCTTTCCTTTCCATTTTCTTTGTGTATTTGAAAAATGTTCTATTAAGTGTTACAATTTACAATTATTGAATATTTACTTAATTACATATAACAGTACTGGTCCAATGCGGGTATTCTCTACCCACTCTGTTCGAGAATACGATCGTCGTAATGAAGACGTAGATCCGGTGGCCGCGTCAGCGGAGTACGAGCTGGAAAAGAGAGTGGAGAAGATGCACGTTTTCCCCGTGGATCTCGTTAAGGGTGCTGATGGACTTGGATTGTCTATTATTGGTAAATATTATCTATAGCTACAGTGTAAACTCTATATAACGACACTGAAGGGATTGCATAGAAGAAAAATCATTGTATGGAATACAATCCAATTGATTGCAATTAATTTCGACGCTTTAGAGAGTATGTCATTAAATCGAGTAATGGTTTATGAAGTTTCAATTGTATATCTTATGATAATGTCGAAAAATTGACATTATTATGAGATTAGTGCTTCTAATAGCTTGGCATTTTAAATTTTAGGTATGGGCGTAGGCGCAGACGCAGGTTTAGAGAAATTGGGTATTTTTGTGAAAACCATCACTGAGAGTGGGGCCGCCGCAAGGGATGGCCGCATACAGGTCAACGATCAGATTATAGAGGTCGATGGAAAGAGCTTGGTGAGTTCTACTTTGTCTCTTAATCTTGCCTCCTTATAAGCACTCGCTATAAGTTTCCTATTCTTCTGTAAGGTTTACAGCATCACTCCCCTCGGTATCCGTTAAACAAGTTCTAATGAATAATTTCGTAGAAAAACTAATTTGTATTTCTATAATTTTTTTAGGTTGGTGTAACGCAAGCATATGCAGCGTCGGTCCTTAGAAACACATCGGGGCCGGTGAAGTTCCTCATTGGTAGAGAGAAAGATCCAGAGAACAGTGAAGTGGCCCATCTCATTCGGCAGTCTCTCGCCGCTGATAGAGAGAGAGAGGAGAGGTAACAGCGAGATGATTAATGAGTATTTAAATTTTGTATTTTAAATTATGAGAATAACATTATTTTTATTTACAGAGCAAATCGTGAACGACAAAGGAGACAGGCTGTTGATGAAGAGGATACGCAACCGGTAACCGAAGTTGCGACTGCCGTTCGACATCCTGACATACTACAGCTTAAATCACTTGTTAATGAGGTATGCTTGGTCTAATATATAAAATTCTCGTGTCACAGTTTTCGTTCCCTTACTCCTCCGGAACGAGTTGACCGATTCTCCTGAAATTGAGATATTTTTTTTTTTTGGCAAAACCACGTTTGCCGGGATCAGCTAGTTACATATATATTACTTACTTACATTTGTTAATGATACAGTTGTGTAAGGACTCAGAGTGTGAGCAATTTTTTAAGTATTAAAAAAGTATCAAATTTCTGTAAAAATGTATACAATGTTGTACGGAATGGACCTCTCTTCAAATAGTGAAATATAAATCTTGGAAAATATTATTAAAGTGTTTCTTTAAATAAATAAATGGTTATTATGACCGACTCAGTCGTGATGTTGGCAATGCCTTCAAATATAACCCTACAGAGGTACTCGATTTTAAGATTGTATCTTATTGTAGATGTCGCTATAATTTGAATTTTGACATTCGCAGCTGATTGGCATGGAGGCGGGCGGCGGTAGTGGGGCGGAGATAACGTGTCGGATGCGAGAGTGGTGGGCGCAGAGGGCACCACCGCACGAGGATGTCGACACACTTAGAGAGGCACTCGCAAGGGCTGCGGACTCTGCCACTGCCGCCACGCACAAGTACGAAAAGGTGTGTTGTTCTTCCTCATTAAACAATATCCGTTTCAGGTTCCATCATGATTCTTATACCCCTGATCAGAACTTCAAATATTTATACATATATATATATCTCTGTCATGACCTACGGTCCTTGTTTACCAATCGCTTCGCCGCTTTATAATATTCGTCATGCACACCGGGCATTTGTGGGTGGTAGTGAACAGCCCACCCTTTACCAGAACATTTTGAATCTGTTTTGTGAAAACTACGGACAGGTCTGCCAGTCACATTCGCCTTGTTGTCATTCATTCCGAACCTTATATACAATTATTGTTAGTTTTATACATCTACACCAATTACAAATGTGTTACAAGTGTTATTACTTGATATGTTATTTGCATAATAAACACTATGGTAATAGTCGATATTTTTCTCAGGCGAAACGTGCCCTGCGCGAATGGCGACGTACGCGTTCAATGGTGCGCGCGCGCGAGGAGTGGTGGAGTAATACGTTGAGGGAAGCTCATAGAGAATACGCGACCGCTCTCTCTGCGTTACACGATCGGGTGGCCAGACTTGAGGTGCTACTGCTGGTTGGTACAATTTTTTCTTCTTTAATATAACTTGCTAGTACTAAAAAAATCATTGAGACGTTTAAGCTACCAAGTGATATGCACCAGCCTAAGATAATTTGCGTGATCTTTGTAGACTTCTTCTGCTATCGGTTTAATTTACGCTGTTCCTACTAAAGTATACTTAATTATAAATTTGAATCTTTTTATTTCTTAAATATTATTTTTGTTTTTGGTGTGTTATTTCACAAATATTATGCAAATGTAAATATTTTTTCAGGAAACGCAGAAAAAAGCAGGCCTTCCGGTAATGTTACCGCATGAGCCTTCTGCGCGTAGAGAAACTCCACCGTTGCCAAGAAAAGCTGACCCTGATCCGCTACTTATCAATGGTAAATAGTTTTGTTCAGCTTATGTAATTGTTATTATGTACTATCTCTCTGTATATTACAAAAAACTATGCGTCTCCTTAGTAACCAATTCAATAGTTAAAATTGACTTAAATGATTTCAGATCCATGGAGCTCAGACAGCGATCTCTCCGATCTATCGCCTATAGAGGATGAATACGCCAAAGTGGATAAGTCAGAGAAACGTCGAGAAGCACCGGACATCGGTGACGTGACAGCGACGACTGACGTGTCGTCTGTCACGAATGTACAAGTGACGTCCTCGCCCGTCATCTACGCGACGGTGTCGAATGTTACGTCTCCACCAGTCACACACGTGACGACGTCGATCAACTCAACGCTCGTCACGAACGTCACAGTTACAACCGCCCATACAACAGTCGCGGAAACTTTGTAAGTTTTTTTTAAAAAAATCCCTTTAAACCACCGTAAGGCTATGTTGAAATTAATAATATATTAGGTAATAACAAGGCTATCGTGAGCTGAGATGACTACCATGTATCAAAAATGTATATCATTTGACATATAATGGGACTGTGCTAATTGTAACTTTTTGTAATACTTATTTCTGTTCATAATTTAACCCAATACGTTTCCGATGAAGGCTTACCACTTACATGAATAGAAATGCAATCATATTATATCTTGTGGCCAACTATAGATGATTTTATTAATATAGCATTTGTACATAAATTTGCCTTAAATGTTTTAGGAGCGGAGGCAGCGTGTGTACGAGCGTGACGTCGGCGAGCGAAACAGGCTTATCTCGCGAGTTGGACGCGGCCGTACCACGCTCGTCGCTACTGGACACGTCCGTGCACCGTGCACGTACAGAGATCGCGAGGCACAGGCACCACGCGCCGCATAGCCACGCATCCCAATCGCCACATTCGCTTAGCAATGCAAGCTCGGTATGACTTTTTAATGATGGCGCTATCCATATTTCGAATACTACCCAAACCACTACCAACCACCCGATAGTTACCCTTCTAATATTTTGAAAAAAGTTATTTCATCATTACACATGATAAACGCAATCATTATTTATTATACAGTTCCAATATATATATATAAATTACATTTTACAAGAGAAAGAAATAATGACTGAGACAAAATATCCCTAAACGCAGTTCCAAAAACCTCTTCTAGTCGTTCTACCTGAAATTAGTTAATTTTTTTGAGAAATTAATAATAATAATAGAAAAAAAAAAATAATAGAAATATTTGTTTTTTCAGTATGACGGCTTAGACGACTCATACAATGATTCAGCAGATGAGTCTTTGAGCGAATCCACTTCTGGAGCACCACCGCATACATCACACGTTTCCGTAAGTTGTTTTTAATTTATTTGTTTTTAATTAAATTTAAATACTAAGACGTTTACTATTCTTCATTTTTAATGTGCAATATGGAAAGCTAAGGCCAATAATTTTGATTAGATAAAGGCGATTCAATCGTTATATACAAGGCTAAGTATAATTTTTAACGTGGTATATAAAATGAAAATATTTATTGCATTTTATTCTATATATACAATGTGTGTTTATTTAGGCCATTTACTGTTTTTATTTCTAGAACACTCTTTCTTTTAAGCAAAAATAAAGCATTTCCATTTGACTAAATAAATTGTGGCCAATTCTCATTTACAACTATCACATTCAATTATTTATTTCAAATAAGAATTTTTACAACCACTTGAACACCACTAAAACTAAGAGTTAATGAAGCAATATAGTGTTTGTGTGTGTGTACACCAAATTTTAAAAAAAAACAAGTAATGTAATATATATTGTGGTTATTCCAGCAGCGCGACAACCGTCAGAGCTGTGGTAGCTCTGTCGGCAGCGCTACGGACGATGGGCTTTATTCTCGAGATCTGAGACACCATGCACTATCGGGTAATTCAAATTTTAAATTAAATCTATTAAATTGCTAACTTTCCATGTCGATAAATTATTAGAATTATTGTTTATCAGACATTAAGTAATTGGTTAATGTTTTTGTTTCCGGGCTGTATATTGTGTTTGTCAATCTGTCTGTGAAATCTGCCCAAATAGCTTTATCAAATATCAATTTGCCTCAATAGGATTATGTGTGTGTCACGGTGCTGAGATTTATTCATTGGGTTTTTTATTTATTGCTTTCATCTGAATTCAATTGACAAAAATGTGTATGTAGAAGCTCATTAACTAATAATCGTGAAATAATTACTTTTAACACACACACACTTGCTTTTGTTACTACACAATTGTTTTTGTGTGTTATTGCACAATTTGCACATAGCATATACATTTCTCTGTGTATTCAAAAAGCATTTCTTATGTTCAATGCCAATTAATCACAAATTTTGAGTCTTAAATGAGACGTAAAATATATAGAAGGATATTATTTTCATTACGTTTACATATTTTTATCATGCCATCCATTTTGGTTTTTAAAAAATATGTCAAAAGTACGCCTCCAATCAGGGTTATGGGTTAATATTACAATGGGTGGTACTGATTAGGACCCGCCGCGTCACTAGCTGAGCAGTTGAAGCAAGTTTTGGCTGAAAGAGAACGACGGCTGGCGGGTACCTCGCCCCAACCGTCCCACCCCGTGGGCCATGGCACTCACCCAATGGGCCATGGGACACATCTGGGACACCAGACCCACTCTTTACCCCATCCAGATCCTGTGCAACTGACCAACGACCTAGTCGATGAAATACGACAAGCCGTCAGTGAAGCGAACGCTAGAGGTATCAAAACAGATAAGCAACAATTTTTGTATTATAGGTTTATTGGAAAGGCTGGAATAAAGATAAAAATGTTGGTCGTATCCAAAATTATATCAGCTTTAAACTATTCGGTTGTAAACAAAATATTTGTTTTATCAAACTCCTATATCATTTATTAATGTCTATTGAATACTTTCATTTTAATATATGTATCCATTGTCCTATATGAATAATTATATGTTAATTTCTGCTCTAACGATAAGCTTTTTTGGTGGCGGTTATTTATTTATTATATTTTCTGTATTAGTATGGGTTGTTTTAATATATACGAATTAACACAAAACTCCAAACGGTACAGTGAAGAAAGCTCCGACTTGTGTAGTGGACGGCGAGGTGTGGGAGCCGCTTTCGACTGCGGTCAGCGAGGCCAGCCTTTCGCCGCAGACACACCCCACGCCTGTTAACCTCTGGTCTAAACAACAGGTGAGAAACTTGGTTGTTTAGGTCCCGGACAAGGTACATTGGACCATTATGAATTAGAACTCAGATGGCGCAATGTATGCCATGCCGAATATCGGATACCGGGCTCGATTACACGGTCAACATTCCGAGTTCCGGTTCCTATCGAAAGTCAAAGTCAAAATATCTTTATTCACTAAGGTACATGGGACCATTTTGAATCGTCTTGAATCGTAAGTGATTCTATGCCTGTTTGTACGCGACCAAGCTGTGAGGAAGCAGGCAAGAAACTCGGCATGGTTGTAGTTTTTTTGGGAACGATCCCAGTATACTTTTTGAAGCAAGGTTAAGCTGGAGCTAATTTATTCCCAAACTATTTAATTGTAAAAATAATCAGATTTATGAAATGCTCTGTTACATTAGCACATACCACAAGCTTATCTAGGTGCTAATTGCTAATATGGCATACATAAAACAAAATTAAAAATATATAAATAGTTATCGATAAACTTTATTATAAGATTGCAGTGTGAAGAATCTTTAATATTTTAGAAGTTATCTAATCTAATATTAATTCCAGGTCTGGCAATGGGTTTGTAGTTTAAGCGAGGGCTTGGAGCGTCACGCCGGCGCCTTCGCCACTCGCGGCGTTGACGGAGCCCTGCTTCTGACGCTGGCCTCCGCTGATCTCAAGCTCCTTGGTCTTGGCGGCGACGACCGCCGTCGAATGAAGCGACGCTTAAAGGAGCTGCGCAACGCTCACGAGAAATACTTGAAAGCCATAAAAAAGGCTGAAAAGAAGGCGAAGAAAAAATAGAAATTTTAATTTTTAAAATCGTAAGTGCTACAGCGCGTTCTCAATGTTTAAACTTTAGGTGGCGTTTAAAAATTTTTTACAAAGCGCATATTACATTATTTTTCATCGCTTAGATAAACTTAAAAATTCAATGTTATGTCGTGTGTTAGCGTAAGGTTTAGTCAAATATTGTCAGTGCTAATAACGATCGATTGATATTGTCCGATATTTCGTTTGATATGTGTATACACTTGCCATGGTTATAGTTATGGTAAATAAATTATATGACTCGCGTTAACAATGCGCTATCGGCTATTAGCGGTGCCATCTGAATAGTTTGTAGAGTTAGGGGCGTGGCTTTGAACAATGAAAGCCAAACGAAAATAGATAACAAACACATGAATGAAAATAGATAACCAAAGGATAAATACACCTTAATATATTTTCAATACTGAACTCCTTCGTTGTTCCTACATTTTTGTATTTGTCAGTTTCTCTTTGAGTTTTTGTGTGCGTTTGTGGTAACTGGCTCAATCTAGTCATAAGATCAATTGTAATATTAACGCGAACTATTCAAGTACTTTCATGAATTTTCTCTAGTATATAAAGATTTAGTGTATGTATTTATCGTTCGATTATGACTCTTAAAGTTACTCACTAGATAACATGCGAATTGATTTCTCTGTGGCATTTGTAAATTGTATTTATTGCACAAAATGTACTTAGGCCAGACTGAATATTTAGATGTGTTGCTATATAAACGGATTTAACTTAATATCTGGTGATCTCGAGTAAAAAAATGTTTGTCACCCACAATACAGTAGGCAAATTGGGTTTGCCTTTACTGTGCCGATTTAGATACATTTTATTATGAAATAATAATCTATTTAATTAATAGTTTCCGTAGTGGATCCGTCAAGGTGAATTATCAATTTAGAAATTATTAAAAAGTGCATATTTAGTGTAGTAATGGGCCAAATATTCATTTGTAACATTCCAGCAAATTACTTCTTTACATAAGTATTACGTAAACCTTCTTTGTGGGCTAGATTATTTTCTATACTTTCTAATAAGCTATGTATTTTGAGCTATATATTTTTTAGCATTTTCATGGTCTAGCTTCGAAGAGACATTCTGCACGATTTTATTATTTTTACAAGCTATTTCTAGTATATGAGTTTATGTAATAATATTTTCTGCGTTTGTATGGAGTGTTTGGTTTCTTAATTAAATAGAATGTAAATATAGTGTCAATATTGACTGAATGATATATTCGTGTGATTGATGATGTCCCCAATCAAGTATCGGTTTGTGTAATTAGTTTAAACCATTAACAATTGCCAAAACAAATGTCTATTTTTATTATTGTTGTTGTTTTTTTTTTCTTAAATTATTTATGTTGGGACCAAATTAATTTATTATGTACTTGCAATTTATTTATGTATTTGGGTGTGTTCAAGATAAAGATTATTATTTAAAAGTAAATAAAGAAACCAAAGTCAAAATCATTATTGTTCTTTATTTCAATAATTATTTTTCAAATAAAAAAGTGGGATCACATAAATCTCACCTTGAATCAAATCAATATTATTAATTTATTCAAATGTCTTGCAACAGGAGAATATACCTAATGTATATACAGGGGGGCTATGTAGTGACATGTATCTTGTACTGATTTTAAGCCAGTGAAAAATAAATGTACCCTGTAAAAACAAAATTATATTTTTACTATTTGGGATGACTGAAAGTAAAGAGTGTTCCACAATTATCATTCTTTATTTTTGTTATTAGGTTTCTTAGTCCTACGTTTCTTTTTCTTTTTTGCTGGCAAAGTGCAATCCTTTTTAACTTTTTCATCGTCACCATATGTAATGGTAACAAATGCACCCCCTTTTCTTTTTCGTGGGGTTTTTAATTCTTCTTTTGATTTAACGCAGCTCTCTTGTTCAGATTCTTCAGATTTACTATCATGTTCTTCATTTTCATCATTTTCTTTCTCTGTATCTTCTTTCTTGATTAAATGACTCTGTCTATTTAATGAGACACAAGTGACTCTACATGAAGCATTTGTAGAACATAATTCCTTTAATTTATTCTCATTTACTGACCAAACTTTGAGTTCCCCTGAACTTGACGCTGTGTAAAGTACATTATTCTCAAAGAACACACTCTTTACTCTTTGTTTATGTCCAGGGTAAGTTTGGGCCTGAGTTTTAGTAACAGTTAAAGTTAAAATGTTGCCATTCTCTAGTCCAACATATACTTGTTCATCACTTGTCCACTGTACAGTACTTGGCTTTGATGTACATTTAATTCGTTTTTCTAATCCAGCCTGACTAATTTTCCATATATCCACATTTTGTTGGGAAATTAATGAAAATCTATCACCACCAGGTGAGAATTTAATTTCTGTTGGCATAACTATACCCTTGCTGGCTAAATTTATAGTAAATGCTGGCCTTCCTTTTATTAAATTCCAAGTTTTTAGAGTTTTGTCACCACCAAGGCTCAATGCTAATTTGTCAGATGGATGCACTGCAATTGCTGTAACTGGTTGTCCTAAAAAATAAATTTAAATTTAAACACAAAATTACAAAATGTAAAATTTATGAAACCTATTTAGAAACTTATTTACCTCCATGGGCTTTCTTCCAAACTTTTTCTATTTGCCAATTACCAGTCCTAGTTATAATAATAGAGCCATCATCACTACCAGTAAGTAAATGGGTTCCATTATGTGTAAATGCAACAGTATTAACAGAACCATCATGGTTCATTAAAACTGTGTGCTCTTTTCTTGTTTTTAAGTCAATAACTACAACCTTGTCATCTGTACCTCCAGAGGCCAAAAATTTGCCTGCTATAGATATACATCTCACAGATGCTGTATGGGAATGAGTAGCAAATGTTTGCTTTAATTTTTTGTCCTAAAAATAAAAATTACAATATGTTAATTGTTGATTTGAGCCAAAATCACTTTTTCAAAGTTCTTAATTTTCTTTATCCTTAATGGCTTTGTTTAATTGCTTTTACCACTAACTAATATGGTATAGTTGTAATGAAATATGCCACTATTCTTCTTCTTATAGTTAAAACATAAGAGTTATGCCAATTTTTATATCATTTTAATTTGTAGTACATTTGTAGACCCAATGAGTAAAGACACACAATAAAATTGATTGGGTTTATATAAAGTAGTCTTTTATTTTTTACTACCCACGTTTTATATATTACTCTAAGTTTAGGATTTTACAATTTATTTGTGAACAGAAGAAAGGACTTACTTCGTCGTCTGAGCGGAGGGAGTATCCTAATAAAAATCCCTCATAAGTGCCAACAATTAATTCATCCATTATTTCTTGCCGGCTCAATGTAAAACAAATGCATTTACTATAACGTCTTGCCAATTATTATTAAAATTTAGGAACATAACCTCTGAACACACTTGAATTCACCATTTGGCATTTACGCTAGACAGTAGATTAATCTGCCACTGTCAAGTTGAAATATATAAGTACGGATGTCAATTATAAGTTAGTTAAAATATATTATGGCCCGGGATTCAGTGCTATTTATTCTGTTCAAGAGATGGATTTAATTGTAATATGTTCAATTAGATTTTGTTTCATTGTACACTCCATACAGCTGATCACAAGATTGCATGTAAATACATGAATTTAAAAATACAGTTCAAATATATAAAATATTTATATAACAAATATGTTATATCTATTACAATCGTTCGATTGGCCTTTAGAAATCTCTTCCCCAGTTATTTCCAAAGACGAAGTCGACCATTTCAAATACAGATAACTTATCTGTCAATCTTTTATGTATCATTGTAAAAGTTAAAACTCAATTGTCAAATGTGACAAAAAAGTAAACCCAGCTTGTAAAAACTAAGAAAAAAATAATTTTTCTAATAAAATACTAATAAGAAAATAATATTTAGAGATTACAAGAGGTCATAATTTTGCAGTACTTGGCAAATTATTTCCATTCTGGTCTGATTATGTTTTACTAAATGTGACAAAGTTCGTGAAATCTATTGATCTTTTGTAACTATTTCTTGGTGTTTTTAAACAGGATTCCCAAAAGAGGACATACTTAGATATCTACAAGATGGATCTGGCAGAGACGATGAAGAATGTATTGGCGAAGAGTTCTGGTAATTCCACAAGTACGGCAAGTGGTTCAAGCACGGCTGCGCCGCACGGGGCGGAGGGATATGTCACAGAAAAGCTTTACATGCTATTGCAACTATATTTACAAAACAAGGGCTGGAGTCCCAGTATAGAGTTACTTCAATGTTTCAGCGATCTCAAAGAGTCTTCCATGCTTCCAAGTGCAACTTATTTACAGTATGTAGCTTTGAACCTTTCCTTTGTATTTAGCACCTTAGAAAAGGTCTGTTCTCTCCAGTACTATATAAATTCATGTTAATTTAAATTTTCCAGAATGATGGCATCAAGGGTTGGTTTAGATGCTCAAGGACGTCTCATATATCGTGAGAATGGTAAAATAATTCTACCTTATGAACATTTTGCAAATGCTGTTATGTTGAAACACATGAATGGTCCTCATGGCTTACATCTTGGGTTAGAGGCAACTGTCAGAGCTGTGAGTTCCTTGCCTTGATTTTGTGTTATTATGTTACAAAGAAAATATAATCACATTTTATTACATTTGTTCAAGGTGGTTGAATCTTATACAATTGGTAGAGAACAATTTGGTATGGAAAAAGAGTTTATTGTAGAAGTTGTTCAAAATTGTCCAAATCCAGCTTGCCGCTATTACAAAAACCAGTTAGAAATGACACAGAAATCTATACAACAACACTTATCACAACAACCAACATACATACCAGGTAATCATTATTTAGTAATAATAATATATAAATGTAATATGTATTAAAAAGAAAGTTTTAACCTTGTTTACTGACTGAACATTGCAGATGCAGGCAGTTCCAATTTATCAGACAGTCAAGCAGTGGAGCGTCTACTCCGTGGTGCTGCTCTGCCACAAGATTATCAGCTGCCACTTGCACCACACCTCGCCGCTCTCAGTGAGTTGTTAAGTAAAAATCGATTTTTATTATTTTATTCATGATCATTACATACTCTTCCTATAAAGTCATTTTTTATTGAAATAATATCACATAAAATCAGTACATAATAATAAAGTATGGTTATATGTTGATTGTGGAGTATAGAGGTCATTTTATGGCTGCTTTTTAAAATACACAATTTTTTTATTTTGTCATATTCAATATTATCCAGACAAACTTGTGTTAGTATTAAACTTATGTAAATAGAAACCCAAATTGGCACCAATTGGACCACTACAACTGCAGAGAAAACCTTGTTCCTATCCAAAGTATCTAAACGAATGTTTCTACTGTCAAGATGAAAGCTTTATGTTGAGTGCCATGTACTAAGTTTGTCACAAGGAATGGCGGAGAGTTTCTTGCCAGTTCCTCTTGTCTGCTCTACTTGACTTAGGAACAGTAAGTGTAGAATCAAAATTTAAAACTTATTTTGTTGACGATTCATAAGTGTACCTTGGTGACCTACATGAATAAAGATATTTTTGATTTTTCGACAATATTAAACATATATGGTAACACTTTATACAATTAAATAAATATTTTCAGCAAACTTGTCTGGAGACAAAACTGATCGTCGTGCTGCTGAGAAACTCTCGCAACATCAGCAAATGTTATTACACCAAAACAGATCTATGACTCACCAGTCAATTGATAAATACTCCCAGAGGTCATCATCACAGACTTCATTAGACTCAAAATCCAAACATCATTATACTGATGATCACAAATTGACCGATTTTCTAAGGTGAGCACATTTATATGACTCTAATTTTTATATTATCTATGCTTTTTCAACTAAAATATGTATTAACCTGATTGTTTATCTTTCATAACCAGTTTAATTTATTTACAAAAAAATGTCTAGATTGTTTTAACCGTTGTCTCTGTGTCAACAAAGTCTATTATGCACCAGCCTTATTATCAAAAAGCTTTTATTAAAGTCAAAATATCTTTATTCAAAGTTACATAGGACCATTTTGTTACTTTAAGTTGTTCTACGTCCGTTCGTACCCAATAATATATACCCAGTATCAGCGACTCCAATTGTACGCTAAATAATTTTCTTAAAATAAATATAAATGATTATTATATGTTTATACTTTTTGAATATAAACAGGGCGAATCTGGAAAGTCTCGAGTCTCTGTCGGGGGGTTCGAGCGCGTCGGGCGGTCAAGAGCGCGTAGTGCGTGCGTTCGCGGAATTGGCGCGCAACCTGCAGCGTATGCGGCCCTGCGTCAGGCCCGCCATGTGCAAGCCGTATGGGAAACAGAGCGAGCAGTTACAGAAGAGTAAGTATATTTTTGGATCTTTTTATTCTGGACTTCATTTTATTTATATTGACTAAGCGAGTATTAAAATCCAACACTCGACTTTTGTAAACCTAAAAGGACACACCTGGACCAATTCTTGTATTTGGGCCTTTCGTCTATAAAATAATAATGCAAAGGGCGAAACAACTAAACTATCAGGATACAGTACAATCCGGATATAACGACATTGTCGTAGTAACCGGGTGATGTACAAAACTGTCGGATTATATATGTACGGTACGAAACTTGAGTAAACATTATAGTCGCTAAAACCGGTTAGTCGTTATAAGTGAATGCTACTGTACGAATTAAACAAAATTGTAAAAGTCTCTGTTATTGTGACATTACGGTCCAAGACCTTCCGACCATTCTATCATAATTGATTTCTTTTTGTTATTTTGTTCGGGTTATGTTTGTATGTGTGCCTTATTAAATAAAATAAAAAATAAAATAATGGTAAAAGGCGAAGTTATGTAACAAACACACAAAAACACACACGCACGTATTATGCACCTTGAAAACGACTGGCCCACAACACAGGAAATGTCGTAGTGTGGTGTTGTGTGTGTGGCGAAAGCATTTTATATTTTCGAAAAAGTTGTTAACGTCTGTGATTTCATCGAGTCAAAACATTGTAAAGCTTTATAAAGCTCGAGTATTTTGTTCAAATGTGCCAATGTTGAGTATTATTTTGAATTATACTTTTCAAAGTCGGGAAGCCAGGACAGCCAGGTCAACAGCTTTTTTAGTTGTTACCTTAAGTTGTCTATATACATTTTTGGAATCTAACTAAAAAATAACTGATTCCAGTTCTGTTGGATACAATTCAGCTGGTCCAATCGCTTCGCAGCTATCTGCCGCCGCCGCACATACAAGTCACTTCGTGGAAGAACGACGACAAATTGCGGTGAGACACAGACATCTAATACTTAGGGGCTTCACGCGATTTTCAACTTCTTTAACGGATATAAATTGTTTAGTATATTTATCATTTCTATTCTGTTTGTATGCATTTTTCATCAATGACAATGTATATTCATATTTAAATTAGCATTCAGATTTATTTCCTTGTTTTGCATATTAGTATGCCATTTTTTTTAATTTAATGCGTTGGCTCGGAAAGATCGCTTACGAGCGATAAGTCCGCCCATTGTGCTAACATTTGTCTAACTATTTGTCCAACTTCAACCGTTCTGGTTACAGTTTTTTTTTTCAAATTAATTTTATATATTTTTTTTTAAATGCCACACGGTCTATATGAGGTTATGTCGTTCAACATTTTTTATGTATATTAATATTATTATTTATGAATTAATTAGGATTGATGTTTCATTTTATTTTCGAAAAAAAAACATTCAACTTTTCCAAGTACTTACGGTTTTTCTTACATTAAAGAATTTATAACACTTTTTTAACGGACATTAATTAACTCCATACCAAAGATGAAGCTTGTTAAGAAAAAACCAAATCGGTCTCAGTTACAGCGTAATGAGAGAATAGTTTTTTTTTTTAAATTTCAGTTCTAATAATATGGACGACTTGGAGAGTCGTAAGATAGTTAGCGGTAACTAGCACTATGCCTTGGACTGACACCTTCATGACAACTTTGAGAAAGGTATAACTTAGTATTATTTTATATATTCTGTTTTAAGTTTCAGTACTTAGATTTGACACTTTTCTAAAGTATATTTATGTTATTATAATATAAACATTTCGTTTGATATGTAATATGAGCCTTGACTTATATGTGTATATCATAGGGTTTTTGATACATTTTGTGTAATATAATCTTTAATATTTACCGGATTTGAACGCGTTTTTTTTTTTTTTTTGCTTAATAAAATCGTGTTTGTATCCGTTAAAGAAGTTTATGTACGTCATGTGGTTTTCAATGAACATTGTTTGCGCTAAAAACCCGTTTGAATCCGATGGTGGTTTAATTGAATTTTGATCTTTGCGGTAAGATTGTCTCATTGGTAAGTCTTAAGTGCATTATTTACACTGTGATAGAAGTGTAATAGATATAGCTTCTTAGTCTCTAAAATGTATATGACGATAATGTTTCTCTTAAAAAAAACCGGCTGTTCCATTTGTAAACTTGTAAACTTTTTAAACTGATAATTCTAATATCAGTTTAAAATTCTCTAAAATCTAATTGTTTTTTTCAATGTACAGTGTAAACTCTATGTAACGTCATTGGATTTAACGACAAAAACCTCTAAAGCGTCGTTATCAATTGGCCTTTGGTTGGTTTAGCTTGTATTCCAGATAATTATTTTTCTTCTCACCATTTTACGACTCTATAACGCTATACAATGCCCATTCCCTTCCGTGTCGTTATAAAGAGTTTACACTGTATATGTAAAAGTTTAACATTTTTATACAAAAACAATTTTATACTGATAACGCGACGTCAATAGAAATTGTTGCGAATTTTTACGTCATTTTCGAGATTCCTCAAGAGGTCTTTAAAATAAGAAATGTAATATTCTCAATTTTGTTAGGGCCTGACAATTGACGTGTTGTGTATCAATGAGTTTTCATATAAGCCTATGTGTCCGATGTGTCGGAGTTTGAAATGTGTTTTCAAAGCTTATATATGCATACAGTGTCAGTATGAGAAACGTTATTTAATTATTGTGTACAGCGCCATCTCTTGTCACTTGTTAGATTAGTATTGAAGACTGCAAGTAATTGTGTAGGCTAACGCTTTTTATAGGATAGTGTTATGTTATTATGTATTATTCTTAGGTTAGGTTGACTCGCGGCCGTGCTCAGTATCATCCATTTAATAATCATTCATATTAATGTCACTCGTAAACTTTAAATCAGTAAATTTGATGACTATTAACCAACGATTCTGAGTGCGGCCAACTCTCAGGATGTTAACATTCATTGTTAATTTTCACACGAAATTCGCCTT
The DNA here is from genome assembly GCA_951799465.1 of Leptophobia aripa. Lineage (NCBI taxonomy): Eukaryota > Metazoa > Arthropoda > Insecta > Lepidoptera > Pieridae > Leptophobia > Leptophobia aripa. The sequence continues at coordinate 5,523,546 of OX637268.1, read as the reverse complement.
GATTTAGGTATTCTTAACATCACATTTATCTCATAATAATTTTAGAATAGTCGCTTTCGGCGTCGCTTTTCTTCCAAAACATCACGAACTGCAACATTGAGCTAACATTACTGACACACCAAATCAAAAGCGCTAGATTTCATTATTAAACGACTCAATTTGGGTCAATAAACAAACTGCGCATATTTTCTATACGTTAGTAATATTAGTACAGTGTTATGTAATTCGTGACAATGTGCAATAATTGGGGCAAAGCCTGCATTGTATTAGGTAAGTGTATCGATAGGCCAAACAATTAGCATATTCGTCTCATTTCACAAGCCACGGTTATAAATACGTATAAATTTTCCTCGGTTATATATTTCCATACAAAACTTATGCCGGACAACGATGCAACCGTTCGTTAAGACGTTTGACGGGTGACGTGAGCAAATTCAAAGTTTTTCAAAAATAGAACGCAATCGATTGTCTATGGTAAGCATTCGCTCCTGGCCAGTTTGAAATAAAAACTCCTTGTTAAATGTTTGGCGCTATCTGTGGTAAGTGAAGTTGTCATCACAGTCTGTGGTGTTAGGTTGAGTTGTATGACTTAGTATTATCGCATGTTTAATAGGAGGCTATCGTCAAGTTTCACCGATTACTCGAAATAAGTATTAAATCTTATGCGAATCTCTTGTATTAATGTATTTCTAGTCAAAATTACATTCAGCGGTGGCAGTTGGAACATATCGTTTTTATACAATATAGATTTTTTTTTAATCTCGCACAATTTTCTTTATAGCTATAATTTCCAGTTGTGTTGTATGTTTCTTATATTTGAGCTTTTAGTATATTTCGTTATGCTTGTGTATTGACTATATACCAATGTAGTGTAGTGACGTGTTGAGAGTCTTGATGTAAGCGTTTTATTTCGTTTTTTTAATACATTTTCGGCATCTTAAAACTGTGATAAAATTAGAATGTTTTTGGGCTTTATTTTTGTTTTTCAAAATTAATGTGTACAGTCTGTTACATACACTTGTATAGAACTCGCGCAAGATTTTTCACCTATTGGTATATACAGGAACAAACCGTCTCGTTCCAAATCCAGTGTTGTTGGTACTTTAGCGAATGACTCGAACACATATCGAAATATTTACGACATTATGTGAGTTGTACAAGTGTGCGTGCGGACGGGGTTATGTATAGATGTAACTTTATGTATTGTAATCGGCCTTGCCATGTACGTGTAAATTTTAAAGTAACACATTGGTGACAGTGCTTAAAATAAATCAATTTATTTGAGAAACTTTTTTTATTTATCATGACATCTTTATTAAACCTAATTGTATGTTAATTCTTGTTTGGGTGAAGTATTTTAATGTTATAAACCTGATGGTGGGTTTTAAAAAAATATTTTTTATATTTTAATGTTGATTACAACATTTTCAATGGAAACATCATAAGTGACGTAAACAAACCTACTATCATAAAATAAGATTTTTTTGGAATCTTATAATATGCTTTTTTACTTTACTTTATTATTTTACTTTTTAAATGTTAAAATAAATTTGTGTTTTGTTAGGTTTTAACAATTAATAATTTTTGAATGTATATTCATTTGGGTTGGATATAACTCGTAGTATAAAATATGTAAGTATTAAGGTAGGGGATACATTACATTGTTGTAATGAAAATATTTCTAGTTTAAGTGTACCAGCTACACAAACTCATAAGGCTAAGTTTAAATTAAGTAAAAAGACAACAGCCAAGGCCAATGTTATGAATCTTATGCACCAGAACATACAGGGGCTGGCAAACTATTAGAAGTTGAACCATTTATTAATGAAAACTTAGTACAAGTATTTTGTGTTACTGAACATTGGCTTAAAAAATGTCAACTGTTATTAAGCATTGAAAACTATAATATTGTAAGCTCACTTATTTGTGTACGCGATAATGTTAAATGTAAAGACCGTTCAGACATTGTGAATCTTTCTCGTGAGCGCACCATTGAATTGTCCTGTGTTGAGCTTGAGCAGTACACAATAGTTTGCGCGTATAGGCCTCCTTCGGGTGATTTTAACGAGTTTGAACTGGTTATGGAGGACACATTGAGACGTCTAAGTAATGAAACGAAGTCTCTAATAGTATGTAGTGACTTCAACATTGACTTATTAATACCAACGGTACATGCGGTTCGTTTAGTCAACTTATTTAGTTCGTTTAATTTAAATAATCTTTTTAGCGAACCAACGCGAATTACATTAAATACGGCTACCTGTTTAGATAATGTGTATTGTAATTGCGAATATTTAACAAAAAGCGTAATTAATAACTTGATTTCTGATCACTGTGGGCAAAAAGTAAGTTTTATTAGTAATAAAGTAATATCCAATGAAAAATTTAGTTACCGCCCTATAACATACATAACAACGTATATGTAATTTTAAACAAAGTATTGCGTCTAAGATTGAAAAGATACCGGTACAAGTAGGGAATACGTGTGTCATCTATAGTAATTTGTTTAATTTACTACGTATTGAGTTTGAGAAAATATTTAAACTAAAAGTATGCAATACAAGAACGAATCATCAATTTATTGTTTAGGCTACACCAGGTATTCACAGAGACATAAACTATATGAAATGTACGAATTGAAAAAAAAATAATCCTAATTTAAATTATATTCATTATGTTAGTAAATATTCGAATATATTTAAAAAAGTATGTGAGACAACTAAATCAATTCATCTCCGCAACAAAATTAGGATGTCCAATGACAAAATTAAAACTACTTGGGATATTATGAACAGTGAAACCGGGCGGACAACAGGGCAACAAAATAATAATATTAAATTAAAGGCAAACGGTGTGACGGTGGTGAATAGTGAAGACGTGGCAACAAGTTTTGAAGAATTTTTCTGTAGAATACCTAGGGATACAACAGAACATTTAAATTCCTGTCCAGACCGCGCTGAATCGATCTTAAAAGAAAACGTGAATGAATGCGTTGAATCGTTTAATTTAAGACATTTTAGCTCAAACGATATAATCAAAACGTTTAAGTCGTTAAACATGAAGAATACCTCGGACCTATGGGGAATGTCGGTTAATTTAGTTAACAATGTTATAGACAGCATCGCGCATTACTTAGCAGTTACTTTTAATGCATGTTGTGACAACGGCGTTTAACCAGATCTACTTAAAAATAGTAAAATTATACCTTTGTTTAAGAGCGGAGATGATGAAGATCCCAACAACTACCGACCGATTTCTATTTTGCCAACGTTAAGTAAGGTATTTGAAAAGATAATTTTAAATCAACTTTTGAGCTTCTTCGTAAGAAACAAATTACTACACGCGAATCAATTTGGTTTTACAAAAGGGCGGTCAACGGCTGATGCTGGATAAGCACTATTTCAGCATATTTTTAAGGCCTGGGAGAATGGACAAAACGCCATAGGTGTATTCTGCGACCTCTCTAAGGCATTCGACTGCGTAGAACATAAAACTTTATTAAGGAAGCTTCATTATTACGGGATCAGAAATAATGCTTACAAGCTTATAGAATCTTACTTGAAAAGTTCAAACGGTGTCTCTCAATGGAAAAACGTCGTGAGGATCAGTAATGCAAATGGGAGTTCCACAAGGATCTATTCTAGGGCCATTTTTATTTCTCATCTATATAAATGATTTGCCTTACCACGTTGATAGAACTTGTGAGATAATATTGTTTGCGGATGATACATCCTTAATTTTTAAGGTTGACAGACATAAGGAAAATATTGACGAAGTAAACAATACACTTCAGCGATTATCTGTCTGGTTTACGGTAAATAACTTAGTTCTAAATGCTAAAAAGACAAAGTGTGTAGAATTCGCTCTACCAAATGTTAAAAAGATAAATAGAAAAGTTATTTTAAATGATGAGAATTTAGATATTGTGATACCACGGTATTCTTGGGGATAACATTAGATTCCAAATTACAGTGGCGCGCCCATATATTTTCTGCTAAAAAGCTTAGTTCTGCTGCATTTGCAGTAGGAAGGATTAACCGACTTAAACACGGCGAAAATAGTATACTTTAGCTATTTTTATAGTATCATGTCTTACGGAATTATTCTTTGGGGAAAAGCGGCGGACATAGATACTATATTTATTTTACAAAAAAGAGCTATGCGTGGTTTATTTGGTTTAGGAGCCAGAGTATCTTTAAGGTCTCACTTTAAAACAATCGGTATTCTTACAGTAGCTTCACAATATATCTTATGCAATATATTGTTCGTACATAATAAATAAACACTTTTATCACTTTAGTGGAGATAAACACGACCACAACACAAGAAGTAGAGAAAAAAATTGATGTGCCTGATTCGCGCCTTAGTAAAGTTCATAAACCGTTTGTAGGTATGAGCATACGTTTTTATAACAAAGTCCCAGCACTTATAACCAAATTGCCTTCCGACAAATTTAATACGCGCGTAAAGGGTCCTTTGGTTGAAAAGGCATACTATACCGTAAACGAATATTTAGAGGACAAAGAACCCTTTAATGTGTCGACAATTGGCTCAGCATCGGGACAGTTCAAATCTTAAGTAGCCTTACAATGATTTGTTATTTTAATTGTCAGTAGAACAATTTTGTATTGTTTATTTTAAAAGAGCAGATATCGAGTTTCTTGCCGGTTCTTCTCGGTAGATGACTGCCTTCCGAACCGGTGGTCGTGTAAAAAATGACGATTCAAAAGTGTCTTTATAAAGTCAATTGTAGTCGTATGACATGATATAGAAAGAGATAGACTATATTTTATTTGTTTCGTCGTCTATAGATGATAGAAAGCATCTGACATAACCAAATACTGGATGAAAAGTAATCAAATAATATAAGGTACATAAAAATTTATTTAATAAATTGTTTTTTTTTTGAAAACTCGAGTACTTAAAACATTGAACTATTCAACAGACACGGCTAAAATAATTCACAGTTAACCAAACTATGAATAAAGGAATGATTGAATTACGTATACAATAGAAAACTTATGTTAGTTAAAAATACAAATATTAAAAGTTAACACCGAGAGATTTACGTAACATTTAGATATTTAAAAATTTCATTATATGAAATCATCGTTAGCTATATCCACTTATTAAGCATATGACAATCCTAAACCGTAGCTTAATTTAAGCGATTTTGATATTGACAACAAATTGAGGAACTTTGCTCGTTTCCAACGAGAAATATCACGTGATCCCATTGTATGAGGCTGTAACTTTGTGTTCGATGGAAACGAGCGTCTAGCGGCATCATGAGGCCGTACCCTAATGTTTAGACACCTTATAAACGCACTATAAGGGTCAGTTCACATGGAGGGGCGAGGAAATTTGTCATTGTGAGAATTCAGATTTTGTACTATTATACGTGTATACTACGCGTCTCGGTGTGATCTGACCATTACAGTACTGTCTATATAATTATGACAGTGATAAGCTGTCAGTTGTTATAGGACTTTCATTATCGCATAGCGGTCCGAAAAAATCACATTAAGAATACGTGTTTACAATCATTAAAAGTGAATATTTAAACAACGATTAAGCTTAAAAAGCGCATGTATCAATGAATTTACTAAGAAAATCTTAATTACGAAGACCCTTTTTCGATTACCTTCATCAGGCTGAGGTAGCGACGTCTAAACTGTTGATTAGAATATGGTTCTATACAAAAGAACCATTAACACTATAAGTTTAAAGTTCAAAGGTTACAAACATGTGTCAAGACAGTAAAACTGCTAAAAAAGTTGCTAGAAATTGTGAAAATATCGATTTCCTTGATTGTTGATCTATAAAAAGTATATTAAATGGAATGTACTGTTTGTACTGTTAATTCGTTTGCGCGCTTTTCATATAAAATCAAACAAACGAAGCGTCACATAAGAGACAAAAAAGTTTTCTATAAATGTATAATTTATGGTTTAATCGGCCTAAAGACATATATGGAGTCATCAAGCCAGTAATACGCCTGAGCGAAGTCACCTTCACACAGGTACGGAACCCGCGACCAGCTGGCGATCTCCCAACCCAAACTCCTCATGAACCCCACGAACGATGAGACCTGTTCTTCGAATGTCACACCCGTTATTGGCAGCCTCTCTTCTGGCTTATGGTCTGATGTTACTGGAATTTAGAAAATAAACATGTAAGCAACCCATAAATAATATTTTTTTAATTTTACCGCGCAGTTTTCGGTTTTAAGTCGAGCTTTAGTAAAGTACGCTTTAGTTACTTTAGTCTGAGTTTAGAATCGAAAATTCGGTTTGTATACAAAGGTTTTGTGTAATTTTGCGGGTAGATTTTAATTTGATCGTCCTACCCTCAGCGTTTTCGACTAATATGTATTAAAAATGGTCCTTTGGATCTGTGGAGAATTATTCAAAAACCTCAACTGGGTTTAATTTATATAAATAAGGCTGACATTATTATTCAGGTAATTACTTGTTATTACCTTCAACATAGGGTTTGTATGGCAATACCAAAGCTAGCAACAAGAGACCGTCTGGGGTGAGAGCTTCTCTGGCCTGCTGCAGCATCGTGCGTGGTCTCACGCATCGGTCCACCAGATTCATCATGCACACACAAGAGAACTTCTGACTTTTCCACCAGTCTTCCACGTCTAGCACTCTAAAAATCATATATAGTTTAATTAAAAAAATATAATTTAAATACATGCAATCAGAGAGTGCAATATGAAAAATGGAGTTGTTTTAAAATTGAGTAGACGACATAGTGTCAGGCACAAACAGACTAAAACCCATAAGAAGTGGTAAACAATGTTTACTTACGTAAATCCTTTGCCACTAAGCACTTTCCTCATAGAGGCAGATATCTCAGTGGCATACTTTGTATCAAACAGGTCTGCGTATCTACGGCTCACTTCGCCGTCTCCCGCACCGATATCGACGAGCGCCGATGGCCTGTCTGTGCCGCCTCGGCCTGCGCGTGCGCAACTTAGCAGAGTTCTAGTCTGGGCTGAAGATAGTACAAACATTGAACCGCGGCCCAGCCATCTGAAACAGTGTTATTCTGGTTTAGATTTATTATCAAGAATTGACAATCAATTGCAATGAACCGGTACCTGACGATGTTGTTGTTATAAATAAATTAGAAAGTACGACAATTAATCACTGAAATAAGGGAGCTTCCAGTCGTTATAGAGATGATATGAGAATCAAAATCCAGGAACTGCATCAACTTTTGATAAAGGTTTTTGTTTTGACTAGTTAGAAAGAAACGCTCTAAGGGCACTAGACAAATGCTAGGAACATCCGTAAGCTTATATAGAAAAAAGTACACATTGGTATTAAGTAAAACATTTCTAAAATACTGTTAGATACACAAGGCGAAGCAACAAGTCAGCGCAATACAAACCTCACACCCTATTAACAATAAACTAATAACGCGGCCAGTATAATCAAACCGCTTTCATTAATACAAGAACCGGTATGTTTGAAAGGGGTAATTTCATGGAGAAATCTAACTAACCGCTAAGAGCGGGGTGCGGTTTGAACACGACCGGCGATATTGCTGACGTGGCGTAGCCAATTTCTCCTTAATTGTTCAAATAACAAAGTTGCCTCAATCCTTTTAATTTAACCCGCTTGCGGAAAGGCATCTAAATTATCGCTCCGCTGACAATTGCACTGTGGCCTTAAAAGTTATTGGCAGAGTTGCAATTACCGTGGATTACAATGCGAGCTGTGTTAAACCACAGCTAAGAGGAAATGGCTGGCTTATTTGAATCATTAATGCATCGGAAGGAAAATACTAATGAATATTTGTCATATGTGCACAAATATGCCAAATAATAAGTATACAAATATAAATATATACCTACACACAAATTGTTTTTTATAGAACATTTATCAATAGATTAATTTTCATGTATTCGTAAAGTTAGACAGCGTAAAGTATGTCGTTATGGTTTGTTACGAATGTCCAAGCCAATATTCGTAAACTGTGGCAAATTATTTAACCTCATAGTTTTAAAGCACAGAGAATTAAATGCCCTGCCCTCGGCGTCGGCGACGTCTTCATCCCGCCGCGGGCTAGCGTCGAAAGTGGATAATGACTAGCAAATCCTCTACTCATTAGTTGAGATTGGACGTCGCACGGATCGATACCAATCGGCTTTGCCAGGTAAATCAGTAATCGTAAAGCCAGCTCTGTTATTAGCGTGCAAGGCATATATCACGCTCGACATTACACAGAGCCGCTGGCGTTAGCGCCGCAATTACTCGAAAACTGTTTTTGTATTGGCATCGACATATTTTAAAATAAATCCAGTACAGGCTTAGCTATCGGCTTCATTTTTTAACAGGACTATGAAGGTTATAATGGTTAATTAGAAAATATTGGGTAAATTAATTAACATTTTGGTGATTGTAATTGATTAGTTGGTAAGTTAATGTGTGAATTCGTTTTGACGTGAGTAACATGACACGTTGCTCGTTTGCGATGGCCTGGCACTCACTGAAGCTGCGAATTGATTGCTTTATTGTGTCGTTTCGTGGCGTTCACAGCTCACAACGTGCTATACATGATACATGAGGCCGCTTGCTGGACTTATGGACGTTGACACTGTGTAATTGTCAGTGACCGTACTGCTTGAAAATGTTAAAAGTAACCGTTAAAGTTAACTTTTATCTAAAGATACACATTTAATTAGTAACTTTTTTGACCATTGATTTATGTAAGTTATTCAATTTGTATTTTCGACTGATCTAAACATGTTTTAAAGATATTGAGTTAAAGCCTTAGTTCAAACGGTCAACCAAATTTGCTGTTATAACACTTTTATAAGGCATTATGTAAAGAGGTAACATGGACCAAATTGGAGGCGACAAAACGTGTCGTAGCGGTAGGTGTCTAGCCCTGTATCTATTTCAATAGAGCAGGCTGCAACAGGGAATCCGATGCGGTTACCGAAGGCGAGATGTAGTAGCGGGGGGCGGTCGTATCGCGATTGCATCGGAGAGCAAACAAGCGGGTGGGGTGTCGCTGGGGCCGCTCAAATCATATTACCCCCATCTCACACCCGAGCCGTGCCACACACGTCATTTGAGTGTGCGTCGCTATGGCGACGGCCCGGGTCGTGCATGATATTAGTACGTGTGCGACTCATCTCCGGGCGTTTAAACTTAACGCCGCCCGCCCCGGGAAATTAAAACCAGGCCCGGAGCGGAAGCCGCGGACCACCTCGGCCCATCCGATCCAATCTACTCCCCTACCTTTTACGATTTTACAATGTTCATTTTATTTACATTTGACATAGCATATTACGTCTTAGTCGCAAGTGTCTAGAGGGTTTTTTCCTAAAAGTTATATTGTCTTCATTGTTTGTAATAGCTTTTTCCCTCATTACCCCTCAATAGTCCATTAAGGTCTGAACCAAAAAACATAAAAAGATTAGTGAGAGCTTAATGTTACTTACTACCTCTACGCGGCTAGGTGACACTGTCCTAAAAAACCATTAACACGATTTTAATGTTTTTACACAATTTATGGGCCATAATGAACATTACATATAAAATATAGCAGTAGGTAGTCACATTTGAAATAGAACTCCTCCCCTACGTATGTAGATAACTACACATTTGCTTTGCTCAAAGACATTGTCGCTTTCAGGCACCTCATTAGAGCGCGTCCCATGTGAGCCTACCCAGCCCTCCCACCACCCGACCACCCCACTCACATACAAAGGAGAGCAATTCTTTTCCTGAGCTCGCAAACTTGGATGGATAATTACAGTTAGGTAGAACCCATTCGTCCTTAATGTCTCCAAGCCCTTCTATATATATAAATTAAGTATATGACACGCTTTTTCAGAGTCTACGTTGTTTAATGCGACGGAAAATTACCGAGCCTCGTTTATTCTTCAAATGAAATTTTCGTATTTAACTAAGGATTTAGATGGAATTTCTTTTGATTACTTTTGTTGAGATTTATCAAGCTCTTTACGAGACGTATTTGATTTTGTTTAGCTGCACTATATTCAAATAAAAATGATTACGTTCTACATAAACATAACCGTTATTCAAATGTTCAATGCGTGTCTGAGGGCCTCTCAAGTCGATAGACTATAAAAAATTGGGCGGTAAAATTTTATAAACAAAGAGGACAGGCCCAAAACGTTTTAGTGTTAAGAGTGGGCCCATAAACCGTTGACACGCACCCGTAAAATATTAACGATAGTGAGTAGAAAAATGACGACTATCAATGTAGGTAGCGATTCGGTCGCGACGCGGTACAAATAATGGCCGGACTGAATTTATACGCGGACCCGAATTGCCCCGATTGAATATTTTACCACGCCACGAAATGCTTTTCACGATATTTTTCTATTTCGTTACCCATTTCTACTATCAATTGCTTAGTTTTCCCCTTTAATGTTATTCGTGCGACATAAGGCTTTCTTATACAAGTGAAAGAGTTTCGATTTTATTCCTTTACAGCGCTCTTAACGACTTATTATGTTGTAAATTTAATTCAAGTTTTTTATAGTTTTAGTTCATTTCGATAAACTATCGCGGATTATATTTTGCCCTACCTGTTACGAAGGTGAACAATTTGAGGGCATAAGTCCACGCAATATATTGAATGCAGCGGTTGATTTAATAAGGAAATCTTGAAGAGGACGTGGGCTTGGTATTTTAGCGTTGAGGGAATCATGAATTATCTTAGTTACTTTTTATAACGCGTCTAGTATTCCAAGAATAGGAACCTATAACGTTCCACTGCATAAGTTAAATTATTAAACCAGGTCAATTATGTCTCATAATATATTATTATTAATGAAGTTGCCTAAGTATTACAAGTAACAAATCACAATTGTGAAATGAAAATGTTGATACAAAATGACATTAAACCAGGTTGAGGTTTGATCCAAGTCGAACCATCGCCCTTATTATATATATATATATATATATATATATATATATATATATATATGACGGACAATGAACCTTTAAACGCAATAACCTTTAAAACGCCTGCTTCAAAATAGCTTCTCGGAGGTTCGTTTATAGCTTATTGAGATTTCGACGGACAAAATAATTCTCTTAGAGAAATCTCGTGACATTGAAATTATCGCACGGTGGGAGGCACGGGCTGTGTGTTGCCATCTGTCATGGCGATGGGTGAATTGTTTTCATGAAACAAAACATGAATGCCACAAATACGTGGTACTTTGATAGTGCCAACATTAAGGTACCGCGTAGACATTGCGCAGCTCTTATGCGAAGTAAAATTTGAGATGTTTCAAAATATATTTAACCGTCCTGACGTTTGGGACTTATTATTTATATAATTCAAATTTAAATTTGGCACTGCTTGTCCTGCAAAAAAAAATTGTGTTCGGTGCTATGATTCTTTTATATTTATTCATATATTACAAGAGTGTATGGTAACATATATGCTTAATGTATTTTATTTAATTAGGCCAAGTCTTAGATATTTTGCCAGTATGTAAAAGATTAATTAGTGTATAATATAGTTAGGTGTCAAAGTGCCAAGATGTTTATGTTGGCATCACTGCATTAAAACAATGAGCATTGTCGCATGACGTGTGAGCGTCGCGTCTCGGCAGGGGCGGGTCCTGATTGGCCGGCGCGGGGTAGGCGTGGCCCTGCGCGCACGCAAATAGCGCAGCCTCACAAATTAAAACAATAAAATGAAAGTGATAAAACAAAGTAAGCTCTGAAGAGCATTCGTTATTGAGCTTTAATGGCTGTAGGTCTTCGATTTATCAAATTGTTTTTATATTGCAAATGGAATAGGCACGTAATTGGCATTATTATAATAGAATATCTAAAATAAAATTTATGTATTTAAATAACTACTTCACGCTTATTGATATAGTAAAAAAAATAGCTAAAACATATTTTAGTATAGGTAAAATATTATTTGTTTATTTTTTAATATTATATTGTGAATTAAACGGATAAAAACAACTCTGCATTTCAGTGAATCAGTACTGTTAACAGTAACACAAAAGAGTCTCTATTCTCCAAGACTAGGATGGAAAGAAAGCATTGATTCTCAAGACGTCACTGAAATGCCTTTCAATGAGAACGCTCCGTAACGAATGTACTCTCATTTACTAATGTGTCACATACAGGCGGTGTTGTTTCACAGGCTCCCCCCTTAACTCCCCGGGGGGAATAGGGGGACGTGGATGACCAATGAGCTTGCTCTTACTCTATATAGGTGCATATTAATTATTAAATAGCTATAAGCAGTTTATGCGAAACGTCTAGTTTTTGAATTGACCTTACCAGCTATTGTTGGAGTACTAGCTAGTAGAATACTTTCTTAAGTTTTATGAGAGATTCATGTTAATATATATATATATATATATATATATATATATTTATTTTTATCAAAATTTATTTTATACATAAATTACATAAATAAACGTGTGTATACGCGGGTTATGTAATGTTTAATTGTACAAATATTCGAATCACGCAAAAGAGAAAAGCTACAAAGAAAAATTTCGATTGTCTTATTACGTACGTATACGTAACGAGGATGTTATAGAATTTTCATCAATTATATTTAAGAGACAATTTTGCAAGTCGTTGGGTGATTTCTAAAGGAAATTGTAATGTTTTTTCCTCAAACGAAGCGCTGAGAGCTAGTTAGCCGGCTAGGAGCAAACATTCGTCGTCAAAGCGTGATTGTGAAAAGGAGCGTGATTATTAGAGTGGCCGTAGTTAGCGGAGGCTTCATTAGAGCGGGGGCCGGGCGGGCTCCGGTGGGTGCTGGGGTCTCATCTCGACGGGTGCATCGCGGCTGCGCGCGCAAACAAATTAAAAACGTAAGACGCGCCCTAATCAATAGCTGACTACGCCGCGAACCCGAATTAACTCGCCCGAATGAAAAAATGAACAAAATTATATTCGCGCGAGACCCCACACCCTCATCTCGCGGCCGTCCGTCCCCCGCCCGAGGAAATTGCTTTTCTTTCAGCGGGCGCCGCACACACGGTCTCTACGAACGCGAGAGGGTTAACTCCGCACACACAATATTATAATTTACGTTTCCTCGTATATCGCGCAGTAAGTAGGTACTTTACCTGGGCGGTTCACGCCCGCTCAGCCCTCGCTAAATCTGAGCTTTATACGTTCACTTGACGCGACGAGAGCGATATTAGTTTTCAGCCAACTCCTCTCCAACTACGATATTTATTAACCCTATACTAGCTTAGCAATACAGGGTCTACATGGTCGGAAAAAGCTAGTTTAGTTAAATGAATATGTTCGGTGTTAGCTTTGTCACTTAAAATTATCACAAGCTTGTTTAACGACATCTAAATTCTGAGAGTATTTGGTAAAACGCTCCGCACATAACAACATTTAATGAAACTTTATACTCTCTCGTCTCATTTGTAAGCGATTTCATTAATCTCTTTTGAGAGAAAAAAAATTCAACCTAAAAAATAGCGGTAAATTTTTATGTACGATTAATGAGTTTTATATAAAGCCTGTAGGTATAACCGAAGATGAAGTGTAGACCTATCTATATGAAGGTGTAAGACAGAGTTTCTCATTAATTGTGCCGACGAAGTCCGGGCAGGCCGCCCAATTAACGCGTGGGCGAGCTTCCACCGCCCTAAGCCGGCCAATGGCGTCCGCTGGGGGATTAATTAAGTAACTTCCCGTCAGCCCCGCAGCCCCCCCGCAACGGAGTCTGCGGACACGCCCGGAAAACTAACCACCTAATGAGGGGAGATGACCTCATGTTTGTGTGCTTTGTCTGTGTACGTAGAATGTCCGGTGGTCGTGTCGTTTGTTATGTAATGTACAACAGAGTGGTGCTAGTTAAATTTTTCATAAGCTTCCATTATTGCGAGCAACTTGTTCAACTACATAGTGGCTGTAAGAAGTATGCTTTGTTGTAGAGAAATATGAACGGCATTTATGCGCGCGTTCTTAACTTCCTTGCTATTATGTGAGGAGGAAAAAGTGAAGTACAAACGAGATTATTAAAATAGTCTACAGCATACATGGGAAATTTCAATTTAATCCACGTTTACCTATTACTGATAGTATGAAAATGTGAAATATAACCATGGAATTATACGTGGGACCGTTTGGGGTGCCGAAATAACTAATAGTTTCCGCGGGGGCGTGTTAGCATTTTTCTTCTGTCGGTGACGGGCGGGCGGGGGTGGATGTAGGCCCAGTTTCTGAGCTCGATCATTTACACTTCATCTATTCCTTTAATAACATATCCATGATCAGTTATTTGATTCATTTTTTTTTTAATGTATTATGTTAAAGTAAGCTGTCATTATGAATCTATAATAGAGCATATCTTTAAAATGTAGCTAAATTTAAAGAAACGGTATTTGACATTATATTCGATGTTACTTGTTAAAATTAAGTAATACAGCAAATTCTGTACTAAGCAACACACACAACTTTTGAATTAATCCTACCCATTATAATAGCACTTTTATAATAGCTTAACTGCGATTTCTTATAAAAAAAATGACGAAAAAGTCGAATTTAAATAGATTTATCAATCCAAAATTCTCACCCAACCCATTAAACATTATAAGAAAATAAACATTCATATTGCAAATTCGTACCGTCTAGAGTTGACGTAATCTCGCTTTAATAATACATTCGCTTAATCCTTGCACGAATACGAATTGAATGTTGAGTGGATGAGAATAAAAACATCTCGTTTAGGCAAATAGTGGCGCATTTGGAGTCGTAGTGAGGTGCGTGAAAGGCCCATTTAGAACGGGGGAAGCGGGAACGAAAACTCAATTCTTTCCACCTACATCTGTTTTACGTTCCAATGAATAGGTGCATGCAAATAAACCAACGTTATTGTTTCTTTGAAGGGTGAACGCGACGGATTGAGATATGCCTCAAGAGTTATGTGCACTCCGTGTGTGGGTGGTGTCTAGGAGACAATGACAAAATAAAGTTGGGACTTTTTTAAAATCATTTTACTTTTACTATCTATTGTTGCACGGCTGCGCTACTGACATTTAAATGCATTGAAGTTTGATCGATTGGACCATTGGATTGAAGTCGTGAATTTTATTTATAAACTAACACCTATTATTACAGAAAAAAGACGAAACGGCACTTTGAATTAAGAACAATATTATTATAAACAATTATTGCGTTTTAGATGGGCGGGAAAAAGACGGAACGGCACTTTGAATTAAGAACAATACGAAGTTGAAGACTGAGAGTTTCATCATTAGGTAGGTACTAGGGTGTAATCAAACGCCCAACCGACACGCCCGGAAAACTCAACCCTTTCGTCTTAATTACTACGCCTTACTTCAGCCGCGTTCTCTCATTGGTCCGTCCCTGTACCGCACTGTCGCCCTAACGTTTAATTGGTCGCGTGTAATTAATGCTCAGTAATAGCGTTGCGAGGGGACGTTTCTAATTTGAATTTTTAATTACCATTACAGTCGCTCATTGGACGACGCTTTCCTCATTTACATAGAGACAATACCTATTGTCTTGATGGGAGGTTCTATTTTCACACGTAATGGAGAATTTATGTTTTTTTTATATTTTACATAGTAATTTAGACACATAACAAAGCGATTAGGTATATACAATTTAACGTATCCATTCAATATTCAAGAACAATGTCCAGTTAAAGATGAACGTAAATTTTGTGTTTTATAGCTTGTCATATACCTGTTATGTGCAAACTATAACTTAACAATAAAAGCATTTAACGTCCAGTTATTTAGTAAAGATTAATTTAATCGATGTACAATTTGCAGGAAATCTCTAATGTGATTAAACATCATTAAATCTCATTAGTAGTTTAATGATAAATAAAATAATGACAAAGCTACAAGATGATTGCTTTTAAAAAAATGTGATTAAAATTAAGACCACAATTATGTACGTACAACCCATTACTTTAATGGGCATTGTTTTGACCACCAAAGGTGTATTATACGCGAGATAATCGTTTTTATTCCCGTAACCAAACATGGATAATCTCGCGTATCACAATGCATAGGGAATGAACTGTGTTACAATGGGACTTATGCGAATACTGCATCGTAGTCACTTAACAAAAATCGTGCTTAAACGCATAGACAGAATATTGATGTAAGATTTAGAATTCTTTAAATGTAATAATTATCAGATCAGAGATCATAATTAGTCAGTACGGTCCCTAACACATGTTCTTTGTATGTAAAATCCTTTTTTGTATGTCCTTGATGTACCTACGCTTGTAACGTCAATTGGTGTAGACAGTGAACTAGAAACATAAAAAAAACTCCTTTCTCAACATTTTTGATTACCTCAATATCAATCTATCGAACTAAACATCGGTTAGAAAACTAACCATTTCCTTACAAAATAAAACGTTCTGCGATATGTAATTGAAGAAATAATCAAAAAATATTATGATCACTCTTTAAAATCATTCAAATATCTACAACCTTATTGAAAACCTATTCAATATTATTTTTGTACATGTTATGAGATTAAATAACAAATTCAGCACAAAAATATTTCCAACGCACCATAACATACGTCGAACAGATGACAGAAGGCTACTCCCGTATGCAGGATTAGCTCATTACATCGGTCCCGAAGGCTATTCTAGATTTAAACAGGTCCAATTTGAATTGGGCCATACGAGGCCATTCGATTTGAAAATCGGTGCACTTTTGTAGTGATCAGGTACATATTATTAACTAAATTAGATTTAATTGAAATATATTTCAGTACATTATATTTGTCAGTTCGGCTTACTTAAGCCTGGAATAGTGTGATACTGACTGATAAACAGTAAAAAAATAAAGGCAAGTCAGCTGAGTTTGTTGTCTTCTTAGACCGGTTTGAACCAATGAAAGTTATGGAGATACATATATTAATAGATAGATTGATTAGTTTCTGAATGAGTTATGAATTAACCTTATTTTGTATTAATTATACCTTCTTTATATTTTTACAATAATCTGTCGTTATTTTATTTATTACATACGTATAAGTTAAGGTATCTATATAATAAATAAATTATGAGTAGGTACTTACTAAACGCATACCTGTCAAAAGGTTTAAAAAAATCTAAATGCCGAATTTACAGATTTCACATTCACAGACGCCAAGGAAGTCGCGGGTAACAGTATGTGTTTGTGAAGTCGTAATTTCCGATAGCACAAAACCGTAACATAAGATAAGTGTTTATTTCTATTTTTATACATACAACTCCTACATACTAGTCTGGAATGAATAAATTATTCTTTTGATTGTGAATTTAAGTATGCGAATTCAAGTCTGACATTGAGCGACATTGCCGGCCGCAGAGCGCCTTAATAAGGTAAATGAGATGCGGCATGCGCCTGCGCATCGTGAGCTTGAATTAGCACCAAACCCATCTCACTAGCGCTAACAAATGCCTTGTTACCGTTTTAAAAGATTAACGGAATACGCAAGATGGAGGATATATAACTTGCTACCAATCAAGTTATTTTAATACACTAACGATTTTTAAAGAAAAGCTACGTCGATATGATTTGTACAATATGCCACCACTACATTTACTAATTAATGCGTCTATTCATACAAATCAATAAAATCATACGAAATAATGATGATTCGTTTTACATTTTCTTGCTATCTTTTCATTTATGAACAGTTTATGTATATTATATGTTATATCTTTCACATAGTTTCGCAAAGCATAAAACTTGATAAATTGAAACTTTATAATAATTTGAATACCTGAATAATGCTTGATATATTACGATATAATATATGTGTCCCTCAATTGTAATATCGAGGTAAATAATGGAATTCTTTATATCTTTTAAATACCATTTATACGGCTTAAACTGAACTCTTAAATTAAAATATCTAAATTAACCGCTACGTCATAATTTGGCGCAACGGTCCTATTCTTATTCAAATCGCATTGGCCATTAGAATATTCGTATAAGTTAAACGCAGGCTGCTTATGTGTTCGTTATGGTTTTAAGTTTTTATAACAGTAGAAAACTTTAAGCAAATTAAAATGGCCGGCATCTGTCGAGATGCACACGACTAAATCAAATATTTCATAAGTCAATGACACCGTGAACAGAAGCACTATTAACAGCTAAAAAAGTGTTCGATTGCATTTTTTTACAATTAGACTAGACGATCGCTTTTTCTTTGTTATTAGTTGTAGTGTAAGAGCTGACACCTAAAATTTTTCTTGAATTGTCATCTTTGTTATTAAAGTTATCTCAAACTTCTTTTTATCGTAAACTACTAATTACACTATCAGTAGTCGTGTTACTACTGAAAACAAACAGAATCTGTGATGTACTATTGAATACTTTGGAGTATTCCGCACCACATCTTTATACCTCACATACATAATTATGTAAGATATAATTATTATTTGATTTACAAATTATTTTAAAATGAAAACTGACAACAAATTATAAATATGACGTTTAGATGTATCTTACATCTAAGATAAATGCCATCAACTGCCGAACTATAGAATTTTTTTGTTCAGGGCACGGGTCAAGCCAATGAGACAAAGCCGCGCGCGTTCGTGACGCCCGCTTGGTTCCGCGTGCCTGCGCAGTCGCCGATAATCGCTTCATTCACTCATGATCGAGAGCTTTTTCCTCCCATTTGGTCGTGCATTCCTCTAATAATATCAGTTATGTAATAACATAACATTTAGAAATATCAAAAATCACATATTTACAAATGCTAAGCTCAATAAAATTGTAGAATTGAAAAGCGCGAATAATATTTTTAGCTTACATACCTACTATGCAAAATATGCCTCTTTCAAATAGTCAGGTAATGCCTAATGCCATAAATGTTTGCATTAAAATTGTTCTCGGCGATTATTCGCGACGTTTTGCCAATGCTGCGCCTGCGCGTCAAGGTCGCTTACCAAGCTTTACATAATTCAGATTCTTATATCGGATACCGTATCTTATTATTTATGTATGACAGAGATAACACAAAATATTTTTATAATATCAAACAAGATTTTGTTGTTAATATTGTTAATATAAAAAAAGAGTTGCACGATCAAATGCTGATCGTTGCAGACTGTAACAATTAAGTAATTACAATATAAGAAAAAAACCAGCTAATCTTTACTAGCATGAATTTTATTTTCAATAATTTAAAATAGACAAAGTCCAAGACCTGGTGACATTTATCGTTAGGATTTCTCTTTTTAAAGTCTTCTATAACCCGTTGTCATAGCCGTGTTGTAATCTACCGTGAAATAAGAGTCCACAATGAGCTACTGTTACATCTTGAATAATTACATGTTTTATCTCGCTGTCAACACGTTTAGCACCATCATTCGTCAAGCTTCTTAATTTATGACTATTCACATTCATATCGCAAATACAGGTCATTCACATTACGATAGTCTTTTCTATTTATTCTACAGATGTTTTTATAATAAGAAATAAAAAAGAACAATTACGAAAATATTAGAATTACTTATAAACTGAATTGCCATATGTTAATAATTATTATTTTCCGTAAATTGCACTACGTTTTGTAATGAGCTGGCAAATAATCCAATGCATAAATTCAATATGATACAAGACGCTACCTCACATGCAGGCAGACAGCTAGGCTGGACGTGTCCCACACTGCAAGTGTAACCCAAGCCTTACCAACGCCATAACATAATTAAAAATGATTTAAGACTCGCTCCGGCTGCTTTGTTTCGCGCATAATGTTTCACTTGTTCGCGTCGCACAACGTAATTCTTAACGCGACGGCTCTTAATTCTGTCACAGTTTTTTTTTTATAATCCTTTTGTATTAATCCCTTTCGGCTCCGGTAGCTATTCTCGGAAGGTTTAGACGAATTTCTTTGACTGGATTTTGTGTTAATCAAGCGTCCGATTTCAAATGCCAATTTGAACTTAAAACTGATTCGGTGTGCTTATTAAGTATTCATTTGGGTTTTTTTTTCTGTATACAATATTTAAAGTTCATCATTACTTAGTGTTAAAAAGTTTTGACGTTTCGCGTAATAAAAATTTAATGGCCTCAGTGAACAATAGTATTGCGGTTGCAATGTTGGTGCGTTTAAATAAAGTATGAAAAGGATTAACTCCGGCTTGTTGACGGACTGAGGTGATCAGGTTTCGCGAGGGACCGTGTCCACGTCGCCGAAATATAATTCTCCACGGATCATACATCGACTCTGCCACAAGTGTACTTAAATTGAGACCTGTGCAATACTGACTTTAATATTACGTTAACGATACTAAATGCTAAAGGCGGTTTTCATAGCAAAAATGGCTAAGGCTAAACTAATGGTATAAGATATCAAACTACAAAACATCCATAATTTTTAGCATACGTATATTCATCGCAGGCAGATAAAGTATATGTATATTTTTATTGCTCAAACATTATTATATCGAATTAAATAAGTTAATAAAAAAATATAGATTGTATTTTTTTATGGCGCATTGTTTTATAAACCATACCGTAAACACAACACACCTAAGATGTCTAGTGATTTCTATACACTATTAATCTCTCTGACAATCTGTCGTCTCTTCCAATGCATTTCTGACGAGCCATTGTTAGACATGTTATAAACATATGAAAATTATTTGATTTGATTTCCGCGTTTGAATTAATCACATAGTTAGAAAGTGCTAATTAAACGAAATGAGGCATCGCAAGATTGGAAAGTGTGTGAAATATTTATTATGTTTTTAATTAATATTTGTAGGATGCACAACTTATACTTATATACGAAACTCTGTAACAAGTCAGTAAGCTACAGTGTTTTGTATCTGTATTTTTTGTCTATGAAATTTTATATCAATCTCAACAAATACATCTGACATTTGACATGACACACTAAAATATAATAATGTGGTACCGTTTTGCAGAGTACGAATAATTAACAATTATATATAAACATAATATATCTGTACAAAAAAGTAAATTCCTATTACAATAAAATAATATATTTGTCTTCTGTTATTTATGTCGTAATTCTTGTTGCCTCATATCGCAAACAAACACTTCGCGAGCGTCATTCACTTCAAATCTCCTTTCCATATAATTTGTATGAAAAAAGTGTCCGTGATTATTTAGTTGTATTAATTTATACGTCGAATGCATCATGTAAGTGGTGAGCCGGGGCTCCATCTTCGTTAATTAGTTTTTTGTCGGCGGGGCGGACCGCTCGGCATCAAATTACGATGAATCAGCCTTTCGGCTACCGGCGCCGTAGTGATAATAATTACACACTCGTTACTACCGTGCTCTTGCGCAGTCTAGCACTACGTGACCACGAATCACGATCTGAGTGAAATTGTTTTGACAGATTTAAAAGATTAGATTCAAATTAATAGTCTATTAAGATTAAATTGGTTTTTTTTGTTGCTGATGCTGTTTTCGAAATGTAAGCACGTTTAAGAGACATTTTAATATTTAGAAATCACAAATACAAAATGTTGCGCGCTGTTGGAGTTTTAATCGCTTTAAAACGGTGCGGTGGCTCAGCATTTTATTAATTAATGTCCGTGAGTTTCTTCCAACTGCACTGTGGCATTTTAATTAGGATTCAAGTCAATGATGATAAAAACGCAATAGATTATATTTTCGTAGACATTTTGTTCTTTGCTTTAAAAAAAACATTTTTTTTACTTTAAGTGCCAATCCTTTTCGAATGAAAGTAACCATTTACGTACTTTAATCAAGTGTAAGATTCTATTGTCTTATTAAATATAATAAATTATAATCTCGTATCAATGTTGTGATAGTAAAGGTGGGCTAAGTACACCCGATAAATTTTATCGATAACGCCGACGACGCAAAGTAATTTCGTAGCGTAACTTGGTAGCGAGACGACGCGTGCGCATTTCACTTGAGATGCCGCTCGGGAATAATCGTCATCCACTCAATATAGATGGTAATCAACTATTATTATTGTTAATGTAATTTTTTTAAAAGAGATCAGACCAATGCGACGTACAAAAGTATCAAAGTGTATCCTCACTTAGCTGGAGTATTTAAATTTTGAAAATAAATTAAGATTAACTGGATGGTTCTGGATTTTAATATGTATTTTGGTAATAACTTGGGATATATTAAGGACTTATGACGTCAGCAGCATATCGGTGGTAGGGTTTCCGTACTACTGTACTGTACGTGGTTCTCGCTTCGCTGTTTTAAATAAATAAATTGTATTTATTATATAGAGTATTCTAATTTCCTTTATTAAGAAGTCTTTAAAATTTCAACTCATCGACTTACTTAAATAAATTACAGTTTTTAAGATATAATCATTTATTAATTATTGTATATATCCTAAGACACTCTTAAAACCTAGCTGATAATTAAAACAAGGGTTTTATAATGTTATTAGTATACATAATAGTTTTTACTCACAGAAAACAGTAAACTTTTTATCGGTGAGAACTTGAGTCGGCATAAAAGCTTTACGATTTGAAGGTTTAATGATTAAATTACTAACACATGGGCTGGCTACCGGCTTCATTGTTGCAGGTATTCATATTGCCAGATTGAGCTTCTGACTAATTACTTATTGTTAGGGTTGAACATTTTGAACTTTTTATAAATCACAAAAAAATTACCTAACGTAAGTCAGGTGTATTTTCGATTATTTACAGCATATTATTTAACACTCAATCACTTGCACTCACTCGTACATAGCAGCTTTTCGCAGTTAATCTTAATTGAACCCCTTATTATAAGGGAGTTATTTATAAACAATGAAATCAATATGAATAAATTACATAATTATAAATAGTTGGTTTAATATCGACTTGTCCCAACCCTATGAACATAATGCGTAGTGACTATAGCATAAGTTGTACGTGAGGCAATGTAACACGATCGTTAATTAAAAACGGAGGCCATCACTAGATTAGTTGAACTAAAAAGGCTCGCCGAAACACCACGATTCGTCACGAGGCACCTTTATTTTTATTTGAACGAACCCTTTGTTGGACTTAGTCGAATTTGCCTTAATGTAAAAAATGGCTAATTAAGAAATGTTCGAACTGCCGTTAAAATTTTTTGCGCTTTCATAGCAACGCTCGTACGAATTCAAATTTTATTGTGATAGGTATTTCATTAGCTGGAGGTTTAGGAATTCATTATGGTGAGCTTTAATCTTCATCGATTTAAGGTATGTTGAGTATAATTAAAATAATTTATTTTAAGTATAATTTTTCACAATTAAAATAATATTGTTAAGGCACTATCAAAAAGACCGAAAAAGCTTAAGTAACGCGCGGCGAACAGTTTCCAGCGCTAAGTTCGTCCCTAATGAACTTAAGATGAAAAGCAAATAAAACTCAAATATTTTCATAAAAAAGCCAAAGAAACAATTTGTTATTTAATTATTATCTTGAAACGTTCCCCGCGGCGTGTCTATCACGTTCTAATCGGACGTGAAAGCCGTGTTAATGTCACAAACAATACATTTTGTTACCCAACATCTGCATTCAACACAATAACTTTGTATAGAATTGACAGAATTTCACTATTCTAGAAAACATTCTCACAAATTGGCGTCCTATAATTGCCACTGTGTTTTATACACAAAAGATACAATTATTTGGGTTGAAGAGCATTATTTCATATTTAATTAAACCTCCTACATTGTGTGAAATTCGTATTACAAAAATCTTTTTTTTATTTAACATTTCATACAGACGTATTATTTTACGGCAGGGTTTAGATGTAACCATAGTTTAATGCAATGAAGATGTTTTCTCAGCCACAGGTTAATGTGCGGTGCTGATTTATATTTCATGTTAACGAGTCTGACTATTCAAAGCCTACCCGCAGACGTCACATTTCTTTACAAAGTATAATACATTTGTGATGTTACATTTAAACAAAAAGCTTGCAAAGTATGAAATCTGATCAATAATAAAAAAAATTGAATTTATAAATAGATATTGTTTGTCATGCTTAACATTCGCCACATTAGGGCGACTTTATATATAGTGGTGTAATTTACCAAAACTATTTATTGCGTAAAGTAATAAATCAAAATAATAACAAAGTTGAAAAGATGCCGGAAAATCAGCCCATCGCGCACCCAACTCTGATTTATACGGGTAATTTTCCAGACCGTTACGGCGAGCTACCTACGATTTTTCTTCACGCGCTTAATTACATAATTTATGTACAATTTTGAAATTTAGTGCATCTACATGAATAAATTTGTTTTAATGAACGTTATACAATCCCTGATTAACTTCTTGTGACTGCACAAGAACCTTTGACGAGGTTCGAGTTCTGTTAAACCGTAATTAATTAATATTAAATATATTAAACAAATAAGACGAGTGAGGATTAAATGCATATCAGAGACCGGTCCCAGCACCCCGGCGGTTCGTATTAATTTCTGTCATGGCTTTAATTGCCCACCTCGCGCTAAGCTTTTTAATAAATTCGAGGACAGACAGAACTGAGCTTGGCGAGGCCAAAAAATGCTCAGGCAGGTCGCGCTCGGCACAAAAAGAACGGATTTTAATTTATAAGAGACAGGACAAACGATTAATAATTTATTTGTATCCCTCGTTCCCAGTGAGAGGGTCCGAGCGTTAAAAACAACCGTTAAAACCGGTGACTTTGTATAGCTCGCGTTTAGGCCGAAATGCCAATTGCGGGTAGACACAAGTATACAGCGAGTCGGAATGTCGTTTTAAAAAACTCCGCAAATAAATCGCGTCGCACGCACCGGCCAACCAAAAAAAACATCACTATATTCGATTCTTTAATGTGATTTTGAAAAAAATAGAAGCAAACGGAGGCTGGCTGGGATTGAAAATGAATGAGGGTGAGCGCGATAGTGGAAATTAGCATTGAGGTAGGATCCAGAAGCGGCCTTTGTGCGATCATATCGAGGTGTATTCTTTGCGCTTTTTACTGCGCGGGCGCGACGCGCTACGACCGGCACGGCCTTTCTGCCCTTATTACCGGTCTGTCGCTTTTTTGTTGTAAATAATTACGGCAGCTCACGGCAATCACTTGGCAATTCCTTGGAAGATAGTCGGATATTAAGGTACTGTAAGGATCCTTAGCTTAACTTAAATATTACATACAAACTTTCGTAAATAAATTAAAAGCCCATAAGATGTGATCAGGATGATTCATAAATTAACGATTACGCACATCCAATAATAAAGGCAACAATTGAATGCAGATGAGGGTGAGAAGGACGCGGGTCCGATCGACATTTGTATGCGATATCTAAGCAGACAATTGGATGCCGGCGCGAGCCTTCGCGCTAATGGTACACTATCGGACGATCGCGAGCTTGAAAAGTGGAGACCGCCTCGGACTAGCGAGCTACGCGTAATAAATACGATACATTTAGCCACAAAACACTTAACACAATACCATTCATTTTACTATTGTTTGTATAATGTGGTCTTTGGCTGGTAAATGCCGCCTCTTATAAAACAAGTGGATAAGAATAATCACTATGCAATACAAGGATACATATGCCCACAAACTTCTAAATCGTTTGTATTTGACAATTCGAAGCAAAGAACAGCCCTAATAGGTACAGTATTCATACTGTTCATATATTACATCTGCGTAATATATTTTTATGTATAGTGTTATGTCGGTTTTGTTTACTTAATATGTATGCCAGGGTTCACTGTTTTTTTTTATTTATGAAGATTTACAATACGAGTAAAAAATAATCAGACATTTATACATTGAAGCAACATACAACAACATTATAACAGGCTTTATAGCTGTTAATTAATTTCAATCTGACGCTTAAAATTCAAGTTATAAAAAATTAACATAATCGCATTGTAATTGATGTGAGTTGCATTTATTATGAAACGTATGACTCGCTTCGGTTTTGCGTTGAAATTAATTTAATACGACAAAACATACGAGGATCGGGATATACAATGTTTTTAAGAAAACAATTTTTTTAACTAACCAGTATCCTCCAAATGTATATTATATATTGATGCATATTATATAGAAATACAGTGAAAACTTCATGTCACGTCACTGGAATTAACGACAAACTCTTAGCGTCGAAACTAATTGGCTTTGATTGGTTTAGCTTGTATTCCATATAATGACTTTTCTACTCCATTAACGACTCTCTATAACGCCATAAAATGTTTTCAATGACATTATATAGAGTTCGCACTGTAATATACGATATATAATGTACGGTACGATTATTATTATTTCACCTGGCATAGAACCCAGGTATTCGGGATTCCAAGAATCTGCTCTATATACCGAGATTTAATTTATTTATTTTCAACGAACAGACTTTGTGAGGTGAATATTTTATTATATGACGCAATCATCTCGGAACGGATAATTAAAAATGTATTTGCGAGAAACGCAATTAAAAAAGGTCATTGCAATTAATTTGTTCAGATTTAAGAACAGTCGTTGCGCATAAATTAAAAGTATACATAACTACGTCATAAAATATTATGATTTAATATCGGTGTTTACATTTTAAGGACCTTTACACGTATTGTTTTTCGAAGGTCCGTATGTTTGCGTTTGTAATGATTTGTTTATAACAATATATTTAAATAATAATATTCGTTTATTTAAATTTGAAGTCTCCAAGAGTCTACACTCAACAGAGACGAGACAGACTCAACGCGCTAAGTGTGTCTTATGTAGGTATATCAAAACCGTATTGGCTCTCAATGTTCTCTTTTGAGCGAGAATATTAAACGGATCGCGTCATGTTTTGTTTGGATGCTAGGGATCAGTCACAATTAAACCCACCATATTTAGTCTTTTGTTATAACTTCGCACTCGGACCCCATGTGACCAAATGCCAAGGGCATTTAAAGGACATTCGAATTCAAAATCTACAAAATCTATTACATTTAAAACCGACTCATAAACGTATGTATTAATACTACTAATTATAAATAGTGAAAGTCGCGGGAATTGGCTAGTGTGAATTGCATTGCAAAAGCCATAATTTATAGCTTTTAAGACTTGATATTTTGTTAAATTATCAGATAGGCATAATTATACGTGATTTAAGGTGCACGTTAACAAAATTACTGCCAAAGGTTAATTACGTTGCGAATGAAAACTTTATATTACAATAACAACTAACATCTCTAAAGGGCTACGTTTACTTTATAATAAGAATAACTATAGGGTTAACAAAATGTGTACGACATTTCTAATTTCACTTAATTTTGATTATATTTTTGTAAAATCTGGTTTTACATCTGCGTCCTATGACGCGTATTTTAGTCAGTCTTCATGGTAATACCATTAAATGCCAAAATATTTAATCCTTTAGTTTTAAATTTTAAATAACATAAAACAATCTCATCGATAACAAAATTTGGCGTAGACGTACAGTTATTACGTACGTATAATTAAAAAACCGGCAACACACGGCACACAGAGCCTGCATCTCTGATACACTTACAAGAAACTTGTACGTAGAATTGTGCATCTTTCAAGCCTACCTACACTAATAATAGCTAATACATATCAATTCGTATTATGCATATGTGTAATCCAGGAAGCCGATCGTGACGTTATTAACTCCCCTTAAGCAAAATATCCGGGATATTAATCAATGCGCCTATAGTTATGACTCAATGAGCCACGCATCGGTCATATTGACTTTTCCGGTGTAAATCTTCAAATTAATTTACTTTTAATAAATTTCTATTGAGATTTATTGTTTCACTGTCACTCCACTTAACGAGAACCTATATACAAAAACTCTCGAATCAAATTGTCATAACTATCGATCGAAATTAAAAATACTCGGATTTTAATATAGTGTACATAATTCTCATAAGAATTAATATTGCTAATGATACTATTTCTATTAGTGAAATAGAATCAAATTGCTTTTTTATCTAATGTCAGCTAATGGCTGATTATAGCGGAAGGTTTTGATACAAATAGGGGTTAATTGGAATACTCTATCATTGCTATCTTTTAATCCGAGTTTAAGAATGACTGAAACAGAAAACTATGTCTTAGAGAATAGCCTTAACTTATAAATATTAAAATGGTCTACACCACGATGCCTAGATCTTTGGTTTGGGGTCTTACGGTCCTTTCAAATAGAAGTTGGATCATATGGTCTTACGGTTTATGGTAATCTTCTATTATGCTATACGAAAGAGGTGCTAATTCAAATTTCATTGCAGTTGCATATGGCGGCGAGCTCAGGCCGATCAGCAACAAGTGATAAATAAAGCGTTCGTAATTGAGAGACGGAAGCAGTCAATGAGTAAAT
Source organism: Leptophobia aripa (assembly GCA_951799465.1). Taxonomy (NCBI): domain Eukaryota; kingdom Metazoa; phylum Arthropoda; class Insecta; order Lepidoptera; family Pieridae; genus Leptophobia; species Leptophobia aripa. The sequence goes on along the minus strand of OX637268.1, from coordinate 5,495,242 downwards.
CTCATCCGTCAATTTGTTTAAATTATTTATTAGTGGCCGGCTATAGACACCCGCACGGCGATCTTTACAACGTTCACAGACCACTCCGGATACTAGTGTTGTGACACACTAATTAAGTATCGAGGTAATATCAAATTATTATCGATGTTTTTTTTATTAATTATACAAAAAACTGACTTAAAATCAATCAAACTATTAATACATTCAAGTTAATTTCATGGTAATAAAACTGTTAGTAAATATTGAACTGTTTGAGATAGAGTGGACAACGCAACTAAATACGCGATTGTGGTAAACCAGACATGGCTCCATGAATATTAAGGTCTTAAAATCATCGAACCATAATAATCATCGATATGACATTAGCAGCACTAGTGACGACTGGAATTAGTTAATTTGTGCAGATACGACACAATGGATGAGGAAATAATACACTCGTACATAAATATACTACAGGCTTATTGTAATTGGCGTAATTGGACGAATCTGGACGAACTTAATAATGCCCCATTGTCGTGATTCAAACGGCAATTCATCGTTTGTGAAAGAAATCATTCGTTAGTTTTAAATTTGAATTCAGGTCATAATCATTCGATTATTATCGATACTTTTTATAATTATTATATGTATGTACAAGACTAAACAACTTTAAAGGACGTTATGTTTATACATAAAGAAATATATTGAGAAATATGTCTCCACATATCAAGGTCTTAAGTAAGTAATCTTTCTACATTTACCTCAAGTTAAAAGCTACTATTTCTTTAACCATAAAACTTACCCATTAATATCTGTTGTAGTCCAGAAGTGCCTCAAGAAGGACTTAGCAATAATGTACCAGAGCTGGGTCCAGACCCACGACGACTTGTCGATGGAGGTAGAAAGAAAATCTTGCGTCTCCTTGTCTGGATGCAACTGCACGAACTTCTCTTGAAGATCAGGCGACAGCTTGGTATTGTCTACTTGGTACCACTGCAATGATTTTTTTTAACATAAGCTAAATTTTTGATATCTGTTTAGTATCCTATGTACGAGTATGTGATGTCCTAAATAGAGAAGTCGTTAATTAGGGAATCAAAGATTTACTTTTTAATTCGTATCATTCTTTCAGCTGACAATATAAATAAAAGAAGGAAACGATTAGGTGACGATTTAATCATTATTATAAAAAAATCTAATTAAACGAAATACAGTGTTATAACGACCAGCTAATTAAGTTTTTGCTTCTCTAGCTTAGGCGATCTTCATCTAATGATAATGTGTACAAAACCAACACAATCGAAAATTGATGTTTATAAAAGCTCGAATCTAATATTTAATAAAAAAAGAGAAATTAAGTGCAAATAAGAGTGTAGTACGAAAGCTCGTCACCCGTTGTGTGTTTAAGTCAGCCGCCGTCTTCACAAAGGCAAGCGGCGGCTGTTAATTTCACGCCGCCTCGAATTAACATTTCTTTACGCCAGAGAATAATAACGAATTAAAAAAACATCTCGCCTCAACATATAGCCGTAATGACTTGGCCGAGGGACGCCACAAACTCATCAAGCCGACTTAATTAATGCCCGATCTGTCTTTGTATTAAAATCGAATCGATGTTGGCTACTGAATAAAAAAATTGATAAGTTCCAGTTTTCTCGAGAATTGTAAATTAATGATGCTGACGTCGGATGCTGTTATTTAATCTTAAGTTAATCTAGATGCTCGCTTGATGACTGTTGTGTAATCAAACTAATTAATACACATACTTACATACAAATGTAACATGATATATATATTGCGAAAACACTTAAAGCATTTAACGGTAGATCTAAAGACAGTTGAAACATTCGAAATAAATATTTAATAAGACGTGAATACCGATAGAGAATCACATTGGTGATTATGCAATGCGCCGTCTTTGCATTTAAAATGACCTGCATCCCGAACTACGGGATCCGACGAGGCGAATACTCCAGACAGAATACAAATTGTGGAAAATTTTGAATGCCCAAGTCATTCATAATATTTTCGTTTTTAAAGTGAACAACGATCTAATTCATTATTATTCGTATATCAATGACATTCGTATGAGATAAAGTGCGCAGTACATTGATACACCATTATATTAACGGACAATTTATACGATTAATGAAATTGAGGTATTGGTTAGATAATATACAAAGGTGACATCAAATATGACTTCCGTGTTTTTGTTTTTGAACAGTATTTATGTAGAACAGAGGCACCCGCTTCGTTTATTTATGAGAATCGTGTTTAGGATTCAATTTCAGCTCGTGTAAAGCTAGATTTGCATGAATAACAATTTCCTCATTTTAAAAATGTACCTGTTAAGAGAGACAAATTGCGATTGATTTATTCAAACAGCGGGAGCATTGGGAACGAAATCGTGTTACTTTATGTAGGTTATCGTTTACGCGTATTGGTGACATAAGGTGAAGTTTCACAGAAATAAAAAAAAAACTGTAATTAATCTTTGTAAAACATTAGCAATCCCTAACACCAGAACGGACAGCAAACAAACGAGAAGAAGGCATCGCTATAATGTCTTTAGGTAGATAAATTTTAACCTTTAATTTTATTACGAGTCGACAAACGAATAATTAACACTTGAAAGCATAAAACGAAGGCAAGAATTATAATACACGCATTAAGCTTTATTTCCTTGTCATTCGCTAGTCCTTTGAGTATGATCATTATCCTAAGATGACTCGTTAGCGCGAAGGTCAACCAAGGTACACTGACAGAATGGATGGATGCAAAGCCTTTATGCATCGGTCATTCGCCTCACTAATGAATCAAAGCGCATATTGTCAATACCGAGTAACTAAACGAGCACAAAGCCAGATTAATTCCCATTTAAATGTGTGAAATAAGTGAAGTGCGGCCTAATGACTGCGATATTGTGACTATAACTCATTTCTTTAGGGCAATTTTACAATTTGTCAAGTCGAATTGGAATTTATTGTTATACTGTCAGTTTACAGTCGCTTACGTGTCAATGGTTTTGCTCGGTATGAAACGAGGAGCACTTGTGTCTCATACCGAAAAAACCTTAAGGCTTAAAACATAAGCATTTAGCATGACGCTCTAGATTTAAGTAACACAGACATAGTCAGCTATACGTTTTTTTATGTAACTAGGCTACAAACTGAAGTATCTCTTATATTATATACACTTCGTACATCGATCGTGTTGAAATATAAACAACATATATTCAAAATAGAAGTCGTATTCCCTTGCTTTCTTGTGTATATTGGTTTGACGTGACTAATTATTTAGTAATATTCCGTTCCACTGGCTTTCTCATAGAGTCCAAGCAATCTGCATTCGACTGATCCCATTTTAATGGAGCGCTGAGCAAACAGGCTCCGAGCCGCTTACGGCCAAATCCACCGGGATCCTATGCGCCACTTAGCTTGAACATACACTGTTACACTGCACGTACAGCTTATGTATTTTATGGTATATATTACAAATATTTTTTTATGTAAAACATATAATTTTTCTACTTTAAATACATTGGTTTCGTTTTTATTACTAGTAAATGTATATAAGACAAAGTTATTCAGTTTCGATTGGTACAATAAAGATTATTTTATATCGTATTATATTCACCCAAATTTATTGAAAAATTAGTTTTTTTTAAAACTTACTGAATACGTTTATACGGTTTATTTATTTATAGATAAAAAAGTCTAGAATAAAATTCGACCAAAAAGTCAAAACATATTTAAGATTAATGATATTTTATAGTGTGTATTATCAATATATTAAATAGCCTGAAGCTGATCGTATACTAACTCAATTTAGAATTGCAGTAATAGCCATAAAACAATTGAATTCTAATATCATCCGACAATACTATGACATATAACATAGAGCTTATACATAATTGATTTCTGCTTCAACACGTTATATTTCAACCACAGATTATTTAATAAACAGATACGTCACCACTGGTAGAAACTGTGTAAAAATTATATGTACTGGTCCTTCGGTTGTAATAATCTCATACAATCTATAACACGATATTTACGATGATATTTTATTGAACTTAGTAGTTTTAGTATTTTTATTACAAGTGTTGCGCCATCTATGATTCGAAATTAGTATTTGGTTTGAAACTTATTTACCAGGTTACCTCGGCTGGTAAGTGTATATACAATTCATTAGTAAATTGTGCACTATCGATAATACATTTTTATTTTCTCAGTATCATTTGACAAAAATAAAGTATCAATCCATAGTTGTATTCCGTAAGCGATTGGATATTATAAAAATGTCATGCATCTCCATTGAAAAATTGAAACGCACTTTGTAATTTATATTTTACAAAAGATCGGGTCTGTAGTGTTAATCTATGTCATCACGAAGACCCGGGGGTGCAATTGCATAATTGTTTTAAGCTAGTGTTTTAATTGTTTGATCAGGGGTTGAGATTTATTAGACTACGTGACCTCCACCTTAAATTCCATTTAAATACTATTTCCGCATAACTTAGATTGAATCAAAGATATTGGCTAATAACAAAGGAGCTATAGGAAAGATTTTATGATGATTTACTCTTTCAAGACACGTAGGTGACATATCGTAGATTAGTAAAACGTAGTAATATTAAATTAAGTTTAAACAATATACAGTTAACACAGCTTGATATACAAGCCTAATACACTCAAAGATACAGTGTTAAAACCTGACTTTTCGATACATTATACTATTGGTGTTATCTCATGTTTTACAATATTTAACAAAGCGATACTTCTATTACGTGGATTATTTAACTTAGATAACCATTAGCTAAAAAGCACGATGACGCATATTATATATGGGAACGCTTAAATTAATGACCGAAGACGCCGAGGGAGCCTAAGAGCCTGGTATGTCTACAGTGGAGCTATACGACTTGAATGCGTCGATGACACATTCCCGAAGATGCGATGTTTTTTGCGACATTAGGTTAACCCATTAGTTCAAATGTGTTTCAAAGTTTATAGTGTATGCGATGCATTTTAATGTTCTATTAACATTAATTACAATCATTTGAGTATAGACAGGTAGACGGATAAAAAGTTTGTCCTAAAAGTCAATCCTATTCCGACCAACACCATACATATATACATAGCGTAAATATTTGTAATTGTTTATTTCTTATTCCAAACGTATCTAAGAAACGCTGCTGCCCGCTTCGTTTTTTACACAAGATTTATATTCCGTGGCTCTTAGGAAATAAAATAATCACGGCGGCGTCGATTTGCATACAATGGTAAAATAATTTTACGCGCGTTTCGCCGCGCTTAATTCTACTTTTTACTTTCCGCGTCCTATCTATGAATCAAACGGACTTTGGATATTTAAGTGCAAACATTTTTGGACAATTCGCGCCTTTTTCAAATGTCAATTTGAATTTTACGTAAATGAAGAAACAATTTCTGTCAATGCAACATCGTGCCAGACTGTATGACGAGATCGGTTAGTTCACACCGGTACTACCAGCCATCTCGGCGCCGGCGGCCGATCGTAAACAGCCATTGGTTCTTATATGTACATAGAAAATTTACATTCACAATGCTCACTGTCTATCATAAATTCTGCGGACGGCTAGCAACAAAGGGTCCTTGACTTTTCCCGCAAAAAGATCCTTAATCTGATTAAATCTCCATTGCAGGACGTCGGACCGTGAAAGATTAATGAATATTTGTGTGAGGATTCCCGGAGCTGCGGCACGTAGCTGTGTCATAATCATATTAGCTGCGACCAAAGGACGGCCGGGCACGCACTGAGCCCACGGCCCAATGAGGGTACTACCGTGACACCTCACTATTGAAACTTTACGATGTGACTACACGGTACACACAAACTTGTCCACATCCCTTCTATCTAATAATTCTAAGATACTTTATCTTATAAAGTTTCAGTATTCAATATTTGTTTTTAAGTAAACATTAACGTACCTATATTAAAACGAACATTAAATAGTCGACTAAATATAAGCTATATATTATATCTTTCGAAGTATTTGCAAAAAAATAATTATTCCGAAACGTAATACACTAAAAGCATTATATATTTTTCTTGGGTACCTTCTATAAATTAGGTTGAGAAGGAAATAAATCAACATAATATATTAGTATATTTACTAAACAGCCAGAGGAGCTCATTATACTTTTTAATAGCCCTATATCCACATTATGTTACATTTACAATAGACCAACGATACTAAAACGTGTTAAAATAAGTGTTTTCAGTATGAATTATTTATCGAAATGGGTTCTTGCATTTATCTTATTTGTTCGTGATACTTGGAGCGCATTATTCAATAAACTTGTAATTATTTACCGATATGATAATAATACTGGTACACTATGTAAAGCTGTAAACGCGATCAATAATTTTATATAAAATTGAGTAATATATTGATTAGGTGTTTCATTTCATCAGCTTTTAGCCACTCGTGGCGAAGGTAATAAAGCAGTTCCACCACAACAAATATACAAGACATTAAAATATATACCAGATTTAAAAACTATTGTTTATCAAAGATAAGGTTTCAGTAGTTAATTTAAAGAAGTAGAGGAAAGGTAATATTTAAACCTCGTATGATTTGGTCGTAGTAGATATTTCCCGGTTCGGGTCAGATAAATCGCAATATTGAATAAGCAATTGGTATTTGCATCTGCGTGAGCTCAATAAACACACTCGTAAAAATCAATTGAAAGCCTAAAGGAATTAAACGTGAGAATGTATTGTTTCATACGACGGATCACAAAACAAAAATCGCTGAGTTAACCAGCTCGCAGCTCGTTTTCGACCTGCTTTTGCGAACATAAACTGCATTAAATAAAACGAATATTTACGACCGCGCATTGAAAAACTTGATTTAATATTTAAACAGTATTAGTCAATATGGAACAATACGTAATTATTTTCACTTGACGGACCACGTAAAAAACATTTCTGAATTTTTGGGAATTTTTTGACGATGTCCGTAAAGGTTCAGTCAAACTACTCAGTCCCGTATTGTTATAACAAAATAAGTAAATCTTTAATATACTGACAACATCGGTCGATTAAATTTGAATGATTGTATCAGCATCCTTATATGTGTTAGTCCACATGAGGAACGATGTAAATATGATAAAATACACAACACTTGTTCAAAAAAAAGAGTTGGTTCTATCAGTATTCACAAAAGAAAATCAGACCGTATTTCGTTATAAATGAAGTCAAAAATGATTATAGAACTTTGAGTGTGGAAGGGACTGGTCACATACTTGAACTTGTCACTGAATGCTTAATGCTTCCATAAATATTTGGGCTGCTCGAGAGCGCAGAAGTTAATTATTTAATGTTGTGGTGGCAATAAAGACAGCTTATCAAAAATTCAAGGCAAACAACGCGTGCAACGTATTATCCGTAAGACATCATAACGGCCACCAACATCTTATAAAAAATTCATACTCATCTCACATTTCGCGCCCCTCTTAATTTCACGTTCTAGGTTCGTGTAAAAACGGGTGCCTTTTTATGACTTTTACTGCGGTATAATTGGGAGGGGCGAGCGCTTATGTCCCTGAGGTGACATAAATACACTCCCCCCAGAAGCTTTCAACTAACCCCCCCCCCCTGTTAATCTCATGTAAGTCTATACGATAAGGAAGCATTAAGCTTTAAAGCATCGCTCACATTCCCAATAGTAATTTTCGTAGGTTAGTTTTCAAATGTCCCAATAGCAGAGTAAATAGAGTTCAATCTACTCTTGTATAGTTATTTTTGATTGTCTGTTTTGTATAGAAATAGTATTTATGTAATTTGACTTATTCGTAATAAAAACATGCAAGCAATAAATACGTGACACCGAAAGAGAGATGGGTTTTTAAAGTAACAACGAATATGTTTCTGTAAACTAAAGGTAGGGGTGATACACGACACGTTATATATGACTTAATGTAATGCAAAGCATACGAAATAGGGTTGGTGTGTCCCAGGTGGGTGCGTCGCAAAAAGCCGTTGTATGTTTTTTGGACAGCACCAAGTATTTATATGTACTCAAATATGAAAAGATAGTAATATCCCTACATACTTTTGAGGTTTAAATCGTAATTCAGATTCTATTGTACGAACACGTAATTGCTCTAATTTGTTAGATTCTAACAATAACATCTCGCAACGTGTTAACTTTGAACTGTCAAGTTTCAGATAATAGCAAACGAGGAAAGTCAAGGAGTGTAATGGAAACGGAATATTTCCCGATAGTTTCCTATATCAAAGAAAACAACTTATACCTTCAATTCAGTCACCAAACGCGATTCCAATTTAGAAGGCAGAAGTGATGCGCGAGGCGCGGGTTCGGCGTGTGCATGTATTTGCAAATTCCGAATAGCTTTCAATACGTGGAGGCGCAACTTACTCCCTCCTGTCGATCTCTTCCAATATCGCACTCAGAAACGTCACGCGGGCGTCGCCATTATACGACGCGACAATTGACAACAACCTAGGACGCCGTATGATAGATGGGACGTAAAAAACATATCCGTAATTGAGATTTCTATTATAAAAATTGAAGACGACCGATCGGTTTTACCATGTTTACATAATGTGAGTGGTGCGCTATCGTGTTTCGGGAAAAGCGGACGTCAATTTGTATATTGTCATTAAAGTCGATGCGGAAAGTTTGGGTGCGTTCATCCATCATAGTGACGTCCGATATCGCGCCTAATATGTATTGATTTGCCACTTAGCTCTTTCTTGAATCTTACCGCTCCACCCTTCCGTCCGGCGAAAGCTTAACGAGCTGTTTGTTTTGTATTCGCTAGAAACGTTTAAGCCTTACACGAATCGAAGGTTGAACACAAAATGTGATTTGTATGCATAAATTAATCAATAATTTTTATTCTTCACGCTTGAAATATCTATATATACTCTTTTTCAATTTATTTATTTTATTATATCTGTCTCACGTACATTTGTTGAATAAGCATAATATAAAAAGTACACGAAAAAGCTGAGAAACTAAGTAACGATTAAACATATTAAATATCAAAGACAAACGTATAATGTAATAACTCTAGATTTTCGTGAATTGCGAAGAAAAAGATTGCGTCACCAAGGTCCCCGTAGGGTGGGGGTGGGTGGCGAGAACAATGGTTTCGATTCTCACACGTGTGGAGGATTATTTGCATTCGGAAATAAAGAGAGGAATGATAAAAGAAAGGCGCGAGTGGGTACCCGAGGCGGGTGTGGGAATCGGGAGGTGGGTAGCGCCTTCGAGGGGGCTCGTTACGCGAACAATGGAGAAATAATGTACAGATTGCAGTGAGCGATGCGCCGAAGACTCAGGTGTCTTAGTTGTGTGCGGACATCCTCTTTGATTGTCGATGTAGGTGTCAGACCACTCGTCGATACTCTACCAATACAATGATTTACTTCATACAGCAATACTATGCTATGTACAGTTTTTAAATAACAAGAACTTAAAACACGATTACATCTTTAAATCTGCAATGTAATAGTATTTACAATATAACAGGATTTGATTCGATATAAAATTTCAAACATAACATCCCTCAGATCAGGTAATCGCTTATTGTAACGAGGAGCTATTATAAAGTGTAAATGATTTTAACACACGAGGCTGAATCGTTCAAAGATTGCCATCATAGGAAGCGCAAGCAATCACAACACAATCACTCCATCCTCGCATGACACCGAAATCGTCCTCGTTCATAATAATAAAGTATAAATTAATCCATTTAGAACGGCCGGCCGGCACCGACCGACCGACGATTAACGGAAGCGTCTACTTAACTAATTTAACCCGGGTGGTTTTAACAGAATGGATAGCAGTGATTACGGGTGACTGTGACAGGCGTGTGAGCATGTTACTTCGATGCTTAATACCTTAGAAACAATGAGTTCGAATTATAGACAAGGATTACTGGCTGCGATAAAGTTCACACCGTAATATAGCACATTCAACCGTGGCAGAGATGCCATGAATACATCTGACATTTACGGTTTGTGAGCTACGTACATGTATCGTGTATACATTGCCTAATACATAATTGTAATAATAATCGAATTCAAATGAAATAAAAATCATTTTAAAAAAAATCTTTGAAGAGGTATCGTGTAATGAGGGTAAAGTAATAAAATAGAAAAGCTCCCTTGTCATTGGATTCCGATTAAAACGAACTATATTATGTTGTTCCGTAATCATTAGAAAATGTGGAAATCACTTTTTAATTGGGTAAATAGAAACAAGTTGTAAATGTATAAAAAGCTTATCTATTTAAAACATTCCACATATCGAAAATTAATTAAAAAATCACTATAAACTAACTCAAGCACTTAGTTATAAAAGTTGATACTGATTTATTATGGTGTGTAGGCGGGAGGCATTTAGCTTATTGGAATTTGGAAGCATTAAGTTATTATGTAAATTAGAAATTTAAAAATAATAATTGTTAACAAGCACTAGTAGTACTACTAGTATTTCGTTTTTAAAGTATATGACATGCTTGAATACTAATAACGAATAAATATATAGTTTTAAACCTTTTAAACCTATTTAGATTAAATTATATTTCAATAATATAATAAACCTTTTCATAAATAACTATCGTAGGCAACCCTATAATGCAAATATATAAGGATGTATATTGAAATAATTCATATAATAATTGAAAGTGATACCAAATTATTTACGTATTACGTAATAATTAATCTTACAAGTCGACATTTTATTAACATTGATCAAATAGAACAAAAGTATGTGGACGGAGCACTCGACAGAGATGAAAGTTAAAAGGGTCGGAGGGCGGGCGCTAGTGTGGGGAGGAGAGGGTTGAATGTCTTATTCCCTCCACAATTCAGAGGTATTTCGTGTTTTTCATACGCAAATATATCCTCGTTACTGAGGCACACGTGAAACACTATTGCGTACGCGCTTGATGTACGTTCAGGGCTGTCGGAATCATGGAAATATAAACGTTTAATTGACACAATTTGCATTACCAAATATTAGATAAAAAGTATTGATTTAAAATTGCTCAATTTACTGCTCTGATTAATAAGACTGAATATGCCAAACATAATTTTATGTCATTTTTAGGTATTTGAAACATCTCTTCGTTCAAATATTTGCGCTCTGTTGATATTTTATAATGATCGTTACAAGCCATATTATGTAAATTAATAAGTGGCGGCTTATCTCTGTATTTATTAAAACTTTGTTGGAAAAAAAGGTACACTACAGAAGTATAACAGAGCAACTGGCGGACTTATTGCTCCCAGCGACCTCTTCACGCAAGCATAATAGGGAGTAATATCTACAAGGCAACTATAAGAGCGCGAGAAGTTAGAGTAGTAGTAGTATAATAAACACGGCAAGAACAATATATAACACAACATTTAGTTTTTGATGATTAACAATAGCTTTAGGTTAAATCTTACACAAAAAATATGATGTCGAAATGAAGGTAGTTAATTCAGTTAATTGAATAAGTAGCAATTAATAAATTTCATTGTCAGTCAGTCAACATTCTCCTGTGTATTGACAATATGTGAAAAAAATATATCCTATCTGTTTCCTCATAAGAAACATAAGCAATTGTAAACATTAGAATGGTATAGTAATTATTACTTCAAATAATCCTCTATTTAATTATAAAAACTAAACATTACATATCTGTTTGCACCATGAATCATATCATAATATGTAGTTAACATATTATTATTTATTCAGAAATTAATTTTAAAAATTAAATTTCATAATTAATTATTGATTTTAAAACCCTAACTAAATAAAAATATATTCCAATTGAAAGCACCAAGAAAAAAGAATAAGATAAAAACTATTATTTAAGACATTAAATAATTTCAATTCTACTTTTAAGATGCCAAGTTTATTAAAGGTTACTTCATAGTATAATGCAACATAATTTATTTCATAGAAGAAGCTCGAGATTAGCAATTGCATCGAACCCACATCCTATATAGATAATTTAATAATGTTATCAGTGTTCTTATAAAAATTAGGTTGGCAGTACAAAACGTATCTAGAAATTAAATGTATATTCTTTCTACGTTCTATAAAAAGTAATTTCATGTGAACAGGCAATATTATGGGTAAAATAAAATTCAAACATCATTCTATGAATGCTGCTATTAAATTCTTACTTGTGGACTAAAGTTGTGAGTTCTTTCTTGAAACAAAAAAAGATGTGTCTTTATTTGGATAAAATCATGAATATGTATTACAGACATATGTTGTTTACAGATATACAAAAATGACATTCAATGCTATTTTTTAAAAATGCATTGTCCGCAATTCAATAAAATACTTTTTAATCTAATGCCAACCATAACACATAATCATAGTCAATATTGTGAACCTGAATGGTAAAAGCCCGTTTTTTATTTCAATAAACAAAAGGCTTACCTCATTCTGATCAAATTCTTGCAGATATCTATCATTTCTTTGCTTTTCATACATAGCGCGAGCCAGAGCACTTCTTGGTCTGTATAAACCATTCAATCCACTACTTGCCATCTCTTCATACCTAATTCTTCTTTCCAAAGGTAAATCTAATTCCCAATCAAGTAAATCAAAGTGCTCATGTTTTGGACAGACTTCACTGAATTCCTTTATACAATCAGAGAAAGGATATCTTGTAAAACAATTGGCTTGTTGAGCAACTTTTAATAATAGTATAAAATCATTACAAATAGTATAAAAAAATATATACAAAAACACTTTAAGCATTTATATAAAATAAGATGAAGTAATTTGCACAAAAATAGCTAGGAATCCTAACCTTAACATAATCATTTATGGGTGCCTTTCGAGATTTGATTTGTTATAATTGTTAACTAGTAATGTAAGTTTAATACCATATCACACATTTAGATGTTTATTGCATGAATACAAGCAAAAAAAACATGAATTCAGAAATGGGATTTACACAAGTTCAAACTTCAAGTATGTTATGATGCGATTGCGAGTGACAACTGACAGCGATGTCATTATCAGTTGTCGTGCCAATGCGCAGGCGTGAAACATTTTTGTAATCATTTTTGAATAATTTGGATCAGAAATAAAAATGTCGAATCGAATAGTTTATAAATATTCTCTTTATGAATCAGGGTTTGATGTCAACTTTTGACATTATATTGAAATGTCTTCAGTAATCCAATAAAAATGCTTATTTAAAAATCGTAATATTAAAACTTTAATTTTACTTACTCGTTCTTCTTTCTTTTCAAGAGCACCTTTTATAACAATTTCTCGGAGAACTGCACTCATAATTTTAATATAACTTAAGTCAAATTCTTAAGAAGTATTTAAGACGTTATGGATTTTATATTAAACAGAAGATGTGAGAAGTGTGAAGATGATATGTGAGAACTATATAAGTATGATTATCTTATATAATTAATGAAGGTTTTCGTATTGGTAAGTTTTAAAGACCGCAGTATTAGTTCGACCTTGTCCGTGACCGTCCTTTCACTGTCTCAATAACTAACCGATCACTGCACTATCCGTTATAGATAAATAAAGAAAATTACAAGATACAACAAAACCGTTAAAATAAGATTCAGGTATTTTTTAGGCAATTATTTCTGTTGTTTTAAACCTATTTCTTTTTGTTAGTTTTTTAGATTTCGACTTAGAAGAAAAGGTTTTTTGGGACACAGAAGTTTTTAATTTGTTTAAAACATATTTTTCAATTTAATTTTTTCTTCGTTCAATATTTTTTTATGAATCATATCAAAAATCTGGTTAAATAGCTCAGGCTCGGTAATATATCTAGTGAGAGGGCTTAAAGTTTGTTTCTAAGGAAAATTATTGTAAAAATGTTTGGAAGAAACAGATAGATAACAAAATTATAAGTAAATTATTATTAATCTAATATAATATCATATATGTAAAATATTTACTGAACTTACTGATTTTTGTATCTTTGGAATCTTGAGTTTGTGAAAATTGTACGGCTGCTTCCTAATTTCCATTGTTACAACCAAAAAATTCAAATATTAATAGCTTGTAATATGTATAGATATCTATATATCATAACGTGAAGTGAGCCTCATTATGATAGTAGCCGACACGCTTCAAGAGATAATGATAAATAGGACAGGAGATAAACAGCTTTAAATCCGATAAAAATTACTTTTCGTTGCTATCGTTATTTCGTTATGTTACGCCGTTACGGTTTTTGATTTTGTTTTTTACAAGACGGTATATTGTAAACAGAAAATTTTACTCATGTCAAACTTTTACATTCCAACTAATTAGAATGGTGGATTCGAATTTGACAAATTGTTAATTAGTTAAAAGTCTTTGTGACATAAATCATCATCATATATTTATGAGGCCAAGGTCGCAAAGCGTTCATGTATTCCCAGCCACACGTAAAATAGCAAGACAATCGAGTCAATAGAACAAGACAAATTTTATACCGTTAAATTGATAGGTTATGGATCAACCGCTTGTGATTAAATTTTTCCCTACGTAAAGGTAAAATAAAAATAGAAATTAATTGATTGCGAACTAATTAATATACGTTTGATAAATCTATTTAATTTTTAATTACAAATAAAAATAATGCACAATTCAGTTCAATATGGTTTTCGATCACGCGCCGATCGCCCGAAGCGTTTCGCCTCACGATGGATGCGCTGGCGCACGCGGGACATTTAAAATAATTACAAGCCAACGGAGAAACGTAACAGCCAGTGTTTTGAGACCATTACTTATTTTTAATTTCGAAAATACCTTAAAAGCACATTTAGAGTGTTGTTGTGGTGACTAATAAGGCTCGGAGGTAATTTTCCCATTTTTCATTGTGATACATTGTATGTTAGACATGAACGCGGTTTGTTATTTGCTCATTTATGTTTTGAAATATTTAATAGATATCCTTATTAAATAAAACGAATAATGTTATTTTGCACCAATAAAGGTTCAGCGGTGTCATGACTATATTAATATGATAAATATACATCTATGTCGTTTCGAAATTAAACATCATACAAAACAAACGTATGCGCTTTTGTTGCTGTAGGGCATACTAATTATTGTATAATTGTACAATATCGTTGTATCTTAACAGCATGGTGTTTTTAAAACAAAAGCAAGCGGTCAGTTTAATTTAAATCCGTGCTTGTAGTTTTTGCACCCTCAACCGCATTCTCACAGCGGCGAGACTTGATGCACTTCAGTTCTGATTGGATCATTACCGAGTTCATCATACCCCGTGCGATCCTCGGGCAACGAGAGGGACAGACTGATCAGCCAGTACCGAAGAGAAAGAGACACAGCTGAAGCACATCACCCAAGAATTATTTCATATCATGATTATTGGAACTTTATTGCACTCCGTAACTAACAATTGACATTAGGAAATGCAATTTTATATTGATTTCGTAATCTCGGCCGTCGTTTATTTTTATCAAAGCAAATCTTTCTATGATTTGCGGCTAACCATCGTGCGGGTTATTTGTTGTGTTCAGAGAACGTCATTAAAAGCTCGATGGGGATTAAGCGAGCTTAAATTTTCACGTAGCCCGGCAGGAAATCACTTTAACCGTCACTAAGGGTGAGAAGAAACCGAGAAATTATCTTTTCGACGGATTCTTAACCGCTAAACGGGCCAATTACACGTTACATTTGGAATTATTGAGATATCAAAAATGTAATGATTTTTCACACCGGCCGGAAGGTGTACAGATCACGTAGGCAGCCCATCAGAGTTTTCGGCATGATTATAGCCATCACGTTTCTAATAAAACTCCTCAGCTGGACATCGGTTGTCGTGCAACCGCATTTATTGTTGTTAATAGATTTCTTTTTGTTATTAAATTTGTATTTGCAAATATAATGTATCTCGTTTGCCTACTTAATATCTCTTTACAGGTATCGTTAAGTTTAATAATTTCAAATAGTTTATAATGTATTCTCACAGAGTTAAAATTAATGCCAGCGCTACTGTTTTATGATGTCAAGGACAGAAGTAGAAGATTAGTGCTCTATTTATAAATCCCGTAACAATTAAGACCTCCTTAGCCTTAAGTTTCGCTCATCCATCAAATTTTAAAATGAAAGAAAATCTTTACCTTTAACTCTTATAATGCAGTGTGCTCCTTTCTTTTATCAATTTTGTTAATATAATGTATATAAAAAAACGGTTCGTATTCATGCTAAGCAATTGAGGCTTAATCTATAATTCGATTTCTACTATAGACGAAAAGTGCTGATGGAAATGAATTAAATTTAATTCGAATAATTGAAGTCGATTACAAGACAAAGGGTTGAGTAAAGGATTCAATTTTGTACGTGATGAGATGTTTCATATCATTCGATGCTTGGCTTCACCATGAAGTATTTTAAATGCTTGGTGGTGCTGGGAATATCTTGCATCAAATTATGATAAAAAGATCATGGTACTTGTGTTCTTTTTAAGGTAAGTAAAATGTGCGATTTGACAATGGGTGGTATTATTACATAACACAGCCTCAATGGCTAAGTGGTTAAATATGGCGGAATTACCGGGTATGTAATTATTGTTAATAACGTAAAAAAATTCATTAGCGTTTTACATATGCCTATAGATTTATTACCGAGTAAAATGTGGCGTTATTCATAAAAATACTGGTACATTTCCACAGTTTATAAAGGTTATCTGTTTCTTAACATCACAATATGAAAACATTTTGGCAAACCAAAGAGTACAAACCCTTTAGTATATCATTCACGTACATATATACTTAAGTTAGGTGAATTAGTATAATTAAGCTGATTGAGTATTTGAATTAATCCATCTTGAATCTTTAAATCTTTCTGTATAAGCCACACATGGCCGATCTTAATCAGCCCGGTCTGCACTCTAAACATTAGAACTTCGAATAATCAAACAATGAAAAAGCTTTTTCTATTATATTATATTTTGCATTGTGAGGTTAATATCAGCATATTTAAATGCAAGTTTAACAGGATTGAGAATATAATAAAGGCTTGAAATCATATCTCATTACTTAAGTTAAACCACAACGGTTGTAGACAGTCTGAAGCAGATGTTCAACTGGCAAAAATGTATTAAGGTATTGCAGTCACACGCGAAATTGAATCATATGACATACAAATAAAGTTTAAAATCGACTATCATGTTATAATCTGTAAGTTCAGTGAATTAATACAGAGGCTTCGTTAGAGGCTCCATAATTAAAAAGCGAAATGACGTCTGCGCGTGAACGTGCTGAAAGTTAAGTGTGAGTGATGCGCAGACGTTGTTTTTGTTAAATATGACTTGCGGAATTGAAAAATGTACAAAAAATATTTTAAAAGCTGAAGTTATAATTTTGTAGTGGAATGTTATTTATGTTATACAATATTGTGTAAGCTTAGTTTAGTGTCGACTTCAATTATTCAATTACTTTTTTTAAATCATACAATTTAATTTACTTAACTATTTTAAGGTACTACTTTGAGTCCTTATTACATTAATATGAATAATTTATTTTAACCATTTTTTTGCGTTTTATAAAGCTCTGTGCAAAGGTATGCTGATTAATTAAGCCCACATTTCCTGAGATTAAGCTGACGGCACTTATTTACTATCACAACGTGTAGCATAATTGCAATAATCACCACATATTTCCTTCCAACGCGTCGAGATTACTAAAACAAATTGCGGCGAATTCCTCTCGGATCATCGTACGCGAATAATTAAAGTTCAGTAATTATGGACGGTAAAATGCAAATGTCCCAGGGCCGAAGCCAGGATATTCCATCCTGGCTACCTTTAAACCAAGTCTTAATGATTTCCCATACAAGACAGGTCTTATAAGATAACCCTCTAACGATAATAATATCCAGTAGGTTACAAACTAGTCCAAATCATACTGAAGTTTTAAAACAGAATCATTTATAAATCCTACCTTTGGCACCGGCTCTGTGTCGCCCCGAGTATATTTAACATAAATTATCGCATTGGATGAGATTTACACCGCGGTTCCGTTAAAAAGGATGCTGCAAAATATACAAATACTCGACCATAAATACAATAAAATATAAACAACATATTACATTTGAATTTACTTACCGGGTCATAAATCTCGACCGTTTTGCTTAGAAACTTTTCGGCCTTTATCAGAGCTGGTCGTCATCTAGTCTGGTCTTTATCCACTGGATTATGGTTTATGGAGATAATTGAGTTAAATAATCCATGCGCTTGGCAGGGAAGAGTCTTCCCATAAAAAGAGTGCTTGCTATTAATAACTGACCTCTACGTTTAAATCACTGTATTGCGACCAAGAAAGATAAAAAGCTTTATATATTTAATATCAATGTACTAAACAAACACACAATAGTAATAAATGTTAGGTATATATAAAAAATTATATTTGTATGTGGATATAGCTAAGTATACGCTAAGACGCGGGCACGAGCTAGTGTGATAAAATAGGATTTATTTTGCGCGCATGATTTTCTCTTTACAATGAAGCCCCGTAATTGATACATGACTACGACAGCTAAACTAAGCATGCGTTATATGCATTTTATGACCACGTTTTCACAACCCAACTACGTCACTCAGTCTTGTTATATAAAATATTTCATTGGTATATACGCATAATAATATATATAATGTATTTATAATAATTAGTAAATGCATCTCATGGTATATATTAGAATGAAAATTCGCATATAAAATCGTTTCCTGCATGCAGAAAGTGATAAAGTAATTTTTACATATTTCTTATCGTTTTTAAATCCGCGTGAAGTCAACGGAATTACCTGACAATGAAAATTTAAAATTTCCGTAAAAATTGTGGTGATGAAGGAAAATGTGCAATTTTCGCAGACAATTTGCATTGACATGGTGGGAAATACAACTTTCACGAATCGCTGTCTAATCAATTTTTTACAGATCATTTTAAATGGCATTCTCGCAACCGATTTTGATACGTTGAAACAGAAAATTGTATATTTTTTATTGTTTGTGTTACATTGACCACTTTTGTTTTTTTTCTATAGTCACGTGATCTTTATTCTTGTTCTATCTGTGAAATTTTAAGATATATAAAACTACTCAACATACTGATTTTGTATTAATAGGGAAGGAGGAATAAATATATTAAGTTGGTAAAGCTCCTAGTGCAACCTAAAATATATTTACTTGTTTATCTAATACAGTTACAAGCTCATTACCCACACAAAATAGTCTATCGATAAATAACTTACGAGAAAGCACTTTAACATCTAATAATATTTCAAATTATACCAGTTAGGTTAACAAGTATCAAAAAAGTTCGGATAAATTGCATTTAACGTCAAACATTTTGACTGTAATTTAAAAAGGCACGACATTACACGTTGCCGGTTTAACGTCATGAACGTGAAATGTCATTACTTTTTGTTTCTGTCAACAAAGATGGCAAATCCAGCCGTGATTTAATACAAATTATTATTAGGAAACATAAATAACGTTGTATGGGGTCAGGCCGGCAGAGGCTTCTTAATAAGTAATAAAGGGGTCATCTTTTATACAGAAAGGAATTAACCGTGGGCATATGGTGTTGTATTGGGACTACAACGTGGAAAATAATAAGAGAATTGATATTTTATTTACGGATACGTTGTTGGGAACATAAACTATTGTTCTAGTGCTGTTTATAAGATATTTTTGTTGAGTATGTTTGTGAGAGCTTTTAATTCAAGCTTTTCTCGAAAAACAGACCATGAAACTAAAACAAATTTAAAAAGTTTGATCCTTTTGGAAGACTACCTAATGCTGGCGGCATTTCTTGGCTGTTTCGCAATGCTTATACGCTGAGCGAGAAAAGCACCAGCTCTTGGATCATTGGTACTGACTACCAGACTCCTACTTAATTCCTTAATAAGCGTCTGTGCACTGGTACCCCAAGATCCAAAAGTCGCTACTCCAAAGGGAACAAAATCAAAGTTTGAGGAAAGACTTGTACTTTGACCTTTACAGCCGCGCCAGTTTCAAATAAATATTATCGTAAATAGATATTTGTGTAACTTTCAAATTGTTTTTAATCTCATAATAATTTTCCCAAAAATTATTACTGAGTTTTTAAGTAACACTACACTATGTTATATAAAGAGCAACAATGCATTCATGCGGATGTTGAGAGAAACAAAATTTCGATTTTAGTTTTAAAACAGAACCAAATTCTATTTATCTTGGCGCGGAAATAATTTTGATAGCCTCAAAGCTGAAAGGGTTGGCTTATACAAGCGCGGGCGGCCGAGAGCGGCGTAATTCCTACAAAGCTCGCGCAGATCCCATTACAGTGCTAATCGGCAGAGTGCCGGCCGCGCTTTAAATATCACTTTATGCGTATTTATCGAACCGCAAATAACAACTCTATGAAAATATAAATGTTCCTTTTTTTTCCTATCGCTTTTTTTCCGTTTTTTATAGAGTCAAAAGCTCGAACAGACCACTTGCGCATTATGGAATTGCGAAAACTCCGTTTGAATTGTGTTTGTGAGGGGCTTAACTTGTACGCGCACCGTTGAATTTTATACTTTGCGTCCTTGTAGTTCGTTGTAATTTTGCTTACCTCGTTTAGTTTGTATGTTGTTTTGGTGTATACGCCAACAGCGAACGTAGAAATGAGATATTTTGGCAGTATTACGCAAATTGGATAGCTTTCAACACTCAACGGAGTAGGTTTTCGAAGTTTCGCGGGGAAAATTGAATTAAAAATATTATAAGATATGAATATGTATGGTGGGCGTAATGACGCTGGGTTGCAGTGGCTTGTTGCTCATTCCTGTTACAAATTGCAACTGCACTGCCGAACTGAATTGAATTGCCCAACTCTAAGCTAGTTATTTGGAGTTTTCTACTTATGTATTAGGTACATTTAATATGCTAACTTAGACCATACGTTAAGCACCATTTTAAACTCTTATTACATCGTTCTATACATAACCGATATTTATTAAGTATAATTTTTATTATTTATTACTACTACTACTACTATCTACTACTTGCATTGTGAGTATAGACATTAAATAAATACATGTATTTGAATAATTATATATAGAACCACAGCACACAGTTATTCACTGGAAGTCGAACACGGGAGCCTCTCTTGGGCATTCCGACATGGTGGCCATTGGGCCTATTGAGATCAAATACGAAGTAGCGGAGCCAAGTATTATTATTATCAACAACATTGTTAAATAAAAAAAGTAGCGAAGGTTATTAATTAAATAAAATAATTTGCTACAGTTTTTGCTTCTGAGATTAGATTTAGGCTGTAATTATTTTAATAGTGGGTTACTATAAATTTAAATAATAAGGAAATCGTTAGAATACAAACTCATACAAATGAATACTTTGTATTATGTACTTTAACAGTTATGGTCCTACTTAACAATATTTGTATAGAATTGATCCCGTGACTTTTGGACGGATTATATGAGTTAAACCAAATGTTATTTTTAAATATATATATATAGAATATTTATATATATATATAAATATTTATAGTTTTCCATGCACGATTGTTATTATCCATTGATATCTGTATTTAAAATGCAATTCCCATATTTTATTAAATAAGTTTGTATATGGATTCAGTAAATTAAATTATATAATTAAGATTTTTCCAATATGTATAGATATTTGTGTAAGTATGTTCATAATTAATAAAATATTTACAATATACAGCAGATTAAATTATTATTTCAGTACACTTATGACTATTGTAAATAATAATCTCTTATATTAGGAAATCAAAGTCAGATGATTAATGCTTAACAAAAAATCTAAGCGTTCACGAAACTACGTCGTCAGCAATTTCGTTAATTACATATAAGCAAAAGCCACTCAAGCGTGGGACGTAGATATACATAAATAATTATTTGATATTAAAATCAAAGATAATGATTTTCGGAGCGGATTCCGGCGAACGCACCACCATGTTTAAGAATCGACAGCTATAATTTCTGTTCAATCAAGATTTAATTGTTTTAATGAGTGTACATGCGTGAATGGCCCGTCCAATTATTGTTTATTTTTAATAGCCCCAAGTGGTTTTTATGTTCGCAACCAGGCACGCATGGCACCCGAGGCGATCATTTTCATTATTTTAATAATGTAAACTTCTAATCATAATTTACAGTGATTTGGGGTTAAACACGTTAAGAGATATTTAAGAATGTCTGGAGAGGTCCAAAGGTAGTTAGGCTCCGTAATTTTATCCGCCATCAAGGGGCTTAATTTTGATCCACCATCGATTACGTAATTAACTATTTTTTGATCTTAAAGGACATAATTAAATCCAATTTAGGAGAACTAGAAGACCACACTGTAACCGGTTGTAGCATAATTACTTAATTGTTACCTATTAATTTTAGTCTCGACCATTTTGTTGCTTATATATTTTAATCTTATGTCTACAATAGATAAAAATAATTTATTATCTGTATACCATAAAGTCCTAATTGATAAAAATGCTCCATTGAAATATGACATATGACACTGTCCTAAACCTTATTGGCTATGGATTTGGCGCCAAAAAGAAACACACTCCAAAGAGTTTTCACCTCACGTTCATGTCACAAATATACATGCGTCAAAGCATAGATTTCGTCTGATTGTCAATTGAAGATGTCATTATTAACGCGATTGATAATTGGGCGTCAATTGCCACTAATTTCGAACAATTATACACAGCTGCATGTTATTAAGCCCTCTCGTGATTTATTGTTGCTTTACAAAGTTTCCTTGACCTTATCGTGTTAGAATATTTGCCGCTTGGATTTAATGAGATGTGATAATTACTGTGATCATGTTAAGGTGGGATTGATAACAGTTGCAGTGAATTCGAGAATTATCTCGGTAGTGATGATATCGCGGCCTTAAGGTACAGGTGTGCAGGCCCATATTTAAGAATAACGTTGATGCCTGGATAGTTCGGTGACCCAAGAGCTGGTGATTTTCACGAGGAAATGATGCCATTACTTTTCAAATTTCATTATAAGTTGAGTTTGTTTTCGGTTCTTTTCACACCGGTTTATATTGGAATCCTAGTGGCCCCAAGATCGCTGATACGATACTATGTGGAAAAGATAAAAGTAAATAATTTTCTGTGTACTACGTTTAGATTAAAATCGATCTAAACTAATTAATTAACTTTATTTTAAATACAATTAAATTAAGTAATACAAGAGAATAACGCGAACCATACTAAATTCATTATTTTTTGAATATGAAACATAAATATTATATAAAATAAAGGTCATCCGATTTAGTCTTAATATCACGAGTAAATGTTTTGCACAGAGTGGCGTCTACGTAGTGTGAATTATGATCTCCGATGGTTTAATAGTCGTGAAGTTTATAAGTTAATCTAGCTTCAGGCTGATGTGAATTTCATATCACGCTATGCAACATAATGGCTTATTAGATCAGCAATTTTCGCTCTTTACACTATAGTTTGTTTGTGGCTGACGGAATTTTAATACAAGGAATAAAGTTTATCATATTATAACATGTGTTTCTTTTACTTCATTTCAAATGTTATTCTTATGGAAATAAGTAAATTTAGGAAATACTGGTGTGAAGTATTCATACCGAAATATCAAGTGATAGAATCTAGATCTATTAACAGAACGGACCTCTTATTTGAGACAATTTAAAGTTGTCTTATTATTTATTATATTACTAGGCAACCCTATAGTTCATCAATGTAGGTAACGTTACGTAGCCTGAGGCGCGCGCGCAGCTATTGATCGGATGTAGCTGCCAATTAACTTTTACCGAATGAAACGGTATTATCTAAACAATTAAAAAGGATAATTTTTCAAGTCATCCTTTGTTTTTTAATCTATACTACAAAAGCGATTTCCAAGAAATGTTTATATATTACGAAAGGATTAATCACTACGACGATAATATTCCACTTTTATGTAAACGACGAGCGTCCTTATCATGGTAATATTGGCAAATATGTGTGTGTGTGTGTTAATAGATTAGTTTTCTTTCGTTCTTCACAAATCAAATTCATATTATAAAATCAGTACAATTCCATCGGAAAGTTTCAAACGTTTCTGAGAAATGCCATTTAGTCACACCAAACAGCATTAGAACCGATTTTACTAAAAGCAGACAAACCTCAATTAGGAGCAATTGTAATAGTGACGAAGAAATAAATAAGAGTTCCATTAGACCATAGACTATGACGGAACACATTACACGTAATGAGTTGCGCGTGAACTAAGAACAATTTAACTCCTAAGGCATTTGGAATTTGGCCCTAGCGACGGCCCTAACCTGCAGATAATGGCAAAAGTACATGCTGCCACAGTGACGGATAGTGGGAAATCGTTAACACAATTGTTCTCGATATTTGGGTCAGATCTGGGCAAAATATACGAATATCAATGAGAAATATTTACGACGATCTTTGAAGATATAAGATGATAAAACAGTGCTCACAATTAAAAAATGATAGTTAACCAGCCGTGTTGTGGGTATCTCAGACCGGTTTATTAAACCCTAAGCTTTAGATATAAGAAAAATATTGACGTACTCAAGTAATCCCTGTTACGATTCTATGTGGAGATAAATAAATAAAATGATTAAATTAGTGTCATGTGTTCGATTTTTTATTTATTTTGTCTGAAATAGTATATATACAAGGATAATATATAATTATTATTATATACAAGTTTCTACTTTTACCGTTATAGGCTAATATAGTATTATTAATGCTTATTAACATGCTGAATGTATGTGTATACTCAGTTTACATCGGGAGCTTGTGAGTACAATGAATATTAAGTTTTAATTTGAAATTAAAAGTTAAACTTATGTGTAGGTGAGATCTATGGTAATTGATTTTCCATATTCAAGCATGTTTTTACATGTAGAAATACCCTCAAGGTACCATTGGGTTTAGAATACGAGTAATAAATATATTTTGACACCTCAATTTCAAAATCTAGGCGCCTATAAAGTTCGATGAGGCAGCAATGATAGAAAATTAGCAATATCAGGTAAGGGTGAACAACGACTGCCCGGAGGCCTAACAGCAGAGTAAAGTAATAGATTGAGGTAAAAAAATTTAATACTAAAACGTGACGCTGCAATTCCTGTACTCTATTTTAAGCCTTCTACTCAATTTATATACAAATAATTATTGAATTTAAAAACAAATTATTGTTAATCTGTGACCCTACAAAACAAGCTTTTATATGACTTGATATATCGTACTTACCTTTTACCCTATCTCCACAACAATATTGTAACGTATACGTTATATACGTATAGGTTATAACCTAGCGAGAATTCGTAGAGGCCGGCGGCGATGCATCGCGTCACCAATCAAGGACGTGAGCGATACATTTTGATTTATCCTACAATTATCGGATCTGTTTTGCATCTCTTGTTATATACATTACGATAATTTACCACTATTACATCGGGTTCTAAGCGGTGACCGTACTAGCCGTGCAGCGATTGATAATAATCGCTCGCGAAGTATAATGCCGTACACCCACGGGTAATTATGCTTGGGTCCGATTCTTACTCTTCGACATGGGCATAGAATAACGATAGCTGTGTTACCATAGCGTGATACGGGATTATTTCGTTGGTTTATTATTCTAATCCGGTAAACGGACTACAGTATTATCTTAATACGCTGTAAATATTATTGAGCGAGTACGCTATATGGCACTGAGTTGATTACGATGTAACGAGGAATCTTTAATCATTTGATAGCGATAAATAGGTTGGTACCTAAATGTTTTAAAACGTTAATAAAAGTAACTTATTATAATCTATTATATTTTGTTTCAGACAAATGCGTCTAAATATTTTTTTAAACTGTTTTTCTATGCGATAAACGCACATTGTATACAATATAGTAAACAGAAATTACTAATTAGAATAGATGTTTTCTATTGAAATACGATATTTAACTCCTAACTAGATTATAGAATAGGTATTTCTAATTCTGAGAATCGGCACCTAGTCGTGAGATCGTGAGCGGTGGAATGCATCTCCTTCGGGGGTTGCACTGAACCAACACGGCTCCGTCCGCGTAAATAACCGATTGCTTTCCCGCTAATGGCACTGCCAATACTGTTCGCATTAATCGAGATTTAGTAATTATTCTTGTTTAGAAACTAGATGTTTTAAAAGGCCTTATACGGTGTACAACTGTGCAGAGACACAAGTACACCCTAGCTTTATACTGAACACCAACATGACTGCATTATTATAAGAGTCCTGAACTGCCCAATAATCTTATGATAAATCATCACAGACTATAACAGTAACAGACTTTAGGAATCTGCATGAACATAACAAACCAAACGTGAGTTCACATTTAAACACAAACACAGATAAAAATATTACTTACGTTATCCACAGATGATTAATTACAAAAGTGTATGAATATTCGGGGAAATGCAATAAACAATATTACAATGAAGCCATTGCATTGTCTGTGGCCTGAGGGTTGTTAAGATGCACGTATTGACGTTTGGTCACGGGGAAGAAGTACGAACGTTAATAGGCCATACAGTCCTAGTGTTGTCTGAGATAATTTAGCGAAGGTATGTTTTCTTTAAATTATGTTAAGGCTTAAGCGATATTAAATTTCGAATTTGGAATGTGTTTATATTCTCGCGTAATATCATATTATTTGTTAACAAAGTAAGGTTCAATGACCGGTAAGATTGGTCTTCAAAACCCAACATTGAGGGACATCACTACTCCCCATCATGTCGGCATTCTAGTGCGATTATTGGTTCTGGTGGATAATTTTATATCGTATTGTCCTGGAGCGTAAAATTTCCGTTGTTGGCCATCTCGCAGGGCATGATTACAGTCCAATTAGTTACAAAGTATGAGTAATTACAAGCCGCGGAATTGGATTAGAAAATAGCATTCACTTTAATCTTAGTCTTGTCTTGAAAGTTTGCTTTGAGCTTTTTAAGAGAAGAATACGGTACAGTACATAAATTTATTATTACGCCTTTGCTTTATTAAAAGTGGTTCATCTTATATTCTTGCAACAGTAAACAGATTTAAATAAGTGTACGATTTTCTCGTTTTTATTTTAATTTCATATTAATTATGTCGATACGTTTATTAAAATTTTATTATTACGTATATATACATATTGGCATTCTAACACTCACACATACAAAATTATGTAAAACGTATCTAAGTGTGAGGTTAGCGTAGATCACGAACAGTGTTCCCGCAGTTATAATGAGCACCCTAAATCAAACAATGGTATTAAACTGTCAAAGTTGTCTCGATAAAGATTTTCATAAATAATATGACGAATTAACATATAAACGATCTATAGATTTATTTATGGGTAAAACTCATTGTTAGGGCGCTAAACAATTTTCTTATGTACTTTATAAATTTACAAGGATACACAAGATTTTTTTTATAGAAGAGGGGGCAAACAAGCAGGAGGCCAGAGGCCCACCATAAAGGTGAAGTCGCCGCTCTTAGACACTCACGTGGCTGAGAGCTCGTGAGTGCGTTGCCGGCCTTTAAGGGAGTGGTACGCTATTCTCTTGAAGGACCCTAAGTCATGATGGTTTGGAAACACAGTGATGGGTAGCTGGTTCAATAACGTCGTGGTAAGAAATGTCTTACGAAACGCGTGTATTTTGAAATTTCTTTAAAGAAAAATGCGCATTTAAGAAAAACTGTAGGCGACGCCATTATTATCAAAGCAAAGGCTTATAATAATCTAATCCTTTAATAGGGTAAGAATGTTAAATTAAAGACGAAACGATAGTTTTTTGTTCGATGGTGTTTTGTCAATATGTCTCTTGCCCACTGCGTGACTTTGACTCACGCGTGACGTGAATTGACACGATTTTATATTATAAATTTAAACAACGGGCTAAGCCTAAGTGGTTTGTTTTTGATTTGAAACCAAATATTGACATTACTGTACATGTTATAAATTCATTCATTCAAAATCATTAGTATAGATACATTTTTTCAGATTTTATGTTAAAAACAAACAAAACTCACCATAATTTTATCGCAATCACCACTGGCTTCAATATCAGCAATCGAAATTAGAAATTGCGTAAATCGTAACGAAGAACGTACTGTAAGGGGTTGAAAGTAAGGATAAGAGGGATAGACTGCGTGGGTTCGATATGAACAATATCACACATACACACATACTTATATGTAGAAGTGTTTTAGTTCTGTTACTTTCCTCTCATACTTGACGATATACATTACTTTATAGTAAATATTTACCAGCTCAAATGATTTTTTTATGAATTCCGTAGTCTTTGTACAGTAATATTTACTTACTAGAGTCCTAAAGCTTTACGTCGGGATAGTGGATAGCAGATATGACATTACTCCATTCCTCTCTGTATGATGGCTATCGCTTTAGTTCGCTCCGTGTCAGTTAAATAGTTTTGCTGGTCTGCTTGGATTGGACGGTCTGATAAGTACTGAATGAATATCATTTTATCAACAAAATGTTGATAAAAACGAAAATCTTGATCGTTAAAAACTCACACCATGGGAATATGAACGACATTACTATAGGTTCATATCAACTTTTCGCGCTCTACCCTCCCTCCAAGGGTAGATAAAAGGGGTCGGAGGTCGGAGATAAACACAGGGTGCTCAATTTGTACAACTACACAAATGCACAACTTACCCTTCGTCCGAACGGGGTGCTTTCCCGCGACCGAATTGCCTTTACGACTGATTGGATTTAATTCTTTATCTATTGAATCAATAAGTATTCAATGTTTGTAAGTTCATTGCCACTGAAGCAGCCATATTTTATTGACAACACGACATAGCAACGAGTGGGATAAGAAACTTTTATTTTATAAAAATTTTAGTTGAATAGACGCGTTCACGCCACCTGGAGTACAAGTTGTTTAATATTAAGTTGTTCTAGTGTACAAGTTAGGTTAGAATTTTACTAGGTCCTTGTATTTTTAAAGCGTGAATGAATAATAATCAAAACGGCGCTGATGCCTTCATTCATACTCTCTCTTGTTACAAATGGATATAAAAATGGAATATTCATATAACTATTGCGTATATTCAAAAACTTGTTAAGAAAATCAGAAACATTACACTGTATTTGTACTCGATGAGCTTTTCATCAATTCAAAACTTGCGATGTTACAAAAACTTACTTAATTCCATTAATAGTCATATTCCAGCAACTTTTGATAACTTCCCTTACCTGTCAGTTTTAACATTTTCACCTTACGCCAATATTGAATATTGGAAAATTTTGTAATGATATAATTTATCCAAAGACACTTTGTTTATTTTAACATAAAAAATACGAGTTTAATATGTAGTGTGTTGAACTTTTCATTTAACAATAGAAAGTAATTAATTTATTCGTTACAAACGAATTACAATGACAAACAGTATACAAGTGACTCCTTGAGTAGTCCTCAAGTAGAATGGGATGTAAATCCTATAATCCTCATTGTGAATGCTCAAAACAAGCAGACTCATTAATCACGAGGCGGGAAAACTTTGTCTATTCAGAGCTCCACCTGACTGTACTTTCTTTTAACTTTTAAGCTTTCTTCACAACTTTTGATGGACTCAACTTTAAGTTGAATAGTAATATATCTTAGTAGCTTTTATCTTTATAAAAACGGAATGAAAATAATTAATGCGTTAAAAATGTTTTTTATCGATACAAGTTCTAAGTATTGTTTCAAGTTCCCATTTCATTGTTTTATGTGTAAACCTAGTTTTATTATCTCATAAGTTTATTGTTTTAAATATATTTAGACATAAGATGTTTGGGGACAGATATAATAAAATAAAAACCGTCTAATGCGACAGTAGGTACCTTACTCTGATGTTATAACGGAATAGATCTGACTTTGGAAATTCGTTTTAAAACTGAAGACTTGACCTTGACTCCCAAGATACTCACATATTATGTTAAACAAAATCTATTCAGTGTGATTGTTTGATCATGCTAATATTATATCAACTTCGTATAAACTACTGTATTATAAAACCAAAAATCGAATTTCAATATTGGGGATTGTATTCTCAAAGAATACAATAATTTCAATTAATTTCAGTATTAACTCACTAGCGAGCGTCAAACACAGTTATAGAGGTATTTATCAAATAAATTACACATGAAATTCGTTCATAAATTCGTAATTCATCGTGTACATCCATTAAAGCAACCACCGTCAATCTAACTCTGGATTAGTTCCACCTTATTGCCGACTTGAGAATTTTTATCACAGCTGAAGCAATCAGAACGCTAATAATTTCCCTCATAATGACCCCGTGGTCGTAAAATTTGAGCATTGCGCCAAAATGGCGAGACATTAAAATTCCCACCCCACAGTTATAATGGGAGTTATCGGTGGCTCGGGACATTTGGTATTACCATCTCAATCGGTTCCCGTTCACTTTTCTTTTTAAATCGCGCATTAAGGATTTGGCGTGAACGCGTCACGGGCCGCCCGCCCCAAACTCTACGACAATCCGATAGGATTCGTATATCGGACTTGAATTGGTTTCATAAGTTTTGATATTACACTAAATAAAGTTAAGTTAAACACTAAGTTAATTTAAAATAAAGTTACGGTTTTTAATGTTAAGCTTAGATTATTGAATAGCGACCAACAACAACAACCGTCGGAATTCAATAACAATGTTTTATAACTCTTAGATTGTATATTTAATAATGAAGATTAAAGTAATAAATTTCTATTTACATTAAAAATACTTTAATTTTACAGCTTTAAGAGACAATGCTGAGAACAAATGAAAATAAGTATATTTCCGGAATCATTCCTCTTGTCCACACTCGGAATATTTTCACTGCAACTATGTCTCATATATGTAAAATAATGCGCCCGATATATCTTAAGCCACCTCGAGGGGTGGCCACCCCCCATTTCAATATAATCAATATCTTACAAATCCCCTTTACATCCGCCCGTGTGACAGCTTCGAATCGAAAATAGGGTTGTTTTTTATTCAAACATTGCTTGATTAGAGCCGATCTTTTGAACTAAATTTAACACTCTCTATAAGCTCTCTCTTTGAAGTCCGTTAAATTTCTTAATGATCTGTGTTTACTGTGGGTTTTCCTTACGAGATTACGTATAACATTTATATTAACAGCGCACTTTTTTATTATTCATTAATCTTCATTTTTAAGTGTATATGTAATGTCTATCTTTCTGTCCGTCTTTCACTAAGTAATTATTGAGCAAACAAATATTTATATTCAAACAAAAAAAGCAAGGAGTTATTTTATTTATATATTGTGAGATATTTTCGTGCGAAGTTACTCATTAGTACACCCGTATTGTTGAGTGTTTCCTCAATTATTTATTAAAACTCATAACTTAGCATCTACATATTTCATTAAAAGATATATTTAGCTTAAAATTTCTTCAATTTTTGTTACTTTATTACGTTATCATTACGATATACCATACACACCTGGTTTATATAGGTTAGTCAGTAACTAGAGGTATATACCTCACTCCGGTGACGTAGGATGTTGCGCTGGCTAAACGGTCTGCAGTGAGGTGGATGTCTATGTATGATCGTTGAGCGTGTTCATAACAGCAAAGTTATTTGTTTTGTTATCAGTAAAGTATTTTTAGTGCTTTAGAACTATCGTATTGGTTACAGACTGTTTTATGTGTAAAATATAAATATATACATAACGTTAAAGATAAAATAAATCTTATCTATGTTATGTACAATATGTTCATATCTCAGACTCCTTTCGACATATTTATTATAAGTTATTTTCTTAATTATTCATATTCGTAAATATAAAGTGGAAAAGCTATAAATTTAAAAGGAAACCCTTATTATTTAGTGTCGAGTGTTGTCTGCAACACCTGAACGGAACTTTTTATGAATAACATCACAGTAGCTATCTTTCATTTTAGGCCCTAAGTTATTTTTGTTTAGAAACGAGTAAATAAATAAAACTGCTTTTTTTCGTTATTACAAAATCTTATTAAATATTTAATATTAATAAGCTATTTATTAACTAATTGTTAGTACTTTAGATGATTTTGTAAGAAGTGTAAGGGGGCATAAAGCCCCCCTTGAAGGTCATCCATTTACCCCTACATTTGGCATCCAGTTTTGACCCGCTATTCTTATTACAAAGTCTTTCTATCTCGTGTTGGGTCTTCAATTCTTTACCCACTTGCACCTTTCCATTGCGTTAATCCTTTCGTTAATATTAAATGAGTTAACAACCTAATTCAATAGTTTTTGACCATCACCTACACCAATCACCGCACATTTTTTATCATTACATAAACATTAAACCCTGGACGGGCTTAAGATATTATTGAGAAAACACACTGCTATTGCATAAAATTATAAAAACAATTGTTAATTTAAGCTCCCTATTTACCTATAAATTTTACACTGAAAAATATTATTAATCCATAGTGTCTAGTGATTCATAAAAAAGTCCATGTCTAGTATATTTTATTGTGTTCTTGTATATAAGTATTTATTATAAGGTTGGCTGGAATAGATAGAACCCTCAAATGGACATAGATCGTTTTGTAACTTTTTCAATCTTAGATAGTAACAATACTTAATATCAACATTATTAATTTATTGTGATTTCTAGATTATCTGTGGCCTGTGGCCGTTACCATGGTAACATTATTTATATGATTAAACCGTATTTGTAATTTAAATGTGTCGTTTATTATGTGCAAACATAATTCAAAGTAACGGCTGTAAAGTCTGAACAATTCTGAAAAATAGATTATATTTTTTTATTTTCGAACTATTCGGAAATTATATTTTCTTTCAAAAAAAATTATCTAATGTCATTGGTGCAGGAATTGTGTTAAATTTGTAGGGATTCCATTCATATTTTAGTAAATATAAAAAAATGTATATTAATAAAATACTAATTTATTATGATTATTAATAATTATTAAGTTATTAGTATTTTCTTATTACATTTCACGATTTCATTTAGGAAGGTATTTTATTTATTTTTCTCTTTTTTCACCAGGTGATTAAAATGAAACTCCAGTCTCTGATAAACTAACTTTGAGTTTATTTTTACCATTTACACTTGACAATGTTATCTGTTGTTTGCTACGGGTCGTAGCGCGTAGAACGCCGCTACATATGTATAACAAAGGAAAATCGACCAAATCACATAAAAATCATCTAAACACAAACATAGACAAGTGACTGATGACAAACGAATAAAAAATTCAGACGAGTAACATTAAAACATCATGCGTTGCGCGGACGCATCGCATAAGTTCACATTAAAATTTTCGTTACAGTTTATAATAGTAGGAACGGTATATTTTTCTATTAAAGAATTTTTAAAATAATTTAGTATTACAATACAGTATAGGAACTATGATAGACACGCTACCTTCATTACGATCGTAAAACTTATATTTGTAACCATTACATATCTAATGAAATTCTACGCACATAAATAGTTGTTGTGTAACAAAATTATACATAAGTGCTGATGATTACAATATTGAGAAAACAATGTTGAACAGGCTAAGAATAAAACAATAACATGATCGTGGTTGCCGCGGCGCCTAGTAGCGGTGACAACAGACTCATCCGAATTAATCTTAAATATTAAAATTTGTTCGGAAATAATAATAAAACTAGATGCGCTTATATTGAAATATACATAGGAACCATGATTCATTCCGCGGGCTGTCGTCCGCGGAGACACAACATCGTTTTACCGACACGTCCGTCTACGCTACGCTAACTGAACTTACTGCGTACACTCCAATGTAAAACGACTAAAATAATTTATTTAAAAACATTTAAATGGCGACAACGTTACTATGGAGCTTGCAAACGAAACGCTTTAACAAACTTCAATATTACCATATTAATACTAATCTTAACACCGTCAAACAAAATAATCATGTTGTATACACGCGCGCCTTCGCGTCGGCAATGTGGCGTGCACGCATTGCGGTCTCCCTTCACGCGTGGTGATTCGTGACTATCTCCAGAGCGTCTCGCCTCTCCGTTGTAGTTCTTCAACTCCAGTAAGAAATTCGTGATAACCGAATGTAACCCAAGATGTTCACAGGAAGTTGCAAAGAGATCCTAGGGAGACGCAGCGCGCGCCCCATTGCACAAAAGACATAACAAGGACCGCCGGTTACCGGTGGAATAAAACATTGCACTTTTCATAAATCAAACTCAATGTTGTAGTAGGATCCGCTCATAGATAAAATATTGTATTAGACTCCGCTAGATAAAATGTAAATATGTAAAATATTTTTAATAACGTTCTGTGCCATTGAAAATATAAGGGACTCCACGCACACAGCAGGTGATGACGATACAAGCGCGCTCGACCGCCGCGAGGCATCGGACGCATGTATCCTCATTTCATTCCGATCACTTATGCCACTACTAATAATCATTACAATATCAATAAAAATTCAAGAATCACACTTAGTTCCAAAATAAACTCACTTGTATGCGAGGTAGGCTGCGCGCTGGCGCACAGCCCGAGTTTCGAGTTCGTTCGTTTTGGAAAAGTTTGCTACGTTAATAATCATTATAATAATTAACCGTTACCGATAAGCCTACGCGGTACCGTCGCGTCTCCACGGGCGGCTCTCGAGGCTTCGCACCTCCACACTCTGCAGCCTGCAAAGGCTGCGGGTTCAAGTTTGTCCGAGATAAAACCCGCGCGAGAGGACAACCGCTCTACTGCCTAACATATTATGTACTAACTTCGCCTCACGTTAAAAAAATCATATATACGTATATATATCTTCATACATTTACGATGCATCAGGAACTTCTTACGAGAACATATCTATGCCTAAAATTAGAACGATTATATGTATGTATTACATAGCTTTAAACAAATAATTAAATCGTAATTATCAATATCGATAATATTATATGCCATAAAGATAGGAACTTGCTTTCCTGGGAGACGATGGTAAAGTTTAGTGACGCGCCCGCTCGGACTCGGCTCGTCGCCGCAACGATAAACGTATATATTAAAACCTGTCTAACGTATGATATGAAGTGCGGCGCACGGCTCGGCGAGCGGGCCGCCGCCGCCGCCTCCCAGTACGCGGCGGCGGCGCAGGACTCTCATTAACCTACACTTATACGACTACAAGCTTTAAATATTATAACTAGGAAAGTGCCGTTTATCGCGGCTACCGTCAACGAAAAGAAGCTTTAAGACCTAATAGTGAACTGTTGCGTTGTTGGACAACGACATGAGCGAGGGGCTCTCGATAGTAACTATACATTTCATTCGGAACAGGCTTAGTGACCTGCGCTGGCTAGAGGCATCTCGCCTGCTTGCGGAAAACGCGGGCCTGGTGCGCAGAAGCTGACGTTGGTTTCCTTCGGGGAAGTATCCTGGGCGGCCCGAGCGGCCAGCATTGTGATCTGGTTAACCACGTCCTCCATCTCGTGGGTCAGTGGCTCGGATGCAGGCGGCTGGAGAGGGGATACGGAATTTCGTATGTGGGCCTCCGTCTCAGCGTGTCGTCGAAAGTCCATAGCATTGCGGAATCGTTCACCTGGACATGTTCTGCATTCAAGAGAGGGTTGCACGACGCGGATGACGCCACGAGCTGAGTCTCTGCCTGCGTAGCAAGAACGGGCCTGGTGCACTTGTAGGGGAGCTGCAGAAGGAAATGCTACTTTGCAGTGCTTGCAAACGTAACAGAGATCGTAGTCCAGTTCTCTAGCTCCAACTGGGATTTCGATGGCAGGCGGAGGTAAGCGCAGAGTAGACGCTCCTGGATCCGCTGCGATATGCCGAATTTGTTCAAGAGTTGAGGCCGGAAGTTGAAGAACACTCG
This sequence comes from Leptophobia aripa, assembly GCA_951799465.1. Taxonomy (NCBI): domain Eukaryota; kingdom Metazoa; phylum Arthropoda; class Insecta; order Lepidoptera; family Pieridae; genus Leptophobia; species Leptophobia aripa. The sequence goes on along the minus strand of OX637268.1, from coordinate 5,459,346 downwards.
CCCCATTTCCAGTCTCCACGATCAGGCCTTGAGGCTGCGGTTGAGGTTGAAGTTGTACGGTGTTTGGGTTTGTGCCTGTAACAATAAAAAAACAATTAAATACAAATTTTATGTACTAAGAAAATTTCATTTTTAATCTCGTATCTTGTCCCAACTCGTAACTCTTACATTAAAGTGAAACTACTTTGATATATATCGTACGATGTAAAAAAAGCGAAGCCATCAATCTGTGCCCTCTTGTCCCTATATAGGCCTAATTTGGGTATTCCATTGTTCCTTAGCACCAAGTACTTTACCTCAAGACGATTGTAGATTCGTGATGCGTTTCTAACGAGGTCCACCCGGCTCAATAATTGATTCGGACTCAGTTTTATGCAGTTTATATTCAAGAATGCATAATACATACTTGATGTGACGTTTAAACATCGAGCACAATGACCGATTAAAAACATGGCTAATTTAACGGCACAGCCTAACCAATGCATTAACAGATAATAAAATAGCTTTTTAATATGATATAATATTTGTAATAGGATTGAAGAATATTTTTCAAATGTACAGGTGAATTATACAGAACTTGCCACGCGTCATACACGTATTGAAAATTGTAGCATTTTAATCGTATAGACTACATTTTCAAATGATCGACTATTCTGGCGCCGTTGTTTGATATTCCTTTGCGAGCTAAGCCATTTCAATTGCACGCAAGGATATCTATTTGAATAATATCGTGCGAAACGGACCGAAGCTTGATTCAGTTAACAATCGACTTGATTGGACCGTATAATGAAGCCAGAGGCTAATACTCTTCAAACAATAGATATTCAACTCTATAAACGAACGAATGTAATTTGTCAATTAAACTTTATCAATACATTTTTGACATCTATTTAGATATATAATATAAATATCGCTTATATACCAACTGATAGTTAACTCGTTTTTATAATTTTATTATAAACCAGTTTTGTCTTTTTCTTCATAAATACTTTTTGGTTAACAATTAGTGTGATGGAACATTCTATACCTACTAATTCATTTACGATGCACACAATTTACAATCAAATAAATAAAGAATATCAGTGTATTTACAACTGAAAGTAATATTGACTCTATTAACCGTGACACAAAGCCGCTTCCACACGCGGCCCTGACGTTAATTCGCAACCCTTTCTGCCAATTAGTTTCAAAATATCCACACTATTGTGCTGCTAACACCGCGTACCATCGCATTTAAAGTCCCAATTGTAACAACGAAGTTTAAACTTTATTAACATATAATTAAAGTCGAATTTAGATGGTGTATACGTAGTCCAGTTGGTCATTTCATTGGACGAGCAAGTAGGTTTAAGTCAAAGGGCTTCTTAATCCGGACTTGTAGGTCGTTACGCGTTATTATAACGCGAACCGAGTCGGCTACTTCTTCGCTCATTTACATCTCATTAAGTCTGCTATTATTGGAGTTGAGGACGATGTATTCTGGACAATTATTGGTTTATGTTTTTTCGTAAGTAACTAAACTCCGATATACCTTGGATTTGATGAACCTAAATGTTGGTAAAGTCGTAAATTTAATATAAGAACTCTGACATTGGCTTATCGCAAGCAGTAAGGTTACCAATTACACCGCTCTCCTATTGAGTAGAGACTGGTTGATTCTCCTATCAGAGTGATTGATGGTAATTAAAGTGGAACTCAAACATGAAGCATTACCTTTGGGACAGTTTGCATCGTGATACATGTCAGGCCGTATTAGGCCATTTGATGCTACGATACGTATGTTACCAATTACTTGTTTAATAATATGCATTATGTGGCACAAGCTTTATAGGTTTATAGTTTATATACTGATATACATTTGTTGTTCCTTAATGTAATAAATGATAAAAACTACTAGCGTTTTTAAATAGAATTTTAAAATTCCCTTAAAAATTGTCCAAGTAAATAAATATTTAATTATATTTAATTATACATAACACTTGAACACTCGGTTTATATAACAAAATGGAAGTAAAAAAAAGTATGTATTGTCTCGAATTGATTATGTTTTTTTAAATTTATTTGCACTAAGTTAAATTCCCAAACACACGTTCTACAAGAAACCTGTTCTTATAACATTTAAAAATAGAACGAATATGACATTAGCGATTACGTTGCCTACGCCGTAATAAGTTTAGGGTAAGTTGGGTAAGGTTCTATAAAACGTTCAAGCATGAATGAGTACTGGTAAGAAACCCTTGGTGTCAGGTGTTAGTCATCAGTAACCCAGTACGCGTGTAAGCACCTAATACTTTCCCTCACCACATTATAATCTTATTTGCATATAAAATGTTTCGGCTTGTTTTTAGTTCAACTTGTTGTCTATAGTGAAGTAGGAAAGATATAAGATTTAAATAAATAAATAGTTTAAATGTAACTTGTAAATTTTATTAGTTATTAAACATATACAGAATAGATAAGCTTGTTACAACTAGATACGAAAAGATTGTATTTATGGCACACGTCGAAATGGGCTCTTCAGGCACTTATCTGACGTACAGGGTGGCAAAAGTACTATGCGAGTGTTGTATGAAATTGATGTGTTCAAATTAATAGTAACATATTCAAGTAGGCTTCTATAGAGAATGCATAATCGTTATTCCTACCCCGTAGCAATTTTAACGGCCATTAAACAATAATTTCATAGAATTTTATCCATCACGCCGCCTGAGTGGCCTCAAATGTCCATTATCTCAACTTCCTTAGAACTCCCTGCGGAAATCTCACCGCATTCAAATATTTAATTACTTTGGCTCTCGATCATTTATAAACTCGAGCGGGAGTGCTATCATAAAACGCGCTAATGCCTTATAATTAAAATATTCTCAACAAGCCGTGGCGTAATGGCACCTCGGGCGACGGTCTCCTTCGATGGAAAAAAAAACGCATAAAAAATTACATTCACCCCAGAGGACTCACCCCTTGTGTTGGGAAAATCGATTAAAAAGAGGAGTCGCGGGGTGGGGTGGCTGGGTGTGGGGGGTAGTTTAATATGTACGAAAAAATGCACGACTCCGCGGGAGCGAGGGAGAGATCCCAAGGAGCGCCTTCAATTTTTATAATTACGTTCATACGTGAGCGCCGAGAGACGGCTACGGCTACGAACTCAGTTTATTTACACAAATATACCTCTCGTAAAGAACGGAGAATGCTCACATAACTCCCATTTTTACTTTTATTTTTTCAAACCAGAATGTTAATACGACATAAGCGCATTTAAAACTAACTCATTAAATGGTTCAATGTGTTTAATTATTAGATAAGTTATTACGTTAGTTAAGCTACGTAGTAATAAAATATAGTAAAACTATTCATAAATCGCTTAACATAAATACAAGATTTCACGGCCTATTTACATTGTCAATATGGGAAACTTTTTCACTACACGACGAAAATCAATTTCCATCCGTTGGAGATCTTAAAAGTTTCCACAGAGTCGGCAATCAAGTAAAGAAAGAGGCAATAAGAGCGGGATAACCGACAGAGGACCTCTCAGGAGACGTTTGCAAATGAGCGAATACGCACACACGCGCGCTAATCTCGTCCACACACGTTACCCGCGTACATTTTATAAATAGATATCGCTTTTTTTATCCGGGAACAAGAATACGAGGGGGTGCCACCCCGGGGGTTCACCCTGCGGGGGACGTGTTGGATTTCAGATTGCTACGAACTGCAAAAATGAGGGATGAAAGAAATATAGCTTAAAACGCAGATATTTCCCGGCGTCTTAAGGCGCGGGGAAGGGGGTGGTGGTGGGGGGTGTGAGGGTGTGTGTGGAACAAAGTAGAGGCGATATTGAACCAAAATGAAATAGTAAACGAACCGTGCGCGTCCGTTCTAATGCGAATTTATAATTTGGACATTGCCCTGCGCTTTGAACTCCGAGGGGCTGAGGTACACAAAGAGTGCCGATGCCTCATGTGAATAGGGGACCTGACCACCGATGCCAAACTTTTTACATTAACTTTTAAGGGTATAAAGTGCATCGTCTACTTATTATTAAGTTACTATACATTTTTATGTACCTTGTATTACGTGTGTAGAAGTATTCATTGTATGGAATAAAAGAGTTACGAATATTTTATGTTGTTTTGAATTTTCTTGAATACTGTTATTAAGTCTTTATTAGTAGGAATGCTAATAGAGTCGTTTTGGTACAATGAGTGGTGTTTAGGCGTATCCTCATTGCAGGTTAACGCGTATGTCCGCCGACCTAATTGCTGTCGCGTCGTCTAATCGGGATATGCGCCATGCGATAATTGTACCAGATTACTTATGAACAGTACACCCAGAGAGTATGCCTTCAAGAATAAACTTCCATATATAAGTTGTTAACTGTACTATTTTATTCTATCATTAATGTCTTAATTCTTTCTCTATTCGTGCTTTTTCATGTTGATACTGAAATAATTTAAACATAGAAAAAGTATGAGACTGATAGATTTTAGTTCTTCTAGTGGTTGTAAAGCAGTTCAACGATCACCTTGTAACCTATTACGTATCTGCAATTATTCTTCTTTGACTTTATTACGAGCACAATTGCAAGTCTTACTAATTCCCTAATGAGTTATGTAGGTGTAGCGCGGGCGACTTAACAATTTAACTAGTTGTCGCAAATCAGCGTTAAGAATACAAAAACAGAGCACACAAAACCCCGAAATTGAAAGTCAATGGATTTATTGATAGCAGACAAAATAGGATGTCTGAGCGGAAAAGTGAAAATTGCGTACGTGAACTGGAAGAAAGAAAATATTAAAAATTAATCAAACCACCTCCGTCGGAAGGCACATGTGTCGACAGAAAAAAACAGTCCCTCGTTTGAGCACGTGCGAAGAGCCATAACGGGACCGTTTCGATGCCGAGTTAAAAGTTCTTTCGGACAAACAGAGGATTTGTCACAATTACGACGGGCTGCGCGTCCCTACTTGATTAAAACCTAAATCACGTGACGTGTTTACAGCTTCGCCGGAGGTGTTTTCAATTTGCCGACTCCTAGACTAGCCATTGGCGTGCCGAACACGTCTCGACGCACCTATCTGGGGTCCGGTGTTTTGAATTTGTTGCGAATTAAATAATTGACGATCTAATCTACCGGACCGATCCAAGAACGTTGTTCCCTTGTATTATCAAACAGTCAATCACGTAGTTTAATTATTTTCAAACGTCCGCGTCGTTGTTAAATCCGTGAACAATTACAAAGATAACGCCGAGGTAACATTTAAGCCGTAAAAACGTTCGTGAAAAGGAGGAGATTAACATTTGAATTAATCGGGAGATTAAACATAATGAAAGAAAATCTCATTACGAGCGGTATAATGGCGGTGTGAAATATCCACCGGAAAGAAAAAAATGCGGCACAAAAGAAAAGGCGAACGCGAAGAAAATTAAAAGACCGAACGAAATTAAAAAATGTTAAAAAAATGTAATCGACGCTGGAGCACGATTAGGGAGAAATGCAAACAGGAGGAAGCGGGGCGCGGGAGGGCGTGAGAGAGTGACTTTAGAAGTTCTCAATTAAAGAGCGGGCGCGGAATGTCTTGGTGTAATTAGATTTTTCTCATCTCCTTAAGTCAGCCAGCTCGTTGGCTGACACCCAGCCTGTTTAATTTGTAACCGAGACTTGTTAGCATCCGTTTTTCTTTTAATTTTATTCTCTGATCCGCAGTGTAATTTACCCTGATTGATATTAAATTAAGTGAGCCTGAGTCAATTTCATTACTCTTAAGTATAATAAGTATATTATGTCCAACGGAAGCTGTGCGCTGAGGAGTCTTTTGTGTTTGCATTGCATTTTTATACCTACCGTCTTTTTCTTTTGACCAAAATCAAATCAGTTAAAAGGTTACTCGATTGTACACACATACACATATAAACTTATTATTATTTTACCTATAAAACATGCATATAGTCTGTGGAAAGTGTTGCTTAATACACGGAGTATATTAAGGAATGGATATTTATTATTTATTAGCCACCGTTATAACCATAGCTACAATTAATACACCTTACCACAGATTATGCCATCAACAGTCAACAAACAAAAAAAGGTTCAAAACTTTCCCAGTGTCCCCTCCAAGAAAATCTCGAAGTCGGACTTTGAATTTCTAATTAATTTTCGTCCAAGCGCCGAGGCGTAATTAAACATTTCGCCTTGTAATTACAGCCGCTTAGAGTTGTCGGATGTTGTCGGAAATTGCCAGGGATTGTCGGGATTTAAGTGGTCGGTCAGTGGCCAATTAAGCTTGTCTACGTTGGCGATTAAGCAATTAACGGAGTTAGGGGGCTGCTCATTTAACTTGACTCCGATTTTCCTGTTGAAAACTTTTGGTTTTCGAAAATTTCTCTTGAACTTAGGTCGAGTTGGGGGAGGTGTTGTTTTATGTCACAATTTGACATTCCCAATTAACCTTTTTAGTATTGTTTTCAATTGTATATTTACGCATATAGAAATGTGGCGATTGTAATATTTAATACGGCCCTATAAGTGTTACAATATGTTATGTTGTATATGTTATAAAAAAACACATAATATGTTGAGTACGAAGAGAAATATTACTCTATTAATTAAAAACCACAACACATCATTAACTCCACCCATTAACCGTAAATCTTCATAACAATTATGTTAAATCACAGAGCAGCGAAAGGGTTAGGCTATTAATTAACGTCGGAATCTTCTTGCAAACAAGATATCATCCCTCCAACCCTAAACAATGTTGTTCTAATTCAATAAACGGGTAAACAGTTACGAAGAAGGGTTAATTTGCGTGTTGGTAGGGTTAACTGGTAAACTGTTGCTTCGTTAGGGCGCGACGATTAATGAGCGGAGGGCTCAATTCATGGGAAGTTGTGGCAGGTCAGTATTTCGTAATTATGATACGATTTTAGACTTGTTTAAAGAAACAAAGTCACAAATATATCTACGATATTGTCTGTCTTTTGTGTTATATATTTCTGTTCTGCCATATATGTTTTACTATTACTTTTAATAAAGTATTGTATTGTGTATTATCGATATTAAAAGAAAAATATTACCTTGTTAATAAAAATTAACCGATGAAATTATAGAAATAAATGTATGTAAAACGAAATATAACTTCACAAAGTCAGGGTTTAACTTATTTTTCCGAATTATATTGCTTCATTGGAATATAACTTATAATTAGGTAAAGAAAGGGTCGTTTAATTATATAAATTATAATCCGTGAAAGTAAAAGTGAAACAAATAGAAAAGACAAATGTAAAAAAATGTTAACGGCGAGGGGCGTGGCTCATACATTTATAATCTTCTAATTTGTTGTTTGAAATGGGTCAAATTATAGCTTTACAATTATATTAGTATTAATGAGACCATCCCATTTTATATAAAAAAACTGCTTCTGAATTCTAAACGTAATGCGATGTATATCATTTATATTCTTAGCTATCTATATTAAGACTTCCAGATATATATATTATAAAAATAAATCCGATTTATTTTTAATAGGAGAAATCATATATCTTCATAGTTACATACAATCAAGTTATCTTATTATATCATGTTTTTAATATTCAACAATTTACTAGACGTCTTTTAAAATGATTTCTACTATCTTTTTTTTTAATCTTTTATAAAGTGAAAATATGAATGTTTAATAATATTATGTTACTTAATCTTGATTTTGTATTATTTTTTACTAATGCGAAATAAAATTATAACTTTATTATATCGAAAAATGTAATCTAAATTCCACATAAAGTTATATGAACGTTTAATTCTCGACTCATGAAAAAAAGGCCAATATTATTAGTATCTTATGTTTTACTTTGTATTAAACACTCATTTGTAAATTATTACAATTATAAAATCAACTCAAAATATTCCAACACCCTGCTACCAACGAACTGTGAACGATTAATTGAATGATAACACTCGTTCACTCACTAAAGACGTGATAAACTATCGAACAAGTGTTATTTTTTTTGTTGAAATTTCACGCCTCGTTACCTGTTACACAACTAACAATTAAACTTTAATTAATTTCTTTAGTTTACCTCTCAATCAAAAAACCGTTACTAAATGATTAAACAAGGATTTTAATAACTCGTGTGACATTAAAATTGTGTACAAAGTATATATTAAGTATATGAAAGATTTCAACTGAAATTTTTGTCTAAAACTTTTCGCTGTATAAAAATAAGGGAAGTGGAATCGATCGAGCGGCACAATTTTGATTGATTGCATTGCTAAGTGTAGTGTAACCAATCTTATTGAAAACTGCCATTGTAGGGCATCGGAAAGGCCATTGCTGTGTTCGACGCTTGTCAAATGGTTTAAATTGAAAAAAAATCAGGGGACAACCCTAATTCCACTGTGGCTTTGGTAAAGGGAGTTAAGATTTTAACAAAAATAAATTAAATTGAAATTTATCGAGTAGACCATGAGCACTACAAAATACTCTTCATATATCACGTAGGATATACATATGTTCCTAACACCATTTTTAACGCATCATAATGTAGATTGATTTTGAATTATTATTTTTTTGTTTTTTATACTTCAAACGATTTACAATTTCTAATTATGTTGATAAAATTACAAGATATATATAAAATATTTTTAATTATAACAACGCGACGTTCCGTACTGTGGTAAATGGATAAAGTATATATACTTTAAAGATATATATATATGGAACTCAGTTCTAGTGAAAAACTGATTCGTAAGATCAATTTGACTTACAATTGTAGATGAATTAACAATAAATAATGACATTTTATTATTTACTCAACCATATTTATCCTAAAATGTTTATTTATAAAACATATATATTGTGAACTTATATAAAAATAATGTAGTAATTTATTTTGTTAATATATTTTTAAAGTTCTACTTCGATTATGGCCGAATAATTTAATATCATAAAAGATTTTACAAAAAGGTAAAATCAATGTTCATAGGACAAGGCAGAATTCGTAAGTTTTAATGATGTTTGAATAAAAATTCGTAAACATCGTTAGAGAAATAACAATTAGAATAACCAATATTGAAGTATTGCCTGGAGCTACCCCACCCAAAACTCCCTTATTTTATCTAATCAAAAAGTTTTAAAAGGAAAAATTATTCTGGCCTTTATTATGAGTCAACTTTCCTGAGGGGAGTGTTTTAATAACGATTGTGCTAAAGAAATACCGCGGAAAACGTACAGATATTTTTCTTTTGAATTTCTGTTTGGGTGTTGGGATTAAACATTGGGGGGGACTTTTAATTCTAACAAGAAAACCAATTCTAATGAGTATCTTATTTAATTTCCACGAACTGTCGTTAAATGCTCAAATGATGTGGGTACCTGTAAGAGACGTTTCGAGCGGACGGTAGTCTTCACTTGAAATTCGAACATCGAGTATATTTTAAAAATCGTAAGTGACTAAATCGCGAATGATGTACGCGAGATTACCACAATAACTCATTTAACGGACATGAACACAAGAAAAGTTACAAGTCAACAGAAAGGTTTATATGATCAGTATTAAAGGGTTAATAAATCTGTTTAAAATTGATTTGTCTTAATATTATTGTCTGTATGAATCGATGCCTTGATTACGCAGTACATTTTCACTATTTCGTTTCGTGTCCGCACTAATAAAGAATTTAGGTCTTTCCCGTAAGTTTTTTAACATTCCAATAACATAGCGTTTTTCATTATTAAGACGTAATTGATTCATAGAATCAAACAGAGGGTTTACTTAGAGTTTGTATGGGTTGTGACGCTTAGTAAATGATAAAAAACCAAACTTAATAAGTATATAAATTACAATTGGAGCCAACACAATAGTGATTGTAATGGATGTATGTTTGTCTCATTGATATTAAAAAATATAAAACTTGAACGTCAAAAATCAACGTATTTGGTCGCTTCAAGACGTCCCAAAACGAAAATTCGATATAATTAAAGGAAGGAAAAATTGTGATAAAAAGAGGGTCGCAAGTGGTGACTCCCTCGTTTATTCGGCATTTTTTCTCAAAAGCCTACCTGTCCCTGAAACTCAGCCTTCTTGCGGGGTGTTAAGGTTGATGTTTGTGTGGTTTAATTAATGATAATACTTGTGTGGCATTATTGCACACCTTGTATGCGTAAATCAGAGCTGCGGGCGAAATGTATTTTTTAAAGAAAACGATGCAATTTTATGCAGAGGGAGAGATTCTATTACCGAACGGAATTAATTGAATATTAGAACTTAAGATCATATTTCGTAAAAAAATAAGTGGGGGAGGCTAGAGAACTGTAATTTCACATTTGTTAGTTTATAAAAATCCTAATTGGAGTGTCAAATCTAAATAGAGTTTTGAGGCTTTTACGATCGTAAGCTTAACATTAAACCGGTATAAGGCTTTAGCTTTTCAAGGTTAAATGCTATTAATATGTATGTATAGAAATTATAATTTCTCTGAACTCTAATGGTCTGGGCCGTGCTGGTTTCGATAACATGCAAATCCCATTTAAAAGATTTCTATTCTTTAATAGCTTTTGTCAAGGAAAATTATAACTCTAATAACCTAATAATGTATTATTATTATTTTGAGATAAACTTTATGTGAAACTATTACGTTATGGTGGTTGGTTATGCAAAGACTATTGTGACCAGTTGTACATCTGGTAACACAAGTTTAAGAGAACAATAATATATTGTTATCTTATATTTAGGTATATATACATATATTTTTATACAATTATAGTTATATATCACTAGTATAAATTCGCTTATATTCTTACGATTTAAATATGACCTTTACGAGATTATATATATTGTAGTGCTACTTAGCTGCAGCTCATACATTTTATATAACAGCTTTTAAAGGCTTCGGCTGGCGATTAATTCTCACAAACATTTAACGTCATACTTGACACCTACATAGTATTAAAAATTTAAATTGTCTATGGCTTCCGAGTTAAACAGTAAAGAGGGATTTCTCACGGTCTATCTTAAATTGGTAAGGCTGTTTGGATCTTACAAGTTTTACGTAAGTTTTCAACTTCGTATAATCTTTAACGTTTACGTGACATTATTTTCCATGGTTAGGCAGTATGAATACAGGCCTAAGGACATATTATGTAGTCTTGTCGCATCCATCTTGAATTCTGATTTTTCGGGACCGAATCCAGCTGATTACCATAGCTTCTAGAATTCCGCGTAACGTGTTTATAATACGAAGCAGGTACATAACAGTACAGTTTTTAACAGTACTAATTCATACTTAAGTAAGATCTACAAATACATGTATATTTTAAAGCAGCGACATCTATTATCTGCTTTAACAATCAATACGAAGTTCTATATCTTAGCCACTAGAGACTTCGGACTAGCTTTCAGGCCGTCCGGTACAAGTAAATCTAGTAAGTTCCGATAGTTCAAAGATATTTTTCGGTTGTAGAAAATGAACAACTAACAGAAACTAATATAACTCTGTCATAAACACATATAACTTATATTTAACCATACTCAACCCACTTCATATATAAACTGATCCATTCAATAATTTTTGTATTGTAGTAAGTAAAAAAAAGCGCACAGTAGTACGAACGCGTAACATCCTAACTGCTAAACACCCATCTGTTATAAGCATAAATAACACCGTCTTACACAAAACTCCAATTCCAATAAGTAAATCTAAAAGGTGTTTTAAAACGTGAACGGAAAGTGTTATTTCATACAACCAGGTGTCAACTTTCTCTAACAATATCCGTTATAATTAAGAATGTTTATATATCATTTTTTTACTCACGAAATCCCGGTTAACATGTAGGGACCCCACGTTGCGCTCTTTTACGTTCACAAAAACACATTTTCGTAATCACCTTATAAAGGGATTACTATAAATAAAGAGGAAAAAGGAAATTAACCGCATTAGATGAGGAAAAAATATCGTCCCCTCACAATATGTTTGATAAAACACTATATACATTTCGCGTAAATGAAACGATGCATTTTATCATCACACTTTTGATATAGGAAACTTATTCTTATTTGTATACCATAAAGGACTTATTTGTAATGACACAAATGAGATTTGATTCTTTACATGATCTTTAACACGCGTTAAAAGATTCTAAACTCCATTCAAAACTTATTATATCATGATAAATATGACAGAATGGTTTCTTCTCTGCTTATATTGCTGTAGTTAGATTTGTTGATTTTCAAAGAATGTATGTATGTATGTAATGCTATATTTTTTATGACTTAAGTAGCTTTCGACAAACGTTTCTGTATACGCTTCATTAAAGTTTCAAAATATTTAATAATAAGAATTTGTTGTATACAAAAGAAAAGCTTATTATTATAGCAAAAAGTTTAAATTAGTAAAGCAAATAACCGCATATTCCCTCAGCGATCTCTTCCAGACAACGTTATAAAAGCTTTAATGTATAAGACAACTCTCTTGTTGGACCCATATTAATGTTATATCCCTATAAATTGTCTTAAAGTATATTGATTTAGTGCCTTTGATACTCTGTAGGCGAGGGATAAAAAAGAAAATGAGAAGTTATGTTTTCAGTAATAAAGGTTCGACGAGAGAAATCGTTTAAGACGCCAACGAATGAGCCGGAACGAATATATTTGATTATTTTTATATCCCAGTATGGTTTTGGACCTAATATTTATTTGTTTAAGTACACCATTACCGTCATTCTACATAATAAAATATAACGAATCAATTAATTTATATTTTTTATTGTTGTTGAGAATTTAACGAGGTCTCCATAAACACAATATTCACGACAGTAGACATTGTTTGTTACTCAAGTATACCAAAAGCTGTATGCCCATTGCTGACCAATTAATTAATATTTCGTTATCTTGACATCATATACTTGGAGAGAATGTTTTCATTTTCAAATTAAATCGGGATAGTCTTTCATATGACTAGAGATGTAGAAGCTTAATTTATACGATTACAATTTCGTAGTAACAGCATAAAAACTTTCGTCTCGCGTATGGACAAAAAGCGTTACACACGGTGCGACCCTCACAGTAATGGCGGGAGGGTACGGGTGATATAATGCAGTTTTTTATTGCTTACTCCTTACCCTGAAAATACTATACGCATATTATACATTTTAACTATTAATGCCCTTATGGGAGATGAGAAGGGTTCGGACGACGGCTAGAGGGTTAGATCTGTTGGATATTTTTACAAGAATTTTTACAATCATATTTTAGGTTGCGAAAGTGGTGTTATAAATTTGGCGTACTTTGTATGTTTACATTATAAGTAATGCATTCGCAGATCACGGTTTTATTCATTGTTGTGTAATGCAAATCAAAGCAACTTGAAATTAACATACTTTAGCATTATTATTCAATTACGACAGAAAAAAAAATAAAAAGATCCATTTTAATTATTTACTTTTAAGTAAACGCCTTAGCCTTTCAGCAAGCTCCTCAATATTTACTAAATGTACTAATTATATTCGGAGTGATCCTGTCGTCTGTTTTATCGCCAGGTAGCGTTTCCAAGAAAAAAATCTATTAAAAATCCCATTGTTCGCGCGGGGGCACGCCAGCACGTGACTAAAAGAACATTAATTATAATATCCGATAAAAATGCTATTTAGACGGGAGAGGCCGTCCTTTGTTTGAGACGATTGAATTTAGGATTACTTTGAATTAGCTGAGTCTTCAATTCTGCATAAAAGGATTACGAATGCGCGATGCGTACAGGGATCAGATTACGAGAAAGCATACATCTAAGACAGTGAGTAACTGTGCGTGAACACAGAAAAACTGCCAAAAATATGAGGATCCAATTCCATAAACCACGAGGTTACGCACGAGTTATGTTTGTACGTGCTTCCACATAGTAATTAGATATTACTTTTACCAAACTAATCGTAACTCGTACGAGTGTTGTTTTTAAAGGGATAATAAATCACACTCACACCATGGCAACACCGCGACGCAATAAAAAAATAACAAAAAAAAAAATTGTAACAATATCGAAGCGCGGAACAAAAGAAATGGCGCTGCGAAAAAAACGTTATGATAATAAAAATGGTTAAAGAGCAGTTATAACTGGAGAACAATGCGATACTTTATGCGATCAGGGTATGTGTAACTAGCAGCTCATAGATAAACTTTTTGACGTCTCGCTCGGCTTCCACGTGGCAGCTGTCGTGAATTTTTGGATTAATTTCACTCAGATGAAGTACTGCATTATAATGAGGTATTTTGTTTCGCCTGTCTGCCTTTGTGATAACTAAAACTTCACCGCCATTTCGTACCGCATTCTAATTAAGTGTTACGTAAAGCTGGGGTAAGCTTTTCAAAAATATTGTAATGTACAGCCACACTAGAATATATTTATTCTGATTTATAAAAATTACATATAAAAATTGATCTCTTCTCGGCAATCATGTTTTTAATAGAAATAATTAGCATTACATGTAATTCATTAAATAAATTTGTACCATAAATAACTTATAGTTTTTATAGTGGCTTCATATGCACGACTATGAGAATTATTAATTCTGTGAACGGAAGATGTCGCCCACCTTATTATTAATGGAAGTGTATCACGGGAGCCATTAGATACGTAATTAACATGGATACGTTAGATAAAAAAAAAACGAGGCAGTGAGGCGAAGGCAGTCGCGTCACTCGGCGACGAATAAAAACGTCATTAAAGATTGATTGCCTGGAGGAGGTATCATTAATATTATTCAATTAATAAAATGTAATTTCGCGAGGTAAAACGCTCACCCCAAGGAGGAAAAAGCAATTAGTGGCTAGATTGCAATCCGTCAAAACAACTGCGACGAGTAGCATTAAAAAACGAGCTTTCATTAAAAGTAGAATCGCGAGGGGTGAATATATAAGAAGTTTTTTGCATAAGACGGTGGCGCCCTCGGCTTTTTTACAAACTTTTTATGCCGAAAACAAACTATGTGGGTGCGCTTTAAGCGGTTTTCGTCACAGTGAGTGTTGGTATAAGCCGAGTTTTTTTTAATTGTGCTCGTAATCATTGTTGTTATGGTTTTTTAGCTGCGTAATGAGAGTCGCGGTGACATTTGCATGTGATCGCGGGGTTTTTTCAACACATTTGTTGACGAACTTTTTCAACTGTTTTTTCTAGATTGTTTATGGCGAAACAAGACTTTATTTCGAGTTTGTGGTTAAACATTTGTGTTGCTTGTTGTTTATGGCCATGGGGTGGTTTTCGTTAAGGGTAGACATTTAAATTTGCTTTCGCTACTGTTATCTATTATGCGAAAGTGAGGTTTTAATACAAAACTACTAAGTGTGTCTTAAATAGTATTAAGTGTAGTCTTAAGGTAAATATCGATTGACAGACGATGGAAGTTTACGTGTCGACTGGCTCGATTTTGTATTAGGAATCATTAAATTGGAAATAACGCTATATCGGCAATACACCGATTTTCTTTTATAAATATCTCTCACGTGAGTCGGTGCCGCGTCGTGTCACGAACCTAACAAAACGATGGAAATATTCAAATGCCGATATAAAAAAGACAAGTTAGGCAACATTTAAAAAGCTTGTTTGTTGAGCGATGAATTGTTTCTAGACATGATATTATTGCATGCATCCGATTAGGAGCTTGCACATCACATGCACTCCTACTCAAAAAAACAATATAACATGTCGAGATAGACTTTTGACAACGTTGTCTTTAAACTTTGTTACGACTAAACACTTTTTTTGTAATCAAAATGAGGACTGAGTTGTAAAAAAAACGAAAGCTCCTATAAAACGCAGCAATTTGCGAATAATAATTTAATATACATACTAAAGCATATTTTAAGTGTCATATTATAATGGGCATATTAATACTATGCACCAGTTAACTGCAGTGAATAATAACTTTAAATTAGAAATGTTCATGAATATTCATATAAATCAGCATTACCCACGTTCTAACAATAGGCCTTATCGGTTCGTAATTTATTTGTTTAATTTATTGAAATTTGTTACGCGCGTTCGTGTTTTTTTTTTGTTGTGCTTCGTCTCTATCGCGAATGTCACAAATCATTTATTAGAAAAGGACAAATGTACATTAGTTAGTTGGGGGTCACTAACGATTGATTTTTGTCATCGGAATGGAAGTCATTGATAGGTTTTTTAATGGTTTACAAAAAAAAAATGGCGTCAATGGCGCGCAACCAATGCAGGACGTTATTTATTGCGTAGTAATAAATTGTTCGAAATTAAATTGATTTTAAATCTCATTTATAATTTTATGTAACGTAATCTGTGCATGTGGGCCGCGGATTTGAATTCCAAATTTTAATTTTTAATATTAGTTTGATTGAGGATATAGATATATATGTCTAGATATCCAGAGATAGAGTTGTCTTATTGATTATCGTATCTTTTGACTGATTTTTGCAAGTCTTCGTTACTTATTGATTCTAAATCTCTGATTTCTGATACCTCATCTCAGATCAATTACATCACAGAGGAAATAATTTTTTCGATTCTTTTACGATTCTGGTGCTAGTGATTGTTTTAAGGTTAGAGATAACCTTATTTATATATAACCACGACAGTATAGATAAAATCTAAGAGACTGAGACGTTGACTAAAGTATTTCCGTAATTGTTAAACTATGTTTAAGCCGTTATGAAAATATCCATACACGAACTTTAGTTAAACCGGTGATATAAGGTCTTAAAAAAACTATATACATAACATATCTCGATGTTAGGATGTTATATATAAGATTTTGTATTAATACGAAATTCAAATTTCCAATTTTTTGTGCAACGCAAAACAAAAGACACAATAAAACAAAGAAGAGTCCATAAAAATCTTAAGTAATAATGAATTCTTTGAGATACGCGTAACCGCAGTGTCCTGAGGTGCCAAAGACAATTGTTCTATATGGAATAGCCACCGACAATAGAAGGATGACGGAAAAAATAAATTTTTCATTGTTAGCCTATGTATGGCCATTGAGTACAGGTGACGTAGGGCGGACACAATGAATTGTGTCAATGGACCGTTCGTTAGCTAAAAAAATGTAAACGAAATTAATAAGCTAGGTGGGCGATTTCACTATTCAAACAAATTGATTTTGGCAACACTGAATGTTATTTTTGTGTTTCGTGTGTGTATCTATCATTTAGTTGAATGAAGTATAAAGAGTTTTTACTAAATTACGAATCCTATGTATTCACAAATCGGTTATATGATTTACCGCTTCAATGCAATTCCAATCAATATATAGTGGCGCTAACAACTATCCACGGTTATCACTGATTGAATCCAAAGACAATTAATATTTGAATGCATTTGTTTTATCAAAAATGTGACGAAAATAGTTTAATTTTACTCAAAGGATAAAAACTACGAGCAAATATGTTTCTATGGCAACATCGCGCATCAATAAATATTTCTAATGAATCACTAATTTCGATTCATATACTCTCTATTGTAATATGTATTTACAAAAACAATTGATACCGGGGGGATTTATACATAAGAACATTTAGACAGCTGTCGGCGCGCGCGCATCAACCATGAAATCGTTGCGAATGACAAAACATCACATCTGATAAAATTGCTTACAAGCCCGCAAATTGTCTGCACATTTGTACCCATGTCTAATAATTTTTAAAAGGAATTAATAATACATTTAATTATTAGTTAGAGATTTGCAATATTGTTTATGATAATCCTACTTCATACGCCCAAAAGTAAAAAAAAAACTTTTTTTTAAGTTAAAAGCAAATAGACAAAAATTGGTGCGGGAAATTCTAATCCTTCGTTTGAATTGGCCGCAAGCTTTTAATATTTCCGCAATTTCAAACAATCAAAGAACTCAAATGTCTATTATTGTTCAAACTGTCACCAGATATTTCGTAATCGCGTTTCCAAAACAAAGGGATAATAAAAAAATAAATCCAAAAACAAAAGCCGGTTTACGTCACGGACTTAAAATAAAAGGTGTCGTTTGAGTTGTATGGGGATTATGGCTCAGACCGCAGTATTGTGCGTAGACAATACTATCAGGTAGCTATTTCTCTATGACAATTTAGAAATTGCGCATCACTAATTCATTCAATTCCCAGCTTTATTCACATGTATTAGAGTCACTTATCAATTAATTAGATTCTCATATAAAACTTTAAAGTATTGTCCTTGATAATCCAAATTACGTTTTGTCGGTTAAGAAAGTCTGTTAACGTTAACCGCATTATTAAAAATAACATTGATTTAATAATCTCGGCTAACATCTATACTGTTATTGAACATACCACGTTATTCTTATGGGTCTTATGTATAATATATCTAAGCAAGCCAAGTATATAATTAGATATATCTACGCCGTTGATTTGGGGACGGGCAGTAAATGCAGAGTCAATTTTTTATTATTGACGATTCATAAGTGTACGTTCCATATTTCACTATATTTAATTTTTAATTAATATAGAATTTATAATTTATACAACTGGTGTGTCATGGCGAGTTAATATTTAATTATCTTAAATAAACAAAATTTATTTTTGGACTGGAACGCGCCACATAAAATCAATAAGTACGTAGGCTAATTCCGCGAAGGTATTTGTACAAGATAACGTTCAATTTGAAGATGTTAGTTTTACATATCTTTAAAGGTAAACAATCCAATAGGCGATATAAATTATAAGAGCAGCCGATATTTTAACGTAGAAACAAACTATTGACATCGGCAAACCAAGATAAAATAAATATTTTAAGGGTGGGCCAGACCTAAACAAACAAGGAGATTGCTGACCGGCGATAGTTTTAATAAATTCCATCAAATGCTCGTGTCTGGCGAAATTATATTTTGAAAATGTTATATAGTATGTTCAGACATACTTTTTTATAGAACGAAATAACTGGAAGCCCATCAGAAAGGATAAGACTCTTGATAAGAAGTTAGAAGACCTGTGTGCATGAGTCTTTTAGAAAACTGCTAATAAATAAAAAAATATTAAAGTCAAAGTTTAATCTTTTTACGAGTAAGGTACGTAGGACCATTTTGAAGGGCTTTAAATCAAAATGACTTCGACTGAGAAGAAGCAGTCAAGAAACTCGGCTTGGTTGTTTTTTTTTGGTGATAATCCTAATACAATGTTTATGGCGCAATTATAAGCTGCAGCAAATCCAAAATTAATATATATTTACAAGAAAGTCTGTTACAGTACTTATATAACTTTTAAATAAGCTTTTTGTAATTCTTAAATTAAATAATATATATGTTCCCTACAATTTTACAAGAACTATATACTATCGGATTAATCGCGTTAAAGCTTTCCATTGGCAGCAATTAAAACATCTTGTAATTTAAGCTTTAAAGCTTTATAATTGCGAGGCGCGGACGCTTATCGTGGGACTTATGAAATCTGGCAATATTTCTTCATTAAGGACATGCCTCCCGTCATCTTATTGCACTCACAAATCTTTCACAGTAAATACGTAAGTTATGAAGTTTTAATCCTGCTTATATGTAAGCTTACAAGCTGTGTATTGAATTACATTACCGATGCTTAGGTAAACTTATATGAAGCTTTGTGTATTTCTATTATGTGTAAAGTTATTGTTCACATTGACTTGTATTTTTTACTATCGTAAATTGGATAACTCCAGTTTTTTGAATATTATTCATTATTTAATCAATTTATTAACTTCAATTGTGAAACATAAAATTTGTTTTTACGAATTTAAAATAATACAATTGTTTTTAGCTACAGAATTAGCTTTTGCTGAATACCGTAAATAACACAAAGATCGATGAATGTAAATAGGTTTGACAATAACAAAGTATTATAAAAATAATGCTTTTACTAAAACCTAGCACTAAATAGAGAACATCTCAGTAATCCGTTATTTATGCAGACGCGTGATTATATTGAAAACAATGTGTTCAAAAGATATTGTTTTAGATTGTTTAAGCTTTAATATACAAGACACGTCTATTCCCAGAAGCCGCAACGGTAGCCGCATAACGCAAAACATTCGTTTTTTTTCTATAAACACGTAACTAAAAACTATCAGAACGTAATTTATCAAACAAAATGACAGGTTTGAAAGGGCATAATTTTTGAAGAAAAATTGAAAAGGGTATTGTGTTTCATAATTAATGAAGCCAAGGTTTTCTCGGTAACAAAATATTCTCGATCTTAGATTCGGATAGTCATTACTTGTCTCTTTGTGCGACATTCTTCTGGGCCCAGGTGTTCCTATAATTACATTGGATGATGGTAGACAAGGATAGATGGATTGTTGCGTTCGCGCGATAGACAGAGATGCAAACACGGCCCTTACGTTGATTGATAACTGTGACAAAAACGTAACAGATGAAAAATAATAATTATGAAACCTTTTGTTAAAAACGTATGAACTAAAATAGGGCTGTACATTTGTTTTAAATGCATCATCGATTCAAAAGTTATTGCAATAGATTGCCCATTTATTTTTTTAATAAAAGTTATTTTTCAATAACTTTTTTATGATATTTTTATGTGTTTATTTGTGTCCGAACATAATATATTTAAATCACAATGCACTCATAGTTCCTCTATTATCTCTGTCTGTATTGCCTAAACATATTGTCACAATAATACAATTTCCTAATATTTCTGATTCTAAGTTACCAACGTAAATTTATAAATCATATTTTTGAATTTCATATTAATTATCTGTAACAGTATTTTTGGCAACCCTATTTACACACACCGCCGGCTGCACAGTTTGCATTCATCGAAGCCTAAGTAGACAATGAGCTTCAAAGTATACGCAGGTAGATATCAATACCAAAACAGATTTACACCTATATTAATTAATCGCACTAAATTGAACTCTACTTTTATGACAATAAGGGTTGTTTAAAACGATCGACACGTTTTAAATGTTAGAATATTTGCAATTTTTTTTTTAATTTTCATTAGCTAAGTTCGCGCTATGCATCGCGAGGGTTCGACGGACGTGTCGTATTGTTTCGTCAAATACATGAGAAACTGTCAATAAGGATGGGATGAGTTTTTGTACGTATTTACAATTCTATAAGTCTACAACCGAAAGGTATTTGAATTGGGTCAGTATTTAATTAAATATATGATATTAAATTGAAGGAGATTACTTCAAATAGCTGCAGAGATAATTTGTTGGTTAAGTTAGAGTTTATATTAGATCAAATTAAAACTTTTTAAATGTGATTTACTGGAATTGGGACTAAGTGCATTTATTACTTTTGACTCGTAAGCAGTCTATTTATTGTGTATTTAAGATGTGGTTTATTATAGTTCAGATAGTGTGAAATAAATAAATGAAAGACATAGCGGGTTAGTTAATTATTAAGAAATTATTATTTTATATGACTTTTTTCAGTATATAATTATTATGTTGATACTTATTTATCAGAATAACATTTGAACCCCATTTGGATTATAATAGAGTTCTTTTTTTTTTAAATTTCATAAGCAAAATGAACGATTTCTATTGGTCACTTAGAGAGAAAAAAAAGAAAAAAATAGTTAGAGAAAAAAAATTAGAAGTAATATTAGAGGCTACTTAATGAACACCCAGTAGGGCATACATTACCTGGACCAGAAAGAAAATCGTTCGGAAGCACAAAGCTTTGTCGGTAGTTCAGAGACTATACGCCTTACTTAGCATGTTATTGCTAATTACGGCTGCAAAAACCCAAACAATGTACAATTCGATATTCAACAAAACGTATCATGTTCGAGATGAAAAATTAATAACAAAAGATAAACGTTACGATCATTATTTGCCGAGATTAATTACGAGGGCACTATCTCCACGACCGATCGATATACTAAATCAATTTAATCTAATTAAAAGCATTACATGTTTTTTGTTCAACAAGATGAGGTATTAGAAGATGCTACGTGGAGATAAATAGGTGAGGCTGGCGGGTCACCGATCATATCTCCGTCAAACCGTCCATCCTATGTCGAGATTCTATATAAATTATTTATACAGTCTAATTTAATTTGGTCCCCTGACCTTTTGGTGCACTTGGCTCTGGAAAAAAACCGAACACGTGACTCATGCAAGATTCATGCTTATTGTATTACGCCGGCGAATTAATGCCGCGATGTTCGGAGAGGCATCTAGTATATTCTCATATTACAAATTGTCCATTGTAATGCTGATGTATAATGAATCTAGGCGACTATCAAATGATTGCATTTCAATGTGTTATGGGCCCTTTGTTTATAACTCAGTTTTGACTCGGAAGTTTCGGGCTTTTGAAGGTTTCAAGATTTTAAGAATAAATAAGAAATTGTGTGTGCTTTTTACACACATTAACTAAAGTTGAAAGCTTTGTACAAGTATTTAATATATTGTAGCGTCTATAAAACTTACAAAGTCTACTTGGTGTGCTAACACAATATTTAATTTTTATTAGATTCGCATAATCGTAGCTGGCGTATTGAAGTTTAGATTGTTATGAGCGTGTCAATATTAGAGTGATTTTAGTATAGGATGTGATGGCCTCCAGCCGTCTCGTACCGCCACGCAGTCTACGCCGGAAGTTTACGAGCGACCGCCAGCCACTTTTATTGGCTACCTCGCTTCGAAGCCTCCTCGCAGCCTCCCATTCACTCCGCAAGAAATACACTTTTTTATTGCTCTGTCACTTGGGTAATTTATTGACAATGAACACACGTGCATTTCTATTAATATTTTATGTCGCGTTTTTATGCGGTCGTGTCCGAGCCATTGTTGCTCGAACGAAGACGAGTTGTTTTATGTCCTCTCGGCCGTCGTTTAATTGATGGTATTCAAATTAATCATATACTATTTTTTTTATATTTAAAATTGTATACATTTAACAATATCTATCCTCAGTATTGAGTTGATGTTAAGCCATTATTTTATTAATAAATTATGTCAACAAGTGCACAAAGTACTAGTCGACCATCAAAGTCTCGTTTGGTTTTTTCATCGGCAGATGCAAGGAATTTCGAAATAATGACAACACCCAACCATAGAGGGCAGATTCACATTACTTATTGGCTTTATAAAAGCTACATTACTACAAACACTGAATCAGAATATTAAAAGCTGTAAAAGTATAAATGTTGTCTTATATGTACATTGATTGTTTTGCGGCGGATCAAAAGCTTTCGCGGTTCCTCCTCCGGGGAGCAATATTTGAAAAATAATCCTCGAAAGTCTATTAACAAATCAAAGTTACTCGTACACTCTACAGTTTTAAGAAGATTCCATATCTATATTGTATGTACACACGTTAAATTTAACGTATTTTAGCCTCTATTGTCTGAACATTTTAAATGTTAAATTATCTGTGATTGAAGATATGATAATTTTTTTACTCAAACCCATAAATTACTTTTCAGTCAAAGTCTTTGAAATGGCAATCTGCATTGGCGCGGTAGACCACGCGCTCCCTCGTAAATAACTCGAGACAAAGTGCTCAACATACCGCAGAATGTCTGCTGTATAATTAACAGTTATATCAGTTATGGCCTATACCTCACAAAACGGGCTTCCAGAACAATACATGTGGTGTTTGTCGTCGTCACGACACCTCAAGCCCTCATTGTTTTACGCAATTAACTTACATATGCCTTTAATAAAACCTAACCAAAGACACTGAGGCGCCCTGGACTAAAGAACATTACATTAAGCGTGACACACTAACACCATTTAGGTGAGGTTTGTGTTAAGCCTAAGGACAAGATACGAAAATGTAAACTTACAATTAATCCATCAGTGATACATACCTGCAAAAGATAAAAGAAACATTAGATACAACGGAATGTCCAATGGCCAAGGAATTTCCACTATCGGATAATTCTAATGGAGCTGTAGCAGAAAATCTCTATTACATACAAGATTAAGAGGAGGAATCGTTGGCATGCGCCGATCGACACGTAGCGGACACCGTCGCGGGCGCATTCCATCCTTTTTCATAGCATTCCCGTATAACGTCTCGCGCGTCTAATTGCACTTAATTTCTACTTCGTGCTTCTCTTAATGGGTCTCGCCTTTTTTAAATTGCCACAATATACATTAGTACAGATTTGGTTTAGACTCTTTCTTATACGAATGCAATCATACAGTTTCGTTTGTTCTCCACTCGTTGAGAACTACTGTACGTTATTATGGGCGATATAAAACATGTAATGTAGATACTAATATATTTCTTAACGATTAACAAATGATTAAGACTGTGGTAAAGTTGAATAATAGGTATTGTAAATAATATTTAAAGCAAATGAAACAGCACAGTGCATTAAGTCATGGGAAAGGAATAACGAGGCGGGCTATTAAGAGGTAAGCCGTAGAACATCTCACGATCACCACTCATTACAAATTATGGACGCATTCTTAACTTACTATTAAACAAAGAATATCTTATTTACAGAAGAATGCAATTAATATGTACTAGAGCGTAAAAAATATGAAATGACAAACTGCATTGCATAGCCAATATGATATTTTAATGGTGTTCATAATAAAATGAGATTGTGGTTGCATTTATTATTCCTTTGTGATGACTACTTTAATAAATTGCTTGTTATATTTTTGTTTTGATGTTTTATACCGTGCGGCGTACAATTTTATTTCTTGATTATACTATAGATTTGCGTTTCACTCAGATATGCTATATAGAGGTCATTGATTAAATTAAAAAAAAATGTAACAATGCAGTAAGTATGTATTGACAATTCTGTTTATATAAAGTTCGATTTGTTCGAAAAAAAGTAAAACTTTTAAGTTACCTATGTAACTCTACATAATGCCAATTGTCTATGACTATTTAACACGATGACCTAATATAGATAAAATTAAACTGACATAAATATCGCATACAATTATGGGAACAATCGGAATCGTAATTGTTCAACAACCAAATCAATTGTAACTGGTTCAAATACAATAAGTAGAGATTTGTAGTTGATAAAAAAGAAACAATGACATGAAAGTTCGTCTTTCCGTTGCAACGTTGACACGGCATGGCACCTCACAACAACCTTTGTACTCTCGTTACCGACCACCCGATAAGAATAGAAATTCCACGAGGGCACTTCGATAAGTGAAAATAAAAGGTTGTTTATAGAGTTTGAAGACATGACAACAGATGACGGAACTGGCCAAACGAAACTAGTATTTACAACAACGATTTAGAGTTTATTAATTTGAAAGTAGTGTAGGGTTACGCACTGGGATATTCAACGGCGAGCGATTAACCGCAGCAGTACATTTTAAAACAGAGATTTTTGATTCAGGCAATTATTCACATAAGTGTTTTGTTATAATCAGTGCATAACTAATTTTATTTTAGAAATAATAGTTAGGAATTAAACCTGCAACGCAACCGGTACTTTGCGTTTAATAAAAACCGCCGCGGCTTAGCCACAGTGCGGCCACGGCGTTAAAGTTTAAAGAAGACATGACAATAGATGACGCTGACTCTCGCCAAACGAAACTAGTATTTCCGTCAACGATTTAGGGTTCATTAATTTGAAGGTAACATGTGACTTTAAGATGATTATGAAAAGTGGGGACGTGATGCTTGAGTGGGACGGTATCCTATGTAAGACAGGGACGGGTGTAGGGTCACGGCGTGATGTTAGGTCAGCCACTTTTGCACCTCGCCATAACAACGCGTCTCAAATTATTATGGACGTTTGATAATGCGATATTGTTACTTTACGATGTTAATTAAGTGCCTTTGCTGTAGGTAAAACTTGATATTTAGTAAATTCTGAAATATATATAGTAAATGCAACTAGGACAAAATATTTAAAAGATATAAGAAAATACAACTAAAAATATATTTAAAAAATCCGATCTCGAATTGAACATATAAAAGATACATTAACATTTTTTTTTAATATTTACTTTTAATACAAACGTTACGAATTCAAGTCTAATTTAGATTACAAATATGGCGGGCAGAGAGTGCAGCAAACAATACATTTGGGTTGAATTTTTTTATTATTATTTATATGAATCCATCTCAGAAACCCACAAAGACTGTTCTATATAAATAAATAGCCATTAAATATTCAAAATTAACTCATGAGTAATATTTTATAACGTTTTTAAGCTAACAGAAATAGCGTCAATAAAATAATGTTATAACGATTTATAGCAATAAAAGATGTTACGATGCCAGTCAATAAACTGAATCTGCACGTTAAAATAACTAGATTAAGGATAAATGATAGCCACAGTCCAATGGAAACAGTAATTATAATGTCAGCTAGTTCACAATGTAACTTCAGTGGTATGATATATAATAATTATTATATTAAATTTAATTATAATTATATTTGCGAATGGACCTAGAATTCTGTGGAGCTATTCCGTTGAACTATGGATAGAGAGCCTGCCGGGTAGCTGATGCTCAAACTTCACTAGTTGAAGAGGCACTCTTAGAAGAAGAACACTACTTCATAGTACTATATTAATAGTACAATATATTTTTAAAATAAGTATATGTAATTAAATGATATAAATACGACAACACTAAACTTTTCTAGTTTCTAAAAGCAATGAAAATTAAAGAAAAACTGGAACTGTTTTCATCTCCATCCCAACTGATATAAATAGTCTGTGGCGGCTGAAAGCCATCTTAATGCTTCTTAATGTGTGTTTTATGTTTGTAACAATTTAACTTCATTCTAAGCGTTCGCTATCAGTTATTAGAGCCTGCGATGTACAGAAACAAATTATGAATGAGAAATAAATCAATGAGGGTAGTCGTAAAATGTTTTATGTTTTCTTCTGGTTAGTAAATGCGATTACTCTTTTAAACTGCTCAACGGGAAAGCGATTCGAGTATTATTCCATTTCACTGGGTTAAAAATGCTCACCTCACGTAGTTAATATTAGGTATTTTTTTACAAAATGTTGTGTATAAAAAGCCTTAACTGTTAAAAGCCAACCTGATAAAACTTTATATTATTTTGGTTTAATTCATAGTTATTTCCATGACTTATCGCCTTATGAGCCTTGAATGGATAAAACTCCTCACTTACGGTTTAAAAACAAAGCCGATAAAGCATAGTTATAGCATTCAAATGTGCTAAACTGATAACTAGTACTTATTTCAACTATAAGCTTCTTACTTTAGATTATAATATTCTAACACTTTTATTCAATCTTTTAAACCTATAGGATTTTACGTACACAATTAAATTAATAAAATTTAACGGAATCAAACGTTAAAATAATACGTCCGATAAGAAAATAGCTAATAAACTGAAGTCGAAATTTGAATATGGTTTTTGTTTATTATGAAACTCAATGAGTCATCAAATATTTTAAGATATATTATCACAGATATTAAATTGATTTTGCGGTTATTCCTTGCATTATTTAAGATGTCTCGCAATTTGTCCCATGGAAAAATACTGTTTTATCTATAAATAGATTGTACTTCTATAATTATGTGCTTTTTCCGTGATTTAGAACAGATAATGTGTGATTAAATGAAACATTATGAAATTGCATTAACGTTAGGGTGTAGTCAATTTGATAAATGCTCAGGGAATGACTAGCGATCTCGATCGATCTATTGATGATATTATGAGACAGGAATATTTATAGCGTTTATATAAAATTGTATAAATTAGACGATCATAGTATCTTTTATAAAGAATAGGCTATTTAAACCCTGTAAAAAGAATGAGCTGAAAGATTCAAATAATCGAATTTATAATAACTACTGTGACTATAATATCGTGTATTGAATAATAGAGAATTACTGTAGAGCAAAGTAAATCATTTAGATTGACCAAAAAGTGGTTCTAAAACATACAAACCATAGACAAAAAAATAATCAAAACCCGAACGAATACAATGACAACTCGCTGAGCCAACAAAAACGGAATTTTGACAAAAAACAACAATTAAAACGAATGTCTAAAATATTTAGAATCGATTAGTTGTTTTTTTAAAAGGTTTTTTACATGTGTTTGACTTTCGTTTCTCGGGTTGACTTTATTCATATATGTAATCAATAATTTCTCTTGATTTAAAATTGTCAATATCCTTAGATAAAGTCTATAGAATGACGATGATAAAAAATATATGATTAGTAGTATTCTGGTAATATTTGGTTTAAGATTCGCGGGAGATGCTTTTGCGTACATATTTTCTAGCCAGACGTTTTGCAGTATATTTATATGATTTTTCTTTTGCTCATTCAAGCCACGCTTCGAACTGGGACTCTATGATATAAGAAAGTTTATAGAATCGAGAATATACTTTAGAATGCCTTAAAAAAAGGTTTCGTGTGTATTGTTTGATATGTTTCTGATCAAATGATCCATGTAGCAATTAGGAATGGGCACAATTCTGTCCAGTCATCTGATTAGATGATCGTTAAAATATCGTCCATCCATCGTCCAAGGAATGCTATCTACTCTTATTTGCAAACGGTCAATCGATACGGGCTTGAGTGATTGAGACTGAGTCTCTTGTATCGACAGTCCACCGCATTCTATGTAAAATATGAAGTCTACTCCCCGGGTGATGTCCCGATAGTATGGATGCGGTATTTGATGGAATATTCATTTGAATATATATGAGACTCGATTTCTATGCGATATGCCTTCGCTACTAGATTTTCTTTAGATGTATTTTTTTTGTACTATCACGAGATAAAGCTTTTAAGCACATTTTCGTCAGGAGTATGTAATGAATGGAATTTTCCACACACCTTAATATACAAAACACACTTTTCAAACGACTAATGGATTATTAATAGCTATCAACTCGGAATTTTTGTCACGCGTTTGTCACTCGTAAAAAAATGTCACGTTTTCGCATATCCAATAAATTGGTGATTCTGGGCAGATAAGGCTCCTGGCTACTGATTGAATTATGGTTGCACTACACCTGATTAATGCGACATCCACCTTTGACGTGGTATTGTGGCTCGATCTGCATCCAATGAGATTGAAAAAGAACACTGACCGTTCACCGTTGTATATTATAATGACCGGGAGATATTAATTTTTGAAATGCCAAACTTCATAGAACAAACGATTTTTTAATACTTTTATCAATAAACAATTAATAGATCAAGATGTAGAATAATTTACAGAAATTCGAATTTTATTAAAAATTATAACTTAGGATCTATGGTAGGCATTATTAAGATTATTAAGACAAACAAGCCTGTGGGCTACAATGATAGACGGGCCGCAGCCAAGCTTCTGACAATGTAATAATTGTAATATATTTTTGAGCAATTATGCTTGCTTCAGCATTTGTAATTTAATTATGAATCAGGTAATACTTAAGATATACATTCGTAAGTAATGTATATAAATTAGTTTATTGTAGAAAATATATTTCATATAGTAATTTTTGTTTATCACATACAATATGGTTGTATGATAAAACTAAATATTTTCATTTCATCGATCCGACCGACATCCTTATAAATAAATGAATTTTTCAAAGGCCAAAAAATATAAAACGATAAGAAGATTAGGTGGAACGGAGATGACATTGGAAATTAAGCTTGTTTTCTTTTGTAATTTCTCCCTTCCCCTGATATACCCTCGGGAGGTGGACGTTAAAAAATGTATGTGTATGTAGGGTGGTTCTGCTTCACTTATTTCGACGTGCTATGTAAAGTTACATTTGTCAAGGGCTTTACGGAAGCTACTTATTAAATTTATTTCTTTCTAAATCTTAATAGAATTCGTTTTTCCTTTTCTCTCCTTTTCGCATAACATTGAATTCTTGATATACCTTACGTCTGTCTTTAACTTTATTGTAAAGGGAAAGCCAGATTTAAGTAGAAAATAATAGCCAATAATAACATAACCTTACCATAATATGAAAGTAAATGCTGTAATTTAACGAATAAAATGTTCAACTCTCGCAATATTGCGCAGCGAAATAATTAAGTATTTAAACGCCAAAATTTCTTCTCGGCGTCCTCTCAACCGAATACCGAAATTTTTCAACGGTTTGAAACCATGAGGTAATTAAAGCGATTCGCGACCAAAAACTCGCGGCTGTCCGTGCGTTTATTTACTACGACGTTTTTCTACTCTCAACAAGTGCGTCGCAAAAGCTGTCTTTTTAAAATTACAATACCATCGCTTGCTCCGTACGTTTAACGATCTGCCTTAACCTCTTTCATCAGCAATGTACGTTGTGTATATAGACATGCCAACCACACAATACAGTGGCACATTTGAGGCGGGCAGAAGACGCAAAAACCATGCGTCAATCGAGAAGATAGTCAATAAATTATACTGGCTTCGAGCCTCGACACCACTCAATACTGCGTTAAATAAAAACATTAAGCCCTTGTCCAAATAATCTAAGGGAAAAAGTGAAATGTGACCAATTTGGGACGAGGTTGAAGAAGGCCACAGTAGACAGGGCTATTTTCTTTTATGGATTGAAAATAAAATGTTAACTGGTTTATTTTTTGACAATTACGGCCACTTTCAATTTAGAAATCGTTTTGATATAAAAATTGTTACGATGAAAAACATACAAATATTATACTTGTTCATACTCAATACATTAAGTACTATTTAAATAAAATCTATAAATTAAGCTTTGAGATGAACGGTTAACTGTCTATGGCCTTAAAGTGGAGTTGACTTCAGTTCAAATTTCGAATTAGTATTCTAAAATGCAATTTCATTGCTGTATTTCAGGGAGGCGGGTGGCTCGGTACATATTCATCTTGTTAGGTATGCGCCCGGATGCGCTGGCTTCAGCAAACACAATAAGAGCCTTCCCCATTCCCCCTATGCTTATGGAAAACTTATTAGAGCGCGGCCCGCCGGGGAATCCTTTTTCCTTCCGTAAATATTTGAGGGAGAAATTAAAATTTGACAACGGACGTCCAAAGGACCGTATAACCTTCACGTACGTGATATTTCGGGCGTGATATTAATTTTTCATTCAATTCCATACTAAGGCTTCGGGGACACGATCAATAAAAATATTTGCTTTTATACAGTGTAAAACTGTCCTAATACGATTTGTAATAGTATCTATTTCCACATACAAAAATAAATGTAAGTCGTAAAACGTTTTTCCTACGACGCGGAGTGTAACAAACAATAATTCACACGTAAGATCAATGTAGTGAAAAATGAGAAAGCTACTGAACGTGCGCCGCATTCGACTTACATCCCCTAACAAATGAGCGCTACATAAGCCTATATACTTCGATTTCACTGAAATTAGCTTCCATTTCGGTCGTACAATGAAAAATTGGAGTCGATCTATCGAATGTGAATATTTATTTTGGATTATCCCACTTTAACTACGCGGTTATAGCCTCACTATTAAGCTAGTAATGGATTTTCGTATGTTTCACACTCATATATTCTTTATGAGCACAACAATAATAATATTTACAAAGTCAGGATCCGAGTCTCGAATATTCAATTGCTTTTTGACTTTACGACAGTTAAATTTAAGTAACTTTAATACAAAAAACATACGTGCAATATACTGTGGAATCTATTAACTTTCTTAAAAGCTTCGCTTATATAACATTAAGGGGTAATGTCTTGGCAGTAATTAAGGGGGGTAGGAGGCTGCGCGGCTGGGCGTGGCTGACGCATGCGTATTCTGTTTTAATTATTAGGATAAGGCGCCGATGAGCCTTGGTTCATTAGGGCGAACGGACCTGCGATTGTTTGAAGGGGTGTGATTGGTTCACTTGGTAGGTATTCCCGGGATGCTGTATGTAATATATAGACCGGTAGGCATTGTTGTAATTAAAATATATAAGAAAGCGTTGAACAGCGAATATTTCTCTTATAAAGTGTACTACGTATGATTAGAGTACATGATTTTAATTTTGTAAAAAGCTTACAACCCCAAATCAAACGAAAATCCGCAACGATCGAATCCGTCAAGTTCATGCCTATTTTATTAGCAGACTTATAGTAATGCGACAGATATCACCCCTATCCGATTCCAAGTTAAAGCCGTCTTATTGTGAGAATCTGAATATACTTTTAATGCAGTTCGTAGAATGTGAAGGATATTGAAGTATTTTGCTTGAGTGACAACGATATAAGGGAAAAAAGCCTTATCGATTTTCATTTTGTGTAAGGACGCGATACATTTTCAATATGTTTTGATTAAAACTTTTGCTTACATTATTTTCAAAACTATTATACATTCAGCCGTCATCTATCATACCTAAGATTACACATATTTTAGAAATTAATTAATTATCAAAGAAAGTAAACAGGTAGGACGTCCTTAGATTATTCCCAAGCTCATTCTTGTACGGTGTTTGTTCTACCATTAAAATCAAAACAATAACAAATGTCGTGCCAAATTTAATCCACGCCTGAAGCATATCCCGGTTGTCATAGCAACAGAAATGTCTTGTCGCATATCTAAATAGTATGATTTAAATAAAAAATCGCACGCGACGAGCTTCCACATAATTTGTATATTCTCAATCGCGTCACGTAATCTGAAGGGTGCATATTTTGTTCCTGCATAGGCAACTTTTCTATTCATTTGTAAATGATAATTTAAAATTACTAACTATTGATAACAATCCCTCACTAACAAGAAACACATACATGACGTTTTATTAACGAAGCCTAGAACTGGATGCTTGTAATAAGATTGAAAAGAATAACGAAGATAAAAAAATGTCCAAAGTTAATCTTTCATACTAAAGATACACTATTATAAGGGAAAACGATGCGAAATGAGAAAAAAATGTCAATGATTGAATGCCATACCTTAGGGAATAAATTTGTTAAAGGGTGGGTTAGGTTAGAGCGAAATCAGCAACTTCATTTCCGAATATATATATAGAATAAAATGTTGTTACGCGGTAATATGATGTAATGTTATTATAAGCAGACTTAATAGACCCATGGCATGTTCTTCAATAAGGCCTTCTAATTGAATTAAAATAAATACCTAATCTTTTAAATTGGATAAAAAAGTAATATGATATTGTTTGTTAAAAACTTTAATCTTCATAAATTGAATTGAACTACTTAGCGGTTTTACTTCATTTAATTCATTAAACATTTTGTTTTTTGATATAAAAAAAACTCCAAACAAGCAATCACACCATAAGGGTGAAGTCGTTTTGTTTTAATTTAAAAAAAATCTTCAAATGTTACAAAATGTTTTAGTGAAGTAATTACGGATGCCAAAAAGGAATGATAAAATATATTACGTAAAAAATATTAAAGCTTTACAATTAATTAACGTGGTAAATGATGAATATCAATAGTAATACATACAAAAAAATTACTTGAATATTCAGAATAGGTATATAACAAGTTTATATTAAGTAGAGCTTGGTCCCCACAATGAAATTAATTTCATGTTTCCATTGGAATTATTTATGGGTTCGAATAAGCAATAAACGTATACCGATAACATGTACTTGCTTACGATCGTTAAGACCATGGATTTATCAAAAAAGGAACAAAAATTTCCCCGAGTTAACCCTGTCGTAAAAGATCGGAGCGGTATGGATCGACAACAAAAATACTTTATTTATATGCAAATGTAATTTATATGACGCTTAATGTTTCGTGGCTGGTAACGCACGATTTCGATCCATACATTTCAGAGTTAAATGTTTTACGAAATGGGACTGTCTGTTGTTGAAATTAAGGCAGTGTTTGTGTAGGGAGTGTCGTATGTCGGTACGATTATGAATGCGCGGTAGGAGGCATCCCATCCCAGCTTCCTTGAAGGCGGTGGGTGGAAGCTTTGGGGGAATCAATAAAAATACGCGAGAAAAGCGTTGATTATACAACGGGAACATGGAGGGAATGGCTCTTTCAATAATTCAAAGTTACTTATAGTGGTCGTGAATAAATTGTTGTATCTTGACTCATATACTATATACTATATATATAATTTCTTTGTGGTACACGTAACCCATACCCCATAGACAACTAGATAAATGTCAATATTATATATTATTATATGATTAATAAATGATTAACATTAGTACTGTACTAATATTATAAAGTTTGTTTGCACGTCCTAATTCAATTTTGAAACGCTACGCTTTGGCTAGCTTTCTTAGCTGGACTCTTTAAGTCACCAAATCTAAATGGTCGTACGAAATTTTCGAAGAAAAATCGTATGCGAATAAGAAATGAACAAAAAAAAACCATCAAAACATCGTTTGCATTAATATGTACATATGTATTATAGTCTGCATTAAAAGCGCTCAGCCTGTCTTAAGATCTTGGATTTTTATGCAAATACCACACAATACGAAGATTGAATGTCCGTCACTGTGCTCTCTTTTTCTTTCATTTGAATGAATAAAATATTCTGCATATAAACTATATATTTCATGTTAAAATGATTGTGTTTAGTTAATTTTAACGGTTTTACTTCGCCTCTTACAAAACATATTTTAAACTCAGTTGAATGGGTTTTGTAAAAAGCTTCCTTCTATTTAGTTGATAACTTTAATAATAATAAATATATTTATTTCAGACAATCCATAAGTTAATGATTTATATTTAAAAGTACTTTGTTAATAAGTTTCAGGCAATAAGGGATCATGTCATGACATATCTATCAGTATTTGTATTCGATGAAGGAAAAATATTGATTAAATCTTAACATATAACAGGCACCTTTATAAAACTTCAACTTTACAACCTTAATATTAGTCTTGAATTTTATTATCAAATTAGTTTTTAAAGTAATGTTATTGCTATTTGCCCAATATCTGATTTTTATTTATTTTTACGATTTCGATCTAAAAGCAAGATCGCATAAAACGACCGTACGTGACAATACACGATTCATATTTTTTTGATTAAGGTTTGTTATACACGTAGTGATCTGTATGTGTCGTTTTTTATTCAAAAGATATCGCCAGGCTGTCAATTTCCACAAAAATTAACATTAACCGAACAGATAGTAACTATTTATGACAGCTTAGAGCACACTTTTATTCGATACTTTAAGGGATTAAAAGGAGTGGCGGTGAGTTATTTTCATCCGATCTACGCCCTTGATTTTGGCACTGGCACTGGCAGTTATTTTACTTATTTTTATGTCAATTTATAACTGTATTTTTGAAATTAACTAATAAATATTTGCTCTAGAAATAATTTAACTGACAATACAAATAAATTGGTAATAAGTGATCTACTGATGACGCAAACTGAACATACCAATTAAAAACGTCTCTCCTGTCGTGGGCCTTAGATATTTGCAACAGAACAAATTTAAGGAGCTATAAATTTTTGTCATTTAATAATAACAGTGGTGTTGTACCAGGCAGGATGTTATAACGTCTTTTGTTCGTTCGTTCGTCCCTCGCATACCAATGACCTAGTGATTACTAAACACGCTGTTTTTTTTTACAATCGGAATATTAATGGAGCTTTTCGCTAGAAAGTTTTCGAGAAACAATTTTGCATCTAAAAAAAAGTTGATTATTATACATATGCTAACGGTATATTTGGATTAGTATCTCGACTTCCATAACACTTTTGAACAGAGCAGTGTGAACTGAACTGGATGTGGACGGTGCGCTCTCGTCAGCAATTTAAAGTATGTTAGCAACATTAACATGGCGTCAGGGCGTCATTATAAGTGTAAGAACTTAAATCAACCCATCATTAGATATTAGCATAACAGCACAGCAAAAACTTGGCAAAATGTCAGAAAATATGCGACGTAAGTCACTGTATCGAATGATAACGACAGCCGAGGGAAAGTCACACAGTTGCTGATTTATTGTCGCGTCTGATAACTTATTTGATCACTTTATGATAGTAGGAAAGCTCATAGAGAACGTCATGCAAATCAGATGGATTAAGGATGTAACGGCAGCTATGCGTGACAAACGGTCCGACCTTCCATCATAACGGCACAGAAATTATCCGCGACGGTAATGACAAGAAAATGACCAATGGCCTTTGAATGATTCTAATTTGATATCTCTATAGACGTCACACCTTTTTGATCACTGTAAGTTTTGTAACAATTTAATCGCGTGATTCATTAGAACTTAAAAATAGCAATAGCCCATCACGTTTATAATAAGAATAAGTTGATTTGAATAAAATCGAAATTAGCATGCCACAGGGTGCTCGATTCTTTCCATTGTTTTCGCTAAATGACATCAAAGTGGTCGCGGCGAAATGTATTTAGCATGTAAAATGAAATTGTTTAGTTTTCTAAGAAATATGTAATGTAAGCTTAACAGGTGCAGTTTGAAGTAATCAGCCCTGGGATCCAATACGGATTTACCTTTTAAATGTGTCGTATGTACGTGAAATGTTTTGTAATTATTTCGCTGGGATCCAAGATTTGATAGTAAAGTTCGGTACACTCGTGACCACAATAGCTGTAAATTATTTCAAAGGTCAGGATGTAAAATAAATAAGCTACGTTGAAATATCGTTGTGAACCCGTTGCAATAAATCTTTAAGATGATAATTGCACCGCACACTTGTTTGGTAACGACTAACTGAATTTAATAAAAGTATATACCTTATACTATGAGCATCATCGCATGTACATGAAACAAAGAGATAAAACACAAATTTAATAAATACGAGAAAATGTTAATTATATTATTCAAAATAGTTAAGGGATTTATTAAATTATTAACTAAAAGGCACTACAACCTGTCAACATTTTTCATTCAAGTAAAATAAAAATGAAAAACGCAAGGTCCAATGTTAATGTTGTCACCTGAATTTACAAAAACATGTAAAAAACATGAAAAAACTGAAAAGAAAAACTCAGGGCTATATTATAATTAACGGGACACGTCGACGTGCTGTCACGTTTTGTTATTGCAATCAAGGTTTCAACTGAACGTGCCAATAATAATTATGAAAAAAATGATCATTTAAGTTTCAAGTTAATTGTCAATTAGATTTCTATCTTGGGGTCACAAGAGAAATCTTATCACGACATTGCCCTCGGAGCACAGACGCGTGTAATTGCGATAAAGATACAGCAATTAAACGTTTGTTTGACGCAACGGTTATTAACTGACAGACGTACGCGCAGCCATAATTAGAGGCCGCCATTACTGTCCCACAGAGTACTTCGTAATTTGTCTCTTAGAACTGCATGCAAGGGAATATCACACTTTACCAAATTGTATTATGGTCGAATGTCGAATTTATGTACGATAAAGTATTGCCAATATTTGATTTAAAATATGTGATACACAAACCATTAGTAAGCTTTGGCATTTGCGGACAAAATAATGGGTTAAGGGACTCTTTATAATTGGGTGTAGGTAATTAAATATTGAGTATTTAATGTAATTAATAAAAATGTACTATATTAATATGAAGACGATACGGGACGATTTTTAACGTTCGGCTGTTTATTTAGCGAAATTATCGCGTAAAAGCGACTTTCATTCTGAATTTTTGAAGGGTGCAATTAACCTCGCTTTATTATCAATATTATAGAAAATTAGGTAAACAAAGACGGTGGAATCACGCGACGATGGCCTGCAGTAGACCGTGGTCTTACCATGGTATCCGTTTTAGAAAGTGAAACTCGATAAACGTGCAATTAATTGCAATCGTAGGGTATAGTATGAAAGGAAAGCTTAACTTACATATATATGTAGTTATAAGGTAACTATTTCTTGCGTCTTGTATTTAAAGAATTCTTAACAAAATCGTATAATCTCCATATAACGTTACTATATTAACGACACATTCTCTAAAGCGTCAAAATCGTTTAGCTTGTAATTCATACATTTTTTTTTCTTAACAATCATTCTCTATAACGCTATAAAATGCACAGTCTCTTCAGTGTCGTTATATAGAATTTATACTGTAGGTATATAAAAATAAATAAATTACTAAAATACATTAAAAACATGCAGTATGTTAACAGTTTCTCTCAAGATTATCGAATCCAAAGATTTTGAAATAATGTTCTTTTAAGTCAATTCGACGCATGGAGCTTCACTTCTTTACTTTGATATGGCCGTTCTGTTGTCGGAGTCGTGTAATAACAGACGAGAGAGCCCTTTGTTATATCGCATCGACAAATGTTTACTTTTTGTCTACCTAACCGTAAATTAGAAGGTTTCGCGTCTACAATTATATCCGGCAAATTGTTTTAAACGAATTAAACTTTATACGCCAGCTTCACGATGCACCGAGATTATTACACCAGAAAATACTTGAAAATACAGATAATAACTTGTTCTAATCGAATCGAAATTTCCGTCGGAAAACAATTGTCTATTTGTCAAGGGAGTATATGTTTAATCTACATCAAATTTTAATCCTTCATAGAACAGGCTACAGTCTTTCGTCTATGTAGCCGAGTCTTAAACAAAACTCTTTGGTACAATAAGGTTAACCATAGACTATATTGTTACGTCAAAGAGTTTCGCGCCAATATCGAGTTATTTTTTTGCTTGAAATATCTTAATAGTTGGAATTATGTTTGTAGTGTAAAACATCAGCCTGAGAAATCTTTGAGACAATCCTGTTTAATTACTTTCCACGGGGTGACCTTCTGAAGTATAGGGGACATTGATTTGATACACTTATTGAGCGTCCCTTTGCAAAAGATTTAAATAAAACTGGTTCTTAGACAAAAGGCCCTTATAATCAGCTGGGTGCTTTGTCGAGTGCCCTTAGCCCCAAATTGCAATATGTTTTTGTAAGTTAAATGTACCCATTCTTTGTGTTCATTTACGTGTGATGTTCACTCATTTATATTTAAGATTTAAATTTATATATTCCAAATATAATTAGAACGGTCGATGTTTCTTTAAGTCGAAGTACGTACATATACCTATTAATGTTCAGTAACATGATTTGTAAAGATTTAAACTCCTGTTGTATTTATTTAATTATTTACTACCAAACATATGACAAGTTGGTATAATTAATGAACGAAAAAGGATTAAAACATATTTGTTTTAACACATTTATTATTTAATAAAAAAGTACTTTTATGATACCATAATTTTTAAAATTGGAAGCAAAATTACACTTCAAAATAGTTCCCATCGTTTCAAACCGACTATAGATTAAAATTGACACAGATCTATTGAAACAATAGAGGAGTGAATCTCAGTGGTATTATCTGTGGTTATAGAGAATAGACGTGGACTTCCTTATTGCATTAAGTGTGATCGTTTTGAAACCGCTCAATCAGATAATAATCTAGTCCCGGCTCAATCCTGACTATTTAGCGCTTCGCAATGGGCTCAATTAGACGACGGATATGCGGGCCCCTTCCTAGCTATGAGCGCATAAAATGACGCTTTATTCTCGCTGCTTCGGGATCCCAAAGAAAGTAAATACATTTTGAAATTATATAAAAACAAAATAAATAATTATTATGTTATGCTGTTAACTGAGACGAATATTATAAAACATATTTTTTTTATTAAACTCAGACCTCATTGACATAAAATGAATAAGATAATTCACATAACAGCAATAAATAAATATGAACAATAAGAACGGACGATTGTAGGTCTATTGTAAAAACGTGTGATGTAGCATTTTAGGGCCGTACACGTTCGTACATTGATTCCCGCTCTTATTAGTGAGCGGGCGATTTGAACAGGGACATTAAACTAACCGTTGTAGCCATATCGTGATTTAGTTTTTGACACAATTCGTTCTAAATTTAAATTGTGCTATGTTCAAAACAAAATTGATATTTGAAGTTTATTTTTTTTTATTCTGTAATTCTAGTTACCGGCTCAGGAGCGCGTAGATTACTAATAATGCCTATACAGATAAAACTGTGACACTTCATTTATTATCTATATAACCTTTTTAGATATTTGAAAATGGAATTCGAATACGTTTTGTATGCTTATTATGATCAAAACAAAAAAACATACGGTAATGTATAATTTGAAACAAGAGAATTTTCCACTATGAATTAATCAATAATAAGAAGCCGATATAAGCCTAAATATGTATAATGGAATATCCATTGGTATTCATTTGTATTGATTTGAAATTTTAAATGCAATTATGTTGATCTTTCTCTCATAAAATTAAGCACACTGTTTTCATAAAATCGTGCATCTCTTTCTATCAAATTTAGCTTGCGTTGTGTTGAAAAGAGGAAACCGATTTGTTCTGGTATCGTAGACTAGTGCATTTATATATACGCTAGCTAGTAACCTAGTTGACGAGTTCTGGATTTGATGTTAATAATTCGTAAAAAAACATTATTAATTATATATTTTTTGGATACCTAGTCCATTTATTAACATTACGACAGATGATACAGAATAAACAATCAGGAACTGTGTAATAATTCCGTTCATAAACATCATCTCACAGTCAAATCCTAAGGTAATTTGTGACGATTTTGTCGCTCATTTAATATCCAAGGAATATAAAGTACAGACGGAATCGTTTACATTGCAGCTGCAAATCAAAAGAATCTGAATATCAAAACGCTATGATTTTTTTATTATAAATATAATATGAATTGATTTTGACGTGATTATTATATTTTTTTAATTTGATGACAATTTTAATCTATCTATATTAATACATAGCTAGTATGCGCCTAATACCAGCAAGTGTGCAGTATACCAGCTGACTCGGCATACGTTTTTTTTCATATATGGAAAGACAGTCATGACAAAATAAAAGTGAAAATCGTGGCATATTTTTTTTAAAATTCATATATTAAATAAAATTAAGGGACCACTTAAGATTTAGGGGTATAAAACATAGATGTTGACCGGTTCTCAGACTTGACATAGGTACACAAAATTTTATGAGAATCGCGTCGGGCCGTTCGGGGGTTTGCAACAAACACTTCGTGTTATATATATAATAGGATTTTCATATATGCACAATATATATCTATAATATGGCCAAGCTTAAAATACTCAGCTTCTGTATATTGTTATTTTTGAACAAATGTATAATTTATTGCAGGCGAAAAAATACATTTTTAAATTTTATATATAGTTGTCTCATAATCTAAAACAGTAAACGTTTAAAACTTTCAATATTCTGTTCAATTTCAATATTTTATTTCAATCGTAAGGAATATTTGAATTGATTTCAAATGAATATATTTTTTTTCTATTTTAACACTTAATACTCGAAATAAAGTATACTTAAAAAAAGCCTCGTTTTTACATTGTTCTTATATCCAGTATCTTTACTGGATACAAGGCCATAATGGCCGACACATAAACTATTTCACTTTGCCACGCTGTAAAACTGTTTATTTAGTTAATTTATACACATAATCAGCGGGTTTTCGAGATGAAAATGGACTTGGGTTTTCAATTCTTTATGTAAAGTTAAAATTACTATCGAGGTCTCAGAGACGGGTGCAAAAATGTTTATTTCATATTTTTATTAAGATTTAAACTTGTGTCATGTAACCCTGCTTATTTGATCTATTATGTTACATAATAATTTAATTCCGTTGCGTAGATACGCTTAGACGCAAAAACAGACTGGATGACATCAGTATGAGGGGGGAACATCAAATTTTGATATTTTTCGTCATAGATAATTTCGTATTTATACATCCCACTACTGATTACTAATATCGTATATGAAAAATCATAAATACTAGAAAATTATTTTTCTAATAAATTGTACTAAATTCTATTTCACGCAATTACAATTCAATTCATTCTCTGTGACATTTATAGAAATAGTTATTATAACATGGCAGGCTCAGACTTTGTTACGCCAGTATTATTTTTTCTACAATTCATTATTGTATTGCGTCACACAATTATCGCATTCGTTTTCTAATTTCTTATAATCTTTAAAAATATTTAATTAATTTGTTGATATGCACTAGCTAGTAATAAAAATCTTGGAAGAATTTGAAATAATCAGCATAAATCTCTCACTATAAATGTACCTACATGATTATAATATACATTTTTACCATAAAGATGAAGTCGATGATCATAGACAATCACGTGGCTGGTAGTACGCGAGTATTAAACGTTAAAACAAAACTTTATCAAAATTAAATGTGAATTTAATTCATATGGATCGATAAGAGTCTAGCAATGTAATAATATTCACGTTTGTATTATTTTAATAAGTTTTATTTAACAACATTAAAGAAGAATGCTGATTTTTCAAATGTATTGA
Organism: Leptophobia aripa; assembly: GCA_951799465.1. Classification (NCBI taxonomy): domain Eukaryota; kingdom Metazoa; phylum Arthropoda; class Insecta; order Lepidoptera; family Pieridae; genus Leptophobia; species Leptophobia aripa. Next base: position 5,417,208 of record OX637268.1, on the reverse strand, counting down.
TTACCTGAGTGACTAGAATTTAAATTTAAAAAGTCAAATAAACATTTCAAGGTTACAATTTTGAAGGTCCATCGCATTTATAATTAGATTATAAATGAAATTTACGCCCCATAAAGTTTTTAGCTCACACTAAAAAGTTGCAAAATAAATCATAAGATTTGTGGCGTTCGCAGTCGGAACAATGAGTAGTTATGGGTTTTAATGTCAAACAGTTTAGTGCGAAGGGCGCGGACAACGCGAAATGTAATTAAGTTGCAACCTCAATAAGCAGTCAAAGTGAAGATTGTTTCACTGCTATTTGAATGAGATACTGTAAACCTCTTACTTGACACTATTCCCAGATTTTCTATTCTCTATGGAGAATAAGAAGCTATCCTTAGAGGATAACTATTTATACCGGTTGATTTAATTTTATACATTGCGTTAATGAGCTTTTATAATTCCATTCATTGAAGTAAACTATAGTAAGGCAAGACTGAGCCCCAATATAAGCGATTTATAGCTTTTGCTATAGATACTTGCATTTATTTTTAATATACACATATTACACCCACGGCCAAAATATGTTCATTAAATATAACCGAACCCGGGGCTATACGGTAGTCCGGCAAACATTGCGAGAAACGAGTCGTCGAAATAATTGTAAAGATTTAATAAGTTTGTCCCTAAACCTATTATGACGTATGGGTCACGTATTATAATCGATGGATATTGATATGGATGGGAAATATTGTCAAGAAAAAAAAATAAAAGTTACTATTTCGATCGTTTATGACGATAAATGGTCTCATTACGTCAATAAGCTTAATTTTAATTGTAATTTACACAAGAATTTTAATCACAGACATTACATACTTGTATTGTATATAGGTTATTATCGCCTCATTCTAATTGTTCGTAGTACAAATAATGTTCAGACGTACCAAATAAAAGTGTATTATCTTAGCTAAAAAACAGTGCTGTGGTGTGGATGTCTAAATGATTATGGGATTAACACTGCTCAATTATTCATTGTTTTTTTTTTAAAGTGGTAATAAATGTGTATTTCTTTCTAAAACAGTGTGTAAAAAGCTTCGCTACTTAAAGAGGATGACCTCATGACTATACAGTCATGTTACAGCTGAATAAATCGATAGTTTTATTCAGTGTGAAAGTGTTTTGTGTGTAAAATAGAATATTTGTCGATTGCTAACAATTGGAATTATCACATTCTCTCCGTAAGATCTAATGGTAAGGTACCAATTTACCAACGTCGTAAGTTATACTTAGTGGTATAATTACCTCAGAAATAATCTCTTGCTTTGTTTCTCGGCAAAATGATTAAAACAACAATCACGATTTCAATACTGTTATGAGACTTGCTTGATAGGGTGTGGAAATGCTAATTACTGTTATTTAATAGTTTTATTAATATTTTTCTTACTTACTATTGTCCTAAGGCCCCACGTGGCGGCAGAAGGCAGAGATTTTTATATATGTATATATATATATATATATTTTTTTTGTTGTCTATTTTCGATTGTATGTTTTGACCTTCTTTTGGCTTTGTTGTTGATATATTCTTGTTGTGTAAGCTTTTTGGAATAAGCTGTATAGGTTTAAGAAATAAAAAATAAAATATATATTTTATGTATTTTTTAAATGTTTTCAACATAGGGTTTCTTTTAGTACAGTATTGTTTGTATAAAAAAAAATTGTTACTTTCAATACAGTTTGTCAGTTGTATGTAGTCTTTAACTGCATATTGTTATGTACTTCTTAATTTTAGATATATTATATATAAGAAATATTGTTAATTTTTAAGTTATTATTATATATATTTTGTGACAAAGTGTTTTTTTATTTAAACGCATACTTTTTTGATCAAATAAAAAAGTCGCTTATCCTGTGAATCTATGCGGAAAAAGTCGTGAAAATCAAAGAAAACCATACGTTAATTTGTATAGTATTTGCATGCTGTAGATTTCATTGTACTTATTCGTATTCTCAGGCTTATGTATTTGATTGTTGGCGTGGCAAACGCAGCTGTTCGCACCACAAATCAATTTCACAAATTGAAACTCGACCACTGATAATGCCTACTTTTTGTCTTCACTGACCCCAAGAAGGTGACTGAACTTGGCGTCAACGCACGATAATTTAGAACTGATGTTTCTTTTATTAAATACATCTATTCAATTAGTTAGATAGAAGTTTATTTTCATAAACGAACCTGAATTTCATACTATAAAGTTGTTAAAAGTTGTTGAAGCAGTAAATTTTAAACTGTGTGAAGTTTTTTATCCCAATTTATACATCAGTGTTAGCCTTTTTTAATTGTTACAGATATAATATGAACGATACATTTCTATGGTCGCTTGTAAACTGTTGGAGGATACTACGACTATTGAAATTGACTAAAACAAAGATGGGCACAGAGTCATCGTCCGCAAAGCATCCGCATCTAATTACGTTGTGTCATTAAAATGACGGGACGGCACGTCCGCCTAGGAAATGGAATCGAATCATTAGTAGTTTGATTACAAAAAAGGCTTAATAGAAATATAATAACGGCTGGAGAAATTGTAAAAAGATTGTGGAGCAATTCAATAATTGGCGGTTATTTGTCGATACGGTTTGGACCGGGTAATGGCTTGGGAGTCTTCGACGTGACTCCAGGCCACTCCCCTCCCCCAGAAGCTTTACGTTCATTTCAGTAAAATGATAATACTTTATAATTGTATTATGTTAATTCACTAAAGGTTGTTTGATGATATAGATAACAATCATTTGATATATTTTGTTGCTCTTAATAAAGGCCACTATCAATTGTTTAATAACACTTCGTTCCTTTAAAAAAAAGAAAATACAGATGGAGCTGAACTTAAATCAATTTGCTCCCGCCTTGCCTTGTTTCAAAAATTGTAGGGGGATCATTACTAAAAAATATCAACCAAGCCGAGTTCTTGCCTGCTTCTTGGTCGCGTACGAACGGGCGTAGAATTATTTAGAATCATGTAGATCAAAATGATATGTGGCTTACTGATTAAAGAGATTTTGCCTTTGACTTATTATTAACTGAGTTTGTCGCTTGCAGCGATCCCGTCCAAACTATAAAATTTCATTTTTATTTATAAATACTAGTTACTGATTTGTAAAAACACAAAACCACAAAAACATCCCTCAAGTCTGTAGCCAGGGATGAACCAGAAACAATATGTCATCTATTATTTTATATCTATATTTAAGTTTATAAAAAATACAATTAAAATATAAAGGAATCTCAAGCCTGCTTATATAATCGATAAACTATTTCGCTTAGACATTACCATTCAATGATAATATATAGCCCGGTATCATTTAATTTTATAAAAAAAAATCTATTGTAATATAACAAAAAGAGTTGTTTTCTGGCAAAGCACGTCGAGCTGCCGTGTTTAACAATGAAATAAATAATTAGTTGGTTCGGTAACGGGAGGATTTTTTCCAACTTTAGCCTTATTCTATTGTGTATCGACAATTTAATATTTTTTGTAATGAGATCTCGAATATTGAGTGGGTGGCTTAAGTTTTTATTTGAAATCACTGAATACTTCAATGCTACGTATATCGCTTACAGCAGGTAAATCGTCATTAAAAAAAATTGAAGACATTGGGAAATTTGAATCAATGGACTTTCTTAATAGATAGCTTGCGAGTGTTGATTTAGTTGTTTGCTTGCTTGAGGTGATTTTAAACATTACCTCGCTAACATCATCTATTCTCTATGGTTTTAGGATTAAGTTTGTAAAGCCCTAATGTGTACCTATGCATTAACTACCTGAGTAATGAGATCTTTGTCAAATAGCGACAGACATTTAAAAATAAATTTTATGACAAAGCTTTAAAGATACACGATGAGAAAATCACCACGAAAAGAATTCATAATAATTTTGAATATATGGCTTTTTATATATTTAGTTTCTATCAAAATATATATAGTTTATATACATGTTACAACATGTTTTTTTATTTGTACAATTTGAAATAATGAACACGTGTTTGAACGTCTTTGATTTTTGCTCTAAAATCAAGAAGATATGGGTTGTAAACCTGTGACAACAAATTTAATTTGTATGAAGTGCGCAGTTTATGCTGTCATACACTAAACCAATATTAATGAGCTTTACTTTTGATAGATTTAATATATGAAGAAATCGTAATTATAATATATATTATTATAATAATACTTGGCTGTTATAAAATTCATAAAAAAGGACTTAGGATTCTTCTATTTTTGTTTGACATTATATTTGATGGTTAAAAAACAAAGAATTTATTGGCCTACTGTAGGAGTGATCAACTTTTTGTAAAAAGATCGAGTATAAGCAGAGGCGTACCGTCAAGATCGTTGCAATTTACATAAAATACCATTTTGAATATTAATTAAAACCAGCAATCTGTATTGTTAAGTGAGAAAACAAACAGTGAATAACTGACATCGCCACCCACGAAGCGAGACATATAATTTAAAACATGTTTTGTCTTACTCGCACTTAAAGTCTGAGCCTCGTTAAATGAAAATCAACAAAGACGTCTTTTGTTTTATATTCTCAGGTATTCTTAAGTTTTAAATAACCTACAATAGTCACCTGTTACCTTAAACTTAGCAGGAGATTATAAGAAAAAAAACAATAACAAGGAGACATTCCCTGTAAGCAAAAATTAAAAAAAAAACACAAATAACTAAGGATAAAGGAACCAAGGAAACAAAAAAAAACATAATTCAATAATATAAATATTGCATTTATTTCAACGAATTCGGCAAATAAAATAACTGTAGATAATAATAATAATACTATTTTGTTTACAATCGGAGATGCCCTCAAGAGAACTTATCACTGGCTGGCACTGGATTCAATTTATCATAATCTGAATAACACGTAAATGCAGATTGCATACAATTAGTTTAAAATTAAATTATACAAATAAAAATAAAAAATATTGGAAGTCGCGCCTCGAGGCAAGTCGTTATGACGTCTACAAACCAAATAGAGACAACAAAATGTAAAAAAATAAATAAATACAAACATAACATAATGCAAAAAAAATATCTAACAAAAGCAATAATATAACCTGCTACGTAACATTTTGCGGCATTTGCATACCAATACTTAACACGGCTGTGGTGTAAAGCAACTTTTCACATAATAAATAAAATAGCAGCACCCGCAGCGCGTGCTAAGAATGACTTTTCGACATCTTTATGTAGTGAACGCATTAGAAACAATATTTGCATATCGAATAACCCCCCCCAAATTATCTTATGTAAATGCGAAAGGAACACCCGGCGACCCCAAAACGAAACTCATTATAATGTAAACTACATACCTATGTTATGTTTGTATGTATTCTGTGCCCTTACGAGCATATGCAAACTAATTACATACAGTATATCACAAGTCCTTAAGCTGCCTCTAAACGAACAATATATTTAATATCTATATCTATAGCTAATACTACATTGTAGTAGATGTCACGAGCGATCATTTACATCTCTGTATAGTTATCAGCTAGTAGTATACTTTTACACGATTCAACTATTTACAGTGGACTACGATAATAATTTACAACACTCGATTCCTACAAGGCACCTTATTAAATATTAATAGATTTCAGGCTTCGCTATGACTTTATATAATAACTAAAACGTTTTAAATTCTCTAAAATATATAATTTGGTTTTCATTACACACCTACAACAATCAATCGCTAATACCTAATAGGAGCTTTTAAATATGAACAACTAGGAAGAATAATATTATGCAACAGATTACTAGAATACGCGGGCTTATGCGGCGTTCATATTCAACGACTTAAAAATAAATATGAAGAGATGCGAACAATTGGCTTCGGAGTTGAATTACCGAGAAAGTCTTTTGATTGGCGTAATTTAAATAATTGATTATTCATGTGGAGAGAAGACATGTGCGCCAGATCGGTACCATTAGATATACGACGTCCTTCACGCGTCCTAACTCCTACCATTGTTGTGTTCGTTTGCATTTGAATAGCGGTGGTCTGTGAGCCGCCCATCGGCCGCGGCCGGCCCGCCTCTCGCGCCTCCGAAGACAACCATCTCGCCATCCATCACTCACATATTCAAAAACAACAACCAAACAAAGAAACTTAATGACATTACGAAACTAATGTATACCGTGGTTGTTGTGTTTGGATAACAATACTTATTCGAGTGAGCATTAAATAATAAGAATCGTTATTAATACGTCTTAAGTTATAATTAAGCCCTTTTGAATATGAAAGCCGCATATGTTAGCCGTTAAAATTCACTTGATATAACTAATGTTTATTTACAGGAATCACTAGTAGGAAAATAGATCAACGACCGTCACGGCATATGAGAGCTTCGCTCGATACGTACGGAAATTACGAATCGGTTCGAAGCTCGCCGCTGCGAGGTTCTATAAAGTTCATACACAACGCATGCTTACGCTATCACAACTACGTTCAAGTGCACTCACCGTTGCCAGCAAGCTGAGGGCGGAGGAAGGCGTTGTGGAGCTCGCTGCCAAGCCCGCTCTCCAGTCGTGCCGCCATTTGCATCAATGCTAGTGTACCGTCGTCACCTGCGCCAGCACTATTTTCGAGACGTGCGCGCACGGTGGCGATGTGGCCCCGCGTAAAAACATGATCTTGCACGGAGTACTTGTGGCTGTATTTAAAGTCGCACACTCGACACTCTTCGGGTGGTTGTGCGTCTGACACCTCCGATAGACCAGCGGCGAGCCTCGCTTTCTTCTCTTTGGCACGAGCATTTTGAAACCAAACTTGGACTACTCGTTTCGGTAGACCAATTTCACGTCCGAGCGCTTCGCATTCTGCCATGGTTGGCGTTTTATAGTCACCAAACAGAGACTTCATGATCTTCACTTGAACAGAAGACATTTGTGTTCGGTATCGTTTACCAGGCGGCCTTTGATTTGCTTGACCCGCGTGGAAATCGGGTGAAGTCGGGTCGTCTTCTTCGTAGTAGTCCATTGTTTCAGAAGCCGTGTCTGATCTCTCATCGACGTCTGATCCTGGTCGTGATAAATCTACAGGTTTGCTGAGATCTAATGGTATTTCCGATTTTCCATGTTCAGGTCGTCTTTCAGAGGCCTCATTGCTACCTCCATTTTGTTGAGCAGCAGCCTGAGCCTGGAGTTCACTAACATATCTCTTCATTGACTCTTCGCTATACTGTTTGATAAATTTCTCCATGTCTGAGTGAAATGGCGGAAAAATAGGGGGCAACATGGGAGCCCCCCCCTGGGAAAAATTTTGCTGCCTGTCACTTTGTTGTGATCCAAAACTTGGCGTTGATTCCGTACTTAACTCTTCATCTGGTAATGCATCTACATTTATTTCTCCCCTTGCACACTGGTCAGCGTGTTTTGTGCTAAGATGACTTTCTAGAGCACTTTTTACTTTGAATAGGGCAGGACAAAATGGACATCGCTTGTTAATTACTTGCGCATGGGCACGAAACTGTCCTTTTCTCTCACGGGCTCGTGTATTTTGGAACCACACTTGAACGACTCTTTTTTTTAATCCAACTTCTCTGGCGATATTTTCAAGCATTTTTCTTGAAGGATTTGACTCTATTTGATACTTTTGATACAAGTAATCTAATTGCTCGGGCAGAATAGTAGTTCTTAGTCTCTTATCCTTCGGTTGCTCGCCAGTATCTGTTTCTTCAAAATCGTCAAACTTTCTTTTGGCAACTTGCTGATTAAGGGCCGCCACTAAAGGATGACGAGCCTCTTCATTTGACAAGGATGCATTCAGTTGTTGAAGTTGTGCATGTTGTTGTAAAATTCCAAAAGGGGAATCAGGTGGGTATGTGGGAAATAAGTTTGGATTCATAAAGTGAACCATCTGATGCTCTCGCCATAAGTCAAATCGGGGGAAGACCAGGTTGCATTTATCACACTGAAAATTACCGTCTTTATCATCTCTAGGGTTATGTGAAAGAGGTGTGACTGGCGTATGAGGTGTAGGGGGCGCTGGTGAAACTGGGTAGTTGGGCGCAGCAGGTGTTGGAGTACGAGGTGGTGCCGGTGAAACTGGCACATGCGGAACGTGGTGTTCTACGGTACTTGAGTTTGAGTCTTCACTACTTAAAGTAGCAGCAACCTGCGCAGCTGCCGCTTGTGCCTGCGCAGACCGTTTCGCATCCTCCTCCTTAAAACAATGAGTCTTTTGGTGTCTTATTAATTCATAGTATCTTTGAAATACAAGTTGACATTTTTTACATTGGTAGTTGAGTCCTGGCGTTCGTTGAAATCGGTTAGCATCATCCATTGAGCCCGCAGGTGGATCTGCGGCTGGTTGATTTTCGTATACTTTTCTAGCTTTTTGCCGAGCATTTTGAAACCATACTACTATTACTCTTGGACTTAGACCTAAAAGTTTGGAAAGGTATTCTAGATCGTCATCCTTTGGGTAAGCATTATTTTCAAAAAACTCCTGTAATACTTTGATCTGATAATCTGTAAATCTAGTTCTGTTGGCGCGTTTGCCAGAAGACCCCGAGCTGTTGGATCCGTTCGAGTTGCCCCCGGAAAGTCCGAAATCGGCCGGTCCCCTGCCAGGACTGAGGCTGCGATTTGGGGTCAAAGGTAGGACGTTCGGGGGCGCGGAGTTTGGGGACGTGAAATTAGGATTCATTTTTGGTGGTAGCATAGACGGGTGTGGTGTCTGTGGTATACTAGTAGCTGGTATTGAATCCAGTTGAGACTGTATTAAGGAATTCAATGATAAATGCGTCGGCGTCTGAGGACGAGATATGCTGTGGTGCAAGTCAGGTGTACTTAGAGCAGGACTTTGGGATGGAGCTTGAGGAAATATAAAACTTTTGTCTTCTTGGTGTCGGTCGTCATAAGAATTGTATTTTTCCTCCATTGTGGGTTCTTCAGTTGGTTCACATTTCACCTTTTGTGGCACGACAATCATATTTTCTTCAGTTTTTGCTTTTTTTTCAGGTGGCGGTTTACCTTCATCAGAGCTCGCTGATGAATCCAATGTTGTCACTTTCGCTTCACCGGTCTTTTCATATTCTTCCAGATTAAGGGTTGTCGATGGTGGGTTGTTGAAGTTATACGGAGAATCTTTGTTTCGTTGACGTTCCTTAAACAGTGTGTTACGGAACCAGTGTTTTATGACCTTTGTAGCGAGACCAGATTGTTTCGCCATTTTAGCAATAGCTTCATCACTTGGCGAATTATTAATATCAAAATGAGATCGTAAAATCTTCAATTGTTCATCTGTAATACGCGTTCGAGCTCTTTTTTGCCCAGCAGCATTAGCCTGCAAAAATAGAATTTAATTAAAACTAAATATACTATCGTTTCAAAACGCATAGGTTTAAACTAAAGAGCCACACAGAACACACCGTAAGGCGTGTTCAGGTAAGCTCAAATAACAAGGTAGTTGTTATTGATAGTAAGACCCTGGCCTTTGGTGCTTAACAAAGAACCCTCTGTTAGTTTCGTCAACAGTTAACGCTTATCATACAATACGTTTAGTCCTGACTGCGATTAAATATCTTAGCATAATATGAATAAATTATATGAATTAGGTCAAATGGTTTCCCTCACACATAGATGATAGTAAATATTAGGATTATATGATATAGCTAAGAATGTAATAAAATCGTGGTACAATTACAATGCTTAGTATATATGATAGGTACTAACACAAATTATATTACAAAAAACAGTATTTCATTATTATTAAATGAAATAAGAATGATTTTGTGAAAAAACTTTAGACAGCTACATTTAATTAATTCATAGGAGATCCTTAAATGGTAACGAGTATCGCATAAACCGTTTTTCTTTTATTTACTTGATGTCAATGGCGTAAATATTTTGTGCTTTTTATATATGAAGAAGCTTCCGCCCTCAGATTTGCGAGCGTAATCGTTAAAATTAGTCAATTTACGTAGAACTATACTAATATATGCACCTTTCTAAGGTATCACGTACAATCGGTAGGTAAAGGTAAGCGGGTTTATAAAGACGCAACCAGCGGACTTTATTGTGTAATATCTATAGAGATGAGTCTATTCTTTTCAATCGAGATAATATGTTAAAAATAATTTTACTTTTCATAACTAAATGTTAAGAAAAACACTATAATACCTAGTTAAATTTAAAAGATTTTCTGTTATTTTTATATTGTTGATATAAGTCAAACTACTTTTTTAAACTAACATACGCAAACTATTATTATAATTACGATTAAAACATACCTGTTGTTGTTGCTGAATGAGTTGCTGTTGTTTCATGTGGGCGTCTTGTGCGAAAGGCATCGAATCAAAAGGTGGAGGTGGCAGCATTAGGGGCACCAAGGGTGGCTGTAGGTTCATAGCTGCTAAGGCACCAACATTTAATCCAAGTGGCAATCCCAGGGATAACATCTGAGCTACCATAGGATGCAATTGTCCTAGTTGTTGCTGCAGTTGAAGCATGTTTAATGCCGCTTGCATCTCTTGTACTTGCGCTGCCAGCAACGCTCCCGCCTGAGCTTCACCAGAACCGTTGGTGTCATTGTAATTCCCGTTGCTATCACCCCGGGGTGACGGCGAGCGGTCACCTTGTGGCGCCGGCGATCCAGCACGAGGTGAATTTGGCGCACCAGATTTTCTTTCATACTCAGATTTGAAATGCTCCGCGAACTGTTCTAAAAATTCAAGAGGAACTTTATCTTTATGCACTTCTTCACAATGAGTCTTTAAAACGAACACACTAGAAAATTCCTTGTTGCAATGCAGGCAGGTAGATTTGTTTTCACCATCCGGAGGTTTCTCCTCAGGGGGTGGCGGTGGAGGGCTCGGAACTCGCGCCATTTCACGTTCCTCTTGTAGTTTACGTCGCTGGTTTTCATTGTACTGCATGACGAGATCGAAACCGAATGTCTCGAGGAGTTGTTTATACATTTGGGAGTTCCGTTTGGGCGGATTGCCCTTTGCTACCATCTCGTCTAAAGCCGCGGCTTCTGCGTCACCGAGTGGCGATTGCGCCCGCGCATCGCCAAAGGGACATAAAGTTACGCGATGTGCGTCGAGTAGCTCCCCAGTTGGGAATGACGCGTGGCAACGATCGCACGAGGCGCTACCTGCGCGAGGGGATCTCGGGCTACCTGGGCGAACGGGGGGTGAAGAGCGCGGCCCCCCGCTGCTAGTAGACGAAGGGGATGTATTTTTTGGCGACAACACGTCTTGTAACATTTTAGCGGGGTCGTTTCTATCTGGCTGCTCTACTAAAGGTCTTGTCAAATCAACGTGGCCCGCCGCGGCTAACTCTTGCAACTTGCCGGCACGTGTCTGATGCAAAACTGATCGCATATGAATGTCTAATGTGCTGCCTTGTGTGTAAGCTACTTTGCATATGTTGCATTTGTATCGTTTACGATCATCTTCCTCGCTCGACGTACTTTTAGGTGTTAGAGTCAAATTAGATGGTGCAGTCCCTGCGCCTGGTGACACAGGAGGATTATTATTATTTTGCTGTTCCTGCATTGCTCGTTTTAATTTATGTAAATGACTGACGCTGTTGTAGTGAACCAATAAAATATTCTTTTGCGTGAATGATTCTTTACATACATCGCATTTAAATGGTCTGTTAGGATCGAGATACTTTTCCATAGGATATGTTAACTTTTCACCTTTTCTATGGAGAAGTGTCTTATTGTGCGCTGTAAGATAGGATTGCCTTGTAAATGCGACTTTACAACGATGGCATTTATATTTCCTATTTGGATCGTTATAAGAATCTTCTGCCATGGCCTGAGAGTTCAAATAATCTTCTAAGAATTGTTGGTCTTTGTAAATTATTGAGTCATCAGAATTTTCAGCATCGTTATGGCCAGATTCATCAGCGACAGTAGCACTAGAGTCTCTATCTTCCATCTCCCCTAACTCATCATCTGGTGTTCTTAGTGCCTCTTTGCGCAATAAGTCTGCAGTGGCTGGATCCAATGCAGTTCCTTGGTGCGATTGTAATAAAGGATTTGAGGCCAGGCTCCGTTTGAAAGAGGCGAGCTCATCCTCCGATAATTCAGAGTGTGACGTTTCCACATGTTTTTGTAGAGCTAAAATTGATCTAAAGCTCCGTCCACATAGAACGCATTTAGTGGCATCACGAATGAGATGATATTGTGAATGCAGCTGAAGTTTTTCAACTGTTTTAAATGCGAGGCTACATTGATTGCAACGATATTTGTAAACATGTTTTTCAGAGACTGACATATTAGCAATCGAGTTGCGTGCGTGAGCTTCTTTAAAGTGGTTTTGTAGAGCATGAGCTGCTTCAAAATAACGGTTACATCCCTTTTTCCAACAGACGTAACCAGGTCCTTGGGGTGTTTGTTTCAACTCCAAGTGTCCGGATTCATTTTGATGATGGCATAGTTCATCTACATTTCGGAATGTTCTGTTACAGGTAGAACACCTTTCTGTTTCTCCGTCAACGCTGCCTTCAGAGCGTGGTGAAGATATCTCTCTTTCACGTTCTTCATCACCCTGCCTAGACTCTTCGCGTTGAGTTTGATTAGCTCCATTCAACCAATGGCTTTGATCAACTAAAAGTAATAGCCGTTGTAGACCTTCTGAGTTCACAGAGTGTATTTGCATCACGTGACGCTCAAGGGCTGGCCTATCTTTGAATGCATCTTGGCATAGAGGACAAATGAAATGTCTTGCTGAGTCAGCATGAGTAGAGTTGACGTGCATGTGAAGTTTGTTTTCGCTATCACAACTGAAATTGCAGTATGGGCACGTATGAGATCCCGAATTGTCATCTTCGTCCTTCTCGTTCGATGCTTGAGATACAGGTTGTTGAGGTATTTGCTGCTGTTGTTGTTGTAGCTGCTGCTGTTGGTGTTGCTCTAAGAATCGTAACATCTTTTGCTCCTGAGTCAATTCAGGCTTCTGGTCAATAGGTTCCTTGTTATCTGTTAACAAAAAGAAAATGTATATTAGGTAAAACTTAATTAAATGGGGACAGTGTGGGCGTGCAAAATGACTTACTTTCCTGTGTGGAATGTGCACACGGAATGGATAGCAATCGGTAATCTGAACATGTTAACAATGTCTACCTACGTCTACGTGAGATTTATCTACAAAAAAGATTATTTTTATAAATGAAGCTGACTATTGTTCGGTGCCAGCGTTTGTTACTATTCTGAATTGAAGTTAAAAATAAAATTCTTCTCCTTTATATTATTAGTAAGACTTGTTTTGTTTGCGTCGTCCCAGCAAGACAAAGGTATCGCTCTATCCACCCCGTACTCACACATTCTCAGGCACATTAATACAACGTAACAAGTATATTGTAATTTTGCACACAAAGGAGATATAGAGCGGGCAAACAATCATTGTTCATTATTACAAAAGGTTCGAATATTTTGTTTCGCGTCAGATCAAATGCATTCGGCAGATCGTATGTGGATTTGACAATAAGTGCGAAAGGGACGCGAATAATATGAGTATTATTTGACCAAGGATGTCCACGGCAGCGTGTGAAAGAAGCTGGCCCTTTATTGTTTACGCTTAAATAGGAAACGAAGGAAGAGCTTTGATGTTCGTTATATTTATAATTATTACTGGAACACGTATTGCTTGATAATATTATTGTTTAGTAACATATTTATTATGAAAGTTTCACATGTTAAATTAATATTATAAATTGTTTGTAATATTGAAAATCTAAAAAAATGTTATTAAACTATTCATGTAAGTAATTAATAAGTTTTGTCTATCAAAAAAGCTTTATTTTTATAAGCATAAGGGCTATTTGGTATTACACGCAATATTATAAATTAAGAAAATATGGCTTTAAATAAATATGACAGAACAAGAAGTAAATCTTAAGACAGCTTTGATCGAAATTGAGAACAAAAAAATTCAAATAATATTTTGAAATTCGAATAAAAGCTCGATCTCATAAGGGGACATCACAATTAATTAAAACTCGAAATTATCTCACACTCGAGCGCAGCTGAAACCAGCCCTTGCGGGAACTTGTTTCATAGTTTTAAGCAGTTAAAACCGTTACATCTAATGAAGGGGAGAGGGCTAAGTACAACCATAATAATAATCAAAGGACTGACCCTAATCGTGGACCGGAGTGACCAGTGAATTTATGATGTATACCGGTCGACCTACAGTCTACAGTATAGAACAGGTAAGGGACCGTGTCTATAAATGTGATCTCCAACGCTTTTTGTCAATGGACAAAGAGTCTTTTCTAAGGAAACACCACATCGTTATAGCGTCATAAACTAAGTATTGTGTGCACATTGTTTCGCGAGATTTGGGTCGGGATTTTTATAACGCGGCGTTACGATTACAATGCATTTGAAATGTCGCAATTGCGATCAAAAGGCTGTTGCGCATTAATATCGCATCTAGTAAAAATACATACAAATAGTTGACAATTATTTAGTAAATATTAAATTGTGTTAGCATTGTTCAATATCCACTTTATGACACGGAAATAAATATGGTCATCGAACGTTTAAAGCAACCTCAATAAGGTGAAAATAAGTAATAAGCATAAATACGAGACACAATGGTGTAAGTAGGACTTCTTTCGCCTCCACATTTCTCTCATGGTTTATTGTATTTCGGTGTGACCATAAACATGCGTCGTGAAATGCGGCCGGCGACATTGTAAGATGATGTAGCGAGCTCATCACAAGGGAGCAATCATTCTTAATGTGCGATGGGCACATACGTAATGCGAGTCATTGTCCCGCGTGCGGTACTTATGGAAAATTCGCGTTCTCAATTCAAATCTTCTCGTCGTCTCCCTCGCTCGCGGGGCGGAGTCGCTTCCGACCAATGACTGGGGCCGACTATGGCGACACCGTGTAAGGCGTACGTTATTAAAGAAACCTGTTCTAATGTGCGCTTCAAATTAAATTTTTGTCCGTGTGTAATTATCTCATTATAGTAATTACGAGTCCCTTGCTAAATACCCACCGCTTTACATGGTCACCGTTGGATTTGAACACGCAGTGTTAGTCACGCACTGTAATGTACCATACAATATCGATAATAGAATTGTCATTACACCTCACACCATCGAAAAGTTTTAACACTAATGTCTTATTATTTAACTCGTTCAGAAGTGAGAAGTTTGTAAAAAAATGCAAAACAAAATTGATTAAGGAACGAATCGTTTTAAATTGGAAACCGATAGTGACGTTTCGAAATCACATTCATAAGTCTACTCGGTATTATTTTATCGATATGAACTACAGTAATGGTTCTGGTTACATTAATTTTAATGGAATTTTCATGGTTTATAGTATAAAATGTTGCGAAATAATATGTTAAATATAATAAGTAAGAAACAGCACTACCATAACATTCGCATCTGAGTGCAAATGAAAGAATGATTTGATTACCGGTAGATAGCGCGCGCGCAGGTTGCTTTTTGTCAACTTTTTTATTCTCTTAGTTTTTTTATTTGAGATGTATAAAACATAAAATGACTTCAAAACAATGCCATAAGGAAGTTTACAGTGAATATAACAATAGCTAGGTTTGTCATGCTTAAAATAAATAATAGGCACTAACTAGAATAATAAACTACGTATCTAGTTGTTTCTTATTAGTAACTGGGCAACATTTATTTTTTTTCTTCAAGGCGAGTCTTATCTCTATATAAGAATGCATAATTTTGAAGTAAAATGGGTTAAACCAAATACCGGTAGAGTGAGTTCAATTTCAGTTCTTTTTTAATAAGTAACGTATAAACCTATTTGTAAATAAGATAATTGGAAACTTACCGTTCTCCTGTTGATCGAATAGGCTAGGTAGTTCCGACGGCTGAGGAATAACTTGGAAAAGCTCAGCAACATCCGGCGTAGGGTCTTTTCCTTCAGAACGGCGCTGGAGTTGATGAATCTGTTCCATCTGAAGATGCTTCACAGAACGAACGTGTTGCAGTAAAGCGAGGCGATGAGGGGCCGCAAATCCACACAGTGCACAACGATATACCCTCGGGCGATCACGAGGTATTCTGGTGGAACAATCGCGAAGGTGCCTCAACAAAAGCGCAGCAGCTTCATGGCGGGCACCAGCTGCATGCAGCTGAAGCTTATGTGCAGAATTCGTGTAATAATCACACGCACAGCATCTAACTTGTACGCCACCTACTCCGGCACCCCCAGTGCCAACACCACCACAAAACTTCAGTTTCCACTCGTTTCGTGGTCCACCTTCTTTAACGTGGTTCACATGTTGTAGCCTTTGCAAATGCTTATCAGTTTTGCAATGTAGTTGGAAATTGGCTTTTAAATTAGTTTTGTATGTGCACAATTTACACACATAGTGACCAGCGACCAGCGCAAGGATCTCTTGCTCTCGTATTTTAGTTCGGTCCTGAGCTAGGTGGTGACCGAGAGCCTCTAGAGAGTCCGTCGAGAAACAATTGCAAATGCAGCAGTGGAACGTTCTTTCTGGCTCAGGATCAGCTGGTTCTGGTGGTGGCTCCATAGCATCTGGATTCAGGCCAACATCTAAATGCGAGCCTAATTCAGGTGGCGATGGTCCTGGACCACCTGTCATAAGTTGAATCATAAGGGCTTGATTGTAGGCCATATCAGCCAATGCAGCTTCAGGATTGGGTGGTGGCGCTTCACCTCCGTGAAAGTGGAGTAAACTTTCGAGTTGTTGTTGACTCTGTTGTCTGTGGTGCAAAGCCGATAATGTTTGCATATGTTTCACGTTTTGCTGTAGAACGAGCATGTTGTGAGTATGTTTTTCAGATGTCATGTGTATTCTTAAGTTTCTGGCTACGTTTGTCTCATAGTTGCAAACATCACATCTAAACGTTGGCTTTGGCTTTTGACCTAAAGGTGAATGATGCGGTAATGGTGGCTTATGTGCTCCAGGTGGTGTATGCTGTGACGGTGGTAAATTTCCTTCTCCTGGGTTACCACCATTTTGCAACTCTTGCATATTATTGAGATGCTTGTCCGATTGCATATGGATACTTAAGTTTCCTTTCGTCGTTGTTGAATAATTACATACTTCACATCTATATGGCTTATATCCACATGTGTAGGTTTCTCCTCTTGCTAATCGAGGGTGAGGTTGACCAGCAATGCAGTAAATGCAACTGGTTTCAGCTTCCGGATGTTTTTCTTTCATGTGTATTTCTAAGGTTTCTTGATACTTGTAGTGCCAATTGCATTTTGGACACTTCAACGTTTTACATGAATTTCGACTGTGCATACCAGCCAATGGTCCTCCTAATCTACCTGAATTTAAAATAAGCTCACATTTTGGACAATCAGCACCAGATGGTCTTCCACCTAAGTGATCTGGGCACACTCCTATTGTAGTTCCAGACAGAAATGCTGGTGGTGCCGCTTGGAATGGCGGAGAAGAGTTAGGACTTACTCTCGGCTGAACCGAGGCATTGATGGTATGAGGATGAGCGACAGAAATTAACGAATGTTGTGGCATTAAGGACTCCGCTAATGATCTGGGTGGTCTCCACGCAGGCGGACTAGGCCTTCTGTCATCGCATGATCCATTTGGTAGCATACTGTCGTTGTCTCTATCAGGTGTCATAAGATCAAGCCTTTTGTCCACTGATGAACTTGATAGCTCTGACATATTGGCAGGACTGCCAGAAATGGAAGCACGTTGTGGCGCAGCTGCACCCACTGGCTCTAGGAATGAGACTAGTGGTTCTTTATCTTTACCAACACATTGAATTATAGCCGATGCATTTTCTCTTGATAGTGCATCTCTTTCAGTATCTAGTAAGGATAAACTATGATCAGACTGTGCATGTGCTACAAAGGACTTTGCGTATCCAAAGCTAAGTTTACAAATAAAACACATTAGAATAGGTTTAACTGGTACGCTTACGCACTCAGGGGTTGGAGACTGAGGTCTCGGAGTCTCTTTTCCACGAAAACTAAACACTCGATAACTGTGCATTACGGGTGCGTCAGGTCTCGCTCTCGCTCTTTCTGCAGCTAGCCTTCCATATAAAGCTCCGTATAGAGAGGGATTTCTTGATACATAGAACGCGCTTGCTATTTGAGGAAATTCAAGCTGTCTCTCAACGTTGCTATCTCTGCTATCGACAATGCAACCAGGTTCTATTTTAGGCAAGTCCGAGAGGCTAGTTTCACCCTCTGATAGTTCAGAATCCTCAATTATGTAAGCTGAGCCATCTGGGTTGTAGACTATCTTTCCATCGAAATGTTCTACATCCGAAGATAGTGGTGGCGAGTCTCGGCGTGAGGTCAGATCTACGGCGTCAGGGGCGGCTGGTGGCGAGGTGGGTGCTGGGGCGGAGGAGGGAGCTGGCGTAGGTGCAGCGGGTGCTGCAGGCGCAGCTCGTGGATCCTCCTCAGGACTCATAGTTCCGTCGTCGTCGTCGTCAGGCTCAAGCGTGGCAGAACTTTGCGGATCGTCGCGCTTGCGGCGCCGCTTGCGCTCCGGGGGCGGGCCGCTAGCGGGGCCGCCGGGCTGCAGCGGCGTGGGCATGGCGCCGGGCGTCAAGGGCCGGCATCACATGCTTTCCTGCAACCAATATACGTACAACGTGAGTTCGATATCCTCTAAAATCTAACAAAATAGTCAGAATATTATGAGGTGATAAACATTTGTGTAATAAATAATAGATAAATATCTATGTACGTGAAGTATTTAAATTAAAATCCACAATAATCGGCCCTTATCTCACTAGCATTTGCGCAAACAAATGCCATCATTTATCCATGACAGGCTGTCAATTCCGTCACCGGCGACACTATTACAATTAAGCAACCAATAGTGTTGGAACTCTGTAAACAAACTCTTTAAGATATATACACGATACTAGCACTTGTTACCCCAAATATAAAGTCACGATTTGTATCTAGCACGTATCAACATAGATTGAGTAATTCCAATAAAAATTTGTTAAAAATTTGTGATTGAGCCGTCATCTTGGTTATCTTGGGCGTTATCATTGATAACTCTCACGTATACCATTTTAACGAAGTAAATATTAAAAATATTTTACTTATTTATTTGACAGACTTAAGATACCTAATCACTGAATTGACACATGACATAAAATAATTGATAGAGATTGAACTGATCTTTATTCTTATTAACCATTAAAATACGCATTGCACTCGTTAAATTATTTCAAAATGCAATATTAATTTACATTTACGAAGATTAAAATGACGAATATTTAAAGCTAATCACTGACTAATGAGTGAATAATGACCGGATGGATGATATAACAAATGTTCCCACCTAACCGGATATGTATAGATAAAGTATGTATTCAAATTAGATTTCAACAATTAGAAGTCGTCAATGATCGGTGATCATCGGCGACATTTGTGGACAGACCGCGCCTATTCCAATGTTTGCTTACTAACGGTCGAGAACGAAGCCCTTGAGAGCGATTGTGCGATAAATTATATATTACAGCAGAATTTGATAAAGTCAATATTTACTTAAATGACAGACTGTGTGAAAGACGTTCGTTGTATGATTTTTGGTTATAAATTAATACTCAAGGTGATCCCAATTCTGATAAGAAATTAAAACCGTTTTATCAATAAATATATTTGGTATATTATTTTCTACAAATCACGTAAAAGATTTCAACTTTAACTTTTGGAATTGGCATTAATTGTTATCGTCATTATTGCAACACATGAATGGAAATTATGCAAAGGTAATTAGAGAGGAGAAAGCTAATTTTTTGTGACAAAACTTTTCTAAAGTACTCAATTTAAAGTTAGTGAAATTATATTAAAAAATCTTATTTACAATACATCTAATAAGAATGTTCGTAATTTAATTTGTGCTTTTAAACGCAAAATTATTAAGGACGCGTCTATAATTTCTGTTTTGCAGTTTGGCATTGGATAAGGTAATATTTAATAAGAGTGCAAGTGCAGGGAATCCCATTGTAACACATGACTGTCACAATTACGCGTGTGTGTACTAGTGGAACTATACTTCGTATTTTGTAGTTTCTTATTCAAAAAAACAAACCTTTAAATCCTGATGGTGTTCGAATGTATTTTGTATCTCTTTGTATTATTATATATAATATATTATGTTTTATCTCTTAAATGTTTCAAGTTCCCATGTAATTGTTTTGTGTGTATACCTTGTTTTATTATCTTATAAGTTAATTGTTTATAAAATATATTTAGCACATAAGATGTTTGAGGACAGATGTAATAAAATAAAATAGTAAAAACTGAAACAATCTGTGTATTATATACGCATTCTTCAATCGTGAATTTTTTTCATTTATGATTAGCGTAGTCAATAGTCTACCGATGCCTTTTTTGTCAAGTGTTTGTCACAAAATGAATGCAAAGTCAGTATCCGTTAATTCAGTCTTGTATATAGGACCATTTTAAAACTTCCTAAATCTAAATGATTCTACGCATGTTCGTATGCGACCAAGCTGAGAGGAAGCAGGCAAGAAGCTCTTCTTATTTGTTTTTTTTGGTAATGATTCCAGTACACTTTTTGAAGCATGCCTAAGCTGGAGACAGAAGTCCGATCCTGTAAATGAGTCTAGTTATTAATGTTTTTCAGTTATTGGCTACGTTACAAGACTTGGGCCCTAATGTTCGCTGTAGAATCAATTTTCAATGCACGCACACATTCACAACAGCAAATTGTATCAAAGCGTGGGAACATCTATACATACATGTGTGACTTTTGATGTCATAAGCCCGCATGATCGTATAGGTTTTAGTAATTTTGTATGAATAGCAATCATTAATGAAGATAATTTAACCGATTTGAAAAGAGTAATTCCCGTTTTTTTGTCAAAAGTTAATTTTACAAAACAATTGTTATTGTTAAATAGAATTACTAAGTAAATAAAGTATAAAAAACGATCGTAAAATCATATATGTCTTTAATATTATATGGACCCAAAACCTAGGTTTAAGCGCTTATAGTGACCAACACAGTTAATACTTGGGACTCATTAAGGCTTGGTCTAAATCGTGATTCATGGATTACTTTCGAATGAGAATTTACTGTTTATTAGAAATCACGACAATCGATGCACTTTCATTAATGTCGTAGCTGTTATTATCATTAATAATTCAACAGGATAATGTATGAAATGCGTTTCTATGTCAAACTTGTGAAAATAAAACTCTGAATTGTATCTTCTATTATTGCTGGACTATTCCATTTTAAAAAATGTTTTAAATAAGAATACCAAAGACAAATACAGATCGCATGTCTTATAAACAACTATACGAGTGTAAATTTTGAAACTTTTAGGTCCATAATACCATAGTACCTATATAAATCCTCTGAATACAGATTTTGTATACTTTTTTATTGTTACCAGATAATAAGTTTGAATAAAAAAATATTCGATATGAAAGATGTTTAATAATTTAAATATAGGATAATTTAACAGGAAAAACACATAATATTCTTATACCTATAAGATATCGTCTACAAACCCACGGAATCAAGTCAGAAGTTTTAATAAGTACCACAGTAGTGTTACGTGGGAAAAGTCCTGTCCTGTTTTGTCTTCTGGTGCTTTGAATCGATGTTAAAATTCCAGCAAATTATTAGGTACATTGAATAAATCTCTCACACACAATTATATTTTAAATAAATGTTTACTGTTATTACCTGACACATTTAATATGAATAAGTCATATAATGTTGACATGATTTGTAATAAAAATTGGTATATTACAAATGCTATTCTAGTTAAACAAGACAGTACAATTATACAGTAGACTTAACATGGGAGTGGTTAACCATGGCCGTTACATTCAGGTCGTGATCACGCTAAATAAAAGTTACATATAAAAACTAACAACAATGTAAATGGTAAATGCAATTTGCAAGCATTACACTGCTAGTGCTTGAGCATTAGAGCTAAATACTTATTATACCCCCTACATACCTACACAGTCAATCCACAAATTCAAAGAGAAAGGTAATTAAAAGAAAATTACGTTTCCAGTTACGCAGCGTGTGTAATGTGAGTATTTGGTCTGTTAATTTGTCATTTTAATTAACCCCAAAACGTAAACCAACAAATAACAAGGCTTAGTACGTGAGCGAACTGTAATCATCTAAATGAGATCGAAGTATAAGGAGTTTATGATTTATTTGCTTACGAAACTAATTGTGCTAGGCGCCTGTAGTCTGATATTACGAATATAAACAAATGTAAAACTGAATTAAATAAATTCTTGGAAACAAACGATTGTTGTAAATGATTCTTATACTAAGACCTAATTTGTGATAGACACCCTTGCATGATCTCGCAGGTTACCTGACGGGCGCCAGTCAGCCCATGTGCTCTGAGGAACCGTCAATTTTCGCCTGTAATTATTGCGGACCCTTCGATACTTATTTCTATTTTTTCGACGCTTAATTGTTGCAACAGATGACTTTTTTGTCGAACAACCTCAAAGAGAGCGGAAAGGCATCAAACGCTGCGTCGAATTTTGAAATAATTATACATAAATAGTCCCTTGAGCGGGCGATTAAGACAATTTCTGAGGCAAATTGCCGCAGACGAGTATAATAGCACACGCGTTCCCTCATAAATATATCTGGATTACGTTTTGTATGAGATTAAGATTGATTCGATCTCGATGCTTTCTGCTATTAATGCTTGGACCGGATAATGTTACGATCGTGTTAATATTTCAAATCATTATTCCATTTTTGTATGTGATTTGTTGGATAATTACGATCGACAAATTGTTGTGCGCCATTAAAAGATAACGGATATCAGTGGATAATTAATGATCGATACATGTGAAATAATTAATTTGTGGTCGATGGATGCTGCGGCGCCTGGGGCTGGTACACAAAAAACAATGACGCGCGCTTTTCGGCTGTACCGGCGCCGAAGTAGTGGCGACATCCGCCGATCGCCTACTTCTCTATAATTTAGTAGACCACGAATTAGTTTTAATCACAGTGAGATGAGCGTGACGCAGGTCGTCCAGAATGTGTCATTAATGTTAATTTAAATGATTGTGGTTTTTTTTTTGTTGACCTGCAATTATTGCTTTCGGCGTGGGTTTTGTTTTTTAATTACAGCACTTAAGTCAAACAATTGGTTCGAATGTTGATTATCATGCTATTGTAGTGTATCAAATGGCGAGGAAATCACTTGCATACAGTGCATAAATACCGAACGTAGATCTGTTATCACAATATTGGTGTTGCGATGGGGTTGCATCGATGGCCCCATAATGATGAGCTAAAATCAATAGCAATTAAGATTCTCACGAATCCACGATACATCAAATCCGTGTTCCATCGGTCTGCGTGCGCGCAATTAAAACGAAACCAGCAATCAGCCGCCATGTTTGTACGGACGATGTTAATAGCGATCAGTAATTACACATCAGATTCATGCCATCACTGTTTCTCGGAAGACTGATCGAATTAATAGAACCTATTTAAGATAAATTAGGTGTTTATCTTAATCACCACAATCCGATTCCAGTGAATACAATTCAGGGGGAAACTTTAATAATTTCACATATGTATAGAACTTAACGTAAAAGCGATGTCATGAATGTATATAGCACTTCCGTACAAAGCGAAACTAGCTCCCGACATCCGGGGAGTATATCTAAATTCAATTACAAAACGCGAGGTGTGTTGCACCCGCGCCTCCCGACTGTATAACAACTCAATTTCTCCATATTATTAGGAAGGGTGAGGGGAGTCAAGGGTGGTAGGAGCACAAAAAGAATGCTAATTTAAAATTCTTATTGCTGTGTATGCGCGCGCGCCTTATGTATCACCGCGTAACAAAAGAGGAGAAACCGCCCGAGCGCGTAATTCCAATCTAATATTCAATTTGAGACGAACTTCAGCCATCTTTTATTTATTTTCCGGGATCTAAACGTTCATGAATTCACGCGCCACTTTATTAGCACTCACAACTACATTGTTGCCGGATGTTTTTATGACTGAGATTTTGCGTACATGCAATTTTTACATTTAATATGGATAAGGTGATAGTAAAGAGGTTTTATATAAGGCATATTTTACATACTACATATTAAATATTAAAATGTAAGAAAATAAAACAGTTCAAAGCTACGTTTTTCGTATGCGAAAGTGTCATGAAGTTATCAATTGTTAAATGCAAGATAAAAAACACAATAAAAACGCGAACACCTTTTCCATTTGAATAGTTTTTTTTTATAAAGTTTTATATTAATTTCTTGGACGGAGCAGTGAAATCGATTAGCACAAGCTTTGCTTCCGTAACAGGCACTAAATTTGATTGGTCAATACCACAGATAATGGCTCTATTCCACGCAACATTGAAATAAATGTCAACGGACAATGCGACTTACTGCTTAGGTAAACAAGAATAAGTTATCTGCTCTGAAATTAGGCACGGATTAAGCTGGATAAGCGATATCAATGAATTTAAATTATATACTGAGCGTAGGAAATCGAGTGACTTTGGGAAGAGAATTTAATTATTGAATACGTTTGTAATCTGTGACTTTGCGTAACATTAAGTTTATAATAAATACTTATATTAAAAATATAAATGATTTATTCTTGAAAAACTTCCGAAAATGTATAGATGACCTCACTATTGTTCTAATCTCACGATATTTAAAACGAGATCGTGACAGATTTAAGCTATCCTTGACTTTAAACAATACCAGTTTACGCCTCTTTTAATTCGAAAGTGTATCAATATGATAATGTATCATGTTCTAAATGTTATTCAATACACGAACTAAGACATTGTTACGAAATATTGTACGATCCTTTATAGAAAAAACAATCTCATAACTCGCGAGTGCTTGATGAAAATCATATCTAATTTGCGTACTGTTTTTCATGTCAACTTAAATATCGTTTTGGGTATATAAATATATCTTTATTTATTTGTGAAAACGTTAATATGTACCTGCCTAATAGAAAAACTTTATTCTTTTGTCTAATTACATTTTATTTCGAATTCTGTCTTTAATTAAATTAATAGCACTATTTTAAATGTTTGAAAACATTATTACAATTTTTTATCGTTGCAAAACTTTTGCTTAAGAAAGTTAATAATAGAGCTTATTGTTGTGTGTTCAGAAAGCGTGGAAGGGCGGTTACTGATAATTCGCTCGGTGATGTGTTTGGTGCGTTAACGCAAACCTTGTTTACATATAACATTGTTAATATTTGTACCTACAATGTTTAGCAGTTTAAGTTTAACTTTACATAAGACAAGTTTTGGATAAATTTAAAATCGATTAATGCTCATTGTAAATACAACATAAGGTCGTTCATCAAGCACCCACTCCCGTGGCTGCATTCATAAAAAATAATAAATTACAAAAGGCGAAGCAGATAAAAAGACATTGTCGCATGATAAATGATCAGATTTAAATTTGGGACCAAAACTAAAGGCACCTCATAACGAACGCGAGTCCCGTTTATAATTATAATTAATATTCCAACAGCATTAAAGTCGATAAAAAAATGATTCGATGCGAGAATTAATAACAAACAAATGGGCTACCTGCCACGTTTTTTGTGAGGATCACAGGTAGAGACGCGATGATGAAAGGATCTCTGTCTGTCTTAGCTTTTAAACAATGTCCGCTTTGACACGGTTGCACCTTTTTATGGGAAACGGCTTCATTCATAGACAATAAGTAAACAAGATGAAAAAAGCACATTTCGCTACTTGATAACAGATGGCGAAAACGGAGATAACGCGACGTTAGTAAGGCTTTACAAATATGAAATATGAGTTGAATGCACTCTCGAAGGTTTCCAGTTTCTTTGAGTGTGACTTATCGAAAAAGAAAACAAAAAAAAACCGGTGCATTTGTAACGAGAAACCATCGATTTGAAATCCGGGACAAAGGCGAGGAACTCACTAAATGTGATACCATAATGACAAAACAGAAATATGATTTCGATTAAATTGTGTGAAGGGGATGGCGTGATTGGTTGTTATTGTGAGAGACAGAGACAGGGTCGTGGTTAATAATAAAAATATTTTATTTGTATAGTGGGGTAAAACACCCCCGCTGCGGGCTGTTTGGTCGGGACTGCATCCATCATCATTATATTAACCGATTTAACACTTTTGAACAGATTCCTGCATCAGTTGGTGGTATTTATCGAGGGGACAAAAGTGCACATTGTAATAACTTGAATTTAGTATTACACTTCAATGATGGCTTTAATTTATTTCATTATATTGACCGTTTTAGATCGATAAACAACAAGGTCAAAATAATTTAACATATTGAAGTTATATTAACAAAAAGCATGGGAAAGCATAAAAAAATTAAAAATTGACAAGAAGTGTTGATGCTAAATTAATATCGTAAGTGTTAATGAATTCACAGCACTAAAGTTTATAGAGGTTAAGTAGCTCGACCATACAAGAAATCAAAGAGTATTAAATAAAGTTAAGTGCGAAGCTCAGTTTGTTTAAATCCTTATCAGTGTGACTCTAACAAGTCAAAATAAGTTTTGTCATAATATGGATCTGACAGACTACGTATTATATGTTAAAAGTGGACATTTACCCTTAGCTAAACCTCCTTGTAATCAACACAAATTTCATAACACAGCTCGTTAAATAATTATAACCCGGTAAAAACTGGACGTCAATTACATGTATTAATTGACAGCAGGCTGGTAGCATTGACCTGGTATTTGATGTCTAATGTTTGGGGAAATGCAATTAAATTTAATGATGCGTGTCTAGATTGATATGCAAATAGACTCACCTATTATGGACAAATTTGTTCCCTAATCAATGAGCTAGATCCATTCAAATTGTACCAATCCATTGATATATTTCTATTGTTTAAACTAGACGGTTCTGGTTAAAGTTTGACGTTTAATACATACATAGCAACATTATTTTTTACAGTTAACAAACTATTAATAATTTATCAATCAGTGGAATCGTAAACCTGTATTGTTATCGTTTAAAATTCGCTTTAAATGCAAATCGTATTCAAATGAAACTAATAATTTATCAGTAAACGTATCAGTGTCATATCAAATCATGAAGGGCGCCCATTCAGGACCCGCATAACGAATAATTAAGAGTCACTGATTAAATCTCAGACTCCTACCATTAATTACTCCCTTAAGCTACAGCAACCTTGGTTTTTGCGATCGACAATACGCATATTAAGCAGACCGATGCCATAGATAGCTTTTGAGCCCGAAGCGATACTCGCTAACACCCTTATAATGTTGCTTGAGACTCGACGACATTATCTCACTGAGGTCAAAGTGGAATGAACTAACAGTTTAATGAAAACCAGAAGACGTTATTCGAATCACAGTTGTTCTAAGCACATTACAATCAATTTAAACCAGCTCGCGTCGCACAGTCTATGACATTGCGATGAGCAAGTTCGCGTCGCGTGTGGCTGCCATCGAGCTCGATAACGTCTGAGTATGCGAATTGCCATTCCGTCTACTTGTTTACAGCCACTAACCAATCAGAACAAATTAAACTAGCAGCCTCTTGTAATTTCTTACGGTCTTTTATATATTTTTTGTTCAAACCCAATTAAAAACTGTAGTAATAGGCGTTGGCTAAATGTTTTAATTAGTCGTACGTCACGTGTACAGCGCGTCCAACTGTGGCAATCAAATTAGGAGGCAAACAATGGGAGCGAGTGGACCGTGCCACCCCACGACAAAACTGTTTCACGCAATCTTCGATCACCGGATTAAGGGACAGTCTCGTCTTGTACGTTTTATCTTCGATTGTCCGCACTTAACGCACACTTAACGCCGAGTACCCCTCGAGAGGAAATTGAAAGCGATCGCTTTCCCTCTATCTTATCTGTAGTGTTACACTAATTAATCGATGTGGCGCGAACATCGTTACTGTAAATAATGTTCGCATTGTACCGCTGCAGGTGATGTATCGTTGTGAATAGACAAAAGTGTCGCGGGCGGAGCGAGCCGGGACAATGCGATGGAATGTCGTCGAGGTCTGCTCGTGCGCACGTGAATGCAGATTATTAATAACTCGCATGTACATCGACACTATATTCCACGCACAGCCAGCCCACATAGCCTGAAGCGAACACCACCCGTAACTTTGTACCATTTGATTACAATAATGTCGATACCTACAAAATCTGAAACGGTGTATGATTATGAAATTTTAATAGAACTAACAATATTTCAATGTTACCCCCCCAGCTTGATTATCCTCCGATCCGTGAACACAATACAGAACAAAAGCATCAGTGTGGATTATAACGAATTCCCCATATTATGTGGGTTCATATTTTCGCGTAACAATAAAACAAAATAGTGTTAATGTCACATGTGTACGTTGGTCTTTGGAACTAATTTGTATTACATTTAATCTCAGCTATTGAATATTACATCTGCTACGATCGTAGATGATTAAATTTGAAAGATATTTTTTTCAAATAAAGCAATATTTAAAAGGAATTACAATATAAAACGATGTAGTAAATGAAAAGGGCAGTAGTGAAGTGTATCTAATTGAAAATACAGTATGAAATTAGCTTTCACGATTTGTTGATAGAATTAAATGGGAACGGTTTTTGTCGTCAGATATCTATGTTTGGCAGTCGAACAGTGGCACGTACTTTGTTATAAGAAATAAAACCTAAATTTTTGGTTTCTTGAAAAAATAAATTTATAAGCCTCGTACAAAATGATAATTTATTTCGTATTTGCTGATTTATATATAATTACATATTTAAACTTGACAAAATGTACTATAATTTTAATTGTTATACTTAGTAATTAGATCTAAAGTTTACCCATTTAATATTTTTATTTAGCAAGGTTCGCTTAATAAGTTTACATAAAGTTGTGTATAATGTTTTATATACTTTGAGGCTTTAGTATGGAAAATAACCAAAAAAACACAGTTATATGACACAGTTAGATGGTATTTGTATTTAAAATTTCTATAGCACTGATAATTTACTTAAGATCGCACTTCAGTTTCAAATTGTTTAGAGTATCGAAATATGTTTTATTAACATGTTCTAATGCTAATTGCCGTGTCGCAAGAAAGTCTCGTGTCATACTTATTAAGAGAGATTTTTTCTCATTTAATTATCGTATGACGCCAAATAGGAAATCGTCGCTAGGCGTTGTTGTTTGCGAAACCACTTATAATCTATAAGATGTTTTCTAGAAAGTCGTTTAATTTATTCTTAAGTCGTCAGTTGCATCCAAGAACCGAAAAGCGAAAGGTTACACGAACGTAAAGAGTCTTATTTAAGGATTATGTATTAATCTAATCCAATACATCTTGGAGCGTGTTAAGAGGTAAGGCACACTACAACAGTGTAAAGTTAAAATCAATAGCACCCACTAATTTTCAATATATAATAAACATAATTTAATTCACGTGTAAATACGTAATAGACAACTAATTGAAAATTTACGTGATCACCATATTATCACTGTAGCGACCAATAGAAATTTCCTGAAATCCGATCAGCATTACAGAATTAACATGATATATTAAATAGCACCTTATCTATAGAGAGTAAGGTTCACATTCATGTGGCAACAATGCGAAGGTAATAAGACTTTTACCAAGTGTCCGACAAATAGAAAACCACTAATTAAAGTACTTAACTCTGTCAAGACTTAAATGGAAATACGTCGTTATAAGAAGTTTAATTAATCCCGCTGACGCAATCGATCGTTTTCTTTCTATTAGTGTTCAAAGTTTGTACAATTGATTCGCTTCAAAGCAATAAACACATCATACTTATGTTTGAGTTAACAATTTAAGCAGTTCGTTAAAGTTAGATGTATAATCCGTAACATAACTAAGCCTAGAAATCTTTAAAAAAAAAAAACAATTACGATCTGTCGACGCTGTGACATTAAAACTGTTTCACCTAATTGAAGCAAATTGCCGTAATAAAATTATGAAGGTGATGCCATTAAAATCTGCTCGAGACAATGTGCCCCTAATGAACGTCGGAACGGGTGAAAGAAATTATTTACGCCACACGGCGACAATTCTTACGTAGACAGAGCCTATGTAATGACATAAAGTGAATAGATCAGTAATTACAGCGAGCACTGGTGCCTTAGTGCGTATCGTCGAACTAATTCCAACATCGAGTAATTTATAACATTCTCGTATGTCCCAACGTTCTCTTATTTTTTTTCGAACAAAGCGCATTCCACAAGGGCCATATATTATCGACATTAAACAAAATATGTTGTGATACAATAATAGTTCCAATATATCCGGTTCGGGTAGAATCTATTGTAATAAAGAATGCGACATTTCGAAGACATTAAACATCTCCGGATCGTAATAATTAAAGACGACACATTTTAACATTAAGACACCCACGCGCTCTATGTTGTGGTATTAAACTTGTATAATTTGTGTTAATGCTATAATATATGAGACTTTAGGGATACCTCGCGCGATCGACCGTTCGATCTTTAATAAAATTATCAAAATCTAAACTGGTTTTTATGAGTGCTCGTGGTATGGGCCGCGTTGCGTCTTATGAATGGGAATGAAATTTTTTGGTTATTCCTAAGTGTTTTAAGGTCGTAAATAATTTATCACCGCGTGATGTTACCGTCGGACGAATTTAAATGTCTGAATGGATGGTGTATTAACCGCTACCGGATTTTATATAATCTACATAATAAATAGCTTTTTATTTATAATTTCATTCTAGGCTATTAATAATAATAAATTTGACTTTTGATTGAAAGCACTTTTAATTGCACGACGTAAAATAAATTACTTATTTATACAATCTAAAGTGTATATTCGAAATTTAAAAAAAACACTCAATAATTTATACTTAATAGAAACTTTGTCATCGCTTTAAATGTCAATTATTATATTATCATAGAGAATTAATTTTTTGTGTTCATAAATATTTACAAAGGAATGCCAATAATAGAGCCGTTTTCTTATCTACCTTCCAATTTTCGGATTCGGATTTCGAATTTCGGAATACCTCGTTCCAAATATGAATGTTTCATTTGGTAGAAACAAAAGCTTGCGTCATCGTAAGGTATCTACTATAATCGCAGCCGTAATTATTCTGAGCACACGTGAATATGGTTTATGTGCGAGCATGGCTTGCCTTACAAACACACACCCTTCTCTTTATTAGGTTAACGACATTACCCTCTCTTTTGTTCATCGGCAATATTTTCATGTCACAAAAAAAAACCACAAATTTGCTAATTTCATTTCTTTTCTATTTCATAAGGTAAATAACTCCTAATGTCTCGGATCGGTTTATTTTGGATAAGGAAAATTTTGACATACACCAGTGATTGCTGATACCTATGTATTAAGTAGCCGTATGTGGAAAGAATATAAATAAATAATCATTCATTATATATAAGAACATAGCTTATATTTTTCCATAATTCTACATACAACTGTTTATTTAATGTTAATTCATATGAATAGATGTACAGTGTACACAAAAAAGGGGTTACATTATTTACCCAAATATCGAACCGTAAAATCACTGGTAATTTATTTGCATACATTTTATTTGGGTTTAATATATGTTTTGACACGGAGCCTTCTCGTTTTGATAATGAGGCGATGTTTGGGCGTAAAACCGGTAGCCAGAACCACCAACGACGTCTGATAATCTACTACATACTGATAGCAATAAGAAAATAAATTGATACCATTTAATTTAAGCGTGGAATCTGAAGCTTACGTGTTCAATGTAAAATGTATGTTAAAGCAATAAATATCTAAGTTACGAGGTGTAAGAACAGGGTCTAGTGATAGTTTTTTTTGTTGTTTTTAATATGAACGTCATATAGATGTATGGTTAAGCTGAAATTCAGTTAAATGTATTATAAGGAAGCTTATAGTTTTTTATAACATATAAAATAACTTATTACATAGATCCATGATCTTTAGATGACCGGTTTAAGGCAAGTACATAATTGTATATTGTTTTTTTAAATATGTATTATATAATAATGATTTTTAAGTATGGCCAAGTTGCAATATATATAGAGGTTAATTTTATATGCCTAACGTCACACCGGCTTAGTATTTAGCCGATGTTATAACCTTGATAGTCGATCAATGAAATAGTAACTGAATATGAATGAAGTTCGTGCGTTACAAGGAAGTTAATCATCTGGACCTGTATCGTGAGATACATGGAAATAAGTCTGTTTTTATTATCATATAAATTAACCATGGTCTAAATAATTTAAATTATTATTAACAATAGTTGACATAAAATTTGTATACAAATTCAATTCAATTCAAAATATTTATTGACGCATATCTAATTGAAAATGATTACTTTACAATAAGTATATGATTTAAATGGTGGCAAAGCCGTTACACTTACTTCAGATTTAGTAGTTCTTATGTCACTTTAGTTTTATAGAAATCTTGTGAGTATAATGATGCCAGCCATGGACATTCACACCGCCAGACGTACCAGTAAACGTAAAATTCCTGATATGGTGTTCAACTTCTGAGCTACTAAGCTGCATGATGCATCTATGACTTTGCAAAACCGTTAGTAGAGTTCGTCAATTCGTTACCGTTATACGTTGAATTCACTTTAAATTATGGTGATGTGTTAGGATTTGTGATTATTAACAATTAATAAATAAATTACAAATGAAATACGTCGTAAATCGTAGTTATTTTGAACGAGAATAGACATATAATTAAATTTTATGGGAAAACATCTGTCAAAAATGGAATTCAGTTATAGTAAAAACATATTATTAATTAATGAAATGAAAAGTTGGTTAAAAAGCTAATGATGATGGTAAAATCATAATATTGTGTTAACTTCACAGTACATGCAAGTTTGTCGGCTAATTGGGACATATGCCAATTAGAGATACTTCGACTAAATGTAGCTATCACATGACAAGTTATTATAAAAATAAAATCAATGTTTCACTATAAAATACCTACAGAGGGAGAACAGTTCATTAGTGTCGCGTTTTTATTCCCTACAGCTTCATATAAACAGGCTAAATGTTGATTGTCATTATGCTAATCGTCAACTGTAATTTATATTTTGAATATGTATAAGAAACCGCACCTATAACGATTTAAATAATCTCCTTACATAAATGTCCGTGACAATATTCAAATATCAAAATTCAAGTCACGTCTTTGTTATCTTTACAATGGCAATATCGTCCGAATTAATCAACGTTTTATATCTACACGCTTAATTAATAAACATCTCATTATGGGGCCTTGAACTTCTCCCAACCGGACAATAGATGGCGGTGTTACACAAGTACAATAATTGTTATTAATCTTTCAAAATGATTGATTAAATTACCGAACGTTATCTTTATTAAAATATTAAATCTATACAAATGTTACTTGTATTTATAATTGCGTACGAAATAATGGACAACTCATACATAATGTATGCGTTAAAAACGAATGGAAAATACACGAATTAATATTGTATAAATAGTAAATAAAATTAATGTAACTGATAAAACCGCGACATTCTATTGTTTTTATGGCCGTTCGGTAATTAAAATGTGATGTAGACGTTTTATCATAGATAAATTTTAAAGTATAACACTAATGTGGGAAATAATAACGTTCGTTATGAATAAGTCATAGGAAATGTCAAGTCGATAATATTCTTTTCAACGTCTGAAATCCAAGACAAGTTTTAATAGGTATGCGACCGATCCACAGTAAATCTGCGCTGAGTACGTCCAACTTAATAAATGTTGTTAGCGCAAACGGTAGGACGCTCAAATTGAACACTCATTATATTTTGTTAACACGACAAGGCAAACGAGAATATTTATCGACATGTAGAGGGCAACCCTTTACCGCGAGCATCGTCAAACACTGCTAGTGATGCGTAACGCAAACTGAGTTGTCGATGTTTGCACTGCGACTACAAACACGACACTCGATATTTGAACAAGCCAAGCTAATGGCGCGAGGTGTCCGACATCTTGTTTGCCCGAGTCAGATTCACACCATCGCTACTGTAATTAAAAATAAGATACTTAAATCACGGTAACAATGGTTTTTGTACGAAATAAGTACGAACTGGCAAAATGTTTTTTTGACATTTCAGTTAGCTTACGCAAAATTCCGGCTAGTCTTAAAACTTTATGAACAGGATTATAGAATAATAATTAACAACTTTAAAGGTTAACACATAAACGGTTGCTTATTTGAATCTAAAAATATCATATGAAAATTTAAACTTGATGCGTTTAATAATTGAAGTACCAGGGTCGGAGAAAGGGTAAGCTGGTTACATAAAACGTAAAAGAGTAAAAAGGAATGCCATAACTTTTTGAATTCCGTTCGGTGTTCTCGTATGAACGTTCGCAGCGGGAGGCACCATCGTTCTCACCTCGCGACTCGTGGTAGCCGCTCTTTAATAAGCATCGATAAAATATGAATATGTTCATATAAATATTTCTGATACTTATCCGTTTTACTTAATTCAGTGTAAAGATACAATTTGAATGAAGCGTTGGTGGTATTTTATACACACACATTTAAAATGTATTAAAAAAATGTATTAACATAACAACTGAACACAGTTAGATAGCTCTAGTAAATTTGCCTGTTAATATACGCTCAATTTAGACTTAATAAAACAACACACCAATCTTTTTTTGTAACGAGCCGTGTGAATGTCACACCGAATTGTATTTTTTCAACAGCAATTACATAAATTCATGAATGTGACGAAAAACAAAATGGACGTATTAATATACATTTAAAACGATGGTTGTTATGGATATGATCGACTCATTTCTACCACAGGTTTACATAGACTATTATTAAAAAATAAGCAAAGAATTGTTTGTATTTGGAAAACCCGCTCGATTATATTTATAATGATTTTATTACGTACCTACCTACTTAATATGACATACCAGGTTAAATAACCATATTTATAAAAAAAAAGTGTCTCTACAATCCGAGTATCGAGTATTCTTTTGTGTGTTTGTCTTTTGCAGTGAAACTTTAAATTCTCAACTCGAATTTAAAATTTCTAGTTCTTGTATGAAATAACAAAGTAATAAAACTAGCCGTGAATAGTTAATCGTTCAAAGTCGTGTCCACGTTTTTATGAGCGTAATCAAAACGTGATTGTCGCGCATTCCCAAAAAAAAAAACTTACTTAATTGTGTTGGGGAGTGTTGATGATATTCAGTAATTACGTCGCACCTTGGAGACCCGAAATGTTATTAAAATACGCTTAACCGACACGCTCCGCTGATATTCGTTTTAGATGCTTTCATCTTGATGTTTTGTTGACGTTACAATATTTTTATAAAAATATTGCTCAACGGTCAATTGTTCGAAGATATCCAACTGGATCCAATGTGCCAAAATAAAAGTTTATAATCCTCTGTAATTTTCACGAGAAAGGCCCGTAACAGTAATTAGCATTTAGTACGTTCATTACATTTTACGATTTAATATTTAAGCGTTCCAAATTTGAATATCTGCATCCACACCTGTTGGTGGCAAGGAGCGTTTAGGGCGGGTTTTCTTGAAATAATTATTGTGAAATAAGGCTTCAGCGCCCGGGGGTGCTATTGTTTTAAGATAATTTTTATTGCTTCGAGCCCTTGAACAATGGGAGTGATGGGAGGGTAATTTGGAATGTCGAATGCACTCTGCCCGCGGCGATTCGCGAACGGGACATGTGGATAATTTTATGCGTATTTACATCTATAAATAGATTTTTATTTAGAATTAAGCTTTTATATTTACTATATAATGAACGACCATTGATTACTAAAAAATAAACACATACATATAATATGTACTTGTTGAGAATTATTTTAATGTAAGTGTTCAATGTTAAAATGATAATTAAACTATAATCTAACAAAGATAAAAACAAAGTACCGCCAATACTAATCCACTATAATACTTATGTAATTATTTAATTGGCTGCCATATTAATTATCAAAGGGACACGTTTATTATGAGATCAAATTAATATCTACATGTGTAAAAAGTGTTATAAAAATATATAACGGTCGTAATGTTTATTGCTCACATACGATACATTTTAATTACTAAGATATCAATAATATCAACATTTAATTTGTTATTTAATATAATTTAGAATTAATCATCATTATATTGTTAATCTATTATGTGTTGCATTGTTCGACCAAATCTGAACTTATACATCATAACCATTCTTTTGATTTTCTTGTATTGTAATGACATCATAAAATAATTTGTACAATGAATTTCACATTAATGTTAATTAAATATTAAATACATGTGGAATTTAAAGTACGAACGCGAAGGTTTCGCATGCACATAAATGGCATGAATATTATGTTAACCCATAAAACACAAAATTTATTTTGGTACAGCTTAATGGATCATTAATCGCTATACAAAAGTCAAGCACATCTGCACCAAACGAATCTTAATTAAACTGACACGTTGCATGCATAATACAATCGTTCACGCACAATCCTCAACTCGAATAAAGCAACCGAATCGATTATTCATCAAGTAGGCAATAACCACATCAACGACCTTTCAAGTGTTAATTAAACGAAAACAGACAAACGTTACGACTTATATTTGCATTACGAATAATTAGCGTTCGGACAAAAAAATTTAATCGAATCGAATCTCATTTCAACATTTAGTGTTTAGCGGTTAGCGATGACCGTTTATCGACATCGATTATTTAATAGCAAATATTGATAACGTTTTGGAAGGTTCGATTATTGACTATCGTTAATTATTGCTAGATAACGCGTAGTACTTCGACAATGTGACTTGTGCGATTTATCACCTCGCCTTTAACACACACACGTTAATTTACTTTGAATCATTGTATGATTATAATTTACTGCCCACATTAGTTGTTTAAAGATTTAATTGCCTTTGACATTGGACACCTAATTGTTTTAATTTATTGTCAAAATTTGCATATTTTAACGAGAAATCTAAAATAGTTAATAAACAGTTGTATCGTGTATAATATGTAAATAATGTGGAATTTTATCGATTGATTTGTGTACATCCCGATTTGCCGATGTTTAATTAGTACATCATAGCTATGATAAAGGTATTAGTAATATTTCTTTAAAATGCCGATAATTATCTACGCGATAACCCAGCAATATACAACGGATTAGCGCGCTTATCAATAAAAACCACTTAAATTAAGTGTTTGCAATTTTTTGGTGGCTAATTTTAAGTGGCGGTGTAAAAATAGTTTTTTTTTTTTGTTTTCTATTTGCGAAAATGGTATTGCCAACATTCGGTGTTCTGTTCTTTTTAAGTGATATCTCATCAAAATGTCAACACAGAATAATGGCCTGTTGCCGCGGGGGCATCACGTTAAGATGAATTGCATTAACACCATACATGAATATTAAAACTTTCACTCAACACTTATGAACATAAAATTGCAGAATAATTTAACGTATATAAAAATCATTACAATTAATATGCTTTTGGTAACAATAACTCAATTTAATGATTAAAAAAAGCAAACATAAATTAATAAACAAATTGGTTTTACACAGTTCTATTGTTTTAGTGATTTTATTCATATGTCTACAATAAGTCCATACAGTCGATGGACTTCCAGGATTAATGCTATTTTCATAAGTAAAAGTCCATATTGCATTGTGCGTGCGGTTCGACGCCTGGCCTTGGAAGAACCAGTTGGTCTCGTCCGAAACACCTCGCGGCAATTATTTAATAAAACAAAAGCTTACGTCACAGCGATAAGTGTCATTTGAAAAAAAGAATGTGTCATTTGTAATGAAATAATAGAAAAAAGGTTTTAAGTAGTGGCATTTTAAATTAAATTCGAGATTTTCCTTTTTTTAGTTTTCTATTATATTATGCTCCTGTCTAAAGCAAAGATATGATAAACATTTTCTTGTATAATAAAAAAGCATTTATTATAATATTGTCACCGCCTATAATTTAATATGACATATTGAATGCGTTATAGACATGCGGCACTGTCTTGTTAAAATATTCATATTTATAGGTGGTTATTACCGATGCATGACTCGGTAACAAAAAAAAAAACCTTCAGAATCGGAGGCTCTATTCTTCGCGCACGTGTCGCACACACAAAAGAAACCATCCCGGAGAGAGACACGAAATTTGATAGGCCATTTAACAACACTAGGCGCAAAACGAAATTCTAATGCAAATCGTGCTAACGCCATGAATGTAATAGTTTGTCGTGGCCTGCGCACGCGTCGAACACCGGAAACAAATTATCATACCCATATAAGCGGACGAAAAAGTTATTGATGTCAACGTAAATAAATTGCGCTAAACGAGAAAACGGACAACAAAATTTGTTATCAATAGACAAATTTTTGTTTGAATTTTAAATTAAGAACTGGACACGTTTGGTATAAACGGTTTTTCAGAGGAAGTGAACGAGTTTGGAAAATTAACGGTCGTTGTATGGTCAGGTCATCTGTGAATGAGGGACATAACGGTTTCGGTCACTCACGATTAGGTATCGTGAATTCAAATTTGGAATTTACATTCTCAACACAATATAACAACGTCACAGATTCAACGGTACGTCAAAAATTTCGGATAAAATGCTAATCCTATGGAATACGGTGATATTGTTAAAATCATAAATACCTTTATATTAATGAAAAGGAAGGAAGTCTTCTTAATGTTCTGGCCAGCTTAACGGATTTTACAACATTTTATTCATCCGATCTCAAGATAGAAAATAA
The DNA here is from genome assembly GCA_951799465.1 of Leptophobia aripa. Classification (NCBI taxonomy): domain Eukaryota; kingdom Metazoa; phylum Arthropoda; class Insecta; order Lepidoptera; family Pieridae; genus Leptophobia; species Leptophobia aripa. Next base: position 5,378,412 of record OX637268.1, on the reverse strand, counting down.
TTTAACTACAGATACGAAGCAGATAAATGTCTGCACTGGCAAACGTACTGCAGCTTAACGCTTATAAGCGTTACTACACCATAGAGGCGAGACGAAAAGTATACTATATCTACGTAATAAATTCAGCCTATCTGACCCTATATATCTCGTAAATATATTTTGTAAGCACAGTATTTTTGATAAATAAACTTTTGCTTTTTCAAATTTAACCCATTTGTACAATGTGACATTTCGTTCGGTTTTATACCGACTGGTTACTGACATGTTTACATCTAGGCATAGACATTTCAAGGGTGTATTATAAATAATCTCATTTGAAGATATTTATGTGAACTGATATAGATTATGCACATTGATTGAAAAACAAAGTCATAGACAAAGATTAGTATGAACAAGCGAAGAACAATAATATATAAATAGCACTTAAATATTATAATTATGTATCGAAGACCAAGCATGAAGGTCATTATAACAAATTCTAAACTGAAACACGTATTGGAAAAACCAGACCGCTACATACTAATTAAAAATAAACATTAAATTATGTTTTAGAGATACTCACGTATACGTGAGATTTACAATACAAAACTGTTACATCCAGTTTATCGAACAGGCTAAACAATAATTATAATGTTATATTTTAAAAGAATTATCTAGTATTATTGGTGTTAACATCCATAACAATCGCTTACCTTCGGGAGAACCGTGTGTGAAATGTGTATTTATAATTCTTTATAAAACTTAGATTTCATAAACTCTTTATATCGTCATATATTGAATAATGATTATTAATATTACTAATTGGTATTAAACTTACTTGAACACATTTTGTTTTAAAAGTAGTTAATATTTGATTGACATGAATTAAATTTGATCAAAATGATTCCTTTAATAGAATGCTTTAATATTTACGAATTTGGTAAAAAAACCCAATAAATGTTAAACTTATTGTTTGGTTAGTATCCTAGAGCATTCAGTGCGTGCGATTTTTATTTGAAGTAGAATCGAATGTCCCTTATATAGATGAATAAAAATACTGTCAAAATCTCCCAATATCCTTATCAACTTGAGAAAACAAATAGTTTCATCTTATCTGTATATCTCAAGTCACGATAGCCCTTATCTCTGAGTGGTCCGAGACATTGTATCCCTACCGAACGATAGATGGCGTTACATACAAACAGTCACGAGAATCACAAAACACAAATACATACTGCTAATAAGACATACATTTGCCGAAGCATATTAATAAGTATACTTATAACTTTAGCTCATTAAATCTGTATAAAATAATATAAAAAAATAATACGGATAAGAGATGAAAATACGAATGTATAGTTCTGTGTCACATGCAAAAGTAAAACGGAAACATAGTTACTGGTCGTATTTTATTATTTTTTTAAAGACATTGATTTTATTTCTGACATTTAAATAATCTATATTATGTACTAGCTTTCCGCCCGCGGCTTCGCCCACGTGTTTAAGTATATAGCGTTTTTTAATGATCTCGACAGGGCTTTCTTTCACGGGCTAAAATCTTGTTACAATTGGAATTATATATAGCCTGTGTTACTCAGGGATGATGTAGCTTTACAGGATCGGATGATTCAGGGAAATCGAGGGCAACTTTCAAATTAACGTACAGGCAATTACTATTCTGACAATTTTATATTCTGATAGTCATCTTCTTATGTGGATGAGCTGATGATGGAAGGTAAAACTCCTCAGCGGTTAAGAGTTGAAAGAAAATTCTTAGGAAGTTTTGAGTACGAAATACGTACTTGTGAGGGTATTACTTATTAGCTTGGCCAAATAATAAAAGGTAAACCTCATTAACGTTAAGAAGGATGTAGATGGAAAAATGGGAGCGGACAAACGATAAACGTCTTTTCACTCGTTTCCTTTTACTTGTTGGTATAGGTAGTGTTCACTCAAAATAATCATAGGGTAAAACGTTAATGAAAGTTTGAACTGCATGGTAGTCATTACACAATGGAGCATCTTAATACCGCGATGGATATATTTGGCTTAAGTAGAAGTTCTTTAAAAGAAAAGTAAGACTCAACCTCGCACACTCACTCACACAGCAACACCATTGCACACACTAAAATGCTCGTACTTCACATAGTTCCACTTGTTCATGTGTATATATATATATTTTTTTTTTCTGTTCGTGTTTTTTTTTGTTATTCTTTTTCCTGATCTTAGATTATATTTCCGATTCTATATTTTAACCTCATTTTGGCTTTATTTTTAATCTATTTTTATTGTGTAAACTGTTTTTGATAAGCTGTATAGGTTTAAGAAATAAAAAAATAAAAATAAATCTACGAATTTTATCAACGCCATCTATCGAGCACATTGTTCAACACTTCAACCGCGCCCGCGCGCACTGCGTTATTTGTTATTTTTGTTACCTCTCATAAGTTTTAATATTAAGATTAACTTATATTAGAACATATTTAACAATATATAACTAATCAATCAATATAAGTGTTTAAAAATTTTGAAGCAGTGGTTGAAGTAAATTTTCAATTGACTATAACTTCTTTTTCTCTTAACCGATTTTGACAAAATAAACTTTTGACAACGCTCCTAATTATATATAATCCAACTGTGAAAACCGCGTTCAAATCCGTTCAGTAGTTTTCAAGTTATAAAGTACCAGACAGACAGACAGACAGACAGACAGACAGACAGACAGACAGACAGACAAGAATTCCAAAAATTGGTTTTTTGGTTTCTATGACTCTTCTTTAATTGCCTCCTTTCAGTTTTTTGGAAAAATATTTAATGTACAGTTTTTCGATTTTTACTGTCTTATTATTAGTATAGATGACATATTTTATATAATCAGACAACGTTACTACGTCACGGATTATTTTAATAGTTACAACTAGCCAATAATACTTGAGCAAAACCACTTAAAAAGTAAGACACGCTCCTTTTTTAATCTTTTGTTCTGTATTGACAGTGTTGCATTTAAACGAGCTTAATAATTATATAGTAAAAAACATTGGAATGCGTCAATACTGGATCAGTGACAGGACATCTGCACCTTAACTAAAAAGTGCATTACAATTAATATTCTTTGCATAGCCATTAAAACGCTGTTGTTTTTAATGAATTGTACTTTACTTCCTTGTTATACTAAGGAAGAATTTAATGAGTTACTATGTTATTCAAGTGCAGCAGGTGGAAATGTAGCTCATTTGGAAAAAAGGAAATAGTAAATTGACTTTTTTGGAAAATTCAGGCTGACGTAATTAAAATGTCAGTCATAAAATAAGTAAACAAGATAGCTTATATATTTACTTAATGAGAATGTTTATTTACGTATTGGGACATACCGATCTGTTAGTTTTAGATCTACATAGTCAAATAATTAATGAGGACTTACAAATAATCCAGTAGCGAAATAACCCTAGAATGGTTGGGGTTTTTAGTGAGTTTAGTGAGTGACTTTGTTTTTGATAAGTAGAAAACCTACATACCAATAAGCACTAAAGTTAAGTATAAGAAATAAATGTAATGGACATTTTAAAGCAGCAAGCAATAAAAAGCAATACAATATTTAATTTTACTTGGACGTTGTTTGCGATCGATTTAATCTAACGTTTGATTAATGACTTTATCCGGGACTACAGATATCTGGATGATTGAAATTATCCAAGATGGCCGCCCCGCCGAGATGGAATGTCTATTGTTTATGTTTAATTAGTTATGCCAATAAGGCATAGTGATCTTTAAACTTATCTATACATCTATGGTATTACAATGTCTGTGGAATTTAAACAGGTCACACAGAGAATTTTGATTTGTTTTCTATATTTAATTTACTTTTCTTATTTCCATTAAATTACGTGGGCGGATAACAGGAAAAAAATATCAGTGTTTCATGAAATGTGTATTCTACAAAGCGTTTATTTATAAAAAAAATACCCAACACTTGAACAGCATTTTGTTAAAAGTTCGATTTAGTAATAGGAATGTTATTTTCCAATTAAAGTATAATTTACTAAATTTCATAGGTTAAAGACAGATTTGAACGCTGTTTGAATAATACGCGAATACCTATTTGCCAACAGTCGATGTAATTCACTATTATATATTTATTTATAGATTTCATGAATAATTGTTATGGTAATTGTTGTTATTACGTAATCTATCTCATTTGATTTCAAATTAAAATGTATAATCTACATCTAAATTTCCGACGCGAATTATCAGAATACAAATATGAATTATCAATATATTTGATTAATACATCTAATTATGTTGTGCAAGTATTCCGTTTTAAAGCCCATAGACAAATACTCACCGAAAATACAATAAGACTTAAGAACGTCTCATTATTTTAACTGATAGTTGCCAATCCTAAGTTTGCTTTTACTTAAAGTATTATTCGATAACTGTCATTCTTATTTCGATTTTTTATTTAATAAATCACTTAGTCAAGTCTTAATAAATATTTACTAAAACATTAATTGTGTAAACAATTTAAGAAAATTTTCAAGTTTTGCAACTTTGTTTTTTCCACGCCGACAACGGAACTACGCGAATATCTATGAATTACTATCAAAGGATCGTATGTTAAAATTATTGGAACTTGTCTAATTAGAATTGTAATTGGGCAAATGCAAATCTCATTAGCAGTTAGAAAATGCAAGATATTAACCTGTGAGCATTGCCCGGTGATCGCCGTTATGCAGAAATTTGCGACATTACACACGCAGTCACAAACACTGTACAGTATCCGATTAACGTAAACAACACTTAGTCAGGGAACACAGTGAACTTGTGACACGGAAACACACACGAATGAGGAACTGAGTTTTTATTATTCTTGTATCGGGTTGTAAAGCGCGGCGCGACACAACACTGTCAACGGTCGCCGGCACACTGCGCGAATGGAAGCGGCGCCCCCCGCTCACTGTTACCCCTTGCACCGCGCAGGGGGCGGGGCTTCAGAGGCGAGGCGAGCTTAATTACAGCGGGTGAAGCGGGACGGCGATATAGTGGGCGCGAGCTATTAGCGCGCGGAGAGCGGGACGACGCGCGTCTTAAGTATTTTGTATAAGTAATGAGGGGTTCGGGGGTGTCGCGGTGCGCGGGGGCGCGGGGGCGCGCATCTCCCGCCAATCTTTAATGTTCATTACGTCCGCCGCCGCCTCTATGCGTCCCTCATTAGTACAGCCACGCCTTAGCGTTAATTACGCTGTTTAATTGCATCTCTTGATGTAATTATTTTTTGCGCAGTGCCATATTTATTTATTGCACTCCATTTTGTTTGCTAATCACGCCTTAATTGGTCATTGATCTCTGTAAATAGGCTTTCATTCCTTTAAGGTGAACATCGATATAGCTCTAGTCTAGTGTCTATGGCCTCTTATAAGATAAGTTAATAAAACTTTATAAACTGATTTGAGCTTTATTTGAGATATAATTTATACGTATGTATTTGTCTGTACGATAAAAATGACTATCGATGATAAATTAAAATAAAACAATGCATTCACTTTTAATCCTGTTCTATTTAAGTCGAAACGTATAAAAATATAAACTCTTAACTCTACTTTAAATAAAAGTGATATACATTTAATGGAAGTATCTTACCATAAAACTAACTAAATGCCCTATTTTTTTAATTAAAAATGAATGTCGAATAGTGGATTTATTTAACTAATATTTCAAATTCCGCCAAATAAAAAAAATCGGTTCGTAATAATTTAAAAAGTGTTCATAGAAAGCCTTATAAATAACCAATTTAAATTTATTATAAACATATATACAATATATAATATAAATATAATAGTACAATTGAATTGAATTGTTATTTATTTATATTTTATATAAGGTTGCAATATTTTAGTACAAAATAACGTTTAATATGAATTCTATTTATTAATAACTACAACTACTGCTACTAAGTAGGTTCTATTCCAATAAGCGCAAAAGTAAAAACTTAAGAAAACATTCATTTCAAATAACATTGAATACGAGTATATAATCTATTTATTTATGCCTACTACCGAACGAAAGGTAAGGTAAGGTACTTATTTTTGTTCTAATATAATACTCGAAAATCGTAAAAATATATCAAAAATGAATCTTATGAGATTTACAATTTATTTCAATTCCAATCAACATTATTCCGAAAATTTTATACTTAAGAAATCATAGATAGCAAAAATATTTTGTCAATAGTTTGAAAGTTATAATCTCCTAATACTGTTTCCTAGTCAAATATGCGACCACCCGCGATGTGCGAAATACCACCTGACTACTGTTTGTATACTAATATGACAATACGAAATATTGCCACTCCAAAACTTTTTAAGATTCAATAAATATAAAACTTGTATATAACAGACAGTTTTAATAAATAGGACAAAATGTTCACAAAAGTCAACTCGACTCTCAGTTAAAAATTATATATATATATAAATAAACATAAATTATTTAGGTATATTGATTTAATACGCGTCAAATGTAGCTAAAAATGTACTGTTTTGATATAAGTTAATGTCACCTTACAATTGTTTTATTTTAGCAATACCTTTTAATGAAAGGGGAATTTTTTGTTTGTATGTGTTACTGTGTCACAGATTAAACGAAAATAAGACTGAGTGTTCTTTTTAAAATTTACTTTTCTATCTACATATAGGAAAGCCGTAATGTTGCCAGATTATATCAAAATAGCGTTATAAAACATCTAAATATAAATGGCCGTAATAAAAAAAAAACCACCCAAGCAAAAGGCTGGCTGGAAAACTAAAAAAAAAAACATTTCGCGCGCAAACCGGTTTATTTCTATTGAAAAGCGGCCGTTGACCCTCGTGACCAACCCCTGACCTTCGTGTAAGTGTATCGAGTGATGTAACCGTGACTCTTTGCTCAAAACACGGAATACGTTACGTGCCCATTCATACAAAGTGCCTACCTGTTAGGTGGAAAATTGACGCAAAATGACGTGATTTTAATATAAACTTAAATGTGTTATTGAAAGGGTATTTAAAAAAACTAAACTATCGCAAGAGTTCTGGGTTTAAATTTGTTCGTTTGAGCTACTATTTTGTATAATGATATTGTCATGATTCATTAATAATATTAAAATTTCATTTAAAATCACAAATGTCTGTCACTCATAGGATTCATACTCCGGTATCCACGTATTCGAAGATTGCTTTTTTCGACTATTTGATATAGAACTAATTGTATGCGCCTAGTACTCCTAGAACAACTCCCGCCCCCTATTCTCTAATTGCGAAACTAATAAGCTCTAATGAACCACAGGAACTTACCCTTCACATATGAGGGTGTATGTTCAACCTCTTTACGAACCACTACGCGAGCTGCCATCTAGTGACGAATAGATATAGTTCAAGTTGTGTTTTGCTAATAGCTGATAGCTGTAATATTAGAGCTTACCCACATGATATAATATTAAAGCTGAACGACAAGTACCTGAAAAATATAATGTTTAACGTATAGACAAGGTACAAATAATAGGAATTTAGATGTAAATTTAATTTTTAATATATTACTCAAATTAAGTAAAGAGTTCAATTAATCTATGTTTGTTACTTCGCTTTCAGTCATCTGATTCATTTGTAAAGAGTATATAATATTCACATAAAAACTTCTTGGTAATCTTAAATTGCGGTAACCTCTAACGTTTGACAATTCAAATTAGGAATAGAGGATATTCTAACTTATTTAAAACAGTCTAAGGGTTCGAGTGACGTTCGCAAAATCGATACCACCCCATATTGGTTGCGAAATGATTGAACATCCTTATCGCGACATTTTTCTAATGGCGCGCGTGTTTGAGACCCTTTCTCTAGTTTAGGGGGTGTACACATGCATATGAAATTTCGTCCATTTCTTTGCTTAGGTTTATCATTATCCTTGGTTAAACGGATGAGTGTTTACTTCAGTAACTTTAGTAAATTCATTACATTGTCAAGAACGGACAAAACATTCAATAGTATATAAATATAATGATTGATTTGCAGGACTAATTGTGTAATCCTATATAACATACAATGTAACCGGTAAAGGTTACATATTGTATGAAAGCTATATATTTTTTTTAATAAATAAATTATTTATGTAATTATTATAACTACCTACAGTATTAACCACGGTTTGGTTAACCACTTACTTACCTGATGTAAAGTGGCCTATTGGAGATCACGTCTGGTTAGTTACTTAGTCAATTGTTGTTAAAGAACCCAAAGATTTTTAAGATTTAACTTAAATACTCATTGGCGAACGAGATAAAACATAGGAAAGAAATTACATGATAGCCAAAAAAAAGAAAACTTTTGCAAATAATGAATCAAGGTAAGAACTGTATATCACAGGACACTATATGTTAGTAAGGGGAGGAGTTCTCACTGTTAGAAACGAAATTAATTCAAACTTAAGAAATTTCTTAAATTCATTTTTAAAGGTCGAACTTGAGCAGATAGTTTTCTCACATAAACACAGCCGCCAGAAGGAAGCCAGGAAGCTCGGCAGTTTCTAACGTTAGTCTTTCTAACATATGGGAATGGTAGACAAATAATAATTAATATATTAAATTTGATACTAATTATAGGAACACAGTTTGGTGACGACCTAGCACCCCTTTCCAAACGACAATACGAAATCAATACTATCGAATAGTATCGCACACTTAGAAGTCGTATATTATGCACACTTTGAGATCGGAGGAATTGGTGAGTATGCGTTTAGTGAATTATGGACATGATTTAATAAGGAGTAAACTTATCAGTGTAACACTATCATTTGGTGAATGTTCTTTATACAAAGGGATAATGTTTTACTAGTAGGAGCAGGCAAGAAACTCGGCTTGGTTGATGTCTTTGGAAATCCCAGTACACTTTTACACACGTTAATTAAAATAAGATTTTTTTTATTATTCATTTTCCCTTGAATTGAAAGTTTTCAACGCTTACGTAAAGCTTAGACAATATAAACGGTAAAATAAAATTTAATATTTATATGATATATTTGTTTATGTTCGATCAATTACAAGGTTAAATTTCAGGTTAACATTTGAGAATTCGCTATTATAATAACAGCATGGTCACCCCAAAAATTGGTAAAAAGAAAACGCATTAACACATATAGATGTGACACACACATATCCGCAACACCCACACAGCCAGCTACACCCTACTTTTTAAAATACGTTGGGGCCTTTGATAAGGAAATGCAGATATTTGAAGGAAAGCTAAGCCTTATATAAAGCTCATTTTAACTTTCGTAACCTTTCTCTAGTTTCTTAAAAACATGTCAACTTTTTATGTAACATACGTCAAGTTAATTTTTGGTTGGTCTTTAATTATAATATACCGTATGATCTAAGAAGATAATAATGAATAGAAAAAATGCCTGTTTTGTTGTCAATGTTTTTTTTTATAGAAGAGAGGGCAAACGAGCAGGAGGCCCACCATAAAGGTGAAGTCACCGCCCATGGACACTCACGTGGCTGGGAGCTCGTGAGTGCGTTGCCGGCCTTTGTTAATTTATAATTTTTATTATTTTTTGAGGTATTTTTATTATTACTTATGTTAATGAGGTTGCAAAACTGACGTTTATGTTTACTGTCAAATATAATCTAAGTAATCTAATCTTAAAGGTTAAACCTCCTTACAGGATTGGCTTAGTTTAATACAAATATTGTCTATTGTCTAAATAATACATGACAATATACCATTAGCAACGGTGAAGTGGCGAAGGATGCTTTGGGAATTGTACTCTGATGTGCTTGCCCGACCTGTAGTTACTGTTGGAGCTTATACAAGCAAAGCTTGAATGTTCATATAATTACTTAATGTAATGATTGCAAAATATTCAAGTTTTTTAGCAATTTACAATCGATTTTGAAATGAAATCGAAAACCCGGCTTGCTGCAAAACCTACGCGAAAGTAATATCGTTAAATAAATTGAATTTGTATTACTTTAAAAATCATTATCACGTCCCAGTACCGTATACACACATAAACAGCAAAATTAAGTTACGTATTCATATTAAAAGATTAGTAATTTTATATAGTTCTTTTGACAAACCTACTAATACATTAACTTTTTATTTTTAGTCTCAGAATATATTGCAAATAGGTAAGTATCTTGACTAACAGGGATTTTATTAATAATTTAGTAATTCAATCCAGCTAAATTGTACAGTTAAATCCTGAAACATAATTAATTAATCAAATATCAATGACAAACCGACAAAGGCATAAAACAAACGTAAATAAGAGGAAATCGTTCCCCTAATTTCGAGTGGTTATTCTAAAGCCTTAAAGCGGGATTCGCTAATAATCGACTTCCCCTACTAATTAAAACCCACTTTTAATTGCTCCAAACGGCCACCTGTTGCGATGTTTTGTCTCTGTCGCACAATCTGTCTCGTTCACGGAGGCTGTCCCGTTTCCGGATGGCAATTCTCCTATCCGCATAGTATACTTCAGACGGGCAGATCTATTCTGACAAAACTGGCTGAGACAGTTATAGAGTGATGGTCCAGTGAGTCGTGGACATTTTATGTAGTTTTATATTTGCTGGTAAAGTAATAATTAAATCCAGTCTCATAATATATAGAAATTAGTTAAATGTGTGTAATGTCAGTAATGTCCATAGGACCATTTTCGTAGTCTTAAATCTAAATGACTGCGCCTGTTCGTCCGCGCACAAGCTGAGATAAAGCAGGCAAGAAACTGAGAATCTTTGGTAATGATAGAACTGCATTCCTAAACTTTGTCATCATCACCAACAAACAACGATTGATGTTATATTATCACTTAAATAATAATTTTTAGAGAGGGTAGAACATTAATTAATCTAACGCGTAGTTCAATGATCATGTATTTCGTCCAACGAACTCACTCATATATAGTACCTAATACATTCTCTGTTAAGGGATATTAACGTAAAATTCAATTCGAAACAATCAAATTTTCCCAAACGAAGTTCCCAGTCCTTTGTTCAAACAGCTTCAGCCGTACTCTAATTGCTTGATTAAATAATGAATTAATCCTATTTACGTTTTTGAATAATGAACTGTGGACGTGATTATTTTTTTGTTTTTCATACGCTTTAAGCTTTTTAACTAGATTTGTATTAATACGTTTATTAGTAGCGTTCTAGAGATGATGTACTGAATGACTTGGACAACATTAACTATTTTAAAACATGATATTTTAATGGTTTTATTTTTCTACTATGTGTTACTTATGTATCCATATCTATATATATCTATATGTAATGTATCGCGTATGAGCTTTATGTATCTTTAGCTACTAAGCTTTTTGATAGTTTGTTTATCACTGTCACTGTATGTTTCCAATTTTAAAAATAAATAAAGGATCAGTGGTAATATTTAAGCAAGATTTGTAAATGATTAAGGTGCTAACAAATAATTTTAATATAGTATTTCTAGTTTTCTTTTGAGGTCTTTGGTTTGAGTCTTTTTTTTTGAAGAGTGTGCAAACGAGCAGGAGGCATTAAAACCATGAAGACGCCGTCCAAAGACACTCACGTGGCTGGGAGGTCGACAGCGTTGCCGGTATTTAAGGAAGTATTATATATTTGCTAATACAGATAACAAAAAACTATATTTTTGTATCACACATCAGTTGAAAATCACAATCATTAGTCCAAACGATATAATTGTATTAAAATTATGGCAATCTATCACCGTCTAAGCATAATCGTTCTCCACTTACGAAAATAACCACTAAATTGCTCTAAAGAGAATTATCAAGCTATTACATACCGGAACCCTTTCTTTAATTAAAAATAATTTTTGTTTGTATTCTATAATAACGGATAATTTGATTATATTTAGTGCTTATTATGTGTAATATTTCTCGTTATTATTTTAATCACATATTATTTTCTTGTATTTGAAAATATATACACTGTTAACTATTGCAGTCGGTATTTACGGTGACACTAGATGAAATTCATGAAGCATTTATTTATTAAGGAAACATATGTATGTTTCCTTAATAAATCAATATACACAAAACCATACAAATTAAATGAATACGTATGTTGATCAATTTTATATATATATATATATATATATATATATATATATATATATATATATATATATATATATATATATATATATATATATATTTAAGTAAGTTTTGAGATATGACCGATTTATTACATTTTTATAGTTAAGTAGTTCCTTTTCATAAAGATACAAAAGTCATAAGAGATACAAAGAGATACTTAAACTATAAACCAATATCTTTTCTGCTGTGAAACTGTTACCGACTATTTCAAGGACTCATACTATAAGGAAGAGTAGACACACACCTCTTAAAAAAGGGATAATAGAAATCCTTTGGTCCAATAAATTAACCTAACCTAATTGCGAGCGCTTAAATCAACACTGTTTGATTGTATTACTTCTACTGTGGTTGCTAATATGACTATGATTATATGATACTGATAAAAATATTATAATTCGAAAGTATTATGTATTTTATATCGATGAATTTTGGTATGGAGATAGACTAAACTTTAGGGAAGGATATTGACTACTTTTTATTGCAAAAAAAAAACTGTTGATGTGATGAAAGTTTTGTATAAATCACCAGAACTCCAACCAATTTTCCTTTCCTGTTTGAGCCACGCGGACGACGTCGCGGGCAAAAGCTACTAGTAATTAATACATTATTAAAATAATAATATATTGGATGGCGAAGGTGATATTGAGGTGTATAATAATTTGTTAGCATTATTTTCTATTAACTTCTATTTATAATATTGAAGGTATAAGAAAGTTATAGTCTTTGGGAGCATTTAAATGTATGTTGTCACTGTTTATTTACTATATGTATGTATAAATAAATATACTTTACTATATTTGTTTATCTATATATGTGTGTTGTTTTGTTTTTTTACATCGATTAATGTTTTTTTATTATTAAGAATGAATTGGTTTATACTACATATAAAGGCCACACCTAAATAAAAAATATAATTATATTTCTGTTAGTACATAATAAAAAATAACGATCGTGTCTGACCAGTTTGCGAAGTTAAATTAACATAAACACATTAATAGCCAACATCATTAACAAAAACTAATTTTGATATTAATTTCAAATATACTTTTGAATATTCAAATTTGAATGCCAAAATAAACTAACACAATAAAATAAATTTTAAAAGTTTGGTCCTAATGGCACAGTATCTATAATGCCGGCGACATTTCCTGTCTATATCGCAATACAAATAATATATAAATAAATCAAATATGAATTTAAAATGAAATACACATTATTCATATTTATTTAGTGACAGCGTGTCAATTAAAATTAGTTTTAATTTTAAAAAAACACAAAAATAGAGTGTTCCACCTAATTATGTAAATAATTGATACTTGCTACTGTTAAATTACTAAATTAGCTTAGACTACTTTTAGTCTAACTAAGTTGCTTTTGGCATATTATATATGTATTTTTTTGCCCACAGTCAAACTACGATTGATACATAAACCATTACTACCAGTATGCAATTCTAGTGGCATACTATAAAGCTATTATAATAAGTTAAATAACCTAATATTTTATACAGTTGATGATATTTTCAATTCACTGATTAACGTTAACAAGACTGCTATACCATATTAACTGGGAAATTGCCTACTCTTTATTGTCTTAAACGATGAAACCCTAGTAACAAGTAACAACTATGTTGTGGCCTAGTATTATGGGAGGTAATAACCACGACAAGAATTATGTACAACATTAAAATCGCCAAGACGCGGTCACTTTAATTTTATTAAGACCAATTGGTACCAAGGGCGGATAGAAATCACTAATACGTGATAAATATAGTGCAAAAAAAATTGACAAGACAAATTTGTTTTCGTGTTTCTTTTGTTTTATAATTCGTTATTATATGTCGGTTCGCGTTGTGATAGGAGAAAGTATGTCTTATTGTTGATAATGATTAAGCCTTAATTTAATACACATATTTATTTACTTAACAGAATTGTAATGCGAGGTGGCAAGTATCATGCGGCCGTAATGATACGCCTGAACGATCATAGTAGCGAAAATTACACGCATGAAATCTTACAAGTTTTTTTACACCATTCCCTGGCTGGTGAACAGGAAAATGGCTGTAATTGTTACCTATACGCAATGTATACTTGATGACACATATGCAGAACATGGTTGATGGGTTTAATAGCAGTTTCTTAATAAAGTTGTCATTACGTATGCAATGACTTGTAATAAGACTAATTCTATGGATGTAGTTAGTGTGCTATGCAATTTTCTCGTATGTTTTGTTGAACTGTTACGTTCTATGGAGGTGCGGTGATTGAGGTTATATACAATTTTTGTTACAGTTTATAATACTTATTGCGTAGGTATAAACAAATTATCTTGTACTTGGTGGGATGTCTGGAAGAGATCGCTTATTAGCGATAAGGCCGCCCGTTGCTCTTATATGTACTAACATCTATTAACGTCATTTGTTTCTAGTGTCTCAGTGCAATAAAGTTTAAATAAATAAATAAAATTATTTGTTGCAAGTGGAAATGACACAAACCTAAGCTTATCTCTATCTACTGTAAATAGATTTTAAATCTTTGTGTTAAAGCCTCTGAAGGCTTAGTTTGAATCTTGAAGAAGTGCCGTCTTAAGATGTTTCATCAATGCTACAAGTTATGACCGTTCAATAAGATCGTACAATGCCAGTCTTATTTTAGTCAGATCAAACATATTTGTGAAGTTATATCGATTATAATTAATATTGTATGCTATATATAAAATGTGTCTATTTATATCCAGAGGTCTCGTCCTCTCCAATTAACATTTCCAAAGGTCTCAGCAGGAGCGTACTAATCCATATTTATATTCGTATCGAAATTAACTAATTTGCAATTTAACTAACCGTTTATACAGAACACTTTTTAATAATGGCTTCAATGACAAAAAGCATCCATATAGCAGCTGGGATGTTGATAATCACGATTCTAAGGCGATTGCAATATTTATTATCGGGTCTCGTTATACGAATCCAAATAAAATAAAGCGTTTATTAGTCGCGTTTTGGGCCGGGTTGCGGGAATTGGCCATTGTTTTTGGTCTGCCATCAATCACATTGGGCTGGAGTCAGTTGAAACGGAACGCCTGGCGACGGGATCTATAACGGTTATTGAAATGAGAGGGACCCGGTTTTTTACCAAATTTAAATTTTGATAAGGCAAGAGCCTGTTTTGTTCTAACTCCGGCTCGGTTTGGGAAGGGTGCGCACTTTTTGTTCTGTTTCACTGTCTGTTCTTGGTGCTAACGTTAAATTTATTTTACTAAGGCCATTCTGATTTACTTTATACTTGGTTTTTATTGCGTCGGTATTGAATGTCGCTTTGTGTTGTGTCTGTGAAAATTTCAATAGCTGTTAAAGTTCTTGTTTCTCGGGCGGGACAAGCGGTGTTTTGTTTTGCTATTATTTGCTGGAGAGTGACTAACACAATTGAATATGCTCAGTGTGTATTACATTTGTCATTTTTCCCTACACATTGTCACTATCCAAAACCAAATAACTATGAAGTGGATTATACTCCAAGATTAAGTTTAATTAAAATCAGTCTTTTGCTTGACTTATTTTTTGAACAGACAGGATTACAATACTGATACTTAGACTCTATTAATTTAAAAATAAATTGCTCGCACTGAGTGCATAATAAAACTATCTAAACCTTCAAAGCAGCGTACGAAAGTTAAACAAAACGTTGCTCAATATTATTTTTGTGTTTTTAAAAAATAAATATATAGAGAAGTGTTATCTAGGAGTATCAAAAACATATTTCGTCATAACAAAACAATATCGTTAACATCAAATCTCCAATCACGAATGACTCGTTCAAAATTAAAGTTCGAAATTGTAAAATTCTTACGGCTCATTGACACCTACGCCGTACTTCGTCCTCGGGGCCCTATTATTTCGTATCAATATTCAGGTGAGAGTTGTAAAGTATAATAAAACACCATTTTTATATCGCATGTTTAGACAGTGCCTGAGAGGTGATAAGGAAACCTGTACCGGACCGGATATCGGTGACCATTCACAAAAAAAAGACGCTCACACAAATGTATCTGAGTACAACTCGGTTCATTCATGCTTTTACACCAAATAGATATTATTTAAATATATCTATTTCTGGTTTTTAATGTTATTTATGATTTTAAATTTCGTACATTGATAACGTTTAGTTATTTCTTGTTAATGATATTATAATCCTAGGAGATTATAATATTAAAAGATTAATCTTTTATCAAACGTTATTTTTAATTATTTTACTTTGTAATAGACGAAATACTCTGTATTTAGACGAATAAATTAAAGGTTAATATGATTTCTTTTTTTTAACTGCAAACTTCGTTTACTGCAAATGTATTAAATAAATAAAAAAAACATTTATTGAGGCATAAACCAATTAAATAAAAGTTATGCGTCATTATGTTTATGTAAAAACTGGTTGACCTCTTAAAGCTAAAGTCAAAAATTCTTAATTCTTTTCACCTTACACTAATGCACCTGGCACGATTACCAATAACGTCAAGTATGTTTTTATTTCCACCCGTACGAATATCCACCTTAATAAATTTCGATAAAGGTGTATTATCCCACGCGATGTTTGACAAAATGAATGTTTGTTCATACAAAAATATTTGATGTCAAATGATGTCATTTTAAGTCGATCGTAAAAAAAAATCGCTGTAAAACGTTATTTGCATT
Source organism: Leptophobia aripa (assembly GCA_951799465.1). Classification (NCBI taxonomy): domain Eukaryota; kingdom Metazoa; phylum Arthropoda; class Insecta; order Lepidoptera; family Pieridae; genus Leptophobia; species Leptophobia aripa. Next base: position 5,361,620 of record OX637268.1, on the reverse strand, counting down.
GGGATTTGCATCTCTTGCGTGTGTAACTGTAAACTTGTTTCATTCATCTTCGCGAATTGTAACTGGCCAGTGTGTTTCAAAAAAAGAAACCAAATTCACCAAGAAGGTTCTAGTTGAAGTTTTGATGCAAAAAGGTTTAATATTTCCGGCTTTTGTTTTAAGCTTCACTTGCCCTATATAGATTGTAGTAATGTACTGCGATAAACTATCCAATGCAAAATAATGTTTGAATCGCATCAAAAGTTGTTTAAATAAACTGTTAAGCACTACACAAGTAAAGTCTATATGAAATCCATACAAATGAAAAGAAAAAGATATAATATATATAGATGATAAGATAAAAAAATTAAAAGAATCGTTACTGTTATGCAAGTCAGTCTTTAATTAAGTTAAATGCCTAATCATTTTCCCATTATATTAAACAGTTAATCATACTTTCGATTCATAAGTCTAGATAAAAGTACTTTTCGCCTAATCGAATGGGATGACTCATTTTTTGGATTAATCTAACATCGTAAATGTGTCGTTGTCTTTATAGTTGCGGATACTAGACTAATATTACAGAGTAAAGGAAAAGGGAGCTGAGGTTAATTTATTGTTTACTTATAGTTTGTAAATAAGGTTGAATAACTAGGTATAGTGACGTAGATTTACGCAGATGTACAATTTTTTTTTTAAATAATATGTTATTAATATTTTTTCATTTTGATTTATGTTATAGACACTATTGGAAGCAATCTTTAATAACTTTAAATTGATAAAATGGTTATTACAAAAATGTTGTCAAAATAAGAATAGACAAAATAGTATTTACAAAAACACTATATTTCTAATATTCCTCTTAAGACCAATTTTCGTCCTTTACTATATTCACGGCCAACCCGTTCGAGTATCACACTAGTGTTAATTAATTCGTACGTGGGCGTCATTCCGTCATTATGATAGAATAATGTGGTAGCCCATCTTTATTGCCTGCCCGATGATTGAGATGCGCCTATGGACAACGGCATTCCTTCGCCGGTCAATACCATAAACACTTATTAGCATAGAGCTCGGTTGTCATTTTAAGACAATAAGAATATTACAGAGTATACGAAACATGACAAATTTTTCAACGTAGACTCGTTATTGATGATATAAAGCGATGTATTTGTTACATTCCCCATGAGCTGATATGAGCTGTTACGGCACTTAAGCATTGACCGTTCACTTCCCAAGGAAATAAAAAAAAACCATTGTTTCATAGAACGCAAACAAAGTTCTTAAAGTTCCCCATTTTATTGACGAAAATTAAAAAGTAAAATATAAGTAATTAGACTGTATCGTATGATACCAGTGCAATTAAAGGTAATTGTGAAACAGCGTCCAGAAGTGACAGAAAAAGCTAGTTAAGCTTAACCTGCTTTAGAAGCACCTTGTTTGCAAATAAATATGGTCAGGATTGAGCCGTTGCCTTTATTTTACGCAGTTTAAAACGAGCCAGTGAATAGATTTTAGCGGCCATTGCCGAGCTGTAGTCATAAACCCAACGCTCAACGTGACGTATTAAAACTATTTGTTCGCGCTAACTACTTTGTCCCTTCCTCTATTAAACTTAAAAACATTTTAATAGACAAATGGAGATAATTTGAAAACGAAATTGCGTATAATTCAAGAGTGAATTGTATTATAACCTGTGGCAGTTCCATAGTCTGTCCATTGACCATAGTGTATAAATGATATAGCGAAACTACAAATTACAATCAACACGGGCCCAACTCGCTCGCACGTGGAGCGCTATCAATTTACAGACACCTTTATGTTTATTTTATATTCGAGTAATTTCTCTATTAACACACCCACGCCCTCTTGTGTTTATGGCGAGATAGGCTTCGGGATCGCTCGCTGTTTGAATGCGGATAAGATAAATTGTGCCTTTAAATGAGAATGGAAAGATGATCGTTACAGTTAACTTTAACTAAGGCAAAACAATGTCTTTATTATTTATTATCGATAATAAAATATATAGCAATGTATTCATAACAGATGATTTGATAATAGCCTGAGTTATTATGTTTTTTTTGGGTTTAAATAGTGGTTGGAAAGGGGCTTTCCAATAAAAAGTATTTTCATACGGTTTTAGTTCACGTGTAGGTGAGTTCAATGCCCTTTGAATATGTTTGATTTCAATAATATCTTGTTTTAATGATAAAACTGGTATGATGATCTCATTTGTGAAAGCTATTGTCCTTAACTTTCTTTTTGTGTGACATTATTGTGTTTCTTGTAAAATATGTATATTATGCTAGTATATAAAATATACGATTTTTTTTCCGAAAAAGGTTCAAGTTTAAAAGTTAAAGATTATATTGTAGATAATATAAACTCATACAATACTCGTAGTCAACATTTTTGGTGATTCAAATTTGAGAATTAAAATCCAGCGGGTATCAGAAAGCCATTTTGTTACGCTGGCTGTGAATCTTTTAAAATATATCCGATAAAAAGAGTATTAAAAATACTATATAATTTAAACTGGATAATAAAGCGCTTAAAGCGTTAGTTCAGAGAAAGCTTATTTTAAATCAGTGCAATGCTGTCGATCTGCGCCTACGCATCAACTTATTGTTAACGAGTACACATATTATTTATGATAAGAAGCTTTCCTATGGATTATGGAGATTGAGTGTCAACAATACTAATATGTTCCATACTTTATCTATTTTTAATCAAGTAGATGTTATCGGAATATTAATTATAACCAAGGAACCTTACGATGCTTCAATAAATCGTCATGGTGACTGTCTAAAGTTTCCCATATTACAAATATTAACAGTCAAATTGATTTAAAAAGCTTTGACACTTGCCGTACAGTACACGTTATTATTAATTTTCCTTCTTACATAAGAAACATCCTGTATGATATTTGAAATCTTTAACCCACACATTCACATTCCATTGCTAACTCATTTCCATTACAGTTGTAACTGTGATTACTTACACACCTCAGATATTTTATTGTACATTATTTTCTTTGTCCTCAAGCGAATCTATTGAGAGACGCGTCGTTATTTCACATCAACATACGTGCAAACACAGTTTGATTACCTTAGAATTACGACCGGTACCGCACTTGATTATAATTGTGAAGACAGATCTGATTTGCGTGACCAATCCGTGTTGTAATGACGTGCCCACCATATGACTGGATAAGGCGACAAAAACGACACAGTCTCGAACATATTTACATTTTAACATACGTCGAAAATCTATAAAGAAACGACTTCACACATTACAATCAAAGTCGTCAGTGTATGGTAAATATATAATTCATTGCGTTTTATTCAAGCACGATTGAATGTGCACTTTCGCACTTAATCGAGAAATATGGCTGTTGCTCTTATGCCTTTATTTATCATTCAACCTTCAAGGGATTAAGAGGCGAGATTCATATTGCACTCATTAGTATTAAATTGATTAAGTTTGCTTCGTAGGTGAGATATGTGTAATGTTTTCAAACCTATGTAGATAAAATTGTTGACAGCTTGAATTTATAAAGATTTGGAAATATGTGCTTTGTTATTGCACAGAAGTGTAACAGTTTTTATGGCACATAAAACTGGCGGTTTCTGTTTTATATTGGAAAATTGTAAAAGGATACTGCATAACTATATAATAAAGCAAATTTTCGATCTCGATCCGAGTGGTTTCATTATATTAATTACCAGCGATGTTCTAGTGTTCGGAACACTTACGAACAATACGTGTATATTTAACAGATAAGCGAGCGACGATTTATTGCGTGCATTTCTTTTGTCAGCTTTGAAATTGTACTCGCATAAGTTAACCGAGATTAAAGTAATCGAACTTATAAATTTTGTCGCCTCACCTTTATACAGCAACGGCTGTGTCGACGCGAACTCTGTTCAAATTAATGGGCCACATTATCAGATCGAGCGAGTACATGGCGTTTATGCGAAGATAATTTTGTGTACAGAATTTTTAATTATATCTCATTGGTCTGTAAGTCATACCACCATTGTTTTAGTTACATGCAATGTGTTGCACAGACTAAACTAGTGCGCTATTTCTTGTAATTTGGTATCTTTCAGCCGTATGTGAGTTAAACACTTCTCTTGTGAATCCATGTATGATTTTTCAGATTGTACTAAATAATAATGTCAATTGATTTTGACATTCATCACGAGTTGAGCTGTGATATTTATGACAATTAAATAGTCTATTATATATAAACAATTTCACTACAATATACATAATGATTTCTATATATACATATATACCTACGATTGAAAAACAAAAGTAGTTACAGCTACTCGTATGAAAAAAACCCACTTTTGATAAGCACATTGTCATTCCGTAATTCATGAAATGAATGTTTTAATGCAAGTGATTTTATATATGGATCTAAAAGAGAATAAAGCTTAGCGATATATTAAGAATTTAATGGTAAGATAAGCAGAATTTGTCACGTAATAAAATCTGAATGTAAAACAAAAAATTTTAAACAAGGGAGTTTGTCTCAATTATGGCACCATTACACCAGCACTCCCTCTTGCAATGATATTGCCTGATGTCTGGGGCGAAAACTTGCAAGACAAGAATTAATTAATTCTAGCCGACACTTATTAAGCGCTTAATTTCCATTTAGCGGATTTTTTGAGTGACTCGGACTTCTTTTATTCAAAAAAAAAAAAACAAAAGGGAAGTCGCTATGCAAATGTTTTCTCGCGGCTTCATTTGAATTAATTAATGAGTTTAATGACGTTGGAACTTTTTTAAGCTTAACAATGTTTGCGGTAAATAAAACTTGTTAAGGAAATATTTTTACTTTGTCATCTGTTCCCTTTTTGTTTCGTTTCTTTTATGCTCTAGTTTTTACGCGTTGATTTGTTCATTAATTATGTTTTGTAACTTCGTTTTAAATGCGATTCGTTTTTAAATACAAAAAAGGGTGTAGCTGCTAACATTTATTGAATGTTATAATATAAATAAGAACTTGGCAAGAGGCAAACGATAAATTAAACAAATTAACGACCTGCCTGGTATCGTTTGAGATTAAGCTTTAAAAATCGTTCTCGAAGGTGATCATTTGAAAATAGAATGTTATTTGATTAATTGTCAAAATAAGTGTACATACGAAGTTTGAATTAAACAGCTAAAAATCATTCCTTTTATAATGAAGATCGCTAACAAAAGACTACCGGAGATTAATCATGAAACCTTGAAGGTGTTAAAAATTAAAAAGTGACTTATCTTAAATTCCTCGCGATAAATTACACCAAGGAAGGGTGAAGTAAAAAAAATGATCTTGTTCTATAATAATTTAACCCGTTTAGCGCAGTCAAGTAATAAAGATTAAAAAGTTTATTTTTTAACACTTTCGGTGCTAATGAGGGGGCGTTGGAAACAATTTGAAGGATTACCTTCTAAAAGCTTCCGTCAGGTTTTTAATTGAGACTTTTTTGTAAGCCAAAAGGCTTTTAGGCCCTTTGACTCGCACCTCATCTTTGTGTTTGCCGGTAATCTATGAATTAATAGATAATATCCTGTTATATACATTTAACGATTTTCATTAGATGTATATCTAAAACAAAAGCATATTGATCTATATATCTATATTTTATATGTACAAAATATTCGAAACACAACATTTTTATAAGGTTACAGAAGATATAAATATATTTATTACCACTACAAGACACGGGTTGGCTGTGTTTATTGAAATTGTTTATAGGTCACAACAATGATATAATAATTATGTTGCAGTTATTATGACATTACAATTTTCATACAACATTCTTCACGCTTATGATTTTATCAAACTATATTTCACGTATGTAGCGTGTCACCTTAAACACGCTGGCAAAAAACAAATGAAACCCGCTCTCTTGGCGAGCTCAAATACCTCCAGACCAAAATATACTATACGTACCGCGCTTAAGAATTAAAATCCCATGCATAAGACCCAGCGTTAAAAAACATAACTCTAATCTCAAGTTAAGACATTACGTGAATACCAATGCATACGCGAAAAATCGATCGCGACGTCTTAAATTCCTCACCCTTTTCGAGGGGTCTCCCCCAAAAAAACGAAAGAATAGAAGAGGGAAAAAATCTAAATCGTCTCATATCTGGCCCCTCACCCCGGCCCCCGAACACCTTGAGTATCGGGCGCCCTCCTTATTTCGTATGCGAGTTCCTCCGGCAATCATTATAATATCGATTAGACCCCACGCTTAGGTATAACCTGCCATATCTCTATGAAGCACTGTGTACATAGGACTGGGGATTGATTGAAAACTAACACTTTTAAAAATCCTTTCCGTTACAAAAACACTATTTTCAATAACGGTTTTATGTAGCTTATTTACGGTAACATCAAAGGTTAATTGACGTAGTAAGGTCAAACACAAAATTAATCTTTTATTGTTACGAGTCACATTTTTACTTTTAACCCTAAAGTATTACCTATAAACACAAGTTTAACACATAAAATCAACACAGAACGTTTTGACAGATCTCAAACGAATGATAGTGAGACATTCATACTGATATGAAGGTCATATAGCTGTATATTATGTTAATTTATTGAATATTTAGATTGGCGAAAAAAGGGCATAGTTAACAAGCGAAGACGGAGTCCGCATAAATAGATGCAAATCGTTCCCGTTAAACTATTTCGGGAGGTAAACATAGGGGGCCGAACCCCACGTGTCCCGACTTCAGATTAAAAACACTGGCCCCAAAGACAACGAAATATTGAGGTGAACTCCTTTGCATATGTAAAGAGAAGAGGTTGAGTTATTATAATATTAAAAGTGGGCTTTAATTTTTTATGCTCTTTTGTATAGCTTCTGAAAATCTATGCAGTATTTTTCAGTAAGTAAAATGTATATATTGAGTTCATTTGATTACATATATTAACTAAACATATAAACACATCTGGTGTACGAGTACAATTTTGTTGCAAATGCTCACTCTAATATATAATAATAAAAATATGAATAAATATAAAGATCGCCATAATAATGTTAGGGTTCATTAATTTTCGCCCAAAAAAATGCTATTACACAATAGACCGAATCGAAAATATCAAAGAGATTTCATTACACGCGTTTAGTCTTTGTCCAGGCAAATCTCCCCAACATCCCCAATTCCCCTCATTACTTACCTCAAGACAATGGCAAGACGTCCGCAAGAAAAAAAAATATAATAATTTCAAGTGGAATAACGCTGAAAATCTTTTCACGGGGAGATGAATTATTGTTGTTTTGCAAGCTCCCAGGGACAAATGCACCATCCTTATTACGCCATTGTTCAGTATTATGAGACTTATTCATTTTTACTTGGCTCAACTTGAATACTTATTAATTTAAGACCGTGATAAGCTTGAATTCTTTTGAATGTACCAAGGAAACGTCTGGCCATTGTGGTCTATTTTACATTCTATTGAGCGACGTTATATTTCACTTTATTTAAAAGCTTTTAAGCTAAAACAATAGTTACGTACCTTGAATTGCAATCAAAATTTTTGGTAGATATATTCGAAATTTGAATAGTCCATAAAAGTGGCTGGAGGCTGGGCTGATATTTATCAATTAAAACCTACCAAAATTTGATTAAAAAAAATGTTTTATAGCCTAGGCTTCTAGGTATACATTTTGAGATTGAGTTTATTATCAGCAAGAAAACGAGCAGGTATATTAGATGATTATAACGTCATTAATCTAATTAATATTGATTAGACCGTAATTAAATTATGATTAACAGGGTTAAAACACTTGCGACGTATCAATAATATTCTACATTCGAAACACAAATTAAATGTATCATAAAAACTACGTGTTCACATGAATTATATAAAGCACATAACTAACACACGGATTTATTCGTATGAGCTGTATATCGAAACAATAAATGCACCTCCTATATATCACATCGAGCGCTTTATGGTAATCGAAATATGCCCAAATATGTTGTTAAGAGGACGTGAAACTACCAATGAACATGCGAGGATGAACGGCTTAGACACAACAAGGATCCAAACGTGCGAACTTCAACTTTGTTCACTGCTAATAAGACCCAACCCTTAAACATTTTATTGGTACATATTTTGTAGGTTACCCGTAACGAAGTCTAAACTTCCGAAGTAGCGTGCATGTAGAATTTTAAAGGCATAAACATTACCGAAGAGCTTGTCGGGAAGTTGGTGCTCGTAATAAAGTCATTTCTGTAATGAAAAGAATCCGGCAAGTCGCAGTACAAAACGTCTTCCCCGTTGGGGCGAGTCAAGAGTGATTACGAATTTTAATTATTTTTTTAAGCCGGTGGCGAAGAGGTGACGTTACCCCAGCGCCGGCTTATGCAAACAATCGAGTCGCACTCGGAATTAATCCGACTTCAGCTTTTTCCTTCGCGACAAGGAATTAACAAGCAAAGAAATCATTAAGTCGGAAGATATTCGAGGATTCTTTTTAATTGCGGCTTCTTGACGTCCAGCTTTCTAATTGGTCCGTGTCGACTCGGTACAGATGTTGCGAGACATTTTAAAGAGTCGTTTAATTTGTTTGAAATTTATTATGGATATTTGATTTGCGCTAAATGTAAATTACGTTGTCTCAATAAAATTAAGCAAATTGCCACCTGATATCGCTTTATCTTTGTTTAATTAAAATTTCGAGAGCCGGACATAAATTTTGCGCGATCTGACAGAAATTTGTAATAACACATAAGTATTCGTATCTTAAATGCAAATCCACCTCTTCAGGTAGCTGTTTGTTTTGTTAAATTGTTTTGATTTATAATAAATCTAAACCTGTAACTTAAAAATAAATTATTATATGTATATATAATAAATATAATAGAAATATGAAATTTTGAAGTAAAGTTTGAATTGCATTAGAAAACCTTTAGACTTCTAATTGGCATCGCCTCCCCGTTTTCTTGTCGTCATTAGTGTCATTACAATGCATGGCCCACCGCATATTATCCAATTATTTCTAACCTTTCAGGCTGCTTCAGTAATTACCGTGTTACAGGTAGCCAGAAATTTTAAGTTTCATACTTCTTCTTCTCTAGTTTTTACTTTTGTCTTTATTATATCTAAAATAAAAGCGATTTAACTATGATTATACTATAACAGCGTATTTTAAAAAAGGATTTTTATTATAAATTTCTTAAAATCTTCCTTTAAACTGGTATATAGCCTACATCGATACAGCAAACGAACTTCATACAAATCCAAATTATCCAATCTACCTGCGACATTTTCACTGTAAGTTTAAACCACATGACAGTCTAAGTGATTGTGATAGCTGAAGGCTTTAATGAATTATTTGTAGCTCGCGTGCCTACATCCCCACTAATTACTACTTATGTTATGACGTGATTGTGATTTCACAGTGACAGTAATTATTTTTTGTCCGTTTTAAACAACATACATTAATTTGTAATATACCTATAAGGCTTTTTTAGTTTCATTAAACTATAAAAGGGACTTAATAACGCAAAGGTTCTAAATGGTGAGTTCGTATGTTCGGTCTTGGCACTTGACAATGGATTCTAGATTCATTTAACTTTAGCTATATGTAATTTAATTAAGGTATTTCGCTATTGAAATACACGTATATTCAAACTCGATAATAAAACATATTAACGACCAAAACTCATCAATACTCATTCACTCGGTCGGATCATTCCTTAAGGATCTTCTCTAATTGAAATTGAAATCTGATTTACATCCCCCACCCTATTCAGCGCTGATTAAAACTTAAAAATACAAATAATAAAATTACAATATCCCTAACGATGCTCGCCGTCTCCCCAGAATCCTTTTATATTTGGGGAATAAATTAACGAAAGAAACCAGTAGCTAACAACGCGCTGTTAACCATTCTTTAGGACTAGAATTATGAGTTGTAAAATGCCTTTTTGCTTACAATGAGGTTTGAGTGAAGCTTTACAATTTTTATGAGATGTTAGTTTGTTGTGCTTTAAATAATTTGTCAAAGCCCTTAATTGTGAGTTAACGGTCTAGTAAGAGTGATATAGAGTTCAAACGCTTAGTCACTTAAATCGTTACTACGTAGGCATCGTACTAAGCGGGAATTAGATGTCCTGAAACAAGCTGTGGATGGAGCAGTCAGGAGGTAGCGAGTAGATTTATCAGAGAGCTGAACACCTACAGGTGATTAAGCTTAACACCTGTTGTTCAGTGTGGTATTAGGTATTCTTCGTTAGTTTGCTTGTACCCCTCAGATAAATCTACTAACTACTTTGAACTAGACTTTTTTCAGAGTGCTCGGAATGTTCAGAAGTATTATTTTTATCGGGTCCAACTAATGGTACATTTAAAATTTTTGAATTTTTTTTTAATTTCACAGCAAACAGGGATTCTAAATTTAAATATAAAATTAGTGTTTAGAATAATTACTCATTTCTACACAGTGTTGGCACATATAATGCCGCCTTTGTGAATTTGCTATGCGAAGTAACGAGGGTCGAATGTTTCTAGGACAGTATTTACACGGTATAAAGAATAATGCTTTATTAACCTAAATATATTGACAGTTATGAGCATCAGACATGCATATAACACAACTCGACACTCCAGAGGTTTGAGGATTACTGAACAATACCGTTGTTTGTAGCCTTAAATAAAAAAAAATTAAGAGTTTTTTGATTTACGGATATGTTATGTATTGCTTGAATGTTGGTATACGAGGTATTAATAGATTAAGTAAGCTTAGTTTTGGAAATATAAAAGTATCTCTAATGTTCGGTAGACTCGCGGGCATTAACCAGTATAAGTCACGCAGTAGAATGAAAAATTGGCCTATTTTGAGGATGGATGACGCGAATTAAGAAAGCAATTACTCATCGGAAGCGTACGGGGGTGGAATGTTAATAAGACAAGAGCATGAATGGTATTTTTCTTCGACTACGCCAATGAATACTTAATTAGATTGTTACTATTTACTTAAAGGATAAATCATATTTTAATAATTTTTGACTTAATGTTGACTGATTGGATCTATAATTCTTTTCTAAATGCAAATTAAGATTAAAAAATAATAAAAGAAGACTAACTTTAAGTTTTACGTAAGTGCAAACCAGCGCCACAATAAATAAATTAAGTTCTTATATTTCGGTGCAAATGTATTTTAACCTCCTAGATTCCAGGTTTTATTTTTGATAATTTATTTAATAGTTAAGTTTTTTACCTTTAGACGTTTGTTTATGTCCAAAAAATACTTAAAAATACTGTTCGTAAAAGCATTTTTAATTCTATCTAATCCCTATCTATATAGTATAGGTATGACGCCAGCTTCCAGGAGGATAGACTGCGAAAAGTATACGTTAAGAAAATATCAAGCTATGATAAAAGTCGTAGAGACATAAACCCGATGACACATTTCATTTGCCCTTCAAGTTGTAATTAGGTCGGCTGGTGTTAATTATGGCTGACACGCCTTGGTACTTTTAACCCAATAGTTTATATTCTCTCTGGTTATCTGGTGTTCAAACTTGTTACATTTATTCCTTATACAATGCGCCATATTAAGTGTATTTAGTACGATAGTGTAGCTCAATTAACGGTCACATGTTTTAATTACATTTTTAGTTCACTTTTAGCATGAGTTGTCTGGATGATGTCGCGTATCAGCGATAAGGCCGCGTAGGCAAATTCCCGTTTAGTTTTTGTGGTTATTTTGACAATAACATAACATATTCAAAATGACATATGGTAATCAAAAGAGATCAATTGTGAAGAATGTGTAGAATAAATTCCCAAAACTGTTATTATACTCTAATATACGTATATAACAGTATAAAACAACCATACATATTTGATAATGCAAATAAAAACATCGATAACATCCTTGAGGATCCATAAAGTAATCAAGATCTAATGTTGTTTGCTTACACAAAGGCATTAACCGCCAAACGAATTAAGGTAAGTAAAGCTGAAAACTTGCAGAAACAAAACTCCAATAATCTTATTAGACCGCAGCCACCGTCTAATCCCACCCATCAGCTAATTAATCCAACTTGATTTTGTGAAAAACTTTCAACTCGGAAGTAATTCCACACAGGCATTAGTGGCTCCGAACTTCACACTTACCGCTCTCGGTAAACACTCATGACGTTTCCTAATTAACGGACGCAATTAGTGGCGAGGGGGGGTGGGGGTGTGCCGGAGGGGGGGGCAGTGATAAGTGGCTGAGCGGAAAAAGTTAGAAAAGTGTGGAGACGTGCGCAGCGTCGGTCGCCCCTTTGTCTCGTAACAAACACAAGTTTGTTTCATAAACGTATACGTTTGTTTTTATTAATTATTTCAAGCACTTTTAAACATTGCAAAGTGAGAGTCGCAGTTTAATTGCCCTTCAAATAATGCTTATGGCGTAATTGAGCGTATAGGCCCTTTGAGTGGTCGAAGTATAAATATAATTTTTAAATCTTCAAAAATTGTTTGTAAAAAGTAGATTTTGAGTAGGAAATCCTTAGAAAAGCTTTTCATAAGACTGTTTTGTTATGACAGCGCGAGGTAGCAACGCGAGTTCGGCGACCCCACTCCGAGTTTTAATGATAAAAAAATGCGTACAGAGGGGAGGCGGGTAAGTGCTCACGCAGGAGGGAAAAAAACTGCAGAGGAAAATATTTGGCGCGACAGGTTGGGTCCCGGCCGGGGGGACCTTGATAAAAATTAAATCTTAACGACGGAAATTTAAAGATGACGCTCGAACGATCAAGAAGAGTGCACATCTGAGCCCGAGGGCGTTTTAATTGGGCAAAGTGTACTGTAGATGGAGAAGTTGGAGTATTTTTTTATAATCGCCACTGATTGATGGCAGACGTCTTCACGATTCGAATTTTGAAAACAACAAACACCTTTGAAACTTTATATGACAACCTGTATAATGCTTGCGACAACTTGACTTAACATATTATTTTCAATATAACATACATACTATTCCAAAGTTGCGATTGAATAAAGCAACGTTAAACCTACTTAATTGATAATCTATATAAAGCAATTAGTAGCTGCATAACATTTAACAACATGCAACAAAGACACGAACACAATTAATTTTAATATTGTAATGTCCGTCATCTATTTGTATTTAAATAAATCTATAAGGGAATTATTTACGCCCAGCGATCAACACGGAATTACGTCAACATCTCAAATTCTATCGAATTGAAATTCAAATGGACTCGCAGAAGATTTGCAGCGAGCGGAATCGACTATTGATTTCCTTACATCTTGGGGCCACCAATGCATACTTGTTTAAACTTTTTATTTCGCTCTACACTCGTTTTTTGTTTCAGCCACTCTCCCCAGCGAGCACCCCTCAGGGTCCCTCTTGCATAAAAAAGCTTCTAATCGATAATTTGTGTGGGGGTGCATTAAGCATATCGCTAGAAATGCTCGAATGTTTTTTTCAATGCCTTGCGATTTTACCCTAAGGCTATTTATGTTGGCCATCTTTGTAATTGAAGAGGAAAATTCAGAGTTTCCGATCGTGCATCACATTTTCATTAAAGTGCTTATATCTTGTGAAATAATTAATTAATCTGTTATATTTTGAAGGGAACTCTGTATTGAGTTGAATATTTGATATTATGATACACATTTTATAATTAAAACCTTACAAAATACTTCATAACATAAGTGGGACAATTGAGTGATATTTCACTATGATCAAGTTAATTGACGTTTTCGCGACGTGAACGCTATTACGCCTGATTGAAGTATTCATAAAGTATCCATTTAATGATTTTACAATTGGTATGAGCCATTATCCGTCTATAACTCGTCAATATTTTCAAACTTGGATATCGACTTAATCATCTTTTTCATGAGCTTCGACGTTTGTCATATAATTCATCATTAATACACAACATCGCTCCTTATTACCTTGTATAGACAATTTATTTTGTTGCGAATAAGAATTTATAAATTTCATTTTAATAGTTTTTCATACGCTGCCAAAAAAAACTTTGACACAGATTTGGGGAAAACTTTTAATATTGAAAATGGAATTCGGTAGATAAGTTTAAATAGTGTGGTATTATTTAAAATAAGAATGTTTATCCATGTTCTTTAAAAACAATGGATAGAAATTTGAAGTTAAAATAGGCTCAAACGAATGCCCGTTTGAGACTGTCCCACATACATAGATAAATGGATGAATTGTATAGTTTTATTTGACATTATACTGATAGTGTGATGCAATCAGCGCGTGGATGTGCTTAACTGCCAATATGGATGTATTATATTTTATGTTTTTTACGGGGGACGCAACGATAATGTTTTTTTATGGCGAGGGTCGTCTAATCAGGGTACTGTGTGATTAAACACGACAGTATTCTCCTTGGTTATTGGATTTTTTTACTATAAATAAACCTATTGTGAGATTAAGATTCTCGACCGTGCTATTAAAGAGAACATTCAGAAACAAAATGAATGCTATAGTAGGTTTTCAAATGGTATTAATTTAAGCATCTACCTATAACTTTAGGAACTTGATTTAATTAAGAACTTAAAGAAGAATGCCGTTTTATTTGAATATACATTGTGGGGATTACCTTATTTTTATTAGTCACCTAACTGTTGTATATAAGTTATGTACAGCCTTTATTTACATAATTATTAGTTAGGTATAGCGAAAAGTGTTTTAATTCTATTACTATCTACAGAACAATAATTATTTCTTTCATAATATCTATTTTAAAATAAACCTAAGTAAGTATATCGTATACAATATTGACCTTTGAAGATTTGAATCTTCCCATTAATTTAGTTGAAAAATATTTTCACAACGCATGCAAAAATAAAAACGTAAACGCTCCGAACGAATTTATATCTCAATGCTGCCAAGACATAGAATTTTAATTGTAATTATATAAATTGTAGGCCGTTAATTTATTCAGCTAATAAACTGAGTCAAGTGTGTTTTGTAATTTATTTGCACTGAAATATCTCGGTTGACGTCAATGAGCTGTGTATTCTTTTCTAATTGTCTATTCTCAGCGTTGCGTCATAATCTGCGTTTGATCAAAAATAGATTGGATTATTTAATTATACATTGTTTACTTTCACGTATACAACAGAACAATTGATACGAATATTTATAACATAACAATACTCAGTCTTGTGTCGCGCAGCAAGAACCTATAATGAGTCCTATCTGTCCTTGGATATATTTGGCCTAAGGAGAAATTCTTTTAAAAAAAAACTAAGATTCAACCTCGCACACTCACTCACACAGCAACACCATTGCACACACTTATACACACACACTTAAATGCTCGTTTTTCACATAACATATTCCACTTGTTCATATATATATATTTTTATTTATTTTTTTCTGTTTGTGTTTTTTTTTGTCATTGTTTTTTCTCATCTTAGATTCTATTTCAGGTTCTATGTTTTAACCTTAATTTGGCTTTATTTTTAATCTATTTTTATTGTGTAAACTTTTTTTGAAAACTTTATAAGCATAGTATATGTTAAGAAATGAAAAATAAAATAAAACATGAATAAAATTGGGACAATATGTCATTTCAAGTAGAATCTGTTTGTATGATATGCATACAAACTTATAGTAATTAAAACACATGTATCACCAATATTTTAATACGTTTTTATAAAACGAGGTATATGAGATAAGAACATTGAAGCTATAAACACGAGTACCCCACGATCTCACCCCTTACACGAAAACCTCCCTCACGTAGAAACAAAAAAGGGCACCGCAGGGACATCACGCATCCTAAGTAAGCTGAGCCCACTGCTAGGGTCTGCAGATGTCTTTAATGGCTTTAAATTATACGTAGAGAGAGCTAACTGCTCTCGTAGGTGATAGATAGTTGTGGATATTGCTATGGTGAATTCTTCCTCAATTGGATAAATCGGGTTGTCGCATAACGCGAGCGTAGAGTATTAATAGTTATATTTCAGGATATTACTTTTAAAAATATCGTAGTCGTGGAAATTGTATAGGAATAAAAAGACATTTTAATTTCTACCCGGAATATAATACACAAAATAAATGTCCGTTATAATTAACTATGAACATAAAGTACACCGCTATTTCTATGAATTATGTATGCTCAAGTGTGCACATCCGCAACTTCTTGTCTTCATTAAATAGTGAAATGCTTAGAAATAATCACAATTACAGTATAGGTCTAACGATCGTCATTACGAGTTATTACGTAAATACGGACGATTTCTATGATACGCCGTAGTAGCAGTTTTCCGCTTCGCTCGTCGCGCACCGCTGCGCTCGTTAATGCAAGCGCGCTTTATCGTAAATAGATATAAACAAATAATAACTCCATACTTTAATTTTGCCATAACCACCTTGTCTCTTAAAACATCCAATTGCAGCCACTATAAATTGTGATTACTGTGGTTATCAGACGAAAATTTTTGCTCAGTAAGAGAAATGTCCGACCTGTAATTCTTATACTCTGCGGAATTCTTTATTGTTAGCTGTTAAGTTGACCTAAAATTACACAGACATTTTTAAAATTCTTAATACTAATTTAGAGAATTAGGCTTTATAATTTTCTTTTATATAAGTACAATTAGTTCACTAGATAAGGCAATATTTCCTAAACCCTGTGTGAAAACCTCGTTCACTCATTGCGAGTCTATTCATGTTAATACAAGGCTGTAAAACAATACACCATTTTCATATACCGTTACGGCCTTTCTCTATTGTTGTAATGTCACTTATGGAATTGCAATTACGATATGTTTATTTTATTACATATTCACAAGTACTCTATGCGTTGTGTATTGACGCACTATTTAACACTGACGGTTAACTCGTTAATATGTTGTCTGGAACAGATCACTTAGCGAAAAGGCCGCCCGTTGCTCTTATATGTATTAACATATATTAACGTCATTTTCTTCTACTGTTCAACTGCAATAAAGTGTAAATAAATAATATTTCCACTACAAATATTTTAGTTACTTTTTAAATTAATTCTTCAATGATTGTTTATTTGTTTGAATTATATTATTACAGCAACTATCTATTTGTAGTTAATCTTGTCATTTTTGGCAGACATGACATAAGCTAGTATATTATGAAGTTCATTTAAAAATGAGTTATTAAGTTTATATATTTTTTACTATTTCACAGACCTTTTTTTATACGTTAGTACGTATAAGATAATACTATACTTACGTAAACTTAAAGCTGGTGTTTGAGGTAAATTATGACTCACCTTCTGTAACAAAGAAACAAATCAATTACAAAAATATCCCCAAAATTCACATGGACAACAAAGAGTTTTAAACAATTTATGAAATATGTGTGACAATTATCGGTACACGCCGTTAATAACCTTTACATTGTGTAAGACCCCTTAGGAAGATTTATTTGAAAATTACATATACATTCTTCTATTACATGTACTTTGGGCTCGCTTATAAAAATGTATTTAAAACGTCACCGGGGAAAATGATTTATGGCTGGGGTGTCATAAATTTGTCCAATAAGACTAATAAATACCTAATATAAAAGATTTCATATATTTTTAGAATCTCCGTTGTCTTTCATAATATGTATATTAAAGTTATATAATGCTAATATAATAAGTATAGTTTTTGTATAATAAATATCTAAGGGCTATATTTTGTGCCAAATACTTTCCAACGTATGAATTAAAAGTAAAAGCCAAAGGTTAGCCAATATAAAAACGAAAATTAGTATTATGTTTCTATATAAGATTAAACAAATGTTTGCCTTTAAAGTATAATAGACATGGGAATATTCATATATTACCTCCTTTAATTTATGCAAGACGATCGTAAAAAAAACTATGAAAAGGCTCCGTCAAAAATCGCAATGCTGTCACCCAACACTGTTGAAGGGAATCAACCCCAACCTGACGTGTCATTGTATTCCTTATTTTTGTCACTTAAAAGACCTTTTTTGTAATCCAGGAACAAAAACTGTCTAATTGTAACAGTTTTTGCTTTGAACTTTTAAGCTCGATTATTTTTTTCTTTTGTCGAATAAGTTTTGATTTGAACCGTTAGATTGACATTCGAGACCTGGTTATTGTGTTTTAACATAATACGTTTCACCGTTCCATTTTTAAATTAAATTCACTACTATTGCCACGCCATTTGCAAAAAAAATTGTATGTTGTCCATTAAAAACATATTTATTATATCCTTGCCACATAGAATCGCACAGCGACCACTTGTGTACGTAAATAGTTCTCATATATCTACGAGGATTCCAAAATAAACCTACGACCAACTCAGCCGATTATTTTTTTCAATTAACGTAAAGGCACAAGTAACTGCTGCGGCTGAGGAGGACCGAGAAATGGGGGCTGTCGTTATGCAGGCAGTAGGTTCCAGGACCCATCCCATAAATACGACTACAGCCACTGTAAAGAATGTACAATTAGAAAGAAGCGGTTTTAGCCCTAACACTGATAATATATGGTGTCAGAAGCGATCGCTTAAGGAACCTTGATTTTTTTTTAATGCTTCTTTAACGCAGCATGACCTCTTGAGAATTACCAGCTGAAGCACTTGGCTAACACTTCAACGTATGAAACATTTGTATGAGAACATTTTAATAATACAACACACCTGACGTGAAAATATCGAGGTATGCAATTAAACGAATCCGATCGATCGTAGGGTTTCAATAATCTCATAAAGGAGATCCGGTCCGATCCGGATTTCTATTATAGTTTCCGATCAGTTTGAATACGCCTTAATTATCGGGTTTGTGACACCATCGCCTTATGCTGGAGAAATTTTACGCCTTTCAATTCTAACCGTTTCGTTTTTGAGGGTATTTGTAATTATCCAATATTGGTTAAAATATAAACATAATAAAGCTAATACAACGCAATATAATTTTAATTAATTTGGTCTATTGCTCGCTTTGCATATATAACTAAAATAAGGATATTATTATTTTTTTACACAAAAACATAAATTAATGAATTAATTTTTACAAACTGTAAAATTTGTTCAAATTTTATTTAAATTTTACTACTAAGTAGTAGTACGTACTAAACTATGTATAAAATATTCTTACACAAATAATATTAAACTTGGCCCTATTAACCATGAAAAATAATAATAGTAATAGCATTATAGGTAAATATTTTTAAATAAAAGTTTTAACCGACATGAGTCTACCCTCACTTTTGAATCTCTTAAATTCCCTTACAATGTATTGAATATACATTTAAAAAGCCTATAATTGTTTTGAATTGTGCTCAAAAAGCGTGAAGATTTTGTGAGGATTATCTTAGGAAATTATTCTCAAACTTTTAAAAGTAATGATAACGTATCGTCTTCACTGTATCTTTTAACAAATAGTTTCTATGCAAACCTTTTTTATTGTTTCTTGTATATTTAAATATATAAATCATAATTCAGTAAGTTAAAACCGAAAGTCAGAATTAAATATAAACGCATGGTTTTTTTTTAAATTTATTAGCCTAGTAATATCAATTCTAAAAACTTTGAGAAACACATCCTAACTGAATCCTCATATCCCTTACAATTTTAATACTGCAAGATGCGAAACCAAGGGTAAGCAAACATTGTAAAAAATTACAGTTTGGTTAACTGATATATTCACTTAGATATTTTTGTTTTGTTACTCGATTCGGTTCATTTGGCATTTAAATATAAAGATTCGCTTCGTCAATAATGTTAAGTAGTTGATTGATTTGACTAGTATTTTTTGGCATATAGTCAAAGTTTCTTACTTCGGTACAACCTGTTTATATATAGAGAAGAGTTTTCACGTTTTCTTCTTAACGCCACACTAGAGAAACCTTAAAAACGTTATTCTGAATATACTATGTTTTTTGTTATAATTAAAGGCTATTCAATAAAGGTTTTATACGCACGCATATTTATAAAGATGACGCATTTCAATCTGTTATCATGTACTATTAAAATAAATTTCTCACCTTATCATTCGATACGTCAAAGTATCAACTCAAAATGTTATGACATCGAAATCTGAAGGCGCCCTAACGCAACCGTAAAATAACCATTTCTGACATGTTATATGGCCTCTAAAACGTATAGCGATGCACGGGTTAAATAGCTATCTAAATGTGTATTAAAATCCTACTGATACAAACTAGTCGAGTGGAAACCGTAAAAAATCACCCCGCGTGTGCAGAGCTACGAATATTTTAGACGGTACAATGGATTTATATTTTTACTTGTTACATTGTTTACCAAATTATTACGCTTGTTAATTTTTAAGATTACACATTATTTATATTAATTATAAATAACAATATACAAGTCTAAAGTACATTATATATTTTACTAAATGTTATAGTAATTTGATAGCAGCGCAAAGCAACGAAGAAGTAGATGTTTAGTTCGCAACAAAAATATAATCGTTGTGAAATTTGAAAAAATATCCCCCGCTATTATAAACTGAATAATAACAATACAAAATTTTATATTACCAAACTGGCAAAAGTTGTTATGCATTAATTATTGTAAGTTACATAAAGTAATTTAACCCTACGTTTTTATCATTCCGTACAATGGGTAGTCTAAAAGTTTTTAGCTCTGCACGCTCTATAAAGTACCGCAAAACAATTTCAGGTAGTCAAGGGATGATCATGTGAAAATTGTGTGTTCGACACACATACACCCATAAATAAGACATTAGCAGATCGTTACTATACTTTATGATGTTGCAATGTCAAATAAAGTTTAAGACATATTTACGACCAGTACATTCTAAAAAAAGATTATTATTTTACTTTTCGAGAAGATTTAATATTCTCACAGGTCATGAGAACGTTTAATTATAACTCTTCATTTTGGGTACTTTTTTGTACAGACTATTTAGCGATAACTGTTAATTAAATGTATTATATAGTTCTTAACATTTTTTTTTCTTTAATAATGTCTTAAGACAAGCCCCATATAAAAACTTTTGTATTATTTTATAGAAAGTATCCCAACTTTATACCGGAAATAACAACCGGAAGTTATTCCTTAGATCTCAATTTGAACAATCGATCATAATTACCCACTGTTAACGTTATTACAATAAAATTTGTGTTCGTTCTATCAGCGTTTAATATCTATGTCGAGTGTCAAAAAGGCGTTTGAGTGGTCAAGATTTTATGATAAGCTCCCCACATGACACTGTCCGGTCATAGGGAATGTTAATATGATTGATTGACTTATATTGTTTTAATGTTACAATTAAATAAATTTTATTTACAACGCGTTTTTTAATGTAATTTTAATATAGTAAAATATAAAATAATTGCTTATTTGTAATAAACAAATATTGACTACCCAGTTAGATATGTCATCATATTTTAAATGTTAATTCAGACTAACTAGTCAAAACTCAGTGTGTTCCAAATTTAAATGAATATACCAAGGTACTTCCCTTCTATTTATAAATTAAATCAATGGAGCGTATTTGTGTATTTAAAACAAGAGTCTTCCGGTTCGACGCCGGACCGAGTCCGCAGTCACTGACCCATGTCAATTTGACATAGAATAGGAAGGTCTATTCTATTACTATATCTATGGTAAGTACATATTATAAAGCGAAGTATTCTAACCAAGTAGGGCGTGGACCAGACACATTGCATACATTTAACTTAATCGATAAGTAAGTGATAAGTTTTCTGTGATTTCGAATGGTATTTTGTTCTAGTTCTGACCTGAATAACCATATGTCCGTTTATGTAGTGTTATATAAAATCTAAATAATATATTTTTTTCTTCGATAATCTTCATAAGACCAAACATTTTAAATTTGTTTTAGTTGTGTGTTTCATTTTGTTTATTTAGTAGGTACATTAAATAATTTAAAAAAGTTAATAATTTAATTAGATCTAAGCGTAAATAATATAAATATTGTGGTAAATGCGATGGACAAGGGTCGAACCGGAAACCGATCGTCGCCGGACCAACACCATTCATTGCACCAATCAAGAGCTTCAATTAGATATGTGTTTTGATCCTACAATTCATTTTTAGATTTACATTTCGTGTAATAATTCATTTATGTCAGTTATCATATATGTTTTAATGACATATACGTATATATGTCATTAAAACATTATTAATATTTCGAGAATATTTCACAATATTTGTCAGATTACTAAGCATTGGACTCTTCTTGATTGGCTTAATATATGTCGTATGACAGCGAATGCATTGTGTTAGTTTTGATTTTGGAATAAAAATAAACGCAGAAATATGTTTTATTCAGTTCCTTAAAGAAGACGGGGCAAACGAACTGGAGGCCCACCATAAAGGTGAAGTCGCAGCCCATAGACACTTGGCTTGGAGCTCGTGAGCTAGTGTTTACAAACTTTAGTACAATAGTATGATTTAAAAGAGAAATTCCCTGAACGGGTGTTAGTTGTAATCACTAACACGATCATGATAATTATCACTGACATTGCAAATTAATATAGGTTGATTGCATTAAGTAATTATACTATATATAATTATCAGACTGGTTAATTTAAGAGGCCGTATAAGGGCCGCTGCAACATTTCAATGGCTTCTAGCCTTGCTCATTTACACTTGCAACTCGGCAGATTATAATATACACCTACGTATGGGTTTATGCAATATTTTATACGTTAATTGCATCAAACATTCTAGGTTAGCGGAAATGGCCTTATATAATGGAATATTGGTGACGTGTTGTAAAGCCTAAATTTGATGTTCCAAGCTAAGCATAACCAAGGCTCTGATTTGTATAAGACGGTGCAAGCAGGAGGCTCTTTTCTGCTCAGTGATTTTGCTCCAGTGACTTGCTAGTACTTAGGGACGTTTTGTCGTTATTTGGTGGCAACACTTATTCTGAAGTTAAACCGTAAAAGCCTTTAATGAAGTTTATTAACCCTTTAAAATGTCGTTAATTTGTTTGTTGCATTTTGCACGAAAATATGCGACTTTTTAATTAAATTCTGCGAAACACTACTGCAATGGAATGAAAACTTTTTGCTCATAAAACTGACTTTGATTAAGAGTCTAATGTTTTAAGGGCTTAGTAATTAACAGGTAATGTACATTTGCACGGGTAATCGTTTTAAATCGTTTTTGAGGGTAGACATAAATTTACATGCCGTTTTAACATTCAACCAATTTCGTCTACTATTTTTGATATATTTAACTCTACTATGTACAGTGTAAAATATATTTAAATAGACTTCGTCCAGAACGCTTAATTATGTAAACAAAAAAAAAATTATGAAGTACCCTCCTTACAACACGTATAACATTTAACTAGACTTAGGTAATTTCGCATTAAAACTCATATATTCCCGAGTTATAAGCAACATTATCAAGTACATCACTGAACCTCATTGAAATTATAACGTGAGGTGAGAAATTCAAATCGTGACATAGCGAATGAGGTGGGTTTAATGTTTTGCTTGTGTTGGCTAGCACGAGCCATCTTACGTATAAGGTATGCAAATTTGCGTTCGGTTGTTTATGGGGTTAAAATTTTTTAAAGTATTTCATAGGGTGGATTAAATAGAGTATCTAACAGTTAACATTGTATGTAACATAAGTTGCTGGCTTTACACTTACATTAACTGTGGTATTCAGACGCAAACGTTATCGTCTGATATAGATAACTTATTAGCGATAAGGACACTCGATTTAAATTTCGAATTGCGTTTGTTTATGGGACATATTATAAAAAAAGGTTACATTTACTTCATAGATTGCATAGAACTCGTTTTTATTTTTTTTTTATTTTGTGAACTTATGGGATTCAGCTACATATTAAAGTTATATCTTAATATAATAAATAAGTACAGCTTCTTTAGCTCTAAATAAGAGAAACGTGGTCGCGAGGATATTTACAAGTTAGATTTTATATTTTTTCTAGATTTTAATTTTTTCTGTATAAAATAACCCCAGCTAAGTATAGTCGTGTAAATCTAGACCGCATTTTACGACGCCTACGGTTGATAATGACGTCATAAGCCTGTCATGCATATGTGAGCAGCTTAATTAATATTCTACGCCTGTAATGTGGCCCACTTAACACTTGGAATATTATGGATTTTAATTTTAGAACTGGATTTTTGCATTGAGAGTTAGAATGCACCAACTACAAAAAGATTTCTTTGAATTTTGATCACTTTTCTCAGCACAATTACTTGAAGTTGTCTGTAAGTTTTATATTGTATACTTTATTTAATATTTTTTACGAATACTAACTACTAGCTATAGAATATATAGCTAGTTTATTTATGTATTTATATTAATGTTTTTAGTTATAACTTCACACATATAAAAGTTTATTTTGTGCAACGAGCTGTTATTATTTGTAATAAATAAATGCAGAGGTTCTGGGTTCGATTATGAGAGAAAAAATGTTGACGAGAAAATTCTGATAAGCGTATAAAAACGCTTTTCTCTACTGGACGAGATTATGCAATATAAAGCTTTTAATGCTTCAAAAGTAACTTTAATATCTTGACTGCATTTCATAGGGCCATATCGTAATTATTCAGAAACAGTTCGTGTAAAAAGATTTCTTAATTCACTGTAATATGAGTTTCGTGAAAAATTTATGATTGCGTTTAAATTATAGAGCAAAGTTTAATTCACTTTTCCGTTTTCAACTGATGTATACTTACGTTGAATATAAACTAGTTTTGGATTATAAACGCCATTTGCACCGATAGATATACTCAAACTCAAAATATCTTTATTCAAGTGGGTCTATATAGACACTTTTTAATCGTAAATATTATTATTTATTTATTTAACACTTTATCGCACTTAAACACTAGAAGCAAATGACATTAACAGATGTAAGAACATATAAGAGCAACGGGCGGCCTTATCGCTAATAAGCGATCTCTTCCAGACAACCCACACGATAAAAGAATACTTAAATATTTACACTATCACTACTTAATATAAGATACCCTGGTATAGAGAGCCCTTGTTTGATATATATCACTATACTTTGTACTGGTTTAATCATGGTTTTAGTTAATACATAACTAATAATATAATTAAAACGAAGTAAACAAACTATATTAACGGATTTAAACACATTTCACGAAAAAAAATAGTGTGTTTTTTTGTGTGAATGGTCTCTTGCTCATTTAATATAGTTTAAATTAGCAGTAAACACAAGACATAATTTATAAAAGTATTTATACATTTTTAATAACTACTACTAATGAGCTAATCAGTTGTGTAGCAGTCGATCACATCATTCCACGATCATGTTGCCACAGTAGGTACATATATACAGTGAGAAAAGTCCAAAGCTAATTCCACGAATTAATACTAAATTATACTCTGAAATTTATGCTAGTACACAGATAAAAAAATCAATATATAGATAACTTTGAAGGCTTTTCAAAAAGGTCTTATTTTAATTCTGCCTACTTGTTCGATCCTGATCGTATTAAACTTACCTATTTTGCATAACATAGATAAATACACTTTATTAAAACCAAAATAAGGGTTTTATATTCTTATGTATATTAGAGGCACACTTCGATACAATTTAAATGTATGCAAAGATAAATATAGAAGAGTAGTATTATCATCGTATTCGTATGGTAATGTATGTCTAGCACGAGCTAAGTCACGATAAAAAATAGTGAAATTTGGGGGCATTTTTGTAAGTGATAAAACTTATTACAGGGTTGGTAAGAAGAGTATGTTAATACGCGCGTGTCTTATGCAAATTTAAGAGTTAAAAAATTCACCGTCCCTAAGTTGTATTAAGAGACAGTCAAAACACGACAAAATATCATTCATTGCGAATATTTAATATTTACACAAACATGTTAATTGTCTGTAGGACAGACAAGAACAAAAGCTATTCAGGAATATATCTCGCGGATGACGGCAGGAAGCGGTGACGTGTTTTCATGCAATGTTTTCAACTACATTTTCCTCTAGACTGTACAACTGTTTTCATAAACTATACATAAGGCGAAATCAATTATCAATTATCGCAAATTAGTTCTCATTTCAAATGCAAATTCTTTAAATACATTACAGCTA
The DNA here is from genome assembly GCA_951799465.1 of Leptophobia aripa. Classification (NCBI taxonomy): domain Eukaryota; kingdom Metazoa; phylum Arthropoda; class Insecta; order Lepidoptera; family Pieridae; genus Leptophobia; species Leptophobia aripa. The sequence continues at coordinate 5,335,552 of OX637268.1, read as the reverse complement.
CAACATTTTAGAATTCCCTTTGTTAGTCCCTTTATGAGAACCGTAACGGATCGATCGAATGATTTTAAACAGAACATTTAAATATTATTTCAATCAATATTATGCAAATGTAACACAAAAGACATTTGCGAGAGTTGCGACAATGCGGCGACCGTTATCGCAACAACGAAAAATTTCATCAAAGCTGCACCAGAAAAATAATAATTGATCGAAGTCTATTGTCGTGAATGATACACGGCCCCTTCGACTATCGAGAGGTTGGGAGAATCCGTAAATTAACCAACGATAGGTCTAAATTTAATTTCACGATCCGATACCTGCCCTTATCCAACAAAAGTCTCGTAATCAAATTATGCAACCGATGTCACTATTGTTACCTTTTGCATATAAGTTTTGAAGCATGGGTACGCAGGGGATGATAATAGTCAAGATGTATCAAGGAGGCCATTGATTGCATGTGGGAAGAAGGGTTAACAGGGATACCTATCAGATAATTGTTACGAATTGCCAGGACGGAAGTGAGATTTGTGTGCGTTCGATATTTAAAATTTCACCAAATGAAAATCTCACCCTTAGCGGAAACAAGGCGAATATCATATTACAAAAAGTTCGTTACAAAGAAACCGTTACTATTACCAAAGGGTATGACAGTGTTGGGGTGATCCAATTTTAGTGAAATTCACCCAGTAATGATATGGAGCACGGGCGTTGCATATTTTATCTAGAGAAAAAGAATTTCAAAGACATCACGAATATTGATATGTAGATGAGATGACGCAGGTACGGAGGGGTGATATTGAAATTAGCGATAGAGAAAAAAAATTGGAAGAATTGGGATCTGCTCGTCAATATATGATATTGGTTCACTTTACGTAAATATAACGGTGTATAGAATACTTGTTTAGTATAAACTACAAGAAATAATGTATTAAACATTTGAGTAGTGTGTTTAAATTGTTAGAATCGAAAAAATTATACTTGCAAGGACATCAATTGTTTTTTTTTAAGATTATGACTATGTGTTTTTTTTTGGATTCGGCTGTAAATAAATCAATAAATGTGCGCCATATAATTTGAGGTAATTAAGATTTCAATAAAGCACTGTAGCATACGTTAATATTGATGTAATGTATTTGCATATGAAGTGTCCACGCGCGGATTTGCATATTCTTTTTGAGGTACCATATATCTATTAGTTTCTCTTAACACGAGTTAGGGAGGTAAAATTTGCATAAGTCCGGCACGAGACAAACATTTTTGAATATGTAGATCAGCTATTCTAAGAAAGTGTGCCTTTGATATGTCAAAGCCTGAATGGGACATAAATTTCAACCGCATAGTAAGATGTCAATAATATGAATAGTATTAAAGAATAAATTATAATCCCCTTCTATGACAAAATGAAACTTTAACTAAATATTTTTAAAGCAAATGGAAAAGTTTTTGGGGTATTTATTGCCGGGAAAAGTAAAACCACGAATCCACAAATCGCCTGACACGTCCACACTATTTAAAGTGTATCCGCAAACATGCAATTAAAAGCCTATTTATTGCGGACCGAAATTTCAACGAAATTTAAAAATCGAACTTTCTCGTATTGAGTCCCTCAGCCAATAAAAAACTTTTCGAGTTTTTACATTCTTAGACACGCAAGTCTTTCGCGAATATTTAATAGTGATTTATTCAGTTTATGTTTACCTAATGTTTATATTTATCGAGATTAATACGAAACATGAAAAATTATTAATTAATTAACAGTTCATACGGCCAAGTAGTAGCCCACATGCTAAAGAATTCTCATAAATAATATTAAAAAACACGTGAAAATTAAAATATTTAAAGTTAGTCAAAAGTGTTTCTTTATCAAATCAATTCGGTAATTCGTGGCATATATTAAGTGTTTCACTTTATACTGGTTGTTGTCGGTCCTAAAATGGTTCTTAATAGCAAAATAAACTTATTTATGTCTAAAACAAATTAAACTAACAAAATTCAATTTCATTAAGTTTGATAATTATAGAAAATTTTTCAAACATAATCGCTTTAAGAAGACATTAGGAGGCAAAGCACATAAATATTTCACAATCATACTACCAAATTGAAAGTGAGATTCAGAGAAAACATACAAAAAAATATATAATTTTAAATTGTAAAGAATTTCTGCATAACGGGCATACGAGAGGAAATCAAAGTGAGAAAACCACCTTAAACGTAAGCGTATGCTCATATAAGCAGCAGCTGTTCGAATAATTTTAATATATGATCAAGAATCAGATACATAAATGTAAACACATGACCACGAAATGAAATTCTACAGATATATTATTATTAGCATAAACAGAGATTCATCTTAATTCCATAGTAAAACCATAACAAAGTTGAGGTGAAGGTTTCCTTTATAACATTGTATAAAATTTTCCATCTAGTACATTCAGGGCATCGGATACTCTAGAATTAATCAAATCAACTTACCCCAACCCAATACTTTCCGATATAATTAACGCATACTTGGATGCGTGTATGTGTGCAATAATCAACGATTATAGCAAACTAGCGTTGCTTGAGACTTTCCATCGCATTTCTAATTACAACCTTTAACCATTATAATAAGGTTCACAATTTGAATAATCGTCAGTTGTCTTAGTGTGAGTTGATGAGTCACATTTTTTTTTGTTTTGTGGGTAAGGCGCGAGGGTGCGAGCGTGGGGTGGCGAAACCCCTTACTTCCAACCCCATCTTATTAATCAGTGAAGTACAGGCGTCTCTTCACATGTCTGTTTCAAGCGTCCTGTTAGAAATCGGACGTGTTGACCGCCTATGTTAATTGTTATAGGGACATGCATCTATTACATATAAAAAAGACATAAGAATATCAAATCAACTGACAGTATTCTAAGCGAAAGTCATGTATGTAGTGTGTTGTCCAAAATGTTATGATCTTCTGTAAATATTCTATGGATTAAGGCTGTCTATAACAAAACGACGACGCGAATAAAACCGCATGTCACTATATAGTTTTGTATATAAAGTATTGTCTATTACAAAATGCTGACAAGGCTTAACGAGGGTGCTAAAGGGAAATACTTATTAAATGCATTTTACCCTATTTCTAGTACCGTGTAAGCCGATGTTCTCATATGACTATCGTGTCTGATATAGATTTTAACATTAATTAATACCTTATTATACCGTATGGAGGCGTTGGCTGGCAATAATGTGGTGTTAATAAAAACGCAATTGCGTGATATTCATTACCTTTATAAGATTACCTTATAGGTTTTCATTGTAACATAGATAGGTATTAATGCGAGATTGTGTGAGAAGTAACACCGCCGCTCAACCCACTCGACGGACGACCCTTGTTTCAATGTAAATGTAACTGAACACTATGAAATAATAACTTGAGATTTATTATCGAAATTTTGATTGGTTGCACTCGATTTACATTCTTGAGTTTCAAATCGTTATAGAGCTGTTCATTATGACCAAATCAAAATGGAATGAAATTCAAAACGGAACGCGCGACTTTTATAACAATATAGTCATAAGTAATAACTTTGCACCAGTTTAATTGTATTTCAAGTATTCTATTATCGTGTGGGTTGTCTGGAAGAGATCGCTTATTAGCGATAAGGCCGCCCGTTGCTCTTATATGTCCTAACATCTGTTAACGTCATTTGCTTCTAGTGTTTAAGTGCAATTAAGTGTAAATAAATTAATTAATAAATAATAGCAAAATTTTGTATAGATGTCGGAGAGTAGACAACGTTACCAAGTAAACAAGAAACGTGGTCATAAATCAGATAGTTTATTGATTAAATTTTTCCTTAGCCCATGCGGGGCATGTGTGTGTGTGTGCATTCGCAACACATAATTAGTAAAGGGTCGATATTATTAATGAGCTGCGGGGGTGTGGGTGTATCTACTAGAGCTTTTGTATTCTTTTCTATAACTTTATTGATTGTTTGGTCGATAGTCGGTCGCCGGGCTTTAATTATAGGGGCTCGCTGGCTAAGTGACGCGAACACCTCGCTTGACACAGTAATGGTGGCATAAAGGGACAGTTATAATCCATAATTATTCATTTGAACACGACAAAGTTTCGTTTTGAGTTCTATCAAATTGAATTTGTTTGACTAAGTGTACAATTAGCTTAATTGCTGTACGTTTATATACGTTTTGTTATTACGTTAAAGGGCTATTTTTTTAGTAAATATATCAGGCTAAAGGCAACAAAAGGCAAGAGTTTTCTAATTATACCGTATGGGTGTTTTTTTAAATGTTTATAACATTTTCGTTAAAGAAAATTAAAAACACACAAATTGAATAATACCTTAATATTGTGTCTTACATAACACATTTGCTTGTTAATTTATATTAACTTATTAAAGAAAGTTTAATGAGCAATATTGTTACGATAATTACAATTAGTGATCTGCGTTTCGCTCTGTGTCAAATCTGACATGAATTTACCGGCGACCAATATAATTTATATAATTGTCTTTATTTACGCGAGTATCACCACATAATAAACATTTAAATGGTATAAATAATTATTTTTTATATACATTTTTTACAAAATTAAAACTTTTCGTTTCATTTTTGTAGCAATCGTATTCAGTGAGATATTTGTCGTATTAAAACTTTCCTTTACTCAATTTTAGGTTTCTTCAGCACTGAAATGTATTATCTTTTATATCTAAAACGTAAACTACAAAATCTAAGACGATATTACTGTCAAATTGTGAAGAACATGTGAAACATCCAATACAAATAGCAGAGATTCCTAGAAGTGCAATAGTGTGACGTAAGCACAGTTTGCGTGCGTCGCGTAAGTGTGCCTTGGGCAAGGTCAGGGCTGACTATCTGATCAATGGTCAACTTGTGCGGTGAAATCGATTCTATTTATTCATAGAGATCGTTTAGTTAGAACCTCTTTTTTAATATATTGGAGAAAGTGGTTGTTTTGAATTAAGAACAAACCTAATTTGTCACATATTTGACATTGCAAAGTGAATATGGAACTAATTCGAATTTAAAACTACTGTACTTCTTCGAATTGAATCTTATAAGAAATACACTTTATATACCTCAAGAAAAATGTATAGTCTGTTTTTAAAATAAGGTATTCTGTATATATGAATAGATAATAGACTTCTAGTGTCTATGTATGTATAATATGAATATAGTATACTTCAGACACATACGTGATTGTATAATGATAAAATATGAATAACTATATAAAATACTACACCCTATTTAAGGAAAATTGTATATAAAAGCAAAGCTTATAATTAATCACTCGATTAATCAAATGAATAAAGAAAGTTCATTGACCCATTTCGCTTAATCGATCTTTGTGACGTAATTTTTAGTGCACCTTGCACTTATCGACAATACCGTTGTTTGATTTTTATCCTTTTAACAAAATCCTTCGTTTCGACAAAAAAAAAACAAAAATAGGGCTTAGCAACAAGTGTTCACTGGTTAACTAAGTAACCTATTTTTCAAATACTTGTTTGTAAAGTTAAACGCACACTCAGTAACAACTTACACTTTTGAACATTTAACAGAGACGTAAATATATGTTGTTCAAAGAACAATGCACTGTTTTATTTTTTAACGAGAGGGATATAATTTTAAAACAAGAAATAAACATTCGAGAGATTCTCATAAGTTTATCTTCATAAATTATAAATTCTTTAGGGTGACGTATAAATCGATACACTAGCAGGGGTGGCAGATTCTTGTGGGGCAGAAAAAAAAAGCGAAAAGCAATCAGTGTGTCGTAATTAGTGGGTATAGGGTGCGTTGCTATGGCAACGGCGTCCATACTCACGGCTAACCCGTGGTGTTAATTTCCAGCCAAATTAATCGAATCAAACTATGGTATCGATTTTATGTGTACATGTGAAAGGAGCATTTTGTATAACGGGATTTGGGACTTTCAAAACGTTTGAAACAGTTGATTAACAGAAAAAGGGCTTCAATCAAGTCAGTTATTAAAATAACTTTTCCTTCCCTATTATATAATATACATCGCCTTATACTCTGTATATTTCAAATTTCAATAACTTATTACAAATCAAACCACTTTTTTATTAACTTTACCAATCCAATAGCAACCTAAAATTCGTTTGCTTGCTTTGTAAACTTTGTAAATTATTTCGACTAAGTATTAGGTACTCATAATGTAGAAACACAAGAAATTATTGAAAATAAGATATTTATTGAGATACATATATACGTGGAGTGAATCACGATACATAAATGTAATATAATTTAAAAATATAATAATTATTATAAGAAAGTTCAAGAAAACATTGAAATCAAGCCGGTCTGCGGTCTAACAAAAATGAAGGGACGTTAAGTTTTTTTTCAAAGTTCGATAATTTATTGCCGAAATAATATAATTATGGTCTGACGGATTGGCTGTGAGCGGAAATTCCAAATTATCGAAGAAATTAAAGCGGAAACATTTGGCCACCGCCGCTAGCAAGATGGCGCACGATTATATTGTCTGTCCAATTTATGAATAACAATAATTATTTAACTAATTATTTGTTTACACTGTAATCACGGGGCCGTGACCTTTTTCAAACCTTTTTCATAGATCTATCTTAAAACCTCTACAATATTTGAACTATTTTGACTATTTGAATAGTCTTAATTTCTTTGATTATTATACGTTTAGTCTTTAACTAAAACCATTCCATTGAATAATAGTTTACTTAAGGTACATAGTTTAAGTTATGATACATACAAATCATATAAACCTAAATAAAATAAACTTAAATAAAATAATATAAAAATGTTTATATCTTAACAAATTTTGAAAGTATATGAAATATTGAAGTAAATATTATACTAAATGCTATAAAATACTCATAATACGCACCTCGACATAGTTGAAACATATCAATTGTGCCATCCGTCTTTAGTCACAGCTCACAAACAGTCAGAATAACACAATATTTTTTCTGTAATATACGTAAGAATATCTGAAATATGTATATAAACGCCGAGATGACTATTTAATATATGTTCAAAGGGCACTATTAAATAATAAATCATATAAATATAAATCACTCGAGACGTGAAATACTTGAACAAAACAAAAGAGCATTGTGTATGCAAAAATGCATTCTGCAAATATTTTTCGTCGCCTACCATCCGCGTAGATTTTTTTTTTCAAAAATATTAAACCGACGATGTATCGATAAAATATCGGAACCGTGTAGAGCGATCACGATTGCTTTTTTAACTAAGAAACCAGCTATGTCGGCATTCAGTCCGTAGTAGCCATACCAAGTTTCTTTATAATAAAAGTCAATTATATTGAGCATAACCAACATTCTTCCTTTTGATTTATCGTCACCGCTTCAATTTGTTAATATGACAACATTATTTTAATCGATTAAGCAACATATATGCAAATATTTTTTTCTTAACGATACATTACCGCGCCAAACATTACGACCTCTATTTAAATGCATTTTGGCATTAAGACAAAGATAATGGCCCATTTGTAAACACTAAAGGAATACAAAATAAGCCGTAGATCTATCTGTGCCAAATGTGCCTAAGTGTTGCAAGATTTTACAATTTACCGTACCATGTAACTATGGAATCTAATTGACCAACATTATATACATATAACAATAGGTTTTATGCATTGGATGAGGTGAAAGTCAAGATTTATTACGCGAACCCTTTTAGATTTGATACGTTGACGCACGAGTTTTTACTTTTGTCAAGGCTCATTAATGCGTTCCCGAATTCTGATTGGAATATTTCGCGTCATCGAGAATAATTCTTCTCACATCATACGACCGGTGTCCGCTGCTAATAAATCAGTTGTGGGCCTAATTAAAAATTCACCCGTATGCAAAACGATTGCATCTCGACATTTACGATATTTCGTCGGTCATTCGCACATGCATAAACTTTCTAATTTGCAGCCGAGCAGATAAAGTGGCCGAACAATAAAAACAACACCTCGAGAAAACTATAAAATTATATTGCGAACTGTCGATGTTCAATTTTGTTCTGACCACACCCGAAACCCGGCTGATAATGTCTGTCAAAGATGCAATTAAAGATGTTTGATGTCGCAATAAAAAAGTATACTTAATTTCACCTCCGGATTTGCATTTTAAACATCACACTTGACCGATGTGTGAATTGTTTTTTAAACGGACGCTATCATTTTTATTTAATACCACAAATTAAATACATTAATGTTAATGACACTATTACTATCTCAAAGCAAAAAAAATAAGCTATTTTATTTATTCTTATTGGGTTGAAGATTGAAAAGGTTTATTTACCTTATTCACCTTACAACTAATCGGAAATAAAATATTCACCCGCGAACTCTTGGAAATTGCGATTTAACCCGTCTGAGGCCAGTAATTTATTTTTAAGGCTCGTAAAATCTCACTCTTCAAGCAATAAAAGTAACATTTTAACAGAGTTAGTAACTTGGGCCCCGGTTATGGCGTTCATTAAAGCGTTCGCCTTCAGAAATCACTTGTAAACATTGTGACACTAAGAACTGACGTCAGGTTTGCGCTTAAAACGCTGATAGCGGCTGGCCAAACGTATTTACATACATTAGAACGAAACTCGTCACGCTCGCGTTTCAAAATAAACACATGCCGCACGCGAATAATTCACAGAGCGCAGTTTTGCATAACACTCAAGTATTTCACGTAATAACCTTAACGATAACAAACGAAACAAAAACTGCGAGGGTGAGATGAGAAAAGTTACTTCAAGAATATACGGAAGTTAATTAGAAGTGGAACGAAAAACAACCGTAACTGGTGCCGAAGTTGGCCGTTCTAGTGCGGCCAATGGTACAAGGCACCCACACAGCGGCGGCCCTCACCACCGCACCTAGCATTTGCATACCGCCCGCCCAGGCGCGCGCCGACGCCCAGCCTGAGCGACAGGGACGGAATACGTTACGCAAATTTGACACTGCATTTCGAATTAGAATTTTAAAAAATTCAATCTGTCAAAATTGAAGACAATCGTATCTACTTCAATTTTCAAATATCGAAAGCATGACAGTCGGGCTGAGTGTATAATTTCTAAGGTTTATTGTCGCTTGTACGCAAATTAGACTGCGCGGCGCATGGAAAAGGATGAGAACAAATTTATCGCTGTCGTCGGAGAAACGACACCGGATGAGATGTTTAGAAGACGTGTATGAATGGAGGTTAGGGATGTGTTCATAATTACTTCACGTACATACACCTACTCTGTCTTACAACCAGATTGATTTGAAACATTTAAAGCCTCATATATTTCTGAATATTGACGTAGTATACGTACGTTTGATACAACACTAATTGTCTCGCCGTAATGAAAACACACAACAGACAAGAACATTGTAATTACGAGGACTACAAGATTTATTACACAAGGATAGGAAACTAAACACACGTGACCGAAGTCTGTATGCGGAGTTAATTGCGAAACTAAATTAATACGAAGAAAACTATCTCCTATTTTTATAGAAATTCATTCGAATTTTCCGTGTTTATTTTCGCTTGAGACGTTGCTCACTCGTTGTGCCACGTGCATATGCATTGCATATACGTGTGAGGGCATAGCTACAGAACATGTAGTTAATTTTTGCGCAAAGCTTGTGGGAGAGAGACAGTCGCTCATTTACAAGTAGTTAGGCTAAGTGCGAACGGGATGGGGATGTTGGGGGTTAATTAATGAACGTGGAAGCTTGTGCTCTTTATTGCTTTCGTGGCTGGACGCTAAGACGTCGACGCTTAAGTTTTCCCAGCAAAATAGTGCCATGAAAATTTTCCGATAATATCATGCTTGCCAGCGAAAATGTAAAATTCATTAAGCTAGCGAATTGAATTGGTTCTCTTGGACTGAATTTAATTAATTTCAAAGAATCTTGTTTTTATATCATAAAAAAAATTGATTTGAATTTACCTATTTAAATGTACCTTTTAAGACATTTTATTAATTTCATTATCCGAGTACACGCAATTGTTTCTAATCTACACATAAATGAATCAATCTTGTTAAACTTAATTATTTCAATAAAGGTCATCTATCTTTTCATAAAACAACTTGACCTAAAGTGAGAAAAGTGGGTAAAATTAACATAGAAGTTCTATCAGAATAAAGCCTCCATATAGAAGGTACTTTATTCTATATATGATAGTAAACGCTTAATGTGGGGGATGTTTTCTTAATTTCATCTCTGCGTGAGGGTAGCGGTTAAGAAATTAAGAGAATGCCAGCGCGTCTGTGAGCCACTTAGAGTAACGTCAGAATAGGAATGCGTCTCACATGTAGCTATACTTTCACACTTTTGTAAAGTGGTACACAGACACTTATAGAAAGGGTTAGGGGGTCAGGCGATATGGCACATGAGGTAGATCGCGTGATTTCTGTGCCTTTTTATTTGATAGTAATCCTATTAGGGTAGTATTCGTATAAGCACAGTTTTAAATATGTGAAAAGTAAATGCTATTTGAAAATCGAATGTTCGAATGTTCAATGGTTTTATTAAAACACTTTTGAATCGTAATTTTATATTTACAAAAATATGTATAATATCATTGTTTTTTTAGTAAAATACATACATTTATTTAGTTGCTTGAGTGATACTGTCAATATAGCTTTGGTTTGTATGGAAAATGGCCTATTTCTTGTAAATGGTTTTTGTTCTAATAAGATCTTAAGGTTTTAATTGGGACAATATTACAGCTGGTAATATAACCACATTTATTTAGTACTGTAACGTTTTCTTTCGAGAAATTAAACTAATATCATATATAAACAAATATCAAAACCCCAACTTGTTAAACTCAGATGGTAACCCTATTTTGATAGCATAATATCATATAAACTATTTTTTTTATGTTGGTGGAAACTGCGACTAGGTACTGCTAAAAGCTTACGAAATGTTGACACTAAAACATAGTTAACAAAGTTGTACAAAAATAATTATTGACGCGTAGCCCTGCGGGTAAGTTGAAAGGGGACTCCAGAATTGAATGTCAAGTTCGAGTACTATGTGTATCGGTTGATACCGTTTTTAAAGCAAAAGAAAATTTTCCTTCAAATGTATATGATGACTATGAATTCTACTGAAAGATAAGGGACTTTGTTATTCACAAATATGTATCCAATAGCTGTGTCAAATCATTCTAAATTTCAAAATGTAATAAATTGTAAGTATATTAAATCACATTCATTTTTAACTGGTCGAGAGATAAAAATGTTTGTCAGAAATAATCTAATAGATGTATACTATAAACAAGAGCATTCTATTTGTTTTACAAATTAGTTCATTGTCTTTGGATTAATGCAATTATATAAATTTATATTAAACACAAATAATTGTGCATGAATCAGCTGTGCAAGATATCCGTGGCAACCCTAACACGGGGCTTGGTAAACGGACGTCACCCTTAAGGATTAGTGTGGGCTATAGGATTACCACATTGGCCGCAAATGAAGAATTACTGATTACATCCCTGTTATAACTTTGCTTATTAACTTACTCGTGTTATGTGATATTGTGTATTCGAATGTTTTGTTAATACAGAAAATTAAATCGTTTAGGTCGAATTGTACATTAAAACGTATTGTGGTACCAAATGACACCTGCTAATAAAAACATTATTTATTGTCACCCTATCGTTAGACTAAATTTTATGAATTAAAGTTTGTATAGACGATTTTTTAATCAATCACATTCATACACTCCGTATAGCGTATATAAAGAATCGCAGAACTTAATTCTGACCGGTATTAACTGCATGCCATTAAGTAAACATTCCTTATTCACTCCTCAGATCTATAACAAATCATACTCATTACTTACTCATTCAAAATAATCCAAACAAAACGCTCTTCCGTTGCGACACTTTGCAGGGCGATTAATTTAACATATTCAAGTTCATATTTCACGTAACTCCCGCATCGCAGGTCGTTAAATAAATTCTCAACTTTTGTTTACATTTCAGATACGAAACGTCACATGTATCCGAGTTTTGACAGATCATAAAGTACAAACACAGCCACAAGTTACATTTACATATGCAACGCGCGCGCGTACTCAGCACTTTCGTAATGAGTTACTCGCCGGTTTTTACATTGTTTTTATCAATTTTTCGTAAGGTTTTCAGCACGTTTTTCGTGTGTCCATCACACAGTTTGCGATAGTACTGACCACAGCTTAGGGCGCCGGCCACGCGTCGATGTGTGCGTCCGTGAGCTTTCTGCACGCGGTCTTGAAGCTTAAACGAGTGGGGTGTGCGTATGTGAGAGTATAAAGTTTACTTGTACAAGTATAAGGCTAGACTCATTGACTGCGGCCCTTATTGTATGAATGTGGAAAAATTATAGCGTCGAGCGATGTTTTGCCTGAAACTGCGATGAGTATTGTTTATTGTCCCGGTGTTGGAGGCACTTAAGACTCCCAATTTTCTGAGCACATTAATGTCCGCTCGCATTGTCTTTTGAGATATTATTTCACATAAATGAGGGGTATTTAAGTACCGCCTGGTTATAAAATCAACATTACATTCAAATATCCTGAGTTGTTTAAATACCGAATATTCTTAACAAATAAAAGAGCAGTTTACATAATAGTTTAGTTTGCAAGGCCCTAAGTAGGTCTTATATTTCATAATTGCAATTACTTTTGATACACACAAATCACAGTTCGCTGTCTCGACAATTAAGTTTCCTCAGAACGAGTGCGAATTGTGAGAACTTACGTAGCAAAGCTACGACGTAAGACTACGATGTATTGTATATGCATGTTTAAGTAAGTTAAAATGATTGATATGAAAGCTTCTATGCATTTGTGTTGTCCATAAATTTATGGAGAAAACATGTTATTTAAAATCACTTAGATTAACCTAGTACTGAAAATTGTGTAGATTGTTTTTCTTTGTAACCTCACTTCCATTTCGTACTTATTTCAGATAACTTGATGTAGGTTTCCTGGAAGAGATCCCATATTGGTGATAAGGCCGTAAGTTGCTCTTATACGTACTAAGGTCTATTAACATCATCTTTATATGTATTTACACTCTCGCACGATAACGGATACACACACAATAATAACTCGTATTGGTAGTTGTTTTCATTGTTTTCTAATTCATGTATTTTTAAGATTTAAAAGAAGTGAGCGTGTTTTCCAAAAGCAAGTAGATGGTTACTTCAATGGAGGCACTATCCTGATATGGTCTAAGATTAACTAAATTTTATATAGAAATTATTTCGTCTTAAAAACCCCTCATATTGAATACATAAATATCGCCAAAATCTACGATATTCATGTTTACTTCATAGCCGTATCGAAACGAGATGAGGCGAAGTGAGATTTATGATTCAGAAAAATCTCTTAATGGACCAGCGCATGCTCATACAAGATAAATGTGCAATTTTAACTTTGAGAATGCAAGCGCTAAGTTTTGACTTGTATGATGTATGTATCTTGTGTTTGATGGCTGATAGTTGTGTTTCGGAATTGTGTTAAGTGTATTAAATGCATTTGCCAATACAATAACAACTTCACTTACAGTCCTTCAAATAATTATACTGTCTTATTTTGTAAAAGAGTTATTCATAGCTATTATTCATTTATATTTAAATGAAAGTATGTTAAATATATTTTTTGTAAGATAACATTATTATTAAACCAAATTATTGATAAAATCATACATATTATTTTATAATTTATTTAAATGTAGTTTTATTTGTATAATCATATTATTTATGTTTCCATAATCATTGATTTAGAAAAAATGCCTTGATGAAAATCGCTATGACGCTTTGAATTATCTTGTACAAACTCAATTAAAACTGAATTTAAAATTAATAAAAAACTCTTACATTATTATAAGACAATTAAACACAATAGACTCATGGCAATACTGCACTATATATAATTGAAATATTTATTGCTGAAATGCATAATACTTACGTCTTGTTTGTATACATGTTATGCATGGCATACCCTATAATTATTCTTACTTGCGTTGTGACGTCATACCTCTTTATTCACACAATACGTATGTACGCAATAATTATAAGTTAGCCGATTTAATTATACGCATATTGAGGTATACCGCCCAACATTCAGTCTTGAGTACCTGTCTTCCTCAAAAGGCTTTTGTTTATGCCTCTATGAGAACGATAAATGAATGAATGATTGACGGTCCCAATTGGTATACGTAATTAGGTATTGAGTTCTTTATTGAAAACAAAAAAATATGATTTGCGCAGGAACGCCTCATTAAGGTTCTTACTGTGTTAGTACTGAAAGCAGAAATTAAAAATGTAAGAAACTTATGCATAAAATAATGTTGTTTTAGTTTTTACCTTGTGTGATTCCTACAAAGCTTTATAGACGAGAGACAGCAATACATCTAAAATTAATGTAGATTCAAATCACATTTTAATTGCGACAAAATTGTCTTTGCAGTATGTAGGATCATTTCTACCCCTTTTCTATAAAAAAAACATCCGGCCGATGTTCCGATGCAATTATAGAATTAGCAAGTAATTGCTAAATAAATATAATCAATACATTATAGAAATAAGGCTTATACATTTAGTCAATAGGTGAATGCAAAATAAATTGTTAATATACAGTGTAAACCAACCCTATCACGATTATAGAAAACAGGTAATGATTGTAATCATTATAATGTCCACCGAACCCGTTACAAAAATTAAAGCGGCCATATGGCGAACGGAAGCTTGTATCGTCTGACAGCCCTTTAATATTGTAATGAAGAACTAAGAAATACTTTTCTCGGTGGCCATTACAAAGGATACAATAAGATGACGGCCCATCCGGGCTCATTTTGTTCGGTTAAGGCTTGGGTGATAAGTATTAAAAATTATGACGGAATTAATGTTGCCATAGGATGACTGTAGTTCATGTTTTCAGACTATTACTTTTTGTCACGAACATACCTTTATTTAATAGATTTATCGAGAGATATTCACACTTTGATATAACTTATAAATCCTTGTTTATATGTGACGAGTATCTGTGTTGTATGATGTTGCATTAAGCTTGAGTTTCTGAAGCACGAGCTCCGTGTATATATTCACACGCATTAAGCTACCTAGTAAAAAGCTCGAAACAATAATCAAATTAATTGAAAATTCCCCAGCTTTAGTTTTTACAATACAGAAAATATTTTAATGTAAACAAGTCTACGAATAGCCGAAGCAGTTTTTGAATATACTGGTAAATGAAGCTTGTATTTAAAACGAAATTTCCAAGCTAATAAATTAACAATATTTATTGAATCGCTAAGCTGCAAATAATTCGATTATGACGTTAATACTGAGTGTTTTATTTCGACATGTTTTATTAGTATCTAGCGATATATTCTCAGCGAAGTACTAAATAAAAGTCATATTTAAAATATAAGGTATTAGTTCTGTATAAGAATGGAATGCTTTAGCGCGTAACGCGGACAATCGCGACCCGAACAGTTTTACAGCAAGCGGTTAAAAAGCAAGTTAACTGGAGTGCTTTTACACCGAAATGTAACAAAAATTAAAACGACGAATGGATGTTAAGAAAATTGTTTTTACTTGGTATATATGTTGCTTTAGCAATGCGTTAATTTAAAATAAATAGGAAAAGCTTTTATGAAAATTGGTTTTAGTTTTTATGGAAATACTTTATACTATGGGGAAATAAGCATGTGGATTTTAGACCTGCAACGCTGGTTCAACGCTGAGCCTTGAATGGCTGTTTCCTAAAGCCCATGCCATAAATAATATATATATATATATTATATATATATATAAATAAAATTAAGTATTATTTTATTTAAAATTTAGTATAGTTATATATTTGGAAGCATCGGTAACCTGATATCGAGAGTTATATAAATAAATCGAATAAATATTTTAAAAGTGATTCACATAAAAACTTTATTACGCATAGGTCTCACAACAGGCCACCTTTAAAATTGAAAGTGACGTAAGTGCCGTTTTAGTGCGCGTTCGCCGAGCGAAAGTCGTAAATCAAAGTTTTAGTGGCGAAATGTTGGGATGCGCTGGCCACTGGGGTGGCCGCAGTTGAAGATTTTTTAAGACGAACAAAAAAAAAATCAAAGAAACAATACAACAATGTCCATTCGTTGGCAACATTGGACATTGTTCGGACTGTCGAATGGTAAAAATACTGAGCGGTAATGGCGAAATGAGTTACGCGTGCTTCAGTGCTGACTTTGTTTCACGTGACTGTGTGAAGTAATACACGAATCGCTTTTTTATGACGAATACAAAGCAAATTTACACAGACAATAAAATATATTACCCGCTTATATTCTCTTGTTTTATTATTATATTGTGAATTTTAATTTAATTACCTAATTAGTTTTAGACACATAGTCAACAGTTTAGGCTTTTTAAGTAAAATATAGTGTTACATTCCATGTAACGGAACTCGATTTAACGACAAACTCCCTAAAGCGTCAAAATCAATTGGCTTTGGTTAGTATAGCTTGTATTTCATATAATGATTTTTCTTCTATTTAACGACCGCTCCCTATAACGCCATAAAATGCACAGTCCCCTGAGTCGTCATGAAGAGTTTACACTGTATGTGATATCTTTAGATCCTTGAACTTATCGATAGGTTTCTCTACTAATATTTATAGTTAAGATACAAGCACAGCAGGACCACGATGTTTATTGTTTGTTGTGATGCAATATAACAAACGCAGTGCATCATTTTAGTATCTGCCATTGCACCTTCATTGCATAGAGAATCAGAGTATCTTAATCTGTTATCTACATTGCATTCCAGTCCAGCCGTTGTAACGACACAATAAATGTATTTTATAAGCGCTCACACTTAACATTTATATCGCCTTATAAGTAGATGGAGAAATAATAAAACTAAGAGCGAACATCATGAAAGCAATAACATCATTATCATAGCAAGTCCGCCATCTCTTTCCGATAGGTCTCACCCCTCCCTTGGCCCCGCCCACATATCGCCTCTGTCACCTGAATATCTCGAAACATTACACATATGCAAAATTCACGCTCGCATCTCGCGAACACAGAGCGTCACACACACAAACGCCAGAATGCAACCCCGGCCGACTCCCGTGTTGCGAGTATAAATCTGCGAGATAAAAATTGTGCTATATTATGTCCTAGTGTGCTGTGGACGTCTTTTTTTGCTGAGATACTAGCCCGTAGGCGTGCCTAGTGAGTTGTTTGCACCTCGAACAGTGGTCGATATTTTACAATGCTGTGTCATCGACACGACGCAGGCTGAAATATTGCCAGTGCTGGGGTTATCTCTATGGAATGCGAACTTTTCTGTTTCTGACGCTACTAATGCGATATGCATGTCTCCGTATTATGTTATTTATGTTTAAAATAAGGTTTAATGCATTGAAATGTTACTTTGGAGTTTTGTGCTGCGAAAGTTTGAACGCGACGGGCTCGCGTTTGTTCTAAGCGAGCATAACACTATTTAGTGATACGGGCAATTAGAACTGACATTTGATATACAAACTTTTTGTTGTTCATAGAATAACTAATATAACCATTTCATTTGATAATTGTAATGAAACAACACAAACTTAACTCTTAGTTGCATATAATTTGTATATTAGCTTCCTTGCAAGCATAGCAAACGAAGTGTTATTTCAGATCTTAATTTTCTTTTTTAATCTTAACTTCTTAACGTCTCTATTACAGTTAACACACTACGTCCTTCTATTCTATTAATTTTACTTAAGAATCTTAATAACCTCGATATTTAGTGATACGGGCAATTAGAACTGACATTTGATATACAAACTTTTTGTTGTTCATAGAATAACTAATATAACCATTTCATTTGATAAACTAAACACAATTCTATATTATTACAGTAGATATATTTAAATAAAGAATGGTTTTCGTTAACTTAAGGTTATTTAACTAAAGCCTACTTCTTGACTGCTCTGGCTCTCTACTAGTAGAAATAAAGCAATTCTAAGAGCCTTGTCCTATATATATAAATATATATTTTATTAGGTACCAACATTATTTTTATTTATACATATATATACATACAAAAATAACTAACAACATGACAACCAACCACGTTCCAACATAATAATAATAATAGCCTTTTAATTCAGATCAACTTAACCTTATAACAATATTCTAAACTACAATTAATTTAGAGTAATAAAAATATTTTTTTATTCTAGTATGTGCTGTTTCCCGATGATCTATAGTCTGTTTGCCAAACGGCACAGGTCTAATCCAACTACATTTATTTGAGTTTTAAACGTACCAACATAACATATATTATATTCGCACTCAGGCATACAACTACTTTCACTCGAGCGAGCAATTATTAAAAACAATCTATTGTAACAATTTTTCGTCCATCCGTTCCATATTGAATGCCTCCCTTAACTATTTCAGTCACGGCGAGCGATAATTGTCGTCATTGTATGTGTAACAGTAATGCACTATAATTACAGTGATTACAACATATTGTTCATTGTATGAATCATATTTTTGATGACAGATGTACGTAATTAATATCACTATTGAGTTTCGAGAGTAGATTTGGTGCACTTGGTACGATAAATTGATTCTTACTGATTTCTAATTTAAGTGACTTTCAATTAAAAACACTTTTTTTATACAATTTAATAAGTAAATAGTATATTTTGCAAATTGTAATGAAACAACACAAACTTAACTCTTAGTTGCATATAATTTGTATATTAGCTTCCTTGCAAGCATACAAACGAAGTGTAATTTCAGATCTTAATTTTCTTCTTTAATCTTAACTTCTTAACGTCTCTATTACAGTTAACACACTACGTCCTTCTGTTCTATTAATTTAACTTAAGAATCTTAATAACCTCGACATTCGTGTGACGGTGGAGCCTTCGATAAGCTCCAGTAATCATATTTGTTTATTATTTAAAATGAGGTCTTACGCTAATTTACAATTACATTAAAACCACTAAGGTTTGACACGAGTATAATTGTCAGTATCGACGTGAACAAAATAAATAATATTTCTTGGTTTAGTGTAAAAAAGTGTAATTTGAAGTTTTTGTTTTAATTTAGTGTAACTAAATGCGACGTCCTACAATAATTTATCCAAAACACATTTATTATATTTATAGAACTATAACAACCGTATTTAATATCTGTACGTAATCGTCATCAAAATGATTAATAACAAAAGACAAGCCTTGATAACATTGTTCATAATTACATATGATGGTTGTACTTATGTGTAATTTCATTCCGTAATTATAATGTTTAGATAAACCGTAGCGCACACTAGCTGAATGATTACGTCCGCTAACCGTTCCTGTAATTAAACATTTTAATAAATATTCCCCTAAGCGATGTACCACCGGTACTGTTTGTATTGTGTGATTAATTGTTCTATGTACAAGGAATAAATATAAAACAGAAGTAGAAATCTTGATGTTTTTTAAGAGACAAACTTAAATGAAGGCTTTTATATAATACTCGCCTATATAACATTAGCTTAAAAAATATCGAACTACTCAGTCTTATTGGTAGGTTAAGGTTAAGGTAGGTAGGCTTAAGTAATACCATCTGAACATTAAAAACACTCCTAGAGCAATAATTACGTCGCAAATGTAATTTTGTGGGGATGTAGGAATCTCACCAAATTTAAAGAAAATCTTTAAAATATACTTATTTTTTACACTTAAGCATGTAATATCATTATAAGCCTAATAGAGGTGAAACTTTCATGATTATATTAGATGAAGCAGTGAGTTAAGAAGTCTTAAAGAAATTTAAATAAATCTCAGTCACGCTTTTTAAATGAGCAAACGCTGCACTAATTATTGTGCCCGACGACAATTTATTTCTCATTAGCCACAGTGTGTGGTGGCCTTCTACAGATTTCGGTCGCCCACCTCAATATTATTTTAATTTCGCTAATAACACTTTAATTACAAACCGCAGCGAGGCCGCTCTGTCCGCTTATAATGAATTTTTATCTGATGTTTGATTATGTTGAAATGGTTTATTGCATCGGTTTTTGTTTCGTTTGTACGTGTAGTCTGGCAGGCTTTAACACGCAATTTGAAAATGAAAACTATGTTTGAATGACATATTAATTAAGAAAGTAGGTAACTACTCTAAAATAAATTATTTATATAAAAATAGCTTTTAGGATTTATTTTTAAATAACAACAAAAAAGACTGGTGTGGATTAATATATGCTTTTTATATCTCAGTATTACTATGAATTATTTTTTTAATCCATGATTGAATTCGAGTTACGCTGAATATTAAATTAAGTAGTAGAGTAATAATACTACTGTATAAACAATTTAGTATTGAATATACTACATAGTCTTGCTGTTATTTTAATATTAAGGAACTTGTATCAGTCAGAAACGACTAAAATAAACTTCAAATGCATACATTATGTGTATCTGACTAACAAAGTAGCGGCTGGTGTGTTTGAGAAACACCAATTTGCATACGAAGTGAAAACAAAAGCACAATTAAGACAAAAGAGCGCCGACAAAATTATCAGGAGGAAAAACGGTCAATCGTTAAGGGCGATTTGCGCCTTTTGAACGTCCCCACATATTGGCTTTGTCTAACCGTAGTTTCAATTCGTCGGCCATTGTACTCAACTGAGATGAGTGGACGTCGTTAGCAAGATTTCTCAGCTTAGAGATAAGACTCGGTACAAAGACGATCGGCGTAATCTGAACGCACATTTAGCGCTTTTGTTGAGAGATTTTTTTGAGGACGATAGTTGAAACGAATTGACGCTTTTAATTCGTGCATTTCTCTTGAAGATTTAAACTTATTTAAAACAAATGCATCGATGCACAACCTTTAAATTGTGGGGTTTTTTATTGTATTTCAGAAACTGTTATAAGTAATTATGGTTTAAATATGAGAGTATTTCTTTATGTATATACGATACAACTCGACACAATAATACTTTATTATATAATATATATTATCATGCATTTTAGTATATGCAAATATTTATTTAGATTCCAATAACAAACATAATAATTTAATAGATAACGTCTAATAAGTATAAAACTTAAATAAACAAAGTTAACTATTTAAAAATTTTGGTCCTTGAAGCAGAGTACCTAAATTCGGGAGCATTTTCTCGCTGTATCGCGATACGTTGAGCGAGAAAAGCTCTTGGGTCACAGGCACTGACTACTAGGCACCTACTTTATTATTTAAAAATTACCTGTTCAATTGTACCCCAAGGTATAAAAGTCTCTATTCCAATAGGAACAAAATCATTGGAGGAAATACTCTATACATATTATGCATTATTATATAAATACCATATACCTAATTTAATTAATTCAAGTATTTGATAACATAAACGAATAAATTGCTACTAAATGAATGATTAGTTTTCTAGTATCGACATTCATCGGCGTTGGAGACTCATTAGACGCGCACAAACATTGACGACAAATATCCTAGCCGCTAAGACAATGCATCGATGTAAAGTCCTGGATATGAAATGGGAAATTCATGTAATTTGTAATTTTTACTTTTGTGCATTATATATGGTATTACTTATTGATGAAAATAATATTATGTTAACTCTTTGAAATGTCACATTTTAATACACATACATTTCGATAAATTTCAAAGGAAATATAATTGTGTATTAATAACTCAGTTCTGCCTTAGCACAGTGAATATCCACTACCACTTCTAGAACACAGATTCTTACATGAAGATCTTCGAGCATCATACTTCAAGGGTGTAATCAAGCAATATTCTTCTTAATCAACCCCTCCCATGGCGGGGGTCGATTCAACCAACAAAGGAATTGATTAAGTAACTATACCACGATATTACCCCGCTGTATTATTCCACTATAATAAAGAGGGCTCGGTTACCGTGGTACTTAATGAGAGAAAACTCGATTAGAATTGGTATTAATCTTGTAAATCGATGAAAGTTCCTTGATTAAGTCGCGACGCTTATCTATCAATGGGAGATGACTATCTTTAGATGAAGCGTAATATAATACAAGTTAAGAAAAGAAAATTAGTTTTAATTTGAACATAATTAGACCCATTATCGATGTCGGGTTAGCCTATAGACACGAACGTACATATAAATACCCTTATATGAAATTTGCGAAATCGCGTCTCTCTGTACTGCGTCTATCCCAACAGCGCGTTAGATTTAGTGATTTAGTTCTAAAGTGCATTTATGCTACAATAATCTTTGAAAGCAACGGTTGAGGCTACACAGTAATAAACAATTAGCTCTAATAATATTTTATGTCAATAGATGTTAGTACATATAAGAGCAACGGGCGGCCTTATCGCTAATAAGCGATCTCTTCCAGGCAATCCAAAAAATAAAAGAATACCTTTGATATAATATGACTAGTGCAAGAGTTGTGAAGAATACATAAAAACACAACATACATTAAATTAAGAAAATCATGCTATTTTGAATTAAAAAAATTATAAATAATTACATTAATGACAATAAATTCTATATGTTATTGTAGCAATACTATACTATAATGCTAATGCTAATAATTCTAAGAGAATATGTCAGGTTAATATTAACTACATATTAATATGTTGTATGACACTGAGTCTGAAATAAAATATTATATGAGAATGTTTATTTTCATTGTTAAGTGTCTACAGTAGTCACTGAGTATTATCTTAAAGTGACTAACTAGTGATAACACAATTCTTATAATTACTTAATTACCGACATTAAAGCTAGTCCAGCGACCGAAGACTCAATTAAAAGTTTACTGCTGCCACAAGAAACACCTGTTTCACATCATAAACTTGGAACTTTGCTAATTAACTCCTGCGAGATAAGTTTAGAGGCGTTAAGTGTGCTAAGGAGCCTAACTTGGTCTGAATGTTACAGTGTTATCTAAATGACCATCTCCGTTACATAAGCTAACTTAATTAAGAACTAGTAGATGAGACTGGGTGAGGGTGGGTTGCGATATGGTATGCAATAGATTACAGATGTAATTTTGATATAGAAACATACATTACGTAAATTGTTTGTTGGCTTTGGCTATAGACTATAGATAATTTATTTTGGACAATATTTTGTATGCATTTTAGCTGCATAGGAATCCAAAACCTTTACCAACTGGTCCGAAAGATACTTTCATTTGAAAGACAATTTCACACAAATCTAGTTTTCGTATATGCCGATTACATACCATAGTGCATCATAAGACTTCTAAACTAAGTGGAATTCGTATGTGTGCGTTGACAGTGGGGTTGTGTGCAATGGATTAGTCTTATAATAAAAGTTTTTGTAACAGATGTCAGATATTAAACACTGCTTCATATTAATAGCCGCGACGAGAGCTAGGAAGATATATAAAGTTTCCGAATTAGTCTTGTCTATGGTCATTTATTGTCCGCAAACTCATTACTGGATAAAATAAGTTACGGTACACATTAGGAAGTTATAAAAAAGTTTTTGCATCGAAGTCGTCAAAGTCAACATAATAATACCTGTTGTTATTTTGAATCAATATAGGTTTGGACATACAACTACGAACACCCAACCATTTGTATTTAATTAAAAACAAAATTCAAAGAGTACTATTTTAATAAAATATTAGCATGTAGTAATAATAAAACGTTGAGCATGATTTTAAATGCATTCGAAATATAAATTGTAAATATTTTTTTGTTTGAATCACTTAAATAGGTTTTATTTATACCCGAGTAAACCAAAGACAATATATTATGAGCATAGCATAACAATGATGTACTACAAATAAAGCCTTAAATAATTTTCTCACCGCAAGTCGTTAGTGACACATGTCGTTAAAGTGACACTTGCGACACAATTATCTGTGAACCCATAATTTTTACTATATTATAAACGGGTTATTGAGAAAATTAGGGTTAACCGACGTTACTAATTATTTATATAAAAAATGTAATAAATTATTATTAGAGATGAGCCGAACGTTTTACATTCGATTCAACCTAACTTCGGTGGCTTAAACAATGGCATTCGGCCGAATTTCAGTTTATTACGTACAGAAAAAAACTGCACTCTGTTGTTGTAAACAGTACCAAAAGCGAGGCTATTATAGTCATGGCCTGATGTGTCAATTAGGTAACTATGGTTGAAAAATAAAGTAACTTTCATTATTCATTATAGTTTTGCATTGAAAATCAAATTAAGTAAAATCGTTTTAATTCGTTCTGACGGGTGGGGTGTGACTAGCCGTGATGTATAAACAAGACGCGACTTGTCCACTCCCGAGAAAGCAAGCGAAAATCAACCGAAGTTCGTGCCCATTTTTTTTACAAAATATTCGGCCAATATTCGTATTTGGTTCAAACCACATTTAGGTTCATTTAGTTAGGCGACATATTTAAAGATACTTATATCTCTTGACTTCAGTAATGGTAAGATAACTTGCAAATCCCAAACAATATACTCAGTAAAACATCGTGAGAACGTCCACGTGTTAGGCGTGAACAAATGAACGCCAATTAAAGTTTATGTTTTTTCCCATTTTTTTTTATTCATTTTTCCTTCTGTAACGAAGCGTAATGCAATTATTCGTAATAACAGGATGATGCCATGTGACAGACAGACCAACGACGTAATCGTGTACACAATTAAAATGTCATTACTTTAACTTTTTTTACACCTACCCGACTTTAATTACACGGGCGAATAAAAAGGAATAAAATTAACGCGCCGGGAGCAATTGTCGGAATGACTCCGAGAAGTGTAATTGTTTTTTTTTTTCATTTTCGTATTAAATTTGAGATTTGATTTAGGAATGCAGGGTATGAATCTGATTATATAAATTTTTATTACTATTTTTTAAATTTGTATTTTCTATATTTATAAGGTGTTTGTCTATTAGCGGTGAAATTTGAATGTGCACGATTTCTCTTAAAGTTTCTCATAATCACACCACCTGTGTCAAAAATTACCAATTATCTGCATATTTGATTCAAGGCCGGAGGCGGTTAGGCATGAAGCTGTTTGTACCGTGTGAGAACCTGTGATATATCAAAGAAAACAATAATTTTAATATGAACAAAAAAGAAATTTAATCATGAGAAACAATAATAACCGCTGAGAAATTAGACCGTAAGTACGGAAGCCACGCAACCTGCGTTTGTTTAATTTTTGAACTATTCAATATATAGAAAAATATACTTTAATACGAACGTGAAAAGTACAAATTCCAATGATGTTGATAATGATTTCACTATTAATTATGCCCATAGAGTATGAGAAAGTGCATATGCCCAGTAGTTGGGTGACTGATTGAAAATTATCAGATTTAATTTGAGACATCTAGTGACGCGCGATCGAATTAATTATGAAAACGTCGAGAGATAAAATCTAATTTGCTGACAGCTACACGAAATTAAAAATTTTATCATCATGTTTATCAAAACTCGTAAGAGTTAATTATAATTTTCAATGAGATTAATATTTACAAGACTGTTTTTAATAAATTTTTAGAACTTTCTAGAAGTTCCGTCTGTAGGCCAGATAAGAACATCGTCGTGTACTTCCGATATTGTCGATCATAATACCTCTTAGCCAGGTGTGGCCAATTCTACGACCTGCCAATTTGCTCTGTAAGATAATAATGCTTTCTTTTCACGGTCACTAAAACTTTATTGTAATTGTATGTACACAAGATAAATTATTCATTCACCTTAGCATCGTACTGTTGACGATAGAACATCACTACCCATTCGACATTAACACGTCACAGCGAGATAATAGCAGACCGTGCACCGCTTAATTGCTATAACAATTTCCTGTGTCAAAATAACAAAAGAATACGTTAGCCCGCTACTAAAATAATGTTATGTAATTATTTTAATAACTTATGATTGATAGCTGATTGACATACTTAAAACTGTATTTTAATTACATGCGCTTACGCGAAATACCTGTGCAATTCGTATTTTACGACAAATAACATCTCAAAAAGTTAATCAATAACGTAAAAGTACCTGATTTTAACTGTGTCGTTACAAGTGCATTCAAAAGTGATTAAGTTTCTCAATACGTTTGAGTTCTACGCGAGATCACATTTTCAATACAATCCTATCATAGTTTATTGAGTTTATACGTATATATTCAATTTTAATTACTCTAGTAGTGTCTAGTATGGTTATTCTGTATATTGGCTGTTTTAAGCTAGTTAGTATATATACTGTTATTATAGTTATATATATATAAGGTTTTTAATATATACAGATCTAGTATACAATTATTGACCTAACCGTGGGGCATGGTGCTATGGTTGCTGTACAACATAATTAGCGATATATTAAAAAAAATGTTGTTCATTTATTAAGAAATTATTGATACTAACATAAACGTATGGACTTTTTGTTGTCTGAAATAAAGAAATTATTTTTTAATATTATTTTAAAGGAGTGGAGGAGAGCTTTTTCCAGAACCTCTCCCAAGATTTTTGAACTGGCAGTAACTGTAATTATAATAGTCTATTTTTTTTTGTTGATAACTTATAAGTGCTTATAGCATATATGCATATATTTCTGTCCTTAAGTTTACTTATATGTATAATATGCCTCTTTTTAAGAAATCAAGTCGTACAATTGAGCTACGTTTGGTGTCATTACATACTAAATTACATTTGTATCAAAAACTAACCCACATAAGTGCAAACAATTGTGATTTATGCTAATATTTGATCATTAATTTTTATGTAAGGGTATATTTCACGGCATTAAAAGCAACGGTCATTATGAATGTCAGTGAGGTCAGCGCCATTATTTTGACTGTCAACCAAAACAGTAATTGTGTGCCAAATAAAAGTCACAATTGAATTTAAGCACTTTACGAATAAGGTGAACGGATAATTTGTGTGAACTGGTGTTTGTAAACGGTACTCGAAGACCAACTAGTTATAACGGAGCGTATTTTGTAACTAAGCCTAATTTTTTTTTGTCTTTACTATGATTTCAATTGCTTCCTAAAAGTCGGTCGGTTTTTGTTTCTGTTCCCAAAAAAAAACCTTTAAATCTTGAATTGTATTAGCGTAAGTCTTGTTTTGTGTGTGTACTTTATGTTTTAACTATCATATAAGTTTTTTGTATATATTTAGCACATGAAGTGTTTGGGGACAGTTTTGATAAAATAAATAGAATTGCATTATTCTTGATACTCTCATATGTAACGTTAGACATTTTCAACTTGTTTTATTATAACGTGTATGTGATACATATACACAAAATGTACCACTTAATTTTAATGTTACGATGCCTATTTAATGAAAAACAACTAAGTCCTCGTTAAAAGTGAACTCAAAGTCTTGTACGCAAAGTGTCATACCACCATACATCAATCAATATATTTTTAAATGTCGAATATACCGATCCACGTGCGGGTCATTTGTATTACACATAAGAAAACCTATAAATAAATTCACAAATGTAAACTATTTAATTAACATTAATACCAGGTAATTACATACAGTACATAACCTTGTTGCATCATTTCCTATTCGAATCTGTGAAGTTAAGACGTCATCCAACCACGTGTTTGACCTCGATCTATTTGGCTCTTTTAAGCTCGTAATTATCTTTGTTTGGTTACACGTGCTTATTTAATTGAAACAGTACTATAGAAATATATTAAAGGATTGCAAATTGTATAGAAAAACAATGAAGACTATGGTCCCCTTATAACCTTATTTTCGTGAATGAATTTAAATGTATTTATGGGATTTAATGTCGGTGGTAACACATGAGTTTAATAAAAAATTGTATTTTTAGTCTTTTAAGAGCGGACAATGATTATAATCCAGTGACAATACTTATACTTAAGAAATCACTGGTTCTTGAGGAGAAAGATATGGAGAATAGAAGGAAGAAGAAAAGGGTGCCAGGACGGGCACCAATTAGATGGAGAGACACGCGATGCAGGCTGTAAATAGTTTCTGAAGGCCCAATGTTGGGAGGCTTATGTCGTTTGAGTAAATGACTTGTATACATGAAAATCTATCATGTAACAAAAAAGCTAATCTTGAAAAGTGTGCTTTTATTAATCAAAAACTTTAATTAATAAAAATAATTAAGTATTGCTATATAAATCGTGTATCGTAACTATTCTTGATATAACATTACATGATTTTATTATCTACATTATAGGCATATAAAACTGTGTGTAATACACATCGTTATTTTGCAGTTACGCAATTAAACAATTTAAAACATGTGATACGGATGTTTATCTACCTATGTTTTAACTTAACAGACACTTAACGCCAATTATAATTACCAAACATCTTTAACTTAACACGAACAGTTAACTATAATAAACCTTATTACCATACAATAAAGGTGGAGATTCTAAAGAATTACAACTCAAGTGCAGAGTTATAATTGTATAAATTACTAGAGAAAGGGGCATGCAGGTTTCTTGATAAATTACAATAGAATTTTTAAGCAGCAAACGATTACTTGATGCATTTATAATTTGTTTGTTTTATTGTCTACTTTACATTTTATTGTATTTAATTAAGGCTATTTATACACTTCAATAACTTTAGGGTTGTGTAATAGCTTAGAGGTACGGTTAAGTGTTTTTGATGGTGGTGATAAGAAAAAATATTAAATGAATGTTCATGATAGCTTACCTCTATCAAATGGATCGTATATACATATTATTTGACGTGTTACCTATCCTTTTATATTTCCTGATGTCGCGATGACTATGCCTGCGGAACGGTTCACGGTAGGGTCAACATTTTATTTGTTGATCATATTTCATGGCGGAATATTCTTCTTAGAAGAGAAATAAAGAAGCTTGGTTCTTGGCACATCTAGACTCGATAGAATCGATCAAAATTAGATACCCTTCGTTACTGTATGTATGTATATATGCTTACAGAGGGTAAACAGAAAAAGCGACACATTACAGTGAATAATTGTTTCAAGTCCCCATATAATTGTTTTGTGTGTATACCTTGTTTTATTATCTTATAAGTTTATTTTTTTTTTAATATATTTAGCACATAAGATGTTTTGGGACAGATGTAATAAAATAATAAATTTTCACATTCATACTAGTTAATAAAATAACCAGTATAAAGCCTCATTATCTCCGAATTAATTTTCAACCTCAAGTACCCACTTACGGAAAGAATATGAAAGCAACGTTTTGTTGTGGTTTAATTGTATTTTCTAATTAGAGCTCTTTTCGTGCGGTTTTAAAAACCGGCACGAGAGTTGGCGTTTCTTTGTTAAAGATATTATAATTGTACGGTTTTATATGAAAGCATTGCTTTTGTACTTGCAAATTATATCTTCACTCTTTGATGTTGGTTCAGTGTGTCTTTAATATTATCTATATTAGATAAAATGGTTTTTATATGACTCTGTACTGTACAGAAACAAAACCGTATAAGGTACCTCCGGCCTTATACTTAATAATTACCCACAAATTAGCAAACTATCAAATCAAGATTTTTAAATTAAGAACAAACGACAAGTGAACTTGATTCGAAAAATAGATTTTCATTCAATCATATTCGAATTCTTTTTGAATATGTAATGTTTTACTAGTTTTTTTTACATATTTTTCATACTTTTAAGAAAGATAACGATTTTAAATAAATATTTCAAAATGTTTCGGTTTCACCATCGAAGCATTGTCGCTTCATAACGCGCTTGTTACATTCACGCCTCTTCTAAAACACGAAGCCGATGGCCGACCATATAATTCATTACCCAAACAATAGGTGATAAACAGAATCTACCCCTAATTTCACCCACGTGCCCATACTCCATATCCTTTCAAATATATTTAATGACTGCTAATGAGTGTTTTTATATGTATAATTCTTTATACCTAGATAAACATCGAATCTCGCTTCGCACCTCAATCTGATAATCGTATTACTCTCATACAATTTCACGCTGTTTTATTACTTTTTGTGTGCTTAATACCGGGTTTTGTACCAGTAATTTTGGGTTATCAGAAATTCGATTGAACCGATCTGTATTTGAAATGACTCTTATTAATGCAAATGTAGTTTGAATTGGATTATTTAGAAACACCCACTTCCGGAAGTTTTACTTTTGACACTTCACGAAAGCTCGGTCTCATTATCTTATTACTGATTGGCATCACTATTTAATAATGACGGCTTCATAACAAAGTATGCTTATTTAGAGATTTTTATTTTCGATTCTAAGGCGTTTTTTGTGAAATAATTAAAGTAATGGTGCACAGAGCAGATTCGCGCACAGGACCATACCGTTTTTAATCGCAGTTTATAAAGCAAGCAAACACAACACTTTTGTAATTTTTTTTTAAATTAATATGAATTTAGTATTTCCGATTATAATCTTATCAAAATGCATTTATAAATAAGACTTTAAGCGTGAACACTGTAAAACTAAGCCAAGTATGCAATAAAACAGCAGGTAGGTAACAAAGAACGGAATCAGCCCTTTTGATCAGATTAACACAAAGATAACACGTCCAAATAACGCAAGAATTAAGCAAAATATATTATAATGGTGGACTCTTTAATTTAGGCTGTTTATCTTTTGTTATTGCATTTTGATGTTTGTTAATAATATATTATTTTCGTTCTTATTTAGAAAATTAGGGTACCGAAAGAGGTACATTTCATATACTGGGATGTACTTTCTTTTTTCGCCTTAAACATAATAAATTAAATCTTTGTAATTATTGAAAACGGTATAACAAAGGTGTAAGGTTTGTGACACACAACTGTTTCAATATTCATACCAATGTAATTAATAAGGCTTCCAAATGTAAAATTCTTGAACACGTAGATGGGTACCTTCTGTACGCGATTTTGCGTGGAATTGGGAAAAACTTTTCAACTATTATATTCTATGAAAAAGGAATTACCAACCTACAAAATCAAGTAATCAAAGAAGTTAATATTGCGGTTTCAATCAAATCGCACTGACTCAGAATCGATGCTTAACGACCGTCGGATGCGTCGAAGTGTTCCAGAGAGATTGTAAATATTTCTCTGTTTCAGAACATGACTAAAATAGAATAGTACGCGTGTTTCTAAATCCCCTTTGAAGATTACACACGCCGGCATTAGCTCTGGCAAATTACCCTCTAACAAAGATTGTATTAATTACGCGTTCTCGATAGTTCAATGTAAATACTATTTAAAATTAGAAATCGGCAAGCGTGCGCGCAGCATTTCGACGCCGTATATCTGTCACTATTATTTGGAATCTATCAGGTATTTGTTATCGTAATGGGATTAATCGTTACTGACAACATTCGTATGTTACAAAAAACGAAGGTGGTTTTAGTATACTGTCATTGTGGTACGATTAGGAGTGATCTAAATTGAAATTAATTTCAACGTAACTAAGTACTAGCATAACGACACATATAGTAAAGCCTGTCGTAAATATGTCACATTCGTTAAAAATGGATTTGTGGTTCAAGTTGGTATGAAAGTCCTTTGGTTTTTGATACACTTGAAATTTTCAGGGAGGAATTTAATATTTAAATTGATTTATTTTATTTATTTACTCTTTATTGCACTTAGAGACTAGAAGCAAATGACGTTTATAGATATAAGTACATATAAGAGCAACTAGCGACCTTATCGCTAATAAGCGATCTCTTCCAGACAACCCACTAATCTGTCATTTGAAACCTTATTAAATTAACAATTACGCAATAACAACAACAAAAAAAGCAATATATTCGCCTTCATCTAAACACACTTGTTATTTTCACAACATTCAATATGAACACTTTATAGAAAGTATTTACGATCATTTCTTGCCAAACAGTGCAGCAATAAAATCATATCGAAATAGAGTTTTATGAAAGCTCTTCAAATGTATACTAGGTCGAATGCTTTGTCATTTCCAACTGCCTACGCAAGATGTAATTAAAAACGTAAATAGACATCGTAAAAAAATATCTAAGTCTATAAATGAGATGTAATAAAACGCAGTCACAGAAATGAAGCATGAGGATTTTAAACCTATCCATGACGTAAGTGGATTGAAGAATTCAAATAAACCTGAAGAAATATTGAACTATACTCGACAACTAATTCTACCGTATTAAAATTCTTGATACACGTAATCTATTGATTAATAAATTTTCGTATAGAATATTATTCAAGATTTACAAGTCATAAAGTATACAAAGCTTGTTGGATTTAGCATTTTCTTCCGACACTAGAACAAATACAATTTGTTCAAGACTGTTGTTACCTTTCGTTTTGTCTTGATGTAGATCTTTCAATGAGAGGGTCATAGGATTTCCAAAGAGTTGTAATAAAAATTGGTCCAGATTCCGCATCGAAAATAAGACGTTTTTTGGTCGTCTGCCAAGTTCATTATGAGCGTTCATGAAATTTCACATTTGAATTATTTTACTGTCTGACTTATGGCCGTTACTTAAATATTTGGTAAACAGGAAAAAATAGCTCTGATCGATCATATTAAATGTGTTGTTCTTATAAATACATTTTATAGTTTAATGATTTTCAAACTTTTTTATGGACCAAATATTTATTTAAACTTTTCTACGAATACGCCAAAACTAACATCTAAATTCTAAATGCAAATAAAACAAATTAACTTGAATTAACTTATAACTAACATAAAGTTAACCAATCATATTTTAAATATGATAATGTATACTTAAACATTATTTGCCAATTTTTGGTGACCTCAGCGTACTCTTACATAAATTGGATTTCTTAATTACCCCCTGTAATTAAGAAATTAACCCCTTCCTTTAAAGTACCAACTTTCGTAACTTACGTAACCTTGGGCAGTCTTAAAGTAGAAGGATAAAATTTTGTACATAAAAGTTTTACGACATAAGATTTTTAATTAAAAGACCATAAGTCAATGTAGGTTTAACTTCTGTATGGGACATACAGCTGTGTAAACTCTGTTATAAAAGTACCTACTGATGGTTTTACATCATCTATTAAAAAGATATGTGATTACCTAAAAGAAGTAATTAAATCAATTCGCAGATAAACCAAATATCACAAAAACCGAAGATAATATTTCTAAGATTTCACAACATCTAATTAATAACGGATCTGGATGCATTCTAACAATAGAATGGTACATTAGACGTGATTCATCTCATGATCCATACGCAAATCGTAGATTATCGAAGTAGAACAGTAACACTTGCAGGATGCATTAAAATGCACGTGAATCTAATTTACGCCTGCAAATAATTCTTGACGATCCAGCCAACAGTAACAAAGTAGCGGTTGATGCATCAAACGACACACCAGTGATTCTAATAACTCGCACTCATTAACTCACTTCACTTAGCACGACAAAACGCTAGGAATCAATGTTAGCACTAACTGGGACTCACTAATTTATCACCGTAATCCATCAGATAGAACGTAACCAATTTATAACTAATTGGATTTATATTTTTAAAGTGATTCTAATAAGCTGGCTCGAATCACGAACATTGGTAAAATGGTAACAAACACATTGACGTATGTTTACGCGTTCTCAATTAGTCCGTCCATTGATGTATTACTGTTGGTTTTATGTACGATTGAGAAATAACGAGAGGTCTGAATGTACTGATTATACGCACGTGTGTGTGTACAGCGCGAGCGCATTAAGTATGCTTTAGATTTTATTATTTAATGATTCATCTAAGATGGGAATAGTGGAATGTTCGCGCGTTTCGCGATGAAAAGCCAGTAATAATAGAATATTGGCACATCTGCCCCACTCTATAAGTTTTAATGTTATTACATTTCTTATTACGTTTCCAGGTTTATTTCGAGATATGTTTAATTGTGATGCGTGTCTTTCTAAAACTGAAATGTTTACAGCTGTTTTTTTTTATAACGACCACCTGACCGACGACAGAATTAAGTGTGCTTATGAAATATATTCGACCGATTTTTTAAATGTGTCATAAAAATTTTTCATTGTCACCATTATTTGACGCGCATTAAATTTTAACGCTTTCCGCTTTATTTAACGTTAATAAAGTATGAATTTAAATTAAGATTATAACGACTGTTACAATAAATATTATCAATTAATTAAAAATGGTGATTCATTACTACTTCCAGATTTACGTATTGAAATAAAATTAGAATTTATTTATTATAAGGACACTCACACAGTCGGTTAGAACCATGGTAAGAAGCTTATACGACTAATAAACTACATAAACTATATATATATAATTTAAATAAATACATATAACACTCTGACACAGAATACAAATAATCGAATTGCGAATTGCGTCAAATACGAAGCCCCACCTGCAGTCCGAACTGGTTCTTTTTATGGTGATTCTTTTTGTATCTACTCTCACAGTGTAAATTTTTTTTTTTATAGAAGACGGAACGAGCAGGACATGAAGTACCCGGTCGTAGACACTCATGTGGCTGGTAGGTCGTGAGTGCGTTGCCGGCCTTTTAGGTAGTGGTACACTTTTTATATTTTGGATATCGCTTTGTAAAAGTTACATATAATTATGTATTATTGCCTTGGAGATAACAGCTTAATACGTATATAAAATACACGTTTATAACTATAATATTATTATAATGTGGTTTCACAACTTTTCATTACAATACAGTAAAGTCACGTTAGTTAGTTTCAAATAAAACTTAACATACAATGGACAAATTATTTCGTAATAACATGAATGCCTCTTAATCTAAAATTAACGTGTACGCATAACTGCTTCCTCAGACCCGTCTACGACACACATTGCTAACAAATCTGAACTAAACCCAATAGAATGAAGGGTCCCACTTAACTGGTCGAGATTGGTCTAATCTACTGCTATTAAGTTGATCATTAAATATAAATTATAAACACAAAAGAAAGTACAAGAAATGTAATCATGGACGACCATTATTAGATTAAACATCTCGAAGTTTCACGCCAACGTAGAAAGCTTGCGAGGGAGTTTCAAGTAATTATTTGTATTCGATTGTACGTAACTTTTTTTACACTTACTCTTAAACATTTACAATTATCCTAGAACTGGAGTAGCCACAGTCTCCGGAGAGATCCTGGAAGACTAGAATCATGAAGAGCAGCGGTAGCGGGTCGTCCCAAACGGACCTGGCGATACTGTTGCAGATGCGAAGGGAGCCGGTAAGATTTGGAGGTTAAACGCAAAGCGTCGGTATAGCGCGATGAAGAATTGCTGAAGATGCCCTCTTCTCCATGGAGGGGGTCATAGGATCTTAACATCACATGCATCTGTGTCTTCAGTTCCGCCAAGTTTAGTCAAATCTGTTGGTGCACAGTCGAGCTTACAATAAATGATCTGAAGCTCACAAGACTAAGTTAATCTAGTTTTATGAATAAAACCAATATTTGATTTGAACGAACATCGATAGAGCCCCGTTTTATTTGTGCAAAAGTGTAAAATTTCATTTAAAAAATGTTAAATGTATGTTTATTTTAATACAATCAAACAGGATACACCAATATAGCCGATGTATTGTGTGAAACAAAGGGCGTCAATTATTATAATTGTTTTTTTCTTAATAGTGATAGACGATATTATCGGAAACGAGAACGCATTGTGAATAAAGAATTGACTTTCACGCAATAATGTACGCCAGTGAAGAACAATTATGTACTTAAGGGTGGATGAGAGAATTATAAGCTGGGATTACAAATTACAAATAATTAAAAACACTTGCACTTTGAACCTATGTTTTTGGGTATTTTTAAACAGAGGGTCTTCTGTTCGATACCCGAAAGTCAATAATTGTGTGATGAATATATATGTTGGCGGTAGTATGTAATCGAAACTAATATTATAAATGTGAAAGTAACTTTGTATGTTACGCTTTCACGCTTAAACTACTAGACCGATTTCGGTGAAATTTGGCTTGGATATAGATTTAACGTTAGGGAAGGATATAGGCTTTTATCGTGATATTAAATATAGGGGATGAAAGTTTGTATAAAAATACAAATATACCAGATCTCTGCTATTTAAAAACCGATTTTCCAAATTCCTTTTGTATTATAACAACGAGGACGAAGTCACAGGCAAAAGCTAATAGTTTCTATAAAAAAAAAATTACCGATCGTAAATGTAAAATGTGTCCCATTTTAATATATTATCCACAGGGACCAAACTCTTTAAATTTGATTTAGTTTTGGGTTTTGTTTTATTTTAAGTAACTTATATTAGTTAGGTTAATTTTAGCAAATAATAAAGGTATATAACATATAATATAAATTTATTTTTTACACACAGTTTTTTACATTATACATCACAAATAATTATCTGATTAGTGTATATATTATGTTATTTTTTATACGGTTTTTCGGATTTGGTTTTTTTAATGGAATAGGAGGTAAAGGAGCTGGATTACTTTAAGGGAAGTGTTAACAGCCGGCCATGGTATTACAAGTGAAATGCCAGCCTTAACGGTTTACGCTCTTTTCTAGAAGTCCAAATTGGAACGGTTCGATAATAATAATTCCCGATAATCTAAACCATCAGGTTAAATACCAACTACTAAACCACAAGAGCAATTCAACGTTAATGTGTAGACGTTATGTCATTAAGTATATTTAATCGAAGCTGAATGAATCATCAGATTCCGTCACACTTAAGGTAATTTCCCTTTATTAGTTAGATTGTGGATTTACTGATGTTATTCCAGATATCATAAGGCAGTGTTTTGTATTTGTTTTTAATAACTTAGCCCTAGAACATAAATTATAATCGATATGAGTTACTACTTACTTGAATATAATATTAGTATAGCGTATTTTTACTGTGTATTTTAATCTTATATATAAAATTCTCGTGTCACAATCTTCGTTTCCGTACTCCTCCAAAACGGCTTCACCGATTCTCATGAAATTTTGCGAGCGTATAGTTCTTAGAACCGGCCAACATCTATTTTAATTACCTCTTAGTGCTAAGGGTTGTCCAGCCTTGCCATTTTTTATTATATATAGTTTAAGTGGCAAAACAGCATATGCCGGGTCAGCTAGTATTAATATTATTGTCACCGTGACATTGAAACATTGACAATTTTGTGTATATGTTTCTATAGGAAAAATAATAGCAACATTGAGTTATAATATTTTACATAATTATTAATAGTTTTCACTAAACCACGGAGGCTGTAATACAAAAAAAACCTCAACGGGGGGCAGTAATACAAAAAAAAAACCTCAACGGGGAGCAGTAATGAAGCAAAATCCGATCTGAAGGATCATTAATGTACAAATAGTGTCAGTTTATCATTCCCAATATTTCCGACAAGATTGGCGCGTTGCAATTCATTAGCTGCAGAGGTAAGGATGCGTGTATAACTATCTCTAATAAACTTTCAGATAAAAGTATGTATGTATAAGACCGACAGAAGACAGATAAAATACAGAAAGAAGACAGAAAGAATACAGACGGAAGGCAGAAGTAAGACATACAGAAGAAAGACAGACGATAGACATAAGACATACATAATACAGATAGAAGAGAAGAATAGCAATTTTAATGAGCTTGATTGTTATAGTGACCTTTGGTATTACAGTTTAAATGAAGATCTTAAATGAGGCATTGCTTGAGTTCTGATCTTGCTTCTATTTTGTATTAGGGAACTCTAGTCCTAACCATGCATGTAACTAACCTATAAAAACAAGCGAATACACAAAACAATTAACCTTATAAGTTATATGGTGACACGCAACTTTCTAAGAAGCGTCGACTAACCTGAACTAATATAAACAAACACACGCATTAAGAAACAGCCCTAACATACTCGGTGATAATTTATTAATTTCGACGTTCTTTGTTTGTTCCCCAATGAGCAATGTACTTTCCGGACCAAATGATAAGACTTTTGTTTTCGTGATTGCTCTTTGTTAATCATACTTTCCTAATTAAGGAAAAAGTTGGTAGCAGTTTATTTCGAAGATCGTGCGATATGGTAGTTTGTTTCTGTTAATCACTTTGCTATCTCGATCGTGTTTTGTTTCGTTTCTACCCTTTTAAAGTTCGAATACATCATTTCGTTCTAATTATACTGTGTAAACTCCATGTAACGTCACAATATAACGACAAACCCTCTACAGCGTTAAAAATTAATTGGCTTTGGTTGGTTTAGCTTGTATTCTAATTCTGATTTTTATTCTCTCCATTTAATGACCAATATCTATAACTATAAAATGTACAGTCCCTTCAGTGACCTTAGATAATGTTTACGCTGTATTTACATTACTGGCTGAATTAACTTGTAATATTTCATCAATAAGTAAGGTTCTATATTTAAATTTTCAGTTCTTGTTACACTATGTGTGAAAATTACGCAGAGTGTTGCTGACGTCTGAGACTCTGTTAGTATATAATAAAAATTTAAAGTAGCTCATACTTATAAAAATATCGTATATCCAAACCAAACATCGTCGACGCAGTAAAATCGATTCATATCTAAAAACTTCTAAGTTTAAGGTGTTTTTTAATACTACGAAGTTTTAAGGTTTAAATTTATTAATTGTTAACTTTATACACAACAATGTGTTGATTAATGTTTGTCTCTAATGTCATCTGCATACATATATCCCAACAAATACCCTCCGACGTCCTTATGAAATTACGCAATTAAAACCCGGAACACCACAAAATGGTCTGAATACCTCGCAAATCCAGTCGCCAGGGGGTTATTCTCCTATCAATCTCGCAGATGATAGGATATCCTCCACGATGCATAATGCCCGCTCAGATAGCTGTCTTGCTCACGACGCCTGCGAGCTTCGCAATTTATTGTTTCACGATCTCAGCCCGGCTCATTATTAAAACTGTTTGAGAGCCAGAGGTGTTGCTGACGCCTCGGGCCGCTGTGCCAATTACTCTATACCATAGTTTAACTAACAATACCTCTAGTTTCTCGTCTTGCTACGATCCTGGTACATTTGCGAGAACGATTAAATTGAGATGCTTCAAGCATAGACCTGTGCTTCTGTTAGCTTAATGTAAGTATGCACACCAATCTTGACACATATACCGTAATTTAAGCTATCAGTATTGCATATATAAGAAGAATTTGCTACATTCTAAATCACAATTCCTAGTAAAAAGTTTGTATTATAGATAGTAATGGTTCAAAAACAATTTATGCCACTTAAAAAACATAAAACTAATAAACAATAATTCACGTGAAATCAAATGATGGAACATCCATTAACAACAAAACGGTGGACGATTAAACGTCCAACAAAAACAATTCCCTTCAACTTCAACAAACAGAATCGATTGTGCTTAATTGTGGGCTGATCAATAACTAATTGTGTTCCCCACACGTATACGATAAAGTATAATTACTGGCTGCCGGCCAAATAAATCGATCCACATCAAAATGTAAGGTTAATCCATCATTCAGATATTAAGCCGCGATTAAATGGTACTTTTTAATTTCCAAAACGCGTAAGCCTCATATAATTACTATGTCGTAATGTCAGGGGCGTTTAAGTCACACCAGACTGTCGTTTTATTTTTGTAATCACTTCCATTCCGTATAACACGACATTAATTAAAATTTAGTTTCAGACCATTAGTTAGCATCGCGTTTCTTCGGGTATTTTTTTTCCAAGTTGTATAATTATAGAGCGGGCGAAAGGGCAATGTAATGACAAATAACATTGTATTGAAGGTAGCTATGAATTTTGTATTCAAATT
Source organism: Leptophobia aripa (assembly GCA_951799465.1). NCBI lineage: Eukaryota > Metazoa > Arthropoda > Insecta > Lepidoptera > Pieridae > Leptophobia > Leptophobia aripa. The sequence continues at coordinate 5,295,787 of OX637268.1, read as the reverse complement.
AGAGGTACTAATAGGTTTAGGTGTAGAATTAATGCCGCAGTGCGCTTAAACGTATTAACGACAATAATTTCGTTTTGATTTTGTAATCGGTTGTAATTACACTGGGTGGAATATGAAGTTATAAAAGCTTCACTTTTATAGAAACTGTTTTTATACTCAATTTCGTATGTACATATTTTTGTGTTATAGTTTCACGTTACAGTTTTTAATCAAGGCTCTATTATATAAAACAGTGCTACTTAACTTTACAATGACACATATTTCATGCACACAACATGATAATTGTCCCACGTAGTTAAGGTAAAAATGGTACATTTTATTATTACATGAACTGAACATACATAACAATAAAAGCAAGTTAATTTTTGATTAACATTTTATTCCTATCTACATACGCTCGATGTAACGATGCTCATGTATTTGCCAACTCACCTAATTAACGATAATAACCCTATTCAAATCCATTACCGATTAGAAAACGGTAGCCGAAGGGAACTGGTTTATGTCAGTGATTCGTGACTTGTGAGATTTTACTGGTAATAAGGCTGAGCATACAGCGTCCGCGTTATTAATTAACAGGTCGACAGTAAACAGTGACCGGCTACCGAAGTGCGCTGGGTACACAACTCTGTTTGCCCAACGAGACCTGGCGGCGTGGTGAACCTCATTACTGACATTCCGAGAAAATTGGAAGTGAGAAACTGGCTTAAAAAGATAATATGTCGATGTTTTTGTCCGCTTGTTAGATGTTCTCAGAATGTTGCGGCCGGTATTAAATTTGAGCGTGTTAAAAAATATTTTTGTGTGTACCTTTTAAAATATACACAGCATATATGTACTATAGTTTTTATTTATGCGATAGTAATTTAGCTGTAAGTATGTGTTATTGCATTTTGCCTTGTGTGTGCTAAATTAATGTGTTTTGTTTCTATTGTACCTTACACATACTATGGAACGCAATGTACTATGGTATTTTCGAAGCATGTGAAGGCATCGGTAAACAAAATTAAAAACCACTCTCCTGAGAATAACGCGAGCTTTGTGTGCGTAAAATTTGTTTATTTAAAGTGTGACAAATATAATTTATAGTATGCCTTTTTTAATGTATTTATAATACATAAAATATACATGTGAATCACTGTTAAAGTATTGGGATAAACAAACGATGCGAAAAACGACCCTGACCATCACAACCTTCTTGCACTTATCGACTTTGACGATTATATTTTCTACTAACTATATATATTTGGGTATAATAAAAGGGCTAATTTAGATACTAAGGTTTTAAGTTATGAGATAAGTCCAACCATAGAACCCTACCCTAATTTTATATAGTATATTAGTATATACTAGGTAGTATAGTATCTATAGTAATACCCAGTGGTAGATGAACAGAGTAACAATTAAAAGAGTATTTTGAACGATCTCATTCAACCGTTCGGTAAATATACAAAACAAATACATACCTAGGCAGTAACAGAAATGCGTCGAAGCAGGTAATTTGAAAAAAAATCCTCGGCCACTTATTGACAGCTCAAACATTTGAATATCACAGCCGTCACGTGTTTACACTACGAACAAGTCATGTTTTAATTATTTTTTGTTGGGCGGGCGGCGCGAACGTGCGCGGGCGCCGGCTTCAAGCCAGTATTGGCGCGGATGCGATACAGATGTTTGGTTGTAAACTTTACTGTCAATGGACGATGCTGTTTTAATAGTCATTTGCGATAGCTTCATTAAAACTGAACACATATATATATATATATATATATATATATATATATATATATATATATAGTTACTATCTGATGACGTTAGACTCATAAGGAATATTGATTACAAATTGAATAATATATATAGGAACTATGTATGTACATATGCAACTATTCCAATTGAAAATTAAACAGGAAGATTTTAAAATAAAATTAGGAAATACTATACGTTAATGATTATATTTATACCCTATTAATTAAAAATATTTATTTTATAAAGGTTTTATTAAAAAACTGCCAATAAATCATTATTTTATATTTTTCAAGTAAATGTATTATAGTATATTTTACATAGAAGTTGCGGGCGTTACTCGGATCAATTTATATGAGAAAGTTATAATGAGATGAGAATCTATTTCGGAGTTATGAATTCGCGTTTTATTTTCGACCTTGCGTTATTAATTGAAAGTGTTGACACAATTGATTTATAGCTTTTCACAAAATGTAACAAAACACTGATGTAAGTGGGTTTCCGATTTTATTACACAATAAATCATTATTGACGTTTCTTGTATGAAAGTCAAAATACTTTTTGTCGGATGCCTTTTAATACATTTCGATAATATAGTGCCACAGTCTCCTATCGATTCTTTTCCTAATGTGCTTAATTTTACGTCATGGGGTAAAATTAATAATCGGCAAGTTATGTATGAGACTTGATTTCGTATGTCAAAACGAAATACTGTGGTGACATGCCGTAAATAACTAAAAATGACTCTGAATTTGAAATTGATTTGCACAATTTCCTTTTATCTCTCTAAGGCATCTCGCATGTTAAAACCTTACAATACGGTTTTTTTAAAGACTAAGCTTTTTCAAAATCCTAGTACTTCACACACATTTTATATGTTCATTGATTGATTGATTTAACTTTGAAAACTCTAGTCTTAGGTTTTATAGATACTAAAATGGCATACGTCATCGTGTTTTATCTTCATAAGTCATAATTTAGGAGATCATCATTAATTGGTAGAGTTAATTAAAGCATTGAGTAATAAACTGTTAGCTTTAATTAACCTAATTAGATGAAGCGACGTCGGGACTCAGTCGTTAATTAATACCATTTCGTTTGGCTAAATCTCACTTTCTTAAATACAGTCTGTTTGCCCAGAAATATGTAGAATTTTTATTTTATTGGTGCTATATGATATTGTTTATACAATGGCTCTAAGGGTTAAAAATGTGAAAAAATACAAATACAAATTGTACAAGATTATCAATAACAGTAGAACATAATATTAGTAGTTAATACAAAATATAGGTGACTGGAATTGTGACGACTAAAAATACCTACTTTTACAGATAGACAGATACTCCATCGCGTCCTTAGGTGAAATGGTCAAATAAATAAAGGGACAGTGAAAACTGTTAAATTAATCATCCAATATTTGTATCGTAAATTGTGTAACACATGCCTAACGCTGTAAATTTTGATTTACCAAGGGTCAATTAGACTTTTAATGGCTATAAAATCATAGTGTGTCAATGCGTACTGATTTGCCACAGATACAGTAAATACTAGAATCCTTTCATATTCATTCCATAGACATCATAGTTATTGTCGGCAAAACAGCCACGTGGGTGTCGATAGGCGACAACTTCACCTTTAAGGTGTGCCTCCTCATTTGCCCCCTCATCTATAAAAAAAATCTTCATAGCAAGGGTATAAAAAAAGGGTCTCATTTTACTATGACTTTAGTTATGCGATATATTTTTTTAACTTTTAGTTCTTACTCTATAACCTTCATTCTATCCATATTGTTATGTTGTGAATTTGTAATGACTTTTTAAATTATCAATATTTCTGTTTTATATCTATGGTACTTTGTAATGCGGGCTTTAATTGTCCCGAATTAATTGTTACATTTAAAACCACATCGTGCTTTATTGTCGATGAGAACAGATTGGTATAATTCCTCTCATTGAACTAACAAAACTACCTAATTAGTGATCATAAGGGTTCATCTTTGTATACATTGATGAGACTTCAGTAGGATATAAACGTGAACTTGCTATAATATTTTGATTCTTTAATGATTAGGAATTATTCTGTATAACGTATGGTAGGATCGCTTTGACGTAAATCACCTCAGGAGAAACAAATCTGTTAAAATTAAGATATTAAAATGTTTTATATGAATCTGTTGTCAGTCAGTTCTTAAGTGGGAGTGCCATGCTATTACTTAGAGTTTCAGCTGAATGGGCAGGCACGGTCGGATAAATACCACTCTCTCAGAGAAAACCGGCGTCAAGTGATACGATTGGACTTTGTTAATTTTGTACTCGCTTTTCGTTCGGTGAGTGAGATCTTCCAGTGCCCATCCTTTCCACTCTCTCGTCCTCTTCCCCTACCACTCCATTTCCTAATTTCCCATTAAAGGTCGTCAACGCACTCACGAGCTCCCAGCCGCGTGAGTGTCTATGGGCTGCGACTTCACCTTTATGGTGGGCCTCCTGCTCATTTGTTCCATCTTCTAAAAAAAAGTAATTGGTAAAACAATAGATAATCTGATATTTAAAAAATATATATAAATCTTTAAAGGAATTACAGTGGACTGAGTTCGACTTTTGCCTTTATAGTCTATGTTATGACATTAAGAACGATTTTAATCTAAAATTAAACCATTTTATTCAGTTAGTTACGTTTCGAGTCGTAAGGCTTGATACTGGAGAAAGCTTCAATTTTTTTAAAAGAGTTCACAGCTTTAAAGTTCTAAATGATTTTTGACTGTGTCAATCTTTATTATTACGTTGGCGACCTCGTTACTCCTACGTTCCGGGAAAATTAAAAAAAAAAATACACATAAAATTAATAAACGACCGTTTGAGACATCTCTAATGTATTGCGACGAATATTTTCGGTTATTTATAGAACTCCATATACCTACGCAGTAATTAATGTCGACGGATAATTAATTGTTCATTTTGATTGTCAGATTAGTGATTTGAGAACTATGTAAAGTCGATTAGTACAAAAACCTACCATATATTTTAAATTCTTTACTTTGATTATATTGGTTTTATACTGCTATCGTATTTAGATAAATTCTTATCTTTTATGCCTATGCCGTGTAAGGACTTTTAAAGTGATTAATTAATTACTTTAGAATAACGTTAAAAATCTACCTTGTCAGTAGAAATTATCGTTTTGTGTATTGTATCGTTTATTTTAATTTTGTATGGATACATATATAATTATATAACATAACGATTGGTGTTTACAGCATTCGATACCAACTAGACTCTCACATGAGCAGCAAGTATTATTTTTTATAATAAAAAAATATTAATTAGGAATTTTCTAATGGTCATTATTACAATAGGTTAAAACGAGGGAAATGTCCGTAAACTTTAATATACGTGTATGAACCCGAACACCCTTTGAATTTACAAAAAAAAATGTTCAAAAGATAAATAAATAAAGATACATCTTAATTAGACAAATACAAGCGAGGAAATTTTTAAAAACTAATAAATTAGTGAATATTTTTAATTCGTACGCTTGAACGCCTGCGTCACGTCTTAATATCACCGGCTCAAGTGTGAAAACGCAAAATAAAAGCAATTCTTTCTAATTAACTCGCGTCTGAGCGCTTGCTTGAAATAGATGCACGGACACCGCCTGATTAGGGTTGTCACTTTCAACAAAATATATTGGAACCGTAATTAGTTAAGCATTTGATTAAAGAAAATTAATGTTAATAAATAATTTAAATTCATACGGTTAGTGTATGAATTCAAATTCAAGATTTACGTGCAGATCGAAGATGTTATGTGGACTACGATATGTTCAATCAGAAATATAAAAAATAACTAATGTTAATTTTAAGATGGTTATTTTAATATTATTTTTATCATTATACTTTTTTTTAAATTTATACCGCATATATTATGGAAAGTGAAGTGATTGATTATTTGGACTAACACTTGCAGCATTTCATCACAGGACGGCCATCTTGTCGTCTGGCGTTCCACAGCTGAAGGTTTTTAAAGCAGATTCTGGTGCCCTCTTTGGGGAACCAACTGCAGCGGTATTTCTGAGCCTTCAAGAAACCTATAAACTTTCTAGGATTGCAGGTGTCCACAGGACTCGAAGTGCTTTTCGCCTGCTCTTAAAAATATATTACTATAATACCAATACAATTGATTTGGTGTTATGAACACCAAACAGCATTTCGACATATAAAATATTTTAAATTTAGTTCTTGTTTTTTAATGAAGTTAATTAATATCGTATGTCGTTTTCTCCATAAAGTTTAAAGTATATTCCTAAATAACTTAACACTTCAATCTTAATTGTCTAGTATTAATAAGAACAATTAACGGCGACCCGAGAAATTATAACTGACAACCCTAAAGGAGAGTTACGTGACGCACTGAGACTGTTTGTGAACCCATAACAATAAATAATTAACATTCATTTGATTGTTTTGATTTGAATGGCTTAGAGATGTTGCATGCTCGTGCAAGAATGCGATCAGGGATACTTTGGGTTCATAAAACAGATTTTAATGAACATTAGCAATTGTAATATATCCCTGAGTGAAACTTTAAAACAAGTCTCATTTGTTGAACTTGGGATTTCAATAATCGGGCATTTTCATCTACAGATTTAAAGAATGAAGGTTTTTTTTTATAAAAGAGGGGGTAAACGAGCACGAGGCACGCCATAAAGGTGAAGTCGCCGCTCATAGGTACTCACTCGCTGACTTTGTCGCCGCCTGCCGCACCGCAGCCCTGGACCCGAGGAGGGCCGCCCGGGGTCGAGTCCGAGTATACTCCTCGGCCCCCGCCGCTCCACCAGGACCAGGACCCCCATACAGACCTAGCTGCGTCGATGCCCGAGCGTGCTGATCTTATCGCTGTTCCACGCACCGCAGCAGGACCTGAGGGCCATTGGCCCGACCTAGTCACCGTCCTGCATTGCCAGGACGCGTATCCACCGTCAGAGAATGGCTGAGAATTGTACCTACCGACTTATGAATCCTACAGAATCCATCATTTAATACTTTATTTCAGAATGGAAAAATTTCGATCAAAATAAAAGAAAATTACAATCGAAAGAGCCTGCCAGCAATATAAATTGAAAGCTTGATTAACATTTAACTCTCATTAGCATTCGTGTTGAATGTAAAGTACCGCGAATACAACAAGTGATCAGAATTAATTAAATTTAATTATATTCATATTAATGTCACACCTCGCACTCCGTTAGTGAAGAATTCCATGAGTCAATAACATGATACGTTTTTTGGGTATTTTTATTTGTGAACTACACAAATTTCATATAAATCAATTTTAGTTGGATTATAGTGTAAACTCTATAAGACACTGAAAGGACTGTGCATTTAATGACGTTATAGACAGTGAAAAATGAGAAGAAAAATCATTGTATGGAATTCATGCTAAACCAACCAAAGCCAATTGATTTCGACGCTTTATAGAGTTTGTCGTATAGTATAATTCCAGTTATACATGCGCTAAGGCAAATGAGGTTATTTAATATCTATTTTCTACATAGAATTGTATCAACTATCACTTGTGTACGTCAATGGCTGAAGAGGTTAATTCGATAAGTATCGAAGTGAATTCCAGTGTTTAACTTTTTTCTATTATTAGTTCAATTTCTTGTATTGGTTCAAAAATAACCCCACGCCTCTTTAGTGCGATGGGTTAAATTTGTTTATAGTTTATGGTACGTTAAATCTATACTAAACACAAAACCGTTACAATATAAATTACTTTATCTGTGACAGCTGAGAATTAAAATCATAATTTAAAAATTATTTTTATGTAAATGTTACGCTACTAATATAGTTATTATACCATGAATAACATAAAAATTAATTTTAAAATTTGTATTCAAATTTATTGTGACAAATTCCTAATTAGTTTTAAATTAAAAATGATAACACAAGTAGTTTGTCCAACTGTGCATCTATTTATTCAATGCATCGGGATTTCTTCATGAGTCATACCATGACCGTTCAAAGTCAGGCAAAGGCTTATATAAATAAAATTCTAAACGAAAATAAAAATGCCAATGTTCAGCTATTACATTACCTTAAAATATAGAATACGCTATATTTTATGTAATAATTACTAAATCAAGTAAAATATAAACAAACCGGTAATCTAATACAAAACAAACCAAATCATAATTTATTTGAAATGACAAAAATCGAAACCCTTTGCCTAAAAAAACGATTTTTTTAAATTAGCCGGTCTCGTGTTACTTAAGTACCATACGGTCACAATGTTTCTATCGTGTGTGGTTGCCATAAAATGTCTAATTTGCATATAAGATTGTTAACTTATTAATCTAACCCGAAATTCTTTATATGATCTTATACATGGTGTTTGTAGTGTTCGTGTCTATATTAAAATGTCTTCCTCGAAAGCAATTATTGTCCGTAATGTAATTATAAATATATTTTTGTTTTAAATTAGGAATTTTTGGTTCTTAATTTAATGGTACAAAAGTTGTGTTTTGTTTTTTGTATTATTCGCACCTATTGCGCCAGTTGAAATGTATAATAAGTACTCTCTTTTTTTGCGGGTTGCCTGGAGGATATTGCTTATTAGCGATAAGGCCACTCGTTGCTCTTATATGTGCAATAATGTGCTCATATGTGTGAATAAATAAATGAAAATGTAGAAAATATCATAGAAGGTGAAGTATGAATGAAAACTACATTATTTATTTATTGCCATAAAAACACATATTTTTGATAATTATATTATAATTTCCTTTACAGCACCGGCAAACTTCGAACGTGTAGATTATAAAAATTAGTAAAAATTTAATAAAATTGTAAGAATCTAAATGCTCGAATGTCGGCAACGCACTGACGATTCTGATTGTTTCAGTTCCGGGGAGCCCTCAAGCAGGCTCCTGCTCATCCAACCTCCCCTCTCTAAAGTCGTCATTATTTGTTAAGCTTTTGAATATTAACTAATACGTCTATATACTACACAGATGTATATGGAAATACCCACTGTACCACAAAAAACAATCGAATCAAAATGAATTAAAATATAACCAAAACCTATATATCGTGAAAAGAGTAGGTTTAATCTTTATTGTTCCGGATATTAATAATTTAAACAACTTAATCGTCTTCAACATAGAAAATATGTAAAAATTCCAAAAAACTATTTCCTTTTATTTATTGCATGAAAATCATTAAAAAAATATCTCACGCAGCGTTTATAGTCCATTAATTAATCAATAATCTATCGAACTATCGTTTCCGGCAAAAATATTCTATATTATATACTATATTTGGTAGTTAAGACAATAAAATTTCAATATTGAGTTTCCATATAAAAAGTTGTTTATTATATATAATTTATGATATTAGAGCAATTTTTATCTATTATGACCTAATAGGTACGATTAAACAAAGTTATATATATATAATCTTTAACAGGTAGGTAAGAAGTCTTTTGCTTGTTCATGTGAGATTTGTCGCAAAAATTTTGCTTGAATAGGCAATTAGTCCTTAGTGCCTGGCCCACAACCTTTATTAGAACTCTAGGTATCCAATATCTACGGTTGCCAGTAGAGGTTTTAATTATAGAGCTTTATTGATATACTCGAAGACGCTTAAAGCATAAATGTCGAATGTATATCAAACATTTCTTTATTCCATAGCTTAACGTGAAGGCTAATTGTACAAGGATTTGAATTCCGATAAAATAACAATTAAAGCGCTAATGGATCTTACAATGGCGCCCATGGCCATTGATAAATGACCTCTCCTTTGAGACTAACGGTGCGTGTTTGATTTATAACATTATGTAAACAAAAGAACTGTTTCGATATTAAGATTTTTAGGAATGTAAGACGAAATTAAGAAGATATGCACAGTGTTCTTTAATGATTTGAATTTGGAATGTTCGTACATTTTTTTATGCTTTCATACAACACTCATAGTATTATATATATTATACTATATCATATTCTATTGTTTTTTAAACTTTGAAAAGATGACATTGACACTGTATTTAACGTCATTTTACGTTAAGGTAAGTTTTAAAATGGCATACAAAATGCGGTCAACAACCTCTATATTTTTTGAAGCAAACGCAAAATATAACAGTATATAACAGGTGTATACATAGCAAACAATATGATCCACAATGTGTAACAGCAACGAAAAAAAAACCCTTTATTATGTGTTTAAATCAGGTGTAAAATTGATTTACACAGTTACTCAAATATTTCAAGACGTTCTCGTAATCGAGTTACAAAAGTATATATCAAGAGAAATTGTACCACATCCTTTTTTAATCTGACATTAATGTTGACAATAAAAATACACTCATTCTAATTTAGAGCGGTTGAATACGAATCTTAACAATTTACATATGTATTTAAATTATCGCCTAAAAACCTGTACGAAGATATGGATCCATTTTAAGATGGATTACACCTAATAAAGAAACAAAAAACGACAAACTAACTGACCATATAGAAGTTATTATTAAATATGAAGTTATAATATGAACACACAGTACAAACCATAGATATCAAAAGGTATTGGTAAAACGGTTGTTCCTCTACACTTTATGCAGTTTCTTTATTGTTGTATTTATTTTCTACAGTGAAGGTAATAATCGTGGTATTCCAGCATTTCCACAGACTAAACATATACTTATAAATAAAGAGAAATAAGAGGTTATGACCCGTCGAACCGTCAATGGATTATTTATATAAATAGTACCTAAACATGACATACGTATTCGTTGTACTGAAAAGTATCAAGATTTTTATAATAATGTCGACAACCAATTTGAATATTAATTATGGAACCTTACATGACATATTTTATGTTTTTTTTTTTAATTTATTCACGACAATATTCTCAAATGTGCGATAGATGAGATGTCATAACCAGATCTTTCGCATAAATTTAATATAATATGCTTTAAGCAATTAACATTTTATTACTTTAATACCTAAATGATTTTGGATATCTTGTCATTATTATGGTGATCTCGAAACGCGATGTTTAATTTCGGACTTTATTCTTCACTCATTCATGTTGGATTGTTTAAATATTTTCTATTTAATATGTGTGTTCTACAAACTTTGTATGGTCAATACAATATATTTGTCATATTAAATATATAATGTTTCCGTTCGAGAGTTAAGCACGGTAGCTCCTCATAAATTTGTGGTTGTCTTTTATCCGAATTTCGCTAGCTATTAGATAAGTAAACGTAACGACTAAGCCGGAAGTTCTTAATTCATAGTACAGCTCCATTGTTACATTCTCATGAACTTTCCCTGGTTTTCTTTTCCGGTATTGGTTCCAAGTGGCAAAGCTTGGCATCTTATGTTAATCACACATTATTGTGAGATTTGATTAAAAATTGTCACAAACATTGCATAATAAATGATAAAAGAGAACAAATTTTATTATATTTTGAGTGCTCGAGTTCTAAACAGTTTTTAGTTAAGGCCATTCTGTTATCAACATCGTAAAATAAGTATACTAATAAAGATAAACACAAAAATAACCCTTAATTACTGACAAATTATTCTAAAGTTACGATACTAATGCATTATAATAAATTTTTGTGATAACAGAATATTATTAAAACTTTTAGAAACATTGGCATAATATCAACTATTTAAATATTGAGTTTTTGTTTTTCCCTTAAACTGTGTTTCTTAAGGATTGAGATTATCTACTATAAAAGTTGAGTGGGAGTGCCATGCTGTTACTTAGAGTTTCGGCCGGATAAATACCACTCACAGAAAACCGGCGTAAAGTGATACAATTGGACTTTGTTCATTTTGTACTCGCATTTCGTTCGGTGAGTGAGATCTTCCGGTGCCCATCCTTTCCCTTCCTCCGTCCTCTTACCCTCCATTTCCCAATTTTCGTTTAAAGGCCGGCAACGCACTCACGAGCTACCAGCTGCGTGAGTGTCTATGGGCGGCGACTTCACCTTTATGGTGGGCCTCCTTCTAAAAACAATAAATAAAAGGAAACCGCAGGTTATTTGTGAAAGCTGAGATTCAAACGCAGGACGCTTAACCCTTAGATTAACATCACTGTATGTTTTGTCAATAGTAATTGATACAAGAACGAGAGAGACAAAACAACAAAAGCATCTCATACCTGATATACACCAACAAGAAATTCAATCGACACATATTAAGCTGTTTAATATAAATTACCGAAATTTATGTTTTAGCCGTTAATTTAAAAATATATATTACTGTTATTTATATTTTGGCAGAATGATTCATCTACTTGCGACATTACTGCTAGATTGTAATTCCTTTTCATTTGTGTGTGACAGTGATTAACGCTAACATAATATATATCTTTCAATGAATCAGTCATATGACCTTCCTTTATTAAAATATAAAAGCTCTGTTGAGGTGATTAAGAAACAGATATATACGGACATAATGAATAAAGCCATAGGATAACAAAACTTTTTTTTAATAATAAAATATGTAAGCAAATGCTTTATTATATGCTTCAGCCCCACCGTTCAAACAACCAGAGTCACAACGACTTTTTTGTTGTTTGAACGCTATATACCAATAATTCTAACATTTTTTTATATACAATTTTTTTTTGTTAATTAATTAAATGAACAGCATTAAAGACGTGTTTTGGCGTATCTGATCTTATGAGGAAATGGGTTTTAAAATAGCTATCCTTTTCTCTATGACATGAATAAAATGGGATAGATATTTTTTTGAATATAGTAAGTTAAGGAAGGCCGCAAATAACATCACAAGGCTTCTTTTATATACTTCGTTGCACAAAAACAGTACAAGTAGATAATGTTAATAGATGTTAGTACAAATAATACCAACGGGCGTAGTAAGCTTTTTCCTATTCAAACATTTTTTCACTTAAAAATATAAACAGGATTCTATATCTCACAGCATTGTAGTAATTTAGTAAAGGGTTTGTAATTTACCATAACAGTCACACAGGAAAAAAACCTAAAATTTAATTACTCGTTAATTCCACGAATATTCCATTCGAGGCGCTAAAAGCTGGGTTGTTTAAAAAGTAAAAAAAAGCATCTTGTCCCATCCGAGGTGTAAAATAAACAGACCGCCATTAAGACTCGATCCTTTGCTTGTATTAATTTGTATTTAAGTGTATTGAACAAGATAAAATAAATATATGGACCAGGCAAGGCTGCATAACCTGTTTCATTCTTTTTTAATTGGTCCTTGATATTGAACAAAGAACTTAATTTATAAGATTTATGTGATAATTTTACGCATAATTGATGATTCATCAAGTCTAAAACGACGCGTTTTCTCGTAATAAAATCTACTGTAAAAATGTATTGTCTGTAATGTATAGGCTAATTTAATTTATATTAAATAGTTTGTCTTTTTTAAAAAGTCACTATTATTATTAATTTAAACCAGTTTGGGTTAGCAAATAATAAACATCTACCCATAAGCAAACAAAATATTCTGATTGAATTAAATCTGTTTTATTAGATGGTAAACTTTAAGACAAAACTATAATTATTCGACCTGGAATCTAACGCGATACACATTTTCTACATATCATATAGCTTAATACATTTTTCACAAAAACCAAAAAGACGTCCAGGTAGCTTGAATATTGACGTTAATATTTAAAAATATTATCAAATGCTCCACTCGATAATAATGTCAGGACTGAGGCCACACGCGTTGGGTCATTAGACACCTTACTGGGGAAAATAAATTAAACTCAACTAGGTATCTTTACCACCATCTCGTGCTAGTTGAAATTCAATATAAGCGATTAAATCAGTGAGACGGTGTACATCTCGCGTTTTGTGAGAATCATGGTTGGGTTTGTAGTTAACATTACGCAATGTAGTGTGAATCAGAGATTATAACAACAATAAATTTACGATCAATTAAATACAACAGGTGTGTATTGAATGATAGAGGACAGTTAAAAGCCTTCATAAGTATTTGAGGTATTGAAATTGCTTTAATATGAAATTTTCGTTTCGTTTAAAATAAGATTATGTGCATTCCACTTTAGAATTCTTGTAACTAATATGCACTTAGAATAATTATACTTTATACACATATTTATATTTATATAAATTTTTTAACATATACAGAATTCTAGATTTATTGCAAACAAACCAATAAAGTTTGTGTATTTTTAAGATTAAAAAGTGAGAGCGTGTTCCTAAAACAAGATTATTACTTAAATAGAGGCACTATATTAGTGTTGTCAAAACGAACTAAAAATATATATACATATTTGTTAAATATATAAAATCAATAATAAATAAGTTAACTATATCTATAATAAAACTCATTATAATTACAACATCCGAAAGGTTACAATAATTCTTTACTGTTTCTTAGAATCAAACTTCATAACGGTCCTTCTACAGCCGGACCTCCTAAGGTTTATAGAGTTCACGTGTAAATAACCAACAATAAAACGAATTCTTTTAGTACATTGTGTCTTAGAATATTAATGACTATTCAAATGAACGGAGACAATTAAAAATCTATTTAGTATGCGTCAAATGATTAGATGCTTTTGTTGTTAATAAAATATTGACGAAGGATATCTATAATCATTGACTCGTGTCTTTATTATTTATTGTGATTATGATTTTTTACATATAATACCAAAGATTTATTTAAAAACTTACGTAAACTAAACTTTTTCGCTTTACTCATGTTTGACTTTGACTTAATGTAAGAATTTAATGTATACTTTTGTTTATAGGTGTATAATAAAAGTTATTGTATACGTAAAAAGATTGAGAATTTTGTCGGTAAACTTATAGGAATCAGTCTAAGTATTTTTTTAAAGATTCATCTCGGCGACGTTATTTGGTTAAAAAAAGGAATCACCGTTTCCTTAGTAATAACCAGTTAATTTACGACAGTTCGCGTTCCCAACACGCAACAATAAATCAAGATGAATTATAACAATGATCGGATCTGGCATTCGATGTTAAATCCCGCATTCATTACTTAGTACAAAGTCGCGCTGTCGCCTCTCGGATGGTGAAAATTGGGTCGACATTGGATAATATTTCATTACCTGCTACATTCGTAATTCAAATTTCACTTGTCATACAGTTTACGTTTTTTGGTAATTATTCATTCGTTCTCGAATATTTACGATGTATTTATTTGCTTTCAAATAGTTGCGGGCACAGAATGGATTAAGCCTTAAAAGCTAACGGAAACTCAAGAACTCGATCTCGATTTGTCGTATTACTATGTAAATATAAAACAAATTTATCTAGTATATTAAATATTTTATAGTTACATAATCAGAGTGTTTTTTACAGATATTCAATTCAAAGGAATTTATATTTATTTCACACCAGACGTGAATGAACACTTGTCCAGAAACATCCGTTACAATATATTATTAGAATAATGATGTGTTCTTAAAGGTAATTGATAATTGTCATTGAAATTTGCAGAGCTTTAGCCTACATTTTGCTCCAGTCTTAACGTGATTTGTGCTTATTACGTACTTTGTATTCAACAAAGTGATGCTAAAAGAATTGATTCTATTAGCAAGAATCTACCGCCAATACAAATTATAAGGGAAAATTACAGAGAAAATATACGTATAAAATTTTGCGTAATATATAACACATATTAAAGTACATTACGTGCTTTTGCACGATACAGTTTGAACTACTGTTTGTTCGAAGGAGTTGTTCGGATTAATATTTGCAGCTGAATTTCATCTTCGGAGATCAAGACGTTTACGGAATTCTACATGTATGATCTGGATGTCCGTTGTTCCACTGAGCAACGGACATCCGTTTCGTATGGCATTTCTTACCACGCACCACGTTTCGAACCTATTATCTTCGGCCCTTCAAGAAATAGTGTACCATTTCCTAAAAGCCTTGGGCGGGAGCTTCACCTTATAGTTTGCAGGGGGCAAACGAGCTAAAAATTACTTTACAAAAAATATACATATAATAAATAATATGAATATTCAAAACTACAAACCTTACACAGCTTTCCCAAAGCTCACGAATGTAATATTGCGTCATGTTAATACGTGTTTTACCGCTAACAAACATACATTAATATGTGGAGCTTCACTCTGCCAATGTGCCAGCGACTGGCCCCACGAAGATGGCCATTGTCTCATTCAAACGTGACTCCTAATGTTAATTGGATGATTAAAATCCGAATGCGGGTCATTTGAAACATTACCAGCATAGCCCTTTTGAATATGTATAATAATATTATTAGATAAAGTGGCACTCAATTTGTGTAAGGTTTCTAATGAGGTTATGCGCTTTCTTGTCACATGGCACCTGCCGTTTGAATGCGCAAGCGCAAGCCGGATGCGCGAAATGGTATTTGTTGTAACTGTTGTTACTGGAGTTCAGGCTGAATATTAAAGTCCCTTGCTGTTAAACGATGAATTTGCAATTAATCGATTATATTGATATAAGCGCATAAATTAAATTAGACTTTATAACATTTTGTTGATGATTTTAGAACGTTAACACAGATTTCAACTTTGTTTTTAATTTAGAGCTTTCAATTTATTGATGTCAAAAGCGGTAGTTTTGCTTTTAAAATATACGGCAGTTACATTATTAATTATATTAATCTTATTAATATACAAAAAAATGAAAGATGAAGTAAAGAAAAAATATTTATTAACAAAACACACAACGAAAAATGCGACAGGTAAAAAAATAACTTACGGCTAAATTTAATAATACCTTTGCGTTAATTTAAAAAAGAAACAAAAATAGATACTGAAAGTAACATTATATACATAAGTATATTATTAATTATACTTTTTTTCCACCTCTACGTGAGTCAACTTTAAATTCAGGACTCAAAGCGGTAATAGTTTTAGTTGAATTGCATATTTAGTAACTTAAGTTATCTGTTCCCCCCTTGGGATAAAGACGCACCCAAAATCACGGATATCGCGTTGTACTCTCTCATCGGGCCAATCATGATTATTATTATTCACAGGACAACGACAATAAACGTTATCACTTGTTATTATTTGTAATTCAATACATGCCTTTATTTTATTACAACAATAAAAGGGGGTCCATTTTTTAAATTCGTTATAAATGTATTTCTTAAATAAACACAGTCGTGCTTTGAATGTATTAAAATTAAGTCATTGGCCTTTTTAAAAACGCATTAATAAATATATACTGAAGTTCATTTGTTTTTAAACTTCGATCAACCGATATTATTATGGAACCAGCTTTCTTAATGTTTGTCCCCTTAAAAACTTTGAAAGGTTATGGCTGTATTAATTGCTGAACATCATTTGAACAGCAACATAATTTGTTTGCTTTTCTCAATATTTATATAGAAAAATAGTTGTGCTGTTGTGTAAAGGATCTTGGCGAGCTTAATGCGATTTTGTAAGCTTATCCTGCGCAGAAGTTACGGGTAACATCTAGTTTTATAAATAACAATGACTAAGTCACAAAAAAATCCTTTCCATGTATTCTCCGTGACACTGCAAACAAAATAAGGCCTGCGTTTAGAATTCACAATACGTATTTTTTAAATGTTAAAAACAATGCGTTAGGTGTATAAATTATCTTATATATAATGAGTATATTCGCCATCTGTCTAACAGCTAAGAATGTAGTGTAAGAGCGAATTATACAAATATTAATTATATTTTATACTTTCACAATGACCGAGGCAAAATTAGTGAGCTGAGCTTACTTTACAAATAAAAAATCGTACTACTTCATTTCCATATTTGGTTAAAGACAAGTCAAATTTTATAGATCTATGACTTACTTGACTTGACTTATTCTAGACAAACAATATAGATGTTTAGATTAATAATGGCTTCTCATTTCTGAGGTCAAAACTCACTTCGGCTCGCAGAGTCAAGAGGAGTGTGTATAATACCATACTACAGCCTCCTTTCGTTACAAGTTTAAAAATGATTACATTGTGTGTGAGATAAAGAATCCAAGAAATGCTAAAATCATTAAATAATTAATCCTGCTCTTTTTAATAACACAAAGTGATTGAACAATCAAAATCAAAACACGGCTCATAGTAGATAAAATAAAAGCTCCTACGCTATTTATAATTATACAGACTTACACGAAGCATTGTAACTTCTCGCGATTGAGGCATGGGTAATGCGTTTTGCATTTTCAATGTACCGCACAAAATATTTCTACGATCAGATTACTTGACCGCGATCTAGATGCAGGTGGTTGACCAGACGTGGCTGAAATTGTAATGTAATTAAACCAAAGTAAACGTTTTAGCATTTAGTTTAAGTTAAGCGTACATACATGATGTCAATGTTATAATGTACTAGTATATTAAATCAAAATATGAGACTTTTCTTCTTTAATCTCAAATATTTGGACCTTGGGGTACAAGTGCATGGGCGCTTGTTAATGAATTAAGTAGGCGCCTGGTAGTCAGTATCAGTGATCCAAGAGCTGGTGCTTTTTTCACTTAGTGTTTAAGCATCGCGATACAGCGAGGAAATGACCAAACTTTTTTAATTTGTTTTTGTTTAATGATTTGTAATGTAAATTTTATTTGCAATACTAAATTAGCTAGATGCCAATGAATATTCTATAAGGAGGCTAGTTAGCTTAGTTTC
Source organism: Leptophobia aripa (assembly GCA_951799465.1). NCBI lineage: Eukaryota > Metazoa > Arthropoda > Insecta > Lepidoptera > Pieridae > Leptophobia > Leptophobia aripa. The sequence continues at coordinate 5,277,390 of OX637268.1, read as the reverse complement.
CTTTACTGGCCAGCTCAGACCAGTCTACTTTGGGTCCCCTCGTAATCTGTAAGAAATTAGTTATCCCTAGAGCAGTAACCTTGATTCCTCATATCGAATTGCGTTTATTAAAAATTATTATATTATTATTATTTATTTATTTATTATTTATTTATTTATTTTTTATTTCTATTTGGCTACACCATTTGTGACTGGTTGGTAGGTATTATTTAAAAAAAGCTTAAACTTTGAAGACATTCCAAATTTAAATTAAGAAAATGTGTTCAATTCATTGTTTACTATCAAGATGATTAAATCTGACAAATAATTCGACATATTCCTTTAAAATATATTCTAGCTCGTATTAAAAGTAAACAAGTCGCTTTTTTGATATCTAATCTGATGTCCATATGACGAAGAGTCCATAGTTCTAAATTGTTCTTGGTGTACCAGTTATTCCTTTTTTTCGTAAAATTACTTAAAAGTGATTGAAAGTGATTAAAAATGTGATATTGAAGTCACATTTTTATTTTTTTAAAGATAGGTAGTTTTTTTTCTATATTTATAAACAAACATAGTTTTCCATTGCCATAGAGAGTAAAATCTATGACTGATATTTCAAAGATCATTTGTATTCAATATATAAAATAGTATATAGCACGTACGCAGCCAAATATGCACGTAACAGTCCATGTTAAGCGTACAAAGTCGCCGAAACATTAAGGAAAAGGCAGTTATAGATCTTCATTTAATTCTACTTATGACCACACAAGGCTATCTAAATTGTCTTGTTTGCAGATTAATATAGACATTGTTTAGAAGGAATTTTTATTACTTAAACTTTCTCTTTTTTATTGTATAATTAACCAGTCATAATCAGGTCTGCATAGATGTTTTAAGAAGAGCATCTATTAAAGTCAAGGTATAATTTCTTGAATGAATTCGCGAGAGCGCGTGGATGTTTTTCGCTTATGGCCTTTTAATGTGTCAACAATAGCTCAGTATGGCGACAGTTTAATCCTTGAGTAGTCTTTCAATGCTTTAGTTATTCGAATTGATCGAGAAACATAATTTTATAAGAAATATTTATTTTGAGGATCGCTTTTCTTCTCTGTAGATAACTGCTTTCCGAACCGGTGGTAATGTAAAAGTTAACGATGCAAAAGTGTCTTTAATAAGACCTACTTGATATTTTGAGTTTAAGTTTATTATGTTCGGGGTAGCTTATAAAATATGTAAATATATTATACCAAAAGGCCATTAAACTATTGTTTCCTATATATATATAGCCATTACAAGCCGAAGAAATTTTGACGGGGTTAAAAAATACAATGTTTTAATTGGATTTATTTACAACCTCGTTTTATACCATGAATCGGTTAAATTATTGTTTTTATGGTACAAAAACTAAACTAAAGGGATGTGTGTACCTCTGTAGGGTGTTTCAGCAGTGTTTTATCGTAGACACAATTATGGAAAATTTCGGCAACCAAATACCGTGGTCCTAGCGGCATCTCACAAGCGGTACTTTTAGTTAGAGATATGCATCGCAAACGTGAGTGTTGTTCATAAGTGCACAGGATATCTATGAATGTCTTTATTACACAGTTTTAAGTCATTTGTTAGATTTTCTCATAATGATTGTCTCCAAAACGAGTGTTTGTACCGGCAATGCTTTTGTCTAATCGCGGGTCATGTTTATTATAACTGCTATTAAAACAAAAGCCGAAATTTAATGGGACAGCACATAAGATGAGAGAATACTGTACATAGTGGGTATATATGCTAGGCTCGATTACCACATAGTCATATGATTTTATATTAATTTAAATTATAAGTGTAAACTATATAACGACACTGAAGGGCCTATATTTTATGGAATAAATATTTTTATGTTTAAATAGAAATGGAAAAAATCATTGTATGAATACAAGCTAAACCAACCAAAGCCAATTGATTTCGACGCTTTAATCTGAGTTAACACTGTATTTATTTAAATTTAAAACATTTTTTATAAATTTTACCGGGTTAAGGTGCGTAAAAAAAAGGATTAGATTTTCCAACGTTTTCATGCATGCAAGAATAATAACTGGCCGATTATCGACCAGGTTCGATGTCCGCTGAAACATTCATTTATTACGAAATAGGTTCACCTTTTTTTTAACGAGTGTACACAAAATTGAAGCTTAAAACCATATTTAAAGAAAATAAAGAATCATTAAACCGAGTATCTTTTAAATTTTACTTTTGCATTAAAAGGTGTTTGGAAACAAGTTCACGATATTTATGATAGTAATTAAAATTATTCGACCCATAAAAATTCTAATTTCATTTGTGTATGTTTTGTATTATCAGACATTAACGTTAAGATAAATTTAATGTTGATCTTTACTTTAAAAGTTAAGAACGAATTAGTTACGTTTTTTTTTAATTTCAGTTCAAGGATACATTACATTTATATTTATAAGGTTCAGATAATTTTTACTTTCAAGCGTATGCTATGAGTAAAGGATTATATAAGTATATTTGTTGTGCATACATATAGAAGTCAAAAGGATATGATGAAGTTTTTATGGCGAAATATTCTTTATATAACATAGGGGCCAGGTGAGCCGCCGAGCTGCCAAGAGACAACGCCCCCAATAGCACCCAATATTTAATAGGTACCGGCCTTTTTATTACGCAAAACGCTAACAATACACAGAATTAATAACTGAAAGAATTTCATTTAGCATTTAATTGTTTTTATATAACACTTTAATTATTTTCTTATTGTATTTGATTAAAATCTGTTTTAGCTGTAATACAGGTTTTTTTTTATCTTTTAACTTTAATAAGTTTGTTTACTCATTCTGTTGTTGTTTTTGCCGTGTGTATCTTAAACGTGTTTTAATACTTTCTTTAATTGTGGTTTAATATGAAATAATATAAACCGATACAGTGAAACCTTAACTTTTCAGATTCTGATTGATAATATATTTTATCCAGTGAAAAATAACTTTCCCCGGCATCCTTTACGGCGTCTATGAAAATCTAAGCCTTTAAGTAAAACACCCATAAACATATTGAAGTATCTATTTGGCACCAAATGTATGGAGAATTGCCAAAATGATATATAAATAGTGTTAGTATACAAGGAATACGACATGTGTATTGTTTTGTATTAATAATTCATAGCTATTATAGCTTTGACCGTTACTGGGAAGGCTTAGCGTTCATTAGTAATTTCTTCGCGGTTCGCTTTGGCAAAACCGATGTGCTACATATTGAAAATTGTGGATTTATACTACTGGAAACGATACTAAATGGATACAAAATTTAATATATTAACTATTTATAAATATATGTACAATTTATTGTTACTTATGTCATGTCACTTAGGTTTAGTTATTGACACTAAAAGATTATTAATGTTTAAATGCGTTTGAGAAATAACTAAGCGATAAGTTATTTAATACATTTTAAATACTACTGATTGTGTCTTTCAAATGAGATCTGTCAGTTATCTAACTAATTCTAGGCTATTAGTACCTACTGGCAGTGAATTGGTATTCCATCCAATATTATCCAATCTGTGCGGGGGCTCCCCAAAACCAGCTTTTTCCTCATATTTTCATACGATCGTATCCAACGCAGTGACTCGTATCGTTGACGACCCAATTGTTTTCAATCACCTTGATCTTTTGGCATTGTAAGGATGCAGGTTCCCTCAGCAACTTTTAAATATCATGGGGAGTGCTCTGAGGAATTGTTTTGACTATTAATTGCAGCTGAATTCCACTGGCAACTCTCTTGTAAGCTCCGTGGTGATTTTGGTGTCTGGAAGTGGCCTGCTCGTTTTCCTCGCCAACATAAAAATATATTACCAAAAATAATTTTCGACTTTTTTTTAAATACACAACGTGTCATTTTATATCTTCGACGCCATTTGTACGCACTACAAACACAGTGCGTGTATTGACGATTTAATTACATTTTGATCCGGCTACGAAGCATTTCATTGTGGGTGTCCAATAAATATATTTTAATATGATCTATGTGTACATACCATAAGTTAATATCGTAATACCGGTCCTTTGCATAGCCTTTTATGTGATGTATGCGGTATTCATACATTAGTACCAATTAATTCTACTAAAGTTTAATTATTCGTTGAAATAATGTGTATTCAAATCTATTCGGTTTATAAATTTATGGTTAGTAAGCAACTGTTAGTAACTTAAGATTTAATTCAAAGGATAATCCTTTACATATAAGAAGAAAATGTAACTCACTTTAATGAAGCGCACACGTGATTGCTAATATGATAATATGTGGAAAAGATTCATTTATTTATATCTTTAACACATAGGATCGTATCACCGGTCAAATTACGCCAAAAAGATCTACGATTCCAAAACATGTCTGAGAAGACAACAAACTCAAACTGTGTATGTGGATTCCATGTTAATATATAATATTATTATTAAACTTTTTATGTAGATTAAAAAAATCAAAATATCTCCTATAAACTTAAAATGAAAATTATATCTAGCTTTGCAAGTATGTCTAGTCATAAGTTTGCATAATTGATAGTGTGTAAGGTCGAAAGTGCATTTACCTATTGTGCATGTGGTGCATACTTAAGTTAATTATAGGATTAAATCGAGTTGGATTTTAAATGGTATTTTGGTAATATTATAGTCAGATTGCACGTTTGATAAGTACTAAGTTGATACCCAGAAAACTTCATTACGCATTCAGCCCGCACATAACCGACAAACAAATATAATAATTATGTGTTTGTAGTATGTAATTTTTAACACTCGGTATAAGGAAATCACAACGTGTATTAAAATGATTTTTACTAATACATTGGCATATTAAATTCAACTCGAATTTTAATGTGCTCGTAGCTGGGTGATTTGAGTGATCTTGATAATATACCAATAATTACGGACAAACATTCGTGTGTGAAGAGTGGACTCTTCTCTCTGTCTCTTCACTCATAGGTACCGCGAGTTCTTGTCAAGAAAATTAGTCACTTTTTTTGAATAGGCTTAATTTGAAGATTGAATTACTGTAATTTAAATTCAAGTCATAATCCAGATTTCTCGTTTTTTAAATGTTGAATCATGTCGTTTTTAGGTACTATTACATTCGCGTTAATCTTGATTTGAATACTAATAGATGAGGATAATGTTTTGCAATGGCAAAACCATTAGACTTTCGATTGATTTTTATGTGAAATTGATACTGGCAAACGTTGTCAATAAAGGCACTTATTATTTTTCTATTTATAAAACAGCAGTTGGAGCCTTCTTTCTGAAGGCTCCAAGGTTATATGTGACCAACATTATGTGGTTTCCACTCTGAATACAAGAACAGATCAAGATTATACCTCATGATCGTTAACACTAAGCTCATATTATCAATCTAGATATTTTATTCTTATAGGTATCTCTCAACTTTACACAAATAAATCGTCGAATATTAAAAATTTACTTATAGTTTAAAATTCAACGGCTTAGACTGACTGAGAAGAACTGGCAAACCCTCTCTGCCACCAAGTATGTTCTACAGTACGATTGTAAAGAGCAACCATGATACCATATGTAAGCTATAAAAAAAGGTTTTTACTACCGATGGGCATTTTAAATAGGAGACACCCATGATGGGTATGGTGAGAACAACCCGCAAACACACAGTACACCGTGATGAAACTAGAATGAAATACGTGCATAAAACAAATGAACATCGATACCATGCACAAGTAATTGCAGTCACTGTGAGTAGTAAGCTTAAATATATAAGAATAATGAAGTGCATAATACACATAGGTGGGGTCATTTAGAGGCAGTAAACACAAAATTATTTCGACCCACGCCAACAATTAGTTCGACTAGAATTAAATTGGACGTTCCCTCGAAGGCTTCGAATTAAAACCTTTGCACGGCAAGTAAATGTGAATAATTACGTATTTAATAACGCTTTTGTTCTCCAACTGACGAGGAAATTCACGTAATTCAATTGTATTTTAAACTGTACAATTCTATATGCACGCCGCTTTCTCGCTTTGTTTGGGAATGCGTAGTGTGAACCATGAAATTATAATATTTATTAATAGATTTGTAACGGCCTTACAATAATAACCTGAACGTTTTAGAGGACAAAGATCCCTTTAATGTGTCGGTAATTGGCTCAGCATCGGGACAGTTCAATTCTTGAGTAGCCTTACAATGCTATTTTAATTGCCAGTAGCACAATTTTGTATTAATTGTTTATTTTAAAAGAGTAGCTATCGAGTTTCTTGCCGGTTCTTCTCGGTAGATGACTGCCTTCCGAACCGGTGGTAGTGTAACAATTGACGATTCAAAAGTGTCTTTATAAAGACCTTCTTGAATAAAGATATTTTGAGTTTGAGTTTTTCAAGTACATGTATTTTCATCGATTTTTATATCCGTAATGACAATTAATTAAAACCGTTTATATCGAAATATAAGAGGAATATAAATGCCGACGAGAGACTTTAAGTATCTGTAAATTAAATAATCCAAAGGATATACATTAATATATCTCTGGCCAGAAATAAAAAAAAAAAACAAAATATTACTTTCGAATTTAGAATCTGTCACTTTGATACGATTGGTCGGTGATCTTTTCGCGCCAATATATTGTAAAATGTTTTAGTTCAAATGAATGTAATAAAGAACCGAATCAGATTAGATTTGGACGGATTTAAATAGGTATAAACAATTTTTAAACATAATTAGTATTAATGAATTATTGAAATATTAATAAATGTGACGTACAAAAAATTAACAATATTTAACGCTAACATTTTATTTCTTTTCATTATTTCTTATATTATCCAAACTTATGAATGTAAAATGGTGTAGATAACACCATTTTACATTCATAAGACTTATACCAATTATCTGATAACCTACAAAATATTATATTTCACAGCGTAATTATCATATTTTAGCGGTTATTTAATATATCAAAAATTGCATTAAACATAATGAACTTTCAGACCATTTCCCGTTAATCAAATTTATGAGTGGGGGTCTTAGTTAATCCAATCCAGGAAATTAAACTCGGAATAACCATAATTGATATGATTCGAGCGAATCTGCGCGGAAACTGATTGACATTATAATGCCTATTAATGAGAGAAAGGTAATGAACATCTTAAATGAGATTTTATAACGAAGGGAGAGTGATCAGAACTAATCTTTGATCTGTAATACTTTGCTGAAGTTCTTAGACCTTCATTAGACCAAAAACTATTGGAAATATTATTTTAGTAAGCTATTCGTAGGATACGTAGCTCCTACAATGCCACTGTATCATTCCTGTTATACCTTAACTATTCTTTATTATAAAGGAAAAAAGTTTCCAACTAAAATACTCTTTTGATTTCACAGAAAGAGACGAGAGAGTAAAATGAAGGGAAATTAAATTATTTTTTTTATAAAACAATTGTCAAACATAAGTTGAATGTATATACGCAAAGTCAAAATATCTTTATTCAAGTGGGTTTTTATAAAGACTCTTTTGAATCGTAAATTTTTACACTACCACCGGTTCGGAAGGCAGTCATCTACTGAGAAGAACCGGCAAGAATCTCGATTTATTATATTAAAAGCTGCTCTTTTAAATAAACAATTAATACAAAATTGTGCTACTGACAATTAAAATAACAAAGCATTGTAAGGCTTCTCAAGAATTGAACTGTCCCGATGCTGAGCCAATTGCCGACACATTAAAGGGATCTTTAATGTGTCGTTTCACATAGTTGGATCTAATAATAATTACCACGATATAAAAAGTGATTAATTATACCTCAGATTGATATCGGCACGCGTTACCAATAAATACTTAACCCTGCCTATTCTTAGTAAAAAATCATGTTTGAATTAATCAAATCACTCAAGAGATTTTTATCGGGCTCTTTAAATTAGAGCAGGAGGGCGCATCGATTGTTTTCTTTCGCCCACGGCCTAATGGAAGGCCTATTCACGTTAAATACACTTATAGTTATAGTGATAATGTATTACACAATATTTATTTATGTATGTTTTTACTTCTGTAACAAATATTTAAATATTCATCTATAAATATATTTGAGTTATATAAGTTTAATTTAAATTTCAACTCCATGTGTCTCTCTGACCACTTTTGCAAAGCACTTTCTTATACAAATTATTGTGCCACGTTAGACAGTTAGACAGAGATAGAATGTGAGTGTGCGCAGATACACAGTTAAAGATAATTTAATTACATATACAGAAATTTGGTTGTATAACTTTTTTTTACACCACAACATATAGTCTTATCTGATATATAAAATTACATTTTAAAAGCCAGCTCAATTGATAATAATTAATCAAGAAAAAAAGTTTTATTCACATCTATTCAAGTGCAATTAAGTTACCTGAATAAGTCTTTTGGTCCAACATTATAGATAACGGCTCATAATCATCTTATTGTGAGGTAAGAATTGTTTAAAGCCATTGCTTAAGAATTTAATTTATTACGAAATACTTTAAATTAAAAGAACAAATAAATGTATAAAACTATCTTCGTAAGTAGTAAAAGATAATGATAATAATGTGTGTTACCTGACCTGACCTTTGTCCAGTAAGACAAAGGTCAGGTAAGGTCTGTTACAATCTTCACCATACTATAGACGCAATTTTTGGGTAGCTATAATTGTTTGACTGTAGAACTCGTTTGTTCTTCTTTTATTTCCTAAAATAAAGAAGAACAATCTAGACTATTTAGTTCCATTATCTGCTAAATATTTCAGTTCGTTTTCTCGTGTTTTCGAACAAATTATTTTCATATACAAGTCGTGAAAGCTTATAATATATCGTATCTACGAAGTCCCTTTCATAAGCTTGTCGTGTATAACCACAATGGGAATAAAACAACACATGTTTCTTCACCTTACGTCTCGTAATGAGTAGGTATTATAAAGTGGGACTATATTTACATAATGTCACTTGGTGTAGGAGTATCTGAACATCATTAATCGAACGGTGGAATGCTATTGTTCGCTTGTTTTTATTCTGATCTGGCTCTTTGATTGTTATAACGTGTTTATTTTATTATCGTATTGTCATTATGTACTTGCGTCTGGTCTATTGAACGATATAACACTAGCATATGTATTTTTTAAATAAAATTATAAAACCTTTTTTGAAAACGAAGGCTACAGACTTCTTTAGTTAGACTAGGTAAGCATATCACTGTGGTTCAATCAAAAATAGTCTGGGATATTTTTGCACAGAACTGAGATATTTACAGACCATTGTGAATAAATTTGATACAAAATGACATCCAGGTGACACACGGTCATAAGTCAAGTAAGTTATCATGATAATAAGAATACTAATTGAATCTAGTTTATGCGAAGCTATTAAGCAGCTGACTCTTATAATATATTTAGAAGTTTCCAGTTACAAACAGTATTTGAAATTAAAATGATAGAATGTCAATAAAGAATAGGTGAGAGTATTTCAAAATTAGAATTCGAATTTTAATCTCATAGTTATAATTTTAGAAGCAAATGTCAAAGTACGAATACAATGGATTCGGATCGCGGTGGACGTCCCGCTGCGCCCGCGCATACGCCACAGACGAGATAAAATAAAAATTCTATGTAAATTAAATTTGTTATATTACGCTGTGAATATCATCCAAAAATGCAGCGTATTTTATTAATTCTGATAAACAAAATGTGAATCGATTTTCTTATTGGGACTTATACTGTACATATATTTTCTTGATTCTGCCACGCCAACAGACAGAGTCAAATACCCCGTGAATAACGAACTCTCCATAAAGAATATAGTCCTTAATAGAATTTGCAAATAACATAATAACTTAACAACAGTTAATAACAGATAAAAATGACATTTGCAATTAAAACACGTTATTCGGAATTTAAATTTTAAATTCATTGATTGAATATTTTTTATTTAACGCGTAGGCGTCAAATTGTTTATAGCGGAAGACACAAATCTTTTTTTATATAAAACTAAACATAGTCTTTTGTAAATGTCAATATTTTTTTTAATTAATCTACTAATATCACGCTATTAAAATTGGGGTTTTTCCGTCTATAATTGACAATAAATTTATGTTTATCACAATTCAAATGACACTTAACAGTTTTAGTATATATCTTAGTAATTTTTGGATGAATTGTACAGTTATCTTCAATAAATTGAGATGTAAACTTATTTCTGAGAAAATATATACAAACTCAGAAGTACAATGCATGCCAAACAAGGAGGGTAGCCTCCTTTTTTGAAATCCGATAACGTAAATAGTGAGACTTACCTGTGACATATTTTATTTTTATGTAATTAATCTGCACGTGAAACTTGTCAGCATATTCTATTTTTTTTCAGTGTGACTTAGTTTAGGATACATCTATTATAATGTGTATATTTGTTTATCGTGATAAAACTGTATGTGTTAATAAGTAAATATATCAGTAGGTATTATTTAAAAAAAACGCAAAACCGTGTTTCAAAGCACGAACTGAGTTGCTAAGCGAATTGATTTGATCTGTTTAATTAACTTTGAAAATTTTATATTTATTGTATTGTTTTAAACCCGACAATTAACAGCTGATTTATAATTCAACATTTTATCACTCCCACTATTTTTATTGTTGACATGTTAGAGTTCTCAATTCTGTATGGTGTTGAATTTCACTCCACACATTAAAACATATCTAAACGATCGTTCGATAGTTTATGACACTGGTTGAGTACGATCATTGATACACATTCATTTCATCATGTGTTTTAACTCGTGACTAACCTGTATAGCTAATAATTAACGCTTTAAGCAAAAAGTTAAAAAACCCTTTATGTACGTAATGTAATGTTAAAAGCAAAACAAATCTCAGATAGCGAAATTTGTATACAGGATACACATCGCTGTTCCAACCTACTCTATAGTTCAATATTAAACAATATAAAGCCAAACTAATTACCAAATCACTGTTATTTAATAAATGGAAACGTTCAGCACACAAAATTATGTTGATGAGCCAATCTATAATTGGGAAACATCATCTAATGATGTATCATTATTATAAATGATTCGGTAAAGTACACATCTGCCTTTATTTGCATACCACCGATTGGGATACAAGATTAATGCGTATATTTTTTTTGTCTTATTCATTTAGCCGCAATCAACGATGAAAAAAATGGATCATTATCATATTTCAGCCCTTAAGCTATTTTTTTTTCAGACACCAAACAAAGGGTTGTTTATTATAAGGTTAGGGGCGATAATGCAATTACTTATTTCGTTGGAAATATAAAAAAAATCATTATTCAAATCCACCAGCTGAGCTGAATAATGATTGGGGATTTTAAATATCAAGATTAACGGAAATGAAAGTGATTGAAACATTATATAAAAATTCATAGAGTTAGTTATCATTTCATCTCGAAATAGTAACCCTTGCAAAAGGCATCATTAGTAGAAATAAGACTATTAGCAGTCCTTTCTCTTAACGCGGAAGGGTTAAATCGGCCCTTTGGCACAATGGCTTTATTCTATTACAGTCGCTTACACGGGCGATGTAATAAATATGAATGTTGAACAACGTGGATTATGCTCCTTTGCCTGGGGTCAAAATATTTAAATATGCGTCGGAATAATTTGTGAAGGGTTAATTGAGAACGGGTGCATTATGAAGTTACGCGCGGTTTCACTTGATTATTTTGTCATATTATTTATAGGCAATCGTTTTTCATGGCAGTTAGAAACGCTTTTTTGACTTTAATTCTACATTTAAATTAATACGTGTTTATTATATTATATAAATTTCGTAGAGTTATGAGGCGTTTAAGTATTTGTTGATTTTACATTTCCTGCCAGTTCCCAAATCAAGGGCCAAATCAAGGTGGAACGGGCGAGAAGAATTGACAAGAAACTCTCTCTCAGTAACAGTTACAATATAAGGAATATTTTGTTTCTAAGTCTCTCTCTCTCTCTGTTATATTATGGGCTGAGACTAAACTGTGAAAATTGTACCGTTTTAAAACAGCAATATTGAGGGATATATGGTTAAAGGACTTTTGTATATTTAAGTCAAAATATAGGTACCTAATAGAAATGTAGTGTTACGCAGCCCCAAAGCTAGTAATAAAATCATATGTACAATCACAAAGAAAAATCAAAACATTGCAACTGTTCGAGTGGGCACTGGAGAGCCGTCCAACTGGTTCGCATTATAATTATTCAAAGAGAATCAACGTCAGCTAATTACAAAGAGCTGAATGGGGCTACATAGTGAAAAGAGGCAAAAAAAAAACAATTATTAACGATACAGTGGCCGCGCCCGGTGCTGTCACATCTGTCGAAATCTACCCTCGCAGATTAGAGTGATAATTATTCTGAAGCGATAATTACTGGATTTAAACCCGTGCTCATTGTTCTCGGAGTGTACTTTGGATGTGGTATTGATATTTTTTCTGAGATTAAACAACCCCTAAATTTAAGTAGATTTGCGTATATTAGTTTTTTTTAATAACAACGCCCCAATGGTATAGCTATCCAATACGATTCTCCATGAAAACAATTGTCCTAAGTAATATAGTGCCTTAGAATAATGTCTGCTTCGGTTACTATTTGGGTTACGATTCAGACATTTATGCAGACATTTATGCCGCTGTAACTGAACCTATAGGTTTCATACCAGTATTATTACATAATAAATTTCCTTCAATAATAAAATATTGAACTTAACTCAGTTCCATAACAAAACTGTAAAATTGCACCACTATCAGTATTTCATTGATAAATTTAGCTCAGCTTTTCTTAATAAAACCATCCCTAATAAAAATTAACAGGCAAACACACGGCCACGTGCCCAAAGGGTTGGCTTTGTCTTTGACAAGAACTCTCAATCACGGTATCGCTTTCACCGAACACTGAATTACTGTGATCCGACTAATTGTAACGCAAGGACCTCATTGTTTCGCTTTGACCGTATTTTTTGCATGCATTGAAGTTGAAGTGTTTTGTTTGGAGTGCGAATGAAATCTCATTTTTTAAAATGGATTGTTATATAAAATTCGCGTAGGTAGATAATTAGTGAATCCTAAATTCATTCTACTAGTTGAACTGAAAAATTGCACTGACCTTTTAAAAGAGTAGCGGAGATTTTCTTGCCAGTTCCTCTTTTGTTTTTTTTAACTATTCATACGTGTACCACAGGTACATATGAGAAGATACATTTTTGTTAACAGAACAAAAACCACCAATAAGATGACCGACGAAGCTTGTAGGAGTGTATGCTGTGTGCCTAAATGGTTGCACAAAGCCGAGTTGGGAGCAGAATGGAGACAAAATGGTCCCAATAAGTGGTCCATTTGCACATTGACATACTCCATACTTATAAATATGAGTGTTATTAAGTGACTATATACTGTATATGAGTCTATCCCAATAACCCTAGCAGATGTATACGGAATCAAAAGTGCTATTTGGGTTGTTAATTACACATTCATATGCAAATGCTCGCGAATCGTACAAAGCATCGCTTTTTACCGAACGATGTTAATTCATGCGTATTTCATACATCGAACCGTAATATTAACTCAATCGTATGAAATTTTGCACATTATGAAAATATTAATTTAACTTAAATATTGTAAACAAAAGCCTGAATTAAATAAATAAAGTGCTTTTCTGATGTTTTTTTGTTTGAAAAAGAATAAATTAAGTAGTTTATCATTTACATTGTTGACCGTTCTGTGGCTATTAACGTTTATTAAGTATCTTCAAATGTGAAGGTACAAAAAAAATAACCGAAATCACTAATAATGATTTTAAATATCACATACCAGGTCAAACTGACAACCTTTAAGCAAGTTAAAAACGCCATCACACGCCATCCATTGAAACGTGCTTCGAGCAATAAAATAAATCTCTCTTTAAGAGATGACCCAACAAGCGTTCGTTACGGGCTTAATTAAAAAACAAAATCAATTTTATTAATTGGTAGTGTTAAAAACGGGCGGAAGGATCGTTCGGCGACCATATCTCGCTCGTATCTCTTCTTTAATCCGACAGAGAATGTGTTATTTTTACTTCTCTCAGTGGATTTCGAATAAATTTTATCGTTCGGGACTAATTTGGTTACAAATTTATTTAGCCGTGGGGTCGTTAACAAGCGAGTACATCCGTATCGCACTCTTTAGTGCTTTGACATAGCCGTTATACCAATATATCGACACTTGGAGGTGGATAAAAGACGACCCGTACACTTAGGATTAAATAATAACCTTTTTTATATGAGTTGAGATCGAGATTATAAAAATTTTATCGCATTGATGTTGTGATCGGGTTTATGTTTTTACTATACAATTGACTGACATTGGATTTATATAATGCTTTTTAACTATGTCACGGTCCTTTTAATTTTGTACATATGTGAATTTATTTGAAATTTCTGACCTATTAAAACAAATGAGAATGAAGATGACTTATTACAAGTAATCTTTTTTAACATTTTTAAGTATTTATTAGTGTAAATATTTGTATTGCTCTTTTCAGTAATAAATAAAAAAATATTACGAATTATCTCGTTTCTTTCTATTATTTCTCTGATAGGAATGTCTTTGCTAATAAATGATTTTTTTAAAATTAATCTTAAACAATTTTAAATTAAGCGGTGTTTTTTCTTAAGACTGAATGTTGAATATACTTGCAACAATATATAATAATTTCCGATTTTTAACATCAAAGTAACTATTGAAGTATTAATAATATACGGGTTAATGACAATAAAAATCTACTAGAAATACATTACAGAATACGAAACCTATAACATTCAATAATATATTATTATTAGGCGCCTCTTTATTTGTTCGGTGACAAAATGGCGATCGGTCGCAATGATTTCCCTACAAAACCCATTTTGCACTAAACGATTGATAAAGGAAACAATTGAAAACAAATGTCAAAACGACGTACAATATTCAATTAATACTGAAAGAGCCGATGTTTTACTAAAAAAATATTTTTGGCATATAATGTCAGAGAATTCTCTCAAACAATTCTCTTCTTAAATATCCGTCTTAGTGGTGATCGGCACCAGGATGATCTGTTGCATCGTTACAATCTTCATTAGTAGATAACACAGCTTAATTCATTATCTTCCGTAGATGAAACAGCATGCTCAGAACTTCTCAGTTTAATTTGCTAAATCCCAAGAAGTTCCAAGTTAAAATAATATAAAATTGAATATACGGTGAGAACTCGATGTAACATCACTCGATTTAACAATCTCTCTAAAGCGTCGGCATTGGTTGGTTTAGCTTGTATTCCATACAATGATACAGTGACGCAATTAAAGACAACTCTCTATAACGCCAATATATGTACAGGCCCTCGAATGTCGTTATAGAGTTTACACTGTACTTAAAATCTGTATATAAAATACCTCGTTTAGCTGTAACAAATATTGTCTCTAGATTTTAAGAGCTATCCTTGGGTCCCATAAAAGTTAATGTGGATAATTTCTGAATGTTTCTTTATACAGTGTTAAATGAGATTAAGTAGGTCGAAATAACTATCATATCATTTATCATATCTAACCGAACGAATAGTTGTTGGAAACATGAAAGTGTGAAAGCTTACTATGGATGTTATTATTTTTAAACTATGATATTAATAGTTACACCTTCCAGTATTTTTGCATCCACGTGTGAATTGTACAAAATAAACAGATCACAGTATATTTGCGTGTGGGCAGTCGCAGAACAAGGCGCTAGAGCACTGTAACTCTTCCCTACACCGCACTGGATTGGACACACCTATTTCCTTTCTACATCTGAATTTAAATCAGGATAAACTGCTCCGATTACAGGCCGATTCATTTGTATAATAATAATATTTTTAATGGAAGCCTTATGTGCAGAGTAATTTTAAAAACAAATATAGCAATCGGGGATGTTATACGTTGTTAAAATACAACGGTTAATATCCTTTGTATGGACATATTTTGTGGTAACTAGAGATTTTAACCTTAAGCCATTTTTGTTATTAAACTCAAACTCAAAATATCTTAAATAGTTTTTTTTATAGAAGAGGGGGCAAACGAGCAGGAGGCCCACCATAGACGTGAAGTCGCCGCCCTAGGACACTCATATGGCTGGTAGCTCATGAGTGTGTTGCCGTCCTTTTAGGGATTTGTACGCTTTTTTGTTGAAGGACCCTAAGTCGTAGTGGTTCGGAAATACCGTGGCGGGCAGCTTGTTCCATAACGTGGTACTTATTATTAATAAAGACACTATTGAACCGTCAATTTTTACACTACCACCGGTTCGCAAGGCAGTTATCTACCGAGAAGAACCGGCAAAAACCTCGATAGCTCGATTACACACACTAATTCACACTCTCACTAAATGCACGTTCTTCACTTGAAATACTTCACTTTGTCATATTATTATATATTTTAACTTACTTTACTTACTTTTGGCTTTTTATTTCATTATTATAGTTAATATGTAATCTGTATTATTATGTTACAATACTCTGCAAAGAAATTGAAGAAAAATTCAACTTAAAAGTTATCCTGGTAGCGTTAGCACACGCTCTCTCAAATAAAATAGACAGTCATTATCGTTGTGTGGGATTTATAAATTAACAAGTGTAATGAATCAACAATAGCTGAATACCACTAGATGTCGCTCACATCGCATTACTGTCTGACAATCGGGTTTTATCTGTGCATTCGTTTGACCCCAACCACCCACGTTGAGAACTATTAATTCAATCGAAAGTGAAATTTTTATAATAGTATTTTAACACTTAAATATTAAGTTAATACGCGTAAAATTGTAAAATTGTTTAGCAACTTGTGGTGGTCGAGAAAAAAACACTTGAAAACGATTTATTTAATGTAGTAATTTATTTTTATTTCTTTATTTATTTCACACTTTCTTGCACAGAACCAGTAGAAGTATATAATTTTAATAGATGTTTGTACATATAATCGCAACGAGCGGCCTAATTTATTTTTATTTCTTTATTTATTTCACACTTTCTTGCACAGAACCAGTAGAAGTATATAATTTTAATAGATGTTTGTACATATAATCGCAACGAGCGGCCTTATCGCTAATAAGCTATACCTATTTGTATATATGATATATATATACAGAGATTGATTACAATAATGTACGTTATATTTTGTCACATATATGTATTTAATCATATATTAAAAAAACAATTTATCTAAAGAATGATTCTCTATTTAAATATTAACATAGACTATAAACGCAGCAATAGAACGGTGTACGTAAAACAAAATAATTTTTGAATTAAGAACATTGAATATAAGTACTTACAGTATAGACTAGATATGAACAATATAATTTTGGAATTCAGAACATTGAATATATGTACTTACAGTATAGACTAGATATGAACAGTATAATTTTTGAATTCAGAACATTGAATATAAGCACTCATACTCCAGACTAGATATGAACAAAATTTTTTTTGAATTAAGAACATTGAATATGAATACTCATATAACAGACTATATAAGAATAATATAATTTTTGAATTAAGAACATGGATTACGATTAAAGTTTTCAATGAGATAACACAACACGCCTGTAATTCTATAATGAGGTTCAAACAAGATGAGGATTGTATTTTAGTCACGTGTGCCACTTTGAGCGGGTTGACCTCAGGTCGCCTCTCGCCCGATCATAATTACCAGTGAAATAACCTGATTGTGATCTCACGAACACATGCGTAATTTTTGAGCCAGTGTTACTCAAACGGTGGATAATTAAAAATTGTAATTTAATGAAGACATTTAATACTGACAATAGGGTTTTCTTATTCTACACGCAAGAGTTAACAGCCAAATAATATGAGTTGAGGTGATATAGATGCTACATATAATTTTTCTATTTTTTAAAGTTATTTACCCAAACAAATAACCTTTCTAGGTTAAATAATGTAACGTAAAAATTTATTCGTCTTGTCTTATAGCCCATTTTTAAGTTATACAAATCTATCAGATAAATTCGTTAAGATCTAATTAAAAACACAAATTAATAGCGATAATTACCACAGATGCAATATTTATTGTTAAATAAATCTTGACGGGTTCAATTCAAATTATGAACGTGTACGCAAGTTTAAGAACCGCACAACACAATGACAGCGAATGTTCAAGCCAAACATAGTAAAGCACCATCATTCACATGGGCAAGTAACATTTTGTCTAACTGCCTGTTAAATAGCCGAGCCGTCGATGCATCAATCAAACAAACAATAACAAACACTTTGAATGTCCGTTTTTTACACTTCAATTAGATCTTTTGTGGCGTCTACTATGAGAAATTAAATGCATCGTTTAACATTAATTTCATTTTTATCTAAACGTGTTCAATGTTAAGGTTTCGCCTTTCAAGTTTTCAGATCAGTCTATTATAGATGTATGTTGATCAATTCTAAACACAAATTTATTTATAGTTTTTTTATAGAAGGCAAACGAGCAGGAGGCACACATAAGGCACACAAAGTCGAACGACTTTTGACGGCGTGTTTTTACAATTATAAATCACAGTTCATCTTTTTAAAAACTACAAGTAGGCTTAATCTTAATAGAGATTAAATACCGTGACCGAGACTGGTTGGAGAGCTTTGTTTTTAGAATGAGTCACTCAACTTTTAGCTGTTGCTGCTTGAAGGAAGACGCTGTTGTAACTTTAAAGAAGACATTTGTCCAGTTTGAAGGAAGACGCTGGTGTAACTTGAAAAAGCTCGTAAAGGGAAGGAAGACGCTGGATGCTTTAGTGGAGAGACCTAGCAGTGAACGTCGAACGGCTGAGATGACAACGACTTAGTTTTGTTTAAACAAAAAATACAGTCTAAAACCCCTTTATAACAATAAACCCGAACAATAAAGCACTTAGGACGTGGTATTTTCATTATACCAATGCTGATGTCGATCACCTTAATTGATCATACATTGTGACCTGTGCTAAACGGAAATTATTTGAATCTCAGATACTTAATCAATTTACAAAGATCACAGTAAACCACTCAATCATTTGGTTCTTGTCAAAGATTAGCTGCGTATAGAACTGACACTTGATACACACACTTATTTCATTTTTTAAATTTAAGGACATTAGGGATTCTGAAATAATTTTGTACGCATTCTTTTGGTTTTTTGAATTAAAATCTTTTTTTAATAATTAAATGTATAGAATAGGGTTAAACAGTTAATTATGGTAATGTAACAAATGACACAAATGAGAGGGTAGGTTCGAACAAAGTACACTTTTGAATGAGACCACTTCTACGTGACGATTCGATTTTTAAAAATGTTCCATAACTGTCAATTCGGGCACATCTGACAATGCGTCAGGCAATTCGGTAGAGGGCAATCCTTAGTCGATTGGGTGCGACCTTATCTGCCTTTATGGTTCGATCTTAAAAAAGATTTATGATAACGCACGGGCAGGACCAACACCACAGACACTTTAAAATAAATGACAAGAAGTCACATCCAATTGTAATGGAAATGCTTTCTGCAGTAAAATTAAACGATAACTCAAGACGTTTAGGATTTAAATGGTTTACAGCTTTTATAGGCCCTATTCGTTTTGTTGCTTGTTTTATAACTTTAAAGTGCCATCTTGATAGCTTATGTGATTATTTACTGGAAATTAAATTTGTGACTTGCTGATCTGTACTTGGAAAATATTAAATAAACATCAGGAGTCTTATTTATAGACATACCGTGCGTTGACTTTTATATGAAACTAGCTGACCCGACAAACGTTGTTTTGCCATAAAGTTACTAAAAAATAGGGGGTGATGATGAAATAGTAGAATTTTAGAGTTGTATGAATTTTTTAATGACACATTATAAAAAAAAACAAAAAAAATTGCCAATTTTTTTTAAGGGTGAACAACCCTTACCACTTAGGTGTATGGAAGATAGATAATAGCCGATTCTCAGACCTACTGAATGCGCATATAAAATTTGGTAAAAATCGGTCAAGCCGTTTAGTTTACGGTAAATAACACTCTGTCATGGAAATTTTATATAATAGATTAACTACTATTATGGGTCCACAGTATATAGATGCGCATCACCTTCTTGATTAAAATATTTAGAAAAAATTTCATAAGATCTAAATCAGTTTAATTACACTAAACCTAATCTTCTTAAGGAAGACGACGAGGAACAACCTCATTTACTTCTTCATCACTGCGTGAACTGTTAAACCAAACGAAAGACTCATTTTAATATTAGTATACATATGTATTGTAGTTAAAAATTATACTTAATTTATATTTTATTATTAAAATTTATGGAAAAAATAATGGGAGTACAATGAAATCCAGTAAGATTAGGATCATATTCATTAAGTGAGAAAACATCGTCTCCAAACAAGTTGTTCTTATGTTTTCACAATATTCGATTGGATTATTAAAAGAAGTCAAAGATTATTGAAATGTGATCGATAATCTTCTTATTACGTAGTAAGAAAACTCAATATTAAAATCGGAATCGCTCGGAAATCGTGTGGTAAGCTTGCAGGTTAAAGTAAAAGATTGGACGTGACAAATGCTATCTTTAAGAGCCCATCACCATTTAAATTATAACCATTAAAGTCGGTTCTTATCACTCTCGAATGAAAATAACATTAAAATATTCTGTACGTTAAGTATCCGAGCCGATTATTCCGATTTCAGTTGTTTAATAAAATGCTTTCTCATTTTTTTTATTAAATCTATGTACCCACATTTTATGTCCGTGAAGTGAACGTTAAAAAAGTGATAGTATTTTGTATTTAATAAATATTTTTTCTTTAATACGTTTTGATTATAAAAACAATGGAAATACAAGGTGATGGTAGCTACACTATACAGTACTATGAGTCTCCAAAATCGAGCATACGAAACCAAGTATCTATATATAGTTGGAATTATGTATAAATTCCAAATTTAAATCACCACACAAAGTCAAAGTGCGAGTTATTATAAGGTTCTCCTTAAAATTAAGAAACACACGCAGATCTAATGTAACATAATTACGTCCACTGTATTCATTTCTCGCAAGTCATAATTTGCATCAATTAAAACAATCGATCTCAGCTCTCAATCCGCATTCTTGATCGTTAAGGGACCGAGTTATTGACCTTTTAATATTGAGTCGTGATTGTTGTAATTTAAAATAATTAATGTAGCTTTTACGAGGAACAAATTAATATAAACTTATTTTTTTCACCACACCGCCGTGCGACTACCTACCATCGTAAAATGCACAATATTGTGGGTTTAAACTATTTTAAAATTCAATCGTATACTTTTATGTAAGAAGATTTGAATATAAGCAAAAACAAGTTACACTTAAAAACGTAAACAAAAAAATGTAGAGGATTTGTTTCAATAATTCAGGTAAGTAGACGTAACTAATCGTCAAACACCATACTGATTTTATAATATGTAAAACGTTCGTTTTAAGTCAACTAATTTACAGATATTGGATAAAACGTGTCTTGTAGCACAGACAATGCAAAATTGTTTTCAGCGTTCCAAATTCAAAACGTCCATAGACTAAAAGTAAACACGATGACTGTCTTCTAGATGTTATCTATTAATTGAATTTATACCTAAAAGATTATTTAAAACATTTACACAACAACAATGAGAAAACCAATAACTAATAATGTACAGGCTGACACTAATGCATATTAATACTTTCAAACTAATTCTCGCTATAAAAACTTAAACTCAACAACCTTATTCGTGTGAAATAGAGTTCGAAATACAAAAAAATCAAAGCGATGTAGATAATATACAAACCGCGTGGTGCCGGGATTTTCAACAGGGTGTCAAGTCATTGGTCGTTAATCTATATTAAAATAAACTTCATTGTTTCATTTTTATATTGAAACTCAATTAAAATACCCAGGGTTTGATTTAATGCTCTTAAGGCAGTGCGTTAAGTAATCTTATGAATAATTAGACTTCCAAATTCAAAATAACTTGTCTGAACTTACTTTGTCTCAATAATTTCCAATGTAAACCTTTACATAATAAACTGTAAACTTAACATAACTCAAAGCACTGTTATCTAATTACAATCTATCAAACAATACAATTAAATTTCACAAGATTTTTTTTGTACTAAAGCTGCGCTAATCAGACAATAAAGATTGTGTTCGACAAAAAAAAAAACAATAAGCCCAATAGCACAAGTCACAAGAATCACTCCATAGATCGAAGATAGTCCTGACTGGGTGTTTGCCAGTACAATTATCATCATTCGCTGACTCATCGTGCTGTGGGTGACCCGCATTAAATCGGTTAATTCAAACTATTTATCAACTACATTCGTTATGCATAGATCAGATTTTGAAATTGTTTGATGTTATGGCATTCTGTCTATTGTCTGCTTCAACGTTAGTTTGATGGGTGTGGACTTACGATTATATCAAATGAAGCTGAATCGTTCGCAATGAGATAACGAGGTAAAAGTGATGTTGTGAATGTCCGAATCTAATGAACGGGATAAGTACAATGCGCTGATTGTTCGCGTTCATTGTATAGATTGACAATGCTGTGACACAAATGAGCATCTAATTGGAACGTTACTACGTATACGGGTATCTAGCATAATTTAAATTTTAAGTATGGTCTGTAGTTTTTAATTTTTTTTATAGATGGACAGTGATGATGCCAAAGTCAAGAAAAATAACACTCTTTATGTGTTTCTTTTTGATTTTCTAATTATCTTCGTACATATTAAAATGTGTTTAATTTATCGTACTTAAGACAATAGCGGTTGACGCGATGCTCGATAGCCTTAAAGCCTATGGTGACATTTTGAAGTATGTCAGTCAGAATCCGTGTCGTGACGTGAGAAGTGGCGACTTCGTGATCCAAATTAATTAAAACAGAGACAAAACTAAAGCCAACACGATCATTGTTTTTGGTTAGGGATAGTATGGATATGCTTTTATTAGTGTGTATTAACAAATTTATCAATAAAATATCAAGTATTTTAGTACAAGAACAAAAACAATTATTCCTTATTAAAATGATGTTAAATAAGACATTTAGCCTAACAGCAGTCGAGTTTGGCGCTTTAGTATCTTGTTACTAATATTTATACTACAGGTAGACAAAAGTCCAAAAATAATACTGTTGACTGCACCATCGTCCAATTAAAATTCAAATTTCATGTACTTAGTAAACCAGAAAAGCATATATCTTGTGTGAGAACATAATCAAAAACCTGTATTAAATTATAAAGTGTTGACAATAAACGATAATAAAACACGTCCACCTGAGGTAACAGCACGCGGTGCTCATAAAAATCTTGACACCGGCCCACCGCTGAGAGCTATGTAGCACGCCAAGCATCATTTCAAAATACAATATGCTAATTAACATGACTCTTTTTTGATTTGCACTCTCAGAAACGTATGCAAATTCACGCTGGCTTTAATTACGTACGAAACACGACTAAAGATGCACTTTTAGAAGTGACTTCGTTCGGATTTAAATGCTAAGAGGATTTACTGCGACGCGATGACTATGAAAATGTTTATTATAAAGCGCATAATTAGGGTTGCCCCACGTGGGACATAAATCGCGACAATTGTCAAGTCGATTAATAACCTTCGGAGCATTTCTCCGAAACGGGTTAACAATGCAAGCGTCAAGATGTCACCAATTGACAATAGAGAGCGACATTAATTTCTATCCATCATCTCGAATCAAAAAGGGAAGTTCATTAAAGGATGCATTCCTTAAGTATTATTCTTTGAAAACTGGTAATAAAAATAATAATGCGAGGGCCACCCTGCCAAGTGCTATCAGCTCCATCTGTTGTCGCTGCGGACAAACTCGCCTAATGAACGATGATAAATCATATTCGAGAGGCACCTCTCTGGTCCTTCGATGTTATTGTGACACTTTGGATTTTATAGTAATTAAGCGTTCCATTGCTGGATTTGTGAGATGCAAACACAAAGGTGTTTAAGAAAGCATGCAATGTAGTTTATACTTTTAAGAGTTCGCTCAAGACGCAATGTTTACAGGTGATGTTGTAAGGTGGCATTCGCTCCGTGTCCCTGCCCGCACCATTGTGCTTACTAATGATTTTATGCAAATGTATCCTCTTCAGATCGAAGTTAGCGCGATCTCGAACAGTCAGGTATTAAACTCATTATTAACAATTTGAAATATGATTCTTGAATTTTTAACAATGACATTTATCATTTATTAGTTTTATTGCAAGCAATAAATTATCGGATGGCGCGCATAATTATTTACTTCGAACGTTTGGTACATTTAGGCAAAAGTATTATTATTATACCAAAAAACACTTGCTTATAAAAACGAAGGTACACTCCTTCGTATTTTACTGGTGATCTGTTTATGCTGATATGAAATGACACCAATTTTTTTATGAAGTCAACTATATCGACTTATTTTTATGAATTAAATTTAACTCGTATTTACAAAATATATTAAAAAATAATATAAACTGTACAGTCAATATATAAATAAAATTGATTTCCCTCTAATTACTCTGGAGCATTTAAAATACTTGAGTAAGTTCTTTCAAATCCCACGTATAAGAACAAAGAAGTTTTAAACCTTTCATAATGACTGTCACCGAACAGTTTGATTTATTAACAGTTAAATACTGGAATGCTACTGTTACTAATATTTTGCTAATGGGCACCGTGGGAATTTAAAAATCGTGCCTTAGTGCGGTACCATAAATATCACATTGATCTTTCGAACTAAACAAAGACGCAATTAATGGATTAGTTAAATTTACATAATTAGAATGTCATCTATATTTCAACATCATATATACCATAGAGATCTTTTTAATTAGATGGTGTCTCTACACAAAGATAAAATGTAAATTAGCCTTAATTAAGATTATAAATTAGCTAAGTATTAATATTATATAATAAGAATAGTTTCCAGACTTATTACAGTCTATATTAAAGGGATAACACTTTTTTAAAGGAGAGGCGGATATTTCCTAGCCAGTTCTTATCGTCAATTCTATTCCCTTGATTTGAGAACTGACAGTAGGTGTAAATGTAAATAATTTTTTTGTCGAATCAATAGTGTACCAAAGTTACCTATGTGAATAAAGAAATTCACGTATCTGATCTGATTTAACACTTGTCGGTAATTGAACTTCGCACTACACTAAATCGAATTGATTCTTCCTTTTTACTCATCTCACTTAACCTGTGTTGTCTAGAAGCTTACCCTCGACGTTCACGTGATGTGGGAGTCTTCGTTCATATCTTAGTTTAGTTCGTCATTTCAAAACCATGCCTCTGAGTACCTTTGGATGCTATGTATGACCTGAATGTTGTAAGTGCATGCATCCTAAGTCAACAGGGATATACCATAGAGAATACTGCTCACAATATAAGCTGCAAATTAATGTATGATAAATAAAATGTATGGACAAATGTGAAAGTTACAGTCAAAATGACTAATAAGGAAAATCGTGTGATTGAGTTGATCGTGAACCATAATATGATCTGTGACTAACTAATACTTTGAATAGATTTCAAATATAGTAAAGGACATAAATGTAGTTGTGGAATAAAAAAATTGATTCAAACTAAAAATTTATACATGTCAACTTCTCTAAGTGCAGTTGTATATCTTTAGTGCTATTAAAAAAAACTTCTTTGATGGGTTTAACCAAGATTTTATTACATGACCGGAATACATATCAACATTTCACGTGATGTATTTTTTTAATAAAATAACTCAAAAGTATGTTCAATACTTAATTATGCCAAAAACTATATTGTTTCGGTAGGACATGAAACTTTACTTACGTCAAGATTTACACGAAAAAAGTTTTTAAACACCTTTAAACTTCACAATATGTTTAAGCTTCACAATTCTTATACTGTGATCGAAGATTTGAGACTTATTAATTGACGCCATATTCAATGCGAATTATACTTCAAAATGTCTTTACAATGAGTACTAATAATAGACACGGTAATATTGTATTGGGTTATCTCTAATATGTATCAATTAAAGCAGTGAATAGAGTTTAAGGTTCTGTTCCTTAAATTTAAAAAAAAATTGTCATTAAAAATATAATGGTTATCTTTTAAAGGTTTACAAAGAAAATTTTTTTTTTAATTACACGTACATTTAAAAAAAATTCAAACGATAAATAATGTCATTTTATTGAAAAAAGTATCTTATCCAACTTTTTTAGCATCGTGGCAGTGATATTCTGTTTCAATCCTTTGTATTAATGTATCTAAAGGCTTAAACATTCTTGAGAAGTCCTATATAAATCCTACATTAAAGGTTAACAGCGCTCACTTCGATTAACTTGTAAACATATTTAATTAATGTTCTTTTTAATAAAATTAAAGCAATGTAATTTTTAATATTTATATATAGAGATATCTATCTAGCTTTCTTGTTAAATGTCATTGACAAAGTCGACTATATAATTAATTTAAATACATCCTCTTTCTGAGTTTGAAAACAGAGCTGGCTAAATAAAAAACACAATCGGTGGACAGATTAAAGTCGATTCCAAATTTGAAATTTCAAAATTCGTCTATATTCATAACCGTCTACATCCAAATAACTTTTTGCTCTGACAATTGTGTCAGAACTATTTGTTCTTACGAGTAGGTATGTTGGTTTAATTATCATAGTATGCCTTGGTACTTGTAATGTTATAGTAAAACGTTTTTTTAATAGTAATTTTAAAACGATTCTTTATATTTCAACCGAGAGTATGGTGTATGTACACTATTTCTTAATAAGAACATTTTAATTAATTTGTTGGATGCAGATAGCAGCACGCGATAAATCAATTGACAAAGGCATGCTAATGGAAAACACCGGAAAGGTACAGGCTTGTCATGGTCTCGTATTACTCAGGCTAACAAAGATTCGCGGGCTTTAGTACACTACAAGCTATATTAAGCTATTAAAACAAATTCTGATTTATTTACACTAATGAATGTACACAATAAATCACACATTCCGCTTTTAAACATAAGCTTTCAGTCCAAAACTTTTATCTAGGTACAGAGAAGGTTTCGAATTGAATCTCAAACAAGCTACTTCTTAAAATATTCGCCCATGGCACTAGTAATTTCTGGAATGTTCTTTGTAAATATTTCTTTGTCCGAAATCAAACACCTTACTTAGCTATAAATGCATTGCTAGTGCTATAATGGAGGAAATCCTATGGCTCATTGTTTGGCCAAAACGACCTTACATGTAGCAAATCTTTTAATCTTTTAATTGGCATTAAGTATGACGACAGAGTGACTTGCCTAATCCGTTCCAAATATTGTATACATAATATACTCCTAGAGCTGCAGATACAATTAGAAATAACAAAAAAATAAAGATCTCTATTACAATATTAAAATAGTAGTTGTATAGATTATAGCTACTACTATAATGATCTACATGATTCAACGCTTGCAATTGCTTGATTAAATATTTTTTTAAATAATTGATTTTGACTATATTATGGACATACCATACACAGAACATAAAAATACTACAATTTCTTGTAAAAAAAAATAACCATAAAAGAAATAAAGTTGTAACGTCAAGGTGTATACGAAAAGTCATGATTTAAATACCAATTCCAGTCCAGTATAACCTTACTTTGTGAAGGATTCGTTGTATCAACTCTATAGATGTGTAGTTCAATTCTAATCTGTCACGTGAGGTCGGAATGTAAAGTTCATCAATGCTGAATTCAATTATCGATTACACCATTGTGTTCAGCTCTCTCGATTTATATTAACATTTACTAGAAATGCATTGTGAAATTAAATGTTTTATTGTTAAGTATTTTGTTTCGACACAACATCTAAAAATTTGCGTATATGTACAATAGTTTGATAGATAAACACGCAATACCTATGTGCTAATATTAATCCAGAAAAGAAATGCTATATATAAAAAAATACACCAGCGTAGGTGGAGCGTAGAAACGATAAATGTCATAGCTACACGGAAGCTTTTCAATTAAGAGATAACACGGTCTCATAAACAAAAATGTATCTACCAGCGACAATTTCCTTGGTGGTCTGTGCTCCGGCAATCTGTCATTCGACCTGTCAAATTACTATGGACGAGCGACCGATCGGCTTCCGAACATGTTACAGATAACGTGGTATTACACAGATTATTATTACGAAGCTTTTTTTTTTAATTGGAACTTATTGCCAGTTAGTATGATTGGGTATTTATTATAATTTTAATATAACATTACACCACGGTTAGAATGTTCGATTTTTAAACATCTCATATTAGATTCGTTTTAATTAAAAATTGTAAAACTCAACTCAATGCACTTAAGGTAATTTTGTATTTTTAATCAAAACTAAAATAAACAAACTCTTGTTAACACTATTCAATAAAT
Source organism: Leptophobia aripa (assembly GCA_951799465.1). Taxonomy (NCBI): domain Eukaryota; kingdom Metazoa; phylum Arthropoda; class Insecta; order Lepidoptera; family Pieridae; genus Leptophobia; species Leptophobia aripa. The sequence goes on along the minus strand of OX637268.1, from coordinate 5,248,928 downwards.
GTTTTAAACGCATTAATCTTTGTCAACAAAGTGTGAACAAAAAAAAATGAATCTGATATCTTTGAGTTACTTAATTTTTTTTTTGTATTTTTAAATTGGAATTTTAATTAATTTTCGTTGTCAACCGTAGTCAAACAGAACCTGGGTGATGATTAATTGGGGTTTTAGGGTCTGTGGCGTAGTAGATAGCCACCATGCATTTGTCAAGACCAAGTTCACGTTAAGCGAGTGATAACATCATGAACAATGTGTGAAATTAATGTTTCATTTGATTTGAATGAAAATTACTGGCCATGTTTTGGTAATGTATACCATGGACTATAGAAAATAATTTAAACCAGCTATTGAAATGTAGGTACTATGTTCAAATTATATTTAAGGAAAGTTTATTTATAAAAAGGTTATACTTATTAAATATAATATATGTATCAAATATACCTGCTTGTATCTTAGTCACTCGGTCAATCAACTGGAACTAAAAAAAACTAATTCGAGAATATGTGAGGTTTTTTTCTATGTAATAAATTTTTAATTCAAGCTGCCGAACTTATGTCCCATTGCTTGATACCCTTGACTCCATAGATAACAAAAAGAAGATGAAACACTGACAAACTCCAAAGAGAACCAAAAACACAATAAAAGACTGGCATATATATTTGGGTTGATTTTTCCCAACAGCTAAGGATATTATATATACCTAAGTATTTAATGTAGGGGTTCTTTATTTATAGAGCTAAAGAAAACCATATTTCCAAATCAATGCGATGTAAATCAGCCAATATCAGAAAGTGAATAAATTAAAACATACAATTGGTCGACAAATGAAGAGTAATATCTTACATTTGTTATTGTTTGCTAATCAAACTAATAATGAATCGTATTGAAATGTATTCACAGAATTGAAATCAGCTGATTTAGTTCATAATTTTACATATAAATAAGTATATGGCTTTAGTGTCTTTTTTGAGTTATAGTAGAGGCGGCAAACGACCAGGAGGCACACCATGAAGTCACCACTAATAGACACTCACGTAGCCGGGAGCTCGTTAGTGCGTTGCCGGCCTTAAAGGAAGTGCTCTTTTCTTGAAGGTCCCTCAGGCGTAGTGGTTCGGAAATACCATGGCGGGCAGCTGCATGTGGTGGTGGGTCAAGGAGTATCCGTGATTCTCAATCGAACTGTCAATGTAACGTAGTAGTTTTTTATCATATCAAACTATTTAGTACATAAATATATTTTATAGTTATATGACGTATGATATACCGTACCATGGGGTCTAATGTTGTTCTATGATAGCAGTTAGGTGGGTAGATCGAAATACATCAAGCCTACCTTCATTTTCACGCAATAGCTACCTAGGTATATACATACATTCTATATTATATATGCAATTCACTAGTTTCCTATATAATAATGTATTTCTTATCCCAGGCAGTAGCAATTATTCTAAGTTTTTGCGAGTCACGATTGACCTAACGCTTCATTAGTCCCTTCTAGGCAATCTCTCATACGTACAAACTGCTTATAACTCTCAAATAATTAAATAATTATCGAATTGTAAAATTTAAGGCAACCGAATTAAACATTGAATTAAGACAATTGTAATAAATAAAATAACATTTAGATATATGATTTCAATGTATATTTAATTCTGTAACAATGCGAAATGATCAATCAATACGAAGGGCTTTGAGGTCAAAGAATGTGCACATTCATATGTTGGATGATTTCGCTTCATAACTCATCGTCAAATAATAGTTTGCACCCCATTGCTTACAGTGGTTTTAACTCTTATAAAGAGCATCAAACGAGGTATAGTATGGTATGCGTAGCTTGGCCCCTTTAATACCATTTTTTAAATCATATGTAACCCAATATGATTTAGTGCAAAACATTATTCTTATAACTTGTATTTCTTTATTGAGATGTATCTGTGAATGTGTCTTAATAAATTAGCATGAAGTATATTGCAACTATTTAAGGTTGACAGTTAGCTACTTGGTGACTTAATCTTTACATCTGCGGAATAGCGATGCCGGGCCTTTCTTGAATATTGCCTAACAAATTTTTCTTCTGCCAACCTTTCTTCTACTTTTCAGATCATTATTAATTAATAACGCTATTTGATGCAATTGCATCAAATAGCGTTCATGGTCAAGTATGAACTTTTAACTTTTTTCGCTGTTTAACTGTGAACGCTCTTAGCCAATCCGCCAATTGAGTCACTGCTCTTACATTTTTCACTCACTAGCTTTTATCCTCTTGTAAATTTTCCAAACCTTCCAAAGAGCAGACATAGACGTATATTTTGAAATTAGAATCTTTACTTAGTTGTCATAGTCAGTATTAAAAATATATCTCTCTGTTGTTTCTCAAACGTGCCAACACTCAGCGGACGTGTTACAGCTTCACAGCAAGACGCAATTCCATCCACACTTTCATTAATTATTCCAAGTTAGATAAGACACTGCATTCTTAATGACTTCGAGCTATTGGTTCTCGGGTGTGACTGCTTTTATTCTGTCAGAGAAACGTTAAGCTTGAGAGTTCGAGATTGTAATGATATTAAATAAATAGTTCATTAAGATATTTTTCGTTGCTGCTCCATTTCTGGCTAATGCACTTGTCTCAGCCTATCAATTGTATGTGTGTATTTAGTGTGTGTTTTTTTCATGTGTAGCAGTTATTATAATTTTTAACCAACATATTCTTTTTAGATTTAAACATACCTTCATACTACCTTCATAAAGTTAAATATTAAAACGTCTTCTAGAAATGTACCTACAATATACCTACAACTCGCTCATTCTCTTCCTAATAGTCCCAGCAGAAAGACTGCAATTAGTAAAAAAGATGAAATGTAATACTTTTGTCTTGTTTACGAAGTTGAAACTGATTTCATCTGTAAAGTAAAATATCATAGACTAATAAAGACCTAAAAAAAAATTTAAAGTGAAATCCTCGAGCTTTGATTGACCACAAATCAATATTAATGATCTAAGCCAGCGGGCGTCCTGCCGAGTGTTGTGTCCTTTATCCGTTGAATAGTGAAGACAGAGACAGAAAATGTTTGGACACCTCGCCCTTAAAACGTTTTAAGTGCTAAACGAATAAAACCATTAATTACACACAATTCAATGTACATATTGAATTTATTCAAATGGTGATAAATGGTATATCGAAACAAGAGGTGCGATAGAGACGGAGGTGCGGAGGCTTCGACGGAATGTCGATGATTCAGTACTGATTATCACGGACGTACTCGGCCTGGTTACGTGATAATTTATTTTTTTATTGTCTTTTGATATTAACTGCAACTAATGTCAATACATATCTAAGTTTGTATTTGAAAAATATAATATTTTTGTTACTTACTTGTTTTTAATTAACACCAATGGTATCTGCAACCCGATATTCTCGTTTTAACAAAAGCTACCTACCTATATCAGATCAGTTTTTTGTGTCTACCCGACAAATTTACAGCGCTTCGACTATACGACAACCAGAGTTGTATTGTTTGTTGTATTCCATATAAAATATATTTTGAAATATAATTAGGTACTTTCATCCCTCGTTAGTGCAACAAATCACACAAATTCGCTGTGACAAATACAAGTGCCATAAAATTAAATTAATGTTTTCTCAGCACTTCCTTGCGGCTAGTGGAGGTCGTTAAGGAAAACTTAAGAGCCTCGGATTGTCTTCGCCATTGTTATAAAAGTATTAACTAGATCTGTTTATTTAACTTTGCCTATACAGTACTAGCTTTTGTCCGCGACTTCGTCCGGTTAACAAAAGGAAATTGGAAAATCGGTTTATAAATTTCTGTGTTCTGGTGAAATTTTAATAAAAAATTTTATCCCTTATTTCAACCCCTTCAACCCTTTTTACATGATTTTTTTTCAAATAACCTTCTTTAAAGTTTAGTCTATCTCCATACCAAATTTTACCGAAATCAGTTCAGTAGTTTAAGCGTGTAAGCGTTACATACGTACAGACAGAGTTTCTATCTCATTTGTAATATTAATAAGGAAGTAGAATTTACATCATGTTGAGCAAGATCAAAGGAAGTTACAGTTGGGTTCAGTTAAGTAAAGTTACGGTTAAAGTTTTATAATTAATACAATATCTTATCACGAATCCATTTAATTTACGATTACATAAATAAAATGTGTTTATATATATACCCAGTCAATACATTACATCCATTTGTTAATTTCCAATCAATATTAAAAAGAAAACATTGTATTATGCATTAATAAAATATTTTAGACCACATTCGGTTCTAATGAACTGTGTTGACACAAAGCCGAATTTCCAACATAAAAAATCTCAATTTCGTTCCGTTTTTCTCATAAAACTTGTATAAATGTAATAGGTACACTTAAGTTCATTCGTTAAAACTGAAAAGTTTCTCGATGTCGGGGAAATGAAGTTATTTTAATTTAACGAGGAAAGTATGTAAATATTTTTCTTATCGAAAATAAATCTCTACGCTTGAACGTAATGTACATACGACGCCATCTAGTGGTGAATAGCATTATTATCGCTATATAATGTCTCATTCATTTTTTAATACAATTTATTTGTTCAGTACTGTAAGTTATAAAATAGATTAATATAAATAGTTAGCAAACAGGAAAACTTCAAAATATTTAATTATTAATAGAATATAGCTTTACGAAAGATATATCTGATATAGTTTTTTTTATTATAAAGCTAATTTTCTAAAGCACTATCAGACGTCTTATCATAGGGCGTGGCGCGATAAGACGATAGCTTTAATTAATAAGACTCTCCCACACATTAAAATGTTACGATCGTGCCTAGTAACATTGTTTCTATGAGCAATTTCATTAAACTTAAATCTTATGATAGTACCCAAGCTAAAACATATTACTTGGCTAAGGTAATTCCAGCAAAAGGAAAATCTTTTATTTCGTTATATAGTAATATGATATAATGATTTTTAAATGCTAATTAAATCTTCTTACTATTTCAAAGATATTACATATTAAAATATGTGAAAAATTAAATTCTCTATAAATGTAAAGTTAAAAACTGGACTAGCTAATACTTTTATGTTATTAGCGTAAATAATGTATAATTAAGAAAGTAAAGCGTAAAATCAAAATTAATACACAATATTATACGTAAAAATAATAGAATTATCATTGGACCGATACAAAAAAAAACTTTCATTTTAATGATACTCGAGTAAACATAATCTCGACTGAATTTCTAACACAAGATCTCCCTTAACGATAACAACGCTCTTTGTCCCGAAAAGATTTCCTATACTATGAAGACATATTACTTTTCGCGTTTTGAAGTCGCGATCGTATTTACGTATTCACACTCGTTCGAGATGAGATATGAGAGTGTGTGAGTGCTATATGTGTGAGTTAGCTTAACGATACCAATTTAAGTTGCGCCGCGTATTCCATACATGTTGTATGCAAAATTCTCGAATGCTTAGGGGTCTAATGTAGGTGGTGATATACGACATAGGCTTTGATATAGGTGTGTGCGTGTGTTGGTATGCCAGTCGCCTCTAGGCGCGCAATAGACGGGGTGGGCAGCCTGAGAGGATGGGGTATAAAGGAAAACCATTTACATTTGAGCGATTCGTCCAATTTAAAATTCCTACAAGATAGCTTAGACACGGGTGCCATTCTTTTGAAGAGCTTCATACGGGGACATTCTTATTTTGTTATTTCGAGTTATGAACGAAATTGCTTTAATATGCATTTATTATACAACTTTATAGTCATACTATGAGTTGATGTATTGTTTATTCTTAAACTCATTACTTAAACTGGTAATATATTATATTATTATCACAGAGTAGTGGCTGATAAATTAATGTGTTAACAAACTCTATTTTAAATAGTTATTTGAAACGGCCAAAAAACATACAATAAACTCAGTACACTTAATAATTCTTAATTTACATATAAAAATCTCTTTTATTTTTCAAATATATGTCACACTCTGGTATAGAGTTGATAAAATGATTAATTTGGGTGGTCATCCGCGGAATGGAACCTTAGTCACCAATGGATGCATCCTGGGCCGGGACATTAGCAATGCATGCAAAATATTATTGCAATGAATTCTAGATGAGTATGAGAATATTGCATGATTAATTAATAATTACAATACCACATGATTTGTGTTTATGTATCATGATAAAAGTCGTTTATAAGTGTGTGTAAGAATTTGTATTTTTTAAATATACTATATGTTTATTCGTACCTACGATTAAACAAAGCGCCTAAAATATTTATTATAGAGCGAAAAAATGCCACAGAATTAGGTAAGTAATAAAAAATAAATATGTTGAACTAACAGTATCTATATGCCTAGAATTAATAAGGCGCGGTTATGAATATGAATACGTCAAATCAGTCGGGGCGCGTTCCATCAAAACGTCATAGGTCCACAAATTTATCCGGTGGCCCACGTCCCACGTCCCACGTTTTACGACCAGCCGACGAAGATTCAGCACCCGAGGGAGACATTTGCCTCCAAAAAACTTTACCCGTTACAAATTTGTATTTTTTTTTTCTGCCTTATCTACGCCCGCGCTTGGCAAACCTAATTCTGTATTCAAAAATATTTGTGCAAGTATTGTGCTCGAAAAAGGTTTTATTACGACCATATAACGTTTTAAAAGTTTACCAGTTTCGCCGCGAGTATGTCGCTTTTTATTGTGACAGCAATTATTATTGTTTGATAACTTCGCGTTTAATGGGTTTATGTGCACTTTGTTATTTTTACGAGTGTTCTGACAAATTTACTTGAACACAAATTTTCAACAAATATTTGGTGTTGAGATAATTTATGCCTGAGTGTGATTCTTTTTGTTATTTTTTTCGTCGTATCAAAGGTTCTTTGACTTTATAAATGTTTCTTTATTAATGCCACTGTTAGTCTAATTGTGTTGTTGTAAAGACAATTCAAGTTAAAGATCTTTATTTATGAAACTAATATGTAGATCTCATTATATATATTTACATTGGATATTGTGTTTATGTCTTTCTTTTTACATTAATGAAAAGTTTGGTTTGACAGAGCACTGTTAACTCTGGCACCATTTCCTCGCTGTATCGCGATGTACCTGGAAAGTTAAATCACCATAACTTACTAAATACTTAATTCTTTAGTATGGTCCAGATGTCTCTTCTCCAATGGGAATATATTCTAAGCTAGAAAAAAGAATTTTAGACTTTGACCTTTTTACTTATTCCAGCTATTCGGCCTTGCCAGCTTCTGTGCTTGTCCGAGTTAGGTGGGGCAAATGTATCCACACAAGTAGGATCCCAAACCAAATCCCGTCCCATAATCCAAGGGATCAGTCATCCCATCTGGTCACTTACCATCATATCTTGCTATAATGACACGTATCATATCATTCTTAACTCAATAATATACAATATATATGATAATAATAACAGTTTATATATGTGAGAGTACTCATAAACTGGGAAAAGCATAGACATAATTTTTCTAACCAAGAAACATTGATCAAGAAAACAGTCACAGAAATGTGGACTGCAAGTACTAAGGTAACGTAGTCATAATTCAGATTCTAATAACACAAAAGTGGCCCACACAATCTACAGTATGTTCTAATCAAGCGAACACGAAGCAAGACAATACGTTTAGGTTGTTAGTGGCTTATTTTGCATTCATGGAATTTTCTTAAGCGTTGTTCAGTAGGACAGGGCCACAGAGTCGCAATGTTTTTCTTAGAGGCCCCGAATGTTATATGGTTTGCTATCCACTTGGGGCCTCAAGTTTAATTAGTTAAATTGTAATGCTTTACAACAAATGTAATTAACATAAAGAAGCTAACGTTTGATATTCATCGTCACTTCTTTAGTCATTATTGGTTGTAGTATTTAAATAAAGGTCTCTTTCAAATGAGGCTTACGGATGGTGTTGAAGCTTTTTACATCAACTGAAGATACACTACGCCATATTTACCTCAAATGATTAATTTAAGTATTGTTGATGCAAATATCAACGCCACGTTTCAGTCCACAGCCTTATAAACATTGTCAACTGGGGCTTTAGGTTGGGGCCTCAAGCATCCAATTTTCCTTTGTTATTTCAAACTCAATTGGGGAAGTAATTCGAAAGGTCGACACATCGGTGCCTGCCAATATTTACAAATGCCTTGCGTTTTCAAATAATGCTGAATAATCTACGGATTACACAATTTTCTTTGCTATCAAATGTAAGTATCGATTATAGCTAGTAAATAATATTTTAGTTTGTTATTTCAAATGTATATTATTTATAATACCTGACCATGATTATAGACATTAGATCTTATTATGGTTTCTGAAATTAAAAACACACAAGTTTCTAAGTTGACACTTAAGTGTAAGACCAGTTATTGCCTATACTTTGTCAGTCAAAAATGACCTCTATTACGTTCGCTTAAGATGCATTACGCTATTTACATAAAATGTATTTGATTAGAATGAAATTTACTATATTTAACACATCATTGTAAAAATACAGCTTACGTACGGAAGGGTTATTACTATAGTCTTCATCAATCTAAAAATACACTAAAAAGAGGTTTTATTACATTTTTTATTCACGTAAACAAAAGACATAATATAATTGAATAAATACTTTTTTTATACAATATTCGCACGAAGAACGACTGTTGCATATAAAATCTTGCATTTCACTTACAAATGACATTCCAGTATCGACACATACAATTTGATTTCCTCCTCCACCTTTCCATTTAAGAAGTCATCGCGACGTCTGAATTCGTTTCTCCTTTAAATATTTTATAATATTCCGTTTATATATTTTTTTGAATGTTATAAATATAGTCATACACGATCATATGTCAAGTATTAATTATCTATGGTATCGGCATACTCATTAAAAATCTTTGAAGCCAGCCAGTTAAACATGTTTTATTATATTAAACGTTAGTCATTATAAGTAGCCAGAAAATTAATGGAGTTTATTCAAAACTTCATGTTTATATGGCTAAAGTACCAGAGAACTCTACCAAGGTACTGTAAAGGATACAAGATTGCCTCTAAAAAAGTACAAAATTTTTCGTGTTGTAACCAAGTTGTAATTTATAACTGGAAATCCAAAATATCGTGTAACTTTTAACTAAAACTTCGTTTATTAATTTTAATCTTTAGTTTTAACTAAAATAATAAGACTAAAATGAAGAAATGAAATAACTTAAAATGACAAAAACACTAAAATAAAATTAAACAATTCGTTAAGTCCTTGTGGCATACACCCATAATACTGTTTCTTCGTATCGCGATGCTTATATGTCGAGGGAGAAATGCACCAGCTCTTGGGTCACCGGTACTGACTGTGCGCCCATTTAATTATTTAATAAACTCTAGATGAGCTAAGTACTTGTACGAAGGGCCAAGTATCTAAAATACTCTCGTACTTTGACCTTTTGTTCATATACATATACAAAGATACAATGTTTTTATTACATAAAATACTAAAAAACTGACATAATGGCGCCGATTAATATTCGTAATTTTAATAATAAATATAATTATGTAGATTTCTTTAATCGTTATAGCATTTACATATCAATTAAGTAGTCGTATATATTTTGTTAGATGACTTCCACACTGCATAAAATTAAACTGCGTTAATGTAGTGGCAGCAAAAAAATAATCTTTAAATATATATATTTTTAAATATCCCTGACGTTACTTGGACGAAGCGCAGCAAAATAAAAAAAAATACTGAATGAATGAATTTTAAGTGTATTTTATCTTTTCCGGTTATTAACTAGTTGATTAATTCATATATACAGAGTTATTAGATCACCTGCTTTGACCAATATTATGTGGAATTAGAACACACCGTCTCATCTTGATGTCTGTCGTTCCACCACTGCGCGTTTCGTAAGACATTTCTTGCCCCGCACCACCAGGTTATGGAACCAGCGGCTCGGCACGGTATTTCTGAATCATTACGACTTTGGGTCCTTCAAGGCATAAGCGTGCCCCTCCCTAAAAGGCCGGCAACGCACTCAGGAGCTCCCAGCCACGTGACTGTTTTGCCCCCTCTTCTATAAAAAAACCCTTAGAGACAAAGTATAAACCAGTCAATAATTGAATGTTATTATAATAATAAAAACAATCAGCTAAAATTTAGCCTAGTATTTTATAGTTAATTTGAAGTTATACGTGATCGGGTAAAAAATAATGTTTGAAATAGAAAATCGTTTACTTAGCAAATCGAGCTTTAATATATGACAACTTGAAGCCTATTTCGTTAAATCGTTCGCAATTTCCACGCTATCCGTTAAACGATTTCAGTTCGTGTTCACATACGTCATAATTCTTAAGCATACAATGAAATTGCGACTCGCTTTTTAACGTTTTCAACCTATTTGCAATGCAATCATTGTTACAGTATTGACAATTGCTTATTATATATGTGACATATTCAGAGTCATTTCATATAACGTTGACAGTGGTAAATACTGCCGAGCACCACACTTTTGTGGAATCAACTGCCAGCGTAGGTATTCCCGAACCGCTACGACTTGAAGGTCTTCAATAAGAGCCCTTAAAAGGCGGCAACTCACTTGTAAGCCACCCGGAGTAGCAGGTGACCATGGGCGGCGGTTAGAACTTCGCTTGAAGTGACTCGCATGCTCGTTTACCTCCTTTTACTACCAACATCGCTAATGGCTTTAATAGATCCTTAAAATTGACCTTCAAGATTTTCTTTACTAGATTGTATGCGTATATTAAATTTGAACATAACTTTTTATCTGTCGGTACCGCGACAATTTTTATTGGCTTCTTAAAAATTTTACTTAGCCTTTGACACTGAATTTAATTAAGCTTTACAAAGAATGTGATATTACCACACCCCTCTTCTGCTAAAGTACCACACCTAACGCGTGTTCGTAATGATGCTGTAATTATGTAATTTTTAATAATACCTCTTTTCATACTCGTGTTAGTATCATACTTAGCGATTTAGATTTATATTTATTAAGTTTCTTGCGAGTGTAGGAGGGTTACATAACATTATTATTTTACCTATTTTTTTAATGCCGTTACGATACATCTGAATTTGTATCAATCACAATTTGTAGCATGTTGTAAAATTTGTTTGAGTTTATTTATTCACACTTTGTTGCAAAACAGTAGAAGTAGATTATGTTAATAGATGTTACTACATATAAGAGCAACGGGCAGCCTTATCGCTAATAAGCTATATCTTCCGGAATGAATGTCTAGCATGATCCAACAGTTCTAAACAGCTTTTTTATAAAAGGAACAAGAATTTTGTATCTTGCGCACTACTGGCAAACAACAATCAAATTAAATAAAAACCCATACCTATTGAATATAAGTTATACCAATGACATGGGCCAGTTAAAATGCTATTAAGTACAGATATAAGACTTACTAAATACGAAAAAAAGTTATAAAATCTAACGACTGTATATCACGCATAGAAACAGAGGCAAATTAAAAGTTGACTGCAATAAAAAATCCGAATAGAAGCTTATTTTTGTTTTGTTCGAAATTTGATTTTATCATGATATCTTAAAATAGTTAAGTGTTAATTATGCAAGTGTTAAGTTGGATTCGCGGGTCGTAGATATTAACTGAAAGATTCAAACGAAATAACAATTAGTTATTTGGATTAAAAAACTTCAAATATCTTTACATTACATCTGTAAAGAGTGATAGTTAAGTGAAAGTTGAGTTAACAAAGCGTTAACGGTTTAGTAGGTAAGCATTTATACTTTTAAAAAAATCAATTAAGTTTTATACTTGTTATTTTTAGTGTTTTAGTTGGTTTCTAATAGTTATTTTATGAGAATTGTTATTTTTACAAATTCTTTACCATTCTATAATGTAATTATTAGTAGAAAATAAGTAGATATTAATAAAACAAGTTTAATTCGTAACTAAAAGAGTTTTAATTGATACTTTGCGTTAATTTTTTTATGAAACTATAGGATATATTATTCATATTAATTCAATTATGTCTATTTCAACGATTTAATATAACTGAGAACTTATTTATTGATCTCACCTATTAAATAGTATAAAAAATATGTTTTATAAACAATTGACAAGTTAAAAATAGTAATGTATTACAATTATATTAACAATGTTGTCGTTAAATCTGACAAATAGCTTAAGTATTTGATGATCATAAAATTGCTATAAACAGTATCAATTACCCAATGGCCATAATAGATGATAACTGCTAACACATGCACAAACAACGTAATTCTTAATACATTGATTAGCCATGGAAAGATTCCAGTTGTAGCTAAACTAAATAATATGAATTTAGTCATAATTTACTATACTATATGACGATTAGTGACAGTATCTTTTAGTACTTTATCATGAAAAATGTTATTGATATATTTGTTATACGCTCCAATTAAGAGATTTGGATAATTTACGGTCTCAACAAATGTCGTAATGTTTATGTTTTTTTTGTTGTAATTGATGATCAGGCAAGAACTACACCCAAAGACTGTACTAAACAAGTATTATAATTGATTCGTAATTTATTTATCAATATTAAATTTATACAGAGCAATAACAAGTACTTATAAAAATACATCGTTAAATTATTCTTGGTAAATCTTCGTCAGAAACAAAGTACTAACAAACTTTTTACATTGTAGAATTAAAGTCTCGGAAAAAATACGTTTACCCAATTTACCTGTAACATTTATAATAATGACAATTTAAAGACAAGGTACATAATTTTGTACGATTCTTACATTAGTCCTTATGACAATAGGATAATGGTGGAATAGCACGCAATATTTTTTTAATAATTTGTGCACTATTGTTTCCCTAATGATTCATCATTTAATAAAGTGTACAGGAACTGAAGAATAAAGTAATTGTAGTCAGTACCGACGGCCTGGTGGACTGGAAAGAACTGGTGCTTTTTTCGCTCAACGTATAAGCACCGCGATACAGCGAGGAATGTACTCTGCCACAAAGACCAAACTTTTGAGATTAAGTATTAATTAAACTTTAACTTTGTCTATGTTTGTTTTTGGCTTCAGCCGCAAATAAATAAATTAATTTTAATGTTTGTGTTATTTTATGGTATTTAATTTGTTTATTGAAGTCTTATCATGAATATTATTCTATATATATTTAACTTATATAACCTAACATAAAACAAAATATATTTAGTTAAGTATATTAAATAAATAATAATTCATAGATATAATACTAATCATTGTGTACCAATATGCCAATATATTTTTAATTAAAATTAAATTAGTCTCATTTATTAAATTATGGGCAATAAATGATCTGTGTGTCGGCGTCTTAAAATGAGGTGTGTTTTATCACTTTAAATAATATACCAATTAAAATTTGACTAACCCGTTTTAAAGTAGTAAATACGTATTTATAACGTGTTTAATTGTTTGATAATAAAATCAAAATAAAAAAAATATCTTTATTCGTAGTTAACTATGGTACACTTGTGAAATGTTAAAATAAAAATAATGATTACATTTAGTTCCCAAATCAAGGGCGTAGAGAGGACGAGAAGAACTGGCAAGAAACTCTCCGCCACTCCTAGAAATCCCCAAGCAAAATTAAATATAACAAAGCCTTGACATCATTAATTATAACACGTTAATTGAACTGTACGTTTAAATAAAAGTTCCATACAAACTTTCACATGCAAAGAATCTTTTCATTTTCTTATAATTACAGTAGTACTAAGGAAAGAGGGGAGCCGTGGGAGTTCACTAATTTATTAGAAGGCTATCAACCCACAATACACAAATTAACTTTGCTATATTATCTACCCGCACATATGAGTACTGCGACCGAGTATTTTGATCGTTTGAAGCAATCGTTTGAAGCAATTATCGTAATACTCTATCGAAATATTAAAAAGCTAAATGATAGTACTATGTATAGTTTATCAAATCTGATATGATTATCAAATCTAAGTTGCTGATAGAATTATTATTTCTTCTTTTACTTTCTCATAGAATTTTGAATTTCAGATTAAAGACTAAAAAAGCTTTGTTAATAGAAATTAAATAAAACATATTTTGATTAAAGTAAACGTGGTGGTACATTGTTACGTTAATTACAAAGTATCATAAGTCATGATTCCAGCTATAAGAGATCGTCACGGCAACTCATAATAGCTTGAAATTTTCTTATAGCACAACTTTTACATAGATTTTCTAATATCGTATGGGGTGGCGTGTGTACTGGGCTATTACCTCACTAATATAAATTGATGGGGCGTCCAAAACTCGCATTTTTCCTTACATTAGTAGTTTCTTCCGCGTAAAATTATATAATCATTGGAGTTCATTACTTAAGGACTTCAGGTTGGGCATACATTTTTTACGGTTATTAAAATAAATTGTGATTTGTATTTAAGTACATGTTTATTTGACCAAAGCTTAAACCCACTTTTTTAATGATACTTATAAAATGAAAGTCGCATCAAGATTTAAGAATTTAAGAATAGTTCTGTTCTCTTATTGTACATATTAAGATAATTATACTTGTGCAAGTAATAAATGTTTTCACTCTCCAGAACAAATACATTAAGTAATTTTCCCTTAGATTATAAACAATTGATTAGTACATTAGTTAAATATATAGACGTATTTGTACTAGGTACTGATCGTACCGTAAGTAATCTAAGTCAGATTATCTTATGTGACCAAAGTAAAGGACTAATATTTGTTATCAACCTAAGCTGTCTACAACTTTTGGTACGTACTCCCTGGTATGATATTCACAGATCACATATCATACTGTGATGAGTCTAGTGTTTAAGTAGCGACTATCAGCTCTAAAAATGTCACGTGCATTATATTGGCGATCAATTAAACGTAGTTTGAACCAGTCGGAGACACGACAAACGGTCGAGCAATTTGTATGTAGCTACTAATTGCACAGAGCAATACATTCACAGAGCACATTAGCGCGTTGTTCATAATTAATTTTCCGGTCTACGTGACCGCGATTTAATTTCCGTTATTTAAAAAAAAACTGTCCATCAATGATAAATTTAACTTGTTTTAAGAACTTTTGAATCGACACTTCACCTTTAGGGATGAGATTTCTTTGTTACTGACAAAAAATTTAATCTTTAAATAGAAAATTGTAATCAATCAAATAAACTTTGATATATGTAACTTTCTTACATTTAAATCTTTGAATAATTATAAAAAATTTACGTTAATTATATTAACTACTAGTTTCCAAATACAGATCAGATCTGCCAAATCTCCGCCACTCCCTTGAAACCGCTAAGTATTGCTTCAACGGTTGTAAACAAATGCTACAGCGTATGCAATATCTTTATATAAAACAACAAAAAAATACTATCGGTGGGCAGGGTATAAGGGGTATAAGCTTACACAATAAGAAAAACCCGCCAACACACATTTCACCTAGATGAAACTTAAAAAAAAATTTGAGCAACAAATAAGTCCAGCCACCACAAGTAGCACCCGTTCATAAGTACGACGCATTGCCATTGCTTTAATATACTAGTGAAATGTAATAAAATAAATACTCTGAACAATTAGTCTGCATCATTAAAAGCGTCAGAGATTCGAGCAAACGACCGCTACGCATAGACAATCAGCACCAATCAATAATATTGGCAGGCTAATGACTAGCCAAGGCTGTCGTCATAATTGAAAGTCAGCTCTAATGGTCTCGATAATAATTGAAATAATTAAAAAGATTCATTGATACGCCTTGCAAATCTGTGTCAATTTTAATTGTTTCGTTTGATTTGCATTGGTTTTTGAAATTATAATTCCATTTATAGCGTTATCTTTTTATGAAATATTTTATTTTAAAACAGCATATATAGGAGTCATTTGCCGGTACTTCTTGGTAACGTAAAAAATACGATTCAAATGTGTATGTGTGTCTTTATAAAGACCTACTGCCGAAATGAGGGTCTCGGATCGTAGCTTGAACAATTATTATAAACATTTGTTGCCTGTAAACTGAGTTAATAACATGTTAAAATATATATATACAAATTTATATACACTATTTTTGGAGCAAGGCTAAGCTGGAGAAAATTCATTTTCAAACTTTTTCATCATCAAAGTGGCATTTCCACGCTATATATTTTAACGTTAAGTGAGACGCTCTTGGATGACCAGTGACGACCATTAATAATAATTCTATAACAATATTAAAAGTATAAATAGTTCTCATATTCCACTTGTTCAATGACATACATAATAAAGATAAAGTAATGTATAAGTTAGATAATAATTAGCATCGACCACCGAGACATGAGCCCACGCATTACCAATAAACTATGCACGTAAGGGATATCACTACAATTGTTGTGACCGGTTTAAAACTGCTTGTATTTTAACTATTTTGACAGTTCGATGTTATTTGTCGACGGTACACACAGCACCGGCGAACTAATAAAGATTTTGTATTATCCCATAAATTAAAAAATAAATATTGTTTCGTTTCGAATAAATGTACAAAAATCAATATAACGTGAATGGATAATATATTCTTATTTAATTCTATACATATAGACTCCTTGCTATTAAGAATTTGTATGGTTGCCTGGAAGTGTTTATACTCATTTTAATTTTACTTGTGTGTATTTTAAAATATATTTACTAAGTGTTATTTATTTGTTATTTATCTTATTGTAAAATGTATCCTTATTTTTTTATAATATATAATATACGAGTATATATATATATATAAATATGGCTTTCTTTACATGAGGCTTCTGAACAAAAATATAATATTCCTATCTAACGACGGTCTGTGATAAACTAATCGATTGTTGAAATAATAAAAATGTTTATTTTAAACAAATTATCTAGATACAGGATATTCTTATCCTCTGTGTGTCCCAATAATGGCTAGAAGCGACTAGGAATCCGCCTACAGTTTCGTGAAAGTGCTCAACTTACAACTTGATTTGTGATTTCAAACATTATTGCTGGTATGTTCCATTACTATTCGTAAATTAGTTTAGAATTCCAATAGCAATGTTACCCCGACATGTTATTAAAACATAAATTAACATTTGAAACTGAGCTTACATTTAAAAATACCGGCGCAAAATATTATATGCCAAGTCAAAATTAATTATATTTGCTAACTGCTCAGCGTTTTGTCCTTGCGATAGGAAATATTTACAATTCTTGATGTTTAAGTATTGAGGACTACCTTTTATTAAATTAAAAAACAGCTTCTGACTGAAGTCCCTTGTGAAAGCGCAAACACCATTTGTCAAAAAGAGGGGGAAAATGTATAGTTAGAGTTCCGGGTTTCTTGCCTGCTTCTTTTCAGTTTGGTCGCGTATAACTTAGATTTATTGATTGAAGACGTTTTATAATTAAACTATGTACCTTAGTAAATGAAGGTATTTTGACTTGAGATACAGGAACTCCAATTTTTATTTACAGTAGGTACGTAGATAAAAGATGCGTACTAGAGGGGCAGTAGATTTCTGTTAAGCAGGTAGTTCTCAAATATTAAAAATAACGGCGTTAAAAACCCAATTCAAGAAACTTACCTACCAACGTTTTAAAAAATAAATCTTAATAATGTATTAAATATTCACCGCGTACTCGCTATCCAGTTACAACCTACTCAAACCTCAACAAAAGAGGACACTAATATTTTTTTCCGACTTTATCACAGCTTTATGACAATTTTATTATGGTACAGTGCCTACGCATCCATTCATTAAAATGATACGTGCGTGAGATGCAGGATGTTGTTTTCTTTTTTTAATTATTATGAATGATAGACATTCCAAATTTAAATTTCCTCTTCATTTACATGTTATTCAAGATTTTAAATCATAATTCCTAATAGTTACAGTAACTGTGTAGATACAGTTGGAAAATGTAAGCAATTTGTGACGTACGTTTACAATATATTATTTTTTATGTAGATTTAAATCTTATCAACGGTGAATTAAATAAATTCAAATTCACAAAAGGGGACAATAATTTCTCGTGTTTCAGAACATTCATTCACTTGCATTGCTCACCTAATTGTAATTCGTCCCACGCCGTACTTCTGTCTCCAAGAATGCATTAAAAATATAGCTTCGACCTTTTTTCGCACGGGAATTATTATACTCTGCATAAGTAATTGTTGCATGTACCTCTTATTATGACCTCATAAGCTTTCGCTGTTTTTATTGTCGTGTAGCGCCATCTATCGTCGAGTGGATTAAACTCAAATGTATGTCTAATTAAAATTAAATTTCACTTTACAACAAGCATTATTTTAAAGAATTATATCATCATCAATTATTAAGTTATTCAATTGGCTTAGTTTATAACAATGCATTTACTCACACCGACGGTACAAAATAATGATTCAGCTTACATTATACCTCTTGTGAACATATATAAAATCTATTATTAATTGTACTTTTAATGCTGTTTTAAATTCGATATCAAGACACAAATCGATCAAAACATATCTATGAAAGCATAGACAATAAAAAAATACAATCTGTGGTAAATATTACTTTCAATTGAGCAATTAATGACTTATTTAATGTAATAATGTAAATTCCACGTTAAAATCATTTGGCTTACATCAAAGGATTAACACATGAAACTGAGATGTAACAAAACCGCTCCTTTCCCATTTATCCCTTATGTGGTTAAAACTTTTGCTAATAACGAGAATTGTTTGAGTTACTTCGTGTGAATATTTTGGGATTTAATTAAACTATCAAAGCCCGAATGATATAAGCCACTGAATGCAGTCGGAAATTATAAAAAATATCTAGAAATTCGTTGGTTACCCTACATAAATATAGAAAAATGTTTTTCCATTAAAACATAATTACCCATATTTAATAAATACGGTAACATCATTTTGTTTATAATGTTTATAGAATAAATCATAATGAATAACGTATGAATTCTGTTTTATTTAAAAAAGTGTAATTTAATTGTATATTTTCACGTGTGATGTAAACAATCCAATTTCACAACATCCTTAAAATACATGATTGCATATCTTAAGTGATTGAATGTATAATTTCTTTGTAAATTATACATTACACAAGTACGATTATAATCTATTACCATTTAAAGTACATTAATCCTATCTAAATAAATTCACGAGCCATTGAAGTTAACAAATATAGCCGGCGATCGCGTCGGAGAGCATTAAAATCAGTGTTTTGTCAATGCGACTCATTAATTCACTTATTTATAGTCTGTACTACACAACTGTTATATATGTACTATCTGTATTTAGTTTTTAGTCTGTATTTCTCGTTTGAATATCTTCTATGGGTTCCTGGTTGTCCTTTTTTTTTAATTTTAAATTAAAAAAACACATTTAAAATGAATATGGCGTGCAAATCATTTTTAAAATATACACACAGAATGTAACATTTAAAATTAGAATGTAATCGAAAACATAGACAATATGTGACCAACATAAAATTTGTATCTGTCAAATGCGACATTCCATTTTTAAAATCCTGTTTTGAAAATCTTGCAGTTATTTTATAAACCATTAACATCTAGACCCCACAGACCTAAAATAATCATCTTTTTATCCTATTTCTATACATAGCCACCTTAATACAGACCGAGTGTTTACATCCGTAAATGTATGGTTTTATTAGATAGAGTATATGTTTCATAGATTATCATGTATAATGAATTCAAATGGTTTAATGTATTCAAAAACAATGTGTTAACATCCAAATTAAACTTAGTATTCATGTTGTGAGTGATATTAGCTACTGTGAGAAAGTTTGTACGTGACACAAAATTGTTAAGTTTGTCGTTAATGTCGTAAAGGGTCGATGAATGAAACGCTGCGATTAACGACTCGCGCTAGATTAGTTTTAAGCGGTGATGATCCAAATTCTAAGTATAATTAACGCTGAGTACATTAAAAATCAAGCACTTTTTGGATCGATGTACGAACGAATCGTTGTTTTTATATAGGGGTCAATGAGCCTGCCAGAAACACGCCGCAGGCACGGTCATTGCCGACCCTTAAGGGAGTACACTTTTTGTAAATAAAATTTGTCACTTTTTTCCCACTCAAATTCGTTTTATAGTAGATGTGTCACAAAAAATATTGAGTAATTAGTTAAAATATTTTGCAACGTAAATTCGTTTCAATAACGCCCGGTATTTTTACGCAAAAGTAATTTTCGCTTCACCCCGGCGACACTGCCGTGACGCACGCTCTAATATTATTCATACAATTTGTATTAGTTACAAATGAATGGTTACCGATATCATTTAAATGCTAATTCAATAATTAAGCCGATTCGCCCGTAACCGAACCCGCCCTATTGATTTGTACCAGACTATTGTTGAATTAACATAACTATCTATACGTTAATCTACTGGTACTTGCATTTACAAAGTTCACATTATTTACAGGGTATTAATTGTTTTTTAAACAGAGTGCAATTTTACCTTGGGCACATTCAAATGGACAAACACTACCGGGTAACTAAAAACAACTGTCACAGAGAGTCAAGTAAGCCAATAGGTCAATTGTAAACCAAATTACTAATAAATTTAAGTAGATACTAGTGTTGAGATTATTTAATTACATTTTTTTTAATTTTCTCAAATGTGGACCACTTAACAAATATCGCTGGCATGGAAACCGTCCAACGGTTTATAACCGGTTCACTAGATAATAAATATATGCTGTTAATTATAAAATTTTGAATAAAATTTCAGACTACTTCAATTGAGATATATTATCAGAAAATACCTAGTTTGTAGAATAAAAAATACAATTAACAGACCACAGAGCGTATATACAGTCAACAAATATTCTAATCAAGTACTGTGACGTATATTGGGGCAGATCTGTTCGCCAATCCGCCATTGTTACGCGAAGTGAATTGTCAAAGTATTAAAATAACATAAGATAATTACCCCTTTCAAATTCAAAACAGATAATGGTAATAAGTCCACCATCTGTATTCATTAGGGCGAGAAGGGCTCGCTTGATTGCACAAAGACTAATTCGGTGCCGCGGCTTTGTACGCGTTTAACACATTGTTCACTTCTGTAATTTCAATGATAGGGTGTTGCTAACTGCTGCGGAGATATGTTAGAACAATTGTTTTAAATTTATAGATATGGGCTGTGGCAGTGAAGTCAATAATTATGTCTTCACCTTTCACTTAAAATGGTCTATACAGTTTACTGCCAGTTCCAAAATCAAGGGCGTAGAGCGGACGAGAAGAATGGCCAGAAATTTAACAAATCCACTTTTTAGCGTCGGTAAATATAATTTAATCTGTGGTTTTATTCCATTCAAAATGTATCTCTAAAATTATATTTACTGCCAGTTCCAAAATCAAGGGCGTAGAGCGGACGAGATGAAATGGCCAGAAATGTATCAAATTCATTTTTTTAGCGTCGGTAAATATAACTTAATCTAGGGTTTTAATCCCTTCAAAATCTGTCTTTAAAATTATATTTACTGCCAGTTACCAAATCAAAAGGTGTAAAGCGGACGAGATGAACCGGCAAGATACTCTTCGTTATTAATTGGCAATCATACTAAATACGTTAAGTTATCTATAACTTACATCCCATTACACCGAGACAACAACTAAACTAAAGTGTAGTAAAATACCATGAATATTACGAATATAATTTCCTTTCAATAAAATGCACGAAGACAATAAATAATTAGCATTGTTCCATTTAAAAAAAAAAATTAAAACTTAAAACCCTTTCTTGCATAAACAGTCGTTTCCGTAAAAAAGCCTTGCTGAAATTCAGCACGCTATTGTTTCAGTTTTTTACAATCGCTAAAAGCTACATTGTCGACCCAGAACTTTAACAATTGTCTAGATGTAGGCGTTGCTTCCATTTTGTTTTAAATGTCTTTCATGAATAGGGTCAGCTATAAAAAACCACCAATGACATTTCCATTTTAACATCATGTGTAAAAAAATATTTATTATTCTATAAAACAACTCTATATAAGGATAGTGTCGACAATTTACAAAAATATATTTCATTTTGTAAATCATCACAAGTTTCTTACCGAATCTTCCTAGTATGTTGGGTAATGTTGCAAAATCTAGTATATGCATAGGAGTGTGTGTCAGATACCTACATAAATATTTCAATATACATATGACTAAGTTGTTTTTAGTGTAAATTATCAATTGGAAGTAGTTCAATCCTACACATTTCTACAAAAGATTTCATCAAACTAATAAAACCTACACAGAGCAATGAACTTCAATAAAAGGGTACATAACTAGAAATGTCACCAATCTTGTTCATTACCAAGAATATACATGTCGGCTAAAAACAACCAAAATGGCGGATTCCCACAGATTATAAAGATAATGGACTTGTAACAATTAAACGTAGCGCAACAAAAAAATGTTACCCAGTAGCGGCCGTTAGAGCGTTCGTTAGAACGACACGTTTCTTGTAAAATTAACTCGATGTTTATCTAAGTATCGCACGTGCACCACTTCTAACGAACTGTTCTTTTAGATGAGGACATTAGTATTACAAACCCAACCATTGTTTACCTTTGTTCTTGTTAAAACAAGTTTGAATAATTAAACCTTCAAATATTCTCAATAAACTAACAACTGGATTGTTTTAACAACCTTACTTAACGTCGTACATGAGGATATATTTCGTATTTAAGAATATGAAATGTCCTGGGACAAGCTGGTAATTATAATAGTTTTGACCTGAACCTACCTTGACTTCCCGGTACCCTCATTTTGAGTGCCATACAGCACTTATATTTATTGGTACAGTACTGTATTGGTCAACAATTTGTGATAGATATTTGTTGGGTGTGGTCAGAGTTTTTCTGATTGATCCTATAATAGTTCACTTAAATATCTAGTACATGGTTAATTGTAAGGTAAAATAGGAGTTAAAAGAGCAGCTAATTTGTCACTTCATTTTGTATACTGAAATATGAAGTTTAATTACATAAGAAATTATTAAAGAGCAGAAGTAATTCGGTCAAAGCTTGGGCGTAGAAGAAGTGACAATTGACCTGCCGGTCTAAAAAAGGTGAGGCGCACGATGTAGTGGATAACTAGCAAGTATTGGGGTGTGGTCAAGGTTCATATACTAATTTGAAATATATGCCATTCAATGCTTACACAAGCTTTTGCTTACCTTGGGACTAACATTTTGTGAAGTGTAAAAAAAGTTTGCTTCCATTTCAATATGTGACAGGTTTTTAAGAATGTCTGGAAACAGAATTCCTAATCACATTAAATTCGTTTTACGGTCAATACAAACTTGAATTAGTCTAGTTTATAGCAAGTACTTTAGTGTCAATCACTTATGGTGTTACGGTGAACGAATTAAACACATATGATTTATATAGAAATTTTTATCTTATACTAATTTGTTATTAGTACGTAGATGATAATTGTATTGTAAACTTTATTTAAAAACCAAACAGTTTTTAAAGGGTAAGGTTTTTGTTTTAGAAATGCAACGAGCTTTATCACAACACACTACAATAAAGCATGACGTTCGAAATTTGAAAATGATCTATATATTTTTATGACAAATGTAGATCAGTATAATGTCACTTAATCCTTACATTTTTATTACGTAATTATATAATAATTATGTTCTTCTACGTAGTTGGATCCGTTTTATTGCGTGCGCCTGCGCTCATCCCTATTCTTAGTAATCTCAATGGCACATACGTGACTTACCCTCAAATTAACGTTGCTTCTGTTTGATTATCGTTAGTAAATTTAAACATTATTTTATACAGTAAAAAAATAAAAATAAGTATGCCGAATTAATGTGGGCATAAATATATACCAAAAAAATTAAATTCAATATATAAATAGATATTTACAAAGTATATGTCTAAAGGGGTGAAAAGGAGCTAGGTTACGTAAATATAATATTGAAACCATATAGTATGTTTATGTAATAAAAATAATTCTATTCCATGACAATCAACAATAGACTTATATAACTATTATTTTATTCCGAATAAGAATCATTGACAAGGAATTTGAAATTAGAATTGATCAAAGATAAGTTAAATTTCGGGTCTGTTCCAAATTCGTAATTAATCCAACTTCGTCCGGAAATATCTACACTCCATCAAATAGAGAAATGGCACAAAGGCAATCAAACTTGACACAACCCCACAGAGTAAAATAAACAGCTACTACGTTTTGAAATGCAAATGTATAATTAAAGTTATACATAAGATTTTTCTTCAATACAATAAGATTTTAATTACAATTTTTAGTGATGTATAAATATTTAAAAGACTTGCGATCGGCTGTCGAGTACTTACCAACTAACTCACATTTATCTAATAAATATTATATATATATATATATATATATATATAATGTGTGAAAAATCGAAATATTAAATAAAACACAATTTTAATTGATCACTCTATCCTATAACTGAAAATTAACAGTGCAAATTCGTTGCATTCCCATGATTCCTAAGTGGCACCCTCGCCTAACCCTTCTTGTCATTTGAACAAATTAATCATCATTTACATGCGGCACTGGTACCAGATTTGTTTCCCGATTACGTCACCCTCCCTTGTTAAAGACTGAACAGATTGCATGGACACGCTTTAATTTCTTTGAATATTAAATTGTTTCAAAGATTAATTATAAGGGACTTTTTTTAACTCCAAACGGTTTGTACTTTAAATATTTTAACAGATTTTAACACTATAAAGCACTCGAATCGAGTTATGTAAGTAATATATTATAACTTCAACATTAATTATCATATACAGCGTAAACTATATATAACCATAATGAAAGGACTGTGAATTTATAGCGTTATAGAGAGTGGTTGATTTCGACGCTTTAGAGAATTTGTCGTTAAATCTAGTTTACACTGTATCTTGAGATTAGATCCAATCTGATTCACATTGTAGGTTTTTGATATTACCATTTTAAGTATAAATGAGTATATGGATGAAGTAATTAAGCGATTAATAATTAGACTGTGATTAATATAACGGCATGTTTGACCGTAATATAAAGTACAAAGGTAATATGAAGTACAAAGTTAGTATAAAATACAAAGTACAAAGGTAATCTGAGGTTTTTTTTTTAATGAAACAGGAGGTGGGTCACTTTTGGTGAAGTGCTTACCGCTGTCCACCTGCAACGGCAGGAGGCAAGTGATTTGCTAGTCTATAAGTACGACGGTAATATAAAATATATCAGTAAAACCAAGGCAACAAAAATACAAAAAATGTGTAAGTTAGGTATCATAAATCTAGCACTCAACTGTAATGAGTTTCAGGCCTTGATTAAAATCAGTTCATAAAATTTAATGTTCTTTTCCACCGAATTATAAACTAGTTTTTCGACATGCAAAAATTAAGATCACGGATAATGTTATGTTTTTTTTTCAAGGCGATTGCATATATGACTTCTAAAAAAACAACATAGTTTTAAACATTAAAAATAACACATATAATGTTTTACGTTATAAGAAGGTCGTTATCAATAAGCATGCAATACAGTCTGGCAAATACTTAGCAGCCTATCATAGCATATGCAAAACCATGCGTCTCTAATCTAAGCTATATGGACAGTGACAATTATTACGTTCATTTGATTTTAACAGCGTGCGGTGCTTGTGACCCCTGGTTAGGGCTGAAAGGGTTGGAGCACGCGTGACCTGCTCTCTGTTCTCACAGAAAATTAGTGTATTAATTTTGCTTGTTATGCAGATGCTTTGGGCGATTTTATGTTTACTGTTACTTCAACAGTTTCTAGATAACGCACATTATATATGAAGGACAACATTTTTTAACTAATTTCTAAAATATGGTAAATTTATGTTGACGGAATTTGTTTACGATAATTTCAATATAACATTTTTAATCTGTATAGTTATGTTTTACAATATTTTTCTTTGGTTGTGATCTTTTGTTTATCAATTTTTTTTAAACTTATCTGTTTATAAGTGACAACGATGTAGGTTTTAATTAAAGAGAAATTAAGAGATTAAGGCTTTAAACCTGAAAAGGCTTAGTATATATTTTATTATCAATTATATTTCGTGTCTAAAGTATAAAGACAAATATATATCTATGAACGTAATGTATATTTAGTAACATATACATGCTCGTATCTTCATATCATATCTTGAAGTCATTATTGTTTCGTTGGCATTGAATCCAGGACTTTTCCCATTTACGTTAACAGCCAATGTAACCTGTAAATCTACATGTCCTCAAACAAAATTCATTTAACACATTGTGTATAACATTTCGCTGCGATTTGCTACTTACTCCGAGATTAGAAACTTTATTAAAAGAAGTTACCTGCTAATACCATTTACCGTCTTTAATATCACCGGATTAGAAGCATCTAATCCCTGAAATTAAATCGGAATGAGAACCGACACGACAGTATTAAAAGCATCTTAGACTCCGTGACAGGGTTCAATATTAATAATATACCATCCTTTTGTCTCGATGATCCGAACAATGCGTTCATAATTTATTTTTCGACTGATCTCTCTACGGCAGATAAAGTCGTGATAACAAATGGTAACTAAATAAAATAAATACGGCTCCGTTGCGACATATTTCATTAATAAAGGCAAAACGAGCAAAAATGCGGACTCACTTCGCAGTCTCCATACGTTATAAAGATAAAACAAAAGATTCGAACTGGTTGGATTTATGCGTTATCGTAGTAGGAGTGATGCTGGGCTGAACAATGGACGATCGTGGCGCCCCATGCGGCGAGAGAGTCGAAATAGGCACGACCTTTGCACTCGCTTGAGTGACATCTATTGCGGAGTAGGGTACGTTTTAATTTAACGATACAATTACTAATTTGCAATAAAATAGATAATTATCGTCGTATCTAAAGATACGCCTTACAATGCTTTTGTTATTCGAATTGATCTTAAATGATAAAATAATGTTATATTAAGTGATATTTCGAGTTCCTTGCTTGCTTCTCGTTTGATGATTTTGTAGTGATAAACGACGATTTAAAAGTGTATTTTTAAAGACCTACTTGAACAGGGATATTTTGAGTTTTGAAAGCAACATTTACATTATAATGTGTGTGTTTATAATTAATTAAATAATACATTTTTGTTCCTTATGTAACAGTATGAAAGTTTGGTAGGTAGTACGTTTCCTCTCCAGCTTTCCAGAGTTGACTGACCTAATACACAATCTTCGAATGTATCCAGTCTACTGCTAGAGTGGCATTGGTTTACAGGTTATTGATATGCCTGCTTCCATGTTTGCTTGTAATACCTACACTTGTCGCAAAATTAAAATTAAATAACGATTTAAATCCATAGGTACTTCAATAAACTTATTAACCTCAATACCCGAAAAAAAGGAAACAATAAACTTTTAAATGCATAATTTTAATGCAAAAAGTTCCCCAATGGAAAAGCGTTGAATTCTGCCAAAAATATTCATAAGCTGTCATCAAATGACTGGACCCACGCCAGCTGCGGCGAACCGTCGACAAAATATTTCCCAGTAAAATACTCAAATACTTGAAAATCACTACATACTAATAAATACAGTTGTTAGGTACAGTTGTAATATTGTCTTTAGTCACATTTCTAAAAAACCTTTTTTAATTTAGTTACTTAGTAGTAGTAACTATTAATTGGCTCTTATTCATTGAAGTAGAGACCCAATCATATTATATATGAATAACCGGTATTCCGATAATGCAAATTATTATTTTTTAATTATAATACAATTTCAAAATTTAATTAATGTTGAGTCCAATTTAAAAGTCAATTATAAATTAATATACGTCAAACATTACGACGTGTCAGTCTTTTTCTTATGACATAACTAAGAAAAATATAAAAAATGATAGAAATATATAAAACAATAACTTCACTTGTGTTGTGTTTACACTTATTTTAAACACTTAATATTACTAAGTATATATCTGGATGGATAATAAATAAATAATAAAATGTTAACCAAAGTACATTAAACTCAATCCGTTTAAGCACCATACTACAAGATTATTGATGAAACTTTTCCATTTTTAATACACAAACCCATTTTCCACGCCAAAAGCAATTTACGAACCCGACCATTGGAATCCATCCAGACTTATATTAATGAGAAATATTGATGAATTTTAATCACATTAAACATCGCTACCCCCCGACATTAGAGTAATATCCGTCGCATTGTTATTTATAGCTTGCGTTAAAACAAAATGATATGCTACGCCGTTGAAAATCTAAAAAGAATAAGCAATAAAACGATAAAGCCCAAATCTGATACATACTAGGAGCGCAATCTCGCAGGGCGCGAGAGCGGGATGGGGCTATATATCGCCGAAATGAATACGACTACTGTTTCATCCCTCACCTCTATCGGATGGCGATCTCAGAACCGTCCTAACTCTTTTAACCATAAAAGAAAACTCAACCTTACATAGAAGAATTAAACCACGAATATCGAATGTAGATTACGACAAATGGATTCGAGATTAATATAGTAGTGCCACCACATCTCCCGCCACCCCGTTCGGCGTTCAGCATTCAAATAGGAATCGAACGGATGACCAAAACATAATATCGTTGGAAGATTCAGAGGTCATAAATCAAATGAGGAATAATCTGTTTCGGAACGGGATCGTCGACGCGCCACCATAAAAAGCGTAAAACGTTTTGTCTGATTGAAATCGTTGCGTCGTATCGGTTTCTTGTTATTTTTCGTGATTACCAATGTGTTAACGGATGGTCGAGGCCGCGAGACTAGATTTGCCACACAAAAGATTCGGATATTGAGTTTTGAAAGTTTCTACTTCTTTTATGTTAATGGCACTTCTGGTGGCACTTTGTAATGGCTTCGTAAATAAATGTCCTGACTGGGATACATATTGTGTAAGTTATTCAATATTTTATATTACAGTGTATATTGGAGGTACTATTTTATGGCGTCATAGAGAGTGGCCGTTAAATAGAAGAAAAATCATTGTATGGAATACAAGCTAAACCAACCAAAGCCACTTGATTTCGACGCTTTAGAGGATGATTGTCGTTAAATCGTGCGACGTTACATGAAGTTTACACTGTACTTCAATATATATTCGGGAATTCCTATATATAAAAATGGTAACACAAAACATTGGATTGTATCTAAATAAAATTACCACTTGTTAACGCTTACCACATTAAATTAATCCACCTTAACCGATGTCATATTCTAATTTGAAATATTTGACAACAGACGGCGCCACATGTGGTCCATACCGGCACATGCCATGCCACAATTACTCAAGAAAAAAATGTAAGAAACTCCAACCTGTAATCAACAAGCATCTTTAACACAACACAATAAAGTTGAAAATCAATAAACGCCATGCGACCATCTGTTCCGGACGATGGTTATCAAAAAATTAACAATTTGTTTAAAGCAAATGATGCGCGGCAAAGCCTTCAATAAATTAACCAATCGTTTATGCTCACCGAATGTCACCTTTCCTGCACATTCGCTTATCTTTAATCGGAGCAGAGTTGCACCACATGCTTCAATGAAAGCTGACCCGAATTAATTATTGTCAGTGTTAATTAATTTACCTAGTTTTTTTTTAATTTCTCAAATTTTTCGATTTCATATAAACATATGGCACCTTCCATTTTCATATTAATGTAAAAGAAGCATTTAAAAAGTGCGAAGTGTAGGATATGTTCACTAGATGTGGTTATTCAGACCATACCTGGCCTTTCAGAGGCGGAATGTATGACGGAAACTGTGTATTCCTTATTTCCAAAAAATATTGCATTATCATTTATTCGACATAGATAGTTTACGAGTCACGGTATTTCCGAACCAATACGACTCAGGATACTTAAGAAAAGATCGTACCATTTCCTAAAAGGCCGGCAACGCACTCACGAGCTCCCAGCCACGTGTTCACCTTAATAACAACTGTATAACAAAATATTGCATGTAATGTATAATATTTTTAAAGCGCAATGGGAATTAGCATATAAAATCCCCACACGGGTCAAATATTGTCCTTGGCAAGTCCTATACAGCCATGCTTACTCCCCATCGTTACGGTTCGTGCCTCCTTTTCATTGGTGTCATTAACAGAATGATATATTGCATCAGATTGCAGTAAAAAGGGAAATTAAAAAAGAATAGACAATCGCATGTTGACAAGTAATTATCGAGCTTTTTTAAACTTTTTTTATATCGTGACTCCTCTGTGTCATAAATCTTGTTGTAATGAGATATTTATGCCAAACTACTAACGATTATTTACAAGTTTAAACCATTTTATTGTTTTCATTTAATGCCGGTTTAAACTAAAAAAAACTAAACGGTAAAACAAAGTTTTAAATAAAGCTTACAATTTAAGTTACTTTATTTTAAGCTTTATTTAAACCACAACAGTTGCATACTAATCAGATGCAGGTAGATTTCACAGTAGGATTTTCATGTGCTGTGGGTATCCAGTCACTTCCTAGAAAGAGAAAAGAATGAAGTCATAAGAGACAACGCATAAATCCAAGTTTTTCTATTAAAGGATTTTTTTTTAATAATTTTATTATTTAGACATTTTATTATTATTTTAAATAATCTGAATTGTACCTTTTATTTCTATCGTTTTGGTATATTGTTAAGTTTTTGACATCAAATCAACATCTGCGTTCCTTTAAACATAGACAACAAAATAATCAAACGTCACCATTTAGTGTCAAGAAAATAAACAAATATTATTGAATAATAAATAAAACTTGGCCATCAAATTAATTGAAGGCTTTATTTCACATTAAGTGGGCAATTACAAAGTAACTTTTTCAATTAACATAAGGGTGCATCTTATTATCTGCTTAATTGCCGTTAAATAGACGTTCAGACGTTATGCGTTTAGATAAATATCGAGCGTTTTTTTATTCATTAGCATTATATTTATTGTTCTGTTGAAATGTTTGAATATGTATTGAGTTGGTTATTTATTATTGCTATTCTACGAACTATACAGCTCTTTAATAATTAATATACATAATATATTGACGGGATAGTAACGAAAGATGTTTTTATTTTTTTATGATCAACAAAATAATGACAAAAAGATGCATATCGTTTTTAATGGTCAAATGGTCAATATTGCCAAAGCAATAGGCTAAAAGATGGATGGGAGCAGCGGAAACAGAAGTAGTCTTAATCTTTGAATGAGAGTCTTTTTATCGTATAACAATGAACCAAAATGTGTGCGACGCCGGAATCTCTGAAGCTGTGAAATCGTGCTGGTGTATATTTGGATTTTAGGAGATCCAAATAAGGTCGTGTTAAAAAAATATACAATTACCCATACAAATTCCTAATCATCCCTTCGGGGGGAGAAAATTACGAATATTACCATAAATCCAAAAACAAAATCCTCTTACGTAATTTATTGTGGAGCAAGGAATAATCATTGAGGTGTCCTATAAATCGTGGCCCATTTGTAAAATAGGAATTACTTCCCGCCAGGGTATTGTCACCCTCCACCCGGCACAGCCACGTATTGATTTTTGATAACATTTTTAAGGGTTTAAAACTCGTATTGGAGATGTTAATTGCAGTTAAAGATTATTTAGAGGACTTTTAAATGTGTCAGCAATAGATTAGCATCGGGACAGTTTAATTCTTGAGTAGCCTTACAATGTTTTAGTTATTTGAATTGGTCATGTGAGTAACATAATTCTATATCAAATGTTTATTTAAAAGAGCAGCTATCGAGTTTCTTGCTGAGTTTGAGTTTTAAGATTTTGGTAGTCAAGCATCTGCGTTTGGATCTCCTCAGATCGGTTTATTTTGGAACATTCGTAGCCCGTAGAAGAAAATATGATACGATTCTACCTGGAAAAGATATATATAAATAAAAAAAAGATTGATTAGGTGTCACATATAAGTATATATTTCATTTTTTTGTTTACGATTCGCAAGCTTTTAAGCTTTCCCACAGTAGATTTAATGTAAAAAATTTAAACTGGTTCTATCTAAGCATACGAAGGAAGGACGTAAAGAACAGATTCAAACATATTATGCATTCGAGTTGTTTGTATAATAAAACTCATATATATACTGAGCTAAGTATTTTTTAATCTCTGAAAACTATGCTTTACACTCATATTAGTGCATATCCAATACCAGATTTTAGATTTACACTCGAAATTATCGTGTTTAATTTTCGATTATGTTTAAAGGGTTTTTACAAGAATACAATATATTCATTTTTAAAGCTTATATAAGTATGTGTCCTTAAATAATTGAATATATATTATGAATTACTAAAGGTATGTAGCGCCATGTCATAAGTCTCCGTAAAAGGTAGCAAAAAAGATCTTGGAACAAGATTTAAGTTTTTGAAATACGCGCCTTAATGTATTTCAAATCTTTCTCGACTACGAAAATTGCTCTTTCAAAACTATCGAAAATGTTATAATAGAAGGCAAATGCTGGCACATAATAATTACAATTTTGAACTGCTTTGTATAAAAGAGTGATTCGAAATTCGAAAATGTAGCAAACTATATATATATATTTAAGATTCTAAATTTAAATTTCAAAATCGATTAACAAATATTTTAATTTATATTTGAAAGATAACTTTTAACTGTCATTTAAGGCCTATTCTAAATTTGAATATTCTTTACTCAGCTGCATTCTATGGACGGTCTGATATTATTTTGTTTTCTTTATTTTCAGTCTTGGTTTCACAGTCATTCGTCATATGAATAATTTTAAATTCAATTGTAGTAATTAAAATAAATTATTTTATTATTGCCGTATTAAAGCTTATATTCAACGCTGTTAAAATAATGTATTGTACTCTTGTCCATTCTTGCCGAGTCTCCTCTTAGTACTGTATCGTAGACTGGGGCTTACGAATCTCCTCCACGAAAATGCACATTAATATTAAATGGCTTGGAAATGCTGCGTTGTGGGGAGATTGGGGGTGGTTGGGTGCAATAAAAAAGGAAACTGGCGTCGATGATACAGTAAAGGCGATTTAAATTACCCTTTGTTGAGTATGCGTAATGTCAAGATAAAAACAATACACATTTTAATACGGTAAGGTTTGTTTAGATAATACTCGCGTACATTTAATATTATTGTGGTTTATTGAGCAGTTTATTAACCATTACTGTTATATGACTATAGATTTTTAATTCCATATATGAGCGATCTGTCACTCGGAATAAATGTCAAAGGAGATGAAAGTAACAATTCTTTAGTCAGCAATAACAAACACTCTACACACGTTACCTCAGAAGAGGATCAAGTTACGTACCAACTATGGAAATGTCAACCAAACCATTTCCCTTACAAAGCGTACGTGTTTTCCTTATATTAACTAGGTAGCACTATCCCCCTCTCTCCCCCTAACCCAACATCCAATAAGAGATGGCGTAAAACTAACACCAGCTCTCTCTCACGAGCAATTTACTCCTACTAATTAAAAGAGCGAGCGAGATAGACCACGCCTACCGTTGAGAACAAACAGTCGGGGGAATGGCGTCAACCAATCAGGTCGCTTGATTATTTGTAATTAGAACGTCGAGTCGCTACCCCCAGGCGAGATGACCAATCAGATTTTGTATTTAGCTCAAGAAATCTTCTAATTACAAACAATTTCTCGATCTCATTCGGTGAATGTTTGAGGTGACATTCGAGTCAATTGAATTTGGAATTCCATTTTTAAATCTTAATACTTAATTCATGATGGATTTCTCACATAATTATATCGTTACATCGATTCTTAACATATGTATTTAGACCGCAGATTTTAGTATTAACATATTATATATTAAGATTGAAAAACTTAATAGAATTGGATTAATATGAAAATGAAATACAAATCACTAAAGTGTATTAAAACTGTCTCATAAGAACTTATGATGGATTAGACAACTATACAATAGGACAATAGGAAAATTACAGCATTAAAAGAATGAGACCGGCCGACTTCTTAACAAAAAACTTTTCATTGAAACAGCACAATCATTCAAAGCAAAACTTCGGAACGAAGAATCGGAGCCACAATGAGCGGTAACTCCTAGCTGCCAGTTTGCATATAGAGATAAAAGTGGGGAATATTAATGTGGATCTCCCGAAACCCCCCAGGGAGGCTGGGATGGGGCGGGGTGTTTCTTCCAGGGCGACTGGACGAGCGGACCGCGGGACAGTCGTGATTTTAATTATATTGCGACGTGAGAGTTATGGCTCTACAAACAAGTGTTGTATAATGTTCCAATTTTGAAATTGTTTTTAATATAGAATACCTACATTTCAACATGAAATAATACTTTGTTATAACAATACATTTTTACACACCTTTATAATAATTCTACTTGATATTGGCTCAAACCGCCATGGCATGTTCGTTGCAAGCGAGTTAATTGAGTTTTAAATTGAGGTGGGTACCTACGTAGGTACAAATGAGAAATCTACATATCAGTCTCTCAATAGATTTAATACGTAGATGGCATTTTAATGTAATAAATTATTTTTTTGTATATCGGTACTTTGATATTATTGTAAAGGCGATTTGGATGTCATCCAAGATAAGAACTAAGCTATCTAATGGTAAAGATTTTGGCAAAATCGTTAAAACAACAATAAACAAACTTAACCCTTATAACAACACATTCAACTCACATAAATTTCTTTCGACA
Source organism: Leptophobia aripa (assembly GCA_951799465.1). Classification (NCBI taxonomy): domain Eukaryota; kingdom Metazoa; phylum Arthropoda; class Insecta; order Lepidoptera; family Pieridae; genus Leptophobia; species Leptophobia aripa. The sequence goes on along the minus strand of OX637268.1, from coordinate 5,214,195 downwards.
AACTAATGTCAATGTAAGAACGCCATTAAACAAATTCCAAGCGCTCACAACGAGTGACAGTGTGTATAAATGGATACACATTGATGTGTGCGTGCGAAAATATAGAGTAGTTTGAAGGACAGACTTATTTAAGGATTTTCGTCAGCGCATTCTTAAATTAAAAAAAAAAACCAAATATTACTATATAATTTATTGCCTACCTAACAAAACATTACCGTTTATTTTTAACTACTCTTAATATAAACCATGGCGTATTTTAAAACATAATCTAATGTTAAAAATGTAAAACTTATCAATAACTGTAAATTCACTAAGGATTATTTGTGAATTTCGTTCCCACGGCTTCAAAATCATGAAGGTATGACATGTAAAAAAGATATGTATGTATGAATTGAATATATATATAGATATAAAGATATCACAACGAAAAAATTGTTCCACTGACATTTATGGACTATAAATTACAATTTCCAGTTCAAAGTCTAAGGAGGCACGTACAAAAATGTAAAGAAATAATTCCGTCATTAGTAGTCGCTTTATAGTGTAGGTATAATGAGAGCTGTATTCCAAAGCTGCAGGCTACCGTTAATGCAGTGACCTATATCTATTGCAATTGTTTGCTGTTCCTTTTGTACTCAACGTTTATACTCTGTTGCCTTTTTTTCCTATAGAATATTTCAAAAAAGGATTTATAGCTGCTATTACGATTTCTATATTCAAAACTGTCAATCTAATACATCTATTGCATCATTTGATATTTGAATTAAGAACAACGCAGTTCTATTGCGATTATGCTCTGTAGCGTGATTAATCTGCGGAGAACACATACGTCACGGCAAAAGGGCGAATATGCATATGTGGGGGCGTATGTAAATACATAAACGTTAAACTGAGGATGTGTGATGTTGCTTCAGAGAGAGAGGTTCTCATTATCGACCTCAGGTCACCGCGCATGCTCCAACCATGGCCCTAACAAGGGGGATTGTGACGTGCCATTAAGGGCCTTCATTATTGAGGCCCCAGGAAATGTTCAGAGATAAAAAGTAAAAGTAAAGGTAGTTAGCTCATTTAAGAATAACATCTCAATAATTTTGTTTTCATTTGTATAAAAAACCTTAATGAGGAATATAATGTTATATTACGCAATTACAATATATCAATCAAAATCCCCATTTTAAATGATTTTGCATTAATGCTTTTGTTTGCTCTCGATTATAATTCGTTGCGCAAAGAAATTGGAGGCCCCATATTTCTCGGAGGCCCTGAATTAGCTTGTTCCTCATTGCGACAGCGGTTCATCTCGGTAATTGAGTTATGAGTTTTTACGTCGCAATTTTTATCTCTAAGGCTTTCTCGGTCACAGGTTAATTGGGGCGTTTTTGAATAAGATTATTAGGATTATGAATACCGTTCATTAATAAGAAAAACATGAGGAGTCATTTGTAACTCCTAAATAGTATATAGTATATAGCCAAACAGACAAATATATTATTTTCTAAACAACTGCAAACATAATACGATAATTTTACGAGCCGAATGAAAAATTATACAAAATTGAAAAGAATGAATGCGACCAATTCAAGGATCAAATATTCATTAAGTAGCCTCTCGACTGTCTGGCTTCATATTCACAACGCGTACTTGTTAATAGTTCGCCGGTCGCCCGCTCTGCCTTATCTCAGACACTCAGACTGGTGAACGTATTTAACAGTTTTGATACTTGCGAGTATTTCGGCAATAAAAATGGAGTAAGTATGCAAGTTCATATTGATTTGATTGCAGTACATTTCTTAAATTAATCATTTATGAAGCCTCGTACATGTGTCTGACATGTGTACGAGTTACTTTGCATAAATATGACCAACTAGATTGTAGTCAAATGTGATTATATTGGATACTAAAAAATTACAATGTTTAACCATAAAATAAATACAGTGTAAACTCTTTATAACGACACTGAAGCGACTGTGCATTTTATAGAGCGGGGTTTTTAAATGACAAAAAAAGACAAAAATACAAGCTAGACAAACCAAAGCCAAGATTTCGATGCTTTAGAAGCTTGTAATTAAATCGACTGACTTTACGATTCGCGTGTAGTTTTTATTCAAAATTTAAAAATACAAAGCTATAAAGTTTCCCATGGTAAAAGCCAAAAATGGCCAGTATCAAAATGAATGAATCTTATTAAATTACTTACCTTATATACTAAGGTCCAAGACGTTTTAGAGTGGGAAGGGGTACGTTTGTTAACTGAGAAAATATATTTCACTGCAAATTTCAATATAGAAATATTGTGGGTTATAATTGACATTTTTTAATGATATATGTCTTATCTCTTGAAAATATGCATTTCAAAGACAATTTTCACATCAAATTTATGTACAGTTTTTTGTTTTTTTCATTATACCCAATTTGATTTACTCAATATGCCTGAAAGATTATCTAGTCCGTAAGTTTATTTTTTACCTTAGCCTTTAAACTTAGACTTAACCGTTTTATTTAACTTGTATATGGAGTCTATTGTTTGTGACTCTCTTAGGAGATGATAACGAATCAAATTGTGTGAAACAATTTAGGTACCTATACTTAAATACTTTTTGTTCCAACGTAAACGTCCAAGCTAAGTATTAAAGATATGACGATCATTAATAGTAGCAAATACCCTTAAATGTCGCTAAGTCTAAAGTATCATTTATTTGAACAATATCCAGGACAATAATGTATGGAGATTAGGTAGTGGACAGACGTGCTCCCCGCTTGATCCGCCATGATACATCAACGTCGCAGTGGACACTGACCACCCCCTTAATACTAGATCGTTTACTATGGAGAAGGATTTTTTTTATAGAATAGCAAAGGAGCGGGAGGCATACCATAAAAGTGAAGTCACCGCCCATAACCACACACGTGGCTGAGAGCTCGTGAGTGCGTTTCCGGCCTTTTAGGAAGATATAGAAGTAAACATTTGGAATTACAACTTAATCTATCTAAATTCGTAAAAATACAGACTATGATTACTTTAACTATTATTGTGTTAAGCTTTCAAAGCAAGATTTTTAATAGAGTAAATTGTCTAGAGTTGTGTAAATTTGTCAATTTAAGTAAGTCTCCTCCATGTGTAGTTAGCTTCTACCAAAGACTAATAGCACGGTAGAGGCAGACACGGCTTTGCATATCTAAGTGGCTTGTTAACAGACGAATTAACGCTGGCCCGATAGGTGGTGGCTATTTATCGTCATTACACACTTCAATGAAACGATAACGTGGGCTGACATAAATTCTATTAGAAATATTTGTGATTGACCCGTCATTATAGGGGTGCATTTGGGCTTAAAATAGTATAATAATTTATCAGTTTAGGTATCCTGTGGAAGTCAATACATACATGTTAATCAATAATTGTAAAAACACCAGACATAAATCCACTGAGTTTCTTTTGGGTTCTTCATGGCGGGCGTGCAGTGAATCCATGTGAACTTAGTTTTACAGACGGTCAAAAGTGGTAGTTAACAATCATTATTGAATTGATAATAATAAGATATGCACTAAGTAACCAAGACTCATAAGTGTATACATAAAAACTATGTTAGTAACATTAAACATTAAGATTTGTTTTAAATTGTTTGTATTTAGAACAATAGCTAAAAAATTACATAGGATCTCTTTTCTGTGTAAATAAAATATAAAATGCTAAAATCATTATAAGCTTATCTACTAAGCGTAAAATTCGTTTAAGAGTGTTTTATGTATATACATAAAATAACATAGTCTAAACTTATTATATAATCCGATTTATATTTAATAAAATTGATAGTATTAGTGTAAAAACATATCAATACGAACATTCACATAAAGTTTCAATTGCTTCAAGGTACATGTATCAACACAATAAATTAAACCACATATTTAGTTAACGGTGTAAAAATACAGCTTATATATCAATTATAATTCCAGTCCAGATATTTCTATACCTAACATCGTTTCCTTTCGATCAGTGGTTCGTGACTCTGAAATGATATCGAGTATTAGAAATGCAGCCACCTCAATCTTTTTCCAATATGTTTGTTAATATAGAGTATTGTTTGTATCGGCTTGTTCTGATTTGATTCTGACTTGGAAAATGTTATATCATTGATATTGAAAACACTTGGTTTGTTCAAATTTGGAATATGTGTATATTGAACTCGGCTTCATTAAAGAAGTTTAATTATTTAATTAAAATCATTTTAGTTACAAATGAAGCATGTTTATTATACGACAAAATAAGGAAGTTGAAATCGTTAAAAGCATTCATATGTAGGATTTAATTCACGTAATATTAATATAACGTGGTTATATAAAAGAATGTATCTATATATTTGTGTATTTTTTTCGTTTTTACACTGAAATTTTGTACTGTAATTTTTTCTCTTTTTTCTGTTATAAGTGTCGCAAGGCATTACTTAAATATTACATTTTTGTGCTCATTTATCATTCAATAGTCATTTGTCGTTTATCAATTGTAAATATAATTACAGTCCTACTCCGTTTAAACTGCGCAATTAAGAGAAGAATATTGCCATGTTTGTATATACCCATTGGAATAAAAACATAAACATATAGATAATAAATCATTACATACTATTTTTCCATATACTTTGTTTCAATATTAAAAGTAATCACATAATATGAGGAAGTCCAGCACTCGCATTTTTCTTTACTCTTTCTACTTACACCTTGCCACCCCACTATACAAAACAGTGTATCATATAAACACATGTATATAAAGGGGATGTAATGTCCGTGTGTATGTAATAATGCGTAAAAACTCATCTCCAACCGCCCGCCACCCACGTGAAATATGATGTTTTCCTATTTGGAGCGGACTCGATTAGAAATTTTCATTACGTAATACATGATATGAAAATTAAGTAGATATAATGTTTAAGGGAATTAAATGTTGTATTTGCTAACATTACTTCGTTTGGGATTGTCCTAAATAATACGTAGGTAATTATAAAATTAAAATATATAGATACGCGATAATAAAATTCGGATTTTATTCAAAATCTAATCAGTTGTGGGTAGAAAAACATGGCTACCAAGGGGATAAATATTCCTTTTTTCAAATAGTTAAAAAGTCAGTGCACGTTTACCTATATATCATGGTTTGTCGATACATAGATCTTTTCAGATCATACGGGGCAAAAAAATATTTTATTTTAAACGCTTGTCATACGTACTCACACAAGTCCGATCTGAAGCTTTTATGAAAATAGTATCAGTGATATTTATATAAAAAAAATTATTTTAATCAGTTATCATTACAACTTTGTTAACTTGGCTTCCCAGATGTTAATCACAAGATACCTGTGTGTGGGAGTGCCCAGCTCTACCTATAATTACAATATCATATATTGTAACAAAATTACCAAGCAATATCGAATATTGATTGTACTTGGTAGATTGTTTGCTATGTATTGGGTCTGTTCCAGTAAAAAGTAACACGTTGTTCAAATTAGTCTATGAGACGAACAACTCTCGCGCACAATAATTGTTTATTGCTATACGAATAATTAAAATAGGGTATAACTTAATTTTATTTATAATATTAACACAAATTTGTTACTCATATAAAGAAAATGAAACGCTAGTCGCGTTTCGGTATTAAGTAAACGGTATTCGGTCTTCGGTCTTCAGTATTCGTTCTTCGGTCTTCGGTCTCCGGTACCCGATCTTCGGTCTACGGTCTTTCGTCTATGGTCTCTATTAAATTATATCGTGGGATGCGTTTTGAATTTGTTATTTTATTGACATTTAAAGTAGTTAACTATCAATATTTAAAATACCAATATAATCCGTGAGCAAGCTCTGAAGGATGGGCGAGGAGACATGACGTCACGCTTCGAATAAATGCGATGGAAATTGGAGGATTTGTTTACCCATATTCCTCTCACACTTTTGACACTAAAAGCGGGGGCGACGCTTTGTTAGCGTTGTAACTATTGTTTTTATTGGCATCGTTTGAATATTTTACACGTGGTTTACATAAAGTTTATATAGATTTAAATGAATGACAGTGTACAATATAAAAAACGAATAAAAGAGATGTTGGATAAATTTGATCCCTTGGAGTATGAGACGGTCTCTGGTTTGGAATGCCACTTGTGTGGATACTTTAGCCCCGTCCCACCTACCCACTTGGACAAGCGCAAAAGCCGCATAGCAGGCAGTCATGTAAATTAAGCGAATCTTTGCAAGCATAATCTAAGTAAGTTAATTAAAAAGACATGAATTTGAATTATGTTAACGATATAAACTATATTCCTGCCAAAGTTATGGGATTTTTTTAAAAAGACTAATTCTAAAAATCTATTGATTCCGCCTCTACATTGAAATAGCCGAGAACGAACTTAATAGCTCAGAGTAACTCAGACCCAATTCAATTTATTCAGAACTAGCGACTCCGCCTGACTCTGTACCAGCTGTGAAAAATATTATATTAATATGGACAGAATTGTCGGTAAATTTGAAATTTTTCATATAAAAACGTCGGTTTCGTCTTTTTGATCGGTCTTTTTTTAAGCAAAAAAAAAACTTCGGTGACTTCCGCATTGCAATATTTTGTATTCCCAAGAATCGAACTAAGCGACTATATTTCGTATATTTTTCATATTTAATGTACAGACAGACCAGTTATTTTTTTATGTACAGATTGAACCAAATATTAGGGAGGCCTATTTATCAGCGTTCGAAGGCGACGCAAAACCAACACATTCATCTCATAGGTGTGTACTGTCAGCAAAAGAATCATTATTAATATTAAATTTTGCATTATATAATTATTTTCTTATAAAACACACAGACGGTCAGGGATCTTTAGTATCAAGTGACGCCAAGGCACCAGATGTGTCCATGGGCAACACACGAGACACTTTGCCAATGCATTGCCAGTCAGCAATTGACATTATATGGGCATAAAAGAGTTTTAAGATAGGTTAAAAAAAGTTTACTGCTTTTTGATGTACGTCATCGTTGCTGACCGTACACACAAACTAGAATACGATTACGTTATATATTCCGGTGTCGTGAGTGCTGCGCCATTTTTCTATTCACCCCCTGGTAAGGAGTGTGAGAACGGGAAACTAATTTGCGGAAAAAGTACCATTTGATGATCAATGGTTTTGCGGAATGTATAAATAAAATATTTGTTGGCACAAATTAATCTCTGGGGCATACACGTTATACTGAATCTAAAAAATATAAGCTTTTATTATCAAAGATAATTTTAATGTATTAATACTGTGCTATACTATTGTGATCAGTTCATTTTTTATTCATTTTCTAAGACAAACATCACTATAAGCTGTGATCGTAAACTGTTCGCGTCCTGCTGTTGCTTTTAGTCCCACCTCCCATCTGTTGGCTATTCTTTACGTTTACTTTCACGTGGGTAATACTAAAAACATACACTTTTAATTTTGTTTAAACAATTAACTTAGTAGGTATCAAAACTAATTGTGCCTGGTTGTGAGGGACCTCAGGGCCCTTTCAATGCAGTCTAAGGTTTACCCGAGTTGGTTTCACCTCATCTCTGAAAAGCAGAGACACCACCAACTCGGAAAAAAAGATAACAAAAGTAAAACATAAACAAAATTTCGCTAATAATTTCTCTCAAATAAAATTTAACATATTGTTTCTCCTTTAATACATGGACTAAGTATAACATGCACCAAAATGAACGCCTTGTATTTAAAATTCACGACAACCCACTAGAAGTAAAAACATTGTGTACGCTAAGAACGTCGCCCCGGGTAAGCAATTCATTTTCTCCATATCCTCCTATCGCGGTAATCATAATATGCTCCGGGCAGTCAGTGGCGGCTTTGGATTTCGAAGGATTAGAGCCTTAGCAAAATTTGAAGGCCCCGTTATTTTTGAATTTAGAATAATTTTGAATCTCGAATAGTTAGCCTTAGCAGAAAATGAAGGCCACGTCATTTTTGAATTTAGAATAGTTTTGAATATCGAACGGGTAGTGTCTTAGCAAAACATGTATGTCCCGCTATTTTTGAATTTAGAATAATTTTGAATCTCGAATAGTTAGCCTTAGCAGAAACTGTATGTCGCGTCATTTTTGAATTTAGAATAGGTTTGAATTTCGAATTGTTCGAGTCTCACTGGAAAGCGAAAGCTGCATCATTTTTGAATTTAAAAAAGTTTTTACTCTTTCACACATGTTTGGTTAGTGCCAAGGTACGCGATACATGTGTGTAAACACTACAAAACAATGTCTACATATATTTTAATTAAATACATATCATACACACAGATCGTAGCATGATCGTAGCAATGTTTCACACACTTAACCGTACCGGATATAAAGCACGGGACCCTTTGTTTATCCGTCCATGGTGACCATCTGAGTCGTCCGATCGTCATTATAATTATTTAAAACACAGCCGAAAGATCAAAGCGATCACCTATCAGATGATTTTGACTTCTGTCAAAGTGAAGAAAGTGAGTCTGCGAAGTGAAGAAAATCTGGATGCTATACAAAAAAAAATACCTTAAGGCCTCCATAGTCATTCTTACGTCACCAAGAACAGCTTAACTGTTATCGAGATTATTTTAACCTCCAACACATAATGTTTGATTAAATTGTCGTTTTTCCCATTACACAGATAACTAACTGTATGAGTTGACCCTACAAAGGATCAAACTTATCTAAAGTAATAAGATAAGTAGGGAGATGTTTACTATGGCGAATAACTAAATACGCTTAAATGTCACTCTAAGAGAAAAAAGCTTTCTTAGATAAATAATTACTATAATTAATAAGACTGTATAAACCTAATATAATATAAATATATAAATACAACTACATTATTGAACTACAAAACACGATAACTATCGAATTCTAATTTGGGTGTGGTTAATTCAAGTTTAAATTTGGAATTGCGAAGTTTATTTAGAGATTAATTTGAATTAAGTATACAGGTAGGTATAATTACAATGATATTATAGCAACACGAAATTAAGGAAGGCGTAGCGTAGATTTCATACAAAATTTGATTCCTCCAAACACTTAAAATGTTCTTATTAGTAAGATTTCGTCCCTTTTTTGGTCAAAGGGTGCAATCATGCGAACTTATGAAAAACGCTTTTGTCCCCTAAACATTGAATGCCAACCTTTGGCTAGTAACATTACATAGCTGACAACTAATGTCCAAGTTTTAAACGCTAAGTTATTTAGCCAAAGATTTTCTGAATAATTACAATTGTTACTTTGTTTATTGACTAAGTATGTTAAATAGTAAGTGGGATATCATAACGTCGTGAATCTCTATAGTCTATGTAGATTTTATATAATTAGTAAAATATCATTAACTAATACATAAATAAATAAATATTATAAACACGAATCAATAATACATATTTAAAAAATGTTGTCTAACCCTGTCATAAATCGGAGTGGAAGTGTCCCTTTCTCTTATAATTTTCTTCACCTCCGGCAATGCGACCTTAAGCCCTTTCCAATTCATGTGTGCATTGGAAACAAATTTTGTGTGAATTAGCTTCGCTGTATTATATTTCTCATTATATAAAGGAATTTAAATATTTCAAACTATATTGAAAAATATATTGTATAAATATTATTTGTAATTATTGTTATCGAATTAAATAATGTAGATCCATGCCATCTAGTTTAATATCTTTAGAACTCCACAAAATTCCGACAATATTTTAATATAAATATTAATATTTTAATAAACGCCATCTAGTTTGGTTATTTGAAAACGACGTAAACATTCTCTTTTATAAATTAAGTTCATTCCGTCTTAATCGATTTTGAATAGCGACATCTAGTTTCAAACCTTTGTATCAAAAAAAAATAACCACATAATTTTGTGTTAGTGAAAAGAGACAAAAATAAAATGAAACCATATAACAATAATACACATAAATAAATACACTTATCATAATAAATAATTTATATTTGAGAAATTGCAAGTCTCGATAACACTCTACGAACACACTATGAATTGACATGAAGTCTAATCAAAGTACCTATTTATTTTGGACACTTATGACAAAACAATTTACATTGATATCCGATAGAGGTCAGCAAAAGCGAAAGTAACAGAAATAACAAGTTTCTTTTTTTATCTGTTTTATAGTATTTTTGCCAACTTATTACCAAATTTCTTACTCTTCCATAAGTTAATAGTAGATATAGTAGTAGAGAGTAGAAGTAAATTTAATAAAAGTTGTTTCATCTTCAACGAGTTGCCTTATAAGATGATCCGTAGTATCATATTGGTATTTTTTTGTCCAATAAAAATCATAACATGGGCTAAAATAATAGTGCTTGACGCAAGCATTACATTTAATATTTACATAGTTTGTAATGTAATATTTATTAAATAACACATAGTTATATACAAACGAAAAAGATAAATATTAAAAAAAATACAGACAGACGACGGCTTTATCATTATCAGCAATTTCTAGAACCATAATAGGAAAAACCAAGGAAACTAAAGCAACTAATATTTCAGATGACATAATAACTAGCTTTATATAGATCTGTATAGATAGCAGTTTATTTTTTAATATATACATTCATCTAATACATTTCATGAGAATAACACAAGCATACAAGACATACTAACTCACACAAAGACACTTGTTAAGAGGCTTTCAAGATAAATCTAGTTCAGCCTGTTTGCTGACAGATTGAGTAGATCCATTTTATCAATTACATTGTTCGTTATATCTGTTATCATGTAATTGTATCTTGATAATTGCGGAAGAAAGTACTGTGAATTATGAGGAATAATACAGTTCCAGCATCGCCTATATATTTTAATATAGCTGAATATTGTCTGTTTGGTATAACGCTATGTGTTGTTATTGGTGTTATTATATATTTTATGTTTGTGAATAGAAAATATAATACGGTGTCCGGATTCCTTTTTGGCGGGAAAAATATGTCAACCGTTTCAGTGTCATTCGCTTTGATTGCGAGGTGAGTTTTTTTTTAACCACATTAAATGTTCGATATTTGTAAATGACATAGATATATGCTATATATTTTTTTTATTAATATCCACGCAATTATATGTATTTGAATGCGATTTTTATTTAAAACTTGTTTTATCAAACAATAATATTTAGACCTAGGATATTGCTTTTCTCGCTTAACAGATAAGCATCAGAAGAAATGCTGACATTATGGTAACTCTGTCACATGGACCAAACTTTTTAAATTTATATTATTATTTTAGTTTTTAAGTCATTCATTATGTTTATTTTAGTCTTAATTTACACACTTGTAAGCCTCCTGGCGTTGCAGTCTATGGGCGGCGGTTGTCACATCACTCGAAGTGACCCGCTTGCTAGTTTGCCTCCTCTTAAGATAAATAAAAGTATATAAATATACTCCACTTTAACTTAAATTATATTTCAAATATCCTTTTTATTCTTAAAGGAAACACTATCCTTTTATGTACCAACCTTAACGAAACTTATTTTTTTTTCTACTATACACATAATTTTTCAGCCATTTAACGAGCATAACCCTTCTGGGTGTACCAGTTGAAATATATTTACGAGGCACACAGTACTGGGCGTCCACTTTGTCTCTTATCATCGTGACACTTCTAACAGCTGTCATTTATTTGCCAGGTAAACATGTGTTATTTAATTTGTCAAACGCTTTTGTTACCTCACTGTTTTAACGTAAGTGAAAATTAGTTACGTTACGTTGTAAGTTAAATTCGTAAGTTCGTTTTGAAATGATAATTGTTAGTTGTGATTCCTGTTTAAACTTAAAAAAAAAACATTTTTGCACTATACACATACAAGCCCAAAAGCCCGGCTTGCCCTACTAAGGAGTAAAATGTATAAATCTTAATTAGCACTTAATCCCGCAACGCTAAAATTAAAACGTACGAAAATATTCCCGCGCATTCGATAATCGATATTGACCTTACCACTGATGACCGCTGACCTCTATGCCATCTAACGCCTAAGCTGTGAACTTTTTAAAATTACCAACCGCCAACGCAACGCTCTGTCGCATTGTCCCATCTCTTCATCCTTACACTGAAGCCTGTCGTCTCATCTCTTTCAACCAAAACTGCTTCATACAACCAAAATAAAATTCGTCAAAATTTATATTATGCAATAGACGTTGTAAAAAAGCCGGGATTTTGTATTCGGCTATGTTCGGTGCTTTCCGAATTCGACGTTAACGGTTTGTTAATTGTTATAATTGAGCAAATGGCCGCGCGTTATAGTTATTTTTTCTCTTAATTATCTTTAAATATTTATTAGATCTATAACGGCATCTAAATTTGTGAAATGTGTTTTATGTGAAGGATTGAGGTGTGTGGAGTGTGTGTGGTTAATTGTTAACAATAAAAGGTAAAAACTTTGACTTTTGAAGAAAAACAGAATTTAATAATATCGTCCAAGCCAACTCCTGACTTGTGTATTTTTCTAACTACTAGTAAAACATAAAAGATATTTCAACCGATTAGTCTATAATAGTAATTGGGTTATTGGGTGTTCACACACCAATAAATTGTATTTTTGGTGCTGCATATATTTTTGTAATGATAAGAATATTTGGGTTTTAATGTTTTAAATAATTTATCTGTTGCTTTAAAAAAACAACAAAATGCACAGAAACGAACCAAACTAAAAATGCTGTCATTTCTTTTTGTAATTTTGGCGAACAACGCATTAAAACTTCTTTATCGAAACAACTTTTAAATGAAATATCAAATCATAATTCACGCGTTGAGCATAACCGTAATGTTTTTCAAAGAATTGATATATATGATTGATAGTGAATATATATTTTTCATATTCACCAGTTATTTAGTTTTATAATAGTAATACTCTCACTAGCTTAGAATAAGTAGTTAATCACTTACTAGTTTTAAGTAGTATATATTTGAATACTAGTGAAAATATCTTATAACTAGTAGTAATATCATATTTATTCAATTGCACTTCGTTGCCTATATTTAAGATACATTAGTAATAAATTAAATTTAATAGAGTAACGGTAAGTCTGCATCGCATCCATTTTGTTTCAGTTTTTCACAAGTTACAATTGTCGTCGAGTTTCGAATATTTGGAAATAAGATTCTCCACACATACACGGACGATAGCTGCCGTTTTATATGTTATAAGTAAATTAATGTTACTACCAATTGTGCCTTATGTACCACTAATGGCTTTTAGGCTGGGTAAGTTAAACAATATACCCAAAAAATACCTATAATTGTCTGACAGTTTAACATACTATGTATAACATTACGTGTAGTTAAATATAAGACTTAATTATTCGATTCATGTAGATTATATCCTTACTACATAAATAATGATGTTATATTCTTTATATAATAAAGAAAAGATTTATTTACGGTACAATATTTAACAATATATAACGTGAATAGATACGATTGACGCTATTACTACAGTATATATCAAGCTTTACATAGTATAAAATCGAACACTGTAGTTACCAAGCGCGGGAATCTTTAGCTTAAGCTTGAGCTAAGCTTAATTATATTTCTTTGTTGGTGCACTGTAGGAAGTTCGTTCGAAGCTTAGTTCTTAAACTTATATACATTTGTTTAGATGTTGTGTCTAGTAGTAAGTTTTCCTAAAATAAAGAAAAAATAATCTTTCAGTAACGAATCCATTAGCGAGCCGAATAACAGCAGTGACTTGCGTTGCGTGTTCCACTTTCATAGCCATGGAGGGTCTCAGGGCGGTCGTTAGTATTGGGATAGTGACAACGTTCCTTGCGTTTGCTGGAACCGCTTTGCCAAGTAGTCTGGCGTTGTTACCAATGGGATGGAAGAAAATGTGGGAAATCGCGGAACGTGGTGAACGGCTGGTTTTGTATGAGTAAGTTGTGATTTTTTTGTATGGGCTTTCCTGTTAATAATTATAAGGTTTTAATGAAAACAATGTCTGGTTTTGGCGACATTTTTGAATCCCTGTTTCTGGGCAAGGTAAACAGACCTTTGTGTGTGAAATATTTTAAGGATTACATAAAAATTGATTTCCATGAATGTTAGAATAGGTCTTCCAATATATTTATATGACCCTATCTAAGTAAACGCTTCCATTCTAGCGTTTGCATGTACTTATTATCTTTGTTAACACTAGCAGCTTATATAGGTAATATGTATTATATTAGATAATATATTAATATATAAGGCTATCTTTAAATTACATATTTTAGATTTTAATTAAAATATTTTTTTTATATATTTTCAAACAGAAAGAATGATAAGTTATTTAAAAAACAATCGATTGAAGCAATAGCTTAACTACGAGACAGTTGTAATACTTTTATTGTTTTTAAGTTTATTAACCTGTTTATGAGAATAAACACTGTATTGATAATCATATTGACATTAACTTAATGTCTGACATTCCCAAACCTTGTCTGGTTAAACAATGACATTAAAAATTTATCATACAATTGAATTATTTACTTCGGTAGATTAAGTTGTGTGATTTACCATGCATTCATACCTTACACCAAAATATCCTTTCTTTAGTCTATGCAATGAAAATGTAGGTTTATTATTGAAGTTTTTTTATGAATTGAACATTGACTCAAGTGCGTATTTGCCTAAATGAGATATTTGCTATAGTTTTGTCACAGTCATATTAAAAAAATAGATGGACTTTTAACAATAGGTTCAAAAAACATATGTTAGGTCTACAAGTCCATTGTTACCTGTTATAAATCATTAAATATGTTTGAAGTTTTTAAAAAATCTTTCCTTTCAAATGTTATACTAAACTTCTTACATTGAATCGTATCAGCGGTCACTTCAGGGGCTGCAAGTTTATTCTTAATAAACTTGCTAATTCTAAGCTAATTTATGAAGGTTCCAAAGACAAGCAATCATAAATGTTTCGGTATTTCATATTTACTAGATATTATACTGTTATATTATTTAATTTATTTCAGCCCCGATCCTGAACTGGAACACCACACATCGTTCTTCGTCGTGACATTAGCGCTCAGTACCAACTGGTTATGGAAGATAGCTTTAAGCCAATCTTCCCTCCAGAAACTTCTAGCAGTTCCTACAATAACAAAAGCTAGAATATGTTTAGCTGTTTCGTGCTTTGGGGTGATATTAATGAAGTTATTATCGTGTTTCCTCGGTTTAACGCTGTACGCATGGTTTGCGGGATGCGATCCATTACTCAGTGGACAAATAAAGAAACATGAACAGGTATGATTGTACTCACAAACACAAAATATCTTTATTCATGTAGGTATAAAGACACTTTGTATTTCTCAATTTTTACACCACAATTGGTTCGGAAGGCAGTTCTATCGAGAAGACCCGGCTAGAAGCTCGCTAGCTACACTTTTTAAATAAATATTTCATATAAAATTATGTTACTCGTTCTAGTACTCAATTAGTAGTTAAATTCTACTTTAGTGTAATAGATTAATTGGAATCCCTAATGACTAGCAAGTTATGAATATTTCTTAGAATTGTATTTTTAAGGGTATGGGATTCTGTTGTGTGTTTAGATTTTATTAAGTTTTAATGATTTTGATTATCTCTTTTCAGCTCGTGCCACATTTTCTCAATAACTTAGCCACATTGTTTCCTGGAATCTGTGGCATTTTTATAATATCAATATTTAGTGCAACTACCGGGTGAGTTATTCAATTATTAATTAATTATATTTTAAACCTGACTGTGCCCTGATGGCAAGGAAAATCCCGATGCATGAAATGCATCAGCATGAATGTCATGAAACCCTGATAAGTTGCTGTCTCTGAATTTTTTATTACAATTATTGTTTAACTATATATAACAAATATAACTAAAAAACCTATTCAGCGTTTCCCATTTCATTAGTCGCGTCCCATTATCAGCCCACATAAATATCGAATGTCTACTGTAGATCGTAACGAAATACCTATCTATCTAAATGTTGAATTAAATTATGTATTAATTAAAAAAAAATTTGAATTAACCTTGAGAGAACACAAACACAGTGGAAACTACTGAGCGAAACAATGTTTTAGAAACGATTGCATAAAAACCCCAAGTGGTTACCCTATTATTTAACTATTATTGATTTGTTAAATAAAATATTTCTGTAAGACTGAAACACGCCTAATAAATAGACTCGTCACACAAGTGTTGAAACCCATGTATTTATTTAATCTTTGTTAATTTCAGTTGTATATCGTCTATAATAAACTCAGTGTCAGGTGTTGTATTTGAAGAGTTTATACGACCCTGGATGCCTTCCAACACAGGCGAATCAGCATGTTGTCGGATTATGAAGGTATTTTTTTCAATGAATCTTGTTAACATAAAATAAAGAGGTTTTATATAAATGTTTAAACAAAGACATTTATTTGTTCGTAATATTTAATAGTTTAAATTATTGCAGTTGCTATGTATCCTCGTCGGCTGCTACTGCGCTGGGTGTGTATGGTCAGCAAAAGAGCTGGATAGATTACAGCACGTCGCTACAGGTGTTACTGGAGTAACCGCAGGCACATTGCTTGGCCTCTATACTTTGGGCATAACGTCTTCTAGGGCTAATTGTTCCGTAATAAAAAAAACTCCTTTTCAAAAAAATCAAGCCACATGCTTTCGGGAAATGGGTTTTGACAAATATTTCTTAACTGTGCATCAACGCCATCTTGTGACATTTACTAACAATTTAACTCCGGTTAACACCGCCATCTATTGGTAACATGCGTAACTACCAACCATCGAAAGTCGTTGTTATTCTAATATTTCACAGCATCACTAAGAGATGTCGCTGTTATAAAATAATAAATCACGAATTCACAAATAGAGGGCATATCGCGCTTATATACTCAATATGTATTATTTCTTAATACACCCATTTATAAATAATATGTTTTAGTTATATATTTGTTAAATGTTTTCCTCCTCTGGATCTTAAACTTAATGCTCATAGAAAAAAATTGTAAGAGCTTTAAAAATTTCTCAATATACAAACTCTGCAATAAATCAAAATATTGCCTTATCCAAAACATAACCGGATTAAATGGGGTTTTGAAAAAAAATATAGTTAATTTATTTTTATTTAAATTATTATATATTATATAATATTCTTTTTTATATATATTATTTTTATTATATAATATTTATTTAAATATTTTATATTTAAATTTTAGTTACTTTTATTTTTTAGTAGGGTTTTGAAACTTATAAACCCTTTAAACCTTTTCAGGGTGCACTAAGCGGTTGTCTCTTGAGCCTGCTTTTATGCGGTTGGTTACTCATTGGAGCTGAAAACGCGTTGGCTACGGGTGCATTGACCTTTCAGCGGAAACAACTCCTCACTTCCGGCTGCGGAAAAGCCAACTTCACGCACATTTTAGTAAATACAACGACCATCATACACACAGTTACGTAAGTATTTAGCAACATATATTCATAATTATTTGTTGTTTGTAATATGGAACAAAATTGAATCACATTAAAATTTAATTCACATAAAAAACAAAGAAATTGAAAATTATGTACTAATTAAAATTTAAAAATAGAACTATAATAGGATATTACCTAAAACAATTAAGTACATGGTTTCTTATTATTGAAAATATGCATAATATCAATGTTACAATGGTCATATAGCCAATTTATCAACATCAAACCTATAAAAACTTATTTTCTCTATCCTGTTAAGAACAAGACAAAGATACTTAAAATATCAGTTCTTTACTTCTGTCTCAGAACTGTTTAGACTATTGAACACATTCAAATGTTAATAAATACTATAATAAATAAATACTGTGTATAATATTAAACATAACTTATTCAAACGTAAATTATTTATAGTTATTTAAAAAATTGAAATAGTAATTTTACCCAATGAATTAAGTAACAATAATAATAAAAATAAAGTATTTTTAACAATATGATTTGATCATAACAAATTCACCACACAATTGTTGACCGTACGGGAAACGAACCCGTGACCTTTAGCAGTTCATGTGTATAACTGAGACACCAGATATTATTGAACTACTCATGTCATAGAATACGCAATATACACAGATAAATGGTGAATTGTACTAATTGCAATAAATTAGGTGTTCATGTGTAAATACGTTCGCCATGTTAAATGATGCATTCAATTGTAGTGAAAATATTGTAAAATTATTCATAAATTACATATTCGTATCACATTTTGGTGCGAAGTTTTATAAAAAAATCGGACTGTGGGTAAATATGACGGCGCGTTTATCGATGAGCTAACGACTGAGTGTCAACTGTTACTGTATTGTGATTGACTTTGACGGAATACACGGCGCCAGAGTGTATGATGAGCGGGCTATATTTAAAAAGTGGTGTCTCATCAGAGTAGTGCGTTACATGTTTGGGCGATTACTTGTCTCGAATCATAAAACGATTATTAAAACTTTCTTCTAGTATATTCTATCCTTATGTCACCATTTTTATTCTCCTCAGAATACCAACTATCGCCTAGAATAGCCAGCACTGATAACCCCTCTGTTGATACTTCATATACTTTGACTAGTTTTTGCCCGCGAATTCGTCCGCGCGGTTTAAATACAAGGAATTCGGAAAATCTGTTTAGAAATGGCAGTGATCTGGTGAAATGAGCCTATATCCCTTAAGTGTAGCCAATCTCCATACAAAATTTGATCGAAATCGGTTGAGTAGCTTAAGCGAGATAGCGTAACATACAGAGTTAATTTCGCATTTAAAATATTAGTATGAAAGAAGTATATATATTTAAAACAGTGAAAAAAAACGAACGAAAGCTCGTTTCTCGATTCAGTTCCCCCACATGCCAACCAGCTAAACAGAGGGTTCAATAAATTAATTCGCATCGTGGCAAGGCTTTATGAGAGTTTAATATAAAGTCTATTAAATCGAAGTGAGATATATTTTAAACGTACGTTTGATTCTAACCGTTTTTCATATTTCATTATTGCATAGAAAATTTTGATTCTCGGATTTTTTTTATATAAAGGTATTAAAATTAAAAACTTGAATATACCGGTTTTATCGGTAATTCAACGAATATATCACCAGAAATATATCTTTCTCTTTCTGTATTTAGTAGTGGTGACACTAAAGTTTTCTTTTGCCATCCCATTTTGGTAACTCCCTTCGTTATTCGAGTTGTGTATGAATTTTATTACGATTACGTTGAATTTCCTTCCTGTTATCGTAAGAATAATTTATTCCAACGTCATACAAATAGAAGAGAGTCTCAGCAAAAACCATGTTCTAAGTTTAAAAAGCGATCAACCGGCCAAAGTTTTAATCTTTGCCAACTTCGGTAATATAAGCTTAAAACGAACTTTTATCCCCACTTATTAAAACTTCCATATTACTATTACTTGATTTGAAATTTTATGGCTTTTCTTTGGTACGTCATTTTAACTTTTCCATCTATATTTTGATTTATGGTCTTATTATCGTGTCTCAGTCTCGGACGTGGTACGTTTTTGATGCCCGGCAAAATACGGTGAAATCAGACCCTATTTGTCTTACTTGTCAAAAAATGCAATGAACCACATTTTGGTTTTGGGAGATTCATCCCAGCTTCGTAAATATGACTTTTACACAGATTATTTATGTAAAAAGGTATTATTTTTAGGCCTTTTGAGTATATACTTAGTCTTGCCATAAATATTGTTATAAAGAAAAGCACGATTTTTTTTTATACGTAACATTTATTCCTTTCATAGTGAGTTAGTTTAATACATCAATATATAACTATTAAAAATATACAATGTTTATTCGAAGTGGTCTCCATTGGCTGCAATACAGTCTTTTAAACGTTGAGGCCAGTTATCAATAGCAGCACGAACTCTTTCTAGAGGAAAATTCTTCACTGCCAACCGAATGGATCGTTTTAGGGACTCCAAATTATCATGGCGTTTAGAGCAAGCCTTACTCTCTAAAACTGACCATAAATCATAATCCAATGGATTTAGGTCAGGACTTGACGACGGCCAGTTTTCAGTGCTGATAAAGTCCGGAACGTTAGTTTTCAACCAAGATTGGGTGGATCGAGCTCTATGACCCGGTGCCGAGTCTTGTTGAAAGCACCATTCTTTGTTATTGAACATGGTGTTAGTTAAAGGCTTAACTACCGTCTCAAGAATGGTATTTTGATAAACTTGTGCCGACGTTTTAATACCTTTTTCACAAAAATATGGCTCAGTCACCCCTTCATAGCTAACACCCCACCAAACCATCACTGAAGTGGGATAATGCCCACGTTGTACTCTGTTTACTAATTGCGAAGCTTCTTTAGAGCTTCCAGCATAAATACGGTCATTTTGTTTATTAAAATACTGCTCAATTGTAAAAATTTTCTCATCCGTAAACAAAATTTTTTTGTGACCTCCCTTTGCGTACCGCTTAAGTAGTTGTTTGGATTTTACCACCCTATTCTTCTTTAAATTATCAGTTAAGAAGTGACCAGTACGTCTCTTATAGGCTGCAAGTCCTAAGTCATCTTTTAATATACGCGACATGGTTCTAGGAGCTATCTTCATCTCCCGAGATAAAATCTTTTGCTTACGGACAGGATTTCTTCGAATTCTTTCCCTAACTGTTTTAATCACCTTTTTCACACGAACGGTACGTGGACGGCCAGATCTTTTTCTGTCACAAACAGAGGAGGTATCATTGTACCTATCAATAGCCCGGTAAACAAACATTTGACTAATACCAAGCGGGTGGAGGGTTTTAAAAATTGCACTTTTCTCCATACCTACTTTATGTAAGGCAATCACAGCGATTCGGTTCTCTTTATCACCCCACTCCATTTTAATATAACAAAATATTTAACAATATAATGGCGCGAAAATAAGAAAACACATCAAGCAATCATATAAAAATGACAGATTCCAAATTCAAACGTAATATTTTCTTTTTTTGAATAGTAACAGTATTTATGGCCAGACTAAGTATATACAGTTTAAACACTTTCTTGTCTTAGTAACATAGCTCCTGATATTTTGTTACTCCGCAGATCACTTCCATCGAAGCCATTACAGTCTCTCTTCAGGATTTCCTTCACCTACTGCCCCTTCGCCGGTGCCATTACGGTCCTCGTAATCGGTATACCCATGAGCTATCTCACTGGCAAATCGAAGACTGATTCCATAAATCCAGATGTTTTCTGCCCACTCACTCAAAGCTTCCTACACAAGATGCCGGGAAGAAGCCCTTCAGAATCATTGGAACTGAGTACAGCTGATAACCAAGAGGTGTACATGGCTCTCGATGAGGCCCTGAAACATTTGAAAGAAGTAATAAATAGGTAGTTGAATTTTGTGAAAATCGAATTCTAACAGTTGTATCTTTTTAATTCTTGCATTATGGTGCTACTTGCGGGCTGGATATTCTTATTGGATATTATTCTATTCCTTCCATAAAATATATAAATAAGATAAAATTAAGCAAACCTGCCTGCTGTGCGGTCAAATGGTTTACCGTTCAAGCTTCTTAATCGTGAGGTCGTGCGTTCGATTCTGGCTGCGGCTCTAATATATTATGGTTTCTTTGTTCCTGATTAACATTTGTTTCTACAGTAAGGTCAATCTTGAGGAAACCGGCTTATTTTAGATCCAAGAATCGATGCGTCAAAAACAAAAGGTCATAACTTGTCTATAAGGAAATAAATAAAATTACGGAAGAAATGGGAACCCGAGTCATAACGCCGCTAGGCTAGCGCTACTGGATAATTTTGCATAAATATCAGTCTTGACATATGTCAGCCTTTGTCTTCCTTAACAAGAAGAGACGGAAGAGTTTCCTTAAAATAACACAACTAGACTTAAATAAACACAAAATATTCTTAATATTAACCTAACTAATATAAGTAACTTAAAATAAAACTTGAACAAATTTAAAAAGTTTGGTCCCTGTGGCAGAGTACCCACAATGCTGGCGGCATTTCCTCGCTGTATGGCGATGCTTACACGCTGAGCAAGGATAGCACCAACTCTTGGATCACCGGTACTGACTACCAGGCGCCTACTTAATTCTTTTATAAGCGCCTGTGCACTTGCACCCCATGCTAAAGAAGTTAGTTATATACTTTAATTAGGCTAAGAGAATGACTCGAGTGATTGATTGATATTTAGAGTCACATGCATTTCAATTTCGTTTTCAAATTAGTTAAAAACGAAATAATAAAAGTTTTTAGTAACAAATATTTTGAAATAAAAATGTTATTACCGCGTTGTTATGTTCACGAAGTTCATGAAAATTAATGATCCAGTAAGACAGGGAGTTTCTTATAAAAAATACTGACGATATTATATAGTTATATAAAAAATATAACTGACGGAGGACGAAATGTGATTTTCGACGGTAAGGAGGTTCTATGACGTCATTGAACTTATGACAGCTACCTGCTGACAGACATAGATGTCGCTCGAACTCTACAATAAATTGCAACACATTGTGAATGCACACGTTTGTATATACAAAGCTACTAGTAGTATGTAGTAGTAGCTAGTAGTTTGTAGCTTTTGCCCGCAACTTCGTCCGCGTTGTTTTAATACAAGAGGCATTTGACAAATTGGCTTATAAATGGCAGAGTTCTGGTGAAATTGATTGCACAAACTTTCATCCCCCATTTCAACCCTACGTTCTTCCTTCAAGTTTAGTCTATGTCCATACTAAATTTCATTGAAAGCCGTTCAGTAGTTTAAGTGTGATCGCGTAACATACATACATTTACACTTTCGCATTTGTAATATTATTATTGTATATAACGAGGAGAGAGTGATCCTCTACATGGCTACCGCCAACCTCACTACTCTGTAGGGTTATTTTTGAAAGGCGTAGGTAGCATCAGCATTGCCAACATCACGATTGAGTCGGTCATACAACCACTTATTTAAAGAAACACTTCACTGATAGTTTCCAAGATTTATATTTCACTATTTGAAGAGAGGTCCGTTCCGTACAACGGCCTGAGCGCGACTGTGTCGTGCGGTTACAATGCGACCCTATTTATAGTGATCTAGCACTTGTTTACAAAGGCGTCGTATTGAAATAATAAAGATGACATTTCACAGAGTAACAACAAACTTAAAGTATTCAACTTATGTGTTTAAACTTATTTAAGAACAATAAAATGATGTTGAACTTAATTATTCTAGTTAATTTAAGACTAATTGTTGTAGTTGCGCCGATATATATATTAAAATAAATTAAGACTATAATTCTGTTACAATAATTATAAAATACTAAAACTAATAAGTATAAAACTTAAATTAACTAAAATAAATTTGAATTGTTTGGTACTTGTGGCAGAGTATTCATAACGCTGGCGGCATAATTTGTTAATGTTATTTTATATCAATAAAATAACGTCTTAAAAAAAATGTCTCTAAAAAATAGATGTTGGCCGATACTCAGACCTACTCAATATGCTGAGAAAATTTCAGGAGAATCTGTCAACCCGTTTCGGAGGAGTAAGAGAACGAAAACTGTGACACGAGAATTTTATATATTAGATATAACAGCTCAAATGCCATTTAAACGATTTCAACCCTAGATATGTAAAAGTCAATAATCCGCGCATACGATTTCACAGCTCGATTGCCGTACAAATTTGCTCGTCATCATCCATTATTTATAACGCCTATGATATATTGCGTGCCATTCAGTCGTTTACCTGACCCTGTCCTCAAATATTTCCATTTGTCATTCGCTTTCATCTTATCAGCGCTAATCTTCATACTACAGTGATGAAAATTGATGGATTTTTCACGAATAAATGCTGACGTTAAAAAGCTTTGTGAGCCTAACTAGGGTTCAAATATTCTTTGTGGGTAATACAATTCTAACAAAGCGTTGTATGTAAATCCTTTAGAAACGAGGTCGAATAAATATTCTAACGCATTACCGGAAGATGATTAAAATACCTTTTGATATATAAACAAATGTCTAGGTTTGTTAATATATTTAGCAGAGAAAAAAAAATAGCTTTAAAAGTAAGGATTTTTATTTAAGCCAAGAAATTGTCGTGTTTACGAACTGATAATAAAAACGATAACTTATTACATGTATAAGGTTTACTCGCCAAGTACATTCGTTTCCAAGAACGATGAACTTTTGTTAATCTTTTACTCTTGAGTACAAAACAACTCTTTTGTAAAGCTTACAGTACAGTAGAGAAAAACACAAATTTTTCACTGGGCAAACGAGCAGTCTATGTAGGATGTGAATTGTCCCTTACGTGACATCGATTTGGGAACAACTAATGACAGGCTGCAAGGCAAAAACGTCAAAATTAAAGCTTCAAACGTTATACAAAACTTTTTGTGAAGACTTTTCCAACGGAGTTTATTGTACTGAATAATGCTTTTATAAGTTAAAAAGTTACCGACGTATGACGACTATGATCGGTCGTTACAATCATAAAGATGACGTCTTCGATCCTGTTTCGCGCTAACAAAGTTATCTCGACTGTAGAGGATATACTCTAAGCTAAGGCTAAGGTTATCCTTAGCCACTGGGGCCTTCGTACCTTCGATTCTGTTGGTTAGTCTTGGATCCTGTCTTTTCAGTTCTTCCTCAATGGACTTATACCAAACTTTTGGCTTATTTAGTGTACGACAAGCCTTATATAAGGCGAGTATCAACAGTGCGTGCTGGGTTTTAGACATGGCACATTAATTCCTAGACCGCAGCCTACTGTCTCGAGTGCTAGCTTTATGTCGAGAAAAACCCTAACGTTCAAACGATTGCAAAGGAATTTACGCCTTTTTTCTGTTGGGTGTAATGTGAAATTCGTATTTCGGTGAGATTTTTTCACGAAAATATGACTTTTTCGTAGGAGTGTTTTGTTTTATCTCATTTTTAATGTAAGAATTCTCATAGCTCGCCTGAAATTCGTCTCAGCGCAAATACTAGATATTTTAATAAATGTATATACAATTTTTTTAACATAATATATTTGTTATGTCGCATCATATGATAAAGTTATTACAAGAGAATAAACAAATTATATTTCTTCCGTGAAACCATCCTATTTAGCATTTATTAGAACTACAGAACTACGTCAACCAGGACTTGATTTCTGTTACAGATTGATATAAGCAATTACTAATATTTCTGCACGGCCAAGCGGTAAATTACCTATATCCGTGTTTTTTTTTTTTTTTTATAGAAGAGGGGGCAAACGAGCAGGAGGCCCACCATAAAGGTGAAGTCGCCGCCCATGGACACTCAAGTGGCTGGGAGCTCATGAGTGCGTTGCCGGCCTTTTAGGGATTTATACGCTTTTTCCTTGAAGGACCCTAAGTCGTAGTGGTTCGGAAATACCGTGGCGGGCAGCTTGTTCTATAACGTGGTGGTGCGTGGTAAGAAGTGTCTTACGAAACGCGCAGTGGTGGAACGACAGACATCAAGGTGATACGGGTGGAATTTCGCATTCTGCATTGATGTCCGAAGATGAAATTTAGCTGCTGTTGCTATAAATAGGTCAGGTAAGTTTTCCTGGTCTCCTGATGCTAATCCAATTAGCGACACTATCACATTACTCGGTACACGCTCCTGTGTTCCTATCGTACACCCACTGACAGATAATTTAGAACATAGAACTATGTCAATGTTCTTTTTCTCTACTAAAAATGTTGATAATACAATAATGATGTAAATAGTTATACCATTATATGAAATATTTATTTATTAAATCTATGGGTTTCAAGGTTTGTAACGACTCCGCGAAAAGTAGCCAAGGAGTCCATTGCAGAACCATTGTGATTGTATAACATTTATTAATAAAACAAACAAACGTGTTAAAGAGAAAATAAGAAAGAAGTCCAAATACAAGCAATAAATTGCTTAAATTTAAACACTACCCTTGTATATACTACCTATATAACGTGTATGTTCTTAAAACTTAAGGAAAAGCAAACAGTATAAAAGCTACTACCAACCAGACTACCATAAAAATCGAAATAATTGTTAAGTTAAACATATATATATTTTTTTATATATATATAAGAAAGGGCAAACGAGCAGGAGGCCCACCATAAAGGTGAAGTCGCCGCGGTCAAGTGGCTGGGAGCTCATGAGTGCGTTGCCGGCCTTTTAGGGATTTATACGCTTTTAAATATAATAGCATAGTTAGAAACTCTAAAAGATAAACATACACACATAGACCAATATTGAATAAACAATAAATTTCTATGTACGAAAAAGAAACGTTCTAAATTTGGTGTAAGGTAGTTTATTTTCATGCAGGATCGAACCGGCGAGACACATACGTCACGTATAGAATTCCAACGATAAGTTACTGCTAAATATTCATTGTTGTTTATCGAGGAATGGAAATTGTTTAATATCGGGATTGTATCGACTTGCCGTTGGGGACCAAAATTGGTAAATATTTATGTGCAAACTCTTACTTTGTATTGGTTTGAAAGACTATCAACATTGACAATTTAATTATTTGCTTTGCCTCGTTGGATCGTCAAGTTGACGTGAGAGGCTTCGTTATGGCCATACGCCATTTCTCTCGGGTATTATCTGCTGCTGCAGACTTAAAAATATCAGGTCTTAAGTGTTGGATAATAGACTAATAGTCGTGAAAGCATTGTTCAAGTTACATTATTTACACACATTATACAACACATTAAATGGTTTATCTGTAGTGAATTTTATGTAGGATACTGTAATAATTTGTTTGTAATTGATAAATAAAATAAAAAAGAGTATGCAAATGTGGGTCTCAGAAAGTGATATGTAGTCCTACCTGTGAAACTATGAAAAAGTACTCCGTACCCTGCGTTGCTTTGCATGTGAAATTTCGTGCCTCTGTATAACTTGTTCAACATGACGTCTGACTAGACAAAGTGTTATTAGAGTCCGCAATTCTGATAAAATAAAAACTAGCGAAATATAAAACAAACCAATAGAGTCTAGTGGTCATCTGTGTGAAGCTCACTGGTTAAATAGAGAACGAGAGAGAGGAGTTTGGTAGATGGGCGGCTGCTTCTGAATTCAAGCTGAATAAGTCGGTAGAAGCCTTAAAATAAATAATACTTTACCAAAGAACTTAAACTAAAGATTTACGTAAGCACACCGAAAACCAACATTATTTTTATTAATATTCTACTAGATAAATAAATAAAAATATAAAGCTTTCTGTTAGGTCTACCCTTACAATCCGACCAACATCAATGCTAACGCTGAAAACTTTTTCATTTAAAATCAAATTGTTCAGCAAATATTCAACCACACCATTTTAAATCCACAGATGTATGCATCGATGGTTTAATATTGCGTTCCAGTAATTGTCGGTAATAACCGAGTTTCACAATTACGTATTTTATGCAATTTATTTACACTTCCGTAAATAACAATAAAACTCTCAAATTTTTTTATATATATCTTTATGGCATCGTCCCAGCGTTCTGGTTTTGATCTCGTAAAAAAATGGCTTATGGCCCCCGCTTGGAAAATTATCACCTCCCTTATATTATCTCAGATAAGGATTGTATAAATATATTGTGCTCAGGCATACTATACCGTAAACGAATATTTAGAGGACAAAGATCCCTTTAATGTGTCGGCAATTGGCTCAGCATCGGGACAGTTCAATTCTTGAGTAGCCTTACAATGCTTTGTTATTTTAATTGTGAGTAGCACAATTTTGTATTAATTGTTTATTTTAAAAGAGCAGCTATCGAGTTTCTTGCCGGTTCTTCTCGGTAGATGACTGCCTTCCGAACCGGTGGTAGTGTAAAAAATGACGATTCAAAAGTGTCTTTATAAAGACCTACTTGAATAAAGATATTTTGAGTTTGAGTTTGAATACGTCAAACAGTTATAATTGACGGTGCGTATGTTAATTTATTACGAGATGTTATTATGAAAACGCTTTTCTTTTATTTCAGTATAATTAGAACTAGAAAAATATAGAAATTGTATTCGTAACAGGTGTTAACGGGTCGTTAAAATACAGTACTTGGAATCAGATTTAACAGATTAACGGAAAGTGGAAGTGTTATAATTGTATTTTCTTGAAAATAAGGGCAATTACAGAAATACTTTAAGTATTTGTGTAATTAAGTTATTATTGGATACTTTCTCTCTCTCTTCTCTTATATCAACATTATTGAAGATACTATAGACAATACAAGAAACAAATAATTTAGACAAACAATAGGATAACGTTCTGTTCATTGTACTACGATATTTATTTCTTGACATATCATATATGTATTGCTTTTTATATTATGTAAACAAAAATATGAATAATAAAATGAAACATGAAATAATGAATTTAATTTTAAACTAGATATGTAAAAACACATTCCTATTTCGTGAAGTTCTGTCGTGTATGTATGTACGTATAGCAATCTATTGTCAGCGTTAAATCTTAAGTAAAGTAAGAACTAATGTTAAACTAATGTTTATTCATAAACTATTTTCCTACCGAAAAACTTTTCACAGTTTTAGCGTAATGAAACTCATTTACGTCAGAAGCATTATGAATTCTAATCACGCATTTCATGTCAGCTTTGTGTTTAATTATTTCTTAGGACATTGTAATACTAATTGTTCTATACATAGTGTATTGAATGTTAAGATGGCTTTACATAGTCTATGGCACTAAAAAGAATGACACAAAAATGTATCGACAAGAATAATTGCATGCATTTTTTTAAATATGGAACGGTATTGTATTTCGTTTGGTTGCCATGACAACCGTCTGAACTTTTTTTTAATGCCAAGCGCCTAACAAACACTTGATGTTGGCGGGATTCATAAGTGGTTTTATCCTGTTATGCTGATACGTGAAAATATTTTTGCTCTGTGTGTAATGTTCTGTAAAATATACCTGAAGCTACCATTCCAAATATTAATGTAAGTTTTACCGAACTTTATATTAACTCTGTAACTCGCGATTTAATCTCCGTTCAATATTTGATTTTAATAAAAAACGAATTCATATCAATTTATAAGTTTCATTACTAAAATATATCAATAAATATTTGGATTCTGATCTATATAGCCGTGATTTAATTAACGTAAGCTAGTATTTTTTCGTAAGCGGTTGGATTATTCAACACCGGGGAACATCTAAAATTTAACATTCTTTTGTCGTAAAATATTTTAAAAATGAGATCACTTAGATTAAACTGCCTAAATTCATTTACTTGTTATCACAAATAATAAATTCGGTTATTATCATAAAAATGTCGTTGGATTAGCTGTGGTAAGCACATAATATGCCTAGATATAATAAAACCTTATCGAGCACTCGAGAAATTGAATTCCGCCGTCCGACAGCATCGCTGATTGCTTTGCTCTGATTCAGCTTTCTGGACCAGACTTCTGATATCATGGACTTATTTAACTTTCCAGCCTTGTGGACTTCTATAATTATATTCGCTTTAGATGAATGTCTTTGAAATCATACAATTCAATTCTTAGGTACCAACAATAATAGACTATGAAACATCATTCTCGAATTTCAAACTAATTCAATCTACATTTTACAGACATACAACAGACAGACATTACTATTTGGGCTTTTAAATTTCGAACGTTTTTTGGGCTCACCGAGTTGCTAACGTTATACATTTGACCTTTTCAACAAATTTATTATCTATGTAAGTACAGTATTTTATTTGATCTGTGACGGTAGGCGTCAAAAAATTCGAGTAAATTTATTACAATACAAAAGCATATATTTTCATGGCTACTGTGGTTTTAATACGTAGTTTGGTGAATTGTTTTTATCTCCGATGACGATTGACCGAGGTCAGTCGTAACTGACAAAGTGAGGTATACACTTGTCTTATCTGTTATCAAAAACATGGAGTGGTTAACAACAGAGAACGGTCAGTAGTTTTTAATTGTTTACCTGTTTATTCTGCCATTAAAGATCATTTAATCTAACCTAACTTATAAGCGTAATATAAGTTATTGATTTTAGAAAAGTCACTAAATTATCTAACATGATAATCAGATTAGAAATTAGTATCGATTCTCGTTATGTACTATTTTAATATTATTCATTCAACACGTGAAACTACACAGTATTGGAAGTCAACTGAAGGTTAAGGTTCTGTGACGTTGTTACCTTAGTACAATTCGTAGTACAGGACGACATTATTATTAAATCAATTTGACCTAAAGGTTAGAATATAAAGTGATAGACGATCGTGTTTTGACACGACGACACGACCTAAATGGAAAACCGAAAGTAAGTGTGAGTTATTAAACTTACTTGGTAATGTTAGTTGTATGGAATGTGAAAGAGAAACCTTTCTAACGAGACATCTTTTCAACAACGACGACTTGTAATTATTTAAAAAGTAACAGATGTAAGATATTACTTACCTTTTTATAAAATGAGTAAAGAAATTAATAGGAAACTCACACATGTTAAGATGTCATACGTATCGTACATGCGACGTACATCGACCACGTAATCTCTTGCCCAACATCTAACGACTCATTTGAAATTATTTGCAGGCGAGTATAGGATTGAGTCGCTCTCAACGAGTTCGTTCCACGGTGCATTAAATGTAAGTATCCTACGGTATTATGTTTACCGCTAAAAGACTGTACTATATATAATACAACTGAGTGTATAAATATTTATCTTGTAGTGATAACGAATTGATAAGATTGTTTAGCAATTAGCTTTTATTTACATGGCTAAGAATTCAAAGTTTTTCAGTCTGTCCGGATATACTTAGTCTTGCCATAAATATTGTTATAAAGAAAAGCACGATTTTTTTTTTATACGTAACATTTATTCCTTTCATAGTGAGTTAGTTTAATACATCAATATATAACTATTAAAAATATACAATGTTTATTCGAAGTGGTCTCCATTGGCTGCAATACAGTCTTTTAAACGTTGAGGCCAGTTATCAATAGCAGCACGAACTCTTTCTAGAGGAAAATTCTTCACTGCCAACCGAATGGATCGTTTTAGGGACTCCAAATTATCATGGCGTTTAGAGCAAGCCTTACTCTCTAAAACTGACCATAAATCATAATCCAATGGATTTAGGTCAGGACTTGACGACGGCCAGTTTTCAGTGCTGATAAAGTCCGGAACGTTAGTTTTCAACCAAGATTGGGTGGATCGAGCTCTATGACCCGGTGCCGAGTCTTGTTGAAAGCACCATTCTTTGTTATTGAACATGGTGTTAGTTAAAGGCTTAACTACCGTCTCAAGAATGGTATTTTGATAAACTTGTGCCGACGTTTTAATACCTTTTTCACAAAAATATGGCTCAGTCACCCCTTCATAGCTAACACCCCACCAAACCATCACTGAAGTGGGATAATGCCCACGTTGTACTCTGTTTACTAATTGCGAAGCTTCTTTAGAGCTTCCAGCATAAATACGGTCATTTTGTTTATTAAAATACTGCTCAATTGTAAAAATTTTCTCATCCGTAAACAAAATTTTTTTGTGACCTCCCTTTGCGTACCGCTTAAGTAGTTGTTTGGATTTTACCACCCTATTCTTCTTTAAATTATCAGTTAAGAAGTGACCAGTACGTCTCTTATAGGCTGCAAGTCCTAAGTCATCTTTTAATATACGCGACATGGGTCTAGGAGCTATCTTCATCTCCCGAGATAAAATCTTTTGCTTACGGACAGGATTTCTTCGAATTCTTTCCCTAACTGCTTTAATCACCTTTTTCACAGGAACGGTACGTGGACGGCCAGATCTTTTTCTGTCACAAACAGAGGAGGTATCATTGTACCTATCAATAGCCCGGTAAACAAACATTTGACTAATACCAAGCGGGTGGAGGGTTTTAAAAATTGCACTTTTCTCCATACCTACTTTATGTAAGGCAATCACAGCGATTCGGTTCTCTTTATCACCCCACTCCATTTTAATATAACAAAATATTTAACAATATAATGGCGCGAAAATAAGAAAACACATCAAGCAATCATATAAAAATGACAGATTCCAAATTCAAACGTAATATTTTCTTTTTTTGAATAGTAACAGTATTTATGGCCAGACTAAGTATTGCGTTATACCTTTTATACAGGTAAAATAATATTAAAAACTTATCTCAAGTTAAGATACACAGTTTTGAATAGTTACATAACTGTTTTTATATACAATATACACTTATTAGCATACATTGAAACTTATTAATATTTAAATGACTTCCTTATTCAGTGCACGGTCGGATGATTACTTAATAGAGTATTTAAAAAGCCGGTTCTTTACAACAATTACATAACCATACTTCAGGTTATACGAGAATCGTTTTGTCAAGATGAGTACGTCAGCATCGGATGTGGTATCAACAAAAATCCACGAGCGGCGGAAGAGTTGCTTGAGTTATGCGCGGACGCAGCGCTAGACGGAGTTTCATTGGTCGCAGTTACCAAAAAAACAAATGAAGTAGTGGCTGTGTCCTTTAACAAAATACAGGTAATAGTTAGAAGCTTATGTACATCTATTAACGTCATTTGCTTCTACTGTCTAAGTGCAATAAAGTGTAAACAAAAATATATATATAAACTTACTATATTTATTCACAGGTTCAGACGTCGAGTGTCTCCGAGAGATCGTTCTTCGAAATATTTGCTGAAGAGCGTTGCAAAGAGGGCGCGTCTCGGTCTCTCATAGAGTTTATGGCGAACGTTGATGGTCAATGCAACTTATTTGAAAAGTAAATAAACTTTGTCGAGTTTTTGATCGAGTTAAACTTACCGTACCTAGTTGGTATTAGTATTAATTATAATAGTTTAGAGCTATTGGGCTCGCATCGCGTGAGAAATTTTCTAAAGTTAATTATTCTTAAACATTAATCTCGACTTTTTAAAGCCAGAAGGCATAAAGTCATAATATATATTTTTATGTTGTTAAAGTTTTAGTTACAACAAATATTGTTCAAATCTTTAAAATATTTTGAAATCTCAGAATTTTCGTACAAAATCTGTGAAACATTTGGATCTGCGGTCAGGCTATATTGTCCTGGCCGTTTCTGAGAGTTACAAATGCGAACTGCCGCGCCATGTCGACTTGTCGTATCTAAAAATCTGTACAATAGGAAAAAGTTTAAATGTATGAAAAATAATAAAAACTTCAGTCATAGTAGCATTTGAGGTGTCAAAAAAGACAATAAATAACTTATACGAAATTATGATCTTCCTGTAGGTGCAGGAGATCTATGGTTTCTCAGTTTGTGTAAAAATAGATCTTTATTTTCATAATTATAATAAACACATTTTTGAGCGTATGGATAAAGCTCAAATTATTGTTCTAAGGTACACTAAAGAATTTTTTTTTTGGCAGATATGGCGTCGATTGTAGTCTTGAAATAATGTTCATAGCAACACTCCGTGAGCATAGACACAAACAACTGGCAACACATCTCTGCAGGATATCAATTGATCTTGCAAAGAAACTCCGACACGGTCCCCTAGCGCCCATTTCGGTCGCAGATCTTGGACCAAATTATTCAATGTTACTACCACGAAAGCCTATCACAACCTATCCAAAGATTTGCCAGGCGATTTGGACATCGGAGGGATCACAAAAAGTCGGCAAAGCTTTGAAATTCACTGTCCACTTGACAGTACCGCTCTCGGAATTTGTATTCGATGGAAATACTTACTCGGAGCGAATAGGAAATGAATCCGCATTCTGTGAAGTAGCGGCAATCGCTCTATAATGAGTTTTAAAACTGTAAGTCTTCAAGAAGTACCATCACTTGATATCTGTTTGTTTTGCGGATTGAAACAGCTATTCCATTGTTATATTTATATATTAAATTAATCGATATTCATAATACATACCTACTAATATTATTTCATACAGTATTATTTGTTACATTTATCACCATGTATGTAGTTAGATTGATTTTTGTTTCCATAGCATGTTTTTTGCTGATTAAGATTTTTTGATAATTTTACATATAATAATTTAATGTTTTATTTGGTTTTATTTACACAATTTAAATGTTTAATAAAAGTTGTTTCTGTAATTTTATTCCCTGAATGTAAAAAAATAAAAATGCAGTTATTGTGTCCTGCAGGGTCTATATATATGTAATGATTATATTACTTACAGCCATATATAATATAATCGCGAGATAATATAAATATATTTGTAGGCGTATATCACAATACATGACGATTTTTGAACCGGTTCTGAAAATCTTATTTATTTCAGACTAGCTTTCCGCCCGCGGCTTCGCCCATGTGTAATTTGGTTAAGTATATAGCGATTTTTAATGATCTCGAAAGGGCTTTCACGGGCTAAAATCTTGTTACAATTGGAATTATATATTGCCTGTGTTACTCAGGGATGATGTAGTTTTACAGGATCGGATGATTCGGGGAAATCGAGGGCAACTTTCAAATTAACGTACAGGCAATTGATAGTCATCTTCTTATGTGGATGAGCTGATGATGGAAGGTAAAACTCCTCAGCGGTTAAGAGTTGAAAGAAAATTCTTACGAAGTTATGAGTACGAAATACGTACTTGTGAGGTTATTACTTAGCTTGACCAAATAATAAAAGGTAAACCTCATTAACGTTAAGGTTGAACTGCATGGTAGTCATTACACAATGGAGCATCTTAATACCGCGATGGATATATTTGGCCTAAGTAGAAGTTCTTTAAAAAAAACTAAGACTCAACCTCGCACACTCACTCACACAGCAACACCATTGCACACACTTATACACACTCACACACTAAAATGTTCCTACTACACATAGTTCCACTTGTTCATGTGTATATATATTTTTATTTATTTTTTTCTGTTCGTGTTTTTTTATATTCTTTTTTCTGATCTTAGATTCTATTTCCGGTTCTATATTTTAACCTTATTTTGGCTTTATTTTTAATCTATTTTTATTGTGTTAACTGTTTTTGATAAGCTGTATAGGTTTAAGAAATAAAAAAATAAAATAAATCTAGGTTGATGACGAATTTTATCAACGCCATCTATCGAGCACATTGTTCAACACTTCTACCACGCCCGCGCGCACTGCGTTATTTGTTATTTTTGTTACCTCTCATAAGTTTTAATATTAAGATTAACTTATATTAGAACATAGTTTAAAAATTTTGAAGCAGTGGTTGAAGTAAATTTTCAATTGACCATAACTTCTTTTTCTCTTAACCGATTTTGACAAAATAAACTTTTGACAACGCTCCCAATTATATGTAATCCAACTGTGAAAACCGCGTTCAAATCTGTTTAGTAGTTTTGAAGTTATAACGTACCAGACAGACAGACAGACAGACAGACAAGAATTCCAAAAATTATATTTTTGGTTTCTATGACTCTTCTTTAATTGCCTGCTTTAAGTTTTTTTGAAAAATATTTAATGTACAGTTTTTCGATTTTTACTGTCTTATTATTAGTATAGATTAGTATTATTATTATTATACATAATAATACTATATATGATATAAGTATATTATTATTATTAGTATATATTAGTATTATTAATTAGACTTTTAAATTTCGAAGGTTATCAGGAGTTGATAGCGTTGCACATTTGACCTTTTCAACCAAAATAGTCTGTATATATAAAAAATCCGTTAGCTACACCATTTTATAACTCAGCTAAACGGCTAAACCGACTTTGCTGAAACTTGGTGGAGATGTATTATAAAACCAGGGGACGGAAATAGAATTTTAATCTTTTTTTTGTCTTTTTTTTATTTTTATGAATATGCACAAGACTCAATGACATATAATGTTCGTTATGGCTGTCGGCTAAGACGAAAAAATGATGAACATTATTGTTACTTGTAATTGTACGTCTTTGGAGATACTCGATACTGGATGTATTCAATCGAATAATGAGGCCTGCTGCATCATGGCTCGTATGTCATCCTTCAATTCTCCATATTACGAAAAATTTCACGGCTTCAAATATTGTTCAGACCAGATTCTGTGCGATCTGACAAAGTGGTAATCACGAACTGTGCTTTACTCTGAGGTGCGATTTCAAGTTATCGGAATGTGAGTTCTACTGATGATCTTGCTCGTATGTGTACGGTTCACCCTATAAAAAGATGAGAATTTAATCGAGAATTGGAACGGGAACGTGAAACAACCAGGAATTAGATTGAGTACTTCAAACAAATCCCCAATGAAAGAAATTGTATAATACATTATGGCAATGGTGGAACTGGTAAGACATTCCTCATGTGAGTAGTTTTAAGGCACTTTTCGCGCGAAATTATAATTGCAGTCATACTGTTAGAAGCATCCCGTACGGCTAATGCAACAATAATCTTGCGGTTAAATCTTAAAACTGAACACCCGGCAAAAATGTGATTTACGCGACGGTAGCCGATGGTACTCAAAGGAAAATCGAAGGTGGACAAGCTCTCATTCCGAGGATCCCGCTGGTCCCGATTTGACGTTTGAGTTAAATATCCGATCCATCTTGCATTCGCCATGACTATTAAAAAATCTTGACTTTGGACAATAATTTTTTTCACAAGGTTATGTGGCATGTTTACGGAAGACCATCTGCTTTGTTTGTTGCGCCTGAAGATAAAACAAAAAATGTCGTAAATAACTAGGTGATTAACTGAAGAGTGCAAGCTATAAGAGAATTAAAATTCCAATATCAACTTAAGCCTCTCTTGTAATGTTGCATTGCCAAATAGGATCCATAATTAACTGTACACTACTCTTATAGAATAACACCTGTATTACTGAACTGACTTAATAAAATTACAAATCAGACAGAACAAAGTTCGCTCGGTCAGCTAGTTAATAAAAATGTAAGAGTACAATATTATATTGTTAAATTATTTTTATAAACGATTACCAAAATTAAAGTAAATATTTATGTTTTTTTTTAAATTTAAATAAGAAACGGCTACTGTTTTAATGCAAAGCGTATTGTTATTATTAATCTGTCATCCCAATTAACAAAGGTCAGTCATAACTTTCATAGTCTTACAAAAACATGGAGTGGTTAACAACAGAAAATGGTCAGTAGATTTTTTTATCACTTTTTATTAATCTTCTTTTGTATTTTTAAGATATTTTAGCAGTTAACAGTTATTGATTTTAGTAAATTATCTAACATAGTAATCGCATGAGAAAAAATTGTAACGTTTCCAAGCCCTTAATGGTTCTATGAAATAGTAATATTATAAATAGTAGGTGTTCTTGGTCAACAATTATTCAAATAAAATTGACCTAGAGGTAATGGTCGTTTTATAAAATTGAAATAAAACGAAAATGCTTTCCAAACGAGTCCAGTGTGCTAAGTGTTTGTTATGACACACTCAGTTATATTAAAGTAAACTTAAATGTGTGAATTGCTAAAAAAACCGATCTAGCAATTGTATGGGTCTAGTAATTTTAGAAAAATAACTAATTAAAGCACTTATCTCCCTTTTTACAAGAAAATTAATAGAAAACTCGTCTGTCATGTAACACATGTTAAGATGTCATACGTATCGTACGTGAGACGTATATCGACCACGTAATCTCAAGACCAACATCTAACGACTTGAAATTATTTACAGGCGAGTATAGAATTGAGTCGCTCTCAAGGAGTTCGTTCCAAGGTGCATTAAATGTAAGTATCCCACGGTATTATATTTCCCGCTATCATACTGACTGAAATATATATATATATATAAGAAATTTTTAGCAAGAGCAATTTTTAACAATTGAATCCAACACCTGATTTGCGCGACCGTTTTATACCGTAAAAAGATTACTTATTATTAGTTAAAACCTAAATACAAGTAAGACTTATATAGTGACATTTTTCAGAGCCGGGCTCGGCGAGCCTCGGCATCATTGTCTAATTTTAAGTTTTTAACTGTATGATGCAAATAGATTCACGCAGACGTTAACCAACCAACGCTAACCAACTGCTTAATTTTGTAGAAAATAACATTCTTTAACATCTCTTTAAAGTTTTATTAATCAACGCCGACATTTTGGTCCTTCGAGCCGGATCAACGCCCACAGTTATTATGTTTTATTTATTGTAAATACAT
Source organism: Leptophobia aripa (assembly GCA_951799465.1). NCBI lineage: Eukaryota > Metazoa > Arthropoda > Insecta > Lepidoptera > Pieridae > Leptophobia > Leptophobia aripa. The sequence goes on along the minus strand of OX637268.1, from coordinate 5,176,142 downwards.
AATTTGAATAAGAGTACATTACAATTTATTAATATATTTATGATTTATTAAGTTCCTTTTCGCTCCAAATTTAAAGGAAACCCGCTTCTTTACATTAGTTTCATTTACATCCTTTTACCAGGTTATAAGGGAATCATTTTTTCAAGATGAGAACCTGAGCATTGGATGTGGGATCAAGAAAAATCCACAAGCGGCGGAAGATCTGCTTGAGTTATGCGCGGAAGCAGCATTGGATGGAGTATCTTTGGTCGCAGTTACCACAAAAACAAATGAAGTAGTGGCTGCATCATTTAACAAAATACAGGTAGAAGTTAGATGCGCAGAAGCTTATTACTTTTTATCTCTTCTTCTCCACTATTTTTTATACTAGAAGCGTACATTTTTTAATTTTCACCTAGGTCACAAGGATTATATTCTAAATCAAATAATTTAAAAATTATAGAATCATCCTTTCAGTCTCATTAAATTATTTATGTAAATAATTACAGATAAATAGTTAGCAAAAAAAAAACAAATGCATTTTGGATTCAATTTGAGACCATTAATTGTGTAAGCATGAAATGCTGACGTACATTAAATTTGCAACGATTAACACCTAGTCCGCCCAAGGCCCCACTTAATTTATTCTAAAATATATGGTTGATTTTTCTCCATTATGAAATTCATTGTATTAATACAGCTTTTCTTATTCAGGTACAGACGACGAGTGACTCCGAGAGATCGTTCTTCGAAGAATTTGCTCAAGAGCGTTGTAAAGAGGGCGCGTCGCGGTCTCTCATAGAGTCTATGGCGAACATGGATGGCCAATGCAACTTCTTTGAAAAGTAAATAAATTTTATTTTATCTAAGTTCAAGTTCAACTTATCAGTATTCAGTCGGCATTAGTACTTATTATATAAGTTTGGAGATAGCTCCAAACTCTTCAAAAATAGCAACGCGTATCGCGTGAGAACTTTTCGTTTATAAACAATTCCTTAACGTCAATGTCATCTTTTGACAGCAAGAACGCATCAAATCTTAAATCGTCGTATCTAAAATCTAGTGCACAATGAAAGCGATTTTAAATGTACAGGTACAAAATTAAAAAATGCCTGGAACACTTATTAACTTTCGTTATGGTTGCGTTTGATATGTCAAAAATTTACATTAACATTGACTTATACGAAACTAACTGAACCGGCAAACGTTGCTTTGCCATACATATTATCTCTTGTGTAGTACAACAAATAACTGGTGGGGATAACTAATTAAATGGCGATTGATCAGTTGTTTTATTTTTTTTAATTTATTTATGTTTATTTTTATTTATTTATGTTTATTAATTTTTGATTATTTTAATTTTTTTTTGTTTAATTTACTTAATTTTAAATAATGAATTATAATAAATTAATAATAAATAAATAATAAATAAACAATAAATAAATAATAAATAATCAATAAATAAATAAATAATAAATAAATAATAAATAAATAATAAATAAAAAATAAATAAATAATAAATAAATAATAAGTTAATAATAAATAAACAATAAATAAACAATAAATAAATAATAAATAATAAATAAATAATAAATAAATAATAAATAAATAATAAATAAATAATAAGTTAATAATAAATTAATAATAAATAAACAATAAATAAACAATAAATAAATAATAAATAAATAATAAATAAATAATAAATAAATAATAAATAAATAATAAATAAATAATAAATAAATAATAAATAAATAATAAATAAATAATAAATAAATAATAAATAAATAATAAATAAATAATAAATAAATAATAAATAAATAATAAATAAATAATAAATAAATAATAAATAAATAATAAATAAATAATAAATAAATAATAAATAAATAATAAATAAATAATAAGTTAATAATAAATAAACAATAAATAAACAATAAATAAATAAATAATAAATAATAAATAAATAATAAATAAATAATAAATAAATAATAAATAAATAATAAATAAACAATAAATAAACAATAAATAAACAATAAATAAATAATAAATAAATAATAAATAAATAATAAATAAATAATAAATAAATAATAAATAAATAATAAATAAATAATAAATAAATAATAAATAAATAATAAATAAATAATAAATAAATAATAAATAAATAATAATAAATAATAAATAAATAAATAATAATAAATAAATAATAAATAAATAATAAATAAACAATAAATAAACAATAAATAAACAATAAATAAATAATAAATAAATAATAAATAAATAATAAATAAATAATAAATAAATAATAAATAAATAATAAATAAATAATAAATAATAAATAAATAATAAATAATAAATAATAAATAATAATAAATAAATAATAAATAAATAATAAGTTAATAATAAATAAACAATAAATAAACAATAAATAAATAAATAATAAATAATAAATAAATAATAAATAAATAATAAATAAATAATAAATAAATAATAAATAAAAAATAAATAAACAATAAATAAACAATAAATAAACAATAAATAAATAATAAATAAATAATAAATAAATAATAAATAAATAATAAATAAATAATAAGTTAATAATAAATTAATAATAAATAAACAATAAATAAACAATAAATAAATCATAAATAAATAATAAATAAATAATAAATAAATAATAAATAAATAATAAATAAATAATAAATAAATAATAAATAAATAATAAATAAATAATAAATAAATAATAAATAAATAATAAATAAATAATAAATAAATAATAAATAAATAATAAATAAATAATAAATAAATAATAAATAAATAATAAAAAAATAATAAATAAATAATAAATAAATAATAAATAAATAATAAGTTAATAATAAATAAACAATAAATAAACAATAAATAAATAAATAATAAATAATAAATAAATAATAAATAAATAATAAATAAATAATAAATAAATAATAAATAAACAATAAATAAACAATAAATAAACAATAAATAAACAATAAATAAATAATAAATAAATAATAAATAAATAATAAATAAATAATAAATAAATAATAAATAAATAATAAATAAATAATAAATAAATAATAAATAAATAATAAATAAATAATAAATAAATAATAAATAAATAATAATAAATAATAAATAAATAAATAATAAATAATAATAAATAAATAATAAATAAATAATAAATAAACAATAAATAAACAATAAATAAACAATAAATAAATAATAAATAAATAATAAATAAATAATAAATAAATAATAAATAAATAATAAATAAATAATAAATAAATAATAAATAATAAATAAATAATAAATAATAAATAATAAATAATAATAAATAAATAATAAATAAATAATAAGTTAATAATAAATAAACAATAAATAAACAATAAATAAATAAATAATAAATAATAAATAAATAATAAATAAATAATAAATAAATAATAAATAAATAATAAATAAAAAATAAATAAACAATAAATAAACAATAAATAAACAATAAATAAATAATAAATAAATAATAAATAAATAATAAATAAATAATAAATAAATAATAAGTTAATAATAAATTAATAATAAATAAAAAATAAATAAACAATAAATAAACAATAAATAAACAATAAATAAATAAATAAATAAATAATAAATAAATAAATAATAAATAATAAATAATAAATAAATAATAATAAATAATAAATAAATAATAAGTTAATAATAAATTAATAATAAATAAACAATAAATAAATAATAAATAAATAATAAATAAACAATAAATAAATAATAAATAAATAATAAATAAATAATAAATAAATCATAAATAAATAATAAATAAATAAATAATAAATAATAAATAAATAATAAATAAATAATAAATAAATAATAAATAAATAATAAATAAATAATAAATAAATAATAAATAAATAATAAATAAATAATAAATAAATAATAAATAAATAATAAATAAATAATAAGTTAATAATAAATAAACAATAAATAAACAATAAATAAATAAATAATAAATAATAAATAAATAATAAATAAATAATAAATAAATAATAAATAATAAATAAATAATAAATAATAAATAATAAATAATAAATAATAAATAATAAATAATAATAAATAAATAATAAATAAATAATAAATAAATAATAAATAAATAATAAATAAATAATAAATAAATAATAAATAAATAATAAATAAATAATAAATAAATAATAAATAAATAATAAATAAATAATAATAAATAATAAATAAATAATAAATAAATAATAAATAAATAATAAATAAATAAATAATAAATAATAAATAAATAATAAATAAATAATAAATAAACAATAAATAAACAATAAATAAACAATAAATAAATAATAAATAAATAATAAATAAATAATAAATAAATAATAAATAAATAAATAATAAATAATAAATAAATAATAAATAAATAATAAATAAACAATAAATAAACAATAAATAAACAATAAATAAATAATAAATAAATAATAAATAAATAATAAATAAATAATAAATAAATAATAAATAAATAATAAATAAATAATAATAAATAATAAATAAATAAATAATAAATAATAATAAATAAATAATAAATAAATAATAAATAAATAATAAATAAATAATAAATAAATAATAAATAAATAATAAATAAATAATAAATAAATAATAAATAAACAATAAATAAACAATAAATAAATAAATAAATAAATAATAAATAAATAAATAATAAATAAATAATAAGTACATAAATAATAAATAAATAATAAATAAATAATAAATAAATAATAAATAAATAATAAATAAATAATAAATAAATAATAAATAAATAATAAATAAATAATAAATAAATAATAAATAATAAATAAATAATAAATAAATAATAAATAAACAATAAATAAACAATAAATAAACAATAAATAAACAATAAATAAACAATAAATAAATAATAAATAAATAATAAATAAATAATAAATAAATAATAAATAAATAATAAATAAATAATAAATAAATAATAAATAAATAATAAATAAATAATAAATAAATAATAAATAAATAATAATAAATAATAAATAAATAAATAATAAATAATAATAAATAAATAATAAATAAATAATAAATAAATAATAAATAAATAATAAATAAATAATAAATAAATAATAAATAAATAATAAATAAACAATAAATAAACAATAAATAAATAAATAAATAAATAATAAATAAATAAATAATAAATAAATAAATAATAAATAAATAATAAGTAAATAAATAATAAATTAATAATAAATAAATAATAAATAAATAATAAATAAATAATAAATAAATAATAAATAAATAATAAATAAATAATAAATAAATAATAAATAAATAATAAATAAATAATAAATAAATAATAAATAAATAATAAATAAATAATAAATAAATAATAAATAAATAATAAATAAATAATAAATAAATAATAAATAAATAATAAATAAATAATAAATAAATAATAAGTTAATAATAAATTAATAATAAATAAAAAATAAATAAACAATAAATAAACAATAAATAAACAATAAATAAATAAATAAATAAATAATAAATAAATAAATAATAAATAATAAATAAACAATAAATAAATAATAAATAAATAATAAATAAACAATAAATAAATAATAAATAAATAATAAATAAATAATAAATAAATCATAAATAAATAATAAATAAATAATAAATAAATAATAAATAAATAATAAATAAATAATAAATAAATAATAAATAAATAATAAATAAATAATAAATTAATTAATAATAAATATATCATCCATGGAAGGATGTTCACCATTTCCTATTTATAGAAGACTGGTTTAAAATATACCAGCTGTCGAATCACTCGTTTTTAGTTAACCTAATACATTTTACTAAATAAGAAGTATCAGTTTATAAACCCAAGGAATAAGATTTTTCGTAGAAACGTTTTCACCCCTTTTTAGTGCTGTCTTACATATCTCAAGGAACTAAAAATAATTATACCCACGTAGGAGATAGATGTATGGTTTCTCAGTCTGTTTAAATCTTACTCTATTTCTACTTATTTCTTTTCTATATAAGAAGTTATAATAAAAATACTTTGGTTGATTTAACTGATTTTTCTTCTTTCCATTTAACGACGACTCTCTATAACGATAAAACGCAGTCCCTTCAGTGTCATTACATAGAGTTTACACTGTATTATGATTTGGGGCTGTTCAATAGGTTCTTGAATATTTTTTGTTGAGCCTATGGAACAGGCCGAAACCGATGTTTTGAGGAACATTAAAAAATAAATAACAATTTTGTCCACTTTTGCAGATATGGTGTCGATTGTAGTCTTGAAATAATGTTCTTAGCAACACTTCGCGAGCATAGGCACAAACAACTGGCAACACACCTCGGCAGGACATCTATTGAACTCGCAAAGAAACTCCGCCACGGTCCTCTACCGCCCATTTCGGTCGCAGATCTTGGACCAAATTATTCAATGTTACTACCACGAAAGCCTATCACAACCTATCCAAAGATTTGCCAGGCAATTTGGACAGCGGTGGGAACCCAAAAAGTTGGCAAAGCTTTGAAATTCACTGTCCACTTGATAGTACCGTTCTCGGAATTTGTATTCGATGGAAAATCTTACTCGGAGCGAATAGGAAATGAATCCGCGTTCTGTGAAGTAGCAGCAATCGCTCTATAATTGGTTTTAAAACTGAAGTCTTTAAGACGTACTATCACTTGATATGTTTGTTTTCACTATTCCATTCTTGTTAACTGCAAATATTATTATATACATATATATTTTATATTAAATTAAACCATAATTATATAATTTTATTCATTTATTATGTAATTGACCAGAATTGTGAAATTTAATTGTAATATCTCATGAAAATTATTTCATTAATTTATTCCCTGAATTTAAGAAATCTAACTGAAAAAAATGCTTTGCTCTGATGTCTTAAATTTTTACAAGTAGGATGTGGTAGACATAAGTAAAAGAAAATTATATACAGGTGTTATGAGTCCTGCACAGACAAACAAAATTAATTAAAAGCACATGTGTTTAATGATTATATGAATTATGGCCAGTAACAAAACCTTAAGCGAGATATATAAATATATTTTCGAACCGATCCAATATTCACTAGAAATTCCTAATTGAAACATGTCATTAGATTAGCTTTGACAAGCATATAATATGCCTAGATATATCGAGAAATGAAATTCTGACAACTTTTATATGACTCAGCTTTCTGGGCCAGACTTCTGATTCTCATATTCATTGTATTAGATAACCGTCTTAAGAAATTTTTTTTTGGTAATAATTGAAAATATAATAAATGATAATAATAGAAGCCTCAAACTAATTACATTTACATTTTGCGGGTTATAACTTTATTGTTTAGACATTTTAATTTCGAACGTTATCAGAACATACTGAGTTCGTTGCACATTTGACCTGTTCAACTAAGAATATCTATATATATATAAAAGTCTATTAGTTACACTATTTTATAACTCTTGAATGGCTTAACCGATTTGGCTGAAACTTGGTGGTGGGTCCATCGAAAGGAAATTTATAATACCTTAAGGTAATAAATGATGAAAATGGTGGTTTATACTTCCCAGATGCCCCAGGTGGAACTAATAAGACATTCCATATGTTAGTAGTGTTAGACACTGCGCGAGATCAAAATTGTGACAAATAAAGCCACCAACTAACAAATTTAATTTTAAAACTCCTTGGATGTGCTGGTATCTGTAGTAATCATGTATCGGAACTGAAACCCACCAAAATTGTGCAACGATACGCGTTTGGTAAGTAAAATGACGAAAAATGTGGTAAGCAAGTTTTAATTTTGAGGATCCCGTTAAATATTTGAGCCGTCTTGCATTCGCCATCACTATTAACAATTCTTGAAGCCAATCCTAGATAGTTTGTGGTTTTAATCTGGAAAAAGATTGATTTTTTTCAAAACCTTTTTTCGCAACTTCACGGAAGACCCACTGCGTTCTTTGTTGCGCCTGATAATAAAACTAAAAATTTCGTAAATCACAAAGTGCTTAACTGAACTTAGTCTTCATAACTTATTGTACACTTCTATAAGACCTGGATTACTTTATGTATGCAATAAACATACCGAACTGGACTTAATAAAATCAACAATCTGCTTATCAATTGTCTCTAAGGCGAAACAAAGTTCCTAATATTTCTACAAAAATTACCAAAATTGAAGAATATATTTATGTTTTTTTTTAAGTTAAATTAGACACGGCTACTGTGGTTTTAATGCTAAGTGATTTTTTATTGCATTGTTATTATTTCCTATAAGACGATTGACCGAGCTCAGTCATAACTACAAACAATATGGAGTGGTTAACAACAGAAAATGGTCAGTATTTTTTATTTTTTTATCTCTTTTTATTAAAAATTCTTTTTCTATTAAAGATCACTTATTTTAGCAGTTATTGACTTTAGAAAAAACACTAAATTATCTAACATAGTAATCGGATGAGAAATCGAGTATCGAGTATCGAGTCCAAGCCCTCTTCCAGTGTGGCAAGTGCTATTAATCGGTCATGTTAGTAAAGTTGAAGGTGTTATTTGCTAGAGAAACCGGTTCATTTTTTTACGTCTTACTAGACGATTTCGAATAATTACTATTATTCGAAAAATAACTAATGACAGCACTTTCCTCCCGTTTTATTAAGTAAGGAAATTATAACGAAACTCATCTGTCGTCTAACACATGTTACATCGTACGTCGACGTATACGATCAACGACGTAATCTCTTGCCCAACATCTACAGATTCATTTGAACTTTTGCAGGCCAGTATAGAATTGAGTCGCTCTCAAGGAGTTCTTTCCAGGGTGCATTAAACGTAAGTATCCTACGGTATTATATTTACAACTAGAAGACCGAGTGGAATATATATAATACTAATATGTGTTTTAAGCAATATTTAGAAATGTTTCAGTGATAAGAATTCAAAGTGTCCCAAAATCGGTTCAGACGAATTGAATCCAATAGCCAATTCGCACGACCGATTTATACTTTATAGGTATTACTTACATTATCAGCAAAAATATAAACCCAAGTAAGACTTATAATACATATGTATTTTTAAATTAGCTATTTTGAAGTGCGGGCTCGGTGTGCTAGTCGTCTTTCATTGTCTAGTTTGAGAGTACTTTTAAGTTTTGAATTGTATAAGATAGATTCACGCAGCCGTTCCGGACGGATGTTAGTGAATAAGTTTACCAACTGTGTAATTTTGTAGAAAGGAATAGTCTTTAAGATCTCCTTTGAGTTTTATTTATCAACGCTAACATTTTGGTCCTTCGAGCCGGAACAAAGGCCACAGTTATTATGTATAGTAAATACATATTCTTTATTAGACTACCTTCAAATTTAGTAATATTTTTATGACTTATTCTGTTCTTTATAGCTCCAAATTAAAAAAAAACGCTTCTCCACAACATTTACATATATATACATACCTTATACCAGGTTATACGGGAATCATTTTGTCAAGATGAGAACGGGAGCATTGGATGTGGGATCAATAATAATCCACAAGCGGCGGCAGAATTGCTTGAGTTATGCGCGGAAGCAGCATTGGATGGAGTATCTTTGGTCGCAGTTACCACAAAAACAAATGAAGTAGTGGCTGCATCATTCAACAAAATACAGGTAGAAGTTAGATGCGCAGATGCGCTTATTACTTTTTATCTCTTCTTCTCTACTATTTTTATACTAGAAGCGTACATTTCCTAATTTTCACCATGGTCACAACGATCATTCTAAATCGATTAATTCGAAAATTATAGAATCATCCTTTCAGTCTCATTAAATTATTGATGTAAATTAAATGTACCATAGCAAAATAAATATATTTTGCCTCTTTAGGTATTTTTACTACTCGTAACTCCTTACAGACATATTTCGCAAAAAAATCAATTTTGTAGTTGTCGTAGGTACTTTAAAAGTTGCAACGATCCCAAGGCCCCATTTATTTTATTTAAAAAAAATATGGTTCTGGTTTCTCGACATTTTAAACTTTTCTTTTCTCTGTATAAATACAGCCATTTGAACACTTCACAGGTTCAGACGTCGGCCTCTGAGAAATCGTATTTCGAAATATTTGCTAAAGAGCGTTGTAAAGAGGGCGCGTCTCGGTCTCTCATAGAGTCTATGGCGAACATGGATGGCCAATGCAACTTCTTTGAAAGGTGAATAAAGTTTACTTTGTCTAAGATAAAGTTAAACTTACCAGTATCCAGTCGGTATTAGTACTTATTATATTAGTTTCAAGCTATAATGCTCACATCGCGTAAGAACTTTTCGATAGTAAACTATGTATTCCTTAAGGTCAATGTCTAGCTTTGACAGTAAGAACGATACAAATCTCCATATTATTTATGTTGTTGAAGTTTAAACAATTATTGTTAAGAATATTTTGAAATCTCAGAATTTTCATACAAATTCTGTGAGCCATTTGCAGATTTCGGTTTTAACTTTGAACACAGCTGGGTCTGCGGTCAGACTATATTGTCGTGGCCGATTCTGAAAGTTACAAAGGCGAACTTCCGTGCCAAGTCGAATGTTAAATCGTCGTATCTAAAAACCAGTGCATCATGAAAACGATTTTAAATGTATTTAAAATGAATAAGTTCTTCAGTGTCATAGTTGCGTTTGTGCTGTCAAACTTGATATTAATATTGAGGTATAAGAAATTATGATAATTATTCCCCTGTCGGAGATGTATCGTTTCTCAGTCTGTGTAGATTATTTCTATTTTAATATAGTAAGTTCATTTATAATAGTTTACGTTCTTGAGAACCATTAAAAACTTTGTTCACTTTGGCAGGTATGGCGTCGATTGTAGTCTTGAAATAATGTTCTTAGCAACACTTCGCGAGCATAGACACAAACAACTGGCAACACATCTTTGCAGGACATCTATTGACCTTGCAAAGAAACTCCGACACGGTCCCCTAGCGCCCATTTCGGTCGCAGATCTTGGACCAAATTATTCAATGTTACTACCACGAAAGCCTATCACAACCTTTCCAAAGATTTGCCAGGCAATTTGGACAGCGGTGGGAACCCAAAAAGTTGGCAAAGCTTTGAAATTCACTGTCCACTTGATAGTACCGTTCTCGGAATTTGTATTCGATGGAAATACTTACTCGGAGCGAATAGGAAATGAATCCGCATTCTGTGAAGTAGCGGCAATCGCTCTATAATAAGTTTTAAAACTGTAAGTCTTCAAGAAGTAGGTACTATCACTTGATATCTGTTTGTTTTGCGTATTCGAACGACCATACCATTCTTGTTAACTGCAAGGCTAAATTTTAATATATTTTAATTAAAATTAAATAACCACTTACTTTAAAAAGCAACGTATAATATTATCAATGTATTAAATATATCACCATACTTAGTTAACATTATTGTGTATACGAATTATAAAAAAAAGAATAATATATCGGCTTAAAAATATTATATACAGTTTAATGTCATGCAGTTTAAACCTTTAAGCGAGATATATACATATAAATGTTGGCATATATGACAATACATTACTTTTTTTGAACCGATCCAATGACAGCCGTATTTATCAGAAATTCTTATTTCATACATCAATGAACCATAAAATTAGGAATATATGAAATACTTACATATTATTTACTGTATGATATGTTTTTTTATAAGTTTTGTCTTAGATGTAGTCTTTGGTAACGATTAATGCTTTCTATTTTTCAAATGAATATTATTTTGTAGGTAGGGTAGGTATCTTTGGATGTAAGACTTAATTTGTTTGATGAATATTTCTCCATATCAATACGTTTAACGTTAATAAACCTTTTATTCAACCTGATGACTTTATTTATTTATTTACGGCCGAAGCCAATACTTAAATCTAACAACCTCTTATATATTTGTCCACTATCATTCCTAACCCTGTCATAAAAATGTCACATTCTGGTGCAGAGCTAAAGAAACGATTCGATTCGATTCGATTCTAAGGAAACGAACGAAGGGCGATCGTACGCGGAATGGGGCTTTGCCGGCGGAGGCTTGTTCGAAAGCGTACCTCAGCCAGCAATGGATGCCTCCTGGGTCGGTAAAAATTATCAGAGGCGTGTAATCTTAGCAATGATTTTCACTTTAAGTTCAATTCCATGTAAAAAAGATATGGATTGAAATATTGACGTACATTTTTTGATTTAATATATTATATATTTATATTACTTTAGTGTTATAGAAAAGTTTGCTTCATATTTCATGAAAACCTATTTTCATCTCAAAGCGAGAAGCAATTGAAATAATGATCAATTAGCATACATTTCCTTTCAATAACTGCCTGACTCTAGTGCCTTAACAAGTGAAATGAAAATTATTAAGAATAGCAAAACTACTGAATATAATGAAATTTGATACAAATGATTTCAAATAAGGCAGGCCAATGGAACCACTTTTACATGATATTTTGTATCCACATAAATACTGTAGGCGCCAATAAAATCTATTTTGTTTCAAACATAGAATCACCAATTTGTGGTACGAATTCAAAGTTTTAAGAAGAACCCACAAGAGACTCAGTAGGGTCTGGTGGTAGTGAGAAATAAAAATAATGTTTGTTGTAAAAATGTCTTTGGAATTTTAAAGTTGTGACAGGTTTTAATTATATAATGGTATATCTATAGGCCAACATCTCTAGATCGATAGCTCGACTTCTTAACGTGGAAGTTGGGTGCTTTATGCAGACTACTTTTCCATTTTATTACTCTAATGTGATTACCGGACATTACCGGAGTATAAACTGATATACCAGTGATATTTATGAAAATTACTCGAACATAATTAGGGATTTATTTTATTCAGGATTGCATGTATGTCATCTTAACAATCGATAATTTTCATTTTGATATTTTTACACAACGCCTTAACCTATGTGCTACCATTGCTCAGACGAATTTATAAACCTTCATTATTTACAGTATAATAAAGACTTATATAGTAATAATTCAGTATGTATTAAACTATTCAACTTGACTGCAGGATTCAGATCATATTAGTTAATAATTCAATAACCGAATTTGATCCGACAATATCCGTGTTTACTGAAGTACGAATTAAATCAATCTCAACGAGGTCTGTTCGGAATCACTTTGCATAGCTCTTGAAATTCAAATTGTGCAGTTCATATTGAGCCCTTCTATAAGCACTCGTTGCCATGGCAACCGCATTCCAGCAAATTTGTATTAATGTAAAGGAGAGTTAGAATCCCTGTCCGTCTTCGTATTCAAATCACTGATGTACGTAATCGATATTTAAGAATCAATTTTAAAAGCTCTACGCGGTCTTATTCTTACGTGTTCTGTAAGGTTTTGAATTATTTTAATGATGATTATATTAATATGGCAGTATTGCCTCTATTGGGGTCTTTTTCTGTATGGGTTACTTTTTTTTTGTGTTGTTCGTGGTAGAAGTTGATGTTCGCAAGAAGGCCCTAAGTCAAGTCAAGTAAGAAGTGTCTTAAAAACACTCATTCTTAATAAATCTCTCGTTTAGCTCTATAGAACAACGACCGTGAAAGTGATACGGGTGATATTTCATACTGTCTCATGACTTCATGTCTCAACGCCCGAAGTACTAAAATAAATCAACCTACATAGAAGTTAAATTGGAGATTTCACAAGTATGTCTGTATATAATAATTCTTAAATCCCCTAAACAGTTATGAGCATTTATAATATATTTTATTATATTTAGTCTGAAGTTTTGAATGAATTTCAGCTAGATCAATTTCGAAAGAAAAACTAAACTGTTTTTTAGATTTAGGAACGGTGTTAAGATTTAAGACTTTATCTTCTATCTCACTGACTTCAAACATTCACGATCTATCTATAATTATACTTAAGTATAATCGTTTTTTTGCTGGTACTCCAAATAGAACCTTCATGGTTTGAGATTTATATGTAAAACTCTTTTCACATGGTTGTTGTTTTTAAAAAAATATTCAATTGATTATTGAATTTTAGTTGTTTCTCGAACACATACAAGAAACATTATACGTGTTTAAAAAATTGAAATTTTTGAATAAGTTTTCCGACGCGGAACTAACGCGGCCGAAATGGCTCGCAATTACAATTTTGCGTTTGAAGAGGGGACTGCTAATGAACGCACTGTGCGATTTTCGTTTAGACACTTTCGTGATGGATTCCGATTTCTAAAACGAACCATGCCCAGTTAAACAACACTGAATTGAAAGAGATGGTGGAACCAAACTACCCGAGAATTAGCGACATGGTTTAACATTACCGTCTCTACTCTACGGGAACTGCAATTAGAAAGCATTCGCCGAACCGTCCTTATTTTTTTGTCTTTTGGACAATAGAGCAGGTGGTCGTACTAAATGTTTTCACACAGATTTTCGAATCTAGATCGCCAGGTTATCTAGGTCTATTAGATGGCAGCAATATATAATTGTAAATATTTTTATTAAATTCATTTAATTTTATATACTTTTAGGAAATATTTATACGTTTATATATATACTTAGTCTGGCCATAAATACTGTTACTATTCAAAAAAAGAAAATATTACGTTTGAATTTGGAATCTGTCATTTTTATATGATTGCTTGATGTGTTTTCTTATTTTCGCGCCATTATATTGTTAAATATTTTGTTATATTAAAATGGAGTGGGGTGATAAAGAGAACCGAATCGCTGTGATTGCCTTACATAAAGTAGGTATGGAGAAAAGTGCAATTTTTAAAACCCTCCACCCGCTTGGTATTAGTCAAATGTTTGTTTACCGGGCTATTGATAGGTACAATGATACCTCCTCTGTTTGTGACAGAAAAAGATCTGGCCGTCCACGTACCGTTCGTGTGAAAAAGGTGATTAAAGCAGTTAGGGAAAGAATTCGAAGAAATCCTGTCCGTAAGCAAAAGATTTTATCTCGGGAGATGAAGATAGCTCCTAGAACCATGTCGCGTATATTAAAAGATGACTTAGGACTTGCAGCCTATAAGAGACGTACTGGTCACTTCTTAACTGATAATTTAAAGAAGAATAGGGTGGTAAAATCCAAACAACTACTTAAGCGGTACGCAAAGGGAGGTCACAAAAAAATTTTGTTTACGGATGAGAAAATTTTTACAATTGAGCAGTATTTTAATAAACAAAATGACCGTATTTATGCTGGAAGCTCTAAAGAAGCTTCGCAATTAGTAAACAGAGTACAACGTGGGCATTATCCCACTTCAGTGATGGTTTGGTGGGGTGTTAGCTATGAAGGGGTGACTGAGCCATATTTTTGTGAAAAAGGTATTAAAACGTCGGCACAAGTTTATCAAAATACCATTCTTGAGACGGTAGTTAAGCCTTTAACTAACACCATGTTCAATAACAAAGAATGGTGCTTTCAACAAGACTCGGCACCGGGTCATAGAGCTCGATCCACCCAATCTTGGTTGAAAACTAACGTTCCGGACTTTATCAGCACTGAAAACTGGCCGTCGTCAAGTCCTGACCTAAATCCATTGGATTATGATTTATGGTCAGTTTTAGAGAGTAAGGCTTGCTCTAAACGCCATGATAATTTGGAGTCCCTAAAACGATCCATTCGGTTGGCAGTGAAGAATTTTCCTCTAGAAAGAGTTCGTGCTGCTATTGATAACTGGCCACAACGTTTAAAAGACTGTATTGCAGCCAATGGAGACCACTTCGAATAAACATTGTATATTTTTAATAGTTATATATTGATGTATTAAACTAACTCACTATGAAAGGAATAAATGTTACGTATAAAGAAAAAATCGTGCTTTTCTTTATAACAATATTTATGGCAAGACTAAGTATGTTTACAAACATGCTTTTCAGACTTTTAATAAAGTTATAATAAGTGTTAGGGCTTGTGACTCTCAACCCCACTTTTTTTGTTTGCAATTAAAAATTTACTCCCAAGTCTATGGGCACTATCTTCTATTACTATTGTATTGAGAAACATTTTATTTATATGAAACTACGACATAAAAGGAAAATTAGCTGTAAACTTGTTTAATTAGGTATTTTCAGGAGTTATCTCTTTGGGATTGTCATTAGGTTGCCTATAAATTTGATTAGCGGCCATTAATTATTTAAGACTGGGTTGGTGAACTTACATTACCTAATACTATTAAGTTTTAAAGGTTATTAAACCTCAAAAAATCTGGATTACAGATACACATACTAATTAATAATGGTTAATAAGGGTTTAATATGTTATATAGAAAGATATCTCTCAGCTATCTTTCTTGAGAGATAGCCACAGAGCTGAAGCTCTCTTTCTAGCTTAAAAGTCTAGCGAAAACAGAAGTGCGTCTACGTCGCAATATGTATTCACTACGTCATATGTATTTTGACCACATTTTTGTAAAGAATTATTATTATTATTACGTTCATCAACGAGGGATATAAAAAAGACCTTCATTCATTGAACAACAGTTGAATTTTAATAACAAACGCAAAATATTAAATTTGTTTTTCATATTTTGTAAAGCTACTGTATTACCGCTCAAGAAAGCAAAGCTTGAAAATCGGTTTCCTCAAAGTCGTTGGATATTTGAAGCGTTTGTAAGCTGTCTGGCTTGCTTCCTCACTCCTGTGAACATTTTAAACACAATAAGTCGATACAATTTTTCGTAATTTTGTTGACTTGGACTTATTAGGGCTTTTTTTAACAAATCCAATATTTAATAAATCAATTGTAAGAAAAGGTTAAATAAGGTAACACATACGTTTGTATTATTATTAGTTGAACACAAAGTTATTAAGCATAAATGAGAAACGCCCGTTCCTATTATCCGTTTAATATCATTCGCCATCAATCAAATGAAAAATCTTTTTACTTAACCTAGCTCGAAAGCTCAACAAACTCATCTTAGCTACATTAAGGCAGTATATAAAGCGAGATACAACTTTATTAAAAATACTATATTAGCAAAACAGTTATCAAAAAAATGTCTGAAAATGATAAATTTATCCACATATTGTTTATCTATTATCTAAATACTTTTTACACCATGCTTGTAAAGCAGTTTCTTTTTTAAATAAAAATAACATATTTATTAATGGTAACTAATAAAATAAAATTATTGTACACTCTCCCTAAGTGAATTAATCATGAAAACCTTACATATTTTCATAAAATATTGCCGCATACGACGCATTGAAATAACAAACCATTAGGAACGCAAATAAACCTCCTATCGTCGAATTTATTTTCCTCCTAGCGGTCTTTGATCTATAGTCTTTGAACTAACAAGCAGAATAAATATTTCTCGATAAATGAAGCGACTTTTTCCACTAGGATGTAAATAACGTATATCTAACCTGGAGGGCTGGAAAGCGATCCACTATTTTCCCTTTGAAAGCATCACAATAGCGATTGTCGGCGCTTATTGCTGTCAATATAGGTTTTACTAAGGCTTAGTGATAAGGAAAAGGTATTTTGAATATTCGAATTTTACGTATTTCGCCTTTTAGGTGGAAATGGTTGAATACACAGCTTACGTTGATACATTGAAATTTTTATCGGTTTTCATTTTTTGTATGATTAATTTATTAAATATATTTTACGTATAACATGTACATGTAAGTATATATTATTCTTTGATTGTTCAAAATCAATATTTATTGGTAGATATTAATTACATATTTCTTTATTACATATAAAATATATGTAATAAAAAAATAGTTAAATGTCATAGTTCAAAATCGTTAAGAACCACATTAACTATAGAGTTAGCCTTTATAGAAAGGCAAGATAAAAAATCACTGCTCATGCGGGATTTGAATGAAACTGAATGGATACCGCACTATAAACACAAATGGTCTATTCCTCCCTTGCCTTGCCACCCTTCGGCCAAAACGTCAGTAAATCCCTATAAGTTCCTTCATATGGAGTATCTCGTGAATAAAATCTAACCTTACTTTACGCATATTGTTATTTATCCTCTCAAAATCCTAAACAACTGTTACTGGTCAGCTTTGTACATAAATTATTAGGCTTACGACGTCCCTTTTGAGAAATGGACCTGTATTTTCTTTACCTCTCAATATTTGAATGTTTTTTTTATATAATCGTTTTTAAAAGTTCGCTCTGAATTCGTATCAAAGGCTAAAAACATTTTGAGTATACAAAAGCTCGTTTGAACTAACGTACAATATTTTATAATAACCATAAAAGCGTTTAAAGCGTTCTACGTCAAATATTCCAGTTTATCCAACTTCAAAAGTATGAAAACGTTAATACAATCGTTCAGATTGAAGAAGGAATATATTCTTATTACTATATAATTAAAATCAGGGTCATTGACTGCTCAAAGGACTTATAAGCTATCGATTTATAACTTGATACTAATCCAATTACTCATCTATATATTAAGGGTTATTATTTAACCAGGTTCAAATGGTTTTTAAAATGATTTTGATACAGGCTATCCATTATAATAAACTGTTAGCTTAGTGATCAAGTGTATACGCGATATACGAGTACACATGCTGAGCTTTTTCTGTCGTATTTTGACTATGGGTTGGATTCACTGATATTTTATTCACACTTTCCTGCACTAAAACAATAGAAGTAGATAATATTAATACATGTTAGTACAAGAGCAACGAGCGGCCTTCATCCACACTTGACTATGACTTCGGCTACGGCTGACTTTTTTTATACAAAGTTATTTTTGATGCCATGTTTACCTACGTACATTAGGCATGTTGTAACCCTTTGACATGGATGAATTGAATTATTCACACCATAATTTTAAGGGAAAGGTGCAAACATCAAAGTGTTTCACTGTTTGTATTTGCCCCCCAGCGAAAGTTACTCTGATTCAATTATTTAACGTTAAAACAGAAATGGCTCCAGAATATTAAATTATGTAATGGGCCTAGCTTAATCCGGCTCCGTCTGGCTTACATTATATACAGTGTATGTATGTGTCTAGTTTCTCTGTTAAGTTAGGGACAAATATGTTCTTTTTTATATGTCATAATATCGTAATCTTTATTAACAAAGTCGGTTTTATGAATCGTTTTTATATAAAATAATATTGTTACATAATTATTCTCAGTTTACCTAATTAAAAATCATTGATACGGAACAAATACATATACATACAAATTTATGACGATAACATTATGTATCTAAAGTAACTAATAAATATTTACTTCATATACTTTCCGATATATTATGAGTCGATTGAAGCAAAATAACAAAGTCCTAAGGCATTCTTTAAACAAATTTCTCCGGCAGTTTTATTATATTGACACACTTCTAAATGAATGGTAGGTATTTTAATTTGTAATTTTCGCGACCTCTTTTCTTATTTACTTTGCGCCTTTCCAAGGGAATCAATTAAATGGAAATTCCATTACCGAATTCCACTGTCGAAGGGCGAGTGAAGTCAAACAGTATCAAAAATTTAACTACATTACGACTGAACTGAAGCTTGTTATTCGATTGCCTGCGAAATAATAGTAAAGAAGGTAGATAAATCACGGATGACAGAAATAATTAACGCACGCAGATGTACTGCAGTAATATCTTCTCTTTCATTTAATATAGTGAATTTGTCTAAATATGAAGCAATTAAACCCAATTTTTCAGCTAAATTAAACACCTCACGCTAAGTTATACATAGAAAAACCATCACATGGTACGCTGTAAACAAACAGTACTCTTGATTAACCCGTATGCAAAATATATCTTGTAGGGTAGAGGGTTCTGCCCTCGAGGGCGTTGTTAGCAAAATTGACGTAAAACGGGGAACGAAATGAAGTTAAAGCTGGTCGGTGAGATATTGAAACAGGGTTGTAATAGACTTTTTAATATAAAAATTAGCAGCGTATACATTTTTCATCAAAAAATAAATGGAATAATTATTAGACTTATAACTTTCTAGGCGCTTGATAATTTCTGATGGTTGTAAATTCTGTAATATGTATCAATTGATGTATTTTCACATGTGTAACTTATGTATAAATAATGAAGACTTATTTATTTTTATACAATTATCATATATTATTTTTAGTATGTAACTAATTCACTTAAGACATTTATGGAAGAGGAGGCAAACGAGCAGGCGGGTCACTTCGTCTGATGTGCCAACCGCCGCCAATGGACACGTGCAACGCCAGGAGGCATACAAGTGAGTTGCCGGCCTATAAGGAAGAGGAACGCTCCTTTTTTGAAGATCCCCATGTCGTAGCGGCTCGGGAATACCTGCGCTGGTTCCACAAAAAGGTGGTGCGCGCCAGAAACTTCCTTAATAAGGAAATGTAATCAATAAAAAAAAGTTCAAGACGTATTTTTGACGTCTCATTTACAACCTAATAAATCTTTTGAGTTAAGT
The DNA here is from genome assembly GCA_951799465.1 of Leptophobia aripa. Classification (NCBI taxonomy): domain Eukaryota; kingdom Metazoa; phylum Arthropoda; class Insecta; order Lepidoptera; family Pieridae; genus Leptophobia; species Leptophobia aripa. The sequence goes on along the minus strand of OX637268.1, from coordinate 5,155,709 downwards.
CAAATAGCTTCTAATCCATCACCATTTAACGGAGGCTCTTATTTTTTATCTCAATTCACTCCACAATGACAAACACGTCCGGCTAAAATGGAAAATGCTCTCACGATATCTTGAAAAATTCCAAATTTGCGGCAATTACATTTCGAGCATTCGTTTGAGGTGACAACATCCCTTGTACTTTTCGTATTAAACATTTACGTTGATCACCGTGGTATAAGGCTGCATTAAATATTCTTTCTTTTTTTAAACATACATTTTACTGTATTAGTTGTTTCCTTCCTGTAAAGCATCTTTTTAGTTTATTTTTATTTTGCTAAAACTAATATTACCCGTAATATGCTGAGGTGGGTCCTCTCTATGGACGTTGTTGGCTCATAATGTCTATACATTTAACGAAATTTAGGCTCTATAGCCTAAATTTCGTTAAAGCTCAGGTCTGCACACAAACCTGTTTTTTTAATGTTCAACCCTGTTTGTGTTTACTTAAAATTTGACATAAGGAAAATTCAGGTATGCTTTATGGCTATATAGATGGGTTGTGGATTTATTTGGTTTTGTGTGGTTAGACACTCGTTCGCTACATACTCAACCTATAAACAAGCCAGCAAATACTTTCTTTACATTACTGTACCGGAAATCAAACACACGAACGTTATAATGGTCTCCATACAGGACTTTCAGTCCGGACTTTCAGTCCAACTAACTAAGCTAATACTAAGTTAGCTAATGCTAACTAAGTAATCAACTACTTTAAGTAGACTGTATTAGCAAGAACAAGTAAGTTCACTTACATATGAAGATTTTTATTAAATATTTACGCAATATATATATTTCATGTTACAAGGTAACTAGAAAAATATGTTAAGAGAAGCATTTAGGTGTTAGCCCACACGCTAGTGAATCTCTGTGTGGGTGGCTTTTTAATAGACAAATAATGTAAGTTATTTTTGTCAAAGACATAGTTCTCCGACAAAGTGTGAATCTTGTCGTGGGCGAGGCCGCAAGCGTGACTTTTGTATGACGTAACGGGTTCTTATCAACGCGAAACTTTCTAATATCAGCCAATGTACGTCGCGACAGATGTTAACACTATTTTTTACTTCCTCTATTACATCAAAATTGTCGACAAAGTTTTAATTAAATTTCCCAACGGTACTACGGGTTAAAAATTCATTTCACGTAGACGCTCGCCTGCGTAACTCAGTTATAAGGAACCTTTTAAAAATCTGTACACAGGCTGAAATATGTACATGATGTTTCTAGAACTTTAAGAACTCGTGGTCAACAAAAGACTGCCAAATCATGTTGATAAATTACCATTTTATAGACTAGAGAGAAGTTGGTATATCTTACAGGGTGTTCCAGATCTCTGTTGGTCTTTGACACTATGTTTTATTATTAATTAGATTAAACAACAAAGAAATCGTTATATAAAGACAGACAGATATTGTAAATAGAAAACAGGCAGAGGTCGTTAGTTTCAAATTTATTGTTCAGGTTTAATAGCTACGCGCTCATTTCCTTCCATTTCCGTATGAGTAGTTTCTTAAAAAAGATTAATGATTGTTACCTAATTTACTACAGGAAAATGAGGGGAAGGGGCAGTGTTGTATATACAGGGTGTTCTCATACAAAACAGATTTTAATTACAGGTGAAAATTAATAATCGTCAGCCAGTTTTTTTTAATCAAAAATTACAGTACGCTATGATGTTCTTACGCTCAGACTAGATCTTAAGTTTGTTATTATTGTATTGAATTCCTGTTTTCTTATAAATAAAACTTACTAAATCTATAATCTATGTTTTAACCCTTTAGTCTCTGTTTTTTATTAATATGAAATTGTCATCTGTTCTACTGTGTGGTAGTGGTTGTGAAAAAAGTAGAGTGAGCTACGAGCAGCACGCTTATCACAGAGTTGATGGCCCCAGACATTGAAAGTGTCTTCCAATCGTCATGTTATGCAAATTTGACAATTCCAACACCATTTAAACAAAAAACTTAACTGCGTAGTGTGTACATATATTTTTTGTAGATGCATTAGAATGATTAAGGCTTTGCGAGAAAATAACGGTTGTTCCCACGAAGGATATTAAAATGTGCTGAAAATTCCTTTATACGTGCCATTCCACGGCAAAAACATATAGGCCGCAGGCATTTTTATCAAAACCTATTTGGAATTGTTGTTATTTGTTGTTGTGATAATTGTATTATATGTAGGGTGTACTATGTGAATATGTTTTTAAAAGTCTATTTCTAAAGAAATTGTATTATTATTTTAGTATTAGAACATTATCTAGGTACATTTAAATACATTGAGGTGTGATAGTACAATACTATTGTTTGTATTAATTTCTTTCGTTCGTTAAGTCTTAGGTTCATTACATTAAGAATAGTAGATAATAGAATATAAATTTGTCGGCTTAATTATCTATTAAAGTACAATACATAACGTACACATTGTTATACTTAGTCTGGCCATAAATACTGTTACTATTCAAAAAAAGAAAATATTACGTTTGAATTTGGAATCTGTCATTTTTATATGATTGCTTGATGTGTTTTCTTATTTTCGCGCCATTATATTGTTAAATATTTTGTTATATTAAAATGGAGTGGGGTGATAAAGAGAACCGAATCGCTGTGATTGCCTTACATAAAGTAGGTATGGAGAAAAGTGCAATTTTTAAAACCCTCCACCCGCTTGGTATTAGTCAAATGTTTGTTTACCGGGCTATTGATAGGTACAATGATACCTCCTCTGTTTGTGACAGAAAAAGATCTGGCCGTCCACGTACCGTTCGTGTGAAAAAGGTGATTAAAGCAGTTAGGGAAAGAATTCGAAGAAATCCTGTCCGTAAGCAAAAGATTTTATCTCGGGAGATGAAGATAGCTCCTAGAACCATGTCGCGTATATTAAAAGATGACTTAGGACTTGCAGCCTATAAGAGACGTACTGGTCACTTCTTAACTGATAATTTAAAGAAGAATAGGGTGGTAAAATCCAAACAACTACTTAAGCGGTACGCAAAGGGAGGTCACAAAAAAATTTTGTTTACGGATGAGAAAATTTTTACAATTGAGCAGTATTTTAATAAACAAAATGACCGTATTTATGCTGGAAGCTCTAAAGAAGCTTCGCAATTAGTAAACAGAGTACAACGTGGGCATTATCCCACTTCAGTGATGGTTTGGTGGGGTGTTAGCTATGAAGGGGTGACTGAGCCATATTTTTGTGAAAAAGGTATTAAAACGTCGGCACAAGTTTATCAAAATACCATTCTTGAGACGGTAGTTAAGCCTTTAACTAACACCATGTTCAATAACAAGGAATGGTGCTTTCAACAAGACTCGGCACCGGGTCATAGAGCTCGATCCACCCAATCTTGGTTGAAAACTAACGTTCCGGACTTTATCAGCACTGAAAACTGGCCGTCGTCAAGTCCTGACCTAAATCCATTGGATTATGATTTATGGTCAGTTTTAGAGAGTAAGGCTTGCTCTAAACGCCATGATAATTTGGAGTCCCTAAAACGATCCATTCGGTTGGCAGTGAAGAATTTTCCTCTAGAAAGAGTTCGTGCTGCTATTAATAACTGGCCTCAACGTTTAAAAGACTGTATTGCAGCCAATGGAGACCACTTCGAATAAACATTGTATATTTTTAATAGTTATATACTGATGTATTAAACTAACTCACTATGAAAGGAATAAATGTTACGTATAAAAAAAAAATCGTGCTTTTCTTTATAACAATATTTATGGCAAGACTAAGTATAATTACTTCCACATATTTTATACACCGTATCTAATAAAAGCTTTATCCAGGGTAATATCAAACCGTGAGAACCTTATTTATCACAACAAGTACTAATATTCATCCAAATTGTGCTCTACCAGGTATAATTACAGTATAACTATTATAACGTTGGCTTTTATCGGATTTCCATAAATGGTCCCTGAAGCCTAAAATGAGCATTACATTTTGTGTTAACGAAAAAAAAATCATCGATTGGTATGGTCATGGCCGTCTGTGGTATTATATAATAAGGTTTTATGTAATGTTATAACCATAGTGTAATTGTCTATGGGCATATTATTATGATTTCATTTATTTATTTTACTAATTATTATTGACCAATAAAAACGTGCGCAAGTTAATGAAAACCCCACTGAGTTTCTTGCGAGTTCTCACGATCAAAAGTGTGTGTTAACAATCCTGGACGACAATGTTTTTTTTTGTTGAGGTGGAAATGCATGTTCGCATTCCCTGTTCTGGTAATACCCACAAAAAATTTGGATAGGTCTAACACAGTAAAATAGGGGGCCCTGGGTCGGGCACTCAACACAGCATAAGAAGTGCTAAGAATATAGTAGGATATAAATTTAATACTAACTCGATATCCGACCTGTAAGCTTCTATAGTGACTTTAAAAAGAGTTTTAATAAGAGCGAAACGTCAACTGCTCTTTTCTTATAAGGCAGGGGTCAAAGAAACTGGCGTTTTCTTTGTGAAGATGATGTTTTAATACACGCCTTCGCTATTGTTAACCGCACCACCCTTTATCATTCTTCATAATCATGAGTAAGCTAAAATCAACCTTATGTATGAAATCCATTCTTACATACTTTATTTGTTTTTGGTACATTCGTACAACTGTATTGAAGGAGTTGAAATTCGGAGAAGTGAAGTACCCTAGTGCCTTTAATAAAGGTTTTATAAATCTATACTAATATATGCGAAATGCGAAAAGAAAATTTTTGATACCCCATCCCATATGCAGAATATATTTTTTTATGATACGGACAATAGCAGATGCTACAAGTAAGCTCTGTACAAATTAAATAAAATTCAGAACTTACAACAAATAATAATGTTTTTTTAAGAAACGTTGACAATTGCAATCATCGCATATGAAGTCAGCCAAATCCCATTTTATTATATTGTTATTCTTCGTAATGCTTTTATCGTGAACAGAATTAATCGTATAATTCTGTTTACTCCGAGAGAATGTATGGATCTAGGAAAATACATAAATTCTATAGGAAAAATGCTTATCGCGACGATACTCTTTCCCCATAAAAAATATCTTTATTCATATAGGTATCTTTCTGATACCTATGAATCGTCTAAATTTTCTGCCAGTTCCTTAATCAAGTTCATAGAGCGGACGATGACAACTGGAAGGAAACCATCACCCAGCTTCAAAAAAAAGGAATCGTTTTCAAGAAATATTTTATAATTGAATTAAAGGTATTACATGTTCTTTCCATCCATGAAACTCTCCAGGCAGTACCACCCATGTTGTGTGTCCCACGTGCAATCATTGTCAGGTACTGTACGATCGCTTCGTTCCCTAGTATACCAAATTCTATAGAATGAAAGTTATTGTCTATTGAAAGATGCTAAGCAACGGCGCCTTAGTCCCCATGCGTACTTGACTTCGGCACTAAATCGAACATGTGTTACAGAATTAAGGGGATACTTACACGTAATTTACGAGACATAAACGGACCATAGTCTAGTCTATAACTACTCTTTAAAGTTTGCTAAATATTTAATATGACATGATTCTTGTTAAAAATTACCATTCTCTGTTATTTTTTGATAGTCTATGTCATTCTATGCTATCCTTATACGATTCTAAGAGATACGGCGAAGAACATGGCTAACACTAGAGGCGTACAGGGTTGGATCGATATAGGTCGAGCACTATTATCTAGTGTAATTAAGACAGCAATTTTAAACGCGATATATGTCTATATATTAATAAGAATCGAGCCAGCTGCTCAGAAAGACTTACTGCACCCCATCGATATTGAAAAGTGACATGACCTTGTCCCTTAACTTGACCTTACGATTGCGTTGCAGCGTGCACGAGAATCGCTTAAATATAGTTCATTGTAAATTAAATTATAAAGCGATTTATATATACTGTTAAGTCTTATAAAATTAATTTCACAAAAGCAATTTGGGAATATTTAGATATTACAAAATCTCTATTGTATTTGATAAAAGCATTTAATTTCACCCTGAGCCCTTTGTTGTATTCAATAAACGCAATCATATCGAAAAGACGATGATTTTAGGTACCGTTAGCAAATTTGTTGGTTTATATATTTATATAGTTTAATATACTCATGAAGGTGTTACATACTGGTTGGTTGTATGTAACATACAGCCTGGTTACATAAATGTTATATTTTAATAAGAAATGAGCTGATTTTATAACCTATTTTTTTTACGCAGCATACCAACCAAGAACTAACTGTAAACTAAACTGAAGAAGTAACTGGAAACTAAAAACTATTATTATTTTGTAAAATTGGCTAAACTTTATTTAGAAAACTACAAATTACAATCCCTATGTAATCTTTAGAACCGCAAAACTAATTTTAATCTATGAAAAGAATTAACGATACAGTATAACTGTTTATGTCGACAGATTAAATTTCGTATAAAAATAGGCCAAATTAAATTTAGATCCAAATTTGGAATAAGAGAACCTTTCAATGTATTTGCATTATCTTCGCCATCCTACTCAAAAAATCTTACATACATAATTCAGATTACAAAAGACAAAAATAATGGTTCAAACAAACAAAATGCTGCATATAACACTATCCTTTTAATATTAGATATGCGAAAGTATGTATGTATGTTAAACTAATGAACCGATTTTGATTAAATTTGGTATAGAGATAGATTGAACTTTAACTATAATCTATTTTATCTATTAACTCTGCTCACATAATTTGTATTTCTTATATAGACATACAGCATAAGTTGTTAAAACTAATTCACTTGTGTACGCATACGATTTAATATTAATTCAAAATTATTGATAATACAGCTAAACCCGTTTATCCCTAACCAAAATTCGCGTTACTAAACGATTATTACGCTGTCGGTAAAATTACGTAACCGCACACATGTTTAACCGTATTTAACTCCTTCATAACCATTACAGCGAGAGCCTAGTGCCAACCCCGCATTGTCCCGAAATTCTAATATTTCACTCGAATCAAATTACTCGTAGGAGTATATTTAAGATATGTGGGGAACATTCAGAGCGTATTCTATATTATTTTTATGATTACTTTTAGAAGAATGGATTAAAATATAAAACTTAATTAATAAGGACTATACTTAATTATGAATAATTAAGCTCAGGAATCATTTCATTGTCCTACAATAAATTTAAAAACATAAGCTGAATACTTTCAAGTTTATTACGCTATTAAATATCATCCTTATTATTTCAACACGTAGTCTGTGAAAGAAAAACATGTGCGGACATGTCATTATTATAAAAGATGGATGCATTGTAACTGCACGACATCTAATAGTGAAAATTAAACCATGCATATATCAGAGAAGTGTTGTTTTAATAATGAGTGGTAATCGTGAAGTCGGCAATGCAGACGCCAAGCCTTACAAAAACCCTACGAAAACACTTCTTTCGTTAAATAGTATAAAAAAAAAATTCATAAAGTTTAGCACTTGAGGCAGAGTACCCATAACGCTGAGCATTTCCTCGTTGTATCGCGATGCGCGCAAAGAGAAGCGCCCAGCTCTTGGGTCACCATTACTGACTACCAGGCTTCTTAATTCCTTAATAAGCGCCTGTGCACTTGTACCCCAAGGTCAAAAAGTCCCTACTAAAAATTTAAAATTATACATACAACAATTACATCTCTAAAGAATAGTGAAAAGTAGATATACGTAAGTAAGTTAAGTCTTATGGAACGCTTTTCCAAAGCACCTAGCAATGGAGCATTAAAATCAATTGTCGGGATAATCGTTTGGTAGACGACACATTCAAACTAAACTCCATTTTCATGAGTGCGTTTATAAAGAGCTGAAACAACAAAACGTAAAATAAAATAACATTAATAGAAGATTCTAATATTTTTCATCTCGCATATAAACCTGGCACCTTGATTATGTAAGTTTTTAGTGTAATTGCTCGTAATTACTTCGTCGGGTTGTCCCTCTCCCTAAATTATGACGAGGGGGCGATGACTGGCCATGCGTTGTGAACGGATGCTACTTGTGACTTGTCAGGCTTGAATTTGTGCTGCAGTGCTTTTTTTTCTTCTAGATTCCATCTCAGTGATATATCTGTTGTGTATGTTCTACGCCCTTGGTTTGGGAAAAAGCTGATATAACTCGGCTCATAGAGACGCACTTTAATCAATAATTACAATTACCGATCAGCACTAGACAATTAGTGGTTAATTAGTAATGTTAATAAACGGTTTCACAACCTATCAATTTAATAAGTATTGTGGTACTGTTTAAGATTAATATGAAGTTTGGACTGTAACAACTTGAACATTATATTAAAACTTTATTCATTACTTACTATACATGTTCCAATTATGAATCCTGAAAAGATTGTAATTAATTTTAAACTATACCTGTTTTTGAAGGCTCATTTAATTTACTTCTCTCAATAATGTACTTCGTTCATCTATCAATTTAATTCATAGGATTTTAAATATTATTAATCTATATAGTATTTTGTTTTCACAACGAATATAATTATTTTGAATAATGAAAAATTTATAATAATAAAGATTAAAGTTCTCCATTTGTACGAATATCAAGTATTTCCAAACGCGTGAATATTTAATTTTCCCAACTAAGAGGGGCATCGTAAAGCCACTTAAAAGTATTCAACCCTTTTAAACCTTTCATTATCTTGAAAGCAATCTCCTTTCTTATTAATCTTAAATAATATATACAGTCTTTAAACTATTTTAACTCAAATTCACATTTTAAAATCCATTGATATAATGCGAATCTTATCGAATTTACAATTATTTTTTAAGAGAGCTATAACATAGCTTTACATAGTTAATAAGAGTCTATATGTTTGTTAATTTTATATTTTCATGATTGTTTTTATTTTATTGACAGTTTTTTAACTCCTAATAATTCTTATAAAATCACTTACTGAACATTTTTTATTACAGTTCTTTCTTATCGTCGTCATTATTATCTTTTCCCACGAATATTTTTGATAATAGTATCTTAAAATAAACATTGGAAACCATTTCGAACATGAAAAAATAATTCATGACAATAATAGACAGGGCCAACGTGGAAACGTTCAAATTTTAAGAATTATAACTAATTCTTGGCTTCTATAAGTAGAAGCCCAGCTCTGCTAAGGCAGAGATGGGAAAATAGCAAATCAAACTATTTCGATTAAAGACTGTAAATTACATTTACAGTCTTTAGTTAGATTAAGAATTTAGATTAAAAAGAAGTCTTATTATTAGATTTCATTCAATTCCATATTTATTAATTCATAATATTGAATTTTAAATAAACGCAAGTTACACCGGATAAAGTAGTTCATAGTGTCCGACAGCAAGAGATTGACAGCAGCTAATGCCAGCTAAATAAATAATACATTAAACCGTACGTGTGTACCTTTATTCGTGTCGTCTCTAAGCTAACGAAGCTAACTGCGAAGACAACTAAAGCTTTTTCCCATCCATAAATAACATTATTATTTATTTAACACATAAAAAGTTGTTGATAAAATCAAAAACTTATCGCAACTTAACGACGCGAAACCAGCCGCGTTAGATTTGTACGCTTGAGGCTAACGTGAAATAACAAAGTTTAACATAAGAAAAATAAATGTTACATTCGGGATCATCGGACAGGAAATGCGAAAATAAATCAACTTATATTTTCACATGTATTTTGCTTTTACAAAACAAACCTGATTGGTTTGCGTAGGTTTATCTTAACAGTCTTTTAGAATAAACGAGAAGAAAATATTTTTGGAGTTATATAGTTATTATACACCAAACGAAAAACGGATCATTTAGGCCTTAAGTTTTCAACAAAATGACATCTCGTCTTGAGCACATGATAAACAATATGAATCTAACAAAACTTTATTTAACAGCTTTAATTATACGTACGTGATAATTACGCTTTGGAAAGTCTGGAAGCTTTGAAAATAGTTCGTTCAAAAATATACTCTAAATTTATATACAGATTCTTAAATCAAGGGCGTGGATATACATAAGATAATGCCCAAAAAACTTAGCGTAAAACAAATTTTATATTTTTGTTCGTTCAGGGACACAATACCTCCTACACAATCTGTAATTATGTATTAGTTAGATTATTTTCCTTTAATACAAGAAAAATTAAGCTAAATAAAGTTCCTTACATTATTTAGTAGACAACACAAAATAGATTAATCATTATGTACTTTTGTACACTTTTCAAATATAAAAATAATAACAAAATATTCTTGTATGGATTTCCAGAACCTTTTTTTTAAATAATTTCCATTTATTGTGAAAGTGTCACTTATAAGTCTTAATAGTGATACTCAAACTGATAACGAGAACTCATATATATAAACATCCTTTAGCATTATAATATTATAATGCTGAAAGTGATATTTAGTTTAGTGTACGGATATAAAATGCTTATTTCTAAAATACGAGTATTTGGCACTGACACTATGTTAATCCTTAGCTAACCAAATGTCAGAAGTACAGTCTCCACCAGGGTACCTTTAACAATACATTTCATTTAAGATATTTACTTTTACACAATAAACAATAAAAGTCTCAAGTACATACAATGTGTGAGTGTATATAATGTATTGTAAGGAAAAAATGCTTTTTTAGCCAACGAAAATGTTTTTTGATTCGTTACACAATATTTGGTAAGAGGTTCAAACAAGCATTCAAAATCATACAGAATAAACTAGAATATGTTCCATATGATGCTGTCATACAAAAATTAATATACAATATCGTATAATTTTCTCAAATATGAAAGAATACCTGATTTCGTGAGGTACTACCGGGCCGTTGGGTTCATCACCGAAATGTACCAGAAAATCTTCATCTAACTTCAGTCCACCATGTTCAGTATTCACGTCAATTTTCACAATCCATCCACCCTGCATATTTTATTTTATTACATATGTACCCAAGCTATGTGCTAAATATATTTAAAAAACAATAAACTTATAAGACAATAAAACTATTATATGGGAACTTGAAACATTTAAGAGATACAACATACAATATACATGTGAACCCCATCAGGATTTAAAGGTTTGTTTTTATAAGGTGTTTAATCACCAAGTCATATTATTAAAATGGAGTCGCATTTAAGTTACAATTACGAATTGGGTAAAATCAAATTTCGAATTATATTCTATACAAAGGAAAGCACATAAAAGTTGAGTTAACTTTATATTAAATACAATGAATCCGCACCGGAGGCCAACCGGTACAAAAGTGCCGGTATATTACAAATAAAATACTTTGTCTTGGACCTTTACATGCGGAGCTTCCTAATGTTTAATAAAACGTCGGAATACCACATTTCACCAAACTAATGTTCCTCATACCTACATTAGGTTCCCGAATGGCTATAGTATTTCAGATCGGTTAATAATGCGGCGCCAATTTTATTTTTTACTTAACAGACAGTGTCAATAATATGTCAGGCAACAAACACACTATAAAACCTTTTTGTTTCATCGTATGAATGTACCGTTTCCGGTGATATTTCTGAAGTTCAAACAAAGTTGCAGTCAGACGCGAAAGCTATTAAAGTACTGTCATTTACGTATTTAAACGTTACTTGAGTAGGTATAATCAAACATACCTCTTTGATCATATGAGGATAAAATTGCTTATCCCATGGTGAATACAGCGATGAGGATGCATACAGTCGTTTTCCATCTAAAGATAGTTGAATCATCTGTGCACTGCCATAGAGCCTTTTACCTTTTACGATCACGGGCTTTGGTGTTTCCTGGAGCGAATAATGGCGATTTATTTTATCATACTCGTATTTATATGTTGCTTCTATAATAATAAAAAGGCAAGGAAAACCTTATTAATGTAAAGATATCGTATATCATATAAAAAACATAAGGCAATGCAATGATACTATAAAGGAAGAATCGGTTACTCAGACATTAAGAATAAATCGATCTAAATAATTTTGAATGGAATCCGAGAGGGAAAAAGAGAATAAAACCTTGGAAAAAATGTACTTTTTCCGACACAAAGAGAAGATTAATATCCAAACGACAAAAAAATACTAAGTTAATCGTTCGAACAAAACAAATAATCGTAAAAACAGTGAAACAAAATATTGGATTGCGCAAAGCCGTTGAGAGTAATTTAACGAACAAAAGGCAAAATGAAAGGAATGATACAGCGAAAAGGTAATTGTGTGAAGTCATGAAGCATTAATTCGTTGGAAAATGAGAAAATTATTACCGCCAATTCCCTGTCATCGATTACTTGAAGGTCGTTGTTCGCTATCAAACCGCCAAGGAAAATTTGCCCGATGAGCTTTGGATTTTTCGTGTCTGATACATCGTACTGTCTCACGTCCCCGTGCAACCAACATGATAAGTAGAGATACTTATCGTCCAATGACAACAATATGTCGCCTACCAGAGCTTGAAAAATGAAAATCTCACGATAAAATACTGGAGAAAACAGCGCTTAGTAACACTCGTAAATTATAAAAGTGTTACCATTAATTTCAGTTTCAGCTCCACCTTGTAACACAGTTTTAGCCGGGATATCGATGACTTTATCGGCGTTCCATAAACCATTGCTGTTTTTGTAAAATCTGAAAATAGCTTTGTTGTATTAATTGGTATACCTAAGCTGATTTTAATACGGATGGTCGTGTCGATTGATTGTCGTTGGTTAGGGATGCTGTAGGTCATTATAATACACGTCAGTAGTTTTAAGGTGACTTGACATATGAAAATAATCATTTGTATTTTTTTAAATAATATATTAGTCATTAAAATATATTCCAAATGTAAAATACATAAAAATCTATGTGACACGGTTTAATCTGCTAATTTAAGTATTTTGATACAATAAGCTTACTTTGTATGGAAAAACCATACCACACTATAAGTCTCCAACTTTACACAAATGATCTTGCCCTAAACCAATTAATGTTTCGTAGGAAAATACAATAAGCAACTATTCCTACCTGTATACGTTACCCAGTACTGCGCACCCCACAAATCCCTCAGCGGCTTTGGGATTATGTAAGAACCTGGTCTCTAGGGGTGCATACCCTTCCGTCCCTAAATCTATAACTTGAATTAACTCATGCGTCGACCAGCGGTAAAAGTTGAGACTGCTCCCATATCTCTCTGGATTGGATAAATCAGTGGGATGAAAACCCCTACAAATAAAATCAAATTGTTTCACTACAATGCCTCATAGTTTTTGACCTATTCTTTATCATCGTACGATTTTAGGTTTATTTGACTATCAGCCAATAATCAAACGTTCTGTGATCACTATAGAGATAACAATTTTCACTACATACCTCATGAGAAACATAATAATAAAACAAAGTGATTGATTGAAAGATGAGAGCCGTTTTCACATGAATCTAAAAAAAAATTAAAAGGATTTCTTCGCCAATGCAAAAATAAACTATGTAATACATCTGTGAGATACGCTGATTTTTGTTAGTGTAAAAATTCCATACGTTTTATAATGCTTCGGTGAGCCCCATTCGGTAGCGATCATCACATCGTGGTATGGTTGATACCAAAAATCATAACCGAATTTAGCTTTCTTCTCTCCTTTTGCCCAAGAACCTAAAATGTGCTTACATTAAAGAAGCATACTATGAAGTGATGCATTTTTGTTTGCAAGAAACATTTAAATCACGGGTAGTTTTATTTCTTTCAGTCTAAAAAGACACGTAGTCATACAAAAATACGTGACTTATATGTCATTGGGAAATACTCATGATAATAATTATTTATATAGTCATCTATTACAGATGTTGACTGTAGATTATGTATGCAGGCTCCATGTATATTAAGCAAAGTTTAAGTAACATTTCTATAAACAAATTTATTTAATACTGCTTAACAGAATGTATATAAATTCTGTCAAGCAGTATTCAATAGTAAATGCAGGTAGTAAATATATATAATTATAGGGTTTTTTTAATTATTTGATGATTAATTAGTGGAAGAACCAATATGAATAAATTTTCGATTTTAAACCTACTGTTCGAACCATAAACCGTAATGTTGTACGGATTGAACCTGTTGTTTGAATTCTAGGTAGGGAAAAAAGGACTTTAAAAAAACAATACCTTTGACTTTCAGAGTCTTCGAATCAATTAGCACAAAATCGCCTTTTCCATTTTCATCCGCATCGGCCATAGTGGATATCATGACCTCACCGCTCGCCAGGCAGTGTACCGAGTGTGGGAAACTGCAGTTGAATGACCTCATTTCTGAGCCATCGATAACCTGGTAATGAGATTTTCGGCATGAACAGGCCATGAAAAAGATATTGAACGGATAAGAAGCTCCGACAGGCTGCTGGGAATTGCTCACGATTATTTCTTAAGTCTCATTTCTAATGTACGTTTACGTTTTTTTTATTAATGTTCAATCGACGAAAATAATTTCAGTAAATTGTAACAAAATAAAATAATAACATAAGTATTAATTATATTATTACTTAGAACATATTTTTATAGCAATTTTTTCAGCACCGGATGGATGTACCACTTTTAAAAATGTATTTGTATTGTTGTGTGTTGTGTTATGCTTTGTATTGTTTTAAAAATATTTTCAGTGAACATTTTTATTCAGATATCTTAATGCTAATATTATTTACTTTTCACAAAATTTGGGTCAAATTTAATGTCTATCATCAAGCGAAGTTTGCAAGTTTATGGCCAAATACCAAATTCAAATTCGTTTAACACTTAAATATGATAAACGTGTTTTCAATACATAATAAGATAAATGTCCCTTAACTTTTTCTGCTTTCATACCTTCAAAAATATTTAATATTTATTTACAGGATGATACAAGAACAATATTTTATGCTTGTTTTAAGTGTTAATTCTAAGTTTCAGTGTATTAAATTGTTATTCTCTCAAAATTAGGTCGAATCTAACGCTGATGAGTTTGACATCAACCTGTTACAAGTTGTGGACAGATTCAAGATGGAGGTGTAATTTCACTGGTGAACTACGTTCTGTCGAATAATTATCGACGTTACCAACTTCATGAATGATTTAATTGGGAATACCAACATTTATTACTTTAGTATGTAATTTATTTACAAATTAAATATGTATATTTAATAATAAACGGAAAATTTATAAAAATTACGCTAAGCGATGCTGATTGTTTGATTTTAAAACACATACCCCAGAATTATTTACTTTTAATTTATATTTTTCATAAAATAGAAAGAAAGAAAGAAAATATGTTTATTTGGACATACACACACGGTACACACAACATCACAATAAATAATAAGTACAAAATTGAAATTAACTAAAAATAAACACATTGCATTGTTGCAAGTGCCGCGGGCGTGCGCTAAATGGGGTGCTGCTCAGGATTTGTGTGGAATATAGTATTCCACACCACTGATTTTCAGCAGCCCCCAGTTGTCGCAAACCGCTGCACAGCGGTAGAAAAAAATAGCGGGACAAACGAGCCTCCAGGTTACCAAGTGCCTCAGGCCATATAGTTTAACTTGCCTTACCAATCCACAAGGGAGTAATAACAAGTAGCTAATTTTTTTACGATCGTATCTACCGGGTAAGACCTTAATAAGAGCTAGTAAGAGACGATTACACATTGGATTTCCAGTTTATAATGTCATTTTACAAGCCTTATTAAATTAATCGTTTATAAATAATTATGAGACTATGAACTATTTAGTTAACCTTGATACATAGAGAAAAACAAACATATTTTTACGATAATGTATGTTATGTAAATCGAATATTATAAGCATAATTTAGAATAACTTCATTCTAATCAATTAGTATACAATAAGAAATGTATATTTGTGTAATAAATATATTTGTAGTCTGGGTGTTATAATGTATTTATCAGTTATGTTAGCATCCATACCACAAACAAATAATGTCTTATCTTTGCCCTCTGTGTGTCAACCTATCGTATTTATTTTTAAGTGCACTATTTTTTAACGTGATAAGTTATTTTTAGTTGAATTTTTATTTCCATGTATTACCAATGATGTTCTGTTATATACTTTTGTGAATATTTGATGTACATATTTGATTCACGCGTCTAAAAGTTCACATCGAAATAAAAATTCAACTTTATATGTGCAAACAAGATTTAGCGAGTTTCACGTGAAGTAATAAAATTTTTAAGTACTTCGCAAGCGCATTTTATAGACTTGTCTCGACGCTGATTTCCAATTTGATAAAAGTGGAGTACTAATGCATAAATTCTATGCAAACCATTGGTTGAATCTAAACATTTTAGCAGACTGTCCATTTGTAATTATTTTCCCGTAATTTACACGTTAATCTCTAAAAGCTATCTAAAAGCTCTATTTTAAAAAAAATATTAAAGTATCGTTACTTTAGGACTTAAATATGTATGTTTATGAAAAGATATCATAATAAGTTTTGGGTTTTATAGGTTAATAATGTAATAAATTGATTCAACGACAAAATCCATAATTGTTACTGGGAAGCTAGTGCCAATATCATGCTAAAGCTGTCAGAACAATGCAACCATACGCATAAAATATATGAAAATACAGTAGGATATTCGCGTTGAGGCATGGAATACATACGTACGTATACTGAAAAATGTTATATCAAATCTAAATTTGTAAACGGACCTCGGACCTTGTCTATAGAATTTCTATATTACTAAATAATAATAATAAATAATAATAATAATAATAGAAAAATACATACAAAACTACAACATAAAAATGCTTGTAACAAATTTTATGTTGACTTTTTATTCAAGATTGGTAGTAGAATTTCAAAGCTACAGGGATAGAAAAGCTGTAGGCTATTAGGTTAATATTTTTAATTTTGTAATGATAAAAAAAAATCCCGTACTACGAGTATATAACCATTAAATAAAATGTTAGTTACCTTATGAATCTCCGGCTTCCTAGGATTAGTACCGACGTCGACGATATAGACGTTGCTTGAATGAAGACTTGGACAGACGAGTAAATCTCTTTTCAGATCGGGTCTATCATAGCAACTGGAGCAAACGTTCCATCCGCTATGATGCAGCTCATCCCCTACTGACCCAGTATAAGTTCTGTGTATGACCTGAGCAAGTAATCAAAATTTAATTTATCATGTATTCTTGTAAATCCTAATAACAGACTAATCGTAAAGACATGTTTATTTAAACTATGTATATATATTATTTTATTAATTAATTTAGTTACGTTATACCTTAAAACAGTACATATCTTTTTAAACGGCATAACGTTTTTTTATATATTTCTTATGTAATACATACAGCTATGTTTCTATTAATATGTAATTGTCTTCTGTATTACTGCGCTATATGGGTAGTAGAAATAAAACATGAAATACAAAAATATCGAAACGAAGTAAAATTTATTTCTCAATTTAAAATAAACCACAATATGAACGATTGTGATAGAAAACAAAAACCTATTTACAGATTTAAACTAAAATTACACAGCGAGGATTATTAAAGGTATGGGCGTGATAATAAAAGTCGAAGTTAGTACAAACAATGCAATTCACTAAACAGTTTCAATACACTTACACATATTCAATACGATACGCTATTTCTAAACTCCGATAGTATTGAATTTCATATAAATACGGACGGAGGCGAGAGAGCACGTATTTTTTTGCAATCGATATATTTGCTGTAAGACTGAGATTGCATGTTACTACTAAAACCCCTGTCCAAACGTCGATAGAATGAACCAATATTTGCAGTGAACAATTCGCCGTTCAATGAAAACTCACCCACCGACTCGAACTTTCACGGTTATCGGATTTTACTATTGGCAGAGGACTTTTATTTACGCTCAACTATTTACGATTTTGAATTTGTTCAAACTTATGTATTAATAAAGTTGGCGTTATGTGTTTAGCGGCTAGAAGTAAATATTGATTACATCGAATATTAACACAATTATTATTATTAATAATTCATTGCATGTATTGAATATCGGGTTTAAATATTTAAAATCGTCTAATTTTGTTAGATATAATCGCGAAACTTGTCTTATTAGCACTTGTATCAAATAAAATTTTATTTCCCAGAAACGACAGCAAGTAGACAAAAGCGCTCCAGTAATCCTGGACTTTAGGATTCAACACGGAAAAGTCTTATTGTGTCTGACGCAGATCGGAACAAACAAGCGAAAATACCATACCGTGTGTATTGTATACATTTCGTACAATTAAAACTGTTTTAGCATAAATAATTGTTTTATTAAAAGAACACAAAACAATTCTAAATCTTACGAACGGTATGTCCAGAATCTGGAGAGGGTACAAAATAAATTTCTAAGGAAGAATTTATAGTTATTATCCGTTTATGTATCCGACTGCTTTCCTATTAGGCTTTTTAGGGTATAATGACCTAAACCGACGTAGGAAAATTGCCTTAGTGAAGTTTGCCTGGAAGATAATCAGGGGCGGCATTGATTCCAGTAATATTCTGCAATCATTGCTAAGATTACATGCCCCTGATATTTTTTACTGGCTCAGGAGGCATCCATAGCTGGCTGAGGTACGGTTTCGAACAAGCCTCCGCCGGCAAAGCCCAATTCCGCGTACGATCGCCCTAATGAATTGTTTCATTAGCTCAGCACCAGAATGTGACATTTTTATGACGGGGTTAGGAATAATAGTGGACGAATATGAGAGGTTGTTAGATTTAAGTTAAAAACTGTATGTGTTTTTTGGCTTCGGCCGTAAATAAATAAATAAATTCACTCATTGTACACTTATGTTGAATTTATTACCCTAGCTTAGCATACGAAGTAAAAGATTGTGAAAAAACTCAACAAAGTACGTAACAGTAAGCACATTTGGTCTTTCAAATTAGTCTACAGCATAAAAACAATAAAATGTTCTCATAAACAAGGATTTCACTGTATTATACCTGACTATAAGTAGAAGATGTAGGGTTCACGTCGACTGTTGCAATATAGTCCTGCTTAGTTTTGTCTGGTTGTACACAGATCACGTACAAAAGCTCCTCTCTAGGGCCATTGTTAAATGCGTCTAATGGCGACGCGTAGCCGGGACCTTTGCCTGTGAAAAGATGTTTTAAAAAATGGAATAAGATTAAAAATATGATAAATTACATAAATGTTAATATAATTTATTTTCATGGGAGCAATATATTGATAAAAAAAAAATTATGTGATTAATAATTTATATGTAATTATATAGGTAGTTAAATTATCCAACGCCATTACATTTTTATTGAGCCACTATGTCCTGAGAATGGTGGTTGAATAACGAAACAAAGAAACCAATTTAGAGTCATATATTTTTTTTTGTGTATATATTAATACTTTTTTCCGGTTTTCCGAACAAGCCTCCGCTCGCAAAGCTCCATCCCCCATATCATCACCCTAATTAAATCGTTTTCTTAACACTGCACCAGAATGTTACATTTTTATGACACGGTTAGGCATTCCTTATTATAAACAACCGCCTATATTCATTCACTATAATTATAGTGAATATAAGCGGTTGTTAGATGTAAGTATAATTTAATTACATTTAAATTTTTTACCCACATCGTTAATATACTAAAAAGCGAAATCGTGATCAATTCGATATTATAAATTACATTAGTTAATTATGAATTAACTTGTGTGAACTTAATAGTTAAATTAAAATCACATGAATATTATGAGCATAACTCTGATGATTTAATGAGTATTATGTATTACACTATGCATATATATTGTTATTTATCCAATATTTGTTATTTATCCAAATTATGTATATCTCGATTTCTAATGTTATAGATTTAAGTTATAGTTGGTTTAGTTACGTAATCATTTCATTAGAGAGGACAATGGAAAGTCAATCCTTTAGTCGGTAATTTTCAAAGTATTCTTATTCTATTTTCAAATAAAGAAACAAGTCAAGAAAGTCTGTGAAACATTAGGGTATCTCTAACTATGGAACCTGATACAGGGCTCAACTGAAATAAATGAATCCGCCACTCAATCACAGTCCCTTCGCCGGAATACAATAATTTGATAAAGCTTCGTTATAATATCGTATATGTTTGGGAAAATAGTACTTGTATTGTATATTTTGCTACTGTATCACCATATTATAAAACTTTCCAATCGTAAATTGTTATAATGCAATGACAATGTTTTAATCATGTTTATTCGGTTTATTATATATTAAATGTGAAGATGTATTTGCTTACACCTTAATGTTATAAATATACATTATGTATAAAAACAAAAGGAAACCGGTAAGGTATAACGCAAAAAACAAGTAAATAGAAACCTTTACATTTACGATGTTTCACATGAGCCCAGTTACAAGACTTTATAATTTACTACTGTTTATGTCTTTAGCAAATACTACTTAACTGATTGATATATTCACTATTAAATAGTTACTTCAGCGATAACAAATTACAATAAATAATAGCGGTCTATAAAAAGATATATGCTATATAAAATTACATGTTTCAATATAAAATCGCTTGAAACTTTAAAGCGTATCAACGCCCAAATTATACAATGAACGACATAGAGGGAGCGTCCCTCGCAATTCGGTAATCGCGTCAGGTAATGCCTGCATATAAATTACTCCTTTGTTACGTAATCTCATCAGTTGGCTATTGTTTGTTTATTATGTACACTGTTAATGTCAAATATATTACATTATTGCAAACATATTTTTGTATATAGTGTACAAAAAACAATGAAATATGTTCATTTTTTCTATGTAAGAAGAGGCAAATGAGTGTACATGTGCTAACCGCAGCCCATGGACACTTTCAACGCCAGGAGGCTAACAAGTAAGTTGCCGGCCATTGAGTTCGGGAACCTTTACGTTTTTTAATATACTATAATTATGTAATATTTTTTTATTGACTATGTTTTATTCTATATATTTTTTAGTCTCACTTTTGTTTTATTGACATATAGTGTTTTTGTATTTCCCATGTGTGTCTCCTACTAAACGTGTTTTCTTTCTAAACAAATTTAATTCTTAGACCGTCATATTACTTAACCATTCTGCAGTCGTCAAAATTAAATGCCATCAATACCTAGTAAGAAAAAATTATTCTAAAATATAGATGAATAATTAAAATATTGACTCGGATTCTATGATATTTATGACTGTATAACATATGATCTTCAAACTATAGACAGATAAGTACGTATCAATAAAACAGAAAAAGTCAATATCAAATTAATTATATATTTAAAAGTACGAACTTCGACTAAATTATTTAATTCAAATATTAGAAAGTATTTACTCTTTAATATTTCGTTTCAAAAATATATTCATAAAGCCTCGTCCTCTTTGAATATGGCGTTACAAAGGTTTCTATACATCTTTGATAAGAGTTGTGATAGCTTTGGCAGCGGTTTACTTTTTATTCTGTTACAAGAACCTATTGGAAAACTGTGTCAGCGTTTTGAGAGGTTAATATTTTGTTATTTTTAACCCTTTGAAATACGACGCTGTGTTTACATATTTTCAAAGGGCAAAGAGTTTTAATATCGAAACCTTAAACTAAAAATCTAAGCAATATAAACATTGATTTGATATATTACTAATTAATATGAAACGTAAAGTATGGTGACAATTTGTCGGACATGCCATGTCAAGCAAGTACATTGAATTTTAAATTAAATCGAGACCTTTATTCATATAATTAGTTTGTTTCTATTACATGTGACTCATAAATTAATTAATAATAGAACAATTATGTCTATGGAATCAAGGAGGTAATATTTGTTTACGTTTCATGCCATGTATTATTAAACTCAATAGTTAAAACAATTGTGTTAATCGAAATTTTATAAAATGAAATATGTTTGTTGTGTAGGTATACTGGAGTGATATTGTTTTTAATTAATAAATATGTATTAGACACTGACTGAAAATACATAATTATCAAGTAATTTATGTCTATTACAAATTACTGCACTAACATAACACTCATTGCCCATAATGCGAAGAGTACCTACTATAGTATAAAAATGATTTGGTAACGATTCTTAAAGTTTAAAAAAGATGAAAAAAACATGAGTTATAAACACAAAGAAATATTTATAAAGTTATAACTTTGTTCATTAAAATAACCTTATTTACGTTGTCATAGTTCCATAGTTCACACCAATACATTGCCTCTAAATATACACATACAATTATATTATATTGAAAAACAAACCACTTGTATATAAAAAATAATCACTTACAACAAGACATTTTCTTATATTTATACACGTCATTCACTGGCAAACTGGTTGTAGACTGACTAGCATAACGACTAATGTTATGCTATGAATGATAACGGTTCATCCAATGATATTGAAAGTAAAAAATCAGTGTTGCAATACCTAAAAATAATACACATAATTAATATTCTGTGGCAAATGAACTGAATGAACTCAATGATTTAGTTAATTTTCTCAAATCGATTGTTACGCTGACCTTGATTAACGGTAATTTTATTGACATATTTAGTGTGCTAATATTTCTGCTCATATATTTAATATTTACTCTTGAGTATTAACTAAGTCTAATTGTGCTGTCATTGTCTATGTACTTTTAGATTACAGATTATCTATGTAAATTATACATAGAGATATAATTGTATTTTTTATACTTACCTGAATTTTTAGCGTTTTAACAACATGATATTGTAACGGACTACTCTAGTTAGTCACTTGTTATAATATAAATCCTAAGCAAAAATGTTTAAAAGATTTCGTCTGTTTATAATATATATATTTTTAAAATTTGCATTACAAATTTACGTGTACTGCCATTACTTTTCTACAATTCAGACGCCTTATTAATTCAAAGTAGCAAAAATGTATTTCTTAGTAATGCTAGTGAAATCGAATTTACATTTTTCAGCGAAATCTACAGAAATAAAATACAGTAGTTGTACGTACGTGCGCTGTCTGCAAATCGTCTATTCACTGTCTGTTAGTGTTTGAATTTATATCCTATATCTACAAAGTTGCTTTATATTTTACAGTTCTTTAAACTTATTTAACACTAACACATCATTGTTCACGTACACTATTTATGTTTGTGTGCGTGATCTTGCATTATTCGCCTCAAACTCGAATGTTGGTGGAACTCGTGTCTTATTGATATGTGCCTACTGATATTTTTAAACAAAATTTGCCAAAGCGCTTTGTCCTTATTTTTCCACAATAAATCCGAAGTCTTTTCTTTAATCCTACGCATATTTTCTTCCAGTCTCCTAGCTTTTATTTCCATTTGTATGAGCGAACGGGTCGTATTTGTCAAAAGTCGGTACAGGTATTCTTTTCTTCTCGTTTTCCTCGGTTCTACCACTGTCGCATTTATCTCGGACTCGTATTGAATGGGGTCTGTCTGAATTTTGTTGGTTATGTCGGATTTGATGTGAAGTAATAAAGCGGTGATTAATATTACAAAAACAAAACATAGAAGCATAGACAATTTTGCGTGGCTTATGAGAGGTTTCGATATAAAATTCATGACCGGGCATTATTTTTTTACATTATAGTTCAGAATTTTCGTTTGTGCAATTGAGTACTAAGCAACAAGTCACGTGCGTCGTGGAACGCGTGAGGCGCCCTCTCGCGTCGTTAGCAAAAACGATACTGCGTGGGTGGATAACGCCTGACGCCGGCCGGTGCGACGCGCGTTGTTATTTCCACGTTGACTTTTCCACTAGGATCTAAGAAAGATTAGGAAGTTTGGAGTGCCCATTTTTAATCGACTTCATGATGTCTGTATTTAGTAATGTGTATTTTGGTTTTGGTATATATTCAAAGTAATAGTAAGAGAGAGAGAATTGTATGGAACAGGATTTTAAGCTAAGATTTCAACTCACGACTTAGGAGTTTTTTTTATAGAAGGGGGGGCAAACGAGCAGGAGGCACACCCTAAAGGTTAAATCGCCGCCCATAGACACTTACGTGGTTGGGAATGCGTTGCCGGCCTTTTAGGAAGTGATACGTCCTTTTCTTGAAAATCGTATAATTCGGAAATACCGTAGAGTGATAAATAAATTAGCCTAACTAGTTTTGCGTTAACTTTTTAACTAAGCAATGAATATCAAATATTGCTTAACTGTTCCGTTACCAACTTTGTTTAATTGGACCACCGATTAAGACCAATACGTGACAAATTATTCAAAACAATGATATGCAGTCTCTGGTTATGGAACAGGCCAAGCAACTTTGCTACCTTCTCAATAATGTGATGATATATTCACATATATACCTATTGTGTATGCAAAAATGACATATATTAAATACAAACTTTGTGTTTCAAGGTGGGTAATAGGTTCATGAACCCTTCTTCGTCTTTACAATCTATATTTGTAGGGTCTGTAGTTTGTAAAGTATGTTATAACTTTTTTATATTTATAAATATTTATAAACACGCAAACATAAAAAAGATCTAATTAGATGATTATAATAGTACCTAGAATATTTCTACATCTATTAATGGTTTAATTATCATAATAAAATATCAATTTAGTCTTTAACAATCATTATAACACAGAATTAAAAACAATATGAATAATTGCTTTTATGAATTAGTATTCGGATGTATTCTCTTCAGCTGAGGCATATTTCTTTGATTTTATATTGAATACCACAACAACAAAAAAACATTTTATTTATACTCAATGTTTCTACGCCTTAATGTATTATACACCTTGAATAATACATATTATATGGAATACAACACGATATCCGAACAATTTAACAGATCTCCATATATGCGGTAGATGTAGAGTAAACCTACGCAGAGCTAAAGTATTAAGCGGATTGCAAAGAACTGGGTCGTTGACGGTTCGAACCACTATACGTTGGTTTCGTTCAAATAGTTCTATTGTATAGTCCCATAATAAAAGCCAATCAAGTGGCATATATTTAAAATAAGCTTTAACGAAAATAAGGTCATGCCGACAATCTTATTAAACTGCAATTTCAGTTCGTATTAATTAAACTGCAAAACCGAAGCCATTAAAAATAACATTTTCCAAGGGAATTTAAGCTGTAAAGTTTACCCGGGGTCGATATAATTAACATCGATTGAATTCTACTATATTTTTCGCTTAGAGTATCAACTTTTCGGCTGATCCGAAAGAATGTGTCGCCGGGCTATATAAAAATTTCAAATAGGAAATTTCTAGAGGTTTTCAATTTACCATCCTTGGTCTCGGGTTGAAATGGTTGATCTTGGTACATTAGTTTTTATACTTACATTGTTCTAATAGCATATTAAATTAATTTAATTGAAATAAATCGTCATGACCTGTAACTACAAAAAATAATTTTCTCTTGCGTTTTTGTAAAAAAAAACAATCTATCTATGTTTTTGTAGTTAAATAAGTAACTTAAGTCAAGCCTAGTTTACTAATTTAAATATGGAATATGCAAGTGTTAACTACTTACAGTGTAAGTGGAACACTCAGGTTTGTGAATGTAAATCGTCATGTAACTACTAGAGTGAGTTAATAATGATAACTTAGAGAGAAAAGCGATCTTAAAATCAATTTAAAACAGCAAAAAAAAGGGTCGCTTATCTCTCGACAGCAGCTGTGCTGAGACAACACTCAATTTGTGAGGATAAATTTTTTATCGCTCTTTTGTTTTCAGCAGTGACCGCCTACGTAATTCAGTGTTAAATCACACGGTAGAACTGAAAATGAACTCACTTAAATTGTTTCTCTCTTTGTTATTTCTTAAAGGAAATATTAGTATATTTTATAAATGTTCACAAGGCAAATTTTGAATTCGTAAAGGTTGCAGTCTAATAATGTGCAGCTTGACAAAGCCTAGGACAAAGGCTGAGACTGCATCGCTAAGGACACTTCCTCGCTTTGTACTTGTGATTTGACTGTACTTATACCTGACTACTTTGCGAAAGCTCTTTTTAAATTTTTACTCTTTTTTTTAAGTAATAAATATTATCGTTACATTATTTCTAGTTATGAATATTACTAACGTGTTACTGCTAAACACTTTTCTTAACAGCGATTTTGATTTGGTTAAGCGTCATTTATTGAATTATGTAATGTATTATTATTTGTAAGCAATCCGAAAAAACAGCATATTTTTTTACATTATTATTATTTTGTATAAATATAACAAAAAAAAATCGGAAGTTATTTGCCATATATCGTTTCATTTGTAATATACAGAAAATAGATTTAAAAATCATATCGCTTAACACATTGAAATTACGCAAAACTAAATTTTACTACACTCTTAGTTAATGCACCACACAAGTCTATTTAAACTTTAAAATGATTTTGAAATAGAATTCACCGAAAAACTAAAATAAAAAGCGTATTTAAAAGCCGGTAAATGCTCTTTCAACTCAACATCAATTCACCAAAATTCTACGTCATTTAAGTCATTCCATTGCGTATTCATGCAGTTTATAATTGAAAACACTTTGGGTGTTTGTTCTACATTAAATTTTCCTATACACCAATAGTATAATGGAAAATTTTATTTTGTCAAGGAATATATACACACGTCCAAAGATTAAAGATTATACACATAATAATAAATGTTGAATAGTTGCGCACCACTACGTTATGGAACCAGCCGTCCGCCACGATATTTCCGAACCAATAACAATTATGGTTCTACTTTTTTATGTAAGAGGAGGCAAACGAGCAGGTGGGTCACTTCGAGTGATGTGCCAACCGCCGCCTGGACACCTGCAACGCCAGGAGGTTTACAAATGAGTTGCCGGAAAAGAGAAAAGCGTACCACTAAAAGGCAGGCAACGCACTGTCGAGCTTCCAGCCACGTAAGTGTCTGCTTGTTTGCCCCTTTTTAATTTAAAAAAAGTTTAGCTTATCCCAAATAAGTTTCACCAGTAATCAAGTATGCAATACTTCGCAGTATTGATGGTAAGTATCACAGCGAATGCACCTGACAGCAAAGACAAATATCAGTACTTAAAATCGAATAGTAGATATTTTTAACGCATTTGTGGCTCCTAAAATGGCTTACAACATTTTCCCCGTATTCGGGAAGAACCCGGTTCTTCCCCGATTACGGAATTCACAATTCTTACAGCATTAGCATAAAAGTGCCCACGGTTTTTTATTTACGAAGATGTTATAATAAACTTAGAAAAAGAAAAAAAAAATGTTTATTTGCTATTTATTTTATTAATTTACTCCTAGATCATATGTTTTTCCTAACTGAGTATTACGTCAATAAAAAATCCTAATCTTTTTCAAGTTTTTATGTAAGCCTATTCACATGTTATTAGGTGTAAATGTCTCCTGCTGTTCTCTAGAGGGCGCCTGGGATGAGGTTTAATACATATTCCACATACTTTATTATGAATTTTCCTATAAAAATCGTATTGATTTTTATGAAATTGTATTGTAAATCGATATTACGTTATAGCGAATTAATAACCGTATATTAATAACGCATACTACCTGAACATGACTTTTAACGTTTCAATAACGAAGTACTTAAGAACTTATTTAGAAATATTAATTTAGAACATAATATATAATTGAACTCCTTTAAAGCTACTGCTTGATTTATTACTTTTGTCCCTATTCTAGTAGGCTACATGCATAAGCTTTATTTATGGCCAATAATAAAAAAAATATAGAAAAGGTGCAGGCACACCGAAAAGGTGATTTCGCCTTCGATGAACACTTCTGGCTGTGTGAGCCAGAAGGCTCGTGTGTGTATATAGTTACAATTTTAGTGACTAAAATAATAATACCGGTTGAAAAGGGTCTAGAAGATCCTTTATCAATTAAGCGTCCACTTAGGGGCCCTATATTCTCATTTGGTCACTTGATTATCCTTTTAGTAGGGTATCGTTATTTATAGTTTTTCACTTACCTCCATTAAGCTTTCCAAATAGGGGTACGGGCTAAAGGTAGGCAGGCTATTGGGATACACTAATCGTGTATATAAATTATTCGGTAACAAATTGCGTATTCGTTATAAACTCAAACTCAAAATATATTTATTCAAGTAGGTCTTTATAAGTTTGTAAGGCCGATCTACCGAGAAGAAACGGCAAAAAACTCGATAGCTGCTCTCTCAAGTGAATACTTCATATACAATTATTATTTATTTATTTACACTTTATTACTCTTAAACAGTAGAAGTAGAAAATGTTAATACATATAAGATCAATGGGCGGCATTATCGCATATAAGCGATCCCTTCTATTATGTTACTTACGGACTAATTCAAATAAGAAAAGCATCGTAAAGCTACTCAAGAATTTTAACTGTCCCGATGCTGAGCTATTGGTGACAGATTAAAAGGATCTTTGTCCTCTGAATTTTTTTTAACTGCAATAACATGGAATAGCATATACAAGTAGGTATTCTCACAACTCTTAAGTACGCGCACTTTTATTATAGCTGTGTTTAAGATTTGTATGTCTGAATATCAGTGATTTAACACTCCCTTACACGGTGAACTCAAACATTGTGAACAAACCAACTCGATAAATTCAGAATGTCAGTAACAGAAGGCTGAACCTGGCTATTAATGATGAAAAAGATATTGATACCTGTTTTTTTTTTAATTTACTTTTAAATCGTACCGTAATTAAATTGCGTTTCTCAGTCTGGTAATTTCATTGGTTCACTGGTTCATTTTATGCCTGCGTTAAATATCTATAACTATAGTTTCAGTTAACATTTCTTATTTTCTTCTAATTTGTTTGTTTTGTTGCACGACATCGCCATGCTATAGTTTAATCAAGATATTTTAACTAATTATTGTAACTTGAATTATGTTGTGCTGTGTTGTCTGAACTAAATAATCAAAATAAAAACTTAATTATTGTAAAATTATGAATATACTTTATCAAGAAAATATGTTTTGGTATAATAGGGCATTTTAATTAAACTGTTTCTTTACGACGCTGACAAGCCATGATCCCCAGTAATATATAACAAAGTTTTATACAAACAGAAAATTATAAGAATGAAAACTTTCAGTAATGACACAAGTCAGGCAAAATGGCTAGAATAAAATTGTTGGCAAAGTTTGGCTAACTTGTTGTATTATTCATATCCACTTTGGGATGTTCGTGTGAGGTCATTTCTTTCACGCCAAACTTGTAACCATTACAAAAAGTACGTTGAAATTATATATTTTTCCACTTCTAATATATAAACCTAACAATTATAAGTTTTCTTGTTAATAAACATGAAAATATTGGAAAGCTGTTAGGCTGGTTTTTATAATCACCACGACTAATTAGAAGCTATTCTCAAGATATCTTAAAACTTTTCATTATGACGACATTTTATATTGATTGATTGATTGACTTGAGTTTAGATATAGTAATATTTACAACTTGGAGGGTTCAAGATATTAATGTACCTCTCCTTTAAAGACCGGCAATACACCTCCTCCCTGACAAAAACATAATTAATATTACCGAAGAATATTATTTATAAACAAGTCGCAAGACTATTACAAGAAAAAAAAAATTTATTATAATTTTAAATGATACAACACATCCTTTATTTTATCTTCGATTTTAATCTATTAATATAATACTTTGTATATTAGCACCTAAACTACGCCGAGCCTATAAAATATATCTGATCAATATTGATATTAATGTTAATTCGCGTTCATTATGTACTTAAGTGCAGAAAACCCTTCAAACGGAGAAAAACAATGGTAAATCACTGAAAAACAAGCGGTGACAAGAAAAGCAAAAACTTAGGTCATTACCTCCACAAGGACCCGAGTGCAAAGTTTGCTCCATTTGGCGTCCCTTAAATACCTTTTCGTTACCGGTACGGCAGTCTTTTGTCATTCCGGGGCCCTAGTAATCGGGGCCCACGGTCCCATACGCTAAAAATTGTATTCAAATCAATATTAGTTTGAAGTAATACGAAATATTAGAGCTGAGAATCAATTATTTGTGTTTATTCCTTAATTAACAAAAAGTAAAGGATTGTCTAATACTAGTAACACAACGTATACTTGAGAATTGTTTTAAATACGTTACCTAGTATAACTGTGGCTGTTGTAGAGAGGCGTGTACTGTTCTCTAAGCACAATGCGTTACGCATGAGGACTTAGTACATTATCATAATTTATTGCTTTATATATGAAATAATCAATTTATTTAAATAATGGAACTTCATATTTTTAGTTATATATATTGTTGTCCAAATCCGAAGGGCCCTGGGCCCTTGACTTGGGAGCTTTTAGGTTTAAAATACTGGTTTTCAACCGGAAAGTGTTAACATTTTTGTAGTAAACTTTTATTTCTACGGTCAGCTAACTTATCCGTAATGTAATAAACGGCACATCTTCAACGTTCGCTTTGTTGTTTGTAGTGCGCACAAAAATACACTCGGGTCTACGGGAGCCGCTTTTTTCTATATTCTATTACTACATTTATTGTTTATTTAAGACAAGTAATTTTTTTTAGGCAAGTCCTTGATTCTTTGTCTAATAAACGAGTTTCCTCGTTGTTATTTCCGTTATTTCCCAATCCAAAGTTCGACTTTTTTAAATATCTCAAGTTATCTCTAGTAATTAATACAGAAAAAATGCGGAACCCTTACGAGGGATAATGCGATCAATTTATATTGAATTTTCTCTTTATATTTTGAAAATTCAAAAGCCTTCAGAAGCGTATTTATAGCTCTATTATCGTAACGCTAAACTAAGCTGTCACTTACATATTTCAAAATACATGTTGTACTTATATTTAACATTTTATAAAAATGGTCTGCATTGTGTCTAGACATTTTAAATAAAGAGAAAGTTCGCCACAGGATTATTTAAGTACTATAACTTGAATATATTACAATTGTGTTAAATTAAGTAAGTGTCTTCGTATATTTAAATAGTCATAATGAACTAACTACTCAATTCGCTACTAACTATTCAATACTTGTTTCAAGTTCCCAGATAATTGTTTTATGTGTATACCCAGTTTTATTATCTTATTTGTTTATTGTTTTTTTTTCAATATAATTAGCACATAAGATGTTTGGGGAAAGATGTAATAAAAAAAAATCGAATAAAATCAGAGAAAATATTTTGGTTGATACTTTTTTGTATTTGTATACGCACAGTGATTCTTTATTAAAATTTAGAATATTGTTATTATTAAAGCGATTTGATACAATATTTTATGCCACAGTATACCTACCTATTATTAAATACAAGGCATATATATTTTTTGATCGAGCTCAAATTTTAAATTAAAGCGATTTAAATATATTTTAAGAACACCCTGTATTTCTGATTATGTATTGACATATCAGATAAATCCTTTATTATGTTAATTACATTGAACATTCAATCAGAAATAAATCGATTCGTAACAATATCATACTCATGATGATCACTCAATTTACTGTAATCAAATAGGTTGTTATGTCAGGTAGATTGTGGAATATGCCCTGCAGGGGTGCAACGAGCCACACAATCACCAGTACCAAATGGCATTTGATTCCCATGTCACGTTTACTGAAATACGGCTCAGTGTAGATCTAGTTATACTGGATGCGTTTCGTGCAATTTCTTGCCTCCGGCGACGAAATGACATGCGGGATTCCTCTGATACCAATATCGTGACATGCAGCGATTCAATATCAAATATTAAATCAGTGTAAGGAAATTCAATTTTTACATGGTGGATGATATTTATTATTTTTTTCACTTCTCTTTGTATACATGTAACGTCAGACTGAAATGTAGGTAAGCGTTTTTAATAATAATTAAAAATATATTTTATTAATAAAAGCAGTTTATACCTATTCGTAATAGTCTTGCAATACGTAATTAATTTGAAGTAATGCATAAAGGAGAAGAAAATTAATCAAACATATAAGAATATTTAAAGAAATATTGGACAGTGTATATTGAACGTTAGAAAGTCTTTAGGCAATATTGCTTATGTTACTGTTGGCCGATCGCATTAAGTTAGTATAAGCATTTTATTCATTTATAGTAGAAATGTTTCTTGTATAAAATAAAAAACTGATGATTTTTTTCTCCTAATTGAATTCGCCATGTTTGTAAAAAATCGTGCGTATGAATAAGGTAACTTTTAAAAATATTGTTTTATAACTTAATAATTAATAACTATAATGCAGGTAGCATTTTGTTCATTTAAGATGTTTGTTGCTTTAAATTACAGACAATTTAATATAAACTTATACACAAGTATATATTAAAAGAAAATATAGTATATCTGCTTTATTTGTTCTTGCGCCTCACCAGAAAACAAAGAATGTCGTTTACCACAAGGTGCTTGAATGAAAATCCGATTAATTAATTAATGCGAGTGTATCCCAATCTGCATAACATTGGATAATATTTTTTCTCTGACATGTGTTCTCATTCTGTATGTATTCATCATCATTCATTATAATAAAATACTTTTATGTTTATATCTATATTAATATGTTTTTGTATCATTGTTCATCGCGTTCATCAAAGCTTACATTAGTTCAGCTGAAACATAACACCACATTTATTGACTGTTAGGCGGTACGAAGTTTGCCGGGTCAGCTAGTATGTACAATATTTAAAAGCATAGTTTTATATAATGCTCAGAGTGTGAAAATATTACACGTTAAAATGAAATGACAAAAGGAAAGAGATATAATTAATACCAGTGTCTTAATCAAATTGTTCATACACGTGCTATTATACAGTATCAAGGTTTATAAGGTAAATCTAGTATCGGCATTTGTATGCTCGTATTCGAGCTGATCATCCATCAAGATGCAGTGTGGTTTAAGGGTTTAGCAGTGAGGCAGATTAATGTGTAAGTTAATTTATCAAACTGCATATTCTCGTGCTCGATTTGTTACGTCGATAGGACATAGGTGAAATATGACGTTTGGTTACGTTGTAAACATTTAATATTATTTTTCCTTACAAAGTATATTATATTAATATTTTTTTAGTCTAGGATTACTGTAACTGTCTTTCTTGTCTTAACTTGTCTGTCTTGTTTGAAAATGTAAAAATTCGCTATTTTTTAAAAACACATTTTATTAAACAAAAAAGACATTATCGCAAGCCTTGACTTTGACAACAAAGCTTAGCTTTGACAATTTCATTAATGATCTCTGGATAGCAAATGCACAGGTCAAGTTCTCTGACATCTTAATTTTCTAATTCTTAGAACTAAAAGTATAATTTATAATATTACTTTGCAAGATACAAGTAACTTTTTAATAACAATATCAGTGTTATTCAAATTATACCTCAAAAACATTGTTAAATCGTATTTGTAAAACCAACACTGAGCAGAAATCCCGCGCGAGTTGTAAATTCATATTTACATTACGCCCGGGGTAAGCAACCCAAGCCGAAACCGTTAGCACGTGATATTCGACAGACTATATTTTAGGTTTCATAAGCATTCTTTTATTTATTGTTTATGGCAGACGTTTATTACACCATAGTGCAGTGCATTGGGGTATATTCAAGATTTTATTAATGTATGAAAATACTACATGCGCTGTTAAATGTAAAAGGAAACGTTTAATTTAGTCAAGCCTAGCCTATGCATACAACTTAAATCTTATTTTAAAAATATTCATTTGTTTGTTTGGCTACTGTATGGAATAATTTAGTTTTTATGCTGTTGGAGTTTGGTATGCTGTGTGGCTGTTGCCATATAGTATTTGAATATGATGCAATATATTAGCTGTTATAGTAAAACTGAAGATTTTAAACTTGAACTACGAACTACTACGAACTACGAAAGTTGAACTACTGTGGTAAATTTGGCCTAAATCCGGATGTTATCTTCTTACCCCGTGTTTTTTTGTAAAGAAATGCAATATATAACATTTCATCGAGAAAATTAGAACTGATGATATTTTCGTTAAGCACTAGTTTTAATGAATTAATTTTGCCTAAATCATATTATTCCCGTAACAAAAGATTTACTTGCCTTAAACAGTACAGGTATGTCCCGAACAATGACTCATTTGCTATGCGTCCGACGCAGACTAATAGTCTGGAGAATGAATAGAAACTAATTTACTGGTAAAGGGAAAGAATTTCTTTACAACTCCCACGGAGACCGTTTAAAAATATTGAAAATTCTACCTTTGAGTGCCGGGAAATGCCTTTAAAATTGCTGGTAATTATCAAAATGTTCAGGGTTCTGCTCATCTGTGTAAATTTAAATGCCTTTAGTAAGGTAAAGGAATTTTATTAAAAAACGATATCTATTATAAAAAAAAGTTTAATAATAGTACTACATAGTAAACGTAAATGCTGACTAACAAGCCATAACAGTATCTATATTATTATACTATTGCTTACTACATACTACCATTATGACTTCGCCGTCTACGCTGGTCATTTCTTGCTCATTTGGAACTGGTATACTTGGTTATTGCTTTGGTCCCCTCACTGGCAGCATGTTTCGCGAGTTCGCCGGGCAACAGAAGCCTTACCGAGGTTTGCACCTCGCGGGAGGTAATCGTAGACAGCTTGTTATATTGTGTAAGACGAGACGCCTCTGACGCGATCCTCTCGAAGATATCACTTACAAAAGAGTTCATAATCGACATGAGCTTTGATGATATACCGGTATCCGGATGTACCTGCTTTAATACTTTGTAGATGTAGATCGCGTAGCTCTCCCGCCTCTTGTGCTTCTTTTTATTTTTCTCAGACTTGGAAATGCTCTTTTGTGCCTTACCGGTATTTTTGACAGCATTAGCGTTGAACTTCGGTGGCTTTGTGACAAGTGGATAGTAACAATATTTATAATTTATCAAATATGTAAAAGTTCTAACGATAATTAATAAAATCGAAAAAAAATCCTAATATTATTTTATCGGGTGCATGTAAAGCGCATGGCTTGACATACAACTTGTTTTGTGACAGCCAATAGGCGATGCCGTTACCGTGAGAACACGCCGCATGCGAAGCGGTTGCTATGCGTCAGAGGGAGAGAGAGGAGTAACGGCTTTTGAAAACTTGTGCTATTTGTTGTTATGGAAAAAATCATAGACGAATCATATATATTATATATACAATATAATAACAAAATTTATATGACAAAATGTATTAACAGAGTTACATACGACCCATATTTTACTAATAACACACAATTAGTATACTCTGTCTTTATACATTTATATAGTTCGTGTGTGTTTATAAGTATTTTTTTAATGTGATTATCGTATTGAGTTTAACTATAATGTTTAGATAAATAAGGAAAATAGGGAAAGACATTTCATAAACCTGTCTTGAAATCCCTTTATTTACTAATATAAATAAATAAAGATTATAATTATATACTGAGGCTGGTTTGACTATAAAACATAAAATATGCAAAGTATGATAAATTCAGCCAATTCATTTTTTTTTGATAATTGTAACAGTTGTACATTTGTTGGTGATAATTATTTCCAGTAGCTTATAATAACTACTTAGTCTGGCCATAAATACTGTTACTATTCAAAAAAAGAAAATATTACGTTTGAATTTGGAATCTGTCATTTTTATATGATTGCTTGATGTGTTTTCTTATTTTCGCGCCATTATATTGTTAAATATTTTGTTATATTAAAATGGAGTGGGGTGATAAAGAGAACCGAATCGCTGTGATTGCCTTACATAAAGTAGGTATGGAGAAAAGTGCAATTTTTAAAACCCTCCACCCGCTTGGTATTAGTCAAATGTTTGTTTACCGGGCTATTGATAGGTACAATGATACCTCCTCTGTTTGTGACAGAAAAAGATCTGGCCGTCCACGTACCGTTCGTGTGAAAAAGGTGATTAAAGCAGTTAGGGAAAGAATTCGAAGAAATCCTGTCCGTAAGCAAAAGATTTTATCTCGGGAGATGAAGATAGCTCCTAGAACCATGTCGCGTATATTAAAAGATGACTTAGGACTTGCAGCCTATAAGAGACGTACTGGTCACTTCTTAACTGATAATTTAAAGAAGAATAGGGTGGTAAAATCCAAACAACTACTTAAGCGGTACGCAAAGGGAGGTCACAAAAAAATTTTGTTTACGGATGAGAAAATTTTTACAATTGAGCAGTATTTTAATAAACAAAATGACCGTATTTATGCTGGAAGCTCTAAAGAAGCTTCGCAATTAGTAAACAGAGTACAACGTGGGCATTATCCCACTTCAGTGATGGTTTGGTGGGGGTTTTCTTTATAACAATATTTATGGCAAGACTAAGTATATAGTTAAATTATGGTTTTTACAAAGATTGCAGATAAAAGCTTAATTCAAGATGAACATGAAATTACGAATGCAATTAGAAAGAGAGAAAAAAGTATTTAAAAAAAAGATACGCAATGTTATCTTATTAACATACAAAAATTGAACATTGTTTACATCAATTATCATCATTTACCTCGTGCAGAGTTGATAAATGTGTTGACGACTATCTAACCTATATTTCATATTATCTAGGTCATACATTCAACTCATCTAATTTGACCTTATTACTGGAAGACATAGATATCGTTCTAAATAAACGTTTATGATAAATTACAGGAAGACTTTGAAACGTTAAGTGAACTTTCGCTCTAAACTCAAACTCATAATATCTTTATTCAAGTAGATCTTTATAAACACATTTTTAATCGTTCATTTTTACACTACCACCGGTTCGGAAGGCAGTTATCTACCGAGAAGAATTGGCATATTTTAGTATTAAAATAAACATAAAAAAACTTATTACTGATGGCCTAATATTCGAAGGCGATTCAGTAGATTCATTAAAACCTAGTATGGATAATACCATTAAAAAACTACTTTATTTGAGAAGTCAGAAAATTCATAGAAATTAATTACATAAAAGAAATAATAAATTTATTATTTTTATTTTGGGGTTTTATTATTATACAAAAAAATATCTTGTCAATAATAAAAATTTAAAATCATGTTATGCCAGTTTTTATCTATATTTAAAAACTGATATCTAATGTTAATTTACGATCACAAAGTATTCTTTTGTAAACAAATCCTGTTTAACAGCACTGTTTTAAATTTCAATCTTCTATGTGGGTACACAATTTTATCAAAAACCAAATCCAGGATATATTAATAAATAAAAATGTATACATATTGATTAGTCATTGTTTATTTACAATAACAAACTGCTTTAACAAAAAAATAACTATGGTATAACGAACGTAACCTTAAAACCTCCTTTTTGAAAAATAAATTCTTAGCACACATCGATAATGCTAATAGATCGAATGGTATAGTGGAAACGGAAGTCCTAACAAACCATAATTCACGAGTTATAATTCGATCACAAAAATATAAAATCATAAGTCCACTGTATAATTTAAAAAATCATTAGGATTCGATATATCTTAGCATATGTTGTTAACGTGTCGCTTCCAAATTGTATGTTAAAATCAACGTCTTAACGGCATAATATATCTTGGCATCTGTTCAAATATACGCCAACATATTTTAATTTCACTTGTCGCATTTAAAAATGTTTTTGGAATCTGGAACAAAATTTGTAATACCGTAACGGATTTAAAATTATTTAACGAAAACTAGAAGAAGAATTGTTTGCACGAGTGGTGAATGAATTGAAAATTAATTCAAATAAACAATTAAATCAAAAAACATAACTTGCTAACGTTCTTATAAATAGTTTAAATATAATCAAATTAATACATAACGCCAAAGTTGAATATTTTATAACTAATCAGTCTACTGGAATTAACCTATTAATTATTTACATTAATTAAAATTTAACATTACAGTAAGGTCTATAAATTATGTTGAGTCTGAGAGGAATACTATCATTGTTTAGTTACTCTCCGTTCATACGCATAAACACTATTTAAATAACACACACAATTAAAGCAAAATGAGATCAGTTATTTGATTTAATGTCTCGCATCACCATTCTTCAGGGCAATATTTAATTATCTGTGATATTGTACACGGACGGAGGCAGCACTCGTCAACAATTTGTCGTTTGATTCTCTTCGATCCATAAAACAGTGCGGCACGCCGTGATCTAACATTTGATAGATTCATATCCGGAAAGTCCTTCATTGCTATATCACCATTACAAACGTGGTATATTAGATTTGAGAGCGATCGGCTGCACAATTCTTTTAACATCATGTTTATTGTCAACGAGTCGCCGCTTATAAGCTTTCCATATAAGAGTACTATGTAAATGATCCAATGAAAATTTTTCGTTGTAAAACACATTTTTACAGATTGTTCACGGGGTCGCAACACGGCCGTAACTGGTGTTACCGGCTGGTGTGTGAACGTCGATTGCTCACTCTCACAATAAATAGAATAGATAACCTTTGTCAATTATTACAATTATACAGCACTAAGTTCAAAACAACATGTCATGAGCCTCGGTGGGTTGTTTATACACCAAACAATTACTTGATTCATTAATAAACATATACAATTAGTGACTATTGATAAATTAATAGTATTTTTTTGTGGGTGAAAGTACCCAGTAATGTCGTTAGTCATCGTCAATAATAAAATATGTGTGTAATAAATAATAATGCCATACATCGTCCAGCGTATACTGGGCCTAACGCCAAGTCCATAAATGGTTTGTTATTTATAGAAATTAGATAACAGTTGTTTTTAGAGTTTCGTTTGTAGACTTTGGCAATTGCCTCGTGTATAATCTAGGATGTACTGCCTAAATTTAAAAAAGATAGTCGCCTTCTGTATCATCTAAATTAACCTATTTATCGTAATGTTGAATAAATAATTTAAGTTACTTAGAGATAAATTTAGGGTCGAATAAACAATTTTACGAATAACAAACTCGTATAGCATAATAAGCTAACGTGATATATCCAACAAGTTATAAAAGAACCTAATTTTTTTTTAAAGTCTGATACACCTAATCACAGGTATCTAATTTTATGTACGTGGCTAAAAATTACCCCAGCGTAAGACAAATACATATATTAAATATTAATATACACGGTTGTTAACACATAAAAACCTACTTTTAATTAAAAACATATTTATATCATATACAATTTTTGACTGCAACCGAACCGTCCGTTCAACAGTCGGGTAAACCATTGGACCAGCTGATTA
This sequence comes from Leptophobia aripa, assembly GCA_951799465.1. Taxonomy (NCBI): domain Eukaryota; kingdom Metazoa; phylum Arthropoda; class Insecta; order Lepidoptera; family Pieridae; genus Leptophobia; species Leptophobia aripa. Next base: position 5,116,561 of record OX637268.1, on the reverse strand, counting down.
ATTAAAACACAACTAAATATAATGTAAAAAAAATCCTTGATCTTCGCCCGGTGCTTAAGTTATTTTTAAAATATCACTATAAACAGAACAGTAATGTAAATATAACCTAACCATAATTGCCGATCAGTGTATACAATTAATTATTACATATCTGTGTTGTTGTTCGACAGACATATTTTATTAGTCTGAACGGGATTTTCCTCAACTAAAGACCCTATTAAATATAATTTTCATTGAGGGCGCTTATCACACAAATCTTATTTTGCGAAATTGTCAAATCGACTGATGGATCGATGGATGGAACAGACATTTCTATGTTTGTTAATTGAAGTGTGAAATGAAGCTGATGGATTTTGTAACATGCCGAAACACTTTACCAGCATTTCTTTTGGAGCCCAAAAATTATATAATGTTCTCTTAACTTTACTCTTAAACTGATATTAAGGCAATTGAATTTTACTATATCAGACGACGTTTGGTGTGTTCTTCTGCAATACTTTAATACCTAATTTCAAATAGACCTCTTCAGAACCTTTCTTGACCAATACTAAATTTAAAAATAAATATATTTTTAAGAAGTTGTTGCTCGCGTTTTTTTAGTTTTATTTATGTGGTCGTAAAGACAGGTAGTTTGAACGAATTGTGTGTATGCGATATAAATAATAGTTTTGGAAATATAACGTGTAAAGAAAAATTCATATATTTAATAGTTCATTAGAAATACTATGATATATTGAAACGCGTAACAAATACTGTGATCAATAAATTGCATAATATGTGATAAGTAAGATAGACTGTTATTATTAAACAACAGTGTATTTGGGTTCCTCAAATGACTTTAGGTCAGAATTATTTTATACATAGTATTTACGAAATACGTACGGAACTAAGTCCGACATAAATTCCCACTAATGCAAGGTAAACCGTATTAAGAAACAGAATATATTTTATAAAACATTTGTAGGTTGGCCGGTATTAAGAAATGGATTAGTATTTACCAGTATATATCACGATATCCTTGCGTACGTGAGGTAATTAATACGTCATGCTAACCCTTGAAATTTGATGATACAATATCAAATCCAATTATTTAATTGGAAGCCCTAATCGAACTAGGAATGTTTTTGACCTTGAATAACTTCGGAAACGAATATGTTATCGCTATTTTAAAACAATAATATCTTATCATTTGTGTAACACTATTTACGTCGTTCAATTGTAAACGGGATGCAGGAATTTTTTATACATACGATTTAGAGTTTCCGTAGTTTTGAGAAATTTTATTTTGTAAATCACTAAAGGAAGGTAGAATGTATTTTTAGTTTTCTATTTTCGGTTTTGTGCTCGTATAAGTGATTTTTTATAGCTAACTGAAAATCGAACAACATTACTGAATTTTCTCACACCCGTATACAGCCTGGGTGGAAATCTAAAATAGATTTGAAAACTGCCTCAAATTATAATCACATTTGATATGTGTTCCTTTGGGATTTCTGTATCCAAACAGATTATTTTTATACGTATAAGACAGAAACAAGAATACAGAAAAATATTCAAGTAAACGATATATTTTCTAGAAATCCGCCTTCAAGTGTGTTGTTCTTATCGTTAAGAAAACATAGACGCGCCGAGGAAAAATAAATGTCTTTCTTGCACCTGCAGAATCGACAGCTATTTTAAGTATTATTCTTGAAGATTTGTAGAAAACTTTCAAGTATTTTCTTTCGGGATATAAGCACTTCCGCATTGTTTACACTTTGATATAACACAATTTATGATAATTGGTATTTATAATAAGCTTATTGTAATAAACGTAATTAACTAAAATGTTGAGAGTGCTCTTTAAAAGTAATCGGAAATTAGATTTTAGTCTACGATTACTTATATTATTGGAAGATTATAGAAATGCGAATCTCATAAATTAATACAATATTTTTGTACGTGAAAACTTGCAGTATAGCCACTCCGTGAATTTCATAACAAGATATGAACGGCTAAAATTCCTCATTTTCTTCGTTAAATAGGACTAAAACGCGGCGCAATCTCATTCCAAAATAAAAACAATAAAAGAATCCAACTCATAATCCCCAGTAATAACGGATGGATTAAAACTTTGAACGGACGAAAATGCTTAAGCCGAGAAGTTTCCATTTGCAAGTCTGTACACAATCAGGCGCTGAATCCACATTTAAATCATTTGATGATGAGAATTAAAATAAGGTTTTTTTTCAATCGCAAGTAAATGGGTAAGGAATGGCCTATATTTATCTGGAATTATCATCAAATTACGCTTATAGTTAAAATGATGATGATGACTTTAAAATTGTTACCATTTCTTAAATGTGCATCTAACATATGCTCTGGACCTGGTGAAAACAGCTTAGATTCACATTACAGAGAGGGCGCTCCGCCAGCTCGTAAATGATAACAGACCACTTTCGAGCCATTCTCTGACTGAAGCTCACGGAACTAACTTTCCTATGAGCTTTATTAGAAAACTAAAGGAAAAGCTGCAGGGAGGCATGACCTGAAATTTATTATTAATTAAAAACCAATTAAAGAATACAATTCAACGCAAAAATGTACAGAAAAAACGTAGCCCGCGACTACAGCCGGGGAAGATAAACTGTAGGTTTAAAACAAAACATATGCTCTATTTCAACAACTTATGAACGAGGTAAAGAAATGAAAAAGGCTCATTTCCTAACGTCTTATAAAGTAATATTTCCACAATATGTCTGCGGCTGTAGGTGAACAATGATAAGGCACATAAAAGTCTTCATATCCAATTGTATGTATGAGAAGAATATTTATTCAAAAACTCTCCCTATTACAAAGGATTAAATGTAATTTTTGAGTGTACAATACAAGACGCCTACTTGTAAATGATAAACGCCTGACACAGTTTTTCCTAACAATAACGTCGCTAGTCGTTTTGTAAGGATATTCCGTTGAACTATCTTTAGATTTGAATAATCTTTTGTGTAACAGGACATATTGTACGTATCCTTTTTTGTAAAGCAAACTTCAAGCGCAAGTATACAAATTATACTCACAAACAAGTTTCTTCGATTGTTTTTCTTCTAAATAATTACATGAGATAAATATCATAATTTCATATCAGACTAAATATTCTTAATTAAAACTTTTAACGTATAGATATGCTTTAAGGTGTTATAAACTTACAGAATTTGCTGTATTGGGATTTACATTAAAAAAGCTAATGTATTCATTGAGTTGGTAAAATTTTCCACCACGTGCAAAAAGTCATTAAAACTTTTCAGTACTGCTACAGTGCTGTTTATGAATAAACTTTATATAAAGGTTTAACAAATCCGAAACTTATCGCGTCGGAGAGCCGGGACTCACTACACCCTAACGGAATGGAATACAACTTATCAAGTACATTATTTATTTACGGTCGAAGCCAAACACAAACATATACATAAAATTAAAACTGCAAATGTTCTTTTATATGTATATATGTGATTTACATAGTCACTTTGTATTAAAAACTATGATTAAAGCAAGTTAATATAAGATATGTGACCAAGAGTTGTGATGAGTTCAAAAAATTAAATCAACAATTACAATAAGTAATTAGGATATTTTATTTTAGACCCTTTTCTTGTAGACCCACGTCCACGTAGTTTTATTCTAAGCTACGACATCAATATTTTATTAAACACAAATGTATACAGCCCCACAAGCAGTAAAACAAAACGAACTTTCGATAAAAAGTCAAAGTTTTTCATCAGTTTGTTTCCTTTTTTTGGAATATTTTTCTACAACTTTGACCATAGCAGTTAATTTATTGTTTCGCTGTCATTTTTAGTGATGCGGCGATCAGAAACTTTTTTAACCAACTTTAAGAACTGGGAAGGAAGCTTTTGTGAAGCTCCATTTACGTGTTTTAGCAGTCACGGACATAGGCTAACATACATGCAACCATACATACAAATAAATTAAGCAATACTTACTTAATAAGTTCAAGTGAAATAATAATATAAAGGAAATCTGAGTAATAATCAGTTTAACAAAACTGAATCCTTTTTAAGTTATATTAACGGGTGACGAAGCGTGCATAAGATGCGACTATTGTGAGATGCTTTATAGCCTTTGCAGTGGCTTACCTTGTATTATTGCTAGGTTGTCAACAAATTAAAACACTTTAGAAATCTGCGTACCGTATATTCATTTAAAAATAACATTTATACTCTGATATTTGTAACTGTAATTTTAATTTCACAATATTAAAATATTATTTCATTTGATATTATATAATAACAAAAATCTGTGAAACTCGCTTATTACAACTAGTTTTTCTGAGAATTAATGAAATATATATTTTATTATGTTTGAGAAGCCTGAGATATACGAAAACTGGTAGATTAGTAGTAGATTTGGGTAGATTTTAGGAATTGAGAAAAGTTACTATAAAACACTATGCAAATAATTTCTATTATTATATTATTTCTATAATTTAAAGTCAACGATAAAATATAAAAATATTGTATATGTATATATCAAGGCAAATTTGCAATATAGGTTGTAACGTTAGCAATCGTTTGTTGCAGCAAAAGCACATCACAGCAATGTACATTATTTTTTTATATATATTTATTAAGAATATTAATGTTTTGAATATCGTGCCTCAAGACACGAAAGACTCTCAAAATAACATCGTTATAAATGGTCCAAACTACCATAGATATAAGAATAAAGTAAAGACAATTAATCTAGAATATATTCTATAGATTTTTTAAATATTTTGTATATAAACTCAACTAATTCCTAAACTTTCCATTGAAATCTATATTAAAGTGAAAAACACGTACACAAAACAAAATTACACACCAATTGTCAATCAGGAATGCATATATGTCATGTATACAAAATGTTAATAAACCCATAACTTATGTTTCAATACATCTATTCTATCATCTATTATTACATCTATTCTTCCTCGTTGTAATCGTTGTTTAGCAAAATAAGGCTCTCGCTTGCTGTGGGCGTTTCCAAAAGTGGCAAGTTTTCTACTTCACCTGCAAAATTTAAAAATTTAATATTTAAACGCATATCTTCGACATTATAAACAAAGTTATGACTTCTATTCTGTTACACACATTAATTTAATGCTATTTGAAAAATTACATTAGAAGTCCATATACGACTGCTGTTTCAAAATTTATTTGAATTACAGCATTTATATAGCAGCAAATTGTATTGTATGTTTTAATGTACTTCCAACATTTACATTTGAAATACACAATAGAGTAAGTATTTACACTTTTTCAAAGTACTTTTTACATTGGCAAAAAAGCTCGAAAAATCGGGTAATCTGGTACTTTAATCGTCCAAAGTAAACAAAATACTTAACGAACATTTGGTTATATTTGATGAGTATAAAATGTATTTACGAGTAAACTCACAAATTACTTATTTGGATAACGATTGTTGCCCACAGTTAAGTAAGTGTTAAGTACACAACAATTGTTGTGTACTTTATTTCCCTTGAATAGGGTTATTCATACGTTCATAAATGTGCCATAAAGCCAGGCATGTGCCATATTGATTTAGTTTGTATGCTTCAGTGAATTATAAGCCTGAACAAACAAGACAAATCGGTTATAATTTGCGTAAATATTTGCATTCAACTCACCAATTCGAACAGTGAAATTCATTGATTCATCCTCGTCCAGCATGGAAAAAATATTCTCAATAGGAATGTAGATGTTTTGTGTATGCTCTAGAAAATCTGCATCTTTCTCGCATTTACAGGGGCGCCTAGAATTAATGGTCTATTAAATATAATTTATTCAAGTTGCGGGGAATTATAGTCAAACGCTGCCCCCTTGAGTTGCAGCCACACTTTAAGCACTTAAACTAGCGCTCAAACCACCCGAAGAGAACTCTGCCCTGAACTCTTCCCCGAAGGGAACTCTTCCCTGAAGGGAACTCTTTCCCGAAGGGAACTCTGCCCTGAACGCGCCCCGTGTGCGTACGTAACAGAAGTTACGACAATGATGCCATTATTGGTACTACATTGGTTAACTCACGCATTTTTAATTAACTCCCAATTGATGTACCAAATTTGTCAATCAATAAATCCAAACCTTTATTAAGCAAATGTTTTTTAGCAGGTCATATTACCGTGTAATATACTATTAAAGTATTGGGAATGAATGGACCTTAATGATATAAGAAGGGTTATAACATTGTGATCGCGATAAAAAAAATAGTTTTTTACGGATATCTTCGTAGACCTACTTTAAAACCCTCATAGCCTTAAAGTATAAAGTTAAACCTAGTTAAGCAGGAGTGGTCACTTGAGTGGGCACATTACTACTATAATAATATATTATTTTTCCACTATATATAGACTGATATTTACATAAGCTTTAATTTATTAAATTTCCGCATCTGTTTAATAATTATCTCCATAATCAAAGTACTCATAACCGTATACTCTAACTGCGATAAGAAATCAAATATCTTTTAATCAGAGGTAAAAAAAAATCATTGATTTATTTAAAAAACATACTACAAAATGCGACCCTAGTGACATAATTGAGCCGTAGTAATTTAAGTTTTATCAATTCTCAAAGTCATTAAATACATGAACTTTGTTAATGTTTGAAAGTTATTATACTCAATGGCTTATGTCACTTTCATTTTATGTTTATATATATATACCCTTTTTTTACCTGTAAACAATCCTCTTACTCGGAACATTTGGCAGAAATATGTCGACCTCAAAATAGAACTTTTCCGCGTTATCATCATTTACAAGAACTGTCCACATCATTCTTCCTGAAAAAGTGTTTTATATTACATTTTTGTCTGAATAAGGTGAAGGTGATTTCTTTGTCCGACAGGAATCTAAGAGATTAATATGAAAATAGAATAACATATTTATCTTTTATGTATACACAGGTAACCTAAAAATAAGTTATTTAACGAAAAACTGATACATTTAAACGATTTTACCTTCTATTCCGCCAAGTGAGCAAAATAAAATATAAATGTATAAGTTTTGTATCTACTGAACGCATTCAAGTACCAATGGAGGTACGATTTGAATCAATATTATTCAAGTTAACAAGCTTATTTTCAAATGAAATTATAATTAGCCTCTTTTCATCTTTTTCATTTCCGAGACCAAGCTTATACTCATAAAGTATTTTACCATGTTTATCAAGGAATTCAGCTACTATATATTATTAGTACAGATAAAATTAATTTAAGACCAAAGTAACAAAGCTATTAAATCAATTGCCCAAATCTAAAAAATATTGTGTTTATAATTTGTACTCACATATACTAAACGTATAATAAAAAAACACATACCACCCCTTTTATCGTATATTTGGTAAACATTAAATATTCTCTCGTAGCATTTAAGTAGAAAATAGTTAAGGACTGGCTCCGTCCGTTTGCCATTCCACTTATCCTTAACAGTGATGAAAGGTAGGTCAGTAACCTTCTCCTTGTGCTCAGCAAAACAGTGATCCATCCATTCTCCAGCTTTGCCTTCCCATTTGCACTCACCTGTATGAATTCAGTTTAAACTGGATGAAAAATGCTTGAGTTGAGACAGCGAGTTAAGAAATAATTATTATTCGTACTTTTCAAATGTAATTTAACGATTTAGTCATAAAAAATGGAGAATTTTTATATCATATTTTTAATTTATCAACCACAATTATAGACTGTACTGTTGCAAAACTGGTTAGAAAAAATATCTCGCATTCAAAACGTCATACAATTTAAATTATTATTTCAAATATCGAACCAAAGACCTTCAAGTGTGCATTGCGGTTATTAACCAAGGAGGTGATATGATACAGACTGTATAATGGATGACATATGGAACAGTTGTGGATGTATAATAGATCATATCGTCACTTACCATAAACTCTAGCCATGAAACAATTTATGATCCGGTATTGGCATTGAGCAATATGCTTCTCTAATAACGGTAGATTTGCGTGCTTTGGGCATCCGTTATTGGTGCATGGGAATAGCATTTTATTCGCTAAAGACTCTAAAACCTGGGGTCGAATCAATGCGAACTCTTTCTGAAAGAAAACTTGTATTTTATGACTATTGTGTTGAAATATTTATTTTATATATGAGTGGGCAAACGAGCCGGAAGCACACCATAAGGTGAATTTGCCGCCCATAGACACATACGTGGCTGGGAACACATGAGTTCGTTGCCTTGTAGTGAGTGCTACACTTTTTTCTTGTAGGACGCTGAGTCGTATTGGTTCGGAAATAGCGTGTTTAAAGTACTAATAAATTACACTTTATTATCCCCATGAAAAATTATGAATTTTCCTTGTTTATGACTGATTTTCTCAAACTTGCATTGAAAAACATAAAATGGAACTCGAAATTTGAAAATGCTATATATGAAATTTCTATGCTGACCAGTTTTAAACTAAAAATGCGCTGGCAAAGTTATACTGAAATCCTTTACTAGACACTTTTGAAGCTCAGTTTTTATTTCTCTATGGATTTTATGCAGTAATGTAAAAGTGTCAGAAAATATAATTTCAATTTTGCATTTACAATGAAAAATACCTAAACTGACTTTCACCAAATGCAAAGATTTAAAATTACAAACCTTGCACACATGACATTGGTAGCTCTTCTCGTAGCATGGCCCACATATACTATGTCCATCCACACATAGATATATGGGAGGCTTCATATATTTGCTACATTTTGTACAAGTCAGGTCCTGTATAAGACTCTCGTAATGATCCGTTTCTAGAAGCGTGCTCAGGACCACTGCCAAAAAAATAACCATACAATATATTGCATAGGGTAAAAAAAACAATTTAGGATTCCTTAACATTTTTAATTAAAATATGTATCATTTAGACACACTATATTTTTATCGATAAAACTGTTTCACATAATGGGTTACTTTTATGTAATGATCTATATCAATATTTATCCATATAAATAAATAATCATGAAATATTGCACGTATGTGTTACAAAGCATTGATGAATACCACGTAATGTATTTACACTGATTGTATGCCATAAAGCATCCTAATACAATATAATAGAGTCGATATTAGTATACATGTTACTCGTAAATATGTCCACTATTATGTAACACTAATAAACCTAAGAAACCATACAGTTAGCCTGTACATAATGTAACTGAAGAATTCCAAAGCAAAACCAAATTGAATAATCAGGTATGATTTTTATACTTTGTGTTTTTGCGAAGTTCACGTTAAAATGAAAAACCTAAAAGTTTCTGATGGCTACGTGACGAGTACGAGCTTTAATTTAAAGAAAATAACCCAATGGAGTGTGCCAAAGTTCGGTTAACATAAGCTTTGGCCGACTTGAACTTCTAAACTAGAATTAAAATTCAACAAGTAGGTTTTGTTTGAATTATTTTTATAGGAAACTATATAACAGAAATATTACACAGTGTAATGCTTATCGCTAACGACCGATCCCTTCCAGGCAACAATCTATTACATATATATCTATATTTTATACTTTAACCTTTTTTTGTTTACCTACTTTGCTAGCTGCAAATACCTCTATAGTCTCTTACCCATATTACTCGTAATAGCATAAACATATGTGTATTTACAATAATTTATTATTACAGACTGTGTGAGCTTTGCATGGTAACTATATTGCTTCTGAACATGTTTTTAAATTTACATTATAATACTGACGTCCATAACTAACGTACCATTTAAATAACAACATTTTGTCAGTTATATATCTTGATTGGTATGAAAAGGAATACGAAATAGCATAATTCAAATCGCTTTGTATTTACAACGGTATGCTGACGATACCGCTTGATGGATAGAGACAGAAGACTATAGATATATACACAACAGATATTCAATTTAAATTGTAAAAACGTATGCAAAAGGTGTGCTGGCGTGTGACTCATATGTGTGTCACAGTTTTTCACTAAATATTAATAAATTGAGACTAACTCATATTTAAAACTAACTACTGTTTATACAGAGAATTATAAAACGCCTTTAAAAGGCATTATTGCCTAAACATAAATGTATAAAAAAATAGGTTTATACTATATTTAAAAGATGAAGCTTATTTAAATAAGCCCATTGATTGTGTCAAAACGAGTGCTTTGAATATGTAAACACAAAGTGGCGATCAGGAAAAATGCCTACAGATCTATATAACAGTACACACGTCATCTATTAACCAATCATATCAAGCACAACGCGATAACAATTAATATTCGCTTTATAGACTAAATCACTGTCTCCTCTCACTTATGACATCGGGAACATGACACTGATTACACAACACAAGATACTAACATTTCCTTCCGGTTGCGGAAGACTCGGACATTTTAACACAACGTTCCAACACCACATTAAGTATACACAATAACGTTCACAATGTGATTAACACTGTATAATCTATACATTTTCAGTGATAACGTCCGATCGCGATTATAATATGTTTGTTGGCGACAGAATTGTCGGCAGTCTATATTTAATGCGGCAAGGTCGCGTACTAGCTTCGAGTGGACTGACCAACTGTGCCAGTTCGTTCAATCTTGTTTGTCTAGAACTATGCGCGAAATGCCAGCTCCATTTATATCATGTCTTTTAAAGGGATAAAATAGAACGATCGATGGAAAATGTCATTGAATGCCTTAAATAGCCATTATAGTCAGTCAAGGTCATACTTGATAAGTCATAAAGAAGAATTGTAATTTCCTAATTATTTCAGTGATTCGTTTTAGGGTTCGTTTTTGGGTTGCCAGGAAGAGATCGTTTATTTACGATAAGGCTGTCCGTTGCTCTTATATGTAACATTATTTAATTCTATTTTTATGCAAAAAAATGTAAAATAAATAAACACAAAAAAAAAACATAATATAATCCAAATTATACTGAAAGGTTGTAGGCTTTCAGTTTTATTCACTGGGTATTGCCTTTACAATACCACACTAGACTATTATTTTAATCAATATATTCAGAATTTTGGAATAAGAATAGTTCTGTATTTAAATTAGCTATTAAAAGAAAACGACCTACCTCATGTTTCACAAAGATTTATTATTTGCCTGTTTAAAATCAAAAATAACTTGATTCACATAGGTAATTTTCTAACACTAATGTAAAAAAAATTGGATCTACAATTACATTGACTATTATTTCCAAATCAAGGGCGTAGATCGCGAAAAACTGTAGAAACCCTCTGCCACTCCTTTAGGTTTTGTGCTTCAAAACAGACAAACAGAGTTGATGAATAATATATATAACTTGATTGATTTTTATTAACAGTAACAGATTTTTATTAACAGGTCTTACTATCTGTTATCCTTTTTGTAACTCAAGGTATGTTAATGCTACGCCTCTATCGAGCCGCAGCCGGGTCACTTTGATTGAAGTGCTAACCACCGCCCATGGACATCTGCAGCGCCAGGAGGCTTACAAGTGAGTTCCCGGACGTTAAGGGAGAGTCGCAGTTGGTTCCATTAAGGGATCGTGCACGGCAAAAACTGTCTTAAGACACTGTCTGTGGGAAGCGCCAGACGTCAAGGTGGTACGGGTGGAATTTCATGATCTGCATTAACGTCTGGCTGGTATTCAGCTGCATCTATAATATGTCTGTCTCTTGCGGTATGTCAAAAATGTATATAGAATGACAGATGATATTGCCCCCTTAAATTCGTAGAACAATACTTAATTACTTTAACTTACTTCCCGGGATATAACGGGATAAATTATTTTCTTCCACAAGTAAAAAGGCAATGAAGACGGTATGAACTGAGTGTTTTGGTATATTTGGTATATTTGGTATTTCTTATGCGAATGTCATGTGAAATTACCATTAGCATAGCCACACATCACTAGCTGACCTTTTGACGATTTTATTGAGCAAAATTATACCCTAATAGAAAAATTCCTGTCATTCTTAACATAAGTTACTTCCTTATTTTACCGTGTGTAGTGTTTCTGACAAGTGTGTTTCCGAATCAGTGTATATTGATTTAACCATCATATCAGTTTTTATCACAATTTTATTGTTAAAAATGAATTTCAAATCGTAGATTATACAGCCGCAGTGTACTTGCGTCAATAGATTATCGGTTATTGATAACACTGATAATATTATAAATAATAATTGTCGACTAAAATTCCTAACATTCATGACAGAATGTATTAAAATTATTTATAAAGATTCTGTTGTGGACGATTAAAGCTGCACAGTGTTCTGTATTAGCTTCGTTCGTTTTTACAACTTTAATTAAGTCAAATTCTTAAATTGAGATATTTTTTTAATTTTTAATTAACTAATAACACGATAAATTAAATCTGTATACAACAATTTTCTCCAAGATTATACAGGTTTTTTCGCTTCACATCGTGCTGAGGGATAAATGAGCTGAACATTTTACGCTCATAATAAAAATATATGCTCTATCGATCTCGGCACCAGTCATTAAACTTTAAACGAACCATACAAAATGCTACCGGAAATGGAGATTTTGCAAGCAAAAATTGCAATAAAAGCATTTTATTTGCACTTTCATATTTATATAAATACTTTAAGTGGAAGACATAGTAATTAGAATGACCCGGTTAACCAGACACACTTGTTATGTTAAATAGTGGGTTGTCTGAAAGAGATTGCTTATTAGCGATAAGGCCGCCCGTTGCTGGTATATGTAAAGTCGTCGTCATAATCTACTATTACTGTTTTAGTGCAATAAATAATTAGCCTGCTTAAAAAGTTCCTATATTGTTTACTAGCTTTCCGCCCGCGGCTTCGCCCACGTGTAATTTGGTTAAGTATATAGCGATTCATTAAGGGCTTTCTTTCACGGGCTAAAATCTTGTTACAATTGGAATTATTTATAGCCTGTGTTACTCAGGGATGATGTAGCTTTACAGGATCGGATGATTAGGGGAAATCGAGGGCAACTTTCAAATTAACATACAGGCAATTAATATTTTGACAACTTTTATATTCTGATAGTCATCTTCTTATGTGGATGAGCTGATGATGGAAGGTAAACCTCCTCAGCGGTTAAGAGTTGAAAGAATTCTTACGAAGTTATGAGTATGAAATACGTACTTGTGAGGTTATTACTTATTAGCTTGACCAAATAATAAAAGGTAAACCTCATTAACCTTAAGGACGTAGGTGGAAAAATTAATGCGGACAAACGATAAACGTCTCTTCACTAATCATAGGGTAAAACGTTAATGAAAGTTTGAATTGTAGTCATTACACAATGAAGCATCTTAATACCGCGATGGATATATTTGGCCTAAGTAGAAGTTCTTTAAAAAAAAAGTAAGACTCAACCTCGCACACTCACTCACACAGCAACACCATTGCACACACTGATACACACACACACACTAAAATGCTCGTACTTCACATAGTTCCACTTGTTCATGTGTATATATATATATATATTTTTTTTTTTTTCTGTTCGTGTTTTTTTTTGTTATTCTTTTTCCTGATCTTAGATTCTATTTCCGATTCTATATTTTAACCTTATTTTGGCTTTATTTTTAATCTATTTTTATTGTGTAAACTGTTTTTGATAAGCTGTATAGGTTGAAGAAATAAAAAAATAAAATAAATCTAGGTTGATGACGAATTTTATCAACGCCATCTATCGAGCACATTGTTCAACACTTCAACCGCGCCCGCGCGCACTGCGTTATTTGTTATTTTTGTTACCTCTCATAAGTTTTAATATTAAGATTAACTTATATTAGAACATATTTAACAATATATAACTAATCAATCAATATAAGTGTTTGAAAATTTTGAAGCAGTGGTTGAAGTAAATTTTCAATTGACCATAACTTCTTTTTCTCTTAACCGATTTTGACAAAATAAACTTTTGACAACGCTCCCAATTATATGTAATCTAACTGTGAAATCCGTTCAGTAGTTTTCAAGTTATAACTTACCAGACAGACAGACAGACAAACAGACAAGAATTCCAAAAATTGTTTTTTTGGTTTCTATGACTCTTCTTTAATTGCCTCCTTTCAGTTTTTTGGAAAAATATTTAATGTACAGATTTTCGATTTTTACTGTCTTATTATTAGTATAGATATAGATAACAACAAATAGTACCAGAATGTTAATTTAAATATCAAATCTATTTTTTATAACAAATACAAAACAAGGATGAGTTGAAAGATGAAAGACCTTCACTGGTATTTACGTTGTTTTTTTTAACAGAAAGTTTGAAGTAACTAAAAAATTTGGCCAATTCGCAATAGCGTTGAAGAATGCTGCCGCTACCAACGCGATATTAACGATTTCAGACTATTCAGACAGGTTAGTAACAGTTACAATTTAGGCACTATTATAGAACCTACAATTATATGAAACACGCTTAAAAACACCGTAACTTCAAACAAATAGTCAATACTGTAATTCCGATTGGAGTTTGAACTTATTATCTGTAACTCTAACACAAAACACAAATATACATAAATACATACAGGCGTATGTATGTTACACTTTTTGAATTTGAACATACTTATATCTGTAGTGTTTAAGAATTATATATCTTTTAAAATTATTTAAGTTTTCCTTTTAAATTAGTGATACCAAGGTCCCCGTCAAATGCTAGGCCCGGCGTTTATAAGCCACGGCATCATATACTACGCCCTCTCACATGTTTTTGTTGGCTCGTGATGTACAGAGCCGAACTTGATTCATGGTTCGGGACTGTACTTAATGTCTGTATTTAATGTCATATCACATTTACTTATTTTAAGAGAAGTATTTAACAATGGCCTACATATATTCTCTAACACCGAACGGCCAATGGTTAATGGTAATTTAAGCAAAATTAATGAACATTTAAAACCGCAAAAACCGGTTTCATAAAATCATGTAATAAATCACACCGCCGAATAACGAGAGCTCAAATTTATTACATTAGCCTCCAGTTGCATTTTCAACACGAAATTATAATCTGGCCAAAACAAATTTATGGGATTGCTATCTTCAGCTTCATAAATTCTTCTTAATTTACTTAAAACACGCCTTTCATTATTTTAATAATAATAATTAGTTTTGTCTGTGTCTAAATAGGTGACTAAATAAATTATTATTATTTCGTTACAGATATCTGCTTTATTACGCGATTTTTTATAGTACCTCGCGACTGAAATAGAACGCCAGTACTGCTGTTTCTCTCCTACTGTCTACATGTAGACAGTGTACTTTGACAATGTCAAAACCAAGAAAGAGGAGAGTCATTTCTTCTTATTATAAAAAAGCCCATAACTTACTTCTCCATCGGGATCAGACACGACCACTAATGCTTCGTTTATGTCGATAATCATAATAATAAATAGTATATAGAAAATTCATATTAATATTATAAATATGTAAGTAACTCTAAGACTACATACATAAATACATACAGACGTACGTACTCGTATGTATGTTACGCTTTCACGCTTAAAGTACTTAACCGACTTCGATGAAATTTGATATGGAGATAGACTTTAGTCTTAAAAAACTATGTCCTTCCTAAAAGTTTTCTTAGGAAGAAAAAGTGAAAAAAAAGGTTGTAAAATCGGTTTATAAATACCTGCCGTTTATAAACCGATTTTACAAATTCCTTTAATATTATACCACGCGGACGAAGCCGCGGAAAAAAGTTACTAGTGTATATGTATAATTTAATCGAAAAACATTATAAAAGAACTAGAATTGAACACTAAATATTCTCATTATATTCGTGTTACTCAGACGGTTTACCTTCGTAAATTAAAACTCATTAAAAAGAATATGAGCTCATTATTTTCTGTGCGTTTGTCTCAATCTTTTGAAATTATAAAAGTTTATAAGCTATTCGTGTAGGTTTTGTTCAATAAATGTTCTTTTATATCCATATCTACAATAGGTAATAAATAGAAGTTTCTATGAAACCGTTTAGTCCACAAATCGGCAAAAAAATAATTCAAATAAAAATTATGTTAGAATATTTTAAATTTATTTTCTAAAACATTTCTTACACTGTATTGCACATAATAGCGTTACATATATTTCGTCTATTAGTTGTACTATTCTCTATATTAATCAACTATTTAGTACTTATATATCTCATTGAATCGTTATATATTATGCTTAATTATCTATTCAAGCAATATCAACCAAACACAGTAATCATTGTCATAACAGTTATATTTACTAAAAGTAACTGTTTAATAATAATTTTACAAAAGTACAATCGAGGAATAACACTTACGTTTATCTCGTTTGCCAATCGGACTTATAATGGCCGCTTACCACCCAAATAACAAAAAACTATCGAACAATATTCAAAAATGCTTCTTATCAATTCATTTAACCAAAATGAGGTTCTAATGAATTTATTTCACAAAAGAGGTTTTAACAAATTCATGTATAATCAT
This sequence comes from Leptophobia aripa, assembly GCA_951799465.1. Lineage (NCBI taxonomy): Eukaryota > Metazoa > Arthropoda > Insecta > Lepidoptera > Pieridae > Leptophobia > Leptophobia aripa. The sequence goes on along the minus strand of OX637268.1, from coordinate 5,100,117 downwards.
ATTTAAAGATATGAATATACTTCATCATATATATAACATCGTCTTACTATATGTAACATCAGTATATTAATATGTACCATACTAATATACATAAAACACACACAATAAATGCACTTTATATAATACTTACATGAGAATTAGTCAAACGTGAAGACTTACATATAACACAGCCATAAACAATTCAGCGCCCTCAACACTTCTAAATGCGGCAACTATGTTTAAGGATATAACAATCTACACCCTTTACTTTACAATTAATCATAAAAGCGAATATAATTTAAGAATAATTTTACAGTCAAAAATCTGTTTAAAATTAATTCTCCATCAATATTATTTTAATACAATATTAACGATATCCTTAATATTTCTATAACAAAGCAACAGAAAGGTTCTATGCACGAGCATAATGTGAAATCGAATACGTAAACTATTATACTCGAAATGAATACAGAACAAACTTATTCTGAGCGGTATTGATAAAAATGTTTCTTGTATTACTTTTCATGCAAACAAGCAAAACCTAGTAAATGTAACGTCCTTTTTCATAAAAAAATATTTCACCTGCATTGTTAATTCGCAGTTTATGCTCATTAACAATGAGGTGCATTTTAGTGAAATTAATCAACTCATAGGCAACGATACGAAATTTAAATCCTCTTCTCTTAAAAGTTCAAAAAGGCTATCTGTCAGTGTCATTTCATCCATAATATACAAATACAGTTAATTGCGTAAATCTAACTTCGAAAACTCAACTTGTAATCAAATTATATCAACGTCCCTATGGAATGATCATTTCTCTTGAAGATTATTTTGTGAGAGAAGCCAATTAATTAATACGAGTAGGACCTTGTTAATTTTCTGTTTTCTTTTCATTTGCAAAGGACTGTGCAGATGGCATTAATAGCGATAGTTATTAATGGTGTATTTACATTAATTATATAGGGCAGTGTGATTATAGTGATAACCTTTCATGTTTTCTAAAACATTTTACAGTATATACACTGGATTCTTAGTTCAACTTTAGAATTCAGTTTAATATTTGTATAAATTGAGGGAACAGAAAATTCGAGGCTGTCTATTACGAGGTTGTCTATTACAGCCTCTCTGGATATATTAATATTAATTATTATATTTGTATTAAACACAATCCCATCACCATATCATAAATACGGTACGAAACATAATATCAAAACAATTGAATTTCCATTTCCGATCGCAGTGACAGTTTAGCAATTCCGATTGTATTCCCAATAGTGAAAAATGCAGTTAACCGTCACATAAAATAAAGCTGAGTCTTGAAATAGCGCGACAGTTAAAAACATTGCATCTATGTACGAAGCAGTAACTAGTACGGACATTATACCCTCCTACTAGCTCTGAGTTGACATCTGTTAGTCCAATACCATGTTTATTAGTTAAAATCCGTTTTTTTATATATAATTCTTATTACGGTATTTAGAAGAATTTTAATTGTATTTAACGATATAATATTTGAAATTCTACTATCGCCGGCATGTCTTACATCAAAGGTTATCTGCCATGCGTCAGGCACTGAAGGGTGATGATCAAAGAATGGAACCAAAGTTTAATCGTTTGGGGTTACTGGATTATTATTATTTATTTTTAAAAGTGTATCACTACATAGCACTTTATATCGGTGATGAATAGAACAAACACACGTACAATTGTTGTAATTGTTCGTACAAGTGTTCCTCCACAGCTACACCTATGTATGTGATAGATATGAGTCCTAATACATTGGCGACAGGTAACAACCTAAGTTGGTAATACATTTAAACAAAATCCCAAACCATTTGTCAACTTTGTCAGTTGGTAAATTTAAAAAGGTAGTTAAACGAAGGCTTTTAGAAAAAGCATTTTATAAATTGTCCGAATATTTTGATGATAAAAAAGTTTGGGAATTAATTATCTGCGGCTTACCCTTGCCTTAAAAAAAACAACCAAGCCGAGTTTCTTGCCTGCTTCCTCTCAGCACTTTATATCTGTCATAAATAGAACAAACACATGTACAATTGTGTTACCCCACAGCTACACCTATGTATGTGATAGATATTAGTCCTAATACACTGTCGAAAAGCAACAGAAAAACACTTAGCAAATTCGTTTTAAAAATTAATTTCCCTCAACAATATACTGGAAATAATGGCCATTTCGTCTAAATTCCAACGTAGTAGAGCCTGTCTTATGAATAAGTAAGTACATTATTACTGTTGATTCAGGACAATGGAAGCCTCGCTCGTGAAAGGTGTTTGTCTAAGTGTGCATAGTTGTCACAGTATTTACATAACACTAGCTAGCTACGTCTCGGTTCTATGCTTATATGGAATTGTAAATAGTCCTTTACAAATATAGAGTAATTATTTAAATTACACTTAGCTGTAATATTGACCTATAATTGTTAGGTTAAAGAAGATTATAGTGCAGATTAACAGAATAAAAAATCCCTTGCGCTTGAGGCTACGGATTTTCTATTAATGAATCTATTTTTATTAAAACGCTATAGGTCTCCGTATAGCCCTTACTGTCCCACCCTTACTGTCACGACTTAGGACATCTAAAAATCAGGAGTGTGGAAATCACTTTTCACACAAATCCTGACCAGTTCCCCGTTTCCCGGTTCAATGCAAACATATCCAATGTTTATCTTTCACAATAGTCAACATGTATCTTTTATAATATTTATGTTCTTTTTAAATTTATCCGTATGTCAGGTTAAGTTTTTTTTTTCATTGTATTGTTGTACCTGTACCTGCGTTTTGTGATTTCTTTTTAGCTTTTAATCTTACATACATTTGTTTCTAGCGTAAGCTTACGTAATAATCAGTCAGTCTATTAATATAATTCCGCTCAAACAATGTTGTTCGGCTGATTTACAAAGCTCTGGTACGCTCCAAGTTGGAAACAAGTGCGTCTGGCACCCATATCAGAGTACCTATAAGCTTCTGTTGGAAAAGGTACAAAATACCTTTCTACGTAATATCTATATGCGCGCTCACGGACATTATCCACACATTTATCCAACCAACTTTCCAGGTGATCTCAATTTTAACTCATTGGATGTCAGACACGAGCGCTGTCAGCTGGTAACGGTGTGTAAAATTCTACGTGGCGTTGTTGATGCACCAGATCTGGGTGATGAGCTGTGTCGATTCTTCGTACCAGATAGCTACCTGTTCTGACCGTATTTAAATGCTGTTCTGGATACGTACCCTGAGTGTGATCAGTTCACGGATGGATGGCAGACTATATTATCTGTTTGCTTGAAGTTCTGTGAGAGAAATGTATGTATACAGCGTCTATAATTATTGTTATATGCCGTTTCAATTATAGTAAAAAAAATTAGAATAAATAATATTAAAAATTATCAGCGCATTGAAAGCACGACAGCTTTAAGTAAGTGATCCATTACTCATCACACCCTTGTAATATAGAATGTTTCTCGAGTATATCAGTAAATGCTAACTCATTGTCCTCCGTTTATTACGGCCCGAGTATTTCGCTACTAAGTGGTAATGTGCCTTAAAACGGTGAAGCACGAAACGTGACGATCCCTTATCTTGGTCAAGCCATTTAACAACTAATATAACTCTCAATAATCCGGACGTTATGTGTATAGTGATATATAGTACATTTATAAATGATATATTATAATATATCACTAGATGCAAAGAAGTAATTAGAATTATTTTTTCTAATGTATATACTACATCTTATTCTAAGTATACATAGAAGTATTTAAAGTTGTATAGTTTTTAATTGTGTTAGCATATTCTATGCTCTAAATATACCGAACGTGTATGAAATATATCTCATATAAGAACAAGTTCTATCAAAGAAAGTAAATCATGCTAATTAAGTTTAGAGATACTTTATATGTTTCTACATAGTTATTCCCTTTCCAGAAAATATTTCAGGCATACATGTTTGCAAAGGATTTAGAAATGCTTAGCAAGACTACTGTTATGAATTCTGGATGCGAGAGTATTCAGCGGAGTCCGCCGAGACAAACATTCCCCACTTGAATAATATTCTTAAATTAGAAAATAATAAAACAATTCCCTTTTCCTCTGCTTGCAAATTTTCCTACAAATTGCAAGCCACATTAAGCCCAAAATGTATACAGAAAGCCGAGACGAAGTAACCGGAAGAAAGTATTATGAGAGACAATAAATCCTACTCAGTTTTATATTATTTGTGGAATATTTGAGTTTAGAAATTTTCATATAACTTTTAAAAGAGATTTTTGTTTTACTAATTGTTATACTGACAGTTAAATAGGTTTAGAATAACTAGTTATTTTATTATTGAAAAGCGCTTTTTGAATTGAATCATATGATACACACATTTTAAATGCACACACAAAGTGTATTTCTTATTTATATATGAGATAATGTAAGTAACAAATACCATATTGTATTTTATATTTTGTTGATTTTTTATTTTGTATATTTGTAGTTTTTATTGATGTATTTATTTATTAACAAAACTGTTTAAAATTATAAATTATGTTATTTGGTCTACGTATTATTAAAAAAAACTAAACGGTAATCAATATTAGTTCGAAACGTGATGCTATGCACCCTTTCAGTAAATTAAGATAATCTGAGCCTGAGATGGTCCCACAACCGTACTTATGATATATAATAATATATCGATGTCTACAATTTAAACCGAAAGATAAGGACTTAGAGCTTTATTATAGATGCGTTGGTCAAGGTATAGTTTAATATATGTGTTATTTATAATATATTTGGCTTTAGGTTATATTATTTCTTCTAGGTACCTCAGTTTTCAATTCAGATTGGAAAGGAGTACCCGTTCCTTTAGAATGCCTTGATTTTGGTCAAAAGTTTTAATACGTAAGCACTAGCCCCAGCCCACCCGTGACTAAGGCCATACAACACCATTAATATAAAAGCTTAATAGCCAGTTCTTTTTTATTAATTATCTTTTCAATTAAAAACCGAATGCAAACCCCATTTTAATGCAAGATTTTATATACAACTCGGTGAAATTAATACAAAGTTGAAAAGGAATGTTAATAAAGTTTCTGAATAATTAACATTGGTTTGAATAATTGCATAAATGAATTTGTATTGTAAAAACTTTTCTGAACTCAGCATCATAAACTCACAAACTATAACATTCATTAGCAAAGATTTTGAATTTCTCGATATAACAAAGTGTCCAAGTATCGAACGGCAATATCATTTAGCGGAATAGTGAAAGGAAATCTTAAACTTTTGAATATCTTTTCCCCCTTATTGTCCCATACCCCTGGATGGGGTTGAGGCTACAAGGATCCTTCATCGCATTCTATCATATGTCACAATAAAGTCATTAAATTATACTTTTTTCCCCTTATTTTTATAAATAATACTCCCAAATTACACAAAATTCCTACTTATATCTTCTATTCCTATATAAGCAATTAGGTCATACGAAAAAACCCTATTAAATAAAGCAAACGTTAAGATTAATAAGACTTTATGGGTCTAATAATCTGTTAATAAACTTCTAAACCCTCGAAGCTACAGACAAAAGCTTGGAAGCATCAACAAAGAAAAAAATATAATTTGTTTAAGTTAGCTCCTTATTTTATATCTGTCAAACAATTAAGAATAGCCTTGGAAAGGTTTTCACAATGTCACGGGTATTTTTATAAGTCAGCCGAAACATTATTTACGAGTACCTAAACCGTGTAAATTGAGGTCGTCACGTTTCCATAGAAAGCCTTCACGAATATTTGTTCAATATTTACATAGAACTTCATTATTACGTTACTTACAAGGAGTGAACAATTTTTAGATGATGCTTAACACGATGCTGTCAGGGATCGTTTTGAATATGTGGTTTTTAAAATGCGGGTAGTGTGACACTTGCGTTCTTATTTCAAAAGAGTAACGACAATCAATTATCTTTTATCACTATTTATTACATAATAGCTATGATTACAAATATAGGATTTTGATTAATGAAACTTTTTTTGAACATGAAACAAGTATTACTACTTATCGAAACCATAAAGTATACTCAATGGAAACAACTTTCTCATTCACGCCTACCTATTTCTCATAGAGAAATCGTTGTAAAATAACATATATTATAAATAATCCATTTTGATTGCAGTAATCGATCACGTGGTCTTATTTCACACAAGCTCAAGTTAACAAACCAATCGTACACCAAAATTGAAGCTTACAAGTCTCGTTTATCAAAGGATAGGTATGCATGATTCTCTCATAACAGGACACAACACTAATACGCGTTTCGTATGAGGACCCGGGGCTCGTAAACATTCGTTAGCGATTCCTTTGTTTCATCAATTCTGCCCTGTGACAGCGAGCGTTTGTCGTTGCGTATAGGCGCCGTTGAAAATTAAATTCCTGTCGTAGCTATTATGAAAGCGTTTATTAGTGCATGCTTTAAACAAATTGTTTAACGTTAATGTGTTCGATTGAACACTACATTATCCACAATTGATTGTTTCATCAAGTTTTATTAACATTTTGCTTTTTTGCATGGATTTAGAAATCGAAATATTAGAACATAAGTTTCATTTGGGGAAGCTTGAAAAGGCATTCTTGCCTTATGGGTAATATGGTGCGGTCAAATGAAAGAAAATTAAAAAAGCGATATTTTTTTATGTATATAATTTATCGTGTACACGGATCATGTAAAACCGCGGAAAAAAAGGAGCATATAAAAAATATTTAGTTGCACAATAGCAAAAATATTAAGTTGCAAGATTTTTCGATTTGTTGCTTGTTCATGTGATTGGATTTTAATCTAAAGGTTAGTTTAATATATTAATTAAATACTTGCACCATGTTGTTCTAGTACTTTACCGCTAAATTAAATTCCTCCTGCAATGTAGCAGATATGAAGGCTTTAGTACCGGTTATATGGCTGCTTATATAAAAACTTAACTGTGAGTGTGTTAACTATAACTTATATTTAAATAAACAATATAAACCATAATGACTCTGTCAGTATTTTTTTTATAAAATCTTTTTAATATCTGTCTTGTTATTTTGATGTTAAAAAAGTAATGAATTTGTTCCAGCTTGGCCTTGCTCCAAAAACATTAAGGTCATCACAATAATAACTAACCAAACTAAGTTTCTTGCCTGCTTCTTCAGCTTCATGTAGGTTTAAGACAATTTAAAGACAACCATGGCTATGTACCTTAATATATATTATTCCAATTTACGTATTGAAAGCAAAATATAAGACGTATATTTTTTTTTAACTCAAAGTTCAATAGAAAATCAAAAAGTACTGATGCAAATTCAAAGTAGTCACAATTCAAATGCGCTTTGGGTACACGTCGTCTCAAGTACTCTTAGCAACCACAATATGCATCTAGACGACACTGTCCACTCAGAATTGCTGTTTGTTACACGATTCCGTTATTGTGTCCTTTGTCCATTGATACCTAGTGACCAATTATAGTCTGGTTAACATAGGTCTGCCTTTGCCCGGCAAAATTGGGTTTTCACAAATGAAATTAAGAAAGAGTCTAAAGAGGTTTATATAATTTTTATTATGTATATTGTAGAATCCAGTTATAACAACATATAAAGGACCGGCGATACTATGTCGTACTAACTTACAAAACGGTCGGATGATTGACGATGACGAAACCAAACTTAAGTATACATTATAGTCGCTAAAACCAGTTAGTCGTTGTAAGCGTAGTCGTTATAAGTGAATTCTACTGTAGTTTTTATACTAAACTAGTAGATTTTGCACACGACTTCGTCCGCGTGAGTTAAATACAAAAGGAATTTGGAAAATCGGTTTATAAATGGCTGTGTCCTGCTAAAATTATACAAATATTTATCTCCTGTTTCAATTTTTAATTCCATTTCGCGATAGCTTATGTCCAAATTTCATCGAAATCCGTTTTAGTTTAAGCGTAACATACATACATACCTATATTCGCATTTATAATATTGATATGGATAACAATTTGTTAACTCGTACGAAATAGATAAAAAGATAATTTATCGACCTCAAGAAAAACAACATCGCTGTCTGTGCTGTCCAAATCGGCCTATTTGTCAAAAAATATTTTACTTTAACATTGTCTATAGCTAATAAAAATACTTAAATTTAATTATTATTGCTGAATTAGCTATTATAATTGTCAATGTCTATACATTACAATATTAAGTAATACATATCGTAAATCTAAAGTAAATCTCAGCGAAGATATAAATGTCACGATACGCAGTGCATGGGGTGGAAATAATCCAAACGCGTGTGGAATTTTGAAATGATATAGCAAAGTATGAATATTTTACATGATTCCTGTCTCGAGGCTTTCTTACGATAAATAGAAAAAAAATCGTTATATATTTAGAATATTTTCAAGAAATACAAACCGGTCTTGTATAAATAGCGATCCAAAGGTTGGCTCAACTAGCTCAAAATATTGGCCAAACGTGTACTGTGCTTGAGTGACATTAAATATCAGCAGTCTTCCATTCCTCCGTTTTCTAGCTATATAAATTAGGAGTAAAATTAGTTATACACCCCACTAGGTTTTTTAGTTTTGGAATATTTTTAGGTGGGATATAATTTTTGACACAAAATAATTTAATGTTAATTAAGGGAGCTATCTTGATGACCACGCAAAACTTTACGTTTATATAACATTTTAATAACACGTATACGTGAATTGACATGTTTAAAGTACTGGAAAGGTCAACTTTTCTATTCTTTTTGTATTATTTCGATTTGTACTCTTGGAGAAGTTTTGTTTCAATTTAATCTGCAGACCGCACATACTGTTTATTCACTGACTGTCTCAGTTTTTTATTTAATGGTTTTTAATAATCATTCTGTAATTTTGAAGAATGTATTTATTTATTTATGTTAATCTCAAATTTCTTTTGGAAAGTCGTGTCGACGCTTCTACCATAACGAGCTAATAAAATACTTAAAAAACGAGAAAATTCGCGAAGCATACGCCACGGTTCTCTTAAACCACAGGACAAAGCATATAACAATTCACTTATTTATCGACATTTTATGTTACGTAATCTCTGTTTAAATATCTTAGCCCCAATTGAATACAAAATGAGCGGCTCATTTGCAAGGCGTAATTCAATTCTCCTTTCCAAATAGATAGTATCAGCATTCAACACAATACCTTCTGTTCGAAATAGGATTAAGCCATCAGTATTAAATTGTGTTGCTGCATTAAGTGTTTAAGACTTAAATAGATAAATATAAGACATTTATTATAATTTACAAATTAATTATTAAATAAACACAAAATATTCTTAATATTAACCTAACTAATATAAGTAACTTAAAATAAAACAAAACACAAAACTAAAACGAATTTTAAAAGTTTGGTCCCTATTGCAGTGTACCCACAACGCTAGCGGCATTTCCTTGCTGTATGGCAATGCTGCTACGCTGAGTAAGGAAAGCACCAGCTCTTGGGTCACCGGTACTGACTACCAGCCGCCCACTTATTTAATAAGTCTAAAAAAATAATAATATAATCTTCAAATTATATTAACGTCCACACTGAACTGAATTCGGAAATAATAATAAAATTTAATGCCAAAAGTCCATTTGCAATTTGTAAAAACATTATTATTCTATATATATATATATATATATGCCACTACACATGATAAGTAACCATTTAACAACTTTTAAGCTGCACAAATTTTATTGAAGCTACTTTTAGATGAAATGTGTATCTTAAAATAAAATAATTAAATTTGGTTATATAGAGACAAGCATATGTTATATATTTGCGCAACTACAACAGTTAGTATTAAAATAACTGGAAAAATTAAGTTCAGGCATCATTAAATTTTCATACAATAAGTTTAAACTTTTAAGTTTATTACGCTATTAAATATCATCCTTATTATTTCAATACGTAGTCTGTGAAAGAAAATCAAGTGCGGACATGTCATTATTACAAAAGATGGAGGGATTGTGATGGAAGCACGACAGCTTATAGTGAAAATAAAACCTGGCAAATATCAACGAAGTGTTGTTTATATAATTAGTGGTCAGCAATGGTGACGCAGTGCCTTACAAAAACGCTACAGAGATACTTATTTCGTTATATACAATACAATAAAAACAATCTCCGAGGTCACTTAAATTAAAGTCAGTACATATTAATAGCAATGCCCTATTGAAATCCTAATAGAGGACTCCTATGGAATGAACACCCTGAAAATGTCGTCATGCTTACCAAATGCGTATAAAAATGATTTTCTCCTATCCTGAATACACACGCATCAGCCCCTAATGCTAATATGCAGTCGAAATCACCAAAACTATTAAAACTTGAATACAAATTACTTTAACACATAATTGTGCCTTTATATAAGTTTTGTAGTAACTCTAACTTTCCTTAATTAACTATATAATATAGCAAGGAGCTCCGGGCGTTTAATCTTTGAATTGACAGTTGAAATTCCACGATGTCACTCCTCTGTAGGCACGAAAGGTAAATATTTCGGTAACTATTCCTTTGTCGTCCCAGCATCGTGATGAGCATGTCAAAGACACAAACTTCGCTTGAGGAAACTGAAATAATTATAAATACGTATTCGTTGTCGAGAATAATGCTTCGGTTGGTACTGGATTTAAATTTTATAATGCTTTCAACTTTACTCCGGTCACAACTCTCGTATTGATCAAAAAATATTTTAAAAAAATTCCTTAAATCTCTTTTAAATAATACTTTAAATTACATAAAATTTATTAAAAACTATATTTATACTAACTATATATATTTGCCACTCCAGAGGCAGTTAAAATGCGATTAGTCCTGCTAAGCGCGTCAATAGTTGGGTAACACTATTTTGTTTCATTCATCAATTTGATTTCGTTTATTAACCCAAGTATAAGCGAATAATACTTTGAATGAGCTGGAGGAGTGTCTAAAGTTCCATATACTATGGAACCAACTGCCCGTGATGGTATTTAATACAACACGATAAGCAATAATTGTGTTCCTTCTTTTCCATCCCTATATAGTTCATTATTTGAAAGTACATAGTAAATATTTAAAACTAATAGTGTTTCAAATTAAAGTAATACGTCATAAAGTAAAATAAAGTATAATATTAAATTGCGTGAATTTAACCCTACGCCAATTTCCCTTGACCTACACGTTATTTCGTTACCGCTTGGAGCTAAATAAAATCTGAATACTTCAGATAGAGCACGGTTTAATAAACGACCATCATCTAGCGCACTTCAAAATACATTTTCCACGACAGCAATTTAACTTATATGAAAAATATTTCATGTAAATTTCAAAATATTGTGGCAGTACACGTATGAGATATAATTAAATACGTACGTTGGATGGACGACCTTACATAATGAAGCGAGTTACTTATATACAGAATTAAAAACCTCTTCGTTCTTAAGCGACTCCTTTAAATGATTTGAATTTCAAACTTAATATTACAAATACTCCAAATTTTGCAACGAGTTTTTTATTATTAATTATCCTTATATACTAAGAACAATAAATTTATTGTTTTGTTAATTGATACAAAGTTCAATAAACCTCTGGTAAACTGTAAAATATCTTTAGTTTATTACTCTATTATATTTTTTATGATGACTGATTGTTGAAACCACCGACATCCACCCACAAAATGCGATATTAGGGCATATAAACAAAACCCCCCGGTACTGTAAGTCTTACTACTGAGCCAACTCTGCTAAATAGGATAGTATAAACCACTGAACTGCTTTAGTTCCTTTGTTTGAAAACAATGTTTATTTCTAGTCTTATTGAAAATCTTTCTTATAATATGAGAATGTTATATAAATGGAAGCTTTCATTACTTTCATTAGCAGCTGCTAAGAGTTTTAAAGGAAACAAGAGTTTTTGCTGGCATTTCTGAGAAACGTTCTCTTAATTAGGAAAAGCTGCAAGTAGTGCAAATTGATTGCCACCTCTTTAGCACAAGAACTAAACGAATAAAATCTTTCACACCTTCAAGTTATTAATTTTTATATATAATTATGACGTATTTTTTTAATTACGAGATTAATAGAGAGGTAAATAAATTAAACGTTACATTTCTATATTTGGAGTTTGTTTATATTATTAATGTGATATTTAGAACTATTTTTAAATTAAATTTAAAATTGATTACTTTTATAATTCATTCAGTAGTATATATACAGGTGGAGAAATCGGGGGCATACAAACACAGCAATTATCAAGACAATTGACAAGATCCTACGTAAAACTATTTTTTATTTATTAAAGACTATACGGTGACAATATTATATTTATTATTCCATCATTTACGTTCCATATATTTATGTTCAAACTATACACAAAATTTTTAATTTAGTGTTTTATATAGAATCTAATTTACTTATAAATAAAAAGAATTTACAAAATTCAACAATTCCCATTTATAACTTGTAACGCAAAATGTTTATCTTCTTCCAAGATATTTATTCTACAAAATACTAAAGTGCTTTTTGTTAGCTTTCCAAATAAAGTGATAATGAAAAACAACAACGCTTTTAATTTAGGTTTATTCGCATTTAATACATTATAATAAATATAAATTATTGTTTCCTTAAAAAAACATATTTCTATATTTATATTATAAATATATTTTATAGTAATTGTAACTGTTTTATGGTTTCAGTAGAATTTTATTTGCAATAGCTTTTTTCCGCTCTGGTCAAGAAATGAACAGCTGTGTACTATGCTGAATTATGAAACAGGATAGCAAATTTTAGGGTGATCTATTCTAAAAAAGAAACTTAAAAAATATATATTTTAAGATACTACTGTTATACGACTATATTAAAAAAATTGAACACAAAAATGATGCCACAGAAAAATACGATTAATAATTCAATGTAATAACTACAGGCTGACATTTGTTCCATAAAGGATAGAGATAAATGGAAAGGGATTTATATTATAGGAGAGGCATTACATTTACAGAAATTCGGCAATAATAATATTGAACTAATACAAATATTGTCCCAAAGATAGTAAAATTAAACGGAAATTGAATTCTATAAATTTGAAATTCATCAATTTAAGAACCTGTCCATGGTTCGTATGAATGGGGCGCATCCATCAAGCAAGCGACATTAACCATTTATCAATATCGGAAGGATTGATTGAATATGTAAGTAAACCTTTGAAGCCACTACCGGATATCCCCATTTCTCTTTATCATTATTGTAAATACAATTTCTCGGAATGCTTTGTAGAAAATTAAGAAAATGTTTATTTTATTATTATAATTAAGCATCCTTATAGTAATACTTTACTGAAATAAGGCTTTTAAGTGTCGATAGTGGGTAATATTTCTGGTAAAATGGTGTATTATGAATAAAGTTAGACGGAAAATTCGAATCGCAATAGGCATGATATTATTGTACAATTGATATTATTCTAACTCCTAATACTGAGGATCTACCGTCACCTTGTAATATAATAATTAACACAACAAACTGTAAGCGCTTAAGTAATTTTAATACAAAGAACTAAAAATGTAGGCCCGATTGTCACCAACATCGTTATTTGAGTTGTGCATGCATTGCAAAAATTCTTCCTTATACATCATTTTCATTTAAAATCGTAACAAATCATAACTTGATACATTGAAGGGATGACAACGAAAAAAGTGGGTATATTTTTTAGTATATATCGATTCCAACATTGTACTAGGGTCGGATTATGTTGGCACCTTTAAAACTGTTTATTAACTACATCCATTTGCATAAAAAATTTCTTATGCATATTTTTTCGTCACGAATAAAACTTTTAAAATCTTAACACATATTAAATCAATAAACTATTGAACTAAACAGACAACATCAGCATAACTTGTGTTGTAAGATATACGATTCGGCTATTGGAAACAACGCAAAACCAACTCTTTACTATGCTGCTGAGTGCTGACGTCATAGAGAATATACATAGTCATTTAAAAACCTAGTTTTATTATTTATATTTGATTTGTCCATGCGTCGATTTAATCTCTAACAAGTATCACGGGTTACATAATATGATCTACATTGATTTGTACCACCGAAACTCAAAAATGCATCATGTATCAACTTGAATGTAAATAATCACACCAACACTTAATATATAATTTATTTATTTACTAGCTGAACCGGCAAACGTTGCTTTGCCATACATATTATCTCCGTTCCGCGTTGCGTTGCGTTCCGTTGCGATGCGATGCGTTGCGTTGCGTTGCGTTGAGTTGCGTTGCATTGCGTTGCGTTGCGTTGCGTTGCGTTCCGTTGCGATGCGATGCGATGCGATGTGATGCGTTGCGTTGTGATGCGATGCGTTCCGTTTTTGTTTTCTTAGTGCTCCCTTACATACGAGTAACTCAAGGAACCTACATGCTAAATTTCAGCTTTTTACGACCAGTAGTTTCGGCTGTGCGTTGTCTGTCAGTCACTCAGTAACGGAAGAGTTTTATATATATATATATATAGATTATTCTAGTTTAACATAAGGAATCAACGACAAAGATTTATCGAAAAATACTTTTTGGTTAGTTTTAAGAAGATTATATGATTGAATATCTATAATTATAGGAGTCATATATTAACATTAAAATATTACTTTTTCGTCAAAATGGCCATTGTATATTGGTGTTATTATAATTTACGGACAGTATTCCATTGTTCCTCATTTGCAGTGGCTCTCCGCCTATTATTAATACAGAATGATACTTGATGTTACAATGAATTCGTACAATACTTTGGATTAGAATTACATTACGTTTCAATGAATTTCAGATGGCTTATTTGCATTTGTGTTACAAACTTTATTGTTCAGTATTGCTTTTGGCCTTTTATTTAAGGGTTATAGAATTACTCAATATTGTTTTAGTGATTAACTTTTGTATAATATCTATGAAACTTTTGTGTTAGGGATATACTTTTTAATGAAAGCATTTTTCTTATCTTCTTATTCACTACGTATTAATAGTATTTTAAACTATGTTTTATGTTTCCATTTCAGCTATCGATACTTTTACGATTTCTGTTGATTAAAGACTTCTAAACAGATTGTCTTGGCTTCCATTACCGGTAGGCCCAACAACTGTACTGTCAGTTAGGTACTGAGTTTTGTTGATGAAGAATATGTATTTATGAAGTTACTTTGGCAATATTTATTTATTATATCGACTTAGTAAACTATTTATAATTCTAAGAAAATGTTAACGTATAAGTAGGTACAGAGTTACCAGACTTATATTTTTAGTAAATAATAGACATTGCAAACGCAAACTAAAATAGCACAAAAAAAAATCCAAAAAGAAATATCAAAATATAAAATACTAAACAAATTAAGCGCTCTCCTTATAGGCTTTTCAAGGGAAAACGATCATCGTGTATCATTTCACATTCAAACCTTATACTGGTGTCATAAGAACTCCCATACAATTGAAAGATACTGTTTCAATTGTATGGGAGTTATTAAAGTCATTCATAAACAAACACAAAGAGTTAAGCTGTACCCCCATAACTGGTCATGGCATCAATGTACGGAAATTGCATTTCACTGTTATACGAATAACGAAATTACCAAACTTGAGAAAGCTTTTAAAGATATTTATTATACAATTCAACGTTTATAGGCCCTCGTCAAATTGAGGGTGAGCTTTAATAGGTGTTGTGTTGTTTCATTTAAATTAGGAGCGTAATTAAACTCTTAGCTGTGTTTATTAGGTGCTAGAAGTCATGTTGCGTCCATTCTCAAGGAAATTTGAGTTTAAATCATTATCAAGTATAATGGTGGATTTAAATTACAGAATGTTACCTTGTAACTATTGAGATTTGGTATGATTTACAAATATTCGTACTCACAGTCGTTCGTTTAGTGTAAACATGAAGGTAATATATATTAAATAGACATTTTAGTTAATTGGAATGTTCTTAAATGAAAAGTCTTTAAATGACCAATTCAGTTTCTTTAATTGCCTTATTAATATGGTTGAAATAATTTATGTATCATCACACATTGAACTTTAATGCAAAGCTTTACCATGAACTTTCATTGTTCTTTAAGCTTACTAAGCTTCAACGCGTGTGGCTTTCACAAGTGTAACACGGCACAATAAAACGAACCTTCCACGGACGGAAAACATTGAAAAAAACTATTACCTTGACGTTGATGCCCACAAAGTAATAATTCCATTTAATCTTAATACCCCTAAAAGCCTACTTGAAAAATGTTTTGATATAATCTCTTGACCCATAGTTGTATATATTTCGATTTCGTTTGCGGATATAACGTAGTGTGGTCATTACCACTTACATTTAAGCATATTTACAATACTATTATATACATTATACTCGTAAACCTACGTACCTCATATCACAAACACGATTAATTGCGTTAGAGACTGTGCCTACCTTATATCATAAAAAAATACTGCCAATATTAATAAAACAATACAAATTTAATAACTATGAAAATTAAAAAAAATACCAAACAGAAATTTTCACTTTAAACTTTTTTTTTAAAACGTCACATTCGCCGTTGGCATGATCGATCCACAGCTAAAATGAACATCAATCTTTATGTCATATTCTAGCAGTGCACTAAGGAAAAATGGCTTCATCGACTTAACACCCTTAGAGAAATTACAAAATCATTTATCTTCGATGAAAGAGTAGGCGATTACTTATTCCAAAGCCGTGCGCTTTTTAAAAAAATCCCCAATGGAAACATTAACTTTCTACTGACCGGGATTCGACTTTTTCGTTATTCTTTACGGGTTTTAATGATATTAAAATTATATTTAGTATCACTATTTATAATACAAAAGAATATACAACTGTGTAATATTTATTAACGAACAAAATAAGTCTATCTGAAATCAAATTAATTAGCAATAGACTTGTAATAAATTTTTGTGTGGCATTGACTGATTAACAGAATATATTTCAACAAGCAAATAAAATCAATCCATTATTTTGTTATAAACTATTTAGTACTATTGTTAAAATTGCTGTCAAAGACAATTTTGTTCAGAACATTTAATATCCTAAATTAATTATAATTTAATTTTACTCTCTGTAAAATTGTGAGTTTATAACATTTAGTTAATTGACTGACTTCGCAGACTTCTCTTCTCATCTTTTTCCCGTTTTAAAATCCGTTCAAAATGAACCTCTACCAACTCTGGTCTTGTATAATAAAGAACTTACATAAATCGGAAATATCATCGATCAAACACTCTAATAATAGAAAATTAAAATATTTTAATATAATTAAATCACTCTAATTAACTTAATAAATTAGAGAAATTCAAGTGTAAAGCATAATTATAAAACATGTTACCAAAACCACTTAGCTTACAAAAGGACTTATAATGAATATCGATTATGGAAAATGAATTTTCATGCGGAAAACTGCCATATTTAATGAAAGTCGCATAACCATTTGCCAGTCAAAGGAATTGTTGACGTATAGTTAATTAATTTGATATTTTTCCTGGCTATTAATTATACATTCATTGCATAGAAAAACATGATATCTAGGTTTTTTCATATCGTTTGAATTGTAACAGATATTTACAGACAAATTCCACAGTATTTGTAACTAAAAAAAATTGTTTGTCAAAAATAAAATCTCGGAATCATTATCGGATCATCTGATCCCGTGTAATTGAGCCATCGCGTTACTGTATAGAAGTCATGTGTTTAATTTTCTACCTAAGAAACCTAAGCTAAAGAAAAGAAGTAAGAGTCTGTTTAAAGATACATTTTACCTATTCATACATTGGTGTACCCAACTGACCCAATTAATAACAATGTATAATAAACTCTTATTTAAAAATAAAGTGTTTTAAACGTTAAGTCAGCCAACAGTACAGAGATAATTATTGTTTAAAATTCGATAAATGAATAAAAAATGTGCACAGATATATCTAATTGCGTAGTATTTGTGTAAATAGTTAATACATTATTTTAGACAAAATGGGGTGTTACATGTAATAGCTACAATATAAAACAACCCTCGTGTCTTTCAATTTCCCTCGAGAACACAACTTTAGTACAGCTTTGAGCCCGTTGGGGGTAAAACAGGCTTATTTCCACAAAACTTTTATCCAACTAATATTGACATATTATATTTATGTACAGGTGAGCTTAATACAAATTGTATTACGGCTAACGGTAATTTGAAACGAACTTTTATTAAGCAAGTTTGTCACTTTACGATACATAATTTTGATTTATTAAACTCAGCTGCGTCTCACGTCCGATGCAAAACCGGAAAGGATTTCTAAGTCTTTCTATAGCTTTTGATAAGTAAGTGTATGGGAAATATAATATAGGCCTTTGTATATGCAACGATAGTGTTTTATTAAGCGTTTAAAACATAAGAGAAATGTATATTACAATTTCATAAGGCTTTTTGGCATCGTAATTTAATTTCAACTGTTCTCTGGCATTCGTCCAAAGTATGGAGATTCGTTGGGAGATGTGTGAACGGGTCAAGTTGTTCCGTTTCCGGTTCAGATTAAAAATAGGTAAAACTGAACTTAACCTAACCTCTTTTAGCAGTCTTACGTGTGTACTTATTGCATTTACAGAAAGATTTTTGACCTAGTAATATAAAGACTGATTATAGAAGGATTATTTACATATAAATTTTAATAGGTATACAGATAACAACTAAGGTATATAAAATTTATATCATTAATATGCATGTATGTACTTAATAATTAATTTTGGATGGGGCTCCAACAGAAGCTGTTTTAGAAGCGATTTTTAAACTGAATATTTTATTATGAAAAAATATTTTGATATAAAAATTACGACACGACATAACTATTATCGCCAAAACTGGGAATATTAGTTTAAAACACATTTTGCGGCCTTTAAGTATTCGACAATCTTGGTTTAGTGAAATTCATTTCAAATCGATTTTTTTTCTTTTACTGCCAGTTCCCAAATCAAGCGTGTATCGCGGACGAGCAGAACTGGCAAGGAAATCTGCGTCACTTGTTATTCGTCAAGTATGTTCTACAGATCGATTGTAAAGAGCAGCACTATCATCCAGTGATCAGTGGGTGATAGTGGTCAAATATGAGCACACATTTACTTTATTGAGAACAACCCGTGAACACACAGTCCACCGAGATAAATATAAGCATGATTAGCACTGAAACAGAATTCAAGTCAGATTAGACACCACCGTTCACGACGAATGGCAAGCCATCACCCATTTCATTAAAATCCATTGATTCACAATTATAATTAACAGAAAGAAACTATTACACCTCTCATTTTATTTCATTCGTTATCTATAAAGCGCTTACAAACGGAAATTAAAGTAAAATGAGTCATTAAAGCCGGTTCTTAATTGAATGCGCTTAGAAAGGATTAGTTAATGAATCATTAATTTTAATGTCTTTAGTGGCTTCCTTCTTTTAACTTTTAGCATTATGAACTTTTTAGGTCTGGCAATGTGGATTTTGAATAATTATTAAAATTTTAAGCACTGGATTTACTTTAATAATCATTATTCGAAGCACTTTGTTTGTTGCTGTTAATTGGTATTTTCTATGTACTATAAAAAAATCTGTTTTGTGTATATATTATTATTATCTCATAATATAATAAGTTTATTACATTTACTGTAAAACAGAAAATAGTCGCACAATAGAATATGAAATATTAATTACGACGAGAAAATTAATTTTCACATAAATCACGCTTCCCGGAACGCACAGTATTTGAATACACCTAGATGCAAAGCTCAAGCAATACTTCGTTTATTAGATATTTCTGTGACCTAACTTGTATGAAAGTTTCATATTAAATTCTCCATGTTGCAACGATGGTTCATTCCTTATGTCAACATATATTTTTAAATACATAGAATATACGTAATACACAATTATACACAACTAACTAGAAAATGTTATTTACTTAAATATTGATTAAAAAGTACACTATAAATTTAACAGAGTGCTCGCACTTTGTGCTTTGTTGACTTATTTATTATATATTTATTCTAGTAGGTCTTTTTTAAAGACACATTCTTGTCATTTTTTACGTGTAGTTCGGAAGGCTTTGTTCAACTGTACCAATGCTGAGCCATTTCTGACACATTCCAAGGATGCTTGTCTACGAAATAGGTCTTTAACTGCATTCCGTTTTAAATTAGTTGAATTTTTGTCAATAAACGTTTGCCCATTCTAACAAAAGATTTATGTACTTTACTGAGACGAAAAGCAGGCATAACAATGTTATCTGTATTTCTATCTGGACATATTGAGGATTAATTAGTCCTCAGCTTAGGTAGCCCTCAGCAACGGTATACTTATATCAATCATTTCATATTGTTAGTTAGCCACTTAGAAGCTTGGTGTGCCCGACCCCCTCGAGCTCAGCCGTAACCTCTCTAAATGGTTTTCACTATGTGCTGATGAATTGTATCTGTGTATGAGGATCGGTCTTGGTGCAATTTTAATATTACTGACGGTATCTATTACTAACTGTTAACAGGAAAATACATTAAAGGCACTTAAATAAATTCAAATTAAAGAGGTTATAATTAAAACGTGACAAGGGTTCGACAGATGTATTTGGAACAGGAAAACGAAATCTGACCATTTGATGCACACCTGCTTCTGTTCCCTGCCTATCTACCAGCTTTTTCCTACTTTATATTATTACAATTATAAGGTGTAATACCTTTAAGATTGATACAAAACATTTTAAAAATAGTGTCTACTTGTATAATCGTAACCTCGATTCATTTTCCATAAAAGATAATGGGTCCATTTTCGGTGGAAATTAATTTTTGCATTCAGTAGTTCCAAAGAAGCAGGGGCATGTAGGACTCGGCCCTCGCGTCTCCTTTTCAGAGACGGGGTGTTATTACCCACTGAAACAAAACTAATTACAAGGCTGCAGAAAAAAATGGGTTCGCTTTCGGACGCCACCCGATCAGCTAGACTTCTAAAACTATCTACTTCCTCTATTGTAGGGTAGGCATATAAGCCTTCCTCTTCACCGGATAAGTACATACAAAAGTAAGGACTTTAGCTTCTAACTCGCGGGGACACTCAAGAATGGTATTTCTAATATCACTAATAATAAGAATAAGAAGTAGCACAGAATGGTAATATTCTAGGAATGGAATTACATTATAATTTCACATATTACAGACCACTTTTCTCGCCAAGCGTCGAAAATACTCTTTGAAAATTAATTTTAAGTATGAGTATACCCTAAACCACGATTATCTTGCAAGTATTCCGACCCGGGTTTACGTAGACTACATAATGCATATGAATTAAGTCTTGTGAGTAACGGATAAAATAAATTTTAAACTATATTAAAGTAAAACATATTACATACAATATTGCATATTTATTATTTCTAGGAATTGATTGTTTTTAAAAAATACTCATCCCTTTTTGTGGATTGTTCTGACTCGACTAATGATTGTATTACAAATATGTTTCGGAAGATTCCATTTTCAAAGATTTTTCATAATTTAAGTAATGTTAAATAGATAAACCAATAAACTTCGGATTTCTTCTTTCTTTTTATTGTAATTGCATAGTGTTAAAGAAAGTAATCTGTTAGAGCTCTGTGAAATTTTGTTAAGCTTTTTGACAAAAAGAAATGAAAGAGTTTCGTGACTTGCGTGGTCTGAGAGAGATTTAGATATAGCTTCTTTCACGATTTCATACGCCGAAACTGTAAAAGACTATGACAAAGTGAAATATTTTTACCCCAACTAAAAGCCTTTAATACGTGTTGTAAATTTTAATGAAAGCGTAATTAGCTCAGCACAATTCCTGACACCGTCGCCGAGTCACGGGGTATTACTGCTAAAAAAGCAACACGGCTCGCGTTTTAAAAAAATCTAGTTGAGCAATGGCTAAAATAATTAAACTTTTATAATCTAGTACATTAACGTATGTAGTAATGTCGTGTCCCCATAATTTGTTATTTGGAGTTGGACGCATAACTTGAAATTTTTCTTCGTTTATTCACCATATTTTTTTCTAGTTCAATTTTTTTTACTTAAGATATTTACCAACGACACACAAAAACACATTCTTAAAAGTAAGTAGCCTATAAACTACTAACTGGACTATATTTAAAACTAGAAACTATACCCATAGATAAAAGTTTATATAGTTATATTGAGGAACGAACAATGCTTGTAACATTATAATTCATGCAAGACCTAAGTCACATTTTAGTGTCGCGGTTGTTCAAATTTGTTTGGATATTAAATGTGAAAACTAAAAATTTACATGTCAACTGTGTATTGGAATCCAGAGTATCTGCATTTTCAGCATAGCCTATGTTATCACTGTACTTTACTTTAATGTAATAGTTTAAAAAATTGCAAAGATTCTTATAACTTCGATTATATATTAAATCTTCAAAGTTTTTAGATATATGATGTGAAGTAACAAAATAATTGCTCTTTAAAGCATTAATTTACTTTGCATTAGCAGCCCATCCATCATAAACGCTAAGGAACTCAACGTTACGTCAATCGCATGACTTAGAAATTATATTGAATTAATATATACTACTTAAATCGAATGAAGCTAAAAAAAATCACATTTACATAAGGATTATTTGTGAATTTTTTATGTGTTGAACAATATTTCTTATTTTACTTGTATTTAAAAGTACGTTTGAAACATCATAATTATTGTTGGTTTAACGGCTGAAGCATGTGACTCTCAAGTAAGTACTTTTTAATCGAAGGTGTGCCAATTATGGATTTTTCTTTATATTCGTGCAGGAACACTTGCTCTATTAAGTTAGGACTTTATTTTATAAGACTAGGACATTAGGCATAGTAGTCTACAGAAATATAAATAATTATTGTGTTTTAAATATGCTGGCAAATTGGCGAAACAAAATGTACGTAATTATATATTTGGTACAGAATCATATAGCGATAACTCCGTCATAATATAACATACTGCGACGCAATATACACAGTACGTGAGAGTCGTATAAATGAGTTTATTGCCTCGTTGGCTACGATTAGTTCACGTAGGGGATCTAGCTTTGAAAAATACACGACATTTTCCATTTTGTTCAATTAATGCTAATCTTCTGCGATAAAGCTTAAGTCGATTTATTATCGATACCATTGTTTTGTTTTTTTATTAAATATAAGACTATCAAATGAGGTTTTAGTCAACAACCTTCCACTCACATATGAATTGTAACAAAGCATTTTACCGGCATAATTTCCGGGGTAAAATTTTGGCTATCGAGTGGTTTCTATATACGCTTTTTACGGTTAGACATGGAAGAATCAAATATATATCTAGTCTTTACTATACTAGGACATATTTCATAATAAATCTCTTTTAATGTCATGAACCTATGAACTAAGTAATTTCGCGTCGTCTATACACATAGTTCTGGCTTTATTAGCCTCCCACCCCACCCAATGTCGAAGACCTATTCTCCTCGTCTCCCTGTCTCCATGATAGATATCTTTGCTTATCACTGCAACAGACAAATTCATTTCCTCGATTATAGATAGTGCGCCGATCATGTCAAATACATAAGGGAATAAATGTCTCTGAAAGCTTTGTCAAATTTTTGATGCTAGAATTTCTGTTATTTTTAAGACACATTTAATGTTGTAAATGTTTTTTTTACTCCAGCATTATAGTAAAAATATAGGAAAAAAAAATTTTTTTTTCATTATAAGATCGGAACTTCATATGCCGATACTTATTATAAGTAATTTTAAAGTTATTCATTATTGAATAATTTTAATTCTAAAACTAAAAAAGTATTTAGGTCTTATCTTTTAATGACTGTAAATATCTGAAATAATAAGTTGTTTGTAACAAAAAAAACCCAAAGTATATAATACTTTAGGTTGTTTTCTAATAACAATGTCATTTTCACGTTTTGAATCCTGATATATCTACAATGTGTGATATACCATATGGCAATTACATCATTAAAAATAATAACCGCAGCTTCCATAGAATTAAGCATCAATGTCATAACGTATTTTTACGGGCAAGTAAAATTTTATACCTTTTTCAAATTTGTTGATGGTCAAATATGATTGTTAACCTTCCACATACCACATTAAAACACCTGATAAAAAGAAATTATACTCACTCATGCCTCCTTACTTAGAAAAAAACCTTACAGAAAAATAATTTACCCCAGAACAAAGTAAATATATAAAGACTTTGCTAGAAGTATTAAACTTTGAAACATCTAAGTAAGTGATGTGTAAGCATTAAACTTCGTCTATTTAATATTTCTTGTTGAATTAAGTAAAGAAACCTCTAAAATTTATAATGTTCTCGACTTTTGTGATTTTTAATTTACACTACATACATAAAAGTGTTATTAAAGACAAATATGGTAAACTTTATGCATTTAGACTCTAAATAAAATCGCGACTATTAATCTATGACTGAATGTCCCATAGATTGAATTTTTCGTTTACCAGTTTTCTTTTCAAGAAGGTATTTCTTAACAGAGGACCGCTTCTCACCGTCATCTCTACGAGTCGGTACGTTTTTTCATAAAACATGGCAAAATAACATTTAGTACGAATTCTAAAGCCTGCAACTTACCATTTAAAAATCGACATGAATAAAAGCGCAAATGAATTGTTTATAATTTATTTATGTATTGTCTGAAGTCAACAAATAGTGCTTCGTAAACTGTGCTATATACACTTATACAAAAATATATTTACAAGTTTCCTTACGTTAAACATTTACAATACATACATTTTGTATCATTGCTGTAATGAATAAAATGAATGTAATTAATAATTAAAACAATCGAATTTATAATTTTTAAAATGAGCTATTAAAACATACCTAAAAATAGGTAACCATAACATGTATAACGTAACATAAACTTGTTAAAATGAAGATTATTTTAAGTACCTAAATAATTAGAAAATAATATTTCAATCTATTCGTTGACGTTGATTCTATTCATAAACCTAAATTACTTATAAATGTTTTGTCGCATTATATTATATTCATTACAACACAAGAGTAATAAGGACAAAACGTTTATACCTATTTTATGTAGCACGTTTATGAATACAGGATATAGTTAAATAAACCAATCTATGTCTTCTATACTAATAATAAGACAGTAAAAATCGAAAAACTGTACATTAAATATTTTTCCAAAAAACTGAAAGGAGGCAATTAAAGAAGAGTCATAGAAACCAAAAAACCAATTTTTGGAATTCTTGTCTGTCTGTCTGTCTGTCTGTCTGTCTGTCTGTCTGTCTGTCTGTCTGGTACTTTATAACTTGAAAACTACTGAACGGATTTGAACGCGGTTTTCACAGTTGGATTATATATAATTAGGAGCGTTGTCAAAAGTTTATTTTGTCAAAATCGGTTAAGAGAAAAAGAAGTTATGGTCAATTGAAAATTTACTTCAACCACTGCTTCAAATTTTTTAAACACTTATATTGATTGATTAGTTATATATTGTTAAATATGTTCTAATATAAGTTAATCTTAATATTAAAACTTATGAGAGGTAACAAAATAACAAATAACGCAGTGCGCGCGGGCGCGGTTGAAGTGTTGAACAATGTGCTCGATAGATGGCGTTGATAAAATTCGTAGATTTATTTTATTTTTTTATTTCTTAAACCTATACAGCTTATCAAAAACAGTTTACACAATAAAAATAGATTAAAAATAAAGCCAAAATGAGGTTAAAATATAGAATCGGAAATATAATCTAAGATCAGGAAAAAGAATAACAAAAAAAAACACGAACAGAAAAAAAAAATATATATATATACACATGAACAAGTGGAACTATGTGAAGTACGAGCATTTTAGTGTGTGCAATGGTGTTGCTGTGTGAGTGAGTGTGCGAGGGTGAGTCTTACTTTTTTTTTAAAGAACTTCTACTTAGGCCAAATATATCCATCGCGGTGTTAAGATGCTCCATTGTGTAATGACTACCATGCACTTCAAACTTTCATTAACGTTTTACCCTATGATTATTTTGAGTGAACACTACCTATACCAACAAGTAAAAGGAAACGAGTGAAAAGACGTTTATCGTTTGTCCGCTCCCATTTTTCCATCTACATCCTTAACGTTAATGAGGTTTACCTTTTATTATTTGGCCAAGCTAATAAGTAATAACCTCACAAGTACGTATTTCGTACTCAAAACTTCCTAAGAATTTTCTTTCAACTCTTAACCGCTGAGGAGTTTTACCTTCCATCATCAGCTCATCCACATAAGAAGATGACTATCAGAATATAAAATTGTCAGAATAGTAATTGCCTGTACGTTAATTTGAAAGTTGCCCTCGATTTCCCTGAATCATCCGATCCTGTAAAGCTACATCATCCCTGAGTAACACAGGCTATATATAATTCTAATTGTAACAAGATTTTAGCCCGTGAAAGAAAGCCCTGTCGAGATCATTAAAAAACGCTATATACTTAACCAAATTACACGTGGGCGAAGCCGCGGGCGGAAAGCTAGTATAGAATAAGATGGACTTTAACAAAGGAATCATTATTACAGCCATTGCGAATAATATTTTCCTAATTTACATAATTGGCTCCAATCATTCCAGTCATTATATATAGTTTTAACAAATAATCAATAAAATTAGAATTAATTTGTTAAAAGCCTTAAATGTTGTTGCATTTAATACTGTCTGAGAAAAGAAAACTTTAGATATCACTTATACAAAACATTTTATTTTATATACGGCAAAGACAACCCCTCTGGATGTCGTCTATGGTGACCCCCGTGATGCCTGAGGTGTATAACTGACTCTCTCATTTTCTGTTTCCTTAGTACACGGATGAAATCCTCATCCATAGCATTCCTATTTTCCACCCGAGACGGTTTATCAATTCGATCACTGTCTTTAAATAAAACACACCACAATGACTTATCTTTATTATCCCATAATAATGACTTTGTATACTCTTTGAGTCTCCTACTATTCTCTTCAACGCGCCTCATCGCAATCTCTATTTTAATCATGTCTTTGTAATGGTCTGGAGGCGGTGGCGCAGAATTATTATCGCCTTCCGTCCTTAAGCTTATATTAATTCTCGACAAGTAATAATTCTCATATTGGCCGCTGGTATTGTTAGTGCGTAACAGCCACACAACACTGGCTATGAAGGCGCACGACACAAAGAATGTCAATGATAATAATGTGAATCGCAACACTACGCTTGGGGACGTACAACTCATATCACTTTTTGTTTACTTTTTGCGTATAATGCACGATCGAACATAACGCAGCGACGCGGTGCTGCTTCTACGGAATGCGTACGTCCGCGCGTCACGTTAATCGGCTACGAACTGCCGTAGCACATAACGTGTCGTAGCGGGTTACTGTCAGCGGCCGTAGCGGCTTTGCAGCTTCGTAGGCTGTTTCGTAGGCAAACTGCAGTTGCTTTTAGATTCCTTTATAAAAAAAATGTGCTATGATTATGCTTAATATGATATTTATATATAAAGAAAGGAAGCTACATCTATGGTAGACTTTGATAAATACACCGTTTTACGGTGTAAGAACTAACAATATAGCTATATAATTTATTTCATAAAAAAGAACATTTATAAAGAAATGAAATAATTTAAAAAGTAAAATGAATTTAAAAATATTAAAGTAATTGCTTAGATATATAATAAAGTTAGTGAATTTTGGTTGTTATAAGACATTTATATGCTGTGTCTTCAGGAATTCGTATTAGAAATTACATCGAGTTGTATATTTCTATGTAGGTCCGCATTGGAAAAGGATAATAAAAGCACTCTAGGGAGACATAACCTTGCCAATAACAAATTTTTATTGAAACATTACTTTTATACATGATCCTAATTTTAAGAACAATATTTCTTATTTAAAAATATCCATATATCAAGAAACGGTTAAGGATATACATATTTTAAAAAATGTGGTAGAAGATATATAAAACTATTTACACTATAAGAATAAACTAGATAGAACAGTTTTATTAAATTATTGTTTAACAAAACATATTATCATAATTACTTATTTACTTAAACCCGTTCATTAATTCGTTGAAGTCATTGTGTTTTAACAAATAAGTGATTTTCAAACGAGCCAAAGAATGACTTTTATAATTTCGAGTGGTAATTATACAAAACCCACATAACATTAAATAAATAAATTAATTAATGCATATGAAGTACTATTTGATGAGATTTTCCTCGATGTATATTTTAAATAGAGAGATTCCTAGAAATTCTACAATACGATTTAATATGGAGCTTATAGAAGCTCTCGCAGTTCTCTATTATATCAAAAGCTCGTAGCTAAGGCCTCATTACGTATGCAAACTCTACAATAAACAAGTACTTTGCTACTACAAATATTATGTTCTATTAAGGCTTCTGTTTATTAATAAAATGTAATTCTCAATAAGAGATATATCAAAATTATTATTACACAATTTTCCTTTTGTATATGTAATAATAATTACATATTTTGAATTAAAGTCATTTAGCTAAAACAATCTCAGGCGCTTATAGAATTTAAGGGATTTTTAAATTTCACTTTATAAGCTAGTTAGTTATTGTCAAAAGACACACATATTATACAATATTTCGATATTAAGCAAGTTGAAAGAAGATTTTTTTGTGCTAATTTTGTGAATTCAAAATTAAAGTATATACGTTAAATAACTCCAGGAAAAGTAACAAATAGCGTTGTTATGATCTTTTTTATAAACCTATGAATTGTTATTATAGGGCAGCTCCTCAGAGACCATACAAGCATTTGAATTTGGATGCTGGGTAACGAGCGGATCTTAGGTGGAATACACTGAACTTAAGTCAACGACTAAAACCAGCCCACCTGGCGAAGTAGCCGTGGATAGTTTAATAATACCGTACAGAGCTAAAACTGATGGATACTGTTATTTTCTAATTTTAAATTTGGAATTAGATTAGCAACTAGTCCATAAACAAAACAATAAAATATAAAAATCATTCACTAACATTTTATTCTCGCCTTATCTTTAATGTGATTTATAAATTATTTTCCTTGACGAATAAATCCGATAAACCGCCTTAATCCTCATTTTAATGTCCAAGACGAAATTAAGTAGGTTGCAATTATGTTATTTGTATTTAAGCTAATCCACTCCGAAAACTCGAAGCTTTTATATTGAAATAAATTTATTCATTCATTCAAATGGGTATGTTCAACAGCGAACATTATTTATTGACAACTTAAAAACTATATTTTATGCCATTGATATTGTTGATCAATTTTAAAAATAGTATTTACCTAAAGATCTATAACGTTAATCTTATATATAAAATTCTCGCGTCACAATGTTCGTTCCCGTATATCTCCGAAACAAATTGACCGATTTTCTTGAAATTTTGAGAGCATATTGAGCAGGACTGAGAATCGGCCAACATCTATTTTTTTGATTTATTTTAATATGTCGGATAAAAAAATATATACAACCCTAAATTTACACCAACTCCTATTTTTTTAGTAATTTTATGGCAAAATAACATTTGCCGGGTCAGTTAGTAATGTTATAATAAAATATTTAAATTAGATAAATTTAAGCTTCAATAACTCAAAAAGGGCTTCAAACAGAGAGCTTTGAACTTTAGCGAAATAATTTGAACCTTATCTGTGGTTAAGGCACACACGCCACAATTCTTCATCACCTGACCAATTTCTATTCAATATACACAGGTCAGTTAAAAATTCATTTTAATATCCACATCCATATAATTATAGCAGTTTTCGTATCAACCTAGATTTATATTAATTACACCTTCGTGACCTGTAAAAACTGTGACAATAATGATAGAAACATTTCAACTAAATACCTTAAATCAAGCTTTCATAGTAGATGTTTCTATGTTATATGAATAATGAGTAATATAAAATTTAAATCCGACCTACAACACTATGATCGTGCGTTTTAATCCCAACTGTGTTTAATCACAAGTTTATATACTGGTTAAATGTATTTTTATTAAACATAATACAATATCAAGACTTCGTTTATTTTAATGAAGCTAAATATTAAAAAAGATAATACAATGTAACAATTGTTATTAAACATAATGGCCTAACCATTTATAATAAAAACCATAATCCCCTATCCATGGATTATGGTAAGGGTAACGAAAATCGGATTTGGAAAATGGCCATTTACATTCACAGTATTCGCGACATAAATCTTTTTAACTATACTTAAGTACTGAACGTAAATACAGTATAAATTTCTCATAATTTAATTATGGATATAACGTTTTTTAGAGAGGAGGGCAGCGGTGCCTTATTAGCCACATAAGCTAAAGGAATTATTAAATATAGATCTATAGATTTTGCCCTTTACAACTGTAATAAAAATAATATATTATATTTCTAGTCACATAATCTCTGAAAGGGAGACACGTCACGCGTCTGTGTCTACCAACCGGAAACAATTATTATAATTGAGTTTTGATTGTCTAAGCTGCACTACCTACTTGTATTAATTATAATAAATTAAAGGAATGAAATTATTCTTACATTGGGACCAACCTATTCTAAACGTGTATTCGTTAAAAATAATATTTTCGTAACACAATACTGATTATCTTTTTGCGTTCATCGCTGCTTAAAGATTCAATATTTAATTTAATCCATAACAAAAACGTTTCAGCTAACTCATGTGAATCCGGCAAATGTACTAAAATCCAAACCAAATGAAAATTGAATTTATTAACGATGAATATGCATAACTGGCTACAATCCTTATCCCCGTATTATTGTTCCATTACGTTTTTTCAATGTTTAAATTTCAAATCAATTTTTAGGTGTTCATTAATTCTTTTCATGTTCTATTTTCATATAACTCAATTCGTTATCTCTAATTCTGATAAAAACTTCATGAGAATTAATTTGAAGACCACGTCGTAGCTGTTTTTTAGAATTGATTATTTGAAGAAGTGACCAAATATCAGAGCACGGTTACATAAAAATCAAAAATTAAAATCAAAATTTGCTGTAAATTTTAACATACGTTTGATAGCAGAGTATACATTGCAAAACGCCAAATAATCAAAATGTCGAAGAACTATTAATTTCGATGAAAACGACCGTTTGCATGTTTTTTATGTTCCTACAAATTAAAAAGGAACTTACACAACAATGCAATTAAACCTTTCCGAGCCTTAAATATATAAAGCAAATACAAGAGTTTGATAAGAACCGCTAATTATAGCAAGGATCGGTATTCAAATAATCTGAAGAAGCCTCAAGTGGGTTGAGAAAGCGTAATTAATTCTCTTCTTCTTGATTATGGAGCCGAAATTTGTTATTCATTTTCTGAATTACTCAAATGAAAACCATTTTTGGTAACTTATTACTGAACTGTTAGTGACAATAGAATCGTACGATTATTACAATCAACCACTATAATAAATAAATTCTTATTTGTCACAAAATGTTTTGTAAAGTAATAATGTGCTTATGTGTGAAACGGACAGACCGAAAAACTCAGTATTTTCTCCTGACCATGTTTACTCATATGATATTAATTCCATTCATAACACAAACAACAGAACATCTTATGTGGTCCTTATTCCTCAAAAGACAAATATGTCTTGGTCTTAGCAATTAAATATATAATGAGTATGTTATATATCGGTACTGTGACTTGTAACAAATGACAAGCGGCAGCTGTATCATTTTCCGTAATAAGACCGTGGATGTTGTAAAATTGAAAAAGTTCTCAGTATTTATTTGAAGCGTTTGTCTGATGCCCCGGACGGCATTAAATTACTTTTTTGAAATCAAAACAGTTCATGTCCAAATAAGATATATGAAGGGAAAAAAAATCCGTTTGAAGACGGTAACCCTCGCGCGTAAATAATCTTATAACAAAAATGTTTTAGAAACTTCGGGACCGTTAAAATTGGTAATTTTATAAAACGAAGTTAAATGAGTTTTTAGACATACTTGTCTACTGATATTTTTTGAATGAAATCACATTTCCACCTGCAAGAAAGTTTTAAAGACCCGTGAAATATAAATTTGCCAATTATCTGGTTTAGATATCTATAATTTTATTTTTATTGAAAACATGAATTCTATACTTTATTGAAATTTTATTTGTAGCAAACGCATAGTAAAATTTTTTTATGAATACCACAGATCATAAAATAAATATAGGTAATTTTTTTTTTTATAATGTTGTAATGTTAATAATATCTATCTATAAACCAGTTCCTCTCAGTCAGAGTTAAGCATAAATGCAGATTTTAATAGGAAAATGAGATACCTAACAGTTTCATATTATACTTAGAGTTTCAAACTTATCCACTCAACGTCTTAAAGTCACTTGCACTAAGTTTGCACTAATTAAATTTATAAAATTGATGATTGAACTATGATTGAAACTTCGTATTCAACTTGATGAAGTAAAATTAATATTTTGAATAATTCAGATTTGTGCAAGTTCAAGGTTCATGAAATGCGTATTTATCAAACAATGAAAAATAAAAGTATAAATAGCTAATTGATTATAAATAAATACTTTTTTTAAAAACATTTTGTTGTAAGAATTACGTCACATGTAAAAACGGCACCTCAAAATTATCATCCTACTTTCTCTTATCTTACAGTTTTCCCAAAGGAGAAGTTTCCCGCAAGTTTCCTTTTCTGACGTTTTTCCGTCTAAGTGACAGTTGGAAACGTCACGAAACTCGTATCTAAATGATGTATAAATCCAAAACGAATTTACTGAACCTGTCCGATTGTAAACGCTCACATTTTTTGTGCGCTGTAAAAAGTTTCGATTTTTCATTCACGATTTTACGTTTTTACTTTTATTTCAGCACAATTTTGTACTCAAATTGATATTATAACTGTTTCAATAGTTAATAACTAGTCGTATACATTTGTAGTATCTCGTATTCACAGAATATAATAAACGAAGACGAAATCTTGATTGGTTGTACATATATAATAATTTCATTCGCTATAAAGTATAAATCAATTTTATTCACGGTTGGGTTATCCCAAAGTAAAAAGTAAAGTGTCTAACACACGTACCAGTGATAATCAGACCGGCTTGGTGACCAACGGGCTTAGTAGTTGGTAATATATTTAATAAAAAGGTATTTTTGGCGCAGTACCTTAACCTTTCAAGCCATATTGTATCAAAGCTTTGTAATAATTTACTTCTGAATGTGAATCGTGCAATTCGTAATTTTTAAGCTCGCTATTACGGATTTAGATAGTTCCTCATAAGAAAACAATTCTTAAAACAAGGATCAGCATCAATAGCCTATTAAGAAAGTATGATGATACCAAAATCTCCAGGTATAGGCATTTATTTTTTAAATAAACTAAAGAATTATTTTAGAAAAGAGCACCTACATGAATGTTATGTTAAACTCCTATCACATCAAATGATTGCAAGTATACACGTTCCAGCTTTTAGTGGGAACAAACATTACTTAAACGTCATCCGGCTTGACCCAGCCTTAAACCGGAACGCATTAGGGCGGATCCACAACACTGCCACTGATACTCGACTTATAGACATTAGCCTAGATAGCGTGTCAATCGTTTTTCGTTATTATTTTAATTTAACTTTCATCGACTGCTTTTGATAGTTGAAAATTAGTTTTATGAAGAGCAATCAATCTATGAGTTATTATTACATATGATGAATATGATTTTTTTAATACCTGTGTTTTTTTTTATCTTGAAGGCACATGGGCAGTAATGTTCCATTCAAAAATCTTGTTTTTAGTAATAAAAAGTTCTTGTATCATTGCTTCGATGTTTAGGTGCAGAATTAAAACTTATTATTTACACAATAAGGTTATTCAAGACGAAAATATGTTTTAAACAAATATTATTACATTGGTTTACAACATAAACATTTATTTTGTATAAGGCCCTACACTATCCCTAAGTAGTTTCTTAGAGTAATGCCATAATATTAGTTTCATATAAACTAACAACACGTAGGCCCCTCCCACGCCTCTTACAAAATTGAGTTGCTCAAGAGAGTTAATAAAGAGGCCCAGACGTGGCCTGCATAACAATGACAAAGAAATAGATTCCACTTTAATGTACCTTAGATACGATTAGTTTGGAAGTATTCGGTCAAGTATGTTATAAAAGTTACGCGACGTATTTCAAGATTCTGTTCGCTTGGATTACTTTTGTCCTTGAGTATACACTTTTATTTATAAACCACTGGATTTTAGAACGCTTTATATGGCCTAAATCTAGATTGACAGATGACGTAAGAAACAACGAACAGTGGTTACACGCACATACACACATATGTCTTAAGGTTCGAAATTTAAAAAAGGGTTTATATATCGTATAAATATTGTTTACTACAAAATCTCAGCTCATAGGCTAAACTATGCTAGCACCATTACCTCGAGACGCTGATACGTTGTCCGGAAAACTCTATAATATCGTCTAGCAGTTTTAAATTAGATCTTTTGTAATAGATCTCAAATGTAGTCAGATAATCATGACAAAAATTCAATATTGATGTTAGCTACACTTTTTGTTTGAAGATTTGTGAGCGTACGGCATCTCGTAAGATTCTAAACTCTTCCAGCATTGAACTATGTATGTAAAGTCGATAAAGATACAATATTCTAAACAACCATCACTTAGGCTCTCCAAGTTTGAACGAAAATCGACTGTTGAGGCTATTCCTATGCAAAACTTTTAAGTACTCTTGAAATATGTTTGTGAATCAGAGATTTAGTGGCCTATTCTATAAAGTTTAATCAGCTTAAGTTTTTATTAGACCATAAAGTTTAATAACAATATTGATAGGATCAATATTGGTGTGTCAATCAATTAAATAATAAATACAAATTAATTACTGCAATAATATTTTTCATATAAAAAATATACATTTATTGCTTCTTAGTTCCTCCATACATAGTGCCTCCATTTAATTAACAATGTACCTAATTTTTGAGAATACGCTTTCATTCTTAATGATCTTAAAAATACACAAAATAGAAAAAAACAATGTATTATACAAAGAAAAAAAAATACAAAAAAGTCTGTTAAACAACATTCAAGCCATTAAAATGAACACTCTAAACGTAAAATGTTAGGTAAAAAGTAAAGTAAAGTAAATACGTATATTATTACATATTTACGATAGTAGATAACAACTTCTTAAACCTGGATATTTCTTTGGCATTTAAACTCCATACAAGAAACCTAAATCTGTCAAACTTATACTCTGATGTCATAAATATAAATTTAATTAATTTCGCTGCGACACGTTTTAAACCACTGATTTTGAAACTGCTTACTTATTTCGGGCGAAACTAATTAGTTTATAAAGTTACATTGAAATGAAGTTCTGTTAATATTTAATGAAAATGCAGTGGAAAGAAACAGTTTTCGTATAAAATGCCTTCGGAAACTTGGTTGAAAATAAGCTAAGTGAATTCAGTTTGTAATGAACACGCTGCACGGGCCGTGGTATTTATATAAGAAAAATTATAATACACCAATTTCAAGACGAATAAGATTTTTTTTATTTACAAATTGATAATAATATTTTCCAAAAAATTGTTCTATCCCACCATTTTATTAGATTCCTTGGTTCTTTATAACCTTCAAAGTAATACTACCGTAAATACATGTTTTGCGAATTCATACTGCAAATGAGTAGAGGATTAATGTTCACGAACGACTTAATGATATTTCAATTATTGTCACTTCGAATTTATAACTATTTTCATCATTTAAAGAGGAATATATTAAAACAATTTATATGCACAATACCAAACTGGAATAACTGATATGTGCTTACTTGTAAGTACAAAATATTGGCGTCTGTCCCAACTTGAGTGTAGCCCAAAAAGAAAACACGCCGCCCCAAACCATCCAGTATTTAACAGTTGCGCTGCCTGCCCTTAAGGAAGAGTAGGTTCTTTTTTTAATTTCAGGACCGCATCGATAAAGGTAGGCAAAGTTTTGATAAAGATTAATAAGACCAAGTGTTATTGTTATATAACTTATAAGAACTCACAAACGTCGAGACATCAAAGAATACAAAGTAACCAAAAGATATTATATACCTCTTGGTGTTATTATAATTGCTACTATCAGATAAACACATTCACAAATATATAAGTATTAAACAATAATAATGTATCGGAAAAATCTTTTACAAGGTAAATTCCTTGAGTGCAGTGAGAGAAAAATGTGATTTATTCGTGAAACGTGCGCTTGGCCTCGTTCATTAGACGACACCGGGGTGTTGTCCCGGAAAATTAGAAATTGAGTCGACGTGTCTGCGACGAGCATTTCAATATGTTTTATACTAACTAGACAAATTTCCATTTAAAAATGAAGAGAAAATTATGTATTTTAAAGCAATATGAATAGTAACGTAACACAATGATTTTTTCAACTATTTTTATGGGTATTCATTTTTTTTTCTTTTATAGAAGAGGGGGCAAACGAGCAGGCGGCCCACCATAAAGGTGAAGCCGCCGCCCAAAGACACTCACGCGGCTGGTAGCTCGTGAGTGCGTTGCCGCCCTTTAAAGGAAAGGGGAGAGGGACGAGGGAAGGGGAAAAGGATGGGCCCCGGAAGATCTCACTCACCGAACGAAACGCGAGTACAAAATGAACAAAGTCCAATTGCATCACTTTACGGCGGATTTCTGTGAGAGAGTGGTATTTCTCCGGCCGTGCCTGTTCATTTAATTCCACAAAAGGATACTGAGACCTAAGGAGACCAGTCGATATTACTGGCCTATTGATGTTGCATACAATGATAGTCGTATTTACATTTAATGCACAATAATTCTCCACTTCTACTAAATGTTCATTTTCACCTCATCTTAACCTTATCCTTGCCTTTACTAAAAGGCAAGCAACTTATGCCTTATAAAGATAATTTTTAGTGTTTCGATTCAATTTAGCTAAAAAATATTTACACGTAAAACCTTTTTCATTAGTTAGACACTCCATATGCCCAGAGGTAAAATAAAATTATATCTTATATTCTGCTGAATTGAGTTTAAAGTTAATAATAACTTAACGCAGTTAAACTAACACAGCCTTCTGCAGCACTTACAAGTTATTAAAATCCAGATTTTCTTCAGAGTTTGTTTATAGTAACAATTCTGAAGTAACAAAGTTATTTCTTATATCCTTGTAAGTCTATACTTGATAAATTTACTGCATGTTAGTTACCTTAAAACAAAAAGGGAACAAAAAGATGTCAATTTTCATGTCACTACGTTGTCATAGCAACAAGGAATAATATTATTTGTTACGTGAAGACGAAATCGCTTCTTCCACTTCCCGTTTATTTTTACACTCATACACGCCTTTTTAAAACATAACCAGGCAAAAACCATTATACCCGGAGAAAGCCCGATCTGAAAGGCAGCTTGGGACAAAAAAAAAGTCGGTTTTTAACCTACGCGATGCGTCAATGGTGTTTACCTCTACTAAAAGCTTTTTACGTGCAAAAAGAGTTCGAACAAAAGTATTTGAAGTACTTCATAAAAAATATCGAACAATACATTCCTACGGGAACGAATACCTCGTTTCCTGTCCGTGGATTGTGTATAGCAGATTTGTGAAAAAAATGTTTATTTATACAACATACAATATCGATCAAGCACCGGATATTGGATGATAAAATATCGATAAGGTTTATTAGCGGATGTAATTAGCGGAAATAATTTTATTATACTTTCCGGATATTGACCCATTCGCTGGTGCAAGGTCATCTTTAAAACCAGGAACAGTTTTTTTATATTTTTTTTAACGCTTCATAAGTCTAAGAGATATTTTTCTTTTGATTTATTGATTTTCTAATTGTTATTGGCTATATAGTATATATATATATATATATATATATATATATATATATATATATATAGTATAAATAATTTGAAATATCTAAAAAAATATTTCAAGACTAGCAGTGCTTTTACAAAAACATAAACTGTATTGTACGATATCTATATCTCAGTGTATTTCATATATGTACTATAAACAAGTATCGACACATTCTTAATTAAATAACTTCCTTTTGAAAAGAGAAGCGCTTTCTTAGCGTGAGTTTGATTCGAACTCAATACTCGTCCGTACTTCCAACGTATTGTTGGGGCTGAAAGTCCATGTTAACTCTTCAAACTTCGTCCAAGTTTAAAATGAAGTGCTTTGTGCATTCTGTTTATTGGTTAGATTTTGCTAATTTTCTAAGAATAAAGTTGTGAACTTTACATATAATTAAAAAAAACAACCGTTAATCAACCTTCTATCTAGACTTAACGACTAAACTCTTGTAAAGAAGATTGTCCCAATTGAATACTGACAATAGTAGCCTTATTAGGATAATTATTATATATTTTTTATGGCCATTCCTTTTTCATTTCACTCCAATGAGTACATTTAACTATGTATGTAGAGCGTACTACGTAATGGCCAGCATAGCTTCGATTTAAAAACTGTGACCTTAAGTGGAGGTTTGTCTGTTTGGGCAGCTTGCTCGTATCATTATATATACACATACATATTTTATTAAATTTCATTGTGTTTTGACGTCGTTACATCATAACGCAACACAGTATACACAATAAAATCGCGTTCGTTTTGAATGAACAAATTTTAATATATACATTCATATAATATTCAACTTCAAGTCATGAAAGATCCTTAAGGAATTTGCAATGCTTCAGATAAACATTTACTGCATTTGATATTCAAGCGTATATTTTTCTACGAAAATCTATTTACAGCACGGCATACTTTATATATAAATTTAATAAACGGACGTTCAGCTGTAAACCTTTTGTCTCCAATAAATTAAATTCAAATGAAGTATTATGTCAAGAACCTTCTTTGATGAATAAATGAATCTTATGATTTTTTTGATACGTTAAAAATTTACGCATAAGGCACGATTTTTTTCCCTAAAAGTCTCGCAAGTAGGTATGTTGCTTGACTAAAGTATACGCCATAGTTGCATTTTATTTTGCCCGTGGCATAAAATAAAATATCTCCCCAACTCTTCACACAAGTATGAAACTTTTCAGTCTTTAGACGCTTGTATCGTCCTGAATCCTGAATACAAATCGATGCTTACATCCCCCAGTATTGACACCGCCCCGAAGATTCTAAGTATCCGCACGGTGGAGGACATTAGTGTAACTTATGTGGAGATAAGTAAAGCTTATATGGAAAAAGTACATTAACAGCTTAAAGCTGTATTAATGTACTTTTTACCAATAGTCCTAATCATATAGGTACCCTAAGCTTTGAATAATATGAATAAATATAGAACACATTTCACACACGGTCAGTTTGTGCCAAGCAATTTATACTTTTTGGTGTGGGTTAGAACACAAATTAAACATTTCTTATACATATACTTTAATTTATATGTATAACATCTTAATTATTGATAATTAAACAAGGTTTATTATAACAGGTTAATGTTACATACTAGAATTATAACGTATTTAATCTAACCGTTGCTCATTTAAGCATTGAATTACTAAAATCACTTATATTTGTGTGTTGCAACCTTTTTTATTCCAAAATATATACTAAGGTCGTCAGATGAAACCACATACTAGCAATATTTACGAGAATGAAGCCATATAAGGCTATATAACACATTTTATATTCAAAGCACTTCTGCGGACTTCAAACCTTATAAGTGATCATAGAAGAGCCCTGTCATTGTCTCCTGGTAAGTCACCTTCTTGTCTTTACTATAAAACCAGTATAAATAGAAGTGATCCTTATATCTCCGAACAGATTTTGAGCCTTGTTGAACTCGTGTAGGGGAGTGTGTACCATCGTTTATGTGTCGACACGTATCATGACCACAATGGTTCAAGTGCCATTGACGTAGTAATACCGTTTGATATATCACATTTTATAAAACCATAGACAATTATAGTCTTAACACTAGGTATTCTTTCTTGTAAATAAAATAGTCGTTTTCTATTGTTAGAATTAAAATGTTTTTAAAAGAAAACAACAGTTTGTTTCTTATTAAGTCGTTCGTGATTGCCACTACCTTTTGAATCATATTTCGCATAAACTATATTTTCATAACATTTATTAACAAACATACCTTCTTCAGGACCAGTAAACAGTACCCTCTTTTATTTACTCCCTAAGTCGTATTTGTTTCACGCATGGATGGATAATCTATACTAATAATAAGACAGTAAAAATCGAAAATCTGTACATTAAATATTTATATTATTAGAAACCAAAAGAACAATTTTTGGAATTCTTGTCTGTCTGTCTGTCTGGTACGTTATAACTTCAAAACTACTGAACGCATTTGAACGCGTTTTTTAAATTTACTTCAACCACTGCTTCAAATTTCTAAAACACTTATATTGATTGATTAGTTATATATTGTTAAATATGTGCTAATATAAGTTAATCTTAATATTAAAACTTATGAGAGGTAACAAAAATAACAAATAACGCAGTTGAAGTGTTCAACAATGTGCTCGATAGATGGCGTTGCTAAAATTCGTCATCAACCAAGATTTTCTTTTAATTTTCTTTAAACTCTTGACCGCTGAGGAGTTTTACCTTCCATCATCAGCTCATCCACATAAGAAGATGACTATCAGAATATAAAATTGTCAGAAAAGTAATTGCCTGTAAGTTAATTTGAAATTTATCTCGATTTCCCTGAATCATCGGATCCTATAAAGCTACATCATCCCTGAGTAACACAGGCTATATATAATTCCAATTGTAACAAGTTTTAGCCCGTGAAAGAAAGCCCTGTTGAGATCATTAAGAAACGCTATATACTTAACCAAATCACACGTGGGCGAAGCCGCGGGCGGAAAGCTAGTATATAATATATCTATAGCGATCTCACGCGATATATACCTATGCTTAATGCGAAACATTCACATGCGTTCGTATTTGGGTTAATTATAACATAAATTATATGCTTTTAATTTAAGAGTTAACAAATAGCACGTTTTTATTAAGTAATCTATTACACGCGGTATTACTTTTTGATATAGGTACATACATCACAATAAACTATAGAAAAATCTCACCTAAATTAACACGAATAATAACAAAAGTATGCGATATCCACATATCACGAAGCATTTAAAATACCCACAGAACAGATAAGTGCTTCACCGAATCTTGTTTTAAAATAATGCAGCATAGCTAATGCATTTTATAAGGTTTCCTGGGATGCCGGTGTACATTTATCAAACCATTATGTTAACAGTTTTTGTCGTAAAAGGTAGCAGTTTATAACTATTGAAACGAAATC
The DNA here is from genome assembly GCA_951799465.1 of Leptophobia aripa. Classification (NCBI taxonomy): domain Eukaryota; kingdom Metazoa; phylum Arthropoda; class Insecta; order Lepidoptera; family Pieridae; genus Leptophobia; species Leptophobia aripa. Next base: position 5,058,734 of record OX637268.1, on the reverse strand, counting down.
GATGTGACTGCTTCAGACAGTGCGGTTTCTCGGTGCCAAAAAGCGCATAAAATTTTAAGCGGATAAAGTGCAGCTATTCGAATGGCATTTTTAAGCTCTCATTTCAAGAAATTGTGTCGTTTGTGGTACTAACGTTGTATTGCCATATAAATTATTTATAATTCACTTCTAGAGTAGAGAAAAAAGAACTTATTGTAAGTGTGTAAGGATGTGGTGTATGCGTAAAACTGTCACTGTCACTGTCACTGTCACTGTCACTGTCACTGTCACTGTCACTGTCACTGTCACTGTCACTGTCACTGTCACTGTCACTGTCACTGTCACTGTCACTGTCACTGTCACTGTCACTGTCACTGTCACTGTCACTGTCACTGTCACTGTCACTGTCACTGTCACTGTCACTGTCACTGTCACTGTCACTGTCACTGTCACTGTCACTGTCACTGTCACTGTCACTGTCACTGTCACTGTCACTGTCACTGTCACTGTCACTGTCACTGTCACTGTCACTGTCACTGTCACTGTCACTGTCACTGTCACTGTCACTGTCACTGTCACTGTCACTGTCACTGTCACTGTCACTGTCACTGTCACTGTCACTGTCACTGTCACTGTCACTGTCACTGTCACTGTCACTGTCACTGTCACTGTCACTGTCACTGTCACTGTCACTGTCACTGTCACTGTCACTGTCACTGTCACTGTCACTGTCACTGTCACTGTCACTGTCACTGTCACTGTCACTGTCACTGTCACTGTCACTGTCACTGTCACTGTCACTGTCACTGTCACTGTCACTGTCACTGTCACTGTCACTGTCACTGTCACTGTCACTGTCACTGTCACTGTCACTGTCACTGTCACTGTCACTGTCACTGTCACTGTCACTGTCACTGTCACTGTCACTGTCACTGTCACTGTCACTGTCACTGTCACTGTCACTGTCACTGTCACTGTCACTGTCACTGTCACTGTCACTGTCACTGTCACTGTCACTGTCACTGTCACTGTCACTGTCACTGTCACTGTCACTGTCACTGTCACTGTCACTGTCACTGTCACTGTCACTGTCACTGTCACTGTCACTGTCACTGTCACTGTCACTGTCACTGTCACTGTCACTGTCACTGTCACTGTCACTGTCACTGTCACTGTCACTGTCACTGTCACTGTCACTGTCACTGTCACTGTCACTGTCACTGTCACTGTCACTGTCACTGTCACTGTCACTGTCACTGTCACTGTCACTGTCACTGTCACTGTCACTGTCACTGTCACTGTCACTGTCACTGTCACTGTCACTGTCACTGTCACTGTCACTGCCACTGTCACTGTCACTGTCACTGTCACTGTCACTGTCACTGTCACTGTCACTGTCACTGTCACTGTCACTGTCACTGTCACTGTCACTGTCACTGTCACTGTCACTGTCACTGTCACTGTCACTGTCACTGTCACTGTCACTGTCACTGTCACTGTCACTGTCACTGTCACTGTCACTGTCACTGTCACTGTCACTGTCACTGTCACTGTCACTGTCACTGTCACTGTCACTGTCACTGTCACTGTCACTGTCACTGTCACTGTCACTGTCACTGTCACTGTCACTGTCACTGTCACTGTCACTGTCACTGTCACTGTCACTGTCACTGTCACTGTCACTGTCACTGTCACTGTCACTGTCACTGTCACTGTCACTGTATAATATACTGTATAATATACTGTATATACTGTATACTGTATAAACTCCAGCTTCTTACATGCCACGGCATTTCTTTGAAAATAACCAAAGAGTTTTTTATGTAACAGTAGGCAAACGAGTAGGCCCTTCGAGTGAAGTGCGAATTTTAAGTATAACAATACTTGCTACTGCTATTTATGTGCTATGATACGTGTTTATTTTTATACGGTGAATCCCACAGTAAGCTCTTTAGATTGTGTTATGCTTATAACTGAAAAACTACATATACTTACATACATAAACAAATGTGGTAAACGATATTTTAGACAAAAAAATATTCAAGCCCACAAATCTCGGACAACAATGAAATTTCATTATTCTAAACCAAAGCGCAAAATATTTAAGCCTTTTCACACTCCATTCCGCATCGTATTTCACTCAAAAAACGTTAATTCGGAACGGCAGAACATTCATTCGCGAAACATACTAAAACAATAAATCTAAAAATGTATTCACTATCACATACTGGAGTTGCGCCACCAAAAATTTGAGACCGATTCTGACAGCGTTGGGTCCTGGCCAAGTGTACGTAATACTTTGACATACTGATAAGTTGCTGATAAAGCAACGAAACCGCTATTACTGTCATTTTTGAACATACCCGACGGAAACGCTTATTTTGCTGACATTCACAATACGGAAAATGATATGAATTTAATGTTATTTGGGTGAAATTCTAAAATTTACGCCCTCTTAACAATGAGCAGTGGCTTAATGCGACGTGTGACTCAATACTAACGCTGTAAATAAAAACTCGGGGTAGTAAATGTATACTAGCACTGTATATAAAAAATAATTAGGGGAACAATCATAATTCTTGTTAAGTACTGTGGGACTAATCAAATAGAAGAAAATATAAAGATTTTAAAATAAATCAAATGTATCAAAAATTTACTTACAGTTAATATACAATCAATCATCATCCGAAATATATTCAATACTTGCTGAAATCTCGTACGATCTGGATAAATATTGAGTAACCGAAAGCTTATGGCACTTTTATTTTAATTGATATAATATGTAATAAATCAACCGATATATACTAGTTATTTGTCGTATTTTAATAATAATACAATTACAATAAACATTGAAAAGAATTTAATAAAAATATTAAAAATCAAATTCATTGACGCCATTTCCGGAACTGTAATTTATTAATGAATTTGTAGCAAATTGGTTTATTTTTCCCCGATGCATTCACCATGTCTGTAATGATTCTTGTCGGTGTGTATGGTTTGTAACTCGAAAGTACTTCGGAAGTCACGTTTTCGGGTAAAGTTCGTAACACTTTTACGCAACATATCTGCGGCGATACATTCTGTAATATTATTCAATTTGTAACTTTCCAACCCAAAACTTTGGTGATGCATGACTCGAACAGTAATTTGACTTTTATTACTTTCATTTCGACTGATATTGAGAAGGGATCGTGGACTTCTAACGCACATTTACACTGATTATTTAACGTGTTCGAAGTTTAATAATCTGTTTAAGAATTTAATTTCTTGCAAAACAACACTTGAATTGTTGTTTTAAGGTTATGCCTGAAACCATATCCTTATTTTTGCGTTGGAACATTTTCAGATGGATTGCGGTCAGTTATTTTTGAGCATCTCATCTAGTTCTTCATTATACTTTTAACATATAATTTTTTCACATCACATTACACTATAATATAATAAAAACATCACAACTATACGATGGGCTCATAGCTAACAAGCTATCTATTCCAGGCAATCATAAAAAATGACAGCGACATAATTATTGTGAGAAGTGTAAATAAATAATATTAAAAAATAACAAATAAATACTGAAATACATGACTAATCGGTTGTTATTTTAACGAATTAATATAAATAACCAAATATGCTATGCTTTTGTAATATTAAGACCATTTTTGGATATAACTGTCACCAGATCTTAAAACCTTTGCCTACGTAACGTAATAAAGCAGAGGTAAGATAATTTTTACTTTTATGTCGTGTCTCATAAAAGACCAGTACGATTCCCAAGTGGCTCTATAAAATTCGGTAAAAGTATGAAAGAGGATAATGTGATCTCTGAACGACCATTACAATTCATTGGGGTTACCTTGGAATTGATCATAAATATGGAACATGCAAATTTGTCTACTTTTACACTATAGTGGCTTATTCGAGGTTTTATTCAAATGCTACCCAGAAGAAGCTTACACTTGGAAAACTTTGAATAGCTTAGAGGACGATTTAGGATATATGAATAAAAGTACTTACATCACCGCACCTACATTGGATTTTTAAGGAACTCGTCCTTTTCCGTAGTAGAATCCAGACCATTTAGAATTTATGTCTAGTCTAGTTTACTAATGGGAAAATAACTAACAACAATACATACAGTCTCTACACTCAGTTCTTATTGGTTCTACTTATTACTATTTAGCACTTAAGAAATATTTGGAGGCGACCACGGGTAGGATTATTGCCCCAACAGGAAGGTTATAACTCACAAGAAATAAGAACTCTTAAAATTATATATAATGGTATTTAGTGGTACATTTTGCAAAGCTAGCCAAAGTTTCGGTTCACATTCCATTTGACGTAAAATGAATAAACATAAAATCAGTAACGAAATAAAAACTTTATTCTCATAATATTTTACCACGCTCAAACACGCCACAGCTATTTCAGTTTTTTTTAATTTCACTTGCACGAACCGATTTCGTGTTTTTGAAATATTCAATTTTGCGTAGATTTTTATTAATTCAGAAGGTCTCTATTAAATTAAATTATATGTACACTAATTGGAATAACTCACGTTAATTATTGACCCGATAAAATCTGCAGCATTACAATAAAGCAGCCTGTACCGTATAACTAAGCTCGAAAAGCTCCATACAGTGTATACTTTGTCCCGCTTATACATTTACCAAATTACTCGAGACTGCTAAGGACAAAACATTCGATAACAACTAGCTATCTAAGACTTCTTATCCTACTATCACGCTTTAAAATTATTGTTCTAAAACAATACTAAAACAAACTAATACCTAAGTATTAGAGTTTATTTTAGAAACCTCGTAGGCTGTAGATGGAATTAATGACGTACACAAATGATGGCTATTTTATGTAGAAAATATATAAATATCAAGAAGGTTTAAGCTTGTTCGGACTTATCCGCTTTTTCACATTTATTAGTAGTAAGGAAAAAATATTTAGCATTTATTAAATATTCCGTGACAAAAATTGTCTTACAAACATCAAACGGTAATTGAAGATTTAAATAAAAACTGAGCTTGGCCGTCCCATATCAAAAAAGGTGGATCAAAAAAAAAATTGTAATTAAATTTATTATTAGAAATAACAGGCACTTTTCAGTTTCTTATGTCTAACAAATAGAACATTAGGATACTGGTTCAGATATTCTTTATATCTAGACATTTATTTGTACGTGTTATCACGCTGAGACTAACTCCCGAATTAATAAATAAAGATATATATTAAAAAATTACGTACCATTTAGTAGATATTACAATATTTCTTCTAAAAATTTACAGAGTGAATAAATTCTTCGTGTAATCACGCTGCACCATACATTCTCAATTTTATTCCAGACAGAATGGCTTTCTCAAGAAAAAATTAAATTATAATTTCATGAGGGGTTTCATACTAAGGTTTTATAGCTACTTTTAATCTGAAACGTCGTTCGTGGTCCCCTTAGTTGATTTTATATAAGACGCGATTCTTTACATCAATATTTAAGAAGACCGTACTAGCATGTTTTCTAAAGAATTTTGTTTGAATTTTTAATGGGTACGTTATTGTGTTTTGTTATCTAGTGTTTGAAACCTGGCTTTTGCGGCCCATGTTTTTTGATATCATGATTTGATTTTAAGATTATCAAATTAATCAATGGAACCGCTTTACGGAGTAGCTATACCAATCAATAGAATTATACGCATATAAGCATAAACAATGCTTATAAAAGCATATACACATACGGTTGGAATATATAATATATTTCAAAAGCGAATATGATGCTTTTACCTTCTTGCTTTTAACTGGACTATACCCATGTGGGACATAATTATTTTACGCGAAGACACCACACTCAGGAGTTGCGAAAGTTTTAAGCTCAAGTTTACTTGGAGCTACGTTGTTTGAGTTTTATAAATTAAATATTGTGATTGACAATACTTTAATGAGTAAAACATATTGAAACATATTATAACCTAAATTTCTGTTGCAGTGTTAATATTTTAGGCCTTATCTGTCTCGGTGCACTGTATTTGAGGTTTGTTCTCAATATAATGTTAATGTGGTCCTATTTCACCATGCCCATCGGTAATAAATATTTATTTTAATTTTATACATAGAGATATTGATGCATTAGCTGGACAATTGTGTCGTTTTTTGTTGGTTGGAGCTCTTTGTTGTAGAACATCCTTGGCGATTTAAAGAAATGGCGGAGAGTTTCTTGCCAGTTCTTCTAAATGTCCGCTAAATGCCCTTAATTTGGGAACACAGTAAATTGTTAAAAAATTAACGGAGTAAGGAATTGACAATCAAATTATCCTTTTTTTTTGTAAGTCCAGCGCAATAGCTATGTCATGTCATATATATAATAATAATAATATATATAAATTTATTAATAAATAGTTATTAAATAATAAACATTATGGCAGCATAGTTTAAGAACGTCAATTAACACTTAACCAGAGGAAAGATATTTATAATACTCAAGAAAGTTCCCTAATTTTCTCGTGCGCAATTTGTTAAAGCTTTTGTCAACTGGTATATGTACAGAATACAACCACTGTCGAATTATTAAATAAAATTACTTTGTCTATTTACGTATACATAAACACACAATTCACTTTGCTGGATTTGAACTCAACGTAAAGTATTTAGAAGCCCTGCAAGTCCTGAGTTTGATTTGTGTACAAAAATCGGGTATGGCATTTGATCTGAAATCGAAAATCAGTATTTAATTTTATTAAAATAAATAATAATAAATATAATCAGAATAATTGTAAACGAATGATAATATATATAATAATCGCGAGCTTCTTGTACATATTATAAAGTTTTGTCTAAACTTAGAACAAAGTGTTAAACTACGCGAAGGCCTGATGGGTCTGATGTGAGGGTCCTCGTACAATAGATAATTACGGAAACTATTAGAGGCTGTACGGGTTTAATATGACTGCTACACTAAAGGTATGTTGGAGGATAACTACAAGTAATATGACATTACAACTGATATTTTCTTGAATAATATCTTTGGAGCTATCATGTTGTGCAAATAGTTGATTGCCTATAGTTAAAAGTATTTATTACTTTAAAAAATAAAGCGCCAATAACTATATTTTTATATCATAAATTAATTGAAATATTTCTCATATTGTATGATAATTTATATATGATTGTTTAGTTATTTTTTTTTTAATTGTATACCTGTAATGCTGTGCATCCCTAAAATTTATGCACATACATGCCTTGTGTGTTTTTTAAAATTTTGTTCGGGTTATGTTTGTATGTGTGTTGTTGGTGTGCCTTATTGAATAAAGAAATAAATAATTCTAGACTATCATCTATAGACAAAGCATTACTAAAGCAATACACATAATTAGAATTCAAATTGTTAGCCTATTTCATTTGCCTAAATGTTCCTTGTCCGTATAAACTATTTAGTTTTAGTTTGTTTCCTTTAAGCTAGAAAGCAAAACATATAAAGCTAATGTAAGTCGTATTAATCATAAAAGCCACATTTTACAACAAAGGTTTATTTAATAAATGAAAAATTTTCAAACAACTGCTCTGCGGGTAGTTTCAAAGGCGACCGAAACACAAACAATGTCGTGAACTAATTCTTTAATACAAATTTTCTACAACGTTGCCTTCAAATCATACATACGCGACCATTGTATCTTTACACATGGATAGCTCGTATGTTAAAACATTTTATAAAAATTCAACCGTATATTATATATTTCCGTGTTATATTTTGTAAATTAAAGGCTAAGTGTCTTTTGAGTTCAAATTAACACGGTTAATTAATTAGGTTCGTATTTTTTATGGAGGGTAAAATAGGAGAGCTTAGTTAAGTTAAAGCTTAAAATTGAATCTAAGAGTCAGTATATATATAGATACAACAAACCGAGTTTAAATCAATCGAAAATATAATCCGCAGCGGAATTATGTTTCCAACTTTATTTACAGTGTGTAACGTCAAAGCAATTACAAATTATACATAGAATCTAAAAATATATATAATACTAAGTATTTAGTAAAATCGGGAAACATTTTTAATATACCTCAAAGTACTAACACCTCATTTAAGAGTTGCAGTCTTAAAAGAGATGTTTTTAAAGACATTTCCGCTACTGCTTTTTCAATGTAAATATCGTCGGAATTTCCATTTTAAAATGTTTCTTCGTTAAACTTTCTTGGTTATTATAAATTTTATAAAAAATACTTGTAGGATTCTTAATACTTTTTTCTTTTATAAATAAATTTTTAAAAAATTTTGTTTTCTAAGAGATGTATTTGACAATACATTGTCAGTAAATAATAAAAACATTACAAATATATACAATAAAATTATATTGACAGCTATATTGATGAGATTATGGCAGCGATCGTGGTTTTGGCATCTTTAAACTTGACCAAACATCGATCTTGTAATTAAACCAAATTATGGCCTCACACGTTTGTTTTGTTTTGTTTGTAATTAAAACGACAAGGAAGAAAGGAATCTGAGATCTATCGACTTGTATAATAGAAGGCTCATCACCAAAACATAAATAACAGATATTACTAAGACCAAGACCCTAAACGTACTGTAGTAATAGAAATTAGTAAAGTGCATAAATCTTTTGTAGGGATGAGCAAATGTTTTTATAACAAAGTCCCAGCAGGTCGAACCAAATTCACTTCTAATCAATTTAAAACGCGCGTGAAGAGCAGGTATTCTGGTTGAAAAGTATATATGGTAGGTATTCTGGTTGGTAAACGAATATTTAGAGGACAAAGATCTCTTTAATGTGTCGACAATTAGCTCAGCATCTTGGCAGTTTAATCCTTGAGTAGCCGTACAATAGTTAGGTAGTACTTTAGTTATTTTAATTGGTCACGTAAGTAACATAATTTCGTATGAAATATTTATTTTAAATGAGCCGCTATCGAGTTTCTTGCCGGTTCTTCTCGGTAGATAACAGCCTTTCGAACCGAACGAAAACGGTGGTAGTGTAAACATTGACGATTTAAAAGTGTCTTTATACATACTTGATTAAAGATAGTTTGAGTTTAAAAATATTTCTGTAGTCGAAAGTTACTGTTCTATAAAGAAACTACCGAGTAATATTAATTAGTTTCTAACTTTAATTTTGTGTAATTTAATTTAATTAGTATAAATCCATTAGAACGTTACTCGAGACGTTAAAGTTTCAACAATTGAAGTCCATTCACGACAACTTTCAACTACTGCATTAACTACTTCAAAGCTTTGCTAAATATTATTAAAGCGTTTGCGATAACTTCGCTAAGTCATCGCACTGTTATTAGGGGCGTATCTTGCTGAAGTTATTCTGTTTTATGTTCTTGAAGTAATTATGATATAATTACGTAAAACCATGGTTAGTGATATAAATTTTTAACCTACAAATAAACTCGATAAGTGGGTCATCGGGCAAGTATATGTAAACGACATGTGCACAGTGTATAATTTATGTTTTTTTAAAACAACTATCTGTTTTCTTAAAAGTGGACATAGGTCTTACGTAATTCATTTGACTAAAGTATACAGTGCATGGCAATTGTAGGCGAATGTTTCGGGCCATTGATAATTTAACCATTGGTATACCCAATATCTTAGCAATATATATGATTTGATTTAAAAAAGATCTCTCTTGACAGTCTTCAATTGAGATTGTGTTACCAACTTTAAAATTAACAAAAAGAAGCCTTATTAGAACACACAGTTTATAAATCTTTAAATAAAAAATGCTTAGAATTTATTTGTTACCACTATAAAAAAAATGCAAACACAATAATAATTAATCTTTTATTAAATCCAAATGACAAACGGAATGAATAAATTAAATTATTATGTTGGGAAATAGAAAATTAATCAATTCCAGACTGTCCGTAGCGATAAATTTTTATTGCACAACGCGCAGAATGCAAACGCCAATACATAAAAGAAGAATTATTCGCTCAATTTGCATATTTCAGAGTTAATTGACTTCGCAGTAGCGGTGAATGCTGTTACAACGGATGTTGGTATTAGCCAGTGTAACGAATGTTAGACGGAAAATTATTTGTAACTCAAAGCACTTTTTTCTAAGTACACTTAATCACACTAAACTACCATTAATTACATTTTTTGGTGTTATATGCATGTGTTATATGTATATTAATATGGTACATATTATTATACATATAACATATATGGTTAATACTGATGTTACATATAGTATGACGATGTTATATATATTATGATGTATAATCATATCTTTAAATATGATTATACATGAATTTGTTAAAACCTCTTTTGTGAAATAAATTCATTAGAACCTCTTTTTGGTTAAATGAATTGATTAGAAGCATTTTTGAATAATGTTCGATAGCTTTTGTCATTTCTGTAGTAAGTGGCCATTCTGGGTCCGATTGGCAAAGAAGATAAACGTAAGTGTTATTCCTTGATTGTACTTTTGTAAAATTATTATTAAACAGTTACTTTTAGTAAATATAACTGTTATGACAATGATTACTGTGTTTGGTTGATATTGCTTATTATATATGTATTATAATCCTGACAATAGATAATATATAATGATGCAATGAGATATATAAGTACTAAATAGTTGATTAATATAGAGAATAGTACAACTATTAGACAAAATATATGTAACGCTAACACATGCGACTCAAAAATAAGATCGTGTGTTCAAACTCGGAAGTTTTCTACTTCATTGTTCGGTCAGTAAAGTACTAGGTTTGTTAGTGCTATAAATTATAATAAATTATGAGAATTTCTCAATTTAAAACTCCACTATAAAATGTAACTGCTTCAATGATTTTTATGAAAAACCTTTACGTTAAAGGTGTAGGGTTTTCAAACTTCACGTAGACAAACTCAGTATTCATAACTATACAAAATTCATAGCAGAACAACTCATCATTATTCACAAAGCCCATTAAGTACAATGCAGTTTTGATTTGATGCATTCGTCAATGGCAATTACTGATTCATTTCACACGAAATTACTATTATTTGAGAGCATGATTATTTAGTATTGTCCAGGTCTACTTATGCCATTCACGGAGATATCCTATATGCTCAACTGTTCTTAAAGCCCCACTACCCAGTTAAAGGTTAAGTACATGGTGTCAATTTAAGGCTCTAATTTTCATGACCTAAGAGCTAATGACCGATAACTTTTTGTCTAGGTATTTTATTATATCACAATTCAAGCATGTTAACAGGTTGTGTGCCATGTATTTTTTTCAGTATTTCCCATCATATAAACTTTACAACCCCTGGCATACCTCTACGTGAATATGCGTCTTAAATAGTTAAGTGCATTCTATTCTACAATACTAAATTCAAACATACTACACTCGACTGACATCTAATTAGTACAATTAAACATTCGCTTCATATCCAACGTCAGTGCAAAAGTTACAATCTAATTAAATTTTCATACTGTGTACAGGTTAAAACTAATTGTTTCTTGTGGTTTGTTATGCTTAAGGACTTTGTAACAGTCAAGTTTGATAATACGATTTCTAATAAAATTATGAGTCGTTCAAAAGATGGCTAGTGCGTCGTACTCATGAACGTATGCTACTTGTGGTGACTGGTCGGACTTCAGTTTGTGATGCAGAGCTAATTTCATTTTTTAGATTCATCTCGGGTAACTGTGTGTTTGCTGGTTGCTATTTTTATTGATTACTAGATGTGTTCCTTAGACTTACACCTCGATTGGCATTCATAATTCGCGACAAATTCCTTGGCTTATACATAAATATCTTTAACGAACATAATAGTATTAAGCGCGTCAAAAACTTATATAAATGTATATATAATTGTATCCATCAAACAATAATAAGCCGGTATTTAACTGTCTTTTTTTGTTTACTAACTAACCGTACAAGACTCTATACATCACGTACATTTAATTTGAGAAAGAGATAGATAGATAAATTATTATACGATTTTATGATAATGATAATGTGCATATAATTATTTTATTGGAAACTTTCATTTGTTTAGAAAAATGCTTTCCGAAACATCTAAGACCACGCCCGTACATTTACTAAGCATTATATATTTTATCGTGGCTTACTGGTATAAGGGTCGATGTGATGTTATCATGTAATTGATTAGAGCTTTTAGCGATATCGAACAATCTCTGAATGTAACCGAAAGGAAATTCACAAATTACCTTTCAATCTGACCTGCCTTTTTTTCAGGAAGCTGGTCTGAGATTAAATCCGGCTTTGAAAAAGGAAACTGAAAAAGTGGAATGTCAATCGATTTTCTCCTTTTTAAATCTTTTTCAGTTGTTTTTATATCATCTACAGGCTTAGATAAAACTTTAGCTAGTATGTCGAATGTATTTTTAAATGTTTCAATCTCGAATGTACCTTCGTTTAAATTGTACGCGCCGAAAGCTTCCAATATCATAGTTAACATTTTTGCCTTAACAAAGACTTTAAAAAAATTAATCTGAGTTCACTAACCTGACCAAAGCCAGTCCAAATACTTCACAGGCATTACCAAGCAGCTTTTGTTTTAAGTATCTACTACTATATATACTATGTAAATGAAAGACATACTTAAAACATGTATGCAAATAGAACCATAGATACGCCGTTATAAAATCGTGAATCGAATATAAGTATGTGTAAACTACCGATACGACTTGAGTATGAGAGGAGATGTTTCCCTTTAAATCCAAGGGTAATGATCACAATTCGACCTTAAATCCTTTCCAATCCATGATAGAGGCAAACCCTTTCATACGTCCCATATCATTAACTGTAGCGTTTAAAACATTAAAAACCCTTAACATTTATACTGTGGATATATAATGTTAACTTGTCAACATGTAACTGCTTTTAAATAATAACTTCTTTATATATTTTAACTTAGAATAATAGTTTTAAGATTTGTTGTTAATATAGTCGATAACAATAGTTATTAAAAGCTAATATTATTCAAGGCCGGTACGATATAATATATATTTATGTCCATATGGACACAAATACTTGCTATATACTACTACTACTATATTATAATACTATGCTATAAAAACTGTGTTAATAGTACAGCCGTATGACTTTATTTACTATATCTTAATATAAAGACATATTTAGTAGAAAGTGTTATTTAAAAATAATACATGATACTTACTCGCGATTCAATTAACGTATTTTAATTAATACTTGTAAAGTAACAAATTCGTTAAGTAAGCATTTTGGTATAGATAAATTATTGAAATCGCTTTGATGAAGACTTGACCCTTTTATCTACTATCAATAATTATTGTAACTTGAACCACAAGAACACGTAACACCTCATTAAATTTTAAAAGTCCTTTCCTCACTTGGTTGTCGTTCAAACAGTCTCCCTTTCGTTATGATCCATAAAAGACTTGTAAATAAATTCAGTGCTATTTCCATTAAGCCTAAGTTACACATAAAATACTAATACTATAAAATTACTATCAGTGTATCGAGTATCGAAGTAAAAATTGTTTTTATATAAGAAAGAGTAACAGTGTCACTTCGAAAGCGCTGAGTAATCCAAAACATAATATGTACAGCTATATTTAATAAAACGTTTGATTTGCCATTTATAGACAGATCTCTAGTTCATTAAGAGACACTCCGTTTCTATAAGTTAATAACTATCCGATAAATTTCGTTTCGTACTGCTTTTGCTTTGACCTGAATAAATGATATCAGGCCATAATAAGCTTTATACGTAATTATTAGTGTCACTGCTGACAATGACAGATGTAAAAACGTTATGATAACGCTAAGTAAATTTACTAAAATATATAAGAATAGTTGCTTTCATTAGCTACTACTACTGTATTATACTAATAAATGTTTATATTTTGGTTCATTTTTTAATATTTTAGTATTTAAGGTATGCCGGATAAAGATTTGATAGATAAAACTTATTTTCTGTTGTGAAATAATAATATTATTCGAACAAAACGTTCACATGTCATGTTTAGCTCAAACCAACTCAATCATCAATCAAGAGGAGTTAGCCTGAATGGCCCTATATATTCAGTTCAAATGTCGAACTGCTATCTCGTGAAGCTTAATCAATATTATCCGTGATTATTTTTATACCTCTTTACAACTAATTAACTATCATCGCATGAACGAAGTTTAAAAAGAAATTTAAAAAGTAATCTCCCGTTCTATTTTGTCGTCATTTAATTCGCGTTTAAAACTATATTTTTAAATAAAAACAAGCCTGACTTAGCAATTAGAAAAATATTTGTAGAGAACAGAAGTTTACTGAATCGAATCAGTAAGCTAAGATGCGGGCGTGTAGCGGTTCAACTCAAATAAAAGTAATCCAAATACCGTCGTTAGAATGGCGAGAATAGATTCCTTTAAAGACTAGTTGAAATCATTGTCAAATTATCATTACAAACATGCCATAAAAGCGCTGTTACTATTTATGAAGGCCTAATTAGAACATTAGTTCGTTAACACTTCGTATTTAATTTAATTTTAATTAAGTTATTTTGGTGAATACATTAATGATATTTCTAATGCATAGTGTCTATACTTTGTGAGTGTTTGATTGTTATTGTTTTATTTAGTATAAGTATTAATCTATCGCGGTTTAAGTTCGGGTTCAGAGTTCTAGAGTTGCAGCGGACAACAAAATATTTGTAGGGCTTGCAGAATCAAATTCGAAGCAGAGCCTACAACGTCCCTTTCTTATCATAACGTCCGTTACGTTAGGATGCTTTACAAGTTACATAACACAGACGTCTGTCCGGAACGCGTATATCTATCTATACAATTATAAACTTGAAACGAATGCTCTAAAGTCTAAAACTAGACAACGATGCCGCGACCCGACGAGCCCGCACCCTCCTGACCGTTTCTGCAACATCTGGTTGCCAGCTTCGCTTATAGCTTTTCTAAAAGATCATATCCGTTGTCCGTAACAACCGTAATAATCGTAACAATATTATACATTACATAGGTCACTAGCTTCCACACTAGGATTCCCTGTCTCGTGTAGAAAATATGGCTTTGATGTTTATCTAAAGAAGTCACCACGACATATAAAACACTTTTATTGTACAATTATACGATTTGGTAAACAGGTAGTATTTTATAGTTTGCAACATTGTAGAATTGACAATTTTTAAATGCAATATCAAGATCGTATGAAAACCTTAATATTTTATATAGACGTAGTAATGCATGTTTGCTAAGAACTGATTTTTTGACAAAGCCCGATAAAAGAAGTCTACAATATTGCAAGGATCTCTAGCTATTACTCAATTTTACAAGGCTGAATTGATGGTACTATTATTATCAAGGATGTTAAAACTTACACCATATAACACAACCTTTATAGAAACACCGCATAATTTATCAAAGCACAGTTTGTTACAAATATTTTGGAATAAAACATTTATTTATATGGAAGATACAGATGATAAATTTTCGTACGACAAGTGACAATAGGAGCGAATAACGAGACCGCAACTTTTCCAATTTTTCGATGCATCCCGAAGCAGTATTTTATTCCTTACTACTTGTTTCGAACAATATTTCTTTGGGAACGTTCTTTCATGACATTCGAGTAATATGTATAACGATTTATCTGTATTACGAGTTTACTTGAACCGAGTTTGTAGGTGTGGGAAATTTTCAGCACATATAACATGGACAGAGGAAAAAGACTGGCGGTTAGTCTTGATATAGCGAAATCCTTCGATTTGGTATGGCCCATGGCGCCTCTCTCCGAGCTTCCAGCATATGTGCTATGTGTAATTACGCAATTGGATCTTCAGTTTTTTGACTGATCGTATCATCAAGGT
The DNA here is from genome assembly GCA_951799465.1 of Leptophobia aripa. Lineage (NCBI taxonomy): Eukaryota > Metazoa > Arthropoda > Insecta > Lepidoptera > Pieridae > Leptophobia > Leptophobia aripa. The sequence continues at coordinate 5,042,922 of OX637268.1, read as the reverse complement.
TAGGATCATAGCGAACCAGAACAAAAAGAGCAAGTCGCAATTTAAGATTAGACTGGAACATTGATTTTGATTGTAGTATTAATATGCCGACATTGCACAGTCCTGAACTGAACATACGAAAAAAGATTTGAAATTTTCCTGGACAGAAGTTAAATTTAAAAAAAAAGATTTCACACTAATAACAAATTAACGCTAACATTTCTCGGTTCAAACTTCTATTGATTTTTGTCCTCTCATTATCACAATTTAATTATCCTAGAATTGTTGAACGACGTTGTTAGCAAAAGCGATTTCCAATTATTGCAAATTGTGTCGATTAAGCAATATATTCAGTCTAACTCTCCATGGAAATGTTCAGTAATGATGGTCTAAATATAATTTAACAATAATTTTCGTGTTTAGTAATAATGCGTCTATTCTAACATATCATTAGTAAATATCAAACATATTCCGTATTTGATACGAAAGGCTGAAGTAGATAAAGTCACGCTTTTACACAGTATTTATTATACACGGTTCAAAAATATTAATTAATTACATTAATAACTAAACTTTTCGAATGCTTTACAGCAGTCAGGCGTTTGTGGCGACATCTATGATCTCCAATCAATACGATGACGTCATCAATCCTGAATTGTGCCAACGACACTCCTCTCGATCCCTAATTTATAACGACCTTAGCCACTGGAATCTTCGGGCTGGCAAGTCAGTCATCTCGGCTGGTCGGGGAAGCTCTCCGTTTGGTTGGAGGAAATGGATACATTCCTCCAAACATTTTAAACGTATCCAGTATACTGTCCATTCTAAAGTGTCTACATAGCAAGTAAGTATATAAGTTAATATGTTATTTAAAGAAAAAAATTCGAGTTGATTAGAAAACAACCTTGACAATAGGGCTCATTGGATACGTATTTTTCAGTAAATACGCTGAGGGTTGCTCACAAAAGGTAACAATACGATGTGACCTCTATTGTAAACAAAGGCTACCCACCCTTTTCGTCGTTCAACTTTTTTCAGTGGGTATCTACTGAAAATAATGACTCTCGAGAATTTTGTTCTATCCAAAAAGCTGCTATTTTTGTCAAACTTAATTAGGTTGAGAGATAACGACTAAAATGCCAAATTTAATAATGCAAATAACAGAGATGTCGCCTTCAAGGAATGTATTATTTATTTATTTACACTTTGTTGTATTTATAAATTGTTAGTATATACAAGCATCGGGTGGCCTTATCGTTAGTAAGATATCTCTTCGCAAAGGCAAACAAATATATAAGTAAAGAGCTAGCTTAAGGTATGTTAAGATATCGATCAACAGAAACTGACTGAAATATACCTGGAGAAAGAGGAAAGCGATGAGTGATGAACATAGGGCACATAAAATTAGAAATAATATGCCTAATGGTGTATAGTTGTGTCGAAGCTTTACAGTTATTTACTTAATGTAATGAATAACTATTGCCAAATTTAGGAAAAATAAAAAAAATCTACTTATATCATTACTATAATTAAACTTGAAATTATTTGTTTAATTTTGTTTGGTTTTGAGGAGGCAGTTGGCAATCCTAACAAGAAAAAATACACGTGCAATCCAACATTCTTCTTCGGGTTTTTACGGTCGGTAAATTATAATACCACAAAACCTATTATTCAATTCCATATAAAGTCTTTGAACCACGCAAATTCACAATATTAGAATCAAAACGAACATATTTTAATCTATGAACAAAATATAATCTTAATTCATGCTAAAACGTTTTAGACTTTCCCCTAAATAACTAGGGACCGGAAAGGATTACCACAAGGCTGTGGCAACATTACTAGTCACATTTTAATAGGTAAGTGGCAACACAAAACGTTAAGCCATTCATAAACTATACCACATACATATATGAGTTTATTTAATATGTATATGAAAACATAAGCGAAAATTGATACGGGCTGTCTCTGGTGCTTTTCATTGGTGATACAACAGTTGAATTCATGTTAAAAAAGAGTTTTATATAAATCCAATTATTTTACATGTAAACTGACAGTTTTGTTTAAAATACTTCATAGACATGCGTGATCAATTGAAAATCAAATAAATCAATTTTGACATAACTCGAAATACTGTTAAACATCGGACATAACTTGGTGTTTTAGATATACAATAAATAGGCAGAAACTTAGGCAATGTTCACGTGATTCTTAAATTCAAATATATCGCATACTATTAATGGATACATCTGAACGATGTATCAGACGTATGTATGTATTAAAAGACTCAAACCACGTAGTCCACAGCCAGAGAGAGGTCGATCGTTAATGAATATAAAAAAAGGTTCAAGGTATTGTGCCACCAAGCGCGCAGATTACGCTGGACCGACGACAATGCCTAACGCGGTTTATTTTAGTTTATCTGTGGTATGCGTCAAATTCATCTTTTCTATTCCATAAAACTCGAAAAGATGCTATAGGCGATAGTAGAAATTTAAAGAAACGATAATTAACTCAGCTGTAAGTCCCGCAAAACAATGCGAATTGAACAAAGCAGCCGTGATTGCGTCTCATTTGCATGTTTCATTGACCGACAATTTAATTTTCAGTCCCGTTGTCGGACGTTAATTTCGGATCATTTGTTCTCATACTCATTGATGTAAATATGGTTTATTTTGGTTTTGTATTGAGAATCTGCAAGTTGACGAGTGACTGTTATAATCAAACATAATATTAAAAGCAATAGAACAAATTGATTGCATTTATCTACGACATTGTCGAGAAAGGGATGTGGAGTTGACTGCGTAGTTTAAACACTTTTTTCTTAACTTATAATACTAATACAGATTGTATGATTTTATTGTTACTAAATAATTTATGTATGTCCTTTTTTTTATGTAAATAAAGAACTTATTATTACCTGAACGCTAATTACATTAAGTTTCGGTTGAAATCTACTACGATCTACTCTAAGCCAGACTCTTTTCAATAATACCGTATATAACTCCTTATTTGAATTCGCCAACCGTTAATTCTTTACGTACCTATTTAGTTCGATAATTAAAATGTTATTGAAAATAAACCTATCATCAATAAATGCGAGATGATTTCATTAATATATTGTTCGTTAAGCTTTGTTTATTCAAACGCCCGAAGGGGTTATTTTATATTTGAGTGAATGTTGTTATATAATTGTTATATTTTTTTAACTTAGTACATAGTACAGTGTAAATACCTATGTCATTGAAATACCACAAAACGGTTCGTTATGGTTAACATTTTATATAAATGTTGCAATTACAAGTTAAAAGTGGCCCGATGAAGCTCATTTTATTCCACAATGCGGTTAGTTAATTGTTCTCGATAAGTCTTTTTCATGATGGGATGCAATTTCAAATGGAAAACCGAATATCATCAGTCCAAAGGCAGAAACGAGGATTCAACGCAATCGGTTTATGAAGACTTAAAAGTAGCTTAACTTAGCAATTTATGTAGGAAGAAAAACTCAAGATCGATAGATGCGTCGTAAAAGTGAAGTGTAGGTTTACATACTCATCACTATGTAACATAATTATTGACTAATTTAACATTATTTATATATAAAGGTGTATTTCTCCTGCGGCAGTTAGAAAAGTGCATATAAATATAGTGAATGTCATCCGAAATGGTATGGTAAAGTGAACTTATGTAGAACCGTCGTGCTCACTTGGCATTACACAAAGCGGATTAAAATCGGAAATCAAAAATGGGCACCGATTCAAAATGTCGGCCTCTAACAAATCACTGAATGCAGAGGTTCTACACTTTACGTTGTATTTTAAGCAGTTTTAATTAGTTATTCTAAAAGTCATACTCTACGAGCGATGGAGGTTCTGGGTACGGCCACCGGTAAAGGGACTGATTTAATAATTATTCAATACTAGCAAAACAGATATTGATACGTATACCCCAGTTAAAAGTTCGAGAATGCTAAACTAAACCAGACAGTTGCGTAATAAATATTTAAATTAAATACTAGAGTTATAAAAGAAATCAAGTTTCGAATATAATTTAAATTGTTTGCGATCTATGACTTCAGATGGAGGCAGTGAGATTTGCACGCGTGACGTCACTTTGATGGCCGACATCAATCCGTTTGGTGGACGTGGACGATCCATAAAAAAATTCAAGGAATATTTTTTACATGGATATTATTATTTTACCATTCATTGTTTAGTCAAGCGACGACAGTAGTAGTCTGCAAAAATATGTATCATCGCCCCTATTTAAAAAAAACTAATTAGTAGAAAGAATGCCTATAAAAAAATGAAGATCACGAGTCAAAAAGGTACATTCGCTAATAATTGCCAACCCGAGCAAGGTGACCTGTCAGAAGTTGTAATGTCATAATTGAATGGCGTAAAACAATTATTGTTTTAAAATAAGTAATTGCTTATTTACATATAAATGTATAAGGCATAAAGGCGGGAAGACGATGACGCAATATAAAAACAAAACACTAAACATTAATTACCTGTAGTGTGTACAAAAAATTAAAATAGCTAAAGCTAACACTCGAGAATATGCCACGTATAATTGACTATGTGAAAAAAATGTTGTGCTCAGATGGAGCCTACAATAACCCTACTCTATGTTGTTTATGGGGGTGAGGAGTTACACAGTACCCTGGGCCGAATAACTGATCGAGTGGTAACTGATTAATTATCGCCAAAGGATAGAAAATGCCGGCCACGCACGAGCCATCGGAAGTGTCAGTGTTTATGGGCGGCGACCTCCTGCTCGTTTGCCCAGTTAGATGTTTTCATCGACTCTTTCATGACGACATCACGTTTTACAATTTTTTTCAAAATTTTATTTTGGGGTGTTAACTGTTTTAAAATCTGATGGACTAATGTTCATATAATTCTTAATCTTTCTTAACCTATTAATACTCACATATAAAGACTAACATCCATTCTAATTTTTATAGTTTTATATCTTTGGCAAGGCAATTTTGATTTCCTTAAGATGGTGAAATGGGATTTTACATATATGTCTATTTTTAAATGAGCTCAGCTGTAATAGACTTTTTTCCATGGACAGACAAGGAAGACAACACTCTAATAACAAAAAAAGGTTTCAAGAAAAGCGGTTTCACATTTATTTTAAAATAGAATACCTTAAAACTTAAAAGCGAAGTTTTCAATAATTTCTTATATTTTGTACGAGCAACGCAGTTCATGAAATACAATCGTGAGTTATGACACGGAAAAGCTTTTAAGTGGAGTGATTCGAAAATATTATTGTCTTTGACTTTTCTCGTATTGCATTAGAAAATCTATGTCCAAACTAAGCAAACAAAATTAAATTGAATTTTAAAGTATCGTTAACTTGATTAATTACAATTAATAAAAACCAAAACCAGGCTATAATAGCCTATAAAGTGGTACATTTATTAAACTCACGGAATCAAATTAAATAAATAATGACCCACCATCCATCCAACAGCTAATTACAAAAAATATATATTTTAAAACAAACATGACTAAACATGAAAAAGATACTTATTTAAATAGTGAATGCGCGCCATCTCTAAACTAATAGGGTTAATACTGTTGTGAAGTAGCTAACAATATAAGCGCTAGTTCCGCTATCTGCAAGTGAATGCACAGCTTACCACTAGATGTCGCTGTATTTAATGTATTATTTCAATTTTATTAACTAGATGACGTACGAGTATTTATTCGCCTGTAAGTGAATATTATATTTATTAATGTAATGAACGTCATAATAACTTGAAAATATAAATATTATAAAGAAATTTATTACAACATATTTTTAAAATTATAAATCTAACAATAAATAGCGTATAAAATTTATAGCGTAGGTGAGACAGTGAAATAATAACATTTAATTATAATAATTAAGATTGTGTTTAAAATTATATATATCTCGTATCGCGTAGTGGGTACTTACTATTGACTTGTTATTACATCGAAATTCTCCTGAAAGAGGACAAAGGACAAATCGGTCGGTAAGATTATTAATATTTTCCGTTAATCTGACCTTTAATGCAATCACATTGGTGATTATAAAATAGAAACATTCTTTATGTAATCAAGATCTTGAGCCGCACATCAATCCTAAGGCTTAAGTTAAAATACACATCGAGCAAGTACCATTAAACGTTTGTCTTTTTGCGATACGTCTGTCTAGACTATTCTAAGGGTGAATTGAGGTCCTTTCAAGTTTAATTTATTAAAGATTATACATACATTCTCTTAGGTCTTATTCTCGGAGTATTCTATTAATTTTATAATGAGAAAGTCTGAAAACAAACAATACATGTAAAATTTATTTTTATCTGGCTTTTGACATAAATTTAATTAAATTGAGAATATTATTATATTATACATTATTATTATGAATTATATGCCTGTGTCTGTTAATTATGATAACAAAGATATAAGACTTGAACACTTTCTATTTACATAACTGTATGTTATACAGGAGGTGATGTTTTACAATTTTAACTGTTCTTATTCGTGCATGCGCACGCGCTGATCCGCAATTAACATGTGCTTTGAACAGCAGCTGCCCCATCTGTGCAGTTTTTGTTTTATTGAAATAATTAACCCAATCGTTATGAAGAACATTGTTGTTTTACTCAGCATCACGGCGGGTGAGAATTGCCAATTACTTTACCAAACCGGCTTATCAATAAATGCATATAGAAATATGTAAGTATTTCCATATATATTAGTATATTCTATTTCTATATTCTATCATAAATTAAAAGTAATGAGTTGTAGTTCCTACTTGCTAAAACTATTATAAAGTTTTAGAATTATTATGTAACTGATTGATTTGAGTACGTTAAAACTTAAAGGTAAGCGTAAAATCTATTAATAGTACGAAGCTATATAATATAAAAACATATTAATTTCAACAGTAAATTAATAATATTAGTATATTAGCCCATTACTTGTATACCTATTACAATCGAATCTTAAAAAAATCATCGTCTACTGTGCATAGTAATCTGTGTTAAGTGTGTCAAAATGGCGCAGGATTCTAATAGACGATATTCTGATCGTCAAAAAAAGATAAATAGAATATAAAGCACTAGTTTAAAAATGAAAAATAAAAATAGAAACTGCTAAAGTTTGCATTCATCAAACGAGGCCTCACTTATTACGATTATTCAAACAATACTCAATTGGATAATCTGCTTCCGCTGCTCCTTTCCTACATAGTGAAACCCCACATCCTACGCACTATAATTACATAGCTTCATAGAATTAAACTCTAATACCTACGTACTATTGCACCAGTCCAAATGTATTATTCTTATATTTTGTGGGTTACCTAAAAGAGATCGCTTAATAGCGATAAGGCCGCCCGTTGCTCTTACTAGAATGTATTAACAATATCTAATAAACTGCAACTCAGAAATGGTGGTGCTATTTGTGGTGGACCCAACTCCAGAATTCAGAATGTTTTTATACTTACGTTGTATGACTGAGATTTGAGACATTTAAATTTACTTTTAAATAAATTTAATTTAGAAAATCTAATTATGTCTGTTTTTGAATATTCTGTGAAAATTAACTTCTTTGAATATTATATACAAATATTTCTGGAAACGATTCACAAATAAAAATTCTATACGTCATTAGGCTTTTAGAGTCTCGGCTTGACCTAGTTACCTGCAAAGAAATAAGTTGAGCTAACAGAATCGAGCAATTAAGAAAAAAATATCAAAGCTAATTGAAAACAACCTAGAAAGGTAACCTACTCACCAAATATAATTAATATTATATTAATTATATTTTAATTATATTATTATAATATTAATATGTATGAGGGGATTTATTCGTATTTATTTTACACGGACACACACATTATCGACCACACAAGATTAAATTTCACAAAATTCTATATAATTATAACTATTCGATTTAACGGTCTAATCACTAATGGTTAAGGTGTACGCGTATCGTAAAAAGAAAAACTATGGCCTTGTCAAAATGTGATACGCCCCTGTCTTCATTTTTGCAAATTCTTCTTACAAAAGAAACATTTTAAAAAAATATTATGCCTGATAATCACGGTGATTAAAATGGCTACTAATAATAATAATAATCTTTTTAAGTCACCTTGTATCAACATTACACATGACTCATAATCTTGATCGTTATCGAAAAAAAGAGTACAATGCCTCGCGTTGTCATGTCATCATAAGACCACCCACACGGAAATCGCGTAAATTCACAGAATGTCTGTTGTAATTAATTTTAAAATTGTATAAACACAAACCATATTAGGGGATACAAACTTTTCCATAAAGAATATTGTTAGACAGGCTTACAACATATTTGTAATTTATTTATTTATATTGTCTGTTTCACTCACATTTATAAAAGTATAAATCGTATAAAGATATGACGTGTGCGATACTTAAATCGTGGCTTTTAAGTTCAGCTTTTTCTAGTATTCAAGCGTAAGTATCATGGGACAACGCACGAGGAAAACATTCAATGAAAACCACACCTCATTCAAAATAATTAAAAGCCTGTAGTTGATGCCAGTATTCTACTAAAGCCTCTCGTTGTTATAGTCACCGAGCCTAACAACAAAGGGTCTTGATGTAATACGAGACTGTGCAATTTGCGTGAAAATAATTCAACTGTATACTAGTCGTAAGAAAGTAGTTATGATAAACTATGGTACTTCTGTAATATTTCGATAATACTAATTTATCACAATTCAATACAAAAAATACTCTTTACCTTAGCGGTATGAAGTATTCTAAAAAACATACACTATATACTTCTTGTTTGTAACTTCATAGTTATGTAGGATCATATAAAATAGCAGAATAATACATTCTCTAGTTATATATTTTTTAACTTCTAACCAAAAAGGACTGATGTATCATTTGAGGACATGTGGGTGTAATGATATAAAACAAGTATAAAGGTATGCTTTGAAAACGAGTCAGATAAACTTGTTTCACTCAATTTAAAAGTCGATTAAAAACATGATTCCGACATCAAACTCGTATCAGTAAAGTATTATTGTCAATCAACTTTAATCTGCCAAGCGATTAATGAAAGTGGAAAACTAGGTTGACTCTCATGTATTTATCAAAATCGCACGTTTATTTATGTACAGTAATAAATAAAGATTTATTTAATATGCAACAAGCATCAATGCCATGTACAATATCCACTATATGTCTGATAGCAAAAGAAACGGTCTCCCTTATGGTCCTGTATTGCGAAAGAGGAGCCGATGAAAAACTACCAGTTACCTTCCAGGTCAGGTTACTCCGAGAAACTTGCGATTGCCATAGTTTGTTTCAGAGCTTTTGGAAGGTCTTAGGCTGCCCCAATTGCTGGTGAATTACCAACTTTAGCTAAAATGGACAACGGTGATGTGTCTAGTACACATCACCGTTGTCAAAATACAAAACATTCAACACATGTTAATAATAAAAATTATCTTAACTTGAGCTGATCAAGGTCCATATTTCATGTCATATGTAGAGTCTGTCTCAAAATAATGTGCTTATTACCCATTTGTAACCCTTAGTAAGATATTCAATTAATTATAAATAATTTTGTTTCAAATACTTAACTATAAACCCTCTGTGGAACTTAGAAGACTTCGCTAGGAGTTTGTGTTTAGTCGCTAAGCAACTAAAAGTAACTAAACTTGTAAATATTTTCATTAGGACTTGATATATTACTTCTCGGGGTTCCACCCTCGCCCCAATCCTGAATGAAACCTCATGATATAGTGATATATTCCGCCCCTTGGGCTATTATTAGAGTTAATGCTAAGTAACTGCTATTAAGACGTTAATGTACTGATGAAAAAATGTGTAAAGTTTACTTGGACTTATTTACGTCGTCTGTGGATTTAAAGTAACGTTTTCAAAATCACAAATAGAACATGTTTATATTTATATCAATATATTATTCATTTCTTAGAGGAGTGAACGTCATTTATATGTGTTCCATACTGAACGTAGGTATGTATTTACAAACATGCAGCGAAGATAAGGTTTGCGTGTCGCCATTGCCGATAAGATGGACGACATAAAGGCGAGACATTGCAGAACTACACAGAAGTACTCACTGACAATTTCACTTGTAAATGAAGAAGCCAATATTACTATTTTTTTACACAAAATGCTTAATTTTCACTAAATCCAATTTACTTACACACCTATATCTAACTATACGAGTACGAACAGTCTAACGTTAGTTCAAGAGCCCCCTATTTCAAATACAGTTGCTTGTTTGCGAGCGTTGGTTTCTCAGAGCATTGACGTGATGCTGAAAATATCTCGGCATGGCTCACCTTGCTCGCAGACGGCCGAATTCATCAGGCGTGTGAATGCATCACGGCAATCTTTACCAACTCGCTCCGACGCACTTCGCGCTTGTCCCCGTCCCTTACCGCGCTGTCAGTTCAGTACTGGGGTGCCCGCGAGCGAGGCGGCACGTGTTGTGCACGCCTCGCGTTTTGCATTGTTTTGGCTGTGTTCACCATTGTTTTATTCCATCCGACCACACCGAATCAATACGAGATTGAAGTGAAATTTGTCGGCCTAATATTATTTTTTTTGTACGTGTGTTCATTGTTCTAATAACACTGGTGTTAAGGATGGTTTATTGACAAGTGAAACGGTTGATCGTCCCGTTCTCATATTATCACGGCAGTTGTGTTTTGAATAAAGCAAACGTAAATTTAAGTGGCAGCAAAGAAAAAAACATGCTAATCGATAACTGTGGATGTCCAGAAGGGAGTTGCTGAGGGCCCTCACCGTGCGGTATACACCACTGCTGCATATTGATTGGTCCTGTCAGACAAACCTCTGTGGTAAGTCAAATACCATACTCAATACACGTTACGAATATCAAATAAACATATATAGATAGAACTAGCAGCCAAATAATGCAATTTTTGTATTAATATCTGATAAGAATTGTAATTATGCAATTTCTAAGATAAAGAAAACAATAGAGGATAACAAACACGCTAGATGTCATCGTTTTGTGATATTATCTTCTTATCTTATGCCTTTCTAGAGTATTGTTAGACTAATAAAGATAAAAGTTCTTCAAAGATGAACTGCCTTTTGTCGTTATGAAACTAATAACATATTTTTATTAAAGTGTTTAATATTAGCAAGGTTAAGTTGGGAATCCAGATTTTTCTATTATTACGTTACCAGCTGTAGGAACAAATAATTTAGGTCATTTGAAGGTTATAAATTATCAAAACAAAATAATGACGCATTTTGTATGATAGCTGCACTTCCAAGAAGCGTCGAACGTCAAAATTTTATTGTAACCGCAAAACAACTAGGAAATCGTTACTTATTTCATATTTCCCTTTTTTTGACTACATCCCGATGCTTGAACATGTATTTGTGCCAATAATTAAATTATTTTTATTTATTTGATATTTCAAAACAATGTTAATATGTCGCTATCATTAATGATTACACCTACAAGATTAATTAAAACCCTACAAAAGAATATATTTTTTCAATTGTTTTATATTATGTATATGTAAAATTAGTATTTTATTTTGTACATTTTTTTTTCAAATTTCCTCATATTCATTCATAGAGATACAAATAGGAAGTATTAGTTAGGCTTTTAATTTTATATTTGTGCACTGTAATTGTCACATAAGTCGTTTTTTATCTATATTCTGAACTATATCTTTAAAAAAAACATAAACATTCATTATTACATTCAGTGCTGGCAGCTATAAGCTATCATATACACTTCTCCCTTATATAAAAATTTTAAGTATATCTTTGGCCATGGTATAATCTGTATTCTGCCTTTGGTGAATGCTTGAAATCTTTGCAAACACACCTGACCGCTTAGGGAAGAGAACCAGTTTTACCAGCTGGTGCTTCGCAGACGAAACGCATTTTTACCTTGAGACTTATTTAGTAATAACTAGGTACCAATATTTTAATAATGTTTTACATATATGTAAAACGACAAAAGGTCCTTCTACGGAAGACAACGAAATCCGCTATTTGAGCGCGGTAAGCTTTATTATTAATTCTCCCAAGAGAAATATCGAATTTACTAACGATACATATATCAATATAATAATACGTTCCTTGTGTTAAACATTAATATAATACAAAAGTTATTTATTCATCAGGCTGGCGCTTAAATCTTATAATAATTCAAAAACGGATAAGAAATACTACTGAAAGAAATTTAAATTGTAAAAATGCAAATGGCGCGCAGATTTCTCCAATTAAATTGCAGCGCAGCCTGTTAAAAGAAAGCTTCTTCAGATCTGCTGCAAAAGTATTAATTTCTAGTCGCACGGCAAGGTCTTTGAATATCCACTGTATTGTTTTCTTGAATGAAATAAAGCAATTTATTTTCTCAGGTATTTATGCGCTCTTAATACTCTACAAATGCAAAATCATGGTATTTTATAAATAAAAAGATAAAACTTTGAGCCCTTTAAAGGTACTGTCATCGCATACCTGTATCCTGAATCATCCTTTTACCTTTGAAATGGACTGTTAAATTATCAAACATTCCATAGCAGTTTGACCGTGTATTCCACGAAGCAAAGAAAAACTCGGTTTATTATGTATAATATACGCCACATATTACAATAAAAATATAGTTAAAACTCGGAGAAATCTTGTTTTGTCTTTGGCTATCAAAGGAAAAACTTATTTGCTTTGTTAATTATATGTATATTGTAATAACTTAATGATACCTTTCAAACAAAAATTCGCAAAAATAACTATAGCCTCTCTACAGAGGTTATAGTTATGTTTTGTGGATTTTCGAGTTCGGAGACTCAGTAATTTTAACATGTAATATATTTAAACTTCAAACAGCAAATCAGAGCCTTTCTATATTACCTAATTTTGTGAAAGTATGACGTTGCATTTTTGTACAATATATTGCAAATCATTCATACTTTTAATACTAGACAAATCTCGTGTGTAACATCAAAAACGATGTTTACCTAACGGAATTTTGCTCTTCAAACAAATGCTTAACGGACGTTTGATCTATTTTAAAGAAAGGTAAAACAGTAATGTCCAGTTATCTGTAAAATCGGGCACACTTCCTTACCGTAACAAATCATTATGATTGATAATTGCTTTGTCCGTTGTTTAAATAAGCGACTCGAGACCATCGAGCGTTTATTTTTGTTACAAAAAATCCTTTCTTTGAATTAATGTTAATAACACTTAAAAATAACTAGCTTACCTGGCCTCAATTCTAATAATGTGATGCGTCAATCAGCAAACATACTAAACTTTTTATACAAATATTTCTATTTACATCTCAATTTTTTTTGAAAACATATGTAATGGTTATTTTTGACGACAGACACAATACTATTTAGAATCGATAATTAATGCGTTATTACATCTTTCTTATAAAAGGTTCTTTATTAAAGCCCTTGATATTAAATTACCTTACCTTTACATACAACGTGTTGCCTTTCATTTGCTGATGAAGATCTGTGGTCGTGAACAGTATGAAACATTACTGCTATAGGACATTCTTGTTAGAACTATTTATTACATTTTCTGTTAACTTCCCGTCGTTCCAACACGACTATTATTCCTTGATGCTCACAAACTACTGGAATCTCAAACAATCGAAATTGAAATACAGGATAATATCTAAAACATGAAACACTATCCCTGGTGTTTCATTTAAAAATAAATACCGATACAAAAACCAGTTGGTTTGAAAAAAAAAATACAATTTTAAAGTAAAAGTTTTATTGTACTACTGTATTAAACAATCACTATTCGGGTATGTTGTATTTCATTTTAAAGGTAAGTTGTTTGTTATAAATATTAAATAATTTCTCGTGTAACGTGTAAGCAAGTATTATACCGTAGTACTGAAGTTAGATGTAGGTACCTATCTTTATCGAGACTGTCTCCATTAAACTTATGGACGGCGTGGGCTGTTGCGTGGGAAATCGTCTAATTAGTTGTGTCTGCTTAGGCAAGCTAATAATATAAATTGTAGAAACATATTTTATTTTAATCCCTTATAACCCAGTGCTTTATGTGCGAAGTAATGTTGTAAGTTTTTGTATTCAAAACTTGAGAAGCGCTTTTATGAAATAACGGTTCGAGCCGTCAAAGTCATGTATTATTAAACAAAAAACATTATGCTCTAGTATTAACGTTGCAAATTTTTTGATAATAATATGGGATGTTCTTACTCTTTGTTATTATGTATTATGTAGAAATCAATTTGAGTATTGAAGATCTTTTGTGTAAGGACTGAGGAACTGACCTCGTTTCTGGAAATGTCTATTTTAATATTACTTCGAAGATGGGGCTTACGTGTAGGTTAGATCATGAGTTCGTGACGGCTTTGTGTTTTATCCATGTATTTTAGAAACAATAGAATAATTTTAGTTTGTCGATCACGTGCTTAACGAATTATACATATTTTTTTCTAAATTATGGATTCGAATGCCGCGTCTTTTGTTTAGCATACGTGATTTATATTAATGTATTAACAGACGATAGATTTTAACTGTAATACCAGAAGAGGAACCATTAGGTCTAAAACTGATTAGCCGATATATTCTGAAAATGGTGACATGAAAATTCAGAGATGAAGGAAGGCTTGGGACAAGAAGGTAGGTAAAAATGGCCAACACTTGCTTACTTTAATTTTATTATTCGAATTTGTCGGTTTGGTTTTTATAGTATAAAATATATTGGGTTCAATACTTTATTTTTAAAAAATGTACAATAAATACGTACACACAAACATTACACATTTTGTGCTACATAATGAATGGTACCAACGATCGGTACCAGGTACCGCAAAGCTACAGCAATACATCGTTCATTATTACCATAACGACGATAAAATAAATAAATTATAATTTCGAGAAATTTCAAAAAGTCTACATAAGAAAGGTTTTGTTTCAAATTGCATCATTTTTCGCTAGAATGCCATAGTGACGCCAACGCGCTGAGATAATTTCACTTTGCGCGTGCATCTAATTTTAATGAATAGTCATGTGACCAATCATGTGTTAATGGTATTATCATATCAATTCCCTTGTTATTTGTAGTGAAGTGATTTTGTCTCGTCCACTCAGAGCCCGGGTCTTGTAATATTATATTTTGGAGTCGAAAATTACGTTCCCTGCCTATTATGGGAGTGCTTGAATGAATTATTGAATTTAAACACAAATTGACAATAGTTTGTGCGTATTGTAAAAATGTATCCACTTTCGCGCCTACAATGCTAATAGCATTGTTATAAAAAGCTTTTAATGCTTTAGACAACGCTGTATTGTACTCACTGATGTTCTTATGTAACTCATTGTCTTCTCCGATCACTGAGTTCAGTTATGAGGTAAATACTTTCTCTTCTATAAGCTACTTCACATTTCAATTCATATTTTGTAGTTATAAACCGCGTATTAGTTTAACATAAAGGGATTACAACCGGAATTTACATTATTTTTCGATTGATTTACAGCAATTGTGGTCAGCGATGTTCTCAAGATTTCATTTGAATAAAATATTACAAGTTATGTAAATTGTACTTCTGTATTATTACGAAGTGTATTACGTAAAGGTACTGTCTAAATTTAGCGCGATAATAGCAAGACAGGATTAATTTTAAAAAATAGAAAAAAAAGGCGTACCTCTTCCTTAAAGGCCGGCAACCTACTCGTAAGCCTCCTGGCGTTGCAGGTGTCCATGGGCGGCGGTTTGCACTTCACTTCGAAGTGATTCGCCTGCTCGTTTGCCTCATATTACAGAAAAAGGTTTTTCGATTGTTTAAAAAGGTCTTAATAGCATCAAAACGATCTTGGGGCGCCGATTAAAGAAACATACGGACTGTAATGTACTATTATTACAAATAATGCGTCGACTCCGTTCTAGGGCCATAGTGTACACAGAAAAATGAACGCAGAAATGTGTCCGTCCCATTATGTGGTTACGGTAACGAACATGACTTTTTACAGCAGACTTGTAATACGTTATCGAATTTTAGCGTGCCTTTTATTCCGTGACTATCAATGATTTCGTAACAACAAATTGTGAGATCTTTGAATTTGTGAATGTTTTTCATTTTCATGCAATTTTAAATAATAATTGCGGCACGAGCGTGACTTAGGGAAAGCATATTTTTTTTAAATAAACACAACTATTCATTTTTACGTCTTATCCCACTGCTTAACTGTATATTTTTTAATACAGTGTAAACTCTTTATAACGACATTGGTGGGACTGAATTTTTTTTTGGTTAAATGGAGACAAGAAAATCATTGTGTGGAATATAAGCAAAGCCAATTGATTTCGGCGCTTTAGACAGTTTGTCGTTAAATCGAGTTACATGCATATAAATTGAGTCCTTATTTTCAAAGCCTTTAAATACTATCCTCGATTATATTAGTAATAGCCAAGAACACTATATATTAAAGTTAAAGAAAAATTAAATGACATAACATTTTTTTTATTTAATTTTAAAAGTATTGGCAAATATTTTGTAGTACGTGTCCAGTCTGCTCATTTTAATTATTGTCACAAGGGGCTATGTCCCTTAGGAATGATTTGTTATACTCTTTATTAGGTTTCCATTCAATTCCAGTGGGAAAGCAGGTGGCGTATGGGTGAATACTGCCGGTTTTATCTATAATATATATCGAAAAGTATAATACTAAATCATCTGTCTACTTCGACATTTAGTTGATTACTTTTTACTTTATTTACTGCCCTTCCTCCTTTGTAATTTATACTTTTATACGTCCTCAAAATTTTCATAGATTTAATAAATGTATATATTATGTGTTTATTACGCGGCTTTTGTGTTACGGTAGCACTATTATATTGAAATTTTAAAATAATAAACGATCGTATCGCGTGTCGTATTCGTACACTGGGGTAATTATGAAATTGAGTTACAAATTTGTTACATAATTAAATGGCGATGATTTATTTAATCGTAATAAAATTGCTGTATTCGTCAGTAATAAAATATGTTTTTTTTTATATATTTCACCTAATTTCTATTGAGGTGAGAACGCTCACAGATTACTCTGGCCTGCGTTCTGTCATTATATAAATCAAACGACATGGCGTTATCCACAACATTCTGAATCTGATCATGAAAAGTAGATTACAATGTTCTCGTTAGTAGCTACTGCTACTAAGATGATGTGTATAGTTAGTCATAGATAGATTAAAACCACAACAATAAAAAAAGATGATTTTCTATTCGAATCAGCTGCAATACACCTTAAAATCATAGCATTATATAAATAAATTAATTGACATAATTAAATTATTAAAAATCATAAAAGCTACCTTTTACAATATTGACGTCCAGAACGCGTCGAGTCTAGAAAACCATAACTCTTTATAAGGGAAACAGAGTTACTTTCTAGTAATGTGTCACCCAAATGAGGGGTTATTGGTCTGTATATGACATCCATTGTAATAAATGGCCGAGTTATTAGAGAGCTTGGACGTGTTTAAGTGGCATTGCCTGATAATAGCCTTGTACTTCTTTCGGCGTAATCTGATTACTCGCCACACAATGTTTTACGAGACCAACGCCTATTGAAGTTTTATGTTGCTCTTTAAAACTTGGTTTCTTTAGAAGATTACGGGCTTCTTACGGATTCACTTTAAATATTAAAAACTTCACTAATGGGCTCAGACACAATTTTTAGTTTAATTTATTTGATGTTTTAAACTTTCAACCACAATATTAAGTCTCTTTTTTTAATTTCAAATAATTTGTTATATATCTGTGTTAATTCTATGCGCCATAAGTGAAAATTAGTTGAATAATGCATCGATACTTCAGTGGTAAACTGTGGTACATGACGTTAAACATTCAAAGCTTTTCGTGTCTAATAGCTTGGAAAATTTTGGTGGAGCCTCAAATTTTCCTTCACCTAGATTGCATTTAAAGAAACCTGTTATCGAATTATAATAAGTGCATGTCTGATGTCCTCTGTTCGTATTCTCTTTTGTTTTCTTATAGGTTACCAAAATAATGAACAAATAATATATCAAAGTTTTGGTTTTTTGGTATGTATGTATGCAATGCATGCACAGCCCAACTGTATGTATGCATATCAGTTATAAATAAGGACCCGATAAGCCTTTTTCGAACAAATTTGGATGTTTCAGATGAAATTAAGCGTTGGCAGGATATCTGCCATGTAACTCCAAAAATATATTCTCATTTGACATTGAACGTGTCTAAATCGAGACTTCGCGAGATATTTATGTCACACCCACTCTCAACACCAGCCATATGCTCCCACAAATGCTAGTGAATTCATAAATCTCTTCAAAGTGTCTATCATTGAACATGATTTACTTATCGCTAATCATAACGATAAAACTTTCTTCAAACATGACTCGAGTTTTACATTTATCTTGATGGAATATGTCGTTAAAAATTCACGTAAATTTTGTTGTTTTATGCTTAAATTGTACAAGAGACATTCAACCTCGTTGTATATCTTTGAGAGGCGAAGAAAACCAAATTTTCTCTATAAAGAAAAACAACATTTACCATCAAGAATTCTCAATGATTACATACATTCCACGGGTACACTAATGCAATTTTATTTAAGTTTAAGTGCGTAACATTAGATGTGAAAATCGATAGCGTGATATTGCATTCAGACATTCCTTTACCACTGCGTGCGTCGACATGTTCCGAGGACGACATTACTGCATGGCTAAATTTGAACCGTAATGTTATATTCACTTGAACTATTCCTTTACTCATTAGATACAGTATATACATACTGGAGCCCACGTCTAATTCCTTAAAAACCCATGTGTACCTACATGAAATTAAGATAATCGAAATCGTTCAGTACGGCATTAAGATTTTGTAACACATATTACATTGGAAATTTACTAACCTAAAATTACGTATCAGTGCATGTTTAATATAATAAGTAGGTTGTATATAATTTTGAGGGACTTTTAACTTACATAACTATTTTTTTTTAAACTGGAACCAATGTGCTTTAGATATGTACCAATCGAATTGTTGGCAAGCGAACACAGTGCGCACATCCCTTTTATTTATCTGTGACAAGAAACACAAATTCCTTGAATTTACGTCACATGTTGCTCATCTCTATTAGACTATTACTAATATTGTTGATAAATACGTGTTTATTCATAGTATGTCGCTATTATATGAATTCTATGAACAGTAATTAATGTAAATTGTAAGAAGTAATGTAAATCATAAAAATAAAACACTTGACCCGTCGTTTGCGCAATACCCAAACACTCTTAAATAACTCGGCATGTTGACCTAAATAAAATTACTACCTATAAAATCATCACCTTGTAAAGGTTTCTTCTATAAAAGCGAACATCGTCAGCTAACTGATAATTTCTAGGTCTGATTCGTTACAATTGTTCTCTTCCATCAAATTATAATATATGCAGTGAATCCTTAAAGCGTATTATTCATTGCACGAGTATATTTGCTTTTATTTCGCAAACAAAGAGGTTTTTCACGCCTTTGTCAACTCATCAAGTTTTCTCCTTTCTGCCGCCCGACCGACATTGTTTCCCCGCAGGCACCACTCTTCCTAGCAATTTAAACGTGGAACGCTCTGTGCCTACTTTGCGATTCCTGTTAAATCGGAACTGACTCGATTCACATTCCACATACAGTACCTACTTATATATAGTTCTCATATAAATATCGAAGTTTTCAAATAAAAATCGCCAACATATTTAAAGTTGAAACTCACTCTACTAACCCATTTAGCCAGATTAATGCCAAGCACCTAATATTAGAAACAATGAAACACTTCCCGAATTCTGGCGCAATGACCTACTTTCGCCACAAACCCCAACATAAGCATACTCATGTTTATTGATTTTATGCTACAAGGGATCCTTTAACGTCTTTTTATGCAAATATATTTAGCGTAGTTGACTGCTTAATCTCTCACTAGCTTCATACATTGTAAATACTCATATAGTCATTATAATTCTTTTGTAATACATTTTACGTTCCAACCAGGTCTCTCCGCTCGTCTAATTTTGTACTTTCGTCTACTAGAACAAACATCGGTTTTCGTGTCCCTCTATTGATGTTATATAAAATATTCATAATATATATTAAATTTTATTTCTCTCATTTTGTTTGTGTTAATGTATGTAACTTTTAATTTATAGTTAAAAGTGGATTGTTTTTCTTCACGTAGCTTTTATTGTTTTGTACATTTGACTGTGTATATAACATATATTATCTGTAAAACATGTTCTAAGATGCTTCTTTATTTTTGTCAAATACCTTTTTCTTTTGTGTTTTTGTGATATGTTTGTTTTGTTTCTGTAAAAGATAAACATAAGAAAATACATTGCCTAGCCAGTTTAGACACTATTAACTGCTTCGTACACGGTAATCATTTTATTTAATAACTATACTTCTAATTATGTATATATATTTTTTAATTCTTTTAATAAGTACATAAGGCCTCGTTAAAATAGAACGTTAAAAAATTGACGTTCACAACCATAATAAGGAAAATTATCTATATGACATTTAGGGAAATCGTTGACTCGAGTCGTTATTACGTAAGGCTTGTTATAATCTTACACCTACTCATGACTTATATTAGTTATCTAACAGACTTTTTCCTGTTTTCATCGTTATGCTTAATAAGCCTATATAGAAATATATATATATATATATCTCTCTCTTATTTTTTGCACTAGCAAGGTTTTATAGTTGTATTTTAGTTGATAATTTTTAGAAAGTAAAATAAGGACATTCTATTGTTATTAGTTATTAATTGTAGTTCCGTGAATTGTCAAAAAACTAATGTTAAAATGCGCGGGAAATGTAATTATGGCAAAGCATAAAGTGCGCTTACCGAATGAATAGACTATAGAGCATTGTATTGAAATAATGAGAAACAATAGAATAAACGGCAACAGAAAGTCACTAACGTGACTGAACAAATATTAAATCCCACTCATGATTTGGATTTTTGTGCGGCATAGAGTGTATAATCTACAATTATTTTTTACTTATTAAAGTTTTGGCTCTATGGTAGAAATGGAGCGACGCCACGACTATTAAATAAATCAAAAATATATTAAAATGAAATTATCGATTTAATATTCGTACAACATGTTACAATAAGCATCGTTAAGCGCTAAACTTAACAAATTGAATTTTATACATATAGCATATCTTTTCATCTCTCATAAATATAAAGAAAGCCAGGACAAACAAAGTACATATTTAAATAAGTCCCGGCTTAACGAATCTTAATAGACGCATTTAACTTTTGACATTTTAACTGTGTCACGTACATCATAATAAAGCTTTATCAAAATAATAAAATACTGTTATTTTTATTTATGTTGATTGACCATCTTGATTCAATATACAACTTCAATTATTTTAAACCATTCTTGGCTATGCACCAGAAGTGTTATGAATACTAACGGACGTCAAGTCGATGTGACATTATCCAGGTCTTCGATTGGTCCAGGACGCATAAAATGTACATACGAATTAAAATTATTGACCGTAAACTTATTATACATTTTATATAATGTATTGAAATTAGCGATGCATCAAATTACTGTTTGTATATTGGAATTAAGATAAATGTATGACATTTCTATACCACAAAAACATGAAGTTACATCTGAAAATATTTTTAGGTGAATGACTCTGATGAAAAGCTCTTTATACCCGTAGAATGTTAGATGAACGTTCGTTCATTGAAATGGACGGTATAAAAACAAAAGATTCAACACCCTAATGCTTTGATATAAGTGTGCCTTTTGCCTGGTAGTCATATGAAAGGTTTTTAAGAGCAAGCATCAATGGCTGTGCATACGCACACAGACATGAAAGTGGGGATCTGTTCCGGTCTCCATACAGCCTACAATGAACCGGATGCTCGGCACGTGCCGAGCAATGCTAAAACAAACCATTACCGGAAATTCGGTATAGGCAAATGTTATAAAATACTTAGTCTTGCCATAAATATTGTTATAAAGAAAAGCACGATTTTTTTTTTATACGTAACATTTATTCCTTTCATAGTGAGTTAGTTTAATACATCAATATATAACTATTAAAAATATACAATGTTTATTCGAAGTGGTCTCCATTGGCTGCAATACAGTCTTTTAAACGTTGAGGCCAGTTATCAATAGCAGCACGAACTCTTTCTAGAGGAAAATTCTTCACTGCCAACCGAATGGATCGTTTTAGGGACTCCAAATTATCATGGCGTTTAGAGCAAGCCTTACTCTCTAAAACTGACCATAAATCATAATCCAATGGATTTAGGTCAGGACTTGACGACGGCCAGTTTTCAGTGCTGATAAAGTCCGGAACGTTAGTTTTCAACCAAGATTGGGTGGATCGAGCTCTATGACCCGGTGCCGAGTCTTGTTGAAAGCACCATTCTTTGTTATTGAACATGGTGTTAGTTAAAGGCTTAACTACCGTCTCAAGAATGGTATTTTGATAAACTTGTGCCGACGTTTTAATACCTTTTTCACAAAAATATGGCTCAGTCACCCCTTCATAGCTAACACCCCACCAAACCATCACTGAAGTGGGATAATGCCCACGTTGTACTCTGTTTACTAATTGCGAAGCTTCTTTAGAGCTTCCAGCATAAATACGGTCATTTTGTTTATTAAAATACTGCTCAATTGTAAAAAATTTCTCATCCGTAAACAAATTTTTTTTGTGACCTCCCTTTGCGTACCGCTTAAGTAGTTGTTTGGATTTTACCACCCTATTCTTCTTTAAATTATCAGTTAAGAAGTGACCAGTACGTCTCTTATAGGCTGCAAGTCCTAAGTCATCTTTTAATATACGCGACATGGTTCTAGGAGCTATCTTCATCTCCCGAGATAAAATCTTTTGCTTACGGACAGGATTTCTTCGAATTCTTTCCCTAACTGCTTTAATCACCTTTTTCACACGAACGGTACGTGGACGGCCAGATCTTTTTCTGTCACAAACAGAGGAGGTATCATTGTACCTATCAATAGCCCGGTAAACAAACATTTGACTAATACCAAGCGGGTGGAGGGTTTTAAAAATTGCACTTTTCTCCATACCTACTTTATGTAAGGCAATCACAGCGATTCGGTTCTCTTTATCACCCCACTCCATTTTAATATAACAAAATATTTAACAATATAATGGCGCGAAAATAAGAAAACACATCAAGCAATCATATAAAAATGACAGATTCCAAATTCAAACGTAATATTTTCTTTTTTTGAATAGTAACAGTATTTATGGCCAGACTAAGTATAACAATAAGGTTTTTGGAATAATTTTATGAATGTGAAAAGGATTTATTTAATTTAATTTAAGGGAATATCCATAAATTACTTTCTTTTACTGATTTTTTAAAGTATAATTTGAGTTTGAGTTGCAAATACAACCCTACCGGTGGGGGCAAATATCACTGAACTGGCATCCTATCGTCTCTTTGTGCGTAAATAATACATTATGATCCATGATTACAATGTATTGTTTGTCTACGGACTAATTTTTATTTGCAAATTCATGCTAAAAACAAAAACCCCTTTACTTTTCGGATCCTCTCCTTGTTTCAGATTATTAATGTTTTAAGACTTGCACCCACTTTCATATTAAGCTTTTATAGTAAAGCTTAATATGAAAGTGGTAGAGCCATCCGTAATTAAGATATCAGAAATATGAGATTGTGTTAAAAACACATTTTTGTGCCAAATTATTGGCTGCTGTATAAAAATATATATTAAAAAAGCATATTAACAGAAATCTTATTAAACATTAAATATAGTAACTGTGGGTCGCATAGAGAATGAAAGGCGGACAATGCACTCGCGAGGACTCCATCGATATAAGTGTTCGTTTATTGTAGTATCACTTTTCATCAGATGACACTTCTGCCCATTTGCTCTCTGAGTTTTATTTGTGTTCCAAGTTTTAACAGAGACTACGTTTAACAAAGTTCATAAAATATCTTCGAAGATAGTATAATGTACACAAGAAATGAATTGATGTAATTACAAAGATTCGCCTTAACTTAAAATGCCGGCAACGCACTCACGAGCCCCCAGCCACGTTAAGTATCTATGGGCGGCGACTTCACCTTTATGGTGGGCCTCCTGATCGTTTGTCCCCTCTTCTATAAAACAAAAATAAATAAATAACTTTAGTGTCGCTGTCGCTCAGCTTCAGATAATGTGAATGCTTTACACCAAAAATAGAATTTTGTATTTATAAAGAATCTACGAGTATTTATAACTTCAAAAATGATTCACTCAATTAATATTGTTAGCCACAACATAAAAAAAGTCACTTAAATTAAGTTTACTCTTTTGAAGATTGGTAACCAAAAAATAATATATTATTAGACAATCTACTAGACAGCTACATAAGAACATAACAAATTTTAGTTTATTTAAGATTATTTCTCTTATAAATGTTTAAATAAACAATATAAAATTATAATCTAATTTCATCTGCCAAATTACAAAGGGAATTTATGGCTTAAATTTCATGTACTATAATTTACATTGATTGGCTTGTATATCTAATATATGTCTTGTTATTTATGCTTTGTCGATATAGGGTAAAAGAGGCATGACTTTTACAAATTGTCTCCGTTTGTACAATAATGTTTGACCTGAAATTCTTCTTCGGTGTCTGCGAAAGGAATATGACTAATGTCACATACGACGCTCTAAATGGATGCAATTCACAAAGTCTTACACGAAATATATTGAGTACATAGCTATATAACTTTGTAAACTTCTTTAACATTTGTAATATATCACTAATAATTTGTCACGTGGTCATTAAATTAAGTCATAGTTATAAGAGTCGCAATAGAATCTTTAACAAATATAGACGTCACGGCTAAGCATCACTCACATAACGTCACCTGTCATCCATCGTCTGTCAACTGTCAACGATATTCTTGTTTGCATAAACGCAATATCCTGCGTCCTAACTTCGCATCCGCTGTAAATTTATTATTGTTGACACGCTTAATGTATTTATGCATGGATAAATAACACTCAGCATTATACATATTAAATATTTATAAAGCCTTAATGGATGATAAGTTTTGAATTATCTTGTTAAATTTCATCTTTGTGCGGCAGGAGATTTGCTAAGTTCGCGAACCTTTCACTTTTGTAATTATAGACTTATATTTCCTAATTGTTGTTATTATTTATAACAAAATGAGAGCCGAAAGAATAAATTTAGGGTTCTACTGTAAACTTTATATGAATTATTTAAAGAAATTGTAAATTCTAAGCAGTAATTTATAGATATTTCTTTATTAAGTGATATGTAGTATAGATGATCAGTTGTACTATTTTTATACTAAGGGAAATAATGATTTTGTAATATTTATTTATTTATTTCAGAAACGGCGCAAGTTGCCGCTAAATAATTGAGTGAGTATTATATAATATACAATCATACATACATAAAGTAAATATGTTAATAAACATGTGTCAAATTTTTTGTTTTAAGTCGGTTAAAAGTATATAAAGGTTATCCACCATATGACTTTCTAGATAATTTAAAGTTCGCATAAATAAAATGTAGACGGAGTTACGTATATGGATAGAGCTTTACTTAGAACTGAAGTGCACATTTTAAGCATGTGTAAATCGTGGGAACGCACACCCCCTCATAATATGTACGCTATTGCAGCTGCAATCTCATGGGAAAAATAACAAGATGTCATGTAAGCTGCAAATTTTTTTGGTAAACATCCCTGATTTTAATGTATGCGAATGAGAATTTAAGAATATAAGAGAAGCTTGAATTGTGATATAGTTTTTTGTAAGGTATTAGTTGTTGAAAGGCTTTCTTTCCGACCTTGAAAATTTTAGCATGTTGACTTTCCAAAAGAGAGATTTTCCTTGATGATTCCTAAATTATGGATCAGGTTATTATTAGAAGGAAATACTATATTCAAAGTAGGAACACAAATTACCTACAAAACCAATCATAGTTTTCACCGCGAACTTTATGGATAGAATGTAATTTTATTATAGCGGCCTTTGTAAGGAAGTTAATGTTGCCATACGTACGTTTAATGGTTATTTGTTTTGATACGTGTACATTGTACTTGCGAGGCTCAATTGGACACTCCTCTGATAAATATGTTTTGAATACAGAATTAAAAAGGTATTTTCTTGTCACCTTTTAGTATATACCAGAGTTTTAATGTCACACGAAGCTATGAACTACTTGTTATTTGTTGTTTCTTCCGTTTGAATTGAGAACCGTTTTTGCGCAGTGACACTTATTTCCACGTTTGCAAGATTTTCATTAATTCTTCGCTTGTATTAATGGCGTCCTCAATTAATGGACTATGCCATGGGAATTAAGGGTGTTTCAAACAAATATATAAATTCTCTATATAAAAATTTCACTCGAAATTACCATAAAAACCTTACGTATATATTATTTTCAGTTGTGCACAGCGAGGTCACAGTCGGTGTTGAATATAAAGTAGGTTTGATAGAATATATGAGATGCAAAAGTTAGATTTATAACCTAATATAACCATTGTATTTAAGTTAAGTAAGAGTTTAGGCTTGGTTGTTAAAAATTAATCTCTTAAAACGAATGATGTACCGAATAAAAATATAAGGCGTTATAAGACATTTTGAGTATATTGAAATTTTTAAAAATAAGTATTAAAACGATTAGCGGCATCTTAAATCTGATACACGGGTAATATGCATAACAAATCGTCGTTGCCATTAACATAACTATGTTAGGTAACCGCAGAACTTTTCTCACGGCGGCTTAAGAAATATATAATTTTAATATCAAAAGAATGAAATTTATTGTCCTATGAACACTTATTTATGTTATATCAAGATTTAGCGCATTACGTAAGGCGGTGTTAGACCTCGTAGTTCGAAACAATACTTATATACGAATAGATTCTCCTTGATTTCGCATTTCATTGTTGTTGGTAAAGCAAGCCATGAGATTTAAGTATGTTTTACAATGTTAACACAAAAATTGTTTTCTGTGGAAGGAATTTAAACGCTCTGTCCGCCTGTATGGCGACTTTGGGACCAACTGAATCGTATGTTGTTGTTACCTCGTAATTATTTTATTAGATTGCACCCAACAAATTACAAATATATATATAGGTTTATCAATGACACATTACACATTTATAATTCTTCATATATACAAAACAAGTTCTATTAAAAGAGGAGAAATATAATTACTGAATCATGTTTAAAGATCTATAATGTTTTTTCTCAGACAATATTATCTCTTAATATCTTAATCTTCTTCGGGTATTTAATATACTGTATTTTAATTATTTTATGTAATTTACGTTTATACTAGAAGCAATGTTAATAACGCCATAGTGTAAGAAAGATGAAGCAATATTTAGTTGGTAAATCGACGATTTTGCTGAACAGCTATAGATATAGGTCATCTATCGGGCTGAATGAGTTTGCCAACTAGGTCGAAATCGCAATCGTCAATGATTGCCAGCGCCGGTTACTACATAAATGTTTACATCTACGAATTATAGATGTATTTAAATAAAAGTACCCCGTGACCTTTCTATGAAAATAAATTATATTTGGTATTGTATAATCTACTACCGAGAAGCTACTGCCCTACTGATCAAGCCTATATCATTAAAAGGAAAGTGATTCGATGTTTATAAGCGCACAGAGTTTTGCACTATAAATTTGTATTGTACTAATTACATAATTTTGTCATTGTAAAATTGAGTAAGACTTTATCGATTTGACATTTCTATGCTAGTTTTGACATGATCGATTGTGTTCGTCTCTTTACGTTATGTCAACCCAATTGTATATAAAGGATACTAATTAGTAATCGATTTTCAAAAGTATGCATATCTGCAATAATGATGGATTTTATTGTATAACTATTTATCACCGGCTAGAAGTCACTTTCTGGTCACACAAAAGCTTTGAAAAACGGTTTGGTGCGATGGTTTTATGATGCAGCATCGAATAATTTTTGTTTTATAAATACAAAAACTACCTTTCTGACTAGTCTCTAAACAAACCAGTTAAGAACACTCAAAAAATATTTTCTTTCGTAGATTCAAAGATATTTGGGGGATTTATTCTATATACTTTAACTCTCTTTTCAATATGTTAAGCAATTATGTTCTGTTACGGTAGGAAATGATAGTAGGCCAATGTTAGTCAACCTACAAGGTTGCAGTTGCGGGGCTTATAACAGAATTATATTATCGTACTAGACTAGGTGCAGACGTAAAGTAAATGCAATATCATTATGTGTACCAGTGTGGACTTTACGTGACGTTTAAAAATAAATTCACATCATTATCAAGTATGAAAATAATTGATTAATTATTTTTTTATTATCTTATAAGTTTATTGTGTGTTAATATATTTAGAACATAAGATGTTTGGGGACAGATTTAATATAATAAAATAAAAAATTGCTTGGTTACGAACATGTTAATATTGTTTATTTTTATTGAAACTGCCAACTTAATATATCTCTGATTATACTATATGTACCAATCCTAAATTATATAGGTACCGACCTATATCATTTAAGATAAAACATAAGAAATTATGAAAATAAAATTGAAATTTTGGTCTATGTAACTATTGATCGTTATGCGATTTGATCTTGACAGGTCAGCTGAGTAAATTAATTTACGAAAAAAGTGATTACCAATTCTTTTTAATTTCTAGCTTCACTGAACACAGCTGTATATATATTACCTTGGATATTCAGATTGTACAATTACACTCATTGACTTGAAGGTAAATTAAATTAATAGACAATTGTATAATCATATTTGAAGTCATGTGTTCGATTGTTGTAGATTCTATCTATAATTGTTATTTTTGCAAATAAAATCACATATACTTTATAATATCTTAAAAGGTTATATATAACCTTTTATATTTGTTAGTTTTTATCCTCGTACAATTACACATTTAGTTCAAGGAAAATTTGTTTTATATTCTATAAAACGGAACTTGATGATATTTTTATGACTCGTTAATGATTGTTATGAAGACACTTAACAGTTTTTTTTCAATCTATACAATTTTTATTATCAAAACCTTGTGTTAAGCGTTTCAAAACATATAAAAAATGCCCTTGGGCGCTAACCAATTTATACCCGTGTAAATACTTGTTTACTCTTAATACAATAGCATCACACTATTACACATAGCATCATACTATTATATTATTCAAAATCACAATAGTACTGTTTTTAATAAAAGAATCCTTTCATCATCTTTAATAGACAAGAAGGCGTTCACTGTTTCGTATTTTAAAGGCTTAATTGAGAGTTATATATTAACTGCAAAGGTTAACGTAACAACAATCACATAGTAGACTCCAATTGTATCGGAGGCTGGAATATGCAATTTACTGCAATAACTCCGGACTATCGAAAATGGCAAAATATTATCAGGATGCAATTTCTTAAGTCGTTGACCGCAAATCGCGGACCTGTTGCCGTTCATTTGCAAACGAGATAACAGGTTGCATACATACTATATACATATCATAAAATTGTCTATATTCACTTATAATTAAACTTTTATGGAACATATAGGATAAAAATTGTGAAACCACGACACGTCTCTATAACCGGGTGTGAACAAGTGCTTCACATGATCGTTTATACATGATATATAATAAAAAAAAGGTTTATTAAATTAATATAAATGTATTCTATTAACGTTTAGATTTTACAATAAATCTTGAAAGGTTGTCTGTGTAATACATATATAATCTTGATGTAAAGCCGGAGTGCCGAGTAGTATATAATTTTTATGTGTCACCTAGGTACTAACCACTTTAATAACACGGTAATTTACCTTTAGCTAGAGCCGTTAAACATCTTTTATCTTCGGACTCGATTTCCCATTTGTTAGACTATATTATTAAATGCGGTTACTTAGTATAAAAATGCAGTGACTAACGTTATTTGCAAGCTTGCATCAGACAAATATAAATAAAATTACTTTTCAACAAAAAAGCTTAATTTCTTATGCCTTGTACGAGGCACGACCGAGATTTTGACTTTAATGTTTATGTTTACAAGTTATTTGATTAATTGAAATATAATATGATTCATGCCGCTTTCTAAAGTCTTTATATAGTTTATTGTTAGATGTTCCTTGTAAGTCATACGAAAATATAGTTTTTATATATCCTTTCAGTTTTTATCGATCCAACAACGTCTTAAGACATCGAGTACATCTAGGTCAAGCCACATGTTTTATGTCACTCATAAATGCCATGTTGTGGCTTTACGACTAACTAAATTAGGTATTTGGTGGTAAAGATTTTTAACTGAACCTTTGACCTGCTTTTGCTCATAAATGGTTAAAATTTTAATCTACATTGCTCCAGCGAGATTCGTGCGAACTCGTTAAATATTTTAATAACTTAATTTCATCATTTCAGTACTTAAATCCACAAGACGATAAGTTAAACGTTAATCTTTTTTTTAAACTACCTAAAATACAGGTCTTACAATTTTTACCGAGATGAGATCACCAGCAATATTAATAGAACCCAGTCAAAGTAATAAAAGTATAATCTAATAAGGTTGCTCAGTTTATAGTTTATTTTTTTTAATACAGAACACGGTCAAGTTCCATTTCGTATAATTGAAAAAATAATCTTCATAGAGCTGCTCTTTTCATCTGGTAAATGATTTAGCAATATCTATGGGTTGATACCATATTATTTTGTCATTGACTGGTAATTGATATTTTAATTTGATACCTTACTTCCTGCTTCACGGCGTAAGCACCTGCATAAATCTAGATTACTGGAACGAATTGATTGCATACGCGTTTAGCGTTCGAATTTATTTTTATTTTTTCTGTCTGTCATTCTAACTTCGATCTAAGCATTACTCACAGTCGTATAATCTGCAGTATAAGCTTATTTAAATCTTTGTATTATCTTTATATTATACATAACAATGAATAATTAATAATTATTACTTTTAAACACTTAATGCACAAAGCAGCTTCTTTATTGATTTAAGTTACAGTTAAATTTTTAACGCTTTGACGTTAATATGTATTTTATTATTAACCTAAAAAAGACTACAAGTTAATACAAGATTTTTAATGGTGTTTTACACATAACTCTTAATCAAGTACGCTCTGCGTATGTACATTACAAAATGCAAATTTAACTTGTCTTAATGGCTTAAAGGTTTCTTCTCCGTAATGTTAATTTGCGATAAAATCAAATGATGTGTTAACGATCATTTAATACCTTTCATTTACCAAGGTTATAAATACGAGATTTAACTAATTAAATGTAATATTTTCTGTACGAGTTTGTTAGGTTAGCCACACTCGACGATCAAGTGTAAATTGTAGATAGAAACATCACAAGTTAAACATTAAGAAAAATACTGAAAATTATTATCGTAGAAGATGCGAGCACTGCATACAATTATTCTAACGACTTGAAACGCAGACATATGGGAGGGGTGACATCCCGGCACAAGTATATGGAAACAGGATTCCCACTCTGACGGGCCGAATGAGAATTTATTCAAATGCAATATCAGTCGCGTGAATTTTTTACATGAAATGAAACTATGCATTGATATCGAGGTCAAACAAATTCTATCAATTTTCCAGTTTATCTAGTCTATAGACAGACAAAGGTCTGTCCTGACACCGCATCCACAGTCATTGTAATGATTCAATATACAGACGACTTATTGTGTTCGACTTATTCCCAGCGATATTCTTATGAGGCTCTCCTAATTAGATAACACTTACACACAAAAACATTTGTTCAGGCTAAATGGACTCACCATATTTTTTTTAGGCACTGTGTTTCAGCGCCCCAAGTAGACGTAGTCGTTAAAAAAATCTCTTTCAAACTCACCAAAATTAATGCTGGTCGACGCGCGCCACTCCATATTATGTGTTGTCTGTATGACACATTGTTTAAAGACATGGATGTGTTTTCATGCTCCCAGCATTGTTTTAACTTGTAAAATAGCTCGCAACAACTTGTTAACTTTACTTATTCGGATGTACTGTGAGACGTTTGAGGGAGCGACAGTAATTTGAATTCTATTTTGGTAGTTAGTAGTTACTTGAGCCATGTTTGTTCTCCGAAAAGTAAATAAATATATAAACATACTGTTCAGCTGTGGCTTTTTGCATTTTGCGTAAACAAATTTTCTTGATTAATGTACTGTGTGATTGGATATATTCGTGGGACCTTCGGATTTGGTAAATGCTATATGATTGTACAATACAAAACATTCTCGTAATTATACGATTGCGCTGGTGCGTTTCGCACGGTGTTGGTAACCTCCAAGGTCGACGGTAATCAATGGGGGCTATTAAGAGGGAACTTGCACGATACAGATATATGGAAATTTATGCTTGAATTTCATAAAACATGTATAATTTATACTATTGTAAATGTTTTATTCAAACATCAAAGCCAATCGAACCAAAAAAGTAACATTATTTTTATATTATCATATCGAACGAATAAAGATGTGTTCGTTGTGGTTATCTTCTCAGATCGGTTTATTTTGGAGCCCTCGTAGATCTAGATATAAGAAAATTATTGACATACACAAGTGATCGCTGATATGTGGAAAATATACAAATAAATATTTATTACTATAAGACTGATTTATTAATACCGACAAAGCTCTAGAATTTGATATTTTGTAGGACCTAGAGAGAGATGTGATCAAGAGACTCTAAAATCCTATAACAAATCTACAGTAGTTTAAACGCGACGTTCCGGAAATATCAATAGAAGACTAAAGTTTAATCAAGGATCTTAGTGCAGTTTAATGGCCCATAAGTTGATACCGTTAGCTCAGCAGGAAGTTTTAATCAAGCTGTACAAACATTTAGCTATCAATGGAGCATAAGTGGAATGGAAAGCGAAATGAACGTGACTTCAACGCTGCGGTTCGGCCCCGCTTGGGTAACGGCTTACTGTTACACTTAATATACTTCGGCATACTTTTACATTTGAAAACGATTAGCTTACGCGTGGGTTTGATCATGTAATCTTGCAGCCTTTAACGTTAATTTAAGTGTGTGTTACCATGGTTACGATATTTTTTTTTAATATTGTAAAAAAACCGTTTGTACACATCTTATAATACTGTCTATATTTCAACCAATAATACAGTTTTTTTATTAACACTTCGTTGCATACAAAGAAAGCAAATGGCAGCCATATCGCTTTTAGCCATCTCTTGAATGCAACCAAAAGTTTAAAAATATATTTTTGAACTACCGCGCTCCTTATAGATATTTGTTAAAACAGCTATCAATATTTTTTTATACACATTAATAGGCTGAATGGAGTTAGGTCAAACGATCTCCGGCAACTTAATCTTCGCTTCCGGGCGTGTGTTCGTTCATTCCAATAACGTCCCTTAAGATTGTACAAAACATTTAAAAATACTCTGTATATTTAAAAAGTTTTGTACGGAATAAAAATTAATTAAAAGTCAAATAATTAGAGTGCGGGTCGTAACACCGGAGCTCCTAACAAGGACCTTTCGACCTGTTTTACTCCAACATCCATTCAACCTAGAAACTTTTCTATATAAAACTTTGTAGCTACATTGGTCTTTTTTGTCTTATCTTTTTTTTTAAATACAGTTGCTACGCTAAAAGTCTTCACACACCATGATAGTAGTTTTTGAATTACAAATCTTAAAATAAGATAT
This sequence comes from Leptophobia aripa, assembly GCA_951799465.1. Taxonomy (NCBI): domain Eukaryota; kingdom Metazoa; phylum Arthropoda; class Insecta; order Lepidoptera; family Pieridae; genus Leptophobia; species Leptophobia aripa. The sequence goes on along the minus strand of OX637268.1, from coordinate 5,009,127 downwards.
TACAACACCTGAAATCAAGAGTTGCCAAATCGTACAATATCATGATGGCCATCAAGTCACGGATGTTAATAGTCTTGACAACAATCAAGTAATGCTACATAGATACATACATTTGGTCTTCAAGTAATATTTAGTTAGGTTATTTACAGACGATCGCAAACACGTGAGTTAACAATTTTTTTAATCGTAAATCCCATAATGTGAGGATATTTTGTTTACGAATATACTTTCAGTCATCTTCACTTTGTGCTGTAATTAATAGTTGATTAACGTGTATTTATTTAAAGTTGTTATTAGTTGTGTAAGCCATAACACAAGTTATGAATCACTTACATTGGGGCTAACCTATCGTGTGTGCATTGTTATGATATTTATTTATGTATTAGTCTTATACTTTCATTCAACGTTTTTGACCGACGATCTTTAACTTCAATTTAGTTTTTAAATCCCCACGTAAAATGTCAAACATTACATCTCCACGTTCGTAATTAAACTGCTTGACGTCACTAAAGCAATTCTTTGACCTTTGCACGTGCCGTTCAAAGTGAAAAACTAATATATGTAATGATTTAGTATATGAAATGTAATGTTTTTTTATTTAAAGACATGTATAGGTAAATTGTGAGATTGAACTATATTAAGTATATAAGAGTCGAAAAGAACTAAAGTACATGTATTTATGAAGAGGAGATATTTATTTCAACGATCAATCCTTTGACGTTCAATTACAGAATGAATCAGTGAGAGATGACTGTATTTTATATTATTGACGTGTGAAGATTCATCTCTCGACAAAATTCACATATCACCGAATAAGATTATCAGGTGAAGTATATTTCTTCATCACCTTAACATTTATAGATCTCACATAAGGCAACTTTACTTGCATTCAGTCACTTAAGAAGTTATTGTCTGTTGGATTCTAATTCTGAGATTTATTGAACCAACCTTTTGGTAACCAGCCGAGTTTGTTCTGGGTACCATCGCAGACGGGTTTTTGAACACCTCGTAGCCTTAATTATTAGAAGAAAGTTATTTAATTATTGCTAATACGTGAAGAGGATATAAATACATACACAATAATTCTACTCTCTATTCTACACGGTAAAACTCCGTGGCGTATCAAAAACTTGTCTAAAGCGTCACATATGGCAAATGAGGTTTAATCCGTTAGGTATCACAGTACTCATCTTTCAAAGCGCTCGCTCGTGACTTTATTTGTATGTGTCTGTTGTTTCTTTTAATTCCAGCCATAACCGTTTCATACAGCTGAATATGTATTGTGATTTAAAGCTTTCAAATTTCATTAATCCATTACGACTAAGACATAAAACCATTTAAAAATAAATGTTGATGCAAGCTTCGAACACAATAAAAATAGCACTTTACGGTTTGTTATCTCATATTTATTACCTTTATATAAAAATTACTTTACGAAAATTATGTATATTTGTCTAGCAAATTATCTTGCATACTAATTGTATACTTAACACTTAAGACGTATACAAATTAATGAATCCGTAAAAACATTAAAATCCCTATTCAGTCTAAAGACCATGCGACATTATTCTTATAAATTAAGATAACAATAATAATAAAGCATTATTGGAACATTATTAAATGCTTTAAAAACTAACGCTAAGAATAATAAAAAAATAAAGCTGGAAAAAAAGGCGCTTTTATCCAATGAAATCTCTTCCAGTAATCAGTAATAGTAAATAAATAAATAAAGGGAGTGTATGCAACAAAGCAGATCTAAAATAGAGAAGATAAAGAATTATTACAAAAAAGTAATTATATTAATCACAATGATACAAATAACAGTTAAATCGGAGACCTCCAAAAAATACTACTATACTTATGTAAAGCTAATACGGAAACGTCAAAATCAATAACAAAGATCTTGAGTGATTTAAGTATCAACATTTTCAACCGCGAAAACATCTTTAGCCCCAACTTTGTATTTAACTGTGAAATAACATTTCACAAGCTTTCTTGTATATTTGTATTCGTATCATCTTGACGTCCAATATTCCACAACTGTGTGAATTTTAAGTTATATTCTGCCGTGCCTCTGTGAAACCAACTGTCTGTAGATACTTTTCCAAACCAATAAGACCTAAGATCACTTTAATACGGTGGTGGTGAAAGACGACAGTTAGCCCATGACACGTGTGCTTGTTTACTTCCAACGATTTGCATACATGTATCATAGTTGTGTACATTTAAATATCATAGTTTTGTATCTACAATATTTGGGCATCGTTATATAGTGTATATATATATATATATATATATATATATATATATATATATATATAAGTTCGTTAAAAACGACCGTACTAAACGAAAATTAAGTATTGTTAATTGGATTCTATTAAAAACACAGATAACGCCGGACCTGATAGTAATCTAATATTGGAAATTGAATTATTTTTTATTACCTTTTTTGTATTCGATGTTTTGTATTGATATGCTTAGCCTTTTGGGATCGATATATATCATATTTATATTCACATGGTAAGATGATGCAACAATTAATAGTTATTAAATCATTTCTTTAAAATAAATTATTTATAATATTTTATATGCGTTTATATTTTACTTAAATTCTGTACTAATCACCGATAACATATCTAATAGATTTATAATGTTAAATAGTACAACACAGATTAGTTCTATGAATTGCTAATATGTTGTCCTTGAAGAGACCAATTCAAATATATAACCATTTTTTTTAAATTATTACTAAATAGCTTAAAATTAACTTGTATTAATAAGTTCACTGAGACCTGAGCAAGTTCATTCGGTACATATAAGGCCAAATTAAGTATAATTGCCATAATCAACACGTATGAATGAGGAAGGTGGAAATCCTCATTCATAATTACGAGGGGGAGATACGGAAATTGTCATCCGCTATTATCTAGTATTCGCTCGTAACTTTTACCTGTAGTAATATCGATCTCTTTTTACAGATTAACCAGAAAATCCTACCAACTCAAGTGAAAATACCCCTATACGAAACGTAAGTATATCTAATATAAAAAAATATGTATATTCCTTTTTTCCCCGATTAGACATTAGTTAAGTAGTATTTAAAATCGCAATGATAATCAAATTGTAAAATACTCTATACATAGTTACTTTTCTTTTTTTTCTTATACGCATAATATGTTTTTCGTAATTAATAATGGTAACAATAGGTTTATATTCATATAACAATATCATCATAATGTTCGTTAAAACACTAAAGAAATATTACTACTAAAATACACACACAATAACAAAAAACCACATATCGAGCAGTGTTTTTAATGCCTCCGCTAATACATAACACAGATTCGATATTTTTAACGCAGAAATATTTTGGAACCAGTGCCTCATCATAGCGGTCGGTGTATATGGAGAATAATTACATGTCTTAACGACCGATTGTGGCTCAAAAGCCCATTTACATACAAAAGAATTCATAACATAGTATTTTTTAAACATTTTTGGCTCCTATACCGCTTTATATGATCTTGGAAGGTCAAAGTACAAATAAATGAATAAAGAAAATTAATTCAATTTATATTCGTTTATGGAATCAATAAATATACCATAATAGCTAGACATTGTCTGAGATGAACCAGACATCTTAACCGAGTACTTATTACATAGAGATGTTTTAATATCCACTTGTATAAAAGCTTAACGTTTCGATTGAAATCGTTTAACTTTTTTGACTTTTCTATAATTGAGCTGAATTCTAAGGAAAATAAGTTTTTAAAGTAAATCACTACATTCTTATCCTAACCTACATTGCATAAATTAACGGTTCAAGCTACATACGTAAAAACCGAATGCAACTTAGTTGTATAATTCAATAAGTAATATTTGCATTAGAATTTAGACTAAGGCAGACATTTAAAATTACCGTAAATTTATTAATTGGATACAGAAACATTATTTATGTCATTCATTTGATCTATTTCCTTAAATCGATCTTGATAGAATCTTGTTATTATATAAATATTTTTCGGGCCGTTAAAATAATACAAAACCCATAAGATATCTTAGAAAGTAAGAGAAAGTATTCTGGACAACTTTTTACGATTAAATATTTATGTAAATTGAAAATTTTCTTAAATTTCATTAGTTATGACTGATCTACAAAGAATGAGGATTAGACCCGTTTCTCCTATGTTAATTGCCAAGCTTCTAAAGTATTATTCGAGTAATCTATTTGTATGATTTTGCTCAGTACAGTGTTCACTATAGTTATTCAATTTGGAATCATTAGGCCAGGGAAGGGCTGTTAGCTAATTGGGATGAAATCTTTCTGAAAATTAATAAACAAAGCCTTATATAAGAAGTGTTGTTAAGATAAAATAATTGAATTATGATTTGCTATGTTTTCCGAAATAACAAAACTACCGAGGTATAAATTAATCAAGGTCACAAAACCTTCGTACTCGACTTCCGGCCTATTTTGCGGCGGAGTTGCTATTTTGACGTAACGATTGGCTTCTAAATACTAACAAAAATCGACTCACACTTCACACATAGAGTTGTAAGGTTCAGTGTTTGCAGAACATATTTTATGATTCAAATGAATAACCTTTTATTATGTATATTTAATATTCCATTACTCAGTTAAAAATAATGTTCAAGGCAGTGCAAGGAGAAAATTTATGTTAAAATACTGATTTGCTGATAGTACACGCATACCGCGTTTGATACAAACACAATATTCTTTTGATTTATCATTAACTTTAAATTAGTTTCACTGTATGATGTTCAAATGTAATTTTATGTTAACGTGAAACGTAAGGTCGGTAAAGTCAGGTGAAAGCCTTAAAATCTTCTGTAATAACTACTTTCTCTATTTGCCCTTAGGCACACCCAAACAAGTTGTATCAGAGTATTTAATATAAATTTTATTGGATTTAGAGAAGACGTTAGGTTGACGCCTAAGTTGACGTTAAAGCAAGCCATTATGTTTATTACTCTAATTATACATATTGATTTCGGTTAAATTAAAATAATATCTACTGTAGGAGGCGTAGGCCTCCCGATAACTATTTCCATTTATTCAATCAGCGAACCCTATCCATATGAGAAACACTCAAATTAAATGACATTTTTTAATGCTTGCGATAAATAACTACGTACGATAGTTTCTTGACATATTTTAAACGCTATGAAGAATTCCGTTTAGTATATGATGAACAATTATATAATGAAATAGTATTCAGGGAGAACAGTATCATATATTTCGAAAGTAAAAAGCCTTATCAACTGCCTAATAATATAAAATAAAACGTAGGCTAACGACGAGGTCAAAGATAAAACGGAAATTATCGAATCCATCCCAATAAAAACAAAAGTAGTTAGACGAGTTTGTCAACCAGTTGTCCGATCATGTTGAGGATCCGTTTGCATTGACCTCGAATTAAAATAAAGGAAACCACACAGAAGATTAACCCGATTCCGCACCTGTTTACAACTAATCAGCTTACACTTTCATCCGTTGAATTAAAAATGTTAAGACAAAACTAGGGCGTATGGGCTCGTCAGGCAAATTATCGTAAATCTTTCCCGATTTAAAAGGTACAGAGTTATAGAACTACTTTGATTAATTCATATTTGTACTATATCATTCCAATATTATACAGATAAGTTAAAGGCATTACAGTATAGTAATGTATTAATACAATAATTCAGTCTGTTCCATAGAGGTCGTTGGCCGACAAAGTCAAAAATAACAAGCAAAGTTAACTGCGCTATTTTGAACGCAGAAACCGTGCAAAAACTCGTCCTACCGAATGATGCTGACGCCATCCAACTCTTAAATGTAATACTAAAGTATTAAAAAATAGGATATTCTTCAGTAAAATAGATACCTCATCTCGAATTAATTACATTTTATGTTAATTGTTTTTATATTAAATAATTCCTGAAACGCTACAAAGGAGTGAATTTTGCTTCTATTTGCTCATTTTTTTCGTATTCGTTCCTAAGAGAAAAAGTTTATATTTAAACGAAACTAAGCTAATTAAAAATTAAGTCGAAACTAATAGGTTAAAAGTTTATTAGAAGCTGTAAGTTACATGTAACGAGTATGAATTTGTACTTTACTCAAGTTGTGAGAGGTCGGTAACGTCTATAAGGGCATCGTGGCGACATTTTGTCTCCTCTGTATACTTCCCGCCTCTCCCCCCGCCACCGTATCGTCAAGCACCGTTACTGAATTCTAATACATATAGGTTGTCTGGTTAACTGCTTATTAAAGTGGTTTAAGTATTGCAACGTTTTACCGTACATAATAAATTTAATGTAGATTATGGTATTATATATTAAAATAGACTTTGGATTTCATACTGAGAATCGGCAATATTTGTCTATAGTTTTGTCGCGGAAGAATTCAAATAATATTTTTCTAATAAGGTATTTTTATAATTTCAGATTGGGCTCATAATGCTGCGATTAGATGAGAGTGTCAGATAAAGGACCCATCCCAACGCAGCATGGGTGCAAATATGGGCAAAAATTCGAGCCTGCTCGACGCATTGCCATCAGCGCAAGGCACCTTACACGTTGTTATGCTAGGACTTGACTCCGCGGGAAAAACTACCGCCCTCTACAGACTCAAATTCGATCAATATTTAAACACAGTACCCACAATTGGCTTTAACTGCGAGAAAGTTAAAGGAACCATTGGAAAGTCAAAGGGTGTCAACTTTCTCGTGTGGGATGTCGGTGGTCAGGAAAAACTGCGGCCTCTATGGAAATCCTATACTAGGTGTACCGACGGAATAATATTTGTTTTGGATTCAGTAGATGTAGAGAGAATGGAGGAAGCTAAAATGGAACTTATACGAACAGCCAAATCTCCAGACAATACGGGTGTGCCAATACTCGTATTAGCCAATAAACAGGATCTGCCTGGAGCGAAGGAACCAAGAGAACTGGAAAAATTGTTAGGACTTCATGAATTAGTTTCCTCCCCACACGGATCGAGAGATGCCCATTCATGGCATGTCCAGCCAGCGTGCGCCATAACTGGAGAAGGCCTACACGAAGGATTAGACGCGTTATATGAAATGATACTCAAAAGAAGAAAACTTGCGAAATTGCAAAAGAAACGCGTTAGATAAACTACTTGTACAGCAAAGGCTGTAAAGGTTAAAGTTTATTAACATTGTACGAAAAAGCATTTCATACCAACATAATTAGTATGAATACGCTGACCATGTCCACGGTAGGAACACCAAATATTGTTTTTACTATAGATGTGTAACGTCTTATGAAAATATTCCATCATAATGTTGCTCAAGTTATATTGAACATTTTGAAGGGAACGAATATTTTGATAAATGAATGTAGAAACTAGTCATTTTCTTTTGAAAATAGCTAGTTATGATGTGAGGAGGCTCATGCGGTTTTGTTGTGAAATAAATTCTGTGTCATGATTGTAGGACTGATTATTTTATCCCAAATACAAGCTAACTAGATAAGCAAGAATGTTAAATTGGCTCACAACATTGTGTGGGACCATTGTAACGTACTACAATAATTTTACATTATATAAAAATCAATAATTTTAATCAAGGATTTAGGTAAGGTGAGTTAGATATTGGCTCTTGCGACATTTGTTTGTTGCGTGTCTTGTAATGTTTTCTATGCAGCTTTGCGGGATCTTCGGAATGAAAGAGGACATTTCACACCTACTTTATTACTTTTATACCGAAGATGTTGACGAGGACTGTATATGTTGTTATATAAATCGTTATCTACGTTATCCCTAAAAGGCTTATTCGTTGACATAATCCGTCTTTTATAATAATAATTCCCTACGTTCGACGACTTATCTTTGTAGCGTGCATTCGTTTCGTTTTCTACGAACATAAATTCAGCATTAATCCAAAAAATATTACTTTTAAGATTTGTTTCTGATCTTTGGGCTTTAATGTAATGCTTTGGATGTTTTCTGTTCTGTATCTCTTGTGCAAAGATGTGCAATGTACATATAGTTAGAAGCGTGTGAATTTGTATTACTAAACCTTTGATTGTTCTTGCATTATTTCACAACTAATCATTTGAATAGAATTAACTAAGTATTTATTTACCCTTAGAGCTATTAGGAGATGTTTAGATTTATAATATTTAATAACGCTTCTACCATAATTTGTTTTAAGACCTGTGTAAATATGTAAATTCCGTAACCTGTAGTTATTTGTCAATACCAAGAAACCAAACGTTTGTAAGTGTAGGTCATATTATATTTTGTTAAAAAGATTATTTTATTGACACTATTGATGCATTATTATTGTATTGTTTGTACATTTAATGTTCTATCTATATATTGATTCCCTTAATAAAGTATGTTTTTATTAACATGATTTTATTTTATTATTTTTGAGATAATGCAATTTGTCTGAATTAGAATTAGTCTACTTTACCTTTTTAATTCTGAATAAACGAATAATTTATTAAAGCGCTTGCTTCAGCAATACCCTTTTCTATTATACTGTACAAGTTAAAGAAAACTCATAAAACTAATAAAAGAGTTCTTAAAAATTCCATTTACCTCAACAATTTATTTTGAATAATTAAATTCAATTATCAAACACCCGAACGCCTTAAGATCTACGACTAAGGCTTTGAAGATATTTAGCGGGATCTTCGTTCTCAGTCCAATCAGTAAAAAGTGCCAAATACTCAATTTCATCAGCTGTCAAGGACTCGCGTTTCATAAAACCACCCATTTTAGAACTAACTTTCGTACGTAAACAATTATCAGGCATTTTCTTTCGTGTTTGATATTCAGTATTTGAAGTTTCAGCACATCTTAAACCATGAGCACGAAGTAATTGTGTTTCCAAACGTTTAAAAAGTCTTAGCTCATTGGATGCTTTTTTAGCTTTAACAATTTTTTGATTTTCCATGTTTTGGTTTTTTGACACAGCACGACGTACTGTTTCACTCTGTATATTGTCCAATCGATATGAATAATCCATATAAAATCTTTCAATATGTTTAGCGACGGTAACTATATCCATGTTCATTGGTTTGTCTAATATTATTTTCTCAAAACAAAACTCCAAATGCAGACGAAGTTTCAATACGTCTATAGTACCAACCGAATCGTAAAACATTCCATACAATATTCTATAAAACTTTGATTTTAAATGTGAACATTTTGTTTCGTGAAACTGTAAACACGTTTCGAACGTCCTCAACAAATTTAATATAGACGCTGCATCTTGTTTAATTATCTCTATAAGATATTGTATGTTACTCTTTAAATTATCTATGAACGGCGTTAAATGCGTAACGTGTGTGAAATAGTGTAATTGTTGATTTTCCATAGTATCAAAGACCGCTATAAGATCTTGAGGTAGATTGAAATATAATACAGGTTTTATAGGCAGTCCGAAACATATACTGCGTAGTTTTTCAAATATTATGTCAAATGTATCTTCGTCGTGGGACTCACCGTAATTAAAACCTTTAACTTCAATCTCGATTGACCTCGCAAATTCTCTATTATTTAATCGCCATGTTGTGGGAGATAAGTAATATAAAAATCGGCCGTACTTTTGCTGTTGACTATATTGATAATCTAAACTTATTATACGAGATTTGATGCTGAACATTTTATTTGCTAAATCCTGTAACTCATTTATTTTTATGTCAACCTTTTGCTCTAGTTTTTCCCATTTTGTTAAAAGTGCCATCGAGTTGTTATAATCTTCCGAAATATATCTGTCAAAATACATAACCTGAGCTTTAACCCGCCGTGTACTTAGATTATATGTTCTCTCTTCGTTCCTTTTATTAATTTCAATATTTAAAATGCAGTCCTTCTTGTACGCAACCTCTTGTTGTATTCTTAAATAATCATTTAAAAAACATTTCAGAGATTTGAAGACGTGTTTTGTTCCATTTATTGGACGATAATTAATATACTTGTAGAAATGTCTATCTATATCGGTTACTGTATTTACTTCTTCAAATTTTTCTTTAAGGGGTAGTTTTTCTAAATGTTGACCACAGAGTTTCTGCTTGTCATATATACTGATAGCAGTACGTTTCTTAAAGCGAATACTATCTTGCTTTTTCATAAATAATTTAAAAGGTAATAAAACATTTGTTCGTTTCAATTTACACACGGGCAAAATTTCTTCTTTAGGTAAATCAAATTTATTAGCATTGTTACTTTTTAAGACCTTAACGAGATTAATTCTTTTTTCATCCTTGAAAGACGCTAAATCTTCATATTTATGTTGCGGGAACCTCTTTATATCTATGACTATGGCAGGATGATTTTTCCCCTTCATATTTAACAATCTTTCTCATAAAATACACCAATAAAATACACAAAAAATTAGATTACTATATAAAGCCATCGTGTTTTCACGGATCCTATTTTAATAAATAGTTTATATATGTGTTAAAAAATTGAAGAAATATTGTTAGTGAAAAGTAGATTTACGAGGATTCCAATCAAATGCAGGCTTTACATACTTGTAGTACTCCTCCAAATAAGGTGCTGGATTAGTACCTTCGCACCAATTGGTAAAAAACTGCAGACCATCTCTTTCTTCAGGGCTTATTTTATATATCTTTTCTTTTGGTCTCTCCCCACTCGTAATTTGAGATTTCTTCCTTTCAGCAACAGGGATTCTGCTTTTTTTGTCCGCAAACTTGATAACTGGTCTAGTATATTTCGCTGGTGGATAAAATGCTTTATTCATAGCATTTGTCATCTCTCTAAAAGCTCTTAATTCTCGTTGAGCTTTATACGCATTCGTCATAGTTTTCAAATCTTGTGCAAAGAAGTCACTTCGTGCTTGATTCACTATTTTGAAGTCTAAAGAATCTAAACGCAAATTGTAATCTTCATACATAACTTCTAATATTTTCATAGGATCTTGTATAGTTTGATGCCCTTCCTCACACTTACCGAAAACTTGTTCATATACATATTCAATGCAAATACGAAGTTTTAACGTAGTCGGACTAGCTACGCTATCATAAAATGTGGTGGTTAAGATTCTGAAAAATTTATCTCTTAAGTAGTTTTCATTAAAATTTTCTCTTTCAATTTCATTGTTGATGAAGTTAACATAGTACTGAAAATGATCAAGCTCTTGTATTGTCACTTGTTTTAATTGCTTTATACGATCTTGTAGAATTCTAAACGGCGCATCGGTTTTAGAAAGTTGAATCAAGTATTCGCGGCTTTGTAATTCCATTATTCTAAACAAAAAAATCATCTGCTCGGGCCGTTTAAAATACATATTTGCTGGAAGAGGATTAAGAAGCTCTTTTTTAGCCACTTCGATCATTTTATCTATGTCCATAGTTTCTACTAAATCGTTGTCCGTCGCAAACTCGCCTGTCTCAAATTGTATAGATTGAATTCTATCTCTTAATGTTTCGTCAAACTTTTGTCTCCAAGAAAGAGGTGCAACAAATATTAAATAGCTTCTGTAAATTTTCAAAACACTCCTGATAGCATCGAATTTAAATAAAACATTATTTAATATAGTAATTTTTGATACATAACTTAGGAACTCCGAGTTCTTTGCTACCAAGTCGGCATATACTTTTTCTGTTTTCGATACCTTAACACATGCGTTTTTATAATCCTCCGTCAAAAACTTTTGAAAGTTTTTAATGTGTTGCTTTAATTGTACAATAATTCTGTCGTGTTCGTCGGTTTCCTCTGCCAAGCTTTGATCTATTTTAAGGATTAAATCTCTTCTGTATCCAATCTGTTGTCTATTCATAGCATAATTGCGGATATTACTAACGTATACTTTGATATCATCAAAACATCGTAAAGGACGTCCTTCTATGACAGTATAAAACTCCGGATGGATTTTCAAAACCGTTTCTATATCGTCAGGAGGCTCCTGCAAGTACAGACGCTTAGATATATCCCTAGTAGCTGCAATTTTTAAATTGTCCTTTAAATGAAGGGGTTGCGATAGGCGTCGTTTGGTTATTAACTTTTCGTTTCGGTCACTATACTTTATGTAAGAGAGTAATTTTTCAGACCTCGGTACTCCAAACGGCCGAGATGCTTTCATTTTAACATCTTTCTTCATAGCTTTAACCCGGTTCGTAAAATAATATTGCGTATTCGGAACATAGCGGCGGCGAAAAATAACGTCCAGCGTTTTCAACGGGCGTATAGGCGCCGGTTTCTCCTTTAAACATGACATTTAAAAAAAACTACGTTTAACAAATAAATATTTTAACAATTATTCAAAATTCTTTAATATATTTCACAATATCACAAAATGTTTTGTTAGTCTTTTGATTGACAGTGTAATTGACAGAAGTATAATGGCATAAAAATATAAACCATGAATATAAAGTAAACAACATGTATGAAATATTATTGTCAATAGTAGGCTACCTATTCAGTTTCAGTTAGTATTAAGCTAGAACATTTTTCGAGTTTTGTTGGCCTTATATTTCTATCCCTAATAGGATACACATATGTGAAGCAAATATACCAAAACACAAATCTATACTAATAATAAGACAGTAATACTAAATACATTACAAGTTTGCGAAAAAAAAAATTACACTATAATATTTTAACCTTTTTCAGATTAACAAACACCGTATAAAACTTTATTAAAATTCAATTTTTAAGGGGCTTTTTAGAAGGTTCATATGCTGTTTTCATACGTTTTTTCAATTTATCAACATTTTTCAGTAATTTATTCGCCATCTTCGCCTTAACTATTTGTAAAACTCCTTCGCTGTAAATTTCTTTTTCTATTGCCTTTATATCGTTTAATTCGAATGCAGTTAAATCGATCATTATATTATTAAATTCTCTTTCAATACAATACATCATTTCGAGTGAACTAAGATTTGTATCGTTAGGCGCAATTATTTGCTCAAACGCAAATTCAACATAATTGAATATCTGAAGAGCCGTCGAAGACGATACTAAATACTTAAGATTCTTATTGAGAACATTATAAAACACATCTTTGAGCTGCAACTCTTTTGATTCGTTCCATTCAATAATTCTGTCGATTTCTTTTATCTGAAAATGAAAAGTTTTACCGATGACATTCAGAAAAGCAAAGGTATGTTAATTGTTTTAAATTCTGTGGCAATGTATTTGGCAAGACAAACCTTTTGTTGAATAAAGTTCAATTCTATATCCATCAATGTTTTCAGATGCTGAACTGACTTGAGAAACTGTTGCTTCTCCACATTCAACTCCTCAGTTACAAGTAAATAATTTAAATTTTGTTTCTCTAAAGTATTAAACACATTAAGCAACTGAAACGGTGATTCGAAATAAAGACATGGCTGCGCCAGTTTGCTTAATCTTGTTTTAACAGCATTTATATCGATTTTTGAAAATATATTTGAATCAGATTCTAATATCTGTGCTTTATCGACTGGCATGGGCACTGTTTCTCGCCACATAATAGGTGCGGCGTTATATAAAAAATAATTAAAAGACACCAGAATTTGTAAAGTCTCTTCTATATATTGTAATTTAGACTTGATAGTTGCGTATTCATAATTAGCTGCTCTGTGTTCTTCAACTTGCTTATTCAAATCTTTGGATAGAGTATCCGATTTTCTCATTATTCCAATCGTTTTGTTGTTATCGTGCGCTAAGAATTTATCAAAACTGTATTGATATTCATCAAAATGCTGCGATGCTATTTCATATTTTTCTCTCTCTGTTTCAATTTCTCTATCTATTCGTAATATTTCGTCAGTTAAAAATCCGTGAACAGTCCGTTTTATAGCGATATTTCTTATGTCCTGTTTATATTTGAGTATAGATTTGTTTGGTCTGATGGGTCTTCCGTCAATTAAAGCGTAAAAATCCGGGTCTGTATCAATAATTGAACGTACATCAGAACTGCTTGCGTTTATTGGAGGAAGCTTTACAGTCGTTTTTTCTTTATTGTTTATTTTTTTATTTTCCATTGCACCAGAGTTTATATAGGAGAATAGGATTCCTCTTCCACAAATTATATCAATATACCCATGGAAACTGGTTGCTATACTGGATTAATAATATTGACGAACTTACCAACCAACCAGTGATAGGAAATGCAAATGATTGAAACACTTGATTGTGTACTATTAAAAGTTTAATAAAAGATCATATATAGACATGATTATTTTGTGCAATTACATGGTAATATTAACAATGCAAGCACATGCAACAGCGCAATGGATGAACATTTTAATAATATCAAAATACCAGCAAGCGTAAAACAATATTATTTTCACACATCCAAGTTCAAAGGCTTATATCTGTGCAAAAATGTTGCAATTTTTTTTTTAATTTTAAAGGCAATTCCAAACGAGATCTGAGACGGACAGACATTCAAGACTTCTAGTCCTCGGCCTGGACCTGACTGGCTAAGGCTGTCAGACGTTTGTATATTTATTTAATTAACTCTCCTCAGTGATAACATTGACAACGCGATTGTGACGTCATCGCAATCAAATTGTATCCACAGATTGCCTCTACATTTAAAATGCGGCTATTTATCATAGACACACATTTGAATGTTAATCGCTAGAGGAATCGCTCTGTTGTTCCTCCCTTTCTTCGTCTTCTGCCACTTCCTTTTTCACAAGCTCCCAAGGCATCACCGGCAGTGGCTCGACAAACGAATCGTCCACCTTTAACTTATACAAAAGTCTTGGTGTGAAGTGGGTTGGTAGAGGCCACACTTTTTCTGTAAATAAATTTTAATAAAATCTAACAACAGCAAGTATGTATATTTAATATGAATTTGATGAAGTTGATCACCGCAGTGCAAGTTTTCTAGGTTTCTATGCTTTTATCAACACTCTGTATTTAAAGTAATAATTACCGAAATAGAAAGCGTAATCATCAACTCGTCTATGGAGGTGAGCTACTTGACGTAAATCCAACATGTACTGCGACGCAAGTAAGAAATCAAGTAGCGTTATCTCTGGTAACGCTTCCATTTTCGGATCATTCGCGCTAAGACCAGTGAAAGAGAGCTAAAAATAATTTCAATTTAACAACCATGCCATTTAAGCTTATTTATAATTTGTTTTACTGAGCCGTATCTGAATTTAATATATATACAGCATAATATGTAGAGCTAGTTTCATACCCAAAACAATTGAGTAAAATTGATAAAAAAACACATTCAAGCAAAATTACTACTTAATTATGTCCATTAAGAACATGCTTTATTATGTTAATCAAAGTAAAGAAACTTCTAAAATACCTCTTCTTGGGCAAGGGAACACAATTTCCTTATTTTGTCAAGACAAATTCTTAATTGTTCCACATGCTCCGCTAGAGGGCCGAATACGTCGAGCTTGCCGACAAGCGACGGTGGACGCGCTGTTACCGCGCGCCAATCGTCAAATAAACGCTGAAAATATTTTATTTAAAAAATTAGTTTCACTATTATATACGCTGCTATAACTGTTAATAACACTCATTATATATGAAATTGCATCACTTTTCATGTAATAACGTCTATAATTATAGAATTTCCTGATCAAGTTTCTTTAACGAAAAATCATACTAACAGCGGTTATAGAATGATAGACAATCAACATTTTCAATCGCTTAAACATTCTTCGGTCAACGGGTTCTGTGGGCTTCTCCAGTAGTTTTATACCTTCCATTTCATCATCAGTATTAGCTGCTTCATCGTCTCGTTTTTTCATCAATTCTATCCAATTCACTTCCCGCGTGAAAAGAAACCTTAAATGTCTATGTACGGTGTCTTCTGATCCCTAAGCGCAGGACCACGGTATTAATAAAGTCAAAAATCAGCTGAGAAATCATGCTGGAATTTCAATAATTGTATTTCTTTATATACTTTGTGTCTATGTGTATGTTTATATCTTTGAGTTATACATACCTTTGAGTTTCTTAACTCAGTTATCAGAAACTGTCGTTTCCGATATGTTATGAAATTACTGCTATAATTTGGTTAGCCAAACAAGATTTATAATATTTTAGTAACTATGCCTACAATATCTATATTTTAAATTTTCATTACAAACCTCAATTATATGCACAAAGTAACTGTCGTAGACAAGTAATAAGCCGTATACATTTATTTCGCAATAATTGGAATTCACATCATGTATTGTTTGTTCAAAGTGCTTTATTATTTCATCCTTTGGTAGACAATGTTCCCCAGCATAGATCATACGTATTGCAAGGGTTTTCTGAAATTTATTGAAAACCATAACTTAACAGTAAGGCATATTATGTTAAAGTAACTGTAAGTTTCGCAATGTTTATATTACCGGTTAGTATACGTCATACTTGAAATAATAAAAAATATGTACTTACTAAGTTTTGTTTTTCATAATTTTCCTCAACAACATTTAGAACAGTCCTAATATCTAAATCTGGTAGCAATCCAGCCATATTGATAAAATTTACATTGTTTTAGTTATAATATCAATCTTAACATAAATGCTATTGTCATGGCAACGGATTACACAGATTAAATCCGAATTCCACATGGCATAGAGAGTCAATTAAGACATTTAACTCTACATTATTAACTAATTTATATTACTTTAAGGAATACTTTTAGATTTATTTTGTAAACCTTGTAGATCTAGATAAAATAAATATTTTTTAATTACTCAGTGATAAATAAAATAAAAAGCCAAATTAGGCTATTGCATTATTTTTTATTTAAGATAAAATATCATATTAAACTACAAAGAGGTTATGATCACAGTGTTCACACCAAATACTCTAATTCTAACATTTGGGTCTAATTAATAGTAATTATGTCTAGTATTCTTGTTCCACCTGCTATTTCTGTTATTTCCATAATTATAATTCCTTGGTTTATATTTTTGCTTTGTACGAGTATCAATATCTTTCATATTTCTGAAATCTCGTTGTAACAATTCTAATTCTTCTGGGATGTCCTGAAATTAAATAAACTTGTATATAAATAAAAAAAACCTGATATTTGTATTGTATATTGTTAAAACATAGTTTTAGACTATAAGAAAGAAATGCTGGTTTCTATTATTAAAATGATATAGGTAGTAGAATTTTACAATACTGGAATTTTAATTTCCTGAAATCCAAGAAAGAGACCAACTCAAATAGTTATTATAGTTATGCCAAAATTTACGTAACATTATTTAGACACACACTCAGGAATTGTTAAGTGCTATTATTAGCCATTTTATATTAAGACATTTGACATATGAACCTACCTGATTGGCTTCTTTTAAAACGGCCATTATGTTTTGGGCATGACGGCCATCTTCGTTCGTAAGGAATGTGTAAGAAACGCCTTTATTCTGTGAACGCCCAGTTCGTCCAATCCGATGAATATAGTCTTCAGAAGTATTTGGGAAATCATAATTGATCACATGTGTAATACCATCAACATCTGTAAATATGTATTATCTGTTGTTAAAAAATATTCAATGTGACATATTTTTGTTTGTTTTAGTATGTCAATAGCAGTCAATAGCTTGCTTTGTTAAGTATGTTGTTATACAAGTAATCAGCCAATTGTCAAACAAAAATATAAACTAATAAATCTTTCTTTTTTCATACAAATGAAAAGGTCTTAATATGTTTTATCATTAGGCTACAGAAATGAACTTAGACTCACCCAATCCTCTTGCGGCAACATCTGTAGCAACCAGAATATTGGTTGTACCATTTTTAAATTTGTTGATAATTACATCCCTCTGTGCCTGTGACTTATCACCGTGAATACCAACAGCAGGCCATCTATTTCTTCTCAATGAGTATGTCAAACTGTCCACAAACCTCTTGGTGTTTGTAAACACAAGAATTTTTCCAAATCCTTGACCAGATATGTCATGCATTATTTGTCTTAACCTGAAAGAAATATTGAAATGTCAGCTAACCAATGATATAGATGGAAAAATACAGGCTGTCAATATCAATAAAATTAATAGAATTGCCAACTTGCCCATTGACAAAACATTCATGAAAAAAATGAATGGAGAAATTTTATTCACTTTTTACACTTGGGTGCAGACACTATATCATATGAGTATAAAGAGTTGTTTTTGTTGTTGTGATATAGCTAATTGATTGGTTTAGTGGCTTGTTTTAGACACAACAATGTGCAAACATGCAAAAAGCTATTAAAATATATAACCATGAGTTTACAAAATTTATTAAAATTATTTGAGTAGAATCCTTTTCAAACTTTCACATCGTAATAGCTAATGTACTAATTTCTGTGTAACCTATTTGCATGCACTGCTATTCAACATACAATAGGCACATTATTGATGTGTAGAAAAGAAAAATGTTTAAAACATAAGAAACTATTATTACATGTGATAAAATAACATACTTATCCATTTTTTCTTCTTGATCAAGGACATAGAAATTCTGCTTAATATTGTGATTTGCTGTTAAGTCAGTCGATCCCACATTAACTTGAACAAATTTTCCTAAATATTCTTTTGCAAGGAATTGGACTTCTTTAGGCCATGTAGCAGAAAACATCAATATTTGTCTCTCATAGGGTACACCCTCAAGAGCTTTTCTAATTTGAGGCTCAAAACCCATATCCAACATTCTATCAGCTTCATCCAAAACAACATAGTTACATCTTGACAAATTTGTCACTTTACTATCAATGAAATCATTTAGTCTTCCTGGTGTTGCTATTAATATATCAACTCCAGACTGTAACTCTTCTGCCTGTCTACTTCGACTGACACCACCATAAATACATAATGATCGAATTCCTAGTGACTTTTGAAATAATTTGGCCACATCTTCAATCTGTCGGGCTAGTTCCCGGGTTGGTGCAACAATCAAAACTCTGGGACCCCTACCCCTCCTACCTGGAGTTTCTTTTAAATGAACAACTGCTGGTAAAAGATATGCTAAAGTTTTACCCGTTCCTGTTTGTGCAATGCCTACAAAATTTTGATTTGCCAATGCAATTGGCCAACCTTGAGACTGTATTACTGTTGGAACTGTAATGCCTTGCTCTCTTAAGAATGTTTTAATGTATTCTGGAAATTCACAACTATCTATATCTCGAAAAGGGCTAGGGATATTTTCACCAAGAATGGTTATTTTATTTTCAATTATATATTCTTCGTCAGTTTTCTGTGCAGTATTAGTTGAATAAAACCTATTCTTTATATAGATTCTATTTTGATTTGAATTCCATTGTGAAACAGCATGGTCGTATGATATGGCAGACTGAATTATGTGAGTGAATGCGGGTAAATTCTTCACGCCGGGGCACAATCTAAAGGTAAGATTTTTTTAATTAAAATTTTACGAAACTAATATTTAATATTTTTTTTAAATAATGCATAAACAAAACAAGAGAAACTTACAGGACTGAAAGGTGATTTTGCCTCAAAAAATTTCTTGCTAAGTTATGAGCCATGATGATTATTTTCACTTATTTAAATTGTAAATAAACACAACAATATTACGACAATATTTTGTAAGTATCATACATTTAGCATTACATATTTTGAAATAGAGACTGCTTCTAAAATTGTATACTACATATAACCTTAAAGTGGACTGTCAAGTGTCAACTCACAACTGTTCATCGCACAGAGTAAACTGCAATCTGCATAGATGTAGAGTAAACTAAAACGAAAAAAAACAAAAACATCATAAGAAAATAAGAATACGGACCTTAATCATTCCCAACTCTTTTCCCCGTCACTATGATGTTTGTAGGCTCGTATTTTTTTTACGTGGCATCCCTACTCCACGGGCATCTTGCATCTTCATATATTTTAATAACTTATTAGCTAGCTACTCTAATCGACTTTTCTTCGATGGTCCAGGCTGTGGCGCAGAATCAAAATCAACATCAAATGTGAAAGTTTCAGGAATAACATTTTTGTATGAGATGATCTTTTCGATATAACTTTGTCTATAAAACCTTTAAAGGAGGTAATGGTGTTTTTTATACCTTCGTTAAAGATCACAATGTCATTGTTGTACTTTGCCTTTAATCGTTTAATAACCTTACGGTTGTTTGGAATATAGTCTCCTTTAATGAATTTCATTAAATCCACAAGTCGAAATTGGCACTCTACTATCTTCATGAAAGTAAGCAATAACATCCTCCATAGCATTGTCAATGTTTTTATGCGCGCATCATGTCTTATTTCATCACTCCATTGTTTCCAGTACAATTGCTTACCGCTAGGTATCACAGGGATTACCCTGTGATACCTAGCTCCAACATTGACTAAGCTAAAAAAATTACCTATGCGATCAACAATGCTCTTTGCCTTGTCATCAGAACGTTTAAGAACCAGGCCCAAAATGCTTTTATTTGTACCTTCAAGACGATCCTGGAACAAAAGCAATAATTTGAGAAATCATTATCTAGAATCTAGATATTCTGATCATGAACTGCAACAGCTCAGACGATGAAAATCACCTGTTCGACTATCACTATAAAAATGAAAGCTAGGAATATGAACAGTAACTTCAGAAACACTTTGTAAATATAATTCATTATCTACATCGTCTTTGATTTTTGCTCACTCAAGCAAAGTTTTCACTCCTAGAGCTTTCACAGTTCCATCTTCAATGTCCCCTATAATAGGTTTGTATAAATAAAACAATCACTCATGATTCACTCTCACTTCGCAACGTTTATAACTAAATGAAAATTTTACCACGCAAAACTCGGTTTAATTTATTTAACTGAAAATAATATCAGCAATTTTAAATACGTCTACACGTGGAAAATTACGTAGCAACTGACGAAAATGAGGTAGAAGAAACAGCTGACCCTAGGATAATAAATAGTCGTAGCAGGCAGATGTTCCTTTATTCTGTGAGACGTTTGGATAAGTTAAAATTGGTAAGTTCTACGGCAGTTAGGAATGGTAGTTATGAATAGGTAAAGTACGAATTAAACGATTATTCTTTCATTTTCTCTCTTTTTAGCTCTTCAATTTAGGGCAAAAAGTTATATAACCATGTTTGTAGACAAATAAGTTGACTAAACAAATTTTTTGTAAGACGCAAGTTGGGCAAGCTTTCACGAAAACAGTGTTTGCATCCATTTTTACAAGATGGCGGCCGACAATGGTGGCGACGCCACAAACTTAGCTTCTATTGATCCCCCACGCCCCAAAAATAAATTGTCTTCAGAAATATGCAAAGCTGGAACATTTCAATGGGCTATCTTGAAACTTCAATTCTGCACATACTCGTGTAGATACCGACTAATTATTTTAATCTGGTAGTAATCGAAGTCAGCACAGTATTAGTTAAGTCTACTATGGGAATAAGAATTAATTGAAAACAATTTTATCTTTACGTTACTTTATTTCTTTTCAGATTGGAATTACAGCTTTAACGTTTCTTCTTTACAGTAGAAACTATCAAGATATCACGACATAAGGTAGGGTTGAAGTAGGGTACAAACTTATAATTAGCGCGTCCTCACAAAATTATCACAGAGCGACAAGTAAAAATAACAACTATGAAGATGCTACAAAAACACCTGCATTCTTGTACTAATTAATCTTCACACATTTTTGTCAATTAGGGCAAAATACAGACTCTTACTTCAGTTTCACACATTAAATAGAAATACATACACTTAATAATGAGGATTAGCTACTTAAAATTATTTGCTACTTCAATAGTCGTTGAATTTTTTATGAGAGCCATTTGATCCACCATTACTTCTGCCAAAATTTCCGCCTCTCTTGAAAGTACCACCTCTGCTGCCACCTCCGAACCGACTTCTGTTCCATCCACCACCACCACCTCCACACCTGTCAGCCATTGACTGAAGCTGGGGGCTGATCATCTGAAACACATATAATTTTTTAAGATTTTCACTGGAGAACTTAATTTGTAATAAATATATAACATTGATTTTAATAAATTGTAACAGCATCTGAGGATGGGATCCAGATAAATTGTATGTGGACACCGAAGGCATGTAGCTGTATTCATGTACCTCATACTTGCATTCATGTCACGCTATTAAGAAACGTACCCATGCCAAAGGTATGAGGAATGGTGTTTATGTAGTTAGTATGTAGTTTAGCTTACTAACCTGATTTGCTTCCTGTAGAACAGATACAAGGTCTTTGGCCTGTCTAGAGTTAGATGGTGTGAAAAATGCATATGATGTTCCTTTTGATTTTGATCTACCAGTTCTTCCAATTCGATGAATGTAATCTTCCGAAGAGTTAGGATAGTCAAAGTTAATTACGTACTTAATACCATCCACATCTGCAAAAATAAATAAGATATTAAAAACTTAAAGCAAAGGGATGTGGTACAAGCTTAGTACAGATTTAGTGTGAATATAAACTTTTATTTATATTATAATAAAATCTGTCTGAAACTTAAATAAATCCTAACAATGGTAACTCAACATTACTTACATGATTGAGTTACACAACATGGATGGAAACAAGTATTTATTTTGCCTCTCACTCAGAACCCAGGAGTATTTCTTCAGGGCGCAAATATATATCTATGTATCTCAAATTCAATCGCCCCTTGAAAATCTCCATTGTGGCCGAAACAGAAAACCCTTGACCTCTAGCCGATACGTCAACGTTTGGTCAAGTTTTTCAACAATGCACTTCGTTAATTTTATATTGGCAAATGTCTATCTCATGTGCATCACCAGGTTTTCTTGAACTGTCAAGTGTATCCAAATGGACATACTATCCAGCTTTCCGGCCTCGGGTCCATTTAGTGAAAGGCACATTTGAGGCACCTTTTAATTGACGAGTTATTGCATTCTGCATTAAACTATCAACTGCATCAGAAAAATGTCTTATCTACATATCCAGTGCAGTAACATGTCCAAATACTTTGGACAGTAATCAAAAAGAACACAATAACTTTCCGCCAGTGCCTCTGAAAATATAAAACAAATTATTTTTATTAAATATAATATAGTCATTGAAAACTAATACAAATAAAAGTCTGAAAAATAACTTTAAAATCTTAAAGAAACTTACCTAGTCCTCTGGCAGCAACGTCAGTAGCAACTAGAATGCTGGCTCTGCCCTGTTTAAACTGCCTTAGTACATCATCTCGCTCTTGTTGTGTCTTGTCTCCATGCATACAAACTGCTGGCCATCCATAACGTCTAATATTTCTTGTAATATTTTCAACTTTTCTTTTAGTTTCAACAAATATAATAGTTTTTGATCCAGGGTCTTGACTTTCTCCAATTTCTTGAAGTAGTGTATTTAACCTGAGAGAAATAGTACTTCAAAATATTTGCTTAAAGTATAAAACATACCAATAGAAGTACAGCTGGTCAGATCTTCTTAGAGGATACAAAAATAGTTTAATCATAGAATCATTGGGAAATAAATCATCATTATTTAAGTTTATGAGTATAACAAATAAATTAAAGTCACTTACTTGTTTTCTTTCTCATGTTCTTGACAAACGTCAACTATTTGAAGAATATTGTGATTAGCAGACAATTGCATAGATCCTACATTGATTTGCATATAGTCACCAAGATAATCTTCAGCTAGTTTCTTCACTTCTTTGGGCCATGTCGCTGACCACATAAGAGTTTGTCTGTCAGGGCGAATTTGCTCTATTATTTTTCTTATTTGTGGTTCAAAACCCATGTCCAACATGCGGTCAGCTTCATCAAGAACAAGGTAAGTGCAACGTTGGAGATTTGTTGTTCCTCTGTCAAGGAAATCAATTAATCGACCGGGTGTGGCAATAACAATTTCAACACCACGCTCTAGATCACGTGCTTGTTCTCTTTTAGGTGCTCCACCAAAAATACACGTGTTTCTCACATACGCCGCATTTCCAAAGTCGGTAGCTACTTGTTGAATCTGCTGTGCAAGTTCCCGAGTCGGAGCCAAAACGAGAGCTATAGGACCATCACCTCTTCTGATAGGTTGTTGATTATTGATATGAACAATAGCAGGTAAAATATAAGCCAGGGTTTTTCCTGACCCAGTTTGGGCAATCCCAACTAAGTTTTTACCAGACATGGCAATGGGCCAGCCCTGTGCTTGAATAGGTGTTGGGTCTTTGTACCCAGAGTTTTTTATGCTCTGCAAAACATAGTCTGGGAAGTTTGCTTCATCAAAATTTTGAATTGGATTTGGAACACTGACACCACTAATGGTGATTTCATGTTCATTTCTGTATTCTTCCACTTCATAAGCTGATCGGTTAAGTATTGCAGGTGCAGGGTTGTAGAAGTCTTTGTTAAAGGGTTGTAGTGACATGGAATCCCAGTTAGGTCGTCGCATATTCTGACCTCCTGAAAACTCTTTTCTATTACCACCTCCGCCGCCGCCTCCGTATCTTCCACCGCCGCCTCCATTATTACCAAATCTGCCACCGCCTCCTCCTCCACCACCAAACTTGGAACCACCGCTACCACCACGGTTATTGTTCCAACCTCCAGACCTATAATAAAAAAATATACGACATTAATTACCGATACAAATATATTATAATCACCACGTGGAATACTGAGAATAAAAAGTTCTTAGAGGTATTAAACAACTAATGCACATGAAATAATTTGGACAATCTTCAATTCATAAATTTACTATTACATATAAGGCACGCCACACGAGGGAATATGACAGACAAAACAAGATGGCGGTAACATGGTTATATTGATTATAATAAGTGTGGACAGTTAATGGTAACAAGTCTCATTTTTCGTGAAACCATTTAATATATACCGCGAATGGTACTTTCCATACACCCACAATAATATTAAAGTTTCATCTAAATCTGCCACCGATGTTAAGGAACACCAAACACCACTTACGTATAAACAGTAGTATAGGTTATGTACATAGAATAATATTAAGTTCTGACGAGAAAAAAAGGAAAGATAACTACGAAAATATTATTAACAGCTATATAAAGATAATACTTACATGATGTGGTAATTATATTATTAGATGGTCTTGATAATTAAAGATGTATTCACAATTATAAGCAGGGTCAACCTGAAATTAACGAATATTTAAGTTTAACACATTTAAACAAACAATTTATTTAAACAATGCACTTTTAACCGGCTAATAATATATTAATTGCAATTACAAAATGTAAAAACTTATTATATTGTAGCTAGATGAGGTCCACGACTTACCTTGACCGCTGCTTTAAACTAAAGAGAGCTGACGATGAATTTCCTATCGATTTATGACATCAGACATGTTAGTGATTTGACAGTGACTTTTTCGTTTCAAAGATAATAGAGTTCCATCATCCTTTTGACGGCCTGAAATAATCTACTTATCTTACAATTTTTAAGAAGTATTTAATTTGAATTTCGAACACGTTGGAAGTACCTACATGTATTTGTATATTATTAAGATCCAGATTTGCATGGACACTTACCATGTAGCGATCATGTCTAACTCTGTTAGGTTCAAGGAACGTATATTACCTTCCGTCCTATTACAGACTTTAAAAGCGTTGACCGATTGAATTGACTTTAACACGCAGTTTTAAAAATCTTATGTTTATTAAAGGTATAAAAATAAAAAAGCTTTTTAAGCTGCTTTGGTATTTACGAATTTTACTAATCCATAAGATCGGTAAAGTAGGTCTTACTATAAAAAAATAAGAATAACAATTATTGTATTATTCACTTAAAAGTTACTAATTGATATTTGAATATTAAAAAATATTGAAGAGTTTGATATTTTTAGGGGTTATAAATTTTCTTCAGTATATATTACTTTTTTGTCTACAGTTTGAACCCACTATATATACTACTATTACTACACTATATTTAAAAAAAATTGAACATCCTCCGATCCCATTGATGGTATATTGAGTCAAATTAGTGATTCTTCATCCTTTCTTAATACATAAGACTAGAACATAAAACGTTATCAATAAACAAACTCAACGAATATTTGATATTCGTAGTGATTTAGTAAGAAATTCCGTAAAACAACGCAAACTGTTAGTAAATTTGATTGTACCATAAATCATCAATAATGAAACTAATAAATAAGATCCTCTTGAATATTGATTCGACATTTATAGATAACTTCTTTGTTCTTTAGTCATTCGTGTATTTTGACAATTTACAAATGACCTGGACATTCGCCGTTCCCGTGTCTCGTATTAACATTATTCATTTCTATCGTCTGATGATCTGTGTTCATTTCTTGTAATGTGTAAACGGCTAACGCTATCTTGTGTCAAAATTGGGTTAAAATTTATTTTTATTCGTATTTCGTACTAAAGACAGTTTAACATTATTTATTAATATCTTAATCAAGTAATGGCGATGCAACCACATAGTAAAAAAAGAGTGTGCTACTATTACGATAGTAAGTATTCTGAAGTTTGTTCCCCGCCAACTCGCTAATGGCTTGCATGCTAACATTACTATATATCTTTTTATTACTGGCCTATGTTTTTTGAATAGAGATCAAGTCTTGCAACCATTAGTAGGCTTTTTTATCAACTTCATGCAGTGATACTCGTCTTATTAAATTTATTGCAACGTGTCTTGTGTCATTTGTAAGCGTCTGTACCCACTCCTTTAACGCTATTGGTTGACAATGGTATAATCACTCTCGTTATTTTATATACAGACGGAAATATGTCAAGCTTTATAATGACCCGAGCAACATTGTACTATGAAGTTGAAATTGATTATATTGAGTTTTATGTATTATAGGTGATATTGGAAATTATTATTATGGCCAAGGACATCCCATGAAACCTCACCGAATACGTATGACACATAATCTGCTTTTAAACTATGGATTATATAGAAAAATGGAGATATATGTAAGTTTTGAATAAATATATAATGTTTTGCGAATTTTTAGCGTGGTTTTAGTAACAATGACCATAACTAAATTTATAAATTCAGTGTTTGTATGCACACTTCGCCGGCGACATAACTAATATAATATTTATTTTTCTCGATTCTAGAGACCACATAAAGCAACCGCTGATGAAATGACAAAGTTCCACTCTGATGATTACATACGCTTCCTCCGCTCAATCAGACCAGACAACATGTCAGAGTACAATAAGCAGATGCAGAGATGTAAGATTTACAATATTTTACATTACATTACACACCTATAGTAAACATGAAAGTTGGATTGCCATAAAAAACACCTATGCATGTTAAAAAACATTAAATTCATATTTATTGTTTTGTTCCATGTACTGTTATGTTGTAATACATACCTTTGTTAGTGCTTTTTTCTGGGTCTAATAATGGAGTTATTTTTTCTGGAATATCCTTTAATATTAATCACACAGCAGGATTAGTAGTTGCATCACTTTGTTTATGATACAATATAGCAGAACCCGACAATTACTTAAATGAGTTTGCTTCTCTGTTAACCATATAAAACATGTTGTTTAACTTAAAATAATAAAAAAATACACAATTGTGTGTATTGTATTGATTTTAGACATGTGTTACTTGTCTATTATATATAGTAGTATTTTGTTAAATATGTATAAAACTTAACAGTTAATGTTGGTGAAGACTGCCCAGTGTTTGACGGTCTATATGAGTTCTGTCAGCTCTCTGCTGGAGGTTCAGTTGCTGCCGCTGTCAAATTGAATAAACAGGTAAGATTTTGACTTACAATTTTATCCTCTTGTGTTTATTATAAGAGAATATTTAGAATATTTATATTAATTTCCTTTTATTTTAAAGGCTTCAGAAATTTGCATCAACTGGGGTGGAGGGCTACATCACGCGAAAAAATCTGAA
Organism: Leptophobia aripa; assembly: GCA_951799465.1. Classification (NCBI taxonomy): domain Eukaryota; kingdom Metazoa; phylum Arthropoda; class Insecta; order Lepidoptera; family Pieridae; genus Leptophobia; species Leptophobia aripa. The sequence continues at coordinate 4,981,366 of OX637268.1, read as the reverse complement.
GCATCTGGTTTTTGCTATGTCAATGATATTGTCCTCGGCATTTTGGAGTTGCTCAAGTACCACCAGAGGGTGCTCTACATTGACATAGACGTCCACCATGGAGATGGGGTGGAAGAAGCGTTCTACACTACCGACAGAGTCATGACCGTGTCCTTCCACAAGTATGGAGAATATTTTCCTGGCACTGGTGAGTTTTGGCTTCTCAATATGTTAACAACAACATTTTCACAAAAAAAATGTTACCACTGTTGCGTACACTACATGTATATATATATGTATTTGAATTTATATTACTCATAAGATGAACGTTAGCTAAGTCTGAAGTATGCTATTTAAGTTTTAGTGTTAGACTGGGACAATTCACCTTAAGCCCGCAGTCTTGTCTGCGGTAATAATTAGTATTTGGTATGAATAATTGGGTTGTAAACAGGTGACCTACGTGACATCGGCGCTGGGAAGGGCAAGTACTATGCTGTGAATATCCCTCTTCGGGACGGGATGGACGACGAGTCCTACGAGTCTATTTTCGTCCCCATTATTTCAAAAGTTATGGAGACCTTTCAACCTAGTGCTGTGGTGTTGCAGTGTGGTGCCGACTCACTTACTGGTAAGTTCATACTTTTAATGTTTTTACAAGGAATAAGGAAAAGAGCATCAGGTGTTTTGGTTCTGTTTCACTGCTGGTTTCTTAAAAATAGTAGTAACATGATGTGTTGTTTTTTTGGATGCAGTTCCTTAATATCCTGTAAAACTTAATTTTATATTGTATATTTAATTGTTTATATTTCATATATTCATCAAAATCAAAAAAAAAAGATTAACCAGTTTTGATAGTCAAATAAAGAAAAACAGTATTAATTAAATTATTGATTGAACTTTAATTTTCTTTGAGAGGACTATTTTTAACATATCACAGTATGTATATTGTAATGATGTATATTTTGTCTACAGGTGACAGATTGGGATGTTTCAACCTAACAGTGCGTGGCCATGGCAGATGCGTAGAGCTCGTGAAGCGATTTGGTCTTCCTTTCTTGCTTGTGGGTGGAGGAGGGTATGTTTTATGAACATTACTTTGGCTAATCTTAATGCTAAAGTATAGTTATTAGTTAGAAATTTCTTCTGTTTCATATATTAAACAGTAACAAAAAAGCACATAAAATATGTCGCATTTTCTATAGATTTTTGAACCTTGCAGTTACACAATCCGTAACGTTTCGCGTTGTTGGACGTACGAGACTTCGGTTGCGTTGGGTGTTGAGATCGCGAACGAGTTGCCTTACAATGATTACTTTGAATATTTCGGGCCAGACTTCAAGCTGCACATCTCGCCCAGCAATATGTCCAATCAGAACACGACGGAATATCTCGACAAAATCAAGAACAGACTTTTTGAGAATCTCCGTATGTTGCCGCATGCGCCAGGTGTTCAGGTAACTCACTTATTTTAAATAACTATGTCACTTTATTATTTTATATTTATTTATGAAATGTACGTCCATTGTTAATTACTTATTAGTGATTTTGATATATTTTCATTTACGAAACTAAATTTTGCAAATAAATTGTCAGGTGCAAGCAATCCCAGAAGATGCCGTCAACGACGAATCTGACGATGAAGACAAGATTGACAAAGATGAACGCCTGCCACAGATCGAAAAGGTATATTAATATTTTCACAAACAGGGAATAATTAGAGAAAAAGCAACAATAAAAGGCTTCCCTATTTACATAAATAACATAGTTTTAAAACCGGAAACTATTTGCGTTTTTTTACCAAATAAATTCAGATTCATATTTAGTTGATTTAAATATTTCAGGATAAGCGCATAACAGGAGACGGTGAACTATCAGATTCTGAAGATGAAGGCGAAGGTGGAAGAAGAGACAACCGGTCTTATCGGGCACCTCAGAGGAAGAGACCAAGACTCGATAAAGATAACGCTAAGGACGATATCAAAAGTAAGTTTGCTTCGCCGACTCAATCATTTAATATTTGAGAATTTCATTGAGTTTGCGCATTTGCATGATTAGTCGATACTTTTTGCTTATCTCTATCAGTTAAAGAAACAATTACGTGCAATGAGTGTATAAAGCATTTTCACAATAGTATTGCCACTTTATTAAAGAAATATCTAATGCAAAGCAATAGTGACATAAAGTAAGAAGGTTCATACACTTCATACATAGAGGAGAATATGTCAATAAATAAAATATAGGATTTGTACAAACGATAAATGTTAGCATTTTATAAAATGATGAATTCTGTGGCACGGGCCCATTGTAAATATATCCATTTCTCTTCAGCCGAGGACAACAAGGAAGACGTCAAAAACGTATCGAATATGGAAGAACCAAAGAAAGAGTTGCCACCCAACGCTTGATGAGTACGTACATTAAACAAGTGTATGTTTGCTACCAATTCACGGTACATATGATATACAATATGCGAGAGATCTCTGAATTAGGTATATTTAATTGTCTGTCAATGGATATGTGTATTATTCGCATTTTCTTTCTATTACGTAAAACGCGATAATTCCGAACTAATTGCAGTGCAAATTGTATTTATTATCATATTTTTTTTGTTTTCAGTGTTCCTTAAATAATTAAATAAGATACTTTTAATATTAGAGTTTTTGTAATAAATAAATTCTGTAGTGTCGAGATAGTTCCATAAAAATTCTAATGAATAAGTATTAAAATTAGTATATTTTTTAAAGGAGCTAATTGAACTCTTAATTCAATGCAGAAGTAACAAGATATGTTGTACAAGTAATGTAGCGCGTGCTAAGGTTCAATGTTTTGTTATAAGTTTTATTAAAGTGACGTTTTGTTGTTGAGCATTTAAGAAAAATAGACTCGTCTGTTATAAGACTACTAAGTAATATTGAATATTGCTAAAAATATATCTTAAGGCACTGTAACTTATATAAGTGCGACAATTACTTTCTATGAAGTCGGAATTCGCGTAAATAGCAATATACACCGTATATTGGTTTTTAATTAAAGTGTTTTTTTACAAAATTATGACACCACCGGCATCACACATACTCCACCCGCTTGCGAGGGTTGGAAGAGACGATGACAATTCCGCCTCACGATTGTAACCTAAAGTTGTTTTTTTTTTCCAAAAATGGAATAAATTATGTGTCTTATATTGAATTAAAAAAAATGCTTATTAAGCAATCTGACGTTATTTCATTATATCTGAATAAAATCATTCTTTTAGGCAAATGAAATACTTGATGTATTTTAAGATATTGAAACGCAAAAACAATTTTGAACTTATAACACAAGAAACTGAATAGCGCGATCAGGTTTCCGATGAGGGTTATTACGGCACTCTCAAAGGATTCTCATTTAATTAATCTAAGATACTTAAGGACTATTTAAGATTATTTGTTATATAACACTTAATTGTTTGAATTAAACATGATATAAATCTCGATAGAACGTGTAGTTTTCATATGGTTTTGTATTAAAATGTACAAATAAATTTGACTCGGTTAAAGTAAGTATGTTAATAGTAAAGATATTTTTTTATACCATTTTCTAAAGCATCACTTTGAACCGGCGTATTCTCGAGTGCACAAACTAGACCAAATTTAGTTGAGTCCTGTCAAACATGTCTATTCTATCAACATTGACACGACTCAACTTTAAATTTATGTCATAGGACTTAATTTTATTATATGCATTTTCAAACAAAAAACAATATTTGGTAATGTGTTTCAGTTAAGAGTTGTACATAAAGTTCGTATTCCTAAAACTCAGGTGTACTATAAACCTCTAGCTGTCAATTTTAGTATGAATATGTCAAAAAGTCGACTTCTTGATGTTTATAGTATGAACGAACCAACTCGTTATATGCCCCGTAAGCGTTTTATTTACCGTGTTTCCACTTCACTGTTTACTGTAACAATATTATAGTTATGATATTTAATTGCAATGAGAAAATTTATTTAAGATGACTATAATTATTACTTAAATCAAATAAAACTTCTCCATTATTATATGATCAAATTGACAATGAAATAGTATCTAGAATAAAGTTTCTTGTGAGGTCAATCATTGATTTATCATCATGGAATTTAGACTGTACATATTTTTCTATGTTAATATAAGAATGTATGAAATAATTTGGTTTTATTTTAATCCTCAGTTTTTTATATTTAAAACCTAAACTTATATAACAACGGTTGTTTGCACTTTGCAGATAATACTTGTTGGAGTAAAGAAATACAATTAAAGACTACTAATATAATAAATAAGGCAATGTGGGTCAATGAATATTTCTTTGTGGCTTGAACAATGCATGAACGTATGAGAAAACTGGCATGTCCAAAATCTAAGTGTCTGGCGCAAACATACTAAAATTGCGTCAGTTCCAACATCCCATTCATGATTTTCAAATTAAATTTGCCAGTTTTGGTGAGAGATAAGCTCGCCTTCCATCTGGGACTCGCGGACATCGTGGGACTGTCCAAGGGAATTTCTGTCAGCCTTCCATTCCATCTTTGCGTGGGAGGGGTGACTCGCTGGCCTATACTGCGAAAGAGAAGGCTGATCTTTTAGGTACCCTCTTTGCGTCAAACTCGACTATGGATGACGATGGTAAACCACCACCTTTATTCCCGCGGTGTGATTTTTCTATGCCGGAAATTGCATTCCGGATCCGAGGGGTCCGCAAGGCTTTATTCTCCTTGGACATCCATAAGTAGAGCGGGCCTGATGGCATCCCTCCGATAGTTCTGCGCACTTGTGCTCCTGAGTTGGCTCCGGTCCTAACGCGTCTCTTCCGGTTCTCATACTCACTCGGCATCGTCCCGAACGGATGGAAGATCGCTTCAGTGCACCCGATCCCTAAAAAAGGCGATCGCTCCGATCCGTCTATCGCCCAATAGCCATAACTTCCTTGTTCTCCAAAATAATGGAATCCAGCATCAATTGCCAGCTCTTGAAGTATCTAGAGGGCCACCACTTGATTAGCGACAGCCAGTATGGCTTCCGGCGTGGTCGGTCGGCGGGTGACCTTCTAGTATACCTAACTCATAGATGGACGGAGGAAATAGAGTCCAAGGGGGAGGCACTGGCAGTTAGTCTTGACATAGCGAAAGCCTTTGACCGGGTGTGACATAGAGCGCTTCTTTCAAAGCTTCCTGCGTATGGGTTGCCCGAGAAATTGTGCAATTGGATCTCCAGCTTCCTGGCTGATAGGAGCATTAAGGTCGTTATCGACGGAGCATGTTCCGACCTTCAAACCTGTGAATACCGGGGTCCCACAAGGCTGTGTCTTATCTCCGACCCTATTTCTTCTGCATATCAATGATCTGCTGCAGCATAGCAGTATTCATTGCTATGATGCGAAAGATAGTACTGGAGATGCATTATACACAGGCCGCGCAAATATTTCTCGGTCTGATGTCGATCAGTTCCGGAACAAACTTGTGTCTGAAGTCGAGACCCAACTAAGTGTAGCCTCGGACTGGGGACGACTTAACCTAGTCCAATTCAACCCCAAAAAGACACAAGTTTGCGCGTTTTCCACTAAAAAAACACCCTTTGTCGCTACTCCTCTCTTTGAAGACACCCTCCTTAAAGCCTCAGCCAGCATCGGAATACTGGGCGTCGACATATCGGACAATGTTCAGTTTCGCGGTCATCTGGAAGAAAAGGCAAAACTTGCCTCTAAAAAGCTTGGTGTGCTCAGTAGGGCGAGACGATACTTCACTCCGGGCCACCGCTTGCAACTTTATAAAGCGCAAATTCGGCCCCACATGGAATATTGTTCTCACCTCTGGGCGGGAGCCCCCCAGTACCAGTTCCTTCCTCTTGATCGCTTTCAACGTAGAGCGGTTCAAATAGTCGCTGACCAATCACTCTCCGACCGGCTTGATCGTTTGGCGCTGCGTAGAGATGTTGGATCTCTCACCATCTTCTATCGCATTTACCATGGGGTGTGTTCGGAGGAGTTGTTCGGATTAATACCTGCAGCTAAATTTCATCTTCGGACATCAAGGCAGAATGCGAAATTCCACCCGTATCACCTTGATGCCTGTCGTTCCACCACTGCGCGTTTTTGAGGACATTTCTTACCACGCACTACCACGTTATGGAACAAGCGACCCGCCACGGTATTTCGACTCCGCCACTACGACTTAGGGTCCTTCAAGAAAAAAGCGTACAAATCCCTAAAAGGCCGGCAACGCACTTATGAGCTCCCAGCCACTTGAGTGTCCATGGGCGGCGACTTCACCTTTATGTTGTGCCTCCTGCTCGTTTTCCCCCTCTTCTATAAAAAAAATGTAAGGTAAAATACTGTTTTTTAAGTAAAACACCAGAATATTATTTGTATAATATAATTAAAATCAGGTTATCACAACGCTCTAGACATAAATTGCACCATAAAATAAACGTACCTAAAATCAGTCTGGTACCAAAAAGTCTAGATAGAAATAAAATGAGAATTAATATAAAAATACTATGAAATAATTTAGCAAATATACTATAGTGGTGCCAAATTGTGTTGTTCAAATCGTCCTGCTTCTTACGAGCTTCTCATCAATTGCTCGTTTCACAGAGATAGTATAGGATTCATACCAACATCTACATGAGTAAATTATTTTATTCCCAAACAAACGAAGAGTAATTATACAAAATAGTTACACTAAAGAACACTTAACTGAACGGGGTGTTCTCTAAAGTCTATTTATTCTATTAATTACCGTAAAATTGAACATGACTTTTTGAACTTTCATTAAAATCACACTCGTTCACAAATCTCCAAACGTTTAATATATTTACATTACATACGGAATGTATAAATTGGAAGATTAAAAATAACTTCAAGCCCTGTAATAAACTAATTGTGCGTAATTCATAGGCCTTTATAACATGACTAGGCAAGACCAATTTGCAATAAATAATCTCGATTAATTGTAAAATTAGCTTGTTTGCATTTTTTTAGTTCGATAACATTTTGGATTTTCTTTTGTATGGCAGTGGGAAGCCACTATCGGTGTGCACAAGCTAAATCAAAATCGCTGCTTTTATTAATAACAACGACGTCTATAACAATCAGCAAGTGTCAAGTCGTGCAATACGCAATAACATAAGATTATAATTAACTATATAAAATCGAATTAAATTAACGCTAAAAAAATCACAGGTTACATGAAACGATTATATAAATAAAATATCCTTATACCTAAGTGTACATAATTATTTCTTTATTACGTTCGCATAAATTATTATTAATCCGGTAATACTCTATGGTAAATCATTAACTACGTATTTTGAACGGGTCACGAATATGTTAATCTACATTAATCTCAATATAGAAAAAATCGTTTAACTCTTATAACTGTAATGTCGTTTACATACTCCGAGTAATTATGTACTTTGAAAACATCATAAAATAAAGCATAGTATCCATGATTTTGGCAAGTTTTTGAATTTTATTAAATTTTTCATGCCGTGGGGCATCTAAGAACGCCAGAAAAAAATTGCTTCCTCTCCCATAAATGACAAGAACAATTCTTAAATGGCCGATAATAGAATTTTCATATCTTACAAACGTCAATGTTACAGAGATCAGTGTTTAGAGCTAAGTGTGAGTTCTGTATGTCAAATCCAATATATTTCTGACACTCATCACTTAGTCCCAAGTACCGATTTTGGGGCTTTTTAAAATTTAAGTAAAACAACATTGAATACTAATACCGAACGCTAAATATGACTAATACAAATTGGAATCCGAAACGTACCTGGCAACTGCGAAATGTTTAAAAAAGCAAAAGATATGTAGTTTCTACAATCGAAAATATTGATTATTGTATCACCCATGGAACAAGTGAATTATACATTTCATAATAAATGCCAGATATACAAAAAATGTATCGCTACATGTGAGAGAGCTATCCTGCACTAGTGTGACTACGCGACTATGTCTACAAGTGGCACATCAGTGAGCATCAATACTAAACGTACCGAACCCTGCTTGAATAATCACACGCACCGTTTGATTAATCTCAGGCATCGCCATCTGAAAACACAAAATATATTAACTTTGCGTATTGTTAAGATTTAATAAGAGCGTGTTTTCCAAACACAGGTAGTTCAAATAAATTCGCAATAAATTTTATTATTTTTTTAAGATAATAACAACCCCATAATATAATGAATTATATCAAAATAATACAATTAGAATTGGAACAAGGCTAATATCATTGTTATGTTATAGAATCTAGAACACCAACAAAAATAGTGTCTCTGAATAATATTTACTTAGTAATATTCAGATTTTATACAGTGTTAGAGAAATGCTCCCGAAAAAACAGGGGAACTAATTTTGATGATGGGACAAAAACATATTTTTGTTATACCCTCCAGACGTTAGGACAGGTAAATAAAATAATAATTTAATAAGCTAAATATTAGAAAACAAAATTACCTTCGTTTATATTGTAATTTTTCTCTTTACATCTTAAATCAAGCTACAGTGTCTCGATACGTTTTTTTTACTGTTTTAGTTAACAAAAAAGTCATGCAATAGTTTAACCGCTAGTTACAATCCTAATTGTAACCCCGAATAAAAAAATAGTTTTTTTGCAAACTCACCTGGTGTAAGGGGATGATCTCGCAACATTGAACCTGGATTGATAAATATTGTTTTAAATGTGTTCAAACATACATTTACTATTTTAGCGCTGATAATTCTCTACCGTAGTTGCATGCAGTGTATGTTTATAGAAACGGCAAGCATACTTCTTTAAGATATTCCCTCATGCAACATCAATAATCTATAATTAAGTCTTTAAAATTAAAAAAAAATCAAATCACAGAATGCAACTTCTTATACAATACTAGGTGTTAATAATCTGTGAACTGTGGTCTAAAATATTTTTCACTACCAAACAAATTATCCTATACCACTTTACTTAAATTAAATAGGCTTTCATTTGCGAGGAGGCTCTAATAATTTGTCTTTATTAAAGTAATTAAAAAAACCAGCGCATATTATTTCACTTTACGAAACTACTAGTGTTGTGTGCTTGGATTGTTATCAAAAACACTCAAGACTCCCCGTATTTTGTGGTAGTTGAAAATGGTATTCAAATTTAATATAAAAAAAAATAGACACAGCATAATTTGTAGCGACACAAAGCAGCAAGCGTTACCTAGCAATGTTGCTAGCTAGCAATAGCTCAGTATAGGATAGCGTCAGAAAGTTGGTTACTGGTTAGTGCGGCGCCCGGCGTGATGCCCACGATGCTTCCGCCGACGCACGCCTCAACGCCCTCTGTCGACCACCACCAGAGTTACGATAACGGACGCAGACATTGCGTTACGAAAAACTACTCACTTTAACTTATCACAGAGAGTATAAATAACTTCTTTCATATTATACAGTTATAAAAAGTTATTCTAAAATAAGACGCCTGTCGGTCTGTAAATGTTACAATGACGTCAACTGAACGCAAATCTCATTATGTTTATTATACAGATATGCGATGTTTCTATCAATTATGATCACTAATATTGATTAAATTAATAAAAAAAACTGTTACACACAGAAGAATAAAATTGGAAATATTTCAATTTATTTATCAGTGATTTACGTGCACATGTTACCATGCAAAATGATCGAAGATAAAAATGAAACTGAAACATATATTTTTTAAATTATTGATAATAGCGCATGCATTACCTGTGGTGCAGGCGGCGTTGTCCGCGTTGACGCCTGCCACCGACCAAGGCCGCGCTTTGCCTGGTGCGCGTGCGCATCCATTGCCTATACACCACACATGTTAAGCCGGCCGTACAAACCCACACACACAACATGGACATACCTCAGACATCACTTACATTTTTATGACTATTATTCGAGATAGTATGAAAATGAATTATGTGATGAGCATATTTGTTGGCCGTGGTCTGGGTGTTATATTATGCATTTATATAATATAAATTATCAGTTGAGCACCCATAGCACTAGCTATAAATCGTTTATATTGGTACCAATCGTGTGTGAAAATTGTCTTTATATTGTTATTATAGAAACACCTTTCCACGTTATCGTTCATAACATCGATTCATTTTAAAAATTAGATTTTTTCAAACAATATTTAATTTAAACTCGTAATTTTCAGAATCCATTAAATTGAACGAATATGGAATTTGAAAACAATGGAGAGTCTAAATTCTTCAACATCAGTCATACAGAAAAGGATCCGTAAAAACAAACCGCTGTTATATTCTAAGAAATTGAAAAGTGCAATTTGCTCTTAATTTGATCCTATATCAATAATACGTGGATCTAATATATTGTGTTTACCACAGTATATATACTTTTCAGTGTAACAAAGCTTCAACGAGTAAGCGTTACGGCAAAAAGCCGATGTGCAAAGGCAGTGTGGCGACTATAATTTACTCAAACGATACAACACTTGAATTTTCACGAAATATATACAGTTCATATATTGTAGTGTAAAATATTAGTTAAATCAAGCGTTGTACCTACTTAATACTGTACATACTAACCCATAGCATTGACGTCGTCAGATGACCTAGACGGCGGCGGCGTAGACGCACTCGCCTTGATTCCGACGTTGTCAGATGATTTGCAACGTGAAACTTCTGAAATTACACAAAACATAATCCGTAACTAAACTAGTAAAAGCTGAAGAATTTAAAAAAAAAACATGCGTTATTCGCATTAATGAAATATTAAAAAAAAGTTTAACATTTATAATGGTTCTTATAAGAGTTTCATAAAGAATAGAGATGAAAATGAATGCCTTACCACATTCCAATAGCACAGGTGTGCTTTCACCAGACGTACCACTATACCTGAAATATTTAAATATTCATAATGTTAACGTGCTTTTATGGAAACTAAATCTCGTAGAAAACAACACATAGAAACTATAAATTGTGCTTCTAATCCGTACATAAAATACAATATTTACACATGAAATACAATAGAATCCGGATATAACGACATTCAAGGGACCGGCGACACAATGTCGTACTAACCGGGTGAAGTACAAAACGGACGAATTATATATGAATATAATGCTATACGAAACCAAACTCGAGTAAACATTATAGTCACTATAACCGGTTAGTCGTTATAAGTGAATTCTACTTTATACCAAACTCACATAGTGTCATCCCGTAGCGTAGGCGAGTGCCTGTGGGCAGAGGGCGAGGCGGGCGAGGCTGGCGAAGCGGAAGCGAGCGAGGACAACGAGTGGAGGGAACGTGACGTCAGAGCGGTGCGTGCCGACATTGATGACACGTCCTCGCTACCGGGCGGCGTGCGGCATGTACGCCAGAACTCTTCTAGACCTAGGGAGAAAGTTGACAAAATTATTCATACGCACATATACAAAGAAAATTTTATCCGAAAAGTTAGTAGGAAAAATTTAAAAGAGAAGTATATCTAATACAAACACAACAACCAAAGGCTTGATAAGGCGCGTAAGTAAATTCACGCGATTCACGACGCGTAAATTATTTGACCAAGGACAAGAGTTTACGCTGTATATAAATTAAGTAGTCTTACACCGCTTAAAACTCGAGAATAAATGGACCAGATGGATCAAAAATTGGCCGGGAATAGATTGGCCGCCTGGAAGAGATCGCTTAAAAGCCATAAGGCCGGTCGTTGCTAGTGCTATTAACATTTACCAACAATTATTAACTCGTATTATTTTGTGCAACAAAGCGTTAATAAATGAATCTACTCTATACAAAGTCATTCTACAAACAAATTCGTGAAAAACCTTACCTTCATCAATATCCTGAGATTGGTCTGTTATAGGCCGTGTTGGTGCTCTAGTCTTTACTCGTCGTGGCCGTCCTGAAGAATAATTCAACAAATTTCACTCAATAAATTCCAATACTATTTCATCGTAACAAACATACAAGTAATCTTCAAAGGTCGAACAATGTCCCTAACCTGAGTCGGGTTCTTTTCACGGAATATGCGTATAACTAAGGCAACGGCGTCTCCCTTTAGACTCTTTTGTCGGAGACATGACTCAAGAACGGTAGCTCAGTGGAGTGAGCTAATGTGAAACCCGTATTAAAACACATAAGTCTGAGACAGTCCATACAAAGCCCGATTTACTTTTTGGAGATCCCACAGGACTCAATTACATACTAAGATTATAAAAAAATCTAAATTCTAAATATAATTAAAATTAAATGAAATATTACAATGTGTAGTACAACGGAGCCTTACTAGTTGGGGGACCTCGTCCCAAGATTCGGTTGCCATTTGGTCGTCCTCGCGATCAGTTCTCCTCCAAGCTTGGAGTATAATTTAAGTGAAATTTAAAAAAAAATACGACTATATCAAATGAAGGTACCTTTAACAAGATGTCTGAGCGTATGCGCGGGTAGTTCAGCGAGAGCGTCAGCCGCCTCCGCGTGCAGTGGCGGGAGGGAGAGCATCTCGTTGCTACTGCATTGTTGTTCTGCCACTGACTTGGGACGCACGCGTCGACCGCCACGCTCACGACGACGACACCCAAGGGGCGTGGCCTGGTTACATACAGAATATATAATTCACACACATGATACATAACGTTAAATACCAATATTGTGATAGCTAACTTACCAAATTAAGATAATCCAGTTTCTAAGCATGAAAATGAAAATCTTAATAAAAATCACTGTTCGATTTACTCATACACATAACATAAAATGTTTTCTATATGTTTTAAATGATTTACATACTTTTTTCTGTATAAAAAATAATGCCATTGAATCATGTATTCATTAAAATATTTGGAACAGATTCTTTATCATCATTGAATAACGCCTGAGCATAACTAATTTAAATTCGAACAATATCAAAAATATTTATTTTAAATGTAAATAAATAAATTACCCCAGAATGAGAAATGGGCGTGAGTAAGTCCGGTATGTCCAAGTCTGCATGCGCGTGTTCGCTGTCCGCGCTTTCCACGCTCTCACACGCAGCTAAAGCCAGATTTTCTACTGCCTCACTGAAAATTGGACGTAATATTTGTATTGCGATTTATCCCTTGCGTAATATTATAAAATCGATTGAAACATACTTGAGCAAATCCTGTAATGTGTTAGAAGAAGGTGCGATCGCATCTCGCACGGCCTGCACAGATACGAGTTCGCTCGCACAACCCGATCCGCCCATTGCCGCGAACACTTCGCCGCAACGCTAAAATTAACATTATATATACTAATATATCTATATAACTCGATGTTTCGACATTGATACTCGTCTAAACAAATAAAAATTCCAAGACTAATAAAAATAAGGCTAAGCTAGGCATAGATTACATTCATATAAAAAATAATATATATATATATATTAACTAAATATGCTTGAAGTGTTTGTCACATAATGAAAATAAATATCGTGGGGCGAACTCAAATATTTAAGAATATGTATAGGTTAGTGTATAAATTGTTACCATGGTTACCATTCCTACGAGTTATCAACTTGCCACTTCCTTTACTATAATACAGCAACGATTTGTGGTAGAACAAATATATGCTTTAAGACATACCTGAAGATACTGATGCAGCAAATGGTGAGCAGCTGCAGCCGCCCTCTCCAGAGCCTGGGGTAACGGTGCGGGGGGCAGAGCGCCGGCAGCAGCCGCCGCCAACGCAGCCGCCGCTTCGCCCCCACACCACGCACGTTCTAACGCCAACGCACGTAACCGGTGTGTTTGAGAGGCTGTCGTGTTGCTTGATAGCCTGGTAATGATTAAAAGTAATTAATAAAGTTTTACATTAACGGAAAGAGTACCTCTGTAGGGTTATCTTTGAAAGGCTTAGCATCAGCATTGCCAACATCACGATTCAGTAGTCGGTCATAATAACCACTTATTTATTAAAAGAAACACTTCACAGATATTTTCCAAGATTTATATTTCACTATTTAAAAAGAGGTCCGTTCCGTACAACGGCCTGAGACTCGGACCTCGGTTTGGGCCGTCACGGGGGGGACTAGCCTGAAGGGCTGGACGGAAGCTCACTGGACGATTGAGCGACACCTGAAGTAAGGGACTAGAGCTACGAGCGACACCTAACTCTCCTAACGAATTTTTTGGCCGCGCGGGCGGCATCTAGTGTGTTGTTAGCTACAGTTTCGTCCGGATCCATTAAGGCGTGTCGGGGTGCTGTGCGGTTACAATGTGTCCGTATTTATAGTGCTTAAGCCCGTGTTTACACAGACTACGTATTGAAATAATAAGGATGACATTTCACAGCTTATTTAACTTAAAGTATTCAACTTTTGTTTTTAAACTTATTAATTTTACCCAAGGCCGCCCATCGCTCTTATATGTACTAACATCTATTAACGTCATTTACTCCTACTGTGTAATTGCAATAAAGTGTAAATAAATAAATGAATGTTTTTTTACGTTTACAATACTCTTAGGTGATACAAATACAGTGTACGAGCGACTATTAAATAGATCTCACGTAAGTAAGTTTCGTGGTAAATTTCAAACACGCGACTTTAAGTTTGAGAGGTTAACACTTTCGTTTATATGTATGTATAATATTATCAATTTAATATATGTAAATATTCACCGTTCATGCAAGTCCCTCCATAAAGCGGCGACGCGCTCGCTAGCGCCACGTCCGCCGGCCGCTGCGTCGCTCGCGGGAAACTCAACGCGACGCACGCTCACAGATCGACGTAAGGCCGTCGCTATATCCGTTAATCCTGGAAGAAATTTAGACTATTCAGATGAAGCTGTGATTCCTACAACGTTACTTTAAAACCTTTCCTATAATATAATGAAAATAAAATACAGTATAAGCTCTACGACACTGAAGGGACTGTGCATTTTATGGTTTTTAGGGCGTTAAATGGAGAATAAAAATCATTGTATAGAATACAAGTTAAACCAACCAACCAAATTGATTTCGACGCTTTAGAGAGTTTGTCGTTAAATCCAGTGACGTTACGAGTTTACACTGAATATCTCAAACGCATAAAACGCTTATATAATGTTAGTTAGGTAGTTACTTTTGATAAATAAGTAATCAAAATTGATATAGCTGTTGCAAGATAAAATATGACTTACCCTGTAGGCTAAACGCGTTTCTATCTATATAGAGCGTGTGTAACGTACAATTGCACTGCAAAGCTTTGGCCAAAAGCCTAGCTCCCGCATCACCAGCTAAATTCCCACCAACGTCTAGCGTGCGAAGTCTTCTAGCACCGCCCAACGCATTAAGTAATCCATACAAATCACCCTGTAATTTTTACATTTCTTTAACAATACAGTATTTTCGTGACCAATGCGTAAACTGGTAAAATAATCAAGCTTCAATTAAGCTAATTGTTTTTATGTGAATATTTTTATGTTTGTGCTCTCTTTTGTAATATGTGAAACATGGCATAGATCAAATCATCATTAATATATTTTGGGATGTGTTATAAAAATAATATATAAATATTAGAAACTTGTGTGTACAACCGTTTATAATTTAATAATAATATCCCATTTTAATTATAAATCGTTTGATGTCCTCACTACTCACCTTAAGTTTACAATCACTGAGATCAAGGGATGTCAACGCTGTATCCGGTTCCTGTAGAACGTGTACTAAAGCCTGAAAATATTATTGTGATGTAAAACCACTTGTGGAGGCTGCACATTTCAGCCACTTAGCCACTGAGGTCAAGTGGTAATGCTTAGCGGCCGAAAGAACTTCGCTAGCATGATTCAAAGTCTATGGCGTTTTCGCTCTAATTTTACCATATGTTGATGAGTCTACCCACTTTTTTTTCTAAAATTTACGATCTGTATTTTGTGTAAGTTACCTGTATCAGAGGCGGCGCATATGACCGTTTCCCTGTAAGTTTACTTAATGATAAATGTGTGATCGAGTGATTCTTGCCTACAGCCCTCACTATGCCTGACAGTTCAAACTCCATACCTGGAAAAAAATTAAAACCAAAATGTATTGTTTAAATTGTGATATGATAATAAATCACTTTAAATACTTTATTTTGTAAATTGTACGAACTATTATCAGACAGGTCCAACGAGCGAAGGCATCGTACGCCGTGAACGCAGGACTCAAGTACGTGCGCGGCCTGCGACGACGCGAGCGCGCCAGACACGTTTAGTTTCACGCCCGCTGCACTTTCGTTGCATGCCAGGCCTAGTAAAAGGCTCCTGGAAAAAAATCGTATTTTATGAGCTGATTAAAATTATATACAGATATGTACTCATTCGATTGTGTTGGTATTCTCATCGTATTTTAAGAGTTTTTTTGGAAGATTTGGAGCCGATGGCTGGTGCTGGTAAAAATCGTTTGATATTATTCATATTTGATTTTGAAAACGATATTATCTGAAATAATAAAACGCCGTCTCATATGCACTTACTTTAAAGCATCAGGTGGCATTTTGCAATATGAAAAATCGAGATCCGTCAGAGCCAGGCAAGCTGTGAAGAATTGTCGGAATGAAGGTGGCGGGTCCCTAGGCCTTCGCCCTGCTGCCCATGGATTTCGCCCCACGTACAGGGCCGACAGTCTAGCAGCACAGCCACGTAATAATGCTCCCCACATCTGATAAATATATAACAATTGTTTTGTTCAGCCATTAGTTTCGTGCTGGGTACAATTGTCTGTTGATATCTTTAATATTTACTGTTTTTAAATGTTATTAGTTTTAATAGTAATGATGATTATGGAATCAATATTAGACAGTTAATTAGTCATGATATGGTTCTAAAAACACTGCAAGATTGAATAGTGATAAACAGGACGCCTTTGTTTATTCATTTTAAGTAGCGATTTGTCTTTATCATTTTGGAATCATAATTACAAGAGACGATTAGTGGTAATATTGATTCAGGAGTGTTATAATTTGTATAAGGCCTATACTTTTATCTTTTTTAGCTTGATCAAACTGATACATTTGATTTAAAGTCGATACGTTTCGAAACAGATATCTTTTTTTAAATTGTTAGTTTCACTACGCTAAAGGTATTCCTAATTATTATAATATGCTCGATCGCAGACTCATAGTACTATATAGTGTAGCTATCATCACCTTGTATTTCCATTGTTTTTATTATCAAAACGTATTAAAAACATATTTATTAAATATAAAATACTAACATGTTTTTAACGCTCACTTCACGGACATACAATATGGGTACATAGATTTAATTAAAAAATTTAAAAAATGACAAAGCATTTTATTTAACAAATGAAATCGAAATGATCGGCTTGGATACTTAACGTACAGAATGTTTAAATGTTATTTTCATTCGAGAGTGATAAGAACCGACTTTAATGGTTATAATTTAAATGGTGATGGGCTCTTAAAGATAGAATTTGTCACGTCCAATCTTTTACTTTAACTTGCAAGCTTACCACACAATTTTCGACCGATTCAGATTACAATATTGAGTTTTCTTACTACGTAATACCAAGATTATCGATCACATTTCAATAAAATAATCTTTGACTTCTTTTAATAATCCAATCGAATATTGTGAAAACATAAGAACAACCTGTTTGAGACGATGTTTTCTCACTTAATGAATATGATCCTAGTCTTACTGGATTTCATTGTTCTCCCATTATTTTTTCGATCGATTTCATCCTTATAACGAACGTTAAATTCAAGTAATTAAAATCATTTATAATAAATGCAAATTGAAACACTTACATTCTCAAGAGTAGTTTCCGTATTGACCAAGTTCAAGTGAGTTAGTACATTTGGTTGTGCCAAGAAATTGTAGAGGTGCTGAAAGATAATTTAAACGGCATAAATAGTCTATTTAACACAAATTATAGTAATACAACCTAGACTGGAAATGACTAAATTTCATAGGAAAATGATATGTTCTCCAGAACTGATAAAAATATAGAGTGGTACACACATGAACGTCATCCTTAAGGTTGTTGTGGGACAAGTCAAGATGTGACAGCGTGTTAAGGTGGCAAGGGTTGTCATTGAGCACTTGAGCAAGGTGGGCAACACTCTTGCCCGTGAGCCCGCATTGGGATAACGCAATATGACGTATTCCATCTGGATTGTTCGCAAGTCCCGTTAACACACTTATTGCACCTGAAAATAGCCATTTGTGACACATTTGTGAATTGCACTGATGATGGGAAAGGTCGCCGGAAGGAACAAGTCGTAGTTAAACAAAATTAGGGAATAGACCGAAATAGAAGTATCAGGAAGCTGATTGGCGTTACTAGCTGGAGAGCCACTCTTAGAAGAAGAGAATAATATGAATGGCTCTAAACTCAGCATATAAGACGTTTGATAAACCGTGATCACACTTAAAAAATGTTGAAGGTTTTGTTGTGGGTATATTCTCAGACCGGTCTACTTTAAGTCCTTTTATCAAATTGGACTCTTCAGGCTGTTTTAAGACGCACAAAAGTTTCCTAACGATTTTATGTAGAATAGATAAATAAATTAATGTCAATCAGTGTCTTTTAGACATAGTACTGATATTTTTAAATCAATTCTTATAAGTAATAAAAGTCATCGCAACGCTGAAATAAAATACAATATTTTTACACTGTTAGAATTAAACAGTACTTAGGTCGTCGGTTAGACGGTATTTAAAAATATTAGTTCAAGATTCAAGGCAACAAACCTTTATCTTCAATATGATTTTGCGATAAGTCGATCGTATGCATGGCGGGAGGTGTTTTAGCCCTTGCGAGGGCGTGGCCAAGCCGTGCTGCGTGGTCGTGTCTAAGCGTCGCCGCCCTCCAGCTGAGCTGCTGAGGCGGAGGCGCTGCGCATCTCAGGACACGAGATAAAGCTTCCCACGTCTCACTTCCCACTCTTACACCATCTCCGCACACACCAGTAAACCATGTGTTGTGTTGCAACGCTATTAGTAGTGGTATTAGATCTCTGAAAAATAATTGTTCGCAATTCTAAGTTTACTTAATAAAAATTATATAATAATAATAATTTAAAAACATTTTATATACAATGTTTGATGAAAACAAAGTCAAAAAAAATCAAATGGTTTAAATAATATCAAAATATTTTTGTTGTACTCACCTCTGATCTAAATGATCGAAGTCTTTCAAATGTAACATTCGTATATCGTGTGCCAAATATATCGTATCAATATCCCACGCGACTTCAGCTCTGATGGAAGAATACAAATTAATTACATTGTCATCTCTGAACACTGTGTTCTTATTTATAATATCACGGGGCATAGGACATTTTAGATAATGAAAAGAAGGAAAGGAAAAATGAAAAAATCTATAAAACACGCGTAATTTCCAATGCACTAAACACTTCAAAAATTCAACACACTTGACTGAATTATGCTTTGGTCAAATTTTGGAAACAGAAGAATACTGTCATAACTAATAGAAATAGAAAATATTTATTTCGTACCGAAATGGTGTCTGACATAGGTCACACATAGCTGCATATTGATTTGAAAAATCCCCACACGTCGAATGCTTACGAGTACCACTCACTGGTTGAAGGGGAAATGGCAAATTAACCTGAACAAAAATACCATTAAAATGCCTATCAAATATATATATATATATATTAGTATAGTGTTGAAATCGTTTTCTCTGATCATTTCACTTTGCGTGTACGTGATTTGCCTTAAATAACACATCAATTACAGCTTACAAGCTCAATAGTCAAACAGTGACAGGAATAGATAATATGGAGAAAACTGCGTGGAAAATTTAATGGCTTTGTGAGAAGGGTATATTTGAAATAATTAATTTAGCTATACACAAGAGACCCAATTTCATCTAAAATTAATTATTCGAAAATACACCCAGATCTGAGAAAAACGTATAAGAACTCCGCCAGGTATATATATTTGTAAAATTCGTGATTACTCATTTGAAAATACTAACTATAACATTAAGACCGTTATATTGTTGCAAATTGCAATAATTGCTATAAGATTAATTATTTCGCCTCATTAAAATGTATTTTAAATAGGATGCTGAGTTGGCTATTTTTAACATTCATAGCATCAGGAAAACTTAATTGACTGATTAACTGGTTAATTTAGCTAATCAAACTTACTCAATTCTTTTGTTCTGTTGGTACGATATTGCAAAAACTCTTTCTCTCTGTCTTTTCCTATTATATATACAAAATAAATGTTTCAATTTAAATGAAATTAAATTCATTAATTTAATAATACATTTCTATGTCTAAATTCTAGCCATATAACATTAAAACAATAGCTATTATTTGCATAAAATAAAAAATATAATAAGTGATTAAACAGACCTTAGAAATAATGTCCTCCATAGCCACATTAGGAAATAAGTCATCAAACGCGGCTGTGAGGGCATGTATTGCATTTATAACACCCTCAGGCGAGCCTTCTTCACCTATAAGCAATAATGGATCATTAACACTAACTTATTTGTAAACAAAAGTCTCAATGTAATTTATAGCTATAGGGCAGATGTTTTTGTTTTTTTGTGGTATGTTTACATTTAACTAAACCCCTATAATATTTATACACTGTTTTGTTGTTGTTTATTTTACCCATATAAGTGTACACAAAGTACATGTAATAAAGTAGAAAAAATAATTAATGTCAATGTCACAGCTATAGCTTAATTAACAAACAATAGCGACAATTATATTAATCATTACTCACCAATAAGAATAGATATAGGTTTATGCTCATGAATAAGTGTTATTGATAAGTGATTTGCCTTTTTACTCTCCAAGGCCTCTATTTCCATTAAGTGAAATCCATTGTCAATCTATACGAGATAAAAACATTAAAGATAATAATAATATATATATATATAGATGTTATTAAAAATAGATTTATGTCTTCCAACTCACCCGAGTTGGAACTTTTGTTGTAGTAATAAAAACTCTATAAGATGTCACCACCTGAAATATAGGCTACAGTTACAACATAATTTCAGTAAAGTCTATAAAGTTAGAATGCTGTAAGGAATGCAAGAAATGTGTGTTGCTACGTATAACTTAGTAAATTATGATAAAAAAAACCCACAATATAAGCCTTAATATACTGTATTTTACTATTTATAAAGGAAGTTTAATAATTCAATCTGTCATTGTCTAAAAAAATACAATAGTTACATGAATTTGATATGAACCACAAGGCACACCTTGGTGAGTCACAGGACCATTGTTGAACATAATAAAATAATCTGTTATAGCAATTGAACTTCATCACTTTAATTGGTCTAAACTGTCCACTCCCCACATGACTATCTTATTATTAGCTAATAGCAACATATAGGTGATAGATAGGCTCACCTTTTTGACCTTCATAAATAACAATATACTTTATCAATAAAATAACTGCATTGTCCTCAAATCCAGATAATAAGCGATAAAATTTTATTTATAATGAAAAATCTATATCGTTATAATAATTAAAACAATTTCAAATGAAGACTGGTGATGTGACTATGATACAAGACCATACAGAGACTTAAAATGTCGTAATTAAACATAAATTGATCTTGTGTTCAATTATTATACTAAATATATTTATTATATTAAATACTTAGTACTTACCAATACTCTGTTATCAACTTTGTCTCCTCTTGATTCCATGCGAATCAAAGATTTATAAAGTATTTTCACATTTTTCCCTAAAACATTACTGATGCTGTCTGTAAGAAAACACGTAATTTGTTTTGTTATTGAAAAAATAATAACTTATATAAGGTCATCTTTATTTTAATATTAATATTAAACAATTTAACATGAAAGATGTAAATACCATTTAGTTCCGAGGATATTTGTAGTTTTGTTGTCATTTTGGTGATTTTCTTCAATGTCATCACTTTAAATTAGATAAGTATTTTAATACTATAGCACCTATTATTTTTCTGAATTAAAATCATTTATTTAAGTTTATTATCATTTTGTTAAACAACAATATTACAACTGTAATAAAAAAAATATGATATTTATTTTATTTGTATGTAGCAGTATCCCCAATACACAATCCACATGACACACTAAATCTATCACAGTCTTGTTAATACACACAGAAAACAAACGATAAGCAGTTAGTTAAAACAGATTACTCTTTATGACACATAACACCATAGACTTAACACATCAACACAGAGTCTTCAGTCTATGGTTAATAGTAACAAATTTCTACATATAATCATATAAGCGATCACTTGTGTACGTTAATAATACGTTTGTATTTTGTAATTTAAAAAAAAATACAAATACAAAGTTGATGGTAGATCAAACTTTCTCTGTTTGAAGATACATAATTGCTTCGGTTCAACTCCTCTAAATCACAAGAATGTCTATTTTACAATAATTAAACGAATCACCCACTGACTACTCTAGTTTCTGAAATTCAAAGGAGTGGATATGGATAGTGCCGTGCTATTTGGAATTAGGAATAACGCTGCTGCCGAATCTGAATTGTTCCGATTGGATTACGGCTGTGATATGTAATTTTAATTGTATTTTAGCGAGGAGGCACTCCTTTATTGCATTGTTTGTGCTTAGGGGCTGAGAGACGGGCCCGCGTATAGAATATTATGTGAAACTTAGTCGAATTGTCAGTTATCAAATAATAACAGACTTGTTAGTTGTTGGTCCTTAAGTTTAGACTTTAGAAGTTATCTGTGAATAACGATAGGACTTGTTTTGTTGTTTGATTTTAAATTGCGATTTATTTTATTGTTAAATAATATTTTTATTGTATTACGTATATTTTAAAAAGATGAATAAAAATTACGAACGGTGTACACATTGTAATAGACGTAAATGGCTTACAACTGGTTGTCTACGAAAATGGTTGAAACCAATGGAATGTAAACATCTACAGAGAACAATTGAAAGCAAAAGAGATTTAAATGAGACTGACATAGTTAACTGTGTGTTTTTATCTGAGAGAACGAGTCCAGTAAACACCAATAAGTTTGTTAAGTTTTGGAAAAACAAACTCTTCATTACAGGTAGTGTTAGGTCCTTGCAGAGGTACTTTGGAAGCAAAAATAATGCTAACGAGTACTTGTGCAAACCTGTTGAAGCTTCCTCATCTAGTGAGCGACTGATATTTGCTGCAAATACCAAACTTAAAAGAGATATTGAATTACATAAACAGATTATCAAATGTCAACATTCAGATGACCATTCAGTACTAAGAGGACATCATCAACATATTTCACTTGAAAGCTGTGCTATTTATTGCCAATTATCAAAGTAAGTACCTTATAAACAGTATGTTTTATCCTATAATATTGAAACTAGAGAGAAATCTTATTTAGACAAATATAAGTATTATGCAATTAAGTTTTACTCTTAAATTAGCTAGTAGTGGTAGAACAAGCTAGCACATCTTGAACTTGTTGTAACTGATGACTTACAGGCATGGTTGGTACTGGGGTGGAATCACATCCAGTGAAGCAGAGGAGCTCCTAGCAGGGCAACATGATAATGTTTTTCTAGTAAGAGACTCATATGACTCACGCCACATACTGTGTGTTTCATTTCGATGTGTAGGAAGGACTTTACATGCTCGTCTACGCCATGCAAATGGTCTCTTTTCTTTAAATAATGAGACTTTTGTACCAGCAAACAGAATATCAGAACATTGTGCAACTGTAGATGTCAAATCAAATCTTTTTGAAATGCCTGTAAAATTAGCTAGACCATTAAACAGGTAAACAAACCCAAATTTTATTTTTTAATTAAACAGTGGTATCTCAATATACAAGTGTTTTGTGTTCTGTTTTGATATGCAAGCTATATTTTGCTTTTATATGAGAGCTAGAGTTTATTTATGAAGAATCCTACCCTCCACTGCTGTCCAACAGTTTCTCTCAGACAAGCTCTCAGTCTGTGTCCTTTTTTAAAGCAAGTTCTTTATTCAAAAACACTAAACAAGGGCATTTCAATTAATTACAATAGAGAAAGTTGTTTTGAGCAAGCTTCTGGAATCAAATAAACTTGTATTGAGGTACTACAGTATATTGCTTCCAAAATGAAAAATGGTATTTATATTACCATTAAAGCTGTTTGTTTATTTTTGATATGTTTGTTATTTTCAGGTTTGCCAGACTAGATTCCCTTCAAAAAATTTGCAGATTTGTAATTCGTCAAACAGTTTCCGAAGAATTATGGGACCAGTTACCTTTACCACCAAATCTCATCTCATATGTCTCACTTGGTAGTGACTATATTGCACCAACATAAATTTCAAACTCAATAGTGTGCCTTACTTCATAAAAATACATATAAAACAAATATTGTTTATTTAGTTTCTACCATACCAGGCACATACATATATTTAATCTAAGGTATGAAATGTTTAAAATTTATTACTAAAATATCAATGGATAAAGGAGAGGCTTTTAAACAGTAACTATATCAACTTGGGATTTTCTACTGGAATATATTACCTTGTATCTTTGTGATTTTCTTTATATATAGACTGCTTAATATTCTGGTATGCATCGTGATTTATATTGGTGTGATATGAATTAGCTTCAATATGATGACATACTATATTTTTAGAAAATGTGATTAATTATCAAACAATGACTAAAGCATAACCATCAATCAACAAAAAATACTATTTAATTAAGCAAAATAGTTATTTAATAAAATTAAAATACTTTTATTTAACTAATAACTTTATGAAACGGAATTGTGTGCAGCAACAGTTTATTCACTTGAGTGTATTGATGCCCAGCATGTTTTTAGCCTGTAAAAGAATAATCTATACAAAATGTGTTCATGTTATGATTGTTACATTGTTAAATTACAAGATTTTTATAATTCTTTATCATTATACTGTAATTTAAATATACATACTGTTTTTTATTTAGAAATTATTTTTGCCATTTCTTTCATCATGAATCATGTAATTCTCACCGTAACGAAAGCCGCTGTTAAAGATTGTGGAGCAACTGCAACGGGATTCATGTTAAGTGCGGTTTGAATTAATTCCGCATCTCTTATTCTAGATTTAACAAATGATCTTGTGGAACAGCTTCCTTCGCTGTTATCAGTAAGATAGAAAAGTTCAGCAGCCTTGTATATGCCAGCTAAACCCACTCTGCGAATATACCAGTTAAACTGAAAGAAAAATCTTATTTACAATAAATATCTAATAACACCTTTGATTAAGAAAATCAACAAGATTATAACTTACATCTACACTACGATCCCCTGTATTGTAACAAATATCGTCTACTAAAGAGAGTAATGTTGCTAAGCAATTTGGAACATTATTAGGCAGAGATTGTATGGCCATAGCCTTGGGCCATGTACTCCTGCAAAACAAATAAATATAAATGTTATGTTTTAATCTTATTTACTCTAAATAAAAATGTTTATACATTACTTGTAAGGGTCTATCATTAAAAGTCGTATCATTATGGCATTCTCCACTTTTTGAGCAGGTATTTTAGAATCCTGTATATCCTTAGGCCACTGAAAGAATTAGGTATTTAAGAATGAAACTTTTTTATATATCAAATTGTATGTGCAAAACACTTACTGTCTTCATTTGTTGTACCAGTATTTCATTACATTTGACATTAAAGTAATGTATAAGATCTCCCCCTCCATTTGGAAACAGGCCGTGGGTGATACCTGGATATCCAACAGCTTCTGCACCAGCTGCCAAAGACTCAACAGACCATCCAGATTTTGTTACAAACTCTAATGATGTATTAAGTATTTTGTTTTTAATGTCATCTTCATACTGATTCTCTTCATAACTTGTTCTTATTATTGGAATAACTTTTTCTTTTTTTTCAGATATTTGACAATAGTGCCTTATAAATGATGTTCTGATAATTGGAGTTATTACAATATAAGGCTTTAAATGTGTATGACCATTTCTTATAGCTGTTGACAAAATATAAAAGTTATACATATATTCAATACTATCAAGTAAATACTTTAAAACTTTAATAAAGGCAAAAATAAAACAATCTCAAAATTTATAGGTATTTATTTATATTCTAGTAAGATATTTTATTTATAAGCTATCTATTTACTATCATGTGCTTTATTTATGTTAATACATTCAGTCAAGCGCCCAATAAGGCCTTCTATTAAGTGGAAGGCATTTAAGGCTGAATTTATGATATCTTCCTTGTTCTTAGTGGGAATTTTATCAAGTATGTTCCCAGCAATGTTAATTTGCACATCAATATTTTTATTTTTCTTGCAACAAGCAATTTCCTTCAGTTTAGCTTCATAATGTGCTTTAGACATATTAAGACCTGTGCGTAACTTATGCAAATAGTCTTGTTCTATATAAATAAATGACTCCCTTATGTCTGTTTTGTTTCCTATGTCTTTTAAAGCAATATATCTCAAAAAATTTAATGCACTAATAATTTGATCAGCTAACTCAACTAAATCAGACTCTTCACCATAAGGAAGATAGCAAATTTTCTTAATCATAGAGTGTAATTGGGCACCTGTGAAACATTCTGGTATATCCAAGTTTTGTAAGGCCTGATCTAATGAATTTTTGTATAGTGTTATAGCATATCCAATCATACCAGAGTGGTTGGCATTGTCAATAATATATTTTAAAATTAGAATTCTACCACGGTAGTTAAATTTATTCACATACATTTCTATAAATTTTACAGCATGTTTCCTATTACTCTCATAATGAGAATAAACTGAGACATTAATTAATATTTTACATAATTCATAATAAATGGGTATAGAAAGCAAAGTGTGTGACGCATTGTTTGGAAATCTTTTCAATATACTGGTACCAAGGGATAGGCCTTTTTTTTGAGGGCTATATTCAACAAAAGCTAGTAAGTGTACAGCACATGTTAGAATCATCTGAGATATATAAAGATTTGAGTAAATATAAGGTACTGCATAATCTGGTATTGTAATATCTTCCGAGAAAATTATATAATATAATCCAGATAATGTTGTTAAATTAATTTTTTCTTTATGATCAAAGGGGTCTTCAAAATTGTCATTGTTAAATTCTGTCGTTTTGGCCTCAGATTTCTGGCTCTCCTTATAACATTTTTCTAAATAAGGAAATAGTTTAACAACATTTTTTAAAAGAAAGCATATATCCTTTATAATGGTGGAACAGCATTGCTGAAACTGTCCATTGTAGTTACTTTCAGGATCTAAATCAATATATACAAAGGATTTCCCAAGAAGGCTTATGAGAAAAGTGGTTATTATATTAGCAGTTTTTTCAATATATTCAGTTTTTAATTCTTCAATAAATGGCTGATAAAATGTAGGCAAAAGTGAGTAAACAGTAATTATTCTTCTCACATTAGGATCACTATCCAGTAACATTCTTTCTTTCCCTTCTAAATGATATTCTGGTATTGGAATGGCTTCTATGTAAGTACTAATAGAGTTAAAGCAACATTCTAATGTCCTTCCTCGTTTAGTAGACAATTTTATTAGCAGTTGCTGTAAGGGATTTAAAATAATACTAAATTGTGCATCATTTTTGGCAACTTCAATCTGTTCAATGAATTCCAACAAGGCCTCCTCAGGAACAGCTTTTTCTACAATCATTGAAAGAAGCTGCTCACAAGTTCCATATAAAGAAGGCTTTAATGTGATTGTATCATTTTGAATTTTGCTGACCACAATAGATATCAGGTCCCAACCATTATCTTTGAAATTCTTTGAAAGCTTTTCTTCTTTAGGTACTGATAGAACTTCTTTATATTTTTCTGCATCTAACAGAGCTGATATAAGGGCCACAATATCTATATGTTGATCCATTTTAAAGGTTTTTAAAATAAATTAAAAATATATATTTGTTTCTACCTGTAGTTTGACAATTAGGACTCTGTAATAGAATTCACCATAGTATTTCATACAGCCCTTAATTGAGGAGATTGATTCAACTTAAAAACCTTGACTTAAAATCATAATAAGGCATACTTTACGCGTGGAAAAAGACACACAACTAAAAAATTACTCTTACCTTAGTCAGAGTGTAAAGTGTAAAAAGGAGAGTATGTTGAGAACATATTATCTAAATTTATTACAAAGTACATATTATTACTTACAGTGAAATAGCCTTGGAAATCTAGTGACGTTCATTTCGTTTCAATATTATTGGCAGAAGCGTCGACACTAAGTTTCGTAAAATATGCACTTATAATAATTTATTTGCCAAGAATATTAAGTGTTCCTTTATTAATCACCTTGCGGCTTGATATTCTTTAAAATGATTATAAAGATAAGTATCCCTTTTTTGAGATTAATTTTTGGTTTTAGACAGTTAGAAGATAACAGTTTGTATTGTGCAAAAAATAATTAAATGAGATAATTAATCATAAATGGAATGAATCCACATTGCATAAATGTCGGTAGGTATCTAATTATAAAGTAATACATAATCACAGATCACTTATTTGTACACAGTAGTACACAATAACCATAGAATATGTAGTGATCTTGTTTTACAAAAACTATGGTATGCCAAGTCAACAAAATATTTTATATACGACAAAATAGTTTTTTACTCTAGTTTGGGATATTATTGTTTTAACGTAAAAACACTAGTAGCAAATTCTAATACGTGTGTATTCAGAAAGAAACATGATTTTTTTTAAAGTAAAAAACTAATAAACAGAGTTAAAAGCATTGTGTTTCTTTGTGCTAATTAGTTTCAGCGGACACAGATAATTTAATAGAGTATTGGGTTATCGGATTTTCCTGTATTTTTTGTTATAATTTAATTTGAGTAATATTTATCTTATAGCTATGATTATCTATTATTCTAAAGGGTAAACTTAACTAAAGTGCATATAATTTACTATTATAAAATAATAATTATATAATAATTGTGTCTTTAATAAGTATGGATTAGGCTTTGGCTCATGTCGTTACCAGGAAATGAGACAAACTTACTTTTCAACAGGCTCCAACCACAACGCCAAAAAATTATTCATGTATGGTCACGTGAAACAATTTTTAGTGCGTAGGTTGGAACCGTCTTACAGCAATAGTCTCAACTCAAGCCTGTGAACATTAAATTTTCAAAAAAAAAATACTATTATTTCCAATTGTTTTTGTTATGATCATCTTATTGTAAATTTTATGAAAATCAATAGCGTTGAATTAACCAAAAATGCTTTTCAAACTTTAAAAAAACTTTACTTACGGGCGCCCTGGCCATGCATTGCAATGTACTGTACCACATTAGAAACTCGGAATTTAATTAATTAACACCATAGTAAAATTTTGCTACCTCTAACGATGGCTACGAAACATAAAAATATTTTTACTCGGTCCAAACCTTTGATGAATATCTATAGTGGATTGGATAATCAAGGAAAAGAGGTAATAGTTTAATTTCACGTTCAAAATATAATTGTTTCCTTATTATTTTGGTCCTGTTATATTAAAAATAATAATTTAAAAAAAAAGTGATTGTATCTCAAAATATGTACAAAATCAATAGAGAAGTATTTTTTAGGTCGAAGTACGAGATGATGCTGAACAACTTGTTAAATGGCATGATATATCTGATGCACTTGTTGCTGCGGGCTATTATCGAGCACAGCTACAAGGGTTATCCGCTTTTGATAAAATTGTTGGTGGTTTAACTTGGTGTATTGAGTTATGTGATATAGACATTGACATCAATCTTCTATTTGAGGAGAATCTGACTATTGGAAAAAAAATGTAAGAAGCTAAAAATTGTTTACATTGTTAATTGTTAAAAAGTAAAATTGTTATAATATATTGCTTTTACAGAGCCCTTACGGAGAAGATAGTAAAAGTATTGCCAACAATGAAGTGTCCTTATATTATTGAACCTCATCAAATTCAGGGGTTAGATTTTATCAATATCTTCCCCCTTGTTCAATGGCTTATTAAGTATTCAAGTGAATTTAGAGAGGCCAAAGAAGAAGAACTTCGTATGTTTGCAGTGATGCAATTTGAAAAAGATCATATTTTTGAATCTGATAGGTTAAATTATATTCAGCAAGAAAAATTGTTAAATAACCTCTTGATGATACAGGTAAGCTATTAAAAAAAGAATCTCTTTTGTCAATTATTGTTTAAATATATAAAGTTGTAAACGAAGTGCTTTGACACCCTCAGAATCTCTATAAACCGTGTCGTGTGCGTAAAAGAAAAGGAGGTCTTCCAACAAATGATCTAGAACAGGTAAATGCAGTGCTATCTGAGTATGATCAGCGTATTTTAATGCATATCTCTAATAACAAAACTGATTCACAGCCTGATGAAGGACTCGAAGTACTGGTTAGTATAATTTTAAGAAATATGTAGGAGAGAAAAGCAATGAACTGTTTATAATTAATTTTGTTTTTCAGTATGATTATGAGAAAACACTTGCTGATCCATCAGAAATTACAACAGAAGTAAGTTTTTGTCAATTGAAATTTATAGAGTTTGCATTCAATGAAATCAATCAAAATCAAAAAAATAACTTATTCATTTATGTAACTTACACTTACTACATTTCTTTTTACTGTGAATATTTCTCATATCTCAAATTATTATAAACATATTTTCTCTATTTTTAAAGCACATTATTTGTACAGTTTTGTTTGATTTTAACATATTTTTATATTTCAGACAGATAAATTCATGAAACATGAAAATACTGAAAAAGACGTTTCGGATACTAAAGTACATTATGCAGTTTTGCAATCGGAGTTAACTGGGGATCTATCTCAAGAATTACAAGAAAATGAGAAAATAAAATATTCTAAGGACATTGAACAATTATTAAAAGTTATTGACGCTATGGAAAATGAAGTGGAAAATGTGAAAAAGGAACATGAAGATAAAATGGATATGGCTAAAAAACAATACTCCACAGTTCTGAATAAATTACAGAGGATCACCAGAAAGTTAATAAAAACTGATGATTTTACGTGAGTTTATATTGAATACTAAAACAAATTGTAAAAGTGTCATGTTGTTTTAACTTCTAAATTACTAAATTTTATGCGGACTCAACTTATTTTTCCGTATGAAATACTAATAAATAATACAGTGGTAGTATACTAAATTTATATTAGCTTTGATTAATTTTTTTGTAGACATGGGAAGTGAGATCATTACAGATTTTATTGATTCAAATTTGTAAAACTTTACAGTGACAAAAAGGCTAAGGAGTTTTACAAATCATTAAAAGAATTAGCAAGAGAGAGAAACGATCTTTTGAAAGTGATTCAACATAGAGAAGAGGAACATAAGAAATTACGCCACGAATTAAGGTTATTTTTATAAATTATTTAATTTTTCACTATAAAAACAAAAAAGTTCGAAGACCAGATTCGATATAGCTTGGGCGAATTACTTGTCATATTATGACGATTGAAAGAAGAAAAATAAAAAAGAATAAAAGAATAAAAAGAAAGACCAAAAATCTCTTGGGCAAATCAAAATATGTTTATAACTGTCGCTCTGAAGCAGCCAAGACGTTTGACTATATGTACTACTAATGCATAAAGATTACTTATTTATTAATATATTTTTTAGAATTGTGCAAGAACCCACAGCTGTAATAGAAGAGGAGCCACTGACTCCAACCGAACTGAAAGAGTTCCAAGAAAGAGAGAAGAAGTTGAAAGACTATATTAGTAAGACAAAAGCCGAGTTAGGACATTTAAACCGTCAAGTTTTAAGGTATTCCGTGGCGATTGATGAAGTGCCGGGCACGGCTGAGCTGTTGCAGTACGAGAAACGTTTCGTTGAATTGTATAATCAAGGTAACATTATCTTATATATGAAATTTCCACGTCAATGTTAGTTACCGTTCTCCTCCGAAACGGCTTGACCGATTTTTACCAAATTTTATATGTGTATTCAGTAGGTGTGAGAATCGACCAACATCCACTTTCAATATCCCTAAGTGGTTAGGGTTGTTCACCCTTATTTTTTTGTATTTTTTTTTATAATTTCGTAATGTGGCATTAAAAATGCATACAACCCTATATTATTACTCTTTTTTTTCACCTTTTACTATTTTCTTATGGCGATTTAAGTAATTTAATCATTTTTATCCCGTTCGATCAATCGTCATTAATTTCTATACACTAATCTACACTAGAAATTACAAATAATTTATGTGGCAAAATAACGTTTGCCGGGCCAGTAGCATAAAAATATTTAAACAAAAAAACATTTTATTCCTTTAATATCCCCCTAATTCATTACGATCTAATTAACTCTTGTCATTAGTAACCATGGCAACCAAAATATTATAAACCCGCGGCTGCAAAGAGCCGCCGACATAAACTAGAGCCTGCACGTATACGTTTATTTACGGCTGCATGTCATGATTTTTTTTTTTTTAGTTGCATCAAAACATAAAGAGACAAAACAACATTATATATTTTACAACACCCTATATGAAGTTAAACTTTACACATCGAAGGAGTTGAGCCTGCTTAACTCAATTTTGGATAATTATGACGAGTGAGTATTTATATAAGCTGTTCAAAATCTTGATCACGGATTTACTTAATTACGTTACGTTATTTAAAAAAAAATATTATCAATGTTAATCGATTATAATTTATAATAACGCTTTTATATTGACAATTTTTGTTTACACTTAAACTTTTCTTACACTTAAACTCTTAATCTCCAGAGTAATGGCATCGCCGCGAACACGTGAGGAGTTCATGAGTCAATTTGAGTCAATAGTCGATTGGGTGAACCAAACCGTCCGTAAAGTAGAATTGAAGTATCAAACGGAGAAAGAACAAAAGGCAACCCTGCACACGGAATACTCTAGGTTGATGGACGTACAGCGACAGTATGCGGCCGCCTTAAAGAAACTTGCTTCGGAGCGACATCGAATTGGATCGGAGGATCAATGTGTTCAGTAGCTCTATTAATAAAAACAAAATAATTAATAATAAATTATAATTAATTAAGTGGCAGGAAGAGACCTGGTTACAGACGTACTCGCTGGCTTGAGAATCGTTTGTAATATGTAGTCAAAGCACCAAATCATAATTCAGAACCACTTCATCCAAATATGTTTCCATAATGATCGCCAGGCTTCGGTAGGAGACGTCATCAAATTAAAGAGAAATATAGACGTTGATCTTTTGTAACATTTTTAATTTTATAAAGTATTTAAAACTCGCGGTAGATATACAGTAACCTTTTTTAGATAAGGGCACGTCATTTTCTTAAAAAATAAAATAAAACAATTACCGCTGATTGAACCCAGGTCGTCTTAATATTTAAACGTTAGCACGAACTGTCCGATCGTCATTATTATAAATGGAATATATCTGTAATAAAAGACTTTTATGTATACTTTAATTATTCCTAATTTTAAACTTAGTAAACTTTCTTGTTTTTGCCAACCCACTCTGTTTTAAAAAAATGTGATTAAATATTAGATTTTACGAACTGTTCGTGATAAGGTTACCGGTACTGTTATATTACATTTTAGAACAAAAAAAATGTAACTAAAAAAGCAAATTGCGGTAAATGCGATACTAGGAAATATTTCATTTAAAATCATATGTAATAAGAATTTACTTTTAAAACCCTTAGAATTTTTTAAGTATAGTATAAGAAGACGTATAATTATTTTACATTTACAAAACTATTTTTTTTTGCTTTGTGTTATTTGTTTTACTTAAAAAATTCCAATCCTAGTTTGTAGCTACTAAAAATTTCTTTATTATTTCTTAATATTTTTGCCATTTAAATTATAATTTATTTGATATGGGCCTACACAATTTGCGGTTGGCGAGAAATATTGTTTATAATATGGATTTTTATTTATATATAAATATGTTTTTATTTTATGGCTACATACGTTATGTTAGAAAGCGGTACTTGTATAGGTAATACGTTTAAATATAAATGATAATATTGTTTTCTTATGTTAAGTGGGAACAAAGAATTTCGTCTGCGGCTCAGTTTTTCTTTAAATTTATTATTGGACAATGTCCCGCTGTGTTTAAATGTTATTTTTCCATATATGCCTATTTTCTAGTCTAACTATATATGTCCTACTTAACAATAAGTAATTATCAGGTTTAGCAATATCAAGACTGATCGATGTTTTTGTATTGCATTTCTACATAATTGTAATGTTAAATAAAACCAGTTTTCAGTTCAAAGAGTTTTACTTATTTTATAAATACTGATTGAGTTTAATGATAAAACATTCCTTGCTTTCATGCTCACTTCTTCTATGTTTTTTAGAAGTGCATTAAGAACTTATAAATATTTTTTCATTTCATTCAAATAAGGATATGGTTTTATTTTTGTTTTCCATTAAAATGATTGCTCAAAGTGTCACAACATTGCCGTGTGAATGAGGTTTATGGGAACTACTTGCACTATGACTGTGTGTGTGCAAGTTAGAGCCACTCTTTTTATACAGTGTGAAGGATACCAGCTCCCTGTTTGCGTTGGTCATGGCCATTGAATGAGATACTACGTCGTAGCCTAATAAACTGTGTAATCGGTTAACCACAACGAGTGTCAAGCCTTTTTGTGTCACGCGGACAATTTTTTCGGAATCTGATATAACTGCTGCCGTTATTCCCAGCGATCTGTTCAGCTCCTGCAAAAACTTCTTGTTATTAGAATGTTGTAGAAATTAACAGGATCTGTAACTAGTTCATAATATATTACATTAACATTTATAGTTTTTTTAGCCTCTTGTATCAATTTGAAAAAAGAATTGTTCAAATATGTTACTAATCGTAATTTAACAAAATAACACTTACCCTTACGAGGGTTTCTCTTTCGTCCTTATTCAGTCCATACACTGTCGCTCCTTCATCCTTAGAAAGGTGAGCTGCACTTAAGCTACCCATAACCATTATATACGGCATTTTCACACAAAAACTTATTGCACTATAGTAAAATCAGCTTAATCCAGAGAATCACCGATAAATTCTGACATGCATTGTTTTTGCACTTAGTACAAGGAACTAAAGTGTTTTGACTTGAAAGGCGAGATTGCGTACGCGGCGGTCTCGCCGCGAGCTAACTCGCGAGTTGCGACAGGTTGTTTAAAGGTGTGTGTGTGCTCTACGTATTGTAACTTGAATGGTGGGATACAATTGGTCTACATGTGTGCACTGGTATCGCAACATAATGACGTCAATTACATGGCCTTCACGGTTGCATAGCACTGTGAGACTATTTATGCGCACGGCTCCGGTAGCCGGTAAGTTCATTCCATCCCAAACACGTGCAATAGGCATTGTTTACTATTAAGTACTTATTTGATATGCTTATCGTGCGCTCTAGACAATTTATAATGTTCTTGCAATGTAACATAATAAGTGAAAGTGTTTTTTTTATCGTTTATTTAAAATTGAAAATAATTTGAATTCCTAGGTTTAAATCCGGTTTATTAACACTCAAATTAGTACCTGTAAAATGTTTACAGAAATAAAGTATATTATGCTATTCTCTGGTCGAAGATACTGAAATAGAATGAACGAGGTACCCATCCTACCTCTTATGTGTTTATTGTATGACAACTCTTGTGACTTAAAAAGTCAGTGTCATATTATTGATATAATACTATTTATAAAGGAGTGTCAAAAATAATATTCAATAAAGGGAATAAATTGGAAATTTTGCTTTTTTACAGTATTTACAAAAGTAATTAATTGTGATTGATCTAAATATGAGTCACTCCATGAGCAGTCCTCGAAATATTCAAATTGGTCTGTTAGTCTTTTTTTAAATTGTACCTTCTATATTATAATACATAATAGGTAATATCATATGTATAACATATAACAAGAAACTCATACAAATAATATAAAAGAACGCGCTAGGGAATTTAATGAAACAGAGCATAATCTGAACCTTGAACTCAGTTCTTCTGTTGCATAAAAGCATAAGCTATACAAGCTATCGTATTGCTTAATTAAAAATAATTACTTTTCTCATCTTTCTTTTATACTTGCGCCATGCGACCTCCATCCATAGCATCCCCTTTTTAAAAAAAATATTTTAACATAAAACGTTTCGCTGTATAAAAAAATCATTTATTCCTATTTTTTTAATTGTAAGTGAGCATGAGTATGTGTGCAAGACACAGGTTTTGCTACTTTTCAGTCACAGTCAGTCAGGCAGATTGACGACCTCTGAGTTCTTGGACTCTGAAGTTACCCTCTTCATATATTCGGAAATAGTATTAAATAAAATAGAAATATACTTCAATAGTTAAGCAGCTGGCAGTAAATGTAGAGTCGATTTTTTTTATAAATTATTTTGTTGACGATTCATAAGTGCAGGTACCTTAGTTATCTATATGAATAAAGATGTTTTTGATTGATTCATTGATTAACATTTTATTATATATTTGCACAAATAAACAAACTTTTTTAGTATTCGAGACGTATCAAAAAGCAAGATTAGTATTCGTGCAAACTATGGCGGAATTGGCTACGCGATCGACCAACGTAAAATGCCTTGAGAGTGCAGGAGTTTTGGGTAGTGTACAAAAACTATACAATATATAAAAATTATATGAGACATTTATATCACGGTCGTCTTACCTTAGGGGTAAAGCATTATAGCTTGTGTTATGGGTGCTAATAGAATTGTTAAAATAAATAAATGTATAATACCCAGACCAAGAAATATATTAACGGCAATCGATACCGTGTAGTGATATTCTCCGCTCCGGCAGTCTGGCATGACCATTGCACTAACTGGGTTTTTAAGTCGCTGAAATGAACAGGTTTGCCCCGAGCTCCGTTGGGGATTCCTTATTTAATTTAGGTAATATTTTAATAGAGTTGCTGCGTCCCCTGTTATCTGATGCATGCGGTACAGTACGACAATGTGCTGTGGTGGCAGCAGCAAGGCTCGCTGAGCACGATGAAGGAGTAGCTAGGCTGCTACTCAGTGGCGGCATGGTTACATCGACACTCGAAAATCTTAACAAGTACAATGTTCGTATGTACTGACTATAGGCCTTAATACAAATGAAAAAGTTGTTTTTGAATATTTTGTATTTTTATTGTATCAAATATTTCAATTATTTATAAAATGCGATTGGCGTAGGACTATTAATCTTACATAAGTATTTTTCCGATACGTATTTAAGTTTTGTTGAATTTTATTATATTTTGGAGAAGTACAGTAAAATCATTATATATTGATTATTTTTCAGGTATACTATAAAAGATCAGCGTTATATTTATTACGTGCCGTGGCCAAGTAAGAACATGCCTTTATATGTATTATTAAGCTTATTTAATCATAAACGACAATATTTTTTTCTTCAGACACAACGAAGAACTGGCTTCAGCAGTAGTGCGTCTGGGCGCATTAGAACACATTGTGTCATGCCTTGAAGATTTTGATACCCAGGTATTTGATGCTCAAAATGTATGGAAAATCATGTTTTCAATTATTTTATCCCCAATAACTTTGCAGGTTAAAGAGAATGCAGCATGGGGGCTGGGTTATATTAGCAAGCACAGCGAGCACTTAGCTGGATTAGTAGTTGATGCGGGAACTCTGCCTTTGCTTGTGCTAGTTTTTCAAGAACCAGAAATGAGCTTGAAACAGGTGACATTTCTTTAGATTCAAAGCCTATTTGAATTCATATGCGTAGTTACCACTCGCTGGTCACTGAACAAATGAAAATAGCCGTAACCTAATCTCATTTGATCAGTTAAAATATATATTTATTTGATAGAAATAGCATTAAATTTTAAAAAAACTTTACTAATTTATATATTATTGAATTTCACTTTAAATTGGTGGTTAAAATTGCAATTTAATAATAATAAATAATTCTTTTATAAAGATAGCGGCTGGCGCGCTCGTAGATTTAGCCCAACACAAACCTGAGGCAGTTGTCGATGCTGGTGCCATACCACATTTGGTGCGTGGCTTGGAAAATCAAGATCCAAAACTTAAGGTTCATACTATTTTACTTACTATAAAAAATTGTTTTAGGTGCGTTTTATGCATTCTGGTCATGTTTAAGCGAATCATTACAGCGTAGTACATTGTGTGCGTTGGGAGCTGTGGCCAGTGCGAGAGCAGAGCTAGCGGAGGCGACAGTGGCCGGTGGGGCTCTGCCCCCTTCCCTGTTACACACTGGGCACGACTCAGCTCCAGTGCGCAGAGCTGCTGCCTGCCTACTTCGAGACATCGTCAAACACTCCGTTGATGTAAGAGTATTCTTTCTTAGGTTTTGGTGTTTGATTTCTTGGTTTCGGTATTTTTAGAAGTTAAGTGTTAAGTAGAAAAAAATTGAGTTATTATTTAAATAGCGAAACTAATATACATTTTTGTATTTTCAGTTGGCCCAGCTGGTAGTCAACACTGGAGGCTGTGGACCGTTAGTTGAGCTGATGTTAGAAAATACAGGAGGGGCTCGTATTCCTGCTTGTATGGCCCTCGGCTATATTGCAGGGCAATCAGATCAATTAGCTATGGCAGTCATAGAATCAAAGGTACAATATTTTTCAAATTGGTTGAGCAAGCTTTTCAATTTACTGTAACAGGTGTTTATTGTTAGGGTTGAGATATTCTTACTCAAGACTTTCTTTACCATAATATTAGTAAATAGTTCTGCATTTTTTATATATAAGGCATGGAATATTAAACACAGGCAGTGGTGGTCCTGGTTGAAATAGTACACAAAAGTGACGCAGATGATGCAGACTTGTGTGCGGCTACTTGGACTTTGGGGCATATAGCAAAACATTCTCCACAGCATAGCCTTGCTATAGCTGTAGCAAATGCATTTCCAATATTACTTCAGGTATTCCATTAAACTATAGATTACTTCTCATATTAAATATAGTATATATACAAGGGTGTTTTTCAAAGTTTAAACAGCTCAACATTAATTCAATTGGGATTTTAATCTAATAAATAATCTCTGACATAAGTTACTTATAAATTTATCTCATACAAATTTATAGCTGTACACAAATCCAAAGTCTTCAGCAGAAGTAAAAGCCCGGGCCTCTTGTGCCTTGAAGCAGGGTTTACAGTGCTGTCTACACAGACCAGCTTTAGAGCCTCTATTACATGCAGCACCAGCA
The DNA here is from genome assembly GCA_951799465.1 of Leptophobia aripa. NCBI lineage: Eukaryota > Metazoa > Arthropoda > Insecta > Lepidoptera > Pieridae > Leptophobia > Leptophobia aripa. The sequence continues at coordinate 4,942,306 of OX637268.1, read as the reverse complement.
TCCATACTCAAATATGTTTTAGCTCAATATGCTAAGGTAAGCCTTGCATTACCTTTAAAGTATTGTGAAAACTCTAACCATAGTTATCATTCCTTTTTTTAATTCAATCTAATACACTGGATCATCATCAAGATTATCGTCCTCATCTTCATAGTCTTCGCCATTATCAAAATAGTTGTTTGCATAGTCTGTTCCATCATCTATTTCATCTTCATGTTCTTCTTCATCTTCTAAGTCTTCATCTATATCATCTTGTTTTTTCTTCTCATCGCCAGCTGTGTCCATCACCTCGTTGGTGTTCTCTTGTGTCTCTTTTTTCTCTAGTAATTGTAAACGTTTTTCGAGATCTTTAGGATCGTCCAACTTTCTTTTTCGAGCTGATGAACGCATTCGACTCGCTTGTGGTCTTAATTCAGGAGGAAAGTTAGCCCAGACACAATCCAATACAGTTCCTTTATTCGCGTCAAGTGCTAGTAACTTATATTTATCTGAATACCTTTCAATTCCATCAGTTTCTTTGTTTGCTTTCACATAAGCGCGTGATTCGTGCAAGTATTGTATAAATTGATCCTTTACAATAACCATATAGTCTGTTGTGGCGTCACTGTGTAATGGAAGAGGTTTCGTTTCTAATTTCGGAAACAGAGGTGGTGGAGCTAGAATTTGTGGGGTATTGTCTCCCCGCGCAATACCAAGAGCCTGCATCTGCTCTTGTGTCAGCGAGGTATTACTTCCTCGACCTCTACCTCTACCTGCCATTTTATTATTTTAGCGATTCGATAAACTTATATAAAAACGAAAATTCAAATATATATCAATATATATAAATTTATATCAGGGTTATAAACATTAATACTATTTTAGTACAAAATGGCAGTTTCCATTGCTAGTCTGTCTAACTTTGGTCTGTCACAAGAAAACCAGTCAAGTGTCAATCTATGTTAATGTATTTAGTATTAATATTATTAGTTATTGTTTACTGTTAATTTTATTTTTCATAATGTTTTTACTTTCAATAATCGAGGAGTCTGCCCATTACTCTATTCCGTCACTTATATCAACAGTCACGTGACATGTAAAAAACGTTGCGATTTGTAGGCATATCCATGGATTTTTCTCCTATAGATGATAGTCGCCAGACATTTGAAATCGTTCCTAAAACCGATGCTAACATATTTAATAAGCTATTGGAACGTTGCACGGGGTTTCGAAGTTCTGTCGACCGCTATGCATAAATAAAACTTTTCGAACTTAGTTATGGGAGCGTTAGAGCCGACCAGTGATGGTTATTACTCTTTTGTCTCGAAGGACCAAAAAGGTTCCTATTTAGATCTCGAACGATGCTAGATTAAACTTATTAATATATAGTGGTGACCCTACTTTTAGATACTTCCAAACGACGCTAGAGCTAGAAGAATTTTTGTAACAACAGGTGCTCTCAAACGGATTCAAGAAATCGATGTCGTACCCGGAACATCTCTTAAAGAGTATATTAATATTATAAACAGTTGTTTCCCAGAAGAAATAGTAAGGTATCGATAATTTTTCATATAGGGCGTGAGGTTACCATAATAATTTTGTAGGTAGTTAATTATTTGCCGATTGATAATTTACAGATTTTACACACCAGGCTATTCGGATTCATTGTTAGATAGAGTGGAAGCCTTTACACCACAGGTATTAATAAATATTTATATTTTAATAAATTTCTCGTAATAACTGAAGGTTAAGAACATACAATAACGTATTCCTTATGTCGCTGTAATAACTATCACAGTTTTTAGGGAGCGCTGATTATCTCTTTTTCGTTTTAGATTCCAGAATTATTTACGGACAGGGTGCCAAGTGACTGCCAGAGCGAATTAACCATAGAAAACACAAATTGATTTATTAAACATTATATATATTTAATTCGTTTGATAATCATTTTTTGATAGGGTCCAAATATTTTTATGAATCTTTACAGATCTTCCTCCAATAGTTGTGTTGTCAATTGCCATAGACTGGGTTATAACTCTGTAACTGTTAACAAAAACTACTTTCATATTAGATGTTATTTAGTTAGTATAGATAGTTTTAACTATAGGTACATTTTGTTATTGGCCAAGTGTCAGGAATACAGTTCAATAGAACAGTTCTTAAAAACTATTTATCATCTTAGTAGTCAAACGAAGATCGATTTAACCGTGTAAAATTTACACGACCAACTTACCCATAGTCAGGCCCTCCAAGTACGTTAAGTACATGAATACCTTCTGTGTCCACTTCATAAGATACTTTTTCATTTTTATAAGTTATATCGTGGGCTTTAAAATAGTTGTCCAAATTGGTTATGACAGATACTGGTAATCCCTTAGACAAAATCAACTCATTTAACATCAATATTAATGAAAATTTATTCAATGAAAAAAATAATCTACCTTAATATTGCATGTTCTTTCACCAGTGGATTCCAATTCAATTACCAAAATATATAACATTATAAAAAGTATGTGTACCCTGAGCAATATATAATAAAATACTAACAAGTAAACAAATAGATACATTTATATTTTATCGATAAGGAAGTGGTTTCTTATCTATTTGAACAAATTAATGTTATGGGAAATTCAAAATAAAAAATAATTTGTGAATATATTATATATTAAATATCACAATATTTCTATAATCTGCAATCTGGACCCAAGACCTGTAACAAGTGGACATTTTTATAAGAAATTCAGTACTTTCTAATTTTAGAAATTTAATTTTTATATTATCAGTTAAATATGTCTTCAATGGTATTCAAGATATATGCTTGTCTTAGGAAATCATCATAATGTATTCTGGAATGATTTATAAAAAACAGAATGCTATATTTTACTACTAATATCCACATTAACTTCATCAATATAAAATTATTAACCTTACCTTGTAGTAGAGGCAAGACATTAACTTAGTTGTCATGTTGGTCCCTGAAAATAGAATTAAAATTGATTACTTCTTAACACAACCACAATTTTTTTCAATATTTAATAAGGTATCAGTAAAATCGATCAACATTTAACTTCAGACTGGGGCGATATCTATATCATCATTTTAAAAATAGGAATTATTATATGTGAATGAAATGTGAATAAAATTTAATATTATAATACAATTTAATACTTACATATAAAACATAGAAGCCTAATGTTCTCCTGAAAAATAAAATAATTAACATTAGTGGATGTACATTAACGTTGGTATTAACTAATTTAGTGTAATTTCTTCAGTTATTACCAAACCATATTTTCCCCACGATTTTGTGAGACAGGGATAACTATGATAATCATCATGAAAAATGAACTACATATTTTAAGAAAATTTCAGAAATCATACCTTTTTATCAAATATTTTCAGTCTGCTTCAGATTTCCATTTAATCCAGAATCTAAAACAAATGTGCTACTATACATATTTGTTCTATATAAGAATTGTATTAATCTTTTAAAGAATTGTCAGCTATTACCAAACCATATTCTCCCCATGATTTTGTGAGACAGGGATAACTATGATAATCATCATTAAATAGTTCTACGAGAAATACTATCTATTAAGCTGCACAACAGCTGTTTAGAAAAATTAAATTTTAAACTACTTACTGCTAACATGAAGGGTCGCCTATGATTATCTATTAAAGGAATTCACACCTGAAACTAAAAAAAATGAAATTGAATTATAATTAATAAGAGAATTGATACTTAGTAGTAATGTTAATTAAGATCAGTTTAAATTTTTTTCATCAAAGATCTATGATATATGCTTGTAAAAACATCATATCTAGTTCGAGGTAGATACATATTTATATAATAGGACTGTTTTGTTATTACAGTTCTTACAAATATATTATTTTAAATAACAGAACATATAAAATAAATACCTTTTAAATGTTTCCAAAATTGTCAAAGTCCCACAAAGTTACTCCTGCAATAAGTAATACTAATTAATTAGGGATCTAATGCAAACGTAAAATGATTAAGTAATAAAAATTCAGTAAAAATCAATCAACAGAAAACATCAGACTGGGGCGATATCTTTATCATCATAAAAAATATATTAAATGCACATTAATTTTAAATAATTAAATAAATTTACATAGCATTTAGAAATACATACTTTTTTAATAATGCATGGCAATGGAAATAATGTAACAAATAGTTGTCCACAGCTTCTGTAAATAAATTCTTACAATTTATATGTAAGCTTTTAACAGATCATGTTAATATATAAAATATAGTATACAATCAGGAAAAATAAATCAACATGGACATTTAGACTGGGGCGATATCTTTATCATCACTTAAATACTTTTTTTTAATGATTAAGAAGTTAACTTATAAATTTACCATTTAAGATGTTGCTTTGTCCAGCCAGACCAGTCATTGTCATTAAAATGTAAAATCTGGTTACTCCATATGATTACACTGAAAAGAAACAATTACTGTAGAGAATTGTCATATTTGATATAATTTTGCTAAGTTAATTAATAAAAATCAGAAAAAATCAATCAACAACACAATTCTGACTGGGGCGATATCACAGTCATCACTTAAATACTTTTGTTTGAATGATAAGGAAGTTATCTTCCGTTTATTAATTTACCTTTTAAGATGTTGCATTTCCCGTCATTGTCACCAAATTTTAGAATCTGGTTATTCCATATTACTCTGAAAATAAACAATTACTGTAGAGAATTGTCATATTTGGAAAAAAATTGTTGATTAAGTTATTAATAAAAAATCAGAAAAAATCAATCAACAACACAATTATGACTGGGGCGATATCAAAATCATCACTTAAAAACACTTAATTAACCATTTAAAAATAATTACTTTTAATAATTTACCTATGTCTAAATGTTGCATTTGCAGTCATTGTGATGAAATAGTAGCATATGCAGTACATGGTACACTGGAAATAAAGATAGCTTTAAATGAGGGGGGCTATGATTATATAAATCAAAACAATTAGGAAAATATACAAGCTCTTTCGTGTATCATTACTAAAATGTAACAAAATCCCCTTAGACACGAAGCTACTTGTCAGCTAAATGTCTTACACGGATTGTGATAATGTTCCTAACCAGAGTCAAGTGTGGCAGAAATTGCTGTTCACACATCGGCTTTGGTAGGGTATTTGATTCATTTTCGAAATAAGACATTATTTAATTATATAAATCTTTATACATATATATCAGGAAATGTAAGACAAGTGTATGCATTTTAAGTAAAAAATTAGTAATCTTACCTGATCTGTAGCACCTGCCAGTATATACTGTAGAATCAGCTGCAATAAAAACGAATCCTTTAAAAAATGTAGATTATTAATGCTAAAATGTATTTAATAATTTAATTTTTGTTACAATCATCCCTTGGAAATACAGCTATTAGCAACTGTAAATCTTACACGGACTGAATTTTAATGTTCCTAGCCAGAGTCAAGTATGCTAGATGTTTCTTTGCACACATCGGCTTTGGTAGGGTAACAAAGAATTTTGTTTAGAATACAGATGAGCAAAGTGTCATTGGATTCAGGACTACCAACAAAATCTTTTAAGTTATAAAAAGTATTATAGTGAAAATCACCATTTCTGTTGGTTTTTTTCAACTATGGGCAACCTTAATTAGAGTTAACATATAATGCAAGGTTGTTTAAATACTATTGACTTACTTAGGCAACAAGTTGTCCTATTTATAATTCTTCTTTGAATACCTGTAAAAGTAATTGTAATTAATTTCCAATACATTTTTTTTTAAAATAAGTATAACAAATGTTTTGTCAGTTTTTTTGGTAAGTTTGAAATCATGAAATTTCATACGAACGAGACTAAATTAAAAATCATCATATGATCTTTTACTTTTAATAATATAACTTTGGTTGTATCAAATGCTTAAAATGTTACTTACAACTTGACTGGTCTTGCTAGGAATTGTTTGAATCTGAAAGAAGTAACAATTATTAGAAGATATTTAAAAGGCTGTAGATAGTAGAATATATAAATATATTTTCAGATTGTTGGTGGTAAAGGTTCGAATCACTAATATCATACGAACGAGACTATAAAAATCATCATGGTGTTAACACATGAGCTGATATTGTATACTCTATTTAAACAAGTTAAAAATATAGATATATGAAAACACTCACCTAATAACTGTAGTTAATCAGTTCGTATTACCTGAAAAATAAAGAAATTAGAGTAAACTAAACAATGCCAACCAGAATAATATAAAAAACACTCACCTTACAATAATTAAAGGTAACATTAGCTTAAAGTGAGATAAGAAGACAATAAATTCAGCTTAGAGTAACTCTTTATTTTGTATTTGTCCTACACTTAAAACACGTGTTATTTAATTTAGGTCACAAAACTAGAATTACTTCTTTGCTGGTTTAGCAGCAGGGGCCTTCTTCGTACGGGGCTTCCTTTCAGCTGACTTGGGAATATTTCTTTTTCCAAATGCACCACTTCGTGCTGCTTTTGTTTTAAGACTCTTGAAAACTGCTGTTCTTGCACGGTTTCGCTTAATTCTTGCTGCAGTTAGTTTAAATCTGTCGTAGTCAGTCATCTGGGCTCTCTTTTCTTTGTTTGCAAGCTTCTGGGCCCATTGACTTGCCTCCCATTTTTCGGTAAGTTTAGCATCAGTCCACGCTTTCCTTACGACACGTGTGGGGGCTGTGAATGGATAACTGAGGCGGAATTTAGTAAGATGTAACTGGTTAAGCCGAATCTTCTGGCGGGGGACGCCGCTACCGGGTCCATCTACCAACACACGAGTCTGATCTATGACATCTACGATACTGACAAGCTTTCCTTTAAGAGATCCGTCTGCTACCAGGGCAACACGCCCTGGTTCCACATAACGTGCGAACGGCATGACGTCCTGAAAAAGAAATAACAAGCTACTTACAGAGGCAATGCTGACATCAGAAAAAGCAGAACTTTTACGGTGAAACAAACAAAGATCAAAAGAATTTGAATACAAATGCTTAATAGAAGATATTTATAAAGACACTTATTCACAATATTTAAACATAATATTTGATGAATTTCTTACAGAAACTGCGATTAAATTAGATTTAAAATTTAGCTAACCTCTAAACGTCTTAACAAACGCGAAACACTAACGTAAAAGACTTTGACACCGTTCAAAACTTCAATCTACAACCTGTCAGCAGACAGCAATGAGCAAACAGTGTTGCCTAATACAAAACTTGCCAGAACTAATAAATTTTTACTACACATTTAGTAGAAATATATAACTCATAGTCTGTGACTCACCTAGTACATCTTGTTGGCGTTATGCTTACGATTGACAATTGACAACAAATAGTGTGGCGGTGAATTGAAATTCAAATATTTCATATTTGTGTTGCTTGGTTACCAATGATTCATTGATACAAATATAGTTTAAATTAACTTCAAGTAATGCGTTATTATTAAATGACCAAAAGAACACAGTGATGCAGTTTAGATATTTTAAAACCTTATTAGAGTCCCAAGTTAGTAACTTTTATAATGCCTTCGTTTATTATTTCAGGGGATTTGTAAAAATAATTCTGCACATTTTACTAGTATTGTCGCATTAACTTACTATATTTCAGGACACGGATACTCCAATTGCCGATATTAGTTGGTCACCAAATAATATAAAATTAGCGGTGGCAACAAACGAACGCCTCGTGCTTCTCTTTGATGGTGATGGGATCCGACGCGATAAATTTAGTACCAAACCAGCAGACTCAAGCGCTGGAAAAAAATCATATGTGATAACAAGTAAATATATATATGCATTTTTTGGTCATTCATAACTTACGTATTTAGGCTAAATGTACGTAAAACTTCATCATATAGGTGTTATTAAGAAAAAAGTCATAGGGTCTTATATATTTTTACATACATAAAGTAATTAAAATTCACTACATTAAAAGTAAATAATAATCATCATCATCATACAATTAATAAAAATATAAAATGTTTTATTTATTTTATTTGTGCTGTAGGTAGTTTTGTGCAAGTGGTTTGATTTATATTTTAAGTCAATTTATTAATACTACAATGTTAATTTAATACTGACCATAAAGAACTTATGATTAATACTGGCTAGTTTCAATTATCTAATATAATCTAAATCTATCAATATTTTATACTTTGTATTTTTATTTTCGAGTGAACCGCGGCATAAGCAACCCGTTTCCATATCCCCGAAAATAGTTATAAAGTGGTTAAATTTTGTAAAAATTGAAAATAAATTTAAAAATATAAATTCATAACTTTGTTCGAATATTCTCTCACCAAAGGTATAGTGTTCAGCGAGAATTCGGAACTCCTAGGGGTGGCACAAAGCGACAATATGGTGTTTGTGTACAGGGTGGGTGCCGACTGGAGCGGTAAAAAAGTGATCTGTAATAAATTCCCATTAACCGGAGCGCCGTTGCATCTATTGCCCGCTGAAAATGGGTTTTTCACTGGAACAAGTGATGGAAAAATAAGGTACAATGTTCTATGCATAGCCGTTTTATCGTTATAACAGTTACATTCGTTATACATAAATTGTTGTTTTTTTTCTGGGTTTGAGCGTGTGGAAGCTATTGCAATATAATTATCTGATGGTAGTTATTATTATTGTGTGGATGTGATGCTTATAAGAATGGGAAACCTGCTACTGGAAGTTCAAATTAAACCCACAAACCCAAAATTCATTCATCATCATCATAATATTTTAATTACGTACAGTTTTATCTATAATCTAATACTATAGAGCTAAATAATTTTATTTCTCCTTTTAGAATGCATTACTTAAGGTTTGATTTTTTTTAGATTATTAGACTGTAAGAGTAATAAAAGTTCTAGTCTTTGGTCGGTGGGGTCGTGTTGCGTGTCTCTTGCTCGCAGTCAAGATGCTACTTTGGCGTCTGGCCATATTGATGGTACACTTTACCTCAACGGCCGGCTTTTACTGCGGTACGCGTTGCCACCGACTGTCCTTGTACTATTACCACCATACGTGAGTTTGTTTTATACTGTATTTTAAGTACCTTAGTTCTTCTGTAAAGGTATTTTAATTCGGATTGAAAATAAAGCTACCTTATTTAACCCTTAATTTTACAATATAACCGTAAAATAGATTGTGAGAGACTTAAATTAAATAATGAAATTGTAATTATTATTTTCTTGTCTGCAATTTACTTATTCATTTCTCCATAGCTCCTCGTGGGCTCTTGTGATGGTAGACTTGCAGTGTATGAGGCACAGCGGGGCGCTCTCTTACGGAATATTGAGCCTGAATTACCTCCTGATAAGAAAGACTTCTTAGCAACATCATCTAGTCCATCAGGGCAGGTATGATAACTACTTAAGTTATTAAATCTGTATTAAAAAACTCGTTGATATGGTTTATGTTGAATATTTTCTTAATGTATCTTTGTTCTTCATAGTATTATGGTATTAAGAAATAATTTTCTTATTTCATTAAAGACAGTGGCATTTGGAATTTTTGACGGATGTCTGATTGGTGATATCAAGGAATCGGGTAATGTGGAGTTTTCGCCTGTTAATATTGGTAATTTTTATGCTGCACGTGCGCTGACCTGGAGCGGTGATGGGACAAAGCTCGCTATGGCTTCCCAGACAGGGGCTGTTATCGTTTTTGAAGCTGTGCTCAAGTAAGTTTATTTTTTTGTAAAAGCTATAATATCTAACCACACATTGATATTCAGTAGTATTATAGTCATTTGGATGTTTGTGTAATCCTCTGCCAATAATAATTCGTGCTGTTTCACGAACACATTATACATAATTTTTATTATGTTTTTATTATCACCTCCCAGTTAGCTATAATCTTTTTTATTTTGTTTTAGTTTTATTCAATAATTTTTATGTTTGTAATTGCGATGGTGTTTTCATAATAATGTAAGCCTCGGATATCGTTAAAGGTGTTGGGTATGGCGTGATACGGTTGAAGTACAGCATATAAGTGCTCGCCAATTGTTGTTACGTCGATTAGCGGGCGATGCACCAGCTGTAACACTCTCTTCCAAGCACGCTGACATCTACACCGTCAAGTTTATAGGTAATGTATGATATAAAGCCGGTATCGTTTTCATTTAATTTGACTACTATGGGAGTAGTCTTCTTGGCACAATCCAAAATCAATCGACTCAATTTAAAATTGCAGTATGGTTTAAATTATTCGAACAACAATTGATTTGTTGCGGGTTTAAAATTTTACATGTTTTTCTTTATGACTTTTGGATTTAATCCACAATGGACGTCCCGTTGACGTCCGCTATCTGTTTAATGGATTTCTTATGCGTTTTTAAAATTTGTTTTGGTTTATGTCATATGTAATTCATACATTTTGCTTTCAATCATTACTAGTATATATATCGGCCCGACTACAACAATAAGTATTAAATTAACTAGAATAATTTAGTTCAGGCATCATTTAATTGTCCTAATAAGTTTTAAAACAAATGTTGAACACTTTTTTAAGTTTATTAAGATGTGAAATGTCATCCTAATTATTTGAATACGTAGTCAGTGTAAACACGTGCTTGAGCACTATAAATACGGACGCATTAATGGATCTGGACGATACTGTAGCTAATAAGACACCAGATGCCGCCCGCGCGGCCAAAAAATCTGATAGAAGAGTTAAAAACCGCCTTCGCCGGCGAAGGCCTTGTCCCTTACTAAAATTAAGAGACATCATTAACGAACGAAATGTGTGAACACATTCGAATTAATAAACTTGTAATGTTTGGCAGGTCAAGATTGGTACGCAGTATGTCGTACTGCAAGTACGCTTATCCTCTGTGATATAGCACACGGCCTTACCAGTGAAGTGAGTAAGATTTTGTCATACACATTATCAAAGGTCCTATCTTGAGGTGAACTTTTAACTTTTACATCAGTTTTGGTGGTTTTTTGGACCTCGTCGATCCTTACGATGTTGGTATATGTTTTATAGATACCATGGACGGGGACTGGGGAGCGTATATATGCAGCAGTTGGCGGGGCGTGTCTTATACACCGCGCTGGAGAGTTAAGCCTGGTCGAGTATGGACTGGATAAAATATTACATACGGTAAGTTATAAAAAAAAATAATATTTAACAGTTTACAGAACGAATTAATAAGATATAAAAATATATGCCCTAACGTGTATAATTACAATTTGTATGGCTTAGTAAAGTTATAATTAAAATTGATGTCGAATTGTAAAGTAGTTGATCGCTGCAACTTTCCCATTAACTCGTGGACTGCTTCGCTTTAAATCATTAATTACACTAACTTATGGTGGTGGTAAATAAATGAGTACTACACATTTAAATAAAATTTATTTTTACAATTACTTTGATGTGATTTACGAAAAGGTTCGTACGGAACGCGTAAATCCTCATGTACTAAGCGTACGTATCAACGAGCGAGCGCAGAACGGTGAGCGTAAACACCTCGCGTATTTGCTGGACAGACAGACGTTGGCTGTTGTTGATCTTATAACTGGTGAGTGTTGATTGTTTTAATTTAACTATCCCTATTTGTATCATCAGTCATTGCAAATGTGCCCTCATTCTATTGTTATAAGATTGTATGATAATTAGTTGAGTAACTGCTGATGTTCCAGGTGAAGCTTTTTTTAAGTGTCGCACATGTGAATCGTATTTGTATACTTTCACCCACACAGTCACAAACATTCACCCAAATTCCCTTTAGATTAAATATGTATTGTTTTTTTGTTGTCTCTTTATTTACAAACTGTAATCAAAAAATTTTTTTGTTTCTTAAATTTGTATATTCCAACACGATGTATGGTTGTATCTTTACTATAAAACAAATAAATACACCTGGTTGATAGTGCTGACAAATGAGAGGTAATTCCAGGAGTACAGCTGGGTCAATGGTGGCACGAAGCACGTATCGATTGGCTAGAGCTTAATGAGAGCGGGCATTTGTTACTTTTGCGGGACACGCGTCGCCGTCTTGCGCTTTTGAGACTGGATACTACCGAGAAGGTTTGCTTATTTAACAAATTAGTGTATGCTCAACACAAATGTCATAAGATTATTACGCATTATTATTTTTTTTTCAATTGAAATTAATTACACTATCTACTATCATACAAATAATGTTTAGCTTAACCACAAGTAATTCTTAGCCTAGCTTTATATTCGAATCCTGAAATTACACAAAGCGAAAACCTATTTTTGGCATAAGGAAACTCACCTACGTACACTTCAAATGTAGCATTAGATTATTCGTAGTGAATAAGTGAAGCAATAAAAGTAGTTTACAAGAGATTTTCGTTGTTAAAATGTTGAAATATAAATAGATTCTCTTTAGGAAATAATTGCGAGTGGCGTGGGTTTCGTACAGTGGATTGAAAATAGCGATGCGATTGTAGCCCAAACGCCCACACATTTGCTGATATGGTATGTGGTTTCTTTGAATATTTATGCTAATTAACAATTACACTTTATTTCTCTTAATTAACACTGGAGTTCTGCATTATAAATGTGTCTCTTTTCTTCATAGATTACCTATGATAATTTAATTAAAAGAAAAGGGACGGACTGAGAGTCGATTTGGTCATACAAATGAAAACCTTTCTCTTTTCATATAGGTACAGTGGTTGGGAGCCAAATTGTGTTGAGATGTGTGAGTGTGGTGGTGGAACAGTGGTTGAAGTGGTTGATAGGAAAGTGATACTTGATGGCGGGCAGGTGTCCCATATATCACTGGATGAACATCGTCTTGCCTTTAGTAAGTGGAGTAAAATAGTTGTGAAAAAATAATTGATTATGGTTTTGGAATTAAAATAAAGATTAGAAATAACATGAAAAAAGTTAAATCATAGAGTAACAGTTTTTTATAACAGCCAGAGACATTGTTAAAATGTTTTACGTTTTTAGCTACATTTGTTTAATGACCATTACCGATTGGGCAGTTCATTCCATAGTTCCCTAGGAACTGTCATATATGTATTAAAAGTAAAATCCGTCTTAAATGTGACATATTTTTTGTAACTCGAGACTTTCAGAGTATTCTTTCAGATTGTTTCAATGTTAAAGCTCACATTTTCTTACTCTTTTCTGTTCTAAATCATTCGTAAAACAAGTATAATAATAATATTTATTGGTATAATTTTGAAAATTTATTAATATTTGATTTATTTATCTGTTCTATGTTAATATACTACTTACAAATTAGTATCAATTTACTTTTGATGGAAATCTCCGCGCGAAGGTAATACGAGATTGTGTAATTATTACAATTACCACGGTACAATGTTAATTAATGTTTCCGCTCGGATAATAATTATTATTCAAAGCTATCTACGCGATATTGATTTAATTTTTCTCTTTAAAATTGTATCGGAATATTCATAATACAGCTTCGTTGGTTATTAAATAAATATTTCACACACGTATGAGTTTATATTTATCGTTTTGAGTGGGAGTGCCATAGCCGCATACGGTGAATGAAATACCCGAATCCCTTTTAAAAAAAGGTTTTATTATAACCTATAATCTCTTTATTATTTTCGAAATGTAATAGGATTTTTTTTTGTACATAGATACCGCGCTTCGCAGCGGTGATTTGTCCGGCTGCGCAGCGTATCTTGATTCAGTCAGTACTGGTGCCGATATTTCACCTTTGTGGCGGCAACTGGCTGAAAAGGCGCTTGAAAAGCAAGATATTGAGGTATTTCGATCATTTTTAAAATCCCTTACTGCACAGTCGAGACTCAAATATACAACGTCAGGCTTGAGAATGGAAACTCTCGGACATATTTGACAGATATATAAGCGAGTTTGCATTATTTAAAAATGCGACTCTCTTGTGCTTTTTAGCGAGTTTGGTAATTTGACAAAACCCGAAGTCGGCAAAGAGATTCAAGCTTTAAATGCGGTTCTGAATATTTGGATTTAAATAAAGACTTACATTGCGATTTCAATCTGAAGGATTTTTAATTGGTCTGATATTTTATGGAAGTTTTGTTATAGAGTAGAATCGTATAAAATCACGTGACACGTTGACTTAATTTACCTATTCTTAATAACCCGTTTTGTTTTCTAAAATCTATATTCGTTTGAGGTTCTATTAAACAATGACCAATCTTCCATAGCTCACGGCAAAATGTTATCAGGGTGTCGGTGACGAGGCAAAGACATTTTATTTCGATGCCACATTAAAATTAGCTAATGTTGAAGGACAAGGGGATATATCTACAGGTATTTTTAATTATAAATATTACTAACCTGTCAATCAATTTTATAATATATGTGCTACTTTTAAGCTTAGAAAACCCGGGTTTAAGGAGTCTTCTGTTACATATATATCTGTAATTTTATTTTATTATTTTACATATATGTCTATAATGTAATTTTTTATAATTTTAGATTAAAATTCGCTTATTTTTCCATTTTACTTAATTCAATATATATATGATGTGTTTTGTTTTTTTTTTTTTGTATTCTTCGCATCCTTTTTCCCCAGTGAAATTTTATAATAAGTATTCTTTTATTTTGTGGGAAGAGATCGCTTATTAGCGATAAGACCGTCCGTTGCTCTTAAACGTATTATCATTATTAATAACATTTTAGTGTTTAAGTGCAATAATGTGTGAATAAATCAATAAATATTTCATATTATTAATACTTTTATCATTTTATAAATTGAATAATAATAATGCTATTATTATTACATTTATAACATTTACCAAACTTGAAAATATGTGCAATGTACCATTTAAATAAATCTCTCAGTATTATATAAAATGATATTTGGTGTATATGCTAACTTTTTGTAGGCCTAGGTAGCCCTTTAGTTCAGGCAAAGCTCGCGATTTTTGCTGGTGATTTAGCAACAGCAGAGGAGTGGTATGTTCGGAAAGCCGGTCAACCTGATTTGGCAATTAATATGTACAAGCAGTTCAACCGATGGGCTGATGCTATATCGTTGGCGGAACGTGTGGACAGAACTGCTGTGACAGCACTTAAACAGCAGTATATGGATTATTTGAATTCCACTGGTGAGTTCTAATATAAACTCTAGGGTGTTTGAATTCTTGAACATAATTTAAACAGTAATGACTCTCAAAATATGCATAAATAAATAGTAATATTATAACATTGTGCTGTACCATTTATTAATTTTGTATATTTATATTATTATCAATTTATATTCTTTTCGATTTTTAAAAACAGTTGATGGATATTTTAATAGGCCGCAAAGGTGAGGTAGGCGCTGTATTAGCAGCTGGCGGTGATATACGTGGTGCGATTAAAGTATGGGTAAACGCTGGACGAGCGAGACGAGCCGCCGCCGCCATGTTGCAGCATCCTACACTGTTACGAGACGATGAATTGTTGCATGCGGTACACGATCAACTCGTGCGGGTGAGTTTAATGATAATAAAACACATCACTCACTCGGTATTGTCTTCATATTTAAAAATATTTTATTTAAAACATTGACTAAAAGCAATTAGCTAAATTTTCTTTATAAGTTTTGGAAGAAATACTAACAAATCGAACCATTTGAAAGTTCGAGTATCTATAGTTATTAATTATTTCGAGTTGAAAATCTATAAAGTATGCCTTATAGATAAAATACGCTCTTAAAACAAGGAATTAGGTTAAGCAATATGTGTATTAACAACAATTTCTATGTAGAAGATACCATTTCTAATTCCTACGAACTGTAGACATTTGTAATTGTTGCAAAATTTATATTTTGATAATACACACTTTGGACGTTGACTTGAATTTCACCGCTTAAATGGTAATAAAATTGTATCTGATTCAAAAGGAGGAATGGTGGGAAATGGCTGGTGAAATATCGGAGAGGCGGGGCGACAATAAAACAGCGGTCGAGTACTACGCGAAAGGCAATTATTACGCCCGGGCTGTGCAGTTAGCTAGAGAAGTGAGTGAATCTCAAAAATATACAGTTTTTACAACAATGCAATTTCATTTTTATATAGAACGAGAACTTAGTTATATAAGAATGGTAATAGTAAACTAAAATCAAGTCGAGTGTTATGCTTAATGAGTCAAAATGGGCAATTCACTCCATCATTTATTCAGTTCAGTACCTGTCGTTTGTTGAATTGTCTTCGCCAATTTGCTTGGGCTATTGTGCTATTGGGCTTGCAGTTATTAAAATTATAAAATAACCTTAGCTTACCACAATTCTCATACTAAGTCTTTTAGCGATCACGGTTTACCCGTAGGGAAATTTATGTATTGTACATATTTTTTGGGCATCAGTATTTGCATCAGGCTCTGAAACTAAGTAAACCTTTATTAAAAAAAAGGTTGTGCATAGCTAAACGATATATAATATTTATCATTTTTAAAATCATACTTCATTGTAAATTAAGTGTCAAATATAAATCTATCATAAGATTATTGTTCGGATTTATAAAAAGTCTCAAAACAGTATTCAGTTACTTGAAATATTGGTATTCACACTAGGCTTGCCCCAGTGAAGTGACACGCTTGGAGGGCGATTGGGGAGTTTGGTTAGTGGAAGGTCACCGTGCAGCGGCGGCTGTCCCGCATCTTATAGAGGCGGGACGTACAAGGGACGCTTTATCTGCTGCTATTGAGGCCCACCATTATAAGAAAGCATTGCAGATTGTACAAGTAAATACTTATGTTTATTATATATTGATTCATTTATTTGAACGTTACATGACCAGCAATTTGCTAATTATATGGATTCTGAAGTTTAATAAGCACACTTTAATTAATTTTTCTTTAATTTTTCTTTAATTTGCAAGAAATTTATTTTCTTACACTTCGTTGCATACAAACGAAAGATATACAGAAGATTATCTTAAATGTTTAGAAGAGTAACGGCCTTATCGCTTTCATTCATATATAATTCGAATTGGCCGCAAGACATAGGTCTTTTTATAGTAAGTATATCACGCATTTGACGATGTATACATGATTATTTAATGTTAACTTACAGAACTTTTTTAGATATTTTAGATATATCTTACTTTTACGAACCGCGTAACCCTTTTATTTCTTAAAATTAAACCAGTTAAAAGTAAAACGAGTATTTTATTTCAAATGACTAAGACGTTATGACTTTAATGACGTTAAATTAAAGCGTAAATAGGTTTTGACAGAGAAAAATCATTTTAGTTTATAATTTGTTTTATTAATAATGGCTGAAATTATTATTTTTGTTGTTTTTGTACCAATGGTAGCATCCTATATGGATTAAATTAAGTTTTGTGTTTATATGACTGTTGTACATTTTTGGAGTATGTAGGTTTCCTTACTATGGTCGAAGGTCGTAGGTCAACTTCACGACCAAGTGCTCTTAATTGACTTAAATATAAAATTCTATCAATTACGTATTTAATCCAATAGACTACTATTACTTTTCCATTCTACGCTTTTCATCCTAAATATTTTACATAAAGTATTAACTAAGGTGTTTAGGGCGAGGCAAGTTTGGTATAACTTAATATAGTAACCAAATTTAACCTCAAGCAGAGTTAATGGTCGGGCATTATTCTAATCAAGCAATACTATTAAAATTCAAAGGCCTTTAAGAGCTTACGGACGTGAAATTATTATGCAACGTCCATCCGTCTTCCCTGCCGTCAGTACTCGATGTATAAAAGTCTACATTTATTGAACCCTGAACTGACAATGGAAATGTCATTTTTATAAAAGCTGGTTTAAGCTAGAAAATTCGTATTTCATGTGCCAAACTAATCTTATATTTGTCTAATGTATTCGTGATTACAAATATAATTGTATTATTATCAATATTAAGTCAAGATTCAATTCAAAATTAATATTTTTATATCCAACATTCAAAAATGAGTTTAAATTAGTAAGGTTTTAATAGTGCTTTGAGTAAATGCTATTGTTTCAAAAGAACATATAATTTTTTAGGTAATTGATGATAAGGAGTCAATAAGTCAAGAATGCGAGCGACTTGGCGAGCACTTCGTTGCAATTCAGGTAAAATATATTTCAGATAAAAATAGTCTTTCTGTGTGTAAAAAAGTCTACAATTTAAAACTTTTTATTATTTTAAAATATTTGATATTATTACTGATAAAGTAATATCGCGTCAAAATGCTTCATCCGTAACATAATTAATTTCTTAACTGTCTGTATGTATAAATATTTCTTTTACACGCATTATACTTTTGTAACTATTTAAGATGATATACGAAAAAAATATTGTTAGGACTGGGACACAGCCGAGCGAGTACTCATATCATGCGGTATGGCGGAACGGTGCGTACGCGCTTATAACTCAGCCGGAAAAATAACTGACGGATTGCGAGTCGCAAGTGCGCATTTATCTGAAGACGAAACTCGAGATATTTATCTACCACTAGCGAAACAATTAAGAGATGAAGGCCACTTGAGAAAGGCGGAACAGATTTATATAGGACTCGGTGACCCGGATGAGGCTATTTCAATGTATAAGGTGACGTCATAAGCTTCTTTTATTCACTTTATCGTGTGACATTTGTTTACGTCAGTGTTTAATTAGCCGTCTCGCAATTTAATGAAACTATTGTATCATTTTGTGTACTTTAGATATACTATAAAGTAAAATGATTTAAAATGGTCTTTTATATCTTACTGAATAAAAAGTAAGGACAATGGTAATTCAAATTGAATTCGGTTAGTACAAAAAGTTATTTGTTTCAAATGTAATTATGTACAAGTGGTATTTTGCAGAATGCATCACAATATGAATCGATGCTACGCCTCGTAGCCGCACATCGTACGTCTCTCGTAGAGGCTACGCGACGTCACGTAGCACAAGCATTGCAAGCTGCCGGGGATCTACGAGCCGCTGAAAACTATTATATCCAAGCAGGTACAAAATGCTGACAAAAAAAACTATTGAATACTTTTTTGTTATAAATTTTAATACTGATCTTATTCTGGCTACTAACAATTAAAAAAACAAAACATCCAAGATCTATAAAGGTTTTATTACGTTTCACTATAATATAGTACTACTTCTCAGGGAAGATGATGAAATGGGCGTACCATCAGGTCTCATGTATTAATTATGTGTTACGGAACATTTTAAAAATATAATTGTGAATGTTATAGACGATTGGAAGAGTGCCATATCAATGTATCGTACAAACGGACAGTGGGAGAACGCAGAGCGCGTTGCTCGCACTCACGCTCCCGTAGCTGTTCAGCAGCAGACCGTGTTGCAGTGGGCAGCCACTTTGTCCGCTTCAGCTGCTGCCCGATTGCTCGCTGCTAGGGGGCTTGCTGCTATTGGAGCGAAATGGGCGTTGCAAGCACAGAGGTAATCATTTGTATTACGAATATGATTAACCAGACAATTCAATTCATAAACCTAGTTAATGCTTTATGAATTGAATTGTAGTGGTCAATTGAATTGAATTGAAGAATTCATGAATTTTATGAATTGTACATTAAAATGTTTTGTCTATATAATATTAGATGGGATATAGCACTGGAGTTATCATCTCTCGGGGGTGGTATAACAAAGCGTGAAGTGGCTCGTCACGAAGCTTCAGCATTAGCAGAAGAACAGCCACAAGAAGCTGAGGCAGCGTTCTTAAGGGCCGGTGCACCTGACGACGCAGTAGCTATGTGGTTAGCTAAAGGATATCATCAGAAGGCACTTATACTGGCGGAACAGCATTCAACTCATATGGTATGTTTTTTTCTTGTTCATACGAGACTCGTTGTTCTAATGACCAATGCATAGCCAATATTGTTTGTTCTGATATAGTTGTGTTGCTTTATTGTTAATGTGTAATATGATAAATGCAGGTTGAGCAAGTGTTAGTAGAGGGTGCGCGTGCGGCGGCTGAAAGAGGGGATTTGCAACAATTCGAGACTTTGATGATACGAGCAAATCGGCCCAAAGATGTAGTGCAGCATTACAAACAACTTGGTACGTTGAAATCATCTCTCAATCATAAATGGTCTCACTAGAGGAGATTTTACGAATGTCTAATTATATCTTGTAATCTAAGAATCTAAATATTTATATTTTAAATAGGTATGTAAATAGTTTTTGTCACACCGTTGGTTTTGAGTTTTAAAAGTATCGGTTATTTAGTAACACATTATTTGAGGGAAAAAAATTGATATTGGAATAAAGTATTTATATGTCTGCGTTGTATTTCTAAATTCCGTAAAATACTTAAATGAGCTTGATTGTGTCATGTTGAGGGAGGAGCTTAATTGCCATTAATATTCAGAGTCCGTAGCAATGCGGTCTTGTGCTCCGTCGTGTTTACTATTTAGAATTACAACTTTGAACTTTTATGGGTGTAAGGGAGACGTTGAGGGATATTTATAGTGTTTACACACATTAAAACAATTTATTGAATCATTGTAAGAGAAGTAGATATAAATTGAATAAACTGGTTATTCTGTATTTATATAGGGTGTTAGGGTTACGGTACCTCAAACGAAACTAAACAGAGGAATAATAAACAAAGCCTCATTAAATATTTTCTGCCACTAGAGCTACGATTTAACTATGCGTATGTACAAGGTTTTAAGATATTGGTTTGTAAACATAATATATTATAAACAAATATCCTATATACTTAAACTGAAAGCATCGTTAAAAGTTAACATGTACTAAGATATATGTCCTAATAATTTACATGCCGCATACAGAGATGTGGGAGGAGGCTGGACGTGTTTCTCGCGAGTATTTACCTGATAGCACTGAGGACGTGCCTTCTGCAGTACCGCCTCTACTTCAGAGAGCCGCCGATCATGCTGATAGGTACGTAAAATATGTTATTCTATTGAATTATAATTTGAAAATAAAATTCTTATTAAAAAATTACGGCTAAGGTATTTGGTGTTGTGTAATCGAAATCTATATATATCTAAACATATATTCATGTTAATATCTTCAAAGAGGCGAATGGTGGGAGGCGGTACGCCTTTTAATAGGGGCAAGCGCAGCAGCAGCCTCGGGAGGTGCTGGTCGTCTTGCAGAACGAGCGGCCCTGAGAGCAGCTAGACTAGCAAGGGATAAACTATCTGGCGATACCAGACGCACCGCTGCTGATATGCTGGTAGAAAGGTGGTATTCTTGTAATATACATGTGTCTGTAGGACCCATCTTTGACAAATATTACACCATTATTCGTATTTTCGATAACATATCTTTCGTCATATAAATTTGTGCTACGTTGACAATTTTTTTTTGATTAAATGCTTTTTGAGTTGAGTGTATGTACTTGTAACTAGTATGTTACCATTTGTAAAGATGAGTCTTTTTGTCATCATCCAAAAGAGGCGTGTTTGGTATTCTAGTCATGAAATTGAAAAATTCAAGCAATATGAAAACATTACAATGTGTCAACTGCATAACAAATGATTGCAGATTTTTTACACGTCTCAAAAAGGAAAAAAAAAGAGACAAGTTATAAAAACAAAGAGTACAGTATTACATTTTATGATATTTAAAGTAGTTTTTTTTATTATTTTTCACTTAAAAGAGCTTGATTAATTGATTGCAGGGTATTTGAATCTCGGACGTAGACGTAGATCAAGCGATATTTTTAATTGGAAAGTTAAATTTCCGTTTCGAGACGTGCAATTATCTACTTAATTCCAGTATCGTTCTAACGCTGACAAAGATGGCTGACAAAGATGTTTTCTTGTAACATTTAAATTAATTTCAATCAAATTGTATTCATTAAGAAATCTTATTTGAAGGGGAAAATACTGAGTTAAACAAATGTGCACAAGTAAAAGAAATCATTAAATGTAAAATGTTTTAATACGTTTAGTTAAAAAGTAAAATAAATAATTGTTAAATTGTGGTTATTGCGATTTTGAATTGTAAACCATTTTAGATTTGATGCAATTGGCCAAGGTGAAGTTGGCGAACAGTTACGTGCCGCGTTACTTGACGGAGAAATCGAAGAAGCCGGTAAATGTTTAAACTGATCTTTCGTAAATATATTCTAGTTATGTATTAAAATAGTTAGTCATATCTAAATTTGTATGAGTTATCGAGTAATTCTCTGTGGTAGTGCTAAATCAAAGTTTATTTGAAAATTTTCACCAGTAATTTGATTCTCGGCAAACTGACTTAATCTTTACAAATATTGTATAGATACAAATGTGTTTGAAAAAAGAATGACTTTTCCATTTTAATAACAATAATAAACAAACATAATAAGTAATGAAACCTACTAAAAGTTAACTTATGTGTAAGACTATTCTAGGTCCATCAGATGCCCCAGAAGATGTGGACGCTCCAGAAGTTCGTGAAGAGTTAGAAGTCGAAAGTTCAGCGCTTGAAAAGCTAGCGCGAGCGGGACAGTGGGCTCGCTGTCTCGCTCATGCCGGGGCACGCGCACCGCATTACGGGTTGCGTTACGCAGCTCATTTGTTCAAGACGCATGCTGTAAGATAATTTAGCCTATAATTATCAGTTATGAATACCTCTTTATGTATATTCCAAGAGTTTATATTTAGCACTGGAGGCCTAAAATCGTCAATCGTTCCAATAGCTCAGCATCGGGATATATTAATTCTTGAGTAGCCTTACAATGCTTTTGTTTTTTGAATTGGTAATGAAAGTAACACAATTTTATATAAAATGTTTATTTCAAAAGATAGCTATTGAGTTTCTTGTCGGTTCTTCTCGGTAGATAACATGCCTTCCGAAACGCAACGTAGTAGTGTAGGAGCGATATATATATTATAAAGACCTCTTTGAATAAAGTCGTTTTGAGTTTGAGTCATAAAAAGTTCTGTGATCATAATTTTAACAAAAGTTAATTATAATCGAAGTGGGTTTTCTTAAAATTCTTCCAGCGATTAGAGGGCGTAGACATAGATAGTGAGGACATACCAGAAGCACTGTCTCAAGTTCTAGATACGATCAGACAATACATAATACTAGATGATGCTCAGATATCCAGTATTGATGTGCCTTTAGCGAAGGCTGTTTGTAATGAGATATTATTGAGAGTTTCCATGGCACCGAAGGCTTTTAGTGCTATGAAAGATGCCGCTGAAATCTTGCTTGTAGCTGAAGCTCACGATAGATTAATACAGGTGAGAATTTTTATATTTACTAATTGTGTTTGAATATCAATCTTGATTATAATAATGATTATTTAAAAATATCTAGATATAATTTTAAGTTTTATCCCTTTTATGAGTTTTACTAAGCATACATACATCTACATAATATTCATAATTTATATGATGCAATCTTTTGTGTTTAACCCTTTTTCTCTAGTATTGAAATAGTAGTACGCACCATTAACTAGATTTTTAGGTAAAGAAAAACATTATTTTGACAAAACCTTGCTTAAATTAAAACCTCCACTCAAATTAATATAGCCTGATAAAAATTAAAACATTGAATCTGAGTAGAAAGCCATTTCTGGCTGTTGCTAAAGGAAATTCGTTACAATAATGCAATGTGTTCTGGTGCCTTTGTTAACCTGTAAATGTTAAAGGTGATCGAAGCGAGTAAATAGGCCAATTTAAAGGCGAATATTGATTGTTTGACATTGTAGGCGCTCACATTATTAATGGGTCTGCACGTGCCCCAAATTGCGGGTAGAGCGGCGCGAGCCTTGCCACGGTACACTGATATCATTGTGGCTGATGTGGGTGAGTGGGAAATATATTGGCTGATATGATTGACATTATGTTATATTGTTTTTTACTATTGCCAATCAAATTGCCATGTCAAAAGCTTATAACTAAGTTGTATTGTTGTATTTAACTAGCTCCTAGACTTTATAAAAGCCATTTATATGATACTGGTAATGTAATACAATCTGTTAGAATTATTGCCAGAAGCCAAAAACGTATTACTTGGAAGGAATTCGTTACGTTAAGCTAACAAGCGTGTTAAATATTGACTGCAACGTTGAGTTAGCCCCGGGCGTTGAATTTCTATTTACGGAAACATAAGCAATAAAAGGTGTTCTTTTTTGTTTTTGAATAATGTCATATTTATATTGAGAATGATTTCTATATATGATATATTAACTATATGAAAATCATCGTCGCAATTAATCAATGTAATCTATTTTGTTAGCGTTCTACGCAGCCGGCGTAGCGATACGAGAGGAAGGTTCGGGTGGATCACGCGAGGCTTTTGTTTTTCTCAATCATTGCCTGGATCTCGCTGAAGCGGCTGATGAAGAATCACATCACCTCCTTGATTACACAGACTTTGGTAACTTAGATGAATGATTTTTTTTAATTCTCAATTTCGCGGCTTGAGTTACTTACAATTTAGTTTATGCTGTAGTTATTAGTGTGGTCTAATAACTACATAGATATTACATAGGTTTTAATAATTAATAGAATATAAACATTCCACAGTGCATTTATTTATTGTTTTTAATTAACGTAGAGTGCACGGATTGGGCTCGGGAGCCTCTACTGTTGGAGCGAGCGTGTGTTCGAGGCGATACTTTAGACGCGTTACGAGATTGGGTACTCGCGTTGTCTATGGACCGGGACGTTGAACAGGTACAACCTGCGTTGTTTAAAGATAATTAGAGTATAATAAGTTTCGAATATAGTCTATAGTCTATCGAATATATAATATGTTTGAAGTCCTATTACGTCATTAAACCTAATTTATGTTGCGGCAATTTGGCGTATACACCAAATTCATTTTTAAATAGGAATGTTAACAAATATATATTCCATCAAATCTTTTAAAGACGTATCTAATTAAAATTGCCCGTTTTTATGCACATTAAAACGTGAGTACATAAACCATCTTCTTAGAAGTATCAAATGCTACTATGATTGTATTCAGTTTGTGTTCAAAGGAGAACCGAATCTTAGTGAGCATTAAATTACTCAGACCCTAGAGTTGGACAGTCGCGGTTGGTACGGCGCACGCGCAGCCGACGGTGATGCGGTTTGTGTCCTAACGGGATATCCCCTTGGCTCGCGACTTGTTACATTTACTAATGGTAAGTCTCATTTAGATATTTAGTATTAAATTACCAAAATTAAATTTTTTTTTAAATTTTTTGGTAGATTTAGCATATTAAAGTATGTTTTTGTGTAGGTCGATGCGCCAATCGTGAATGGTGGTCCCGAGCATCCCAAGAAGCGCGTAATGGAAGTGCTGTAGCTTCTTCATTAATTCAATTCATCACCAAATGGTGTGGGCCTGCAGACTTCACACATATCTAATCATTAAAATCTTGATTGTATTGAGGACAGTTTTATTACTAATTTGTGGCAAGCGAGAAATTTTTATTGGAAATTTATTGAGAGTAGGGTATTTAATTTAACCATACTTATTTTTGATTATGATTTGGAGCTAATCTATCATAAAACAAATTAGCACATAATAATGTTTGTTTTCGGTTCTCTGTCTTTGCGTCTACAATTATCCCGTTTTCCACACTATTAAATTTACCGATTATTATTAGATATTATGGGATATGTACAGTATATCTACTGAACAGGGAATAGGTTTAATAAAATAAGGATTATTTTAATTACGATAATATAAATATATAATGCAGTAAGTCTTGCGTGCTTAAAACTTTATTTCCGTTTGGGTCGTTGTTAACTCACAATTTACGCTAACATTATAAGTCCCATTTATAATCCCTTCCTGAGCTTCAATTTGCTTTAGGGAATAATACCCCATTCGAAACTTTTAAAGTAAAATCTGTCTACCTTCTTGATTTATGATATACTGTAAATTTTAAATGTTATATACACAAAAGGTTTTTTGACAAGAACTGAAGACTTCCGAAGACAGGTTATGTTAGTAGTACAATAACGTATAAAGGGACATTTGTATTTATTTATATACTCGTTGCAATAGAATCAATGACGTGATAATTAATTGTCCTGGCTCCTGTATTCTAGTGGTGGTGAATAGTTGAAATATCATATAGGATTACGATAAACTTTTTGATAGGAACTGCAACCCATATAACACATTTATCTTAAATGTAAGATGTAAATAAAACACAATTTCACTATAATATCAGATTTTATCACATTTATTAAGTAGTATTATATATTTTTTATACTTTTACACACAAACGTTACGTACAAGAGCTTGTCGAGTTTTCGCTATGAATTTCAAAATACAAGGAAGAAATTGAATTTTGAAATTTCAGTTTTCTTCAGTTTTTAAATATATGAAAGTTTGATAGCGTATTCATACCGAAAACTTCACATCAAATTAGTATAAAGTAAGGTAGGTAAGAAAATTTATTTGTAAATATTGGATATCTGATTCGAAAATATGATATTTTATCACATCTATATGTCACAGGTACAGAATAGGTTTTCTATAGATATGTTGTCAGGATTCTTGAGGGTAGCTGGATCAATTTTATAGGAGGCACAATTACTAAATATTTTATACACTATCTTAAATAGAATGTTACACTAAAATATTAAAATAGTAAGCGTAAATGATTGATCGATTCCAACGTTCGTTAGAATTTGATCGATTTAACATTTATATATTTACCTTTGATTTAATAAATAATAAACATATTTTCAATAGTATCATATGTAAAAGGAAAATAATATTTTGATTCATTCTCATTTATTTCCCTTAAAATATCTCTCTCTGCGGGGTATACCTTCATTTTCACTGCATAATGTATTTCTCAAAAAAAAATATAAGCTTTGTTCAGTTTACAAAGATATGTGTATTTATTGTGTTGATTATATTTTCTCCATATTGCTATTTAATATAAACCTATACATAAATTTTATTTGTTATGTTTAACACAATATATATTTGTTTTCATTACTTATAGATTCATAAAATACGTAACAAACTAAACTAAATATTTTTTTTATACTTTATAGGTATATTTTAGGTGATTTAAAATTTCTCTACGAAGGCAAGTTTTTAAGAAATTACACCTAAGTCGATATATATTATTGCTGAAAAAGTTTGTTAAGGTAGCGAATAGTTAATGTAGGTATCTAGTAGGGCACAGAAAATATTGTCAAGCTAGTCTCTAAGCATTGATTGGAAGAACACGGAGTGGGCGTATCATATATTTATAAAAGATGTACATATATTATCATATCCACAAAATAGTCAACAGCTAACATCGATTCAAAATATTTTATTATCAATTGCTGTAATAAATAAAACTCTAGGCCAGACGCATTGACGCGATTAGGGGTCGATACTGAGCCAAATACATTTGAAATACGTTTTCTTACTTTAATAAAATTACCCTTTAACACATATTCTAAGCGAAGAGTCGTATGTAGCTTGAGTTAAACATTATGAAGTAAGACTGTATGAGATGATTCTATTTACCTAGATATAAAAGGCCGATTTTGTGTTATCACGAAAATAGTTGTGCGTAGATTTTTTTTGGAAAATAAGTAATATTTACAGTTTATTTTGACACGATGATATCTAAGAATGTTAGATTAGTAGGGAAAATTCACTAAAGCACAACCTTGGAAGAATAGTACCTAGATGCTCTTATGAACTAGGTTTCACTTAAAATATATATTATTAATAGTATAAGGCAAAGTGTCGAAAATGGGTTGGGGGTTATCACATAAAATTTATAAAAAGAATACAATATTTTCACTTCTAATTAAAAAATATTCACACTTAGATGTTTATGTTAAAAAATAATCGTACATAACAGGTAGAAAGTGAACAATTTGAATAAGTCTTAAAAACAGTAGAATATTTAAATAGAAGTATATATTAGAAGCTACTTTACAACATATAAAACTTCTACAAATCTATATCAAGGCAAACATCAAAGTCGCTCATTCTTAAATAAATATTAGATTCGATTGCATTGATCAAGATAATATCTTGGTAAAGCAAAATTTTAAGCTCCTTCATTGATCAGCTTCGAGGACAGAAATATGAGTTGCGAAGGAATCGTGAAGTACAAATATCACGGTCATAGATACTCGGTACGGCGCAGCACATCATTACTAGGGACAACCGCGTATGTCGTCAGACAAATCGAGAGACTAATCTGATGATTGGCCGTCGCTGTCGGGACTTAGGAACTAGTCGTCCCTACGTTCCGGCGACGGCTCTCTGGATCAGTCTGGCGATTCGTCGGCCGCGAGCGAGGTGGCTGGAAACAGAGGATACCATCCGTACGTACGTTGAGGCAGAGTCAACTTGTCGAGGCAAATCTCGGCTCCTCCCAGAGCTAAATTATGCTCAAAACCTCCGCAACGTTGCCACAACATCACTACCAGAATGCGACCAAGTGATTCATTTGCCTGTAAATTATTCACACCTATTGAAATCTATATTATATATCCATTATAGTAAAACATTAAGTTTTTTTTAATATTACTCTCTTATTTTGCAAGTATGCTTAGTCATTACCTGATATTTTAGCGTTTGCTTGAAGTGTGGCTCGGTTGTTCGACGTATGACTCGTGTCTTGCGTTTATGCAGCCACTTGTCGCCATCTCGGAGGTAACATTTGACATACGAATCTGGCACCTCTCCATTTACACCGTATACTCGACGTGCGTGAGATATCTGATCAGTTAAAATGTAAGTAATATTGCATATTACTGCGAAGCGCATTTTCTATATTTATAGTATACCTCAAGCTCTAGTTGTCCCTTGATCATGATAATGCTTATGTTGATCTCGGCATGCAATGGTGGTAAGTGGGCGTTTCGCGGCGGCATCTGCCCTGGTCCCAGCGGCACTTCATCTTCATCCGGACCTTCACAGGCCGCAGTCGCTGCTGCCGCCGGAACTGCCGCCCACATACTGCCTTTGCGACCCGTGGCCGTGCCTGCGACACAACAACTGCCCAACGACTACACCCGCGAGACGACCCGTCTGTCTCCTATGCGACGGTTGCCATTGTTTTCAACCTCAGTGTTACTTTTTACACATTAAAACAAACAATACAACAAATTCAGAATGAACCATTCAATCGAACATTCAAAACACATAATAAGCACGTCAAACAGCTTCGTGCTATGTCTTAAATACATAATCAGTCGATCTCTCCTAAACACACATATGAAAGAAGAAGCATATCAACGAGTGCAGCTTAGAGTGTAGTCGAGGCTCTAATAGTTGCTTAAAGCGGTCTCCGATTCATTACGATGGTATTAAGCATTCCGTGTCATGAGCAGCCATTGATCGTAATAGTCGAGGTGTCGTTAGGAGAAGTATTGTCATGCGACTGTCGGAGAGTGAGCTAATGGATGCGACCGCAGCCTACTACGGCGACGCCTAATCGGGCACGTCCGCTCGACTGCCCTGGAATTACCCGGGTTCACCGAGCTGAACGACTAAATCCTATGGAAGATTTATTTACAAGATGTCTACAAGAAGGCGGTTCAAACAATGAATGGAATTCGCGAAAGTGATGAGGTTTGTTATCTGACCTAGGCGATACGATGCCATCGATATGAACGTAGACGGGTAGCCGAATAGACGGAACACAGAAACAGATGAAGTGAGCGTGATCGCCCGCGACCGGGCATGCGTCAGGATAGTACAGACAGACACAGTGAAGTGATGAGAAGCATCGGGCGCAGCCACATTCAACGGTGCGGGCGCGGCCGTCGCGCAAGCAATGACCCATGCTACTACGTGGCCGCCGATTCGTATTCTGCTTCTAAACTCAGCTCCGATCGCTACCACCACGTTACCTTGTATATTTGCATACATTGTTTCAACATGGTAAGGTGCACGGGAGCGCTCAGTCCTGGTACGAAGAAAAGAATGAGAATCGGACAGTCGTCGGACGTCACAAGGGATCGTATACACCGAAACCGCGCACGGACAAGCCCCATGCACGGCACGGACTTTCGCTTACCGAGGAGCTAACGGTCCGCCGCTGCTGACCAAACAAGCACAACAGTACAGGTCAGTACCCTCAAGGTTTGCATTATCTAGTGGTGGGCGGTAGGCCTATTGGGGGAAATTTATAAATTCTACATAACTTTGCATTCACTTCAAATATTTTACCAGCGGATTCGGGTTCTGACTTACACACGATGCATTCAGTTATTTAAGGAAGGTAGATATTCTGGAAAAATGAGCAAGGAATTTTATGATCGTAATCTGAGATAAGATACCTTCGTTGACAGGCTCGATAGTTTTAAATTTAAACTTTACGTCCGTCCGAGTTATGAGTGCCTACCTGAACTCAACACTTTTCTATATTAACTAATGCGGTGAACGAAAGAAAGATAGAAGTGACAGTAAGACAGTGTAGAAAAAGTTACAAGTGTAAATAGTGTAACACTCACGTCGTGCAGTGGAGCCAGACAGTGAGAGCGTGCGCCCGAGCTCACCCTTGACGGCGCGAAGAGACCTCAGAATGTCGTCAGGGTCACGCCGCACGCACGACGACCGACGCCGCTCGCGGCGAGATATGCACACCGAACTACCCTCACTCACGCCATCTATGTAGTATTATAGAAACTAACATTTAAAGGGACTCTCGTATCTTTCAAAAGTTCAAAATTATTCCGATTTCAGATGCTGCCTGGAAATTTATGGTCTGCAAGAGTGCTTTAAGCATTGACAAAATACCTTTATACCTAGAAAAAAAGAAATAAATTCTTAAATTGGTGTTTAGCAAAACTTTCCCAATACGAAATCTCAATAAGAAATATTTTTTTTGTAATAAGCATTTTCAAACCTTTTTCTTGTTGTTGGAAGGAGGAACGTCGAGAGCCAGGCAAGGACCGAGAGAAGTCTTTTCCCAGTTGGTAAACCTCAACCTCTAGAGTTTCAGACTGAGAAGAACCACGCCGAGATCCCGCCACCCACGCGTGATCAGGATGAAGCAAAGACGCACACTCGCCAATGGAATCTACGTCATCTGAAAGTTTTAGCATTTTACCTCTTGTTTATTACGCCAAATTATAATATGTAATGTGCAAAACAACTTCTTGCAAATACTTATTTGTCACTGCTAGATATTAATTTTAATGATACTTCTATGCGTTCAAAGAATTCTTCTAAGAGTACCTCTCTAACTAGTGAGGGTTGGCAATCAGCTTCCTGGTAGCCTATCTAGATGTCTTTAGTTCTGTGGAATAGCTCCGCATGGCATGGTGTTTATTGTTGTATATGGTTTTTGGCTTCGGCCTTAATTGTATAAAACACATGTAGAGATAACTTTTAGAATATGTGTGACTGCCGTGATGAATTGAACTTGAAGAATAAATAATAACAATTGCAAGCAAAACTATAATTGACACCTAGAGTGATGCGCTGTGCTTCTAAATACGCGCGTTGTATTCGTCCATTATCTTTAAATGAAATAATGTCATGGACAATTATATTCAAAATTAAATTCTCAGTTAAATAATTAATTATTAAATATTATAAAATGTATATTTCATTTAGATCCTATAGTAGAAGTTTCCTTCGGTATATAAATGTCGCAAATTCGAATCAGTTTCTCCAGTAACGAATGCATAAGCAAACAAATTTATATTTTTTTTGATACCTGACACAGATCGTTGTGAAGCGAAGTCCCCGCGGCGCAAAGCTCGTGCGCCCGAAAGCGAAGAACGTGGAGACGCATTAGCAGAACGGGATCCGCGTTCCTCCAGAGTCCACCACACTGCGCGCTCTTCGGCAAATGCTTTCTCAAGGTCCATCTGTAATCAGGTACAGACACATTTCGCTGTAATTTATGATTATTCTGCGTTTAGATGTACTATGATAAAATATGTTTCGAAATACGTTATTTTCTGTGTGTAAAGATTATACAACTGAAGTTTTTTATTAGCAGCTTACCTATACACTTGTAATAGCCGTTATTAATAATAATGTACTCTTTAACGTCAATGACGTAGTGCTCCATGAATTTAAAAAATATCAAGAGTATGAAACATATACTTAAATCTAATTATAAGTATATTTTTTCTTGCAAACTTATGTACTCACGGTACATTCAGCGATAAGTACTGGATCAATCCCCGGACATGCATCCCACAAAGTGAGTTCAAGCGCTCGTCCTACCAGTAAATCTGCAGTAAGCCCACCGAATCCAAGTGTAGCGTTCCACACGGGACTACATGACGCGGATGCTGGATCTGTCTCTACAGGTGGACATGTCTCCCTGAAATTTATTTTCCATTACATCTAAACTTTATACGATAACATTCTATTTACAAAATCATTCGACTAATTCAAGTAAAGAAAATGATTTGAATGACGAAAAAGATTTTATTATCTTTGTTTGTTTTTGAGAAACCATGAAAATATAGTCAGAAGGGCAGAAGGATTCTGTAGCTGAAGGGCAGGCAATTATAAATGAAAATTGGTAACCAGGGTTTCAAAAGCCATAAAGCAGTAGACGTACACTAGTGAAGGCCTAGAGGATGGCATCAATATATGACAAAAAAAAATCTCGAAGAAGTTTACGAGCTGGAGGAGCGTCACCAAGGACCGACACCAGTGTGATTATTGTGGAAGAGACCAAGACCCATAAAAGGGATGAATTAATTGGATGTTGGCATGAATTTTATATTGAGATTGTATTTTAAATCACAGCGTACTTGCGATAGTTATAATTTATTTTTATGAAAAAAAAACCACAGCAATTCAGATATAAAAAGCGAGTATTTACAGCGACGGTAAGAGCCGTATCCTGGCGAATGCTTCAGGTTCATCCCCGTAGCCTAAAGTGTGGTCACGCGGAGGTAGATCGTCAGCTGCAATCAGGAGTATGATGAGCTTGCGCAAGTCACACTCGAACCAAACTTGTAGCTGTGCACGCGCAGGTGGCCGCTCTCTTGCCCGCTCGGCTCTCTCCTGTTCCTACGTAGAGATCGATCTATCATCGTCTAAGAAGTTTAGGCTGATAGCATATACAATATGGCGTGTTTTTTGTACACCACCACTTTGCATATACCCATCATATGATAGCTGCTCTCTGTATAGAAAGGAAACGAAACAAAACTAAAAGGGACGTATAGGAAAATCTAAATGAACATTTCCTGGGTATGCGTCATTCAACCGTAACATGCAGACGATTGTCTATTTTCGCCAACGAGTATTATTTGTTGTTCGCTTTAAATTGCATTGCATTTAGTATTGTGAGTTTGTTCACTCGCAAAGTCATTAAAATAACATGCTCGGGCTTAGGCTTCCATACAGAGAGTAATAAAATCTGACGTTCTCGTCCGCCATGCATAAAGCTGATCATGCTGAACGGTTGATAAGCCGAATTTTATGTTGAACACATTTTATGCTCTTCTAAGAATTTAATATAGACCGATCCAAATCTAAACTAATGAATATTCTAATATTTTTGCATTAACAGCATCTACTATATTCTGTCTTTAAGTAAATTCCAATTGAGACTGAATATTTTAAGAAGCAAACTATAGCCTTATGCATGTATCGTCTATAGATCTACGCAGTTCCTAACAATTTTATTATCTCAACTGTGTTTCTTGAAGATTTTCATTTAAATTTACGTTACATTGTTGTGTTACTAGGTAATAGTGATTTATGCTTTAAAAAGGCCACATCGGTTCTCAACGGAGTAATTTACATATTATATTGGCTTTGAACGTACACTTGACACATGGTACATGCATGTAATGAGTTAGTCGAGTGTGAAACAGTTGAAGCACGAGTCGGTATGTACATGGTGTTACATCACGTAAGCGGTAGTGCGCGCCTGTCGCTCAAGGTTTTCGTCTCGCGGGGCCATCAACGCCCAAAGCCCCTAAGTTCTATTGCGAGCGACTCGGAACATTATGCATCACACTACGCTATAGCAAGACTCGGCACAGACATTTGTTCAAGACAAGACGGAACAAACAGATTCTGCTTCCAGACCAAGTGCTTTTCGCTACTGTTCTCACCTCAACTCGTGTTGCATTATTTGCCTCCATCCATTGCTTATATTGCTTTGTTTTGCGTGTATGTATATAAACGGCGTCTTATAGAAACCGTATGCTCAGAACTATCATTGAAGTAGATAATAATCTAAGTCCTCTTTAAGCTCAAGCGTTATGTTCTAGCGAGACTACGGTTGTATCTGTATTCTGTATGTCCACGCAGCATAGTCGTGTATCGATGTTCCTACGCTACCATCGAGCACTAAGATTGCGCGTCTACACTTACGTATAACTTTTATCGCTCCTATATTCAATGTTCAGTCCCTATACTTCTCTCAGCAATGTTGTTCAGAATATGAAATCGGTGGGGTGATAGAAAAAATAAAAATCTGAAAATAATTATAGGTAGAATTTTTTCACACACGCCTCGCACGGGTAATACAAATGGTAACGAATAACAATAAATAACAAACAAATCGTGAAGTATAGATAAACATCTTAATTAAACATAGATTTATCTAATAGTTAACAAATTCGAATAGTTACACCTACCATAGTAAATAGAAACAATCTCTTACAAATAGAGTGGAAGATGTAGAGCAGTGCTACATTATCACAGCGGAACGGACCATCTCTTGCGCTTCGTGACAGTTATTCGAAATACACAAATAGAAGTCTTTAATTCAACATATTACAATTTCATAAATTAATCTATAAGATTAAGGAATAATTAATTGTTATCAATGGATAATTTATGGGAAATGTTAACATTTATATATTGAAATTTTATCTTAAAATGTAATTTTAATGCTATTATGAAAAAGTGATTATGGATGGCAGTGAAGCGCAGTGGAGAAGGTACCGAGAGACGTATCTACAAAGTCCATAAACGTCTTTTACTCTTTGCTCACAACACATATTACAATTAAAGCCTGTATGGGTATTATACCGGGGTTTTTGGCAATTTCCGTCGTGTCGGCGACGAAGGCGTCTTGTCCGTTTCGGGCTCTGTGGATCAAAGGTATGTGTTATTATCTTATCTCATAAATAATGGAGGATATCTATTCAACACAAGTACAATAATAGTCATTACTTGTATATACGTAAATATTGTGTCTTAACTATTTGAATTAAATGTTTTAATATCGTGGACGTTATCAACAATAGTACATATGTATTTTTATAAAAAGTATGTTCACATGCATTTAAAAAAGATACTTCTGCATTTGTGCCATTCGTTATTTTAAAAGTTTAGGAAATCAACCTCCTGTGTTTACTTCTGCGTGCAACATATGATTTTCGTAGTAACGATACGGCGACAACAAACAAATATCATGTATGGTGTAAGACTTGTGTATAAAAATCTAAAATTAGACGCGAGATATGGGTGAAACACATTAAATTAAATATTTTAAATAAATTTTAACTGAGTCATCGAAATTGTAATAATGTAATATTAAATATGTTAGGTTTAATGTAACCTTGTAAACTAATATTCATGAATGTTTTAATGTTATAGTTACACGAGTTTAATTTATTATTTAAACAAAACGAATCAGAACCGAACAGATCCGTTTACGCTTTACGATTATACTACGCGTGGTTTAATCTCTGAAACTATATTAATATGTTCATCGCAAAATTTAATGAGAATCCAAAATAATTCAACAATTTTCCAATCCTAAATATATAAGAGGTTCGCTAGTAGTGTAAACGTATGGTGTTATTATTATTATGCATTTATTAATCATGTATAATTTAAAAATTATATATCATATAGAGTAACCTAAGGTAAATTCAAGAGCCAATAAGAAATGGTGAAACAAACAGTAATGTGTGTGTAAATCTTGAATAAATAACTTACCATAAAGCGCGTGATGATGTGGCGGTAAGGCAGCTGGCGTAGGTGGTTCTTCGATCTGGTGTGCTGGTTCCACCAGTAACTCTACAGAATCTCCCCCTCGCTCTAATACAGCGCAGACTTCCTCAAAACTACGCTCCGTTAGAGATACCCCGCACCATTCTAGGACCTGTTTATTATATTTTAACAGTTTAAAAACATAATATTATTAATTTCTTGTGTTTATGTACTGTTTATCGGAGTTTCTTTTTAGTTGCCATATAATTGTTTTGTATGTTTCTTTTTCGTTAATATATTTTGCACATAAGATGTTTGGGGACAGATTTAATAAAATAAATAGACGAATATTTAAATAGTAATTATACTGTGATAATAATGATAATTTTATATGTCAATAAAAATGTTTTAAAGTTACAAGGAAGGTTAAATACTAACCTTATCTCCCTGCTGCAGTCCCACCAGATCAGCTGGTCCTCCTGGCACCGTCCATACAATGACAGCTTCACGCCGACCGCTTACATCTGGCTTGCCGCCTACCACGCGCATGCCAAAACCACGCGCTGCAGCAATATATTCGTATAAATATAGATCAGGATTTTAAAATATTAACTTTAAAACACTCAGTTATAAATTCAAGTACAAAATATTGCACCGTACCTAAAATGTTTCAGATCTTTTTTTGCCTGAAGCTAAAAATAGGTGAAAAGTACGCATTACGAACTATTTATTAACGCTTGTATTAAATATGTCAAAAAGCACTGAAACCTTAAACTGCTTTCTAAAAAAGCTCTGACCACCATTTCATATGTATGATTTTAAAGATAATGTAAGAAATATAATTCAATTCTTAATATAAATAAATCTGTAAATCTATTATTATTTACGTTATAAAATTCAGACGAAATTTTTATTTATGTAATATGTATAAATAAGTAAAGGTTATTTATTACGCATTTTATTGGTCAGTCTTTCATTGAATAAACAGGGTGAATGCATAACATAAATACGAATAATAAGTTAGAATCAAACGTACATCTGTGTCCCTTATCGTTGGGGTCACGCCTTAATGTCACCCTCCGTGGAGTGCGATCATCAACATCGTGTATCACAATTTTGATGGCTTCAGCATCAACGGACATTTGTCGTGCAGCTGCGGCTGCGGCAGCTGCAGCGGCAGCCGAAGCCGATGTCCCTAGTGACTCAGATGAATCAGATGTACGTGATGCCAGTGCTGCCATTGCACTTAACGCGCCCGTCCGCTGCTGCAAAGCGGCTATGTCGGGTCTGGTGGAATCGGAAGTGTATAATATATGAATAAGGTGTTACGTAATCATATCGCATGTATTTCAAATG
Source organism: Leptophobia aripa (assembly GCA_951799465.1). Classification (NCBI taxonomy): domain Eukaryota; kingdom Metazoa; phylum Arthropoda; class Insecta; order Lepidoptera; family Pieridae; genus Leptophobia; species Leptophobia aripa. The sequence goes on along the minus strand of OX637268.1, from coordinate 4,905,230 downwards.
AGGATTTTACAATCTAGAATAAAATGGGGTCAAACAGGTTAATAAAATCAAAAAATAATGAAATCATGTTTATCGATTCCGTTGGTAATATGTAGTGGTATCAAATAATTATAAACATGTTTCAAGAGCTTAGGGAAAACATGTGCCAGCTGTTACAGATATTATCTCAGTATGAGATTATATGTTAAACAAGCGAAATTTTAAATGAAAGTCAACAATATATTCCATTCTTATAACTAAGACACGGTGTTATACTTGATATAATAGATTTTTTATAATTGCGATCAATAAAAGCCGTGCAGAGCGATTTCAAAGTCAATCATTTGTAAAGCTACGACTAGGTTCCAGCTCAATGAAACTCGATAAAATATTATACGTGTTTGAAAATGTCACGGTGATGGTTATTGGAAATAGAACAGGCATTTAAACTGTATATTTAAAGAAAATAAAGATTAGATTAAAACGCGTTTGTGTATAGTACTTAATTGGTTCTATTGTAATTAAAAACAATAATAAAAATTGTAATGCGCGTTCATTATTTTCCATTTTCCAGTATTTTCCTATGCATTGTTTATTGCTCTTATGAATAGCCTATTAGCCATTATAGGCGCCTACTTCAAACATAACACATTAAAACGATTGTAAAATAACACACACGCAAGTCCCAAAGTTAAACAAACCCACAAGTTTTTACCAATAACGTATTCAGTTATTACAAATAACTCTTGCTATGACAAATTAATTATTTGTTTATTTATTTTATTTTTTTATTTCTTAAACCTATACAGCTTATTCCAAAAAGCTTACACAACAAAAATAGATCAACAACAAAGCCAAAAGAAGGTCAAAACATACAATCGAAAATAGACAAAAAAAACACGAACAGAAAAAAATGAATAAAAATATATATATAAGTTTAGTTTATTCTAAGCGCTGAGCAAAGTACTTACAACTGGCTGCCTCGTCGTCTAATCGGCCTTTCTTCATCCACGCCAAGTCCCGTCATCTGCGGTGTGTCACTTGGTTCGACATCAGTCCGGTACGAACCGCGACGTGACCCTGCACCGACTACATCCACTGCTGACGCCCTGTATTGACCCACACATACATATGAAAATGACATAAATACAATAGTTGAAAGGTTAATGTTGTTGATACTTCAAAATATATGTATAAAAATCGGTTTATATTTTTCTTAAAATATATAAGTACACGTTTAGGAAAGATTTGTTGTGATGTTTCAGAAAAACGATGATTACAAAAAATTAATCAGAATAAGTAAGAAAAACTTTATTGTGTCTAGTAGAACCTAGTAGTACTGGTGTGGTACAGTAAGACTCTGTATGTACTAGACAGACTGGTTTAATATTTGCAATAAGTACGTCGTTGTCCTATACAGATATAGATGCTTTTAAATATCTGTTAAGAAACCCGTCTTTGTCGGTCGGTAATGAATTAAAATAAAAGCACAGCTTAAAGCATTTTCATAACACTGAGTGCCTGTTTAAAAGCAAGTTGCGTTATAAAATGTTTACGCAAAAGGTGACCATTAAATGCTCTTCCGTGTCAAGTTGTAAGTGGAGCAACACCCTCAAATTTTATGACCTGAATTTATATCTATTTATGGAGAAAGTTTGTCGAAAAACTCGATATGAGAGTGTATCATTAAATACTGTAATCTATTATACATTATATACACTCATATTGTCATTTACATGAAAGTAATATTAAAATAGAACATATACTTTTACTAATTTCTGACATTGAAATTAAAATAAAGTGTATGTACCATTTTTTCAAAATCGTACTATTTCTTAGCGAATGTGTTATTAACTTCGTTTATACCACAAAATATATAAAATTACTTTCTTACAAACGTGCGAGAACTTTTTATCCTATCCAACCTATCCGAAAAACTCAAAATAGCGGACATGTTGTAACGACTATTTGCCAAATTTCTGATAACTATTAGGCCTTATAAATCGTTAGTAAATTAGAGATGAATTTGCTTTTAGATATGAATATGATGCTAATAAGGAATTAAGTTTGTTAACCATTTATTTTGATTATTTATATAGTAATTTTACACAAACACAAACAAAAAAAGTAAACTGTATATGATGTATTGCAGTTAATATATAAACGTGATTTCGCTTTTCCACCTCCTAAAACCACAATGATTACACAAGCATAGTATGTATTTGTATTAAATGTCAAAGTTCAGTTGAGTGGCTTTTACTCTATATTAATTATTTTCGATGCAAATTATATTATTTACCAATATATCAGTAATCCTATACTGTGTTTGTTAATCAATTTTCATATAAATTTGATATCAAATAATACAACGTTAAATAAATGTATCATATACGCCATCAAACCGAAATACATGAGAATTAGTAGCAGTTAATCAGTAGTTCAACCTCCAAATCTATAGAACATAGCAATTAGTTAATCATAAACATAACCCATACCAACTATATACTACATACTTATTAGACCGACCTTCGCGACATTGGAGGTGGGGCAGCCAAAGCTGGCTGGTGTGGAAGTTGCTGGTCTTCATCACAGGAGTGCTGACGAGGTGCTCGGATAGACCGACGACGGATTGGAGTCACTGTGCTTGGTCGCCTGGAGTCCATAGGTGTGGTGCTGCCGCCTCCCTTCAACTGCCGCCGCGGGCAGCGTCGTTAAGCAACAGTCAAAAATTTTGGACACACACAACATACGAATAGTGTAAGTAAATTTAATAGGTGAAAATTGTGTACAAATTCAACAATTTTTTGAATAAAATTCAATCTAAAATTTATAAATAAAATCCTATTTGAATTTATTTCATAATGAACTTCAATAAACAAAAGTTTTATTTCATTAATAAGTAATAAGTTAGTAATAAAATTACACCACAGATTTTAGGAATGCTTTCATGTAAAAAATGTACAATTTAGATGAGTTACAGTGATAGAATCATCGGAAAAAGTGTGTAGTGTACCAATGTCTGTAGAAATAAGACATTAATCCGATTTTTTAACAAAAAACTATTAGGTCGCTAACTTTCGGGGTATAAAGATATATTATGTATTAAAATGTATGTAATATATTTTTAACAATATATTCGAAAGTGAAAATATAAAAAATATTTGAAGTGACATAAGTAAACACAAAAAGTAATAATGTAGCGATTTGTATGAAGTCTGACAAGACTTGCATTGTGAAAACGTGCACTAGATTTTGTTATTTGAATTTCGAAGACATTTCTTTTCCGGTGGTTTAATAGAACGCTGGAGAAATTCAGAATTTTTCTGAACTCTGTTTGATACATTTGACTTACTACGCAATTACTATTAACGCGCCGTTGCTTATATGCTGGAAACGGGTTTTAACTAAAAAGCGTTTATTCTTGATATTTGCCGATACCCGACTTTGCTTAATTTTTTTTAAGAAAAGTTGTTTAAAATTTTGTTTAAACTATATACAATTAACTCAAATAATTCATTGTGTCTGTAATAAGTATGATCTTTAAATTTAAGTGATGATCAATGTTCCACGATCTGTAATTGTATTAATTATTATTCAACATGCAAATGGTACTTTTTTATAATATGTAATTATATTTTTTATAAAAACACAGTACCGACACTTGCCTGTTTGGATGAACAAGTTACGTAAACAACCCTGTTTTCACACAAATACAGACAACATTAATTAAACTTGACATCTGCGTTTACCTTTACCTTTTCCAATTCTTTAAGAGAGGCGGGTGATACATCTGAATGTCGCCGTAGTTCTGGTGATCGTGGAGGAGCCAGGCCACTGCTGCTGCCACCACTACCCAGGCGTGCTTCAGAATGTCTACGTTGTAAAGCCTCAAGTACCGGCACGTCCAGTAAAGAATCGGTACTGTCTTGTGCCGCTGGTGGTAACCGCGGTGCCGCTTTTCGGCGACACACCGAACATCGCCACGAACTCTGTACAAATAAATTGAACAATTACAGCCAAAATATTATTTTTGATAGAAATTCAGGGTTATTTTAAATGAGATATATCACTGAAAAGTTTCCACGCTCAAACTCTAAAGGTCTTCGTTGATTAACTTTTGTGTGTGGGAAATTTGTATGCAGTTAGAGGCCAAACTGTTTGCAGTTAAATAAATTAAAAAGCAGAATTTCATTACACTAAATTAATAATTGACCAAGATTATAGGCTATTTATTCATTCGAATAAAACACCTGTATGATGTAATAAAAATGTTTTACAAAATTACCGATTCCTCCTCACTGGCCGGTTTCGAGTATGAAGAGCAATCCTCGCATACTCTATGCTGACACCCATTGCAAATGTGAAACACCTCACCCGGCTTTAGAGCTTTCAGGCACACTCGACAGGCTCCAGCCCGGGACGGTGCTTTACCCGCTTCACTGTTGTTCACGTAAGTTAATTATATTATTTATTTTAGGTACTATATATTCCCCGGCTAATAAGAGACCACAGATCTCCACTTTATACGGTCTTTACTTTGTCCTTGTCATATCTCTTCTGCTAATTATCAGAGGGCAGAAACTGTTATAATATTCAAAATACACACTCGAAGGGTACGTACTTTTGACCAAGTTTTTAATATTATTAGTTTAAGTTAAACAAATAAACGTATGACGATTAAATTATAAATGTTCAAACACAATTAATTTGATCGCTGATGTTATAGGTAACTGATAAAATTCAAAGAACAAGGTGATTGAGGAATAAGAGGGAACAAGCTTATAGAGGACAATCTTTATGTAGTATTTATGAAAGTTCATTGAAAGTTCTATTTTTAAACATAACAATTCATTTAACATTTTAACCCAAAAAAAATTACCATAAAGTTATAAAAATATACGTACTATTTCTCCTCAAAAAGTATTGTTAAGGAGAATATCAATTTAACTCGTCTAACGAGATAAAAACGAGAAACCTCTAAGAAAGTTAGCCGAGCTATTTCCTTCATATTGTCAGTAGTATGAACGACTTTCAACGGATATTATTTAATTTCAGTTTCTCATTTAATAGTATAAAAGATTTTAAAATTAAAGTACTGGCATTTTAATGTTCTTTCAAGTTGTCTGCGATAGCCTTTTAATTAGACTTCAATGTAGACTGGAATTACATTTTTTATTAAGGAATAGCTTCTGGATGTACAAACTGATGTAAAATTCTTAAATGCGACTAACATAACATTTACGAAATACGGTACTAGTGAGGTGGCAAACATATACTATGTCAGCCAGCTTAGCATATAGAAAAAGTCAAAAGAACGTTCCATTATTTGTGCATGCTGACTGCGACTCTACAAGATTCCCGTATACCGAAGATTGGTAAACTTACTAGGCACTTGGCTGTAGTTAAACGTAATGGTTACCTGGCTCTAAAAGTAACTTACCGTTCAGTCTTCGCAGTCTGCGTTGAAGGCGGAGGCTGAGCCGGTGGTGGGGTAGGTGCTGGTTCAACGTTCACCTCTGTCACCACGGGCCGAGGTCCCAATTTTGTGACTAAAACAGTAACTGATGATAAACATTTCACGTAAGCTCACTCCCTTATTGCCCTTCATAAATTTCTTAGCCTATGACAGTTGAACGTTTTGTCTTTTTCACTCGCGTATTACTTTGTAAATAAATAACGGTGACAAAACTCTGTAACAATTTATGCTTGCTTTATGAATAAGACTAATGCTTAAGTATTTAAACATTACCGAGTGTGTTATTACAGCTTTCTTGATTGGTTGTATATATCCGATTGCCTCTTATTGCCTCTTGTAAAGACTAAACTTTACTAATATTATACAGTATATTTGGTTATGCTATTTGTATGCATACTCACAATTAACAGTAGAATATGTTACAAACTGAATCTTTAACGACGTAGCCAACATATACACTATCACACCAAGATACTATTAAGATGACGAATAGCGCGCGGAACCGTGAGTCAATAGATAAACGAAATATATAATAGTTATTTATTTAGGTATATCTTCACGATACTGTAGTTATTTTGAATAAGTGAATTCAAATAGACAACTCTATTTCAGGAATCCACTCACAATAGATGCGTGCCGAGGCCGCCCCTGGGAGACTCGATGGTTCTTAACTCGAATATCGAGAATTGTTCATAAATTCCTCTCTGAGCTGCTATCAAATACTCCACGTTTTTGCTCAACGTTCATAATACCTAGCTGAAATTTTTTGCCTACCACGATCCTTCGTGTAGAATTTAATAATGTAGATATTACTCGTACGAATTTTGCAGTCTATTTTGTGTAGGTTCAATAAATTGTTGAACCCACATGCTCAATTAGTCAATCAAGCGGTATTGTATCATAAATATTAAGGGTTTATTACGGATTACAATTAAGTAGAAATGTTTAATAATTAGTTATAAAATCAAAGCTTGAAATTAAAAAAAAAACAATTAATAATATTTAAGGGTAGTTTTAGGGTTTCTTACTGCCTAATGTTTGTAATTCATATGTTTTGTACATTTTTATTGGTGTATAGATAGGTTTTATTCGTCACGGTTATCAATATACAACCTATATACAGTACATAGATTGTATTGTTTTCATGCGACCGTGACGCGAGACGTTAATTCTGAAGCCATCGTTAGTCCGCTAAATGTTCAAAAAACGTAATCTCAGATTTTATTCAGGGAATAAAATCAACTAAAATCGGCTTGACAGATTGCATATATAATATTTTGATTTAAAATCTCTTTATCCCCTTTGATACTTTGATTTATCCAAAATTTCATTTTGATTGTGTTAAATAATATTGAATTATTATTATTCCGATATTCGTTAACACAAATAATTTAATTTCTAATAAATTGCAATGAAATTTTATATAATCTTAGTTAACAATAATACCTTTATCTTGCGCTGTCAGAAGTGAGGATGACAGAGTTTGCCGTAGCTTCCCAAATGTACCAGGAGTGTCTATTTGTCCTGGAACTCCATTTGTTTCGTCTGCCGCCACCATCTATAAATATACAGGTGAATCAAAATAGAAAGAAACAAATACAAATTAAACGATTAATTAAAACTTAGACAAATTAAAGCGCATAAAACCTACAGCAATCATAATCCAGAGATAATAAAAGCTGAGCACTTTGTTCGAAAAGTCCGTGAACTGAAAGTGTCGTACAGCAATAAAGTTCATCATACAAAAATAAAGACAAGGTAATATGGTCGTAAATTTCAAAGCGAGCAACAGATGGAGAACGAGGTACATCAGACTGGGGGAAATCAATATTGTCGGCTCCCGAACTCTGTAAGCGTTTTATTGCTACGGCCTGCCATCACGACTTGGACATTTTGAAAATCGAATGTCCTACATATTTCATTGATGTTATTCAGATAACGTAATGCATATTTAATAATAAAGAGGGAAAATTATATTCGTTACAGTAATGCTTGATTATAATTATTAAAAATGCGCATTTGTATTATTTATTATGATTGTCTAATGGCTTTTAATTGATATTTTGTTGTCAAAAAAGTCAATAAAGTGATTAATTATTATTTATAAACGCTGCTTTACTAAATTGTATAAATACTTAAAAATTTGAAACTAAATTAAGCTTAAATTCCTTGTCTTTTAAAATGTAAAGTATAACTTTTAATACTTAGTCTGGCCATAAATACTGTTACTATTCAAAAAAAGAAAATATTACGTTTGAATTTGGAATCTGTCATTTTTATATGATTGCTTGATGTGTTTTCTTATTTTCGCGCCATTATATTGTTAAATATTTTGTTATATTAAAATGGAGTGGGGTGATAAAGAGAACCGAATCGCTGTGATTGCCTTACATAAAGTAGGTATGGAGAAAAGTGCAATTTTTAAAACCCTCCACCCGCTTGGTATTAGTCAAATGTTTGTTTACCGGGCTATTGATAGGTACAATGATACCTCCTCTGTTTGTGACAGAAAAAGATCTGGCCGTCCACGTACCGTTCGTGTGAAAAAGGTGATTAAAGCAGTTAGGGAAAGAATTCGAAGAAATCCTGTCCGTAAGCAAAAGATTTTATCTCGGGAGATGAAGATAGCTCCTAGAACCATGTCGCGTATATTAAAAGATGACTTAGGACTTGCAGCCTATAAGAGACGTACTGGTCACTTCTTAACTGATAATTTAAAGAAGAATAGGGTGGTAAAATCCAAACAACTACTTAAGCGGTACGCAAAGGGAGGTCACAAAAAAATTTTGTTTACGGATGAGAAATTTTTTACAATTGAGCAGTATTTTAATAAACAAAATGACCGTATTTATGCTGGAAGCTCTAAAGAAGCTTCGCAATTAGTAAACAGAGTACAACGTGGGCATTATCCCACTTCAGTGATGGTTTGGTGGGGTGTTAGCTATGAAGGGGTGACTGAGCCATATTTTTGTGAAAAAGGTATTAAAACGTCGGCACAAGTTTATCAAAATACCATTCTTGAGACGGTAGTTAAGCCTTTAACTAACACCATGTTCAATAACAAAGAATGGTGCTTTCAACAAGACTCGGCACCGGGTCATAGAGCTCGATCCACCCAATCTTGGTTGAAAACTAACGTTCCGGACTTTATCAGCACAGAAAACTGGCCGTCGTCAAGTCCTGACCTAAATCCATTGGATTATGATTTATGGTCAGTTTTAGAGAGTAAAGCTTGCTCTAAACGCCATGATAATTTGGAGTCCCTAAAACGATCCATTCGGTTGGCAGTGAAGAATTTTCCTCTAGAAAGAGTTCGTGCTGCTATTGATAACTGGCCTCAACGTTTAAAAGACTGTATTGCAGCCAATGGAGACCACTTCGAATAAACATTGTATATTTTTAATAGTTATATATTGATGTATTAAACTAACTCACTATGAAAGGAATAAATGTTACGTATAAAAAAAAATCGTGCTTTTCTTTATAACAATATTTATGGCAAGACTAAGTATAATATATTTATTTAATGGTAAAAGTGTTTTATGTTGTTTGTGGTAAAGTTTCTTAGGAGTAGTTCGAACTCGCAAACAACTTACGTTTACTAAGAACTTAGAGTAACATTCCTAGCTCTCAAAACTTGTTACTATTAAGCTCATGGAACTACTTTATTAACATAATTAATAACTGGTGACGCAAATTTCAAAAAGTCAATTAAATCCAAATATATTCATAAAAATTTACAAAAATTGATGCACAACAGAATTTGCCGCTGAATCCATATATATATATATATATATATATATATATATATATATATATATATATATATATATGCCGTCATACTGAAATGCTAGGTATTATTTTAACTCTGACTAACATATTATGTAGTCATAATTGGAATGCATGCTTGTATCACAAGGGACCACGAAGGGGCAACAAAGCACAGTAATTACACGTCACCGCCACAAACCCAGCGATTGCTCTTTGTTTAAAGACCCACAATAGTTGCTATTTATAGGCATTTAATGATCATTTAAAAGGTTAGGAGTCAATTAAATTACGCTTAAGGCTTTGGAGTCAATAAACATTTAATGTTTTCCTTATAAACACCTCTCAACATTAAACGGGTTGTTGGTACTCACCACGTAGTGTAACCCGTAAACTTTTATTCGGGAGTAACGAAATAATCGCTAGCCTAAAGGCTTGGGTTTTCTGGTTATCGGTTATTCTGAATTGAAAGAAGGAAACAAACAATTATTAACACATATACCGACACTTTAAAACGCAGATTATTGAACAGAAGATATGGACATTTGGTCAAGCAGTTGCATATTAATGTTATATATAAAATTAACATTACTGAGAGAATATGTACTGCGCATAACTACGAAAATACACTACTATTACTACTACTGGTACTAACTCTACCCAAATTTAGAAACCGTTACGGTCCGAAAAATTCCCTACAGATTTCGTTCAAATGCATTAAATCAGGTGTGTGACAGATAATAAATTTAAATTATTAACCTACAGATAAATATAATTTGGATCAAATAGCAATATAGTTAAAGATAATTTGTTTATAATAGTTAAATTGTAATATAAGGCAACAAGTGGGTCATACAGCCACCCTCGTCCTTCCATTCTCCACCCGTCCAGGTCATGACCATGACCTGATTTCATTGATCATGACCTACTTCACCTCAAAAATCATCTGCGCAACCATGTCAGATATTTCGGATGATTTTTCGGCCTTTAATCAGTTTGAATACCTAATCAAAAGAAAAAAATGCCCTTGGCTAATTAGACGTGCTATATAATATTACAAAACCTTTACGGTCATTCAAAATTATGTTATTTTTTATAGCCATCTGTAATTTAATTTATAGTTTTCGTATTACTTCAAAAAGTCAGCAATGGCGTATTTAAATTAAAAAAAGTATCAACTTTTCTATGATACTTTTAATAAACACAATCCCAATTACACTCTTAAAAAGGTCTTCTCTTGTTTCCACAACCTCACAAAAATATATTGTAACGTGCGTCTTTGAATATGTATAAAGCGATTTTATGACTTATAAAACTGTATCGATAAGCTTTGTCTCAAAGACCACGTTCATATCGTGTCGACATATTATGGTACTTTCGAAATGTATCGTAAAATTTATAATAGGCCGAGAGAAGGTAACATAAATATTCAGTTTGGAAAAATGTGACTCCTTTGCGTTGGTGTTGCGGATATATGTTAATTAAATTTAACTAAGTACTGCATGCCATTTTACGTTATAGCCTAGGTACTTTTTTTTCATATACATTTACAAAATCAGAATTTTTGTGGTCTATATTGACGTGCTTACATACGCCGAAGTATACGATGCCATTATGGGCCTTAAGACGAACAAAGCTCCTGGAGAAGACCTTATAGCAGCTGAAATGATTAACGTTGACCCATTCTTCATTGGCGATGAAGTAGTGGAGAGTGTAACAAGCTTCAGCTATACACGGTACTACCAAAAGGTAGTATCGTGTCGGGACCTGGAGGAACAGACTTAGACATAACTTCTCGGATTGTCAAAGCAAAAGGTGCCCTTGCGTGTCTCCGTCCAATATGACAGTCGAAACACTTCACTCGTAGAGTGAAACTTTATTAAATATTTAACTCCAATGTTAAAAGCGTACTGCTGTATGGATATTTAACTTCGAAAGTTACTAAGCCGATCACCAACCAGCTCCAAGTATTCGTGAATCGATGCCTACAGCAAATCCTGAAGATCTTCTGGTCAAACACTATCGCCAATCTCTGGAGGGTGTGCCACGAAGATCCTGTTAATGTGCAGATTCGGCGTCTAAACACGTCTGACTTGGAGTCGTAAGTCGTAACTTTATCCGACGATATTAACGCCTACGTGTTAACCCTTTCAGTAACTACTTGTACATCATTTTTCCTTTCGTCATTACCTGTCAACAATTTTTGTCAGCATATCCCGGTCTATAACTGATACAATGGCATATTCACACAAGTTAACTGGATAATAACATTTTTATAATGTTTTTTTTACACAAGCTGCAGTACGCGTTATCTTCTATTCAATAAAGTGTATGTATTAATAAATGTTTTTTTCTTTCTTGCAATTCAAAATAACTAGAAATCCCAAGGCCTTAATTATATAGTATAGCTACAGTTAAACCAAAAATGCTTGCGGCGGCGAGATAATAGTGTTTTTTGAAGGAAAATTGGCATAGGCGACCAAGTACTTGTCATTTACGGCTTTTTAATGTCGTTGGTTTCACTTCTACTCTTCTAATCTTCTCTTCACCTCCTACTTAATAAAGTGTCACCATAGTGAAAACAAATTCATCGTGATTCTCTTGTCGTCCTTTCAGGCTGCTCTAATTCGCTTTTCCAACAATTTTTCACTTGATACAGATCCTTGCATCACAGGGCGGTAACATAATTTCATCTGCAAACTTTGTTATCAATTTAACCTCGGGCAAAGCGGAGACAGAAACGAGCTCGCAATATTCGATAAACAAAATACGATGGGTTTGTGGTCAACACATCTTCCCAGCGGACAGACCTAAATCAGCTGTCATAGTGAGATTCGATTTTCATGAAACTATTGTGAAGCTAACAATGGTGTCAATTTACTTAACAACAACAAAGGAATCTGTTTGCTATTTGAATATAACATCAATCATCATTACATAAATTCATCTATAGATATAAAAAATAATACTCTCGAGCATTTTTCAAGTATTAATTACCTTTAACAGAGATAAATGGAAATTTATAACATTCACACAACTGGCGTGTCGAGAGCTCTGCAGGTAAAATGTCCGACCACGACACATTTAAAGCATTGTAAATTCTAATTTAAATATGTTACCAATGTTCGTGTATTGTTAGAAAGTGTTAAATAAACTTTAAACAGAGTTTTTAGTGCATGTTCTAAAGCTTTGTTATAAACCTTATTAAAACGCAAACAATATGAGTCTAACTTACTCACTTTACTAAGAGAGGTAGACGTGTATACTGGCCTTATGTGACAGATTGTTTATTTTTATTATATATACAGTTCTAAACTGAGAACTAATTTAAAATAAAGCGATAAATAAATAAACCACAATGAGGTAATCTAGAAATCTTAAAGAGTTAGGGAAAAGAAAAACTAATTTCAGTGATTTACTGATTCCTGGTTCCATCTTACTGACAACGTTACCCTTCCCAAATCACATTAAGGCAGTTTCAACGCTCGGCACACTGGGCGGATAAATCACGTAAGGGCACTTCAACTGTAAATCCTTTGAAACGTTTTGTTTTTAAATTTGTCATTATCAACACTTGTGTCTTAAGGATTTTTCCTAAAGAAAATTATCATAAAAAGTTGTAAAAGAATCCTTTTATTTTTTATTTTATGTGTTTCAAACATTGCCTTATATATTGAACAATTACTTTAATTGAAAAATTATTTCACGTGAATACATCTTTAAATTTTGTTCCACAAAAATCCAGATTGATATATTGTCACTCAAAACTTACAGAAAAAGTTAAGTAAAACACTTAGTTGTTATGTAATTGTGTACATAACATTACTTTGACACTTCATATCAAATTAGTCTCTTCGGGCCCTTTCTTTTCACAAGTGCTCGCTAATACGATTCTTTATAGATAAATAAACAAATCAACTGTGAGCAAATTTAAGGTTAAATTGTTAAAAGACTTTGTTTTGAGAACAAAAGAGCGAAAAATGTATGCAAACGAAATGTAATTAAAAAACCAAAAATATTTTGCTTTATAAAGCAACCTTCAATTTGAATGTGCATACACAGCGAGCACGTGTAATGCAAAGTGCCCTCGGGATATAATTCCGCGGATACACGGCTATTCAATGGATTTAAAACCATACAAATTGATAATTAGTCATTGGATTACAAAAAGCAGGTCCTATTGTGGACAAGATGATGCAAATTGAAAAAGTTTTAGAAGAATGAACTGAATAAATTACGAAGCGAGATGAAGGATTTGCTTTAATCTTTACAAAATAAAGAAACAGATCCTGTATACTAAGTTATTATAGTAAAGTGAGTTTCATTGCTTGTTGTGATTAGTTAATGGCAAATTATAAGGTTATTCGTCTTTAATAAAAATACACCATAAATATAATATTAGTTACTTATTTTGGTAAGACAATTATTAAACAATAATGAAGAACTAAAAAAGAACAATTAATAGTTGAAAATTAGACTTAGAATGAAACTATATTTACACAATTAATATAAATTAAACCATTAATTGTATGCTGAATGATATAAATGTGATAGTGTACTGACGTTATGCTTAGTTGAACAATATCATCCACACTATTTTCATGTTTAAAAAGCTTTAAAAAATTTTCATTATTTAAATGGGTTCCGTTATACGTTAACTTGTTTTGCACTGATAGAGTTTTTAAAACCTGCCCGGCAAACAAACACCCTCGCCACCCTTCTCATTTAGAGAGACTTTGAAAGCGACCCTAAATGTATTTAATTTTATCCAACATCACCCCTACATTCTGCGAAAAACCTAGTAAAGCTTATTTATTTAGTACTCGTTACAGCTTTTAAGTTTTAACATACAAAACTTCAATTATTCTACAAAATGTTTATGATGTTAAATACAAAGCAAAATGTACTTTTAGTTTTTAACAACTATCTCAGAATGTTTTTACAAATCATACACAATACACTAATTATTGAGAAATTTCCACGGGAAACAGAATGCGAAACGAAAAACTTTTCAGAAATAGGATATATTATAGTCGTTTGTTTGCATCATGGTCCAAAATATATTATTGAATATAATAAAAGAGAATACCTACTCGTAAGAAAATTGCTTAAACAAAGTGAAAAGAAAATAATATTTATGTCATGATGTTAAGGGTGCATGAAAGCTCATAATACCAGAAGCTCACAAGCGCATTTTATAATTTGTACGCTTACCTCATAAAATCATGATCATTAGTCATATTTGTTCAAATACCTTGAAAAGGCAACTGGTATATTATAAATAGCTTTTAAAAAGGGCTATGAACGTTGTTTGAGTGTGAAATGATAGACATCTCTTTTCGGTTTATTGAGCGAAATATGAGTGAAAGTTGTAACTTAAGCTTTTTGAGTAAGCAAGCATTCCGGTCAGCAAGTATCTATAATATATAAGCTACTTTTTTAATATCATATTCGACGTTCAAAGATATGCTTCGCTTCGTAGATAAATGTGTGAAGAGAAACATTATTCTGCTGATAAAGACTGACGATTCCACTCGACGAAGCGTTAATTTAGACGAAAGCATCCGATATGAGCTCCACTGTTACCATTACTTAACTGATAAGCAAATACACGGCATAATATATTATGTGTGCATGTGTGTATTTTAATATAAGCCATAATATTTAAATTTATTGTCCTTATTGAATGCTCCAGAACATATGTTTCATATTTTGAAATTGGTAAGTAACAAATATGAATATAAATGAATTTGAAAATGGTTAGTATTGGAATAGTCGAAATTGAGTAGTTTTGGTTCGCAGCGACATCTACAGTCTGCAGCAATAAACAGTATCATCTCACATCTCGAGTCGAGATATGAATACTGTTATGGCATAGGCGAAGCTGGCAACCAGATGTTGGACGAAATATTGGTCTTGGCGGGGTGGGGGCTCGGCGGGTCGCAGCATCATTGTTTAGTGTTAGAGCAATAGTTTTAAGTTTTGAATTATATAAGATAGATAGATTTACGCAGCCGTTCCGGACGGACGTTAGTGAATAAGCTTGTGTTTGTGAATATAGCTGGTGTAATTTGTATGGCACCACTAACGTTTGATAAATAAGAAAGGAACGTATTAAATTCTGCTTCGAGTATCATTCAACCCTCCATAACAAATACCAAAGTTTGATTGCTTGATCCATTTAGGTCGGCGGATGCGGATACCACCTCTACAAATGTCAGTGACATTTTACATCTCTTAATCTGTTTAATTTATAGTTTTGTAAGACTAATCAGTGGCTAAGCTGTCTGTAGATATCTGCAATAATTATAGTATCGCCGGGAATACGAACTTCGTCTCACCATAATTTGTACAGTCCGGTATAGAATAGAGCGTTATAAGCTTCTTTTATAATAAAAACAACACATAATAAATATTAGAAGACGAGCTTGTCATCTCTGGCAAAATACAATTTATGATAATAATAAAGCCTGATAGAGCTTTGTACGTTTCGCAGGGGACCTTTTATTCCTCTCGCTGTTGATCAAACCGAAGAAGCGGCTCACATTTTATACCTTAATATATCCGATGTTGATAGACAGCTGTTGTTCTTGCAAATACACAAAATTAAAAATCTAATTTATTTCTTTTTATGGATTTGAAAAATATTTGCGTCAAAACTATTAACCTTTCCATGTTAAAAAAATTACAACGACATTGACTGACAATAATTAAATTTAAATACATTTAAAAGTTTAATAAATACGGTGTATTATTTGTCTTATTGTTATCTCTTGGTCCTTCTTTCGTTATAATAAATAATATTTATATGATATTATATACATGGCAATAAAGGTAACAAACAGCCATATAAATAAATATACGCAGAAATACCTTACTCCAACCACAATTTTAAATTCAAAATTCTTTTATAGTAGTTTTTTTGTTTCAAATTAAAGGCTTACAAGGCGGCAGTGCAGAAAATTACAAATTACACTAAACAGCCCATGTACGTCAATTTAACAATTAGTGGAATACTAAGATGTCTACTGGAGTCTACTGAACATCTACTAGCTATATGAACGTGAAATTACCGTCACGTGAAAAAAAATATTATAGTTCGAAATAAATAATGTTCAAATTGCATGAATTACACGTGCATCGGATTTACAGGAAGTTCAGAATGACTGAAACTAGAGGACAATGCGATTGCTCGGAGCAGATTGAATCAGGTTCGCTCCCGGGACCGAGGCAGTAATGTAATTAACTTAAGGCCATTGTGCAAACGTTCGTAATGATTTAGGTATACAAGATAAACATCGGAATTACTTAAAACTTACTAGATTTTACATCATATTATCAAATATCTAATACAATCAATATACTGTCATTT
The DNA here is from genome assembly GCA_951799465.1 of Leptophobia aripa. Classification (NCBI taxonomy): domain Eukaryota; kingdom Metazoa; phylum Arthropoda; class Insecta; order Lepidoptera; family Pieridae; genus Leptophobia; species Leptophobia aripa. The sequence continues at coordinate 4,888,635 of OX637268.1, read as the reverse complement.
GATTTTAATTAATGCATGATACACCTAAATTAACATAAAATTACTCAATGTTGAATTATTTTGTAATCGCTCAACAGCTTATTTCGAATCCTGAAAGATGAAAAGAATATTTGACATGAACGCGATCCTCGGTTAAATATTCAATTTTCAACATTGAAGTCAAGTATCGACCTACTTTACGTTTCAGAGTACACTCTAAACAAAAGATATGTACGGAAACAGTGGGGAAGTATCCGAGATTGCTCGGCTATTAAAAGTATTATAGGGCAGCGAATCGATTATTATCAACGGTATGATTTCACGTCGATTTCGTTACGCTTATTTCTTATTTTTTAGAAAATTCGCTATTTCAAACACGTAGATACGTATTTTAATGAGGATTTCATCTTTAATAACTATTTAAAAATAATGACCGAGTTTATTGCATAAAAATGTTCAAATTACTGATTCATTTAAAATTAAAGAACAAAGAAAACACAATAATTGAATGAAAAATGATATTTTTACACTTGTATTGTTGTAAAATTTCCAAATTCTATAGTATTTCGTAGTAATAATTATAATAGTGTATAAAGTCTAAAAAGTTCTATAACTTTTTGTCATTATCCATTAAGTCTTTTCTTTTAGGAAATTTTGCCGTAACAAGGAGAGTTTTAAACTTTAGACATAGTTTTTCGCATCGAAACTTGTCAATTGTAGTGCAAGACGACAGGGTGATTGTGGTACAGCTCACACGTGTAAATTATAGTAGTAACGTCTGCAGGACGCCAGAGTATTCAATCACAACGTGCAGTCACGTACGGTACGGCTGGCTCCCAAATTTCCAAATTGGCAACGCTAAGCCACCGCCGTGAGTTACGTACTTAGCGTAACTCACCATATTGATTCAAACTCATAACATGCGGCAGAGGTCTAATTGCACAATACGTGTCCTAATTCCATAAGAGTTATAAGGTATTAAAAACATGTAATAACATGTAACGACATATTTAATTATTTTTTAATTTGGTAATGAGCTGTCTATAGTCACAAAGTCCCAATATGAACTCTCGTCTCATGATTAGACTTCAAACCAATGAAATGACTTAATTCTTAGGAACAATTCTTTAGATAATACGTATTTGCGTTCATTGAATAGAAAATAAAAAAACGCCAAGCTAAACATTGCGCAAACCGTTCCACGCAAAGCTAAGCAAAATCTATGTGTAATTTTACTATAACTCGTTCTGTATTTGTACAAATTGTTCACAATGTATTTGTCAGCATCATATACTACCTAACGTCGCGTACAATATATTATCGGAGCGACATATACCCCAAAGTTCAAGGGATTTGAATAAATTTTCTTGAAGGCAAATAAAGTTTGTATAGAACCATAATTTGTCGTAAGCCGTACGGGCCACACCAACTTTTAATTAAAGCGTGGTAATAAAATCAAAACAGTTTGCCGTCCAGATTTACGACTGTGCCACATTGTATTATTGAACCTTGTTACGTATAATTCTAGATGAGTTGTTTTTACTAAACTTTGGATCTTAATATAACGAAATATAGGTAAAGCTGTGAGAAAATAATATACACACAAAGAATATAAAAACTGGTAACAGACTGGTTACAATTGTTTTTATTACGCCAACAAGTTTAAAACCTCTTAAAAACAACAAGAATTGAACCTTAGCCCTCTACAATCCCCCAATCGCAAGTGCGTCATCAACTCAGGTATAAAAGCTTTTCCATTTATTTCAAGAAAAACGTTTACAAAGCAAATATTCGAGCTTTCAAAAACATGATCGTTTGAAAAAGAAAGATTTCTTTGAAGTTTCACAAGCTTTACTGGTAGAGCTAACGACGAATAAAAAAAAGCCTTCCGTTACAAAGCTAATGTGTTGGAACGGTTAAGATTGCATTTACTATTTATGGTGTTTATGAAATGCATAACTTCTGAACAAAATTAGTACCGCATTCATTTATTACTTTTACTTCAAAAAAAATTAATTATACTATTGTACATTATATTCTGTTTGATTAAAAATCATGGATCACATATTAATTGACTGACCTTTTTCATGAAAGACATCACATTTGTAGGCAGCATGATGGCGTTTGATATGTTTTTTTCCAAAACCCCAAGTCATATCATCACTTAAAAACACTGCACTAGCACATAGTTATAATAGAACCACATATAATAACACTACATTCCAGCACTTTAAACACTAAATTCCTTTACCTGAAACAAAAAATATTTTAAACATTTAGATAAATTATAACATTGAACTCATATTATTAATTTAAAATAAATATGTTTACAGAAAAAAATATATTATATTACATATAGTAGATAAATAAGTACATTTAAAATTAAAGAACAAAGAAAACACTGTACCTAGCGTAGCAAATGCTACGGGCGTAGTCAGTGAAACGACCACAGGTATAAAAGCTTCTCCGTAGCGATCGAGTTGAACGGGAATCCGTCCGTCCTCACAGCGGAGCGGGGTGAGAATGAAGGCTCTATTCAACAGGTCCCTACTGTGCTCACGTCATTTATATTCTCACGATACTTATACGTGTATACTAAAATATCTGATGCTCGCTGCTGCGTAGAATTAGGATAAAATCTGTCTGGATTTTTCATTTCATATATATATTTATATTTTTACTTTGAGGGAAATTTGTTAAGATAAATACTTTAGAATTTTGTGAGACAGTTCATTTTATAGTACACCTACGGACGATGTTGCAGGCAACTTGTATAGAACGAAAATTTTCTCATTTACATTTTTATATAATATATGAATACTTCACATTTTGTAAATGCCTTTATTGTTTTACAGATATTTCAGGAAAGTATGTCATCTAAATCGAGTTGACTTGTATACCTGGCCGTCCGGGAAGATTGCATCGCAAGTTTAATCGATAACCAGTACTTCCTCCGTTATATTTGTTATGATTGATATTTTGCACCTGGTATAGGGCATAAAAATATGGTCTACCATTTTTAGCCTTTTTAAGTTGTCCTCGCTTTGTTTGTGTAAAATAAGATATTTAAAAAACTTAAGCCTTATATCACCTACATGTAATATAAGATTTTATTTCTTAGTCGTGTAAAAAGTTTAGTAGCACTTTTAGAAAAGTGGAAGCGTTCAAAACAAAACGATGATTGTTGCCTAAAAACGTATTCCAATGTTAAAAATCTTTCATTAATTCGAGTCTTATTCTTATAACCCCAAACTCTGACCTTACGCATGATGTTAGTCATATTTTGCACATACATTAGCTTTGTAATCGTTCCACCATTATTCCACCATAGCGTTCCACTATTATTCCAATAGCAACCGTTATTGATGGAAAATCCTCGATAACATCTATTTTCTTTATTGATCTGGATTTAGTCGCTCTAAAAATAATGCTTAAATAAAAACTGCCTTAACGGATGCTCATTTCTTTCACTGTTTACTAACTCTACGTGCTTTTCTATCGTATTTAATTAGAGACTACGATTCCTATGTATCTCATAATAATTTTACAAAATAAAAGTTCAGTCCTACGCGCTCGTTTAATACCCTGTGTACGAAAATTATATATTCTGATATTGAAGGTCCAAAAAATAACACAAACACGAAAATACGCACATGTATGCTCAGAGAATTTATCGTTATATGACAACATTTTGGTTTAAAATGAACCGAAGGGATATTTAATGTCTAAGCATAACTTTAAATATATACACACCTAAACCGGCCAGGCCCCAATATATATGTCTGAGTAATCTAGTAAATAAGCAAAACAGTTGTTTATAAAGAACTTACATTTTAGTAAGTGTAGAAAATGCTATGTAATTTTTATAAAAAAGATTGCATGGTCCCAATACTCAGGAATGTATAACTATTCAACAATATACAATGTAAAGGTAAATTCATGGCTATTATATTAAATTTTCAAGGTGATAAATATATAACATCTCATATACTGTAATATTTTTATTTTTCACAATTAATTGGAATCATTTTTTTTTAAAGGCAAACTAAATTAAGAGAACTAAACATTTAGTATCAAATTATTAATTTAAATCTGTACTAGAAACGAATCTATACATATTACTATTTAAACAATTTTAAAATGATATATCACATAAAAAATGTAATTGGTGAGAATTAATAACTAAGAAAACTAATGATTTTGTGCATTATAACTGCCAACCAGAAGCTGACATATCAAGAGAATAGAAATAATGCATATATTTTATTTGTAGTTTGTAGGTTTGTACCATTATAACAATGGACAGTCTGTTAGGTGATACATAGAATATAGTTTAAAAAAATTAAGAGAAAGGAAACCTATATTACTTAATATATACACGATGTAAAGCAACTATTTTTATGTAGTGTGGCATTATTATTGGCAATAAGTTTTTAATTACCTAAATATTTGTTTTTTGGTAATTGCATTTGTCAACCTTGTAACAACTTATTTGAAAATCCTATATTTTGAACAGCAACTATTAGATGATGATATATGTCTACAAAGCCTGTTAATAATGATCCTAATGATTTCAATGCTATCTTTAAAAAAGTTATATTGGACTGTATAAAATATACAAATTTGACATCAATATTTTATATTACCTACTAATTACAGGTTCACAATTGTACACTTATATTTTCCTTGCAAGCCAATAACTTATGATACAAAACCGAAAACTTATATCCAGATCACATATTTTCTAATTTATTGTAAATTTAGTCTGGACTTTGGTTGATCAAGTTAAAATCTTATGGCACTACTTTGAATTTCAAACTTTAGTGAAGCTGGGAGATTAATACATTTTTATATACTTGTTGTATTGAATAAGGAAAATATGAAAATTAACCACTACATTTTTATATAACTTGAAATATCAATCAAAATACAAACAAGAAAAGATGTAACTATCGAAGACATTTGCAAGGTTGTTTAATTTGCTAATCACATTTTGTTTAAATATTTTAATTTTTATTATGGTCTCTGACCATGACAGCTGAAATGAAATCTATATTGCATTTTGTAAAGGACAATACATGAACACATACAATATCATTTATTACAATGTTTCTATTACAAATTATGTGCAAGTTTTGAATTAAAGGAATTTTGTATTTTGTAACAACAACAGTCAAAATTTACATCTTTATAAAACATTACATTCACAATAATTCAATTATTTAAATATCTTTACCACTCTGCATCACCATTGGCCTTTTGAAAAACATAATCTTTTCCAGCTAGATTCATAATACCATCTTTGAAATAAAATTTCCACTTATTCCTTGTACGTGTTATCTTGTCATATTGGCAAACAACCACATTATCAGTTTCAAACATATCACCAGGTTCCTCATCAGAAACATCATCACCAGAGTTTAGTGGTTCATCTTCAGCCCCCCCAAACTCATCTCTTTCTTCTTCCTCCTCTTCTGCTTTCTCTTCTACAGAATCCTCATCTTCGTCATCATCTCCAGCAGCATCTTCTGAACCATCTCCCACATTAGATCCTTCATCGTCTGAAGAATCTAAAGCACCATCAAGGGAAAAGGGAGCAGCACCACTACGGCCACCACCACCACCGCCGCCATCAAAATCATTCTGTTGACCTGCCAATGCAGAGTTTATATGTTGCTGAAGAAGTGTTGCAGCCAATGGCTGTGGTAAATTAATTGTAGCATTAATAATAGGTCCTGTTAATACTTGATGAAGTTTATTTCCATTAAGTGCAGACGCAGGAATTTGAATAGTAAAGGAGCGTGGTTGAGAACCAGGCACACTTGGTTGAGCTGGAAGTGTTAGCTGTACAGGTACTTTATTGTTAGGATCAAGTACAGGATGTGGATGACTCATGTTGGGAGCAGGCACTCCATGTTCACTTGACTGGCCAGAACCTTGTGGCACTATGTCACCCCTTTTAGGCAATAAATTGTTCCCATTAACCTTATGGAAATGTTGTAATACAGGAGGTTGTGGAATTTGTTGCATTGGCGGTTCGGGAGCAGGGTCCATCGCCCCACTAGCAACTAATTTTGATTTCCATAATTGTTTTAACTCTTGTAATACTTGTTCATCTACACCGTCATCAAGAAAACAATCTCGCACGCCAGCAATCACATCATCCACTACAGAGTTATAAAGTTTCAAAACGGACACTTGACTCATGGTCATTTTGCTGCTTTAGTAAAAATTAACAACCACATGAACTATTCGTAAAAACTCGAGGTCTACGTAGAACCCGAAGGTAATCCGAGATAGATGCTTCGATAACTGTCTTCACATTTCGTAGGCAAACGCTATTGTATTTTTGTAGTTTAATCAAAACACTTCAATAAAATAATATAGCTTATATATGTTTTATCTCGAATAAAACGTATGCAAACATCAAAATCATTGTAGACTACAATTTAATTTTAACTTAAAATTTGACAATTGACGGTATAAATAACCTACAAACAAAACCCAGAAAAGCTGTCTATGATATGAAAGACTAAATACCTCACCACAGAGCATGCGCAATAGAGCAGGGATCGTTAGTTTCGTTGTGTATAAGTACAGACTATAGTCCCCGATTCCGCACCCAACGTGATACGGAACGTCTCGAACGTTGCGTTACTATACTTGCAAGGATTCTTACAGCCTTTTTTATTATTTTATTTAAAGTTTCATTTATCACAAACACTGGGGAAAGCATGTTTTAAAAATTTCAGTTGTTTTAGTTAGAATAAATCATTTCAAGTAGTACAATTATTATTATTTCAAGTTTCACTTTATGTTATTTCTAAAAAAAATTTATGAAATGTTTATAATTATAAAAAGGAGTATTTTCCGATAAAATACTTTCGTTTAGTCGCTTCTTCAGTATATTTTAAAAAAAACTGTCTGGTTAGCGCCTAGGCTATATTGTTTTAACATCACGTATTCAGTTTTATTCTCTCTCTTCTATTTTATTACTATGGTTTTTGACACAAATGACAAAAATAGCGTAGGCGCATCATCTTAACATCTTAAATACGAACTGAGAGCATTAATTAAAATTTAATCATTACACGTACATTTCGTGAATCCAACGATATTAACATAAGTATTTATCTAGCCTAAGGCAGCGTGTAGCAGACCGGGCTATATTTATGTCCGATCGATACGGTCGAGAATGTCATTTCATTACGCGCTCACCTGAACTATCTCCGCTCTAGCTTATTTGTGCCGCAATTTAACTAATGCCTAATAGAACGTTATACCTAACGAGTTTCCACCATCGTCTCATTTTGAAATATAGTATAAAAAATGTATGACATCACATATCAAACAGGTCGTCGGCGGATAAATCCGTACAGGATATATTTTGTTTTTTTAAACAGAATTTTGTATCTATTTTTTTATATTATATGATAGACCACACATACACAACAAAACGGCAAAAAATGACGCACAAGGTTATAACTTTATTAAACTGATAAATCATTGTGTTTATTATATAGATTTAAAGTGCATATTTTATAAAATATTTTTAAAACCACTATCGTGTCAGTCTGAGACGCAAGCTATCGTTTTATATTTATTTATTATTTATTAAGGAAACATAAACAGATATATCACAGTAAGAAATTACAAGTTATAGAATAAATATGTTAAGAGTTAAGAGTCCTTAACTAAGTTTCTCTGAAAAAACAAGAAAATAAACAACTACAGGAATGACAAATAGAAAATTAAAACAGACACAAGGAAGTAGCTGGTTGAAGAGCAACTCAGCAACTCTCTCCCAAATGAAGCTGCAGAGGAGTGCGAAAACAGGTCTATATTATAATTAATATTATAATAACTTATTGTTAAACTGCCATTAACGGAAAACCTGAAAATGTAATATCAAAAGTTAAAAATAGAACTCACGACCTGTGATTTATGTGATCCCTTATATTTTTCCGTCTATCTATACGAATATTCGATCAGCCGCTGTTTTCATTACCTTGTCACATCCGATACGGTAACGATAATATCAGCCTACATGTTATATGGTGACATAAAACAGCCATATATTATTTAATCGATTGTGTCCGTATTGTTATTTTATCAGTTTGCTATTTTATGCAATTATGTCAACACGTATGTCGATTGTTATTTCTAATACGTGAAACGGTTCACGTGTTTATGAAATGTATAGAATATCCTCTTTTATTTATTTTTTGTCAATTAATAATATCTTCTGAAAAATATATTCTCGTACAATGGTAGTATGAAACGGAGTGTATTCAAAGTATACACTTTTTGGTGATAGGAAAAAAACATGAATAAAGATGATATAAGTTATGTGCTTTGCTACGTAATGATGACAACACGTCATAAGCTGGTTCTAACACGCTTCACAGCGTTCCATTCCTTTGTCAAATAAGCTGCGTCGCGTGTGAATCCTAACGGTCGCTTCGAAAAATTACGAGATTCATTTCGCAATCCGTAAAATATACTTTTTAAAATCGCGTTTTTCAATTCCTACAGTATACATTTAAATGAAGATTTTGTACTAAATATAAATAGCATTTTTCACAAGTTTTCATCAGTTATAATATAAGTATAAATTCAAATTTTGCCTATAGTTCCAGCTTCAGCGACCTTAATGTATTATTTCAAATATTGATTTAAGTACTTATAATAGTTAAAATCATTTAAGGGAACGTTCCCTTCACATATTTTAAATTCTTATCGGCATTACTTTTAATGGATATCTTAATTCGCAGCATAATATCTTCAAAAGTTTTTTTTAATAATCCACCGGAGGACCTCTCTAGTCTGGTCAGAGGAACCATTAAAACATTAACATCAGGAGCTCGTAATGTTTGCTACTAATCAATGTTCTCTCCCATATAATAAACTGCCTTCCTTGAGTAACTACGAAAATCCCCACTAGGGAACCGTACCTACGTCTTTCCAGGCCTTCTTTATATCTAATACAACACTATCAATATGAAAAAACGGATAAATATATTAAAGCGGCTAAGGATGTAAGGCAATTTATCCTGGTATTATTTCCCGTATCGCAACATTAGAGACCAAGTAATAAGTGAAATGTTTTCCTTGTTTTTCTTTTTGTTCAACTTAGTGAAGACTAATTATGGTTATTGTTTCCGATAGATGTTACTATCTATCCTTCGGTTAGCCACGTGCATAATTACTCTGCTCTGTGTATTGCTTTCTACATCATTGTATTTTACATATAAAGTTTTTGAATAAACAAAATTTCAAGACATCATACAACTATTTAAATTTAAAATTAAATGCGTTACAAAGTTTATTTTATTAAACCTTTTTTAAAAATTCTCTTATCGACAATATAAAGTAGATATCATTAAAAGGATAGCACTAACACACCGGACCCATTTGAACAGTGACTTACCTCCTGAGATTAGTCCCTAGATCCCAAACAAACAGAATTATCACTATAAAGACGTTTGGTCCCTTAACTAAGTCTCGCTTGAAAACAAATATCTCTCGAGTTGTTTAATATTTAATCATATAAACGACTTTTCTGTTTTTGTGCTATTCAATCAAAGCTGGTTGCGCAATGAACGAAATAAATGAGTCCATTAAGCCCTTTATATTCGTACCTAAAAGGCATAAAGTCTTGTTGTCTGTAACTGAAGTCCCTACAGTCGGCCAATTTGCGAGAAGCTGCCGAGATAGCTGTTTATCGCACTGTTAGGGTGTTAGACGTACCAATTTCAGACGTACTACACGAGCTTAGCTAAGAACGTAACAAGAAAATAAAATCGACACCGTTTTGTTTCCAGTAATTTACTTATAAATGTATTTGCATACTAAACACTTTCGCTCTTTGAATGTAACATAACTCATCACGATCAAGTTTGTATGTTATTATAAGCTCCGAGGGAGAACATTTAAAATAAAAAAATCGGAATAAGATACAATGCTGATAAGTTTATGAACATTACTTATTTATTTAGTATCTGAAAATCCATTGGTAATAAATGTCTCTATATTCGCTATAGTCTCTATACAAATATATTTACCCTCATTAGTGAGATACTACATCTTAATACAAATTATGATTCATTTACATTTACATTCATTCATGTATATATAGGCATATATATATGTGTGTAAGTGAACGTTATAATTAGTGCTACCAAGTAATTTGAATGTGACGAAAGCTTACGTAATTTACTAAAGCAACACGGAACTCCTTATAATAATATTTAAACAAGCAATTTATTTTATTAAATAAAATACAAATCTATTATCTTTTGTTTATCTGGCTAAAAAGCAAGCATACCAGATGTTTTATAAACTGTATAATAAAGTCCTTATCTAACTCAAAATCCTTCAGTACTTAAAGTTTCCCTTTTTCTTAGGCTCAAACACGGCAATTCCCAGGAAGTGCCATAACTTATTTTCAGAAGGTATACTTACATCTTCAGAAATACTTTGAGAAAACTCTTTACGGAAAATATATAATTATTTTGTTCGGCTTATTATGTTAGGTTAATTTATAATAATTTTAAAACCAAATCATTTGTATTCATAAATGCAGTAAACAAAAAAGGAATCTTTAGGAAAATCTTATTAACATAGGGCTAACATAAAAACTGCTTATGTTTCATATCTTGGGAGTATGATTACATTTTAAAGACTGTCGCGAAGATATATTTATTATACAAATACTATCTATTAAAATGATTTACCTAATTATAAATCTAAGTGACACGTGCAAAATATACAAACACGTACGTTTTAATAGAACTCTCTTTAAACCCGGCCACCCTGGACAATTTGTCAGTATTCAGGAGTTACAGTTCTGAATAGTTTAATAATAGTTCTAGTTGGGTGAGCTTTCAAATCGAAATCAGATTACCTCGATCCTATGATCGTAATCATAATAACTTGGCTATGAATTACCTTTAATAAGGTTGTAGACAGGAAATGAGATAATTAATCGTAGCTTTTCATAACTTGGCATTATTAAGTTGATATTTAATGATAATATGTTGAATCCATATAAAACTTTATTTATAATTAATTTAACGTAAATTATTTAGTCTCTTTGCAAATAACACAATTAAAACAAGACAACACTGAACATAAACTTAATTATTAAGGGTTGAGTGCAACGGCAAGCCTTAACTTGAATTTTGATGATTTCTTCAATACGAATATTTATGTTGGTACTAGTCGTCGCCAACTCATGATTAGTATTTTATGTCATAATATATGTCGCTAGGTGTAATTCATGTAATAAATGATTCTATTGATCGATATCTTACAGTCAATCTGTAATAGATTGATTCCAATATTAATCTAACTATTAGAACTAATATTATCGCAAACCGCAGTCGTTCCAGCGTAAAATAATTTCTCGAAAGAATATTAAAAGCGTTCCGTAATGGGAATTGAGACGGTATGCATAAAATAAAAGAGCAGCTTGCCTCTAGTGGGATATAAATAAGACTTTTCTCGATATTAGACCGACTGAGCGACGCGTAAAGAATAATTTCCGGGCATCACAAGCAGACGCGCTAGACAGTACTTTATCTGTGCCTAGACAAAAAATAACGTACTTCAAACAGAACTATATAAACGTAAATACTTCACAGTATAATTTTACATTTTATACGACATTTGCTTATGACGAACAAAAGCGAAGTCAATAAATATTTAAAGCTTGACGTAAAATACATTTTAGCTATCTGGCTAATTTGAAGGCTTAACTTTTAAAATAAAAAAGTACAAAAGACACATAACAAAAGACTCTATTATAATTTTTGTGATTGTTAAAGACATTCTGTCTCCTGTGATCTTTCAACTCAAACATTTCTTAACTGTGAATCGAGCTGCAGCTTATAGTCATGTGCATAATAAACGGAAGTAGCTTTCCTAGCTTAAACATTTTAACGGCTTCAACCTTCATATAAAATTACGATGTAGAGAACTAATAAAAATTCGCTGCATTTAAATACGACATTCTGTCGACACTTAAAGCGCTTTCATAACAGTGGATTTTATTTGTTTTTCATTTTTTGAATGTAATTGTATTTTTATTGTTGTTGTTAACAGTTGTTGTTTTTTACATACCCATAAATAAATAAAATGAATATAAGCGAGATATTTAAGAATAGTTCGATTATTTGATGATTAGTGTAACCAGTCAGGTTATAACAAACATGCTGTGTAATCATAACTCAATTTACATTACTATGAGATTAGAGATGACAAGCAGAAGTGACAGAAGGGTTACAAGTTAATTAAAGAGGTTCTGTCAGGTTGTAAGCCCCGCCAGATGTGAATAGACGCGATTTAGAACCACTTACGCTAATCGACAAACTCTTAAATACGTATGAAGGTAGCAAAAGAAGAAAGTCGCATTTAAAAATGAAAATTTGTTTGGCAACACTCTTGTTTCGACATTTTTTCCGAACCTTCACTATGATTATACTTAGTACTGATAAAATACAAATTTAATACATAAAACGATAAGATTGTAAATATTATTGACGTTTATGAATAGTTGCCTTACAATTAGTGATGTAATTCCTTGTTTAAAATAAATGTCAACTCCGAATGCGTTAATGGGGCGTGACAGGCGTTATCTACAAAATAATTATTACTAACTTAACAATCACTGACCTTAAAAGGTATTACTTTTATATTTTTATATAAAACTTGAATATCGCTCTTTGAAGTCACAATCCATTTTACATCGCTTTAAAAATGACACTCCGTCACGCAATATGGTAATTTACCAGAGCATGGGATTATTTCAGAAAAGTGATTACGACGCGTTTGTATATTACACTTAAATGTAATATGTGATAATAAAAGATTATTTAAGTTTAATTAATTCTATTTCTTTTAAAAATACTATGAGAAGTTTTCATTTAGTTTGTTAATAGTCTCTTTAATTTGTGTATGCGAAAAACAAAATATGTCTTTTTTAAATTTTAGGTCACTGCATCTATTATTATAATTTCCTCAAGGATTAACGTTGTGAAATTTGTTCTGCTGCGTTTGCAGTAAAAAAGACTGACGAAGGTACAACGAGGCTCGATAGCTGATATTGATCAGCTATTTTCAGGGCATTATGTCTCATGGTGTTACTTTGTGGGGCTGCTGACATTAATTATATATTTTTAGTTAGAAGTTCCATTCAAGCGATCGTAGACTCAGTTAGACCTACCGGAGTCAGTTCGAAATACGTTTAAAGATCACATTTTAACTTTGGCATTCATTTATGAGAAGATTTTATATATGCGGATAAATCTTTCATAACTAGAATTATCGTAATAAGAAACAAATTAGTGCACCAACTAGGATTCTACATTAACTAAGTAATTCATTCATCCATGGAAGTGCAATTGTTTTCAATAAACAAATTCAAATCTTACATTAAAGTTAAACAATGCAAGTCAAGAATGGTAATGATTATTTAAATGATCCTACTGCGTGAATATCATTAGGTCAACTTCACCATAGTAATTGTCGGAAATAAATAGGTAACACTGCTACTTTTACTGACCCCGGGGCATTCGTAAAAAACCAAATATATTGTTCAAAAATTTTACATACCTGCCTTAATTATCTTTAAAAATTCCGTTCCTAAGTCATGCTTTGTTTGAACAAATATGATATTATCAAGTTATATTACTTAATAGAACATTTTGACTTTAAATATAATGTATAATTTCAACCCTGAAGCAATTATTTAAAATTGTGTGTTTATTAAGGCGTAGTAAACTGATCTGAATATTTTGAAATTCTGTTATGAGCTTTAATCATAAAATTCAATAAAGCGTTGATTAATATGCACATAATAATCAAGTAGAGAATTTTAAATATTTAATACCGAACTTTTAAGAGCAAAGTAGTATTTACTTTACATTTAAGATATATTTATATAAGCTTTTATTGCGATACTTAGGTAATATATTTGCAAAAATAACAATTATTTTGCCACGGGACAGTCTACTGTACTAACCAACGTTTTGAAAAATTAAAAAAAACCTTTTAATAATAATAGCTGTTGTAATTAAGATTACTGACAGAAAGTTTTTCTAAGTTAACCAAATTATGTAACTTTAGTTCTAATTATATTTCAATTTTTATTAAAAAGCGTTATAAATCCAGTTTTATACAAGGTAACATTACGTTTAAAATAAGCTTAATTGTATTTTTATATTGGAGTAAAACAAACTCCCAATAACACATTGGCTTATTGTCAATAAACATTGGTACATTACAGGAAAAAAATACAAACTTGGAAAGGGCTTCTTTGAGAAAGTTATTATTGTGTTTATTCAACTTTCGTTTGCTTAGCAATATGCATGATAAAAACACAACAACATTTGTTTATTTATTGATACAGTTTTCATAATTTTTTAAGTTCTTTCTAAAAAAACCTCTTAATAAATTAGAAAGTTTTTTCACGTATTTATGCTTGGCACGTACATTTTAATAATAGGGGTTAAGTCGGAAATTGTCGTTTCTTGCCAGTACTTCAAAATGACATAGAACCTTCATGGTTCAAGGATTTTGAAAGATGGATGGACGGATTCTTCGAAAACTCGAGTGATTTTTAAATACGAGTTGCGATGTGGAATAGTTAAAAAGTTTACCAATAAAAAGTTAATGGTAACTGTTTGGACTTGAGACATTATTGAGAAAAATTATAGCAAAACTAGCAGAGAAACCGCCCTGACTGATGATTCAATTCACTTCATTGTAACGCAAGACCTCATACAGTATGATTAACCGGTTTTGAACTGAAAGTGAAAATAAAGGAAGAACTGAATGGACAATTTCACACTTTAAATCCCAATAGCTTTTAATTAAAAACAAACAACAACGATAGTTATTGCACAGTTTAAATCGTTATCTTAGGTTATAAGGCACAATAATATAATACCTAATCCTACTTTTCACTTTCATATTTTTAAATTAAAAAGTTCAAATTGCAAATCCAACTATGACTTTGTTGTCATAAGGAATACGAATGGCCACCTGAAATACAATTCAATCTCTGAGTTATATTGTCAATTCAAACTTTACCTAATTTTGACATAAGCAGTCAAAAAGACATCTCTGGGATAACGCTTGCTTGCATTTACTTCGGCTCTCACTCTAATGATAATCTTAACTATGAGTCTCCCATGATTGTATAATTGTATAGCAAATGTAGGCCGAAGCTATATTTTTAGTTTATTTGAACTTTTACTATACTTACTTGCTGTGTGAAATAATTTTATATTACTCCTAAAGCACTGTTATAGTAAACCTCTCTCTATCAGTAAACGTTCAATATTTATTTTTGCTAAACAAACTGTCTACTATCGAATAAATTGTATCTATTTTTTTCGTTCACTCCGCTTCTATTAAATGCAAAATATTGCACTCTCCAAGTGCTTTTAAACGTTATTCTTTCTTATAAAATATTTATAAACTTATTACGGCTAAATATACGTTTGGGCAAAAAATCTTTCTTGACATTTTATATTTTGGAACAAACAAATGTGTGTATATGTATCATAAGTGTATGTTTTATATACAAGAACCTTATGGTTAGCCACAACTCACCCGCACACTCTCTCATAGACTCACTCATTAGGTATGTTTCTTTCTTTTTACACGTTAATCTAGATTTTTTAAACCTCATACGAGTACCATGTCGTAATACCCTGTACTTACCACAGTGTCATAAACTGCCTTCCTACCGAACTCTCGACAGTTGCTAGTTAAACTAATAAATTAGGAACTCAGACTAAGCGCAACCTAATTCCATTTCTGTTAATTAATCTTAAGTAAACAAACTATACATATCATTGTGTCTGCTCACAAGTGGAAACATGAAGACAAGTGATTTTCACTCAAAGACGTAAGGCAACTCGCTTATCGTTTGAAGACGGGATTACGTCAGCAACAGACCTATTGTTTTCAGGCTTATGACATAATTTACATTATGATTTACTTTTCGTTTAATTTTATTAAATTAAAGTAGTTAGTATACATTTATAAATGAATATTAAAAAATATTGATGAAATTTTATGAAAACAATGAAATATACGTATAACAAAATTATTTAATATAATCTTAAGAATTAATAATAAGCGAAGAGAATCATACATTCTTCTCTGTAGGTCGTATTAAGCTGCACACTGGTTATCATAACTATTGTGACAGTTTAAAAATTTAAAAAAACCATCGGTTCTCACGAAATGAACGTTTAAACAAGTGGTGCTTTGGTAATGATGGCTTCTACTTCAAGTCTCAGTCAAGAGTCAAGTGGAATATGGACGGGTGAAACACGTCCGTTGTTAAACAGAAATTCTGGACTATTTTAAAATGGAATTAAATTGCTAATTGCAATGTACTGTAAAAAACAAAATCAATTAGTTTATGATTCGTCGACCCATAATTTTATTTTGTACACTATACATTTCGTAGACTTAAAAAAGTCTATTCTAAGAAAATGTTCAGCTAAGATTCAGAGGCGAGATTTAGTACAAAATACTTATGACACATTAAATTCAAACTTAGCGCTCTTAAGGATTAGATTATATTCAATACGCGCCCCGCCGTCTTCATTTCAGAACAAACACTCCGCAAAGTTAATTGGCAAAGACTATTACTAATTTAATGACGATATAAACATATCCTATTACAAACCGGAAACCACGTAAAATTGTCAATTGATTCTCTCCCCTTGCCATTACCGCTAATTCGTTCCAATTTTCACAACGGAAGTAACGATTCAATTTTTGACATCTGATTCTTGTATCAGCATATTAACGAAGTAGGTAATCCAATTTAAAATTTGCCAAAACAGTATACCGATGAAACCAATTAAAAATGTACCACGAATAATTATTGTAATTGTTGTAAATGTTTAGTGTTTTGTGTGCTTTCCGCATGGGCATATTGGCCATGGTTAGACCGTGTAATTTTTGCGATATTTTGGGTTGTTTCGTATATTGAAAAATGTCTGTACTGTTTCGGAGATACAGATAGTAATAAGGGTGGCAAGTGTTCACTAGTTTAGTCTATAAAAAAATCCTATAGTCCTCTGCTTTAAGGACTGTAACTTTAAGGATATACGTGAGACCTTAAAGTTGTGAGTCACACGCTAAACCTAACACTGCCCTTCATAAAAGAGTAGAAAATGTTATTGGGTTTCTTTGTTGTTGTTTCAATTTATTCGTTTTTTATACTGTCAACCCTTAAGATGGTCAAATTGTACTATAGTTTGGAATGATGTCAAAAGAATTTCACTTCACCACTTACATCTCATAACAAATTATTACCGAAAAAATGTAACGTACACTTTATATTTTCAAGATTAGAAATAAGAGTTATTAACTCCACATCGACGGACAGTACTTGTGCATTTTCACGCACCAATCACACAATCCAAACATTTCTAAAATGCATTTTGCCATCAGAAACAGCAGATAAATGACTTAGTAGAATCATCGATCTATTTGCCTCTATTCAAAAAGGATTAATTTCAAACGCGTAATTATTCAACGGCTTAACGTTTTCATAAAAGAGATGAAGGCTTAGTTTACAAACACGGTCGCTTATATGAGCCTTTTGACCTTTAAGCACGGGATGAGCATCAATTACGTAGAGAGCCTTAGATTACGTGCCGATGTTATTAGAACGATTTAAATTAAATATTTGGAATACTAGATATGAAACTTTACGTAATTTATTTGACAAGTTCAATGAAATAAGGAATACTTGATGAAAACTGCATTTTTGTTCGTTCAAAAGGTTCCTACTTAACCATTATCTTTCAATGATTTTCGACTGTCTGAAAATAAAGATTATTTAGTTGGCGTCTAGCTAGACACCACGCGTAATAAACACTCAACATTCACTTGCGTTATTTATTCATAATGCATATAAAACTGTATATTACTTGATATATTTTGAGAGCGGTACAGCAAAATATTGTTTAGGTAGGTCCTATCAATATTTTAGTATTTTGCTAAAATAAACTTTTTCATAAATCATAAATTTTGTACACATTCTAAAACATCTTTGCAATTTGCTTATGGCTTGTTGTTAGTGACATTAATCTTGGCCATTGGCATTTTCTTAGTAAATAGTTAGCATTTTAGTCTTTCGAATTTTCATATTTTCCATTTTCAAAAGTGTCCGGCGTGTCCTGGTAATACTGTTTCAATCTTTTATAATGAATTCAATCGACTGTTTGAATCTCATTGGGGTATAAATTAATCTTCTGAGTTCATTAATATCCGTCCCAACATTACTTAAACAAGAACCTTTTGAATATATTAAAAACTAAATTATCCCCGTGAGTTGGCTCTACAACCCTGTAAAGTAAATCAATTTTTATATTTATACATAACGTTATGCATAAAAACCTTATGCACGATAAGGTTTGTATGCGTGTTGTACACGTGTTGTCCCAATGTATCGTTCGTCAGAGCACAAAATATAGCTATGAGGTTTCTATAAGTGTATATTGAGTAAATAGAAGAGCTAGAAAAATAACAAAATTATTTACAACATGTTCAACTTTTAAAGCCTGAATATATAATTTCCCCTTTTAAGTGTACGAAATTGGTTGCGATGATGCGAAGAAAGTTGAAGTAAATAAAACGTAACTCAGCGCTTCGACGTGAAGAATTTCATAAGTTGTTAATTTTAACTGCCTAACTAAGAATCTTGATAACGACAGATTAAGGGCACAATATTAGTGTTTCCGTGGAGCCTCATTTAAAAAGTTTAAATCGTGTTTTTTTTCCTCCAAAATACTAGATCCTCTTTTTACCTAAATAAAGATAACTTTATTACGCGTAACCAATATCAATAAATCAATAATCTTAGAAACATTAACGATTTTCTTAGGATAAAAAATTAAATGCCTAAAAAACACATAAAAAGAATTAAAGTAATTGGAGGTCTGAAAAAGATTGTTTTCTTTTTTGATAAAAAAAGTGAATATTTTAATAAGGATTTAATTTTAACATTAATTCGATCAACAAAGATCGTGTCTAATCTTTAATTTCATTTGAACTAAGATGAATTATTTGACTGCTAAAATTGTTTTAAACCTCCATTTTACTACATTTAATTGACATTCTACGCATGTCCAATTATATGAAAATTCAAGCGTATAATCTGAAAACTGAACTTTCAATGTAATATAGAAAAGGATGTCGAAAATTTTCCCGTAATGCTCCCGGCTCGTACGAGTATCGCAACGTTTGCCTTCGGCAATTTACTCACATTAATTAGGTTCTTTTTATCGGTTGAAAATTATTTAACGACTATAACATGTGTACCTTATCTAGTGTAAAGTAATGCATAGTCCTAATACTGGATATAACTAAACATTTTATACTATATAAATGTACCGTGTGCCGTTCATATGAGTCAAATAGAAGAAAGCTTAACAAGGATCACATAGACAATGAGTCCAATATATTTTCATTTATTAATTATATGACTTGATCCAAATAAATTTGATATAAACATCTGATTGCGAAAAGCTTTTACTTTACGTCCCAACAATGAGAAAGATTACAAATTAAGGTTCACAGTCGCATAGATTGGGCTGTAAGGCCTTTGTTATATTAATAAACACACACACACATAAAGCAAATGTAACATTGAATAAAATTATTTTACATAAAATATTCATGAGCTTGTTTACATATATTATAAAGCAAATTAGACTACATAAAAATAATTCACTGTAAGGATGTGGCATGTAAATATAATAACCAGATCCAGGGTTATGATTGTCAAAACAAGATTGATCAAACAAATATTTTTTTGGTATAAAATACACCTTTATTAATCAAAATAAATGACGAGAACTTATTCACGCGAAAACACCCTTTCAGTGACTTGGAAAAGTTCTATTTTCGAATATAATTAAGAAAAAAAAATCGCGAAGTTATTCCTGTCTGATAACCTTCGAAATCCTCTCAGGTAACGCGAATAACATAGATTAATGATCTGTTGTCTGCTATGAAAATTCATCAATTTGTTTGTATTATACGAACGTATTATAAGTTATCAAAATCCTGTCCAACAATTTTTATTTCAAAACTCTGAAGCCATAAATTTCCGTCAATATTCTCACGAGAAATCTTTCCGATGTAAAATATTAGTTTGAAATTTTAATATACGAAATGCAAAAAGTTAATATTAATACGAACTTAAGGTTTTTTATTGATATATTTGTCAATGAAAGATCAATTACAGTATATGTTAAGTATTATCTATATAGTTGTATTTTTATAATCTCTGTATATAACATGTTCAGCCAAATGTCAGATAACTTTAATAATAAATAAAATCCGATAATTCTCCAAGGAACTGAAACATTTATGCTGTTATGCCTCTGAGCACAAAAATGTTAAATTTAAGTTAAAGCTGCCTCCGTAGAAGATTTATCCATCTTAATTGCAGTGTACCGATGATAATCGTAAGATTTGAGGTTGCTGTAGTGTTTCGTTATGTTGGCAAAATGTAAATTAATGCGGTACTTTGACTTAAATTATTTGAACTACCTATTTAATACAAATTACATAATTCAAACTAAAACGGATTTGACATCTTGTATAAATCATAGTAAAAACAACTTTAAACGTAGGTAAATTATGTATGAATCTTTAAATTAAGTAAAATAAACTACAATTATATTTACGGCATAGAACAGGCTAGATGAACTGGCAAGAAACTCTTCGCCACTCCTGAAAACAGCCAAATATGTTTTACAGTTGTAAATTGTTGCAACCATTACCATCCAACGAACGCCTAACAAAAATCTCATATCATACATAAAAATAGATAATTTAGGTCAGATTATAGAAACATACATATATAAATATGAAATACTATAAAAAATACTGAATAAGTGAAAAGCGTTTTGTGTTGGTTGTAAAGAGCATCAATGGGCACTTCTGTTTCCCAGTTAATTGCTTTTAGACCAATAATAATTGCCACGAGTACAGCCGTAAATATTTATGAAACAAAATATCATTTTACATTTCGCATTAAACGTTTGTCATTTTCATTAAATATAATTATATAAATTAAATAAGTTTACATGTGATTTAAGTGATAATAAAAATAAAAGGAAGATGCCGTATTTATTGCAAATATCTTAATTATTGGCAGTTTACCAGTTATGGTATATGCACATTTCAAAGTGTTGTCGTGTAAGGCGATGTCCATTAGACATTCCAGCTTAACATGCGAGAGTATGCCACATATTCTTGATTATCGGACAACATGACGGATATTCTGACATCTATGTTCCAGTAAATACCATTTAATATAATTGTACGTCGATAAAACATAAATGATTCGCAGGGTTCGTAGAAACGTTATGGAACTAGGCAATTGCAGTAAGCGGACAATATATCCTAATTACGTTATCCTAAAAGGTGTAGTGAAAATTTAAGAGTTGTTGGGGGGGATACACATATTGAAAAAAACACTGGTAACAATCATGGCGAGTACTAAATTACATAGGACAATATTTGTGACTCATATTTAAAAACGAAATTCAGATATTGTATTAATTAATAAGTATAGTTTAACTGATAACGCACTCACGAGCTCCCAGCCACGTTACTCATGCTCCTTTGCCCCCTCTACTATGGAAAAAAAAGAATAATAAAATTTATACAATTGTTGTAAAGTAAAATATGAAAGTAAGAATGAAACATAAAAGGGTTTGATGCCCACATCAGCCCACATCAGAAGTCACTACCCAAATCATCAGCCTACATTTTTACGAAGCTTTCGCTTTCATGGCAACAATTTTTAGGAAACTCTCATACATTATATATGTCCCATATATTATTTATTTATTTTACACTTTATTGCACTTATTCACTAGAAGCAAATGACGTTAACAGATGTTAGTACATTATGTAACGGAACCTTTAAGAAAAAAAAGGTATAACATATAAATATATTTCTTATTCACAGGTAAGTTGTTTTACTATGTTTTACTCTATACATTTAGTAAAATTGAGCTCAACACAATACCAGTAAAGATATTTTTTGTTTGGCCATCAAACAGGACACTATAAAGTTTAAGTCGCCGCCCATAGCCACTCACGTGGCTGGGAGCTCGTGAGTGCGTTGCCGGCCTTTTAGAGTGTGGTACGCCAGATATAAATTGGACCAAAATCCTTTAAAACATGACGTAAGCAAGTCGTTAAACCAATGACTTTGCCCGCATACGAGCTTCAACCACATTTCAATACGTACTTTGTCAAAGGAAGATCTCGGAAAGTTCCTAATGCAAATTAAACGGCATTACCCATCAAAGGTTTCGTAGTTCGTTCAACAAATATCTACTCTATATTACGGACCGGGTAGATTTATCGCAATCATCGTTTACAGTTTGTAACTTTATACTTCATGTTAAATAATTCCCAAGAACTAGTCCCAGTATAAAAATAATAAACATGATGTTGCTGGTAGATTGATAACTGAAGGAAGATAATTAAATAGATCACACTAGTGTGTTATCTACTATGTACATTTTGAATTTATATTAAATTATTATCTACTAGATTTGAGCATCTAACCACTGACAGGAGTTATGCCATCAAATGCTAAAGATGTTTCTTTAACACAGTTTGTAATTACAATATAATATACAATTCAGTAATACAAGGTATGATACGATCCTATAATTTCATAAATTTGTGCCAATTTAGTAAATTCAATATTACTGTATAATTAAAAAAACAATATTGGTTTACAGTATGTTTTAGCCAAAATACAAGTGCAGGTCAATAATTTATCACCATCATCACCCATTGGGTATTTTTAGACATGTATCTCTTTCACTCTCCTTGTACCTTACCATTGGCCTTTTTGCATTTACAAACCAACAGATTTTTTGAAAATACCAAGGAAACCAAACCTTTCATTCAAGTTTAATCTTATATATACTTGCTATTTCCCACCTTTACTTTTTAATGTCGCTATTTTAGAGACTACATCATTCAACTCTGTCTATTCTCGGATAGCTTCATTTGAACACTGTCGCGAAGGGACATTCCCAGAATCGCTCTCTCAACCTGCCCTCGGATGACTCTTAAGTAATTAATGTTAATTAATAATAATAAGGTTTACTTTTTATAAGTAAATTATATTTTCTCTTTGTAAAAAAAAAACTATAACATTTCACTCGTAGGAAGTGGAATATCTGATCGCATTAATCACTATTATCCGCACAGTCAGCTAACAATGCCTATACGTATATTTTATGTAGAGCGCACTTGTATGGAAAAGTATATTTGAATTATTCATGGATTTTATAATAATCCCGTATCAATTTAAGCTCTTAGCGGCGAATATAAAAGTGATTTCTTGCTCTCACGATTGAATTCGCTTCATTTATCATACGTTTCTTTATATATTTCTGTTGGAGCTTGTTCAAAGACAGTCTAAGTAAAAGTGAAAAGTTTATTTTTGGTCTATTGAAAAAAATTCTATGTTACGTTTGAAGGAACAAATCTAATTGGGTTCAGTATACAATTTAAATAAAATAATAGCAGATTCCTATAAGTGTGTCAAAAGAGAACGTACCAAAACACATTACAGTTTGTTAAGTTGAATGCGTTAAAAAAACGTATTGAAAAAATCATTTATTGGAAAAGTAACGACACTGACAAAAAAACGCTCGTTAAAACGTGGCAGGAACTAACCCTAACATGTAAATCTTACCTTGAAATACATGCGAAGCTTTCATTACATGCCTAAACTCACAGAGACGTGCAATATTAACGAAGTCGAGCACAGGCGGCGGAAGTGGTTTGAGTTATATTTAATTCCTATTTTAAAGGTTAATTAAATTTTATAAGCAACGTAATAAATATGGTAAACATTGAAATAATAAATTTTGAAGTTTGACCCATCTAACCATTTGTGAACATGGATACCACTGTACGTAAGCTGGCGAATGCCAATTACTTTGTTCTGTTTATAATTATATAAAGGACCAGTAATTTTAAAGAAATAGCTGACCTGGCAAACATTGTTTTGTCATTTAAATGATTTCTAAGTAATTTCTATTGTAGACACAAAAGAAATACCTGCGCGGATAACTAATTAAATGACGATTAAAATTACTAAAAAATACGGGTTGGTGATAAAAGGGTAAAAATTTAGGGTTGTATGTATTTTCTAATGCCACATTATAAAACAAACAAAACAAAACAAATCGTCAACCCTTATCACTTAGGGCCTAGGGGTATGAAAAATAGATATTGACCGATTCTCAGACCTATTGAATACGTATATAAAATTTGGTAAGAATCGGCCAACCCGTTTCGGAGGAGTACAGTAACTAATATTTTATATATAAGATAATTGTTTCTCGGCGACGCTTTCATATATATATCTAAATTGCTTAAGTGCTATTCTTATTTGTAAGGAAGATACGAAAATGAAAAGCTCTCTAAATAAAAGATGCCACTCGTAAGGACGGTAAAGAGGCAGACACCATAATGGCGGCCACTCATCCTCCGTGACTAACTTAACTCTGAATATTTTATCATCTCACATAATTTACCTTTAAACGAACGTGAATATAAAAACACATAAATAGAAGTAGAAATAATTGGTTTTGGAATATTATAATTAAACTTCAAAAAAAGTATAATAGCATTTTAGAATTTGTCGAGTTAAAAGAAAATATGAAATAAAAACTGAGCTATTGTGGAAAACACCATTTAATATTTGTAAGATGCATTACTAAAGCATCAAGTTGAGGTGTTTAGAGTGTAAAGGTGGCCGTGACCGATTTCGCACGACCGATATTTGCAGCCACGGCACAGGGAGCGTGATTCAATAACAGTGAGACTACTATACAACCTTATAATAATTGCAATTTATATTAAAAAAGACTACTTTTATTTAATTTTCTAAGCAAATTAATAAAAATAGTAGTAGAAACATTCCAACCAAGTAATATTTGATAATTTAATAAAAATAGCCATTATAATTGCAATCTAAAAGTCATAGAATTATTAAAAATTTAATTTAAGTAATTTGTCACATAAACCTTTTGTAGCAATTGAACACAAATAAAACAAAAAAGTAATTTAAAAAAAACCTTTTGTAATTTTTTTTTTAATTATTTTAATTGACGACTTAATAAACAGTTTATTTGAACAGACATCCTAAAAAATCTTGAGTTTTTAGTTATCTTTATTACTCAACAACCGCATAAAGATCTGCAATAAATCAAACATTCAGTAAAACCAAAAAAAAATCAAGTCATAACTTAATACCAGTTACTGACCTTTTCAATTGTAAGAATATACATTATTTAGTATAAGGCGTTAGATTGCGATATCAATTCTAGGGAACGATCAATCATAGTTTTTCAAATACTTAGAAAAATGGACTTTAGCATACCATTCGGGTCAAGGTGTTTTTGTTTTTAAAAAAAATGCTTTGCATTTGATTTATGAATTTATTTTAATTTATATAGCATTTTCGCTAATCCTTAGCAACATCGATCTTATGCTATCTTATATTTGGGAAATAAAGTATATACACTAACATTTGCAACTTCATTACATTTATACATCTATAGATAGGTTTATGCTTTTATAATAATAATGAACTAATATTTTGTCATATCGGTGAATTATAATTGTATGCCTCATTTTTATTGAAATAGCGCCCAATACTGATTACAAAATGATACCGAACCATTTAATTGCTCAGGCACGATTCGGAGATTAAGTTGAAATTTATAATTCGATTAAATTCAACCTATACGCTCGATGGAAATTTATTATCTGTTACATATGTGTTTCATTATTATTTTTGATCTTATTAACATATAAGTATATATTTATACCCGGATATACGAGTGAATTATAAACTATAGATATCAAATTTGTATCAAAATTTTAGTACAATTTTGAGTAATAACAGTAAGAAGTTTTAAAGTTTTAATTTCGATTCAACTGCTTTTCGTCAAATTGAGTTAACGATGCTCGTTGACACCTTTATTAAGACAAAAGCCTCATATCTCCCAGGGTCAGTAAGCGTTAAATTTTAATGGCTACGCCACCTGCGCTATGCATTTACATAATCAGCGCCCTTATAAGTTCTTGACTACTACAACATAGATATAAACTATGAAGTCGTCGTCTATCATGATTTGTACATTTTCTTCTGGTATATTTCGTTTACTACTAAAACTGAAATAAAGTATAGATAGTAGACAATTTGAAAGTGCCGACTTACTGGCTTAGTAGACCTTATAAACAAGTAAAGTTAGCTTAAGTTAAGAGTTATGTATTTTTTATAATCTTAAATTTAAAATTTGTCGATTTGATAGGTTATATAGACAAAATAATTTGATAATATTGATATAGTTTCTAAGTAATTTCATTTCTATGCCAATTACTCAAAACCCAACTACGTTGTTGTTAGATAAAAGGTCAAAAGTTAATTAGTGGAAAAACACTCAATTTCGTCGTAACAAAATCTGATAAAAGGAACTTAACGTAATAGATTAAAGCTCTGTATCAGAGTTAACATTATGAAAGGCGATTAAAAGTATCAAGCTATTTAGCAATTAAGCTGAAATCGTATACCATTCGAACTTTTGTAGATGAAAGCATTTTTACTAAAGATTATTTAATGGAAAAAGTTTTAATGGGATTTGATGAACGAATCGCTCTTGATAGAAATTTCTTAAAAGCAATTTTCACAGGAATGACTTTATTTTTATATCATTCCGATGTGTGATCTGTGAATCATGTATTGATTTGAAAAATTCAATAAAATTTAAAATTGGCGCACGAGCTTTGTTTTTTGTTTGAACTTAAGCATTTCCTCAAGACCTTGCGAAAACACCTTTATTTAGGTATTTTATATATCGTTTCGTCTCAATAGTATCTACCTTACAAGGAGATACTCGCACATAGTGTAATCAGGGTGCACGGCCTGCCCAGAAGTTCGACCTTGGTGTAAAGAATTTTATGACAATGGTATATCGAGACCTCGAGAATACTACGTTAGTTCGGGTGCCTGAAAAACCCGTTGTTCCGTTTCGATCAAGAGAAGACCAAGATGAATAACGCATAATATTCTGGAATGTTCTTGTTACAACTACGCTCAGGTTGAACTTAACTCTTTTATTCACGTATACGACGATTTCATATAAAATTAAGTTTTAAAGCGCTCAAAAATATAGAAAGTGTCGTTTATTCGTTCCATGCTTCCGTTCAGCTCGAAATACGAGCTAAATTTATCTATCAATTTTTTTTATCTTATTTATCTTATAATAGCAATAAAAGTGTATATAATATAAAGTTACATTTTCAAAACAATGCAAATAAAATCGTGAAAGTAAACAGTTTTACTATTATTACGGTACAAATGTGGTTAAGTTTACAAACTCGAGATGAAGACATAAAAGATGGCCGACCCCACGAAACGCTACGCGGGACATAAATTGCTAAAGAATGGCTTAAGTTTCGGCGTCTAATGCTAGATTACACCGATTAAGGGCCCGTAAGAGAACAATCGATATGGGAACGCGTAATATTTTACCTCGATCCTACTTTTGTTGAAAAAGGTTACATAATATGGTACACGTTAAGAAAATTCGTGTAAAGGATGTAAAAATTAAATTTCAAAATTGTATTTCTAATTATTACCGGTTAAATTACTACCCAAAAGCAAAAAATATTTTTTGTTGTTGATTTTCCCGTCACCCCGATCGTCTGGAAAATATCCGAAACGTCGGTTTTAATTATTTTAAATATATTCATATTTTATAGTGGTAAATTCGAAAAAACGAACGGCACAGATTTTTTTTGCCTGCCTTTAAAATTGAATATCGATTAGAGCTTTCAATACTTTAAATGTAAAGATGCGTTGATAGATTCGACCCGTCAGAGGTGCATAGAGGGTCAATCGTATATAAAAGTATATACAATAAATTTTCTATGTTAGAGTATAATTATATATTAGAGTTAGAACATAAGAAAAATTTAAAACGAACAAAAATGTTATTGATGTGCGTAGAAGTTTTAAATGAATCGTATTGTTAATATTAATAAAGCCGTTTATAAGACTTTTATTATTATTGAGGACTGTTGAAATTCATATTCTGTATATTGTTGTGTATCAGAGGCTCAGTTCAGAATATTTTCACAAAGGTGATGTAAGGGTAAAGTTATCTCGTATATTTGAGAGACCCTTTCATCCCTTAAGAGGACCTTGATGAGCTGCATGATGGATAGCCAGATATTATTATGAAAGTACCGGTTTTCCATAAATTGCTACGAATATATATAATAAATTTAAAAACTTATTTTACAAAGGATTTAGTAATAAATAAACTTTTGTTTCTATTTCACGTGCAAAATTTTAAAATTTAACTTATCAAAAGGTTTTATTCTCGTGAAATGCTTGTGAAGAATAACACCATTTTATTTGAAAATGACTAATATATTTGATAAGATAAGAATATCTATAGAAGTAAGTTACATCTACTGGTGAAAATTCTGCCCAACACGGTTCTTAAAAATAAAGCCCGATAATTTTTTCGCATACCTAAATGAATAAATACTAGTGCAAGTAAATCTAGCGTAAATATTTTTCATAATTTAAACAGTAAATGTTATAAATTGAAAAACCAATTATAACGAACTATATAAAATTTTAGTTTTGATGATACGGGCAAATGCTGGAACAGGCACGTTCCAGCGAATCGATACCCGAAACCAACGTATATGTAATTTGTTGAAGCAAAATTGTGCAAGCTTTGTGTAAATGATCATCCTATTTGCAATTCATGACTATTTTTAAAAAAAAACCTAACAAAGCAAATACATATTATTTACTGTAATGGAATTATTCTGCTTTTATTTTAGATACAATCATTGGTATACGTT
Organism: Leptophobia aripa; assembly: GCA_951799465.1. Taxonomy (NCBI): domain Eukaryota; kingdom Metazoa; phylum Arthropoda; class Insecta; order Lepidoptera; family Pieridae; genus Leptophobia; species Leptophobia aripa. The sequence continues at coordinate 4,859,679 of OX637268.1, read as the reverse complement.
ATTTTTTATTACAATACATTTGGGTTTTGTCTTTTAACTTTTAATATCTTTATTTTTTACCTATTGTGTTCATGTATTTGGGGGTAATTAACGTGTTTTCGTTCTCCTTCTTTATTCCTCTCTTAACAACGTGGAGAAAGGAAGGTATGGTTTTCCTCCAAACGGAAACCTAGTTCCTCGACCATCTAACTAGTTAAGGGTTTAAGGTTAGTGCTTTAGTTTCAGTTGCTAAAGTTGAGAAGTTAGGAGAGCACTGTTAACGCGTTTCGTGATTGGTGAAGTATATGAATATGGACAGATGCAAATATTGTTTACAGCACGGGTTCATTATACTCTCACAAAAGCTGCTTAACGAAGGTCGATAAAAACCCATTAATGAGCGCATAATGCACAAACATACGGCAAAAATAATAGTTGTTTGTTCAAATAACAGTTTTTCGTTTGAGTATTGAAATAATACATTTTGCTGTTTGATTATCGCTTTATGTAAACTAATTTCACATCGATTGCCCTCTAGAATAATTTAATTGACTTTTCATAAATTTAATCGCTAGATTTGTTATTATATTAATCTTAATATATTATTCCGATCGTAAGTTTTCTATCGGAATTTCCAAATAACAATATCTTTTAGACTTTTTCCACGAGAGAATATACGATACACAGTTTTATGCATGAGTAACTGACCCAATAGTAACTTACAATAAAATGGATTTATGTTAAAAATAGGATACGTAGTATCTTTGATAACAGACAGAGGGTATGGACCGAAAAGATATTGACTCTGGGTTTATAAGGTTTTATTTACCAGAGTAATGTAATGTTATTTTGCCAAGATTTATTTTTGAATAAAGAAACATGTCCGTAAACTAATATTAAATTTTAGAATTCTTTGTATGTAATGTAATATTCTTTTATTTTGTGGGTTGCCTGGAAGAGATCACTTATTAGCGATAAGGCCGCCCGTTGCTCTTATATATATATTATCATCATCTACTTCTACTGTTTAAGTGTAATAAAGTGTGAATAAATAAAATAAATAAATAATGTTTTGTTATTCAGAAGCTGTAATTATTATAAGATTATACAAAATTATATACAAAATTGTTATCGATTATAAATCAGACTACAGTTGCAATAAAAACGTAGTATTAACATTATAAAATTAACTAGACCCAACCTAAAACCGCAGGACCATGGGTATTATGTATTACTAACTGATTGCTTTTCAGCTATATAGATGCAGGCTGTACTAATTTATTGTGTATCAGAGTTAATTGATTACGGTTAAAGAGAATTTTTGTAATGTATTATTTTTATATACAAACTCTACAACTCCCGCGACTATGCACAATATGCAATTGTATTTTCAATTGTCAAAACAATGAACATCCGACCACATGAAACGCAAAGCGTTCGCCGTGAATTGTGAAACTATTTCGTATTGGTTATGTATCAATTGTATAAAATCCACAGAGTGTCGGAGAATATCTGCAAGGGGAATTTTCAATGCGTATTGCTATAGGTAATTATAAATATTTTATTTTATTTGTTATTAAACAGAATGTATGTTTAATTCTATAGGACTACAGACATGCAAATTTTACATACATAGGTGATACACACGAATTACGTTAGATGATAAAATTTAAGAAGAGAGACAAAAATAAACATAATATAATATAATGAAAACAAATACAAAGAAGAAAAGTATGCTAAACTAACCTTACCTAAACCTTATTAAGAGCCTTATAATTATACCATGTGACGGAAACTATTTAGATTATAAGAATATATGTCTAATATACTATTATTGACTTAACTACAAAAGCTCTAAAACCTATCACGTAAAAGAGTTTTCAACTGAGTAGAAGGCCTAATTATCGACGTCAATAACACGTACCACTTGGTCTTAAATGTTAACTACTTGATAAATCATGTCACGGCAAATCGTTCGGCAAGCTTAAAAATCGGCATGGTTTTAACAGTTAACCACTGTTTTGACACTATTTATTTTATTTATTTATAAAAAAGCAGTAGAAGTATATAATAATGTATAAGATACTACTGAGTAATATCAACTAAGCTAATTTGAGACAAATGGACATAAGATTTCCAAGATTATTACGCTGTCATTTGGTGCATGAACTAATTTAAATTAAGCTGGAGAAGGCAAATTTTCAGCTAATCTATAGAGATTATAGTATTAATATTAATAGCTAATAATAGTGATTAATACACGAGATAGGATATCAAAGAATCTCAAGACGGCTCTCGAGTCGTCAGAATTGATAACGAAACAAACTATTCCGAAACACTGTCAATCAATCAATGTAATAAACGTAGTGTGCCTTTAATAAACAGCTTTCGCTAATGTACCAACGCCGTTGTAATGCTCCAGATTTTTTGCAATATTGTAACCATACAAAGACTCTGTAATCAGTTCTTCACAAAGCTATGTTTCGCAACAAACCCCTATTCTATTTTCAAAGTTTTCCAAAAGCTACACAATGCAAAATCCGTATTATGAGCTTTGAAACAGAGAAACAATACCAGGAACATAGTTAGGTAGATCCTTTCCTTTTTATGTTACATTAAACGGAATTTATGAGTCGACGCATACGTAAACCGTAAATCTAACAGTAATTGTACAGTTAGATTTACAGCTGTTGTGGATACGTTACTATAATGTTAGGAATTACCTTCCCCGAGGCGCCTATTCTCCTTTATTTCACTCTTCGAAACCCCAAAGAACTCATTTACATACACTCTGCTGACCCAACAACGATAAAACCCTTTTTATTGCACTAAGAAGATTTTTATTTTCAATTGACAACTACGGTTTCACGGTTTTATTATAAATAGTCTGGCCTTGAATCACGGATGAAAGTTCATAGTTAGTTTTAACATTAAAGTTTCATATTTAAATATTTTAAAATCGTGTTGCTTATGAGCGACTTAATAGAGCACAAAATAAAAAATAATTGGTATTGAAATTAAACTTGAAAAGTTGTTAAAAGTAAAAACTGGATAGAAATTGCTAGCAAATAGCAATTTAAATTACAAAACAAGTATTAGATTGGGACTATCAAAGGCAATAAAGAGAAAAACATTTTCCATTTGAATGAAGCCGATAAAAATCCGCTGATCATCGACAACGTTCGGCCCGCTAAGTTAACGATTGGGCGTGGCTAAAATACAGCCTAAAGCAATCGACACATTGTCAGACAGATTTGAAAAAATAACGGACGTACACAAATCAATACGATCATTATTATAATGTTACTAATGTCGGACACAATTTGTTAGCCCAAAGGGAAGCGATTTATAGATTATGTTATTTGTGCTAACACGACTGAGAAACCACCTACGTTTTAACTTATATACGACAAAAGATTATATACAAAGAAGATAATATGGAAGAAATATGTTTGTCATACAACTGTTGCCTGGGAAACCAACCTTGTTTTGGCAGTCCGGCGTCGTGATGAATAAGAAAACTGGATCGTCGAAAGTATTATGAACACACAAAGTAATACTTTATTGTTCAGAAAAATAACAGTTTTAGTACGTCTTTTGCGAATGAAAATGTAATCAAGGAAAGATAACGAATCTACAGGTAAGGAGGCTCAGGGCGCACACAAGTCATTAAGGTGAACAATCGAATCAACATCGAATTAGAGATTACGCTATTTCTATTTTTCCAATTTACGCTACGTTAAATTCTTAGATAAACTATTTAGGTTTTAGGAATGTATTCGCCGTTAAAACATACAGGGACATTACTGAAATGAGAATATTAATATAAACAAATATAAAAGACTATTAGTACAAATTTAGTTCACAAACACATAACACAAGACTTATATTAGAATAATCATAGACCGACAACATACACTGAAAAGCTCTGAGCACTGAGTTTTACTTCCTACTGTTAGTAGTTTATTAATAAATTGTACTCCTTCATAAGTCATGTTATGTTGAGCGAGTTTGGTGCGTGGGCAATGGACAAACACAAGCAAACTTGTGTCTATGAAGACTACGACCCCAGATTTTTAAGTGACTTAACAACAAAACACGTTATTTATGATTTTACATACTAGTAAGTACGTGTTGTTTTGTTTATCTTAAGATTTTATGTGTAGTAAATTCTCACGGTTCTATGTTTAAAATATTTGTAGTATTATTTATTTTTATTTATTCACAATTCGTAGCACTAAAAGTAGAAGTACAGTACATATAAGAGCAACGGGCGGCCTAACTACTAATAGGCGATCTCTTTCAGGCAACCCATAAAATAATACTTATAGTACCATTGGACTGGTCCAAGAGGTGCTATATATATCCTTGTAATGGTTTGTCTTTCGTACTTTGTTGTATTATAATTTTATAGTGGCTTTAATAAATATAACATTATAATTTATTAATTTACGCCTATGATTTTTGTACTACTTAAATAATTCATATCTCGTGATGAGTGGGTGAGTTTTGTTAATAACTACAACAATAAAAAGCAATGAAGAATTAAAAGTTGTCTTAAAAAGATAAGTAAAGGTATTCTTAGAATATAATCAATCGTAATTATGCATTTAAATTTTAATATACTTAAGGGTAGTCTGCTTTTTGGCCGATAAGCCGATTTTATTGTCTCCGCCATCACGAGAAGTCCTTATCTTTTATTGTCGGCCCGGACATTAGCTATATACCTACCTGTTAATTTATAGTAAGGATCAAGACAAGGGAACGAAAGAAAAGCTTTGGAAATACCAGCCTTTTTTTAAGAATCGTAATTTTACGATTTTTTTCATGATTAATCCTCAAATTGTAACGTCAAACTTTGTTCAACTTCCCAAAAGCATTATCGTTCCGTGGATTTATGTTCTGAAGCTTTCGTAGTTATATGTTTTATATAACACGGTGAATAAAAGATATTCGCTGCTCCCTCATAATGTTGAAAAGCTCGTGAGTGAGTTGCCCGTCTTTTCAGAATCGGTACGCGCAGTTTTTGTTCATGGATTGATTTGAGTTTGAGCACAAACTCAAAAATAATATTTTATAACAACAGGTAAAGCAGAAAAGCATACCTAAGACATATAACCATTCAATAGAGCATGGTAGATGATCGTGTCTACGTGTCACGTGATCATATGTAAGTTATGGCCCTTCTGAGCATAAAACACATCGATAATTGGGTCTTGTATTAAGTTGTAAAATCTCATTAATCTTATTTGACGTTTGTGATAAAAACTATTGAACTTTCCTTTGACTATTTTCCTTATTCCTAAGTATAGAGAAATGTTTGGAGCTACGCCATAATGATAATCTAAAAATATAACATTTAATGTGTTTCATATTATTTTTTATAAAAAAAGTTTAGTTGTACCAAATTAAGCTTTAATGATAAGCAAGCTCTATAACATATATTAAAAGAGTATCTTTTTATAAGTTTAGGTAAACCAGCAAACGTCTGTTTTATTCCTATTATTTTACGTTAAATATGTATTTTATATTATATGTAAGGCTGAACCAAGCAAGCGGTTAATAAATATTATTTTTAGTACTTTACTCGATGGAACAGAGGACGTACACTGTGATCCGTGATCGCGTACTATATTGATCCTTAAGGATTCCAATCACCCGCCTGCTTAGTGCTTGGAATTTGATTAAGAGATTGTGTGGTCTATCCAGTTCCACTTGATGGTATTCGGCTGCTGCAGCGGTCCAAAAATTATCTATTGCATCGCTGTATATAATACTAAATACATATGAATATGTTTTACTAAGAAATAATTAATGTACTTGCTAATTACATATAAGGATATTATTTCGTCACAAGTCACTTTGAAGATCACTAATTAAGAGTTCCAACTTTAACTAGTCAAGTTTCCAATTCTATCAAGGAGCTTAGCGTCGTCGATTGTATAGTTAAGCAATGCCTTCAAGCTCTTTAAGCAAATTTAAACAAAATATTGAGAAGCTGTTATATCAAAACTATACTGTTCAGCAACGTATTCATTTAGAAATGAATTTATTTATTGCCGTCAAGTCTAAATTAATTTCACACAAAATATAAGTTTATATTGTAATGAGTCCGCGAATAAATCGATACCTCGCTAACGATCTTTTATTTTGGTGTCTCCAAAATATAGTTAAGTAAAACTCTTGTGTCTTGCAAAAACTAATAAAGAAATAAACTTAATATGCAAAATACACTCATATTACTCTAAACGTCTTGGTTTAGCCTCGTATAACTGTATGTAGTAAAATATGAACTTACAAATCACATTAAAAAATCCTGAAAATGTCGGCTTATAATATTAATTACAGTTAAGCTAAACGAATTGGTCAAATGATAAATTAATGTGACTTGATACCAGATAAGCACCGCAGTTTATTGTGACAAATAGGTATCAAAAACTGATGGACTTTTAGCGATAAGTTGATGCATTGATAAATTGCCATCCCATTACGATGATGAATCCCTCAGATCGTTGGAGTATTGAGATAATTTACAGCATTGCTCTGGTCACATTTATTTTCGTTATCTTCAAATTTCGCTCGTAAATCACGTCTTGTAAGATTTTAAAATTGTACGTTACTTGAGAAATTTCCTTAATAGGAACAGAGGTTTGTACGGAGTGAAAGTTCACACTTCACATAAAAACAGCAGGATTTCAAAAATAAATTTTATGATAATTTTGTTAACGATTTCTTTTGGTTCAAAATGTTTGTTTATAGTATCTGCCCGACAAATTTAGTCTATTACATTGCAGTTCTACGAAAAATCCTTAAGTACAGCTGTAATTTAAACGCAAGACTTTAGGGCTGGAACGCTTAAGCCACTTGGACTAGACCAATGTTTTTATAGTGTAATTTAAAATTACATTATAAAAATCGCACCTTTACGGCTACTAATAACTACTAAATAATTTACCACAATAGGTACTTTAGCTTTAACGTATACATGAATCACAATTTGATCTTCAAACCTAAAATGGAAGCAAAGTCAGGCTATTTAATAGTGTAAACAATTTACAGGTATTCTCAAAGAGCTTACACAAAATTCAAAATAAGTTACGCTTGATGAACGTATCCGCCGGTATTGTTATAAAATTTCCGGGCTACACGTTCAAATGAAACCAGGTGGATCCATTTATTATAAACTTGGCTAGAGCTCACAAAAGCAACCTATTTTTTTTAAATCAACATTATAGTTTAAATCAACTTCTTGAGCTTAAAAATATTATAATCGCGATGTTTTTGTTAATATAAAGTTATACATTTATTTTAATTGTTGTTTAATCTCGACTAAGTCATATAGAAATATAATATACAGATAAAAAATACTTACACGTATGTATAAAAAAGCGCTCTTGAGCAAGCTTTAAGTTAACTTTTCAGGCGTAGCTCTTTGCTACGAAATTCGCTACGTCTTTATGCGGTACTACGCGGACGGTAAATTTCATAATTGCATAAAAGAACCCCTTTTACTAGATATATATTTAAATTTGTTTATATGTATGCTCCTATAACAATGTAGTGTTGGTTTTTCTTAATTATAATCGGTTATATACATATAGATTATATAGTTAATTGTGCACATAGAATAATCCATTGGTGCATTACTGTACAATTAAGTCACTTGTGTTAATGCTTATTTAATATTGAATGTGTTTAATAAATAAATATCAAATTATATAAAAAACTATACTATGTGTATTTAAATTATGAGAATAATTTAATAAGAAAATAGTGAGGTCATTGGATGCGTTCAATGTAGGAGTACGCTCAGACTTTTATTAAATTCTTTCTACACAAAATGACGTCATAATGAAATTTTAACGCTGTTTGGAGGACTCTTTAGCATAAAGAAAAACCTTCTATGCAAAAATTGTAAAATATTAATACGAATGTAATTGGAACATTGTAACGTAATACCCCGAGTAGCTTTCGTATGTAATGGTTATGAGACTTCAAAGTATAAAAAATATACATTAATTATTTCATGGGAAAGCAATAATTATATACTTGTCTAGAAATGCACCTATATATCAAACGATTTACAATAACACAAAGCCTTACAAATGGTTTATAGATTTAAGGTAAGCTCCCGCTCTGAGACAGAAAATCTTCTTTGCAATCCAACAATTGCTCGCAAAATTGACGCCATTTGTCACTGTCACACTCCCATAGGCCGTCATGGGGTTAACTTTTAACGCAGTTACGGTTTGGGTGAACCGGAAGTCGCATAAAATTACTCTTTGATGTATTGCTTAAAACCGTGCATTAAATTGCTAACGAACCTCACTGTCCATAGCACACTGTCTAGACTAGACTTGAATTTTGTTTAACTTCGATACTTTATTAAAACTTAGTATAGTTTTACACGTATATATTAACATTATATTCAATTTATGAAATTATGAATCAGAACGCAAAATAAAAGTTTCTATATTTTTTGTTTTATGGCTTTGTACTTGTAATTATAATTCTCAATTATAATTAAATTGTGAAAGTTCCTATAAATCAATTAGAAAACCAATGTGCAAATAAGATAGATGCAGTCGCGACACGGGAATTGCCTATTAGGTATTAAAATGTCAAGCAGGTTTCTGTTAGTTAATTAGGATGTTATCTTATCCCGACATACATGCAACAGGTACAACGGTGTACTAAAGCGGACATCCATCACAGGACGTTTATGTAAGAGCGCGCGCAGCGTTTTGCGGGGAGGGCGCGGCGGATTTGGTCCCAGCGAGCCCGGTACAAGTAATAAGGTTTTACTTACGCGAGGTGCACGATCCAGCTGCAGTAACTATCGTAGCATGTGAGGTCGCGTGGCCGGGCTACGGCAGACTGTTGCTCCCCGGGCCGCTTCACTTGTTACACCACCCGCCGCCCTGCGCACCCCTCCGCTCCCGCGCCTCGTCGCACCCCTCACCCGCCCAACCAGCTCCACCCGCTCACCAATATCACGGGTCCTTCACTTCGCAGCGTCCTCACCTTGGCTGGTCTAGTTACACACCTACGCCATCTGCCAATCTGATACGTCTCGAATATCTGAATTATTAGGACTTTTGACCTAATGTTAGGATATTATCACAACTTTTATATTGTTACATGGTATTGGGAAACAACGCCCTCAAAACCATGCATAATAGCCATGCAGAGCGATCTCTCAAGAATAAGCCATTTCCATACTGATTTTGATGAAAAAATTACCGCATACCAATGCGTAACAAACATCTCACTTTAGCAATAACGTTCATTATGGACTCGTAGTAATGGCATAATACCTAGATTTTAGTCATGCACAGACGCTTAGAATTCATAGTCGTCCTGTAACCTTGACTCTTGATAAGTAGGACACAGGACTACATTATTTCGCTAATGTTAAGGGGTCTCGAAACTACCAAAAAATGAACTTTTTTATGATTACTATATACAGATCAAATATACTTACAATCTATCTTCTCATCAATCATTTTTACACATAGAATATATTGCTTTCGTTACTTTAAAAAAAAATCGAATGATTTTAAATATGTTTAGTTCTAATATATATAATCATAATTATTACCTATGTTACGTTTAATTCTAAACTTACTTAAAACTCCAATATGTTTTTATTTTCACATGGATTTTCCTAACATTATCTGATAACTGTTAACCCTAAAAACTTACATAGCACGGAAATTTATAACGTTTCATTAAAGGTAAATAAATAATTCATAGACGTTTTCATAGTAAATTACACATCTATACCGATTTAAGCTTATCCATTATGTGATATTTTTCGTTTTAATTATCAGATATTATTATTACAATTAAAAATAATAAAATACAATTTTAATTGACTTTTAACTTGTGTATAACTTGAGCATGTAGCATAGGGATCTATAACAAACTTTATCAAAGATTAAATCATTAGAATTAGTTGTTAGAACTCAGATGTATAAACGCACAACTTTGACTAGAACCTAATCCCCGGTTCCCGAATTCAGACATAAATTAATTTAATTATATACTCTGTTATATTGAGAGCGGTGAATATAAGTTTTGAGACAAAACCCATTTTCACGTTCGCCTCCATTTAATTACTTTCTCCGGGAAAGGAGAGATTACATTTTAATAGGTGTAAGGTTTATAACAATTATGTATTTAGGGAGTAACATATCTTTTATATACCTTCATAGATAAACAACATGTAATTTTTTTTATTTTATTGAATAATAAAAAATAATTCAACTTTGTAAGACCAATTTTCTTTATACGCTCTTTTTATATTTAGAATAGTAGGCCCATCAAGAAAATAACTGAGAGGATATATACAGGAATCATCGTGAATTTAAACGTAAACCACATATAAAAAGGTTATATAAAGATAAATTGTATAAAAGATATAATTTTTAACCTACATCATCGCATAAATGTACTCGTGCTACAGCTTTATTTTGCATAAATATAGTTATAAAAAAAATACAGAAAAGCAAAAAAGGTTTTAAAGAAATGTGTCGCGGCGGCAGTTGCCACTCGCTTTATTTCAACAATCTATTTCAAAATCCGTGATGATTTCCACATTTATTTCAAAAGTTGTTGTTGAATGGAAACTTGGCAAACTCCAAGTATTAAAACATATTTTTTGTGATTTTTTTTTTCTTAAACCAATATCAAAAAAGTTTACACAATAAAGAATAGATAAAAAACAAAGCCAAAATAAGGTAAAGCATAGAACCATAAATTAAATCTAAGATCAGAAACAACAATAATAAAAAATTACGAATAAAAAATATATATATACATATGAACAAGTGGAGGAACGACCATTTAAGTGTGTGTGTGTTAGTGTGTGCAATGGTGTTGCTGTGTGAGTGAGTGTGATTATTCACCTACAAAGTTGGGTAAACTCTATAGTGAACGCACTAACTTGATACCTTATCTTTAACTACATATATAAGGCTCGTGCTGGGCTTTTATATTTATATGCTCTTATATGCTCTTATATTTATATTATTACTCTCTTCATTGTACTTCTGATTTGCGTGTAAAAAGAATATATAATTAATAATACTTTTTACATGGATTTAAACAGTCACGTGTCTTAGTAATGTTTTAACTTGGTAAGTCATGAAACGTGAAAACAGTAGAGACATGCCCTAAGACCACAAAGAGCCGGAAGATTGTGAAATGTAAAATTTTGCGATAAAATGTGGCTATTTATATTCATAGCTTTATCTTTTATCTCCGTCTACGTTTTCGATGCTTGTATTGCATCGCGAATTACGAGAACATTACAAATTAAATAGACTTTATAGTTAATAATGTAAACTTTAAGAAAGTATGAAAGTTTGTTAGTTTTTGTTATTTTTACTGTTTACTACCTTTCAAATATAGGTAAATAATGAAATTCTCAATAGGTGTAATGTTTACAAAGTTGTCTCTATAAGCATTTATAACTAAATATTTTAAACTTAACGTAATACATAACTCCCAAAAAAATTGTATGCGCAAAAGTCCTAAACAATTGATTTAATGAATTCATGAAAAATGCTAATCAAAGTGGGAACGTGAAGACACATCTAAAATATAACTAAACTAGTAATATGATTGAAATGTCAACGGAAAATATGTTATTTTATTAAATTTTCCTCGTATGCGAATAAAACCATTAACGAAACATATTACGTAGGAACATAACAAGTGTTTATTGTTATTTTAATATAATCGTGTTTGCAACTACGCATATTAAATCAATATATCCAACACGCAGAAAAATATGGGTAATAATTAAAATCCCACTTACAAATATAAAATTCATAATACCACTTATACTTTTATCTACACACCTTCCTAAAAATACTACTATAAAAACTAGAAAAAAATACATTCGGTTGTACAAATAATTGAAAAATTTAAATTATACCACAAAGTCACATATATAACCCTCTATATGGCCTTTGTGGATTATAGCAAAGCCTTTTACATCAATAGCTATACAGTCATTTAAAGTACTATATAATGTAAAAAATAACCTCAAATACATAAAGATAATAGAACGCCTATAAAAGAGAAGCAATGTTAAATTAGAATGTAGAGGAAACAACATCAAGATAGAAAGAGTACAGGGACCTCCTATCTCGTAAGAATGGGAGAGGTATTCAATTAAAAAGCAAGGGACACAGACGATTAGAAAGAAAACAAATTTATTCGATGTTTTAAATCGAGCATTAAAACTAAAATGGCAATGTGCCGGACACATTTCATGAGTGACAAATAATAGTTAGGTAAAACCGATAGGTAAAACAAATGTGGGTAGACCACAAAAAAGGTGTACCGATGACATTATAGAGATTGGCGCCACTAACTGGCTTCAGAATGGAATGGAGGAGGTGTAGTGTTCCTCGACAGATAATCACTGGCTTAAGATGTGCGTAGGCAGCGCGTCCGCTCTCGCCGGTGGCTCACACGGTAATGCCACACGCCTCTCCTACACCATGAGCACGAGGCAGTGTATATGTATAGCATAGCTATTACTACAGCTGTAGCCCAGTAAAAACACTACAGGAGGTATTTACGTGACTGAGATCCGTAAAAAATCAAAATATACTAGTTGAACTAATATAATGTTTAAGTAATATATATAACGAAGAGAGAGAGTTCCTCTATAGGGCTACCGCCAACCTCACTACTCTGTAGGGTTATTTTTGAAAGGCGTAGGTAGCATCAGCATTGCCAACATCACGATTGAGTCGGTCATAATAACCACTTATTTAAAGAAACACTTCACTGATAGTTTCCAAGGCTTATATTTCACTATTTGAAGAGAGGTCCGTTCCGTACAACGGCCTGAGCGCGACTGTGTCGTGCGGCTACAATGCGACCCTATTTATAGTTATCATGCACTTGTTTACAAAGGCGTCGTATTGAAATAATAAAGATGACATTTCACAGAGTAACAAACTTAAAGTATTCAACTCATGTGTTTTAAACTTATTTTAGGACAATTAAATGATGTTGAACTTAATTATTCTAGCTAATTTAACACTAATTGTTGTGGTTGCGCCGATACGGCCATTCTGACAGGCGGTGCGTGCTCTGCACTAGCCTTGATGTTGACTGTTTATGGGTCTCGTAGTTCGTTATGGGTTCTCGTAGATCTGAAAGATTCGAAATAATTCCGAGTAGCATCTGTAATAATGATAAGGTTAGTAGGTTATCGAAGGTTCTCGGAGGTTCTCGTAGATTTCTCGAAGGTTCTCGAAGGATTTCGTAGATCTGAAAAATGTTATCCGAGTAGCATCTGCATAAAGCAACTTTCTATTTTAAAACGTAGTTAGTGGTAAGTGTAGGTTAGTAGGTTCTCGTAGAGTTCTCGGAGGTTCTCGTAGATTTCTCGAAGTTTCTCGTAGAGTTTGTTAGTGTGTATGTTTAGTATGTTTAGATGCATTTGTTTGTATGTTTGTTTTTTTTTGTTTCTTTGTTTCTTATTACTTACGTTTTATCCCGATTAATCTTCCTATCTGCCGATACGGTCAGCCGATTACCAGGTTAAGGAGCCTGACGTAGTTGACAATACCAGATTTAGACGTTTAGGAGGTACACAGTGTTTTCTTCGTGTAATAAGTGTTAATGGAGCAACACCTATGACTATGGGTTGTAAGACTTATTGCCTGTTGAAGTTTCTCTAATACAGTGTGTTTTCTGCTTCATAGTTTTTAATCATAATTAAAGCTTTATTGAGTTTTGCAACGACCCTTTCTACTTGGCCATTCGCTCGGCTAACTCCTGACACTGTTATATGAATATTTATGTCAAACAGTTCACAGTAGTGTGCTTATTTTCTCTTATTTGTTGCATGATATAACAGGATGTATTTAGGAAACACTGCTTTTATAACTGCTGGTCGATTGACCACACTACCTCCGTATCGATATTGCAGCTGAGATGAGCTCAGGGACACATTTTTATTTGGTATTCATAAGCTTGATACACAAGAACTTGTTATTCAAACACCCAATCAAAGCTTTCATAGCATGTTCTTCTAACATTTTGTCTTTAGTGATTTTCGCCACAAGATCCAGGCACGAGACAAGAACACCGCGATGGTTTTTGTATCATCGTAAATATCCTCTCCGAAAAGGACGATATCACGAGAGTATCTATTTTCAGGTTAAAACGTGGTGATAAAGTTTTTCCGTAACTCGCGCCAAGTTGTGGAAGTTACCATCCAATTATCTATCCACATTTTTGCACGCCCTTTCAATAGGTTGCAGATGTTGTCTACGTACAACGAAATCATCAAGTTTGCACGTGTCACTTGCTTGAACGGTATGCTGGCACCATTCTCGCACACCAATGTGGGTGTCAACTGCATTTCATGTAGAGGATATACTTGCAGTCCTTATCTTTGCACAGTTTTAAATGTTGAATTGGCAACAAACATAAGCTGTTGCTGCTGCATATTAGATTCTTCCAGTTGATCAGTTGGTCGAGTTGATGAGGACGTAGCTTGAGCTAAAAGCTGCTTTCGATCCCGCTTCTGATAACGAAGAGAGAGAGTTCCTCTATAGGGCTACCGCCAACCTCACTACTCTGTAGGGTTATTTTTGAAAGGCAGGTAGGTAGCATTGCCAACATCACGATTGAGTCGGTCATAATAACCACTTATTTAAAGAAACACTTCACTGATAGTTTCCAAGGCTTATATTTCACTATTTGAAGAGAGGTCCGTTCCGTACAACGGCCTGAGCGCGACTGTGTCGTGCGGCTACAATGCGACCCTATTTATAGTTATCATGCACTTGTTTACAAAGGCGTCGTATTGAAATAATAAAGATGACATTTCACAGAGTAACAAACTTAAAGTATTCAACTCATGTGTTTTAAACTTATTTTAGGACAATTAAATGATGTTGAACTTAATTATTCTAGCTAATTTAAGACTAATTGTTGTGGTTGCGCCGATATATATAACAATTTCTTTTTGTAAAGGAGGCAAACTAGCATGCGTAACATGTTTATTAACACAAAAATAGTTAACAAATTGTAAGTCTGTTAAGTAAAATATAACAAGCTTTTCCAGTACGAGCTAAAGTAAATGAAAATTGTTGCAATAACGGGAGTGTACATTTTTTATTGCCATACGGGACTAGTAAAATATATGATTTAAATTAAAAACTATTCTATAATACGAGTAGTTTAGAAAGTTACGTAAATGAAAACTGACCTAATTCAACGCGTAATATCCTTATATCTATATTATATATTAAAGTTATTGCTACGGCCGTTATGTTATCATCCAAGTGTATCAGTATGTTCATGGAAAAACACCGAATTGATAAGGAGTTGTATCTGAAATTAGGTCGCGGTTGATCACTTTTATAGCGATTATCAGTTTATAGGTATATTTTAAAACTATAAGACGCCTGTATTATCTTAAAATGTAAAAGGCTTGTCAGTGTGACAAAGCACCTAATGCCATATATTTTGATTTAGCACGCGCGTACTAAAGCGAAGACGCTCTTTCATAAAATATTACTGGTAGATATGCATTAAAATCCAGAGCAATTACTAGTTGTTTTAAACGTGTTGATCAGTGTAGGAGATTATTATACGTAAGAATTACTTACTTTATTGATGCAAGAATTCAAGGTCACATTAACATTCTAGTTATGATAAGCAGTGAATTATTGACGATTTGGTTCCACTTTATACACTAGCGTATACTGCATTCTTAATTTGTCCTATTTCAGAATATAAATAAAACAAATATTCCGCCGTCGCATTCCTTTTATTGTATGAAAACGAGAACAATTCATAATAAAATATCGGATGTTATATAATAATATGTAGTAGATTTAAAACCTTTAAACAATAAAATTCATTATTACAATTTTATAATTGATGCTTTCATAACAACGAATGCAACCTATCCTCTTTAAGAATTAATGGTATAATGGCGCCACTTGCGATTATAAAAGATGTTAATTCTCGACATGAATGATGAATGCTGCTCGAAGGTTAAAACAAAGATGTAAACTTATCTAGCTTAAACTTAACACAAAAGTTATAAACTCCTAAACTTCTTTTGGATCTGTAGTTTCAGGCGCGTCGGCGCAGTAGGATAAACCTTTCGCATGTGTGGGCGAACCAAAAATAGCTTTACTTTATAAGGCCCTTCGCTTTGAAAAGGTCGCGCATGAGGCCCTTAAGGTATTTGATCTCACGCTGAAGGTCCGAGCACTTGTCGCCGAGTTCCACGTGGCGCTGACGAAGATTTTGCTCCTCGTTGAGGAGGACTTCGACCTCCGCCTTCTTCTTTTGGCGGTAGCGGCTTGCTGCATTCTTGTTTTGCTCCTTTTTCCGCGATCGGCGATCGTCAACGTTGCGGGAGTAGGGCTTTGGGCGACAGGAGCCCCACTCGTCGTCAGTGGAGCAGGAGCGGGGCGAGGAGGGGGGCGAAGAAGCTGGAGTGGCGCTGTCGCCGGAGGGAATGGGGGAAGTAAGTTGCTCGGCACGATTGCGAACTAATTCCTCGAGAGCTTGGTAATCAAAGTCCGGAACCGTCGGCGGAATGGAGACCGGCCATTGCTCTTGTAGTGGTGGTGGGGCAACGGTCTGAGCATGTTGGGCGTAGCTGAGAAGCAGCTGGGTAGCCGGTCCTGGGGGGCTTTGTGGGGGAGTGAGATGCGTTAGCTCCACAGCGCCGTAGACGGTTTCAAACTCGCGCAATAAGTCTTCAGTGGGTTGCGGCGTGGTCTGAATAGCAGAGTAAGGTGCCACAGCTACTTGAGGCACTTCAACTCGCTCCGGTACTTGGGAGATGTTCTCGAAGATGGGCAAATCCACCTTCTCTTCCAACCAGTTGGAAAATATGTTTTCTAAAAACAGGAAAGAAAAAACATTAATTTGTAATACATTTTATTTATTAAAATTCTGTTCTTATGCCATTAAACGATAATACATATTTTAATGTATTGCAAATATGCATTAATTTGGACCACGTAATTTTAAAACGGCGAACGGAAATAGTAAATGTAATAAATTCTCTGACTTTCACGGCGTTCGTATATAATTGTGGTCAGACCACAGTTTTAACAGGCTTTTCGTGTTACTTTTTCATCTTAATCTGTACTAATAGAATTTTAATGGCTTGCCACGATGTCAACACAAGTTGATATTAAGAAATATTTCATTTAATTACTTGTATAACTTTATGTGGCACATATGTATATCAAACGTTATCATCAATATTAAAAATAGACCAAAACAAGAAATGCAATGATAAGCAGGCGCCATTCGGTGTAGTAATTTAAATCCTACACATGCAACAACATTACATAAGCATTATTCGATACTAGAAAAATCCAGCTGTACTCTGCAATATGCTTTATTTATATTTAAAACTTCCTAAAAAATACTTTCTCTTAGACCTTCACGTTAAACAGCTTTGTATTTTTTTTATATTGAACTGCGATCAGTGCTGTCGACGACATTCAATCGATTTTAAGTGATCTTCTTGAAACGCTCTCATTCAATTGATCCTAATTGTCACTACGTCGCATACGATCATTGGCAGTCCATGATAACACTATTTTACTGGCCCCGATAGGGTTCAACGGAACGCAATTAAAATTAACGTCATAGAAATCATATCTATCACTAACATTGTTCACATTTAAGAAAAATACAAGGTAACACTACGCATTTATTTTAAAAACAAGTAATCTATGTTTTTTAATAATAACAACGTAGAATAAGAAATCTTCTGCTTTAAAAATACTTAAAGAAATATTGTAAATTGTACTTATAAATTTCTATCATACATATATTTTGGTACAATTGGTTCTTAAAATCGTGTTTAATTCTTCGTAGGTGAAACCATAATGGAAGAGTATTTAAGAATGTTCAGAATGCTAATAAACTTGATAAAGATCCAACGTTCAGTTCACCTAAAGTTATTTAAAGGTTGACATCTCTTAGTAACAAGTTGACTACTGATAAACTTTAGATTCGTTGTACCCGACACATATTATTAACTTTATACGAAAAGTGATCAGTCTGTCTAGAATAGGCAATATAAATAAATAGAAATTGTAGTCCATAAAAAATATCATACATTTTGCAATTTTTTTGAAAATAAAGGACTAACTTAATATACACAATTTTCAATTGTTCTCTATATTAAACTGTACACCGCGGCTCAAATGAATGACGGACAGACAAACGAAAAGTGCCATGTTCGATTCCCGGTGATATATCCGTGGTGTAAACAGTCGTAACCCCCATAACACACAAGCTATAAATCGTTTATCGAATATGTGAAAGTGTGACCCATAATTATTTATTTATATAATTCATGAATATATATGTTTAGAAATTCGCCATTGCTTTTGGAAACGTATCGTAATTATTTTGAAGTTAAAACACAACAATTAAATTAATTTATTATTTAATAAACTCGACTGTTCTGTATCAATGCGCAACAGTGGAAACAAGTGGGCAATAAGTTGTTTTAATTATTGGGCGAACAGTGATCGAGGTCGCCTTCGAACTGGTTTATCATTGGCAATATACGCAAGCATATAGCTCTAAATAAGTCTATACGTAGCTTTTAACAACTTAGCTTTTACCTAGTCAATTTCGTACGTTTATGTTAAACGCGATCTAAGTATGAAAACCGCATATCAGGCCCTATATATAACAAACATATTTACTAGCTATAAATTCTTAGACACCAGTAGACATTTATTTGTATCGCATATAAAATCCGTTTAGAACTTGTTTAATATGTCAATGAAAAGTGAATTCCTAAATATCAAAAAAAACAATCGCTTATAAATCTTATAGTTAAATAGTAGTCAATAAGCAATTAAAACGAGGTTATAAATAAGGCCCAGATAACATGTTTACAGAATCTTTGTAATTATAGCTTATAAGGTTTATTTGTTTAGCGATAAACCTTCACACTAGCGCGCCCTATTAAAACATTCCTAAGTTTTGATTTGATATAAAGTAAACAATATTTTAATCACAGTTGTATAAATCGCGCTGTTTGCTATTTAATATTACAGATATACCTGCGGGGTGTGAATGAAAAACAACGCAGATGATCGTCTCGTTTTGTTTTTATTATATACGTATAAAATAGCATAACCAAAACATTTTTGAGACGCAATAACTTTCCAAAGCAGTGCGTAAGTATTATGTGATCAAGTTTGGTTAAGCAAATTGAATTAAAAAACAAATATATGCGTTGCGTGCAAACCTCCTTCAATAAGGATAATCGGCATACAAGATTTTGTGTATTTATTTGTATAAATAATAAAGACACTATTATTGTCATTGACTCCAGGGTAATTAGAGCGTAAAAACCTTGGCGAGATTGCTTCTTGTCAATGAAAAGACAAATCAAACGATATTGACAAAGTTCAAGATCTAAACACGTACCAGCATACAGATCTGCAAGTGCCATTGCAGCCGAAAAATTGTCCTTTACAAAGTCTTAGTGCTACAATATTATCGATAATTCTAAGATTATATAGGCAGTGCTTTGCAGAATCTAAATTCCTCGTGTTATGAGCGGGAGTCGTCGTGAACGGTTGGTATCGGTCACAATCACCTAACGTCTTTTAACAAGTTTCTGTGAATTGAACACTATCTCCTTATTCCATATGCAGCGATAGTGGTACTTCATTCTAACGGCGTCCAAGCGGATCATGAGCGGTGGCAGGCATAAGTCGCGAGCCGAGGGCGATCGCCCGAAATCAACTTCTCGAATCGAATTTATTGTCACGAACAAATAACCAGTAAACGCGGCGCGATACACGCTACAACTGAGTGCGCGCAATGTCAACTTCGCCGTACGCCTTTCCCCTCCATACCACACTTGGACCAGTTCAATTATCAATATTCAATTTTAACCAACTGCATATAGCTTGACTGCCATTGCGACGTTTTATTGGCATCGAACTCCGAAACATTTCAAAACTCTTACATTTTGTGTCTTTAAAACATAAAACATTTCCTCTTAAGCATTATAATTATTATAATATAAGAACATTTTTTAACTGGCTAACGATAGCATAAACTGAATGTTGACGTTTTATTTCTATCTCAAAATTCATTAATAGGCTAACTTGTACTTGCATGACTTCATATTTGAAATCAACTTTCTACTTTAGACAGACCTTCCGTTGACTATGGAAACAACAAAGGTATTACAATTCTTACTCAGCTGTAATTATTTACTTTAAGTCATTTCCAGAGATATGTCATTCAGATAAAAAAAACTTCCGCTTATTCAGATTGCATTATTTACTTTAGGATTTTGAAAAGATAAAACAATTTTATTTAAAAAGCAATATGAAAATAAACGGTCAGCTATTCCAGCAACATCGTACATTTCTTATTATTAGACGTGGTTTAAAGTAGTACCGTATTATGTTGATACAATATAAACCACATATAAACAATTGCCACAATCACAAGAGCCGTAACTGTAATCCCTGTATTATTGTAAGTTTCATTCAAAGGTCTAACACCTTGCCAAGTGCATTTGAATACGCCTAACTCAGAATTTTAAAGTAACAAAATTTTCACGCAATAAATTATCGCATCATGGCCGATTCCAATGTATGACTGTTAAAATAATGTATGACCTCTGTTCGTTTAATACCCTAGTTAAATTCCAATGAATCTAATAATCACACAATAAAATTTCCAATTCCAATAACTTAATTAGTTAACAAGAGGTTGTATAGATGGCGCTATTATTAAAAATGTAACATTCGTGGATAAATTATAAAAAAATAAGCATAAATTAATTGTTTTTTTTTCCACCAACAGTGCAACACGCACTAAAAAGATGATATGGAAAGATGAGAGCCTATCGGAAAATTTCTTGTATGTTTAAATTTAGTAGCGATAAAATATTGTCAAAACAGATAGTGACTGTAGACATGCCTCTGCCAAATGATCAGGGGTGTGTCAATTCACCTTATCAAGACGAATCTGGTTTAAACCAAACCTAACAAATTATTTGCCAAAAAGCGAAAAATATTGTTTAATTTTTTATGAATATCTCTTTGTGCCTTACTCCAACAATAAAATATATATATATATATATATATAACAGTGTCTTTGCATTTAACACATTAATTCTTTCTTTCTTTTAAGTACCCTTAAGAGACAGTAGTAGAGTACTTTAGTAAAGACAATGCGATTGGACTGATTTAGTTTTATTAAACTTAGCGGTTCCTGAACTGCATACCGATGCAGTTTTTATGAAAATTTGTTCAGAAGTTAATACGTCTACTAACTGACGACTTTATATATTTCGCTGGGAATCAAACTCAATAACTCAGGCTAAAGGCTACGTTACCAGTGATAACAGATGTTTTTAGAATAGTGGTTGATATTAGCGACGAAACATTTTGTAAGGGTTTTTGCTAATATAGCAAAATATGTTAGCTATATTAGCCAACATATTTTTAATATTATTTCCTTGTGCGTAATCAACACTGGCTACTCTTACATAAAAGATTTGTAGAGTTGATATATTAGGTTTTACAGAAGAAATTAAATAAACATGTTCCGAAGTATTTTTTCGAAACCTTTAGGTTTATCCACTATAAATATTTTATAGAATTTTTGTTATTTTGTGAGCTGCTGAGTCTTGAAAATTGTAATATAATACATTCAACAAAAAATGTTAAGGTCGAAACAAAGTTAGTATAAAAGAGATATAACCGACTGCACATTTAAAAGATAAATAAACCATATCAATATTTTAACTACATCAGTATATAATTTACTAAACCATTGAAAATAAACTGCAATGGCATAGAAATAGTTTTTATTTCAAAGGCTCCTAACGCCTTCTAACTTATAACATATATTAGTCCATTAGTTCATCATGTCATAATATAAAGGTTTTTTTCTCTAATCTATCTCTCTAATTTTCGTAAGAACTTAGTAAGTACTTCTCTCTAAGTATCTAAGTACAACAAATGATTATTGACACTTACCTTGTTTACATTGTGTATCCAACTGTTGCAGTAAATCGTTGGCCAGTTCAGCTCGGGTGGGCTTCGACTCCGATGGTGATGGTGGGTACAACGTGTTAAACACGTCATCAGTGAAGAAACCGCTAGGTTCGATCTTAGCACCAGAGCTGAAGTTCTTAAGCAGATCTGGAAACAATTTGTTTTAAGTATTCCCCTAATCAGAATCGTAAAGTATGAAACTTGTAAGGTCTCATTTCAATTACGCCGGTTGAATATTAAATGAAACAAATTAATTGCGTTTTTTACAATTCAAACGGTATAAAAATCCATTAAAACACGTACAAAAACACCCTTACTTTGAAATAATGACAGCTGAAATTCCCTGCACAGGTAACACATGCCGTTATTTTTTAAACAACACATTTCGTCCATAAATTCAATTAAACAACTGAACGGCACTAGGCAAATTACTAATTAGAGCAATAATTACAAATTGTGTGAATATATCAGAGAAGCTTCAAGGTAAGCTTAGATAAGTGGAATACAAAATACAGCGGGAGAACCGAAGACGTCAATATATATATGAACGATATCTGTCATACGACATTACGTCAAAGAACGCCCAGATGTTGCTTTGCTTTTAACATTACATTGATAACAATAACTGTACGAAATTATCCAACGGCATGTTAACGACAATATATTTATATCTTTTATAACAATACTAAAGTTTTGTTAATTTTTTAGGAATATTCCTATAGTTTATTTTTGTGGGTCACGATTTTGGTGTATTATGTGAGTTCAATGGGAAATAAAATATTTTATTGTATATTGATTTAGTATATGTTTTATAGGTATATCAAATTAACGATAATTTTGATTTTTTATACTTAATTAATTTGAAATTTATACGGGCTTTACGTGAAATATATGTATCTTCGTTGAAATGATATTAAACGGAAATAAATTTATTAATTACCTTAATATTTTTAGTACACACCAAACTCGATGAACGACTAGAAAACTTATTTGAGTGACATCGTTTTAGCTTTAAAAATAAGGCTGTAAAATATATGATAGCCGTGAATCAGAATATTAAAATGATTTTTTGTATGTATAACATACTGTCCATAATTTTACGAGGATCTTTAAAGGTAAAAAAAACATCTAAAACAAGTCATTATTTTTTAATTATACAAATAAACTCCGGCCGCGATGATAGTAGCTTTTCACAATGCCTGTGTATCTAGCCATTGAAATGTTAGGCCATTGAATTAGGTAATTATTATTTGGGGAGTCAATAGAAGCTTAACTTCAAGTTAATGGGGTCGCCACCCTTGTCCCCCGGCCGCCATCTTGGGGTGAAAACATTTTTTTACGCAATATCTCAGAAACTATGCATCTTACAAAAAACATGTAACGTCACGATTTGTAGCAAACTGTTTTGCCTACAAATAAGTTTAACTTATTTTTTGCCTTAATTTTAAAATGCTGCTATTGCTATATCAAGTTATGCTAACTTAGGGTCAACGTTGAAAAAGGCTGCATTGCAGCCAATGAAGATCAGTTCGAATAAGATTTATATATTATCGTATTAAACTAACACACTGTATTAGAAATAATGTTATATACAATAAGAAAGAGTTGATTTTATTTGTTGGTTGATATTTATGGCCAGACTACATAATAAAGTGAAAAATTGATATCTTAAAAATTAATTAAATACAAGAAATGATGTATTTGTGAATTATTCCTATTACAAGTGCATTGGAAACAAGATAACCGAATGGAAAACATTAAAGATACCAAATCAAAAACATCAGAGCGGCCAAACAAATATGTATGTTTTCGAAGGAGTACTGACGTCATACTCTCCGACACAAACAATCTTCCACCAATCACACGTCGTGTTAATGATAATCAAGACACACCCACGTTTCAGCATAGCAACATATATGGATCATTCAAATTATACCAAGACCTGCGTGATACAGATATTATTAGCGCGGAACTGTTATATAAATAGAATATACAATATATATGTATATATAAATGGAATTTTTACGCACATTGTTTGATATAAAATTAAGAGAGTAGAAGTGGACCTATCAAACCGTTACGGAGGCGTATATACAATCTTGTAATGATAAAAGGCTTAAAAGGTGTGACACATTTGCACATTTCCAAATACATCACCGGGATGATAAATTTACTTCTGATAGTTCACGGGCCTTTTCTATAATAACCCATTGGTTTAAGCTGTTTATTTAAGGTAAGACGAGCTCTAAGTGTTATGTTTATAACATTACTTTTATGCACCTGGGAAATGCAGTGGGGGAACGCGAAAATATATATAAATCTAGGATTTTCAAAATGAAACGATTAGACATTAGAAAACTGATCCTTTTTTTAGACGAGACTAACTAGCAAGAGGCTCACAATAAAAGTGAAGTCGCCGTCCGTGGAACTCGTGAGTTGCGTGTTCTGAAGGAATCCAAGACCCCTAAGAAGATCCCATGTCGTATTGGTTTGGAAATACAATAACGTGGTGGTTAAAAAAACGGTCAGCTGTGGTGGTACGACGGACAAACTATGATTAGCTATTTTAAAATGATTTTACGTTTTCTTTTACAGATAGTAGCCTTGGTACCAAATCTCTATACAAATAAACCGTGAGTCATCTTATGGAATGGTAAGATACAGTTAGATGATATATTAATGTAAGCAAATAGTACCTGTAAACAAAAAACGCATACGCTCTATGAATCTGTTCATCGTCCGAAATCCTAGATTCAATCTAGGTATTAAGAGTTCAACCGGATAAGTTTATCAACAGTAAAAACATCACCACTGACAATGACTACTTTCAGCAAGATTTTGAGTAAACAATTGTGTAATATTTAGATAATGACATGAAAAATCACGTTTAAGTATATATAATCAGTGATATTCAATTGTGTATCTTTTTAACATTATTTACTGTAGAAGTAAGTCCTCGTGACTTCACAGAATAATTTCGTTCTTAAATATCATATGATATCATATTACGTTCATGGATCGTATAGCTTCAATCTAACTTGGCATACTAGCAAATTCCAATCCATACACAATCCACAAGTATTCAATTTTTTTTTAATTACCTTTAAATCATAATTGTGTTCGCATTTATGTCCTATATGTATTTTTAGTTCCCAGATAATTGTTTTGTCTTATGTTATTATTATTTTTAAGTTTCTATTTTTGTTAATTTATTTAGCACATAAGATATTTGGGGACAGATTTATTAATAAATAAAAATCAATGAAAAACAATGCTCATACTTATGGTATCTTAAAGTAATTAGTGAATTCTTAAGCTTCTTTTTTATCTTACTTGGATATTTTATGATAGATCTGTTATTTATTCATGTATAAAATATCTTATTGTATAGTATTTTTAGAAGAATTCATAAAAAAATACACGTACATCTGTATGTACGTGTATTTTTTACGCAAACCGCAAGATGACTGTATAATTAGCCTATTCGTAATTACATAACTAGTTTGATATTTATATCCGCGCGTTGTTCATTTATTTTAATCACTTTTAGGCTTATATTGTATAATGATAATATAACTTCTTTATTTAGAATCGATTGACGCAGTATTTGATAATGGCTAGGATAACGAGACAATTATTGACCCCCTTATCTGTTCATGAGGTGAAGCCGTGGGGGGTATCGTAAACCTTTCAAGATAAATTTGAAACGCATATCCCAAATGCTAAGCGATTAATTTAATGAACATAGAGTTTTTTTTAATTACATGTATAAATATATTGTTGCTACTATACGAAAAGTATTCTTCTGTCTACAGTCAAATAAAAATAACATATATTTTTATTGCATCAATATGACAGAACAAATAGTTGGAACAAACTTATAAAAAAATAGTAAAGGTTGCAGTCCGAGAAATGTATTCAGGTCATGAAAAATGTTGTTGTATTGTACTATAAATACTTCAGTTATAAAAAGTCTAATCCTGTTACTCTTAACAAACAGTAAACTTGCCAGTCATATGTATTTATAAATGGTTTAAAATCTTTAAGTGGGGCCATCTAGTGAACATTGCCAACACTAAAGAAACATTCTCTTATCTAACCAAACTGTCTTAACAAAATAAGCTAAATATTTTATTGCAAAGGTCTATTTGTAATGTAAAATAAATTCAATTAAAGAACTTAAAAATACTTAAGGAACTTATTGATTCTCAATAGTCAATTTAAAAAAAACAACAAATTATTATTAATTTCATATTTCATCATCTAAATAAGTAATAAACAACTCTAAATGCAACTAATAAGATTTGAAGTTTTATCTTTGTGCAATTGATGCTCATTTGTTAAAAACTGTTGGATATACCAACCTATTTTACCTTTCAGAAAAAATTACACCCAAAATTGTTTCCCACCATCCCACTGGATGGCCATTCAAAAAGGTTAAACATTACAATTGTTTTTTAATAAATTGAATCGAACACTAGTAAAGCGACGGTGGAAATATAATGAGGTAGTCAGTCGTGGTCGTACTTGAGTATAATTTGTCGAGTTTACCGTAAGATGTTTCAGAATTGGCAACACGATAATATAAAAGACGTTTAAGTTATTATAATTTAATTATTTGACAAATGCTCTACCATGCCGGACCTAGTTCCGGGTTTGAAACCCAATACGATCAAAAGTATCTATATTTATCAGTTGTATCACTAATAATTAGCCTTTAGTGTTAAATAAAACAAGTATTTAACCATTTTTAAGATTAGTAATTAGTAATTTGTAAAGCCAACTAAAATTTTGAATATTTCAAAATTAACAGTTGACCGAGACATACGACTTCTAAAAAAAAGGTTAAGACGGGCTCGTGAACGCCAAGGCTCAAATATACTTTACCTAAATGTCTCATAAGAAAATTTACACATACCATGCCATACTATGGATCGTAACATGTTAATGGTACCTCATATGTGCATGCATTGTGTGAAAAATAAACCATTATATAATAACTAGCTGATCCCGACAAACGTCGTTTTGCCAAAAAAAACTCTCTAAAAATAGATGTTGGCCGATTCTCAGGCCTACTCAATATGCTCAGAAAATTTCAGGAGAATCGGTCACCCGTTTCGGAGGAGTAAGGGAACGAAAACTGTGACACGAGAATTTTATATATTAGATTATGTAATTTGGCTAATGACAATCCGAATTACATCATTTAATTTAAACATTTTGCAATACAAACAAAATTGTCTAGTTTGAATGTCAATTCAGTTTCACACAGATGGCGCTATTATAAGTTGTTTAATCAAACTTGAAATACTTGTTTAGCTGATATAATAATGCTAAGATAGCACTGATATAAAAGATAATAAACAATGAATGAAATGCGGAAAATATTTGACTGTATGAACTTACAACGCTGAATGACTCGCAATATGAATCATGTTGGTCCTTATATCATTTGATTCAATAATTTTTAATATGACATAGCTACAGCTGACATTTAAAAGTGAAATGAGGAATTCTACTACGTTATGAAAATCCGTATCTAGTCTTAAATTAAATTACGTTTATAAATACAAACCGTCATCATGATGGAAAAGGTCTACTTCGAGCAGCAAAGATTTTTCATTACATGTTAGCAGGCCGTCGGCCGAAGCCAAAGACCAATCCCATTCGCTGGTACTCATAATTGCTGATGTTGCGTATCTGGAAATCACGAGGTTTAAATTAATTTAAGGGCTATTGAACGATATTAAGGAGAATTTGAGAAGTAATCTTTGATAAGTAATTGAAACTACTGATTTAATTGATGTATCCTATAATAAAGGTTTAGAAGTGACCTTGCATATCAGGAGGTTATCTAACCATGTTATACTATGTTATTTAAATTTTACAGTGATTAGAATAATGAATAAAACAATAAATTGCATTTTGAAATGTTTTAAACATATTTCAACCATGATTTTAAAAATGTTACAAATCATATTAAGTAGCTCGTATTGTGTTAAAATTAAAATAAAAGAATAATAATAAAACTTTAGATTACAGAGCCCTCATTATTTTTTTTAAATACATTAATGTTTACATTCTGAATATATTTATTGTCTAATTGAGTTATTAAATAATATGTTACATTATATAGCTTAAATTTGAAATTTTGCATTACAAGCAAAATTTTGTAAGCCTATGTGATATAACTCCCTATGCTATGTTAGGTCTATTAATTGCTAAATTGGTGTGTGTGTGAAGTCTGTTATTGTTTTTTTTGTATTGCGCATACATTCTTTATTGAAACTAATCAGATTAAAAATAGGGGCTCACATTTAGACAATTACATAAGCCCTAATATTATTTTCTTATTTTACATACACATACAACTTAAATAAGTAATTAAGTAGGTATATAAAGTATAACATTATGTACTTGAAGAAATTGTAACTTACCAGGGATGTAGAGATGAAATCAAATGCAGAGGTATTGATGTCTGTGAAATCTGATGATATTTGCGGGTGAGGGACAAGCCTGTCCTGGGGAGACGCCATTGTGGCACTGAAATCATTAAAAATTAAATTAGGATTTTTTTAATGGCATGTTCAAGTTCCCTTGAAGCATACAGTAGTATTACTTTGTCGTAGAAAAATGGTATTCTGTTTTCAATTATTTACAGACACAACTTACAAACATTCTCTACAGATCCTACGTATCTGTTCAAACTAACTATCATGCTAATAAACATCTTAAAATTATAGTGACTGTTCCCCTATACGCTTAAACACAAGGACTTACAGGATATTGAAAATTACTATAATTTAAGTAAAAAGCAATAACAAAAAATATAAATAACAGTGCCAATGAATGGTTCATCTTATAACTAATATAAATGGTTTTAAATTTTAAAACTAATATAACCTGATCTAGAAGAATTATTTTTATTCCAAATAAATACAATACACTGCCACATTTAATTTTAGGAAGATGAAGTAATTAAATATTGTTTATTTAAAGCACTATTTGTCAACAACACAGTAAATAAATATGCTTAATGGAGGTTTAAGAATACAAATTGTATAGAAAGTGGTATATAATAAGGTACAAATATAAAGCTAGCTAGCTAGCTGGTGATGGTCAAAGTAACTAAATTACAACACAAGTAATTGAAAAGCCTGAGGCAGTATTGCAAAACAAGCTATGTCAACATGAAATAGTAATAGTACAATCTACATGTTTTAAAATATTATGCAAGTTTTAATTAAACTAGCTGTGAAGTGACATATAGAAGAAAATGTTGACGAAGCAATATAAATGATTATTAAACTAAAAATATCTGAGCTAAAGAAATCAATATGAGTAATTATGAAGGATAGACCTTCGTAATTACTCATATTGTTTTTTTTTAAATGTACTGTTTGAACAAGGTTTTCCTATCTTTAAATTATAGAGAAACACACAAGTGCGAGGCATTTAAGTCATGCGTCAGTATAATTACCTGACCGATGCTAAAGGAAACTGTGAAAGTTACTGTGGAATGCAAATAAAATTGGAATAACGAAACCCACAACCAGATGCTAATACTTACAACATTTTTAATAACTTGTGAAGGCACACTGGGGTGTGCAAGCGTTTACAAAACTTTAGAAACCCATCGTGAGGATTTAAACTACGAGAGAAACAAATAATACGTCTTTCTAATCGTGTTCCATGATGAGTAATAGAAAGAAACAGATAATGCAATTTACAAAACGATCAAGACAGTAGAGTAAAGTCAACACTATAGCTTGTTACTCGTTTTTCATCTGTCAAGTGTCAAGCAAAAACGCTTTTAGGACGTTTACACATCTACCTAGCACACAAAATTAGTATTTATTTGTATTGTGTGTAACTCGATTATGAGTGTATATAATCTTAGATATCAGAAGCGAGAGGTTTAAATTATCAATAAACAAACTATCAGCGAACAAAATATGGCCGACGCGCACCGACACTAGCTAGTCTGTTCGCATTCTATAAAAAAAGGGTCATAGCAACGGTCAACCCGGCCGTCCCCCGCCACCCCTATTCCACTCAGCCAACCAGCTGCGCCTCCGAACTAATATCTAACAATAATATGTACTCATGATCGAGTATATATAATAGTAGTAGAAAGTTGATACTACATATTTCCTTTAATTATATAGTAAAATAAAATTAGTATCGTTGGCATGTTTGTATATAATGTAGGTAATTAAAGACTTTTTCTTAAATGTATTTAATTACAATTACATGTTAAGTGACAATATTTGATTGATTTTAGCAAAATGTCATACTAAAACACTCTAAATTAGCCAAATTAATTAAAGCAACTGTTTTTGTTTCACAAAAATCGGGAACGGTAACCAGACGAACCTTTTGTCCACTTTCACCTAAAAAAAAAAAAGAAAATAAAATGGAATTGAAACAAGTTAATTAACCATAGATGTTTTTAAATTTATACAAAGTACACTTGCATAATTTTAAAATAGAAACCTTTCATATCATACTAAAAAGTAACACAATTGTCTTTTAAATGCAAAATTTTATATGCAGTTTAAGACAGGACAAAGACTTTATATTTTTTGTACCTTCATAAACTCCTGTTGAATATTCTTCGGCATTGCCACAAAAATAAATATGTGGACAGTTGTACATAGTAAAAGGATCTGTCTCCAGACAGGGTATACATGGCACTGTGTCAGGACAGGTTGGAGCTACATGTCTCCATTGGAGTGTCTTCTTCAGCACTTCAATTTCATTATTTACTTTACTATATCTCATAATATCTTTCACCGGCTCTCCAGAAGAACCCAAACAAGTGAAACCTGTAAAACACAAATGATTACTATTTATTATTATAACTAGCTGTTTTGTGGAACCACATCCGCATGACTCAAGACCCATGCACATAATAGTTATCAATTTATAAGCATTTATTTTGATATAATAACATAAAAAAGCAGTACATTCCAATATAATATATATTCTACCCTATGGATATATACATGGTAAAATTATTGTAATAATAGTTCAAATTTCCTGTAAACATGTGGTTTCTAAGATAAGCCAGATTAATAAAACAAAAAACACTATTTATGTTATTAGTTCTGTGAATTCTCAACTAAATCAGAGATACCAAGTTCTATTTAGATAACAATAGTACATATGTAGCTCCTTATATAGTGTAGCTTTACATTAGTAAATACATTTTTTTGTCTCTGTATTTACAATTATTCGGAGAGTTAACTAGAGAAAAAATGTTAAACTTACCACCAATATCACATTCGTAAGGATTGGAGACCCTGTTAAATGATTTATATTCAACCGCCTTTGGGAACAGACCTACAAAATTAAAAAAGTAGAGATGTTTTGTTTTGTATGCCTAATACCTCCAAAACTAAAATATACTGAATGAAGAATGTATTAATGTTTTTCATAGAATAATTGTCAACCAACAGCAGCAACTGGTAAAATAAATTATAATAATTTCTATGTTTGAAGTTTTGTATTATACAATTTACTTACAATAGTGGAATGGTTTTTGTGGTAACATTATCCCTGTTGGATCTTTACACCCTGGCATCAAATCTAATGGAGCAGTAGCACTAATAGCTGCACAAAATGAATCCACCTGTTCAGATGCCGCAATAACATCGGCTTCACTAAGCATAACATCATTTGAATGTTTCGCATAAATGCCACCTAAAAAAAGCAGCCTTATTAAATATTTAATTTTCATTATAAAGATTAAGATTATCATTAAATTGTGATGAAAATGCATTGAAATATCACAGAATATACATTTTATTAACTAGTTTGAGTAGTCATTTCAAAAGATAAGAAGATTTACTTCTAAAAATGTGATTACCTGCTATAATCACTCTTACAACTTTTGAGATTTCTTCTTGATAATCAGATGTTCCACACAACCCTGATATCCACTCCAAAAAAATATTTAAAGATAACATATGATCAGCATTTTTGGATGCTAAATTAATACCTGACATTAAAACTATAAACCTGAAATAATATTGTAATTCTGTATAACTGTGTAAAAAAATAATTAATAAACATTGATCTTAAATTTACTTAGGCTCAGATTTAATTGTTTTTGAAAAGTGTGAAATGATTAACATTTATTCTCCAATTTTAAACTTATATTTATATAGTATACCTGTCATGGGATAACTGTGGCAAGGGCTTTTGTATGTTGCAACCAGACCAGCAAACATCCTGTATAGAAAATATGCCATCCTCATCTTCGGATCCTGTAATAAAAAGCAATCTTCACAAATCTGTAGAGTATGGCATTCCATTAATTTGTTCAATTGATGTTATTACCTAGAATTGCAACAACAACACCAGTCACAATTTCATCAGTGTTAATGCAGCTGCCTGACAGCTTGATTCTTTGTAACTCATCTTCCAATACAACAGTGTCGGTTTCATGTACAAAATGGGTCCTGTACAAAAATAAAACATATTTTCCACTTCCTACTTTATTTTAAAACTTTAACATCTGGAAATGAAGTAGGACAATACTGATGTAAGATGTATATCAATGGTGGGAAATAAAGAAGAAAAGAGAAGTGAAAAACCATATAACTATTTGAAGGCAGCCTTTTTTTATTTAGTGCCTGGTAAGAAAATTATTTTACAGTTTTTGAGTGAATAAATGAAATTATTATATAAACAGTGCTTCAAGTAATAAATTAAGCTGTATTATAATGTTAGTGACCCAACATAGCATGTTCTATTTCAGATCTAAAAAATATGAACATTATCATTATATAATTTCATAATTGTTAGTATTTATAATTTTTAAGATTGCAAAAATGATTACAGGAAAATCATTTTAAAAACATGCAAATACACCCCTGCCTTAAGTAAATACACTGTGACTACTTGTATATTAATTAAATCTAAATTCTATTTATTTTTAAAGTTGAATTGCCATTATATTAATATTTTATCATAACAATGTTATTTGTTTTATAGTGGCTATCTAAAGACATAAAAAGGAAAAGCTAAATTCAACATAAGATACCTTGCTGGCTGTGGTATTATTTCCAATTGATCTGATAGTTCCTTCAAAACGCTAGGTTTCAGTTCTTGAAGTTTAAAAAGCGTGCCGATAATGACACATGGTTCTCCTTTCTCTCGTAAATCACATAGCTTCAAAATCTTGAACTTGCCCGACCACTTTTTGTTTATCAAAGGACTCAAAATATTTCTAAATGTGTTTAACCTGGCAGAATATATGTGCGCAAATTGCTTTGAATAATCTCGAGATACTTCATAAAAGCGTTTAGAGCAATCTTGGTATTCCAAATTTTGTCTTTCAATCTCAACTGGGTTTAAGTTTTTACCTGGGTCCATTGTAGGGGCGCCTTTGAAAATCATATTGCTTTCTGGTACGAACAGGTTTAATTTAAGATCTTTGTAATTGTTGACTGTTATTTTATATTATTTCTTGCATAAAGTAGTTCTAAGTAGTTATTACGATAAGTTTAACTTTTATGTACCTAATAACAATATAACATTAGTTACTATATATATTTAACTTGCCATTAAACATACATACAAAATTAAAGCACCAATGTGTTTATACTTTGAGTGTTGGCGCCATTTTTTTGACAAGAGGTTTTGACAAGCATTGACGTTATTATAGTAAAATATCTAAGCCGTCTGGTCTCTCTTTTATAAATATTCATACAATTTCAATAATTCACAAGGGCACACCCTTGTACATATTACAATATAAATTTATGACCAACTTACTGTTCATACAACAATTTGTCAAATCTAATAGAAAGTTATATCTGTGGAATCCTGCCAAGTTTCTAATCTTTTGTATTTTAATTTGCGCGGGAAAAATAATTATTCATTCAAAGGGTCTTTCTATTTTACACGGTATAAAAAATAAAACATAAGTGCAAAGTATCAATAACGTCTAATTTTTTTCAATTTTATGATTAATTGTTTCTTACCATGGCCGGTGTTCAAAAAATTAGTTTAAATAATCTTAATATTAATGTAAGCAATGCCCTGATAGTAGGTATAATAGTTTCTAAGAACAGTCCAAGGATTATTGGGACAAAGAAATTAAATGGAGAATCTCGAGGAGTTATATCCTTAACTTTAAGAGATTCAGAAGTAGATACAATAAATGCTGATATATGGGGTTCCGAATCTTTTGTAATTACTTTATATGATCGATTTTTAGTAGGTGACGTAGGTATGTTAACCCAACTTATTAATCGCATATGTTGATATACATACACAACCCACAATATTTACTTATTTGTCACACATTTTACTTTCAGTTGAAATAACATCACCAAAAATATCATTGAATGATGTTAAGAATGATGCTTTTAAACCAGAGGTTAGTTTCATACGCATTCATTTTGTTGGTAAACTTAATCTAATGATAATTTGGCCTAATTAATTCGTAGGTGTCATCGTGCTTCCATTTGTCTCTTAATGAGGGTGCATCAGAAGTTAATATTTTTAGTGGAGATACGTATTCGTCCTTTTTGCGCCTCCTTCATATTCCAACTAAGCCGTGCGCAGGTTATTCTGGTTTAGGTGAAGTATTGAAATATTCAGGTAAATTACTAGTTTATTTCTTTTATATTTAATTGTATCATTTTAAGCTTTAATACGAATAAAGCATTAAAATTAATTTATTAACTTATTTAAGATCCATCTACATTTTGACCGTAAGATTAATGTAACCGATATAGCATATTTATTGCAGAACAAACAAATAACGTATACGTTGATCTACTAGTCGTGGTTAAATCGATTCACCCGCCAAAATGTATTAAAACCAAAAAAGGTGAGTATCTTATTCACCTAATAATAATAATGTCTATACGACTTAAATTAAAAGTGTGTTTGTTCATATATGGTCATATTTATTATATATTTCTTTGTAGGCACTGACATGACTGTTCGTGCTGTCGAAATAATTGACAATACAACACCGGCATCTCTTTTCTTAGATATGTACGAGATTGATTTAGTTCAAAGGTAAAAGTTGTTAATTTTAAGATCAAGTTTGTTACTCTTAAATTTAAAATTTATCACTGTCTTCTTGTTCATTATTGACCATCGATTTACTGAAACATTAATTAATAATGTATAAAATATGTATATTGGCATATCAATTATCATAAAAAGTTTGGTCCGCGTGGTTTGGTTTAGTAGTTTGGTACACATAGTGCTGGCGCCATTTCCTCACTATATCGCCATGCGAGCGAGAGAAGTATCAGCTCTTGGTTCACCGTCCTGGTCACCTTAATTTTGTGGGTTGCCTGGAAGAGATCCCGTTGCTCTTATATATATTAACTCTTCTACTTCTCCTGTTTAAGTGCAATAAAGTGTGCAGGCGGGAAAATCAAATAAATAATAAAGTAGTTTTATTTTTAAGCTTATTTCTATGCATTATACAGAACGCATATCTTGAGCTTAAAATGTTCGGTCGAGTTTTGTTACTATAAGATAAATTAAAAAATTATTTATTTAGTTTAGTTTCGAATACTATACGGTTTCTTGTTTTATTTTATTTAACTTTATCTGTAGTGGTGAAATCTTAGGTTTATTTTTAAAGATTTAATTCTCTTAAAAACCGACACAAAGACGTAACTTACAGAATATAAACAACGAAATATAGTTGTATGAACAACTAAACCGTGCCGAGTTAAAATATTCACGCCTCAGTCCATTTAACAAAACACAAATATTATTTATAAAAATAGGGCTGAAGAATGGCTTCCATCAGAAAGTGTGCTATTTATAGCTGATGCACGTGTATCCTGGCGACATGGTCTGGTCAAGGTGCAATCCTGTTCTCGGACAATCATCACGCATCAGCCTCACACGCCTGAGGCGGAGACATTACGCCTTCATATACGGAATCAGGCTAGCTGTGAGTGAAACAGGAAACATTCATAGTTTACACAAAACAAACAAACAAAAAAACAAAGAATTTAGTACATATTAGAATTAAACTTTAACTTCTTATTAAATTTGGATTTTTACAATTTACTCGATTTGTAAAGATTGATTTGTTATTTTTTTATGAAATAGTGATTATTATACAGATCAACGTTATTTAAAGACAATATAACTTTTTAATAAGACTAATAATACTAAAATTAATAATAGTATTAATTTGTTAAAATATGTAGAATGTGTATAAAAGACTATGAAACTCTCGTACATACTTAAAGGCGGTGGGGAAGTAGCAGCTTGGGCAGCTTGGAGTGGGGAGATAGCCTCCGCGGCTTCGGTAGCTCAGATTAAAGACAGGACAGCGTCAGGATCGCCTTTTTTAGCTGCTTTACACGCAGTGGTCACGCATCTCGATCTAGAAGACCTCGTTACTCCTACGTAATTAATTTTTAATAATCATTTGTGCTAGTGTTTTCAAGTTTTATTACTAGTAGCGTTTGCCCGCGACTTAATCCACGTGGTTTATATACAAAAGCAATTTGGTAAATCTGTCTGGAAGCTATCCTTCCCTAAAGTGTAGTCTATCTCTATACCAAATTTAATCGTAATCGGTTCAGTAGATTAAGCGTGAAAGCGTACATACAGACAGAGATACTTTTCGCATTTATAATATTATTTTCAACCAATGTATATTTAGTTTTACGTATTTATTGTCCTATTTTTGTTGTGATTGACGTGTGTGTGTCCACATAAAGGTGTTTTCTTTCTATTTTAAAGGTTATAATTTAATTGGCACTACAAAACTCTTGTTGTAAATAATGTTCTTATACATTTTATCAAAGATATATTTACTTACACACACATTTCAGTAATGTGCACATGGAAGATATTAGTGTGCGGTTTGGAGACCACACCGGAGAGTTGACAGTGCGGTTACCACTGAATATACTCGGAGAGGTTTTTGGATACAATGTAATTTTATTTTATTTCACTCTAGTTTTATTCTTACAAAAAATATGATGATAATATTATACCTATTATTGTGAGTGTCTATGAGCGGTGACTTCACATTTATGGTTCACACCTGCTCGTTTGCCCACTCCATAAAAAAAGTAATAATGTTTTAATCATAAAGCTAATAAAACCAGTTTTGATTTAGAGTCCAAAATAGTAATATCCTGATTGAATACCTTGATTCCAAATTGCATTTCGATAAAAATATATATTTTTAAAAGAGTTCATAGAAAAACCATGTGACTGATAGTCTGAAGGTAACATATAACATAATATTATATCTGTGCAGTCTGATCAACTAAAAATGATGAGCAGCGATGACCGTGCCGCAATCCGTTGGCGAATTTTACTGGAACAATGCTCTGCAAAACTCGGTATAACTCCACCTCGTATCATTGTTCTTACATTAAGACGCGCGACGGCATCTCACCCCATACCTTTGTACTAATTTGAAATAAATATTTTTTTCTTAATTTTCTACGAAACATTTTCAACTGTTTGTTTTATTTCAACCTTAAGCTAGTAGTAAGCTAGTAGTACCTTATAGTACTACTAGCTTTCCGCCTGCGGCTTCGCCCATGTATAATTTGGTTAAATGTATAGCGTTTTTTAATGATCTCGACAGGGCGTTCTTTTACAGGCTAAAATCTTGTTACAATTGGAATTACATATAGCCTGTGTTACTCAGGGATGATATACCTTTACAGGATCCGATGATTCAGGGAAATCGAGGGCAACTTTCAAATTAACTTACTTTTCTGACAATTTTATATTCTGAGAGTTATATTCTTATGTGCATGAGCTGAGGATGGAAGGTAAAACTCCTCAACGGTTAAGAGTTGAAAGAAAATTCTTACGAAGTTATGAGTACGAAATACGTACTTGTGAGGTTATTACTTATTAGTTTGACCTAATAATATAAGGTAAACCTTATTAACGTTAAGATGTAGGTGGAAGAATGGATGCGGACAAACGTCTCTTCTGTTTCCTTTTACTTGTTTTTATAGGTAGTGTTAAAATACTCATAGAATCATTACACAATGGAGCATCTTAATACCGCGACCTAGGTTGATGACGAATTTTATCAACGCCATCTATCGAGCACATTGTTCAACACTTCAACCGCCCCCGCGCGCACTGCGTTATTTGTAATTTTTGTTACCTCTCATAAGTTTTTATATTAAGATTAACTTATATTAGAACATATTTAACAATACATAACTAATCAATTAATATAAGTGCTTAAAAATTTTGAAGCAGTGGTTGAAGTAAATTTTCAATTGACCATAACTTCTTTTTCCCTTAACCGATTTTGACGAATCCAACTGTGAAAACCTTCAAATCCGTTCAGTAGTTTTGAAGTTATAACGTACCAGACAGACAGACAAGAACTCCAAAAAATGTTTCTTTGGTTTGTATGACTCTTTTTTAATTGCCTCCTCCTTTCAGTTTTTGGACAAATATTTAATGTACAGACATTCGATTTTTACTGTCTTATTATAAGTATAGATTTCTGATCTTACAAACTACATTCATACGAATTAAAAATTACTTTAAGTTTGTTAATTAAGTACAAAACAAGCATGAAATTTTAGTGATGTTAATGTTTTATATAAGACTACTAGCTTTTTCCCGTGACTTCTACGTGGTTTAAATACAAAAGGAATTTGGAAAATCGATTTATAAATGGTAGAGTTCTGGTAAAATTTTCATACGTTTTTTTAAACCCATTCGCTTGAAGGGGTTTAAAAAAATCGTTTTTCATGATAAATATGCCTCTGTCCTTCCCTAAAGTTAAGACTATCTCCATACCAAATTTCATTGACATCAGTTTATTTGTTTAAGCGTGAAAGCCTAACATGCATGCATAAATTATTGTATACAGCATTCAAAGTAATATTGATGCAATACCCTAGGTAATTTTAGCTTCATGATATTGGTAACCAAGGGTATCATTGATTCAACAATAAATAAATTACGTCTTCAAGTTCGTTTTGTGTAATAATTATTCTAATAATAAAATAAGAAACAAGTGAAAAAAAAGTAAAACTGACAATAGTAATTCGAATCAATGGAGAAACAAGAGAAGACAGAGTTAACTTACGAATATACAAAGCGTCGAAAATACTTTGGACGACAAACACTTTTTGAAGATCACGGACCTGAAATGATAGTTAACATACCATGCAATCCGGCGTTGTATAAACATTATATTCTTCGCAATATAGTACACGTGGCTATACAGAATACGAAAAGTATGTCTGAACACTGGGTGAATTCTGTAAGGTAAGAATTTTATGAAATCCTGGAATCCAATAATCACTATAGATATAAAAATAAGAGTCAGACTTATTTTAAAATATATAGGGTGAAAAATACAAGGAACATTTAGCTTACGTAAGTAAGCGCTAACATCTAGTAACCGTACTCTTAGTGGCCCATTAAATTAAGTTCTTGAGAACATTCAAGCTACACTGCGATATACGGAACCATGCGACTCCTGAACCCCGACAGAAATCACAATAGCAATTTAAGTTTTTTCAATCTCGTTATAATAGTTTGTCGAAAGGAAATTTTAAAAACGTTAAGCATATTAAATTTAAAAGTTGTTTGTAGGGCAGAATACACTACGTCTGGCATGAATCACGTAGAAGGTGGTTGGCCAAAAGACATCAATATGCACGATCCAGAAGCTGCGCAGAGATACAGACGAAAGATTGAAAAAGACGACGCCTACATTCACGCTGTTATGCATTTGGGACATGTAATCTAACTGTAAACAATAATATATGTGTAAAAAAGATATCTAACGAACCCGTAATGATGCCAAGGAATTTAAATATATCTCTTTCGTAATTACAGTTACAGTATATATTTTGTAAAAACCTATCGAAATCAGCATCAATCATGTTTTGAAAAAATAACCTTAGTATTACAATTGTTCTCAGAGCATGGAGCACAACATTCTTCAAAACAACGCGGTCGATATGTATCAAACATATTATTCGGAACTGCCATCTATACCACCAGTCGAAAAAAGTAGCTGTCACACAGTGAATGTGTATAGAGAACCTGGTACGAGAAGGCCGGTAAGGTCCCTGTCTTGGCAGGCGGAAGGAGCTCGACTTGCCTCAGGCCATGCAGACATTGATTTTATGAGAAACAACAGAAGCTTGCAATTTTCATATATTTGGGATATTGGTAAACATAATAAATCTGAAAGATATATTAACGGGGGTTCAATGAGACTCTCACAAACGCCTTAAACTATTACGTTAGATATAGCTACTGACTCATGGGCTTCTAAATCTGAACTTAAATATTTATTTGTTCATTACGTGAATTTTCTATATTTATTCAAATTAAACAATTTGTTGGTGCATTATTTATTGTGAACTATAATTTGTGTTTTAATTAAATATGTTGTTAAAACGTTATAACTTAATTGGATTATGTGAAGTGTTATTTAATTCTTTTTTAAATTTACTATAAAGGTAACGTAACATTTTTTTAAATAATGTTATTTCAATTTTTTTCTTAGAAAATGCTAACGCGCCAGAACTAATAATAAAGCCTCCGCAGCCACTTCTTGATCTGCAGTACAATCCACGTGACCAACATATTTTAGTTGGTGGTATGTTAAATGGCCAAGTAAGTTCATAAAAGTTTTTTAGTTTACGAAAAAAATATAATACAACTAAATTCTAAGTCCAGCACTACATAAACTATTTTTAAAACATTGACAATAGCGACCTATTAAAACTTTTTGCTAATAAATCTGTGTTTACCCGTTGTTTCGTGGTAAGTTTTTCTACAAAACGTATCTACAATTATTAGTAAAATGATTGATATATTTTAGGTGGGTTGTTGGGACATGCGAAAAGGTGGTGAACCATTTGTCGTTTGCCCGCCTCATGTCGCACATAGGGAACTAGTTAGAAATGTACTCTTTGTTCATTCAAAAACTGGAGCCGAATTCATTTCGTCATCTCCGGACGGCGTTGTCAAATGGTGCGTGCTGGATTTTTACAATTGAGACACACATGACAATAATTTCTTAGGTCTCTATACCACCAGTTTTTATTGTTTTATTTTAATTATCAATATTAGAATATTTAATAAATAACTTAGGGCAACCACACGTTCAAATTAGCTTTTGTATTTCGGTGGCTTCACTAAATGAAGGCTGGCCCGTACCTACTCACCATTCGTACAGCAGTGAGACCAGTCTGCTACTACTTTTTTTTTGTAGTCTAAGTTAAAATTTGTGATTTTTAAAGGGTGAATTTAATACATAGCTTAGATCATATTTGCTTTATAAAAATATGTCATATTATAACGAGTATATTTTGTACACAGGTGGGACATTCGTAACATGAATGAACCGACGGATTC
This sequence comes from Leptophobia aripa, assembly GCA_951799465.1. Taxonomy (NCBI): domain Eukaryota; kingdom Metazoa; phylum Arthropoda; class Insecta; order Lepidoptera; family Pieridae; genus Leptophobia; species Leptophobia aripa. Next base: position 4,818,259 of record OX637268.1, on the reverse strand, counting down.
AATGATAATAGACCTCGTAAGATTAGCTTCAGAAACTCAAAGCATCAACAGAGCTCTGGGTATATCTGCTCTGGAATATGAATCTACGATTCCAACTAGGTACATTTTGTAACATCCCATAAAACGCGTATTTCAACTCATATAATTGGATTGAATTTTCAGATTTATGGTTGGTACTGAAACTGGGCTGGTAATAGGAGGAAACCGAAAAGGCAAAACGCCGTTAGAAAAACTACCCTCCAAAGTAAGTACTTATTATTTATGTATACAGCTTAAATACTTATTTATATACCTTTATGGTGGGCCCCCTGCGTGTTTGCCGCTTCTTCTATAAAAAAAGCTGTCTCTAGTTTCATTAAACACAAAACACCAAAATTAGCGCTAGTTAGTCTGCATTAAGTGTGGGTAATTAGAATATCATAATTATATTTTTTTCACGGATTAGTTTACATTTTCAGTATGAAGCTCATTTAGGCCCAGTTTATGCGCTTCAAAGGAATCCGACGTTTTTAAAGAATTTCCTTACCGTTGGTGACTGGACTGCTAGAGTGTGGAGTGAAGATTGTCGCGAATCGTCAATACTTTGGACGTATTCGCATCAAACAAAACTAACAGATGGTGCTTGGAACCCTATCAGGTATTGGCTAATTTCGTAATTTACAGCATATTACAGATTAATTCATCAAAAATTTATAGTTTCCCATACCGTCCGTTTAAGTATTTTCAATCAAAAGTAGTATTTCATTTAATTGTTCTGTTATATTACAGATTCTCACTAATGCTAATAACACAATGGGACGGCCGGTTGTCGTGTTGGGATTTATTACGACGCAGGAGCGCACCGATAGTTACAGCCCAGCTTTGTGATGAACCATTACTGAAAGTGCGGCCTCATGAGGGGGTAAAATCTTTTATAAAATTCGTATATGATTTAGTTTGTATATGATATTATATTTATATAGCAGAGGAGGCAAACGAGCAGGAGGCCCACCATAAGGTGAAGTCGCCGTCCATAGACACTCACGCGGCTTTCTGCTCGTTAGTGCGTTACCGGCCTTTAAAGGAAAATTAGGAAATGGAAGTTGTTACTAGAGCTTCAGCCGAATGGCATGGTATTTCACTCAAAAATATATGGTATATGATTTAGTTGGTATATGAGTTAATTTATATATAGTTAAGTATGATATATAAATACTGTTCCTTTAACCCTGTAGTACATTTAAAGTGTAGTCTTATAAATTCAGAAATAGTGTATTATTAAGATATATTAACTTTGTTATATTACAAGCATTTGAGGCGACGTAGGTACAGCGGATAACAGTGGATAAAGAGTATTTTTCGTAGGGTCAGCTTGTTGCATGCGGGAGCAGCAAAGGGACGATATACTTGGCAGAGCTCTCGCCAAACCTTGGGACTGCTGACAAAAATGATAAACAGCTTTTGACACATGTAAGTGTATTTACAAATTATAATGTTTTACGAATATGTAAAAAAAAAAAAAATTAAATGATGGTCGTATTTCATAGGTTTTAGAGCGAGAAAATAAACGTGAACGTATACTTGAGGCTCGCATGCGAGAATTGAGACTTAAGATGCGTCAGGATAGAGAAGGAAACCAGCCAGCGGCTGAAGTTGATTCAGGCGTTAATGACAGGTGGGTTTGGAAACAATACGTAGACATAATAAAATGGACAAGTACGAGTCGGCTTCGCTCACCGAGGGTTCCGTACACATTAAAGTTTAGTATTTACTCTTCAATTTATATACAAATGTATTTGGCTTTTCACCGATTCAATATAGACTTTAATTAGTTACATGTGCTTTAATAACTCCCATACAAATATTTATGTAAAATTACTTAACGTGGACACAATATAAATAACTTTTATAATAATTATTAAATCAACATCCGTATAGTTGATACATTAGTCAAGCATTAACGCAATAAAATTTTCAACAGAGACCTGGAAGAAGCAACTGCAGAATACATGCAGATGGTCAGTGAACTACAAGCACAGCAGAAAAATCTATAATTTGTTGAAACCTATAATTCGTATATCGTTCATTCGACCTATGCCTTGTAATAAAAATCTCAGTCGAATTTAAATATTAAACATATCAGTATTTCATAGGTAACACTGAAGACAATGCTTAATAGTATCAGCATATCATACAGATCTATAATTTGTATATTTATCTATATGTCTATCGTTTGTTGAATCCATTTGTCCCAGATTATAAAAGTTAAAAAGATCTATCAGCTTATCTTGTTTCGTATATGCAACAGAATTTAAATAAACAATTTCGTACAAAATACTTTATTATAATGATATAATACTGTTACACTTAAACATTTACACGCTAAACGCAATAAATTTCCACTTGTGTTCAATATTCGCGCCGACTCCACTCGTGTTCCTTTCAAAAACCTCTGGAAACTTCTGTAGTACATCATGTACGGCTGACTGCGAGACGTTTGGGAATAATGCACGAACATAGGATACAACGTAATCTAGACTTGCGCCTTGTGGGTGTACCTAAAACATGGATGCTTTGCTATACAATACACAAATGTCTATTTATAAAGGAAACATAAACAGATACATCACAATAAAAAATACAAGTTATAAAAATAGATATGTTAAGAGGTAAGGTGTATCCTAAACTTTCATAGTTCGAAACGTGGTGTATTATAGTGTGCAATGTCCCTGTATGTTGAAAGATAATAAATTATTTAAGTCCAATTGACACCTGATCGATATGTGCCAGGTAAGATAACTTACTTACACAGCGTAAATACCCACAGTAACTTAAGCACATTTGGGCACAGAGATTTTGTCGCTTTTTACAAGCTGAACCCTCGTCTGAACCTTACTCTGCGTTAACTACACATTAGAATTAAAATAAATACAATATCACTGTTTTAACTACGATCGAAATTAGACAGTCCATAAAAGATACAGTCGCAAAATCTCCGATGCTAAAATTAGTATGTTTGCTGTGGCCCTAAGATTATAGAACTTAAAATCGTTGATATTAAATATATTACTACAAAAATAAATTTTAAAACTGGTATCTTTGTACGAACGATATGTCAGAATTTACGTGTCGTAAACGTGCAATTTCAAAAGTTAAGTTTAAAAAATATTGTCAACACAAAAAGTAAAAGTTATATTGAAGGAAATATAATTGAAATTAATTTTATGAGATTGTTTTTTGATACCTGCAAAAATGCCGACATGACTCCAATTAGTTTGGCTTCCCCGCATTGCGGCTCAACGTCCGTTTTAATTCTCGCCTCCCTTTCCTCTGGTAATGGCGGTGGTGGGGGTGGTTTTGACAAGGTGGTTGGCAGCGGAGGCTGAAAAGTGTGAATAATTAAAATAATGAATTTTTTTATAGTAGAATATTGTATATGCTGTACTCACGTTTTTGTCAAAAGTCCCCTTTAAAGCTTGTCTCGCAATAAATTGTGCTTTGAATTTCTCCATTTCCTTCTGTGCATCCGCCTTTATCACGTCAACTTCATTTTTATATGCCTCTAATTGGAATTGCAGACTTTCGTTTTCTCTCTAAAATCAGAACAATTAAATACACTCAATACAACGAGGTTTCTTATATGTTTTGCCGAGATATTATCGAATAAAAAATAGAATCTATAGGAAATAAATATATTTAAATGCGGTCAAGCCTCGCGTCCGATTTTTGGATGACACCACCAAGAGACCATTACTTGAACAATACTTGTCTATTTACCATTAATTCATAAGAATGACTTGAAAATAAGTTGACCAAAGTATTAGGTGAGTTAGGAATTTTATACATTAATAGAATATACCTTCAATTGCTTGACATCTTCATTGTTATCACATATATGTTTATGTAAAACCCCATTATATTCAGCATTCTCGTCAGCGCAGAACTTCTCATTGAATTCCTCTTTCAATGTTATGAACTCCTAAAACATAACATACTATAAGATAATAAAATAGTAGTATAGTAGTAAAATAGAGTCTTTTTAAAATTTTTGTGATTTTCCTTCTGCAAACTTTCGAGCTCCATACAAAAAGTACTCTTTCTGAGCACACAGGCTTGTTTGCCCTCGTAATACAAAAAAAATCATAGAATGTATTAATCTAACTGTGTGTATGTATGTGCCTTATATGTTTATAATAAAAATAAAAAAATATATTAAAACTTCTCGTGCACGTTGCCATCTCTCCTTTGCAGCCACAGAATAAATACAGTCAGATCTGTCAGACTTACCTTTGAACGTAAATACAATAAAAATAATCAACAACGCCTGCAAATAGAGACAGTTAAATTTTTAAATGCATTCAAACTGTTATTCACAATTCCCAAATCGTTACACATTCACAATTCAACAAGTCACCGGCAATCCCGTAAATGTATAAGACCCACACACCTGTGTCATTTTCTGCCAAGTCTCAATATTTTTCCGTTGTGGTTTCGTGAAATGATCCCAGACTCGCTGATGCGTTGCCGCCATTAGCACTTTCGCCACCTGTTCGACTGAGTTGCACAATTATGTTAGGAGCATTTAATATGGCCGACATACCGTACCCAGACGCAACGCCACACCCACCCATTAGCCTAGATGCTAGCTCGCCCATAGGAGTGGCTCAAAACTTCTGACACACCGGTATACCTAATCGGGAGCTGAAGCTGCCTCGGGAGCTCAGGAATTCGCACCCCCAGATCTTGTGACTCATAATCAACCCATATGAGTTTATAGATAGAGTGAACCAAATACTTGCTATTGAGCCCCTTACTTTTAAAAATGCGTATTCAGCTTCACTACTTACGTACTCTATCCGGTTTATAAGTATTAAAATCCCTCTAGATTTATAAGGGGGTAAATGTTTTGACGTGCGCACGCGCACACTCTGAAACCCACACACGGCTATACCACTAATGAATATCTAAATTGTACATTGAAATTCTCGCACCGAGTATAATCTATAAATATTTGTCGAATGACCCGCCATACTACCTCTCAATAGGCCGATAGAGCATCCTGGACCTGTCTGGAGAATTTACTCACTTGTGCGTCTGTCTAGTACCATACATGGGAGTTAAATTATGTGCATGTCATAACATTTACACTTAAATCTAATATTGCCGGATACTGAGCTGCTTGATATATTGTTTTTATGTCCACTATGTTATTATGCATACCAACCATAAATCAGAAGTCTATCGAGTATTTTTTGTGTTTAATGACCCATACATACCCTAGTATGTAAACTTGTATGTGTGAGTGCTCCATGATTTAAAAAAAAAAATATGATGTTGAACTTGGTTATGAAGATTAATTGCAACTCTATGAGTTATGTTTTTATCCAAGAATTTTAAGTAATACTGTAAAACTGTACTTTCATTACAAAGCAGAATTATTCTCTACACAATATGGTTAATAACAGCCTCATTCAATCAATAATTAACTTACTGTTTTGAACTATGTTTGTTCTTACCTTCCCATATACTAAATATATGTTGACTGTAAAATGAATCAAATTAGAAGACTGACTGAGAATGGAGAGAGAGTTTGGTAATACTCACGTTGTTCAATCACTTTTTGTATTGTAATCTTCACCCTTTCCTTGCATTCTGATAATTCCTCCTCAGCCTGCATTTTCTCATTGAACAATCGGCGAATATGTGAATTTGTTGCTTGCAACATTGAATAAAATTGGTTAGAGTTCTTTTTTGAACATTCCCCGCGTTCCAGCCATGAGATTAGTGTCTAGAATTAGAAAATTTAATACATCAATTGTTTATTTATGTTTACTTATATAATGTTCACATTAAAGAAAGTCTTTTTCTTGTCTTTAGTCTGCTAAGGATTTAACAATCAATTATATTTTATTAAAAAAAAAGAAAAGATTTATGCATCTATTAAATAAATTGTTAATAAAGCAATTTTAGGTAAATCATCAAATTTGCAATAAAATAATTTCTTATAAATCCCCTTTGTTTCGTTTCGTTTCGTTTTGTTTCATTGGTGAATGTGAAGCTTTATACTTGTTAATGACTTAACATAGAATTTTGACTTATTTGTCCGGATTAAAATTATCAAGAAACAGATAACAAGCCAACCATGACCAAGATGTAATAACACTCGAGTTTTTGTTAACTTATATCTGCCTAGAGATCCATGCACTTACTGGAAGTGTTGGAGCAAAAGCCTCTTCACTTTTGATTTTTTCAGCTAATTGCGTTATTGCAGCATTTGAAAATGGCTGTAACCTAACAGGTGATGGAGAGCGGGAATGATAGTTCATACTATTATCAGAAAGTTCCTGCTGAGCTGACAATTGTTGCATTTGCTGCTGAACTCTTAAGGCCTGTCTCTGTCGCCTCTCATATTCATTTTGATCATCTCTGCTCTGAAATATTATTAACATTATTACGTAGAACATATATCTCAATGTCTTTTTGTATTTCTGCCATTTAAGTGTGTAAAAAAGAACAAATATTTATTGTAAATGCTCAGGCTACCTAAAGTATGGGATTTGACTTATATGTTAATCTATAAAAAAAGAAGCAGTGCAATACAGACAACTAACCATCATAAAAGTTTAGGACCAAAGATTATAAATGTGGCATAACAAGTATTAATTATGTCATTTTAATATTACCAAAGCATAGTCAACATGCAACCATCCACTAGTTCCCTGTGCCTCATCATCATCATCATCTTCATCCATATCACTATCTCTGTTCAGCAACTTAATTCTATATCCTGATATAACCATAGCAGCCTCAACACAGTTTTCTCTATCAAAACGAATGTGGCAAAAGTTTTTTTTTGACAAACGCAAGATTTGGATTCTCCCATAATTTTCAAAGACATCTCTTACAACACTCTCTCTTATTTTGTCTGGTAGGCCTCCAACAAAGATTGTTCTGCACCCGGGTGGCCTTGTTCTTTTTGGTGGTTCAGATGATCCTGGTGCAGGTGGTGTTAATTTACAGTGTTTGAATACAATTTCCTTTTTTTCCTGTAATACATTTGGTGTCATGTTTTGGTACATAGCCATCACTGTTGGATCCATCATAACACCCCCCATCATACTCATATCTATATTTGCAGGTGCAGAGGGCAAGGCTGAAGCACCCATGGCTTGAACATCCATTGTTTGCTGGGGCATAATTTCTAGGCCAGGGTTTGGCATCATTTCTATGCCTGGGGGTGGCATCATACCCCCTGTCATCATGCTGTTTTGCATCATCATATTATACATTCCACCCATCATCATATTACCTGAAAAGATAATAGAAAATTATTCAAAGGATAGTATATGCAAAAACTTAATACACTTCACACTAGCAAAATTTTCAAAAATTGATAAGGGAATAGTAATAATTACCTTGAGGAAACATGTTTGGTATCATCATAGGATTTATTGCATTTGGTACCTCCATTATTTTACTACCATCATGATTATCTTTAATTCTATGTTGACTCCTATTGGGCGACCTGGATCTCTCTCTTCTGCCTGTCACATATTATAATTATATTTTAACATCAAGCTTAAGGTGGTGGTAGGTCATACAAAACATTATAAATTATACTGATTTTGTTTACCGGACATTTTGTTCCTTCCTTGAAGTTTAATTGACTAGTATTATCTACTGAAAAATAATAAACTTTACAATAACAGCATCGCTTTAAACAACTATTTTAGTGTACTATCATAGTTATATAAAAAAATTATGTTAATATAAGGCAGGTTTCCGAAATGTTTCGTGACTACACAAACTCGACGGTAATTCTTAGGCCGTGTTAATTATCTCTTTACAATTTGCATCTTTTTTCAGCATATTGACTTACATATTATTTTATCGCATTTTTAGAAAGTGTATTTAAAAATTAGAATTAGTTTAATAGCAAATAATCAATTAAGTTTGGCAGTAACCACAGACTATACTTAAAATGGTCTACTATTATAGATGATAAGACAGTAACTATAAATTGCATATATATTACAAACTATTTATCTTGTCTTGATCTTATGCATCGATCGAGACAGTAATTTGAATGTTTATCTGCAGATGCCAGAGGAATCACTACAAAGGGAGAGTTGATTACCTAGTCGCCTTCGGGCCCGTGTTTTAAACTAAAAAAAATTAGCATGGAAGAATGTAATATGACATATATCTTGTAAAATAATAAAATTTTGTCAATTAAAACCATTATTATTGTGGTATGTGACACTTCTTGTCACATTTCTTGATTGTCATGTATTATAATGTGTCGTATAATTTTGTCGATTAAAACCATTATTATCATACGGTTTTATCTTATTTAACAATTTAATCGACAAAATTAATAAAAATGGAGAAATTTTTACGCCCGGAAAGGTTTGACGTTGACCCAAACAGTAATTCTTCCGCAAAGGAATGGGAGCATTGGAAACGGACGTTTGAAAATTTTATCCTGTCATGCGGAGACGAAGAGACCAAAGACGGATTGAAACTAATCCTATTAACAAATCATCTCTCCGCTTCAGTTTATTCATTCATTAGTGAGTGTACGAGCTATGACACTGCAATGAAGACACTTACCAACATATATGTAAAACAAAAAAATATAATATACGCTAGACATGTGCTAGCTACAAGAAAACAGCTAAGCGAAGAAAATATTAATTGTTATATGCGCGAACTAAGAGAATTAGCTAAAGAATGTCAATTTCTAAAAGTGGATGCCGAAACGAACAAGTCCGATAGTATTAGGGACGCGTTTATTGCTGGTATTAAATCGGATAAAATTCGCCAAAGATTACTTGAGAACCTCACTCTAACAGTTGATGAAGCGTACAATAAGGCGATATTGATGGAACAGGCTGAAACTAGCTCTAAGAGTTATTCTTCAATAAGCACTGTCCAAACGTCTCAAGATTACCAGAAATCACTGTCTGCTGCATCATATAAAAGAAAGTGTTACTTCTGTGGAGGATCTGTACATTCGAAAAAGAACTGTCCAGCGTTTAATGCCATCTGCCAGAATTGCAATAAAAAGGGACACTATGCAAATGTATGCCGAGCACCCAAACCTAACGCTGCCGTAATAACATGTGTAGAAAATGATGTCAATGAACTTGCATCTTGCATACTTGCAGCTTCTCCGGTCTCATTAAGAAAAGCTACAGTAACGGCTTTTATAAAAGGTATACGTGGTCAAGCATTGATCGATACTGGGAGTTCGATTAGCTTCATAGACGAAGATTTCTTCAAATTATGTGGTTTAAGGAAAAAGTTCTGTACACAAACTATAACAATCGCCTCAACTTCTTTTTCGTCTCAAGTAGAGGGGCAAACTTATACTACAGCAAAAATTGGTAATTTTAATTATCCAGGGATCAATTTACTTATAGTGAAGAATTTGTGTGCTGATCTTATTATAGGCCACGACATATTAGGTCAACACTCCTCTCTAAAGCTTACACTGGGAGGTTTGAAGGACCCAATTAAAATCTGCAGTGTTGACGCGGCCTCCGTACCAGCTGTTTCTCTATTTGCTAATGTTACTCCTGCATGTAAACCCATTGCTATCAAATCACGTAAATACAGTGAAGAAGATAAAAAGTTTATAGAAGCAGAAATAAACAAACTTTTAAAAAATGGCATAATTGAAGAGAGTACCTCTCCATGGAGGGCTCAAGTAATAATCAGCAAGACGGAAAATCATAAGAAACGCCTTGTAATTGATTATTCTAGAACTGTTAACAGATATACACAGCTCGACGCTTATCCTTTACCAAATATCGAAGAAATGGTCGCAACAATTTCGAAATATAGTATATTTAGTACCATAGATTTACAAAGTGCTTATCACCAAGTCTCAATATTACCTAAAGAACGTCACTTTACCGCTTTTGAAGCTTTAGGTAATTTATATCAATTTACACGAATACCATTTGGTGTCACCAACGGAGTTGCTAGTTTCCAAAGAACAATCGATTGGGTAATTCGACAAGAAAAATTGCAGGGAACTTACGCGTATTTAGACGATATAACAGTATGTGGCAATAATAAAGAGGAACACGATGGTAATTTGCAAAAGTTTATGATAGCCGCTGAAAAATATGGTCTTACTTTAAGTCGAGAAAAAAGTAAATTCTCACAGTCTTCTATTAATATATTAGGATATACCATAAGAGACCACGTAATAAAACCTGACGGTGAACGCCTACGACCACTTTTGAATTTACCTCCTCCGTCAGACTTGTCATCATTGAAAAGGATAATTGGAATGTTTGCGTATTACAGTAAATGGATACCAAATTTCTCGGAAAGAATCTATGCTCTCGCCCATACGCAAGAATTTCCGCTTAAAAAGGAATTGGTCGAAGCTTTTGAAGGACTCAAAACCAATATTGCTAGAGCGACGATTCACGCAATCGATCATAATTCACCATTCACTGTGGAGACAGATGCGTCAAATCATTCAATCGCAGCTACTTTGTCACAATCGGGACGACCCGTTGCATTTTTTTCAAGGATGCTTAATAATAGTGAACTAAACCATTCTGCAATCGAGAAAGAAGCTTATGCTATTGTAGAGTCACTTAGGAAATGGCGTCATTTTCTCATTGGCAAACCGTTTCGTCTGATTACTGACCAGCGATCTGTATCATTTATGTTTGACAATAAAGTAACAGGTAAAATTAAAAATGAAAAAATACAGCGCTGGCGATTAGAACTGGCGCCATACAAATATGACATCATATATCGTCCAGGAAATAGGAACGATGTCGCTGATGATTTTTCGAGAATTTCTGCTACTATTTCAGTAAGGTTAGATAAATTGAAAAATATCCATGAAGGATTATGTCATCCCGGAATATTACGAATGCACCATTGGATTAAATCAAAAAACCTGCCATATTGTCTAGAAGAAATTAAAACTATGAATAACTCTTGTCGAATATGTTCAGAAGTAAAACCAAGATTCTATAGGCCGGATAATGATACTACTTTAATAAAAGCTACGTCACCCATGGATAGACTAAGCATTGATTTTAAAGGTCCCGTGCCCACAAATACTAATAATAAATACGTATTGACGGTTATAGACGAATATTCACGATTTCCATTTGCATTTCCATGCGCCGATCTATCATCTGCGACAGTCATAAAACACTTAAACGAAATATTCATGGTATTCGGGTTTCCTTCCTACATTCATTCGGATCGCGGAACTGCTTTTATGTCAGCTGAAATTAAGCAGTTTTTGAATTCATGTGGAATATCATCTAGCAGAACCACTCCCTATAATCCAAGAGGGAATGGCCAAGTCGAGAGATTAAATGGTACTCTATGGAAAACAGTACAGCTAGCACTACGTTCTCGTCAAAAACCCATAGAAGATTGGGAACTAGTACTTCCTCAAGCGTTACATTCTATTAGATCGTTGTTATGCACAGCTACTAACTGTACGCCACACGAGCGGATGTTTACTCACACCAGGAGATCCTCTAATGGAGTATCCATACCTACATGGCTAACTGAGTCAAATCGTGTTCTTATGCGGAAATTTAATAGAGCAAATAAATATGAACCAGAAGTCGATGAAGTAACTTTATTACATGTCAATCCGGATTACTCTTATGTCCGCCTGCCTAATGGAAAGGAATCAACCGTTTCAAATCGACATTTAGCACCGTTAGGGCAGGATGGGCATATAGTTCTTGATGCTGATGGAATGTTAAATCAAAGCACAGAATATAACCGTGAAGATTTAAATGATTCTCATCAAATGTTTGACACTGAAGAGGTAACGGATACTGAAGGAGATGTGACACATTTAGATGATGTTCGAATAGATGAATCAAGTCTAAATCTGGAGGCTGAAACACGTAGACCACAAAGGGAGCATCGATTGCCGAATCGCCTCCGAGATTGTGTCTTAGACTAAAACTTTTTAGCATGGAAGAATGTGGTATGTGACACTTCTTGTCACATTTCTTGATTGTCATGTATTATAATGTGTCGTATAATTTTGTCGATTAAAACCATTATTATCATACGGTTTTATCTTATTTAACAATTATCATAAGATTTTATCTTGTTTAACAATACCTAGGTAACCAATTACCAAAATCATTACAAAGTAGGACTGTCAGTTCCTGACGTCTGTAATCAGTACTTATCTTCTGTGTTCTCTCGAGACATGAACCGCGAAATCTTTGCGCGATATTGCTTGTAAATATTTTGCAGATATAACTTAACCTATGATATAAATAACCTATGTTTAATAATTAATATTAAAAGTATATCTAAATTGCTTTTAATTAAATATGTTTGTTTTGTCTGAAATGAAAGATGTTATACGTGTTACTCCTGATCACTTTCATCAAAGTTTATCAGAATCTATATCCACATTATTGAATAGAAAACTAGCTAATAAGGTAACAATTTATTTATCTATAGTTTGTATCTTAGAAATTTTAATAGGAATGCAATAATTAGGCAACATATCAATGTTTTTAATAAATGTATGTTATCTAACGACAAGTATTTTTCTAGTAGTTATACTTGAGATTCGCCACTTGGCTGTCGTGCGATTAGATATTGTAGAAGCAAAGAACCTTTTTAAAAAGCGATGGTAAACTTCCTCGGAAATTTGCATATCTTTGACCTAGAAATATTATTGTTGACAGGTGTGCAAATATTATTAAACAATGTAAAAAGTATTATACGGTTAATATAAAAATACAGTTTAATATGGTTAAAATACTGATTGTTTTAATATTGTATATTTCTTTGATAATATTTAAAATACCAATGTTTTTAGGTAGTTCTGAAAATAGGTTTATGTATAGCTTTATATGACATAACAGATATAGGCCACTCTTTTATATTTCCTGGAGATGGCTCATCACATACTGAGGTCAAATTTAGATACATAGTTTTTAGACCAATTGTTGAAGAGATACTTATTGGAAAAATTAGAAGTTGCAGCAGGGAAGGTGTTCATGGTGTGTAAGTCAATAAATACTTTATGTGTATAAGAGTTAAACTTAAATATATTAGATACATTAAATAAAGAAAGACACATTTAAATATTATTATTTTAAATAGAAATATCTACCTGATATGATGGCCAGCATAATAGTCTGAACCTAATAATCATGTCACAATAAGTTTGACAGTTCAAAAGTGTAAATTATATTAAACTATCTGTGTATTTCAGTAACCATGGGGTTTTTTGATGATATTTTAATACCAGTAAATGCACTCCAACATCCATCACGGTTTGATGAAACAGATCAAGCCTGGGTTTGGGAATACCCCAAGGAAGATGGTGAAAAACATGATCTGTTTATGGATTCAGGTAACTAATAATTTGTAGTGCATACTGATGCTGTATTATTATGTATTGGGCCAATTCCTATTTTGTAATCAGATAGGAATTTTTAATTCAAAGTAGGAGTAAAAATAGAGTTTCAATAGAATTAATGGCCCTTAATGTAGAGATAATGACATTTGTAAAACATCTTCACATTAAAGAAAAATAAAAGATAACCAGCTCTGTGTCTTGTTAAAATTTGCTATTTGATTAATTTTGATTGGCATGTCAGTCCCATATAGTCTAACATGCAATACTTAATTTACAGGTGAATCAATTAGATTTAGGGTGACAAGTGAAGCCTTTGAAGAAATTTTACCTAGTGGACCACCAGGTTCTGAATGTACAACGCAGACTGTTGCACCATATAGACTAGTTGGTGGAATAAATGAGCCTGGTTTAGGTTTACTGACCTGGTGGGAAGCACCAGAACAAGATGATGCTGAGGAGGATGAAGAAAATGATGAATAAAAAATTCTTAACAAGTCTACTTTTATTCTTTAATACCCACAACTTTAATGTGCACCTCTAAATTATATGACTTTCTCCCACCAATATAAAATATATTACTCCTATTTTAGTGATTTGTAATATTTAATCATAGCAATGGCATGTTATTTGGAACTAATATTCATTCTTCCATAAAATATATGTAACAAAATAATCTATATCTATACTAATTATAAGACACTAAAATTCGAAAATCTGTACATTAAATATTTTTCCAAAAAACTGAAAGGAGGCAATTAAAGAAGAGTCATAGAAACCAAAAAAACAATTTTTGAAATTCTTGTCTGTCTGTCTGTCTGATACGTTATAACTTCAAAACTACTGAACGCCTTTGAACGCGGTTTTCACAGTGGGTTTATTTTGTCAAATCGGTTAAGAAAAAAAGAAGTTATGGTCAATTGAAAATTTACTTCAATCACTGCTTCAAAAATTTTAAACACTTATATTGATTGATTAGTTATATATTGTTAAATATGTTCTAATATAAGTTAATCTTAATATCAAAACTTATTCTCATAAGGAGTTTTACCTCTCGGTAACAAAAATAACAAATAACGCAGTGCGTGCGATCGCGGTTGAAGTGTTGAACAATGTGCTCGATAGATGGCGTTGATAAAATTCGTCATCAACCTAGATTTATTTTATTTTTTTATTTCTTAAACCTATACAGCTTATTAAAAACAGTTTACACAATAAAAATAGATTTAAAATAAAGCCAAAAAATTAAAATTATAGAACCGGAAATAGAATCTAAGATCAGAAAAAAGAATAACAAAAAAAAACACGAACAGAAAAAAATAAATAAAAATATATATACACATGAACAAGTGGAACTATGTGAAGTACGAACATTTTAGTGTGTGTGTGTGTGTATCAGTGTGTGCAATGGTGTTGCTGTGTGAGTGAGTGTGCGAGGTTGAGTCTTAGTTTTTTTTTAAAGAACTTCTAGGGGGCCAAATATAGGGGCCAAATATATCCATCGCGGTATTAAGATGCTCCATTTTGTAATGACTACCATGCAGTTCAAACTTTCATTAACGTTTTACCCTATGATTATTTTGAGTGAACACTACCTATATAACGAGGAGAGAGAGTTCCTCTATAGGGCTACTGCCAACCTCACTACTCTGTAGGGTTATTTTTGAAAGGCGTAGGTAGCATCAGCATTGCCAACATCACGATTGAGTCGGTCATAATAACCACTTATTTAAAGAAACACTTCACTGATAGTTTCCAAGGCTTATATTTCACTATTTGAAGAGAGGTCCGTTCCGTACAACGGCCTGAGCGCGACTGTGTCGTGCGCTACGTGGATCATATAGGCTCGTCCCGAAGGGGCGAGCTTTGCCATTCCCGGGCATAAGCCCCTACTAGCGGTGTGTACCGCACCCTGCTGATACAGGGTGGTATCTAGGTCGGGCCCAGGGCCCTCAGGTTGTGCTGCGGAGCGTTGAGCGGCGCTCCGATCGTTGTAAAGGTCGGTCGATCGTCTCGGCTCGGTCGCGTCTCGCAGCGGTCGTGTCCGGTGGAGGCCGAAGAGTTGCTCGATTCGGCCCCGTTGTCATGTAGGTGTCGTGCGGTTACAATGCGACCCTATATATAGTGATCTAGCACCTGTTTACAAAGACGTCTTATTGAAATAATAAAGATGACATTTCACAGAGTAACAAACGTTAAGTATTCAACTTATGTGTTTAAACTTATTTTAGGACAATTAAATGATGTTGAACTTAATTATTCTAGTTAATTTAAGACTAATTGTTGTAGTTGCGCCGATATATACAAACAAGCAAAAGGAAACGAGTGAAGAGACGTTTATCGTTTGTCCGCATCCATTTTTCCACCTACATCCTTAACGTTAATGAGGTTTACCTTTTATTATTTGGCCAAGCTAATAAGTAATAACCTTACAAGTACGTATTTCGTACTCATAACTTCGTAAGAATTTTCTTTCAACTCTTAACCGCTGAGGAGTTTTACCTTCCATCATCAGCTCATCCACATAAGATGACTATTAGAATATAAAATTGTCAGAATAGTAATTGCCTGTACGTTAATTTGAAAGTTGCCCTCGATTTCCCTGAATCATCCGATCCTGTAAAGCTACATCATCCCTGAGTAACACAGGCTATATATAATTCCAATTGTAACAAGATTTTAGCCCGTGAAAGAAAGCCCTGTCGAGATCATTAAAAAACGCTATATACTTAACCAAATTACATGTGGGCGAAGCCGCGGGCGGAAAGCTAGTAATTAATATAAAAGTTTTTAATAATAATTTTATATTTGATAAAGCCTTATTGTAGCCTTTCTCAACAGTAACGACTACAATCAAATATGGTAGAAAAATAAAACACAAATTCAACTTGCTACAACACATAATATTTTGATAAATAGACAACAAAGATTATATTTTTTTAAGAAATATATAATATTCAATTAATTATCAAAGCTTAGAATTTCAATGGTGTACAACAACCAGCAAAATATAACAGCCATATTTTTATCACATGATGGATACAACATTTGTTCAAGTCTCATAATTTTCACAAAATAAATCAATGTATTCATATAACATTCAACAAATACACTACCGACATGACTTTATAGTAAATAATTAACAAACGCAACTATCACAGGAACAATTAAAATGAAAAGTTATTATTGTTTTGTATAGTCTATTTTGAAAATGGGATAATTCTTTAATGTTGTTGGCGATATCTATGGTTGCCTTAAATTAAAAACCGTAGTGAAAAGATACTAAGAATATTTCCACACTATTTTTATAAGTATAATTAATATGCAAACATTAAAAATATATAAAACTCATAAAATTTAAATAAAAATCAAATATTCTAGCACCAAAAACTAATTAAACTGCATTTCTTATAATTGCTTAAAACTACATACAATCTTTATCAGATCGCCGAAAAAAAACTTATCATAATTTAAAAAATGAAAGAAACAATACTACACGCACATGAAAAATTCTAATCTGAAAATGGCACCGTTCCATTGTGAACATATCAACAAGTTTAAATTCCCATACATAACAATATTCTGTAGCTTGGTACAGTGGTAATAATCAAACAGTGTTTTCCTACCAACAGTTAAACTTATAACTATAATTAAATATGGTTTTTAGAGAGCACTAAAACTAGAGTAGGATAACTCAGCGATAATTCTTGATTCTATTTCAGCATGACAAAAATAATGTTTTGATAACAGCTGTGGTTAATATCAATCATTAAAAAAAAATATATTGTCCTTAACACAATTACAAGTTATTTTTGAATATATGTTATTAAATTTAATAAATTGAAAAATAATATTAAGGTTTAAAATCCTTAAGTCACTTAAGCACTGTCCAATATTACTTAACACTCTGACGGTCTTAAAATTAACAAGTGTAAGATTTAGAATTAGTAAGATCCTTAAGAAGAATTTGTGATTCTTTATAGTGTACTTTTAACTTAAGACTAGTTGCAACAAAATGTAAGTACTATGCGTCGATTAGTTTATACTACTAGTGAAAATATCTTAAAATAAAAAACATTTAAGGCAACAATGCTAAATGAAAATCATGAATTTACAAAAATGATTTTTGTGAAAATATTTTCAAGAAAAATAGTTTTAAATCTTTTATAAATATAACATATTTGAGCATGATGTTGATACTTTAGAATTAAAAACCATGAGTATGAAAATAAGATATTTTAAGCATTTTTTTTTCCTTTTTTTATAATACTCTTAAGGTCTATTTGGAATAACATTATAAACATACTATAGCAACTTTTGTTTAAAACAATACGACGAAAATAACAATAGTTAATTTATGCAAATGTATACAATAAAGGTGAATTTGAAAAATTATGAGCCTTGTTAATGTGCGATATAAGTCTGCCATTTAATAAATGTTGTCCGTAAACAATAGCAGCGTGTTCGTCGGCTGCGAGTCCGGTGGAGACTAACCAACGAACAAGGCATGACCCGCGGAATACTCCATGGTAGGTGCGCATACGCCACCTTTTAAAACCACAATATACATTTTAACACTACTAAGACTCTTGATGTTGACAGAAAATCAGAAAAAGTAGTAATTTTAGCTTTTGAGAGCACGACATTATCGTCTTTAATACAAAATGTGGTAATTTAGTTCCAAATACGGCCACATTGCGCTTGCAAATTTTTTTCACACAAAAATGTATCGTTACTTTCCGAATAGACTATTTTACGTGGGCCTCGGAAGACATAATAAATTTAAAATGATATTCAAGGCATTAATTTAATAAAACATTTAGCCTGTTAACAAAATATATACTTTACCTCGTGTCCTTAGCAATGGCGTCCTTACAGCGTTCAAGGTGGTGCGTAATAAATTGATCACAAACATGTTTAGTTTCAAAACTTAACTCTTCAATCGGAGGCAGTACCACTGTATCTGCTCCATGCCTGAAAAACATTACATGTCACCATCAGACTTATTGGCTAAGTAATTTAGTATTCAACGGATCTTCACATGCATAGTGACTTTGTAACAAAGCTCTTGAAACGGCCCGACCGATGCCTACAAATGTTTTGTGAGTGTAAACAGTAAGTCTAAGAATATTCTCCGCAATCAAACCATGGGCCACGAGCACACTGCCGAGTGGTCCATGAGACTCTTTACAGAATTAGTACTCTGATTTATTTTCCTTTGGTTTGAAAATTCAGCTTAGGACAGCTGGTTCTAGGGTCTTCGGGAAGAAGATCTTAAATGTTCCAACCGATTTTTTTATATAAATAAATTGAACACTTACCACTTCTTCTTAAAGTACCGAATAGCCGGTATGAATATTTCTTCCGGGTCGAGGCCAAAGAGGACAAACATTACCAGGGCTTGTCCGTACACAGCCGCCGTATCCAAGAACTGAATCTCTATGAACACTCCCGCCTGATCTTTACGCAGTACACGCCATATTGTATATGTTACACCCTTTAAAACAATAGTGATGGAAAATTTAAAAAAAATCGTCGGGGTGAAGGTCTGTGTCTGAAACACGGGAATATTCCCAACTAAGGCAAAAGGACAACCTTATGATGAATGTTAATTTAGTAATGTTACAATAAATAATTAATTGACTTACTTAGTAAAGGGCATCGTTATTATAAGAAAATTAGTAGACACAAAAAATATATAGAAAAGTGTGCACGGCTAAATACGTTAATATTCTAATAAAACGGCTACAATGTTTTTTTATATTCAAATATGTATTTATACAAAAAAGGGTTCCAAAACAACCAGCCTGTAAAGAGATTTTTTAATTAATTATACTTACAATAAACATAGTGAGGTTATAAGCGATGAGAAGAACAGTGTGTTTCAATAATTGGCCACCTCTTCCCCGCGACTGTTCTGGTGGTACAAGGCCTAAGGCGCTGGCCGCACGATCCAACTCGTTCAAGTATTGACAGGTCTCCGAGGTGCTGCAGCGACCTCTTTGAGTAGCTGGGCATGCGCATTCCTTGCTAAAATTAACATTTTAAAAATCTCTTATTAGTACAAAGTTTTTTTCAATAAGTTTTCAAAAGTTATTTACTTATGAAATTAATTTAAGTTATTCAATTATTATCTTTGTGTTGCCCACTATGCGAACAAAACTATCCCAACATAGCATTACTTATTAAAGCGTATTTTTAGTCTGACATATTTTTAATAACTTCCGTTAGAAGGTCCTTGGGTGCTTTTAAGTGCTATCGAAGTTTATAATTTGAAAACAAAGTAGTTGTGTCAGTTGTGTTTTATTGTAAATAATTTCTCTATGTATGTGTACTAGATTTGTGCATGGTAAATAAAGATATCGAATATAAAGAGTGCCTTTGATGTTTTAAGATAATAAATTCTATTGAACCTTACATATTTTTAAACTTACCTTTTATTAGCGATGTCTTCAATATCTTGGCCCTCATTTGGATTCCCATTCTCGCAATTCGGGTCATTATTACAACAAGTCGAGTTTTTGTTAGGCGATGGTGTTGCTGTAATAGTGCCGTAACACCCTGAAACATTTCCAAGTACTTCTTTATTATATATCACTATGTTAAATAGTATGTGCAGATATTTAACTATGTAACATTACATTACATATTAAAAATAAAAATTAGAAGAAACTATTCAGACTACATTTATTGAGCTTAAAGAGAAAACCCTTCCCACAATTAGTAAATGACTATTGAAGAATTAGTACAAATTATATAGTGTTATAATAGTGTTAAAAAAATATTAATTTACCTTGCTCCTCCATGCCTGTTTGGAAAAAAAGATGTCTTTAATATATAAAATCATATGATATACAAATAGAATTATAATAATAATTAACACACCAATGTTTATTACATAATATATAATTTAATAAATTATATATTAAATTAATTAATATGATAACTATTATCAAGTTAGTATATTAAAAAGAAAAAACCAAGGCAAAGCGTATATGAAAAATAGTAAGAACCATCGCCATACAAATATTAGAAATAAGATATGTATAGTATAAAAATTTATGTAACATTACAAAAATATTCTGCAAAATATATTTTAATTATTTACATCTGCTTTCGTTGAACGCGCTATACACAATTTTTAAGAACAAGAGAGATTTTTTATCTGCTATTGTCACTTAAAGTAAATATTAATAAATGATAAAAATGTATGACAACTCACTATGGTTGGATATGGACTGTGTGTGGGATATCGGTTCAGCATTATCCACCAAACTAGTGGACTCATCTGGAGGCGAGTTGTTGGAAGAATCAGTGAGACCCGAGAACTGAGCGTTGCGGCGACGAAACCTCACGTACAAGATTAAACAGCCTGACGACACTGAAATTGTAATGATATTATTTAAAAAAAATAAGTATTCGTTTTGGTTATTATAAACGCGAAAGTACTGTCTGTATGTTACGCTTTCACGCTTTCACTTAGGGAAGGCCATACGACAAGATAAAAGAGTTGAAGAGGTTGAAATATGGTATGAAAGTTTATATAAAAATTTCACTAGAACTTTGCCAATTTTCCAATTTCCTTTTGAATCTAAACCACGTATATCAATTGAGAATTATTTTGAGGAAACTTATTTAACATTGTTGGTCCTTTCGTACTTAGTATATAAAAGGTCAAATGAACAATTCCAAATAAGTTTACGCACCCGTAATACAAAAGAATAGTACGCTAAGCCGTATTGCGTCACAGGCATCAGCGTTGATGCTAGTTCCAGTCTGCTTGGTGATCAGCAAGGCTGCCACCATGACTGCGGGAGCGCCCCACGCCACGAACGCCAGTACGGGCCAAAGTGTCACCACAAAACATGGACCACGACTCTATGTTAGAAACAGATTATAATTACTAAGTCATTTCAATATAGTGATGTAAGTTCTTATTTTAAAATATGTATGTAAGTTTTTTTACAGACAACCAAACTGATAAATATAATATCTTTTTTTCAAATAAATACATATTATAATAAAATAAAAACCGTACCGGGGTTCGAACCCTGCACCAACCGAGCTTTTTTAACATTTCTTATGATTTATATTTTGTTTTTTTATTATTATTTAAACAATTGCAACGAAAATAGACGAACTCTAACCTCTAACATAAACAATCCCACTGAAAGCATAGACGTCCATAGAAGGCAAGAGTACACGCTGAACATCTGCAAGGATTGTTGAATGATCGTGCTCCAGGTGGGTGAGAATGTTTTCTCTGCGCCGCCCCATATTACACTAACAGCCAATAATATCTGTAAACATTTTATTAAATTTGCACATATAGTAGTAGTAAATATATGTTATTACAAGAGAGCAACGGGCGACCTCGTCGCTAATAAGCGATCTCTTCCAACCACCAATAATTGTTATCATTAATGGAGGGAGGGAAGTAGAAATACAGTTGCATATATATAAAGTAAATAGCATTTTATATGAGTATATATTTGTTGAGAAATAACGGAGTTACTATTAAGTTATTCATCAGTAAAAGAGATTATCGTGGTAAATAAAAACCAATATTGGTTTAAAATGTATCAAGCAACTGAAAATGGAGACGTATTGACAGTTCTTTTAATTATATGCTTAATACCACTATAATTATTTATATAACATGTATATAAGCGAGTCTTAAGCCTATAAGCACGTCTTACCTGTGATGAGATCAAACAAAGTGTCAATCTATGTGGCATCCTTTTATATTTCCTTGTGATAGTGAAGATTATTAGCAACCAAATCGCAGCCACCAAAGCAACGATTGATAGATCGAAACGGAACGCTATTATTTTATCAGCATAATCATTATTCATTGTAATCACTTCAGCGGAGAGGAATGTCATTGGTGCTGACAAAAAGGTACATATAACCATAGAGGAGGCAATCTGAAATTTTTTTAAAAACTATTAAATTCAGTTTTGAAAAAATCTTGTATCTCGATACTATATTGAATACAATATAAATTGTTATTCGTTGTAAAAATAGTTTAACATAAACACATAAATTTGGTAATTTCAATAATGGAATTTTAAATTGCATTATCTCCTTGACTTTATCAACACGCTAGTCATAATATATTAGTTATAATTTTTTTTTAAATGTTTGTCGTTTTATTTATAAATTAACATTAACATTTACATGCTTTTAATACAATCTGTCTAACTACGTAATATGTTTTTACACAGTCACCAGCTTGTAATATTATTATTGCATAGTAAAATTATCCTGAACTACCAAGGATTAATGTTTCAAGCACATTCTTTAAACATTCGAGTTTTTATTTGACGCAAACATAAAAACAGGTTTTTATGTTTTTTTGTAACACAAGTTTAAATGTAATTAATAAGCGTACTAAAACCAATGGAAAATAACGTAATTGATTTCCTTAATGAATAACCTTTTCGACATCAAACCTTTTCATCTGCGTTAAATAAACTCACAAATGTCATCTCCTTTATTCTACAAAGACTGAGGCTCCTCAACTATTGAAATAATATATTGGCAGGCAGAATTTAAGTTATATTAAGTATGGATGAAGTATTTATTTTGCTGGCGGTTTTTTGTTGCAAGAATAAATAAATTTAAAAAAATAAATGAAAGTTAACAAAAAATAAAATTATTGTATTATAATACATAAAAACGTGACAAGCATTAGCCAATTTCCAAGCTTGAATGAATATTAAATATCTTGATGATTTCATGAATAATGTAAACTAAAATGTTCACTTTAAAATAACCAGTCCTTATATTGTAGAAAAAATAATATTGAATGTAAAAACGAATTTTTAGTGTTCCACACAACAACTTAATATACAAGTATCAATCCAATCCAAAAGTATCTATAATATTTATGGTATATTAGACTACCTAATAGACTTAAACTAACTATTATTTATCAAAATAATAGTTACTGTTTTTAAATAAATCATTTAAACTAATTTCTTACCAAATCAATTTCCAATTGATACAAATTGGAGAAGACAAAAACAGCAGGTGCAGTTGGTATTGTTCCATATAAAAATGCATATGTTGAGAGAGACTGCGTGTCTGTCGCGTTTACACCTGCTTCAAATCCACTTACACACTCACGCATTACCACTGGAAGCACTATCCTGCACAGTTTAAAAACATATAAGAATACAATTTATTGTAAAAATGAAAGAGTTTGACATATGAATCCAAGACTGAAGCTTTGCCTTGGATCCAAAATTATATGATTTCCAGTATGTTTAAAAGTCTTAGACTAATTTGTAAGAGAACCAGAATGCACAAGTACCCAAACAGATCCAAAATGATGATGTGCTATAACTCAGATCTACCATATCTCGTTTTAAGAGCATTAGGGGTTGAGTCATATTTTTTCAGCCCAAAGCCTTTCATTAATGCAATATAAGGTAATTAATATTTGTTTTAGATTCTAAAAAAAAAATCATAAATATGTATAGTACTTACAATTTGACCATAATTAATACACAGGGCAAGATGAGTGCAGGACCTTTCAACCGTGTGATCTGACCAACCATACGCAGACCCAAGAGAAACAGAGCTGATGCTGAGAAGGATTGCCCAAATACCTTGAAAATTTGTATGGCCACATTAATCTTCATAACAAACTCTGTACAGTAATTTTCAAGTGACTATAGAAAGAATAGACAATATCTGAAACACTAAAGGTGTAGAAAGATCCTATTTAGATAAGCCAAACCACTATAACTATTTATTAGCTGTATCATGGTTATGAATAAAGAAAAAAATAGTATACTCACATCCAACAAGCCTTCAATATAGATGGAGAGTCTATGTTTAAACACTATGTTTCCAGCAATACCCAGAATAGTCATGATCAACACCGGATTCAATATAACACCCAGAAATATTTGATAAAGCATTTTCAATTTACTAATGGTTTTCGTCTGACTGGAGTCTGATGCCGACCGCTCTATTTCTTTTTGTTTATGTATCTCCATTAAAACAAAAGCTATCGGATTTAGTATAGCCAATGAGATTGGGGCCATCAAGTACAAATAAAGAGCGTACTCAGGATGTGTTTTGTCATATATTGCATTTACTGTAATTAAATGGTCAATTAAATAAAAAAAAATAAAAATGTGTTTGTGTGACATTTATGATTGTATGTTTACTTACTGATTGGATATCCTAAAGCAAAATCATTACTCTGCGTACAAAAAATTGCAAAAATTCCTGCTCGTGCCAAATTCACAGGCTTTGAAACTAGTATGCAGACTAATATAACACCAAAGAAAATGATCCCCTTTGCTAGTAAAATTGCTATGAGAAACTTCCAATTTACTGTACTAAAGTCCAAACGAGCCAGTGATAAAAATATTAAAGAAGGCAAAGCAAATGTGCCTACAAATGTAGCAATACCCTTTGATTCCATTTTTGATACAACATTTAGTCTTCCAGCAAGATACCTAAAGCAATATGTTAATATGTTTATTTAAATAAGACAAGTAAACATGAAATGTACCATTCATGAAATGTACTAACCCACACACAATAATTGTGAAGCACTGAAATAAAGCTGGATACAAATGATCAGTAACAGGATCCATTAACATTGCTGAAGTAGAATTATCCATGGTGCAGAAAAGGCGTCTTAACACTGTAAAATAAAATAATAATCATTAAATTATACACATGCTATTAATTATTTTATCACAAAATTAATATGCATGAAAGACTATCTCAAAATATAAATTTAACAAGATTAAAAAAATAATTACAATCTAATTATTCTTCTTAGTAACTATTATGTTCTTGTTATTTATAAAAAAAATCTTTATTAATTTGAGACCATGAAATACAAATTAAGTAAACCGAAAAGCTTCGTATTTTATGTTTTTTTATCACTGCTTAACGCTCTGACGACAGTCAACTACGTTAGATAAATTCTAGAAATTAAGATCGAAATGTTGAAAATTAAACAGACATACTATATTTTGAGGCTGTGGCAGCCTAAAAACCGTTGGGCTTGTAAAGTTTTCCAAAGTTCTACCAATGTAAAATGAACCAAATACTTATCAGTATTCGTTGATCTATGATCTGTAGATTGTAAATTAACTCTGAAGAACCAGGCAATAAAATATTTAAAAAAAAATAGTTACTCTTTTGATCTGTCAATGTTGTAACGTCCTTGTATGCAACAAGAAAACAGCTTTAACACTCTTGTATCAGCTTAAAAAATAAATTATAAGCATTAGATACAATTTACAGAATTATATTTACGTCTATCGTAGATGGTATTTTACTCAATAGGTTGATCTCCTATACGTTTTACATTCTAAAAACTGGAAAAAAGTTATTATTATTATTACGTCTTTATTATGATTAACGATGAAAAAATGCAAACCTTGAACAGATTTGCTGTGTTGATTGTAGAAATGCGTAATGTTTGCCAAACCGCCGGTACTGTTTTTTAATATTAATAAATCATAATTTTGGAAGCAAGACGACGGGCAATACTAAATCAATACTTCGCTTATGACGTATTTCCTTATCCGGCATCAATGATAAAATTTTGTTGCCAGACATTATGTATATATTTTGCAAAAATGGATATATGGTTTATTTTTCATCGGAAATATATTTTTAAAATTAATAATAAAATGATGAAAATTTAGCTTATTTTTTTGTTTTTGTAACCAACGTTTACGTTTTAATAATAATAAGTACAAAATTAAGCTTAATTGCTTTGGTTATTGTTACCAACGTTTTTTATTTGGTTAGTTATATACTTATCTTCTTAGTAACGACTTTTTATTACTACTTCTCAGGAGGACAAGTTAAAAAATATTTTGTGATCAGATCCTTTTTATTGCATTAATGTATAGCAGAATTAATGCATTATTATAGAAGAGAATATGCTTGATAGTGTCGTAATAATCAATATAAATACTTTTTATTTTTTTATTTATAATTCCGTTGACTTTGGGTAACAGTTAAGAGTTTACTTATTGCTAGCAACACTTGTCCAACGTCGGCCATATTTTCATTATCGAGTTGTTCGTTCGCCGGGTCTGCAAGGTGGATTCTGGTGAATGACATATTTATATTATTTTTAAATTCTCTCGTTTGAGAGGTAAGTAAATTGTATTTTTTATTCATTAGTATAGATTTATCAAAGATTGTTGGTATGACATTAAAATTATATTGTTGGTTACAGATACTTTCCATCCACACCACGTATACCACCATTTCCGAGATCGTAAAAACTAGAACGGATTTAAAATGCAGTACAACAGTTTTCACAATCAACATCCTATGTAAGTTACAATTTGTAATTATTTAATTGTTGACACTTATAAATAAAATGTTGATGATCAACGTGAATGCACAAAGTACAAACTTTGCGTAGTCGGGCGGCCATTTTGTGAAATGCACTTCGTTGATTTCACAGCTGATAATAATTTATTTCGTTGTTCTATTTCTTTCTTTTCTAATCTAGAATATTACCATAGGATTTTAATAATGCATGTTTTATATAAATAACACTATATCTATATTCATACTGCTCTTTACCATGCGCGGAAATATTGACCTTCATTGGCGTCCATTGCTCTAGTTAACATGAAGTATAGACTCCTCGGTCCCTGTTTTATAACGTAGTCTACTGTGGTAAGATAGGCCCGAATTTCAATATTGTTTAGTTTTTAGTAATATCTACACCTTATACTATCTATACTGAAATAGATATTTTGTAGTTTCTGATTTTGAAGTGTCTACTTAAATATTTATAGTATATTGTCTGTATTTTTAATGTTCATCAGTTCAAATATAATTTTCTAATAGTTTCAGGCCTCGGTTAGATCAGAATGAACAATTCGGTAAGATGCCTTACCTCAATCGAATGTATGACTTTGGGGGGCCTAAGAACTTTGCTCCTAGAAATAACATGGGTAATAAAAACTTTAGACCCAGGAATGATTTTAATGGAGTAAGACCAGATTTTAATTCTAACCGAAATGATGACTTTGGGGGACCTAAGGATAACAGACCTAGGAATAACTACAATAATCAAAATGTGCAAAAGAAAAATGAGTATGATGGAGAAAATTCTTCAGGGAGTAACAATATGCAATTTTACAATTCTAAAAGTGATTTTGGAGGACCTAAGCCTAACTTCCAGAAGAACTTTGGGCCCAAAAACTACAATAATCCGAATGGATCACCAACTAATGGTCAACAGCAGCAGTATATGCAAAAGAAAATCTATAATTCAAACACCAGTGGGCAACCCCAGGACTTTAATGATCGTAAACTGCAGAGTCGCAAAGCCAAACATCCTGGTGATGGGTTAGTAAAGCCGGTATGGGACATGGGTCAGCTTGAAGAAATTGAGAAAAATTTCTATAAACCACATGCCAACGTAGAAGCTAGATCAGAAGAAGAAGTGCAATTATTTAGATCAGCCAAAGAAATAACTGTCAGTGGTAATAACATACCGTCTCCAAACCAGAAATTTGATGAAGGAAATTTCCCTGATCATATTCTAAGCACTATAAAGGACCAAGGATATGAAGAACCAACTGGTATTCAGGCACAAGGATGGCCTATTGCTTTATCTGGTCGTGATATGGTTGGTATTGCATCTACTGGCTCAGGAAAAACCCTTGCTTATATGTTACCTGCTGCTGTGCATATTTCACACCAACAAAGGATCCAGAGAGGTGATGGCCCAATTGCCTTAATTTTGGCTCCAACGAGAGAATTGGCTCAGCAGATTCAATCTGTTGCGCAAGCCTACAGTGCACGTGGTTGCATAAGGAACACTTGTCTCTTTGGTGGATCACCTAAAGGGCCTCAGGCCAGAGATTTGGAAAGAGGTGTAGAAATTGTCATTGCCACTCCTGGTCGTCTCATTGACTTTTTAGAACGTGGCACGACAAACTTGCGGCGCTGCACATATTTGGTTTTGGATGAAGCTGATAGGATGCTTGATATGGGATTTGAGCCTCAAATCAGAAAAATTATTGAACAGATACGTCCTGACAGACAAGTATTGATGTGGTCAGCCACATGGCCTAAGGAAATTCAAGCCTTAGCTGAAGATTTCCTTACTGACTATATAAAAGTTAATATTGGCTCTCTTAACCTTTCTGCAAATAACAACATTAAACAAATTATTGAAGTCTGCGAGGAACATGAAAAGGAATTAAAATTAAGCAACCTCCTAAAAGAGATTGCATCAGAGAAAGACAATAAGGTCATTGTTTTTGTTGAAACCAAAAAAAAAGTAAGTTAATGTCAATTTAGTAAACATATGGTAACAAGTCCATATGTACAATTTTGATTTACTTACATATTTTTTTCTTTTAAGGTTGACGACATAGCACGGGCTGTTCGCCGTAACGGATACAAAGCTTTAGCTATTCATGGAGACAAGTCGCAACCAGAGCGTGACGCAGTGCTTACTGAATTTCGTAATGGCTCTACGACTATATTGATTGCCACCGATGTTGCTGCTCGTGGTTTAGATGTCGAAGATGTAAAATTCGTCGTCAATTTCGATTACCCAAATTCGTCTGAAGATTATATTCACAGAATTGGTAAGATTTTCAATTATCATCTTTATTCACTGTACAGCTTTATTCTTTGTTTTAAAGTAGATAGATGCCTCATTAGAAAAAACTGAACTATCACTGAGATTTGTTAATTAAGTATAACTCTTTTATATTTTTTATTAGGTCGCACAGGACGATGCCAACAATCAGGAACAGCATACACTTACTTTACTAGCGGTGATGCTCGTCAAGCTCGTGCCTTAGTTGGGGTTCTGAGAGAAACTGGACAAAATCCACCAACAAAATTAAACGATATGGCTAGAAACAACAATAACAACTCTGGTAAGAATGATATATTTACTTTTTATTCCTGACAATGAATTCTCAAATTAACTTTTTCAAAATTATAAAAATACGTAATATACATTTTTATATGTGTCTTATTAACTGTCATATTCGGTCTGGTGTAACCCTTCAGCACATTATTGATGGATGATATAACTTATATATAACTTTACCTCATTAAAACCCACGAAAAACGAGATTAAATTGTGAATGTGGCAGAAATAATACTTAAGTTTGTTCAAACAGGGCGCAATCGTTGGCAGCAACGCAAAGAAAACAACAACAGTGGATCTAGTTCACCTCGTCAAAAGAGTAACCAATGGAATAACAAAATGGCTAGTGGTGGTAGTGATGATGGTCAAAACAATTTCCAAACCCACACTTTCACTCCGCAACCGCCGAGATTTTCCAATCAGCCTCAAAACAACCAAAGCTACAGACAGAACAATTATCAGAAAAATGTACCTTTCCCCAGTCCTAATGTTTTTGATTCAATGGGGACATATCAAGGCGGTTACAATAATGGTTATCAAAATGCATACAGTAACCAAAATGGGTATGGTCAAAGGCCATACAATAACACCCGTAATAATGGACAACAGTACCGCAACAATAATGCAGGAGGCAACAAGTCCAGTGGATCAGGATCTTCATTTGGTTCACCCCCACCACACTATGCCACCGCTCATTACCCACAGATGCATCCCCACCACCAGGATATGCTTGGTATGTCTTAAACTAAATCATTATTTTATTTTTACTTGTAATAATGGTATTAAAATGTGGACCTGAATTAGATTCATATTATAAATGAATAGGAGGCAAAAGAAATGCCCTTGTATAGCAGTTTTGTATGTAGTTTGTGGTACCAAATGTGGTCTGGTCCACAGCTGGGTATTGTAGTTTATAAGTGATATAGCGCAGTTTGAAGGCATTAATTATCCAAAGGGTATTTGTTGATTTGCAGGTGGAAAGTTTTATGGAGGTGGTGTAGGTGGCGCAGCACCTTGCGGTTATCAGGCAGTGGGAGGCGGTGTACCCTACCCGCATCTGCCCCCCGGGCCGCTATTATATGCAGCTCCCGTACAGCAGTAAACTCTACTAACAATATTATTTAGTTTTTTAATCAAACATTGAGGATCCTGGAGCTTCATATTTCAAGGTTACATATTATAATTTTGTATTAGTTATATTAAGTATCATATTTCTCAAATTCGAACTTCTTGATTGACTCTACTTAGTTCGTTCCGAGCTCTATTGGGAAATGGTTTCTTTTTTTAAAGATCTGAAGTTGCAAATTCTGTTTTTCAAACATTTCAATCTGACTACAGTATTGACTGATGTATAATCTCCAAGAAAGTCATACATGAATAATGGAAATAAATGTTTGTGAATGTTTCAGATCAATTTCAATTACTAATTTTTCATAATAAGTGTGTTAGTTAAGGGATTGTTTTTTGTTAGCCAAAAAGTTTCATATTTAGCACAAAACTATTACCAAATTTGTACTTAGCAATGTACAATTTTTTTTACTGGCTATCCTTAAAGATGGTAAATAAAACAAATGTTAATGATATTTATGATTTTTATGACCAACAAAAAACTTTCCAGTGGTGGTTTAAATGAGCAGAATGTCATTTCCACCCTTTAGATGTAAATCACTAAACCACAGTTAAATTCGTCATTAAATTTGAATTATTGTAGCACACGTCGAGTTCGGTCTTTTGGAATCATTTCTTTTGATACAGTAATAATTAAATTTAATGATTGTGTTTGAATGTGGTAGTATTTAGAGTAGTCGGTGTCGGTACCCTCTATGTAACCGGGTGCCTTTCGTTTTAAATGTCTGTATGATGTACGAAATGCACGAAACATATAGAAGATGAGTGGAATTATAGGGAAAGTTTGCTAACATAGTATCTGAATTATATTTTATATAAATTATTTAATTGTTAATGATGATCTTATTATCCAGTGAAAATGAGGGACAACTTAGAGTAAGAAATTTAAAATGCTTTTGATGTAACAGACAATCTGTATTGCCAGATAAGACACATTTACTTTCTTAATGTGATATTGTCACATTGGTCTTGATTCTTTTGTACGAAATTAGATCTATCGAGTATGCCTAGAAGTATGAGTATATGTCGAGTTGATATAGCCATTAAGGTTTTGGATTTAAAAATTCCCTATTCAAAAGTTTAGAAATGTAAATACATGCATTTAACATAGGAAGATTAAAATATTTTGATCTTAATAGATATCCGACAACAACGTCTACCTTCGTTTATTAGAAAAATAAGTGGTTTCTTCATATTTTTTTTCAGTATTTTTGTAATTTATCTCACATTTGTGTCAAGTAGTTAATTACTGGAGATTCTTTGCATAAAAAAGGGTTCTTAAAGTTTCAAATAAGTGCAACGTCGATTAGTACAAAACACAGCAGGCGCTTTGCTGCATTATTCTGGAGGCCCATACTGTTGTTCGAAGAGCAAAAAAATCTGTGATATTCCATTACTGTAACCTATCGTTTTGTTTGTCAATTGTTAATACATAAGATCGCTTCCTTAGTTTGGAAAGTGACAAAAATATATATTTTTTTAACAATTTGAGCAAATTCCACGAAAATATTGACTAAAGCATTCGAGTCATTCACAGATAATAAATAATATATGATAGGTGTAAGGTTTACGATTTTATTTGTTATTCGGTTTGTTATTCGGTTTAGTTTCACAATTTATCTAGAGGTGACAAAATTGTACCAGTTCAAAAGGGACGTAATAGTTATTATCTTAATCCCATTATAGACTACATCTCTAAGCCAAGTGATGTACGTTTATTGCACACGGGTAGTCAACGTATGAGGGGTGAACACTATGTGGGCCTCGTATGGGTCATGTCGATACGAGGTTTAATTTTTATGTACATTATAAGAGAAAGACTGCATTGATAGTGTATAATTATGCATAATTTCATCTCAAAGATGATCCTTCTAGCCTGTGCTGTCGTTAGTTTGTGAAAGCTGTTATACAAAGATAATTTATTGGAATTAGGGCGGTCGGGCTAGAGTAGATAGTGCGTATAATATCGGCAAGCGTGTCGTGTCGAGTACGGTCGCAGACTTGCAGGGAGCTCCTGTATTTATTATGTACAAAGTACTGACCCACCTCTACTAAACAACTGTGATAATAACACTAAGTAGCTTAACAGGCAATTTATATACTAGTTACGTCCAAGAGAAGGAATGACATCATATCTGACATATTGTATTGTGATAATAAATTTAAATCAAGACGCGTTTTAATACTCTCGTCGCGTTGATGATAACTTTTCTCTAAATAAGACTGATTATGATTATTTCTATTTGAATATTTTATACTCGTTCCACTTTGACTGAGTGAAGTAAGATGTCTATTTATATTGGTAGTATCTCGTGCTGTGTGTTTTCCCTCAAATTTATTATTCACTATGTTGGATATGTGTCAAAATGTCTTTCTAAAAAGGGTCACCAATTTGAATTTTAGGTATGATTTGATAAGTAACCCCTACTCTTTGTTGTGATGCTAATTATTACTTGTGTTATTTACATAGTGGCATTGACAAAGTAACGTTACAAAATGATTTATTTTTTGTTGTTAATTTGCAAAATTTTATTTATTCAACCAGGATCAACAATTTCATAGGCATTTTGTAGTTGCTATACAATTAATTTATTTCGAAAGGAAACAATTTGACAAAAATATTAATAGATTTTTAAGTATGTGGCAATGCAGATCTTCATGAATAATTAATTCTTATAGAGTTTGAAACGAATTCAAACTTAAGTGTTGTATGTGAATGGAGGGACGCTCCGTACATAGCTGTCCCAAAGGGAGGTCTTCTGAATGTTTCTAAGAAGTGCATTTCTTCTATGTAATACAGTATTAAATTCCGATTAATAAATTGATGTAATTATTTTGGTATTTTATTATTATCTCGTAATATAATAATAGATTCACCCTGTTCCAAAAACTAACAGGTTACCCCTACAGTGAAATATTTACAATATATCTATACTAATAATAAGACAGTAAAAATCGAAAATCTGTAAATTTCACAGTTGGATTACATATAATTGGGAGCGTTGTCAAAATCGGTTAAGAGAAAAAGAAGTTATGGTCAATTGAAAATTTACTTCAACCACTGCTTCAAAATTTTTAAACACTTATATTGATTGATTAGTTATATATTGTTAAATATGTTCTAATGTAAGTTAATCTTAATATTAAAACTTATGAGAGGTAACAAAAATAACAGATAACGCAGTGCGCGCGGGCGCGGTTGAAGTGTTGAACAATGTGCTCGATAGATGGCGTTGATAAAGTTCGTCATCAACCTAGATTTATTTTATTTTTTATTTCTTAAACCTATACAGCTTATCAAAAACAGTTTACACAATAAAAATAAAGCCAAAATAAGGTTAAAATATAGAACCGGAAATAGAATCTAAGATCAGAAAAAAGAATAACAAAAAAAAACACGAACAGAAAAAAATAAATAAAAATATATATACACATGAACAAGTGGAACTATGTGAAGTACGAACATTTTAGTGTTGTGTGTGTATCAGTGTGTGCAATGGTGTTGTTGTGTGAGTGAGTAAGTGTGCGAGGTTGAGTCTTTGTTTTTTTTTAAAGAACTTCTACTTAGGCCAAATATATCCATCGCGGTATTAAGATGCTCCATTGTGTAATGACTACCATTTTTCCACCTACATCCTTAACGTTAATAAGGTTTACCTTTTATTATTTGGTCAAGCTAATAAGTAATACCCTAACAAGTACGGATTTCGTACTCATAACTTCGTAAGAATTTTCTTTCAACTCTTAACGGCTGAGGAGTTTTACCTTCCATCATCAGCTCATCCATATAAGAAGATGACTGTCAGAATATAAAATTGTCAGAATAGTAATTGCCTGTACGTTAATTTGAAAGTTGCTCTCGATTTCCCTGAATCATCCGATCCTGTAAAGCTTCATCATCCCTGAGTAACACAGGCTATATATAATTCCAATTGTAACAAGATTTTAGCTCGTGAAAGAAAGCCCTGTCGAGATCATTAAAAAACGCTATGTACTTAAAAGCTAGTATTCTAATATTTTTTCAATCCCTAATCAATAAAAATTCCTTATGCTGCTACCTTATTCCCCGCTAACCTACTTTAACTAATACTAAATTGGCTGGAATTGAGAAGCATGTCAGCCTTTGGACACCTAGAGCGCATTTCAAAATTGTTAAATTTTTTAAACTTTTATTCGTAGTGCGCAATGATACTGGTTACTTATAATGAATATAAGTAAAAATAGTTAGTTTTTAATAAAGATGAATATGTTAGACCGGGAATATTTCCATTTGCTAGGTCTCCGGTTTTAACTGACCAAACAGAAATAATGATAACATTATGTATGCCATCTATGGTTGCAATACTAAACACCTAAGCCAATGTACACACGACTAGTAAAATTACCAATGTAGTATGAAAAACTTGCAATAGATGTCGTTAAGCGTTCACGTCAACGGTGAACAGTCAAGCTTTCATAATATGGTTTTTTTGACGTTTAGGTCTATGACTTGTGTCTGTCCGATAAGGTGATAAAACCTTTTTTTAAACTGATATTTGTTACAAAAAATAAACTAGTTTGACTGTTATTGTGAAAAAGTTTTCGAGTGATGTGAAAAAATTATAATTTATATACTTAAGTAATAACATTCTGTGAAAAAATCCTGACGAAAACGAGGTCAACTTTTGAGGAAATATCTAAATTGGTAATATTACTAGATCTATGAGTCTAATATTTAAGGATATAGATTTTTCACAATAGTGTAGCGTTAGTATTTTATCCTTGTATTCATGGTTTTATAGAAATTTAGCTCGCACATAACCAAACTTTCATAAAATTATACAAATTACACGCAGACAACCTTGAATCTAAATCTTGCCAATGTCGATTTATACACATTTTGTGATATAAGAACTCGAGATAAATTAGTAAGGTAACCTAAAAAGGTGCTTTAATTCGCCATACATATATTTTTTTTCTATGAAAGCTTGAAAGTAAACAGCAGTTGCTTAGTTATAGGAATCTGTATATTTTGTAGTGATGATGCTCTGATGCTCTCTATGAGGCATATAACTAACATTTGGAGCGTGAGTCAAATGTTTAGGACTCTTAAAATTCTAAACGAAAAAGTCTTCATACATTGAAGAGTAGAGTATGTCTAGATCCACATGATCCTCATCCATACGTTTACATTATTATTCTTTTAGAATAGATATGTAGACGAAAGTCGAATTGTTAACATTACCTTATAAGTTTGTAGGAAAGTTCGTGGTACATAGTATCGATGTCATTTAACAAATAAATGTGATCAAAGCCTAATGGACAAAATTCGTAAAATAATTTTAAAGTAACTTTAGTACGTAGGTCCATAAGTAACATGTTACATGATATGTTAATTTCTTAAATAATCCCTATTCATATACACATAATATTATCATAATATTGTGTTTGAAAAATTGGCTGCGAAATACATACGATTTGAAAAACGTCATGTTTGTCTAACTACGACATAATAGACAATACAGCGTTATGAACTATGACGTCATGACGGTTACGTTAAATTTTGTTATTCAAGTGAACAGTTTCGGTTATGTATGTCAATCAATATACTTTTGTGACTGATTTATATATTTATGAACTACTATATATCATTGGATAAAATTATATTTGATATTAATTAATTTAAAAATATTTATATTAAAAAAAACAGTTAATATGTTGGTGATGTTTTAGGTTAGCGGCAAGTGAGTGATGGCAGCGTCCTTTCAAGTAGATGAATGTGTCTAAGATCCTGAAGTATTTTTTAGGTATGACTATTATTTTTTAGAGTTCATACTGTCATGCGTATAGTCCAGTCACTATCAGTTATTATTAATCTATAATAGTGATTTTTGCTTTATCTACTATATATATTATCGTAACATATAAGCGTGAGTAAGTGTAAGGAGGTTTTATCAGAACCTGTAATTTAATTCAGGTCTACACGTTCTTATCTTAAATGTGTTTTTTGAACACCGTATTGAAAAAATATGAGGTCCTTGAAATGCTCTTAAAAATATATTTTACATATGTATGTATAGTATTTTATAGAAACATAACTTAGTGGTTATTCTTGGCAAAGGAAAATATATGTTTAGATACAAAATAAGATACAACTTACAAAGCAATAATAGATATTATTGATGCAAACATTAAAAAGAAATACTTTTACATAAAAAAACCACCAAGTTCTTTAACATTATTACATACTAAAACACATTTTTTTCAAATTTATTAAGAGTAATCATAAAGTAATGTTTACCTCATCACAGTAGAATACATACGCAATGTATTTATCTCATTGCTGTGGACTAAGATAAAAGATAATTGTTTTTCTAAAAAAAACTCGTATTATAATCACCTAAACTATCATTTGTCTTATTATATACACCGTTCCAGAACTAACCGTTCAATTAATTCTTATTCAAACGGAAACATCGTACGTGTGACGTTTCCTTTGTAAAGAGAAATCAGTAACAAC
This sequence comes from Leptophobia aripa, assembly GCA_951799465.1. Classification (NCBI taxonomy): domain Eukaryota; kingdom Metazoa; phylum Arthropoda; class Insecta; order Lepidoptera; family Pieridae; genus Leptophobia; species Leptophobia aripa. Next base: position 4,781,359 of record OX637268.1, on the reverse strand, counting down.
CTTCGAGATGTACCATGTGTTTATAAACAAAACAACGTGACCGAGGTTGTGAATACTTCACTTCCATAATTGCATTCAATGCGAGGCCGGTACACTATGGCTTCTTCTCAGAGTGTAAACATGTAATAGTTATCATTAAATCTATAGTATTTTCATTAAAGATGGTTATTCAAACAATGTAAAACGAAAGAGATAAATAATTCGTAATAAAAATCGTGTAGGAAAAGTTCTACAACGGTCGACTAGAATAAAGTTTTACGGTAAATGAGACTTGCAACTTTCTACGTTACATAACGGTTTTGCGTTCATTTTGAAATGGAATTGTGGCATAATCGCGAACAGTCCGTTTACAAAGGATACCGACTGTAATTGAATGGTCGGCGTAATGTTTTAAATATTCAACAAAAAAAAAACATCAACGTCGTATTAAAATGTTAATCTTGCTGCACCCACAAGTTGCTTTATTCTTGAGTGATATTACATCATTAACCTATTATAATAATCCTTAATATAATAAATAAATTGCTTGCGGTTAACTGATTTTGAAAATGCTAGAACCGCGGATATTCTAACATAATTTTGGTCTATACCGAACGATATCACAGTTTGAATGGTGGTAAATTAATCAATGGATACAATAAATTGGTGTTGCACCTTAAAAAAAGGTTAGGGCTATTTATAGAAATGGAAAGCTAAGTGGAGTAGACGCCGATGGCCGTGCAACGAGGGCTCTCGGAATGCCAGTCCGGTTGCGCAACATGTTTTGACGGCAGAGAAGTTACTTCATTCGCTACACGCCTCTTGTTTTATTTGTATTTCAAATTTCAGCTCATAAATCTTACGCCGCTTAACATATATTTTATTGTGGTTTTCTTTTTTAGAAAAATATTTGTCTAACCAACATGAACTCGAGTGACCCGAAAAATTTAATCTTATAATTGTATTTTAATGATACTATTAACATTCTTCATAATACTATCTAAGAATAATTCTCGTACTGGTGAACACGATGTGATCTGTTGACCGCACGCGTTCCCTCCGTGTCGAGCGCCGACAGCCTTGCCGTAGGCAATGTTTTTGCAAAATGATTGCACCATCTATTTGCATCTGGCACGCTTCGCTATGTACTGTTGTTGTTTACTCAGCGTTCTCCTACCTTTTGCACTTAAAACCAGTTGATCAGTCTTATTGCACCAACAAGTACTTGTTTCTTTTTATCACAGACTATATATAGACGGCGTATATAATTTAACATATATTAAGTTAACTCCTTTTACAAACACGGAGAAGTTTATTTCAATAACGATCTTAAGCATTAATTCAGGTATCGGTAAAACAATAGTAGGTGTCGATAACAAATGAATATGAAACCAAGTTGTGGTATTTCCAATGTCGCATTTGTATTTAATTGACCTCGGTTCAATATCGGTTTTTACTGGGTTTTATCCGTAAATATTACATTTTAGTTTCTATTAAACAAGTCTAATGCAGATCTTTCACAGCTGATAAAGTTGTATTTGCTATACGCAAGGGGTTTACTATACATTTTTATCTGTAGATATTTTTAGATAGAGACAGTAAACAAACTATAAATAGCTACAAAAGATCGCTGTAGATAACAAGCATTTAAAATATAATTCATTACATAGGGGCGTATAATAGATCTATTGGAATTTGAATAAGGAGAGTCGATAACTCGTTCAACGTTTTTCAAAATGGTTATTATCATGAAGACGGTATAATAATAGTTTTTAATGCAACCGTCTGTTGGTAATATCACAACTGTAATTTCCTGTTTGTGTCTGTTTTGTTTTCAATGCTATTAACGAGTACTTAAGTTGTTTTTGTTGTTCGCTGACGTTGGCCAATTCCTAAGGCCGTGACAAGGTCATCGCGCTGTCAGTCTCCGCGTATGTCACTTGTGAGTAAGACGAGGTGAATTCTATTCATGGCTTACCGTGGGATATTTTTAACATTCACATATATATTGACTTGCAGTTATCTGTAATTATAAATAGACAAAGGAACATGAATGTGTTATCTGCAGTTTCTCAGTAATGCCGCTTAAGAAATTCTCACAGTCTCCGTGTCTGGGAAAATCCAACGGACTTAAAATAAACTTTCACTTGTTGTTTAACCTTTGTGTACTTCAGTTTATTTTTAGACAATGAACCTGACGTAGTGTTTACTGGTCTCGTCTTTATATTGTTTAAGGTACACACTTAGTACCCGAAGCATCTAGAAATTAATTAAACGTGAGAGTAATTATTCGCATCAAAATCGCGAGCGTACAATTGATTGCTCTTTTTGAATTTATTTTGAATATCGATTTAAGCAACAAGAACGATTTGGCACAGTTTATTGCCAACCTACACCGCTCCGGCAGTTTTAAAATCGTGTCACAAGACTGCTAGCACACACTGACGTGGCTTCACGCGCCAGTCATGTGCCTGGTATATTATGTTAGATTGCATAAAGACTATATGATTTACGGGCATCACATGTTTCAGCTCTTTATTTCAGTGAAGATTACTTCATTACGATTGGTTTTAGACTGCATATTTGTTCTTGCTGCATCGGCGCCAATATCTTAAGTAGGCTAAGGTTGCTAACATCAATTTTTCTTCAATTATACTCACAATACCTGTGTAATAAAACCGCGCATACCGTGAACCTTATTATTTGTTGTGATAGCATTGTGTTTGAAAATATGTTTAGCTTTGAAAATTATACCAAATCTGTTCCATTTCAATACAAACTATAGCATTTTTTACTATCATTTCACCAATACACATTGTATTGTGTGTATTTATATCAGTGTGCTCAAAGGCTCGATTCCCATAGGGCGTTCTAGTTGGTCTACTCTAATAATTGATTAGTGTGGAAACTGGGTCATATCCACGCTAACCTTAACCGCTATTCAAAGCTTTAAATAATTTAATAAATTTTCAAGTTATATACGATAAACACAATACCAAGTCGGTCTTCCAGTCGTTACGTCCAAAAGTGTTATAATTATAAAAGACAATATGTCATTATGCAATAATATATTATTACGAGAAAAAACAAAATAATCGTAACAAATTTTCAATCTCTGCGATCCGAAATCAGTTTAAATCTCAATTATGATTTAAGACGGTTAAAAATCTAAGTTCATTTAAGTACATAATACATAATTATGTAGGTAGATAAAAAAAAACCTAAAAGTAAACTTCCTTTACTGTAAATGTATATAATATCGATAATGATTTTTGTTTTGATTAAAGTTATATAATTGTAAAGATAAACGATAATTTAAGTATTTTTTTATATTTATAAACATTCACGTCGAAATTCGCATTAAATGAAAAATAAAAAGTATGAGGAGTTTGGTCGGCCTAGATATCGGATGCATGATTCATTCGTTGCACCGCATTGCTCCACCTCTGCACGGTGGTATTCAGGTCAGCTCTAAGACAAATCCGTAATGATTTGTTTGGGTTCTGCCAAATATGTTTCAAGGCAATGCAATATTTTACAGTGATAAGAACTGCCGCATATTATTACATAACTGAACACAAGCTCTTCGGATCACCTTGTATTGATTTGTTTTGTATACACATAGGCATACAATTTTATTTGTATGTCTAATTTATATTTTGCTTTATCACGATTTGTAACCGTTATATATCCGTATAAAAATACGAACTCGATTTTTAAAAGGGACGAAAGGATAATTTCTAAATGCAGTTAAAATATTTGTATTTTAAAATATAATGTTAATTGTTATTTACCGTGTAACAGGAATGGCGAAAGCGTAACAGGAAAACCGCTGTAAAAACATAATTCAAAAGTAAAATTCCCGCATAATAGCGAAATTGTTTTTTTTTCAACCGCGCTTTGTGTTTTGTTTTGGAACACATAGACGGAAAACAAGAGTATATATTATAGGATACTTCATTTTAAACACGGTTTTAGTATGGTTACTAGATGTTTTAACTTGAAAATAGTTAAAAACGTACGTATTTACTGACTGAGGAAATTTATTGCTGTTCCATACTTAAATCGTATATCGTGTATTTACCTTCATATGTTTTAGATTAGACATCTACTTCTCGTATTTACCATATCATGTAGGAAATATTAATTCAATAGGATTATCGTATTCATTATACAAAATCCTTGGGCTGGTTACCTTACCGTACTGGTACTTACGATATTTGGGCCGCGCAGGTTTATGATTAGTTTTTATTCAATTTCATAAGTTTCCCTCCGCTGGCATGGAAATTATAAGCTGTGTTCGTAACGATTGGGATCCGTAGAGATGGCCTAGTCTCTCGAAAATGGGTCACTTGCCCCTACTCCGTCAGTGCAGTTTGTTTGGGTCTTCGGTATCGATTTAAACACAAGCTGGTGCCAAAATGTGCGCACGCAACACTGCCATAACATGAGGCCTATGCAGCATGCACCATTTTAAAATGGTGTCAAATCTATAAATGCTATTCTATAGCCTTAAGGTTAAAGGAGATTTCCGTCTCAAAATTTTGGTATTTTTTCTGAACTTTTTTGTTGTTGATACTAGAAGAATTATTTTTAATTACCACGTGTTAACATATCCCCTGCAATCAATCATACACTATTCTAGCTGAAGCCCGTCTAGATTGTATAACTGAAGGTCATATGAAACAAATGATTTAATGTTTGATAACTCAAAATAAGACATTTTATAACGTATAAAGTATTTATGTATCGCGAAAATTGTATGACACCGCTGGAAAAATCCTTGTCGATGCGTAAGTGCGTATTTCAAAAGATAATCTCTTATTACGAAACCCTTGATGTGCCCTAAGTATAAATAAGGTAGGCTTAAGTGGAGACAGGTTTAATGGCGTCTAGCGTAGGTAATATAATGTTAGTAGGTTGACGAGGTGCGCGGCGCTCAGCCCACAACTAGGCCACGGCTACTAGATGCTGATCTTGATTGCAGCCGTAGTAATTTAAACTGCAGCAGTTTTAAATTTTATGAATACTTTTATTTTTATGCACTTTAGGACTTACGATTTTTATACCCTTCTGGCTTGTGGGGTTTGACTTACCACTAAAAACTACTTTTACGTAGTTCTGTAGGTAACATACATAATATCAAAATACAAAAATAACGAATACAATGAGGTCAAGCAAGTATTTTTAAATTGTTCTCCGGTTAATACTGATGCATGTTTGTGCGTACTTCTTAGTATGAAGTAAATATCTATCTTAGACACAAAAATCGATCTGTGTCAATAAACTACTTTCGCCTTATATTTAGAAGGAAATTTTTATCCCAATTGAATTAATCGCAAAAACAGCGTTTCAATGAATGAGTTTTATAATATCTAGGGCACGTTGCATAAAATTGTAGATTTTCAAGAAGCGCATGCCCGTGTCCTTTCGAGCTTCGATCGCGTTACGTAGACCCTACGTGAAGCGTATCGTAAGTAGGTCGGTGGTTGCGCGCGCCTCTCCCCCCGCGCAGCCCCTCTCTTCCCGCGCAGTCCACGACGTCACTATTGATCGTCCACGTGGCGCCGTAAATGACGTAGCGGCGTCGCGTCGATAGTACACCCGTGTATACCACCCCCGTCCACCCCAATGCAATCACCACACCGCTTGCAGTACGTACGCAAACCAATAAATACGTTAATTATACAGTCTGGTTTTTTTTTGTATAATTTGTGTAGATTCCGATCAAATCGTTAACCAATCGGACATTGTGGACACAATTTCTAGGCTTGTAACGCTGTTTATAGACAATTAGGTTATCTACAATTAGAGATAATATGGACGCGTCTTAATACGACTGATAAATTAATTAATGATTACAAAGGTTCGGTCGATTTAATTATAATGTACTACTTGAATAGAAACAATTGCGTTAATGACTGAATATCATCTTTAAACTCAACCTACATTATTTACATTACGAGCGTCGTCGGTCCATATCGATAGGAGTCGGCCTGGCGGTCTTTTGTTTTGCTGGTATCTCCATTCAAGGGCCTCCAGATTTACCGAGTCATGTGTACACGTGATATACGGCCTATCTAACCTAGCCTCATTACGGATACGGTCGTGAATGTCCAGCATATTACTCCCTCGATGTCTCTATGCTCTCGGTCGGATCGTAAACTTACGATAGAACGCTGTCTGAGTGTCAAAGTATCGGCTCCAAACAAAGTGTATGGTATATATTAGTTTATATTACATCTTAGTCGTGTTTGACCTAGTATTTCTTGTACAAGTACATACCCTGTTACAGGTAAAGCTGTTACGTAAACCTGAAAATTGCGCAGTATCTAAATGCAGCTGTATTATTGCGTAATGTTTTGCAACTATTGATTAACTTGAAATTCTAATGTAGCTCTAATTATAAATATACTAGTTGACCCGGTGAACTTGGTACCTTCTTAGAGGCTATAAATATACTTTTGAATTTTTTCAAGTGAATTTATGTATGTTTATTACTTCCATAAAGTAATACAGGATTGCGAGAGAGACGGATTACAACAATATTATTTAATCTTATAATTATTAATGCTGAAGTTGATATTGGGATTGTAATTCTTCAATAGGTTGCAATATTCAGTTCGACATACTTTAACCAAATATATGATATATACTATATGACAAATTTGATTCAGGGACCGCATATTTTCTCTCTGTCTGAATACACGTGCCGTGATGTCGTGTCGATCACTCAATGTTTGTCCGGATAGCAGCAATTGAACAATTTCTATCTTAATTCCGTCTCTTGGTTCTAAGCCGTTCTTGAGTTTTAAATAGTGTGACGAATTTATTTAAAGTGTAAAGGCTGTATGAATAAAAGCCAAATAGTGGAACGTTCGACATTTCTGTTCTATATTTTTAAGTATCACAGTGCTTCAGATCAATAATCAAACGTCAATGCTAACCTAACCTAACTGATAATAATTGTATTACTTGTATACTGAAGGAGGAAAGAATTCATTGTTACGCTTACCATTTTACGTTCAGTTATGAATATGTAGTAATACATCATTTAACATTATATACTAATAATATGAATACATTATTATCATGAGTAGGTAAAAAAGTAAAAAGCACTATATCATAAAATATTGATTAGTCACCATGAGACGACATAGATTTACCCAAAATTAAAAACAGTAATACACATTTATTATTTGGTAGTAGTTTGGTGTATCTTTTCGTGATTTTATTTACTACTTATCCACGACACAATGTGTTTTAAGTACCTTTTTGAATGCTTGTCATGAATTGAATAAAATAACATTTGAAGATGGACACCAGGATAATGTCTTCTTTCGGTCATATTGCTAAAGAGAGTGTTCAAATTTAAATATTTAGGCCACATGTTGACCACCAGCCTACGCGGTGATGACGACATTGAAAGCGCATGGCATTGTCGGTTAGAACGAACATGATGAATCGTAGGTTTGCTTGTTGTTCACTTGAGGTAAAGATATTGCAACCTATTGCATGACTTTCTACACGTGTGGCCTCTAGGATAAATACATTCAAACATCGTACAATACTCTGCGGGTATAATATAACAACGCGTTTAGGGCGCTGGTGGGGCTGCCCCGTTTCTGTAGCGCATCGGGAATGTTTGCAGACTCTCAGGTAGACTGCTTCTACGAAGTCATACGAAAATGCATGCATAACTGGCGGGCAGGGTGCGGAACAGCTCCAACACTGTCTTGAACTTGGTAGCATACCTACCTATATGCTAACAGTGTCTCATGTACATGAGACACTGTTGTGTCGTGTCGCATGTAGAAAATTGCAATCTATCTAATTTAAGGTTACTAACATTTTTTTGTTACTTAATAAATGAATATTATTATTATTATTATTAAGTCTTTATGTAATCTAATATGATTTATAATTAAGAGATACATAAATAATCTTCTATGAAGTTGTATTTGCGTAGCATAGTACAATAAGGAACGTGTTTCAGAGACTTGTATTGTGTTACAACTTCGTTTATGTTATGCAATATGTTTTGAATCAAAACTGTTATATTAGTTCAGCACAGTTTCGTAACAGTTTTATGCCTAGTTATCCTATTCTAATCTACTTAAATGATTGCATAAAAAGCTAGGTGTTCGGCATATTAAAATAGAACGTGATTGTAACTCTCTATTTTTAAATTGAATCTCACTGTGTCTATTAATGATTGTCAAATTGGTTAACTTACCTTATCGGCCGTATGCAGACTGGTTCATTAGCGATTGACACCATTCTTGAAGTCGTCTTAATTTACCAAACTTTTTTTGAATTATAAAATATATTATAAATTCACCCCACGTAATTAATTTAAAACATTGCGATACGTCTGTAATTCAAAATTTGCATAGCAATTAGGTATTGCATTGTGTAGGCGTACTAAGGAAAGGGCATAAGGCAAATCGTGGTGCAGTGCAGTTGTTACAATCTGTGGGCGGTTGCAGGGGTGTCTGGTGGGCGGGCGACTCTTGCAGCTGAACTAGTAAACTTTAACATACAGTATACATTATTTTATATTTTTATTGAGGTTGTAACTTGCGTGGGGTTTGTGCCATTTTCAAACGTACATTTTTCACTTTATTTCTTAATTAACAATCGCATAGGTCATCACTGTCATACCTCTGCTTTGATAAGGTGTATTTTTGTAATAAACTTTAAATAAAGGCTATGGTAAAAATTGTAGTCGCTTAGTTGAGAGTCAAAACTTTTCACATCAAAAGTGAAAGCCACAAAAGACGATTCGTAACTGTGAAATTGTTTAAAGTATAAATTAATATAAATTTTAATTGTTTTTGTTAAATTGTTACTTCTAATGCCGTATCACTAAAGTTTTCACCAGTTATATAAGTGCATTGCTATGTACACGACGATTTCCGCTAACGCTGAAGATTATTGCACATTACGTCGGTAGTCTGGGTCAATTTGAGGCACGAACATTGTACATTTTCTGTATTATATCTATAACCTTGTGAACAAATACTAGGCAGAACCGATTGAAAGAAAAACGTAATTATTTTGTCTACTTGTTTCCTTCCGAACAATTTCCAATTGTTTTGCGGATCTTAATTGGGTATGCTTTTTGCCTTTTGGGCATCTGTGTACACTGTATTTAATATGAGTAATTCTGAATAAGCGTTCGCTTAGTGCGAAATGTTTATTAAAGCTGATTCATTTTGAGTCATCTATGAAGTAATGCGTTGATACAGCGGCGGCGCGCCGACCTCCTTTCTTGCTGCACCTTAATGAGTAAAGGACGTTCATGTTTAGTGAATCTTAGTCGTGGATCTCATGACCTACTTTGAAGACATTCCAGGATTCATTAAACCTAACCTTCAACGAAGCTTGGCCCTCGTACATTTATTTTGATAACAACGTTGAATGCGATTTTCAATCATAATCGAAAAAAGGCTTATATAACCTAAACCGTTGTGTCTTCTCACCGTTCGTGAATTCTAATTACAGTACACAGTTGTTTATGCATTACAATATTGTTCGTCATTATTTGCAACGAGTTTTTTTTATCACAATATCGGCTTACTATAACAACGATAGTGCCAGCACGTACAAGGAGCGTGAAAAATCAACCGTTATTAGGATTATTTTCTAATCTCATGGTTTTTTGCCAGTGTCACTTATGTACCACACACACACATCGTTTTATCACCACCACTTATTATTTCTGCTTAATCATATCGGTATTTTAAAAACAAAACATTATCAGTGTGAGTATGTACTTAATCGATAAAGTATCACGTATTATTGAAATTGAAAATAGTTGTAAATGTTACTTGTGACGTATTTACTACATTATATAGTTATAACTTATACGACACGTGCCTTAGATTTTGTCGTGTTGTCCGTTGAGCTCGCTTCTCTATTTTCACAGTAGCCTAATAATTAATACTTATAACTTGAGTTTCATTAGTCTTAATTAGTTTGAGTGGATACACAAAAAACGCGGCATCCAAGATAATATGATTGCCAACCACTGAATGGAGACACAACACATTAATTAAATTAATCTCATATTACCTTTGTATTTAATTTGAAACTGAATGTTTTTGAGTGCACACCTACGTACTACCTTCTTTAAAACTAAATCAGTTTAATTGCATAGCTAACGTACTCGATTATTTTCATTCGTCTCTTTTCAGAACAGCGTAAAGAGAATTGCCAGGAATAACAAAAGGGTACATTATATAAAAAGCTGTGCGTAAATGAGTTTTTATGAGAACAGAATGTAACTAATTCTTAATTAAATATTCAAAGGTAGGCTGCGATTTGAGGGTTGTGCTTAAAAGGGTTTCTAAAGTAAATTAGAAGTTTAATAATATGTATCAGGAAACCTAGTTACCGACATCAGATGATAGTACTAAATGTGAAAACTAGCGTCTGTTTCAACCACGTGTTTTGTTTTTACCTGAAACACCGCTACATACGCAAGATCCACGATTGTTTGGTGTTCAGTGCGTCACTGAGATTGCGCAAATAAGAAATCTAACCCGGTGATGTACGATAACAAATCTTGAATGGTTTTACGTCAAAATACACATTGAATACACGTCAAATTGATATAAAAAATACCGCAAATGCGTCGTGCCTTTTTCTATGTTCGCTTATAGAGTTGTGAACTGTCTGTATTAAGTGCTGTCTATCTATTTGTAAAGTTATCATGACCTTATTTAATTCTAAGTAGTTTGCAAAACAGGTACGAATTCCAAGTAATGTTAAGTTTGTTTTAAGCTATTTCTTAGAATTTATATAGCACCTATTGCCAATGACCAAGCTGTATTGGCATTTCCTGCTTATGCGATAAAATTACAATCCTTATCAATATACTCAGTACCTGTAATTACAGTACACACTAATCGTATGACGTGCCTTAATTGACGTGCCTAAACTTGGCTTTCCAACCTCGATACTTAAGAATCTAAAGAATGTCTGTATACCAGGCAATAGTACAATTAGAGTGAAAACATTACGTGTTTATGTCTTTGAATTACAACTTGACAACAACAAAACATCGTCTTTTTCCTTCAATGTATTGTAACATGTTCCGATTGATAATTATTGTGTGCGGTGTTGTTGCATTGTATTTTTTGTTTTTCAATACACGTGATAGTTTCCGTAAGTTTCGATTATTTTAATGTGTCGTACAAAGATCGTAATAAAGCGTTAGACTTTAGGTAGATTTTTGTTAACATTTCGCTTATGTTTTGTGGATTTGCTTTTAAGACGATTGAAGGATTTGACCAGTCACGATTCATTGTAATTTGTTATTCAAATAAAGTTAAAACGGCGTCGAGCTCAACGACCGCCACTTAAATGACGTAAGTTGTTTTGCAAATGCGAAGTTTTTCTTGTACTGTTTTCAAATGATTGTATTCTATAAACAAATAACGGACGCGATGTGTCGCAGTGAGTTTTCATAACATTTACTGATGGTTTATCTTTAATACTAATAAAATAAAGATTTTGTTTAGTTACACGTCCTAACTGCGTATTCTAATCAAAATATACGTTTGTCTTAAAACCTCGCGCTTCTTATCTTATTGTAATATGTACGATACAAATAGCAGTGACTTTAATAATACAGTATTACAAGTAACGAGAGTGTTATACTTATCCATAAAGATTGCTATCGTATTGAATTCTTGTTAAAGACGGAAATATGTTTGTCCTCAATTATTTACTCATTTCTTTGAACATACAATGTCAATTAAGAAATAATCACCTTGTTTGTTGCATTGTCAACTGATAATGAAATGCACTTTTTGTTTGACTATCGATAAGTTGTTTACTATGTCACAGGAAATAGTGTTGCGAGTGTGTGTGTGTCAGTATATTGAGCGGATATCATACACACCTGATTTGCACTTGGTTTTTTTATGATTATAATTCGATATTTAAAAAAATATTTTGATTCAAGTAAATGCAAGTATTATATAAAATTCCTAAATGAGTTTGTATAAAAATGTCGACGTCTAGACGCGATAGATGTTATTTAGTCTAGACGGGTTGCGACCCTTCCATTACGTACATACATCCCTTTATACAGTTAAATTACGCTTAATGTATGGATTTATTATATGAAGTGAAAGCGGGGGAGTTCCTTCCTTCATGAACATTGAAATGCCTATTAAATTGCTCTTTTTTTGTTTGCAACTATTAGTAACGAAATAGTTATATATGTTAAAATATATTCTATGGAATTGTCAGTCCCACGCATGGCCTTCAATGGTTAGGCGAGGGCCTATATATTCTTATCTTTCATAAATTCGTAACTAAACAATTTTAAATGTAAATAATGTTTTATAAAGAACACCTTTTAAAAATAAGTTTTGAGAACTATAAATGTGATATGATTTTACTAAATTAAAAATTATTTAGATGTATACACTAGTTATTAAAATATATGGTAAAGGAAACATACATATTGGTATTACCGATCGGTTTATTTACTTAAATTAATATCGTAGGTATTGGTAATAAATACTGTAGCAATTCTGACATTGTATTGAAGTTTTATTTTGTTATCCTGCAGATATGATAACGGGTATATATTTTTAGCAAATACATGTAGTTTAATGCTGATTGCATTTGTAACAGAACATTAAATATGTATTTTAATAAACAAATCATATATTTACTTATTGTTCGCTTTATGTTTTAAAATAATGATGTATACATCAGTTGTTGTTAGTATATAAACACTTTATCCGCATTGAATGCTCGAGTGTTTTGCAACGCGGAGTTCCCCGAGTGTAACTGACTAATCAAATGTTTGTATATAAATATTTGTTCATTTGAATTGAATTCTATTTTTAGATGATTGTTGTTATGTTCATAAACAAGCTGTATTGCAAATTGTATTCAAGTTGAATTTACTGTGCGCGCGCAAAACTTGATGAAAGCGAGATTTTTGCGGTCTAAGCGGTATAATGCAAGGTTGAAGTTTGTTTGGTAGGCGTTTAGTAAATTTTGTGTGAAGATTTATTTTCTTTGACCTCACGTGAATAGCCAGTGCCAAAGACATTTATCGAGTTCTACAATCCATATTGGTGTATGTAAAACAAATGAGGCCGCATAAATGTGACACGTAATAAAGTCAAATGTTTTTCTTAAGACTGCACCATGTGACCTTTGTACCTTATTATAACCCTAATATGTGTATTAGTGGGAGATACTGGCTTGCGGAAAGCCTGTTTTGTTGATATACAATAACCTTAAATTCTTAATAATAATTGAAGCCTCCAGAGATAATTGTCCAAAACAATCCTTGTAGATAACAAATAATTCACTTAAAGCGGCTTGTAAGACCTATCATATAACATATTATAAACAATACATATTTGACGACCGCCGTCATTAATTGTTTACGATTATGACATACATAATTTATCCGTTAAATATTTAGTTAAAAAACCGCAGGGTATTTCCTTTGCTATCAGTATGAATTTTAATAATAATGTTAAAAATTAGGTATTCTTTGTAAGTACAATCGGCGTAACAATTGTAGTACTACTACATAATATACTACATTATAAGTAGTTTGAAATGTTCATCACATTAATGTATATGAATTTAAAGACAAAATAAATACATATCTGTTTTAAAGTGTATTTGATCGTTTGCTTTTAGTACAAGTAATATAATGATATCGAAGACAATACGTCAGTCTTACAAGGTCGGGGGTGTTGAACCTATTTACGTCTCATTTCGGCCGCCAACGTTGCCCTACGTCGTGGAAATTAACAACCGATGTAATTAAAAATTCAAATAACATTGCCATGACATTATTTTAATTAGGAAATATTATTACGGTATAGCGTATTGTGTTTTCACTTACATGATGTAAGCGTTTAAAGTTTGACATCATTTAACACTAATGGTACACGGCCTTAATTACAAACGCAGAATAAGGTTGGAGCAGGTTTAAAAATACAAAACCTCATTCTTTATTCTTCCTCATATTTTCTCTTCTATGTTTAGTTCTACATTAAAAAAAAAGAGATGATTGTAAAACAATAGTTAAGACGTCAGACAATAGGACACAGAACCTAAATTTATGTTTCAAATATTTTATCTTAAATAAGTATTTATTACGTTTATTTCATAAAAGGCTAAAAAAAATATGAACTCATTAGCTTAGATTAGCCCCATAACAGCAGAAATCTATTATTATCAGTCGATATCAAATGGTATTTACGGTTGAAAGACTATTGTCCTTTGAAGCCCGCTGCTTAAAAATAATTGGTAATTGCCAACAAAATATGTAAATATATTTAACAAAAAAAAAAAGTTTAATATTTATCTTCAATTGACTGATAACGTCACAATGACACCGTGGCATCGTAAACAATCGTGTTTTTCTGTAAGTGTCAATTGTTATTTGAATAATAATCACGCCTATAAAAGTTTTAATTGGTTCATATAAATTCGTGTTATTTTGATGTTTTGTAAATTTTTAATTATCAAAATTTAGTTTGTTTATTTGCGTGAAGTCATTCTGACGAATTAGATAATTATAATGCAGTGCTGTTATAAAGGGAAGCTATTTAATGGTGCATGTGTCATTATTAATTCCATTGATAATAATCTCTGAACAAAAGCGGTAAACGTATCTCTAAAGATCGCCAATTGTTAATATTATATAATAATATGATATTCGAATTCCAAAGTTAGATGTAACGTACCTAATTTGTATATATATTAGCAGGTATAAAAAAAACAAGGCTGGGAATAGTGTATTAAGGGAAATGTTTTATATTAAAACATTCGCGTGACCGTTTCTAAAGGAACCAATGACCATATCGGTAACTGACCGTCGGGTTTTTGACTTACTTCTTTCTAAACAGACTGAGGTCACAGACACTGCCAACATATATTCATGAATAGATGGAATCAGTTTAAATTTGGAAACGGATGTGACATATTTGTAAAGCAACAGCTATAATGTAATTTAGCGTTTGTAGCAACCTCTACTGGAACGACTCGACCGTTTATTATGCAAATTTGTTTATTTATTTAGTAGGTGTTCGAGATATACACTATTTTGTCATAGATTTGAGCATTACGGGTTCATTCCAATCTTTGACAAAGTTATTTTTTGACAAATTTATTTTATGATTTGTTCATTTGCATCAATTTTTTAATAACGATATCTTGTTTATATAAGATACGGGGACAACCGAGCCTGCGAGCTGCTAGATAAACAACACGCCCTAGTATTTGACAGGTGCCATACCGGCCTTTAAAAAGGAGTATGCGCACTTTTTTCGATCTTTCACAAAACAACATTTTCCGGGTAAAACAAAAGAAGAATTATTATTGTACGAGTTGTTTCGTTAGCGGTGTTTCTTTTTATACCGGATCAATGGCACCGAAGACTGATCGCCTACTCTCGCTTAAATAATGATCAGACTGAAGTAAAATATAATCCTTTGTACTTCAAAGACCACAAATAATATTCTTTTTGTTAAAATATTATATCGCCATCTAATTTGTAATAAACGCCCGACCAAAAAATGTAATTATCTTCTTTTTAATTAAATAAAATTCTCGTTTGTAAATTAATGTGTGTACGTTTAAACATATAATCCCCTTGATCATAATACTACTACTTAGAATCCCTCAACAAAAAATAGTTAACCGGTGTATTTTGGAACTCTCGTTGGTGCTCTAGATATACGAAAATTATTGTTGAAAACAAGTGATCGCCGATACGATTCTATGAGGAAAAAAATGTAAATAAATAAAAAACTTCAAATTAAATCAAACTTTTTCCTTGTGAGTTTTATTTATGTAACGCGGCTCATACACATGGCGCCTGTTCGGTATTCAAAGTTCCGTAAACATGTGGTAGATACAAAGTACATATGGGGTATTTCCGGTGCCCTAAATACATAGAGCGATGCGTGCGCCAGAGTGCAATGGAATATTCTCGGAGTGAGTGAACGATGCCCCTTGTTTACAATCGTGAGTGGAACATATATGTAGCGGGCACGCGACCCTCATCTGTCGTATCGTTTGCATCGGCTTGACGCGCATATGCTGCTCTTTTTTATTACTAAGTATTTTTTGATGCTTATCTTATAAGTGCTTCATCTGACTGTGCCAAAGTAAAATTAGTACAGATGCGTCATGATGTGGCAGGAACAATATGAATGAACGCTATTCATATATAAAGACCAGTCCTATAAGCGTAAAAAACATCGCATAGAGAGTGGTATTTGGGCTATTAGCATCTTCTATCGAATGTTTCATGGAGGAAGTGCAGTTTTTTAATAGGCCTGCAACGCATTCACGAGCCCTCGGGAAGTGCATTGCCAATTTAGGTCCATACTATATATGATAATTTATGAATGCATAATATTAAAAGTAATCCTTTCGATCCACTCAAAGTAACATTAAGATTTAAAATCATAACCAGAGAAATTATTCTCAAATTCCTTATACTGTTCCGTACTCTATAGAGACAATAAATATATTGTCTGTTTAGTATAAGATTACTCACCGGCTAATTATAATTTTATAACTCAATATTTATATTGCCGTTATTGTTAATATTTCTTGCATTCGATTATTATGAGTACACACATGCATTTAGTACACAACTGTACTGCATTATTAATTGTTCTACAAACAAGTCACATTAAATCAGTGTCCTCGCTTAATGTTTGTTGTTAAAACTCGTAGTTCCAATAAAGTCGAGTCAATAAATGACAGTGTTAATATAAATTAAAAATATTTATTGCTATAAAGTATAAATATTGTTGAAAATAGTCGACCTTTCCAAACCGACGGGAATGTTTATAAACACAGCCTTTCGATAAAAGGTTATCAAGCATTGCATACAGTGTTGTAATCGTTCATATACCTCATTACTTTAACACCATTTATATTACCTAACCTAGGTAACCATTTTTTTACCGTTCATGACACCATTGTTTACTAGATGAGGAATTCTAGGAATGAAACATTAGGCTCATGTTCTATTCATAGCAAATGATGAAAGAACTGATGGATTTGTGACGCGGCCTCGCCGTGGCCGACGCGCCGCTGCAGCGATCGGATTTGGCTCGGCGCCGGCGTTCGTCGCCAATCACGAGGAAAATCTTGAATGCGAGATACTATATGTTTGTTTTATATTTGAACACGCAATATATATACAGATTGGTATTAGCCGGCTTTCGTCGCAGATAAGTTATCTGGTCGGTTTATTAATTAATGAATGATTTAAGAGTGTCTTATGTGTGATTTGTATTTATATGAAGGTTTTTTTCGTAGTTTTAGAATTTTATTCTTCTGTTATTAATAAAGGCAATTAATAAAAAATGTGAACAAATTCCTATATTTTATTATTAAAATACAATACAAGTTAATACAACGTAATTACGTATTTACAGCAAATTAAAACAGAGCTACGCTAAATTCTTTAGCCTAAACATAACCTTTCACGTATTGTTACTCTGTACACATGTTGACATGAAAATCTATATTGATCTGTGATGAAAATTCCACACAAACATATTTATTTTTTTCAATATTTTATAATTTTTAGTTAGGAATGAACGTACAGACGTTGTTGTGATATTTTTCATATTCTGACGTCAGCTGTTTTTCTGTCAGTGATGAATGAGTAGACATTATTTTTAGGAATGTCAAAATTAGGAGCGTGAACCGTTTAAGACGGGACGGATTTGGTCGTCACTGATGCGCCCACGCTGCACGTGATTCATTCGTTTGGCCGAGCAACGGTAAACATTACCCTAGTACATGTAACCAACTCAGTATAGCCATAGTCCACGAAGTAGGCGAAATCTTACAAGGATATAGATTTGGTGGCTTTCAGTGTGTCTTATTGTTTGTTAAACGTCATATGCATTATCACTATTTTTGATATCCATACTGTTTTTAATTGATAGAAATCTTAGCACTTATGAGGTTATTTTAGTGTATGAATCCGTAAAGTCCAGTTCGTACAGGTTACCAAAAGAAGCCTATTTATTGTATAGCGCGAAAACTGACAAACTAATTTAACAGTCGCAAAATAAAATTTATTAATGATGTAACGACGCTCGTATTTAAATATTTTTGTTAGAAGTTTAAATTAGTTTCACCAGAACTAAAAAGTGGCGCCCGACGACCAGCGTCCGCTTATAGCTGCAACATGATCCGCCACGATGCATCCAACAATAGAGCCCAGTCCCTTGTATGACGATATTCCTTGTTTTGCATTCCACAGACTCATGTATTTTGCCTCGCAATTACGAAGTTAATTCGTAATTACTTTTGTCTCTGCTTTGTTATTCTAATGCGTTGTTAAGTGCGGGCACGCTTCCAATATGATTAGAAGCTCAAATCTTTAATAAAATGTACTGAATAGAGTCGACAATGGTTGATGAGAGCTATATGTATATATACCTATATATATACACATACATTTAATAAGTCAAACAATTCACAGTTGTTGAATGACACAGCATAGTTTTTAAAAATTATATTTGATACGTAAGTGAGTAGGATTTTCTGTACTAATCATCGTGAGTTTAAAGACTTATCTAATTGATAATGAAGTGGTTTAGCAGTGTTTAAATTTGGATGGTTTTAGGTAGGCGCATAAATCAGAGGGAATATAATTAATATTAATAACAATTTAATTAATGAAATGATTACAAAAATCTTTTTGAACCTTTTGTAGCGAAATTCACTAATATTAATGCTTAGAAGCTACTTACTTTAAAATACTATGTTGGAATAAATATATATCTTCATCAAATCTCGCGATGTATCCAATATCAATTGGGAACAATTATTTCTTTACTACTTGTGTTAGTCAAATCGTAAACTCGGTAATAGTGAAAGGTACAGTTACAGTATACTAGCTCTGCCTTCGACTACGTTTATGTTATTGCGACGGACTAAGCTTAATCTATTGTCGAAAACCACAAAAAATGTGTATAGTAATTTGCCACTTATTTGCGAACGAACAAACAGTCATCCTAACTATAGTTTTAGGTGCAGTATCAAGCATACAACAAGTAGTATACCAACAACAACAAGTAGTATAACAAGTCTTAAATAATGGTATCTAGTCACGATTTCAGTTATAAAAAAAGTTTCAGCATATAAAATCCCGCATTCCTTGGCTACTATGAACTTATAATTTTCTCTGCAAAGTAGGAAAGTTCTCTGGCATACGCTTAACTATGTTAACATTAATTAGGCGTAAAAGGCTCCACGTGCAACGCAACTGCGTCCTCGTGTTTGTTTTCGTTCTGAGTTCACGGCGACAAAGGAAAATTTTATTGGCTTTTCGTGCAAATATTGTTTCTTGTTGACGATAAGAAATATCGGAATGAGTTCATTACGATATTTCTTAACGTGTAAATATACTACACGAGTAATTTTACAACGCGTCTACTATCTACTATCAACTAGTACAACAGTTATGTAAATCATTATTTTCAGTATTATTAGTAGTGGTGAAACAGTACACTATATGTTTAATATTAAAAACATATTACTGATATTCCCTCAAAGCAAAATCCCTTAAGGGGCTCAAGGGGATCACTTGTTCCATGATGCAGATCTAATCACTGTAAGTACGGTGTATAACACAATTAGTTTTAGAAGAGGCATACACCATACACCTTCTATTTAGAAATTTCTCTGAAATAGTGAAGGCATACCTGTAACTGTAATTGCATTGTATAAGTATATAATGATGTGTCTGAAAGTGTTTCTTATTATGAAATCTTTTTGTTTAACGTTTAAGTTAGGACCAATTGAATGCCTTTGATATTCTCTCTTTTATCCTACAACTAAAAACAATCTCTTATCTGGCTGTTCGCTCGATAGGTAGATAGCTGTCTCCCAAACCGGTGGTAGTATAAAAATTGGCGATTCAAAAGTGTTTATAAAGACCTACTTGAATGAAGATATTTAGAGTTCGAATTTTGAAAGAAAATTTAAATCTTTTAAAGATTTCATGTTAAAACGTCATCTGTTTTCACTTCGCGCTAAGCTCATGCATGAAAAGCGTGTATAGATTTCTAGTATACGGTTTCAGATAAGACTTACACGTGGTTTACGTTTACTACGGTGTAATAAACTGTGTCGTAAAATATTACTTTGTTTTACACACAATGACCAGCGCTTTGTTGTTTTTGTTGAAAATGTACAATTGGATGGATGCGGGTAGACTGTTCCTGTTGTGTACACGTATTGAACTAGCTGTTCCCAACAGTTATACCCGCGTCTATTAGGGACATGCAAACGCGCGCGTGTAGTTAGTTGTACTTACTTATTGAAATAAAAAAAAAGTGAAGGACGTTGATTAATGTATTGATTTGTTTATGGGATATTTATATATATTGTACTTTTTATTAATGTTATAACAATTGAAAATTTGTGGTTAGTCAACCTTAAGCGATAAAGACTAGCGGTTTTTATAGAATTTAACATAATAAAAAGGATTTGTAATTCGAACCAATTTTAGAAATTGCAATCGCATTGAATCAAATTAACACACCCATCGTGTTTTATTTCTGTTGCTCTGTTGAACTGTGAGAAAAAAGAACACCATAAACAAACGAAGGTGACAAACGAGTGTAAACTGACACTGTACCTTTCGTATACGTGAGCAGCCTGTTGATCTGATTTTTATTTGACCAATAAGCTTAGCACATTAATGCATTTGTTTCATTAATATTGTATCTTCATATGGAAGTGTATTTTATCTTTACGCACGTGTTAATGTATGCATAGTCGGTGTTAAGATCTGCACCCTTAACCCCTACACATCTGATGGATTACATATTTATATAATTCTGAACTAGAATTCATACAACACAACTTAGCCTCTTGCTTATAACTAAACTATCTTTTTTCTTTGTGCAACATAAGATTTTTTTTGTAATTGTACTTTTGATCACGGAATTAATAGGTAAATTATAAATCATTTGCGTAATGTATAAATGTTTAAGATTTTTTATAAACTACTCTACGATAACATCGGATTAATCAACAATTTACAATTATTACACCTTACGAAAGAATATTATGTTCTTAGTAATTTAAGAAAACCTTACTAGTTACATTTGTAGGCGGATTTCATATACTTTAATTGGTATGATTGATGCAGATACTAATGCTATTATATTATATATTAATTAAGCAATGGGTACATTAACTTGAGTGGGATTACTGAAACAAACAACGTCTTTCACATAAAACCAGTTTTGTGTTGATGTGAATAGCAAGTGAAAGTGCGCCTACGTTCTCCCACTTTTCATCGCGTCGTTTGTAAACAAAATGTAGTAGTTATAGCAGGTATCTAATATACTATTAAAGCCGGATGTAGCGACTCAGACGGCGAGGCGACACGATGGTTTGGCCTCAACGTTGCTCGACTTACTGGTTTTTTAAATGAAAGAGCTCCTATAGAAATTCAATACCGTCTGGGGCATTAAAAGCATGCGACCCAACCGAATAATTGCCCTTGAAGGCTGCCCGACGAATATCCCCAAATAAGATTAAAAGTATGCTGCGCGGTACAATAACCTCGCTTGTCTGTCTGTATTATTATTAGTTCGTCTAGACAGAATTATTAGAACTTAAGAGGTTGGAAGGTGGGAAGGGAATTGTGACTTTGAAACCTTATTATAGTTGTATAATTAATTTGAGTCGGTTGTAATTTCGTACTGTAAATGTACAATAGTGTCTGGTTTTCGATTTTAGAAAGATTTTCTTGATTTACTTTCATCATGATTGAAAAAAATTGATGAGATCATTTACTTCATTTTTTTTATATTAAAACTATAAATCGATCGATACTTTAATTCAAACAATAAAATTGTCTGCATTTTTCATTCGCGATAATGATAATATAGTAAATAAGTGTAAAGAAAACTAAATATTTTTATTGTTTCCCATTTTTTTTAAATAATTTTAATGTAATTAAAAACACTACGGTATAATTTATAAATTCATCATGCTACGATTATTATTATTTTTTAAGATCTTAAAGCTTTTATATGTGCATATTATCTAATATATAATATTCGCTATAAAATTCTGCGTTTTTGTATTAGCGTTTAAAGTGGCTAAATATATAATAATAATTAGGGCCAGGTAAATGTGATCGTACGACATGAGGTGAATGACTGGGTCCACAACCTGAGTGTAATTATCTTGCAGGTTGTGAGGTCCCACACCGTCCGGTGTCCTTGGACTTGCCAATTTAGAGCAATAAAACAATCTTTAGAAAATTCCACTCAAAACACAAATAAATCACATAATAAACGATTTATTTCATTACATTTTATAAAATCCATTTAATCATTAATAGGATTAAGTTAACACGTGTTGTTAATAGACAGAAAAAATAGGTAAAAAATTATGAGACCTTGGAACAATAGATATTTTAAACAGCTTGAAAGATTTTAACGTAAAGAATACATTATTATTCTCATCTGAACTTTCTATCCGTAAAATTTACATTAACAAAGCAATACGATTATACGTAAACAAATTTAATGTTTCAAGTTGTATGGCAGGTAAAAAGAATTTCTTATTGTATTAAGCTCCGTACCGAGAGAAAAATAAAGAATTTGTGGAATGTGGCTTTGCGAACGTAGCAAAGTTGCAACGAACGAGGGAAACGACCCCATACAAGTACTGTAGACGCGCGCCGTCTGACATGCATTCTCTTCCCCTGAATCACTCCCAGCCTCATGCGTAAAATCCCGGTTAAACAGAGCGAGCCTAATTGACTGTAATTTTTCTTGAACTTCCAGTAATCAATACGTAATTTAAAAAGTAAGCAAGATGTGTATTACATACTAAAACCATCAGTTGGCTTGCACTCGATTGTTTAAGGCTAATCATTGAGAAACAATGGTGACTACGTATTCTGTTATTATAACGAAACGTGACGATCGTGCCTATATTAATATGTATAAAATATTGCGTTATTGTGATGAAGATAGTATTAACTTAATCAGATGATCGAAAGACAGACACATGTTACAATAGAAAATAGAAATAGTAATGTAACGGTTTCCACGTAAAGCACGTTCCAAGCTCCGCCACACAGCATGTGTAAAGAGGGAACCACGTGGTCGCCGCCATTTTGTAAGGTTTTCGCGCCTTTTGTGTTTGGTTTCCCTTTATCTTATTTAAAGAGAATAGTATTTATTCTTTTTAGAAGTAGTATATTAGCTTTGCGATTTCGAACTTTACAATATTTTTTGTTTTAACAATACATTAAAATATTCTGAAGAACCTACTAAAATAATCTTATGTTTATTAATTCTATGTTCTTATCTCTTTAATTTTACTTTTCTATGTATCTCGTGTCATGTGTACTATTGAAAATTAATATAATGTAGCCATGCTTATGGCGCCAAAAAGCCGCGTGTACCTTGTACGATACTCAACCACGGCGATCGTTCATTGCGCTCGCTTGGGTGTATTGCCCGCAGCCCAGTACGCGCATCCTGTCTATTACGCTTGTTATCCCTCTCATACTCAGGGTAGCTACAATGTACATAAAGAGAACAGATGTATCACGTGCAACGATTTTTGTGCTACAGAAGGACGAGCCCCAAGATCAATGCACTTTTCGAGGACGGCGAGGCCGTTTTTATAAGAGGTTCTCTTTGAAATTTTATTCCTAAGATCCGAGGCGTAAGATGGCTTTTAGAAAAAAATATATTTGACGTCCATACTCCAGACGGACAGAAAATAGTTACCAGAGGTCATTACTGACTGCACTACAGCGAAATTTGATAGGGGATAGGCGCCACGCGGTAGCAATAGAACATTATTACCTGGCACGGTTGACTAGATAAGTAGAAGTATATCACCGCATGGTGATATTTAATCATCTAAAACATACCCGAAGCAAACATTCTCGTTGTTGCAAAAAGCTACCATTATAAAATATAGATGTCGATACATAAGACTTCTATGCGTTTAAATATATGGTATATTAATTAAATAGACATTCAATAAGATATTGATAGCTAAAGTCAACGTAACTTTAAACTGATCCGGAAGGAAGTCGATTACGTTAAGGGTTTCCGGTGACAGTTGACACCGCGTTTAAGTGTCCTATTATTACCCACACCATAACCCGAACTAGAGAAGTGAATTTTAACTATTTTATATCATATCAAAAATAACAATTGTATCAGGTGCATAATGCACAATGTACCTATTGTTGAATCTCGTTTTGTTTAACCTAATAATGTTATCAAGAAAATGCGATTCTGGTCTGTTAAACATTTACGAATATATATTGAATGCACACGTTTAACATAATTATTATCAAAACAACTTACACGTGTCGTTAACATTCAAACCTACATTGAACGTCCATGAACGTTGCTGATGTATATATGTAAAACAATATTTTATTGCAATTTGCTAGTGCAACGATTGTTGTCGTTAAGTGCAACATTATATTTATACATTCAACTGTTTACATAGTTGCGGATAGCGTGTGCACATAATTGAAATAATTAATTTACATACAATTTCTTTAATAAATTGTGGGTCATTTTACAAAATATGTTTCCAAATCTTCGAGATTTGAAATAAAATTAGGAGGTATTGTAACAAAACTTTGTCAATATTTTATAAGCTGTTATGAGGTATTAGATAAAAAATCGATGCTTTTGCCAAAGCGTATACCTTGGTGTGGTCACAGGTAGTAACTGATCACTAAATAACATGAATCTATGTAAATGGCTACAATCGATATTTACAATATTTAAAAAGACTTTTTGCTACATATATATATATTTTATTTTGTGTCAGATTTGTTGTTAATTATATCATTATGTTGGGTTACTTGAAATTTCCATGATCTCAGAGGGTTAACATTTGAAGGTCTCATTAAGTTTAAATGTGAATTAATTACTTTTATTGATAATTAATATGTACGAAGTAATGACTAAAAGCTTTTAATAAATGTTTTTTTTTGGTGAAATGGTGAAATAAGTGAAATGTAACGGGTTACTAATTATACTTACACGGTTAAGAACACTTCCTTAGGTTAAGAAAAAAAATACTGTAATAATTTAAATCCCTGACCGCAATAAATAAACTTAATGAAAAATAAAGGATGGTGCGTACATACAGAATAATAAAGCATGAATTTTATCATCACAATTTTATATATACATTTTATTGAATTTTTTGTGATTTTAGGAAATAATAATCAAAAGATAAATATTTTTGGATGCACATCTGATAACAAAACGATGGCAAAAAATGGTGCAGCTTGCAAGGTGTGTTTATCAAACGAAAGGACCAGGTGCCGAGTTCATTACACCGCGTTATTATGTCCTTAAGAAGTTCTGGGGTTGCAGGATATAAAAAATGTCGTAAACACCTGGCATCTTGATATACAACTGTTACTTATATATTGCTTTTTGGCGATTTTGGAGTATAATTTTGTGTCTAGTCTGCGTACGGTGCTGCAGACAGAGGAGACATGTTTACAATAACAATTATATAAATTAATAATGCATTGTAGGTGTAAAACTAAATATGAATGAATTAATCATGATTAACGTTGGGTCATAGGAACATCTTTTTATTGTATTCTGATAAGGGCATGAATTGTCCAGTTGTAAAGAGAACGCAACGCGTCAAAGCATCGACGGAAGGGCGGAGGCGCGGGGCCGGGTGCTCCACATAACAGCGCCATAGCCTATACGTACCTACCACGAATTACGAATCACGATTATTCCGTCTACCGAGCTAAGGACGTAGTCAATGCTTCGCTTGCGTCAAGCGTTGCTGTACATACTACATAGTTCATACTTGTTTGTTGAATAGTTTAGTCTGCAACGCGCCGCCGTTAGAGGTGTTATATTAGGTTGGCTTTTCTGTAATCCTATTATTTGATATATTAGCTTACAGATAATAGGGTATCATACCTATTATTTGGTATTAGTCAAATAATAGTGAAGTGTGAACCGATTGAATATTATTATTCGTTTATCATATTTATACCTAATATATTATATTAGGTATAATAGGTACTTTACTCAAATGACGTATGAACTATGAATGTAATCTTGAGTTTCTTTTTGAAATTACCTGTTAAATTTGAATTTGTCATAATAATTATGTTGACGATGGCAAGATTTAACCATTATTTTGTCAAATAACAATAGAACCATTATTTTGATTTAAAAAATAACTATCAAGCTGTAAAAGACAGTAGTAGAAAACTGCTAGCTTAAGTTATCAAAATATAAAGCAGTGCTGCGAACTCAGCCTCTAAAAAAAACACCTTATTTCAATAATGTTTTATTATTGTTTTTTTTGGTACTTAACTTAGTTTACGTAACTTAAAGTATATAATAAATTTTAATAATTTGCATAGAATATCGTAATATCCGCTTGTTCGCACATTTTCACACATGCGGAATTTGGAATATACTATATAGCACGGATTTTTAGTTGATACGACTGCACGCCGCCAACGGATCGGGTTCACATTTCACAATTCACATAAACATAAAATAATTTGTTAACAGCTATCAAGTGTTATGTTTTTTATGCGTATGAGAACTGGTATAAACTTGAGTTTTTTTGTTAGTTTTCAACAACAGTGTCGAGTTATGGTACGCTAAACACAGAGGTAGTGCGTTTTTGAGCACTACTTATCTTTAAACGATCGTATTTTAAAAAGTTAAGCGGGGTGATGATTGACATAGGGTTTTTTATTTTGAAATACATTGTTAAAGTATATAGATAAAACCAACCATCTGTTCATACAAAATAATTTATTTACAGATCTTTAAAAACACATATTTTGTCGGCAAAAAACTGCAGGAACGAGCAGTATCAAATCATCAATTTTACATGTCTTAAATTGCAAATATTTGCACAGTTAGGTCTTTAATTAAAGTTAAACAACTTATTATTAAGTAAAATAATAATCTTTTATAACAATTTATTGACAATTTATTTATGAAAATTAGCGCAACAGTTCTCATTCACGCAGTGAAATCACTTTGTTTAACAGTTTTTTTTATACAAACCATACAATACAATAATAACAAACATAGTCCTTTTAAAGCCTTTTAAAGGTATCACTTATTACATCGTTACCGAAATGAATTCAAAGGTAAACAAAAAATTAGAATAAATTGTTGCGTTATGTAAAAAAATAAAAATCTACACAGATAAATGAGTAACATACAGTTTTTATATTTACATATTTACATTTAAAAACATTATTTGTTTCACTTTTTCTGAACTAAGCCTTGTTCTACGATCCGATATAATATACCCAGACTTTGAAAATATACGTTCGCAAGTCACTGATGTACTCATTGCGCAACATTTAATTCGATATAAATGCGCTAAGTTTGGGTATACGAATTGATGATTCCTCCACCAATCACAAGGGTTATTAAAATGTTCTTGGTCGTCCTTAATCGGCAACAATCTATCTTCAAGGTATCGTTGGACTTCTCTTATTGCCAATGCATATGGAGATTGTGTTGGCTGGACTTCTCCTAACATTTCGTCAATGTTATCCCATATTGACAACCCGTCTTTTATAGGAGCCCTAGATGCACTTGTAGATGGTTGAGGTGACGCTGGCCTGATGCTATTTTGTGTTTTCTTGGTGATTTCTATAGTTACGAGCTCTATAAGTAATTTTTTAGCTTTTTCAGCAGCAGATTTATCCTTAAAGCAGTGAATTTTGTACCTGGGATCTAGTAGTGAGCAAATGGAAAAAGTTCCGCTGTGCTCTATTTGCCCCAATCTCTTTTTTAGTTGATCTACAATGACCTGAACAGATGTGGCTACATCAGGGTGGATTATAGGTGGAATTTTATTTTCGTACACGTTTAAAAGTATTCTTGAAAAGACAATAACTAGGCTCCCGGTTGCATAACTTTCACCACTCATCTGTTCAGTGACTTCTTGTGCAGGTTTCAAAATGAGGCAGAGATCTTTGCACATCTGCCATTCATCTACAGATGGCATCGGTACATATTTTTCCAACAAACCCGCCGTACTACGTAGTGCATCTTGTAACTCCAGGAATCGTTCTAACATAAAGAACACAGAGTTCCACCGCGTAGAAACTGCTTGCAGAAGCCTCTTTGGTTGTGTAACTCCTGTTTGAATTTGATAACGTAGTAGCTTCTCCATAGCTGTGGTGCTTCGTTTATAGTGAGAAACGATAACCTTAACTGTTTCTATTGTAGACTTTACTGCGGCAACGTCTAAAGCCTTCTCAACTACCAAGTTCAACGTGT
This sequence comes from Leptophobia aripa, assembly GCA_951799465.1. NCBI lineage: Eukaryota > Metazoa > Arthropoda > Insecta > Lepidoptera > Pieridae > Leptophobia > Leptophobia aripa. The sequence goes on along the minus strand of OX637268.1, from coordinate 4,753,034 downwards.
GGGCAAAACAGCCAAAATGTTTAAGTTTTAAGTGTAATTTTACAGCATTTTGCATGTTCATTGCATTATCCGTCGTAATCATAAGGATTTGTTTTTTTTGTACTTCAAATTCATTAATAGTGCGGGTAATTTCGTCCGCTATATTTAGTGCTGTATGAGAGCCGGGCAATGGTGCACATTCCAGTAACACTTTTCTGTTATTAAATTCATTATCAATGAAATGCGCTACGATGGCAATGTAACTGTCTTGAGACGCTGATGTCCACAAGTCAGTCGTTAAACTTAATGAAGTGAAGCTTTTTATGTCTTCAGTTCTAACCCTAGACATAATTTTTTCATACAACGCTGGTAAAAGTGTATTTGATATGTGTTGTCTAGTCGGTAATTGGTAAGCGGGATTCAAAGCGTTTGAGTATTCCCTAAAACCTCTATCCTGGACTACAGAAAAGGGCTGGAAGTCCTTTATAAAAAGCAGTAATAGTTTTTGGTCAATGATTCCCCGTTGAGATACAGTCATCTTCTTCACCGGTAAATTTATTCTGGTTTGAACCAGTGTTCTTGAAGAGCCCGATGTAGGTATTTCACCAGTATTAGATTGAACCATTTGTCCTGAAGAGCTTATTATGGATAACTCACCAGTATTATATTCACTGACAACCGGAAAATCAGCAACAGGTTGTACATTAATTCCTGAACTTGTTTGTGTGTTGATGGATTGGTTGGTGGTGCCTGTGACATTTTCTGGCATTTGCCTCAACTTTGAAGTCGAAGGGACTACCCCGATATGCTTGTTTGAAATATGTTTTTTTAGGTTTGACACTGTAGTTTTAAATGAGCACTTTTGTTTGCATATATTGCAAATAGCAGTTTTGTGAACTTCTGAATCCACTGTAAAATGTGTCCAAACTTCACTTGTTCGTTTCATTTTTAAATTCGTAAATCAAATCAATCAGTCTGGTACCTGTGCTTTGTCGTTGCGTTATTGTGAAAGACTGATCACTAATACTGCATACAAACAAATATCCACTTAACTAATCCAACCAAATTTGATTTTTCAAGAAATCCACGAAAAAGGTTGAAACGGTTTTCACTGCTTGCTTACCTCCAAACCAACACCGCAAAGTCCGCGACGTTCCTATTAAACGCGACGTGTATATCAAACAAAAAATCCTTAAGTTCCATTTGTTTTTTATCGGAGTAATAACGAAAAAGTCGCAGTGAATATGTTTTCACTGCTTGCTTACTTTCAAGCGAACTAAGTAGCCTTTATAGGAAACCTGACTTGTATGTCAAACAACATTTTATGTGATGTGCTTACGAAGTCACGACTCCAGCCATCTCTTTTCAAATGATGTAGTCATCTCGTTCACTCGCTCTCGCGATATGAAACCTATTATATTTATATTCACTTTGTAGCATGATCTGTGGCGCTGTCGGAACGAAGCATACACGTATCGCGTAGAATAGCTAATATTTCGATATTACCTAATATTTGACTAATACCGAGATAACCTATTACTTTATTTTCGAATAACATAATATGATATAAATAACGTATATTATGTTACGTGTACCTATTACGATTATATTAGTCACACCTCTAGCCGCCGTGCCGTTCGGTCGTGTTCGTGGTAATAGTAAAATTTAGCATTAATTGTTGTTTAGTATATTTAGCTGCATTCCTAATTTATTTTAGTGTTTAATTATAAATTAATGGTTACATTACTGTACATAATAATACTGTGATCGTGGTGAAACTGTTCAAGTCTTAAATACGGAGTGTATAAACATTGTATGCGACGGTTAGAAATGAGTGGATTGACCATAAGAGTGAAAAGAGGATCGAGGGGTAGTGCTACACTTTTGGAAGCAGCCAACAGAATTCTAAAACTCCTTGGTGTCAGTTCTTCTAAACGCGGGAAACAGTCCTCGCCAAAAGCGAAGGTAAGGTCAACGGCACTGCGCATCCTTTTTATATACCCCATGCAACACAATCTACATAGAGCACAAAATCAATGGTTGACAGATGGTGACACGACAACTGTTTCCCTCGCCAATTGCGTATAATATAATATATATTTATTGGATGTTATTAATATTTGTAAAAATAACGGAATAATTTGAAATTTTATGATCGTTGGTAATTGGCATACTTTCGCAGCATGTAATGATAGGAACTTTCGTACCGAATATTTCAAATATCAACACGGCATTATACAGCAAACACAGTCGTTGCGAGTAGCGTGCCGCTTTTGATTGGCGTGATGCAAACATCTATGGCGGGCGCGGCACTGACATGGCATCGCACTTGTTTTTCACGCGGTGACGGCGTGACCAACTTGTTTACATCTGCAATAATTCATTATCATTATTCTAAATTACATTCACCACATCTCCCTGTTCTGGAGATCGTTATGATCTTGCAGATTATCAGTGTGACCTTTGTATTTTTCATAAGGATACATACTTTTAAATACTGTTCTTATATTATCTGTTAAAAATGTGTTGATACAAAGTCATGTGAATTTTGGGTACTTATATCATTATCGATTTAGAAACTATAGGTCATATTTTTTAAAATCTATTTACTGCGAAATATTTTATTTAACTTGACGCACAAGTATTCTTATGATTAACAATTGAAATGATCTTTCTGAATTCAATACAGTTATCTTAAACCGGATTTAAAACATAATTGATATTTATTGACAAATGTGATTCAATAAAGTACCAATTCTGTTGTATTTACTTGGAATGGTAAAATACAAACGCTCATGAATTCTCATACGCCTTCACTACCATTAACGACTTGAATGGATGGGATTGAGGTCAAGTACCTACCTAGTGTAGGTGCGCGAAGGCTCCGGAATGCGTTGCGATGAGAATGCGCTTGGAGTACCGTTGGGGCTATGTTCACTGCCACCGTCACTCACTACGGAATGTAATACTTCCTTCTACTTCGCATTAACTAGCGCCTTTCAACTGATGTACTTAGTGACTCATACGCAGTCGGCATTCCTTCTCGCATATTTGTTTATTTAACTTTGCCTGAAATTATTAAATATTAATGCATTACATCTGGGGTAATTGGTGTTTTATACATTAAAAAAGGAGCCAACAAAATAATAATTTATTGTTATAAATAAAAGTCCTAAGTAACTTAACTGAAATTTGGAGGAATATTTATTAAATATAATAATAAGTACATTTTGTTTACGTTATTACACGTTTAAAATATAACTTCTCTCACGAGCAAATATTTGTTTGTCATTCGGTTTAATATTTGGTTTGCAAAGCGGTCACTATTCATTTTAAAAGTAATCAAGGTCAGGTTGTTTAACTGTAAATTTTTTGTTACAGTCTAACGGACGAGCTGGCAGTGAGGTACGGGCACCTATAGCCACAACAGAGTCGTTGGTGGAATCACCCAAGATGCAAGCTTCACAGACCCCTGCTACTCCTGTCATAACTCCGCAATCTACACACGGCTCCAGCCAATCCCACAGACATACTAAAAGAACAGCTAAAGACTATATATTCGGCAAATTAATCGGAGAAGGTTGCTACAGCACAGTGTTTTTGGCAAAAGATATTCACACAGGAAAAGAATATGCAAGTAAGTTTTCCTTTACTAATAATATTTGAATATAAAAATGTAATAAATTTCTTATTTAATCGTTATATTTCTTTATTTCCAGTTAAAGTTTGCGAAAAAAGTCACATTGTTCGTCATCAAAAAGTTCAATACATTAAAAGAGAGAAGGACGCCTTAAATTTGTTATTCCATGTGCCTCATGGTTTTGTAAAGCTATATTGCACCTTCCAGGATGAAGAAAGGTTATACTTTGTATTGTCTTACGCGAAAAATGGAGAACTATTACATTACATTAACAAAGTTGGGTCGTTTGAGTTGAACGTGGCTAGATTCTACGCTGCTGAATTGTTATTAGCTTTAGAAAAAATGCACGCTGAGGGAATTATACATCGTGATCTTAAACCAGAAAATATTTTACTTGACGAAAATATGCACCTCCAAATAGCTGATTTTGGTACAGTTAAAATTCTTGATCCTCAAGAAATCCGATCATCACTCAATAAAGATAATGAGGACGCAAAGGAAAAATCTGAGGACGAGTCAAATGAACGCTCTAGAAAGATTAGTTTTGTTGGAACTGCACAATACGTAAGCCCAGATCTATTGCAGAATCGAATCGATACACGTGCATCAGATCTGTGGGCGTTAGGCTGTATTATATATCAGATGATTTCAGGACTGCCACCTTTTAGAGCGTCTACAGATTTTTTGACATTTCAAAAGATTTTGAAAATGGATTACGAATTTCCTGAAGGCTTTCCGGCTGACGCAAAAGATTTAGTTGAAAAGCTTTTAGTTCTCGACCATTCAAAACGTCTCGGAGCCACTGACATTGGATACACATATGAAAGTATTCGCAGACATCCTTTCTTTGAAGGTATTGATTGGGATGATGTATGGGACCAAACCCCACCAACTATCTGTCCCTATTTACCTGGCGGATCATTTGAAGAAGAGTATACAGTTCCAGACCACTTAGAACCAGGATTAGGCAAAGATCAATTAGTACGATTGTGGGAAATCGACCTTTCTACCTCAAGAGGTAATTATTCCTGCTTTTAATATATTGCTATTTTAAAAAGGAAAATTAAATTGTCTGATTTTTAATTTCAAAATTTAAGTATTAATTTTTTTTTAAGGTATCCTAAATATAAATCCAGAAGAGAGACGACGACGCTTGGAGGTACAAGCACGAGAAAATAAATGGCACCAGTTTGTAGATGGGGAGTTAATTTTAAAGCAAGGGTTGGTAGAAAAGAGAAAAGGTCTTTTTGCAAGACGGCGGATGTTTTTATTGACAACGGGGCCACGATTATTCTACGTAGATCCTGTAAATATGGTACTGAAGGGCGAAATTCCGTGGTCGCCAGATCTACGAGTTGAAGCCAAGAATTTCAGAATATTTTTAGTACACACAGTGAGTAAGCTTTCTAACAAAATAAATCTAAAAAATTCCCCTGTTCTTGCAATTTTTGTAAACCCTTACTTACATGCCTTTTTTAGTTTTAAATAATAAATACCCTTATTTGCTGGTATGTTTCTTATCAGATATAGATAGTAAGTGTTCAGTTATCATGAAAACAAATCCTTATCTGTTTGTGTAATCTACAAATTAAAATAAGTGGGTTTTTTCTTACAGCCAAATCGCACATACTACTTAGAGGACCCCGAATCGTACGCCTTAGAATGGAGAAGAGTTATCGACGAGGTGCGTATCGGCACATATGGCCGCGACACGACTTAAGAGCGCAACCAATGCGCTGCCTCGAGTCGCAAAGGGCCGGGCCGCACGGCGAGTGCATACTTTAGGATAGAACTAGCCTTCATCAGAGTCCGACTGTTCTGCGCCCTGAGAGCGGAAAACCTAAGTTTGCAACGGCCACGGCAGAGAAAGCCGCTAAGCGGGCGCCACATGTTCCTAAACGCTTCCGAACGAGGAAGAGCACGCTAGAACGCAACCGATTAGTGTCAAGGCAATTGACTGATTCCTAATAATCCCGACTCATAAATCATAGGTCTCTTATTAAATAGCAGGAGTTGATTTGTAAATATTTGTCGCAATTGTTTAGATTTAATGTTATGGGCCACATGCCTCAAGTAAGATTGGACTTGTTATTCGCCACCTGAGTGTTCACAGAGACCATTCCAGTTGGTAACTAGATAATTTTATAGCTTAATTAATATTTATTTCTTTATTGCCAACGGAATGTGTTTGTTGTACAGATTATTTATAAATGTAGGAAATTGGTTGATTTCTGTAGTTGTAACCGACATGTAAACAACTATTCTGGCTAGTAATAAGTTGTTTGTAACAACAATGTATGGTGTATTGAAAGAAATCGACCATAAGGATGATGGATAGCTTCTAAGAAGTAATGAAACTAGGCAAAAGATGTGAGACTGATACAATTATATCTAGTTTGTCTCTGCTTTTGTCTTGTTTATCAACTCTCCAATTTTCTTGTCAAGTGTTAGTGCAGGCATATTATGCAGATAAAGGTATCTCATGTATACTGATTGTGCCACTACAGGCACTAAATTAACATGGCTTATTCTAATTATTATTTATTTAAATTATTTATAGTAGAATGATTAATAAAAATTGAGTTTATGTTTAATGTCATGGCTTGTCTGTCCTATGGTAGAATTAAGTATATAATGCTTATGATTTTCTTAAAAATCAATCATTTCTAATTAGCAAAATATAGAATTCTGATTTAGTCTGGTGTGGCACTTTCCACAAGTCTTTGACTAAATAAAGTTTGTAATAACTAAATCTATCAGAAAGATTGCAACCAAAATTAAACTAGTACAATTTATATAATGATTGAGTGATACTCTTATTTATAATAGTAATGTCATTGGATTACACACATATTATATAACAATCATGTAATGGGTCATTTTATTTGTAAGTAATTTAAACGAAGTTGTGTCAAAAAATATTTAGTTACAGTAATAACCAGGATTTATTTAGTTTTTATGAATAGTCTCAGGATATTGAATTGGTTCAAGTTCAGTTCAATATTGAAAAACATGACAACAACTGCCTATTGCATTTAAACATTGCAAATTGATTGCAGTTTCAGTTTATGTATTCCATGGAGCAAAATAAGAAATAAAGTTGATTTTGAAATATGAATTTCGTATCTTTTTAGATTAAAAAAGATTCATCCTATGTTTATCATTAGTATAATTTTTCGATTATATTAATCTATGAGTATTGTTTGTCATAATTGAAAGTAAACTTGTAGACTGAGATCATAGTTATTTTCATTTGGCATGATAAGGTTTTGGTAGAATGCAAATATACCTAATTAAAATATTGATCACGGCAATAATTTCTCATGGCTCATGCACAAGAGTTGAGGAGTTTTCTTTAGATCAGAAGATCTTATTTGGTATCCATTCTATCAAAATTTTATAGAAATTATTAGGGATGGGCTTTTTAAGGACAATCCGAATTTGTAAATACTCGATGGATACAACAAATCTATACAGAACTCTTATTCGGAAAAATAAAAATATTTTAAAATGTTTTTTTTACAGCAGAAATAAGGAAGTATATTTATGTTTCGAAACGTTTTTGCAACCATAGGTGAGTCGAAAGTGCGCGTAATTTAATAATCAAACTCTACTATCAAATCAAACTCTGATTTTGATAGTAGCTGGTATTAGTTAATAGACAAAAAAATATGTTTAAAAATTAAATTAAGTGTATTATAGTTGTAAAACTTAAATAAATATGGTCAAATAGACAAAGTATCATCATAACTTCGTAAAAAAAAATCAATTTATTTCTAAAATCCCACTCCGAATCGTAGTTAAGTTTTCTTTGTCTTAGATAAAATAGTTATCACCCATCTAAATTTACAAAATATGTAGTAGTAAATGATTAAAATGGCTTAAAAAGGGTAATATAATTTAGCGCTTCACACTGTCTTTAGAATGTTTTGATCGTGCACTCGACCATCGAGTTTTTCGTGCACCACGCCGTTCCGATTGCATAACTATATTCCGATCCAACAATTCGAGTCGAATTGTACATCACTATACTACGTCTTATGAGCTCTGTGATTTCATAAAAAAAACTATTTTTATTTTGAGGTTAATACTGATTATTGTTACGATTCAGATTTCAATTAAATTAATTAAAATATAAATTAAGATCAAACAGCATCCAATCTGAAGGATAAAAATGACAACTAAGGTTATCAAATACGTTGGGCGCACGACTGATTTTAAAGGAAAAACATTATGGGAAATAGTTGGAAGTTTAAAAAACTACGGAGTAGGAAGACTTATAGTCCGCCAGGTTTTTAGTAGGTATCCGGAACCCAGCTTTATGAGGATTGTTAAAGTTGAAACTTGTCCTGATGAGGTAAGTTGAAATCACCATTAGTAAATAACATTGCACCTATATTTACACTATTTAAATTACTTTTAACAACATTTTGTTACACAATTGTTGATGTCTTGATTTCAGCTAATAATACTATACATATTTTATAAATATAATCATACATATTATATTATACAGAGGTGATGTTGTATTCCAGGAGAGAAGAAGAGTCCATGTATGGGTTGAAAAAATTTTTAGAGGAAAAAAGTTATCAAACATAGTAGAAATTTATAGAACATCATATAAGCCAGATTACCAGTTGATATCTAAAGATGAGGAGCAAGAATTAATGAAGAAACTTACTAATGAACATAATTTCCCAGATGTTATATTGCCCAATTCTATTGAAATGCCACCTCTAATGAAAAAGTTTATTATTCGAGATCATGAAAAGAAGGGTTTACAGGTATGAGAGAAATAGATACACTAAGAAAATGTTACTTTGTGTGAACAATATCAACTTAGTGTAAATTTGTATTAATCTGCACATATTGAATATTAATTAATATATATATGATGTATATATACAAATAGTGTAAAGTGTATTAATTAAAATTGTGTAAATACTGTTATATATAACTGCTTAGAATCCATCTTACTGTGGTAAAAATGACAAAAGGTTTCCTATTTTAAAATATGTTACATGTACTTGTATAATCCTATATTCTAAATAACAATAATGAATTTGTTTAATTTATATTTCCAGACCTTGAAAGAGTTTGTTATGCCACTGAGCTACAAGCATAGCCCCAACCGAGTGAAGAGGATAGCAAAGGGTGATGAAAAACCTACAGTCCAGTTTGGCATGGGCTTAGGTAAACCCATTAGTCCATCTCTGTATGATGGAGTTCCTTTAGAGTAAAACAGAGTTAGGAAGTCATATAATTAGGCAAAAAATGGATTGAAAGTGATGAAAGATATATAGATAGGATTGCAAGTTTTTAATTTGTATGAAGGTAGATATCACATTTTATTTGAAATTTAAGCCAATTGCACCAAAATATTAACTTTCACTACATTTTTAATATGTTTTTGGTGAAAAATTGACTAACTGAAGCTTTTTAAATGGCCTTTTCAAATAAAAAAAACGATCTACCGAGTTGTATTAACTGCTTAAATTATAGTAGATATTAGTATAGATTTGTTATAGATATTGAAATAAAACTGTGTTTCACATAAATCTTTGTTCGTTTAAGTTAATTATTTTTATGAAAAGTTTGCATTGATGCAAACTTTTTGGCCAAAAATGGATTGGTGTCAATCTCAGGTAGGGTTTGCTCAATGTTCAGTTTCTGAAAAAATAAGAAGTAATTTAATAGTCTAGACTATTTAAATTTGATATTTTTTTAATTTAAAATTTAAAGAATGAGAGTATAATTTTCTCGTATAATTTTCTAAATACTCTACACGCATCAAATAGTAATTGAAGGCCATTTTCTTAATCTATAATTTTATAAAGCTTTTAGTTTTATTGTGTTAACCTCAGAAACTAATGGTTTGATTTGAAAAATTATTCGATTAATTACGAAAATTTTATTTCTGTTTTATTAAAAGTTGTCATATGAATACCTTACTATCAGTTTTAATTTTTTTTAAAAGCATAGCGGTATTTTATTAGTACTGTAATGATACTCTTCCTTAAATTTTACATCATCAATATAACTTACCCTCCAGAAATCGCGCATTTCTTGTACATCATCCTCCCTTTGTACAAAGTATTGGCGAACAGTCTTTTGTATGAGCGTAGCTGCATAATCTTCAGGCCATAACCACGATTTCGGATAGTATGGACGTGGTCTAATTAAAATTTATACATTGACACTTATTACATTATTTTCCATTAATTTTATTTCATTTGGGACCGTTAACATAATACATGCACATGATATCGCTTATTAGCGATAAGGCCGCCCGTTGCTCTCATATGTACTAACATTATTTGATTCTATTATTTTGAGCAACTAAATGTAAATAAATAATAATAAATACTTCTCTTGAAGCCGTTTTCGAACCCAAGCCATGTTGAACAGATGCGATTTCCTCGACGCACGACCGGGATATTTTGGGTTATTATTCCATAATAACTAAACAACATATCAAATTATTAACTTTATATAGAACTTATACATACATACAATATATTACATTTATTTTATATAGTAAAATACATGTATTATATTTGAATTACATTTTAATATATATATTTATGAATATATCGTGTTGTAATTCGTAAAAGCGCCATCTGTTGACAGAAATAAAAAGGGGTAATACTCGTATCTTGTAGTATATTATATGTGAAGATCTTGTTTCGTGTATCTTATTTAATAACACATTAAGACACTATGTTGGGATCATAAATAATCTATATACTAGTGTATAATAATAAAATGAAAACAATATTCATTTATAGTTTATATTTAATCGAACTTACCTGGGCAATATGATCTATACCATTGAAAAAACATTTCTGTATTCTTAGCGCGTCCCATATTTTAGCCTTATTTAGAGTTTCTTCCAGTGCTGGTAATAAATAGACGAATACATGATTCTTTATGTAATCAGTTTCTGTACCTATGAACATATTTAACTTCAACAATCATTCAATATGCATGCATTTTTTTTACATTACCACTTGTTGGGAGGGCAGTTATCTGCCGAGAAGAACCGGCTCATACAATGCAGAGTGTTACGGACAGCGAGCATGGCAACATTAAACAAGGCACAGGCGAAGCTGGCCACCAGATTTTGTTGAAGCTAATGGCTAGCGGGGTTAGAGCTTGATGTTAGAGCAATACTTAATATTGAATGGTATAAAACATAAAGATTTACGCAGCCGTTCGGGATGGACGTTAGTGAATAAGCTGGTGTAATTTGGCACGACTAACGTTCATAAATAAGAAGGGAACGTATTAACTTCTGCTTCGAGTTTCATTCAACCATCCGTAACACAGAGAAAGAAGAGAAATGGCCACGAAAATATAACTGAGTAATCGACTCTAAAGGCAAATAGTTCTCATCTGTAATCTGTGTATATCTAGTTATTCACGAACTGGTTTGCTTGCAGTGGCGGAGAGTTTCTTGCCAGATCTTCTTGTCCGCTCTATGTCCTTGATTTGGGAACTTGCAGTAAATGTAGAGTAAAATGTGTATAAAGATTGAAGATTGAAGAATGTGCTTCATAACACATCACTTACTGAGAAATGGTTGTTTTATTATTGGCTCTTTCTTGCTCTCTCGGCTATCTTCTATTTCTTGCAATTCTTTGGCTCTTTCTTGTACAATGAGATTCCAGTTAGCTTTGTTCACCCTCGTAATAAGTACCGGAAAGTCAATTTCGGAGCATGGCAATGAATGGGGTAAGGTAAAACTGGCAGCATTGTCGTTTGCCTCAAAAATAGGTCCTTTGTCTTTAGGTTTCTTTCGATCGGTTTTACCCGCCATTATTAAAGAATATATAAATAGCGTGCTATACAATGAATAGTGTACCTGTGATTTTAAATTCAAAGATAGACGTGTCTTGTCAAGTGAGTATATTTTGTTAAAGGTTTTATTACAAAAAAATTTTTTTTTGAAAATCTTATTTTTGTTAAGTAAAACTTAATAATTTATAACATTTAAAAAAATGCAAGCTTACATCTTAGAATTTCACAATTTCATGAAGACAATGTAGTTAAAAGCTCAATAAAAAAAGACGAATATAGTGATAGTTGTGTTAAGCGCCATCTATGAACAGTTGTATGTATATTTTATATGTTTACATTCATGAATAAACATTCAACTAACGAGTAGTAGATGGCGTTATAACGAGTTTATTTATTACTGAGGTCTTGTAAATTACTTGGTACTGACATTTTTATGGGTAATTTAAAAGGAAACATAAAGAATAATTAAAAAAGACTTTTATTATAAAAAAATTATAACATGAACTGCACAAGCATTTACTTAAATCTCTGGAAATTACCGTCCAAAGAAACATAATAAATTAAGTTTTAAATTATAATAAATTACACTGTATGTACTAAACATATTGTTTTTAACAATATTTCATCTCGAAGGGAAAGTTAACATCAGTACTTAGTAGTGAGAAAACTTTCCTGTGATTTGTGAGATCCAATCTAAATAATGTGCAACTTTAACATACACCCCGGGTACACCAGGTTGTCCGCAACCAATTCCCCAAGACACTACACCAACCAGTTGCCAAGTGCCCCCACGTTCACAGACTAAAGGACCGCCTCCATCGCCCTTACAGGCATCCTTTCCTTCTTCGCCTCCCGCGCAAACAAATCCAGGATTCAACTCATAGTTATATCCTAGTCTTGTTTGTCTCAGTTGCTGTTGGCACAGTCCATGAGGTAGTATTGGAACATCGACTTCCTTAAGAATGTTTTGGTATTTTCCGTTCGTACCAAACGCATCTTTACCCCATCCAGTCGTCCAGCATCTTTGCCCAGAGAAGTCGGTATATTTATCAGGTAAGCAAGCTGGGCTGATGTGTGGATATTTCGTCCATTCAACGGGATGGTCCAATTTTAAGATGGCCAAGTCATTATCCAAAGTTCCGGCGTAATATTGAGGGTGCACATGGACAGATATTACATCACGTTCAATATAGGGGTAGAATTCTACATCGTGGTTCACATCCCATTCTCCAAGACGCACGCGAAGATCGAAGCCTTTATGCCTAAAAATAATAATTCGCTTTGAATTAATCCTTATTACGTTCTAAACAATAAGTATTTTATATGTTGTTCACATGAAATCTTAAGTTGAAAATTGTTATAGCCAATGTATTCAGTTATAATTGTGTCAAATTTATCAAAAATAAACTCACGATTTAATACAATGTGCAGCGGTCATAATGTGAAGTCCATCGATCAGAGTACCACCACAAACATAAACAGATTCTTTGGGGTCCTTCTTGAGGATAGCTGTTTGCCAGGGGTATTCACCAAATTCACTGTCTCCATCTACGTATGCCGGTGTCTTGATTCTTCCATTGACTCCTTGCGAGTGACGAATGCCACATTGACCACGGTTTGAAGCTTGGGGGCGAAGTGGTCTTCTACAACAAACTTGATTGGAACCGCATTGCTGAATTTGATTGTGGCCAAAGTATCCCTGTCGCTGCAAAAAGAGATGAAATTCTAATAAATATCAACTATTTTATACATTATGTTAAAAATGCAAATATGCATTTATTTATTTCATTTAGATGGAGGTTTTACCTCTTCTATAATTTCAGTCATATTTTCCCTGCTTATTGCTCTCTTCTTTCTACTTTCGGGAAAGCGAATCGTTTGTTCTCCCCGGTTTGCCCGGTTAAGGTGGGATGAAGGTATTACAATGGAGCGGGAGTATGCGTAACGGCTGGCATAATTATTATTACTTTTGTCGTTTATACGAGTACCATTAGCAGACCTTTCAAAGCCGTAATTGGCATAATTAAAGTCACTTTCATCGTTGTTAATATTGTCATCATCATAATAATCCTCATTGTCGGAAGGAATTCCCGGTGCATTGTATGAGTGATCGCGATAGTGACTGGGATAATGACTGACATGAGGTGAATATAAAGGAGGTTGAGCATAATGGGTATCGTACTGAGGAATATGATGATATGGGGGATAAGGATGAGGTTGAGGGTGATGATTAAAATTATTGTAAGGATTATTATAATGATGATAGTGTTGATGTTGATTTAAAAGATAATGTTTCTTCTCGTGAAATAGATTTCCAAGCTTATTAACTACATGCTCATTCGGTGTAACATGAAAATTGACAAATGGCTTAACAATTTTTTCGCCATAATCATTTTTCGTTACTTGAACAGCTAATAATGGATTTACGGAAAGTAATCCTAAGTTTATTCCACCGCCATTCAATGCCGGACCATAAGGATTTTGTACAGGGTTTACATTGAAAGGATTGACAGGATAACTGTGGGAAGGCTGGGGCAACCCAAACGAGACACCAAACGTGGGCTGCACTTGTTTGTTGTTATTACCACCATTGCCGCCATAGCCAGCAAGTCCAAGGAGGCGCTGTAGTAACAATTCAGTACTCCAATAAAAGTTTTCTTTTTTAATATGTTGTTAAATTCTAGTAAATGAGTTAATTTACTTGTAAAATATTTTGACAATGAGTGTTGGTTTAATAATTAACAGAATGGTTACCCCAGTCTTCGCTTTCATAGTTTTCTAGGGATGTAAGGCTTAGGGAATAGGATAAAAGCGTGAAGCTGAAATGAAATTAAAAGTTAAGTAGGTAAATAAGCTTACCGGTTCAATATCCTTTGCTTGTTCATCTGACTTTTCAGATATAGCTTCACGTTTTTGAATACTTTTAACTTCGGTGTCGTTATGATTAGGGGTTTCCAAATCAGTTGTTTTGTTTGAAATATCACTTTGATCTTCGGTTAAAGCTAAAATTTCACTGCCTTTGTTACGTGGATCAATTGGAAGGTACAGGTCATCTCTACGTCCGATTACTTCTTGACTAGGGCATTGATCGTGGTTGACACATACGCATTCGAAACTTTGTGCTTTACCGGTGTGATAATTATCTTGATATAAATTGTTTTGTCCTAAATCTTGGCTATAATCATTGTTACCAGAACCTACGTGCAGCTCTTTTTTGTAAAACTCTGAATTTTGAGAAGCATAGGATCCTAAGGAGTTTCCATACTTTTGATCGTTAAAGACATTGTTAGGGGATTGACTAGGCAGATTCTGGGCCTGAATATTTTCTCTATTATAGGTATTGTGACCAAATTGTGAACCATAAATAGTATCACTTTCGTACACTGGTTTCACTTGGTTAAATGCGCCGGTCATTGGTTTAAAACCACCGTTGTTAAAGGAATTAAAATCTGAACCGGTGCCTGTTATTATACCTGAAGATTCTTGGTTATGAATTTGGGAAGCCAAATGACCCACTGATCCTACTGGAATTGCCACTGGCTTTATAATAACCTTTGGATCTTTTTCTGCATCGCCGTGTACGTAGTGATGGTGCACGTGTTGTTGAACAACAGTCTCAGTCTTAGAATTGGATTGTTGTGAAGATGGTTTACTGTACAGCGGTTTAGGGCTTTCATACGAGAATGGGCTTTCATTTCCAAAAGTGGGTTGTTTTGTTACGTAATTAAAGTCATTTCCATATGCTCCGCTATTTTGGGAATATTGGAAGGCATTGCTGGCAGTTCCATATTTATCGGCAAAGCCAGGTCGGTTATTGTTGTACGCTGGCCTTTTCGTTGGGTATTTTTGTGGTCGCGGAGGGTGAGACATTGGTTTAGGAGGTCCATAGGCCCTTGGTGGACCACGAATAGGAATTGAGGCAATAGGTTTTCCAATTGGTTTTATATGCACAGGTTGAGCATAAATGAGTTCATCCGGTGATACGTACGTTCGTTTTTCTTGTGTATCTTCATCCTCGCACTGTAAAGATAAAAACAAAATTTAATACTGTTAAGCCAAGGTTAAGTTATTATATATCTTGCCAATACTAATTACGTGTATGACTTACTTGTATGAGGCCTAAAGTACAAAGTCTACCCTTAATTAGGTTTCTTGCCTCGGTATCATCGCCCGCATCTAAAGCTTCTTTAATAGTAGGGTCACTATACACATCATCAAACCCACTAAGACTTCTACCCTGTTTGCTGTTAACCAATTCATCGACAATGCCGTCAAGAACAGTTCCATCAGCATTTTTAAATTCCGCGTCGCTCATTTCTTCACCTTGTAAGAGTTCCGATGATATGGGTTTCGATTCTACGTCCTTGCTTACTTCATCTTTGTTCCAGGACCAATCAGCGGACGTGCTCGCTACTGTTATTAACAGAACGCCCCATAAAGTAAACCACCGCATTATCTGTAATAAAAAAGAAAAAGATTAGTTTAAATTTTATCTTTTACATGTGAAGTTAAAACGATGACGAAACTAGTAGGTAGAGGATCACTTTTACTTTTGCGGACAAAGATTATGTAAGCTTCCATAACGTCAATGCTCCGTTACGACTGTGTGCGGCGATGCGAAAGCACAGGTTCTCTTGTGATTGAAAATGGTGTATGTGTGTGTTAACCTCATCATATTGAAAGAAATGATCATTGAAATATTTGTATTTCTTTGGAAAAGATTTTTTTTAATTTGAATCATCATGCCCAAGAGAATTGTTATAAAAGATAACCCTAAATATAGTTGTAATTACAGTTCATTGAAAATATATCGTTCATATATTTAGGTCGTTATTTGTTTATGTTATGAAAGAAAGCGTTAATGGTGTCAATGCCAAACAAAAAACCGGTACTACTTCATCAGTAAGAGTATCACGTTCGAATCTGCCAATGCGTCATGAACTCTCGTAATATTCTGATGTAATATCAAAACTAGAGTCCGTTTATGTAATTCATTATTGCATTATACAATTCTGCACTCTTATATTTGTAAATATTGTAAAATAAATTATCAGTAAAAGTGCTCATTCAATGGAAAACGAGCTAAGATGGGAAAAACTTTCGAAGGAAAAGAATAAGACATTTAAAATGTTTGATCTTGATATGTTGTATCCTGTTATTGTTCGTTGTCTGTTTAAAAGTGAAAGCGCTAATTGTTTAACGCACAGTTGTTTTAAACAAGTAATTTTAAATCGCTGTTTTAAATAAAAAAGTATTTTTTTAGTTAATTAACCTTTGAGCTTTTTAGATGTTAAATTTTGATAAAAAAGATACTTTTAAGCACTTTGTTCCAAATATTATTAAAAACTATTGATGCACTAGCACAAAAAACTTACATTTTATTTTGTTACACTTTTGAACACTTAAAATTATTTACTATGTTTTCACAACTTCACTCTTGCTTCGTCTGCGTTCGAATGACTGTTTCATCTACCACTACAACGCTTTATACTTCTACCAACGCAAAGATGCACGCGCTCCGATTTTGTAAGATGATCAACGCAGACTTGTACCACTAAATAAACAGGACGACTAAATATAACTGCACGTTAGTGAAAAGCGGCTTTTAAGCGATACTTCAAATCACGAATTCACAAGTTACTAGATCATGGTACGGAGTATGACGTAGATGGCGTTGATCAACCCTTGATTTCATTCATGAATTCCGACTAGACGTTTGGCAATAGGGATATCCACAAAGGTCAGGCGGATCTCGGAAATCTTAAGTAGGACATATTTTTATATTTATACCTAATGAATTAGTTAAAATATCGATTTATTGAAATGTTTTAGAGATAAAATGAATAAGAACTAACTTAGACTGTAAACGCAATTTCATCACTCAGTTAACTTAATATCTCGTGTGTTTACTTTCGCCTTTCTATCAAAGATTAAGCAAATATAATGAATATTTAACTCAGCGTTAACATCATACTAAATTACTCGATGTATCATAACATTAAATAAATATTATACAATAAAATTAGATAGTTTACTATGTACGATTAATAAAAATAATGGAATGAATGCTTCGAAAACTTTGAATATGCTAAAATTGGGTTACAGGTTACGTTTTAAATTCTCTTACATAATATTATGATTTACCTAGCAGTCTTAAAAAAAAATAACCTGCTGAATATTTATTGTTATGTTACCTAACAGCGCTTGTATTATGTCCTACCTTAATAGGTTATAATTGTATTAACCTACTTTCTCCTGACACATCTAAACAGAATAAGGATTAAATACGTAACGTATTAACATATGAAAATAACACAATATATTTATAATGATATTCCTTAACATTTCGGAAAACGAATTCATTTTTAAAATATTAAAAAACAATTTGACAGGATTCTAGTCAGTACATTTATTGAACTAATTATATAAGTTGATAAATTATGAACTACAAAATAATAACTGGTATGACCCATTTAGGTTAATATTATACAGGTCACAGGACACAGGACAGAGTTTTTGATACCTCTGGGGGTAAATAGTAATGTATTTTGCTTTATTGTGTTAATACATTAGTTTATATAATCTATATGTATATTAAGAAAACGCTGATTTTCTTGTATACCATTTGATTAAAATATAATTATCATGAAATTGATAAATAATATTACATTATTGCTGTAAGAGTACGCTGACTATAATAAGAACGACATATTTTGTTTGTTGGTGTGTTTACTATAGACTTATAGTAAAGAGTTAAACGCGCGTTCGTGATAATATATTAACTGCAATTAAATAATGTTAAAAGAGCTGGTCTTCAATTCTGTGTCAATATTTAAAAAATATAATATTCCAACAATGACTTATAAATTTAGGTCATGGCGATTTGTGGATAAAACCAGGATTTAATAGTAGAAGTCTTGCACAAGAGGGGCTTTCCAGTGCAACCGAAACCGGACTTGCGCGGGCGCAACATACGCTGACTGTGTTCCTTGCGCAACAGTTCGCTGAACCGTTTTGCCTCCTACTCAGCCTGTTGAATACTTATGGTATTAAAGCATTGTACAATAAAAAAACATGAATAATGTTATGTCAAGGTCGTATGTGGTTTGCAAATAACGCAAGACAGGAATAATGTATGTGTTTCAATACCTTTTTTATTTAGGACGCTACCGATGGACAGCTGCTGGGAAGTTTGTGGGAGCAATCTGGTAACCATTAATTTTATACATATACATTTCCCAATTTAATATTTATACATTTTGTTCTTCGACCGTAAATATGCCAAGAAGTCGTAAATATGTAAACTTTTTTCCACTAATTGACGAAAATAATATTAAAAATCTTTTGAACGGTTGGTTCTTATAACTCTAGTAAAAACAATAAAACTGCCTTTTTAATTATTGTATTATTTTGGCTGCTAACAAAATTGTAATGTTCAAAGAAAATATATTAAGGAACAGTCAACGTCGTAAAGGAAATAATTATAATTCACTTTACTAAACTATGGTTATACTTAGTCTTGCCATAAATATTGTTATAAAGAAAAGCACGATTTTTTTTTATACGTAACATTTATTCCTTTCATAGTGAGTTACATAATGAGAATACATCAATATATAACTATTAAAAATATACAATGTTTATTCGAAGTGGTCTCCATTGGCTGCAATACAGTCTTTTAAACGTTGAGGCCAGTTATCAATAGCAGCACGAACTCTTTCTAGAGGAAAATTCTTCACTGCCAACCGAATGGATCGTTTTAGGGACTCCAAATTATCATGGCGTTTAGAGCAAGCCTTACTCTCTAAAACTGACCATAAATCATAATCCAATGGATTTAGGTCAGGACTTGACGACGGCCAGTTTTCAGTGCTGATAAAGTCCGGAACGTTAATTTTCAACCAAGATTGGGTGGATCGAGCTCTATGACCCGGTGCCGAGTCTTGTTGAAAGCACCATTCTTTGTTATTGAACATGGTGTTAGTTAAAGGCTTAACTACCGTCTCAAGAATGGTATTTTGATAAACTTGTGCCGACGTTTTAATACCTTTTTCACAAAAATATGGCTCAGTCACCCCTTCATAGCTAACACCCCACCAAACCATCACTGAAGTGGGATAATGCCCACGTTGTACTCTGTTTACTAATTGCGAAGCTTCTTTAGAGCTTCCAGCATAAATACGGTCATTTTGTTTATTAAAATACTGCTCAATTGTAAAAAATTTCTCATCCGTAAACAAAATTTTTTTGTGACCTCCCTTTGCGTACCGCTTAAGTAGTTGTTTGGATTTTACCACCCTATTCTTCTTTAAATTATCAGTTAAGAAGTGACCAGTACGTCTCTTATAGGCTGCAAGTCCTAAGTCATCTTTTAATATACGCGACATGGTTCTAGGAGCTATCTTCATCTCCCGAGATAAAATCTTTTGCTTACGGACAGGATTTCTTCGAATTCTTTCCCTAACTGCTTTAATCACCTTTTTCACACGAACGGTACGTGGACGGCCAGATCTTTTTCTGTCACAAACAGAGGAGGTATCATTGTACCTATCAATAGCCCGGTAAACAAACATTTGACTAATACCAAGCGGGTGGAGGGTTTTAAAAATTGCACTTTTCTCCATACCTACTTTATGTAAGGCAATCACAGCGATTCGGTTCTCTTTATCACCCCACTCCATTTTAATATAACAAAATATTTAACAATATAATGGCGCGAAAATAAGAAAACACATCAAGCAATCATATAAAAATGACAGATTCCAAATTCAAACGTAATATTTTCTTTTTTTGAATAGTAACAGTATTTATGGCCAGACTAAGTATAACAAATAATAATATATGATTAGTGAGTACCATTTCTTTTATGCTTTCTGCTTTAGTTGATGACACTAATGTTTGCAACATGACTAGCAGTATTAATTTTTCCAGCCAATTGAAATTGAAAAAAATCAAAAAGTTACGTAATAACTTCCTATTTTGATTATCTGACTACAATAGTAGAAGGTGAAGTATTTCGTCGTATGTTGGTGCTAGGTTTATTCCAGCTTAGATTTAGTTTTATCTTGAAAATGGGCTGGCCAAAAACCGCAACCGACGTGCATCTAGGTGACCATAGAACATGCGACCAGAATTATGTACGGAACCATTAGGAAATAGATGTAGCTATGAAAAATAAGTCCCTTACCGTCCCTCAACGCATTAAGTGATTACATGAATGTCCATGTGATGCATATACGGATGGCGCGACGCCAAAGTGAATAATAAATCTAAAAGAAGTCTCCATACAAAACAAAATGTTATAAAAAAGTACATGAATTTAAAACGCGTTTGGTTCTGATACAATTGGTATTGTTATGATTAAGTAATATGTTATGTTATTCAAGTGTTACTTGCGGTTCTAATATCATTAATCTGGTATGATATAGAATAGACGTTGTGATTGTGTAATTTTATTCTTAGCTTTTAAACATGTTGTGCTTATAAAAATTAAATTTATGTATTTAAATGATTTGTGTCAGAGATTTCAATTCGAAACAATGTTGTAAGTTATCAAGGGATCTTCGCTTGATACCGTTTCGAATCATCGATCCAGAAATGTTTCGTAATATTTCGGTGCCGACAGTTTGTTGTTACATAAGTGCATAGACATGACATGATACAATGACCGGGATCTTCTGGTCATTGTACCGCTTCTTGATCAATCTAGTAAAAACATTTTATTTATGTAGCAGATTTGGTCGATTCTTAAAAAGTTTTGTACTTCTTTGCCAGTTTATGAATTTTTATTCCAAATAAGAATAGAACGGTTCGTTCCTACTGTTTCCTACTGGTTCGTTATTCTTATTTAAGTTGTTATCACTAAAACATCACACATGTTATGGTCAATAGTAAGGTTGATAATGTTCTGACACTTAAACTGATAAACCGATCGATGGAATCACAATTCTATGATAAAAGTTTCTATTATTTATTTAATACGCGTTTAATCTGGTAACAGGCGAATTCAGCTATTGCAAGTGATATTGGGGGTTTTCCGAACTGCGACTTAGTGTTGCAGTCTCACTAGGGAGGTCAAACATTAAGAACACAGTATGCGTAGAGTTGCATTATTTACAATGTTTCGTACTAGAATTATATTCTTTGTTATGTTTGGTATTTGTTTACGTTTGTGATGCTTTAGTTGATAGTGAATAAGTTTGGTGTTTTTAATTTATGATAAAGAAGAAAGAAGTTTTTTTATAATTTACGAGTATCGTCTCAGTTTCTTGGATTTACAGCACAACATTTTGACGTTGGAATAGATTTAATAGTTTATTATTTAGACATTACCGTATTATTAGAATTAAATACTACTGTCAAATAAATATTTTATCGGATTTGTAAATTTATATGAATAGCGACTCTCAGATATTTCTGTGCTGATTAAATTATTGATGTCCTACATTTGGTCGATCGTCCGACCGTGCTATTGTTGCGTATATTGGGTTTCCCTAAGGTTCCCAACAAGGACTCTTGTTTGCATTCTAGCTTTTAAGTTAAAAAAAATTAAACTCATTCCCAAATCAATTGGTGAAAGCTTTTATCGAGGGACAGAATATTTAAAACCAAACTGTAAATAAAAATATGTTTACTTTTTCTAAGATTTCGTGTTGAGAATTGAACCCAAAATTTACACGATGCAAATGAATTCAAAAAATGATCTATGACTATAGAAACATACGCGGAAATGTGTCGCCCAACACCAATATTTATATGCGTAATTCGGATCTTACGACACTACAACCAAAGACTTGAATTTGAATATAGTTATTAAATAAATCGTTGCGTCATAAAATAAGGCAACGAAATTGTATTTGAAAACATAAGTATGTTTTAATGCCATCTAGTGGTGTGTTATAAAAGCAGCGTATCTGTTTAAACTTCCAAAGAACCAAGTCACTTACAGTAATGTGAAGTGAATGTTTTTTGAACTTAAATTTTTTAGTGCTCTGTAATATTCCTAGATGGCAGTTACTTACATTGAATTTTTAACTTTGAATAATCAATTTGATTGGTAAATGAAAGTCTTTGGTATTAAATTATTTAAAAATATATTATTAAATTAAAAGTTTCATTATAATTATATAATATAAAATAATAAAACTTAAATATTCTATATTATTTGACTACCCGTATAATTTAGATTGTAACATTTTCAACATTTAACATTTTCATTGTCACAATAAGTAACAATGGCTCCTAATATTCAATTTTTTATAATGGTTTTATATTGAAATATTTACAAACACTTATACATTTCCAACCGTTTAATTTTTTGCAGATTATGTAAATTATATTATTTGATTGTATTCTAAATACCATTTTTAATTACGGATATTTATACGCCCTTAATAAATTACATTTAATGTAATAATCAAATGTCATGCCTGCTGTTAGGAGACTGGTTATCGTGATAAAATATTGTACAAATTAAGTGTTCCGTATATAGTTAAAATTACTTATTTATGTATATTGCTGTTTCCTAATAAGACGAAAATGCCATTGCAAAGAGATTTCTTTATTACAAAATAGTTTTATTTAGTAAAATTTAGGTCAATCTGCTAATCGCGAATGATATTTTTAGTCTTAATATAAATAGAAGACTATGGTCACTGATCGTGAAATACCGAAAATCGTTTCACGTACATAGCTGATCTTTGGCAAGGAGTAGGTTTATGACAAGTAGGCACAGAGAATAATTTTGTGACAGACGTACTAGGTAGTTTAGAGTTTTTAATTAACCTTAACTAAGCTAAACTTCATTTTTTGTAAGTTGTACAAAATAATGCCAATTTTATAATACAGATCGCTACAGAATCGTTGATCAAGGACGCCCACATGTCCTATCTGCCTTAATTTTAATTTGAGGATATAAAATAAATTAATGTATGTATAAATAGAGCGATTCACCCAAAACCAATCAGTCTTGCATATATTTTTGTGATTTGAAAACCGAACACAGACCTCGCTCAAAATGAGATTTTTGGTGGTGTTCAGCGTTGTTTTCGCTCTGTGCGCAGCTGCCCCTAAAGACAAAAGATCAACTATCTTGGTCTCTGAGGCAGTTCAGCCAGTGATCGTATCACCTAGCTTCTACAACGTCCCAGTTTCGCATTCATCACGCATCGATGGAAAAGTTGTTCCAGTGGTTTCCCACTCGTACTATACATCACCAGTGGTTGAAACCGTTGTTGTACCAGTAGAGAAGACCTATGTAGGAGGTAGTGCTGTATCCCACCAATCAAGGGTTGATGTAAAGTCATACCCAAGTGTTGTGTCGGAACACGTAGCACCAACTGTTGTTGAAACCGTACCAAGCGTTGTTGATGCCCGCTCCGTCTACTTGACCCCAGTTGTCTACCCTGGAGCAGAAGCTGTATCTCATCAATCTCGTGTGGATGTCAAGACCTCACCAGTTTTTTCACACCAACTCGTATCTCCAGTTGTCGGTGTTCATGCCGTTCACCCAGTTTACGCTTTTTAATGATGTATTTAATATAAAATAAAAATGTTTGCAAGATGTATTTGTTTCATTTTTACAATAATTTACACTTATTATATCAATATGGTATATATACGTTTTGTTACACACGTTAATAGCAGTATACAAATAATTAGTCAGAAATCTGTGTTTTATATTGCTGTCATATGTTATATTATCATTTTTACATTTAGGTATAAATGTATTAAAACGGCCTTTGCAATTCGTGATATTAAGTCAAAATATTGAACACAACTCAGCTAACTTACATATCCGGGTCAGGTTTATTTTAGTTTTTGTTTAATTAAGAGTGGAATATACGAAAACTAAATAAGAGTCTAAAGAGTTAAGACTATTAAATAGATCAAAAGAAAAACTTCGTTACTTAAGTTATTTGAACCCCACATAAAATTAAAAATAAATAACAGACGTTAAACAACATAACAAGGACGGTTACTTTCTTAAGACACTTTGACATTGCCCTTTTACATGTTAACGACTTATGTCGATATGATAATTACCGCGGAACTGCGAATTAATATGTTTGTCTGTTTGACTCAGAAAACCTACTAGAAACATATTTATTTCTTTACACTTTGTTGTACATACAAGATAATATAATTTCAAAGTTATTATGTACTTGATAGGGCCTAGAAAGGGATAGCATCGGGCGGCCTTATCGCATACAATAAGCGATCTTTTCCAGGCAAGCGCAGCATTAAAAAAATATTTGGATTGGATAACATATTTTTTTGTAATTTTGTTTTATGTGTTTAGTTTGTGTTTGTGTATTAGTTTGTATGTGTGTTGTTGGTGTGTCTTATTAAATAAATAAATAAAATAAATATTTGAATTGTTATTCATACAGTTATATAATAATAAGAAATCTAGAAAAAAATATTGATTCCTAAACAAATACCTAATTTACACAAAAATAGAAAAATATCAATTATTACAATAAGATTAACCTGCCACAAATAAAAAAAAAACATCAACAATCATGTAATAACATAATTAGACTATACATGAATAAACAAATACTGATCATGCAAATAACTAATTAAAATCATACATATATTATTAAAAAATATAAGTTGTTTAATATGTAAAAGTTTATGGTATAATGGTAATAATACCATAAGTTAACATTAACATAAGTTAAGGTTAAATATTCTGCAGTCTATTACGCCAAATTGAACTATCATTGAAATACATTTCTATAGCGGCGAACTAATATTAGCGAGGTCATCACAATTTGTATGGAACTTCATGTGCCCACTACCGATCACGTCTGAAGGTAAAAAAATGTAAAATATAAACTTTTTAAATTTCTACTTCTGTATTTATCATAGATAGATCGAGGCTAAGGGTACTCTTTAATCTGTTAAGTTTGATTATGTAATAGAGAAACATCGCGTTTGATAATCGCGTTCTACATATTATTTCTACGGCATACAATTTCCTTAAAATGTATGACCGCCATTGACTGTAACAAGGTCAGTTATTTCATTGATACTTAACTTTGTTCTAACACTGAAAACTTTTTAATTACGCACGGTCAGTATAAATACCCTTGATACTGCGCCAAATTTATCAGTTGGCCGTGCACGGTTTGAAGTGATCTACTTAGTTCAGTCAGTAAAACACAGACCACGTTCATAATGCAATCGCTGGTGGTGTTTTTCGCTCTCGCCTCCGTGGCATGCGGTTCTTACATCCCTCTTGCCCAGCCGGCGCATCACCCCGCCCTTGTGCTGGACCCACATGGCCGGCCCTTGGACACCGCTGAAGTGATCCACGCTCGTGCCGCCCATCTACAAGCTAAGGCTTTGGAATCACACGCAGCCGTCGCCGTTGCCCCTGTGGCCGTCGCTCACTCCGTGCTCGCAGCTCCCATCGCTCACTCTGTGGTTGCCCCCGCTTGGGTCGCCGCTCCCGCCGCTGTGTCTCACCAATCCCGTGTCGATGTTCGTACCAGCCCTGCCGTCTACGCTCACGCCGCACCCGTCGTAGCCGCTCACGGCGCCTACGCCGCTCCTCTCCTCGGCCACTCCGCTCTCAGCTACGCCGGCCACGGACACTACTTGGCCAAGCGTTCTCTGGGACACTACGCCTACAGCGCACCCATCGCTGTCCACGCCGCTCCCGCTGCTGTGTCTCACCAGTCCCGTGTTGATGTTGTGTCCAGCCCAGCTTACGTATCGCACGCCGTCGCCGCTCCAGTGGTCGCCCACGCCGTGGCTCATGCCGCCCCATTGGCCATCGCCCCTGCCGCAGTCTCCCACCAGTCCCGCGTTGACGTGCGCACCAGCCCCGCTGTTGTGTCTACCGTAGTCGCTGCTCCCGTAGCGCATGCCGCAGTCTACTCCGCTCCCGTTGCGCATTCCGCTTACTACGCCGCTCCAGTTGCGCGTTCCGCTTACTACGCCGCTCCATTAGCGCATGGTGCCGGACACTACGCTCATGCCTGGTAATTTAGCGAAACCTGACGAACTACCTATACAAATATTTATAAAAATAATAAAATCAATGTAAATACCATGTAATCTTTTAATTTGGTACACCTTTTCATTCATAAATTTATGCTTAAAACATAAACATCCCCACAACAAATATATTATTAACTAAAACAAGATCATAATGTGGTAACAAAAATGTAGCAGAGAAGCATCCAGTATGTAGATCCAGCAGTAATTTTACTCTGCCTGAAGTTCCGCGCAGGTTATCAACCCTTGGAAAGGCAGCACAGTTAGCTTATCCCAGACTAGCCAAGAAAATGAGTATATATTTAACGTTTCTTGATTCTATTTGTTTATTATTTTAAAAATATGTTGTAAATTAATTTGTAAGAACCGGCATGGTGTTTTAAGGAACTTGCGAAGAAAATATATACCATATGCGTATTTTGTTTTGATTTCTCATTTTTTATAACGTACAGACAGAGTTTATTAATTAAAGAGAAATAAATCTGCTAAATTTTTCTTATCAAATACAAACATAATTATTGAATATCACTTCTATAAATATAATAAAATACTAATATACTTTTTGTTCTTATGGGAGATTATTCATAATGCTGACATAATGAGATGAATTAATACTATATATATGTACAGTAGGTAGAGTGTATACTATAATAATATCACACATTGAAAAAAATTTTTTTTTTGGTTATCAGATTTAATTTGTAAATATTAGAGAGTGTGGAAGAGGTTATTAAATATTTATAACATAGCTGAACGTTTTTTTTAAAACATTAAAAAAGATTGTGAATCTCTTTCTATCTGACTGATTGTGAATATTTGAGAGTATTTTTTAAATTAATCAATGCGAAAAGGTTTGTTTAAATTTTATTTGCAACAATACTTATACCGACATGCCAACCATTCTATGAAAAAAGGAATCTTTAAAATGTTTGGCCATGTTCAAGTATATACATATCATAAACTAAAATATTTGAGACTAAAAATACTAACAGGTTTTGGCATAAACACAGTAAGTACGTTGGTTAAGTAATTACACTAAGATTTATAAAACTACCATTTTAATGTTTTTATTTGACACACCAATAAAACATGTAAACACATAGCTTAAATTAAACTACAAAGCAGACAAGGCTTATATGTGCATTAATTGTAGGTTTGCACAGCATTACGAAAAATCATTAAAATTAAAGAAATTTTGACAAAAAGAATCAATCAAACCAAACTATACACAAAAAACTATACTCAAAACACTCTACCCATGAAAGAAGAAACAGGCAAAAATAAAATGAAAAGTGTTGGTAGAAGGAATATATTTTTTTTTAAAGAGTCAGTTTGATGCTATTTTAAAAGAAGTTGATCTTAGAATCATTTATTTTTTTAGAACACATCACAGTTATAAAGTTACTGCAACAGAATAATTATAAAGTACTGCGTGGGCATTCTGATTTGCAAGCCGGATCTTAAATTAAACTAGAGAATGGGAATAGTTTGGATTCCATTATTTTGTGCCTACTTATAAAATTTCTTAAAAATACAACACATAGTGTTATCTTGTTGCTATTGAGATACAGAAAAGTAAAAGTAACTAGGTGAGCATGAGAAGAAAAGTATTAAGAAAACAGTTTATATTCTTATTTTTTTATTGATTTATAAATATTTTATGAGTATTGTACAAATAATCTTAGGAGTTCGTCAGGTTTCGCTAAATTACCAGGCATGGGCGTAGTGTCCGGCACCATGCGCTAATGGAGCGCCGTAGTAAGCGGAACGCGCAACTGGAGCGGCGTAGTAAGCGGAATGCGCAACGGGAGCGGAGTAGACTGCGGCATGCGCTACGGGAGCAGCGACTACGGTAGACACAACAGCGGGGCTGGTGCGCACGTCAACGCGGGACTGGTGGGAGACTGCGGCAGGGGCGATGGCCAATGGGGCGGCATGAGCCACGGCGTGGGCGACCACTGGAGCGGCGACGGCGTGCGATACGTAAGCTGGGCTGGACACAACATCAACACGGGACTGGTGAGACACAGCAGCGGGAGCGGCGTGGACAGCGATGGGTGCGCTGTAGGCGTAGTGTCCCAGAGAACGCTTGGCCAAGTAGTGTCCGTGGCCGGCGTAGCCGAGAGCGGAGTGGCCGAGGAGAGGAGCGGCGTAGGCGCCGTGAGCGGCTACGACGGGTGCGGCGTGAGCGTAGACGGCAGGGCTGGTACGAACATCGACACGGGATTGGTGAGACACAGCGGCGGGAGCGGCGACCCAAGCGGGGGCAACCACAGAGTGAGCGATGGGAGCTGCGAGCACGGAGTGAGCGACGGCCACAGGGGCGACGGCGACGGCTGCGTGTGATTCCAAAGCCTTAGCTTGTAGATGGGCGGCACGAGCGTGGATCACTTCAGCGGTGTCCAAGGGCCGGCCATGTGGGTCCAGCACAAGGGCGGGATGATGCGCCGGCTGGGCAAGAGGGATGTAAGAACCGCATGCCACGGAGGCGAGAGCGAAAAACACCACCAGCGATTGCATTATGAACGTGGTCTGTGTTTTACTGACTGAACTAAGTAGATCACTTCGAACCGTGCACAGTCGACTGATAAATTCGACTCGCCCTCAGCCTTATTTATACAAGGCGGATATAATTAAAAAGTAAGGCAATTTCAGTGGGCAAATGGACGGTAATGTTAGAACAATGTCAGATGTCAATAAAATGTATGACCTCGTTTTGAATAACGACTATAACGAAAGAATTTCGTGGTCGAGGTATGTAGTGCGCAACAATTGTAGACCTCACCTATGTGAAGATATAATTGGTTGATAACATGTATGCTTATAAAATATATTTTTTATTACACGAAGTGAATCTTATTAGGTAATTAAATAAATATTTAAATTTTGTAATTACTTAGTATTGCTATCTAAACAACTTCGTGTTACCGCCTTGCCTAGATTTCATAATTCGCAATAGATTTTGAAACTTAGTTCTAGTCCCATAATTCGTTTAGCTTATATGCGGAGAATGTGAATAGAAAGGTAGCCTTGTTAACTTCGACAGTAGCAGACAAGGCTCACAAAGAAAAGTTCGTTCACATAAACTTTAAGTTACGCCTCCGAGTTAATAAGAATTATTAATTACAATATGCGAGTGTGTAATTCCGTGTGTACAGTAAACCTAATGTAGTTTACGATGTTAAGTTATGGGTTCTTTCTTTTCATTAAAGCTGAGTTATAATTAATTTATGTAAAAGCTTAGGTTTAGTGGTGACAAAACGTGCATACATAATTACAACGGATTTTCCTTATAACACTACCGCGTACTGCGGAACTCAGATAAAAAAACTCGTTGCCTGATAAAAATATACTTTGACTATTTGTGTTATTTTTGATAGTGGGCGGGTTCTGTAAGCAAATATTTGATTGAACAGGATTTGTATATGACGTGTAGTGGATCGAACTTAACAACCTGTTTATATTACGTGTAAGATAACATTGAATTATTTGTCGTCATACTGGTTTAAGCTTGTGTTTTCTTTTAATAAAATATGTATGTAACATCGATGTTAAGCGTTGGTCTTACCAGATATTGCCTGTACGCAAGGTATAGTTGATTTCACAGTTTTTGCAAGTCTTTTTATAGGCAAAGAAAAGACTGTTTTTTTGAAATAGTTTATTTAGAACCAGTTATTTGCACTTGTTAAGAGACAAATTAATTAAAAATATTTATTATGTCCAGACTTTTGGGTGGTACGGTTTCTTTTTGCAACAAGTATAATTGAACTGTAGTAATATTTGTATTCATCTTTTATTTTGGTAATATTGTAATGATATCGCTCGAATATTTTTAAATAGATTAAAATACAGGAAATACGTATAAATTGGGTATTTATAATTGATACTTATATTCAACGGCGCAATGTTGTGTTCCGTAAAACAAGTGGAGGTCAATATTATTATGCGTAATTCCGATCGACTTTGAAAAATATTTACTATTGCGTATGCGAAATTTTGAGACAAAAATGTCATTATATATAAGTTATTATAAGCGTAGTATACTAATACTAAAGCGTGTATACTAAAACAAATGCATGCATTTTAAAATTTATATTATTATTTTTACGTGCCTCTTACTTAAGCTTAGTCTTTTCATTCCATCCTTCTGGGAGTTCCCTCCAAAATATGTTATATTGAATTGGTTGGCATATAAAAACCCAGAGATATAGCCACATTGCTGGCTAAGAGTTGGTGACATACTCTGGGTTCAATTTTCATTTTGGAAAAAGAAAAAATCAGAAGGCGTAGGCTCGGTCGTACATTCGAATTACGGTTGTGAACCAAAGTCTATTTCCTACAAGCATGTCGGAAGCAAACGTTATAAGGCCAACATTCGTGTAAGGTTCAGATTCAGGATTATTAATAATGTAAATTTTAAAAATCGTTACATAAAAGCTTCTTTTGAAACAGGGTCAATTTGTTGTAAGAGGCATTTAATTATTTTGTATGCGTGAGGCTTCTCGAGGTAAAAGTACAAACCTTGCTCCGGTTACTAAAATGAATAAAAGATCAACTTCCTAATATAGATCGACATTATTCCTGTTGTTACGGGAATTTTTTTAATGAAACAACAAAGAACGTTACCTAAACTAAAATACATTTTATAACCTAAAACTTATTTCAATTGAGGTCAGTATGCCCTTTGAATACATATTTAAACATTAAATATTATAAGAGGCTGACGCTTAACTTATATAAGGGCGCTTTAACGATTAAATAAAAAAAAATACTGAACTTATGTTATTAAAAAATACAAAAGCTGTAAATCTTTGAAATTACATACGTATTCATATGTTTGCACAACCAATACATATGTGACTATATTAAAATATACCATTGAGTACCGGGATTATCTGTGCATAACTTCGTTTACTCGTGTGAACGAATAATTGCAATTTGTTCTCAGAAGTTAGAATGTTAAATGGCCTTGATATTAATTATAAAGCGCATGACATTGACGTGAGTGTATACTTAATATATATAAGTTAAGGAACTGACCAATGTTTCCAAGTGCTCGGGAGTGGAAAGCTAAATTCATTGAAAATAAGTACAATTTTATCACGCAGTGTGATGTACGGAAATTAAATATACACCGTCTTAGCTTATGCGGCTTATTTAATTGTGTTCTCTTTAATGTTGCAAAAAATAATACAAGAATTATACTAGTGTCAATTTTTTTATTACTGTTACTCAGATTGAAAGCTTACAAAATAATAGTTCAAAATTTTTTATACTTAATTTAGGTTCAATTATTTCTTTTACGCAAGTGCGTTCGTGCGTGACAGCAGGATACACGTTGTAATAAACTTTATCTTTAATTCTAGAAGTAGTTTTGTACTAATAATATGCCGTAGTTACACAAATAAAATAAAATACCGATTTTAAGGTAATAAATGCCAATAATAAAATGTTGCTGTAATTAAAACAAAAATATATTCATATTTTTATTTTGACGTCCTGGCCGCACAGGTATATTTTTACCGAGCGTTTGTTTTTCACAATGCTAATATTGTTATGGCATTATCCGCACTGGCGCGATACAGATTGCGCGGGTTGAAAACAGCTTATCCCGTTATGTTGTAATGTCTTCTTAATCAAAGTGTTTAAAAAAATATTACTAGACAAAGATGCATTTTTTAAAATAAAATACCATTACAACGCATTATAAATAATGATTTTTCTTAATCATATAAATTACTAGATTGAACCACGCCAAATACTCTAAACACATTAGATGTTATTATATAAGTCGGTCAAGGCTATAAGTTTTTGGCCTACATAATCACAACTGTATAATAAAATATAATTGTTATTCATGTCTATTCATAGAGCAATGTTAATTTACGCGGAAAAATTATAAAAGCCTCGGGATCGGGTGCTCAGGATCTATATAAATAAAGGATTATTCGACTTGTTTGATAAATAGGTAAAAAAATAAGCATACATATATACATCGTAAGCATGGTAACATACAGGAGATCCACAGACTAGTCTAGTTAAGAAGAGTTTATAGAAAATGAATAAATTTGAATAAGTGTTATTTGTAATAATGATACAACGTGTTAAATAATAATATCTTCCTTAAGTAAGATATGCGATATGGCATTTGCAACATTTTTTATTTCTTAACTTAATTATGTCTATGAAGTCCCCAATATGGTGCAGACTCTTTTTTTCATTAAATTATGTTATAGGCTTCTATTGACATACGATCAATTTATATTTGAAAACTACTGAACGCTTAGAACTTTTTTCGCTATTTATGCCATCAAAAAAAAAATACAAATTTTATTATTTTAAGTGGTAGTGTTTTAACGAAGGTAATTTCAAAATAACAGATACATTAGTAAAATTTATAATCCTATTGACCTTAATATCTTTAAAATACAATAATTGCCAAAACCAAAATTGTGTAACTTTATATTAGTTTTCGTTTGTAAAATACATACTTCAACTACACTATGGGTTAGGAAATTATTATTATTAACTGCAATTGGCTATTATTATTCGTTTTAACTACTTAATAGTTCGACATTTAATGGTCTGTTTAGCAAATTAATAAATCACCTGGGGAGATAAAATCTATGCTGTCCTAAAAATATCAAAGATTTTTATCATATTAGAAGACGCGGCGATCGAGCAGGATGAAATTAAAAAATGCATTTGAAACCTCATCTTTCCTGAAATCCTTAGTCTTTTATTGATTACATGGTATTTGTGAATTAGAATGTATAATTGATTCGTCAAATGTATCTCCGGTCACAAAACCAGTTCTCGTCCTTAGATGACAAAGCTACTGACAATTCACTCTATTATAGTCGTTTAACTTGAACTTAATATCACTTAACATATCCGTCAAAGCTTTTCTAAGCCTCCGTCTTTTGACACTTAAAATATTCTTAAGTATCAAGTTTAAATTTGTTCCTCAAGAGAATAGCAATAAACAAGGGGATATAATAAATTTATTGTATATATTTTTGACTTAAGCTATTGTGTCTAACCAATCTGGCTTAGTTATATAACTTCAATTTAAACAAATATTGTTCAGCATTTTGCTTAGATTTACTGCATTTCTTTCCGTTGGGGTAAGAGCCTAAGAGTCTCCGACTGTCATAACTCTGTTGTACCATCACATGGTTGATCTTTAGTTTATTTAAAATATGAAAAAATACAAATGTAATATTAAAATCACTAAACACTTAAGCGAAGCTTAAAATGTTAAGATTATTTCAACAGCAGGTATTACTTAGAAAGGTTTGATGTCTTTAAGATACATTTAAAGTGTTTACAATAGAAATATCTCTATGGCCTAGATCTCTGTGTTGCAATTGTTGTCGAAATAATGTACGTCTTAAGCTTTGTCCGAATGTGTCATAAATGTTGTGCTATTTTTTGAGTACTTAGTTTATGAAAGTTGAATGAAAAGCCATTAAATTTTAACATGACGATTGACGCTACATGAATTCAATGTTTTTGTGAATTATATGTTCATAGAATTATATTTACGAATATAAATTGTATCGTTCATATAGACAAAGCGTTCACGGAAAGTTCGAATAAAAATATATTTGTACAACATACAACATTAGTACAATTATGAAATGGCAATAGCGTCTCACACATACCAATCAGGAATAATGCCAAAACAATGTACGCACAAGAAGTTCTGTAAGAATGTGATCAATATATCTTAATAAATAATTCTCTGAAATAGGGAGACCGGTGTGTAACCGACAATACATTCGGGTTATAATTTAATTTATTGCGTCGCGTTATCGAAACTTACAAAAAGCAATGGTTTAGTTTGTATGAGCATAAACAATGTATCTGAAACATGTCCTATTTTAGGTTAAAATTTCTGGCACCACAAGTATGACCAACGCGTGTTTGAGAAATGAATTTGGTTTACAGCATATTAGGTTAGTGAGGCGTCTATTACTTGATACTTGCGTGGTACTGAAAACTGAATATCTCTATATGTTTATCCCAAAGTTCAATCGAGAGCAATAGGACAGTTTGTTAACATTATGTATGCTCGACGCATACCAATCTTCCGGACCTAATCTCGTGTCATTCAGTATGGGTTCAACTTGGAGATATATGAGGTCAATGAACCGAGGAAAACCTAGAAAACATTACGAGAGATTTTGGAATATAATCAGCGTTTCAAAATAAAAGTTATAATATGATTGAGTTATCCTATTATTCGTCTCGGTTATTACGTATTTTTGTATAAATATTGGTGTTGGATTCTTGTTAATTTATTTAGCTAAATTAATCAAAAATTGTAATCTTTATCAAACATACTATAATGATTATGCGTATGTTATTACTTCCTGTTCAAAAGATTTAAAGCATTATTATTTTAGTGATTTTGAAAAATTTGTTGTTTTGTATTAGGTTCAAATGAATTTAGAATCTAGATATATTATAATAATAATATAAAAATATATAAGAATGCTTAGTATTATAATTTTATTCTATCAATTGGCATTAAAACTTGATTAATATTCGAGTAATCAGATAAAGCTTTACTGACGTATGAGACGACTAAGATGAGTTCAATAAATTTGTATACATTATTATTACATATCGATTATTCGACATAGTTTTTGTTAAAAAAGCCTGGTCACAAAACAATATAATTATTTAAAGGCTTAGAGAAATGTTTAGGTGTTTGCCACAACCAGTTTTTCTAGATCAAGGCAACCAACAACTGCTTGACCAAACTATTCATTACTTACTTCCCGTGATTCATATTTTAGTAAAGGAATGTATAGAATTGTATAAATATTATAATCATAGTAAAATAACTAAAACAAGTCTACAGTAACAATACGACTTTAAACTTTTTGAACGTAATACACATAATTTGACCCTAAAAACCGAAAACAAATTATAGTCGCTTTCGAATGTTTTTTATTTTATAAACAGGTTAAAAATGAGTTTGTATGAGTGAACGTCTAATACATATTACGATATTATATTGAACTACAGATAATAAATAATATTTTATTTTGTTCTATATTTGTTCTACATAATCTTACATTTGTTATCTTTAACACAAAGCGATTAAATTTATTTATAAAAGATCTATAATAAACGCCGTATACAAATCATTAACGGAAGTCGAGTGGTTAATACTTTTTGTACCAGTTTTTTGTTGCCATATTAGCGCCGATACCCTTGAAATACTTCGGCGTTATTCAATAGCGGAAATGGTTTGATACACTTTTTAACTCCATCTACTATGAACGGCACGTGTAGAACAAATTCTCCATTGTCCAGTTTAATTTACTCTACCAGCTATACGTACAGGTCTCAACAACTTTAAAATCTCTTCCTAATACTTGCCATACGAATCACCACAAAAATCACTATGTTGGCTTTCCCTCTGATGCTCCTTCGAGGTATTTGTTGTTGAGGTTATTGTTAAGTGTCCTTGTTTTTTAAATAAATCATTTAAGTTCTTGGTTCTGATAACAGAATATATATTGTATTATATATAATTTATAAATAATACATATTAAATTCTTATTAAAGAAGAAATAGAAGCAATATAAGAATATGAGTTGC
This sequence comes from Leptophobia aripa, assembly GCA_951799465.1. Taxonomy (NCBI): domain Eukaryota; kingdom Metazoa; phylum Arthropoda; class Insecta; order Lepidoptera; family Pieridae; genus Leptophobia; species Leptophobia aripa. Next base: position 4,716,988 of record OX637268.1, on the reverse strand, counting down.
CCTTATTCAACGGAAATAAAGCCCGAATAAGATTAATTTACAGTTTTAATTACAACAAATACAAGAGAGATGTTGTTTAAGCTAATAAATGTAAATGTACATACATATTAAAGAGATAATTAGTGAACCTATTTAATAGATAGTAAACGACACAGACTGCGTAATAAATATATGCACACATCCAACATATAACAATAACATTTCGTAATAATTCATATTTTGTAATTCTTAATTAGTGTCTTAAGGTCTTTTTAAGGTCATATGACTAAACGAATGCGAAAAACGAAATCATAAAGTAGGTAATTGTTATTATCATATTATAAAAATTGGCACAAAAACATCTAATGTGTATGAAGCCTATATAAATATAAGCTTTATTTTATAAATTTAGTTATAGTGAATCATTTATATTGTACCTACATAAATTTCAAAAATCATGATGTCTAAAGCGGTAAGTTTTGCTTGGAGTATAAATTAATCAATCAAGTTCTCATAATAAACTTTATGTTAAACGGAGAGTTTCTTGCAAGTTCTTCTCGTCCGCTCTACGTCTCTGATTTGGGAACTGGCAGTAAAGTCGAGTAAATTTTTCTTAATACTTATATTTCTGACGATTCATAAGTGTTCCACAGTTATCTATATGAATAAAGATATTTTTGATTTTGTTACCGAATCAAATTCTGAGTTTTTCAAATTATTAAAAAAAATATAATAATTCATTCGAAACTATTAAGCTAATTTGGTTTTTTTTTGATAAAGGACCAGTGCATGTGAATTTAAACGGCATTGTCCTTATTTTTTCAATTCGGTTACTCGAACGAACTAAATGTAACATACATTTAGTTCATCCTTTTAAAGCAATACAAATATATTTAACAGAAAACTTTCCACTAGCACAAATAAACATCCAGAAACTGTAATATTGAAACTAAATAAATAAATAAAAATAAGTAAAAGTAAGGAAAAAGAGTAACTTTATCATAGAAAAAGTAATGTAAGCCGTTTTGATCGCTAAGTAACGGTATCTTATTACAGAGTTCATCGACCTTTGCCTCTGCAGAGTTTCGAGCGTTTACAATATTTTTAGATTTTTCTTGGGACTCTTTTTAATATTAATAATTATTTGCAAACGGCTGTTTCTCAAAAAAACATTAAAGTAATCAATTAATATTATAATAAATATTTGAATACTTTAAAAGACCCAATTATAAATAGTTAACACAACAATTGGCTATAATACAAAAATAATTAATTAGTAGATTCAAATTTCCTTCTCACTTTCGATTCGAGTCTAATTTTAATATATATAATATACATATATACGTAATTCCAAAATTATCTTATTAATCTATTTTCAACCTTTCCGCTACCTAAGGAAAGGGAAGCATTGACCTTTAACATGTTCCTTAAAATTAATTAAGGTAAAACACCCTATCAATGTTAAATCTGCTATTCAAACTTAAATTTCAAAATTGTTTGAAGTAGGATAAATTCCTATAGTATAATATTAAATACATGTAGAATTCCACAGAAACCATATTTGCATGTTCAGTGAAGTAAACTGATGTATAAATAATGTTGTAAAAATGTTTCTTAAAACATCATCGCTTTCTTTGGTCTTAATATAACAAAAATAAATAAATACATACAATATTCGATATATCTTTGAATATCGAACATAAGTCATTGAACTTAACCGATTCGTTGGCGATTATAACATCTTTAATTGCATGCATTTTATTACTGCATGTAGGTTTCAAATCATTTTTAATAAGCATCGAATCAAATCTTAACACGAAAACTAAAATAAATATTTTATGTTTAACCGAGATTAGGATTTGTAAAATTAACCTGATCTAATATAAGAAATGTTTTAATGATTTGAGAACTCGGATGGCGCAATGGTTACCATGGCGGACTGTAAACAGAGCGTCCTGGGTTCGATCCCCGGTAACAAATAATGAACATTGGTTGGCCGTTGGTTACCTTGGTGTATTATGTATTTATGTAAAGTAGACAATATTTAAATGTATGTAGTGTAAACCCATTACAAAACTTTAAGTCGCTCACTTAACCCCTAGGTTACCAACCATGTGTGAAAGGTGTCTTTGTATTATTATTTGTAATATTTCTCTTATCGCCAAGATTGGATTTAATAATAAAATAATATTTTATAAATATTATTTATATAAGAAGAATATTAGATGGCGCTTCAAGCCATCTATCAGACCAAACGTAACCAACTCAATCACGTACAAAAATATCCATACTTTTCATTCATGACTGCAGATAACTAAAATGTTGTATTTAAGGTTTTCATGTTCGCCTTGTTGGCTCTATCTATGGCAGCACCAGCTCCAAGCAATATTATAACGTACGCTGAAGTATACCCAATAGTCGAAAGCTACTCTAGCTATTCAGACTCTGTGATTCAAGACAGTCCCATCGTTTCTGTGCCATTAGTGGAATCAGGACCGGTAGTGGAGGTGTATGGATATGATCAAGTGATTTTCTAATCAAAATTTCATATTTACATTAAAATGTATATTTTTAAAATAAATAAATGGCTATTTAACCTATATATTTTTTAATTCTAACCAATACTTTTTGAAACGATTTTTTATAGTTACATTATTTATTAATGTTTTCTTTTTGCTTCTTCCTCTAAAAATTCAAGAGAGTTTTTGTAACCATGATAAAAAGCTAACCTATGGAGCAAGGTTATAATTACATTTAAGGTAAAACATATTTTGCGGTCAACTAGATCATATCACTGTCATTCGTTATTAATAAAACATAAAGAATAAAGTACAAATAAGTAGTTAGCTTTTATAATAAATCTTGTATAGTGTATTTGTGTGAGTGGCCGATATATCAACTAGGTTTTTACCGTGGTCTCACGCGTAGTAATACATTTAATTAATAAAACTGCTTAATATGCCGAAAATAAATATACTCATTTTTGTTAAATGAGTGTCAAATATCCTTTGTGCTGTGTTATAAAGTTCCTTTTACACAAGTAACAGTACTACTGAAAATAAAACTACTCTGTTAGTATATGTTATTTAAAAAAAACAGGAATATTAGTTCCAAAAATTATAAGAATTGAACCACTAGTTGTAATTATGGAAATATTAATATTCATCATCATACTCAATAATAAATGCAACTTGGCCAACTCTCAAGTGATTTTCTTTGGTAATAGTTGTACATAACAGTCTGTCTGTTATAAATATTATTGTCATAATAATTATTGTAATCCTTAAAGTGAATGGTCCTTTATCAAGGAGTCCAAGGTAAACTCGAACAATCTTATCAATAACAAATGTTGTCTAGTTACATATTAATTGTAAGGGAATAGAGTCTAAAATGATCAGTAGGCCTAGTATCTAATACGGCTTGTGGCGCTACCCTTGTAGTAATTTCTTTCCGAGTATGATGCCAGGCCAACGCCTTATTGCATAGTACCTGACGTCATAAAGAATCTGGATATCGCCTACAATTCGAGTATATAAACTGTGCATTACAGGGAACATGCACAGTTTCACTTAAAACCGTAATCAACACAGACCACAATGTTCAAGCTGGTGGTGTTGTCCGTAACCCTTGCCCTGACGTCGGCCACTGGGCTGGCTCCACTCGGTTTAGGATGGGGAGCACCTTGGGGAGCTCCATGGGGTGCACACTTAGCTGCAGCTCCCTTAGCCGCAGCGGTGGCGGCCCCGGCAGTAGTCGCTCCAGCAGCGCTTGCCGCGCCACTCGGTCTCGGACACCGTGCTTACAACTACAGAGGTCCTCTATCTTTGGCACCTGGTCAACCCGCTAACATCCTGGCTTCCGACGGAAGGCCTTTGGATACACTCAGTGTTAACTTGGACCGCGCCGCTCACTACACCGCAAGGGCAGTCGATGCCGGACATCTTCTGAAGAAGAGATCCGTTCTTGCCCCAGCTGTGGCTTGGTCCCACGCTGCCCGTGTTGACTGGCCTGCTGCTCGTTTGGTCGCTCCTGCAGTGGCTCCAATCGCTGTTGCCGCACCTATTGCTCACGCAGCTCCTTGGGGCTTGGGACACGTTGGGGTAGCACGTTGGGGACTCGGTTGGTGAACTAAATTGGATCAAGAATATTAATTAGGCTTAAAAAATAAATTATATTATAAAATATAATATATTGTCAAATTAAAGAGAGTTACCTAAATTTTACCCAGTACTTTTGTTTTTTATTCATCATATTTTTTGTTGTGATTTTTTTAAGTACTAGTTAAAAAATAATTAATTTACAACATGATTAAAGATATTAAAAATGCTAAAATAGCTCACCATCAGGTCATGGAACCAGCTACCGGCCACGATATTTCCAAACCATTAAGACTTAGGGTCCTTCAAGAAAAAAGCGTACCATTTCTAAAAAGGCTTCGAAATTGACTTCATCTTTATGGCCTGCCCTCTGCTTTCTGAAAAAGGGGTCTTCCAATATTGGCTGACTTAAAGTAAAGGTTGTTGCCGATCGAAACGTGATGTCAAATTTAATTTTTTAGTCTCAGCAAGAATTACAGTTATAAGACATCTTCTAATTCAGTATTTTAAATAACAGTTGATAAAAGAACCTGAAACAAAAGCCTGTTGATATTAAAATGTAGTTTATAACTAAGAAAATTTTGTGTAATCTTGAAAAGATTTTAATAATTAAATTTGTTACTTTTGCCTATTTTTCCTATTCTTAGTCCGCTAGTCATATATTTTAATATAAAGTCTAATGAGTATAATACAATTTTTATTCCAACTTTTAAGTATTACTATTAAATGATTTGTTCTTTTCTCCTAAGCCACAAATGCAAATTAGGGAAGCTACGCATTGTTTCATTTTGGTAGTTTTGTCGCATTTGCATACATTTTTTTGATGTCAGTTATAAAATAAAATATGGACATTAAAATAACTTAAAATAATTAATTATTTAAACATTTTTATTGTATTTTAGAATTTCGTTAATCATTCAAAAGTAGTGAGCGTATGGACCGGCGTATGAGATCGGGCTAAACCGGGAGTAAGCGGGGTAGGCGTAGCTGTGAGCGATCAGTGGAGCACGTGCGACAGCAACGGGAGCCACAGCAGCGACAGGGGCGATAAATGCAGCAGAACGCTTCTTCAAGATGTGAGCTCCGTTTAAAGCCTTGGCAGTGTAGTGGGCGGCACGGTCCAAGTTCACATCCAAGGTATCCAAAGGCCTTCCATCAGCGCCTAAGATGTTGGCGGGCTGGCCGGGGGCGAGAGAAAGTGGTCCACGGTAGTTGGAAGGAGTGTATAATCTAGCGGAGTATGCGAGGGGACCGGAGTACGCCAGGGGAGCGGAGTACGTGAGGGGAGTGGAGTATGCGAGGCGAGCGGAGTACCCAAGGGGAGCGTAGGGTGCGGCGATAGGTGCGGCGTAAACCGACCTTTTCTTAAGTAGATGCACTCCGCTGTCGAGAGCCTTAGCAGTAAGATGGGCCGACCGATCCAGGTTTACTTCAAGAGTGTCCAAAGGCCTGCCATCAGCACCCAAGATGTTAGCGGGCTGGCCAGGAGCGAGGGACAGTGGCCCCCGGTAGTTGTATGGCTGGTAGTAGGGTGCTGCGTAGGCCAAAGGTGCGTATGGTGATACGTAACCCCCGAAGAAACCCGTGGCTGAGGCCACCGCCAACATGCAAGACAACACCACCAGCTTCATCATTTTGATAGGTTGGTCTGTGTTGATTACTGTGCTCACACTGATGCCAGTTGAAAGTTATTATGGTTTTTATACTTTTTTCGACGTTTTAATTTGACGGGCGTCGGCGGAAAATATTGTTGACCGTGAATGGACTACTTTTGATTAAATTTATTTGTTTATAAAGTTCACTTACTCGGTAGGCCCATTTTTACATTTTAACTTGGACAGTCCAATTAGACTATATTTTATTAATTAGCAACAATTTGTATACAGGTAAAAGATTACGAAAAACAAATAGGTATTGGTATTAAAACGTGCCTCGTATCTTGATTACTTTTAATACATTTTGAAATTATTTTCTATATAGAAAGCGCTTTGCTTGCCCCTTCTTGGTGAGATTAAGTAATATTTGATATATATCAGTTTCAGTCATGAGAGTACTGTGAAAGATTTATAATTTACGTAACAGAAATCTTAAGTTAGAGTTTTTTGACAAACCATTTTAAAACAAACATTGATACTATTTATATGACACTATCTTTGCAGCAAACAAAAAAATAGGTTTGGATTGGTAATTCCGTATACTCGACTAAAATATACCATCTATAAAGTCTTAAATTAACAGTGCAAGAAGATTTTAAAGTTATTTCATAATTGTGTCCAAGTTAGACGTACTTTATAAAGAACTAAAATTGCAGCCGAGTTAGTAAATTTCAGATGCCATTATACTTGTCGATTACAGTCACATCCGCCGGAAGATATAAATAATAATAATGAATTGAAAATGAACAATATTATAAAATATTATTTTTACATATACGAGTATATGAATCTTGACATTAGAATGTTTTATTAATGTGATATCGCTACAATTAGAAGAAATTACTATCCACAATCTTAAAAAAAGCTTATAACAACTTAAAACGGTTTCATTAGTACGATATTCCCGCCATATATATTTCTGCGTTAGGCCTTTCTTATCATTGCGTACATTGTCAATATTAAAGGCTCGTCCTACAGCTTCCTCTATTGTAACTTCTCCTTTTGTAACATTTGTGGTTAGCTAATTATTAAAGTTTGAACTTTATTACATTGAACATTAATTTGTGTGATTCATTTATTTATTTGTTCACACTTTGTTGTGTTTATAGATTTTTGGATATCAACAATACACTGATGGAAATCAATTATTTAAAGATGTTTGTTACGCAATCTTACGTGTATGGATAATATGTCTGTCTGATTTAGTGGTATTATGTCGGGTATTTTTTTGGTGAATTATTGTGTGTCGTATCTACTGCCAGTTCTCATCAAGGGCGTACAGTGGACGAGGAGAAACCGGCAAGGAAATGCCGGCCACTATTTTTAATCGCCCAGCATGTCTTAAAGTACAGTTGTAAAGATTTGCAACCATTACACCATGCACCAGCGAATGGGTCTATCTAATGTATAAAATTCTCGTGTCACAGTTTTCCTTCCCTTACTCCTCCGAAACGGGTTGACCGATTATCCTGAAATTTTCTGAGCATATTGAGTAGGTCTGAGAATTGGCCAACATCTATTTTTAGAGACATTTTTTAAATTATTTTTTGGCAACACGACGTTTATCAGGATCAGCTAGTCTAATATATAAAATTCTGGTGTCACAGTTTTCGTTTCCCTACTCCTCCGATACGGGTGACTGATTCTCCTGAAATTTTCTGAGCATACTGAGTTGGGCTGAGAATCGGCCAACATCTATTTTTAGAGACATTTTTGGCAAAACGACGTTTGCGGGATCAGCTAGTATTACATAAAAAACAATATAAAATAACCTTTACTATCATCGTTGGGCATAGCGATATAGGAGCACACATTTACTTTTACGATTTCTATATAACAGTTTAGTTTTAAAGCAAACAAGTAATATATAATATTCTCTATCTTATTTAACATTCATCTCGGTTATAGGGACTATTTATCTTGATATGAATTCAGCGATACAATATACACTTAAAATCAACAAATATTTATCGAATCGATTTCTTTACTTAGTTACGATTAAATGGAAATATTTTTTTTGGCTTATTTTGAAAACGCTTTTAACATTTACATGAAAATGACGTTTCAGCTCCTTTCCAGGAACCAGAGACCGCCTGTAAGACAAATACATAAACTAAACCTTTTTTTTCTGCAAAGCACATAAAGGAAGGAGATCTTAATTCTCCATAATATTAAATATTTTTGCATAATTCTTGATTTGTAAGAAACAAATTTATTGCGAGATCAAAGGAGTGGCGGAGAGTTTCTTGCCAGTTCATCTCGACCGCTCTACGCCCTTGGTTTGGGAACTGGCAGTAAATGTAGAGTCGAAATTTTTTATAACTTATTTTGTTGACGATTCATAAGTGTGCCATAGTTATCTATATGAATTAAGATATTTTTGATTTGATTTGATCCTGATTTCAAAATGAAAAGTATTATTATAATATAGAGGTAATATAAAAAAAACTTTGTTGGATAGCTTTCGTCACTCACTCGCAACTTGTATTATTCGCGATTACCTAGATGTCCTTAAAGTATATCATTAATTTGTTTTTCTTCTACGACTTAAAATGTTCTTAAAAACATTTGCTACCAAAAAAACTTTATCTTTGGTCTATATATATATGATGTATTTCATAAGAGCTTTCACAACAATATTTTTTGTTTTGTTTATTTAAACAAAATAAATTTTTACAGAGAAAAAAGAATTATCATAAGTGACTTAAATTGGGATCACAGAAAACACAATAAACTATTTTTTACTGTATATTTCGGTTTGTATTTACATCCGTTAATATATTAAGGCCGTTTTGAAAGTTTTACAGGTAATGACCGTATGGAGCGTATGTAGCGTATGGAGTGGCGTAGGAGATGGGGCTAATCCGGGAATAAGCGGGGGCAGTGTAGGCGTAGCTGTGAGCGATCAGTGGAGCACGTGCAACGGCAACGGGAGCCACAGCAGCGACAGGGGCGATAAATGCAGCAGAACGCTTCTTCAAGATGTGAGCTCCGTTCAAAGCCTTGGCAGTGTAGTGGGCGGCACGGTCCAAGTTCACATCCAAGGTATCCAAAGGCCTTCCATCAGCGCCTAAGATGTTGGCGGGCTGGCCGGGGGCGAGAGAAAGTGGTCCACGGTAGTTGGAAGGAGTGTATAAGGCAGCGGAGTACGCGAGGGGAGTGGAGTATGCAAGGGGAGCGTAGGGTGCAACGAAAGGCGCGGCGTAAACCGACCTTTTCTTAAGTAGATGAACTCCGCTGTCAAGAGCCTTAGCAGTAAGATGGGCCGACCGATCCAGGTTTACTTCAAGAGTGTCCAAAGGCCTGCCATCAGCGCCCAAGATGTTGGCGGGCTGGCCAGGAGCGAGGGACAGTGGCCCCCGGTAGTTGTAGGGCTGGTAGTAGGGTGCTGCGTAGGCCAAAGGTGCGTATGGCGATACGTAACCCCCGAAGAAACCCGTGGCTGAGGCCACTGCCAACATGCAAGACAACACCACCAGCTTCATCATTTTGATAGGTTGGTCTGTGTTGATTCCTGTGCTCACACTGATGCTGTCGGAACGTTGCAATCAGCTTATATACTTGCATCATAATTGAACTAGATGGGCGTCGCCGGAAAACATCGTTGACCATGAGAAGGACTACTTTTATTTTGATATGAAAGTATGTTTAATATGTATCAGGGTATTTTTTGTTTTACGCATTCATTACATTAGCACACCAATTTGGCTTGTCTTGGCTGCAATTAATTTACGAAAATATTCTGACCTGATTTTGAGTTTACACAATATAGATAATACGATATTGTTAGGTGCGGTAAACTTGATGAACATTGGTATTTTACATTGTTGCGATAGCTTTATAGCCTCATATTGCAAGGGAATCCTAAATGTTCCATTATGTATATATTTCTGTGACCATATTCAATTGAAATGAATTATTAAAAAAAACCTTAACACGATTGACTTTGATTATATTTCTTTCTTTTTAAATTATTAAATTTTGAAATCATGCAAATGTTGTATGGATATATTTATATTGCAACAAGGGTAACACGTTTCAATAAATGAATAATTCAAGAGCCCCTTCGTAAATCTACGTCACTTGTCTTCAGCGACCTAAATATTGGCCAACAGCACGTGCCTTGAGTTCTTACATTTACGTGCAATACATTAAATTTATTTTATATATATAACGACGAAAAATATAGTAACATTACCATAGTCACATTTATCATAGCATCATAGGTCCATTGAGTTATTAGGTAGGCATTTTACATACTGTTTTAAAATATTATTTATTTAGTGTAAGTACAGTTTTACAAAAGATATATGATACTATACGCCTAATAGTCGATATTATAATTTTCTAATTCACTCAGTAACGTGGAGGTAATACGTAGGTACACCTACGTGTAGTGAAACGATGAATAAATGTATAAAATCCAGTTTAAGGTGGATGTTAAAACAAACACAATAACACGGTCTGACTGTTTTCTTATAGAAAGTCCTGAGTCAGATGAGAAAATGGGAGAGATGTTGGGAAAAGGGACGGGGAAGTATAGGAAAGAGTGTGCAAATCAAAATATAAATATTTGTTTTTTTTTTAAGTCAAGCTTTTTTACCCAGGTACGAGACTAAACTATACTGGAGCAGTCCGCGTTAATCCATACTAATATATAAAAAACTAGAGTTTGTATCGAAAATAAAATTTGAAAAGATTAAAATTTTTTTAGCATAATTTTAAAATACTTTGTCTACTAAGCTTTATAAAATAATATTCGTTTAGTTTTGTCTGTGAAAATAATCTTAGATTTCTTAATTGAAATAATCTTTTTCTAACATCTTAACGGGGAACTATAAATATACATAGTTCAAACATTGCATAGGAAACGAAAAGAATAAATTTGTTTTTTATGAAATTGCTTATTCTTTATTAGTCTATTGACAAGAATGCAAGTAAATATATGGAGATCGAACTCAAGGATATCCTGTAGGTCTTGCTTGATTTACTAGTTTTCGTTCGCAGATTAACTACGTGGCGATTGTAATCGCGCCTTAACATAATTAAATATAATGGTCACATTTATTCCAATTATACAAAACGCTATATGAGAGAGTTTTTGTTTTGTTGACTTGGTCACACTGGACCCCTGAAAAGAGTCAGTCGATCGATTTTCTGTTCATCAACAGCTGAGTTGAACATATCATGTATTTAAAAATGAAAGTAGACGAATAAATTTTATTATTATGTTTATAATCTTGTAGCATTTGGTATTATCCTAAAATATATATTTATTGAATGAGACATATTGCAAATATATAAGGTATATAGCAAAACGCGATGAATAATGATATAGCATTAGTAGGTGCATATTGGAATAAGGGTTTCATTCACAGTATACGCTGCGCTAAGTATGAAATTCATATTATGTCTAAAACGTATGGAATTTGACAGTCATACTTAATCTCTGAATCATAGCCACAGAGGCTTTGGCGAAAGATATTGAAATTTTAATAGGAGAGGAGGACTTTGCTATAACAAAGTCCCAAGGGACCTATTTTTAAAGACAAGAGTTATTTTAAGTACAAAATAGATTATAATGTCAAAGCCGCAGCAGAAGTTTAAAGAAATTAGGTTAAGTATTGATTACGTGATATTAATTTTATTAAACTTGTAAAGTTAATAGTTTAATAAGTTACTCATTGTTTTTTATGCAACTTATCTTTGTTTGATAATTAGCCTAAATTAAACATTACTTTTTAGATTTCTATCCAGTAATATGTTTTTATTTTTATAGAGAAATTATTTAATATTAATCCAAAATACCTTATTATTACAGAATATAATACGAATAGTCTAAACGACATTGAAATTTACATGTTACATTAAGTTTATTATTTATTTATATATTTATTAGGATTATTTCTGAAAATAAACGCAATTTTATGTAATATTACTAAGTTTTTTATTAATGAATTTAAGTGTAGCGTAGTTTAAATATTTTTCTATGGTGGTATTTCAAGCTCCTAGGGATCCGAGGTAACGTAAGGTCTTAAGGATCTTGGGAGTCGTGGGTAATTTTTTATTTTTAATAACAAAATAATTAGATTTTATAATACGAGTGGCAGGTTCTTTATATTGAAAATCCTAAACTGTGTTACTAGTTCGAACTACAACTTTTCAGTTGATTTATTGACGTTGTCGGGTTAAATCATCTTTATTCAATAACAATGAATACGTTAAGATTTTTTTTTGACATTTAGTTCAACTGATGAACTGTCCTGTCCGTGCCTCGAGTTGGCCTTGTTAAGTAAATATCAACTTCCCGGACGGCCTTCTTGCACCGGTTTACAATACAAGAGCGCCCTTAGTTTTAAGATAGCTTTCTATAAATACGATGAGAGGTATTGTATGGATATCAGTTCCTCAACAGAACAACACAGACCAAGATGTTCAAATTGGTGGTGTTGTCCGCTCTCCTCGCCGCGGCGGTGGCTAACCCAGGAGGACTGTTTGTTCCAACGGTCCCATTGGCTTATCATACAGCTGTGGTATCACCATCCATTACAACCATATCAAAACAGGCCAGCAGTGTCATCCACCCATCACCACTTCTAAACATCTCACCTCTGGCGTACTCGGCGCTGCCAACTTACGCTCACTTGATAAAGAAGCGGTCTGCACCATTGGCTTTTAGTACCTACATCGCACCATCAGCTTACTTATCTCCATGGACGACTACGTACTCTGCTCCAATCAGGACTATTGCTGCAGCGCCAATCACCACTGCCTACACTACACCGTTCTACAGGACTGCCCCAATTCTTGCAACGGCGCATTTGATTAAGAAGCGGTCTGCACCTCTCTTTGTCCCGTCTACCTACATTGCACCAACATATGCCCGCCTTCCTCTGGTATCCACCTACGCCGCCCCCTCATCCTTTATTTCGACCCCTATTATTTCCCATGCCCCTATTGCATACTCACCTCACTTTATCAAGAAACGGTCACTTGTCATTCCCTTTATCGCTCCCGCAGCCTACTCACACACTTCCAGAGTAGACTTCCGATCTACCCCAGCGGTAACCACTTACACAACCTACTCCAGACCGATTCTTACCCACGCATACTAAATTTTAAAAAAGCAATTAAATTTCTCAAAACCCACTGCTGGTTCTTGACCGAACCAAAATCAATATTTTTCAGACACAATAGAATTAAAAATGTTAAACACTACTTTTCGTTTACAGAATGTTAATAAAACCAGAGTGAACTTAATTTTTTTATTATTTACCCATACAATCCTCATCATCTTGAAATACTTTTGAGTGTGAACAAAAAGTAAATTAAAAAAAAAATCTAGAATTAACAATACAATTTGTCGGTGTTAGAATTTAAACACTTAATTAAAATTATTAGCACAACTTTATTTATTATATTTATATCCAGGAAACGATCGGCATTTAAGGGAATACAATACTCTCAAGGTTGTCTTTATTTGTCTAATCGACTTGTAAATTCACTAAATAATATACCATGTTTAAAGATATCGCATTTAAAAAGCCCTTCTTAACAGCAGTTTCTGAAAAAATCTTGAACTCAATCGGAGTTAACACTGTATTTGTGTATACTGACGATACAATACTATTATGGCTTAGAACTACGCCCTATATATTTACTATTAATTTGTTGTAATATAAAGCTTTAATATACTTGATTGATGTGTCACAGAATTTAGTGCCTACTAAATAACTAGTAAGAAGAATTCTAGGGAAAAAATCTTATAGATGCTACTTTAACGACTCACCAGGTCAAGGTCTTATAGGCAAGTAACGGTAGATGCGCAGCGAAGGATTGCGCGATCATGATTCAAGTTCTCGGTCGGAGATGACAGGTTGTTACATCACTAGGGGCAACAGCCTGTTAAAAATGCATGCATATTTATAAATCATTACGAATTCAATTAGACGTATACGAGTATTTAAACATTATTGCGCATATTTAGGATAATAATTTATTAAACAAAATGCCGCTTGTTCACTTAATGCCAAAGAGGCAGATTACGGCGTCTCTTGTATCGCTTCTGTATTGTACGGCGGAGTTACAGCAGAATGCGTTCACATGTGTAATTAAAAAAAGTGACGTGTGACTGAAATACAATTAAGTAATACGGAATCGAATTCTAAGCGCAAACATCGCGAGCTGAGTTGGTTATTTATAATATCAAATCTAAAGTTATAATGAGTCAAGTTAGATATTATAATACAGCATACACAGAGTTAAATTCCGTTTTTTGTTCAATGCTCAAAGAGTGTGACGAATCTATTATTAGATATTGAGCCCTATCACCTCTAAACACTTGTATAAGAGGAAAAGTATTAATAGGGCGAGTTAGTTAGTGCTTGAGAATAACAAACGCAATCACTGTATAATGTTGATTGAATCTTCTGTGTCTTTATGCGCTTATCGTCCTGTCTCACGACTATACATCAGAAGTGCCCATTTCTGTGCCAATGCAAGTCTCAGTCATGGTTTGGAACATGAAATTAGTCACGGATTACCACATCATGGACGCCACATTTGGAAGAGATCGATTATGTCCCCACGTTAGCCAGCTTGTCACCGCATATCGCCCCCGTTGCAGTTTTGCATCAAGCAGATGTAGACTTTCATTCGAACCCTTTGGCTGCAGTCCCCGATTGTCCCTTTCGTACAACTTCATACATCGATTGGACGCTATGGTGTTTATAGTGCAGTGCATCCACACGCGAGCCATTACTAATCGAACTGACCGATACGTTTACAAACTTTACAAAATGTATCTCACAAAACTTGCTGTTGTATTAAATTATATCAATAAATAATAAATATAATTATATTATTTAGACATCAGTGTTTAGTATATAGATTCGTTTGTTTACGGACGGTCTTATAATATGGACCTCATGTGTTTAATAATTTTTAAGTGACAATTTGATAGGGCGGTAAAAAGCATAAAATTAAATCGATTTTCTTTAATTTAAGTATTAAAAATATTTATAATGTCGTTTTGAATTTAACATACATTTTAATTTTACTTGTTATGGTTGGTTACTAAATATTTTCAGACAAACACGGTCGGTCAAGCAAATCTCAAGATGATTAAATAGTTGTGAAGTATAAAATTTAGTTTTTTTTATTACAATATTCCTATATAGAAACTGTTAAAATTAGCCCCCGAGCTAAAAAGCTACATTTTATATTGTATTTGAAAACTTGTACAAGAAATATTGGCACCAATTTGAATATATTTGATGATGTAAATAAATTGTTTAAACGGTATAAAGAAATATTTATTTAAACTTTAGAAATTCGATACAAAAAGAGGTATGTACAAGAACAAGGTCTTAATTCAAATTTTATGTCAAATTTCAGTACAGGGCCTTAGCCTGGTAATGAGCAACGCGAGCAGCGACTACTTCAGGTGTATCTAGAGGTACACCATGTACCGGATCCAAGACGACGGCTGGGGAGCCAGGAGCCTGGGCCAATGTGGTGTAGGCTGGTCCAACTGGGGCGTAGCCAGCGCCGTAAATGGTTGAAACGGCGGGAGATCCATGGATTACGCTGCTGCTATGCTGTGACACGGAACTTACGGCTGGAGACACAACAGAGCTGTAGGCTACTGGGGTCAAACCACTGTAGGCTGCAGGAGCCAAGCCACTGTAGGCTACTGGAGCCAAACCACTGTAGGCCACTGCATTGTAGACTTCTGGGGCTACAGCGCTGTAAGCGACTGGGGCTACATTACTGTAAGCCACTGGGGCTACTAAAGAGGGCTTAGCGGCCACTACAGAGAGCACGCAGAACAAAACCACTGACTTGTACATGATGTCTGATCAACGAAATTAGATCAAGTGATGACTTTGTGCCAAACTCTGTTTATATATGGTCCCTTGCCTAATCGTATGTTAAAATGCCACTAAATCACCTTCATAAAATATCAAGTCTAATGTTTTTTGTCGCCGAAATTGAAATTAATAATAACTATTTTATGCGGAAGCATTGTCGTAGATAATGTTTATCAATATTCATTAAGTGACTGTTGGCAAATAAGTAATTTAATCTGAATATTATAGTAATTTCAAATGTTTAATTACAATACAATAGTTAAAGTAGTATTGCCTAAGTGGTCTGAGTGTACTCTTAAGCCTGATACATTTAAATGTCAGCTGGATATTTGCACCTCGCATTTATTCAAAGGAGTGGCGGAGAGTTTCTTGCCTATTCTTTTCGTCCGCTTTAAGCCCTTGATTTGGGAATTAGCAGTAAACGTAGAGTAATTTTTTTTATAATACCTTTTTTGCCTAAGTGAAAAAAGATTTTTGTTTTGATTTGATTTTGCTCTATGAGCGCAATAAACATAATGGTACGGTGTGTTAAAAAAAGTACATCGTGAGGAACTGATATTATTTGGACTTAGCCGTATGTGTTAGGGAAACACGGAACATAAATGCATACAAATACGTCAATAACAACGTATACATATATATTCTGTTTCTAATATATATATATATATATATCATAATAATCAGGTTGCGCCACAACCCTAAATATTGGTCTCGGGTTTCCGTTTTTTGATCATTATTTTAAGTCGTTTCATGAGTACAAGACATGTCATTTACCTCACAATGTTTTCACCATAAAAGCCTATGTTAATGACGCACATTAAAAAAAACAATTGGTTCGTAGCCGATACATAGTCCCATAATAGTATATTTTTGAGAATTATACAATCAAATAACATATACGACAAATAAAAGCATTTGTGAGCCAAATTAAGAATTAGTATATGATTATTAAACATATCAAACATTATTATATGACCTAATTTAATACATACAACACTCACTTTACCTAATAGATTTTAAGCAGGTCGCACGTGTATCTAGCTCGTGTAGATGGCGAACCACAACTTAGCTTCAATCTTTGGATTTCTTAACAAAAGACCGTATCTTAATGTTATCTGATACGTGTCTGGTATGGTAAAAAAGCTTTGAGTTGTGTTAACATTTTTATCATTAGAACGTAATATAATGTTTACTGAAATTCAAGGATGTGAAATTTTTATTTAAGGAAAAAGTGTGGGCAAAATACGCAACGTATAATTATGTTATTCGTACTAATGGAAAGTAACGGGAGAGGAATCAAAATAATTTCTGGTTGATTTATAGATATTTTTATTGTTATATTTCATCTCATCTGAACCGAAAAGGAATAAGACAATATTACTGATGTTATTACTTTTCACTTTCGTGATGGTATTCACAGGACTCTTGTGATGTAAGGTGCTGGTACTCCGTAAGTGTGGACACGGGCCACTGGAGAAGAGTACACGAAGGGTGAAGTAGCGTAAGTCGAGACCACAGGAGCATAGGGGGAAACAACTGGAGCATGAATAAATTGTGCTGACCGTTTCTGGATCGTGTGAGCCTCGGCTTCAACCTGTGCCTTAGCTTCCAAGTGGGCGGCACGCGCAGCGGCAACCTCAGGTGTTTCTTCGGGGGCAACTGGTAGAGCGGCGGAGTCAACGGGTGCAGCTACGGCTGGTGCAACATCAATTGGTGCAATTGCAGCAGACCTGAAGACCGTTGGTGCCACAGCAGCCACAGCTGAAGGAGCGAACACGGATGCAAAAGGAGCGTTGTATGCGATTGGGGCAGCGGGAACGGCGTTCAACCATGAGCCTACAGTATTGACAACGGCTGGTGAAGACTTAATGTCTACCCTTGACTGGCTGGATACGGCAACTGGAGCAACACCTGCTAAGGTAGCAGGAGCAGAGTATGCTACTGGAGCACCGGGAGCAGAGTATACTACTGGAGCCGCAGGAGCAGAGTATGCTACTTGAGCAACGGGAGCAGAGTATGCTAATGGAGCAGCAGGAGCAGAGTAAGCTACTTGAGCAACGGGAGCAGGGTAAGCTACTTGGGCAACTGGAGCAGAGTAAGCTATTGGAGCAGCATACGATGCAGGGCCAGCTACAAATGCTGATTCAGCAATGGCGGCGCGAGCTACAGGTGTGATGGTCTCAGATACAATAGCTGGGGTTGACTTGATGTCCACGCGTGATTGGTGGGATACAGCTGATGGAGCTACAGCCACTGCTGGGGCAGCGTAACTGATCACTCCCGGTCCGTAAACTAGGTTGGAAGGAGAGGCTGCGGAGAGCGCCATCATGGAAAGGAACACCACCAGCGAATTCATCGTGGTCTGTGTTAGTTCAAGATTGAGGTACAAAGATAAACTGATGCTTTCTTCCACTTGTGATACGTATTTATATAGTGCTCTTGATCAAGTTCCAAATGCATAAAAAGTCAAGTTCAACACGTCGGTTACTCATCATATGAAAGTAAATCTTTGCATGCAGCCGGGCAGTAAACTAGTTTCCGGCATTAAAGCCTGTTATTTTTTAATACCGGCTTGGGTACAACTTTGTTTGCCAATAGTGGGGTGCATTGTTATTGCATGAATAAATACATAATAATAAATTTACACAACAAAAATATATTTACGTAAAATTTTCATTTTATTATTAGAGTTTTGTCTTAACCCGTTTGACAGAAATCTAAATGAAAAAGGTATTTTCTTAAGGTAAACACAAACAACGGTTCCTAATTTGGAAAACTAGAATTAGGCAAAATGTCAACTACAATTCTAAGTATAGTTGGTTCAACATGGAACATTAATTTTATAATAAAATCCAGCATTAAATCATTGACAACTGACATTACATAAGGCAGCATGGTGTTAACAAATCATTTTATATGCCCAGAGATTTAGCAACGATGAAATCTGTGCGTTTTTATATTTTTTATCCTTTTGTATGGTATAAATTCATATACTTAATAATGATATAATATGAATCGATCGAATAATCAATTTTAATCTGGACTATTTTTTGTCGGTGCTCCATAAAGCAAAATGTTAAGGTTTTTGCGCGTCGACCTTGAAGACTTTCATTCTGTATTATAGGTGTCTGGTCACTGGAAAATACTACCTTTTCAATTATGCATTAATATATCAAGCAGTTTTTACAAATAAGGTTGGTTTTGATTATAACAAGTACAATTTTTACAATTTTAATCTGATATATAATTAAATTTTATTAGCTTTGTTATTATCGCATTATTAATCCAGTTTGGAACGAACATTTAATTTATCTTTATCTTTAATGTAACAAAACAAAAACATATGCTTAGAAGGTAATTTTAGGGATTATTATTTTTAACTGTTTATCGCATTAGTATTAAGTTGCTAATAAAAAAATCAGAATGCTAAATTTTCTTGACGTACATTAAAATAAAACTAATTTAATAGATATCAACGCGAGTTTTAGATCATTAAAATAATTCGACGTATCGTGTGCTTTACAATTAAATAAAATGAATTTATTATCGTAAACTCATAAATACCTTTATTTCAAACTAGTTATGTAAACTAAATACCAAAACCAAATAATATTTAGTTACAAAGCAACTTAAGAGTGATAAAACAAACTTAAATAAATTAACACTTTGTAATATCATTTAATAAGATGCGATACAAAAATAAACTCGGTATATATGTAAGAAGTAGGTGTCGTATGCGGTATGCGGAATATATTCAACCATACAAGGATCGTACCTCAATTTATACACAATAATTAATCACTTCTGACAATACAAGAAAATGCACCTGTATCAATAAGTGTTCATTATGCATTTATTTCTCCACATTAAGAACACCCGCCATCTATCAACCTTTAAAAGAGGAATTTTTATTGTCGTCATTTCCGACATACTGTGTTGAGTTTAACCTATAGAGATAAATGGCTTAATTATTATGAGTTATCAAGTGAAATATAATTAAATTTCCATTTTATAATATGGCAGTTATTCGATTATGTTTAGATTATGTATCAAAAAATACATTAAATGTTTTATGTTTTTTTAAGGTTTTTTTTCATAACTAAAAATAATTTAATGTCTCGTGCCAATTATAATTATAAGCTTTCACATTTAATATGACAACCAGTTGAACTTTATTTGTATCAGGTAACATATATAAGAAACATGAATGTTTATTGACACTATTTATTTACTATATATATTTATTTTTTATTACTATCTATTTCTTCAAATGTGGAGTAGTGGGTCTCATTTAATTTATTATAAGGTTTCTGTACAATTCTATATAACATTGTATGGCAATTGTTGGCAAATGTTGCGGCCATATTGTTTATCCATCTCTGTATACATTTTAGCAATATATATGATTTGATTCTCACTCATTAAACTAATTTTAATAGTTAGCAAGTGTCTCCAGTAACATGGAAAAAGCATATTCTTAAATATTAAAGCGCTAGTCAAGGCCGTGTTCCCTATTTAACGGATAACGACCCGGTTCCTCTAAAATAAAATAAAATATTGACACAGTAAATAAATAGAATTAACCAAACCGTTTTACTTTTAATAAAAAAATTTTTTACGGCTTACAAATTACAATGTATTTTTATGAAAATTACTGTACCTGAATGAATTTTCTTAACATATATGAGAAATTTAAAAAAAACAAGTGCATTATAAACCATTTAATCGAATCATTTAGGATGTTAACAACAATTCTTAACTAACTATGACTGTTGCGCTGCTTGACCTGGTGTTCGGGTCTCAGTGGAGTGCAGGATCTATGGGCTTACCAACCGTGTCCCCAAGGTGCGGCTAAAACTGGAGCATGGCCTACAAGGGGCGCGTGGGCTACTGCGACTGCTGGAGCGGCGATCTAAGTTTAATAATTATATATATACTCGTATATTTTGTAAAAGGTGCTCTTCTACTAAAGTTAAATGAATTTGATTAGCTTTTAACTTACCCTAACGGTGTTGGCGTATGAGGTGGCAACTGGAGCAGCAGTCCTGATGATTGGAGCGCTGACAACTGGAGCGCTTACCACGGGGGCTAAACCGATACCGTGACCCCATGGGTTGGCGAGAGGAGCACCCCATAAACCGGGAGCAGCGGCGGCTACAGCCAAGAAAGTGGTGAGTACGATCTGAAAAAAATAACAGTAGTTAGGTAGGCCTTTTCATTTTCTAACTATAAAATATTAGTAGTAATCTCTCAATTTATTAATAAATTGCCAGTTAATAAACCCACAGGTCACCGTCAGCTGATGTACGATATTATTTTCGCGATTAAGTGTTACATTTGTGAATTGGTCGACTAAACCGCGAGTTTCAATAATTTTATTATGGAAAATATCACAGGACAATTATGAAGGTCTCTAACTTCACGAGTTCGGTTCGTGTTTTTAACCCTATTTAACTTCGGTGAACAATAATAGCCAATTTAAACACATGTGACAGGTAACTGGAATTTGTTCGCGGAGGAAGACAACCATGTAACGTAGGCGCTAAAGCGTATAAAATTATGCACTTAAGCACTGATCATGTTAGACAATTTACTTGATAAATTTTGATTATCCAGTTAATATGCGACACTATTTCCGAGGCAAATGTCGGAATAAGTCAGTACGATTTTTAGTTCAATTTAGAAAAGTCAATACATATTTTATTATTCAATTATTACTTTAAGACTTTACAAACGAGTGAATTTCTTTCTTCATAGTTCCACAACACATCGCTTATTTTTTTTAGAACCTTATGCATATTTTTACTATAGAGTATAGCTTAGTAAATTGTTTAGACAATGCTATAAGATACAAGTCCCATATATGATATCGTTAACATTCAACGTGAAATATCTATTTTAAGTGCCTACTTGAAAAACCATTAAAAATCGGCTAGCAGAGTCTGACCTCGTAAGGTCGTTGCCGCCTCAGAATGTCAAGTTCAATAAAAAAGATACACGCAAAAACATACGACGGTATCACTTTCAAATTTTGAAGGGAAGAGTGATTGATGTATGAAATTACACGTAAAATTATGATTTTTCAATCCAAGGCAAATTAAATATGATGTTTAGATGATAAATAGAAGCGAAGAAAAAAATTAAAAAAAGTATATATGCTATAAAAAAGCTAAATATTGAAATATGAAACAAGCTAATACATTTTAATTGGAAAAGTTCTTACCAGCTTGTACATTTTGAAAGGACGGGGTTTTCTTGAAGTTATTATGGGATATGTTAGACTGAATGTGCTCTGGATTACAAATGTAGTGCTTTTATAGTGTTTAGCCACATGCTTGGTCTAAACGAGTAGGCCTACCCGATACTGGGCCTAGGTCATCTATAACTTAAGGCTAGATAAAAGTAGAGATAGCATAAAAGGACTTTAAAATTGTGAAATTGTAACTATTATGAAATTAGTTAAAAAAGTACTTTCTTATAAAGTTTCCTTATATCATATTAATTCAGTGCTTACGGCCATCAGAATTATAATAGATGAGAATTTCCTTCATTAACATTGTTTGTTTAAATTAGATTTACTGATAGTTTTAAACTAACCAATCCTAGTAAAACTAAATGATTACTAACATAGTTTGAATCAATCTTTAAAATAACGTATTATTGTTATCAGTTCGTATGTAGTGCATATTTAAGGAATCCTTAAAAACAACCTTCAATACTTGTAATTTCAGGGAATATTGAACCCTTTGGCAACTATTTTGAATTATTAAACATTATGAACCCTACAACATTTGACTATGTTGGTATACGGAATTTATGCGACGGAATTTGTAATTAGTAAATCTAAAACGTGTATAATACGTGCCAATTGCCTTTATTTAGTACAAATATAAAAAATAATAACAGGTGTGGTAAACATTCTCTATAAGTTGCTTTACCTTTCAAAACGATAAATCGCATTTTCGAACGTGGGTTACCAAGTGCTTGCCTTGTTCTCTTATTAGTAATATTTGTTGTTTATTACGTCAGCTAACCAGCCTTCATTTTTTCTTAAAAGCTTGAGAATGTAACTATATAATAAAAGTATTATTTATTGGTTGTTATACTTAAATGGTTAATCCAGTTGCAACTGGAAACTGAATTGGCCACACTCTCCGGAGAGATCCCAAACAGGCGCTTGAGTTGACTAATAACAATTGACGCAGGTGTATTTTGATAACAGTTTTGGTTGAACATTAGGTACAATTTAGAAATAGGAAAGTCTTATTGTACTGTTTTAACATGACCGTTTAGTTACGGTTTACTGGGAATAATACTGTTAAAAAATATGTAACATCATACATAATAAAGGTTCCTCTGTATATGTGTGGTGTTATATATTACAGTTACTAAAACTTATCCATAAGACTTTTAGAACACTTTGGTGTCGTACTCAGAATACACTACTCACGCGTTGAGAGTCTTGAGTCATTTAAGTATGTAAGTCTTGTATTTGTACTTCCATACTTAAATGCATAACTAAACATGCATTTCAAGTAAAATTTCAGGTTTTCAGGGTTTTTTTCTTTAAATACCAAGTAACGTATACAAATATTTGCCATGCTCACTCCATTAGCCCTTAGACCGGTACATTAATGACAAATCACAGATTTTATGCATTTTATTTGTCTGACCATACTTACCCTTGTTTATAACAAGCATAACTTACATGTTTTAATTTGATATACAATATAACTACAAACCAATTTAAGGACATTTACGGGATTCAACAGTTTTGATACTTTATAGATAGCTACGAGATATCTCGCAATAAGAAATCATTCAACTGAATAACTTTAAAGATATCCAAGTAAGTTAATAGAGATTGAACAATACGACGATTTATTGTGTAAGAAAGCATCTCAAGACCGAGATTAATCATTCTTTTTTTTTTAATTATACTTTTTAATGATAATTATACGCCTCTTGATATAAATAATGTCAAAAGTTACGCAGTTATATCTATATATTTATGTTTTAATCAAGTATTAATATTTGTTAATCTTGCTACACAGTAAGTACCAATTACAGCTGTTATATTGTGAACTAAAATTTAGTGGCTCATGTTAAGTATAACTATTGAATTAAATTACTTGAAACGAAGTATTATAAAATATATTTATTTTCAAGATTTCATACGGCTATCTAATACACAGGTGCCCCGTTTTTAGATGTTAATGGAACCTGGTAAAAGGACAAGCATTTTGTATGCGGAAGGTCCTATTCATGGTGATTTACAAGTTTAAATTGAACGCATTCAAAAGTTTCTTTTTTACCTAGGGTGGAAATCTATTATTACGGCGAGAGGTATTTTTGCAACTAAACCATACGCATTGTATCTATGAGAAAATAAGAGCAACACTTAAAGTAGAATTATGTTAATATGAATCAATCGATGTAATTTATACAACTTATTGTGGGATAGATCCTAGTCACCACTATTTTATTTATTTACATCTTTTCTATATAGAATTGTATCAGCGATCACTTATGTACAATAATTTTCAATTATTTTTTTTGTAGTAGGACTTGCTCAAAAATGTTTGCTTAATACGTTTTTGAATTTATTATGGGAGCATCATTTGGGCATTTATTGCAAAAGCGTATACAATATAACGAGAATGATTTACTAATTTTGTGGAGGCTTGTGGCAGAAATAACTTTTCTAAGAATAGCCGTACTTTGAACAACAAAAAATCACAATCCTAATTCTAAACTAGCAGATATAAAAACGCCATTTTGCTGACTATTGGTTATAATAAGAAAAAACTCTTTTTGAATGTCAGAAGAAAACTTCATTTGCAAGATATTCCGTTTTTAAAATTAATAAACACGAATGCTTCAGGATACATACAGGATATCTATACCGTAGGACGTTAACATACAATTTCATTCATTGTAAAGAATATTACAGATTATTTCATTTGTTATGAATGAAATAAAATTCCTCAAAGGAATGAAGTGAAGCGGATAAAGATTTATGCTATATATTTTCTTTCCACAATAACGTTGTCAATGTCGGAAATGATTTATGATTGTTTGATAATGCCTTAGGTCAATGACTTCAGTCGTCTTTTTCTTTTTGGGTTGTATCGTTTATGTATTTCTTGTGCGTAATGATGGCTCGTAACTTAATGAAAGTCGACTCGTTTCTCGTCGGGGATATTAAATATGATATTCTTTAAAATATTTTTTTTATAGAAACTTAGATTCGATTAAATAAATAGTGTCTCGTTATTTCAATTTCATAGAATATAACAATTACATATTGTGTTATAACCTACAAAAAGAGACGCACGCTTGGTCCTATAGTGAAACACTGCTTTTTAGCTGTAGCTAAGTAGTTACTATAATTAGCTTTTATTTTAACATTTGACAGATAAACAACATACATCATTGCATATTTCCACGAATTTTATGTATCTAAGGTTTTTGCAATTTCTTCGAGATATTGTATTATTAATTTAAAATTTAGTGTTATAAGTTTAAGTTGTGAAGTTATAATTCACAAAACGTTACTTGTAATAGCCGGTAATTTATTTAACTATTTCACTATTAAAAAACTTGTACTTAAAGTTATATTATATCTTCCCTAGATGGGGAAGAGAGATACAGTGATTTTATTTTGTCACCCCGCTATCGTTAAGAATAAGTAATATTGTTAAAATACAATTTTAGTTCTTTTCACATCTAATACGAGTATATAAATTTTGTGTAAAAGAATAAAGACACAGTAAATTTAAATAAAATCTTCTTTACATATTTCGTAAACTTTATTACATATTTACAAAATTTAATACGTATGTTTGAGCAAGTCACTAGGCAATGATATCACCAAATTTATAGGTAGTAAGGAGACGCGAGGTATCTAGCCGATAAGTATGGGGAAGCTGGAGCAACTAACGGGGCTGGGGCAGCTACGTATGGTGATGCAGCAACGTAAGGTGATGCAGCAGCGACATACGATGCAGGAGCTGGTGCGGCGACATATGGTGCATTAGCAATCACTGGTGCAGCAACGGCATGATTGACAGAATGAGCGGAGTAGGAGCTGGCGTATGGGGCGACGGCGTACGCTGCAGCGGGGGCTACCAGGGCAGCTGGCGCAGCAGCTAATGGCAGCACTCCGGCGGAGACAGCGGCAGCAAGGGCAAGGATGACCTGGAAAAGTTAATAACTTGTAATTCTATGCTGAAAACATCTAAGTCACACACTCACTCATACAGCAACACCATTGCACACACTAATACACACACACACACACTTAAATGCTCGTTCCTCACTTGATATACTCCACTTGTTCATATTAATGTATATATATATATATATAAAAAAAATTGTTCGTATTTTTTTATTATTGTTGTTTCTGATCTAAGATTTAATTTTCGTTTATATGTTTTAACATAATTTTGACTTTGTTTTTAATCTATTCTTTATTGTGTAAACTTTTTTGATATGCTGTATGGGTTTCAGAAATAAAATAAAATAAGTCACTATAACAATAGACATATCTCTAGATCAATTGTGGAAATACACTTTATAGGTAAAACATACGAAATATATGTCTTCTGTTATATTCAAATCACTAATATTGATAAATTCACAAGTATCGTTTAGCTTGTTGATTTTATACACTTGTAATAGAGCACTTACAATAAATTTGGCGATCATTTTGATTTGAGAAGTAACTGCTCACAACTGGTAAACGTTAAAGAATTCGATGGACTGTGTCGTCTTTGGGGTTGGATTACAATATATACTATTCGTCCATTTCATTGGGCAATAACACGGTTAAGGAATACATTTGGTATTACACCAAGCAATTCAAGGCACTTATACAGTGAGTTTTGACCCAGACGAGTAGCGCATTCTAATTTGCAGTCGGGACGCGTTTCACTGCTGCTTATGTAATGGACAAAATGGCTTTCTTGGAACAGCCATCATGATTAAAAACTAAATATTCTATCGTACTGTCAAATTTTAATTTATTTACTAACTAGTAACGCCCTGGTTTGACTCAGACAGTGATTATCAAAGACGGACTGTTAAGTATGTTTTCGATTTCATAAAGATACGTTTAAGAAATTAACAGGCTATTGTGTAGGGTCATGTGAAATTTTCTCTATTAATAATTGTATCACGTATACCACAACTGTTTTGTTTATAAGAATATAACTATTTTACAGTCACAGTATTTGTAGGACGAAACATAGCTTATTGTTTGTCAGTCAGTTCTTGTTTGTACGTTTTTATTACGGCTTATAAAAATTGTTGTTAAAATTTGTATAAATCAAAAAAAAATACAACATAAAGAAGTATTGAAAAAGATTGGCTAAGTATTTAATGAAGTTTTCACAATTGTTTCCCAATTTGCTCCATTTCTCCTCGCGCGCTTCCGAGAATGCCAAATAGCTTCCGCGATACGTCAAATGTTTTTTTTATACGTGCGTAATTTGAATCGCAAACTACTGCAATATAAAAGGCTATACCCATTCTTGTTAGTCAGTCACATTCTTTACGTTCTAAGGAAGGTACTTCAACAAACAAAATGCTTTCTTTCAAATCTGTAAGTAAAAAAATATTCCGACAAAATAAATTTAAAAGTTTTGTGATTGTTTGTTCTCAAGAGTTACGAAACAAATCGACAAGTTGCTATCATATTAAGATTATTTTAACTAAATATTATTTCTTAATAGATCGTGCTGATCGCTGCGTTCGCATCAACCATCGAAGCCAGTGGAGTGGTAGGAATAGCTCCAGTAGCAGCACCATTACTTGCACCAGCTCATGTTGGCTATGCTCATGCTGTACCAGACAATGTACCACCATACGCTGCTCAAGTTAATATTGAAACCAGAGCTGTTAATGTACCGTATGCACCGTACACAGCTCCATCCTTCTACTCTTCCCCCTACGTTTCTCAGTACTCTCTTCCAGCTCAATTGGGATCCTATGCACCTTACCCATATGCAGCAGCTCCAATCGTGCGATCACCCTATGGATTAGCCCCAGCGTTTGTGCGATAGATTGAAAGATATCATAAACCTGTCATTAGCAATAATAAAGTTTTTATATATTTACACTGGACTTTGTTTTTAAAAATATACCAACTTAACCCCTTTTATGTCAAATAATGAAATTTATAAAATGTGGGGAATTACCCAAACATATAAGTAGAATGTATAAATTAGATTATTTTTTTAAATCTCTTAACATAATTGGTAAATTAAATTAATTATTTCAAAATCAGTTGAGAACAGTTTGTACTAGATGTACTAATTTGTCATATTTGCGGCGTGTATTTTTTTACTTAGTAAATTTATATGATTTTTTTTTAAATATCACAAAGAGTATGTTAAACATTGGATTAATTAACATGGTTACTAATAAAATTGTTAAAAAATTTAGATATTAAAACAAAATTTTCTTGCGCACTTGGGTTCTGCCCTAAATCTCGGCGTGAGGCTTTAGGACATTAATAATTCATTTTTATTTATTTTCTATTCATATGTCTCTCACTTGTCCTAGTAATAAATTATATTCATTCTCGAATCAAAACGGAAAATACCCGGTTTCACTTAAATTCATAAAATATTTTAACCACCTAGGAAATTAATGTTTTTATCGCTATTCCTTTGTTTAATTAAAAGAAATATATTTTTTAATATTTAATTTATTCATAATTGTATAAAAACAGCCTCATTATAAAACAGCTTTAACAACCGCTACACTGTATAAAATAACACTTAATATAATATCTATGAGGTAGACTAGAGTTACTTCCACGCATATTGTTTAACCAGTGGAGTTTGTAATACTGAAGTACCAAATGCATAGGGATAAGCTTTCGCTAAGCCAACGGCAGGTGCTGGAGCTACAACGGGCCCTGGGGCAAAGGCAGGTGTCACTGGTCTGATAATTGGTGAGAATGGCGCTACTGGTAAAGCTCTCGGATAGAACGGAGCTGGTGCTGGTGCAAGCCTTGGATATGCAGGCCCGAATACTGGCGCAGGTGCTGGAAAAACTGGAGGAGGTAATGGGGCAGCAAAGGGAAACGGCGCAGGTACTGGTAGAGGAGCTGGAATTGGGTAAGGTGCTGGTAAGACTGGAGCTGCCACTTGAACTGGCAATGGTGGCGGTAATATTGGTGCAGCCGCTAACGACGAAGCAACCGCTGGAAACCCAGGTGATATCGCGTGTATTGATCTCACTGGTGATGGGAAGTTGTAGAATGGAGCGTATCGCACAATTGGAAACGACTTAACAGCCGCTACATGTGCGTGGGGTAACACGTGTCCGAAGCCACTAGCTTGGCAACTAGCTATTAAAGCAGCCATAGAAATTATCTGAAAGAGATTAACTTATTAACAATCTTTATTATTAGGTTGCATTATTCAGTATGAATTGACACTTACGATCTTCGTGAAAGACATGGTGTCTACGACTTGATCAGTGAATTGGTTAGGTGGAAGTATATTAATTCATGTGACAGAAGACGTTATATAGTTACAACTGTTGCAAGCATTGTTTCTATATCAGTATCAAATGGTTTCACTTTTCATGGCAAAGCATATGCATACCCAATGAGCGATGGCACGGACATAACGAACACCGAATGTGTCACGCACTTGACCATTGATGGGTTGTTTACATAACGTAAAGTAGATTTGTAGGTTCAAGTGGTTTCATAATATTAGGCATACAATTAACAAGAATTCAGAGAAAGTCAAACAAAAGTTTTGTCGATTTTTATAATATCAAAGAATTAGCAACAGTATTTGTTTCGCTATTATTACCATTACAAAAGACTTAAATTTATATGAACCTTAAAGAGTCCATTTTTTGTAAGGTTTCTCAGACTTTCCAAGGTTAGGAAATTTTCCATTCTGTAAGATTTATTTATACCGTAATGTGTAGGCCTATATTCTTAAATATGCAAATAATATAGTTTATTATAATCGAGTCTTGTACAAGGTCTTAAGTCATTACTTAATAGAAGTATTAATTATTATTCAAAGACAGCTTCATACAAAACAAATGAAGTTTAAGGAAATAAAAGAACATATTTATATATGCTTCCGACAACAAATGGATTTTTTCTATGGATATTGTAAAACTAGGAAAGAGTAACGTGACTTCAGACGGGTGCGCAATATCGTGACGATGTAAACGTGACTATAACTTTTAAATCATAATAAATTATGTAACTGGTAACTGAAACTACTACGGCTACGCCGACCATCCAGTCTGACAAAACCTGTAACTTTTTGACATATAATGTTACCCTGAATGTCATAACGTATGTGATAAAACCGAATTAGTGGAAGTTTGATTGCAGATCTCAAACCAGTTTTTTTTTTTAAGAAAAATAACAAATTAAAAATTTCCAACATATGTTAAAATATATTATCATATCTGGCATTACTCCTCCCAATTTCAACCGTTTCCGAAATTAGATGTCTCAGATGCTCTAATTGTAAGAATGATTCAGATAATAATTGAAAAGGCATACATAATATATGAATTATGTAACATAGTTTACAGCTAAATTAAGATATTCCATTTCAAATTCATTCGTTTTCAATTTAATAAAATTCTTTTAGAGCATAAAGTAACGTTTAATTAATCATTATTACAGTCTTCATTTAAGGGCTACAATTGGGGCAGGTGCTGCGTAGGTTAAGGGTGCAGAATAAGGAGCGATTATTCTAGCAGCTGGTGCGAAGCCAGGTGAGTAGGCTGCCGCGTAGGTTGGCGCGTATGCTGGGGTGTACGCTGGTGCTGCTATAAGTGGTGCTGAATAGACACCATTGTAGTTTCTGGCAATGTACTGGGAGCTGGATGCAGTTACAAATGGAGCTGGGGCGGCAGCCACGAGTGGAGCTGGAGCGGCAGCCACGAGTGGAGCTGGAGCGGCAGCGAATATAGCAGGCACGCTTGGCTTAGCAGCGGCAATGGCTAGGACAGCGAGGAATGCAATCTGAAAGTTAATTTCAAAATTCTATAGTTTATGCTAACTTTATGGTCCTGTACCTCCTGGGTGTACCAATATTATCACATAATTAAAGTGAAAAATTATTTACCTTTCCGAACATTTTGATTGTTGTATGTTAATACAAGTGTACTGTTTGGTGACATTAGCCCGCTTTTATATAAATAAAGTAAGATTCACCTTGTAAATTTCATCACTGATTGCACTGGTTACTTAGACGCTGATCACGCATTGAGGGCGTACGCTCAATGCCTGTACATGCGAATATATATTATATGTCATAATGGTAATCCAGGGCAGTTAAATTATAAGCGGATTAAAATGGAAAACAACTTTACTAATAAAAAACTAGCAAAAAATTAACTCAATTTCAACCCGTAACTTCAAATGTGATTTAATACACATCCACATCATTTTAATTGTTTATTATTCTTTAACTTGATCGGTTCGATACATATTTTTCAAAAATAAATTAATATTTTGAGTGCAATTTCGGTATAAACATATTAGTTTGTTTAGACTGTATGGGTGTGATAACATAAATAAAATTCAACAGCAATACAAATAAGAGTATAGTTATTCAATAACTAAAAACATTATTAAAACTGAATATCAAAGAAACAAGATAGACGCTATCTTTGAGTCAGTGTAAATAAAATAACACTAGGTTACCTTGGAGATTTAATATTATTGTATCTATAACAGAAAAATACGTATTTAAGACAGAAGTATGTTGTATGTACATATATTGTTTATATTGATAAAAAAGGAAAGAAAATAATTTAAAAAAAAAAACAAATTACATTAGACTGCATTTATTTTTCATTATGTATTTTAAATAATTGATGGGGTTGCAAATTAAACAATTTGCAAATAAGGTTGACCTTTTTACTGTTGTTTTTATCTACTACAAAATGTTTATTGGTTTCTTAATTTTATTAAAACTATATACCTATATACTATTATAGTTATTTATATAAAAAAAGACATTGTGAATATCGTAGTTATTAACTTTACTCGGCTTAAGCACAGGCACTGCGTTTATTTTCTTAAATAAATAACAGTTTTATATGATCTTTATCATCTATCTGATTCCTTTAAATGTCAATTACTATAATAATAATTTTAAGCTAGACCTGGCTTTTGATAAAAGTTATTATAGAAACATTATTATGTCTAAGTAATATTTTCTATGACGTCGTGTTCTGGTATAATTTGGAATCTTATAGTGTAAAGTATTTGTATTTTTTTTAAATTGAGTTAAATTTATTCTTTACGATTAATTAATGTTTTATGATAGCTTTTTTTATAAATAGACAATGCTTGAATCATGTGGGTAGGTAGCATTGTGTAATATAATGTATTCATATTAGTTATGAATGCAAAGAGAAAATTATAATATATTATAATTTTCTATATTAGTATTATTATATAACTGTAAGTATTCAAAGGCAGTATAGTTCTAGTTAATGTAACTGGAAAAGCGTCATTATTGTTTGTATTCGTTGTAAGTAAAAATATTTAGGATTTTAAAGCAATTTATCACCTCAAGTCTGTCTAACAAATAACTTAATGGTAAATTTAGAAATCTTTATAATTACATATAAAATTCAAGGTATTTAAATTTTGAGAATTAATGAGGAAACCTAGAATACTAGATGAAATAATAAAATAAATCGCCAATTACAAAATATAAATACTGTTTATTTATAATGACTATCACACTTAGCATTTAGAACGGTGAAAATTAACAAGTGATCTATTGGTAAATTTTACTACTAGCAACTAACATAGTTTATTCAAAGTCTTGGTGGTTTGTTAAACGGCCGATTGATGGGTCTGAAAGTGGTTGGTTCAATTTCACGTCTATATGGGTGTGGGCTCTTGGTGATTCTTTGAGGAGAACTCCTATACTTTGCTTTGTATAAAAGTGACCGTGTTGGAGCTCTCAATACTCTGTAGGCTTCTAACTTAGGCCTTATTATTATAATTTTCGTCTTTGGTATAAACGTATGGACGTGTGGTACTTTCAACTCCAAGTTGTGATGGTGATGCGGATGGTGATGGTGGTGTAGGCTTTCCGGAGGTGGCGCAATACAAGTTAGAGGCACTGGAATGACTTCCACTGACGTCTTAAATTTTTGAGGTTTTTGATCTGGAAGCGGGAATTGCTGAGGTCTTGGTACTTGTTGAAATGATCCTTGTGGTATATGAGGTGGAGGTTGGGGTGCAAGATATTCTCTAAACACATAGGCATTCTCGTTTGATGGTAGTGCTTGAACAAAACTTTTATCGCTATTAGATGGTACAGGTGTAGAGTCCTCTTGGTCTATTGGAGTAGTTGTTTTGATAGTTTTTGATGGTAACTGTGTCGTAGACTCTTTATTAGGATTATTATCGGGGAAGTTAGCTGCTGGTTGTGGAAAAAAATTGAATCCGGGGGGAAATCCAAACGGATAGGGAGGTAAGAGGATGGTTGCTACTGGTGCAGCGGCATTTGCTGTTGCAACAGCTATAGCTATGTTTGGATCGGTTGGCTGGTTCTGTGGTGGGCTTGTTGGGGGTGCTGGTAGTACTGTGCTCCTGGTTGCTTCCACTACAATTGGTGGTGATGCGGACGCAGGTATAAATTGAGGAGGTGCTGGAATAACTGGCGCTACTGGAACTTGCTCCAAGACTGGAGCAGCTACCAGACGATTGAAAATCCTTTCGAAATACTGTGAGCTTGCAGCTGTCACAATTGGAGCGGCACCAGCCGGGGCCACTGATTGGACTTCATGAATTCCGGATGCAGACGTCACACCGCATACAATCGTAAGTAGGATTATCTGTAAAAAAATATTTTATTATACGAAGCTGCGTAAAACTACAGCAAGTAACTTTCTTCTTATATATTATATGTACTCGTATATATAATATAGTCTATGTCTTCAAAATGTTTTATTACCTTTATTAATACCATGATTATTACGATCCTTCACTTGACCGCCTTCAGGTATAAAATGCGGCCGTCAGGAAATAGAACCCCGTCTTTTATATAGGTGTAACAAATTTTACATAGTGGTGTGGCAATGTGGACAGTGTATCGGAATACCTAATGGTACCATGGGTAAGGACGTGAACCTTGATGGCTAAAAATCGTATGAAATTACGACGTAAGAATAATAATAACTAGACGCCCGCTGGGAAAGTAACTCCTTGTAACCACAATGTATATTAATTAACTGTATGCATGTAATTAAACATTTCAAATAACAAGAAGTCTCGTTGAGTTAAGTACCATCCACCGCCCATGGACACCTGCAACGCCAGGAGGCTTACAAGTGAGTTGCCAGCCTTTAAGGGTCCTTTAATAGTTCTTTGTTGTCTGTTTTAATGAATAAATGAATAAAGGCCTGTTAATAATTCTTTTCAGTTATTATAACAATAACAAACAAATATCAACAACTAATATACATGTGTATTTGAAGGTCTCGAGATACCTTACAGATTTCACTTAGCAAAAACGTGAAAACATTGTAAGTGACAGGTTTTGATGAACAATCTATTCACGTGAGGCAATTTCGTTACTTTTATTTTCTGATCTTTGTGGGTTTTCCATTTTAAAAATTCCATATGGTAATATAAAATACAAGTAATATACAAACAGTAGTTTCTTGAGATGCAGTTAGTGATACTGGGACCAAATAGACATGGAATTTCTCTTTTGCATTATTTTAACTTAGATGATTAGCTGCGGGAACTGCCATAATTGAAATATATTTAGGATATATATTTATTTAACATATATCATAGATATAAATTAATATTAAATGTAATGCAATTTAATAATACGGATACATTAGTTAAAGCAAAGGGTCACAGTATTATCATTGAGAAAATATTTTGTCTAGTGTGTATTTCAATTTACGATTTCTATTCTTACTTTTAACAATATATATTTAAAA
This sequence comes from Leptophobia aripa, assembly GCA_951799465.1. NCBI lineage: Eukaryota > Metazoa > Arthropoda > Insecta > Lepidoptera > Pieridae > Leptophobia > Leptophobia aripa. The sequence goes on along the minus strand of OX637268.1, from coordinate 4,682,407 downwards.
AATATTTCTCAATAATAATTTTATTTTTTCGAATATTATAAATTCATTTTCAAACACCTTATCATAACTTTTATAATAATTTGGAATAAATGTTTTATAACAAACCTTTGAACCGAACAGTATTTTTTATTAAATCTTATCTTTTAAATTTCATAGCATTTTTAAATTTAACTTTGATATACTTTTGTCTTGTACGTAAGGTCCATGACAAAAGCATCGGAGGTGTGGTGAATCTACTTGTGTTTTAGAAGGTAAGCAAACGCAACCCATAGGTATGAAATACGGACTACAGTTTAGTTGCTTATAAATTGGGATTTATTAGGTCCCGTCTTGTAAACATTGACTAAATTCTAATTATAATAATTATTAATAATATTTCTAGTTAAAACTATTCATAGTCCTACTAAAGCATAAGTAAAATTAATTAAGTAAAATATTTATGTCATATTTATGTGCTAATTTAATGCAAATATCTGTTTTAGGTTTCAGTAGAGCTTTTGTTTTGTTTAGTCTAAATATAATGTGGGTGGGTGTGGGTAATTTATATATATAAATTAGTTGCCCGAAAAAGATCGCTTATTGGCCGTAAGGCCACTGGTTGCTCTTATATGTACTGACATCTATCAACGTTATTTATTTCTCCTACTACTGCAACCAAGTGTGCCTAAATAAATAAATATATGTACATAGGTATAAAGTTAATAAAAATAACCAATAGCATTCAAGTCGATTTATTATTCCATGGCAAGTGGTGATTTAAACGGCGTACACTGCGGGGGCGGCAACATAGGGGGCAGAGACGTAGGGAGATGCCACGTAGGGAGATGCTACGTAGGGGGATGCTACGTAAGGGGCACTAGCTACGACGGGGGCAGCTGGTGCTACATAAGCAGCTGGAGCAGCAACGTAAGCGGCAAGGCCGTTGTTAATGCGGTGGTAATATTGCGAGCTAGTAGCCGTGACCACAGGCGCTGGTGCTGCTACGATGGGGGCACTGAGTAGAGCTGGTTTGGCGGCTACGACGGCCATCAAAGCAGAGATGAGGACGATCTGGTTGGAGAAAACGATTATTAATTTGTTGTAAACAAATGTTTTGGAAATTTTAAAGCAAAGTGATGTAATACTTACGATTTTCACCATTTTTGTTTTGTTAGTTTTGATTGCGATGATACTGCAAAGACAGGAATGATGCCAATTGTTAGGGTAATCTGAGTTTTTATAGTACCAGTTGGAGATGTTTTGCAACACAATCCAAACGTTGTCTGACATTGAGGGAGCGTGCTCGGAATCAAATGCAGATTTCACCACGCAAAGGATAAATCTTACTTTCCAATATTGAAAATTCTCTGATTAATAGCTAGCTTTAATGCCAAAAAACTTTCTGTCGTGTGATTTCAAAAAACACACAACGTATATGTCTGTTTATCTAAAATTGATATTTATTTTTTAACCAAAGATTACATATGTATATACATACATACGCACCGATTTTTTTATGTTTTTTTTTAATGAAACAAGACGCAAACGACTTGAAACGTTGGGAGGCTTACAACATATATTTGAATCTGTAATAAATTTATTAATAATTTATACATTGGTATTAAATAAATTATTTATTTATTGCAGGTGGCATAATTTACATAGATTACAAAGTTACAATTCGGCATAATTCGGAGTTGTGTAAATTATGCAATGTCTGTCATTATTTACGGTATTAGGTTCTGACATGTTTGTTTTAGACGTGTTTATCATATATTTGTTGGTCCCAAAATAGTATTTAATTACTACTAGTGTATTTATTATATTAGTAATTGCATTTAATATATAGATGTGTTTGTTATACAGATTGTATTTACGGAATATTGAGGCAGAAAACCACCTTTTTGTTATCGTGTATACGGCATCTCATCATGATCATAATCATGCTCTTTACATAAATCAATTCTATGTATCTATAATCTTAAGATGGAAAAAAAATGTCTCAATATTTTTAATTGGATTTCCGAATTACCTGCAGTCTTGCTCTCGTGGTCCCTTGAATATAATAACAATGCTAAAAATGATTGCTCCTGAATTTATTTATTTTTATAATTCTTTGTGTAGATTTTTATATTACAGTAATTTGTGATGTCATTTACAACTCCTGCGATTACAGATATATCACTTATTTTAGCATTTAAATATAGTTTGCCGGTGGTACATAAACGAATAAAAGTACCCCTCGTAGTAGAAATAGATTTTATAAAGTAATTTTGCCTTGTATGTGGTATAAATTTTTAATTAGAACTTTTTATAATTATCGTATTACATTATTTAATGTGACTATAACACAAGTATAATAACATACTAAAACGAATTAGTAATTAAATTAATTAACTAATTGATATAGGCAAATATTATCCTAAAAACCTAAGTAAAAGATGTTATCGGCACCTGCTTCATAAAAATCATTTTTTTATTGTTAACCGTATTGGCAAAATAAAATTAATAAAGTTAAAAAGGGAAAAGCAACATAAACTTACAATTAATATCAAAAGCTTATCTTACTCATAATTTAGACCCCCTGAAAATATTCAAAAATAAAAACATGCGATTTAAATATATAAATGCCTAAATTATTGTTCCATAACAATTCTAGTGTGGATCATATATGAAACTCATTGTCTCTTGAACAAATGTCATTATAATTATACCATTTTTACGTTCAATATTTATATGCTTATTTATACGTATTCACGGCACCCGTGTAACATCTCAGCCTTGAAAATGCGTCTCGTTTTCTCCTAAGACACCATGCCCGTATAAACAATGGATGTTTACCTTTCAAGAATGCAACGATGCATGTTCATGAACAAGATTCCACGTGCTATCTTTGACACGCTTAATTAAAGCGTTAGCTTGTTAGCTTTTATAAATGGTGAAACTTTTATAAAATAATGGAAAACAGGGGAGTGAAAGAGATTTTTACGATTTGTTGTGGTACGCGCTGAGAATTAAGTACCAATAGAACAATTACGTTGTAAACTCCTATGTATATTGGTGTATTACTTTTGAATGCTAGTATTCTACATCAATCGCCTATATTACAAAAGTATTTTTGTATTATTTTGATTGTGAAACAATTATAATAAAAATAAATGTTAGCAAGGTTTTCTTCTTTGCATTTCCATGTAGCTCACTTGTGTACTTAATAAGTATTATATCAATTTTTTCGTTTATTTAATCAAACTACACGTTAGTTATTAAGCTTTAAATGATTTTTTTTCAGGCCAGATTATAATTTTATTTTATGAAAAGATCACGATCCACATATTACGAATATAAACGGAATTAATCTATTACCAAGATTATATTGTGTTGAGGTATATAAAGGCATATATATTAATTAAACATTCTATATTTATTTACTTTCGGGCTGTTGTTCGTATAACATCCGGTATTAAGAAACAGTTATCGTCGATTATGTATGTTTGGCAAAACTTTGTGGACGTTATGTAAACAAAGGAACTTTGCAAACAGTTACGTAACAAAATAATTAAAAGTATCTTCTTATCCCTTTTTACTATAATTATTAAGCCTTAATTAATAAAAAAACGTATTAATATATGCTGTAGCATCTGTTAATTAATGTTTTTTTCTTTAACAATATTGGCATATTATGTTTTTATTCTGAAATATAGATTTTAAATTAAATGCAAATGCAATTCAAGTTCAAGTAGGCGATAATCAGCTAATTGAAATTTGAAAAACAACCCTGCCTTCCAATAATGCGATTGAATGCCTTGAGGAATAGTATCTATTTACCCGTTGAGAATAATAAGGTAGTTTGTTTTATAAAATAGTTCTTATTTAAATACGTACATTGGAAGAACCAAAGTGAAATAATACCTTCACACAATATTATTGGAAGAGTGATAACATAATACATATATGATGCTTTCACTTTTATCATTCATGAAAGTTAAGTGTTATTAATAAAATAATGTATTTGCTATATAATATATTTATTTAAGAAATATCACAGGTTTGGCTTTGGTCGATTAGCGGCGTACGTAATAAGAGTAGGGAGAAGCGTATGGGTATGCGGAGTAAGCGGCGACTGGAGCAGAGTAAGCGGAGTAGGCGCTGTATGCCACAGGCGCGGTGTAGGCTGCCGCTACTGGCGCTGTGTAAGCTGCTGCTACTGGCGCAGTGTAAGCTGCTGCTACTGGCGCAGTGTAAGCCGCGGCAACTGGAGCTGTGTATGCCGCCGCCAATGGTGCGGTATACGCAAATGGCACTACTGATGGTTTGGCCGAGGCAAGGGCCATGAAGCAAGCAAATACGAACTGAAAGAATTTTTTTTATTATGACAATGATATCAATAATATATGTCAAGCACTTCTGGCGCTTACTGGGCCAAGTTTATGTACCTTGCCTTGCTAATTTACATTTACAACCATTGTTTTATACAAAAAAATTATTCAAAATACAAACTGTAGCACTTTTATTAATAACCAAACACATACAATTTGAGATTCGTTTGTTAAATTATTGTCTAATAAATTATGGTATAATTTAAGCAAAGAGGCCAAAATAACTCTACAAGAGTTCGTAATATAAATAATACGTAATTATTACTCGATATTTTCAGAAATGTACTTGATGAAGTCCATACAAAGGTTTATAAAGTGTGCACTTTTACTATGTCCTATAGATACGATTACTTACCAGTTTGAACATTTTGTTTAGTATATGGGACGAGACTTGACGTAAGAATGATGTCTGTCGGTGCGTATCGAATCGTTTTATAGTAAAGCGTAAATACGAAACAACCTTGTAGTGCGTGCAAGGAATACCAATGGGAATCTCAAGATAACGAAAATTCTAATGGGTACATCCTTGACGTGGTACTGATTGAATTGATCCATTTAATTTTTTTAATAAAACTTATTTTAAAGAAATCAAATCCAAAAATTGAAACAAAGAAAATCGCTGTGGACTGTGTTACGGTGGTTTATTGCACTTGATGTTAATGATGTTAATAAAATGTTACAAAGGAATTTAAAAATAAAATAAAAATGGTAGAAAAGATATTAAGCATTTCCTACATTCAATTTATTATATTTTATTTAAAAAAATATTTCCTTGTTCATGTTAAGTATCCTGTTGCTATATCCTGGTTACCACGCTAATTCTATATTAAGATGATGATAACAATGGCAACAGAGTCTTAGTCTAAATTTAATAATATGGCCGTTTGAGATTTCTTAACGTTGAACTTAGGTATATATTTTCAAATTAGTTGGCGAAAGTCAAAAAACTTCATTTTTATTTTACTTAATTCATTTATTAGCTAATATCATTGAATGCAAGAACTTGATGCCGATAAAAGTTTAACAACAGACTTTAGAATATTTCTTTTGTAAGTATCACTTTTATAAAATGAGCTGTCAGAATAGGGAGGACACAGCTCCCAGCACCGTCCCGGGTCACTAAATAAGATTGTCAACAACAAAAACTGGTGCTTTCTTTGCTCAGCGTGTAAGCATCGCCATACAGCGAGGAATTGCCGCCAGCATTGTGGGTACTCTGCCACAGGGACCAAACTTTTTAAAATTGTTTTAGTTCTGTGTTTTGTTTTATTTTAAGTTACTTATATTATTTATTTTAATATTAAGAATACTTTGTGTTTATTTAATAATTCTGTACATGAAGTATATTTTCATATATTTAAAGACAAGGAGGTAAACAGCAGCACCTTATTATGTGTAATACATACCGATTTCCTCACGTTTAATTTAACCGTACGTGTACGTGTTCCATGCCAATTTTTTTAAAGCGAAATTGACTTTACTTTAGCGCAGAATCGCGTTGTGGTATATTTTTATTAGCTATGACATTGACGACAATAACGACCATTACATTATTAAGTTACGGTTGTTGGCACTTAATGAACTGACATAATGTGAAAATATGTATGTATAATTTCCTTGTCTATAAAAAGTGCCTGCATAACATATCGCTAGTATGCACAGACGTCATGTTGCTAAAAAGGGTAAGATCATTAAGTGAAATATATGCAATTATTTACTGGGATCTATTATTGGCAATTTTATAGTGTTCACAGTGGCAGCTTTTTTTAATATGCGATTCTTTCTGTGGTTCTGAACTGTTATTGTAGGGGAAGTGCGTTTTCAGTATTTTATTTTTACGTAGTAAATTCCACTTTTAAAAACAAGTGGTGAACGAGCTTTGTCTCCAAATTGTAGGTAATTGAAGCAAAAAAAAATATTTCTTCTTTTATTAGGTTTGACCAAATACCAGGATGGTTTCTGCGTTTATTTAAAGAACAAATTGTGTCTCTTAAAACAATTAATAATAATCCCAAATAAGTCCAACCAGTTTTTACAGAATTATTACGATATAAAAGCTTTAATCAGAAGAATGCTAAAATAATTTATCTTTGCTATATTATAAATATTTCATTCAGATTTTGATGTTTCTGATGATAAATCTCGTTACCCTATCCGAGTATGCCGAGTCGTCATCACGTTCATCGCCCAGTGTTTGTCGTAAGAAACAATCCTCGAGCTACATTGTACCCACGAATAGGATGAAGATTTATTTGATGCGAAGATTTTCTTAACTTATTTCAACAGTTTTACAATTTACAGTTGCACAATAAACCCTTTGCTTCAAAAGCATATTTTATATACTGTTTTACTGAATGCCGAATTAATTTTATTCAATGTTTGTGTTGTGTACTATATGAAAAGTAGAAATCCTTATCCTGAGTTCAGTCGTATTTGCGGAACGAGGATAAATGTCATTCACCCCTTCTTCGGAGATGTATTTTTATCTCAAATAATACATATAAAAACGTGATAATCATTTTATTAACGGACATAATAATTGTAAGGGTAGTAGGTGTAATCATATGCAGTAGCGTAGCTTGGGTATGAGTAGTATGTTGAGGAGTAGTCTACGGCAACTGGTGCACTATATGCGAGAGGGTCTGAATATTCATACTCCAAGATCACAGGCTTTGCAACTGTCAAAGCCAGGAAGGCGGCGATGAAAATCTGTAAAATAAATAGTTTAATTAAGTACCACCGGATGTGGGTAACGATGGTAAGTTCAACCTTCGATAATATAGCTTGCTAGCTTAGGTAGGTAAATGACAATTAAGAAGTGATACTTGTACCTAGCTGAACGCTATTCCAAATTCAAAATGTTTCTAAAACTATATCGAAATAATGACAGTTATAAATAAATCGGGTTTAATTAAATAAATATAACTATTGTATAATTATTATATTGTAATTAACAATATACATAATTCGTCAAAATACAAGGTTAAATAGTTTATAACTATGTTGTGGATTAATTGAGATGGATACGATAAAATATAATTTATACATAGTTACTTAAGTAAAAAAGTTAAGGACGAACGAAATCTTAAGCTTCACTCAATATACCAATAACATCATTATTTTGTGAAACTAAAAAAAAAAGAGTGAGTAATCAAATTCGGACGAGAAAGCAGGTAGAAAGCAATTAACAAACGATAACAAATAAATATATTACCACGAATTTTATCATATCGATATTTTGTTTGGCAAACTGTGAAGTATGTGATCGATAAAAAACATGTTCTATTTATATGAAAGGAACTTACGCGGATAACTGGATGAATATCCTGTATGCGACCATTGGAATTATAGTCACGTACAACATTGGTCACTTAAATTATAAGGTCATGGTTAATACGAGCATTGTCTTTTCTGTACAACGGCTTAGTATTATCACGATTCTCGCTTATCAACTTGGAAATATGGACCTTTAGTTTTGTTTTAATTTGAGAGCCTCAATGCATCTCTCCTCTTCTTTCACCTATTAGAGCTTCCATTAAATCCTGCTCATATTTGGAACCTGACATTGACGTGTGTCATTTATATCACACGCTTATAAAGCCTTATAACGCCTTAAAAGAAATACTACCTATGTATTATTGTTAATTAATGATAAGACAATAAAATGTATAAACAATAACAAACGACTTAAGAACTTAATGAAGTTAAATAACATTATATAATTTCTACTACCCAAGTGCAAATCAATACATAACGCCCATATTCTTCAAAAGTATGTCACACACCGGTGAAGAGGAGCCAACGTCAGAATATTTTATCTATTTATATCTTTTCCACATAGAATCGTATCAGCGATCACTTGTAGCGGTCAATAACTTTTATCTTAAGCTTAGGGTTAAATAACCGAAACCAAATAAACCGATCTAAAAAGATACCCACAACAAACTCAGCTGGTTACCTATCAGCCTTTTAAGCGTGATCATTGATTTACAAATGTCCATATATCAGCATTTTGGGTAATTCATTCCCAAGCTTTTGTATCGTTTATGTAAACACTTTGTTGCACTAAAACAGTAAAAGTCCATCATTTTAATAGATGTTTAAACAGATTAGAGCAACGGGCGGATTTTTAAGCGATCTCTTTCAGGCAAGGTGAATATTTATAATACAATTGGACTGGTGTAAGAAGTGCGTAAAATACCAAAAAAAATGTATACTTATTAATACATACATTCCTTTACACCAATAGGACTTTCTCAGCCACGTTTTTGAATTTATCAATAGACAAATTTGGAACATCGAATGGGAAATTATTAAAAATGGGTGTTATACATTTTACACATTAAATAGCAGGTATTTGAATTAAAAAGGAAAAGTCAGTAAAAAAAAGAATAACATTATAATTAGTCCTTTCTGGTCGTGATTATTTATTCATACAGGCTCTTTAAGGGAAATGAATGCATAATATTTAAATACGACGTATAATAACTACTTTGTTTAACAGAAATTCTTGGATTATACCTTAACTGGATGTGGTAAAATAATAGAGCACATTGTAAATTATAATTATGCAACATTTTCTATGCAATTAATACTCCACACCAAATACCGTGAAGTTTTTTTTAAATAATAATAAATTTTATAAAAAATAATACAAATTTATTATAATAAGAATAAAGCAACACATATGTTGACCGGTTACCTACTAACTTATAAAAAACAAATTAAGTATCGAAAAGCTCTAAGTTTCTATATTTAAATGGGTTAGGAATCCGCAATGAAAGATTTATCACACTGTTATAGTATGGTAAAACGATTCGATACAAATTGTAAGCCGATGAAAAATCGCTGTGCGGACAGCGCTTAGAAGGCACACCCTCTTCATATTCCAAACATGTAAGCAAGGACATTTCTTCATACAGGTAAAGTATAAAACTGTGATGTGAGCAAACACTGTATCATTCGCAAGACGATTGTCCAACTCTTAACATTACTCAATTATTCAAACCTAACAAAATGTTCAAGCTGGTAAGTTGTCGAAGATTTAAGTAGAACTTTTCTGACAATTCATCATTTATTTCAAAGCATTTTTTAAATTTTACAAATGATTGTTATTATTTCATCTCCGTAAATTTATTTGAATATTTATGTTTTATAATGTTTTTTTTGGATCTTACAGTTCGTTTTTGCATGCTTCATGGCAGTCGCCGCAGCCAAGCCTTCAGTAGTGCCACTAGCGTACACCGCTCCACTCGCCGCGTACACAGCGCCTGCATACACAGCAGCAGCTTACACAGCGCCTGTGGCTTACAGCGCCTACTCCGCTTACTCCGCTCCTGTCGCCGCTTACTCCGCCTACCCATACGCATCTCCTTACTCCTACTACCTCCGTCGTTGATTGATCTAACCACAACCCACAACAAAAGTGATATTACATAAATAAATATATATTCAAATTGCATTTCTTGTTTAAATTATCCAAGTCCACCAATTAGATATTAGTATTTTTAAGTATTGACTTGATTCGGGAATTGATTAGGAGTATATTTATTTTTTAATATTATTTCACAGTCCAAATACCATGACCAAAATGTTAGATTGCAATATTCTTTCAATCTATATGTTTTCCTAAGTTTTGTTCACAATTTCTATTGTGAACTATATTATATATATATTATATTACAATTTCAATTATATTATTCTTAATATAATTGAATACAATATAATATATTATGAAAGTATTTAAAAAAATATGAAAATTATTTTGCTCTGTCTGTGTAGCAAACAAAGACAAGAGATAATTTAAAAAATAAAAAATAAAGATTGTTTTTCTAATAAATATATTTTTACAGTACCATTTTTTTATTTGCTAAAATGACACGTTGAAACAGTTTTTTTTGTAACAGACTTTTAATAAAAAGGAAATTATGTATAAATTATATACCAAAATTTTTATTGCATGTGTATTTTATGCACCCTATCCAAACCCTAACTAGGGTCTTTACACTTTTTTCTCTGAAGTAAGCTATAATCAAGCCTGTCAAATATGTTTGGCCAATAATTATGGGATCTAGTCCTTGGTTTATCATTTCCCTGAAAATATTATTTTTTTTCATCCACAAGTCGGTGATTACGTCTTTGCCAGAAGCATGTTATCGATTCTTGTGTCTATGATTAAAAAAATCGAGAATCGAACATGGTTGTGAGTCACCTGAAATACTAAGCCGACACTACTTAACTTAAGTTGCATAAGCACCACCGAACGAGTGTTTGGTTGAATTTAAAATACTATTACAAACCTTACAAACAGTAAGATATTTATTTAAAAATACGTTTATACAAATTAACTTAAGCCTTCAAATAAACCACTGCGTTATAATCGTAAATATTAGTTTAATGACCTTTCTAAAGAATTTTCCTTAATATATTCTATATATAGGTATTTTGAATTGTTTACACAAATTGATATTAATGGGTTTACGGGCCCTTTTCATACTATTCTCCATCACTAAGTGAATGATTGTATATTAAAAACGTTCAGGTGTAATGGCCGAGATTCGTTGAACCTGAATTCTTCAATATCATGCTTTGTCGCGTAATATTTAAATTCAATAAGTAACAATAAAACATTATTAAAGTCCTTTAAGAATAGTTTCAGTAGACAATTTTCATAGTTTGCATATTAAACAATTCTCCTATACACTATGTAACTACGATCATGACTGTTACGAAGGTTAAGTGTAATCGTGATTTTATTTATTTATTTTTACTTTTGAGACTTCGACTTTTCCTTTACCCTAACGTGATTCTCATGATAATGCAGAGTTAGCTTCAATGCGCTATTGGCCTTCTAAATGTGTATAAAATTAGCTTTGAGGACTCATACCATATCATTCAGCTCTGCAGCTGCAACTTGATAACACAACTAAAATGTTCAAACTGGTATGCATATTTTTTATTTAATAATATATAAACACCAAAAGTTTATATATTACCCGCTAACAGAGCTTAAGTAATTAATCTTTATTACAGTATACTTAAACTGTTAAAGTATTACAGAAACTGTATATTTAGTAACATGTATTTGCTTATTCACAGTTCATATTCGCTTGCTTCCTGGCCTTCGCTGCCGCAAAGCCCAGTGTGGTTCCCTTTGCGTACACAGCGCCATTAGCAGCAGCATACACCGCTCCAGTGGCAGCAGCATATACAGCTCCCGTGGCATACTCAGCATATACCTCTCCCGTAGCTTATTCTGCTTATTCTACATATGGATACGCTTCTCCCTACGCTGCTTACTACCTTCGCTGAAATGGATAACATATTGATTAGTCGGGCTGATAAATAAATTATTTCCACAAAATATAGGTGTTCTTACATATACCCAAATCCTATAGCGTATGAAGTTAATCGTTTTTCTCATACAATAAGGCTAAAGGGTCGCGAAACTTTCCTGCTTAGGCAAAATAATCATTGATGAGCAAGTCCTATTTATATATACATAGTGAAGGACTTTAAACCATAAAACGTTTGGGGATAAATCGCCCTAAATGCTTTTTACTACGGACACTATTTATATATCAGCTAACCAGCTGAGTTGTTGTGGATATCGTCACAGACCGGTTTATTTTGAAACCCTCATCTCACATTACACAAGACAATTATTGACTTACACAAGTAATCGCTAATACGATTATATTGACCAGTCACTCTCCGACCGGCTTGATCCTTTGGCGTAGCTTAGAAATGTTGGATCTCTCAGCATCTTCTATCGCATTTAGCATGGGGAGTGTTCGGAGGAGTTGTTCGGTTGATTAATACCTGCAGCTGAATTTCATCTTTGGACATCTAGGCAGAATACGAAAATCCACCCGTATCACCTTGATGTCTGTCGTTCCACCACTACGCGTTTCGTTAGACATTTCTTAACACGCACCACCACATTATGGAACCAGCTGCCCGCCACGGTATTTCCGAACCAATACGACTTAGGGTCCTTCAAGAAAAAAGGGTACCAATCCCTAACAGGCCGGCAACGCACTCACGAGCTCCCAGCCACATGGGTGTCTATGGGCGGCGCATCCCCTTTTTTGTTGGGACTCAAGCTCGTTTTTCGCAAAGAGATTAATCAAATAAATAATTTGTTTAATCAAAATAATATTGTTATCATAATAATCGTTATAAATCATATTCAGAAATACGTAGCCCTTCTGATATAATGTAATAATAAGTTACGGTGGAGAGTTGTATTTTGTGTCATACATTTTGTCAATAGAAGCCAGAAATCACAGATCACAGCAAGTTAGAAAATATTATTACTTTTTAGAAAATTGAATTTTTTTTTTACCAACGCAACTACGGTAATTCTTTTGAAGAATTCATTCTTCCTAAAGGGCTTAGAGCGCGGAAGATCGTTCATGCTGGAAATTATGGTCTAATATCCAGCAGTTACGTCAATGGCTAAGATGATAACGAAAAAGCACGAAGGCATCGAATTAAAATACGTTGTTTTGTTTATTTTATTTTCCATTTTCATCAAATATCTGCTGTAAACCTCAAAAAGGGAGCATTGACGATAAAAATCCTAAATGGTTATGTAACATTCTATTTAATATAAACTCTTGTCAATACGGTTAATTTTATATATTGTTAACTAGATTAATTCAAACATTTAAAATAAAGAATTTATATTATCTTGCAATCAACTCAACTGGTCTAATAAAACTTATCTAGCCAAAAAGCTTGTCTGATTAAATATCATCATTCAATCAATACTTTTTAGTCTTTTTTAGATGGCCATAGTGATAATGATTTATTAATGTTATATTAACTAGTAACAAAATTTGTTTCCATCGCAAAACAGTTTATTATTTGGATGACATATTATAAAAATAAAGATTACGTTGTTAAATGTTTTATATAATAGGTATGCTAACAAAATGTGTTTCTTTCTTCCATATATAAATATTACCACGTGACCTCAAAGAAATAAGTTTTCCAAATTGGCAAATTCTGAATGTGGATGTCTGTGTACTGGTATAAAACTTAAACTAAACGCGATTTAATTACATTTTTTTTATTTTACTTTATTATATTTTATTTTAAAAAGTTTTAATTCAATGTCACATACTCTCGTACACAACGAATATATTATGGCCGTGTATTTTTAAATACATCATAGGATATTTTAATTTGACATTGAGTTATTATGTAGCAGAAATTTTAAAAAAAAGATTATTTCGTTAACATGTAATATGTTTATTCATTATAGGGCTTATTGTTTCAAACGGAACTATGTTAAGTGGTTTCAGCGTACGTAGTAAGAAGCAGCATATGGAGAAACATATGGGGAAGCGTATCCGTATGTGGAATAAGCAGAGTAAGCCAGCGGAGCGGTGTATGCCGAGTAAGCTACGGGGGCTGTGTAAGCTGCTGCCACTGGTGCGGTGTACGCTGCGGTGTATGCGACTGGTAATACACTGGGCTTAGCGGCAGCGAAGGCCAGGAAGCAGACGAATAAAAACTGTAAAAAATATTCATGTAAGATTAATAAACGTGATTATAAAAATTTTTGGCGGTTTGATAAATTTTAGTATTGACGAGCTCATATGACCAATTTCAAAAGACGTAATTAAATGATAGTTTAGTTATTAATTACCTGTTTGAACATGGTGATGTATTATCAAAGTTTGAAACTTGAATGATGTTTGACCGACGACTCTACCACTTTATACTACGTCTTGAAGGCCAAAGCTACGATGTCTGCGCGCGCTCCAAACATTTTCAAGGGAAATTCTGAAGAAAATTACATTGTATTGTTATTATTGTCATTTTTAATATTTGGTGATAAAGAGTTTTGGACATAAGCTATTTGTTTTTGACTTTCAATTACATGTCATCACAACAACCACGATTCATTTAAAATTGACCTTTATGGTCAATATCACTATTGCATAGTCAAAAGCATCGTTTAAGACGTATTAATAAGCCAATATGTCGAGGCAATTCAATTATGAATCGATAAGTAAAGCGCAAAATGTCACTACACTTGAGATAAATGCTTAACTATTATTTATAAAAAGCAACATAGTTCCAATAAATCACAGTAACAGGAATACTGGCTACATCTCAAAACTGGGTAATCTAATATATAAAATTCTCGTGTCACAACGTTTGTTCCTTTACTCCTCCGAAACGGCTTTATCGATTCTCATGAATTTTTGTGAGCTCAATATGAGTAGGTCTGAGAATCGGGCAACATCTATTTTTAAAGACCTTTCGGAATAATGAATGTGTTTGAAACTATTGTTATTTTATACATCGCAGTGGCTCAATTCATGGGACACTCCAGAAGCGCAAAAAAACAAATGTTCTAGGCTTTTGATTAATGCTCGTAATAGTTATATTTTATGTATACCAAAGTACTGAAAGCAGTTCCAGGTTTCAGAACTCCCCTCTGGTAGAATGATAACGCGACCCCAGTAGTCTCCATATTCGGAATCCTGGGTTACACCAGGAGTGTTTTAATAGGTATGGCTCGGTGAGCCTCCTCTGAGTAGCAGAGGTGTCCTGGTTAGTGAGTTGAGTCCCACATATCCCCGTGACCTTTAGGTTTTGGGGTATGCGTAAAGCATTTGCTACTCGGTTATCAAAAAAAGATCTCATAACTCCAACAGAACTCAGTTTCATAATACTTTTATATATCTATACAGTATATCTTATAAGTATAATTTTATATTTTATATATAAGTATAATTATCCCTTATGTAATTTGTACTACATTAGAACTAAAATATAAATAAGATAAAAACATGGAAGCACTCGTTCCATAGATTTTCGTTTCGTAACAATGTTATGTGTAAATAATTTGAATTACTTTTGAAAATATGTTTTGTTTTTATCACAAGGATATCAAAACCCATAGCTCTACATTAAATCGGCACATTGACCTCCATGTTGTGTGCAACTAGTAATGTCTGTTGTACGCCGCGCACGCGCGTTGTGACCCCTGACGCAATGTGATCGAGCTCTGCATTCTTAGTTGGACGATTCATACCACAATGTTTTTGGAAAATTGTATAGTTGATTAGGAATATTTATTTATGGATTGGTCAGTTGTTGCAACTTACCAACCTTAACCTTCCTTTTCATTTGGTGTTGGTGGAGGAAGGAAAATCAGGATATTAACCGCGTTTTAATAACCAATTTAAAAAGTATATTTATATATATAGTAAGTATTGTAAGTAATTTTTCGGTACAATTTTACTAGCTGGCTTGACTGCACTTAAGTTTTATAAAATTTCTATTAAGCGCGTTTTTTTAAATAAATGCCTTTATCTTCATATATATTTATATTGAGCTGCTTACCAATATCGGTTTTTATTTAGGTATAATATTAACACTGTTGGTCACCGTGACGGTTCTCTTGTGTGGCTTACTGTGATTAGGACACATTATGTGTAGTACACCATAACATAAAACGTAACATAAACCATCATATTACCTGGTTTGTAAAATATGAAAAACTATAACGTATTGCAATTATATTGGTGTATTGAATAAAACCATCCAAGATCCTTGTCTTGAATGTGTAGCAGTAGTTCTCTGCAGTTAGCAAACCACCAAACCGAGAGCATGCCAATAATAATGTATTTCTTATTCTGGCTATTTAAACTGTAGGCTGTCTGTTTGAGCATCATTCACTTGACTTCCCTAGACGAAGACAAACAAAGAAAGCAAAATGTTCAAGCAAGTAAGTAAAAACTCAAAATGTATTTTTAGTTTATTATAAAGTAATAAAGACTTCTAAATAGTATAAATAAGAATAAGACTAAGGGGAATTTTATTTTTATAGATCATCTTCGTTGCCTTCCTTGCCATCGCAGCAGCTAAGCCTGGCATTCACTCCGTAGCTTATACTGCTCCCGTGGTGGCAGCACCAGTAGCAGCGGCCTATAGTGCGCCCTTGGCAGCAGCCTACTCTGCCTACACTGCTCCTGTAGCGGCCGCCTACGCTCCCTTAGGAGCTGCTTACACTGCCCCAGTGTCGGCTGCCTACCCTGCCCGAGTTTCAGCTTACACCGCTCCCCTTTCCGCTGCTTACGCCGCACCATATGCAGCGGCTTACACCGCTCCAGTTGCCGCTGCTTACACCGCTCCATTCGCCGCTTCTTACCCTGCCCCATTGACTGCAGCTTACACTGCACCTCTGGCTGCGTACAGAGCACCTGTCCTCCTCAAATAATTACTGAAATCATAAACGACTGATTAGACATGAATAAAAATAGTTAAATAATTTCTTTTTTTAAAACTCATACCTTAGAACATACGAAATATTTTCAACTGAAAACTGAAATGTTCAACAACATATAATATTAATGCATGCGCAACGTTACTATTTCAGTTTTGGGGTAGAGTTATGAAAACCAAATTTATAATCAATAAAATTACCACAACCTATAATTAGAATTTACACAAAAGATGTATGCAAAAACAAAAGCAATTTCGCTGTAATAATACTAAAACACCATAAGAGATCACAGTCTGACTGAAATGTTGACTGTCATTGCTTTATTTTGCTTATTTATAGTTTTTATCAATTATAAATTTCCTTCGACCTATAACTTCAAGTAAGTCTAAAAATTTACTACATTAAAATACTTATACAATAGATCAAGTCTATTTAAATTGAGTCTTCATGTTCCTAAAATGACACATTCTTCGCAATGAATATGACAATAGCCAGTATAGAATTAATGACATCATATATTGTTTCAAAGTTGGCTAGCACAAAGGTGACGTCATTGGTCTTTCCCACAGCCGAGATGGCCCGATAATTCATTTGAGCATAGTTAATGTGACATTTAAATATTGCTACGTTACGGACCAGAAATAACTTCATCCCATTCTACTTGTTCAAGCCTTAATCATTTAAATCATCAGGTTATGGAAAAAAATAAAATCTCTGCAGTGAGGCCGTGTTGTGTTACCAGTTTCAATACATTTTACAAGTGAATCGGAATCTAGTTTGAATGTCAAAAACTTTTCCAATTTGGTAGACACAAATGGTGTCACCTTTTTGTTTGAACACATTATTAGGATAAGCATCTCTTACCGAAATATTGTTTGAGAATACCTATTTCAATATTTTCTATCGAAACTAATACAAGACGAATAAAATACAAAATAAATCAGAGTAAAACATTTTCAAATTACATAAGTAATATTGAGATTGCATTGGAATTCATTCTCGATATATTGATATCTGAAATAAGGGGTTTCATAAGTTTTTAATCTAAACTTAATATTTACAGTTTTGAATGTGACTTTGGACCCAGATTTCAATCTTATTTTGTATTACAAATAATAGGAGTCGATATTTGTTAGTAATGGGCGGGCTTATCGCTATTAAACGATATCTTACAGACAATGTGCAATGTGTTATCCAAATTGTGTATCCATTGATTAAATACTTTAAACCGCTTAAAATATTAAGGTCCGGAAATTTCTGTTTTTTTAATATCTGTATTAAATCCTGCAAAATCTTAACCTGAATGCGTAATTTATAGTTTGAAGTTCTCCCGTATTTAAATCTTCCCTCCTCTTAGAATTAAAAGACACTAAACTAAATCTTATTGAACACGGATATTATTAAATGAGCGGTAATTATATACAAAAAACCTCTTGATATTTTTACACTACACACATTTTGGGATACACAGGAAGGAAGGAAGCGCCGCCAGACCAGATGAGTTCACTTTAGAACTATTAAAAAGATTGTTAATGTTTACAAACAATCATCAGACCTCCAAATTTCAAGTTCAAGGTTTAATTTTGTGTCCTCGTGTCCATCGGTTAAGGATGTACATTTATTTTGAATGCGACCACGTACACATCGAATGTTCTATACGGATCTTATACGACAAGAACTAATTCTACAGGTTGTTCTAAATATATCTATTTGTGTTTTTATGGAGTATGTATAATTGGATAATTAAAAATAAATAAAGAGTATGAAACTTCAAAATATATTAAATACTCTTTTCTATATTTTTAACAAAGAGCGCGTGAGTTCGTTGCCGGCCTTACAGGGAGTTTTACGCTTTTTCCTTAGAGGACCCTCAAAGAAACCCACTAATACTCCGTTGCACACGTACACATATATAACTTGTATAGATTGCTTGTCTTACTTATTTAAAATATTTTTATTAATCATTTTATGCATAAAGACTTAACATAATTATAGACACTGCATCTTTTTCTCACAGAACTTGAAGCTCACGGATAATATCCTGTGATAATATACCTGCCATCGATCCGCAAACAATTCGAACTCATGGTATGAAAATAAGCGCGGTCCGAACCCGGGGTATGGGCAAGTGGTGGGCTCTTACGACGGTTCGCGCCGCCGGCACGGCAAACAGTCCATGTTTGCCGTTACGGAGGTAGTTAAATTATGTTATGCATATCTAATCACAGTAAAACGTGTTAGAGATAATCTCTAGCCACTGCAAATCCAAATGTGTTTCATTTGTTACGTTACCAGGCAACCAAAAATGCCTTACTTCTAAAATATTTTTAACATGTTTATAGGATTTGTAAGAACATCCTATGTATCAAAACAATGATGCAGTGTAAGTATATTCCAACCGCGTAGATGTCCTGATAGACCTTGCGTTGTAAAGCCAAGAATCGGGTGTCATCATTGTCCTGTATATATTAGCTGGATCAAACCACAGGTAGTCAGTGTTCAGTGAACAATTAAACAAATCAAAATGTTCAAATACGTAAGTGTTTCTTTTTAATTTACTAGCGTAACATTTAAATTTCAATACGCATAGGAATATATCAATAAGTTTTTAAATAACGAAATAAAATTAATATATTTAAAATAATCGTGTACAAAATTAACTGTGTGTAAAAATGTGTTATACAATTAAAAAATGATTTTTTTTTGTCTAGCAAATTTACCCTAAACATATTTACCGCATTTTATTATTTTACAAAAGTTTCTAAAATCATTTTTAAATAATAAACAAATCAATAAAAATGTATTCAAACTTTATAAAACACCATTAAAAACCTCTTGAAAAATAATATCATATATACTTTATTTCTTTTCCGCAACCATCTACTTCATAAGAGGCTTACTACTAACCTGAAAGCTAAGTTAATCCTCCTAATGACTGTAAATCGTTAATCCATAGATTAATGCACGATAAATGTTGCCCATTAGTTATATTCTGCGGAAAATAATAATACTTCTTGATAATTATAAAATAGCTTCAATTAATTTATAATCTAGTAAAGCAATTTACAAATATGTTCTTTTAAACATTTTGATAAATTAAAGTTATTGTCTATATCAAATAAATGCAATTGAGAACTCTTTAATAAATTATTTCATAAGAAATAGTAAGTTTTTGGATATTAAAAATCATCGATTACATATGTGCGCATTTAATATAAATATTACTATTATTACTACAAAACCTATTGTATCGCGGGGAATTAATCCAGAATATCTTTATACGTATGTGTGTTCACAATTTCGATTATGTTTAGAAGCTTAAATCGAGTTGGGAAAATAATTACAATTTATATTTACTTTTTCTATTAATAGTGATTTTTCAATTCTTGAGTAGCCTTACAATGCTTCGTTATTTTAATTGTCAGTAACACAATTTTGTATTAATTGTTTATTTTAAAAGAGCAGCTATCTAGTTTCTTGCCGGTTCATTTCGTTAGATGACTGCCTTCCGAACCGGTGGTAGTGTAAAAATTGACGATTCAAAAGTGTCTTTATAAAGTCCTACTTGAATAAAGATATTTTGAGTTTGAGTTTGTGTTTTAATTACAGTTGGTATTCCTCGCCATGTTGGCTTTCGCCGCTGCCAAGCCCTTAGTATACACAGCTCCCTTTGCTGCTGCCTACACATCGCCAATTGCCGCTGCTTACACCGCTCCAGTTGCCTACTCTCCATACTCCGCGTACTCCCCTGTTGCCTACTCCGCCTACTCGTACGCGGCACCATACTCTTACTATTACTGATTAACTGGTGACTCGGCTTTTGAATCAATGATGTTTAAATTATGGCAATTAAATTATGAAGCAGATTTTGAGTTTAATTTAAATTAAGGTACTAATATTGTGCAATTATAGTAATATATAAAATAATTATGGTATCTCTAAATTATGCTGTTACAAATAATTGAAATTCCCATCGTATTTAACATAGATATAAACTATTTCCTTATGTTTATTTATGTATCTCGCTATACATAAATATTCTTATTATGGTATATTCAAGGATAGTAATGTTAATTAAAATACGCACCAACCCTTATGATAAGATCTATATAAACCATTTGATGACTGGAAAACCACAGTTCGCTTTGCGATGCATTTCCTACTGCGAACATCACCAATCTTTGGAATCGACTCCCAGCAAAGGTCTTCCTTAGTAGATACGACCAAATAACTAAAAAAAGCGTCCTTTCTTAAAAGCCAGTAACACAGCCATTGAATCGCTATGTGTATACTCGTTTGCAATCTTAATAAGCATTTAAAATTAGGCAATTATTTACCCGAGCAAAATAAAAATATCCTATCTATGATTATTAAATAAAATATTAAAACTGATTTTACACAATGCTCACAAATTCGTCCGATTCCCACGTCTACTGTCACAGAACAATCCTATCTGTGCCATTATCTCCTTACAGTTTTAGGCATCTGTGAGACAAGGTCACAGAAAAGATGATTTCAGATGTTCAGCCTCATATTATACATTCTTTTGTTTATGGGAAAACCATTCAGCAAGACCTTGGGTATTCAACTCAAAAACTCCAAAAGACACTGATCTATTCATCACTTTGTTACTATTTAACTTGTCGATAATATATAAGCTTCAAAAAATTAATAATCTTCAGTTGTCCATCGGAGGAGGCAAGAACTAGTAAGGAAAAATCACTATGAATTCTTTATTGGTAAGTAATATTGCATTCCCATCAGCGACGTTTACTATCACCGTGATTAACATTTATAAAACGGGTTATAGTATAATCCGGTAGAATAGTTAGAAGGACTTCTGGCTGCTTGTTGATGTGACGTGTTATCCTTAATCGGATTAACAAATATATAAATAACATTACTGTTCCTAATTACGTTTTTGTGGTTGCCTGGAAGAGATCGCTTATTAGCGATAGGGCCACCCGTTGCTCTTATATGTACTTATATTATCTACTTCTGCTGTTTTGTGCTACAAAGTGTCAATAAATAAATAACAATACTGTGCCTAAAAAATACCGTTACGACTTGGAGGCCTTCAAGAAAAGATCATAGCTCTTTAAAGGCAAGCAACGTAAGCCTGCCCGTAAGCCATAAGCCTCCTGGCGTCGCAGGTGTCTATGGGCAGTGGTTAGCACTTCATGTACCCCGCCCCCTGTTACATAAAAAAATATTATTACTTTTATATTATTTTACAGATAACATTCGCCATGGTGATCTCAGCTGTATCTGCTGATCCAGCTGTAGTTGAGCTTCTGCCCTTCCCATCAGCCGCTTATGCTGTGGCATCACCATATTCACCACTGACTTCTGTCCCCGGGTCCTCATTACCGTATACAGCCATATCGGACTACAGGTATTCGTATGGATCGGGTTTGAGTTATCAAGATTACGCTCCAGTCGCCCTTTCTGGATCAATTTCATCGCTTCCATACACTTTGCCCTACGCCTATGCCGCTGATTGGTACTACCGGAAATAACTTATTACAAAGCAAGTTTATTGAATTTAATTGTTGATTCCTTCCAAGGTTTATTTGTTGTGTATTTTAAATAAAGTATCATTTTAATAAATTATTTTCTTTATGACCTTCACCTTCACCGTAATAGTTATATTTATAATTATACTGTGTGACTTTTAGATTAATATCATAGACACGAAACCATTTATCTGTTTAAATTTCAACAACAAACACATATATGTCGGTTTAGACGACTTTTTCGAATTAAAAGCATATTTATTTGTAATACTTTTTATATAAAAAATATGTTTAAAAACACATAATTTTTTTATGCATACTGGTTAATGTAATGATATTTAATATATAATAGTAAAATTCTCCTGACCACTTAAACCACGACGGCCAATCACTCACAAAAAGACCCAAAATAAGCACCGCCAAAGAATTGGCAATAGCACTTATGGTATGTGATATATTTAACTATATAAATAAAAGAAAAAAGATACTGTCAAAACTTTATTTAAATTGGCAGATCATAGTCGATTATAATGCTGTTGGTCGTTTGGGGTACAAAATTAAAAAATCGAATTGACTGTAAAATTCGATGGTTTAACGAACGAAATAAGGATTATAGGCGTATGGGAATGTGTATGCAGCTGGTACGTATCCGCTTCCGTAGAATGCTGGGAAGCCTGCTGGTCCGGTGTAGGCGACTACTTGTGGGTCAGGATCCGCCCTTGGGCTGGCGAAAGCCACTGCCACAATAGCGAAGAAAGCGAGCTGAAACAGTGTACATCTTATATTATAAAATAAATTAAAAAGACAACTGTATTTGAAGTAATTCGCACAGTCAGTAAATTTGAATTAACATTGATTTATTTTTATTACTTCGATCGGGTAATTGAATTATATTTTATAAAATGAATTTATCAAAAAATAAATCATAAACTTGCTAATGAACCTCGACTTGTCTGGTAATATAAATAGATTATCAACACAACGTACGTCCTATACTGTATATCGTTAGTAAAGTTGAAGGCTTAATGTTACCAGTGTCAATATATTTCTCGTAATCAAATGTAATGTATTTTCAAGAAAAGATTTTCGTATCGTATCGTGTTGACATACACGTGGAATGACTGAAGATGATAAGTAAAGGTCGGCTGGACATTCACATTAAAATGACTGCGAGAAGCAAACCATGTACTACATTGACAATATATTTTTCACTTTTCATACAATAATTTTATAGATCAATTTTATAAGTAAATATTAGGATTTTTATGCGGATATTTAATATGTTCTGATATATTACTTAATACTATGTAAACTGTATGTAACGCCATTATAATTAATACAAACTCTCTAAAGCGTCGAAATTAAATGGATATGGTTGGTTCACCTTGTATTCCATATATAAACAATGATGTTTCTTCTCTCACTTCTGTAACACCATAAAATACACAGCCCTTCAGTGTATATAGAGTTTACACTGTACTTCGTTGCTATATTTTAAAATACACTCACAAGTAACTGACGCCAATTAAAGTATACTTCATTAATATCTAAAGCACTCATTAATATAATAAACCATATTATCTAATGTTGCATATAGGATTTAAATAAACATGAATTAAATTAAATTTAAAATAAATATAGACTATGTTGGTCTTTGCGGCAGAGTAAACAAAAGAAGTTAATTTTTTTTTAATGAGTATTGTTTTTTTTCTGCAGCTTATTATAAGCTTGATGAACAAAATAATTTAAAAAAAATTTATAGAACACAAACTTTTAAGCTTTTAAGATAATGTGATGTAGATAATTTCTGATTGGTACAGTAAATAGTTAAAACCTTATAATTTGTTCATAATAATTGCAGATGTAAGATTACTAAAAGTTTATAGAAAGATTAACATACATTCACATCTAAATGCTATAAAGGTAAAAGAAACCAAAAATAAATTCCAAATTAATTTGGAACAAAGCTTTGCAATAAGAAATCCTATAAAAGATAAGTTTGCTAAAGCAATTTGCAAGCAAGCATGACAAGGTTGGACGATAACCCTATATTCAGAAATTCAATATATTACACACATAAGGAGATATATTTATAATAATCTTCGACATGAAAAGGAATAGATAAGATGTCTCACTGACCAAGTTTGCTACAAAGCAAATGTAAATAATATTTTTTGTTAATATGATACTTCTGTAATCTCTGTTTTAGAACTAAAGAGATTATAAGAGCGTGTAAGCATCGCCATACAGCGAGGAAATGCCGCCAGCATTGTGGGTTTTGTGCCACAGAGACTAAACTTTTTAAATTGGTTTTAGTTTTGTGTTTTGTTTTGTTTTAAGTTACTTATATTGGTTAGGTTAATATTAATAATATTTTGTGTTTATTTAATAATTAAATAATAATAATCTTATATATATATTACCCTATATTTATTTCTTTAGTAACATTCCAACCAGATATATATTATTGTTTTAGTTTAAGTTATATTTACATTAGGTATACTAGTCTATATTGTGAAGAATAAATATTTTTCCCTTTTATAATACTTTTATATTAATTCTTTAATTATGTTTAATTAAGAGATTATTAACTCGTTTGTATAACAAACTATCGCTAATTTATAAAATAAGTTAAACTTACGATTCTGAAGAACATTTTGCTTGTGGGTTGTATTTTCTCGAGTGATATCAATTACAATATTGCTCTAGTTTATATACAATAGATCTAGGCTGACCACGCCTTACGCACTTGTCTCCATGATTGATGTCCTTGATCTTCGCAGGTAGTCGATGGTTATGGTAATCATAATATCCGCATTAGGCGGGATCAATTTGTAATAATTAAACCGGAGGGTTCCATAGCTTTGTTGACTTTCATGTATATGACACACTCATATTGGGATTCATATACCAGTTTGGTAATACGTAAACTATTTGTTGTGTACATTTTCATTTGTTCCTTTAGTAACTAGTGTTCTGAAGACCTTTGATAACGTGAATAAGTCTAGGGCAAAGATCTAGGTGATTTAATTCCGTATCTTAAAAGCTTAGCTTTAATCTATTATTATTTATTTTCTTCTTTATTATTATTTTATATTCTTTAGTCCGGAATTCTAAACTATTTTCTACAAACAATCCCATTTTTTATGCTGTACTTATCTGGAAAATGACAATTTATATAGAACTCAATAGAAAACTTGTTAGTATGGTCATTGTATAAATATCGTTCATCACATAAAATGAACAAATCTGAGATTTACCCGCAACATGTAAACATAAATATCTAATAAATGCACATAATATTTAACACAACTAGTTTTAGTATTCACGTGTACAATAATTATAACAATAACTCAGATCTTGCTTTGTTGCGTATGAATTTTAATTGTTATATTGCCTAAGACCATCGGATTTTTATCTATCTATGATCACAATTTAACTCTCATATGAAAACATACAGAGAAAACCGCTATTGAAATTATATACCTAATTGCCACTGGTATTTTAAAAAGCATAAAATTAAAGGAATTTTTAGTCAGCTTTGAACGCATTACGCAATAAAAGCTTAATTATGGCATAATTTATAGTGAGCTATTAAATATACTAAAAATTAATGATCCGTTCAATATATTTTATTTTTAATTAGTTCAAAATAGACTTGTGTCTATAGAATGAGTTATATTATAGTATGGTTTTATTGTAATTAATAACACTAATATTTAATTGAATTCGCCAGTCAATAGATTTGTACGGATGATTTTCAAAACAGTTTTTATTTTTTATGTAAGAGGAGGCAAACGAGCAGGCGGGTCGCTTCGAGTGATGTGTTAACCATAACATAGACACCTGCAACGCCAGGAGGCTTATAAGTGAGTTGCCGGTCTTTAAGGAAGAGGAACGCTATTTTTTGAAGGTTTTATAGTACATTACTCTTAAGGACATCAACTATTGGTAAAATAAACGTAAAAACGCATTATAAAAACGCCTTCTAATTACTTCAACCATTAAGGTAATAAAAAAATATAATTATAATTTAGCATTACTTCTAAATATTGACCGGTTTATCAATATTTACAATTTTTTTTATGTTTTCGATGTTGATTAATCTTTTTATTCTTCCAAAAATGTCCAGGAATGATACACACATGATTTCCTAACATTATTTATTTATATTTTTACACAACATGGTCCCTGATATTATGAGCATTTACTACATAATAGAATATATTCTTCATAATTAAACTTACATAATTTCAGCAAATAGAACTTTGTACATAGCGGAATAACAAAGGTCATTTTTGAAAGACAAAAAGAAGAGCTTCAATTGTTTATGGAACTTATATTACAAATGTATGTTTTCTATCTACTTAGTAAGCTTTTGATTAATAATATCCGTTATAACCATTGTAACTGTTATAGGGATAACTGCCGTATCCGTTGTAGCCAGTGTACCCACTGTATGCGTATGGGTTGGAGTAACCAGAGTAGCCTCCATAGTAGCCTGGATATCCACCTGAGTAGGAGTTATAATATCCGGAGTATAGCTGTTGTGGACGTCCCATGGCGAAAGCCAAAACAGCGAATAACACAATCTGTAAATTCATAACATACATTATTCGAAAATTAAAAAATATATGCAAAAAATTTACTAATGAACCTAATAAATTAATTAATTTAGTATTAAATTGTTGGTTTAAAGTCTGTTATACATAAATCTCACTTAGGTTGAATAGTTATAATAAATATAGTTGAATTCGTTGGTGTTATAATAATAAAGGGCTTTCGATGAATCTATAGTGAAAACATTAACATTATGTAGTTATTGGTGTTACAATTTAGTTAGTTTTTCTAATAAACTGTATATTTCTATAAATACTTGAAAAACATCGTGACGACCTTATTTTTTACAAGATCATCTCATTTCAATGAAAACCGAGATCGGGCATTGTAACCCTATTTTATTTATATCACAAAAATGAATATAAAAAGAAATCTTTTTTTATATATAGTCATTGTATTTTTGATATTTCACAAGTACTTAATCCTTATTTAAGGGTTGCGTATTCAATATGTTAAAGTGTCCTTTTGAAATTGTTTCTTAGAACTCCTCGAAAAATATGCCTATTCGCTGCTGATTCAGCCGCAAGATCTCAGTATTCAATTGTACTTGAGTCTATATTAAACATGCAACAAATAATAATCAAATTCTGCTATCCATGAAACGAACCTGAATTTAAATATTGTTTATTGAAAATTATAATTAAAATACTATTAAAATGAATTAGTATATGTAGAAATTAATTACATTAAACTGAGTGAAGACCTGTGCGTCATAATCCAAAAACAACAATCATAATACTATGTATATACTTACCAGTTTAGCGAACATTGTTAAATTTAATTATTAAATGTGTCCTTCTTCACTCAGATCACAATTATACTGTTTTATTTTAACGAATTTAATAATATTTATACAGAGCCAAGTCCTTGAAATTAGTTGTACACTGAGGAAAAACAAAAGAGCTCATTGGGAATCAACATGAATTACGAGTACAAAAACAGTACGAGTACTACATTTACAATTAGGTTAGCTTTGTTCAAAATAAAATGTTCAGAATTATAAACAGTATGAAGACGTTATGTTGTGTCATATTTACACATAACAGCCATAAAAGGTGGCAATAATCGTTTAAATCGTCTATTTGGCTATGAGGTTCTTACAAAGGACAAGCATTCATACAAATGTATGAAATTTGGTACCGGCACCAATCGAACGATACATCGTTTGAAAAGTATTTTTGTGTAGATTGTGAATAAACATGGCACTAGTTCCCGGTACATTGTCCGATCGTAGTAGTATATATATTTTTGATACTAAAAAATTTTTTTTTATTATTTTCTAGATAAATACAACACGAGTTGTATCATTGATTCTATATATTAGTATATAAGACCTACCAGACGACGGTATATTCATTTTGATAAAACATATTATTTATTATTCTCTATTTAAATATGTTTACAACAGTGATTTGTGTGTCCTAATAAACGTGTTTTATTTTCTTAAATTGGCTAATTCCTATATAAATCTTGTTGGCATACACAGCTTGTATACTACAAAGAAAATCGGATTCCTTAATAAATGACGCTTACTAGCAATAATGTGATATTGTAGACTTCTAAACGTTTGTGGGATACTTTTTTATTGTCCGAATATACAATGAAAGATCAATAAATAAATACTTTTTTATTACGTTACAAAATAGCCTAACTAGTTCGTCTCTATACAAAATCCATTAAATCGATTCATTTACGCTGTACGTCACTTGTTATGATTTTATGCTAATGTTACGTATGGCTTAACTTAATGTTAACTTAATGTTTTGAACAAACAAAAGTGCCCAACTCCGATATGAATTAAGTTTCAGAAAGAGGTTCTGAGGGTAACGCCGTGTAAATATGTATAGGGAAGGAATATTCAGATAATTTTCCTTATTTCTCCGTGCATAATTATATATTTTATTAAATGCAGATAACAGGATCCATGATTATTAATAACGTACGGCTAATATTGCTTTATACTAAAATTAATAAACTAAAATTCAAAATTTATTCAAGTAGGTGTTTATAAAGACACTTTTGAATCGTCATTTTTTACATAACCAATAAGGAACTATACGAGTACAGGGGTATTTCCAATAAACTACCTCACTATTGGACTGAGTACATACATTTATATAGACATAATTACACGAATAAATAGTAAAGTTTGCTTTGTATAAATACCGAACTACAAAATGTATTTATTTATTGTTTTATTAATTACATCCAAAAAATACAATTTGTTTATTTCCTGCGCAGGTAGTAGCCTGAAGAATAGACATCATACCCAGTGATAGGATAGAATGATGAACTGTACGGTGAGATGGCGGATTGAAACAATTCAGGGTGCACATAGTCAAAGCCAGCTGATGACGGCAGATATTGCGGAGACGGTGCTGGTCTTGGAGCAGCCAAGACTCCCGCCAGCAAAACGAACATCGCAAACTGTAATAAACGAATCATTGTTATATACATATTTTCCGTTAAAAAAGGCTGGTTACCTATTTTATATTATTTAAATTCAATAATTGTTGTAAAAGACCTAAAAACAGAAGGTCTTTATATTTTCTGATTTTCGCATACGCAATTTAGCATTTGTTGCATAGCAATTTGACATAAAACCAAATATTTCTGAAGTAATTGCGACTTAAATCATAATTATAATTTTATTTATAATTAAATTTTTAAAATGTGACCGAAACAAAGACAGCTTAAAGAACAATGTATTCATTATAGCGTATTTTTATAATATTTAATCCAATGAATAGAATATCGCTCTTAAAGTTTTAATTAAAAGATGTCTTCTTTCTATATTTAAACCTTAAAGCTATAATTATAAAACACGTGTTAGTCCCATGAAAAGACATCAACGCTCTATTGTGAACAACTATTATTTTCGCGAACAACGTAGTTTTCTAGGAACATAGGTTCTTTTAAAGGGTTCGTGCTTCTAATTGTACATCATAAAATACTTGTATTTTATAACCTTAACACAGTTTCCTCGTTAACTTCATAATTCTATATTTATTCAATGTAAATAAGTATTCTTCAAAATTGATATACTACTATGAATTACATATGTGTCACATGATTAACACTGAAGCTGTTACATAAACTATTTTATCAGTTAAATGTAGTGTGTATGTGCAGGAAATGAAACACGTCTGCTGTTATTCACATATATTCGAGACTGCATAACTCGTGGCGGTGCGAATGCACCGCCCGTCGGTATTCACATTTTAATAAATACCGACATTTATATTATAAATAACACCTCACCACTTAATTTACAATACAATATTTGCAAAACATTATCTTATCCTCAGTCATAATACCAAAATACGATTTATTTCGGTGCTAATCTATTTCGGTGATATAACGTTTAACGGGAAAACGAATCCGCTTACTTCGGCAATAATACATAACAAAATGCAGAGAGTAAAAAATAATAATAAGGATATTTTAATCTTACCAGTTTTAAAAACATTCTTAAAGTTGTGTTTGTAACTGAGGTTAGTACTATACAGCTAGGATTATATACAGAAATATTATCCTTGAACTTCAAAATACAATGAGCCTCAATATGGTAACTAATAAAATCTAAATGACAAATTAACGTCAATAAGTACTTTAAACTAAACTAGAGCGGATTGCAAAAAGTTCATTTAAAGCTTGCTAAGGTTTGATATCAAATTTTAAACTCATACACGCATTATTAGTAAATTAGAGTTTAACATATTTCTTCTAAATGTTTTCCTTTTATGCTGAGCCCCACAACACAGGAGGTATGTTTTTTTATTATTTTCTATATGTATCATAGTTTCAGAATAAACATAATATTATTTAATTAAAAATATAATATCCTTCAAGCATCAATGTCTGTCTGTCTGTCACGTAATGTCAAACATAATGTGACAGCCAGACGGTGTAACTGTTCGCTTAAACGGAAAGTATTATAGTGCACAGAAGATTTATTTTGTCTAATGATAATAAATTTTACTGCGAGCGGAACAAAACAATGATGCAACTCTCAAATTTTATGTACCAACTATTCTTACCCTTAAATTACCCTTATTATTACCCTTAAACCATCGATCATGAATAACATCGTTGTGTTTTTTAAAATTAGTATTATCCTTATGTATATAAGACATATTTGTATAAATAGACAAACATATGCAAAGTTCCCACTTCTATTGATGCAATATACATAAGAATAGCTTCGAGACAGAGGGAATATTATTGTGTAAGTTAAGGATTCAACGGTATCACTTTTTAGCAAAGCTTCATTTTTACGTTTCTTCTTTCATTTTCTATTTATCATTAACTTTCCAATTATTGAACTTAATTAAGCTTAAATCAATTTCTAAATGGAACGCGTCTCGTGTATATTGTGCCTTAAACGAGACAAATACTATGGTAATGCTGTCCATAAACTGTCATCAATAGAACATAATCCGGTTCAGGTATTTGTCATGGTATTATGATGATTTTTTTGCTAACGTTCCGGGATCGTATGAAACAATAGGTACGATAATATAATAATAAATATTCAAAAGTTGTTCAGTCTGATTTGGCATTAGATAGATGACACAATACAGTACTTATTAGCATACAGTATAATAAGCGTATAATACACAATTCCTTAAACAAAAGTAAAACAATTTTTATACAACCAAACGTTTGACACCATAAAACTATATAAAATCCATGTATTTTTACACGAATATAATGTATGTGTTACCTATTCACACTCTTATCTTATCGTGAGTTGAGTTTAAAATATGTATTTAAAAATAATAATTAACATATTGACATACAAAAAAAACACGTTTATTTTAATAATTGGGTAGATCAGCTCTAAACTGCTACTAAAAAAACTCTAAAACTTTTATCAGCCGATAATTATCTACCGAGGCAACGGCGCGTGAATTTTATAATTATTATATTGTTTCAGCTAAAAAAGTAGCCTAAATAATTGGTGCCCTTCAACACATCATATTTTAATAAATAATTAAAAATAGTGTTTTTCTATAAGCGTAAAGCGGCATAATAGCGGAAGCCCTTCTTTATCTTATATTGAAACAAAAAAATACATTTACATTCATATGTGGAAATACTTTACTATAGCAACTAGGATAGATAGAAAATGTAGGAATATTGCGTATAAGGTTTGGTTTAAACGTTTTATTAAAACATGACAACCAACCTACCAACGACAAACATCAGAGTTTGGTTAAAATTATATTTGAAAAGTATATAAAGTATGCATATTTAAAGATTTGTAAAACATATTAAATAAATCTACAATACTTTTTTATTACAATGAAAAACAAATAATCATTGATTAAAACATACACGATTAAAAAATAAATCAAATTTTAGCGTAGTTATGCGTAGGTCAGACACTGACCATGCCAATGATTCTATTACATAACTATCCAGACTGATACAGTAAAACTATAAGCCTGTGGCTTTCCATTTACATTCAGCAATATACAATTAAAATGAGCAATACAAAAGCGTATTTTTAGGCCAAGAATTGCCAACCGAGTGCCAGGTCGGTGAATTCTTTAACAATAGATCATGATCGGAATATTGATTTGAATACACTTAATAAGTGATGATTATCATTGCAAGTATTTCGAAACAAATTGAAAAATACTTGATACACATTCTGAACAACATTTTAAATAAAATTGTTTATAGTTCTTGTTCATATGTGCTTAATACAAGTACATAACTTGAAAAAATATTTATCATTATTTAAGTGCGTAGTTAAAAACAGGATAAGACAAAGGTATATCTCGCTCTATCACAGATAGTACGTGATAGAGGATCACTGGAGACGCCCTTTATCTTATCTAAGCGACATACGACGTTAAGTCAAGTAAGTCAATGAAAGAAATCAACAGATGTGTGATGTACTCGTACGGTGGTGACTTCATCTTTATGGTGTGCTTTCCGATCGTTTGCCCCCCAGTTCTCTGAAAAAAAATATTATGAATTAATATAAAATGTACTTATGCCAGTGTAGTATGTGTATGTCAGAGTACTCTAAGTACCACCTTCGCAGTTCTAGTACAATATTATTCTACCAACTTGAAACTTGTTATCGTATTTGAAATCGCTCACCACAATTTCTTTAAACCACTCAAAATATTCGGTAATTTAAAAAAAAATTGCGTTAGTGAAAGAAAATTATGGAAATTGTATTTTAATACAGCGTCTTAAACGTCCCGCTTGCTTTTGTCGAGAATGTGATAATTACTTGTATAGAATGAAACAATAGAAGGCTATGATTACAGCCAGTTTCCCTGCGTATAACCCATTTATAATGTTTTTATTACTCACTATATGAAAAACTCAACTTATGATAAATAATTAATTTTATCCCTTTGGAGTAGAGACTTGGACTGTGCAAGTGCACAAGCGCTTATGAAGAAAATACCAGTAGTCAGTAACATTTTAAATTTGTAAATTACATTTTTTTAATTTCAAGTTATATTAGATAGGTTTATATTAAGAATGTTAATGTTTTATTTTATTCCAATAAATAGTAATATTTATGCTAATTAATACTAACATTTAATCAGCGTTTAACCGTAAGCTTTTAATAAGATTTATTAAGCTTTGCTGGTTCACAGTAAGCTCTTATATAATACAACACAATACTAGATCGCAACGTATTACGCTCGTATGACGTAACTCGGGATTGTCTATTGAATAATATTATACTAGTACATACAATATTTAAATTAAACTATAGATTACTATCATTATTTTAACTGAACTTTACTATTACGAAACTTTCAAGCCTTGTTCAAAAAACAAAATCAGTTTAATAAAAACTAGTTTAAGTAAAGGTTTAACTTATATTAGCTACATATTTTGTGTATTGTATGCCGTTTACTGTCATAACACCGCAACATAATTTTAAAGTCGTCGTATAGACTAGAAGTAGATATTTTATATAGAAATTGCAGTCTATAGATTTTTCATGCATATTTATGCTTAGAATGACCAAATATGATTGGTTCATGCTATCTTTACCAACCCTTTATCACCGTTCCGTAGAACTTACTTTTCAATTTAAAGTAGTGGCGAAGACTTTCTTGCGCGTTCTTTTCCACTATACGCCTTTGATTTGGAAACTCGCAGTTTGTTGTAATTGTAGAGTGATTTTGTATTGACAAATTTCTAAGTGTAAGAAAGTCACATATGAATGGAGTTATTTTTGATTTTAATTATCAATAAATGTTATTACAAATACTATTAAATTCTAATGTCTAAATTGTCATCGTAATACTGTCTAATGAATTTGACGTATTCAGTACGCTATGTTATGTAATTGATTGGGCAGATGATTAATCTAATTAAGAACCTGTCCAAAACATTGACATAACATATTATGATCTATACACTATAAATGTTGCATATATGTATTTTTAAAAGCTTCGAAGTTTTCATTAGGCAAGCTTTTTCTTTATTTAAAAAACAAAACATACTTGCGAAATCGGAACAAAAACCTTTTTTTTTATTTAGTATATTTGTTCATCAAAACAAACTGTATGCATTTAGAAATGTATATTTAAAAAATATATAAGGAAAACATTAGGGTAAAAATGGATTTGAGTAACATTAGTAAGTACATGTTCGAACAAAACAAGCACCGTGCGCTACAACCCTTCTAGACTACCATTATCAACTATAGTAACAATGCAATTAAAATTAAGTACAGACATATATTCAAAAATATTACCTAATAACAACATCATAATCTATTTTCTATGGTCCGATATAGAACATGACCTGTTATGAATGTCTAAATGTATGACGTACATAAAATGACTGGGACTTGCTTCTTGTATAAGAACTACGCATCTGAATGCATTGTTATTTGAGATAATTACGAGTAGCAATAGTGAAATGCATATGACAAACTTGAATATTTTCAAAGCAGTTCTTTTTTCGAAGGCACGATATAAAAAATATTAACAATGTCATGCAAAAGTTTTTTTACGACAAGAAATTTGTTGAGATTTCTTGTCTTTATGGTTAAATAAAATCTGCGATTATCTAAATATTTTTAATATTTTTACATGAAATAACACAAAATCGCGACACATTCAATATTCATTAAAATGTAAGGAACCAGTTGAAGTACTGATCACGTGCAAAACAGCCGGCGGAAAGGATCTTGGTGACTCACGTGGGAAAAAATACGCGAGACCTGTTAAAGATCAAAAGCGTTTGTGAAATTGCTAGAAGGGAATTATCAGTACTTCGATCTATGATGTGATGAAATGTGAAATACTTATTTCATATTACCTTTCATGACGAGAGAATGTTGTTCTGGAATACTTTTATTAACAGTTAAGTAGGTGCATCAAATGTTAATTGAAATTTCTTATATGTTAGGTACAGGTGTGTATTTGCCGCCGACACAACATCAAATAATATTTAATCATTGACATGAACTAATGTTTTAAAAAAATACCTTTCAAGTCTTTTCTCAATTTTCAATTATGATTACACATGGCTAGTATAGTATACATTATTAAAATAAAATCACGTTTATTACGTTCAGAGACTAAAAATTAAGTGTTACTTAACCTTTAAATAACACATTCATGTCAAGACATAAGCTAATGTTTTACGAGAAAACTTTCAAAAGCTATTAAGAAAACTCTATGATGCGTTGAAGAGGTATATCTGCGTAGGATTGAAGACAGCATTGTGGCTTTTCGCTCACATGTTTAACTTTTAATAAAAATAATAATTATACATAAAAATATTTACATTTACGCACAGTAATTTTAAAACGTAATAAACAATGCATTATACCTATGTGGTGTGATAGTAACATATATCTATATGTAACTGCAATTGTTAGATTTAGTTTAAATATAGATGAATTTAACACAACATTAAATATTTAAATGCATAGAAATAATACGATACGATTAAGGATTACTAGCGATGAATACTTTGATGAATGCGACACCACGTCTTCCATAACGTGATTGCCCATTTCTATAGACTTGAACTTAGACGCAATTTTCATTTTTAACGTGAAAAATTCTTAAACTTGGCTCTGCCACAAAATTCTCACTTAAAGTAAAAAAAACAAAGGTGCCTCCTCTTCTTACATCTCTGACCATGTCACAAAATCCATATATTGTACATTTACATAGTTAAATTAGCCCATGGTCATTAAAACTGCGGTAAGTTTATCAAGCAAATAAATACTCGATGTCGAAATGCATAATAGGTGCGGTATACAATACGCATGCGCCAATTTCTCTTTATAACCAGATATCCCGGCTTTCAAACATCAGTTTGCGACTCATAATCGTGAATGCCCCTACGTTGGAACTCTTAAATTTTGATCTCCGACAACCGTCAAAGTTTTCAAAAGTACAACTTACATTTTTAACTTTGCATATTAATTGTAAAGTTGTCAAAATTCATCCATTTTGTTTTTGCATCACAAGTGCCAATACTGACGGACTTATGAGAAATAAATTGGAAGGTGAATTTAAATCTAGTGAGAGGTTCGCCGCCGATCTGTCGGTGAACGTGGTGAGGAGAGATATACCGAAATCTCGCCGAGAATCTATGGCCCCTAAGATTGTAGTGTGCCCCCCAGTTGAAGAAATGA
Organism: Leptophobia aripa; assembly: GCA_951799465.1. Lineage (NCBI taxonomy): Eukaryota > Metazoa > Arthropoda > Insecta > Lepidoptera > Pieridae > Leptophobia > Leptophobia aripa. The sequence goes on along the minus strand of OX637268.1, from coordinate 4,646,020 downwards.
GTGAAACAACTACAGCACCCCGAGGATCACGTCTTCTGAAAGCGTTAAGTCGGCGACTTTCTCGCCGCAATGCTGATGACGACTCGTTAGGAAGTTCTAGTAGCAACGAGAGTATGTCATGCGATACTGGCCGAAGCGATGACCCATCATCCTGCTCGACCAGTGACTCTGGCAGCGACGAATCTGACCGACGAAGGCGCCACAGGTCAACCGTGTCGTTAAGACGTGTATTTCAAAATTTCAGTATATCAAGCCGTTCACAATCATCTTCCCCGAGTGACCGCCACCGTCAGCCTAAGAAACAAACACAACCAAAGCGGATTCTTCGTCCACCCGTCACCTACACGTACGTACGCGGCCTTTCGGGCTTGCCAACGCAACGCGTACCTCGTAATACAGTGTATTGTGCTTCTGTGGGCCTCAACCGATAAGGGGATCTGTATCTGCACTGCATCCATACGCGGATATCTTACATCAAGAATAGGAGGTCAAGACTGTTACGTATAGATTTAGTTGAAAGAATCTAGTACGTGTAATCATATCAGTAGATAGAATGACTTACGCTCGAAGAATGAAAACTTCTGGAAGGACCAAAAATAGAACACATCTACTCGTCTGAGGGGAGTAGGCTGTTAAAACGTGTCTATTTAAGAAAAATCAATAAGACTGGATCGCTGGGATAGCGATTTAACTTCTATTGGCTCTGTTTTAATTAAAAATCAACTCAATTATTAATTTGGCAGTGGGATAGTTAAAACTATCATGGATAGTAACACTGAATTGTTGTATCTCTAAGCAAAGAATAGTGCCTTTCCACATATTGACAATTTTGATATGTATACCTAATGAGGCTTAATTATTATTCATGCTCACCATTATTATATAGTAAATTCACAGATACACCACATGTTTTCATATTATAACTTTAAATAATCTTTCACAGTATTCACCAATGGGTTACTTGTCTAGATGAAAACTTGGTAGGTTTTAAAATATTGTTATTACTCTCGGGTAATTTTAAAATGTTTGCTCATTTATATAAGTCTTTAAAGTATTAAACCAATTCTAGGCACTAATCATTTAGTAGATAGATTAAATATTAAAATATTATATAAGCAATTTTTATGTAATTATAGGTTTCATATAAAATAAAACAATTTAAAAACTATATACTTTATTATGAATTTCCCTTATGAATCTAAGAAACACCAATATATAATGTTGTTCTTATGAACAAGATAATCTTTCGTTCGTTCGATTTGATCGATCGTTCCTATTTTCTAATGACTCGTCTATTCACGTAGAACGAAATATCGCAAATTAGAATACAAGTTCATAAAGTGACTTAACTTGTTAAAAAAGTTTTATTATTTGCTGTAAATTATATTATAAACTCAATCAGTTGTACAGGCGCAATGTTTTTGATAAAATACTTCAGGCCATTATCATTAATTAAACATTTAATAAACTTTAAACAAATTTGAAATTATTCAACTCACAAAACGTCATTATCAAAATTATACTTAGATATTTTACACAGATAAAATATTTAAAACAGATAAGCATCTGGTGTCGTTTCACCTCTATGTCTATTGTTCCACCAATTAGATTTTATAACAATTAAAATGCCCGTTTCTGAAATAAACCGAGTAACCTTCAAAAAAAGAGCGAAACAATTTTGATAAAAGGTCAGCAATGCATTTACAGCTCTGGAAGTGAGTCCACAACGGTTTCCAGTGTTATGTAATACAACGCTTAGTTGCATTCAAACATTAAATTGCCTATTATATCAGCTTAGCTCTAATTTATATTAAGTATTCCATTATTTTTATCTTTGAGTAAAATATAATCTTTGTTTTATTTGTTTCTTAAATTTTTTAAACCATAGTTTGGACAATGAGGAATATAAAATTAAAGTATAGTGTTTAAGTTGAAAGAGTTGGGAAATGTTACTAATCGGCTTGATTCACTTAACTTTACTTTTTTTAATATTTTCCTTACGGCATTACGGATCTTTGAGCCTTAACACTTCAAAACTCCACACGCACCACCTTGATGGTTGTAAATCTACTTGACAGCTTGCAGGCTCGTTTGACCTCCATATTATAAAAACGTAGTAAAAATATTAATTATAGTATAGCTATATATATAATGAAAGAAGTATCTCCGTAGGATTTTTGCAAGGCGTTGTTTCAGCATTGACTACTTCAAGATTACCACTCATAAAAAACAACACTTCGCTGATACATACCAGGTTTTTATTTTTACTATAAGCTGTTGTACAGTTACAATGCATCCATCTTCTATAATTATGACATGTCCGCACTTGTTTTTCTTTCACAGACTACGTATTGAAATAATAAGGATGACATTTCATAGCGTGATAAACTAGAAAGTATTCAACTTATGTTTTTAAACTTATTGTAGTACAATTACATAATGCATGAATTTAATTATTCTAGTTATTCTAAAACTAATTTTAGTAGTTACGCCGATATATATAATATCGTAAAAGTCGTAATATACTAAACATTCAAGCTGACTCTAGACTCCAGATAGACTGCGTATAGCGTATACAATATGACTTAGTATTACTCAATTTTAGATTAATTGAAAATTACTTCAAATTATTTTTTAATTCTTTTCATCATTATTGTATTATTTTTTTGGATAAGTCGCCCTCTGAGGTGATGAGTTCGAATCACGACTGTGCACACTCGCACTCGCTAGTACGCTAAATGCATCAAGAGGAAACCGTTATTAAATCTGCTCCGGCTTCCTGGTTTGGACTAAACATACATACATTGTATGGGTACCAGGGATTTCAGATATGCCACTAAATCTATGGAACATACAACAGTCTAATAATATTTATATTATATATTTTATTATATAATGATATTTTGAGACTAATAAATCAATTTAGGCTGTAAATAGTTAATTTACTACCACTACAGTTTAACTGTTCCTTGACACTATCGAATCAGATATAATTTGTCCCATTTCCGTCGTAAAGTGAGAACTTACAGATTATTTCTTAAAACTAATAGAAGTTTCGAATTAAGACTCTATTAAATTTTTAATTGGTGGCAATTAAACAAAAAACCTTATTTTATTAATCACACCATATATATAGTAGTGGAAATGAAGTTATGAAATTACATAAAAGTTACGCGCTTGCTTTGGACCTCAGACGTAATAAAAGACCTCGACACCGAAGGTTGTTGGGTATGGGCAATACTCACACAGGGTTAGAAATTGCAACACAGTCACACCACTGATTCTCCTCAACGAAGCACCTTTCATTGAACACTCAGCAAATGAGCTTCCAACAAGTTTTGCTCTCTCAATAAGGATGAAACGTAGTTCCACAGCAGTACTAATAGGATGGTTGTACGATAATCTACGTCACTGGAGCAATATTTTGGGTTAGTAGGTCATGAGAGGGGCCTGCAGTTGTTGTGAGGAAGGGGGTGTGGTTTTTAAGCCCAGTGACGTCATATCAGAGCCTTGGACCCCACCCTCTTTGAATCATGAATGAATAGGTCGATAAAGAAACACTTATTAAATAATAGGCCTATAACAGATATGTGTGTTACCACGACACAGTATTTGGAAAGTATAAGGTACATTGATTGTCTTTGATTTGTACAAATATATAACATAACTTACATATTTCATGTAACGCTTACTAACACTAGTAGTATGAATGCTAATAATGCTATATGGATCGACGGTATGTATTTCAAAAATGTAAATGACATTACAATTGTATTCAAATTAAGCTTCCAACCAGTATATAAAGAAAAAGTACTCCCGTCTATTATAGACCAGGTTTGAAAACTGTAAATGTGAGAAATAATTATATTTGTAACAACTTCTAGTGTTATTTACTATTTATAGTGGAATATAAAACATCGACCAGCCATCTTAACGGCCATAATAATAATTAAAAACTTTATTTATATCAAAAAAAGTTACAATAAACACTTTTTTTTGAGTGGGAGTGCCATGCTGTTACTTACTAAAGTTTCAGCCGAATGGGCAGGCACGGCCGGAGAAATACCACTCTCTCACAGAAAACCGGCGTAAAGTGATGCAATTGGACTTTGATCATTTTGTACTCGCGTTTCGTTCGGTGAGTGAGATCTTCCGGTGCCCATCCTTTTCCCCTTCCCTCGTCCCCTTTCCTTTAAAGGCCGGCAACGCACTCACGAGCTACCAGCCGCGTGAGTGTCTATGGGCGGCGGCTTTAACTTTATGGTGGGCCGCCTGCTCGTTTGCCCCCTCTTCTATAAAAAAAAAACTTAAACTATCCTGGTGAATCCATACTTCTAATTGATGAAGAAAAGATTCATTAATAAATGTTATTAGATTTAATTCCAGAATAGTGATTAGAATAGTGTAATAGAATATTAAATGTTCGATAAAAATTATCATATATGAAAATAGGATTTCAGGATAACACATAAATAAAACTTCAAGTCTTCATAAAACATTCATTTAATTTTCGAAGCACATTATCCAAATTATTAAGCACGTTAAGCAAATGTTAGAGGGACGTCACATTGAAGTGTTTGACGCGCAGGTTCAATTTAGTACTGCCACCTGAAAGAATCGTAAATACCCTCTTTCACTGGCTTCACTCAATTAATTATAAGTCACGTGAATCCACTTTTCCAATTAAAACGGTCACGTTGACAGAAATCAAAATTAAAGGAAGTTTTATACCTAACTTAACCGACTTATAAAAACGGTATTTAAAACTAGTAAACCAATGAAATTGTGATTGTGTTTAACGAATATTCAACAATAATATCAATTATTATTGTTCTTTATTAAAGCATCGTTTTAATTAATCCAATTTCTATTTAACTATTAATTTATCTGTTATATTAAATTGTTAGTTTTAAAGTAAACTTGCGAGGGTTCACCCAAAATCTCATCAACTGTAGCGGCTGTCACTGGCCACTCGCAAAAACCTTATTCAATAAAAGATACAAAGGCTTGTTTCGGAAGTTTACACAGAAAGTATATTTGCAAATGTCTTACTAAATCTTGCACTCAAAAATTGTTCAAACTTATTCTGGGTAGCAATAAATATTTATGTCTACTATATATACGCTTAAGCAAGAGTGCCTTCAAAATTGCTTTGAAATTATATTTTTGTTTGCCTAATGTAATTATATTATATGTATAATTATTAATTTTACACTAGAAAGATCTTAACTTATCAATGTTTTATTTAAATTGTGTGCATTCTTTACCCGTTCATATATTTTCCAGAGATAAATTTCATATCTACTTTATGTTTTTTTCTTGTTATATCAATTTCTTAGTATTGATATTGTACTAATACCATAGGTTTGCTTTAAATGTTTATCTATATTAATTTCATACATATTAACAATATTAAACATATCATATATATAACGTTATACAGATATGGCAGAGATTCACCACCTCTGATTTAACACTTATATAGTAAATTAAATAATACCTACGTTTCTAGCGTTAATAAATTAATATCGTCAAGTTCACTATTTAAGATGTTTTTGTAAGCGTAATACTGTAAAATAAAATTTCGGGACCACAACGAGAGGTTGGGGAGGACGCTCAATGATTTGCCTATTTTTAGACATTTGAGTAAATATTTTTCTGCGTAGTACAAAAATCAATTAATCAAACGTTATTACTGTTTTGTTTTACCAAATAATTAAGAAAAGAGCGTTGCTAAAAGGCCGGCAACGCACTTTCAGCGACGTGAGTGTGCCTCCTCCTCGATTACCCACTCATCTAAAAATAATATTTGATAGCAACAGACGAAATAACAAAGTGATAAATAGTCCCATGTCGCTATTCTTATTTCATTGTCAACAAACAAACACTAAAATCGTAGTGTAAAAACTAAATAAAAATACAGCAAACGAATATACAGTAGGAATCACCGAAATAGGGCTATTGGTCAAGATTATGTTAAACTTGACTTCTTGTATGTTCCAATATTATATTGATGGTTGGATAAAATACAGACAGAATCTGTTCCATTTTTTAGGTAGGGATTAAAAATTCTAAAACCCGACGTCGACGCGGTTCGTCAACGTGTTCTATGGGATTTCTGCACGTGATCGAAGAAAAAAATCCAGCAACGTTTCATTAAGCGTGTTTCGTGAAACAAAAAAAAATATTTAACAGTTTACGAAACACTGCTTACGTATTTTCGTCACGTTTTAACTTTTGTGACGGATTGGGATGTGGCTATACTTTGTCAATTGTCTTAATAAATAAACAACATACTTCTTTGGGATTTATATTACTTTATAATTGACTATGTTTATATGCTTTATTGATTTATTCACACTTCGCACTAAAACAGTAGACGTAAATAATGTCAATAGATGTTAGTACATATAAGAGCAACGGGCGGCCTTACCGCTAATAAACGATCTTTTCCAGTTCCATTTGATAGTATAAGGTCAATATTGTATCGAAAATCAGTTGGTTTACTGATTCACCCCCCTGTAATTAAGATTAAGACTAGATTAGAGTAGTAGATAGAGAAGATTAATTAAGACCTACTTGAATATATAATATATAGATATATAACAAATTTTTGTCTACTTTGTGGCTTCACTATGCATTTGGCTAAAGTATGCTAAACAAACCCATTAATAATGATATTGTAAATTTTTATTAATAAGATATAAATTTTTCCACTCACCGACAATGTTCCATAAATAAGCATCCATGCGCTCGGAAATGTGCTGTAACGGATATCGGTACCTTCCATGTGCCTCGTTCCAATACATTTATGTTGTTTTCTTCCACTGTGATGCATCTCGTGTTTATAAACATGCTTTTGTTAATATTAAGGCGTATAAGTGCTGAGAATATAGAATTACTTGCTTTAGTCTCGATATCTCACAAAGTAAACATTAACAAGCTAAGCGGAAAAGTTAATATTGTCTAATAACTAAAATATACAGTGTAATTTTATATAACGACTATGCATTTAATGGCGTTATAGAGAGTGACCGTTATATGTAGAAAAATCATTGTATGGCATACAACCTAAACCAAACAAAGCCAATTGATTTCGACGCTTTAGAGTTTGTCGTTAAATCGAGTGTGTGAATACAGTGTAAAGGTTCGTTTCGTTCGTTTTAAATACGTACATCCATCGCATGCTTAGCGTGGGTGCTGTATTACAGCGTGAAGTAAAACGTGACAAACAGTAAGATACTTTTCAGACGTTGATTAATTACGTTTTGTCTATGAAAAATGTCTATTTCTTAGCGACATATATTTTATTAAATATTTACATACACTTGAATGGTTATTTTAACTAATCATAATGTACAATGGCGATGACGTATGTAAACTCATGTGAGTTGAAATCGAAATGACTCCTCTACTCCATACGGTATACAACACATGCTTTAACTATATATATATGAAAAAAAAACATTAACTGAAAGTGCGCAGTGTTAATTAGGGCTCGCTCAGTACACTAGATGTGTCATTCAGAACACACAGGGACAAACGCATAAACTAAATGCAAAAATGTATTAAAAGTAAAACACTACAAACACATAACATTTAAAAAAAACACAAAAAGGAATAAAATCACCAAAATGTAAATAAATACCAGCCAAAAGTGGTATTTATTAAGCAACAGGCTAAAAGTATTAGCGATAAGGCCTTATCGCTAAGACTTTTAAATTTTACTCGTCAGTTTTAAGTTACAATTAACTTTTGACAGAAGGCTTTAGGTTTAATGTCTGTATAATAACAAAAATGAAAGAAATATAAATGTAAGTAGAGCTAGGTCGTATCATGAAATGACGTAGATTTATATAGAGTAATCATAATTTTATTGCCCATTTCAAGTAACCTTCCATAAATATCCGAACAAGGTTTATAAGGATTTAAACCATTATATAAATATGCTATTTAAAATGTATTTTTAACAAGAAGTGTTTACTAAACTCGTGTTTTTATATTTATATAAAGTTTATATTTATGGTTTAATAGGAATAGGATTTTTGATATTTGTGTATTATATTAAAATCATTAAAATTGTCGGAAGACTGACTTTTTTCGCCTTAAAATACTTGGATGTTAATAATGATAGTGTCACTTTAATATGCAAAAGCGTATTGCATCACTTTTCGTTACACACAAGATGTCGGTTTCGGTGACAGAAAAGAAACCGACTCTGAAGAAACTGTTCAGAATTGGTTTTTAAATGTTTAAACAATTATTGTATAAGATACGTCTGTATAAATAACCATGTATTTTCTCTAGACACATACTTAGTGCATTCAGTAGTTTAATTATTTATTAACATCTCCTAAGACAATTTTAGTTTTTCTGAATAAAAGCATGACTAAGCAAGTGATATCTAGGCTAAAGGAAATATAGGGCTATAATAAATCGAAGGATCACTAGAACAGAACATTTTTAATCAATGAAAAGTATGCTGAGTTTGAGGCCGAGTGTTAATTAAGTTGATAATGAATGTTCATTTAAACCGTTTCAGTCTGAGATTTCATTGAACAAAGCCTTCAGCTCCATCGTGCACCCTCAAAAGGGCACGACCCTCGCTATTTGTGTCAAGGATCGTTTTATAAATAGATATTTCAAAATCATTTTAAATGTCTATTCAGCACTGCTCTAGTTTTTCAAGAACCGTGTCATCTAACCGCTAATAAATTATATAACGTTCTAAATTTAAAATTATTTTAACTTGGAATTGTTAAGGTGGCTGTGTTTTTGTACTTTTAATTACCAGCAAACATTTATGACGTCACATTTTTAAAATAAGAATGGGAAAACTGTTTCTAGTCTCCATAGAAACAATTCCATTCTTATATTTTACAATTTTGACATGTGAGACGCAACGAGGCGGTAATGTGCGATTTGCATAATTATGTTCATTCAAGTATGCCAGTATACGTCACTAATTCATTTCTATTCGGCAACAAGCAATAAAAGGTACAGTTTGTAAGTACTTAAAAAATATTTATTATTCCAGAACATTTTTAATTGCAATGCTATGTAATAGTAAGCTGAAAGTATAAAGCCTGTTAAAAGTATATATATAGTATAGAATATGTATAGTTTAATGCAAATTCGAACCAGAACCTTAAAAATAACAACTTACCTTATTTTATCTATTATGCAGTATTTTCAGTAGCTTTGATAAATTAACAATAATCTAATATGACAAGCTTTATACTTGTTAAATATCTTTCCTTTAAAAAATATCCTCAAACGTGGTAATTTCTCCTGTTACAATATTGAGTTAAATATAGCTCGTATTTCAAAACAAAACATGCACTCAAAATAATCCATCCTCCTAACGATTTGTTATACCTTAGTGACCTTTCATATTTCCTGCTTTATAAATAGAAGGACACAGGGGTGAAATGACCTCCAGTGTATACGACCTGCATGCTGCAGGGGTATGTTCCACTTTTGAATGGGGCCCGTCGTGTGACGTCAGAGGGTGTAGCTGTGACGTCAAACTTGAAACTAGGGCACGCGGTCAAAGACCCCGCTGCAAGCGTCGTCCTTCGACTACCGCATTCTAGTCAAACGGAAATGCTTCATTGAGGTAAAAATAATAATATGCTTCATATTGAGATCATAAATAATATTTTATATTCAAAAGACCAAGTAAATATATACAGTATTTATAATTACTTTGAACAAAACCATAAGCTTTGATATAAAAAAATTGTTATTAAACTTATAATGAAAAATATATTTATAAACACTATTTCTGGGTTCACCGTTGCTCTGCCCCAGCGGCCGTGTTTGTTGTCCTTGTCCGGTACTAATCAAAACCCGTCCCATCCTTCAAGGGTACCAGTGTCGGTCACTTACCATGATCCAATTTCCCCATTTTTCAGTTAACTCGAAAACTTGTCATTTAATAAATTAAAAACGATATTAAGCGGAAATTGCCAAGCAATTCCTATTATAGTGTAAAGGACTGTTAAATAATAAAAAAGCTTGAAATCAGCCATCACGCTTAAAAGGCTGATAGGTGCTGACGTGTTGTGTGACCAGCTGAGTGTGTTATGGGTATCTTCTGAAACCCGATTTATTTTGGAACCCAACCCAAAAAAAAATTGACGTACACTAGATGTAAATAAATAAATCCCTAACGATGCATCTATTGGTCTATCCGATGACGTTGAGCGAGGTATAATGAAATAACACCTATGTACTTCACATACAATACAATAAATTACGAGCGTTACGTATTGTATATATATATACTATTCCTAATTCTCTCTAATTATTAATAAGAATACTTAAATTCTTTTTGTTATAGTTAGTTATTTTATTAATATTTAATTTTACTTGGCTAAAATGTAATAAAAAACTATGTAATAACTTTGAATGAAATAATTATTATATATTTCACAACTACAAAATATATATTATGAAATTCGCACCCTACAATATAAAGTGTTCAACTTATAACCTTTTTTAAATTTAAAATTAGTAATAAAGTTAAGTAGTTGCGCAGTCTTTAAGCGTGTAAACTGGGTCAGTACTGCTAGCCCAATTGTAGTCTATAAGTAAAGTTAATCTCTATATTCCCTTACGAATTAAATTAAATTAAAACTGTATTTCGGTTGTTACTATTTCATACGTAAATATTACCTCAAACAGTTATACTGACAGAAACTTCAGAGATTGTTCTTGACGCTATCTAAATAAATAAAGCTTATTCACGAAATCTTGACCTGTATAAATTGATTTGACCTTTAAATCCTCCTTAAATCTCACTTTAAATATATTTTCTTTTTCTATATACTTGCAAAATGCTACGAATTACAACCATTAACAACAGACGAGGATCGATTGTCATTTAATCCGTACCGATCATAGATTATATATGCAAGGTTAATGACCCCACTCGGATACAATAAATTACTTTTTTAACCTTTTGCGGAAAGTATTAAAACGGGGTATTAGAACCTTTTAACAATTTTATCGGCATTTGTAAATATATTTATTTATTCACATTTTATTGCACTAAAACAATAGAAGTAGGGTTCTGTTAATAGATGTTAGTACATATAAGAACAACGTGCGGCCTTATCGCTAATAAGCGATCTCTTCTAGGAAACCCACAAAGTAAAAGAATACTTATAATACAATTATACATAATGTTAATCCAGTGAATACAACTCTATATCAACCTTATATTACATGTGGTGACGTATATGCAGACGATTAGCCTGTGCCTGGCCCATCTACAGCTTATGTCAAGTAAGCATATATTCAAATAAGTACCCTTGGCCTCAACCGGGTTAGAACGCACGAGCTCGGGTTGAGCTGCACTCTTGTGAGTGATACATTACTAACACTCACAAATTACTGATTTACTTGATTCACAATATAACAATATTTTGGACACCTATTGGAAAATAATTCTATAATTATTTTTGTAAAATGACTAATTGGTTAAAATTGTGGTGGTAGAATAATAATGGCTAGCTCTTGAAGAAAAATGTGTTGTATACAAATTTATGAATAATTTTAAGGATATAAAAGGCAATTGAAGTTGTTAGTTTAAAATACTGCTCATACTTATGTATAAAAGCTAAAACGAAAGCTTAAAATATTAACATTACTAATGAAATTTACTGTAATCTTAAAGTGTTATAAAAATAAATATTTCTATCAAATTATTTGTACTTTTTCTCATTTAATCTGATTCAAATTCAATGAACACGACAAAAGCTTTTTTCTAATTCTCGGACACTGCCCCCGATCAGACATTGTTGTTTTTACGTGCCGGCACTTAGATCTTGGTAGTCCCGATGCTATCTGGTATAATTTCCCGAGAGGTATTTGAAAATAATTACATATTTGTAAACTAGCTTTCCGCCCGCGGCTTCGCCCACGTGTAATTTGGTTAAGTATATAGCGTTTTTTAATGATCTCGACAGGGCTTTCTTTCACGGGCTAAAATCTTGTTACAATTGGAATTATATATAGCCTGTGTTACTCAGGGATGATGTAGCTTTACAGGATCGGATGATTCAGGGAAATCGAGGGCAACTTTCAAATTAACGTACTATACTGACAATTTTATATTCTGATAGTCATCTTCTTATGTGGATGAGCTGATGATGGAAGGTAAAACTCCTCAGCGGTTAAGAGTTGAAAGAAAATTCTTACGAAGTTATGAGTACGAAATACGTACCTGTGAGGTTATTACTTATTAGCTTGACCAAATAATAAAAGGTAAACCTCATTAACGTTAAGGACGTAGGTGGAAAAATGGATGCGGACAAACGATAAACGTCTCTTCACTCGTTTCCTTTTACTTGTTTGTATAGGTAGTGTTCACACAAAATAATCATAGGGTAAAACGTTAATGAAAGTTTGAACTGCATGGTAGTCATTACACAATGAAGCATCTTAATACCGCGATGGATATATTTGGCCTAAGTAGAAATTCTTTAAAAAAAAAACTAAGACTCAACCTCGCACACTCACTCACACAGCAACACCATTGCACACACAAATACACACACTCACACTTAAATGCTCGTACTTCACGTAATATACTCCACTTGTTCATGTGTATAATATATATATATATATATATTTTTATTTAATTTTTTCTGTTCGTGTTTTTTTTGTTATTGTTTATTCTGATCTTAGATTCTATTCCGGTTCTATGTTTAACCATATTTTGGCTTTATTTTTATTGTGTAAACTTTTTTTGATAAGCTGTATAGGTTTAAGAAATTAAAAATTAAAATAAATCTAGGTTGATGACGAATTTTAGCAACGCCATCTATCGAGCACATTGTTCAACACTTCAACCGCGCCCGCGCGCACTGCATTATTTGTTATTTTTGTTACCTCTCATAAGTTTTAATATTAAGATTAACTTATATTAGAACATATTTAACAATATATAACTAATCAATCATTATAAGTGTTTAAGAAATTTGAAGCAGTGGTTGAATTAAATTTTCAATTGACCATAACTTCTTTTTCCCTTAACGAATTTTGACGTAATCAACTTTTGACAACGCTCCCAATTGTATGTAATCCAACTGTGAAAACCGCGTTCAAATCCGTTCTGTCACCTGTCTCCTGTTGGCTGTCACCTGTCTCCTGTTGGCTGTCATCTGTCTCCTGTTGGTTGTCATTTATCTCTTGTCATCTGTCATCTGTCTCCTGTCGGCTGTCATTTGTCAGCTGTCAGCTGTCATCTGTTACCTGTCACCTGTCACCTGTCACCTGTCACCTGTCACCTGTCATCTGTCACCTGTCACCTGTCACCTGTCACCTGTCACCTGTCACCTGTCACCTGTCACCTGTCACCTGTCACCTGTCACCTGTCAACTGTCACCTGTCACCTGTCACCTGTCACCTGTCACTTGTCACCTGTCATCTGTCACCTGTCACCTGTCACCTGTCATCTGTCACCTGTCATCTGTCACCTGTCACCTGTCACCTGTCACCTGTCACCTGTCACCTGTCACCTGTCACCTGTCACCTGTCACCTGTCACCTGTCACCTGTCACCTGTCACCTGTCACCTGTCACCTGTCACCTGTCACCTGTCACCTGTCACCTGTCACCTGTCACCTGTCACCTGTCACCTGTCACCTGTCACCTGTCACCTGTCACCTGTCACCTGTCACCTGTCACCTGTCACCTGTCACCTGTCACCTGTCACCTGTCACCTGTCACCTGTCACCTGTCACCTGTCACCTGTCACCTGTCACCTGTCACCTGTCACCTGTCACCTGTCACCTGTCACCTGTCACCTGTCACCTGTCACCTGTCACCTGTCACCTGTCACCTGTCACCTGTCACCTGTCACCTGTCACCTGTCACCTGTCACCTGTCACCTGTCACCTGTCACCTGTCACCTGTCACCTGTCACCTGTCACCTGTCACCTGTCACCTGTCACCTGTCACCTGTCACCTGTCACCTGTCACCTGTCACCTGTCACCTGTCACCTGTCGTCTGTCGTCTGTCGTCTGTCGTCTGTCGTCTGTCGTCTGTCACCTGTCACCTGTCACCTGTCACCTGTCACCTGTCACCTGTCACCTGTCACCTGTCACCTGTCACCTGTCACCTGTCACCTGTCACCTGTCACCTGTCACCTGTCACCTGTCACCTGTCACCTGTCATCTGTCATCTGTCACCTGTCATCTGTCATCTGTCATCTGTCATCTGTCATCTGTCATCTGTCATCTGTCATCTGTCATCTGTCATCTGTCATCTGTCATCTGTCATCTGTCATCTGTCATCTGTCATCTGTCATCTGTCATCTGTCATCTGTCATCTGTCATCTGTCATCTGTCATCTGTCATCTGTCATCTGTCATCTGTCATCTGTCATCTGTCATCTGTCATCTGTCATCTGTCATCTGTCATCTGTCATCTGTCATCTGTCATCTGTCACCTGTCATCTGTCACCTGTCACCTGTCACCTGTCACCTGTCACCTGTCACCTGTCACCTGTCACCTGTCACCTGTCACCTGTCACCTGTCACCTGTCACCTGTCACCTGTCACCTGTCACCTGTCACCTGTCACCTGTCACCTGTCACCTGTCATCTGTCATCTGTCACCTGTCACCTGTCACCTGTCACCTGTCACCTGTCACCTGTCACCTGTCACCTGTCACCTGTCACCTGTCACCTGTCACCTGTCACCTGTCACCTGTCACCTGTCACCTGTCACCTGTCACCTGTCACCTGTCACCTGTCATCTGTCATCTGTCATCTGTCATCTGTCATCTGTCACCTGTCACCTGTCACCTGTCACCTGTCACCTGTCACCTGTCACCTGTCATCTGTCACCTGTCACCTGTCACCTGTCACCTGTCACCTGTCACCTGTCACCTGTCACCTGTCACCTGTCACCTGTCACCTGTCGTCTGTCATCTGTCATCTGTCATCTGTCGTCTGTCGTCTGTCGTCTGTCATCTGTCATCTGTCACCTGTCACCTGTCACCTGTCACCTGTCACCTGTCACCTGTCGTCTGTCGTCTGTCATCTGTCATCTGTCATCTGTCGTCTGTCGTCTGTCGTCTGTCATCTGTCATCTGTCATCTGTCATCTGTCATCTGTCATCTGTCATCTGTCATCTGTCATCTGTCATCTGTCATCTGTCATCTGTCATCTGTCATCTGTCATCTGTCATCTGTCATCTGTCATCTGTCATCTGTCATCTGTCATCTGTCATCTGTCATCTGTCATCTGTCATCTGTCATCTGTCATCTGTCATCTGTCATCTGTCATCTGTCATCTGTCATCTGTCATCTGTCATCTGTCATCTGTCATCTGTCATCTGTCATCTGTCATCTGTCATCTGTCATCTGTCATCTGTCATCTGTCATCTGTCATCTGTCATCTGTCATCTGTCATCTGTCATCTGTCTCCTGTCGTCTGTCATCTGTCTGCTGTCATCTGTCTCTTGTCAGCTGTCAATTGTCTCCTGTCATCTGTCTCTTGTCATCTGTCTTCTGTCATACATCATTTGTCTCCTGTCATCTGTAATCTGTCTCTTGTCATAAGTTACAGCGTTTGTAAGTCGGCTTAAGTTCATATAAAAACTTTGTTGCTTCTTAGCCATCGAATAGACCAATGTTGAAAAACGTTTCTTTTTTACAAAGATGTATTTTAATTAGATAAAAAAGGAGGGATAATGACTATTTTTTTTAGTACCGTAGTCAGGATCCGATGATTCAGGGAAATCGAAGGCAACTTTAAAATTAACTTACAGGCAATTATTTTCCTGACAATTTTATATTCTGATAGTCATCTTCTTATGCGGATGAGCTGCTGATGGTAGGTAAAACTCCTCAGCGGTTAAGAGTCGAAAGAATTCTTACGACGTTATACGTACTTGTGAGGTTAGTTTGACCAAATAATAAAAGTTACACCTCATTAACGTTAAGGACGTAGGTGGAAAAATGGATGCGGACAAACGATAAACGTCTCTTCACTCGTTTCCTTTTACTTGTTTGTATAGGTAGTGTTCACACAAAATAATCATAGGGTAAAACGTTAATGAAAGTTTGAACTGCATGGTAGTCATTACACAATGAAGCATCTTAATACCGCGATGGATATATTTGGCCTAAGTAGAAATTCTTTAAAAAAAAAACTAAGACTCAACCTCGCACACTCACTCACACAGCAACACCATTGCACACACAAATACACACACTCACACTTAAATGCTCGTACTTCACATAGTTCCACTTGTTCATGTGTATATATTTTTATTTTTTTATTTCTGTTAGTGTTTTTTTTATTCTTTTTTCTGATCTTAGATTCTATTTCCGGTTCTATATTTTAACCTTATTTTGGCTTTACTTTTTAATCTATTTTTATTGTGTAAACTGTTTTTGATAAGCTGTATAGGTTTAAGAAATAAAAAAATAAAATAAATCTAGGTTGATGACGAATTTTATCAACGCCATCTATCGAGCACATTGTTCAACACTTCAACCGCGGCCGCGCGCACTGCTTTATTTGTTATTTTTGTTCCCTCTCATAAGTTTTAATATTAAGATTAACTTATATTAGAATATATTTAGCAATATATAACTAATCAATCAATATAAGTGTTTAAAAATTTTGAAGCAGTGGTTGAAGTAAATTTTCAATTGACCATAACTTCTCTTTCTCTAAACCGATTTTGACAAAATAAACTTTTGACAACGCTCCCAATTATATGTAATCCAACTGTGAAAACCGCGTTCGAATCCGTTCAGTAGTTTTCAAGTTATAACGTACCAGACAGACAGACAGACAGACAGACAGACAAGAATTCCAAAAATTGTTTTTTTGGTTTCTATGACTCTTCTTTAATTGCCTCCTTTCAGTTTTTTAGAAAAATATTTAATGTACAGTTTTTCGATTTTTACTGTCTTATTATTAGTATAGAATAGATGTCAATATTTCTGCTGAAATAAATTGTTGTTAATCACAATATTACTTCAAAAAATATTATTTAATGTAAAAACATATACATATATATAGACATATATATGGTTTTGATATATATATATATATATATATATATATATATATATATATATATATATATATATATATATATATATATATATATATATCAATCAATGGTATACAAATTTTAAATAATTGATTTTGAATCAAATTATAGAAATATATGACTTTTACATGACTTGGTCTCGGGCAGAATAGACTGTAGCGGGCTACTGGAAAGCACAAACTTTCTGGTACCCGCCTATCACACTCACAGTCTTGCCTTGTTCTCGGTCCCTCATGCAAGAAAAAGCTACAGACAAAACTCAGTCTTGTGTCGCGCAGCCAGAACTTACAATGAATCCTATCTGTTCTTGGATATTCTAGATGATCCTATTGTTTTAAAAAAAAACTAAGCTACAACCTCACTCACACAGCAACACCATTGCACACACTAATACACACACACACTGAAATGCTCGTTCCTCACTTGATATACTCCACTTGTTCATATGTATTTTTTGTGCGTATTATTTTATTATTGTTGTTTTTGATCTTAGATTTAATTTCTTGTTCTATGTTTTAACCTTATTTTGGCTTTGTTTTTTTATCTATTCTTTATTGTGTAAACTTTTTTGGTATGCTGTATGGGTTTAAGAAATAAAAAAATATATATATATATAATCTCTTTATTGTCATAATGTTGGTATACCATTAAGAGAATACAAGTAAAATGGGTCGCAACATTTGTCAACCATGCATGCATGCTTGACGTGCAATATATATGTACATTTTCTTAAACGAGTGAAAAAGCAAAGTACACATTGGTTTTACTACTAGGCCTAAATTTAAAAAAAATATAGTTAAAATTTCAGGTAACTAGTCCGCGGAATAATGGACGAGGTCATATACAAGTACGATCTATTTTAGTAACTCAATCTAAATAAAGGAAACTTCAACTGGGCAGTGAGCATCGGCTATTCATTGAATCATATGTCTCTTAAACACTCAATGTTTTCATATCTGTAAAAATGCGTTTGTCGTGGATTTTGCCACTCTTGTGTAAGCATAATTATTGTGAACTTACTTAAAAATGTATATTTGTGACTATGATATTATTATAATTAAGTTTATTCTTTAAAGCATTAATATCAACTGGTGTTTCAGAAGTAAGTTGATTTTTAAATATTATTCAGTATCTATACATTTAATACGAATAAAATATAAGAAATTTGCAATTTGAAACACTTCAAATGAGGTGTTGGTGAACAGTAGTTAAAATTGTTGTGTCTAAAATCAATTTTTTGTTATTATTTAATTCAAAGAAGATTATTTAATAGATCTTTATACTCGAGGAGTTAATGATAATATTTTTTTCAGGAATCGTCTTTAAGCGAATGCAGTGATCTTGGCGATTGTATAACGAGTGAAATATGTGATAAGAAGTGTGGCTGTGACACTTACTCCTTGTAAGTTTGATTCACTAATGTTGTGTTGACTTCCAAAATAGGTAGTTCAGAAAGTACTGAAGAGCATAGAAGTTAACTTATAATAAATTTATGTTCTAATTTAATCGATCTAAGTCCAACTCAAATTATAACACAATAATTGTTTTATATTAAATACGATTTCTTGTTTTTTTGGTTGCATTTACAAGAATTCGTTGTAAATCTGTAATATATACTATACTATTTAATCTCCTCACATTATGCAGTGTATTGTATAAACCGATAACTATGGAACAGTTTAATTGATTGAAATTATATCGCGATCTTAACAGTAATGCATTTTAATATCTAACATGAATAAGATAACAAATCAAGGCCGATAAATTGTTTTAAAATTGAGTTAGATCACTAAATACTTTTTCAGAGTTCTATTTTTTAATGAGACAACGCAGGCATGCGAGTTAAACATTAAACAATTTTTACAAACATTACAAGAAAAAGATGATATACATGGTAAGGGTGTTCCATAATATCGAAGAATTGTTTACTTTCCATTACATATTTCATTATTAGATAAAGTATCAGAAATAAAGTCAACTGCCAGCACATGTATTCCACAACGTAACGACTTGGTGGCCTTCAAGAGAACAGCATACCTCTCCCTTAAGGGCCGGCAACTTACTAGTAAGCCTCCTGGCGTTGCTTTTACCCAATTAAAATTTTAGATAGATTTGCTATTGCATTTTATTCTTTCCTTGCCACTTTAATAAGAAAACTATGCTCTTACATTTTCTATTCAAAGGCGCGGTCAAAGATAATAAAATACATTTATTTTTTTAGCAAAAATCGTTGCAGAAGCGGAGAATGTTTTCAAAAGAATTATATTATCCGTGATAATAGTGGCTGCGTGCTCTGTACTGTGTGTTTTTTCGGCTTGTTTTTATTGCTGCCGGGTAAACTATACGTAAGTTTAATACTATATTTTTAATAACTAAAATCTATCAATCAAATGTTATGTTTAAAAAATAATTCCTCTAAATAATTCTTAATAGACAAACACACGTGTTTGATATATACTTATTATATAGAACTAAGATTCCTTATTATTATTCCTAAGATTGCTTACTCCAGTATATCCTTACGATATCTATAGATACTGTGAGACCTAATACAAGGACTATTTCAGGGACAACCGTTTGAAAAAGGACGTTGACGCTCTTACCGCTAAACTGAAAAGGGAGAAACGGTATAAGACGATTAAATCAGCACCAGTTCCACAAAAGGCAGAAAGTTGCAACATTATTGTGGGTAGTGCTGGTGTTTATTGTGTGTAAAGAAGTGCATATAATTTGTACCTGATAATTTAAAAGACACGATTGTTGATTAAAAACGGTGTTATAAGAATATTTGTTTATTTGCCATATAATCACCTAGTACAGAATACTTTATAATACATGGTTGTAGCACAGACTATATTAGAGAAGGTTGGACAATCTAGAATAGTGTCAACAGCTTCAGGCTGTATAGTCGTTGAGTATCTTGTTGAGTTTTAGGTCGGTACCCTTCATCTGTGGTTACGGACAAAGGCAAACAGCCCTCGGCTATATTTGATCGGCCCTCAAAGCTTTATTACGTGTATAAGTGTGATAATTACATTTATTTGCACACACCACGTAATATCTTTAATAAAGTTAATTAGAAAACAAACAAACAGATACGAGATAATTTAAAATGCAGTTTCTCCTTTCACATAAAAACAATTAAAAAAGAGGAGATTTTTTTTCAATAGAGATTTTTACTTTTTATGGTTTGACACGAACTTAAGGGGTTACAAGGACAAATAGGTTGGAAGGTCATGTTGTCTCTCGAATACAGAAATAAAGTTCTTATAAAACATTTTCAAATGATTGAACGCGATGAGAACACAATTTCAGACGATGTAATTTTTTCATACCCTTTATAAAAGTAGTCTATGCGTCAATATGCGTCAATAATTCTTCACATTCATTTCAATTTTAAACATTAAATTTTTTAATATAACCAATAACCAACATATTTTCAAAAACAGTAATTGTATAAGCTACATGATGCAATAACTCATAACCAAGTAAAATTGTTAATAACTTTATTAAAGAACAGCAATTATTAATTCATTAAAATTGTCATACACCTCTCGGCTCAAAGAAGTAGCATTGATGATGGGCACTCCCAAGAATACCTGTTGGTACAGCTGGGTAATTGTAAATCACATACTCGTTCTCCTCTGTTGCATTGCTGAATGTATGTGTGCTTCTCCGACATTCAGACACGAAAAAATCCATGAAGTGCCTATTGGCTTTGATAGCATTCATTGAGTGTGGATAACCCTTCGATCGTTTCCATTCGAATGAACTCTTCTCGGGATGAAACTGCACGGCATAGAAGGGATACCTAAAATTAACATAATACTGCTATTGGATCACTAACTAATAAGACTTTCTAACGAATATAAATGTGACTGTCTCGTTGACGACATTTGATAGTTTTATATTCATATATATAACACTTAATTGACGTAACTAGATATACAAAGTTACAGTTCAGGCAGTATTGAAATATCAATGAATAATACATATCGAATATGTGTAATAAGAGGGAAAGAAATTCAACTATAAACTATAAATAATAATAGCGTGTAATACGAAAAAAACACACTTTAAATTTCTTCCTTGGGGAGTTTGTACGATGCGACGCTACGCGGTATAATACTCGGTGCTTAGTGTTAGTTGCCAACGTATCCGCTAGAGGCGCTTATTTAATTACACACAAATTCAATGTTACTGTACCATGGAATGCGTTTAATAACTCACACTTAGCACACTGTACTATTAGGTACTTGTACACATATTTGAACCAACCTAGTATGCTCGTAAGACGCAATAAATTTTATATTGTTTGCGTCATATCCGTATGATGTTGGCCTCCAGTCCTTAGTTAAATAATATCTTTCCAGATTCTGGAATATCGTAAAACAATGTATTAACAAATTAAATTACACAGCGGTATATTTAGTTCTTCATATACCTTGAGGCTTGGATAACAACAGGAACAAACTCATACAAGATGATTTTACTAAATTAAAAATACATTTACTCACCTTATCCAGAATACAAAATTGATGAAGGTTTGCGGTGATGTTTTCGGTGATGAGAATATCTAGTATATCTTCGTTTATATTCGTGAACATTTTACTGGTTCGAAAGTCTAAAAATATAACAATTGTCAAGATTTTTCTCGATATAGGTAGACTCAATGTTGATATTGGTTGTTATACTATCAAATAGACATTTTTATATTTTATACAGGAAAACAATTATTATGGACGTAAAAAACATTACATTATACCAACTGCGGCTTTTCTTGCCTTTTTACGAAACTGTGACTACTAGGATAGTGGTCTGGACAGTGTGCAGGTTTGCCGGTTGTTTTATCAGTCCAAATACATATTAACATAGTTTACTGTTTAAATTTGTATACCTGGTGCAAAAATAAGTGGTAAATTTTCAAAAGAGTAACAGGTTTCTCTATTTTCCTTCGGTCCACGACCAGAAGCCAATATGATAATTAGCTGAAAACCCAAACAGGTCCCGAAAATTGGGAAATAGTCACCGGCGTCATTGAACTCTCGAGCAATTTCATATATATGTTGGGCAGCGTCGGCATAACCATTCGATTGATTGAAATACGTTGCTCCGCCAGGGAAAAGCACACTAGAAAAGTTCATACCGAAAATGGTTTCTCCTCTTTTAGTCAAAAAAGGTCATATATCAATCAGCTAGAATATAGCAATACTTACCCATTAATTTTTGACATCAAATCTCTATAATAGCTTCGATCTTTTCCAATTCTGCAAAATGAAATACACAAACTACAGCTTAGATACTTTTAATTGTGGCTAAACGATATATCAATGGTATATCAAACAATCGCTAGGTATACTTCGATTATATATTCGATTTAAAAATCATCCATAAACATCGATAGCCTGACTGATAAAAAAACAATCGAGCAAACGTGAGTTGAAAAGGTTTAAAAGTTCAGAGGATATAACCAACTAATAAAGGTATACATACAATATGGGTACCACCTGGGCTCCCGACTTTTCTACATCTTTCACATATGATGCTGCTATGTAACTAGTATAGTTTTCATCCGGAAACTTTGTATGAAGGTAGAGAGACTGTTCTTGGCTCAGAACGCCAATAAATGGCCGGTCATTGATCCAGCTGGAGGCGTTAATCGTGCGACGAACAGAGGCACAATCACACCCAAATATAAACAAAATAAATAAAATGTACATCATTGTATTGCCTCAATAATGACACTGAAAAAATATTCATATCGCCTATAACCGATCTGATTGTTTATCAAGTGATAAAATTTTAATATTTCAAATACTTTAAACTTTACCAGATATTACTGGAACTGTAAGTTACTAATTCCACGCGATACCTTTACATAGACAACACACCTACCACCTACATATAGAAGAAATAAGTAATATTTAAGTAAAATATCGATAGTGTTCAACTGTCCATCTATGATCTGAAGTCATGGCTTAGGAATAAAATTCTATAAAAGCATCATTGTAATATACTGGCTTATAACAGGAACAATAATTTCTTCAGTTTGATGGACGCTTAATCCTTAAGTTTCTTACATTTCCACTCCTATAGCCACACTAAATCTCAATAATGACAATCACAAAATCACATTTTATCCCGAAGACTTGAAGGTTTTTTGGTAATATATTCATAATTAATATTTGTATTAATAGATTATCATCGATAAATATGAAGTAGTGTCGTCACAGAGTGTTAATTAAATGTGTATAGATATGATCTTTACACAATCTTAGTGAAGTTTGTTACGTGTACTCAAGCTCAATAATCACTAACTCCAAGTCATTTAGTCTGGCCATAATTTTACTTTGAAATTGGAGTTAAATTAATCATAATTGACAAATAAAACAGTACAATGAAACGTCCTCGTTTGTGACAGAAAAAGATCTGGCCGCCCACATAGTACAAAGATAGTACTTAGTCTGGCCATAAATACTGTTACTATTCAAAAAAAGAAAATATTACGTTTGAATTTGGAATCTGTCATTTTTATATGATTGCTTGATGTGTTTTCTTATTTTCGCGCCATTATATTGTTAAATATTTTGTTATATTAAAATGGAGTGGGGTGATAAAGAGAACCGAATCGCTGTGATTGCCTTACATAAAGTAGGTATGGAGAAAAGTGCAATTTTTAAAACCCTCCACCCGCTCGGTATTAGTCAAATGTTTGTTTACCGGGCTATTGATAGGTACAATGATACCTCCTCTGTTTGTGACAGAAAAAGATCTGGCCGTCCACGTACCGTTCGTGTGAAAAAGGTGATTAAAGCAGTTAGGGAAAGAATTCGAAGAAATCCTGTCCGTAAGCAAAAGATTTTATCTCGGGAGATGAAGATAGCTCCTAGAACCATGTCGCGTATATTAAAAGATGACTTAGGACTTGCAGCCTATAAGAGACGTACTGGTCACTTCTTAACTGATAATTTAAAGAAGAATAGGGTGGTAAAATCCAAACAACTACTTAAGCGGTACGCAAAGGGAGGTCACAAAAAAAAATTGTTTACGGATGAGAAAATTTTTACAATTGAGCAGTATTTTAATAAACAAAATGACCGTATTTATGCTGGAAGCTCTAAAGAAGCTTCGCAATTAGTAAACAGAGTACAACGTGGGCATTATCCCACTTCAGTGATGGTTTGGTGGGGTGTTAGCTATGAAGGGGTGACTGAGCCATATTTTTGTGAAAAAGGTATTAAAACGTCGGCACAAGTTTATCAAAATACCATTCTTGAGACGGTAGTTAAGCCTTTAACTAACACCATGTTCAATAACAAAGAATGGTGCTTTCAACAAGACTCGGCACCGGGTCATAGAGCTCGATCCACCCAATCTTGGTTGAAAACTAACGTTCCGGACTTTATCAGCACTGAAAACTGGCCGTCGTCAAGTCCTGACCTAAATCCATTGGATTATGATTTATGGTCAGTTTTAGAGAGTAAGGCTTGCTCTAAACGCCATGATAATTTGGAGTCCCTAAAACGATCCATTCGGTTGGCAGTGAAGAATTTTCCTCTAGAAAGAGTTCGTGCTGCTATTGATAACTGGCCTCAACGTTTAAAAGACTGTATTGCAGCCAATGGAGACCACTTCGAATAAACATTGTATATTTTTAATAGTTATATATTGATGTATTAAACTAACTCACTATGAAAGGAATAAATGTTACGTATAAAAAAAAAATCGTGCTTTTCTTTATAACAATATTTATGGCAAGACTAAGTATATAGAATCGTGTCACGTATTTTTAAAGAAGTCTTAGAACTTGCGGCTGCAAGTTCTTAAGTTATAGGCTTATAAGAGACAAACTGGTAATTTCTTAACTGATGTTTTAAAAAATGGGTAAAATCAAAACTAATACTTAAGCGCAAAGGGAAGTCACAGATGATTTAAACAGATGGCTGAGCACAAATAATCTATAAACCACATGAATAATGAAACGGACAGCCTTTGGATGAAGCCAATATATTGTTGTAGAAGAGTTCAATTATCTAATATATAAAATTTTCGTGTTACTATGTTCGTTTCCGTACTGCTCCGAAACGGCTTTACCGATTCTCATGAAATTTTGTGAGCATGTTGGGTAAGTCTGAGAATCGGCATACATATATCTCTCATTTCCCTAACTGTTAATATTTGCCAATCCCTATTATTGCAACAAGATTTTTCCATGTGTATGGCAGCACCACGTTTGTCGGGTAAGCTAGTAATTAATAAAATAATGCAGATTTACTTACAACCAAGTAATAACTGAAAAAGGAACAAAGAAGAATTATATTTTTGATGTTCTGATTAAAGAAAAAAAAATTCAATTTATATAATATACAAAACAATATCTAATAATTATTCATTTAATTATTATTTGTCACAATAGCTGATAATTTACAAAACTTAATTACAAACAGACAATATTTTTATTATTAATTTCAGCCTCTTTAATATATTTATTCTAAATGAGAGATAAAAAAAAATGTAAGAATTTAGAAAAACGAGTAATTACAAATATTTCATAGATTATGCGAAAGAGAACTTAACCTCCTAACAATAACAGAAGATTTTATAATAATATAATATTCGTCAGATTGGTCCTGTATAAAATTAAATATATGCGAAATATGCATGTTTTGTATTATAAAGGCAACATTAACAATGCTGTATTAGCCTTATTATAAGCTATTTAATTATCCATGATTATAAAACAACTGTCTGCATGTCACGTATCGCTATGTAACCTTAGCAATGTTTTGACTCTATCTGTGTAGGTGTGACAAAAAAGGACAGATGATTCATGTATATTGAAGAATTATTAATAAATACATGTGAAGAAATACCTACCTATTTCGCCAGTTCATTTTAGTTGTGATATTAATTTAATTATAATTATTCCCCTATATCATTGTTACCACAGTAAGAACCTATAGCAATGTAAATATTTTAGTGTACGTAATTCTTTAGTGCTGATTGTAGTGCTAAACTTGATCAAAGGCACTTCCGACTTTACTTTTACTTTTGCAGACTCAATATTTAATAGAGCAGTTAGTAGTAGTACTTACTTATAAGTAATCATTAACTTCCATTTGTTGACTGCGCAGGCGCAGAACATCGAATGACAAACGAACTTTAAAAGAAGATGGAATATCTTTACATTGCGTAACTTATCTGCAGTACGAGCAATGTACAGACATCATATCATGTATGGAGGACATGAAGACGAATTAACTAAGCGTTACCTTATGCTTAGGCTATAGTTTTGACAGGTGAGTATATATGTTATATTCATAGTCATAAAAATACCATATTAAAGCAGATCAGTCGTATAATACGCCATGTTTTTGTCTTTAGGATTTAGAACATTCATATTATATTCAGTGTCAACACCTCTAGGCTCAAAGAAATAACATTGTTGGTACGCGCTTCCAATTTCACCAGTAAACACCGGTATATACTTATATATTAGGTAGTCATTTTCCTCCTTTGTACTGGAAAATGTATGGTAATTCTTTCTGCATTCATTAACAAAAAAATCCATAAAATAACGATTTGTGTTTAATGCGTTCATTGAGTGTGGATAATTTTTGGACGGCTTCCATTCATAGGCGATCTTTTCTGGATGAAATTGAACTCCATAGAAGGGATATCTGAAAATATTTATTCTTTTATATAATTAACATAAGTGTTCCTAAATCCATTTGTATATTAATACACTATTTATTAAAAAATATTTAAAAATTTAGACTTATAAGCTGTGAGTATAATGAGCATGGACGTATTTCGGCTGTAAAAGTAGATTTTTTTTTTAACATTGTGAGTCAACTGACATGTCATAGTCACCAAAAATAGAAGACAGTTAGTTACAAAAAGCTCATCACCTCATATAAATAATTTAGATTAAAAATTGGATATCTGTATTATATTAGACAATAACTCACCATACCTTTTGTCTCTATTTTATGATAAGAAATAATATATTATTCACCTGGTGTGTTCAATACTCGCTATAAATGATATCTCGTTGTCATCTTTACTGTGTGATGTCACACGCCAATCATTGGTCAAGTTATGAGACTTCAGGTTCTGAAAATGTCAAATCATAAATCATATGATAATTTCTATAGAATATCATGTAATACATGCAAAATCTCTAAACTCATCCTTGACAAATGATTTTGAAAATTAAAAAAGATGTTTTATTTACGACATGATCAACGAAAAAACTTATTAATATTAATAAGTAGCTCACCCGACATACGTTGTTTTGACATAAACATAAGAGTATCGCAATGGAAAAATAGTATTTAAAATGCATACCAACATATTTATTATTATTGAAAAAAAAACGTTAAGGCTTTGATATATCCTGATAGAGGCGACTGAAAATTAGACAACCGATTCTCAGTCCTCTCTGTACATAAAATTTTATTAAGATGGGTAGAGCCGTTTCGGAGGAGTTAAACAACAAACACCGCGACACGAGATTTTGATCAGATTTATCAAGCCCACGGTATCTTAGTTTAAATTGTATTAACTTACATCATCAATTATACAAAATTGATGAGCGTTGACAGTGACATTCTCAGTTTCAAGTATACGAATTATGTTTTCGGAGGCACCTTCAAACATTTTACTGCTACGAAAATCTGAAAATTCAATTTTACACATTACCTTTTAATAGCAAAGAGTGTTTATATATTTTTAAATTTAAAAAAACATTGTTTTCAACAAACATTTTATCTCTTCCGGTCATTGGTACGGATCATGTCATTATTTTTATTTGCCAGGTCAAGTTGATGTAGTAATGAACTCATTACTGACTGTTTGTAAATTGATTACAGAGATTAGCGGTACTGTTAGACTAGGTCAATTATTACATTCTTGTGTGTTCCTTAAACGTTTACTTTTCATTAAATATGGACTATAGATATTTTTTTTGACAATCAGGGTATTGTGACAATTTGCTTGTAATCAACCGGCTAAACTTTAAACAAATTGCATTAAAGATAATATTAAAAGCATATTATTATTACACATACAACAAGTAACTATCACACAATATAAATAACTAAATATTACAATGGACTTAGTTATTTACATTGTCGCCATCGTACGCCTTGCTATTTATCGATAAACCGGTTAATAAACGGCAGATAAACGGAATAGTAAAATTAGGGTTTTCACTACTTTCCCGCGCTTTAACATAACTGTTGGTGCAATTAGGCGCTCCATGCATTTATCATATTAACATTTAAGGTAACGTTTATTAGTATGTAGCGACTAAAATCAGCCAGTACTGTGACGTAATAACCTGAATCGAGCTATCATAGAGTTTCTGTACTGACTGGGGACATCTGACCGACGTATCAAGGGAAACGATAAACCGAATAAGAAAATAACGAATAAGAAAATAATATTATTCAATTATTTATTAGCGAATTTAATCAATAATTATCCTAAATAGTTAATTGTATTCAATAAAGTAGAACTAAGTTTTTATCCCTAGTTATTTACTATTGGTAGAATCCTCTTTATTCTTAACACACTATTCCTTACCATTTGTAAAGCTGAGGGGTAAATTACTAAACGAGTGGCATTTAACTCTATTTTCCTTCTCCCCTCGTCCAGATGCGAGTATTATAAGTAGTTCCAATCCCAAGCATGTGCCAAAAATGGGAAAGTAATCTCCTAATCTATTCATCTCTTGGGCTATTTCGTAAATATGCTGTCCAGCATCCGCGAATCCGTTCGACTGATTGAAGTAAGTCGCGCCTCCTGGAAGAAATACTCTGAAACATTTCATATTTATAGCACTTAAGAGCCTTTAACCCGAACTATTACGCTGAACTATTTCACGTATTAAAATGGCATAATCTAGTGAGGTACTACACTCAGAGATTAGTCACCCTTGACACATGCAAGATCCTATTAGATAACTGAAGCTTTCTAAAAGGCCTTGTTACCATGCAAAAATAAAATCAAACTATTTTATGAATTTGCTTGCAGTCTATCTCGGGCCTATAAGGGCCGAAATCGAAGGCGCCATTGTACAAAATATTTCAAAAATCAAATTCCTTAACTTACCCATTAATCTTTTTCATTAGATCCTCATAATACTTTCGATTTTTGCCGATCCTGCAAATGATTTCATTCGAATCAATTATTTTATATAAAAATGTAACAGTAGAAACTGTAAGAAACAGTTAAATAATCTTCAATTATTATGATAATATAGTTTATAGTTATAATATAGGGGAACATAAAAATGATCACGTTACACTTTAATTATAAAATCATTCAAAGCCCTCATGCCAGCAAATAATGTTTGAAACTCTATAGTTTAAATCATTATTTGAAACGAATTGCCATTGCGTTACTTATAACACAGTTTTATTTGACTAAATAGCAACTATATACGTAATCTATTTGTAGTATCTACAAAAATATTTACGCACATAATTGGCACAACCCGTGCTCCCGCGGATTCCACATGCTTTACGTAAGACGCGGCGATGTAACTCGTATAGTTTTCATTGGGAAACTTCGAATGGAGATGTTTGGATTGTTCTTGAGATAACACGCCGATTATAGGTCGATCATTCTGTGGCTCTTTCGCTATTCCTTCACAATAGAAGACACACGCAGTCAATATTAACGCTTTAATTGTTAACATTTCGAACCATCCCTCAGGAGACCCACCAATCAACCTAAAACATTTGCACTCGGCTTTTAAGCAGCAAAAATAACAAATAGAAACAATTCCGCTACAAACCATATAAGAACCACACTGGTAACATCGTTAAAAACACAAACTTTTATGCTGTACACTGTACTTATATGCGTGACATGCATTAGGCTAAGGGACTGTGATGTTACTGAATTAGATAATGTTTAACGTAAGGGAACGTTTGAGCACACGCTTGTAAACAATATATCCGTGAAGACTATTATATTAATAAATTATCTTTTTGCATTATAATCACATACCTAATCTTATCTTACGGAATTTTAGCGTCGTTTTGGTTCTGAGCATGCACGTACAAAAGTAATACATTTATGCCACAAATTTTACAACTCCGACTGGACATGCTTAAATTAACTTAAAACTAGTAACATCAATATCTTGATTCACACTCATAACATCTTGATAATTAAAAATTATATAAGAGGATTTAAGACTATCTTTCACTCCACTATAAATATATTTTATTATAAGAACTAAGATGATGAATTATACCCTAAACAAAACAACAAAATACTTGCAATAGAAACTCATACGTAGTACGCACCCATTTTGCTTTTTCTCCGTAACAATAATCCTATATTGTAGAAAGCTATTAATAGCATTATTACAGTCTCAATGTTAGGTAAACTTTTCATTAAACAATCCAGTTGATGAAACATTTCAAGTAATGACGTAAAATGCGAATTGTGATCTTTTGTCATGTTTATGAAGTAACAAAAAGCGCCTGCGCGTTTTTATTATTGTGATTGGTGCAATGTATGATCGTTGCTACAGGAAAGGTGCGCAAAATTGCTTATCTTATATAGGTACCTACCAACCAATATGAAGTGGTCAAATAGGTAGCCTTTCCTTTCCAATCCTTTTAAATGACAGTGAAACCAAACGTCATTAGATATGGCATCGCGAAGTTCCGATGCTGACGAAAGCTTAAGAAGAGTTTCTTCTAAGCGACAAATGGTGATTTGACTTTTGTCTCCTGATACATGAAGTGGGTTAAATCGATTCCAGTCGAAAACCACACACAAATAAATATTTGACTTCAGACACAGGCTTGTCCCGGCATTAATCGACAATAGCGTCAGAATAAATGTGTAATAAATATTGCTCAGTTGCAAGAATAAGTAAACTGGAGAACCTACTCTTCTGTGTCTGCCCTAGCAATCACCGATCTGAGTTGAACAGTTCGATATACCCTGTTGATGACGACCTAGATACTCTGATCGGCAACGAAACTTGAAGTTTAACGACAACACTACAATTAGTCTGAAAACGTTAAAGAAACGCTTTGTACAACACCCGATTGAAAGATCACCATAACATGTTTCGAACATAGAAAAATTACTCGGAAATCAAATTCTCGCCCTTAAGTGGCCTGCGTTAATTACTTTGCCTTCATGTACCACAATGAAAGAATTTTAACGCTAGAATCAGAATTTATTATATTTTACTAAATGATTTTTAAAGCAAATATTGAGTCAGTTTAAAGTAGAGTTTGTCTTATATTACAACAAAAGGCATTTCAATGTTGTTTCACACTATATTTTATCTGGCAATAAGTCACATGTCGTCAATCGTCAAAAAGAAAAATGCCGCTGCAAAAAAGAAACGTAATGCTAAAGGTATTTTGTTACCGTTTTGTGATGATAATGTTAATACACTACAAAATATAAACTGATCTTATTTACAAAACTTTTTAGCTTAAAATCAACCAAATTCGTCAATGTTGAACTCCTTAACGATTAATTGTGTTCTAGGTTGGTTTCCTGCGTTGACAGTGGAATTTGGGTATTTTCTGTAGTACAGTAAGAATTTACTTAACTAAACATGTTTGAATTGGTAAGTTTACTACTACATTACCAAATTGTATTATAAGATCAATTTAACTTGAAATAATAACTTCACACATTTTTTAGAATACGGCAGAACCTATGCAAGTGGACGTTCCACTTGAAGATAATGAAAACAATGAGACAGAATGCTTTGTCGTAGAAAACCCTACCTTGGATTTAGAAACATATGCTGCCTCATATACTGGTTTTGCAAAGTTGTATAGATTAATGTTTGTAGCAGATCACTGTCCATCATTGAGATTAGAGGCCCTTAAAATGGCTATATCATATGTTATGACAACGTACAATGTGAGTCTTTACCAAACACTTCACAAAAAACTTGCAGAAGCCATTGCCTCATCTGGCCTTCCCGATGTTGCTGTCCAAATGGGATCACAAGATATTCCAGTGCCTGATACTATGTGGGTAGAGTCTAAGACTAAAAAAGCAGCAATCAAATTGGAAAAGTTAGATACAGATTTAAAAAATTATAAAACCAATTCTATAAAAGAAAGCATTAGAAGAGGGCATGATGATTTGGGTGATCATTACTTGGACTGTGGTGACTTGACAAGTGCACTGAAGTGTTATTCAAGGGCAAGAGATTATTGCACTAGCGGAAAACATGTTATTATGATGTGTCTCAATGTAGTTAAAGTCTCTGTTTATTTGCAAAATTGGGCTCATGTTCTCAACTATGTCTCAAAAGCTGAGAGCACACCAGACTTTCACGAAGTCCCTCCTAAGGATTCTAACTATGTCATATTTACTCGTCTAAAATGCGCTGCAGGACTTGCAGAACTGGCTACAAAGAAATATAAGTCTGCAGCAAAACATTTTCTAGCAGCAAGTATTGACCATTGTGAGTACCCTGAATTACTTAGCAGCAATAATATTGCTGTTTATGGTGGATTATGTGCACTTGCTACTTTTGATCGTGCCGAATTACAAAAACAAGTTATAGTTAGTAGTTCTTTTAAATTATTCTTAGAACTTGAACCGCAGTTGCGGGACATCATTTTTAAATTCTATGAATCTAAATATGCTTCCTGCTTAAGATTACTAGATGAGATAAGAGACAACTTGCTTCTAGATATGTATTTAGCACCACACTTAAATTCTCTTTATATGCAAATACGAAACAGAGCTTTAATTCAATACTTCAGCCCATACTTGTCAGCTGATATGCGTTTGATGGCTGCTGCATTTAACCGGACTGTGAATGCTCTCGAGGATGAACTCATGCAATTGATCCTCGATGGACAAATACAAGCTCGTATTGATTCTCATAATAAAATATTATATGCTAAAGATGTAGATCAGAGAAGTACTACTTTTGAGAAAAGTTTAGCAATGGGTAAAGAGTATCAAAGGCGTACTTCTATGTTGATTTTACGTGCTGCAATGATAAAAAATCAAATGCAAGTTAAGGTAAGCAACATATTACAAGAGCATTTTTAGGTCTGTATGCATACCATTAAAACGAATATGTAATGATTAAAACTGTGATTTCAGAATGTTGGGCGTGATACTGGGCCACAAGGTGGTGAGGCTCCAGGGTCCAGCACAAGCCTTACTCGTACATTTGATGCTGTCCCATTGTGATGACTTACCTCTCTATAGTTGACATATTACTTTTTACTTTTACATGGTAATTGAAAATCATACCCAAAACTTGTATAAAACTTGTTCAATAATAAATAAGATAAAGCATTTACTTTATGTACTCAATAATTTTGGTTTATTTAAGCTATGTGGTTATTATGGTCACGATTGCTGCTATTCATTTAAGTAAAATGGTTTTTGATAGAACACAGAAAAGCTTTTATAAACAGAATTAAACTATGTATCCACAAAATATTGATATGTCAACAATTTTATGATATTAAAAAGTAAATGCAAATTTGATTATTATTGCGCTCAATTAATGAATTAAAAGTACAGATATGGTACAGGAAACAAGAAACCCAATAAAATATCTACATACATTGGTAAAATCTCTGTTAAAAAAAGATCCTACAAAAAAACAATTTAAATGCCATGGTCAAAGTTACAATATTTATGTATTAAGAACACCTTTTTTTGAGTGGTTGCACTTGTATTATTTCAATTAGTTGTGCAGTTTCTACTTGGGCAGACTTTTATGTTATAGATACAGACAGTCATAAA
Organism: Leptophobia aripa; assembly: GCA_951799465.1. Lineage (NCBI taxonomy): Eukaryota > Metazoa > Arthropoda > Insecta > Lepidoptera > Pieridae > Leptophobia > Leptophobia aripa. Next base: position 4,612,161 of record OX637268.1, on the reverse strand, counting down.
TGTTATAATTTTCAGAAAATAATAATTAAAGTCTCATAGTTTTGGTATTTGTTTTACATCATTTATTATTACTACATGAAATTGGTTGTAGACATGTTGGGCAGCTGCCATTTATAACACCAAAAGATGGAGGCCTACCTCCTTCACACGCAACCAACCACTAAAAATAAAACATGAATATTAAAGAAAATATAAAGGATAATTGATTAATATTTACAGTTAAAAATATTACATCACCTGGAACAAACAGTTTTTATGAAAAAGAACTTCACAGTTTGAATTCTGGCATAATGGTTGTGGTACACCAGGATTATCAGGCAACTCGGAACAGAAACATATTCCACATATTAACTCGTCTTTTTTTTCAATATTACTGATGCAGTGGTTTACACTTACACTAAGTGATTTAGACATAATTGACTGATCGTTCAAACCTTAAAAAAAGCTGATCATTATATTTATATCTATTGTTAAGTAATATGATAAATGTTATGTGATACATATTTAATTTATATCCATTTATGTAGAATTATGATTTAGCTACAGATATTTGTTTAAGTTGAGCCCTAGAATATTGCAGAAAAAAATAATATCTCACCAAATATTATTGTTATATTTTCTACTATATTTTTATCGTGATCCCAATTTAAAATTCCATCTTGTAATTTGCCTTGCCATATGTCTGACTGACCTATTAGATGAATGTTTCTTGGAGATCCTTCTGGTGTAACTTCAACATGTAGCCAAGTTTTATCATCTGAAAATTTATTCAAACGTTAAGGTTAAGTTTATTTTAAGTGTCAAGTAAGACGTGCCTGTGCAATAAGTGTAAAAAACAAACCAATGCGAATAGTTCTGAAATCATCCTTAAAAGATGGCTTAATTGGCTCTAATACTACACAACTTTTATCTATATTTTCAAGTTCATAGAAATAACTTTGCAAGCTTTTGACATGTTTTATGAATGCGCCAATAAGTTCTTCAACAGTGCTAAAGCAATCTTTAATATATGGTGCATATGGCATATCAACGGAATTGATGCTTAACTTCCTAATGCCTTTATAACTTAAATGCAACTCATGTTGTCTCGACTCTTCGTCTTTTAGCAAACATCTGACATCCCTCAGCGAACTACCAAAAGCGAAATCAACACCATTAATTGACTTAAGTTCAGATAAAAATTGTGAATCCACCAAAGAGGAAGTTATTGATTCTAATTTATTACTTTCATCATCTTCAAACAATCTGGACAGACTTTTTAGGAAAATTGGCAAAGAGTTGTATTCTTTACTATCTATTAAATTACGAAGGCACTGTGATTTATTCATTATATACTATACTTCTAAATGTAAATTTATTATAAAAATATTTTTTTAAGTTAAGTAGGTATGTAAAAAGTTAAAATAAGGTTCAGTGCTTGTTAAATGATTTCAAATTTTAAAAACCGCTCGCCTGTCGCTACAGGCTACTTATTTTTTAAATATACATTATAATCTTTCTACGTGGCACAGACTAGGAGTCTTCATCGTGACTAATACGAACTTTTTTGTAAAAAAATGTTTTCAGCAGTTTTCTCCTAAAAGTAAACATCCTCCATTGATCATTAATATTTAGGGATGCTTAGATAATTTTAAGCTAGGTTGTATTTTTTAATTAATTTAAGTTTGTTGTATAGTTAAAGGTTTTAACTTAAATTAAAAGTAAATTTATAAAGCGTATATTTTTAGTTTTTCAAAAAACGCGGACCCATTGCCGAAACATGACCTATTGGAATTATAAAATATTATAATATTCCGGGTATTGCTTTAATTTTTTTTTTGAGACATGAGTCACACACATATAAATACGCATATTGCCTAATTCTCATCTCTTAAGAATAATTCTCTCTCATACAAGCAGATTGACCAGGACCGGTGATGTGAATCTATCGAATACGAGATGTTGTAGATATTAAAGTATAAATTATTTCTTGTGATGAGAAAACAAAGTTGTTGTAAGCTGAAAGAAATAACAAGCCAAATATATTGTTATTATTTTGGTAAATATTTAATAATTCATCAGAACAAATAACATTTTTTTACAAATTAAAACAGTTCATTTTAATTATTGCTTTAACAGTCTAAAATAAAGACTGCAACGTTTATCTTCTTGAGATTACATAAAATATACAATCTATAAAATTTTAATAATTAGGTATAGTAAAATTCATCAAAAATATTCATATTCCTTACGAATGTACAGGCGCACTACAACCACCAAGAAATTTAAAATTCACGTTATGCATTTGGTAACTTGTAGAATTCTGCACCATGTCTGCGCCTTTTTGGAAAATCAATGATTAAACCTATGTCTTTGGTTTACACGATAAAATAAAAACTCTTGAACGGATATAATGTGGCGAGACGTTTTAAAAAAACATTAGGTTGTTATGTAAATGTTATGAATGCTAATTGCATTACAATCCATTAAAGAGTTTTTATGCAGTGACCCTTAGTCTATCAGACTAATTGTTTCTTGGTGATTAGAAGTGCTTTACTTAAACTTGTACTTTGAAGTTTAGTCTGAACAACATAATTTGTTTACTAATACAAGATACAAAGAATACATTAGATTAAAAACAGTCATGACAAACTTATTCTAATATATATATATATAAGAAATGTCTTTATTTTATTATAAATAAATATTGGTTGAATTGGTTACATTGTGATAATAATTGGCAATTTGTAAAAAAAATGAAACGTTGCAGGTACATAGCAATGAATCTTACCTGACTAAGCACATTATTTATAAATAAAAATATATTAAAAATATAAAAACTTTAAATGCACAAAAAAATACTGCTTCATTTTTATATTAATTTAAGTCTGTACAATAGGCATTCTGGTTTTAAAATTTATAATCACATCCAAAGTTCTCGAGAAAATATAATAAAAAAAATATAGTTAAATTAATTGTGATATTCAAAAGTACAACATTTTACAATTATTTGATTGTGCGACAACATATTGTACCTGCATAATTGACATAAAATAGGGCATAAATTTCAAGACGATAACCCATTAGTCCTATTTATACACCTAATCATGTAATTAATTTCATTTTGAAATACGTCAAATATGCATAAGCAAAAAATACAAGATTTACATATAATTATAAAGATGGGGGGAATTCTACAGTTTCAGGCCTAACAAGTTGAACTTCAAGTTTATCCACATCTTTGCCTTTGTGCATTTCAACTTGCAATGTTGTGAAAACACTAATAATTTGTTTTACTTGGGGTAGAGATTCTGTTGCATTCCATGTTAACTCCATAGTTGACAGCTTTGATGCCGATTCATTAACAATTTGTTCATATGTACCAGGAAAGTCCTGAAAATAGTGTATTTTTGTAGCACAGTGTATGGTGTTGTTGGCTTGGGTAATAAAATGTAACAGCTTATTTATCAAATACACCATTCAAGAATATAAATATTCATATTATAAGAAACTTACATTATTGAAAAATATTCTCCTATTTAGGCCCATAGCAACTATGATGACATCAATGTATTTTTTCTTTATTTCAACAACTACTGCTTCAGTGAAAAAGGGTGAGTGCATTTCTATGTATTTCAGCGTATATAATTTTGTTGACATTTCCCCAGCCTTTTTGGCATTATATTTTTGCTTATTGCACTGAGCTGCAACCTTTTTAACATAGTCAATGTCCCACGTAGGCACTTCTCTATAATTCAAACTAGCAGATAACAATCTGGAAATAAAGAATGTATAATTAATATATTGAGATTAGTCTATTCAAGTAATTTAAAAGTTTATATAATTTGTATAAACTCACCTGTGGACCATAATGTCTGCATATCTTCTAATGGGACTTGTAAAATGTGTGTATAGGGGAATATTTAATGCGTAATGATTGAAATCTTCTTCAGAGCCACCAGCACAAAAGTATTTGGCCCTTGTCAATGGCTTAGCACACAACATACTAAGTACCATGGCTTTTCCTTTGTCTGCATTAGGACTTGTATATTGTAACAGTGATTTGTTTAAATCACCCGCTGAATTAATCTCTAAATCAATTCCCATAGGTTTTAATGCTTTTGCCAATTGGCGTAACATGTAGCTACTAGGTTCAGGATGACATCTTAATACGGCTAATTTTGGATGGTCATTATAAATTTTGTTTGCAACAGCCATGTTTGCAAGTAACATGAATTCTTCTATGAGTTGGTGACTTTGTTTGCTTTCATAAATGTGAAATGATTCTGGCATACCATTTGTAGGACTCAATTGGAAAGAGACTTTTGGTTGATCAATGTTTAATGCTCCACCTTCAAAACGTCTTCGCCGCAAAATTGATGAAATTCTGCCTAAGTTCTTTATAGTTTCTAGTATATCTGAATATTGAAACCCATTATAAATTTCAGGAAAAGTTGCTTGTGCATTTAATTTATCTTCAAGTACAGCCTGAGCATGTTCATATGCTAATTGACAACAGGAATGAATGATTGTTTTGGAGAATCTTGTCTTTTTAATTTGCGCATCTTCCGTAACTTCCCAAAATACAGAGAAAGCAAGTTTGTCAACCCCAGGGAATAGGGAACAATGCATACATAGGTCATCTGGCAACATGTGGTAAGCCGTTTCCACCATGTATATTGTTGTAGCCTTTTCTGCTACTTTTTCATCTAAAATAGTGTTTTCTGTCAAAAAATGAGATACATCTGATATGTGAACACCAACTTCAAAGTTGCCATTTTCAAGTTTTTTACATGAAACAGCATCATCAATATCTCGACAGTTAGAAGGATCAATACTGAATAAGCATAATTTACGAATATCTTCTCTTAACTGAATTTCATCTTCAGGTATAACATAATCCGAAGTTGGAATAAGATGCTTAATATCTGGCCCAAATGGTGTCACATCTAAATCATTTTGTGCCAAAATAGCTTTGCTTTCTGATTGCATATCTCCTGATTCACCAATGTTACAAACAATTTTAGCATTTGCAAATCTAGTATCAAACCATTCTAAAATTGTTGCTAAAAATAATGTATTTTCATACCTCTTTGAATCTGTATAAAAATTATCTGGCCAATAAATACGAGATACATTTAGTCTTGGTATTCTATAGTCGCGGGGTACAAAAAGAGCCCGCTGCCTATTTTTATCAGGCATTAACATTAGGGATCCAATACATGAACGAGTATGCACCTTTTCTTTTATATAAACAACTTTTCCTTTTTTCTGTTTAACCTCACTGGTTTCATTACAATCTTCTGAGTCACTTTCTACTATTTGCACAACAACAACATCGCCTTCTAAAGCTCTGTTTCTATTTTTCACAGAATCTATCATAACATCTTGCTCACTACGATCTGTACCTGTGATATAAGCATGTTGAAACTGATTTGGGTTAATTCTTATCACTCCCTGAATTAAAGTATTTTGCAGCAAACCAGCATCCACATCTTCCTGTGACATATATTGCTCAAATTTCTTATCCTCATTGCTTACTTCTTTTTTTTTGTCTATACCTTTATTTTGAGGTGATTTTTTATTCTTATCAGAATCCAACTTGTAATGTCTATTAGGTGTACACTTATTTATATGGTTTGGTGATATAACGGAGTTATTTAATAATGGATGTTGCATCAAATTTTGAATGTATTTTGGAGAATGTAAATTAAATGGTTGAAATGGAGAATTGGGGCTACTAACATTCGCATGAATTAATGGAGAATTTGGGCTACTAACATTCGCATGAATTAATGGAGAATTTGAAGCACTTAATTGATATCCATATGTTGGATGCATTTGAGGTGAATGCGAATTGTGCCCAAGCTGAGGTGTATTCACTTTTTGTGTAAACTGAGGATGATGTGCTAAATTTTCTAGGTATTGCACATTTGGTGTAGCATACAATGGATATACTTGTCTTGAGAAAAAATCCTGAACAGAATGAGCCATTTGTGCACTGCTTTTATGTCCAACCTGTTGAGAAGATATGTGCATTTTACTTAAATTTCCACTTATATTATGATTATGGTTTGTATCATCTATTACTTGAATATTAGAATTCTCATTCTTAGGTGAAGTTGTGGCCTTAATAGATAAAGTGGATGCCACTATTTCCCTTTCATCAGTTCTCTGTTCTTTAACTATTATAGCTTCTGTTTGGGCGTCATTTGGGTCAGGCATTTGAAGCTTTTTCAACTTTTCTCGTTTGCGAGCGTTCTTCTTTTTTGATGGTAATGAATCACTTTTTCTTTCTTGTTTTTTTAAGTTTATTTGATGATCTCGTAGTTCTTTGTTGTCACTGCTGGTATTTTCAGATTTACTGTTGTTACCATCTTCCTGAACACCCGTTTTAGATTTTAAAGTCGCGGTATTACTATCACTAACTGACGCCATTATTAACAATCTAATTTAATGAGTTAAATGGAGATAAAAACTATAAATTTATAGTTATAACGGCAACTAACAGTCTGACAGCGTAGGTACTAGATATACACAGATAATGTGACCGTGTTATAAGTGAGTTGTTAAGATTTGAGAAATGATTAATCATAAATCAATATTGACATATATTTTCTTAAGGTGTAACCTCATGGAAGTCACTCGACGCTCGTTTTTAAGTTTAAGTTTTGTTTTTCGGATTGGTATCGCTGTAGACAACTCAAAAGTTCACAATATAACCATAGATGATCACAATGTACACTACATTTGAGATTTAACGTCCACTGATTGTTCCAAATTTCGATATTCGGGTTATTGGCCGTATACAAAAGCAAACAGTATACGCTGTGGACTGTGGCTAATGAAAATATCAAATACTCTGTAGCCTGTTACACAAATTGTGTTTAAATATTACATTACAGTATACACTTAAAATATTGTAAAAGTTTAAATGTGCAACAGCGTGCATTATTACCCGTTTATTTGCAAAACTCTTGACTCATATTATTATTAAGTTGATATTGTGGGACTGAAGTCTGAACGCTGTCACCGATTTTCTGTCCTTTTTGGAAGCATTTAAAACAATTCTTGAAGCAGTCCGTAACGCCTGACTTCAACATTTAGTATTTTCTAATTTTATTAATCAATGTATTAAAACGGTATTGTTTCTATAAAAAGCTAGAAATGAAGTTGATCACTCACAATATTCTTACATCAAAATGCCTTAAAGGCGTCGTTACAGGTTATCCTTTAGCAATTAATGCAACAAATATTAATATAACCGAAGTTGATTTCAATCCCGAATTTATTGCTCGAATTATACCAAAATTGGACTGGGAAGTTTTGTGGAGGGCTGCTGATAGTATTGGTCATGGTGATGGATTACCACACAACATCGAGCCAAAGTTTGAAGAAAATACTGAGTTTTTAAAAAAGGCCCATAGAGTGTTACTAGAAGTTGAAATTGATGAGGGAAATTTAGTGTGTCCAGAATCGGGTAGATCCTTTCCAATATCTAAAGGTATACCAAATATGTTATTAACAGAAGCAGAAGTGCAATAAATTTAGTTAAATAATTGAATTTTTATTTGTGTCCTTACCCAATGTAATTATAATTACCAATTTGGGTCATATTTCACACACAGTTAGCAGCTTAGTCCCTAGGTAAGAAATTAAAAATTAAAAGGACACTTGATAAACTCACCATATACTTTCTAGGAATCTAACAGAGAATTGTTTAGCAGCCTGAGTCTAACACCAATAATATTAATTAACCATGTGGAACTTAGGTTAATTGAATTATAACTAGCAACAGCTTAGCATTCTTCATAAGACATGTATGGTTTATTGCTGCATACAGTAATACGAAGATCAATTTACTGGTTGAAATTCTTCAGTTAAATTAATCTACCAAAACATACTTATAAGTAAAATTTTTTTTGGACAAATACAATTAATAGTTTCATTTTAAGATAGTATATAAAATTAACATAAAGAAAATCTTTACAGCAAGTTTAATACATTATTCTATTATACTGATATGCATTTCATTTTTTAAAGTAGTCCATTGTTTATATAGAACATTTTTATCAAAATACTATGCCATATATAAAGAATTCATATAAATAAAACAATGCAGTAACAGCTATAGTTTATTCAATAAATTATAATAAATGTACAATTGAGAAAATTCTCTCTGTATCTTTGTCAATTGAAGTACATATTTTCTACTAGAGGAATTTCTAAATTTCATCTACATATGGAACAAAAACTAGATTTCCAGTGGCCCCCATAGACATCTTGTTTCTTACAGCATTAGATAGAGCCTGTAACATAGTAAAGATTAATAGAGTTAATTATAATATATGGGACACAAAAACACCGTTACATTCTGTCTACAGAAGATTTTTCTTAGTGGATTGGGGTATTCTACCCTACTAATAGCAACTGAAAACTGAGGAACATAAATGACAAAGACCTGATGTGTTAAATATTTTATGTCTACCTGTGATACATCACTTTCAGATATCTGATCAATTTCTGCAGCAACCTCCACTGGGGATTTGGCTGTTCCTGTGTAAAAGCCCTGGGCAGCAAGAGACTCAACCAGAGCAGAACCCTGATCTGCTTCACTTAAAACTTGGAGTTTTAGTTGGTTTTTGCCAGCTTTAATAGCTTCAGTTGAGAGTGAAGGGTTCTTCAAAAACTGGCCAGCACTTTTTACTGCCTGTAAGTCAATGAAGACTAAAATATATAAACAATATAAATAATGTTTTCACAGTATAAAAATAGGTTAAATCAAGGTTAAATATATTTTCACATACCAAATTAATCTAAATGTTTAATAGCAGTCATCTACAAAAAGGTTATTTAAAACCAACCATGAATGTTTGATAAATTATAATTAAAAATGATATTGAAATAGTGAATAAGTATGAAAGAGAAAAACTTTGGCAAATGAAGCTTTGATATGATTTGTATACATACACTAGCTGCCTCATCCTTAGCAACTGAAAGAATAACACCAAAGAGTCCATTGTCCGAATAAGAGACATTGAATCCAGCTGCAGCAAATGGACCTACATTGCCAATTGCTTTGGCAATGGGTGAATTGTCAGCTCCCCATTTAGTAATTGGTCCGTTGCCAATGGCTGAAAAAAAAATTGTCATAAACTCAAACGTCCCAAACCAGATGTTCCTCTGGTCTACACTGTGAATTATTTTTTACATACCCTTAGCAGCTACTGCAAGAGCAAGGCTCTGCTTAGTACCAGCTGGAGCTCCCTGCACAGCAAGAGCAATGTGTGCTAAATCTCCACCCATTTCCTTCCTGGAAAAACCAATTGATCAAATATTTTACTTAACATAAAACCATAATTAGGTCAAGTCTGAACATGATATAAAAAAACAATATTTAAAAAATAATGTGGCACTTTACTTTCAAAATGGAAGAATTATTATTTTTATATGTATTGGATTCAGATGTTGGTACTGTTAAATTCTAACAGGTGGCGCTATTTTAAGATATTTATATCAAGTTGAAATTAGGTGTTAATCTACAAAAAGTCTGATATTTTTTATATTTCGGCAAGATAGGCATTGCCATTGTATGTTAACATCGTTTTTCTTGCATGATGTGGTAGAATTATATATTTTTTATTTCACATACCTAAGTTCACCTCCAAAGTAGGTAGATTTTTCACATGCTGCATCCCCTGATGAAGGTAACTGCAAAGCTTGGGCAACAATACTGGCTTTTTCCTAGTAAAGTTATTTTTTGTGAGATAAATATAAAGGGTTTTTACTTTTTATTAAACATCACAAAAAATCAGTTTATGTGTATGGGCTAAATAAAGAGGGGTACATAGTTTACAGACCTGATAATTAAATTTCCTGGTTAGCTAAATAATTTAGAAAATATTAGCCAATTATTGTTGTAAATCATTTATTTATATTATAATGTAAAAAGTCAATAAATATTTTTATTTCCACACATACATATATCTTTTTCTATACTAAAATTAACTAAAAGTAAATGAATATAGTATTTTCTTTAAGTTAAAGTTGAGGTTTAAAAAAAAGTGCAATTGTTTATCAGCTGTACATGCAGACTTTTGCAGATGTTCAAATGAAATAAAATGTGATAATTATACTGCTTAAACTGTAAATACCTGGTTATTTCCAACAACAACAATAGCGCAACGAGAGTGTGACAATGTTGTACTAGCAAAATGTTGCATCGACTCCGAGCTGATGTGACCAATTTTCTTTGGGGAAATGAAGAGTGAATTACCAAGGCCACGGCGGTAGGCTGCTCGATGGAGAAGGTCTACAGCACGAATCTGATTTTTTAATTATTTTATTTTATAGTAAGTCCATCCTCAAGTCATATACTATAGCATTACATTAAATTTACAGTTACCTGGGGAGTGAGAGATGCAATCTCATATTTCAAACGAGGAGCATTGTCACTGAGCTCCCAAGGCCTAAACTCCTGGTTAGACACAATGTTGTTCAAATATTCAAGAGCTACATCCAAATTGTCTTGAGTGGCCTGAAATTAATTAGCATAAACTTACTCCACCAAGAAAATTAGTTTAAATATAATTATATTTTACCCTTGCTTTAGATCACTGTTAGGTCATAGATATTATTTATTTACCTCAAGGGTGTAATAGATGAATTCTCTATCACCTGAAGCAGAGAATGAGGCACCAACTTGTGAAAGTTTGCGAGAGATCATAAAACTACTAGCATTTCTTGTGCTAAGACCGGCAGCTGATCGAAGAACATGGGCAACACCCAATTCTGACTGTGGTTCATATCGAGAACCAGCTCTGAAATTATGTGACAAGAATAGAAAATTTTCAGTAATTATCCTTAACCGTAACTACTGTACTAACTGTTGTAAACAAATGTCTTACTTGAAGGCAATGGTGACTCTGGTTAAGGGAGACCCATTATCCACTGTAGCAACAAAGGTCTTATTCGACAATATATTCGAATTAACGCGTACGTCTCTTGTTGCTGGAGCAGCCTGCGCGTAACCCCTCGTCTAAAAGCATACGAAATTTTTAGAAGGAAGAATTTATCAATAACGCGTTTACATAACAGGTTTTAACATAAGTCAGTAACGTGGTGTCACATATTACGATAAAAATATTTACCGCTATTTGACGAACAAGAGGCAAAACCATGGCCTTAGAAGACATTTTAGATAGAATATCAAAATTAAGTATTATTTAATCTCTAGAAAAATTGGTTGGCCGCGGCCAGCAAATGGCAAATAGCAATAGTGTAGTATCGAATCCGAAAATCCAATAATTCATATGTGACATTGACAGATAACATGAGTTAGATATGACTTCTTACAATACATAACAAACCACTCTATAATCTGTACATAGGTGGGCAAGATGTAATTTAGTTAATCTTTAAATGATATTTGTGTTAAATAGTAAATATTTTCGTTTAACATTTTAAACGTTAGTATAGATACGATTAAGATACGTAATTTTATTTTAATCAGAAATGAGTCTATATTATTTGCCCACTAATAATTTCTTCTTAGCTTATTGTAGTATAGTCCTCGTAGCCTTTTCTGTGGTTTTTAATGTCTTGAGTGTCTTTTACAAATAATATACTTTAAGTGATTTTTGTACAGATATATTCGAGTAAATACTACTCTTATTTATTTTCATTTGTATTAATTCTAAAATTCATAATCGTGTCATATCCAACAAATGTTTTCAATAAACGTTTTGTAGGGATCACGTTGAAAATTAAGTATGTAAACTGTGTATGAAGTTTGACCGAAAGTTTTATTTCTAATATTTGAATCATTGAACATAAGATTTAAAGGCATACAGTTGGGTTTATTGGCTTTAGAAACGGTTATGTTTATTTGGTTCTGAACCTCTAATCTGTTTGTTGTATTTTTTTGAAAAATGCCGTTGAATAAAAATGAAAAATTCGACTTGAAGTGACAACTAGTGTTAGGAATAGTATCATTAACATCTAATAAGTATTCAAATAAATCAAGGCAAATATGGGTAAAAGAAGAAAATATAACATTTTAACTGAATCTAACAAAGAAAGTGAAGATATAAGAATAGTAAATTTGGAAGGAAACAAGGACAGCCAAGAAAAGTCCCCTACAAATGCATTTCACATGTTAATGGAGTCTAGACTTAAAATCATTGGAAGCAATTCTCCCGGAAAATGTAGACCTGTTGGTGAAGATGAATGCCAAGAAGTATTGGAAAAAAGACAAGTAAAAGCGAAAAGGATGTTATCACTACAAAAAATGGCAGAGGCAAAAGGCTCACTTAAAAATAAAGAACTTGAGGATTATAGAGATAGATCCATAAAAAAACAGCTATATAAAGAAGCAGAAAAATTCAAAACTATGATTACTCAGGAAAGTTCTGAGAGAAAAAAGAAAACTAAGGTGACCCAAAAACATGTTTTGTCAAAAGTTGAAATCATAGATGATGATATAACTGATTTACTAGATGTCAAGAAGACTTTAAAATTATGCAATATGTTTGAAAAATCTGATGTTGAGGGGATTAGCAAAAAACTTCAAAGAAAATCTGTTTCAATTGAGGATAAAGAATTTCTAAGTAAATTATCTCCTTCTATTCGTAAAAAAGAAAATATGATGAGCTACTTCCCTAAAATAGATAAAGGCTCTGATGTAAATAATTTCAGCAGTGAAGTTGAAATTACTGATACTATAAAAGTAAAAATCAAACCCAAAATAAAAAAGAAAAAAATACATAGAAAGAGAAATGAGGACCAGAAAATGTTACATAATCCTCAGAGTGAAACAGATATTCATGAATATGATAAAGATGAACATTTTACTAAATATGAGACACCTGAAATTCTTGAATGTACATCTTCAAATGCAAACTCTATAAATAACACAGAAGATACAAATAAAGACAAACGACCTAAAAGAAAAACAAAACGGCCAGCTAAATATTTAGATGATACAGAACTAAGTAGTTCAGATGATGAGCTTTACATATTTACTCCAAAAAAGAAGAAGAACTCAGAAAGACTAATTGTACCTAAGTCTACTGTAACTGAAGTAAATATAGAAGAATTATGTCAAGATAAGAATCAACAAAATCTACAAAAAAATAATAAAGAATGTAATAAAAATGCTACGCAGTCACAAATAAAGTCTTTAAAGTGTAAGAATGTTAAATCAATGGATTCATTAAAATTAGCTCCTATTTTTACATCTAAACTATCAAATCTCAGTGTAGTTGAAAAAGAAGCTAGACAGAGGTTCTTGCATAGTGGTATTCCTGAAAAGTTAAAGAAACCTAATTCACAACATCCAAATAATACTGCTCCATTGGAGTTCCATCCTGTAGTTCACATTCAACAAAATACAGGAACAAAATTAGACTATATGGAAAAAAATAATGGTTATGTTTATGAATGCACATATGATTTAAATTTGGAAACCAAAGACAATAATTTTAAGTTATTGTTAAACTTAAATGAAGAAATTAAGCAAGTAATTCCATCATATCAATTTAACCAGGAGCATCTTTTACGTACCATAAAAAGCTCATATCAAAAGTTTCCAGTTTACAGAACATATCATTTATTAAAAGGAAAAAGTAAAGGTGAAAACCAAGATTTCAACTACCCAGATTTAGATAACAGTATTGAAATAATTAATGGTCTCCCAAATAATTTTGACTCTATAGACAAGTTATGTTGGGCTGATAAATATAAACCAACATCTACTAAACAAGTTATTGGGAATTTTGTAGCAATTGATGAATTAAAAAAATGGTTACAATTATGGACTGAAAGTTTAGTTAAAACTAAAAGACATGCAGATAGTGATAGTTCTGATTTTGATAATTTTCATGACTCAGATGGTGATAGTAGAGAATCATTGAGAACTTCTAATAATGTATTGGTTATCTGTGGAGATGTAGGTTCCGGGAAAACATCTAGTGTTTATGCAGTTGCAGCAGAAATGGCAATAAAGGTAATTGAAGTAAATGCTAGTAGTAAAAGAACAGGAAAAATAATGCTTCAAGAGCTCCAAGAAGCAACAAGATCTCATAAGGTAAATAGGGGAAAAAGTAATTCGGATAATAGCCAAAAACACGAAATTCATAAACCTAAATTGAGCAAGAGAAGAGGACGGCCTAAGAAGATAAAAGAAGATTTGTCTAAAGATATAAAAAGTCCATGTATTGTAGAATATTCTTCTAGCCAAGATAGTGTAAGAACAGACAGTTCTTTAATATTAATTGATGATGCTGATATTGTCTTTGAACAAGATGATGGATTCTGTTCTGCTATCTCACAATTAATTCAAAGTTCAAAAAGACCAGTTATATTGATAACAAGTTCTTTAACTTGTCAACATTTACAAAAGTTCATACAGATTGGCAAAATTATTAAAATGAATAAGTTTTTACCAAGAATGTTAGGCACTTGGTTAGATATTATGTGTGTAGCTGACACAGGAGTTTGCTTTCCCGGTCTTGGGAATGGCTTATTAGATCATTACAAAGGCGACATGCGAAAAACAATTCATAGCCTGCATTTTTACATGATTTCCTATAAGCATTCAGCACATGAAATTTCTCAGGAAATAGCACAAGATAAATTAAATATAGAAGATGAGAATTCATGTTTATCTTGGACAGACGAATATAATAAAGAAAAAATCACCACAAAACCAAACATATCAAAAGACATAGTACAGCAACATATTAAAGTTATCAATTGTGGTTCCCCATTAGACCTATTACATGTATGGTGGAGTATTATTGATATATATGAAAGTAACATAACAAATGATAAACAGTTAATATCTATATCAAATATGCTTTGTACTATATCAGAAGCTGATTGTTTCAACGAACATGGTGATAATTTATTTTGTAATAATATGTGGTGTCCAAAAGAAAGTGCATGTCTCAATGAAACTCAAAGTTTTGAATATTACAATAGAAATAATGAAGTGAGCAACGATATTGCCAAAGAGTTAGCATCATTAAGTTTAAAATGTACAGTACAATGCAATAGTGAGACAAATATTAATATTACTGCTCCAGGATATTGTATAGAAAGGTAAAATTATATATTATCTTTTTTATTTTGTCAATAATTAGATAAAAATTTTATATAATCCAGTCTATCAGACACAATTTTATTATTCGTAATAAACAATTTGTAACTGCCACTCATTAGGAAAATTATTTCATTTACTTAAAGTTTAAGTTTTACTTGCTACAATGCTTTTCTTTAATTATTTTATTTGATTATAAATTAACCTAATCATGACCTTAATTTATTCCAGAGAGCAAGAAAAGATTGTATCTCGCCACAATACATTGTCAAGATACTTAAATCCTGGAGTAGTATTGGATCGAAGAGCATTAGCCCTTGACTACTGGCCGTCTTGCAGAACAATATGTAGATTAGAGAAAAATAACTTAAACACAAAGAGGAATAACCGGTTCTGTCATTATCTTAAATCTCTGAATATCCTATGTAAAAATGACTATTTTGATGAGCTTAGTAAAAGTTTAAATATTGACATTCAGTCATAATAAAAATATATACAGTATATTTTGAAAGACATCTTCTTACTTTTAGTCCAATTATTTTTTTATAGTTAGCTTATTTTTTTTAAATAAGGGTTTACTTATATGTATTTTAAAATAAATTTCTATAATTTGTAATTAACTATTTTTTCACATTTCCGCCTTAAAGTATCTAACATTCTTTTAGCATTGTAACATTAAACTTATTTAGTAAATAATATATTAATTTATTTCTTACATCTTTATTTTTTTTTAAACAATTCTGTTAAAAAACCTATACAATAATTGCTAATTAAAATTATTACTTCATACTTAGTAAGTACTTATGTAATGATTGACAAATGCATTCTCATGTTTATTGATTGTATAGATTATAAACCGTTAAATGCTTATAAATTTGAAAATTATTGTATTGGCTTTTAATGGTGTTTTAATTTCACCCTACAAGTTTAAGATAAATTTTATTAAGTAACAAATTTCTTTTTAATGAATTCAATACATATTGGATACATGGATATATAAATACTAATCATGATTACAATTGACATTATCTATGGTAATCAATATTTTTTAAAACGTTACCGTATCATTAAAATAATATAAATAACAATTTACACATTCAGTTTAGATTATTGAAACAATTATCTCGCAATTTATAATGATTCATTTATCACTAAAGCGTTTGTAGCTTCTTTTAATAGTCTCAATATATTTTTTCTATTAGATCATAGAAACATTTTAAAACGTAATTACGACTATACGCAACCCATTTTTCCGAAACCGTACCTTAAAAGTTAACGTGCACCGCATAGTATTCTTATTCCATGCTTATTCTGATCACACGACTGCCAAACTCAGACTCCATCTAAGTCATAAAAAAGCTAACATGCCAAAGTATAAAGATGCATATAGCATGCTGAATAGAAGTTTAGAGACATTTTTTAAAAATCGATACGAATTAAACGCCTGTAAGAAAATTTCATTTCAAATATTAATTATTTAAAGTCACAATATCCGTATAGTTCGTTTTACATTAATTATTTACCATATGTACCGAATTTGAGTTAATAAATGTGATAATAATGTTATGAACAATGAAAGGTAAACATGGTTGTAAAGAGTGTTGACGTGGCAACCACTTTTGAAGAGTTTTTCTGTAGAATACCTTATGGAAAAAACAGAGCATTTAAATTCCGGACGCGCATCCCGATCCTAAAAGAAAACTAAAACGAATGCGTAGAATCGTTTCATTTAAGATACATTAGCTCTATTGACATAAGCTATAAGTCGCTAAATATGAATACCTCTGACCTATGGGGAATGCCGGTTAACTTAAAAATATTGTAGAATTACTTAGCAGTTACTTTTAATGAATATTGAAAAGATAATTATAAATCAACTTCTGAACTTCTTTGTAAAAATTAATTACTACACGCGATCAGTTCCGTTTTACAAAGGGCGTTCAACATCTGATGCTGGAATGGCACTTGAAGGATGGACAAATACTATTGTTTGCAGATAGTTTAATCGTTAATTTTTAACGAAGTAAGCAATACATTTGTATCGATATAAAGATTTTTAAAAGCATTTAGTTTTTAATGTTCGAACCGCTTTTTAGCTCTCGTCTCATGATTAAGAATCGAAATCGAAAACCACATGTTATATGTACTGTTTTGGTACAATTTCTCATACCTTTCGTAACCAACGTACTTTACAGTATTATTTGTTATTATTTAAATCTCAAGGTAAATGACCGCTTATCGACTTACGACTTTATTTACAATTTACTAAAATAGTAAGTAATATATACTTACTAATAAGGTACTTTATTAATTTACTTCAACTATCTCGTTTTAAAGTAGGCTTAAGAAACTTTGTAGGTTCTTGTCCAATAATTAGTACTTAATGATAATTAAAAACGTATTACCATTTGAGAATTATCGTAATCTTAAGTGACCCCTAAAATTTATCCATGCTCAAAATGAGTGTGTTGTTAATCAATTCATGTCGCTTACACGTGATTGAGTGAAATGTTAATCACAAAAAGCGCAGTTTGAAACTTTTCAACGGTCTCGTATGATCCCGGTGTAAATAGAATTCTTTTAAAAGAATGAAATACGTCCATTGAACGATCGATTTTGGATTATCATATTTTGACCATTGGCAACGCACTATCACGGTTAGAAATCACTTGCCTAACCCTACACTAGTTTATATCTTGTACCTTAAAATGAATCTTTAAGTTTATCCGACAGCTATTAAGAATAAGAATAAAAGTTTTAGATTTATTGGCTTTTTATAATATTTTCTGTACCGACTATAGCTAAAATACCCAGTAGTAGAGTACAGAATGTAATACTTATATAAAACAATTGCATTTATATTTCTTTGTGTTCAACTCAAATTATTGTTTTTAAATATTCTACTACAAATATTGCTAAACGAAGGATATAAATAATAAATGTCATAAAGTCGCTCATTGATAAGCGAGCCCGTGTAGGCTGTTGTTATAAGTGGAGTCAGTTTCAAGAAATATCGTACACATACGTTTGTTCTATGAATGAACATGTCTGAAGTACAAAATGTAGGACAGTTGTTTTATAGACAAAAGTGTGCGCTTCCATCATCAGGAAATATCCGTGACAAATCGAACCACTGAATAGACTGAAGTTGCTGATGACGGCAAGTTGCATAAATTTAATACGCAAGGGTTGCTATGGAAGCAGCGAATTCAAGTGTGACGTAATCGTATTGTAGCGTTTTTTTTTTAATTTTTATGGAGGAGGAGCCCACGTACGCTCTTTTCTTAAAGGGATCTAATTCGTATTGGTAGATAATTTACTGGATAATCTGGTGAATAAAACTCCAATTATATCTCTCTATCAGAATATGACTCTAATTATTTTTAACTGACTTACTAATATCTGTTTATGATAATACGAGTCGTATTGAATGCGTTGCAGTTTCAATTGAGGTTGCCAATCTGGTGATTACTGGTAAGGATCTAGAACAATATTGATGTTATCGGGCATAAAGTATAATTGACATCTTTAATTTAATATTTTACACTTATAAGGGGTTTATTACCGTTTCAAGTGTTATTAATGAATGAAAGCGATGACAATTTATCTTTGCATTAAAACTGTATTTATAATTATTTAAAATTAATAAACTCTAGATTTTTAGGTATGTTAGCTATACCCTATCCTTCCTATAAAAGTAATTAAATCTTGTTCGTTAGTGTGAATAGGAAATAGCGTATTTTTATTTAATGTTTAATAATATAAATTATCTCTACATATTCATACTTAATTTAAAAATGGTGTTTATCTCTGTTTTACTTTCCCAAGTCTCAATACATCGTAAGGTGACGAGCTCGTTGTCATAAATTTTAAATCTATTACTTCGTCACATTCCCACTACGTGTGTGCGTATTTATTCAGTATTAGCCATTATTGATTCTAAGGCCAGAGCTAAGCGGTCGGTAACACTTCGGCGCCGAGATGGGGTTATCAGCTGTCGCGTGCGGTACGCCAATCGCCGCATAAATATACCGTATCGAAGACGTCTACAATAGTCTTTTTAGGACAATAACTTGTTACGCACGTCTAAAATGGTGAAAAATTCTCTACGTGGTGACACTTGCGGTTATTGCAATGCTTGCGTTCGATTGCGATTGTGTGCTGCACGCGGTCGCAGCCCGGAGCCCTTGGAGTGCGCATATAAACACATTTTGGAGTCATACGGAGGGGGCAGTAGCGGTGAAAAGTTAGTGGAATCACCAAAACCAGTGTGTGCTTCGTGTAGATGGACATCCAACGCGCAGTTCCCTGAAACGCCACCCTCTTCAAGTGACCTTAGTTTAGAGTGGAGCCCACAGTCTAACAGATCTCGTACCAGACGCCGTAAGAGATAAACGAACTCTGAGATATTATTGGAATTATTATCTCCTATTAAAGCGCCTATTACCAGCTGTTGTGAACAGCGAGCGGTTATTCTTGTCATTGTATATATCCCCTGATAATGTGTAATGACTGATGACAGTGTGTGATGTATGATGTTCAATGTACCTACTAAGTTATAATGAATTATTTTCACGTATTGTTGTTTTATTACGCATCCTATATTTTGTTACATTAAAAAAATATACACGACCTAATAATGTTGTATTACTTTCAGAAAAAAATAGTATATTTAAATAGGTAACACAAAATATATACTTTTCACTAATATTGGCAAAGATCGTGTAAACATGTGCTGACCATACCCATTCGCTTGTCCTTTTTAAATAATCCCGCGCAAAACGTTCTAAGCGCAAATGTTTTGCTAAGCCTCATTACGCTCATTTACGATGAAGGCTATGGGCCTATAATGATATCTATATATGTTATGTTATATTTTCGATATTATAAAATATGATATGAAGCCTTCATTGATAAATGGCCTATCAAATACAAAAAAAATATCGTATATATATATAAAAGTTTACTAAATATATAGTAAAAAAGTAATAATATAGTAGTAGTAATATATAGTAAAGTTTACTAAGTATTTATTGTAGATTTAAATAAAAGTGATTTTAAAATTATGTATGTTTTCGGCTGATTAACACGAAGACCCTAAATCACTAAGTTAGAAGATGACATCTGCGTGATATTTTAAGTGTCAACAAGACAGTCCAATCGTAATAATCATAAGGTGACTTACAACTTAATAAGGATTTTAAAATGTGGAATCATTCATCAACAACGTGGTTCAATTCTTATTTTAATGTTGTAATTCTGGTGGAGTTTTTCTTCACTCCCTGAAATCAGACTGAATTCGTATAATATGCAAGTATTTTTCAAAGATTACTTCAAGTATCAAATTCTGTAAAATAGTATTTTTAGTTTATTACAGACTTAAACTATATTTAATGTACACGAATCATTTTTCCAATTATTGTTTTTTTAGATAGTACTTACAGCACAGAGTTCATAAAGCGACAAATTACTTTTTGCATGATAAAACGTGAAGAAAAAACAAAAAGTGATTATTTTTAGGAAACGATAAAATTAAGATATTTTTAGCTCAACAACAAGATATTGATGTCATGACATGGAGTGAATTACTGTCTTGTAGTAAACATATTATATAGACAACTATAATAAAACTGAATTACGTATGCAGGCATGCCATTCTATAAATACAAGGTTAGAAAAGTAATTAATTTTACACTAGCTTATGTCTGTGGATGCACCTGCGTTGAATTTGTATTGAGCTAGTATTTAGTAGTAGTATTAGTTTACACAATTGGGCGATCGTTTTGTAAGTAAAATACTCTATAATATAAAAATAATACACTTAAAAGAAACTCATTTTTTAAGTTAAAAATATTCCATGGTCCCAACGAAAAGCTTAAAAAAAATTTCAACATCACTTTATTCAAATAAGCACAAGTGTGATACATGTCATTAGGAAAACAAAATTTTTAGGGTAATATTCAGTGACAGGACTGCTCTAAGTATGTTAAAAACGTATTGAATTCTATTATGTTACGTCAGCCATAGCCATCTGAACCTTACCTATAGCGTATAGACCGAAACTTAGTCTGTGGAATTGTTTGAGCATCTGAAGCGTAAGATTCCAACAATTATAGTCGTGTCATTAGGCATCTATAGTTATTATAATGCCATTTTAACATAATATATTTTATTAAAAAATCAGGCAAAAGGAAAATCAATATTGCATAAATTAATTTAAACGACAATCATTTAATTTATTCGTCCTACTATATTATCAGAGCTATAGATTTAATTGCGCCAGATATGGATAATGATTACTAGCATAATTATCAAAAAATATTACAAATGTATTAATAAATAATTTAAACTATCATCACAAATTAAAAGAAATGTTACTTACGTATTTTAATCAGTACTTGTGCGCTGAGATTTTGTCTCTCTTAAATTGTGAGATTATTTATCAAATAAAAAATTACAATATAGGTAAAAATCATAGGCCCTTAAATTTAAAAAAAACATTTATATTCCATTGTAATATATTTACACTTTAAAAATCAAATAGTTTTTTATGGCCTTTACACTGAAATATAACCGCTACTTAGCTATTTATTGTTCGCAAATTGTATTAAATTATTTATTCTATTTATTCAGCTAATAGTGCTATATACAGAAAGTACCTAATTAAAAAGTACACTCTAAAATAAGATACAACAGTGATATAATTAACTATTTTACAAACCTTAAATATAATCTAAAAACATGCATTAAATCAAAAAATATATGTAATAAAAACTGTTTTATTAGTCTTAAACATATTTTTTTACTTAACGTACAATAGATACAAATCAGAAAAGATGGAGAGCGAGCTTTAAGATTTAACACCGATTTTTTTTACATTATTTACCAAGACTGTTAAGTACGGGAAAAGGTCGAGTGATGTCTGACTACACGAAACCGACTTTGTAATTTAAAAGACTTTATTCTTTAAATTACAAAACAGATTAAAGTCTTTTCAGATTTTAATCTGTTGGTCAAGAAATTAGTTTAGCGATTTCCACAAGTGTTTAATAGTTTTTTTGACAGCGAATTGTAATACGAATTCTAAC
The DNA here is from genome assembly GCA_951799465.1 of Leptophobia aripa. Lineage (NCBI taxonomy): Eukaryota > Metazoa > Arthropoda > Insecta > Lepidoptera > Pieridae > Leptophobia > Leptophobia aripa. The sequence goes on along the minus strand of OX637268.1, from coordinate 4,589,994 downwards.
GAATGAATGATTATAGTTCAAATCCAAGCAAACGTTGTTGTTATATCAATTATTTCTAAATAATTTCTAGTGTAGACAAAAAATAACTGGCGGCAATAACTAATTAAATGAGAATTGATTAGTTTTCGACCAGGGATAAAAAATGAATTAATTAGTAAAAAATAGGGGTGATAAAGATTTATTACAAATTAGGGTTGTGTGTATTTTTTAATGCGACCTAGTAAAAACAATTTGTTTAAAAATTTATGTTGGCCGATTCACATACTTACTCAAATTGCTTACAAAATTTCATGAGAATCGGTCAAACCGTTTCGGACGAGTACGGGAACAAACATTGTGACACGAGAATTTTATATATAACAATATATATACTACAATGTGAGTTGTAAAAATACGTAAAGTTCCTACTTAACTACCGTTTCTATCGTAACTACTTAAAGGGTTGTTTCCCTGTTTATAGTGTGTATATTTATGAAGAAAATGGGTATTGGTGATGATATGTAGCATTAAGATAATGACGTATTTACAATTATATATATTTTTTTCCGACTATCGGTAATTGGTAATGCCCATTAAAGAACTCAAAACAAGCAGTCGGAGAGTAATTGCAGAAAAAAATAATTGGTTATTTTCCAAACATTAATTTTTTAGCTGCAGTCAAAATTATATTTATCGAATTATTCGTTTTATTACGATAAATATTTATCTGACCTTTTGGTCGACAACAAAAATTACAGAGAATTAAGTGACGATGTAATTTTCAAGGTAAATGTCAAATTAGATTGAAGTGTAATTTGGGCTCTATTTTCTATTCTCTCACTTTAAGAAATTAATATCGAACAAAGGAATACCTATATTTCCTAATCTATCTTAGGTGTTTTAACAATCTTAAGTCGATTATATACATTATAGTGCAATTATATTAAGTATACCTAACCATGCATTAGGTAAGTAAAATTCACTATTTTTTAAAATGATATAATAAAAACAATACAAATGGTTATGCATGTTAGTACATTTATACAGTACATACAAATAAGGTTGGTAAAGCCATATTTATATAAGATAGTGTCGTGATTTTGATATATATATATATATCATATATACGCTGTAAATAGTTTAACCTTGTACTGAAGCAAGCCAGTGTTGCTCACTCTACCAACCTAATTTATATTTTGTCTGAATATACCTGCTACTTACGGATATCAATATAAAATCTTACTACATGCGACATGAGCGCCAAATTGAATTACAAGGTAAAACAAGTTTTCGTCAATGGGTAACATGGATTCATTTACAGCGTAGACAAAAATATAAGCATTACCAGGTTTACTTGTTACAATTAGTGATTATTTAATGAGTTGACGCTGTAATGAAACTTATGTTAGATGGTGTTGTGATGATTGGGGGTATAGTTGGTAATGGAGGGGTGGGGTATATCCGACAAGGTGATCCAGTTGGTGGTCCTAGCATATTAAGGAGCAAATAGGATACAAGAGTACCGGATAATAACCCACCATTGTATGAGAGTGTCATCATGTTACCTGTAAAAATAAGGGTTCGTTGTCACTATTTAAAATAAACAGGCTATGTCGAATTTAATGTTTTCCTATTGTCAATACCCTTACTAAAAATGCCCATTTATCCTTTAAATTTACACCTATATAAAGCACTACATACGAAAATAGTGCTTTTATATAGATAAATGTATACTTGGGTATAAATATGAAACGCCTATATAAATTGATTTACTTACTAATTTTACTATATACATACCAGCTATTTCACGATGTTCTCTCCCAACTCGAGAAGGTGCCATTATCATCGGTACAGATCCAAACAGACCGTTGGAAAAGCCCAAAATCACGGAAAACATAATTGGGTAAATCTGTAATTTATACAATTTATAATTTAACAACATTTTCGAAGCATCGTAATGCTATAAGTAAATTTATAAGCATTCACGAATATTTTTTATGATATGATTATGAAGTGTTTATAGGGCTCAGGTCCTCGTCAAAGCAGACTAGGTAACGAGCTGTCCATTTACATTTTGACACTGACAAAAAATACTTACGTCTCCAATAATGTGTGGTGAGTGTCGAGGTGCTGCACATAGAAGAAGCAAAGGAACTAGTAGCAGCCGCAAACCACTGGCCATCAGCAGCTGGCTGCGACTCCACTCGTATGGCCATGCCGCTGCAAACTGAAAGGGAAGCTTTATTTATTGATAAGGATAATATATTTGTTTCTTAAACCCTTTCAAGGGGGTTTTCTAGTAAAACAGCATACTAGAATTTCATATAGTAAAGCAATATGAAATTTAAGCGTAAATTATTTTATAGGAAAACTGCTCATGTAGGCGGTTCTTATTATTATAAAGTGATAATGAATTTGTATTTGAGTTGACCGATATTATTCTCATATTTTGTCTTATATATAGTTAGGTACGTAAACTTTGCGCAAAATAGGAATGAGGTAAAAATATAACAATAACATAGTTTATACAGTAGGTATTGTTCAAGACTTCGAAGACAAAACAAGGAACTAAAGAATTAGATAATAATAATATGATAAGGTCGAAGATCTTGGCAACAACGGAAAAAGGCGAGCTAAATTTATTTTTAACACGTTAAACATATCTTTAGCTTTTATAACAAGTTAAAACAACATATACAATTATAATGAGTTTAAGTTTATGCTGTAATTGAATGAAACTAAAAAAATAGACTAAAAAGTGTAATTTGACAAATCGACTTCGGTCAACATGCGAGTTATGTGAGAACTATGGAGTACAAACAAAAAGATAATTATATTTCATAGAATATCTAATATATAAAATTATCGTGTCACAGTTTTCGTTCCCTTACTCCTCCGAAACGGGTTGACCGATTCTCCTGAAATTTTCTGGGCATATTGGGTCTGAGAATCGGCCAACATCTATTTTTAAAGACATTTTTTTTTCATTTTTTTTGGCAAAACGACATTTGTCGGCATCAGCTAGTATTATATGAAATATTGCACGAACACGTAATGTTTATGTACTGTGTTTATTTTTCTACACTAACTATAACTAACTCTACACAAACTACAAAACGTTTAATATCGATGCATTGTAATTATGTCTCTTTACGTCACACTAATCAGAATGATTACTTTATCACATGGTTATTATTAATTAAAATCCGATGAGTACATTATAGATATTTCCTTATTGAGCTATAAAATAATATAAGCACATAAAAGTGTCTACGTAATTCATTATAATTGAAATATTTTTTCTGACGAATTCAAGTTCAATGTATGTTTGTGAACAACTCACTGCCAGCGGAAAATGAACGTTTAAAACCATAATAGATTAGGGTCTGTCGGTTCAATACTTACCTATACATACCACTAGAAAGACTTACCTTTCCTATTAAATCAAAGAAGTTGAAGGATGACATTAGGACAATTGCCATCCAAGAGCCAAGACGACAAGATGGCACCTCAGAAGCAATTCCTGGATACAAACTTAGTGTTGTAAAGTAGACGAGACCAATAGAAACCATATATGGGTAGATTGCCCTAGCAACTGACCATCTTGCTTGCACACAACCTGCAAGGAGAAGCATATTTTTTTTGTCATTCGCAATCTTTCTAATTACAATGTTCTAATTTATAAGTTTCTTAATCTTTATACTCCGCTGATTATTTTTGTACTACAAAAAGCGATCTCGGCAAATAGCGACAAAGGTCAACGGCATTAAACAGGCTCGTAAGGCGAGAACAATAAATGGAAAGAGTAGCACGGTCTTATTTAGAGTTGGAAAAATATTGTGTTTCCTAATATTCTCCTTTAAAACAAATCTATTTTGCATAATTCTGCAATTATCAAATGAAAAATATGGGCTGAATCGTGTTGATATGTTTCGGTTTTCCAGTTTTTGTAGCGACACAAGTATCAACTTCTTAACTTTATTATCGAATATACATTCTTTAATTATTTCTCGAATGAAGCTCTATAATGTACCGCCTGTAAAAACAACATAGCAAAACATAATTCCTGCGCAAAGTGTAGCAAACATTTTTAAATGAAAAAAATCAAAAACGTAACAAACGATAATTCCTATTTTAGAGCTAATGCTCTAAAAGCTAAATTGTTTTGCAATGTTTCATCAAGATCATTATCCGCAATCTATAATTTTTAATTGTTTATGGCTTACGTTAAGTGCGATTAAAAAAATCACGTTTTGTGTTTTATATTACGAGAATACACAGTTTTGTTTAATCGTTTTTACAGGCTTACAGGCCATTATTTTTTCCTATATTAGATATCTTTAGAACACATTTTTTTTAAAGATGTCTCACGAGCCTTAAACCATATGGCCATGGGCTATGGGATAGATTATAAAAGTTTTAGTAAAATGGTTTTCATTTTAAATTTCCAATTCTCGTTATCGGCATATTCAAATAATATAGATTTACGTTTAAAGCTCCTCCATGAAGTAGGTCGATCTGGTGGTTCGAAGACAACATCCTCAACTTTGTATGAGGGTCTTGGGGTTTGCAGAGCTGAAGGGGAGGCCGAAGGATCAGAAACACTCGGAGGTTGTGAAGGGAGAGGCACAGGGCCACTGGCAGTAGGCGAGTAAACGGGGTTGGCGAAACTAAATGCGTTGTCTGTTTCCCCTGAAAATGAAAATCCTATTTTTACGGGCTTATTAGTTTTAAGAAATTTATTAGTTTTTTTTAAGAATTTATTTTAATTTTTACACAGTACTAACTATAGTTACAAAATTACTTGAGAAATGGGAACCAGTTCTTAAAATAATGTAAGAAAATTCTATGTTGGTGATGACTGGCCAGATTAATTAATCATATCGGTGGACAAAATTCAAAACTAAGAAAGTTTACCTGTGTTAGATGGGGCTGGGCTCTGTAACTTTAACACACCATATGTAGCCTCACCAGCTTCACTCTCCATCTATAAAAATATCCAAAACATATGTTAGATTTAAATACTACTAACATAATATTAGACATAAATCAATAAAAAAAACAACTCTTAAAAGTAAAATAAAAAAAAAAGACACCGATGGTGGTCGGTGGTGTATTTCATCATTTTATGTCAGGTTTTACGGCGTATTTTTTACATTTTTAATTGGGTCTTTTCTGAATAACAAGAATTAGTGAAATCCATGCTTAATTGACTGTTAAAAGGTATAACAAATTAAAACAATTGATTTTTTTTAAAATTATGCTCACCAAAGTAGCGTCTTCAGTAGGATTCAAATGTAATTGAATGCGTCGCTTGTGTCGAGACTCGACGGTGAGCCGTAAGTAATGCAGCACAAGAGGATGCCGCATCATCAGGTGATGGAGCACCGAGTGACCCAAGAGTATCAGTATGGAAAATGTAAAGAACATAAATGTACTCCGTTGAGGTTCACTGAATTCAAACTTTGTCATAATTCTGTCCAATGACACCCAGAATCCGGCTGCGCCTGGAAAAGTTTGAAAGCAATTATGTTTTAGTGAGCTTTTAACACGTCGTACACAAACCCACCTACATTTTCTTAAACAATAAATAAAAGGATGTAACTCGACGATAGGACCAATCTAGGTCTGTGGCCCTAGTTGTATTTTGAACCTTACAATATATTATGTTTAGACGCAATTATCCTAAGACGCCATTTGGGAATCTAGCAAAATAGCTTCAGGCTTATACAAGAAGTCTTCAAGTCTTCTAGCTGCTTCCGAAGATTCGACGTAGATGCATTAGTTTTTTTTTATAAATATAGAAGAAAATTAAGAAATAAACGGTGGTAATTGATAGGAACCAAAATTTAAAAGTAAAGCCAATTTTATAATGGCACTTGGGCAATTTAAAAACGTTTCGGTATCCATCTTGTATTTTATACAATTATTGGCATCACGTGTCGCGCTCATTAAGATGAAATCAATCCGATGCTACCTGTTGTATTAAAAGTATGCTTACTTTCACCAGCCATAACAGCCTGGGTATATCTTGGAGGAAGACATCCTGTGAAGCCATAATAGGAGGCTTGTTGTACTGTGCAGCCAAACGCAACGACTCCGATTGCCACTAGGTTAATCGTATAAGACACATTGTTGGGAAATCCATCCCATCCAATGTTACATACCGCTACGAATATCATAGTTGCTAACGACAAGAGTATACCTGTAATCCAATCAATTTAGATTAACCAATATAAAATGTATTTCATTTAAACACTAATTCAAAATACATTTAATACGCCCAAAGAAGCAATTGCGTTTATCGTATTTAATTAAAAGTGTATAAAAACCAAAAAATTGAATTTTGGTAATCGATTTGATGAAATTTACAAGTTATTCATTGCAGTGTTCAGTTTTTGCTCGTCAAATTATAAGTTAGTTGATACAAAATTTTAATATATATATATATAGTGTAACTGTAAGATCACACACTCTATAAGTCTTTAATCTGTCGAGTATCACACATTAAAATAAAGTGTTTGAACAGATACAAACGAGATTACATTATTTACAACTTATATCCGTTAAAGAACTATTACAATGTTTTGAATGCAGTAAATGTCAATCTAATAGTTTCTTTAAGTATAGTTATTATAACATACCGAATGTAATCCTAGTATTGTAAGTGAAGAGATCTAACAAAAGGTTGTTTATGACAACAGCGACACATGCAGACGCGATGTAAACAGTCGACATATCGAACATTATCGTCGAGTTCGGGTAGTGATGTTGGAAGTAGTCCACTGCCATTATGAAGCTGAAAATATTCCAATTTAAAATGGCATATTTATTACACGGATTATACCTTTTTAGATGCGTATTTCGTAATGAGTTGTGACAAAATTGCGTTGCGTTCGCAAGCGAATAAGTATTTTATAAGTACATACATAGTCATTGGTATATTATCCGATTTTACGTGTAAAACGTAAACAACTCTCAAAACACTCTTTTTCTCTGTTGCGATTCATCTAATATCGTATATTTGATGTTACAAACTGGTTATATATGCTGTTTGTATGTATTAAGCATCATCACAAATATTTACGAAGGAAATTTCCTTCTTAATAGATGAATGCAATAACTAACCTAAAGACACTGTCTGATTGGTTGTTAATAACATAATTAATGAAGTCAGTCAAAATCAGTTATTCAAAATACTGGATAATTTAACCTAATTTACCGTCTTCTTGAATTCATTACAAACAGAATGGTGGTAATTTAATACTTAAAACTTGTTTAATAACACGCGATATATTTAATTGACATTGCACAATAGGTACCTTCATTTGACCAAAGGCATGGTTAACAATTAGTAAATGCTAAACTGATAAAAATATCATGATTTTTTACACATCTAACGTATACATAATGAATGTCAGTTTTTGAAACAGAAATATTCTTTCGCTTTAGTGAAATTATTTTCTTTTTAATGACATTTACTTCGAGGGTTGATTCTCGGAGGTCCAAGCTGAGTTACTATTCAGCCCCACTAACATTAATATAGTTCGATTCAGATTTTTTATGAATAAATATAAAGTTTTCATATATATATTCGGCAATCAAAACACGACATAATAACATTTACCTATTAAATGGTAGTAAGAATGCAGCGCCAGACACAAACAGGGTAAAATAAACGGAGTTATATTTGTCTGGGGGAGGTGGGCTGGGCTCAGGAACACTGCCCATGGGCTCCCCTCGGGCACCACGCATAGCTTCAATGCGGGCGTACCCGCGGCCTAACTCATTCATTTTAAACAAATCCACAACCCATTACGACGTATTCCAAATACAAATATTCGTTGCAAACCATTCTTCACAGATTGTAAATTACGACCTTCACTTTAACACTCGTTTACAAATATAAATTATGTATTTGCCTCTTTGTTTCAAAGCAATGGTAATATTCTGACGATTTATTGATTGATACTTAGTTTAAATTGTACTATAATTTGTGTTTTGTGTTTTACGTTATTTGTATCGCGATGCACCGGCTCTATTTGACAGCTGCGATATGCGATCTGGGGCGCATGCGCCAGACAAAATCGATGTCTAATGTAAAAAGCGAGACCTCTCGTAGTTCAGAAATTAAAAGAAATAATATTAGATGGATGACGAGATTCTTAAGTATGAAACTTATATTTGAAATTCAGTGTATAAATGTAATTTTAAATAATCAAAATATGACTATTCTCTTCACTCTTTTGTTTACTAAAAAAAAAACATTGTGACAGGAGGTTCTGTCATCAGTCACGCTTGTATGGAACTTTGTGGATTAACCACATAACCTCAAATTACTAATTTCTTGTTTATTATATTTTTTCGAAAAGACGTTCAATAGACTTTCACTCTTTGGGATTCTATTTATTTTAGATTTAAAATGGATGTTATAAACCTTAAGCTTATAAACCTCGAGTACAGATAATGCAAGTATTATATTAACCCAAGATGTCCAGAGAATAAACATAATAACATGTACTTCCTTCTTATAGGGGTAATATTAATTAGGGTGTGGTCTCAGGCTCATAACGTTAATTCTGCCTTTTCATAGCAAAGATACTTACCACTACTGTTTACTTTTTATATTTTTTGTAATATAATATATTATGTATATATTTGTATTTGTAATATAAAATGTTAGCTTTGAAAATTATTTTTTTTACACAATCTTTTATTAGTACTTCTACAATAACCAAACTTAATAAATGTCTCATCGGGCAGATTATATGTAAACAACATACTTTATCATTGTATACATATTTTATCTTGTTTATGGAATTTTTCTCAAATTTAAAAATAATTAAGTATTATACAATTTATTTGACATTAATAGACTAAGGTAGAAATGTAAATAATACAATAAATAAATTGTATTTAGGTGAAAACTATTCATAGAATTATCTTTTTTGTCTCAATTCAAAAATTACTCTAAATTCTTTTGCCGATAATGTAACACCATCAATTGGCTCAGTGGATGGTATTGGATCCCCTTTAGGTATTTTGAGGTTGAAACTTTGTAAAATATGAGTTAGGAACAAAAACAGCTCCGCTCGGGCCAGACCCTCCCCTATACATCGCCTTTTACCTGTGGATAAATAAACTCAAATTATTACACTTTGAAAGTTATCCGTAAAAAAGTTCGACACGTAGCAATTGATGGTGCTTTGAATGTGCTTTCAAACTTCACAAAATGTTCTAAATTTCTTCGCGGGCGGGATGGTAACAACTCAAACTATATTGGGTAGTATTTTTTTAGAAAAAGCTTTTGCAATATTATTTTATTAATTATTTGCTTAATGTAACCAGTTATGAAAGAGTTAAATGAAAAATGGTAGGTTAGTTCGTTGTCTTAAACGTAATGGGTTGACTTTAGCCGTGCTGATCGGAAACTACAAGCAACAGGTAATAATAACAACTATACAAATATTTATGAATTATTAAATATTGATGATTACAATATCTAAAAACTTAACATATAACTTAATTTAGTATTACATTAAGATAAGATAATATTACATTGCATCGGACAATGATGTGGGTTTTTTTGCACGGCATACATTATATTACCTACTCCAGCACAAGCATAGGGAATGAAATTGATATTAACATATATATTTACCAGCACCAAACGGCATCAGCAAGTCACTTTGAATCAAATTTCCTTCCGCTGTTATAAATCGTTCCGGTTTGAATAAATAAGGATTTTTCCATTGGTCACCATTGTGAAGATCATGAATAGCCAGTAGCAAAAATGTCCCCTAATTATATAACAAACAAAATGATAACAAGAGCAGAACAAGTTCAACGAGTATCACTGATAACGGGTCGATTTAACATTATTTTACGTCACCATAATGTTATTATTTACTGACTTTTATTAACTATAAGAATGTTATTGTTGAAGGAAACTGGAATTTATTTATTCACACTTTATTGCACTAAAACAGTAGAAATAGACGATGTTAATAGATTTTAGTACATATAAGAGTAAAGGGCGCTATCGCTAATAACCGATCGCTTCCAGGCAACCCACAATTTATGTTTGAGGAACGTAGGTTGTTATAAGTATTATTAACCACTTATTTATTGAAAGAGTTATTTAATTCAATCAACAATTTAAGATTCCTTTTATGCGACATTATTGTTTGCGAAAACGCGATATGATGGGTTTAGAGCCTATGAAGGAAACATGGCCTCCAATAAAATAATATTCTGCTCCTGAATTTTATGGAAAATCAATAAGAAATATATAGTATTTACCAAATTCAGATTTTAAAATTCATAATTCAAATGTAACAATAAAAATACCACACATCACACATGTTATACCAGAATTCTAGTTTTGACTAAAGCTTATTAACATATTAAAAATAAACATAATAGTTGTAAAGGTCGTATTTAAATACACATACAATCTTGTTTTTCGAAGTACACAAAATTGGTAAAACTGTGTATTTAAAATCCTTTACAAATAATACAAGCCTAAGATATAAGATTATAAAGTAAACTATTTGGAATTATTAAAGTATTAAAATGGGTGAGTTGGTAATTGCCTAATAAGGCTCCGACCTGGTCGTGCATGAGGAGACATCAGACATTTATCTATAAGAGGGACAAATATCCCAGTTGGTATCTGATCGCATTCGAAACATTCTACGAAAAGATTAAAAAAACTGAACAATAAAGTAGACATTATTATGTTCAATATTTTGAAGCCAGCCCCGATAGTCATCTTCCGGGACGGCATGAACTTTTTAGAAATGTACAGGAAATGATAGACGTGGCCTGAACTGTAATAACATAAATTAACTGAACAAATCTAATCCAACATTTGGCACTAGGTTGTGAACGTAAAAACGTCCCCCGCGACCGTAGCGGAATAAAAACGTAGTAGGAGAATAAAAATGTATAAGTTACAGAACGCAGAGCAGAAAAAAATAAATACAGAACTTTTTTTATAATATAGTCACCAAGGCGCGCGTCCTCTCTCGCCATGTGTGGTATTCCAACCGCCGCTACACTCGATATTCGCAAGGTTTCCAGTATAACTGCTTCCGTATATATCATCCTATTACCAATTATTTGAAAGTAAATTTCATAACTTGTATTACAAACTAATTTATCATCTCGGTGACTGGTATGGTTAACTGGACATATTAATAGTAAAATGTCTCGCGATAGAAGACATATTGACAATTTGTCTGAATGCAGACATGGATTCTCGGTAGATGACTGCCTTCCGAACCGGTGGTAGTGTAAAAATTGACGATTCAAAAGTGTATTTATAAAGACCTACTTGAATAAAGATATTTTGAGTTTGAGTTTGATATAGCATGGCCATGTGCATAAGACGCCCATGGTGGCTTATATTTTTTTACAATGTTCAATAATAAATTTAAAAAATATGATCAATGAATCACAAGAGTAGAATCTAAAACTGCTAATTTCTATTTGCCCATAGGATTTTGATTCACTTACCTGGATCTATGTTTAAGCGTTGGACATTGATTTTTTACCTCCCTATCGATTTCATTCTGTAAACGTATTTGAATATCTTTATTCAAAAGTATGTGAAGGAGCATAAACACTGCTGTGTTATTAACAGTTTCAACTCCAGCTTCTAACAAATCTCGACAAATAACTTGAAGTTCTTCATCTGTGACTGAAAACAAATTATATTAATCGTTTTAAATACTCACATATAAAACTATACGTAAAAAGGAAATTAAATATTACAAGTTTATTAATGTTTAACTGTTAAGTGATTGACGAGTATTGTTATTAGAGAAATGATTGCGTTAAAACAGCTCACAAGTGAATCTGATTAACGATATTTGCGGAATACGGGGGTTTAAAATCCAAAGTATATTCGCATAGTTCAAATCAGTTTCATAACATCAGTTCGTTCTCAGACTTTAAAGAAAAATTAACTCTGCTTAGTGACTCTCACGAAATAAAGTAAAGGTTTTCGTTTCCGTACATTTTCTTATAATTTTATTTATAATTAAACAATTTTATAACGTAGTATTTTAAAATTATGAGCTGTTGCCTGGTGCACAGTTAATTTCCGTTTAGGTTGATTGAATTACAACAGTTCTTTATTACCGACTGGAAGTCTATAATCATGTTCTTACACTCTAATTAATATGTAATTTTCATAAGTATCCTGTTCGTACATAACACCTATGTAATTATATACTGTTTCTTGCGTAAAGGCCATCTTACGGTATAGGTTAAAGCGAAATACAAGTTTGTAAGTCACCAACAAAAATGTTTGTGTTTTATTTAACACCAAATATAAAATAAAGGCAAATTTAAACTAGATGAAGACTATAATACCAGCGTCAATACTATGTTGGCAGTTGCAATTTTTTAAAATTTCATTAAAATCTGTAGTTTAAAAAACTCCAAATATTTGACATAATCTGTGGAAAAACTTTGCAATACTGATAAACTGATTAAAGAATCTCGATGAATTAATCTAACAAAGCCCATAGGGCAAGAATAACCTAGACATTACATGTTTAATATAGTTACGTAGTAGCTCTACAGTCAAAGGAAAAGCTGCTCTATTTTAGGATGAGCAAAAACAAACCCGTTTATATTGTTGATAATACAATACATACAACATTCATCCTTTTGATCCATAATATCAATGAGAAAAGAGTCGATTAGATCTCTTGGTTTGTTGACGTCAATAGACGTACGATGTTCATGTATTGTTTCCTAAAAATAAACAAATCGTTATCACACAAAAACATCGAATAACTAACTAAACTATATGAATATTATTGTATTAGTTAGCGTAAACATGCGTGTTTTTAATCTTTAATGTAAGAAGCTAATGATGTTGCAAAAAAGGATACCTCAATATAATTTAGTCGATAGGATAGAGGTTTTTATCGTAGGAGATGATATGTATTATTATATATATTATAATTTTCGAGGCTAACACTAGTGTATCTTTTATTGTATTTTTTTTATTATCCGCTTTTTGAGATTATTTTGTTTCACCATTGTTTATCTAATGATAATATGTAATAATATCGTTATCAGTACCAACCTATCATACAAAATATCAATTAAATTGCACAGTTCAACACCTCCATGTCTTTTTGGTACATAAAAGGCATCGAGACGGATGAAATATAAAAGTTACCAAATTAAATTTATTGTAACAAATTACCTTTATAAATGTATGGATATCCTCATTTACGACTTTTAACTGTGTGTATCCTATTATTTTTGGAATAAAATGTCTGAGATATGGCATAAATGTTAATATTCCACCACTCATGTCAACCACTTGGAACGACTTCGTTATTAAATCACATAAAAGCATTAATCGAGTATCGTTTAACTCGTATCTAGAAAAGTAAAATAGTTTTTTTTATTATTATTACGTTCCGTGTTACGAATTTCTAGCCTTATTTGAAAAATCTAATTTTAAATTAATAATCTTGGCCAAGTCTGATTGGGGTTTAAAAAATATTATATGTAAGTAGACTTCAACATTGAAATTTTTTTATGATCGACCAAAATTTACCCGATAACAGTATCAAATTAAATAGTAGTAAAAAAAGATAAAATAAATTAGTTTTTGAATTGTTTTGAATATACATTGAAATTAAGGATTCGAAGATAAGAACAACTTTAACAGCACAAAATGTGAATTAATATGAATAAATTTAAAGTATTTTCCATATAAAATGATATAAGCGAACACTTGTGAAAATCAAAGAGTTTTTATATGTTATATCTAGATCTGTGAGGGTTCCAAAATAAACCGATCTACAAAGATGCCTACAACGAACTCAGCTGGTAACCAATCAGTTTTATTGGCGTGATCACAATATAATTACTACTACAGTATGGTGATGACAATTTAAAAAAATAGAGAAAATAAAATGCACTTGATACCTCTTCCCAGCAACTAATTTCCACAAAATATTGACAATTGCAACATCAAATATATGGTTGACGGTAATGGGCTTTCCGGTGTCCATTTTTCGTAGCGCCACGATTGCGCTCACTTCTTCGCTTATATTCGCTTCCATAGCTCGTGAGCTGTAGCCAAAATTCTTTAGATGCTTAAGTACAGCGCGCCTTGTTTTTGTCCACATGGCTCCGTCGGAAAACACAATACCTACAATTTATACAACAAAATTATTGGACATTAAACAAAGTGCTTTGAGACTCGTTCCTGATGTGATAAATTTCCTCTTGATCTAATATTTACCACACCTCTATAAAGTATACCACTATGATAACCGCAATCTCTTACACACACAGATTGTTCATTAAAATTTTAAACACTTTTGTGTTAGTTAGTATGCATCTTCTTATCCAAATAAACATATATGTCATAAGAAAAATGATTATAAAATTATTCATTACTTACCAATTTTCTTTCCAAACGATCTGATAGTATAAAAAAATCCATCTGGCCTTCCATCAAATACATCTCGGGACAAGACTTCCTTTATATACTTCTTACCAAAGACCACAACAACATCGACCAAGCCTAGTCTTAATCCAAGTATTTTTCCATATTTTTTAGACCAATTTTTCCAAACGCAATGGTGATATTTGTATTTTTTTAAATTTATCCAGACATTAAAGAGGTTGCCTATAACAGGTAATATAGGTGGTCCTGGAAACATTTTAAATAAGAACAATATCATAAATAAAGAATATAGGACTGGTTTAATTTGTAAATTATCTCACCCGGCGGAAAATAGGCTGGTTTTTGTACAGCCTCTTTTAATATGAAAATAATTAGAATGAAAATTATTAAAACCCACATGTTAGCTATAAGATTACGGGAGACTAACTATCTCGTATCCCGTATCCCGATTAACTTATAAGCTTCTTTAAACGTAGTTTCTTTCATATTCAAATGTGCGTATTGTATTTGTGACATATTTTTGACCTACTCATTATTCTACTTCTGCATGTAATATATTCACCTTTTTATAATAATAAAAAGAGACAATTTTTATGTCTGTAACGAATACGATTATAAAGTTATTTTACTAAGTAAAGCATTTTGAAAGATCCGCTGCGTGCACTGAATAAATGGCGCTTATTGCTTATACATAATATATTATGACGGAATTGTTTATCCTAAAAAGTATTTAAACCATGACTGAATTTATTTTGCCCTAAAGCAATGCACATGGTAACACAACTACAACATTATTTAACCATTATTTACGTCATTTAATTTTAAAGTAAAATAAATAAATAAACTTTGGTCCTGGTGGCAATGATTCTAGCTCTATTGTTATGCTTATATTCTGAGCGCAAAAGCGAAGAAGTGCTCCAGGACCAGATTTGGTAGCTTAGCATCTTACCGCGCCCATGGGCTCTTCGGTTCTAGAATTGCTGAAAAATTAGCAGTAGCAAGTGGGGCGCGGCGTGGCAGACAGAACGAAAACAATTAAAAATATATGTTTTTATTTTTATTTCGACTACCAATTGCGACTGGAATTCTAAATGAAATTAATATAAAATATTAGTTATAAGGGAGATGACAAATCTTTAAGAGTACTGGCAACGAGTTGACAGAAAAGATATGACACTAGTTTGATTTATGATCTGATCACAGGCGCTTCACGTGGGCTTAAGCACTGCGAGATTGCTCGAGATAGTTAACAATCAAGGATTTATAATCCCGCGTTAATAATCTACGTGGGGAGTCGTGAAGGTTTTGTATTATAAGATAACGTAATTAAACGCGAAAGATGAATCCATACCTAATTAAGATAAGGTTTATTTTAGTAAGAGGGATGATTGGTCCAGGTTAAAAAAAACACATATTCAACGCTTGATGCTTGCAAATATATCTACATTTTGCTTTCACATACTTTTCTCATGAAGCTATCATTACTGTAAGCCATGGATCAATTGGTTTTGCGAAATTTCATCATCTTGGTCCCTGGATAAATGTTTTACAAACGATATTTATTAAGTCCAGTATAGCCACTGTGAACCAACGTTAGCAGATACTTATATTCAGATTATAGACTGACAACCGGTAATCCGCCGGTTATGAGTTATACTTTTCACTAGACACACTGCTAGACTGATAATAATTATTAGAGCTTATATAGATATATCGAACTTATACTGTCGTCATAACTGAGTAAAATATATAGGTATAAAATATTATTGTCATAAATGAAAAACAAAAGTAAATAGAAATATATTAAAACAATTTAAAGGTTAAGCACAAAGTTTATTGTTGTTATGAAGATGATGTAATCATTTTCATTTTGGTCATCACGTTGTGATATTCGCATTAATATATTTAATTTAATTCAACAAGTGATAATCTGGAATAGATATCTCAGTGTTGCCAATTCGATTTTAGTTTATACCTTTGTTAATCCGTCAGTTTTATGTCTTTATTCCGTAGAATACGTATAAAATGAAAAGACGTATATTTTGATGATTCTTCTATACTTTTTTTCTAAACTTTATTTGTGTATGTCATGATGGATGCACGTAGATTGAATTGGCATGGTAGCGAAAACTACACTTATATCTTACCAAACTTTTTATTAACTTTTTTTTCTTATACAACTTCAAAAATACATAATCAAATTTCTTTGATTAACTTCTTCTTTTTTTGTCTTATTTATTTATATTTTTTCGACATATGCGATATGAACGGTATCAGCGATCGCTTGTGTACGTCAATAATTTTCTATTTATATCTAAGGCTCCAAAATAAAACGGTCTAAAAGGTTACCTACAACTCAGTTGGTTTGTATTTTCCTTTTCCATTATAATATTACCTTATTATATAGAATGTAAATAAAATTTGTCAAAATTTAGGGTTTTTCTTATGGCTGTAATTTACTTTCGTTTTTATATATGTTTCGTAATCGGAATAGTAAATAGATAAACATTTTTAAGTGTCACAAAAACTGCAATGTTAATATACTGTGTATTTAGGTCTATTGTTTTTAAATTAGTATACTTTTGCAAGTAAAGTTAAAAAGTTTTCTCATTAATTGTATATAAGAACGAAGCGCGCGTCACACACACACAAAAACATTTATCTTCCGTAAATCATTATAGTATCAGTAGTAATCGTGTCAATCTATAATTCAGACTAAAAATGTAAATTGTACGTAATGCAATACGTATAAAGATTACAAAAATAAGAAAAAAATTGAACGTCCGAGCACTATATAAAAGTGACAAGACAGCCGTCGATCGCATTTTATTGTATGTTATCGAGGACGGTGGACAGTTCTTAAATAAATTGGATAAATTGTTAAGTGATGTCCGTTTCAAACATGAATGGAACCAAAGTGAAACTGCCAAAGGAAACATTGCCCGAAGTCGAAATAGA
The DNA here is from genome assembly GCA_951799465.1 of Leptophobia aripa. Classification (NCBI taxonomy): domain Eukaryota; kingdom Metazoa; phylum Arthropoda; class Insecta; order Lepidoptera; family Pieridae; genus Leptophobia; species Leptophobia aripa. The sequence continues at coordinate 4,572,608 of OX637268.1, read as the reverse complement.
AAGCAATGGAAATGGCCACAAAATGTGAGTTTGCTTTTTATAAAAGATCTTTTAATACCAATTACGTAATATTATTTTATGTAATAATAATTTTAAAAAATAGTGTACACACCCTCCAGTAGCTACGTTAAGAAACTTCTATTTATAACTTTACAATTGGTAAATCATTAAAAAATAATAAGACAAGGAGTACCAGCGACATTTTTCTAAAATAATTATATTATACATATAAAAATGACTAAACAGCATAAACACTTAAGAACAAATAACAGCTAGTCTTGCGTACTTCGTAATATACTAATAATACAGTAGTTCATGATCACTGTGCGCAAATATATAAGGGTTAATTGGAAACGAGATTGAATGGCATCTTCGTTTTCATATCAATAGTATAGATACTTCCTTAATATATTATGAAACAATTTATAGAGTTGCCTGCTTTTTCGATTAACTTAACTATTTATTTTACATACAAAAGTACTTAGGTACGTAAAATAGAATCGCGAATTGATAAGAATAAATTGAATTTAAATTAGTCTATCTACTGTCTTTAATTAAAACAAATGAAAAAATAAGTTTTTTCAGCAAATTTAACGTCTTTCGTTTTCTGCCTTCTATATTGTAGAATGAAATTGTTTTTCTTTAAACAACCGTAATTAAAATTTTAACAATTATAAATCTCACCTTTTTGTAATTCATGATTTAGTCAAAATCACGCGACGAAAGCCCTAAAATATTTCTAACACAACAAAGTGTTTTTTTTAAATTGAACCAGTAAGTATAGATTCGTGTTTGGTTAAGCGAACTCTATATTTGAGAATGTTACTTATTTATTTAAATTGTGACTTTATTCATTCATTATGAAAAGTGGCAAAACTTCTAGGCTGACAACGTTGAAACGCTCTGCAGGTCATTATCATTTTATAATGACGAAGGAATTTTTCTTGTTTAGTGTACGTCATATCCTTGTAGACCAGTTCTGTTGTGAAGGGTGCTATAACATATGCACTTTTTTATGTATTTTATTAGGTAATTGGTATTTTACTGCATTTTTTTCGATTCGTTTATTGGTTTAGCGGCCTCTTATAAACGAAAACTACCGGATCTTGGCCACTTTTAAATTTATTCTATTGTAGATATTAGCACGTTTGATTTTCTGTAAAGTATCTTTGTATGTTTTAAATAACTTTTTGGTAACAGTAGTAGATTTTGGAGTAAACTGTTGACGTTTCCATTCGTTTATTAGATCATTTTACATCAAGGCAGACGTATATTGCATATTCTGATTCAATAAACCAGTTGTGTTTTATTAATAAACTATCTGAACTATAATAATTTAAATTATACATAAACAAGGTATTCTATTGTTAAACAATTTTATGCAATACGATTAATGAATAAATAATTAAGTATATTTTAATAAATGCTAAAAGAGAAATCACCAAATTTACCTAACCTTCAAATATTGAACTTAAATTTATAACATAGTTCTTCCATGTGTTTTGAAGATCGAATAGGTGAGTAAACAAGAGGACTCACTGCATTTGAGCAAGACATACGAATAATAGTTTTCCCTCTGTACAAAAGTCACTACTCGTAAAAACTTCAGTAGCTATTTATAATAATAAAAATCTTGTTGTGTTTGTCGATCGTTGACAAAGTCCCTTAAAATATTACATGAGCCTTGCATTTATTAGAGGTAGCACTTTGATTTTTAGGATGGTTTAATGTCCTACAAATTATGATTTCACAATTTTTTGTAAGACGCATAGTTTCGGAAATATCGCGAAAAATGGTTTTTCACCTATTTTCCCAAGATGGCGGCCGGTGGACAAGGGTGGCGACCTCACAAGGTTAAACTATGGACACATGTCCCAAAAAAATGCGTCTTGTAATAAATGCAATATTCCGTCCTTAAATTGTAACACTTCAGCTTAATAGTATCGAAATAAAATAGGAAATTTACATAACATAAAAAGAACAAATAAAAATCAGAGCATATGACATTTTCGGTTGTTGGCAGCGCCCCACCCTCCTCATATTTGCCACCAGTTTTGATAGCACGTTCAAAGTTCAAACAGCTAAGACGATTGTTTTATTGCTGTTTTTAAATTTATTTTATTACAATGGCTACAAAACTTTTCTATTTTACACCCCGATCGTGTGTGTACACAACTCATTACCAGTAAACCAGTCGCCATCGCTGGCAATATAAAATGTATGGTTGATTTTGAATTTGACTAATAATAATGGACCTGTATGTTTCTATATATTTTTTACTCCATATCGAAGTACTAAGCAATTTTTCATATTCAATTTGAATTTTGCATTTGCAAAATTCACATTAACCTAGACATTTTACACGTCGCTCTTTAACAATCCTGTCTGAATAATTGAACCTTGAACTAGCTAAATAAGTATAATTATCTATTGAAAATATATATCGAGTCAGACACTAAATTAAAAATATACCTAGTGTAACATTTACAAACTGTTAAACAGTTCTGTTTTTATCAACATTTTATAAATCTTAACCGATAAGATGCGTTGTATTGAATTATTTAATCTTGATAAACATACCAGAAAGTTATTTTTTCTGGCATGTTTAATAAACATATGTTGCAAGATATAAACATATGTAGAAAATAAAATGGATAAAGTTGTATTCTATTTTAGTAAACATGTCTGTGACGATTAAAGCATTTTTGGGTGCATTTCTTCGTTTTCATCGTAAGCCTTAAAAGCAATAGGCCAAAGAAGAAAGGGTTGAAAATAGAACGACGGACGTTATATTGTTTTCTAATGACATATAGAATTTATTTTTATTCATCGCTTATATTTTTATGTGCAATTTATCACTGTCCAAATTCGGCTTTAGGGTTGCAACAAAACTATATTTTAGTTAAGATAATAACTAATAGGTATGTCTAATAAGACTAGAATGCTATAATACATATTAATTTATCGCATTACATTATTTTTAATTGTTTACAGGTACTCATATGAAATGCTGGAAGAGATCGCAAACTACCTCCTGACAAAAATAAAAGTTAGGCCAACTATTGGGATAATTTGCGGCTCAGGCATGGGTTCGTATTGGAAAGACGGTACCTATTAATTCCAATAATATTTATGATTCCATTACTGCATTCATATTCAGCCGTTTAACTGTATTTACAATGAGTCTCTACCGTACGAGCCATTATATGGAATGGAAGTGTTAATACTTAAATTTAATGTTCCTTTTTGCACATGACTAATTCACAAAAATTTAAAGTTACTATGACGATACTTCTCATGAACTAACAGTATAGCTATCATGTTCCAGGATCGTTAGCAGAGACTATCACAGACGCTGAACGGATTCCATATGAGGAAATACCAAATTTTCCCACGAGTACGGTTGAAGGACACCATGGTCGTCTGGTATTTGGACGCCTTGGAGAAATCCCTGTTGTGGCTATGCAAGGACGGTTCCATTATTATGAAGGCTACCCATTATGGAAGGTGAGGTTACGTCTTTAGAAAATACTAATATATATTAAGCACGATTTCCGAAAATATTCTAAGATTAAATTAAAACAATCCAACCATTCCAGTTTTTATCGGATAAGATTGTGTAGGTAACTTAGTTTTGGACATAACGAATAAGTAATAACACAATGCATTAATAAAGAACTTAAAAACTTACAAAACTTTAGTTAACATTGTCAGTTTTGTTCAATATTAAATTTCTACATATATACAGTAAGTATAAATATACGGTAAGGAAATGAAACACAACTAAGGTTAAGGAAAATAATTAAAATAGGCAACAATCAAATTTAATAAGCCCTGTATACGATTGGCGCGCGATAAGTACATAAAGTGTAGAACAGACGAGCAGAAGTTTGAATTTAGCATAGATAATCAAAACACGATTAGCCTGTATTAGCCAGAGATAGAGAATAGGAACACGCAATTAAATTATAGATTGAATAACACGCAATTAAATCAATTCAGATTTGTATTTAGCGATAATATAGAATGATGCAAGGCCATTTTGTCTCGACCCCCAGCAACGGGGTTATCTCAGAGCCACGATATGCCTTTGATAGTACGATTTACTCTGTTCAATTTAAATAAAGAGTATGTGTTATCTAATGATGATATAACATTTCCATTGTATTTTATCGAAATGTATTTATTTAAATACCTAATCTTAACTCCAACAATATATACTGGAAAGAATATGGATATCATTATCAACATATATAAAAATCCGTGTTTACGTATTGCGACGTATCAACGTTCTAACGATACAAACTTAAAATAACGATAATACTATTCTGTGACTAAAAATTCCCTGTCGTGTTTAATACTGCTAATTTATTTTAAATTTAAATGGTATATGTTTTAGTGTTGCCTACCCATTCGAGTTATGAAGTTGCTAGGAGTTAAAACCTTGATAGCAACAAATGCTGCGGGTGGTTTAAACCCTTCATACAAAATTGGAGACATTATGATAGTCAACGATCATATTAATCTAATGGGCTTCGCTGGGAACAACCCCTTACATGGACCAAATGATGAGAGATTTGGTCCCCGTTTCCCACCAATGAATAAAGCGTATAACTACGAATACAGAAAAATCGCCAAGAAGGTAAGATGCTAATGTATATAATTCATACTTAAAACAGTTAAGTATTATAAACATTTCCTTTGTGTTGTCCTAAATATTAATTGTTGTTTTCGTTCTGCGGACTTTTGTAAATAAGAGTTCGCAAAGTGTGGTTGGCAATGCACTTGTAAATAAGCTTGTTTTGTGACTTTTATAAAGTTTATACCTATCTGTCCTACGTTTTGTAGGTAGCCAAAGAACTGAAGCTAGACAACATCATAAGAGAAGGCGTTTACACGTGTCTGGGTGGTCCTAATTTTGAAACAGTTGCTGAATTAAGAATGTTAAAGATGGTTGGAGTGGACGCCGTTGGTATGTCCACTGTACATGAGGTGCGAACAAAAGCTATTTTATTATAAACTATTATTACAAAGCCTTTAGTGCTTTTATTGTTATATATAGTGCGCGAAAAAAAAATAATACGGAATAGACTAGGAAAAACTAGCCTCTTAGAAGTATTCTGTAGGTACAACGCTATGAAATTATTTATTTAGGTACATAGTACACTATAGCAGAGAACATAGTAAGAGAATAAAATAAAATTGGTAAGCAAATGGTTGGGTGCGTTAAACTAAGACAAACCATTTTAACAATTCAGAATAAGATTTGAATTTATCTATTAAGATAATTTTTTATTTAAATAATACAATCTTCGATTTTAATTTGATAAAATACACACGGTATTCCGTTTGTACCGATACACATGTGTGGGTCAATGTGTAAATTAGTGCAATACAGCCATTTAAAAGCACATAATCGTATTGCAGGTAATCACAGCGCGCCATTGCGATATAAAAGTATTCGGTCTTTCATTAATAACCAATGAATGTATTACCAATTACAACGTTGAGGCCGAAGCCAACCACGAGGAAGTGCTGGACGTGGGTAAAATGAGACAGGACCTTTTAAAAGAATACATCTCAAGACTTGTTCACGAATTCAGCAAAGTTTGATACAGGAAACTAAATGGAATACATTTATCTATAGATATTGAATATGTAAAAAGTTGAAATAATGTCGAGATGTTAATTCTCTTTATATATATTTGATCCATTGTTCATTTTGTATAATCATTACATAATTATTAATATCTGTCAGTGCAATTGATTACATTTATATAAATAAGAGCATTGTATACATTTCTCTATTTCCAAAAACATTACTCAACAAGTCTGTCATGTCAACAACTTGATGACTGTCAAATGAAATTAGTGTTTATAATACAAACCGTCTTCCGTGCTTTTTTGTAGCATAAAGGCATACTGATGTGCACTGGTTTTAGAGACTGTATACTACTTTCACGCAAAAGTATCTTCTTTTTCACCACCGGGAGTTAGCGTAAAAGTCATTGCTTCGTTACTTTATTTAAAAAAACCATCGCCAGTACACGATAAATTGAATCAAAAGATCTGTTGTCATTATATTATGGCACGAACAAGGATAGGATTGATTGTTATATTGTTTGATCGTGATGTTAAGTTTTACTACATATTATAAGATTCTATTTCACTTAAATTAAATACTAAATAAAAATTGACAAATAATGTTGGAAAGGGTTGATCCTCATTAATCTTATTTGACTGTGTTTAATGCATATGATACAAATTAGGTTAAGTGGTAAAATAATAAAAAAACAATTTAAATTAAATAAATATATAATTCCGAGATTGTCTTCGTCAATATCACTTCTACAACCTAAGCTAAAGCAAAACAAGTGCCAAGCTTAACATCATTTAAGACTAAACACTAGTAGTAACACAACTAAACTATTTATTTGGGAAAAGATGAGCACACTCGTTACAAGCCTCCTCAATATTATTGTATTTATATTCAAAACCGTATTCCAACACTCTTTTTGGAGTAACATGTTGTCCTTTAGTCATCAACATTGCCCTTTCTTCATTTAAAAGGAAATTCAGTATAAATTCCGGAACTGGAAAAAACGCTGGTCTTGATAATGCTTTTGCAAATGCCTAAAAAAAAACAATTTTATATTTAAGTATAGCCAAAGTTAATAATTTTATATTTAAATATAGCCAAAGTTAATAATTTTAGCATCAGAAATAATAAATTACTATAGTCTTTTTCTATATTATAACCAAATTTTTTCAAACCACACCATGTTGTAATTAAAATGTTCAACAATAAATACAATAAAAGTAGTATTTCAATGTGTGAACTTGAAAGTCTATTAACTTTTAATATAAAACATTTTCATGTTTAATCTATGCGATTACCACACACATTTTAATAATTTTACAGTATTGTAAATAGTTTAGTTAATTACCTGTGTAAATTCTTTATTTGTAACTACATGTGGTGATACTCCATTTAATATCCCTTTAACATCTTCATTTTCTATAGCAAAGGTTATAAGCCGTGCCAAGTCGTCGATGTGTATCCAGGGTAGGTATTGTTTTCCTGAACCAAGTGGACCACCAAGACCAAAGAAAAATGGGAGAATCATATTTTTAATCATCCCACCATCTCGACCAAGCACAACTCCTGATCTGATGATAACCTGAATTATTTAGTTATTAAATCAATAAACTTCTATCAAAATAAATGTATTAAAGTCAAGATAGACAGAGTTAGTGCTCACTGTGATAACTGACCTCAACTTTAAAAGGCCTGTATTGCACTCAATGGATTGAGCTAAAGCTTTCAATGTTTTTGATGGTTTTATACTAATGTATTTAACTTATAACTATTGTTATAGTTATACGCTTTACATAAAATAAAATTGCTTGGTAACAATATTTATTTCAACAGACTTAGGTCTGCTAATGAAGTTTTATTTTAATGTTAGATACTAACATAAACAAATGACAATTTTATTGAGTGGATGGCTTTTGCAATTGGATTGATGTAAATGGAAAGAACACACAACCTCTTTGATGAGAGGGGACACCCACAATTAAAAATGTTCCTTTCCTGAAATATGTCTGAATAATTAATGTAAATTATAAAAAAAAAGATTTAAATAAATACTTACAAGTCTCACTGGTGGGACCACTTTAGCGGCTTCTTCCCATTCTACTAATAATTTAGAAAAAAAGTCTTTAGGCTTATCATAACTTTTGTTAATAGCTATAGCTAAAGCCTTTGTGGTAAATACTCTTGAATTTTTGACATTCTGTTTAAAGCTGGAAAATAATGTTAGGATATACTTCAGTCAATTTTGTTATAGTTCATTTAACCTAATCTAAAATGAGTCCATGTTTAAGCCTATCATTTTGGCTGCATGCATCATCCAACATAATAGTGATAACTTTTATAAAATTAAATAACAATAGCCCAATATAAAAGGCCCCATAAAAACTAATAAGATTTAGTATTGATCAGTAATTAAAATTGCAATATAAAAAAAACAAAAATAATAAAGTAAAACATTTGTAAACATCTTATTATTATTCTGACATCAATTGTATTTAAAGTTTATATATTTGTAGTAAACTATTATGAAGTTCTACCAACCCTTGAGTCCAGCTCCGTGTAAAATCCATTGTTTGTTGCCCAGCTAGATTGACTACTGCATTTGTTCCATCAGGTATACCAGTTTCAATATCTGTCCAACTAATTGAGCTTGTACTGGGCATTCGAGATACATTAACAATTTTATACTTTTTGTTGCTCAACATTTTTCCCAAATGTTTTCCTATAAATCCAGTACCACCACCTGTAATTTTAATAAAAAACAGTTCTATAATTGAATTAAATATTCCATGTATTCAACAAACACCTATAGAAATCGATTTTTACTTCTTTGAGTACAATAAATCTACCTTTAATGAACTATCTTTATACCAAGATCTTTGAGGATATAATAATCATATATATAAAAAACTGTTCGAATGTTTTATAAAAGATACGTACCAATTAAAACTTTTTTTAATGCCATTGTTATGTAAGTAATATATTGTTATGTATTTGTATGATAATTAAAATCACAAAATACCAAATACAAGAATTCTTGTCTATAATAAGTTAATTAATACATATTAAACTGTTGTCACTTAAAATAAGTAGGTATTTGTAATTTCGGACTGTTTAAAAATAACTTGGGTTCTCAATACTCAGCTGCTTTAATGTCAAACAATTTCACAATAATTATAACCTGTAATTCTGTATAAATGTCAAAGATCAAATGTCACATTTTCTGTTAAGGCTTAAGCTAGGAATTCTCTCTTATTCTATTGTAAGCACTTAAAAGTTGTAATTTGTAATATTATTATGTGGATATTTCGATAACCGATAAATGATTATACATAAAACTTTTAAAAAAGTATTGAATTATAATAAATTAAGATTATTTATGTAATATATTATTACTAACAAATAACCATTGTGATCACTTATCTCACACATCTTCGAACTTAAATAATTGTGATAAACTGTTATGATTCCTTTGTATGTTACCAATGGTACCGCGTATGTGTGGAACTCAGAAGGTACAACAAAAGCAGTATTAATTTATTGTTTCAGTCATAGACTATTTTATATTAATTAATCTTGTTTATTTGCAGATTGGTATACGTTACGTGTAAAATATCGAATATGTGGTGCTTTAATTGGTTCACTCCCATCTTTTCCAAGGCAGAATGATTTTCAAGGTATTTGCATTTCAATATTCATTTCAATAAATCAAATTTTTTATTTTCAAAATCATACTTTAATGTTAAAACTGTGTCTTATTTGTAGGGCTACCTATGGCGCTTATGACGGAAGAGGCTGCACTGTTGGTAAATGAAGGCATATGTGAATTGATTAGTATTTCAGACCTAAATGTAAAGCCATCTGATGATTTAAAGCAGGACATTAACAACTGTGAAAACAAGTAAAATTTAAAAGACCTATATCCATACAATCTAAATATACTTTTTATAAATATATCATTTTCTCTTCAGAATAATACAGGAACAAACAGAAGCTTTAAAAAAACGGAAAATTGAGCAGTTATCTCAAAAAATTGATATTATTGTAGCTGGTAAAAAGCAAAAACTATTGTCTAAAGGAATATCAGGTTGGGTAATGTTTGCTTACAAGACATGAGCTACGACAAACGGTGACTAATGAAATGTTTTACAGTTGTTGATCTGGATAAAAATATTTTATTACAAGAAGAAATTAATAAAATTCCTGTTGTTGCACCAGGGCATTTACTTGTGCATTTACCAACACAGCACCACTTACAATGTAATGGTAAGTACACTACTAGTTAAGAGTCCAACATTTTGTATTGTGGTATGAATCTAGCAAATTTAATACTCATAAAAAATAAAATAGGCTACTCTATATGAAAATGCTTAAAAGTAAGAAGGTATCTTATAATTTTTATTATGTTATTTTAATAAAATTGATAACTCCATATTTATTTAGAATTACATTGTAGAGAAAAAGAAACTACCCATAAGTGTCCTGGATCCTGGCCCCAGACCTGAAAAAGGGAGTATAAAGTATGCAGTGTTCAAAGACTTATGGAGAAATGGATATTATTTGACAAATGGGTCAAAATTTGGATCAGATTTTTTAGTTTATCAAGGTATGAGTTATTATTCATTTGAAATTCAATGCTAATTAATAAATAAATTTAAAAAAATATTTTGTTTTAGGTGATCCTGTAAAGTTCCATGCTACTTATATGGTAAAATGTACTAGTGTTGCAACAAAGTTTCGTCCAGCTAATTTAGTAGCATTTGGTAGATTGTCTGTTGCTGTGAATAAACTTGCAATCTTAGCATATTTTGATAATATGGGTGCCATAGAATACCAAACATTGCAATGGCATGATAGTGCAGTTAGATAATAAATAAATAATATTTATAAAATGAATTCTTATTTTTTAAATAAAATTTAACTACAATAATGTTCTATGCTGTCCATTTCTGGGTTACATACAGAAGAGGAAGGGAATATTTATAGGCCATATCGAATTATATTATATGATTATTAAATGCTTAAAAGGATATGAATTTATGTCAAATTTGTCGTTCATCTCCATTACCATATCTCTAAAATCGATACCAGCCACTTAGACGTTGTAGGCTGTAGTTGTATTGTAATTGTACATCAAAACATACTGCACAATTTATTGACTCGACGATATATCCCAAAAGTGAAAAATAATATTTTGCATTGTGTTTTATATAGTGTATATTTAAAAGACCATTATTTTAAACATTTTTCCCACCTATGGTATTAATAATTAGTAATTAGTCTTCTTTTGACCGCAAAAAACAGAAATAAATCAAAAATATAGGTATTTATCGTGGTTACTTGTTAATCATAAATGGCCGAACTCAAAAATAAAGTTTACATTTCGATAGACACAGATTACATTCTGTGCAACAATGTAATCTGTGAATTTCTCAGTTGTTACTTCAGAAATCAGAAAAAAAGTAATCGAAGTGAAAACAAATGTTCTTATTTTTTGATACAATCGTCGCTTTTTTAATAAAATAAGGGTTTTTAAGTTACTTATTCAATTTATAACATCATGAATGACCCTGAGTTGGAAAGAATTCGGAAGCAGCGTATGGCTGAGCTGCAAGCTCAACATGGGGTAAGGTACAGGTTAACTTGTAACTACATAAACCTATTTTATCAAATTTGTATATAACACTATGGTTATTAAAAAATAATTGATTCTATATTACTAATTACTATTTCAGGGTGGAGATCCTAATCAAGCAAAGGCTCAGCAAGAAAGAATGCAGGCCATGGAAGAAGCTAGACACACAATATTATCTCAAGCTCTTAGTCAAGATGCTAGAGCCCGATGTAATTAATTTTAATTTTAATATGGTTTTGGCATTACTTGATAAATGCAAATTGTGGATAGATTCTTGCTGAGCATTACTGCAAAGCAATTTAAACATTTGAGTTATGTAAATAGTATTGATGTTATGAAGGAAGTTACATTAGCAAATACTGATTGTTCGTTATTCTAGTGTAACCATATAATTTTTCAAAAATGTTCCTTATGTGTTAACTTTGTAATTTATACTAAACAACAGTTTTCTCTTTTAGTAAATCTTATAAAACTAAGTAAACCTGAGAAAGCAGCAATGGTTGAAAATATGATCTGCAGAATGGCTCAGATGGGTCAACTAAGTACTAAAATAGCTGAGCAGGAACTAATTCAATTGTTGGAGTCAGTAAACCAACAGATGCCAAGATCTACAAGTGCTGTAAAGTTTGACAGAAGGAGAGCTGCTCTTGATTCAGATGATGATGATTTGTAGTAGAAATGCTAATGCCTTATTTAATAAATATTTGCATCTGTTTTTAAATAATAAGTATCAACACAATCACACATCTTAATATTCATGCTATGATTCATGATATTTAGAAGAAATTAAAGTAAACAATTAAGCTTTTACACATCAATAAAAAATCTTAGGTATATTGAGAAATGTTGATACTATATATACTATTGTAACAATGTTATATATATATAAGTTAAAGCATTCTTCGGCTCCATAATAAAGTAGTCATATTTATATCACAAGTTATGATTTAAATAAGAACTAACGACAACAGATCATTCCTGAGATCAGGAGTTAAAAAGCATTCAGTTTCATGCAGGTGCCAATGCTAATATGTCTTGCACACGTTCTTTAGAATGACTCATTTTGTTTACCAAGCACAGGTGTCCACGTAACTAAGTGCCGACTTATACTTATTACATATATATTCTTTTCATCTCTGGCCAATATGTATGTCAAATTTACTGAGTAAGAAATTTTCTTATGTTTACATTTATGCTGTAGAGAATTTGCTACTTTCCAACTGTCTAATTTTTTAACAAGTAACATTCATGTAACAGGAATTACTTAAGAGTATTCAACAAAAGTATCTTTGTGTTATTATACATTTTGCTTCATCTTTTGATTAAAGTATGCTTTTGAAATATTTCTTTTTATCATTCTTCATAGTTTTGAATAAATTGTAGTAAAAATTTATTATTCAGATAAACAAATGTGATTTGTAATCTTGATATTTTTTTTGTTTGTTACAATTATTACTTATCAAGATTTTATAAATTGATATATTAATTACAATTCTCTGAATAATAACAATTCAAGTTGTGTTAAAAAGCCTATTTAAGTATTCTCATTACTTGTACATTAAAAATATAGTTAGCGTCCTGGCTTTCGTAAGATTTAGATTACGAAATGTTATAATATTACTCTTTAAAACAAAACAAAAACTTCTATTTTTTTGTAATAGAAACTTATCATAAGTAATTTTATTGTGTAATCTTCGATTTGTTAGTTTAGATAAAGACGCAATATAAAAGTGCGAACTGAAGTGGCAAAAAATGCTTTATTAATTGAAAATGTTGCGGTGGATTGTAGTGTGTATTAGTGTAGCATCGGCTTTAGCAGTCCGTTCTCCTAATGCCGCGTATGTCGAAGAACTACTAGAGAGCGGTAATTATCGGTTTTCCGACGATGTAAAAGAAGATGCGTCGTTGGGTGTGGTATGAATTCTTGTATTACTAAACCGACGTTTTACGTACGATGTTAGAGAGCTGCTTTATTATGCCGCCAGCGAATCGAAATTCCGTTACTAAATTGTGTAGAAATTATTATTGTCTCTGTATCGAATGAAATTTTCCATTTCATTAATAAAAAAAATATAGCAAGTGTTTTTATACAAATTTATGCGTCTACATTATGTGATTCGCACATCAATAGTTAGTACGTAAATCATTTTTATTTCAATCTATTCCATATCGTAGAACGAACAAGGTCTTGCAAGAAATGTTGTTGATCAAGCAGCAACTGGCTGTTGCATATAAAATGACTAACAATGCAGATGATTTCTTTTTTTTCATATTTTAGCCGGAACTTGTGCGTAAATATGGATATCCAATGGAGGAGCACACGGTGCAAACATCTGATGGATATATTTTGACAATGCATCGTATTCCTCACGGTCGGGACTCAAACAATGCTACACAGAGACCCGTCGTTTTCATGATGCATGGCCTTCTTAGTTCTTCCGCTGACTTTGTCGTGATGGGTCCTGGGTCTGGTTTAGGTGAGTCCCGCTAACACAATGATTTATATGATGTATATAGCATTATATTTTGTGCTTTGTGTTCTCTTGAAAATACAATAATTATGTATGTTTTTTACCAAAACACGTACTTTAAGAGGTAATATTTTTTTACTCTACAATATAAAAATGTGACGGGTAGCTTGGGCACATGAGCAGATAAGAGATGACAATAGATAAACATATAAATAAATTATTGCTTATTTATAATTGAAAAGTGATTATTCCGAGTAATTACTATATATTCATTAAATTTTTTAAATTATTAAGTAGGTATGAAAAAGTGTGCAATATAAAAACTTTTTTTGCTCCTTGCCAAATATAATGGTATTAACATACATATTTTTCGTTACATTTCAGGGTACATTTTAGCTGATGAAGGCTATGACGTGTGGATGGGTAATGGCCGTGGCAACTTCTATTCACGCAAACATTTAAAATTACGTCCTGACGCGTTATTAAACACTGACTTCTGGAATTTCTCGTGGGATGAAATTGGAAATATAGACGTAGCGGCTATGATAGATCATGCCTTGGATTACACAGGCAGATCACGATTGCATTACATTGGATTTTCCCAAGGCACAACAACTTTCTTTGTGTTGGCTTCGCTTAAACCAGAATACAATGACAAGATCATATCCATGCACGCTTTAGCGCCTGTGGCTTACATGGCGAACAACAGACATCTCCTGTTTAACGCATTGGCACCATTTTCCAGGAGCATATTGGTGTGTTTTTATTGTTTTTTTTTTAAATTATCTATGGACTTCCGTTACTCTACAATAGACTAATAGAAATTTAATTTTCATAATTTATTATCGAGGATTATAAATAGATTTACCATCTATTACCAACGGGTCCGATGTCTGATGTTCTATGTCTATTTTTTAAATTTTCGATATGATTCAGATTTTGATTTCTAAGTAATCGTAATAAGGCTACCGTGGTTGATATTATTTACATTATCATTACAGACATTGGCAAACCTGATTGGAATTGGCGAGTTTTTGCCAAACAGACTTATTTATACATGGGCTGGAGAAGCTCTTTGCAAAGATGAAGCTCTGTTCCAACCAATTTGTAGCAACATTCTATTCTTGATTGGAGGTTGGAATGAAAATCAACATAATACGGTAGCGTTTTTATTATACTATCTAAAAAAATACACCTACAGCATATTATTCATACATTCGGATTCAAGACTTAATTTTTTAAAATGAAAAGTCTTAATATTGCATCTGTGATATGAATCGCGTTAAAGAGGGCCACTATTCACTACTAGATCAAGTATGGTAGATAAAGATCTTGTAGGCGCCGTAAGGTACCTATTCTGAAATGGCTTTGCATTAAGTCTATTCAGTTTTCATTCACAAAAAGTGGAACACCTGAAAAGGATAAAACTAAAACTCATGTTTCACGTCATCATACCGATTGTAGATGTCGGATCTAGTTGGAACAAGGGAAAACTTAAAGCGTTCCATTTAATTGGTTTCAGACAATGTTACCCGTAATTTTGGGCCACACCCCAGCCGGAGCGTCAGTTAGGCAATTGGCCCACTACGGTCAAGCCATATCGGGCAATAAATTTCGTCGTTTCGATCACGGTATGTCAAAAAATTTGCGCAAATATGGCCGAATCGGGGCGCCAGATTACGACTTGAGCAAAGTGACGACACCAGTGTTTCTACACTACTCAAACAGCGATCCGTTGGCCCACGTGAATGATGTTGACAAGTTGTGGTCGGAATTGAATAATCCAGTTGGAAAATTCATGGTTCAAGATAAGAAATTCAGCCATTTGGATTTCATGTACGGAATCGACGCGAAGGCATTGGTTTATAATCGAGTTTTGAATTTGCTTCGCGTTATGGATGAGTTGAAAGAGTAAAAATTATTATTTTTTTTGAAATTTCAGTCAATTTTACAATTGTTAATTTCCTAGGAAATAAAATTACTTTGATGACACAAAGCATGAGTTTCTACAAAGATCCTATTCAGAGTGACGTTTTAATTTAAATAACAATTTGTGACATGAAATAAAGAGTTTACGTGTGTTTGTTCCTTTCTTATATACAAGGTCAGTGTTATTTAAATAATACTCTATGTCAGTTTTAAATAATATAATTTACGTATAATGTAATAACAAGCTGAGTCCAATTCTATTTTGACATATATTTTGTTATGAAAATCAATCACCGAACCGATTAATACATCAAGAAAAGATTAGAGTTATCATGAAAATTAATTATTCTGTTGCGGAGGACAGATAACACTTAACATACACTTGCGTTTGCTGAATAAAATAAAATAAAAAAGTTGAAAAAAATTCTTGTTAATTTATGATGAAAATTCAAAACTCATTTGAGCGTGTATCTCCACTAATTAAAAATTAAAAAGCGATTTCTTGTATGAGTGAAAAAAAAGAAAGAAAGACACGCTTCGTATATATCACGCTAAAATTACCTACAGTCGTGCATTTTAAAGTTATATCCCGTTGTATCGCGCTGACTCTAATTAATAATTGTACATCATTGTGATAACATACGTTAACAATAATTCTATTGATTAAATCATTGTCAAGGCCATTGCCTTTTAATCACATTAGATTACGCATTAGAACTGATATGTTTTAGTTTTAATAAAGTGTCACTATCTTATAAAAATTTCACTGATTATAGAAATCTATTATTTCAAGATATGAAAATTTTCAAGATCATATCTAATTGGTATTATTTTCCCACAAACAGACAGGGAAAAATAAAGCTGTATTTTTTAAAAATAAGTTAATATTATCAACTCACAATTTAACTTTAACTATATCTCGTATCTTTTAATGGTCTGAGTTTAATACAACAAAATACTTCCTAGGAAATAGACAAAATAAAGAAGGAAGTAAATCTAATTCGTTTTGTCTAATTTGTATGATAACCTGATAGTTGATAGATTAGACTTATTATTTCCTCCACGGGTAGTTGTATAGGGTTCTGTAGTCTGATTAAACTTCTGTTAGATTTCGGCAAATGTATGTAATGCTTAGTGGACGTTTTCTGTCTAGGTCACATATAATACCTACTATTATTTTAATTAATGCTTTATTTTTTTATATTGAAATACTTCTGAAATGTTCCATAGTTCATCGGGTCCGTGATAAGAGACGCTGGCTTAGATTCAGTTGATATACTTGTGGGAATGTTTACATCGGTCTATAATGGTGATCACGGCCATCCTATGGCGAAGCTCCTATTTTCAGTGTCATTTTCTTTGTTTTGATAACGTATACTACTTCATGCCTATCCCTAGGAGTTAGTTACGATAGTTTATCTTAGATTATTTTTATCTATATTATTTAAAGGGCCGAACTTAGAAATATAAGGGCTTAAAACTTCTGAACGCTAAGCAGTAAAATGTTGAGATTATTTTTAATTGTGGGTTTCATTTTTTTAACAAATGCTGGAAGATCTCCTCATGCCGACTATGTGAACCGACTGAATCAGAATAGAGCTTTTGGACCGACACTCTCAGACGACCTCCTTTTAGATGCTATTTTGGATGTTGTATGTAGCTTTTGTTTATATATTTTGAACCTAGTACGATTATTAGGTTTTTTTTTTAAGTTTTCTGCCTGGTAGTCGGTACTAGTGACCCATTAGATGGTTATTTTCTCGGTCAGCGTATAAGAATGTCGGGGAAATACCACAAACACCCACTCTCATAAGGGTAATTTGCCACAACGATCTAACTTCTTGAATTTTTTTTAGTTTTTGTTTTACGTTATTTAATTTGTTTATTTAAGTCAAACAAATACGAAACTCTATTTTGATATAACATTAGGAATACAAATTCATTATTAAAAGGATTTTTATGAGGAGTATAGCATTAATTAGCAGCAAGTAGCAAGATGACGGAACTTATATATCTATTTATATTTTTTAAGCCCGATATAATCAGAAGATACAACTATCCAGTAGAGGAACATTATGTAGTAACTCCAGATGGATATATTTTGGGCGTGCAACGGATTCCCCATGGTCGAGATAAGAACAATATTCCCGGAGACAGGCCAGCTGTGTTTGTTATGCATGGCCTTTTAAGTTCCTCAGCAGATTACGTGATCTCAGGTCCTGGCGATGCTTTAGGTTAGCTTCGCTATTCTTCATTCTTATATACTAATGATAAAGTAATATATTGATAATGTGTATACATCGTGTGTAGCAGTATTTTATAATTACTTATTTATTTTAGCTTACATCCTAGCCGAGGAAGGCTATGACGTGTGGCTTGGCAACGCCCGCGGCAATTATTATTCGCGGAGACATTTAACACTCAAACCCACCGGGAAAGATATTAAATTTTGGGACTTTTCCTGGGACGAAATTGGAAATATTGATTTACCAACGATGATAGACTATGTTCTTGATCAGACTGGTAAATCAGCGTTGCATTACATTGGTATGTCTCAGGGTACGACGTCATTCTTTGTTATGGGTTCACTGCGTCCGGATTATAATAAGAAGATAATCTCCATGAATGCTTTGGCACCGGTAGCATATTTGGGACATACAAAGAACCCGCTACTAAAATATATAGCACCTTTTTCTGCAAATTTCGCGGTAAATATTTAAAGTTCTACTTTAAGAGAAAACAATAATTTTATAGAGATATATACCATTGTTACAATGTTTATAGGCCATAGCGCGTTTGATTGGTGTCGGAGAATTTTTTCCTAACAAAAATATATGGACATGGGTTGGTCAAAAACTATGCAAAGACAAAGATCCGTTACAAATCGTCTGCAAAAATATCTTCTTTTTTATCGGTGGCAAAAATGAAGATCAATTCAATTCTGTGAGTATCACGATTTAGTTAATAGTATTGTTTATTTTGTAATAAATTATGACAGAAGACTTTATAATATAAAACCATATGTCATGTCTATATCTTTGTATGACTAGTGTAGCTACATTCGCAGTGTCACAAAATTTGATAAAAATAAGTAACAGCATATCTCAAATTAGTGTATATTAATTGCGCATAAAAACATACTACCAATGTGCACCAGAAAATACAACATTTATAGACGCTAATTATGTTAATATTATTTTTATAGACTTTATTACCGGTAAAATTCGGTCATTTCCCCGCCGGATCTTCAGTTCGTCAGTTGACTCATTACGCACAGAGTATATCAACTTCAAAGTTCCGACGATACGATCATGGATGGACTCAAAATCTATTAAGATACGGAACACCTGAACCACCTCGCTACAATTTATCAAATGTAAACTGCCCTGTATTCCTTCACTATTCCGAAAGTGACCCATTAGCAGATGTTATAGACGTTAATCAATTGTATTACGAATTAGGAGGTAATCCAATCAAGTTACGCGTTCCTCACAAAACATTCAGCCATATTGACTTCGTGTGGGGCATTGATGCAAAAACTTTAGTCTACGATACCGTGGTTGAGATAATAAAAAGTTTTGATACAACCGATAAACAAATTAAAGGTATAAGATAACACGTGACAAATAAATAACTGTTCATTTTAAATTTTATATTTGTATGTAAATATTTTATGTTCTCAATATTATATCTCAATTAATATATTGTTGAAAGCTAAACGAAGAAAATAAAAGTGTATGTAACGTCTTGATTCATTTTTTTTACAAAACAAGAAATGTTTCTGATTATTGTTCTCTTATGCCACCTCAAAGACAAGATTATGAAAAATGTTATGAAGTGAATGTTTCAGTTCGTCTGCAAACTCTACTTGCATATAATTAAAACAAAGTACATAGTGGGCATTTTTAAAAACATGTTTTAATGATATTTTATTTTATATAGGTAGGGTTTTTGTAAGGCGTTG
Source organism: Leptophobia aripa (assembly GCA_951799465.1). Lineage (NCBI taxonomy): Eukaryota > Metazoa > Arthropoda > Insecta > Lepidoptera > Pieridae > Leptophobia > Leptophobia aripa. The sequence goes on along the minus strand of OX637268.1, from coordinate 4,553,013 downwards.
CGTCAGCATTGCCTACTTCACGATTACCACTCATATAAAAACTACAATTCGCTGATATTTGCCAGGTTTATACTGTCACTAATAGCTGTCGTACAGTTACAATGCATCCATCTTTCATAATTATGTCATGTCCGCATTTGTTTTTCTTTCACAGACTACGTATTTAAATAATAAGGATTATATTTCATAGCGTAATAAACATTCAAAGTATTCAACTTATTTTTTTAATCTTATTATATTACAATTTGAGGTGCTTGAACTTAATTATTCTAGTTATTTTTATACTAATTGTTGTAGTTGCGCCGATATATACCAAAATGTTAAATAAATAACTCCAAACAAGAGGAATTTGAATTGTAAAAACAACCGTAAGGCGTCGTCCTAATGGGCGACGATCGTACGAAAATCACCGTACGACCGTACGATGAAAGACGCATTGTGTTTTTCATGATAGGTGGTTCTACGATGACCCCACAGGTTCTAATAGATGACTAAATGATCGCGCGATATCTAATTAGCGATCTATTCATCTGTCATAATACGCCATTTTGAACAATATTGCATTGAAAATTGCATATGTGATATATAGTGTGGTCACATAATATACAATTAGTAAGAATACCGAAAAGAAATCTGTTGCTTTGATTATACGATCACACTATCAAACCCATTGTACGTTAGTTGTAAGCATTTTGTTGCACTACGATGGATTTGTATGTTTGAAGTGATCGCACGACGTAAACACATTATCGTACGAGCGTTGCCAATTAGGACGACGATTAATACTATATAAATTTCATCGTACATAAAATAACAAATATATAAATTTATCGCCGGTAGATAAGATGATATGCTATTATATCTATTAAATAATCTTATAAAAGCAAACAAATAATTAGATGTGGCTTCACTTAATTATCTTCGCTATATAAACGCTTAGAAATGCTGTTGATATTGGGTGCATTTTGTGTATTATTTGCAACGGTAGATGGTTCTCCAAATGCCAAATATGTTGAGGAGTTAGTTAGGAACAACGCTTTCGGACAAATATCAGATAAAATTTTCAAAGATGCAAGATTATATGTGGTAAGTACGACGATTAGACTATTTCTAGAGATATGTTTTTGGCGCAAATTTGAAAGAGATAATTACCTAAAATAATAGCAATCTGTTAGATATATATAGAGTTTATTAATATTGAAGCCGTGTTAAACAAACCGTCCAGAATTATGAAAGATAGTAAGAGAAGGTTAAGTTCTACGTATATACAGAACGCACTTTTCTTATAAGTATACATTAAAATAACAAGTTATATTCATGTCTGGGATATGAAGTTTAGCCAACATTTAAACTACAGATTGTATACACATATGATCGAGAATTCTCAGAGAGCTGAACGATCAATACCTATCTCAGGTACTTATCGCATATGTTAGATTATATCTCCCGGGCTTATAGAACCCATATGGTTCAATATTCATTGAGAATCTATTTCAGTTATAATACTCGAAAACATTTACCATTGTTTATCTGAATTTAATCATATTTATCGATTTATCTTTAATAAGAAATTATATTCGATATAAAGCATTACATAAAAAGTAAAGATAGTAATTGTTTTTTTGACATATGCTAAAATATCCTCAGGTCGAGTAAATTAGTAAATTTACAAAACTTGAAGTTAGTATTGGTTTAAATGAGATTTATTATAATAATCTAGTATCAATGGTATTATAGTTCTTGCGTATTACACAACACATTCAAATATATATATATATATATATATGTACTTAATATAAATATAAGCAAGGAAGGGCACATGTTGTAAATATCTATATTTTTAAGCCTGATATTATAAGAAGATACAACTATCCAGTCGAGGAACATTATGTAATAACTCCAGATGGATATATTTTGGGCTTACATCGGATTCCCCACGGTCGAGAAAATAACAATATTCCTGGAGACAGGCCAGCTGTATTTGTTATGCATGGCCTTTTAGGCTCCTCAGCTGATTACTTGATATCAGGCCCTGAAGATGCTTTAGGTAAATTCAATAGTTGTAGTTTCAATTCAATTAGTGTAATAGAACTGTTTCTATTACACTGCTCGCGTGACATACGAAATTTTTAACAGCAATAGGTTCGCTATTTAAATCGTTATTGTAAATAACATAAATGCGTTGTAAAATTAAATGTGATTATTATATTTGTCTATAAATAACCATTTTTTTTCGTACATTATTTTAAGAGTACATCCTAGCTGAGGAAGGCTATGATGTGTGACTTGGCAACGCCCGCGGCAATTATTATTCGCGGAGGCATCTAACACTCAACCCCGACGGGAAAGACATTACATTTTGGGACTTTTCCTGGGACGAAATCGTATATATAGATTTACCAACGATGATAGACTATGTTCTTGATCAGACTGGTAAATCATCGTTGCATTACATTGGTATGTCTCAGGGTACGACGTCGTTCTTTGTTATAGGTTCACTGCGTCCGGATTATAACAAGAAGATAATCTCCATGCATGCTTTGGCACCGGTGGCGTACTTGGGACACACCACGAATACTTTTTTTCGACGTATATCACCATATTATGCAAATATTGCGGTAAATATAATACACATATTTTTTACAAAAACAATAAATAAAATGTTATCGCACTGTTATATTATTTGAAAGAAAGAGATTTACATACATGATTTGAGTTCTCGTATTTTAGGCTTTAGGTCGTTTGATTGGTCTTGGTGAATTGTTACCAAACAATGTTATATGGACATGGTTCGGACAGAATATATGCAAGGACAACGATCCGTTACAAGTTGTTTGCAAAAATATCTTGTTTTTTTTGGGCGGCCAAAATGAAGATCAATTTAATTCTGTAAGTATAGATTGTTACCTTTTGGCCAATTATATCTATACTTATAATAAATCTGTAGAGAGGTCAATTCTGTACATGAAATATATGTTCAAAATCATCAAAATCAGGATTTGATTAGGGATCGATACTGATGCCAAAACTGTAATCAGTGATATTTTTGTAGAAAGTTTCATAGAAATTTTTGTATGTCTGTCTCCCTGTCTGTCTGTCTGGGTAACCGTTAAAAAAACAAAAACTACTTGACAGATTTTAACGAAACTTAACACAAACATTTTTCCTACTCTTGAGCTGGTTATAGGATACTTTTCATCACGCTGCAATTAATAGGAGCAGAGCAGTGAAGGAAAATAGTGGGAAAACGGGAGAAGTTACTCCATTATTTAAGCTGAAATAGTCGCGTGTGAAACCTAAAGGGTTAACGCATACAAGGAGTAATACGTTGACGGAATCGCGGGCACAGCTATTAAGAATAATTTTATGCGGTTCCGTATTGTGATATTTTTCAACAGTATTTTAGATTAACATGTTATATTTCCCTACTAAAATACGAAAGTTAATCTGTCTGTTACATCAAAACTACTGTACTGTGAGGAAGGACATAGGCTCTTTTACGATTAACGACGGAATCGCGGGCAAAAGCTAGTTTTAAATAATATGACAAATAAGAATATAATGAAACCTACGTCATAATATTTAAGTATAAAGAGAATTTCCAATTTAATACCATAAAAACAAACACCCAAAAATGAGTAAAATATTGTGTGACATTAGTATTATAATTAAAATTATTATTAAAAAATACTACATATTATTATTATATAGTATTATACTTATCTAATATATTTTATAACTTTTCTACAACTTAAGTCGGTACATTCTTTCAATCTTAAAAAGAAGTCCATGTTGTTAAAATAGTACGTATAGATTCATCTAATTACAGAGTATTTATACTATATTTGCAGACTTTATTACCCGTAAAATTTGGACATGTTCCCGCCGGATCTTCAGTTCGTCAGTTGACTCATTACGCACAGAGTATATCAACTTTAATGTTCCGACGATACGATCATGGATGGGCTCAAAATCTCTTAAGATATGGAACACCTGAACCACCTAGCTACAATTTATCAAATATAAACTGCCCTGTATACCTTCACTATTCCGAAAGTGATCTATTGGCGCATGTTATAGACGTTAATCAATTGTATAACGAATTAGGAGGTAATCCAATCAGGTTACGCGTTCCTCACAAAACATTCAGCCATATTGACTTCGTGTGGGGCATTGATGCAAAAACTTTGGTCTATGTTACCGTATTTGAAATTATGAAAAGCTTTAATGCGCAACACTAACAAAATGCTTTGAAAAACGTAACATTATAGATAAGCTATATGTTAAGTATGTATGTAAATATAATATGAAGTGTATGCAGTCGTCGTGATTAGCGAGAGACCCATGATTGGTAAAGATGGACTTGAGCCTTTTAATAGCTGCATCTTTAGGAGACACGGTTATAGTGACACTCTAGACAGGATGTAATTATTCTTATATGTGAGTTATCTATCAGAGAAGTAGTCTAAGTCTTACTCACGTATTGATTGTATAAATATTTTTACAACCTGTATAGAAATAAATGATTTAATAATATTTATTATTCTTTTTCAATAGTATTTCCATTTTGGTGAGAGGGTGGAATGTATCGCGAAGCAGAGGTTAACGTTTGGGTGCCATACAAATTACACTAGCTTTTTCACTAACGTGCGCCCGGAAAGGCTGTTCCGCAGCCTATCTATAATCTATCTATTATACAAAACAATACTTAAAAGTAATGCTCTATAACTAAACAATGATGCCGCGACTCGCCGAGCCCGTACCCCGCTGACCATTCGCTTCAGCCACGTTTGGTTGTTTAATTTCCATTACCTACAGATATGATAGGGAATCCATACGACGTGTTTTCAAGGTCATGTAAACGCGCGTCTTTTGATACATATTTAGGTATAAAAAAGTGTTAGTGTTTGTTAGTGAAAACCAAAGAACTACCAACCTTTTGGTTGATTCGTAGCGCCTTCCTAAATTAACGGGCAATGCCATCGGCCTACAAAAAAGGACTGCAGCAGCAGTGAGGCGTCATTGTATTCATTTTTTATTAGATTTGTGACATCCACGCGCTTTACGCACACTGTTCTCTAGTCTTAGTATTAATTTATTTTATTTCTACACTGTAAAGGACCGAAAAGGATCACTCCTTTACACTTTGCAAACAGCATTGCAAGTTCGTTATTTTTTGACGTATCAGCAAGGGCAAGAAACGTATCATGAATCAAACTCAACATAAGCTATTCTTTTCACGCCGATCTGAATTTTTAATTATAGCTTGGAAGCTATAATTAAAAATAAGTAGCTATAATTATAAATAAGCTATAAATAAAACTGGAGTTTTCAATTGTAGTTGAACACGGATCAAGCATTCGCCTCTAACCAAAAACTTTATATAAAATTCGACTTTTGCGGCACTCCGACATTGTCATTCGGGGTTTAAGTATGAAATCACCTCAATTTATCACATCAGGTTTCAATTGTTTTTTTATTAATATAAGTATTAATATTTGGATAATTTTCTAAGTGATTGAAAGTTTTATTTCCAATACTCCAGATTCCTTCGGCATTTTCCGTCAATGGCTTAATAACGATCAACAATATGTAGAACATATTAATTGTAGTTCGTGTAAAAAAGCAAGAAAACAGTAGGTACTCCTTATAAATTTACGTATCTCAGCGGGGCAAGAAGTTATTATGAAAAATCGGAACTTCACCCCTTTTTTTAAGATAGCGTAAAAAGCGCAGCCTTATTTTGGTCGACAATTTGAAGCTTTTCTAGACCCCTCAATCCTTTCTCGATTCATTTGTATTTATTTCTTGTTTATTCCAACGTAATAATTAGATATGGTTCCACCAATCCACTTTTGTCGTGTTACCGTTACAAGACGAAATTTATTAAATGCGTCATAAGTTTAATTATTGATATGACCTCTGATCTGTCTTTGTACTTACAAACAGCCTTCAAAGACAGATTAGTTAATTAACTGTCTTTTTTACTTTTTTTTAAAAAAGAGGGGCAAACGAGTAGGAGACCATAAAGGTGAAGTCGCCGCCCATACACATTCACGTGGCTGGGAGTTAGTGAGTGCGATGCCGGCATTTAAGGGATACACTAATTTATTTTATTGTTGTAGTTTAATTTGTTTATCTTATTTGTATAGCGTACTTATTATGTACATATATAATTCTCTTAATATTAGATAATAATCAATATTGAATAATAGAAAAAAATATTACATAGATAATAATTAAATTTATTGTAGATAATTCACTGCTTACATCATAATAATATTCAAGCAAAATATACCTACGCAATGTACATGAATGAACACAAATGTGAAATTTATCGCTTGTATTAATTGTAAATGATAATTTCGATATCCAATTTTATCTCTTGAATGAATTGTATAAAAGCCCATCATTAGTTGAATTGGGACAATTCGGTAAAAAAGCGAAAATGCTGTTGGTACTGGGCGCGTTTTGTGTGTTATTGGCAACAGTTGGTGGATCACCAAATGCTAGATTTATCGAAGAATTAGTCAAAGACAATGTTTTTGGTAGCGTATCAGAGGGAATTCTTGAAGATGCAAGATTAGATGTAGTAAGTGTTACTAAAAATATTGGCTTACTTTTGTTTTTGGAATGTACGCAAGAAAATTCTCATAGTTCTTTATTAAAAGGTACTGTTTTTTTTAGCCCCAATTAGTTAGAAAATATAATTATCCATTAGAGGTGCACCATGTCATAACTCCAGATGGATATATATTAACGCTGCATCGCATCCCTCATGGCCGCAGTAACTCACAATCTACTAACAAACCGGCAGTGTTTGTTATGCATGGTGTACTTTGTTCGTCAGCTGACTGGGTTCTCACCGGACCAGGCGTTGGACTAGGTAAGTTTAAGTGTCATACATAATTTTTATTTTGTTCCTTACACCTGTAATGAGGATTTTATAATTAATTGTTTTTTAACAATTCCAGGGTACGTTCTTGCAGATGAAGGTTTTGATGTTTGGTTAGGCAATAATCGCGGAAACTACTATTCAAGGAGGCACTTGCTCCTAAATCCAGATGACGCAAACAGTACCACTTTTTGGAAGTTCTCTCTCGACGAAATGGGTAACGTGGACTTAAGTTCGTCAATAGATTATATTCTGCAAAGAACTAGAAGACCAAATCTTCATTACATTGGGACGTCACAAGGCACTACAATTTACTTCGTTTTGGGATCACTTCAACCTGCATTTAGTGAGAAGATTGCATCAGCACATATGTTGGCACCGGTCGCATTTAACACTGCTGAGAGACCCGAAATGATGGATGCCTTGGCGCCTATTGTCGCAGGCCTTGTGGTAAATATATTTAATTCTTACAAGCTTTTTGTTGTAATAACCTCAGTGCCGTATGATTTTAGTACAGGACTTTAAAACTGTTCAAAACCTTTTCGTTTTGTCTAAATTTAACTTTATTTTCAGTCTTGGGCAACCGAGAATGGTTTCGGTGAAATGTTCCCAAAGAGTGAGTTTTTGGCAGACATTGCGCGTCGTTATTGCAGAGATGGAGTGCCAACGCAACCTATTTGCAGTACTTTGCTCTTTATGCTCGGTGGTTGGAGCGAAAGTCAACACAATGCGGTAAGCGCATATTTCATGAACAAAGCTTATTAAAAACTGTAACATTTAAAATAATTGTTTCACCTTTCTAGTTAGCCTATAAATAAATAATGATTTTTTTTTCAGACCCTGTTGCCTGTTAAACTAGCCCACACACCCGCGGGCTCTGGCTTGAGACAATTCGCACATTTGACACAGAATATGGCTTCAAAGAAGTTCCGCAGATACGATTATGGTCCTGTTACAAACCTACTGCGTTACGGCCAAACTCAACCGCCAGAATACAATCTTAAGAACATTAAAAGTCCAGTATTTTTACATTATTCTGATGGTGATTCTAGGACAAATGATGTTGATATTCGATTTTTATATGATACGCTCGATACGACCAAGAAAATGATCCGTGTGCCTGATAGTAACTTCAGTCACATAGATTTTATGTGGGGCAAAAATGCGAAAGCTGTTCTATATGACAGAATAATAAGTGAAATAAGGAATATTGAAAATGCTTGAATCTAGTCGTCTCTCTCAATTGTAAATTTAGGTTTTTGTAATAAAATATTTAAGTACTAAATATGTCTATTAACATTGCTTATTATAAAAGCTACGATTATTTTCCTAATATGTGGCATCTAATCTGCAGTTCATTTATGCCTTTGTAGTATTATAGTAATTATTGTATTCTGGGGATCTACATTCGACAAACTGTGAGAAAGTTTGTCATTTTGTACTCGCGTTTCGTTCGGTGAGTGAGATCTTCCGGTGCCCATCCCTTTCCCCTCCCCCGTCCTCTTCCCCTACCCCCCCCCCCATTTCCTAATTTTCCTTTAAAGGCCGGCAACGCACTCACGAGCTACCAGCCGCGTGAGTGTCTATGGGCGGCGGTTTCACCTTTATGGTGGGCCGCCTGCTCGTTTGCCCCCTCTTCTATAAAAAAAAAAAAAAAAAAAAAAAAAAAAAAGTACTGCCAATCTTTTTATCACATAGAAAATAGTCTATCACCAAAAAATTATCCGTTGGAGCAAGGTTCTAGTTGCAGTTCCTATATAATTATGTTATAACGTTCATAACATCAAAACATTGTAAATTTTAATGTTCTTTATTATTGGCCACAGCAAACGAAGAAAAACATTAATATACAGTTTATGAGCTAGTAACATAATAAACATTTATACATTACACCAACTACATTTTTTGATTACACGGACACAATATTTATCGTTCTACAGGAAATAACACCAAATAATATTAGCCATGTATTGCATATTCTATGTAAGCAATTTACTATATACTTTAGTTGCAAAATATATTAAAAAATCTTGAAATTTGTTGTGTTGGCTTTATAAAGAATAATAAATGGTGGGCCAAGAATATGAAACACACTGTTCATGCTTTCAAAATCTGAAAAAATATTCACCTCTGCAATATAAGAATGTAATATTAGATATAAGTAAATTTTAGCCTTAATATTAATTGACATTAAAGTACGGTTCGGGTAAATAAGAATATAAAATTTTTAAACTTTATAAATAAGCTCTGTAATATAAAAACTTTTATCAAGTGGATATGGATTTTTGATATTTTGTTTATTAATATGGACTTTATATTTAAAAATTGCTGGACAATAGGTAATTGTATTACGATATATTTGACATTTACTGACGTTGTTCGTATAGTAAATAAAAAAATCTTCCAAATTTTATAACCTTACAGCCAAAAATTTAAAGGTTAAAAAGTTTTCACTTTTGCATAATTTTTAATCTTATTGTTTTGAAAATATTTTACGATAAATATAATTTGTATGATAAGATGGCGGTTTTGGTGATATACATAGATTATAACAATACACTAATATATAACTGGGACATTTGTAAAATAAATAGTGATTCGTAAGTTACACTTATGAAAAAAGCTTCATTACAAAAATAGTTTAGTGTTATATAATTAAAATACATTTTCGTTATATATCAAGAACATAATGAAAACAAGCCACAAATCAGCATAGATACCTTAATTTATAAACATCGATACGTTTCCTCTACAAATGTATACACATTGAAAATTTTCACATCGATTATAAAATACTAAATATCAATAATTACAAATACTTATTAAGACTAATAAATGAAAAAATCAGTCGTCAAGACAAGAATAAGATATGATAGAACTCCATTCTGAACGCTCTGAAGCTCACATTAAAGCTGGGGTTGTGACACACAGTTTAGCGGTGAGATGTGCAAGAGGAAACACAAGGCAAAGCTGAATGTCTTTAAAACGAATATTAGTTAATTGAAACAGTTATTTGGTTGGAAATGCCGTTCAAACGTAGCAATTTATTTATTATTAAGTCGTCATACTTGTGTATACTAGAATGTTGTCATTCTTGGTATTTTGATTTGTTAAAAAAAATTTAGTGGCACCATTTTTTATAATTGAAGTGTCATAATGAATCACAAGGTTTCCGTTACTGAAGAATATTGGGCGCCTGTAAAAAATCTTTTAAGGTTCTATGTACTTTAAGTTAATGCCTTGTTATTTTTTTAGTAATACGTAAAATTGCCACGTTAGCTCGGTTCTTATATAGAATACAACACAACATCAAGTCTTATAATACTTGGTCGGGATTTTCTACTAGAATCTAATTACTAGGGACATAAGCTCTGAGAGTGCAGGCTATAGTACATACATAATACATAATATATTTAGAAAACCAACGTACGCAATATTCTCTCAATACAAGATACAGTCTTTGGTACACATTTATTATACATAAACATCTATAATTTAATACTGATAAAATTTTCCTTTTTTTTTTGTAAAAAACCAACTCTTTAAATACATCGAAATCCTTTTTAAATATACTTCTCAATAATATATTGTCGAAATGTTAAATGGACGTTGTGCAGACAGAAACAGCGAAGGATAGATTTGTGTAGATATTTAAAAAATAAAAGGACATTTATTCCGCGAATCTCAGCTTTTGTTTTTTGACGAATTCCATAGCCATTTTGTCCGTGTTTCGTGATTCCAAAATTTGCAAAATTGGATGCCCTGAAAGGATATAAGGTGCAATTATTATTTAACAAGTCATATCGTTTATCAGTTAGACTTTACTGTATTTAATTAGTTTTAGTTACGGTTCTTCAATTATAATAAATGTATATTTACACTAACACTACTCTCGGCTATCGACATTCTCGGAATCTACTTTTAAAATGTACGGTAAAAAAACAAAAGGAAATAGACAAAACGGGACCATATCACTAAAGGAGAAGGCGAGTAAACGAAACTTATCTGTTACAGTAATTCGGATTGCAAAAAAAGGGAATGTTATAAAGTATAAAAATTATGTCTTGGTTAATTAAATGTTTTTAATTATAAATATTCAATTTACATTATATAAAATTATACAACTCTTACCAATGACACGTGATAATTGTAATTTTAAATTGTAATGTAATTAGTTATTTAAAGTAATTAGGTTGCGATAAATTTTTCAATTGTTGAGAACGTGATGATTATTATCAAATAATCACATCAATCATTACTGATTTATCGTTTATATCCGACATATCATTTTGATCCGGCATATTCAGACATATACTTTATCGAGCTTGTTTATTTATTGACAACGTATTATGATTTGAGTGTGTGTTTGTTAATAAATTTACGTTATCCGTACTTCATTCAATGATACAGACAAAGCTTTTTCGACTATTTTCGGAAAATAACATACTTGACCCGTTATGCTTACACAATTTAATTTAAAGTATATATATTTCCAAAAACAATAACAACTTTAATTGGATCTATAAAAATATATTATGATGGTAAAAAATAGTATTAATAGTTAAATACTTGTTAGATGCCTTCTACCAAATATAAATTAAAATCGTATTTGATACAAAGGGATGATGAACAATATTTTTGAATTTTAAATTTATTCCTTTATATATTTAAATATATTCCGTTTTGTTAAAATATTTAGAGTAGGCGTTAGCTAAAATGTATAGAAAAGTATTCTGAGTATGTTTGAATAAAGTTTGTACAAATACTCACCCCGATCATGTAACTGCATAAGTGGTAACTCTATGGGCCTGAGCGGGTCCGGGGGTGCGTGACTATTGACCCCGGGCACACGTGAAATGGGCACAAAGGCTTCCCCGGCAAAATCGTCCGCGGTCAGTACATCCCGATCCCACACGGATAAAGCCAGGGTCGCTTGCGGTGACCGACATGACTCCAGGGACACGGCAAACTCGAAACACTCATCCCACACAGGGTTAAGTGTTTTCTAATAATATTTGGGATGTCAATCAAAATTCAGGCTTTACAAGTGAGTCTTAGGGTAAGATTCACATAGGACAAGGAGATAACATAAGTCTCGTATGACCAACAAGTATTTTATATTGATACTTTATCCTTTTAATGACTTTCACGTGGGACGAACTCGTGAGATGACAGAAGCTAATACGACAAAGTAAATACGTTTTAATCATCTAATAATAATTTCGTAGATGTATAAATTAACATCACTATTTAGTATAATTGACCTTTTAATAGATTTAATAAACTTATTATTACTGTATGTGAAATTTCGTAAGTGTATCAATACAACATATTTTTAAATAGAGTGAGGGTTATCGGGATGTGTCTTTATAATAACATTAAAATAAGCTTAAGCTTTCGACAACTTTGAAGCAACAATAGAAAAGATTTGAGCTTTCCATGTTATAAATACATGCTGTTATAGGACAGCTGTTTCCGAGTACTTAGCATGTTATTAATATGCGTAGCAGCGTTATATCATTTAAATTCAGTCGCAATATCTAGACGTGGTGGAAGCCTTATAGTGATTTTATTATTAGGGAACCATGGCTGTGGTTGTATATAACAAAAAAAATGTTTTTCTCGCATAATAAAGTATATCGAATCACTTTGAATAGATATTTCACCGATGAGTTTTTTGCTATTAATATATTATTGTATGTGTATTTATGAGAGTTCTTTTTTGGCTATGGTAAAATATAGAATGCTTATACAAAATACGTGCATTACCAAAAATATCTTTCTAACCTCAACTCAATTATTCTCTAGGGCAGGCTTCATATTATTTCAAAAATGTGTAGTAAATATAATTTACATTCCATTCTTGATAACAAAAAACGTTATCAAATGACGCACGTGTGAAAATTGAAATATATGGTTTTACTTTAAATAAATGAAAGCCTCTTAGAAGATTCATTTGTTTTCCCCAAAATAGCGGCCATTAATATTCATCAGAAGAGGTTTGGCTGTGCCTTTTATTAAGTATATTTTATTTAATAATTTGTTCAATATTTAAAAATATATATTATCACTATATTTCCCATTAAATTAGTTAACATTAAGACGATGTTAATAATCTGTGGGTTACTTTTGGAATATTAACTTTGAAGCATAAACGATCGAATATGAAACTAAATAAACAAAGATTAAAATTATCTGGTCTTGAATATAAAATATTTGATGCGTAGATAAGCATAATAACAATCGATTATTACATTCGCTATCTAAGCACACGACCGGACTCGTAAGTTCGCACGCACTTGATGCTAATTAATGACAATATATTATGACATATAAAATAATTAAATTGGTGTACCTTTTGTACGTTGGTGCTCTGTTCGTGTGTTTTAGGAAAGAGCCTCTTGGGTAGCAACTCGAGGACCACAAAAGGGTCGCTTAATCCGTTAGGATCGAGCGGAATCACGTCACGCGCCGACAGTATTTCCACACATAGAGAGTCGTGATTGAAGTACACTCTGTAACAATGTTTGATAACATTTATTGACGTAGCCGTTTTAATAAAAAGCCTATAGATGTTGTATAAATATAAAAGTGCTATAAGAAAACGTATAAAACAAATATGATGTTAAATTTGACCTTTGTCTATCTACAAATGTATTTTACTGAAAAGAAACACACACACAAAACAATTATGACAGTCATCGCCGCTCTGACGCTGTTTATATGTTCAAATTCAAATAGATAGAAGATAAATAAGTTTTACGTTTTATAATTATTACTATTTTAAATTATTAACTGTCTAGCTCCAAACATTATATGTAAAATATCGTTTAATGTTTTGCCCTGAAGTCCAATTATATAGCCACGCCGAGTTTGAAATACATGCACTTTAAAGAGATGATTCTATGAGTCCTGTCAAACGCTCGTCATTTATCTAAAACCTTTTAAGGTTCAAACTTCAGTGGAATTTGTCCGTGCCGTTTCATTTCTGATTTAATCTGACATAATTTGTGCACCCTCGAGTTGAAATATTGTGCTACCATTTTTCGATATTTCAAAAGTCATTACTGAAATTCAAACTCATTGACACTGACATGTTCAATTCAACAAATATATAGCAATTGATATAAATCGCACATACCTTATTAATATGGACCCATAGGGCGATGGTAATGGTGTACGCGTTTGCTCTGCTAGCCGATCTTCTAGCCAAAGTTCTAGTAACTGTTCAGTTGGTGCTTGATGATACTGCATTCTTTGTTCAAGCCGTTTCCATTCGTTATTGTGAACTTCCGTCATTGGAAGACCTAAACATTTCAAATGTCTTATCAAAACTATTTATTTAACATAAAAAGGAAATGACAAGTCTTTATATGCTTATCTACAATATGTTTAGTTTTTACATTTATTTATAAGACGTAATTGGAATCACACTTGTAATGAAATGTTAGAAACGACTTAAGAAACGCTATGAAAGTTGTCTAGTCAGAGAAATATAAGTAAATGCACCTTTTCCTTCAGCGTGAAAGAATTCAGCAAGAAGGTCCAATGCCTCCTTCAGCCTGTGATGGTAGACCCGGGGTTTCTCCGCTCCCCCCGAGTCAGCTTGAGTCGACACCTCTTTAAGCACAGCGTTCCAACAAGCCGCAAGACCTCTTGTGAAGGCTCGGGGCAACAACCACGTATTTAATGATGAAAGATGTTGATCCAAAAACTCCAATAGCGGTGTTATTGCCTGGGGATTGAGTCGCATACATAAAATTGAGTCGGGAAAGGCAATAAATATATTTCTGATGCCAATAAAACTTCCGTCATTTGAACTCTCATATATCAATGAGGATTGTTTTGAAAGTTGATTAAAAATTGTGATCCAACTTCTTAAAGTTAAATTACGTTGAGTATTCTTAATGTCATCATAATAAGAATATAAAATGGAGACACTTTGAAAGGAGCTCGTTTTAAATGCTCTCGGCGTATAAAACTAAGTTCTAAAGTGCTGCACTGTCATAACAAAATTAGTTCTAAACTTACATCGAGGTCGAGTTAAAGCCCTTCATAGCCTGAAAGAGTGAGGTCTCGTGAAACTCTTTGACCTTTTCAAAAACTGAAGTTAGGAAACGAAGCGCCCAAAGGATTAAACTCTTGTTTGATTTATTGTACAGTGATATCTCCCTTTTTGTATTTGAGTCACTCAGGGTCACTAGAGGTTTGGTGTTTTTAACTGCTTCTTACCTTACTTAACTGCTTATTACCTTTAATATACGAGTAACATTCTTAAGCTTAATAAATTATTTAATTTCTATTCATGTTAAAGCATCATTAATAAGATAGACACTGTAAAGGCCGATATGTTCAAATATGCAGTAATGCTTTAAAGGTAAATGCATCGTGCCTTGAATAAAACATCTATTTCAGAATAAGATAGATAGATAAGACCCTATTTTATTAAAAACTATTTTGTCTTACGATAAATACCCAGAACTTAGAAATACTTATAGCGACTCCGCTTATAACGACTTATTAGTTTTAGCGACTATAATGGTTACTCAAGTTTGGTGTCGTATCGCATTATGTTTGTATATAATTCGTCCGTTTTGTACGTCGCCCGGTTAGTACGACATAGTATCATCGGTCCATTGAATGTCGTTATATCCGAATTATACTGTATAATCATTTACTTGATGATTTCTGTTAATTTTACCGACACCAATTTACCTATGCTTAAGTTTTGCTCTTCTGAAGTAAAAGATTTAATTTATACCTGTTGTGTGGGTAGTGAGTCGGGCGACCAGGCGAGGTGGAAGACAGCCTTGCGGAGAGGGGGCCTAGCCCTGACCGCAAGCGGAACGGCGGCACGGATCGACCGACACTCCAGGGTGCCCAACGCACCGCGAACCAGTTGCCGTGAATTCTCGTCATTTGAACTGTTTATAAAAAAACGGTATATTTTGAAAATGAAAAATTATAGTTACAAATAAGTCGGACCCTAGGAAATATATTAGTGTGGGGTGTTTTTATGTTTAATACAATGCAACAAGTCTATGTAAACATATTCTCTCGTTAAAACAATCGAAGTGGTTATTATGAGATATATCATGAAGCAAATCTTTGCTACATATTTAGAACCGAACATATTGTATGTATTATATTATATTTTATGTTGTGTATTTTATATGTATAGTATTATACACGATTAATATCCGTAATGGGGTGTTTACTCTAATTTATACAGATTTAGACATGTTTGTGTGATATTTTTTCCGTCTATGTTTAGCTATGTTTTTATGTGTGTTGTTAGTGTTCCAATTCAATAGATATGTCCGTTTTAAATTCTCAAATTCTTATGCTAATAATAATATAATATTTACTATAATAAAATAAAAAACAAATAAATTACTCATTTTTGCTAATTATTAAGCTTTATGATTTAGCTAATTATTAACCGTTTTGTTTGAGAACGAAAACAATTAATTGATTACGTCTCGATTAAAGTATTATACCCAAGGTGATATAGTAATTACGAGGATTACAAATACTCATATTATTTTATCATCGATTACTAAATTTTATAATATTCATTCTTATATACGTTAGCTCTTACGTCAACGTATTTTAGATTCCAGTTGGTGCAATAGTAAAATTGTCGACTGGGCCCAGTTCGATTTAATATGCTGAGCATATTGTTTGGTAGTGGTCAGGGTGTTATAATGTATAAAAATATATTTAAAAAGTAGATGTAGTTAAGAATTTGTCAGACAAGCTATAAATACTTAGTCTTGCCATAAATATTGTTATAAAGAAAAGCACGATTTTTATTTTATACGTAACATTTATTCCTTTCATAGTGAGTTAGTTTAATACATCAATATATAACTATTAAAAATATACAATGTTTATTTGAAGTGGTCTCCATTGGCTGCAATACAGTCTTTTAAACGTTGAGGCCAGTTATCAATAGCAGCACGAACTCTTTCTAGAGGAAAATTCTTCACTGCCAACCGAATGGATCGTTTTAGGGACTCCAAATTATCATGGCGTTTAGAGCAAGCCTTACTCTCTAAAACTGACCATAAATCATAATCCAATGGATTTAGGTCAGGACTTGACGACGGCCAGTTTTCAGTGCTGATAAAGTCCGGAACGTTAGTTTTCAACCAAGATTGGGTGGATCGAGCTCTATGACCCGGTGCCGAGTCTTGTTGAAAGCACCATTCTTTGTTATTGAACATGGTGTTAGTTAAAGGCTTAACTACCGTCTCAAGAATGGTATTTTGATAAACTTGTGCCGACGTTTTAATACCTTTTTCACAAAAATATGGCTCAGTCACCCCTTCATAGCTAACACCCCACCAAACCATCACTGAAGTGGGATAATGCCCACGTTGTACTCTGTTTACTAATTGCGAAGCTTCTTTAGAGCTTCCAGCATAAATACGGTCATTTTGTTTATTAAAATACTGCTCAATTGTAAAAATTTTCTCATCCGTAAACAAAATTTTTTTGTGACCTCCCTTTGCGTACCGCTTAAGTAGTTGTTTGGATTTTACCACCCTATTCTTCTTTAAATTATCAGTTAAGAAGTGACCAGTACGTTTCTTATAGGCTGCAAGTCCTAAGTCATCTTTTAATATACGCGACATGGTTCTAGGAGCTATCTTCATCTCCCGAGATAAAATCTTTTGCTTACGGACAGGATTTCTTCGAATTCTTTCCCTAACTGCTTTAATCACCTTTTTCACACGAACGGTACGTGGACGGCCAGATCTTTTTCTGTCACAAACAGAGGAGGTATCATTGTACCTATCAATAGCCCGGTAAACAAACATTTGACTAATACCAAGCGGGTGGAGGGTTTTAAAAATTGCACTTTTCTCCATACCTACTTTATGTAAGGCAATCACAGCGATTCGGTTCTCTTTATCACCCCACTCCATTTTAATATAACAAAATATTTAACAATATAATGGCGCGAAAATAAGAAAACACATCAAGCAATCATATAAAAATGACAGATTCCAAATTCAAACGTAATATTTTCTTTTTTTGAATAGTAACAGTATTTATGGCCAGACTAAGTATATATAACCTTGAAGCTAACCGTGTGTATTTATTAACCTGCACTTATTTTAATATCATTTCATCACAGTGCTCTTGATTTTAAATATAAAAAACGTATTGTTAAAATCCAGTGCTTATAAAATCATCATCATACATGTGAGCAAAAGTTTAACGGCTTATAACTTGACAAAGCTTTGAATACTTACATATGCTCATCGTCATATTCAGCCAAAGAGCGTCGAACGTACTCTAAATTGTTTACAATCGTGCATACCTCTTCAGTTGTTTTGTTCTGTCCTGAAATTTTATTCTACATTATAACGTATCTCCTAAGGTTAGGTAGGATAGAGGGAATGAGACGAAACGTTGGATTGTGATTGGTAATAAGTAACTAGTCATACATAAGTCATATTACGCTTATCCAAAAAAATCTCTCTTACGTATTGTTCAATTTTCTCACGCCAAACCGTTTTCTATTAGCAATGATTTATTTCCAGCGATTGAGCATCGCCCTTCACTTGTTATTTCTAAGTGACCGGTCATTATGGTACAAGACCTTGAGAAACTAGTTAAAAAGGGGTTTCTTTGTTTGAGTGCAAGTTATATTATGTACACAGCTAAATTCTATTTAAAAATATTATTGAGCAAGCATAGCCTAAGGATGTTTATAAAATGGGACTTGATTAGAACAGATAGGTAGCTGAGGTTTTTTTTGCTTTTATAATTTGGAACCCTCATAGCTATATGAAGAAACTTGAACCCTGGAGTTGTTATTTACCCCTATGTAAACATTGTGTGGAAATCGGCCTGTCATAGATTTCAAATTAACGATACACTAATATTTGCGTCAGAAACAAAAGACTATTCATAAGTATACAAAAATGATGAAAGACAAGGATGCAATATGTCCATGGGATTGTACCGCCACCGGATTATAATTGCCACTTAAAGGTTTTCTGTCCGTTACAAGATAATATAGGATAAACATGCCAAAAAATATCAAAGAGTGTTCAAAATTCAATTCTCTTTTATCACTGCCCACGCCTCACAATTCAATTTATATCCTTTTTAGCTTACCTTTTACTTAGAACTAAATACTTCATGCCAAAAAGAGAAATATCATCCAAAAATAAAGCTGAAAGGCTAAATATTGAATTTTGTGACCTTTTACGATACATGGAATATCTAGAGAGTGTTGTAATGTAATGGAGCTTTTATATGTTCGTAGGTGATTTATTAACTACATAAATATCAGTATTTGCTATAAACTAGGAAATCCTGAATACATTCAGATGTACGCCCCTTTCTATTTCCCTTAATCATACAAAAACTTCTGATGATAATTTAAAGAGCAAATTGATTAGAACATCGTTAAAACCAATGTGTTTTTAGATCGATCTAACCTATTGTCACTGACAATTTAATCTCGATAATTTTATTTGGAAGTTCATAATTCAGATCTCATTTTAAACAATTGTCATAAACAACGTAAATATTTGTAAAGGCTGACGCAGAGTACATACTAAAATTAAGTGGAAGCAACACGCGTCACTACCTAGTGCGAGTTTTTTTATTTAAATTACCACCGGTATTTATAATGTTTTGTATAAGAAATAGTGGAACTGTTAGATAATATCGTAAATGGTTTACTTGGATAAAAACTTTAGAGAAATATTAACGTCATAGAGATATTGGCGCGAATAAATAAATATACTAAGTCTTAAATTAAGTTTTCATTTATATTGTATATACTAAAAACGTTATGACGTTCACTCTGTTAACGTTTGATGTGAATTCACACTAGGTCAGCGGATAAGTGTGTGGAGTGAACGTAAGTGACTACAACACAGTAGGGACCCTCAGCTTCGGACGAGAACTCGTTAGTGTGAAATAATTATACTAAAATCTTCCATCATGTTAAACAAAGTGTATAAACTTGATGAATGTCATTGAAACGTATATAATTCGACCCCGTTTTCTCAATCTTGATCCAGTATATTCCGTCTATTTTTTATTTAATATTCTCAGAGTATTTCTAAACTTTACAGAAAAGACAAAGAGAAATCGAACTTTGCTCTTATTTCAACATCAAGAAAATTATTCACCTGATTGAATTGAATATTAATTTCCAACCAACGCAAAATAATCATTCGTTTCAGAAGTTAAAGCTAAATTTTATAGTTTTCTGGTATATCTTATTTTTAAAATTTAATCAAAATGATTTATACCATGATTTTCGTAATATCCCTGGTCAGCTAATGCGCCATGTACCAAATCGGCGTAGTGCAAGGATGTTGCACAAGCTGCTTCTAGAAGCCTAATGCTACCGCCTAGAGTGCCTTCTTCTGCCCCGCCGATAGAACGCCAGACAAGTCTCATATGGTATAAACTAAAACAAAATCATATATATTTTTCCAATATACACAAAAAACAAATTGTAAAGAACTGAAAATAAATTACAGTTCTTGTGGCGAAGTATCCAAACTACTATCAGGATTTTCTCGATAAATCACGACGCTCAGCATTACTTAGGTCACCGGTCTCATCAGGCGCCTACTATTTTTTTTTAATCGCCTGTACTTACGTAACGAAACAAATTTAAAGTTGGGAGACTACTATGCCGCTGCACGAGCAGTGTAGTATACTAGACAAAAGTTTGTCCTTTAAGTATAAGTTTATATATGCTACATATGCTACTCTTATTATAAAAGTAATACTAAAAAGCTATTCAATACACCGCGTAGACATAAATCGGGCTTTAATTCGAGGTAATAAAATAAGAGCGAGCCACACAATGGGTTATTGTACCGGGAAGATAAGTTATTACGGAGCGCACCTGAATCCTTCGCATAAATAGACCCAACATATATTTCACTACACTGAAAGTACAGCAAATATGTATATTTTAATAAGAATAATATGCACTGTTTTCTAAAGTGATATGTATATACTACGGGAGATTATTCAAATGTTACTTCAAGTTATGTAAGCTCTTTATAGAGTAACTGTATTGTATTCATGGCGAACAGGAAACGACACATATTGTAATCGCTATATCAATAGTAATTAATTATTATTAACAAATTAGCGTTACAGAATGGAGGTCGTTTGAACACATTGACTGTACTTAATTTATGAAGAAGTTACGTATAGTTAACCGTGAGATTAATGCAAAAATAATATTAATATTACGAGAAATCAAGTGACTTACCACGCCGCTGTATCCACAGATGAAGTGCTGTGTTTCACAATCTGCTCTCCGTCAACGGGTCGATCTAACAATTACCAATGCATTAGTATGAAAGCCTCTTTAGATGGAAAAAAAAGTAAATAATCCCTTTGAAGAATTAACTCGGAATAGTTCAAAGGAATGTCTTTTAGAGTCAAAGATGATAAGAGCATTTCGCGGCATCTTTTATTTGTTTCGGCTCAATAAAAGCTTTCGTGTTACGGCACCGTTTAGAAGCCGATTGTTATCTAAATGGGTGCCCTGGCTTGGGGTGTGAACTTTCCCCTTTTGCCCCCACGACAATTAGGTATGGCCATTCTTTTCGAAAACAGATATTTAGCTTTATTTTGCTTCTTTGGACCTAACTTGTTTATTCAAGTTGACTGCTTATCTTCCAAACTTAATATATTATTTTACAAAAGATACATTCATTCTATGATAGAAATAGTCTGTGTACTGTATGTTGTTACATGTTATGAATAATTATATGCTTATTTACACGTTCATATGCACAAATGAATTTATTTTTGTAATAGTCTTGCATTGTACAAATATGTTCTTCTTATAATAACAATTCACGGAGAGTGTAAAGCAATTTCATCAACATTTAAAATATTGTTATAAAATAATTGTTTAATTTATCAAAATAATTAAGCAAAAGTTAAAAGAAAGGTTGACGCGAGTTAAGCTCTCAGAACTTATACAAAATGATTAAATGTGACAGTATCAATTAGCAGAAATGGGTAATGACAAGAAACCTCCATTACCCTCTTTGGTAAAGTTTGCTTATTTGCTTATTTGTTTCAAAACTTAAGCCTTAACACATTGGGTAAAACATGTTTGCCCAACTTAGCGCCATATGTATTGATGGTTGACGACCGGTAGTTAATTAGCGGTCCGATAGCTTGACGACAAAACATTCATTAAGACCTGAACAGCAGTTGCAGTAAATTTAAGATCTATAAGTATAAGAATGGAGACTACTATTTTACATTGTTTTTTTTTCTATGCTATCAGAATGAAACAGTAAAAGTATACATACCAAGTTCTACAGCTGCTCGCACTCTTTGCAGCGCCATAGTTTTAGTAACCGCCAGCCAACGATCGATCAGGGGCTCGAACCATCTGACAACATAATGACTTTGTCACATACAAAGTTTAGTAGGCCTTGACTTTTAAATAGGTGCATTAGTACTGGGACATAACTAGTGTGGGCGACTCACGGCCATTGTTATTTCTTATTTAATGATACATAAGTATGTTTTTCATGGATAAAGACTATATTAATTTATTTTGCTAGTATTTTCATTGAATTTGAGGCTGACATACACAAATAAATTTTAGAAGTCCTGTTTTATAATTGATCTCTATTTTGTTATTACTTGTTTGTGCTTATCTAATCTTCTACAATAGACTCGATGCAACCGTTTGACCGAGCCTCGGATCCGGTTCCTTATGAGTCTCTCAAAGGCTTAGTAATTGTCTTAGGACTACGCAGACGGACATAAAGAACAGCTATAGCATACGATATGACTATTACAAAAACATATGTAATATTACAATTTTATAGTTATTGTTTTAATTTAATACTACTTCGAACTAAAATATATTGTGAGAATTATCTGAGTACTAGTTTTTCTATGTTGTTCTATAATATAATTCAACCGCATCAGCAAAACGCACAGAACATTTTTTCCCAGCTTTTGCGACATTTCATTTAGAGCAAAAGAGCAAAAGATATACCTATAACACACACGGAAACACAAATTATATAAAATCATACAATTTACAGACACTCCAAACATATATATATATGTAACTGAGAGATATGCTCCAAAAGGTAAAGGACGCACAGATTATTAGCAAATATGACAGTTTTCGGTGTAAGTTGTAAACCTGTCACTAAGTTCTCCCATTAAGATGGATTCTCCGCGAAAATGTATTCTATTCAAAGCAGTCGTTGCAGAGATAAGCGTGTTCATGAAACAAAATCTTCAGCGTAATATTAGAACAGATTCATGAAAGACCATCGGTCCGCGATTTATGGTTGGAACAATTGTGTTTAATTACCGCATTGTTAATCAAAAATAAATGACTGCCTTTCAGCCTTTCCCGTAATAAATGTCTCTTTTCATCAGTAAATACAGTTTGATGGAAAGAAAAATTGTCAGTTAAAACTGATTTAATAATCTGTTTTTTTTTTCGCACTATAATACATTAAAGAAACTGTAACAAAAGCATAAAATGTGCAGGAACTATCGGTTTATCACCATTTATTTTATAGGTACTTAAACTACTTTAAGGGATTGCTCATTAGCGATTAGGCTATTGCAATGTTTTTTTCTTATTTATTTTAATGTATTGGTTATATATTAAAGTGTATAAATAATTTCTTTATTCTATGTGCTCAAATCAAAGAGATTATCGTGATAGTAACAAGTGGACATTGACGGACGGGGCGTGCGATTACGCTGCAATGCGGCTGATAAAAATGAACGTATTTTATTTTGTTAAAATGTCTTAAATTTTACTGACTAAATAATATTGAAGCACCAAAATAATATATTTATTAATTTATTATTTTTTTAGTCGATGATGAGAGCTAAATCATATCATATCGGTCTATTGACTGAGAAACTAGAATATTTGACTATATTATTATATATTATTATTTAGTTGTGTGCCTCGTGTATTTTAAACCCTTTTAATGCCAACTAAGTTTTGAAGAACGGAATCATAAATTAAAAAACTCGTTTACTGTACTTAAAGCTGCTAAAGAAATAAATTATAAAATATATTAATCAATAACAAATAATTAATTAGATAATATAAAAATAAAATTGAACTTTAAAAAAAAAGTAATACTTAAAACCATCTGTCGTCGCGTTTTCTTTATTAAGCCTTAAATAAGGATAATAAATATTCCCAAACTACCTTTTATTTTGCATACCAATTATGATTGATAAAACAGTTAATAAGGACGAACATTATATTCAATTGAATAACTCTTTAGTGAAAAAAAAGAAAGTTGTATTTCTGATGTTATCCGAGTGAACATGCAATACCTAAGTTTACAAGTTACTTCTATGTTAACAACTCCGCTTTTAAAGACTTAATTAAAAGTTAGATCCATTCAGACAAAGGATTACGTTTTTTGCAAAAAAGCTTCTCATTTAATTAACTCACAAATATTTTTTAAATGTGAAAGGTTATTAAGAAATTCAATCATTTAAACTTGTCATACATAAATCATGCAATGTAAATAAGTGCCAAATTTTATAACTCTTAATCTTAAAACCAGTATACACTGATAAACAGATAACTTTATAAAATCCTATGACCACAGCTAAAAATATCGTTACGACCAGAGACAAAAAAATTAACAAAAAATTTGAGTAGGTACAAGTTTAAAATGCCACTTGTTATCAACTACTTTTGTGTACTTGAAATATTATCGGTAACATTCACGTTGTTCAGTTGACATTTAATTAGGCTGTATTTACAGCGTGGATGATATACTGTGCCGATTTGCGCTTTGCTGTGACCATGATAGGCGTAAATATCAACTTCCTGGACAGCCTTTTGGCACCGGTTATGTGTAGTACGCCCTTAAAAAAACAAAGGGGGATCTGTATAAATACGAAGCACAAATCTAGTCAATTATCAGTCGAATCCAGTCGAACGATAATACAACAAGATGTTCAAGTTTGTGGCAGTCGTTGCTTTCCTCGCCGTGGCCGCAGCCACACCGGACCCAGCCTTCATCAGCGCTGCTCCTCTGGCCTATTCTACTGGCTTCGGTCCTGCCGTGTCTGCATACAATTTGGCTAGCCCTTACAACCACGCATCTCCTCTTCTCTATTCGTCACCTGGTTATGCTTACCCAGGTCAATACGGGTACGCCCACTTGATCAAGAAACGTTCTGCTCCTCTGTTCACCAGCTACTACGCATCTGCTAACCTGCCCTACACAGCTCCTCTGGCCTACGCCGGTTCTCCACTGACTACTACTTACGCCGCTTCTCCTCTGACTACTACTTACGCCGCTGCTCCCCTAGCCACCACCTACACCTCTGCCTACGGCGCTCCTCTGGTGCACTCAGCCCCAGTGTACACCGCCGCTCACTTAATCAAGAAACGTGCTGCCCCTGTGATTGTGCCTTCAGCGTCTTACTACTCTCCAGCTGCCTACTCAAGCGCTCCCCTTGTCTCTGCCTACTCTACATACTCGGCCGGCGCTCCTTTCTATTCTACCCCCTACTACGCAGCTTCCCCCTACGCCTACACTCAGTACATCAAGAAGTGAGAAGTTCTTAACACCTTTAACAGTCTTTCAGTTTCACAAACATTCTGGACAAAAGCATCTTTAAACAAACGTCAATAATGTAAATTTTAAACTATGTACATAAAACGTGTATGAAATGATAACTGTAAACATTTTTTTTAATTTACCAATTTGATCCCTTTATTCCAATAATTAGATTTCCTTGTTCCTTTAGTAATGACGAAAGTGATTGTTTATTTTCACTTTTGCTTCAACACTTTTCTAAATTTATGTTTTTCTAATCTTGTATACGATAAGTATTTACAAACATGCATTATACTATAATAAAGATATTTAATTGTTAATTATAAATTATAATTTGCTTAAATTTCATAAATCAGAAACATGCAAATGATAGAAATCAAACCAAAAGTTGTAAACGTGTGCAACTACCAGTAAAGTTGCGGGCAACTTGTTAATAATTTAAAATATATCTATAACTTACTGGTAGGCATCCAGCAGTTGTGGTGGTGGGTCATGCGGGTGAGTTACGGGTGCAGGCGCTGCGGCGGCACAGAGTTCCCGGACTGCTGCCAGTAGTTCAAATGGCAATGTCTTCGCTGACACTACGTTGCATACTATACAAACAATCTAATTATAGTATACAAGATCTTAAGCGTTGTTACGTGTTATAAAAGATATAAGTTATATAAGACATTATAAAATACATACAAGCAGGCTTTAAAATAAATAATGAGTTTAATTGAATTATAATGTCATACATTTAATTAAAAATGCGGGTGCAGTGTGCGTTTTGTATGCAATCTGTACTTTGTTGTTTAAAAAAGAATTATAAATATATACTATCCAAATATAAACTCCAGCGAACTAAATGTCTAGTACGTACTTGCGCCATGCTCTTCATAGGCTTCCTCTTCAGCGACGCCGCACCAACCTTCAGAGATCCAGTGCTCGACACATTGTTTTACGTCTTCGGATACCTTTAAGAAATGTTTTACGTTTTACGCTAATTTAAGCTTTAATGTCTAAGCTTTAAACATTTATTGTATTTCATGACTTTGATTTACACTATATAAATATATCATAATATTTGTCCGTATGCCAAACATTACGAACTCTAAACCATTCACTTTGCCTGTACTAATCAACAACGCCCGTAAAGAATAAAATAAAAATCCTTGATACCTATTTGAGCCACACATTTGTAATTTAAATCAACATCGTTCAAAGAAAAATACATATTTATGTAAGGGAAATGGTTTGGAAGGAAATTTTAGTCCACGTAGTCTCGTTGTTTTAACAGTATTTTGGTTTTATAGCATTCTTACAACGGTTTGCCTGTCGTAAAAGTGCCCCGGATAAAGAATCTATTGTAGTGAGATAAGTAAAGTGAATCCTCCCTTATGTTTGTTTCTTTGTCGTCGTAAATTTATAGTCAAAGTTTGTATAGCCATTATTAAAGACGTATTTTACGGTTACAATTAATAATCCCGCGGTTTTAGGTGTATTATTATTATTTAACGTGTGTTAATTAATAAACATATAAATTATGATTATGTGCACAAAGAAATAACAACATACATAACCCACTGACCACAGTGTTAAAAAACCTTAGAAAGTATACAAAAATGATTTAATCAAGTTTATTTTTGTTCCTTTAGGTGTAGCTGTGTAAACTGAAATAAAAGCAAGGCAGACAGCCTTTTATGGTAATTTTTAAAGTAAAATAGCGCTGTACTAAGTTAAACATGATGAACAGTTGAACTAAGTTCCCAAACATCCTTCATGCTAATTCTTTTTAAATATAAGTACATCGAATTACATTACGCATGACTAAGAACCTAATTCAAAGATATATCACAAACATAGCCACAATAGAACATAGCATAATTCACAAATAGAACAGAAATATTACAAATAATATAATTTAATTGTATCGTTGTTCGCATGAGCGTAAAGTTAAACCAGGTGAGTCAGTGCAATGTGTATATTCTCACGCCCCGAAGCAACAATGCACGTTTGTAATACTGTTTTATTTTGCAAAAATTCATTTCGAATGTGAATTTTCCATTTTGCATACACAAAAGCTTATTTTGTAAATGCGATGTATGTTTATGTATAACTTACCATTTTATCGATTTGAGTGAACACAACATTGAAGTAAGGTACGTTGTTTGTCCTATAACAAAATATAGTTTCAAAAATAGATATATAATAACTGAAGTTCTAGGAATAGGTAGCTAAACCAAGGAAAGCTTTGGTTTAGCCTTGGAAGTGTCTCTATGGAGTGTACCTTAGGGACAGCTCCTTTAAATGTAATTATTCTTTTACATACATATTGTGGAGAAAAATATAATTGTAACCGGTTATATTAATACTAATTTAAAATTTTGGAAGTTGATTAGAGAACACGGATATTCTATACCTGTTTAGTAATAATAAAAAAATTGCCGCCACTTGCACAAAGGGATAATAGTCTAAATCTGATACTTTATTTACTTTGTGTATTTTGACCCAAGGTCAAGGTCAAATCACTATGCAATGGTATTAAAGTTATGAAAACTTACGTTTCAAATAACGGGTGATAATATGTTAGTCCTTGTTGCAAATCGATTTGGACCAGAGTAATAAGGTTGACCAGATCTTCACCACGTTCCGACTCCGTGTCTTGGGCGCACAGTGCGTCGTACCACTCACCTGTCCCCTTACGAAGAGCACCTACTATTTCACTTCTGTGTACAAAATAATTTTAATTTATTATAGAACTACTTGGATGTATCAAAATAATTATTTGAAATGGGTCATAATAACTAACACCTAAAATATCTGGCTATTTTAAATAAATACTTTAGTAACATAGATGATTCTGATATGCCTATTTGTATTATAATGTTCCCATTAGAGTGAGACTTTTGGACCAGTGCTTTTCTCGCTCAACGAATAAGTATCGCCGCCAGCGTTATGGGTACTCTGCCACAAGGGCAAAAGTTTTTGAATTTATTTAAGTGTTAAACTTTAATTTGTTTATTTAATTTTGTATTGAGTAATAGATAAGAAAAATCTACGGGTGGTCAAAGCTATTACAAAGGTTGTGTTGAGCTATGTAAATAATGTATGAACTCGCGTCTGTATCCGTTAAAGAAATTTTATTCAAATTAACATTGAGTTAAATCTCATCGAAAAGGTCATGTTAGCAATATCTTTACAGACTTAGTCTGTCGAATAAGTGGCAATGAAGATAAATAACGGGTTTAACCGTTAATTTAGATAAACTCACACCTTAGAATCCGATTATTTTGCGGTGCCAAGGTTTTGTCTATCTTTAATTAAAATAGTATCTTCACAGATTTCTCGGTAATACGGTTGCTTATTTACTATATCTCAGAAGGTACGGTATTAAATTAATTGTTCATTGGGTATTTCATCTGTATACTATATACGTGAAAGGCTATGTTTCAAACATTTATTTTTGAAATAAAGTTTCGAAGTGTTTTTTAAAAATCTACAGTAAGTAAGCTTTTTTAATTATTGTTCAATGCTTTTATTGGCTGACTTGTAAATTTACAAAAATACCCTTAACCGATACTTGATGATATACCTGCGCGTTATTGATTATCGCAAACTCATGTTGAAATTCAACACGAGAATTACTTTTCATATTCTGGCTGAAAATATTCACTTACCGCATTTCCTTGCTAAATGGACAGCAACGCCAAAAAGCTTTCATCTGCGACAGCTGATTCAAACAACGCAGGAGATATTCCAATCTGTCAATATTAAAACTCTCGTGAAATTGTATTTGAATAAAATATTCATCTGTTCATAATATAACCTCGAATTCTTTTACCTTTTTCACTTTAATTTCGAAAGTATAAACGTAAGAAAATATTTTTCAAGCTCAACATCTCTTTGTAAAATAATACGTGAATAATATAACTGCATTTAAAACAGGAAAAAATATCAAACTAAAACACGTTTGTCGGAAAATTTTGATGCATTATATAACTTTTAATGTATAGTTTAATCGTCTTCTTATTTTTCCCGTGGATTGGAATTTGTATTTGTGATATACATATTTTCTGTGAAACATGTATGAATGCATTTATATTTTTATATAATACCTTTCTCTCATATTATATTTTCATAATAAATGCAAATCAAGAAACAGATATACTCTAGATAAAAATCCTTAATCAAGACCAAGTAATCTAAAAATCTGTATCTAAACAGCCATAGTTTTATTACTGTTACTTTTTATATTGTATTTCTTCTTTTCTATATTGTTCAACGAGGTTCATTAAAATACCAATAGGAATAATCTGTATTATGAATTATTCCAGCCGTTGTACTGCTAATTGGCATAGTCCTTCAAAAGATTCTTAAGAAGGAGATTAATTATTAATTAATAAGCTTGCAGTTGTGCAATTGTTTAGTTTCTTAAGACATGGTAACTTACAACAAGACAGTGATTTAAGTTAAAGTTTACAAATTATTTTATTTTGTTCGAAATTGTTAAATTGTGCTTAAATGGTCATTATTCTTTAAAGCTTTTTGAAACAAGGATAAATTACAAGCACTGACATAGGATTGTATCAATCGTAGATCTATCGAGATAGATAGCTGATATTTTTTCCTTGTCACACCAATGCGCTTTTAAATCCCTGGTACATTTCGATTATAAATAAAGAAACTTATGAATACAGTTTTTATCACTGATCGTATCAAGACACTCATCGTGGATTAGTGATTATGATTACTACATAGATATGTTTCAAATTACCAATAAACAACGAAGTAAATGTTAACACGGTTACAATTGTATAATTAATTGAAACAAATAACAGAGAGTCATAACTATGATAGACACGCAAAGCTTTGTGTTAGTTATAATTTTAATTTACACAACGCAGCGTACGTAACGTAAAATTACCATTAAAATAAGAACAAACATAGAATATATAGTGTAACGGGTGGTTACCGCTAATGAGCGATCTCTTCCAGGTAACATTATGTTACCTCCATATTAAACTTTGTTAACTCTGTATACATTTCACCAAAGAAACAAGTGTTGTTTTATTTTGCCCAAAAAAAAATACATTGCCAACTAATTTTACAAAAGATTTAACACACACTACAAAAAATGTGTCAACAAGTGAGAGATATAGATGTAATAAATAGTCGTACCATTTTCATTATTTAAATATTTCTTGAAATCTGTGATGCATGATTTGCAAAATGTAAGACTTACGCCTATACCTAATAACATACTTGTTCAAACTTAGATGGTGTAACACCGGGTACAGATCTCTATGAAGCCTGAGCTGGTGTAAGGCCCGTTCGACGAACTCCCCGAAACAATCGGCCAACCAGCGTTCTTCATCCCTAGATGCGCCCGCGCCGGCATCACCACTGCCACCTCCGACCAAAGACTCGCTAGTGCACCATGCTCTTTCCAGCTCGTTGAGCAGTTTAAACATATACCTAAAGGTAATTTTAATTAATGTAGTTTAAAATAAACAAAACACAAAATGTGGGACTTCTTATTGTAAAGTAAAATTAAATATGGGAAACCCTTGACAATAGCACAGAATTCTAAAACATCGGTCATATATTATGTTTTTAATAAATACATAACAATAACTGAAAACACATAACACGTTTATTTAGCCCTGAATAGTGGAGTAATCAAAATAATCTTCAATAAATGAGAGGCATAACTATTGTGAGAAATATAATTAACATGAATTGTGCTAGTGTGCGTGTTTCCGAGTTTCACTAAGTTTTAGCCCCGTAATAGCTAACACCTGGAGACATACCTCGAAGTTTGAAGTCCATATCGTAAGTACTTAAAATTAGTTTATTACGCAGACATAGTGATTATAAATGTAATAACTTCTATGTGACATAGCTTAATTTAAAAACGCTATAAAAATTGAACTTATTGCACCACACTGCTGTGCGAGACAGGCGTTAGAAATACATAACATTTATTGCACTCACACCTGGATATGTACAAACTTAGAAGGTTGAAAAATAATATAACTGTAAACCAAAGACCTTTTTTGAAAAATAAAAAAAAACATTATTATATATAGTATTTTTGTAAACAAATACTATTAATATACAAATATATATACTATCGTGGTGATCTGTCTCATTTAATTTCATTGTTTCATGTTATAGTTAAATTTGAAAATACTTTTTACTTCAACGCCCGATATACCTTTGTGGCTTTAATAACGCGTCAAAAACAGATGCAACGTGACTATATATACTCTGTTCGATTAATTACACTGCGGAAATTGTGTTGTAGATGCATTTACGTCACCAGTAATGAAATATATGAGGACAAAGTCGTTCCATCGGGCATGCATTCACGTGATTCAATTTCTGGATCACAACGATGCATGATTAAATTAATGTATGCCAGGAACCCGATGAAAACAGCTCATTTATGGAAGCTTGTGATAAACGCGAACAACGATTGTTTTGATACATCCAATAATTGTATTGGCTCACAAATTATAATTACGTAACGAAGATACATGTTTGAATATTACCTATTTATTCACTCATTTCAAATATTAAAACATAATATTTACGTAATGGCATTGGTAGAATGGTTTCACATGTCACAGGTTTGTTTAAGCGTCTTTCTTCGCCTGCATAGTAACGTCAGTATTATTTTTGTAGTAGTATACGATATTATTCTATATTCTTTGTAAAACAAATAATACAAATAAGAAATGGTATAATTTAAAAGGTTTTACCAGAACTAAAAGTGAAATCTGTCCCAAATCATTTTAAATACAGTATAATTTATTACTTTGGATCAAGAGGAGCATCGCTGGTTAGTCTGCAAGCTGCTGCAAAGCGAGCAATGGCCGCCTGCAGAGCACTTAAATCTCCTTGAACAGCATGCTGATGCAACAGGGTTTGAGCTTCCCCGCAAAGATCACCTTCCCATGCGTGGCTGTCACTCTCAGCACCTTCACTTGCTATATTAGCCGCTGTTTCGACTTCGTGGGCCAGTAGAACGCCAAAAAGGCGCTCATGCTGACGTACCTTAAGGAAATAAGTTTAAAAGGTTAATCCATACTAATATTATAATTGCGAATGTATGTGTGTAGTACTGAACCGATTTCGATTCAATTTGGTATGGAGATAGACTTTAGAGATAAGCTACTTTTTATCGAAAAAGGGTTGAAATAGAGGATGAAAGTTTGTATAAAAATTTCATCAGAACCCTGGCAATTATAAACAAATTTTCCAAATTCCTTTTGTATTAAAACCACGCGGACGAAGTCGCGCTTAAAAGCTATTATTAGCCCATATATTTAATTACATCGTTTTCAACAATCTTCAAAAAATAATCTCACACGTTGTCACCTACTATAGATATATAAACTATTTTAACATATCTTATTCTTGCCATAATTATTAAACCTAACGATTGTAATAAACGCATTAGCGTTATTGACTGTGAATAATGGCACCTGTATTGGCATCTAGACTTCATTGGATTTTAAATTACCAGCACGCTACTCTACCTTGATCATTGACGTTTCGTTTAGTTCCTTTTTAAAATACTCGATTTACCGGAAGCACTAGGAAGACCCGGAAATAGGTTCTCCTGTGTAGATTTGTTAATTACGAGTCAATCAAGATTGCAATGTTTTAAAATGTATTTTTGAATTAGTTATTAAGCTGTTAAAGTATTTATGTTTTACGTTGTTTTATTACTTTATAGTTATTTTATAAAGATTGTATTTATATTTAGTTGTCCCATATATTATATAGATCTGTATGCATTTTTTGCTGCTCGACTCAAGTTATGTTCTTAGTGTTTTGGGTTCAGAATAAATGGGATACAAGCGACGGTCCATTTGCCTATTACTCGCTTGAACTTTAAATATCGATAGAACACAATTATTGTGAAATAAGTTTAAAAATAAAGTTTACTCCGTATAAAATTACGTTTTATACGCATGTACACGTCAAACAATTGAAACCGAAATGGTTCAAACTAGTGACGTAGAATAAAATTAGTCCAATTACTCGTTTGCTCTCGCTTTGCCTAGAATCGAGAATAAAACATGCTAAAAAATGGAGAATGGATCAAGCTTATTTGTGCGTGTTTTATCAAACATGGTATTATAAAGTAAAAACAGACATAATTCGCCCAAAATACAACACTGGAATTCGAATCAAAATCAAAATATAATTCGATATCAAGCATGTAAAAATCAATCAAAGTATCAAAACTCTACAAACTCCATATTGACTCGAAGTCAATGAACGATAAAACAAAAAGTTTGCTTCAAATATAATTTGTGTTCAAAATAATTAATAGATTAATAATTAGTTGATAACCCACAGATATTAGTAATGAAAATTGGACGCGAAAACTTGCGATGCGTAAAAAAGCCAGTCCCATTGAATATAAAGTGAATAAAGTACCTCCGGGGAATGAATTGGATTTATCATGTAATCGCAATTTCGCTTTACTCGCTGACTCACTTATTACGCGAGGGCAACGTTGTTCACTCGGCGGATATGTTAGGGCGGCCTGGGAATGACATTCAAGATGCCATCTGTTATCATACATTTTGTAGAGGAAACTTCTCATTTGTTTAAATTATTTTGTATAATGAATGCAATTTACTTGCGAGTTTTGCTTGTGACTAACAAAAGCTATGTTTAAATGTTCAAACAGACCTTCGCCTTACGACGTTTCAATGAGTATCACGTCTGTCTGTCCTTCCTACAGCTAATCCATACTATTTGAAACAACCCCTATGCACCACACAATTTCAGGGTAAAAATTACTTCATATGTAATCACCAGGCTTACGATGCCCTGACAACCCAATAGTCCTTTAAAAACCTCCCATCTAAACATTCATGTAGCGGTCTTTAAAACTGGTTGCCTCAAATTATTCTATTATAAAAAGGAGTTTCAAACCAACCAATATTAAACTTGGCTTAGATTGATTTTAAAGTTTAAAGATGATATTAGTCCAAAACAATGTTGCATATACAACATATAGTATGTTGACAGAAATTTCCCGTGAATATATAGATAATAAAAATATTTCAACCGTTATATGTTCTGCGTGCATTACCAAAGACGTGAGTTTCTTGCTTAAAATGTTACTTAATTATGAAAATGAAAATCTTTCGGGGGAAGGTTCACGTTCGCGCGCTTCAACATCCCGGTTTCGTAGCAATAAATTAGACATAACAACGCAATTAAACCGGGAATGTGCTAAATACCATAATGGTACTTCAAGGCATATTGCCAATCTGCTAAACTACTGTGTTAAACATAAAACATTTATGGGCCTTTCGCTGAAAGCCATTAAACCGTATAGCTTCGTGTTATGTGCGGTCAACAACTTTTTATGTGTAATAACAATCAATCCATATACATATCCATAAGCTATGATAACGTGTGACGTATTTCGACTACTTGTTGAACGATATTCATCTGATAAAGTTGACAGGCATTGGAGCTAATACCGATCACATTCAGGCAAACATAATTATTAGTTATTAAATACGAATGCGTCTTTTACACTTTTGTTAGAATGACAGACTATAACTGTGACTTACGGTTTTCGTTATTATGATTTTAACATTTCCTACATAGAGGTACCACATATTTTTAGAAGAAAACTGCACTAAAATGTTTGTTATTAAAATTATCCTACGAGTGATTCCCGACCAAATTAATCTAACCCTGTTACCATTCATTCATACTTAAAAACTATGCGCACGATTTTATAAATGTATATAATTATGTTATATTACAGTATGTTATATATTATAAGAAGCTTTGAACAAGCTATTTATTAAATTTGCCAATTTGAAGCATTTAAACCACGACAATTATTGTAGTCTACATATGCATTGTTTGATATTAACCGCGTTTGTATTTTTCATTTTCCCTTGTGAATTGTTTTTCATTCACAAACATGCTGATACCGCAATATAGCCGTGTGGTTTTAGATAGAACTTTAAAGCTTGCTGACAGTTTTCTGACACACAATTTATTTCGGGAATTTTTCGATTATATATTTATTTACTCTGATGTTGAATTCATTGTTTTTTATATGCAAGATTTATTGTCTGATCAAAATTAAACTTTACGAATATAGAAAAGAAAGAAAGAAAGAAAATATGTTTATTTGCACACACACACGGCACACACAACATCACAATAAATTATAAGTACAATAGTATTTTTAAAACTAACAAATATAAACACATTGCATTGTTGCAAGTGCCGCGGGCGTGCGCCAAATGGGGTGCTGCTCAGGATTTGTGTGGAATATAATGTTCCACACCACTGATTTTCAGCAGCCCCCAGTAGTCGCAAACCGCTGCACGGCTCCAAGTGTTAACAATTTAAGTGTAAACAATTTAAATGGAAACAAAAAGTAATAATAATTATATATATAATTAAATAATAAAAGGAAGGGAGGAAATAAAAATACTGGGATTAAGCTGGTTAAACAGAATAGGAACGGGACAAGAGAATTTGGATGTGTGTGAAAGCAATACTAAACTTAATAAAAGATATTGTTGTTTCAGAAGTTAATAAACAGTTTACCTGTTGCCAGTTGTCATCATCGTGTCTACCAGCCTCTCTGGCAGAGAGCCAAAGCCTCAGCCGGATTCTGCCTTGCACGGATGACCGTTGAGATCGAGCATCCAACTTGTACCACGCCTCTACACCAGTAGAAGGGATCTCGCGAAGTGGAATGTTGACACAACCTATGTATTAAAACAGTTTTTTTGTGATGCTTAATAAATATAATCGAAATAAAAAAACTAAATTATATTCTCTGGAAATGGCTCTGCTCTTTTGACATTTCTCAAAGTTTATTCAAATTCGTGCAAATTTATCTGCATATCTTTAAAATACTAAAGTTACATGAGAAAATATTCGTCATCATCAATTAATTTGTACAATACATTTTGTATAAGAAAATAATTTGAGAATCTGCAAGGTGTTATTTGATAGTGGTTTTCCGGGTATCCGGTCCTCTGCTGTGTTACAGTGTAATTTGCAGTTTCATGTTATTTCAAACGTTTTCTCGTACATATTGGATTCCGAGCAACAATAAATTTTGTTATACGAATTTTTGATCGCGCATACTATTTGCTTTTTACATAACGCTACAAATTATAGAAAGTAAAGTGTTAAATTTACTTTATGTTTACTACTTTACTTACTTGATCTTTGGAAGAGTCTACACAAAGAAAAATGTGATATTCACGTTTTATAAAAGCCTGAGCGTAACTAAGGCTTTACGTTAAAATATTTAATAAATGTTTAATTTGACTTCGCATACAAATATTCTACGTTACATTGTTAATTTAAAAACGAATTGGGTTATTTAAATGTTTACACTTGTCTCGCATGTGAGAATTTAATTGTGTTAAGTTGATATAAACGTAATGTATATCCAAAAATAGATTAATTTAACCCGATTTAATTGAAAAAGGAATTGTTTCAGTGTTTTCAAATTATTAATCATATCTCGTTGTTACTGTTTATTCAAAATACAACGTTTATATTTAAAAACGAACCTAGGAAATCGTCCTGGCTTCCCTGCCTGGCGCTCTGGCAGACCTGCTTGAAGAATCGGCCCAGACCACGAACACCTCGCACCTCATTAAGACGTGATACCGCGTCTAGGACGGAGCTCTCATCGTCATGATCCCAGATGTCCAGGTGTAAAACATCCGATGATATATCATCTATATCACTGTCATAAATGAACATAGTATTTCAGTTTCATGAGCCTTATAAATATAATTACAAGTTTAAGTAATCAAATAATAAACATTTTTATTCATTGTCGGATGACTCATTAGGTAATTTTATTTTTAAGTCTACTTACAATTTGAATGTTTCGTTCCATTTGGGCGAGAGAGTGTGAGGTCGTACACTTGTAGCGCGAATATATCGAGCCGGCAACCTGTCAAGTAAATTTAATTTTGCATAAATGAAAAAATGTCGCATTGACTTCTATGAAAACTCATTCAGCGGGCGACAGCTTTAATTCCAATCCAATTTTTAGTTTTGCTACTGATGTACTGCGTTCACATTCAGATTCGTTGCTTGATGACGTCATAAAGGGAATAAAATTATGAACTAAGCGCCAATTTGAGTCAATTATTAAGAAACTAATCATCGGAATACTAGGCAAAATAATCAATATGTATTATTTTAGTAGGTTAAATAAAATTAATATATATTAATGTAATTGTATTAAACTTGAATAAAAATTTAGTAATTTCTGGTTTTTGCCAATATTGTTAATTTTTGTATAGACAAAATTGGTTGTTCCAATACCTGCCGAGACTGTCACGCTGTTGGCGCCCGTCTCGCCGCTTAAAGCTCAGTCGAAAGCCGTGTTTACGGCCTTCGTCTTCTGAAGCCCGGGGAGAGGCTGGCAGCGACGCTGGTTGGATACCAAGCATGCAATATGGATCGCTGAATCCTACAAAAAAGCTCTATAAGATTAGATTAGGTATTGTTATACGATAACAAAGATAACTCGTAGAAGTTATATTACAGTAGAGTATAGCGAGATATTTATTTAAATAATGCAAGCCATGATTGTGCAAAATTCGCCAAATTTGTACAAAAACCCCGGCATTTGTAAGGGTCCGTTGCGAATGAGAAAATGGTTTTTTGTCGACTCACAGAATTTAATAACCTTAGAAATCGTTCTCGTTGTAACTACAATAAATACATAGCTCAATGTTTACGTACTATGTAGTGGTCGTGACCAACACAATGATTTTAATACTGAAATTATTTATTTCCGTACAAGAAGAACTTTTTGTTACTTGCATAAACTAAAACCTTTCAAAACGAATGAATTTTATATTCATTGTAAAAATTTTGAAAAGATTTTTCTAGAAAATGTAGCAATCGAGTTAACCTACACAATGGTATCGAAAACATATATATTTATGAAAATAAAATATAGAAATAATGGTATTTTCCTAAACCGATCTGTTAAGAAAGTGACGTTAAGGTTTTATAAAATTTAGTTACATTTCAACTTTATTAGTAAATTTGCTCGCAGTGATATTTATTCGAAAACTTATCTAAACATCATACAGAAATTCTTTTTTGTGAAAACACGCTGTACGGTACATATATTTTTATTTTATGTTCTGTCACTAAGAATTTATATGTATAAATCATTCTTTGTTGGGCTTCATGATCCAACTAGTTACATGCTCTATCACCGACCCTTTTTCCCGACCCACATTAATTTGATAACAAACAAGACTACTCAAACAAAAATACATTACTTCTATATGAGCTTTTCAAAGAAAACTTTCATCATTCGTAAAGGAAAACCTTGCTGGATAACCATACTCAGTAATCCAGTCATTACAAAATATTGTTTACTTTTTTACTCTTCGGATTTATAGTTACAAAGATTAGACTAGAAGGTTACAAAATTATAGTTAGAATAAAGTTCAGGACAATGCAAAATCCTTTACATACAAACAAATCGCATTAAAAAACGCATCAGCACAGTAAAGGAAAAATCTGATCTATTAGATCTCAATCAGTTTAAGCGGGCCCTAATAATAGATAGCGTCAAATTGAGAACCTCATTTAAACAATATTTAAATTAAATCAACAATATTAAAAATATATGTTCATGTACATAAGATTTAAAAGCGTATAAATAAACATAATATTCCTACGCTTTCGGAACTTTGTTAACAACTCTCGTGTCAAAAGTGACGTGGAATATGAACTTTGTTAAACCTACATTATGCTAAAATTCCTTATAGTAATTTGACTAATTAATAAATCTTTGATAGCTGCTTTCTTGCAAAATTTATGAATTTCTACCCCTCCGGGCCTCACAACAAAGTTGTACCCAGATGTTTTATAATGAAAATTCGATATCGCAAAAGTGCGTAGCATTTTAATAGGACCCATAAGTTTTTGGGTACAGTATATGCGTATATGTAATTTAACTAGTTTCTTCTTCATATAATGTGCCTTCGTTAAAAAGCTGCCAATCGTTACTGTATATTTGTATTTCTTCTTTTTATAACTAAAAAAAATTATTTAAGACTATACCAAATGATTGCTTTTGTCTTTAAAGTAGCACCTTATACATCTAATACAGCTTATAGAGACTACAGAAAGCAAATTTTGAAAACAAGAAACTAATATTTATAAGCACTAAAATTACAATGATATTAAAGGCAAACACATAATATACTGTAATATATAAAAGCAAAACCAAGCGTAGAATAAATTTAAGCAATACAGTTATATACAATTGCTTTTGAAGTATTTCGAACGCCTACATGCGTTTCGAAGGTAATAAGCCAAAGCAATATTTTCTTTGGAATTAATTTATGTAGAATTCCTCTTTTTCATATTAATATCTTATAAAAATGTTTCATCAATTCGGACTGAAATACGGATTGTGAAACTGTACGTAGGACGTACATTCCCGTCGGTAAAAAAATACAAAGAAACGAGATTATATTATTACTTGAAAATATATATTACTTTTCCTATTTACTCCACTTTTGCTTCTTTATCGCACTTTTTTGCGCACTGTGTCTCCTTCAGCTCTTTGGAAAGAAATGCTTTTAAGCGATAAGCCAGTTGCACCAAAACTTTATTGGTATACAAAAAGCCTTTATGATTTGCTCATAAGAATATTTAAATATTTTATAAATAAAGAACATAAATTATTTCTACATATATTTCAGGTTACAAGAAGAAACATTATCCAGATATCAGATTAACAGAACACACGCCTCAAATCCCTGAAGATATTTCTGGGTTAAAACTACCTTTATTGCCAATCCGTATAATATTTTCACATACGCCATATGAATTGATTTAATAAGATAATTTTTTATACCGATAAATTACGTATTTCAAGTTAGTAAGAAACTTATTAAGGTACTGTAACATTTACTGATTTACAATACGATTTTTTTATCTGTAGGGACTACGACATATAAAAAAACAGACGTTTGATAGTTTCATGAGAATAACGATTTTCCAAACTTGTCCGAGGAAAGTTTCAAAATTATGGTCACGTCCCCGGAGAAAAACTCAATTTCCTACAATTTATCACTATTGAGAACTGTACATAAAATGTTTTTGTAGTTTTCATAAAAAGCTTTTAAGCCCCACAGCTACAATTAGCAAGAGAGCTTCGATTACAATGATAACAGCTTATTAAAACTTATTTTGATACAAGCAAAATATTTTTAAAGTTCCTTAATTATCCCATAACAGATGATCCTGATGACTACAGCAAAATTACGAGATTATTTACAATACAATTTAATAATAGTAATAATACACTCCATAGGTAAAATATGGCTTTGTTTTAGTACGTTGTACCTTAATATTTTTGTTTAAATTATATTATCATTTAACCTTGAGGTTAAACGGTTAAAATGCTTTTTAATTGATGATTGAGGTTCTGGTTCCGACAAGAGGAGTTAAAAAACGTCAATTACAATTTTCTATGCACAAGTATTTTTTTACCTGAAAACATATACATACCGTTGGCGTCTTTAGCTTCAAGTCCATCAGCTTCTATAACAGCACAGCCAAGGACTACAGTAGGTGGCCGCTCGCTATCTGCAGACCGAAGCGCCCTCGCATGTACTTCTGGTGATACACGGAAAGCGCGTCGGGCATATTCAATTACCTCCTCTTTATATGATGCAAATTGTCCACCTGGTGCTGGAGCACCTACCGCGTTCTCGATGCAATATAGGACCTATGAGGTAACAGTGTTAACTTACTCATTATGTTATCCACGTCAAATCGTTGGGGTGGGTTTAAGTTTTGATGTTGATAGTTTCTTGAGGTAAAAAACATCTTAATGACGAAATCTAACGTCGTTTTTTCTAAATTAGTAAAAATAATTAACGTTTTCAACATCTTAATCATAATACAATTTAATGTAACATTGTAGCAATTAGCATTGTAGCCTTGTTGTCCTTGCGAATGCATGTATCATTCTAAGAATACTATGGAAAACGCTAAATGATAGCACTTTGTCGCATCTGTGTATCCACTTTACATTTCTATGTCATGTATGGTTGAAAATATTTCTATAAAATGTGTTTTTCTTAAGCAACAAAGCACTACACAAAACCAACATCAACACTCATATACGCGTTGTATTAAAAGTACGTTCGTACTTCAATTTACATAGTTGTCGTCGTGAAAGTGTGTAGATTGAGTTAAATAGATGTCGGAGGAAAGCAATAGGGTTCAATGTATAATAATTGCTTATGTGAACGTATTACACTTTATAGTTGTTTAAAAATCTTGAATATTAACTATTATCTTAAGATACATTTGTTAAGAATATAAAAGTAGTTTATTGTATTATCCTAGACATAAATTACAAGTAAAATCTCATTTACATAATAACATATATAACAACTAGCTGAACCGGCAAACGTTGTTTTGCCATACAATTACTAAAAAAGTATTTATTCTTTTAAGCCACATTATAAAAATCAACAAAGATTTAAAAAAAATTAAGGGTGAACAACCCTTATCACTTAGGGGTATGGAAAATAAATGTTGGTCGATTCTCAGACCTACTAGAATACACATACAAAATCTAGTAAAAATCGGTCAAGCCGTTTAGGAGGAGTAACATTGTGACACTAGAAATGTATTCGTATAAGATAACACAATTTTACATAGTTCTTAGCGAGTGGAAAAATTCAAAATATATTTTATAAACTTTTCACGGGAATACAATAGAGTAAAATAGAGCAAAAGCTCCGTATCTTCTCACTTGAACGATAAGAAGCCTGTTTGTTAAGAAATTTCCTTAAATTACATTCAGAAAAGTTCGTTTGTAAAATAATTTTCCATTTCCCCTACCTGCCTTCAGTGTAGATATATGACTTCCTGAATACTAGTCCGACAATAATTTGTTGTAATTCGAATTAAAAATTTGTTAATATTATTATCGTAGATATCGTTATTTAAACATCAAAAGTGAACAACGAGCCTTTGAGTGCAATTGAGCTATAATTTTTACAGACAAGTGCCACTCCACGGATACCTTTTTCAAAAAATACCTAGAGAGGTAAAGTTAATGCTTGTAGCTGTAATGAAGAAGAATATTCATGTCACCTCAGTATAAAGATGTTCATGCTCCTTGTGCGACAGCTGAGCTGGGACGCTTGGTAGGCCCAGGTCGTGGGGTGCTGGTGGTGGTCGTTCTGCTCTAGCTTCAGCCAAGCGTAGTGCTGCAAGCCGTCTATTCTCTTGCCGCCAAGAAAGAGCCGTGAAGCTTTCGAAGTACGATCCATCAGTGTCTTGAACCCTTTGACATGGACGCTTAATTATTATACGACAGAAATAAGAAGCCTCTTCAGTTAAATAATCTGAAGTATTAAATAATAAAGATATTAATAACAGAAACATATACATGAAAATTTGTTGTATGCTATCAACATTTTCCAACAAATGTCCACAACCTTAATTTAATACCCACATATTACATATTTCTGAATACTATGAAAACTTTTACGCAGTTGCCTCTTATTCTTGGTATTCCTTGTTATTGTAATGTTGAGGAATGATGAGTCTAGAGAACGCAATAGAGCAAATATTCTACTGAGAATACTCAAATGATAACAAACCGTGAACTCTGAATTTCGAATAAATTTTAAATACATGTTTATTTTTCATATTGAAATTAATATTTGCATGGATTTGATTGGTTGTTATCCTTGTTATTATCAATACAACATTTAAAAAAAACATGCATAAGTCTCTTGTATTATACAATTTCTGGCTATTTACATGAATGATTTTTTTTTTTTTATAGAAGAGGGGGCAAACGAGCAGGCGGCCCACCATTAAGGTGAAACTGCCGCCCATAGACACTCACGCGTCTGGTAGCTCGTGAGTGTGTTGCCGGCCTTTAAAGGAAAGGGGAGAGGGACGAGGGAAGGGGAAAAGGATGGGCACCGGAAGATCTCACTCACCGAACGAAACGCGAGTACAAAATGAACAAAGTCCAATTGCATCATCAATGATACTTCCTAGCGTAATCTAACGTAATTAATATTTTTTTATTAACGAATTAACCATAACACCAACAATTATGAATTAGGTGTTAACAAAAAAGAATATGTAGAATCATATACTTATAAGCGAATTTATTAAAAACTACGGGAAGGAAGCAATATACTCCCACCTCGAACTATAAATACACCAGTTATTTTTCAGAATCCAAACACAAGAGCTCCATTATTATTTTTCTCTGAAACGTTCGACGCATTCTCTTTCCGTTCATAGCCCTTTACATTTTTGTATTCATACGTGTTTTTCATACAACATTCTTCCAATATTATTACACTTTATTCAGAAACATTTTCATCTTATTTAGGGTTATTGTAACATATTGAATACTGTTAGACATAAGCAAATTAAACTTAAGTAACATCGTCTTTTATTTTCAAGATATCACTTGCAATAAGGATTTCTTTCGAAATCGATTTCTCTTAAAAATGGTAATACCCGTCTTAAATGTGATTGTACAAATCCATGAACAAGCTCCTATTACATGCATATTTGTTTTCTAGATAAAAACAAAGCAAAAAACTAGTAACTATCAGACAAATGTCTTTAAACATTGTACCCATACAAAATTGAGAATCCCAGCCACATTTCCGGTGAAACCGTGTCACTGTGTTATTCCTACACGATGTGTGGAATAACAAAATAATTGTAACTGGGTCAATATAGAGCGACCTGTTGAACGCTCCAATCCGCTATGACCTCTCCCTGTATCATGTTTTGCGAATTTAACCAATATTAATTGATTGTGTGCTATCATAGTGTTTTGATATAATATTGAATTACGTTATTAAAGAAAATAAACTGGTAATACTTTTATTGCATGTACTAGCATGCCATCAACTCCTTGATTACTCCTGCTAATCTCCGTATTGCCAAGAGTTTCAGTAATCTCATACAATTGTAAAGAAGCTATTCGTCATACATATTCATGTAGCAACATATGATCTGCAGCTAAAAAAAGAGGATGACGTCATGTATCTAGTTACACTAACGATGCTCTTTCGACCGCTGAGCTTCTATACATTTTCTCGATCTTAGCCACTGGGGACTTCGGGCC
Source organism: Leptophobia aripa (assembly GCA_951799465.1). Taxonomy (NCBI): domain Eukaryota; kingdom Metazoa; phylum Arthropoda; class Insecta; order Lepidoptera; family Pieridae; genus Leptophobia; species Leptophobia aripa. Next base: position 4,508,342 of record OX637268.1, on the reverse strand, counting down.
CACCAGTCAGTAGTTTCAAGTAGTTCGGAATACTCACTTTTCGTTTGGAGCTAAAGCAGACACCTTCACAATTATAATTATCTATCTATATATGCTATCAGTACTTCAGGCCCACTACGCATTTACTTAAATTGTGTTTGGTATTACGTATACAACGCCCATTTTAATATAGTCCTGTAAATTGTACACATGTTACTTAATTGAATATTGGCTACCTCAATAAATAGATAAACTGTATCAAGAGCGAAGTAATTGGATTTCTCATGAGTACGATGTACGCTGCCTCCATAATTGTTCTCGTTATATGTATAAAGCAATTTCAGAGTTCTTGCTTTGTAATATGCAGAGGTAAAGGCCACCTCGTAGTTTTTGTACAGACCTGATATCAGCCGAGCGTAATATCGTTAAAAGCGCCGTATCCTAAAGCATAGACTGAAAAAGCAAAGGCACCTTTTCCAAAGACACACACAAAACAAAATAATCGGGCACGATTATGAAATATACTTTAAATTAACTAAAATACTAAATAGTTCGGTATGATCAAAAAATAAATTTTTTTTAAAGAAAGTATTACATTTAATATTCGACACACTACCTAATGAGAAAGAAAGATTAAACTTAACTCAAAATGTCTTTATTCAAGTAAAAGTCTCTTTAAAAAATTGTTTATAAAGACACTTTTGAATTGTCAATTTTTACACTACGACCGGTTCGGAAGGCAGTTAGTTATCTACAATTGGCAATAAACTCGATAGCTGCTCATTTAGAATAAACAATTAATACAAAATTATGTTTTTTACAATTCAAATGACATAATATTGTAAGGCTACTCTATAGTTAAACTATCCCGATGCTGAGCCAATTGCCGATACAGGGGGTTAATTATTAGAAGTTAATTTGGTTTTGTTTACGTGCTGGGACTTAGTTATAAAAGCGTATGCTCATGCCTAAAAACGATTTATGCCCTTTACTAAGACGGGAAGCAGACACATCAAACTTTTCTCTATTTCCTATATATTACAATCAATCAATAAAATAATGCGATAATTATGGAAACAACTGGTCAAGATAGATATATATATAAATTTTTATATATATTGCTTGCCTTTAGAAGGCTTTGGTAAATTAAGCTAGCCACAAGTCTTAATCAAATATCATTCAATTGGTTGAAGCCCCTGTTGATAAATGAACTCATCTAGCAGCGGGACGTCCGTGTCCACATCCATTCCATTACTTTCAAGGGATATTTATTTTACGGGCGTTGAATGAACGTTTAATGTCCGTCATAATATCAACGGACACTGCCGTTAATACTGGAGGTTAAGAGTTGGTGCACAACATTAGAGCTGAATTGGTTAAAAATATATAATAAAAAACCAATTTTTAATACGTAATGTACTATTTCAATAAAAATGATTATTTATGTGAAAGTAACTGTCAATATCCTTAACATTTTATGTTAATGGACTTCTTAATATTAAGGGTTTTAATATGTACATTTGATAGCTCTGGGCAATTAATAATACTAAAGAGAAACCTGTTAATCGTTTGCTGTGTATATGGCTACGTAATGTAATGTTGTGTTAAAGAATACCAGTATCCTGAAAATTAAAAAAGTATAAATAAAACGGGTGATAGCAGTAATAACTACATTCAAAATCATTTGCTTAAAGATAATAATATACTATAAAACCTGTTAAGTGGGCTAATTCAAGTGTTGATAAATATTGAAATAGAACACTTTATTTTTCGACGTAATAAAGGACTCTAAATCGTCTTAAAAACTGGGTTAAACCGAGACCTTTTAGTCGGCAAAAAACAATTATGTTAATTCAAATGTGTCACTTTACCAACATAACAATGTCCTAATCTACGAATTCATTAGTCTGTCGACATTCGCACATCGTTGACATATTGTTGTGTTGGCATCATTGATTCCCAATTCCCTTGTGATTCATGATACCCAGTTAGATGTGGTTTACCCTTTACTGAACTGAAATATTATAATTTGTATGTCGAATGGATCCTACAAGCTTGTAAATATAAATTAATTATGCTATTTTTTTTTTCCTCTTTAAGGTAACTGGTTTTTTCCGTTGCAAATAACCTATCCGTTTAATCTGATTATCTCAACTTTATAGATAATCCTGATTTAACGAAATAAAGCCTTTATAAAGTGGTATTCATAAACGTACAGAAGCAATATAACGTACAAAATATTAACCTAATCAATAATTGACCAAAAATGACTATCAAACAATGCTCTTATAATAAAATTTATCAAAATTTTATATATTATTTATTCTATATATATATATATATTTTATATATATTATATATATAAAATATTTATTATATATATATTTTATTTATTCTCCATTCAATTTACTTCCTTAAAAACAACATATTATACCAATGTGAATTTTCATAAAAAGATGAATATAGTGAATGTTCATTTTCCGCTAAATGTCGCACAATATTTTTCCGCTAAATAACCACTTTAGATTTACCATATATTATTCTTGTATAAGATAACGTCTGCAGTAAATCCGTAAAGATATAACATAGAAATAACCTACTAAAGTATTGCAAGTGCTGTCTCCTACAGACCTCCAAATTTAAGACCCGTATTACATATTAGAATGAAAATCGACAAGATAATTATAAGGTTACTCTCATACAAAACGCAATTCTATCGACTAAATTTCAAAATATTCTATCGACTCGCATATTAAACTGAAATAGTTTATATACAAACATACTATTAGTCCATTTAATAATAATGAAATAATATCGATGAGTAAAAGTCGTGTCTTATAAAAAAACGATAATAATATATTAAGTGCTAAAGTCGGTGTATTTTACGCTTTATTGGCAAAGCTAACGAAAAAATGACAAATATTTCAAATTTATTGTGATTGATTTATTATTTGCCTTACCCAGAATTAACCGAGTTATCGACTTCGGGCCATGATAGACGACGCTTGCAGAATGCCATAGATGGCTTTTCTGGTGGTTGCTGGTGTCGGGGCACACGCAAAGATCCACCCCGTCTCGGAGTAGAGGCTGGTGCCAGGCAATCCAATGTCCTCCTGCGAGCGTTCAAGGCTGATGCACCTTCCGTCGGTAACACTCTAGGAAAACCTAGGAAATATTTAATATTAAAACATTGATTCTAAATCTATTACATTTTTTACCAATATTCCAGAACGCTGTGGAAACTTTAATCTGACTTCAAGGTCAGATTAAAGAGTCAAAAATTTCCTCTTTGAAGTTTGATACTATCGAGAAAGCTGTAGATTGTGAAATGAGTATTTCAGTTCACAAATTTCACTAAGGTTATAGTATTATATAAATTATTTTTACTAACAAAAATAAATTTAAATCAATATATACATTGTAATATATTTTTTTCTTAAATAAAATAATAGATACGAACTCAAAATTTACAGTGCACACACAACGCGGAAGAGAAAAGGTTAATCCTGTTTAAAAAAGAGCAATTATTCCTTCGTCTTTGATGAACAGTGGAGTTGGCGGCCTTCTATGTAAATATCAGCTCCTTTCTACACCGGTTTTATTAAAATAAGAAACGTTTGTTTTTACCAATGCTACCTATAAATATTGTCATCGGATTTGACAAAGTATCAATCAACATTTGTACGTTGCAACGATAACAGCAAGATGTTCAAATTTGTAGCAGTCGTCGCTTTATTCGCCGTGGCCGCCGCGTCACCGGATCCAGCTCTCATCAGCGCGCTACCCTTCGGCTACCCAGCTGGATTTACCCCCGCCTACACCACCTACAGCGCAGCTAGCCCTCTTTACAACTCAGCACCTTTGGTCTACACTTCCCCATCATTGGCCTACCCGGGTAACTACGGCTACGCACACTTGATTAAGAAACGCTCCATTCCATTGGTCAGCAGTTACTTCGCATCAGCTCCCTTGGCTACCTCTTACGTAGCTGCTCCCTTGGCTACCTCCTACGCAGCTGCTCCTTTCGCTACTACCTACGCCGGTGCTCCTCTGGCTGCTACTTACGGCGCTCCTCTAGTGCACTCCGCCCCAGTTTACACCGCCGCTCACTTAATTAAGAAGCGTGCCGCTCCCTTGATCTTGCCATCGACCTCATACATCAGTCCAGCAGCCTATCCTAGCGCTCCCTTTATCCCAACCTACTCAACATACTCGGCCGCCGCTTCTATATACCCCTCCCCCTACTACTCCACTTCTCCCTTCGCCTACACTCAGTTCATCAAGAAGTAAGCCGGTACATAGGGAACTACCACAAGAAGCACATGACATCCTGTTTGAGACCATTCAAAATTTTTGTGAGACGAATGTGTAAATAAACATCCGTAACAAAACAAGCCTGGTTTTACTTTTATTTATTTATATAATAATGGAAATGAAAAAAATACATACCTCTCATAGTAGCAGCAGAGGACTGCGGTTGTTTTTGTGACTCCTCAGCGGAGCGGTGTCTTGATGGCGGCACTCGGCGCGGAGATAGGGCCAATCCTGCCACGCTGTCTGCCACTCCCGCGACATATTGACTTAAGGATGACAGAAAACTCATCGTGCCTATACTATGCGCATGAGTCACCAGTTAGTTCTAAGCTATAGTCACTTGTTAACAAACTACTCGAATCTTAGTTGCACATTGTAATTGAACCGATAAGTAGCATACCTGAAAAGAGAGAGTTTTAGATGTACATTAAAATTTGAGCAACCGTCGAAAAGGAGTCCTCTAACGAACTAATACGCTATTACTCTATTTTATTGTATGGTCTCCTTCATTTTAATAAGATAAATTTCAATAAATTCATAAAAGGGACTAGACCTATACTTGACAAATGTAATTTGTATAAGCCAAGCAACCGCAGTTACAATCTAGAAGTAATTCCATTAAGCCTCATGTTACAGCCGGTGCGAGCTTAATCTCTTGGCCACAATATTGGAAGATGGCCGCTAAAAGCCTATTCACTATGCCGGCCACAAATACTTAATTAGTTCAGCTTTGTTATCCCTGTGACCCATCAAAAAGTTTACAAATTATTTAGAACAGAACGTTTCTCGTTTCAGCTATGTTTACGAACACGGTTCAATTGTTATTAGATGTTACAATTCTTAATGAGACAATTTGGCTCACAATTACATTAAAGGACCTCAATAACTCAGCTTTAAGTATATATGACTAAGAGGTACTAGACAAGGGATTGAGGATAATGAATATCAGGTCAATCTCCTAGAAAGCTCCACAAATGGTGGGAAATTTGAAGTAGACATGTGAATTCCTAAAAATGTGTGTGTCTCATCACGTATTTTTAAGGCAAATTAATGATTTAGGGCATGTGACAAATTTGTTCGGTTGAAATTAATTTGAAACTCATGTAGCCGTATTATATTATATTTTAAAACATTATTTTCCTTAAACCAGATACAGAACCAGGTTCTAGAAATAAAATTTAATATTAAAAACTATTTATATGGCTTAACCGTCTCAAAATTGGATGGATTATAAGGCGTGTTTCATCTTATGAGGATTTATATTAGTATAAATATTTAAATGGGTTATTTTATTACAAGAATGGTAATATGAACATCTGTTAACTGTTCCATGTTTGCAACCAACCTGTTCTTTCAGTTTAATTCAGTAACTCTGAATCGAACATTTAATATATACATAATTATATATTAAATTAGATATTATACACAAAAATATATTGAGTAATGACTTATGAAATTTGGGCTGTATGTGTTATGTCACCGTTTAATTTCGATGCATACATTTAATTTTTCTAGCAGATTACGATATACTTGATTTAAGTTTGAAACAAAACGTCTATTAAGGAATTAAGAACAAATAGATAAAGATTTGTATATATATATATATATATATATATATATATATATATATATATAATATTTTTCCGGTTTTACTTATTTTAATGTATGTTGTGTTTTGTTTTTGTATTATTATTATTTTTTGTATACTTCGCCCGCAAGTATTCTTTTATCGTGTGGGTTGTCTGGAAGAGATCGCCTATTAGCGATAAGGCCGCCCGTTGCTCTTATATGTACTAACATCTGTTAACGTCATTTTCTTCTAGTGTTAAAGTGCAATAAAGTGTAAATAAATAGATAAATAATAGTTTTATTGATATATGTAACAACGTCATGAAAAGGTTATGTTTGAACACTGAATGAGGCGTTAATCAATAAGGCACTTTGAAAAGTTGCGATCTACGCTCAACGTCTAATTGTTGTTTAAGTAAACAATCCCAATTCATTTTGAATTTTCACCTATGTAGTAACTGTTTTCATATAAAACAAAGGATTTATTTATGCAAATTATTGGCAACAAATATGAAAACATAGATCCGGTTTCAGTGTATGTAAATTTGACTATGTAATAACGAGTTTTTAACTAATTTATTTCGTCTCTGTACCCATTAACATCTGTTACCGTTCCTTTGTAAAGTGATACGATTCATAATTAGTAACTTTCGTATAGTAACGTGAATAATTAAATGTACCCTTATTTAAAGATATGCTAGACTTGACTAATGGGGCTACATGCCGCGCATGATCAGGATCAGATTCTTAGATGTGTAATAATTATGTGTGTTATTCTAGTGAATGTTTTTTTGGCTTCGGCCATAAATAAATAAGACAATTAAATTGTATTAATCTGTTAAAACTTTGACTAGAAAAAAAAATATGAAACATAACCTTAGTATAAGCTCAGTGCAACATGAGGCTTATCGCTTACAGGCGGGTTCTTCCTAGTAAACAAAAATATTTTTTTGTGAAATATCTAAATATTAGGATTATTTGTATAAATTTTGGGACATACAAGACTCTGACCATGTTTCCACAATCCTGTTTCTCAACTTACTTTGCTTTCATTAGTTCATACAAATAACAATATGCTGATTACACTGCCTAACGATATTAATATGGTGACATATTATTATATTAAAAAAATAACATATATATCTATGTGTGAATCCCTATAAGATTAAATTTCATGATTGAACTGATCAAAAATATCTTTCGATGGCATTACTTTAATGTTTGCAGGCATTCCTTAATGTAATTTGCGAAGATCAGGTGCGCCCTTTGGCTAATAGATTTTTATTGTAACAGCCCCTTCCAATTACAAGAAGGACAATATTTGAATTTCAGAAAGTATACTTTATTTTTTATATTTACTTTTAATTTTGTTATCGAAGCGTAACAATCCAGTTTTCTACAAGTAACAATAAATTTTTAGTACTGTTTATGTTTACATATTATGTAAACAGTTCTTATACAACAAGTATTGTATGTACAAAAGCTGTGAAGCTACAATATATTTATTAATCACAGATAATATTTTACAAAAAAAACAAATACTAAAATGACGTAATAATATTGATAATAATTGAAAAAAAAGTTAATCAATATTTAGAAAAAATGCTTACCTAACGCGACATTTCTTTAAACAGCCTCACCAAGCTTTTCATGGTTTATTTTTGTTGATTAGTGCATGGGAGTGCTTTGATTAATGTGCAAATCGAACGTGGTCACAGCGCGACTTGCGAGCTCGATCGCTAGGGCGGTTGGGCGGCGACTGCCTTCCCCGCGGGGCGGCAGCCTGCGTGCTCCTTCGAGCCTCGCCCGGATACGCTTCCTGTTGATTGTGTATGCGACAGGTGATGCCAAAAGCTTTCATGCCAATCTTAAATAACTGTCCACGTTAAATATTTTATTGTTTGCTAAAAACAAATAAAACATTGAAGGGTCTAGAGAGAATGCTTTTATTACTGTAAAAATGTATTTTACTTAAAATAAGGACAAACACTTAGTTTCCTTTTATTGATATTAATTTTTTCCGCGATTTCGTAAAAGATTTATTCTCATTTCTGTAAATGTAATGGCATAATATATCCCACATTACATTTAATTCCAAATTATTTATATGTTTACAAATGCTTTTTTTTGGTTCATTAGTTGTATCATTTTTGCACAGATCCTACGATATTATATAATATTGCCGTATTAGTTGCAAAAAAAACTATAACCTGTAACTTGCTAAAACACTAAAGCTAAGTATAATATGTATAAAAGAGAACAAGAATGAACCACAATAAATGTTGGCTACTTAACGTTCCTACAATACAAACACTGTATCACATTGTCATGTACTTAAGAAAAGCTATACGAGTATAAACTTACATTCTTTTACAAATGCGATTTTTGATATACGTAAGGGCTATGCGATATAAAATTGAGTAAACACTTGACGTCAGATGAGTATAATATGGCATCTTTCGAAACCGTAAGACTTCAACCCTATCAATAACAATTTACACAACTGAACATGGAAGGGCAATAAAAAATATCTACGAAGCTGCGTCCATTTTGATTTTCATCAAAAACATAATTGATAAACGTTTTCCTTATCACACAATCGTTTTCATCCGCATGTTTTTTTACTTCCGATACAAACTTGCTCTTTACTAGAATGTTAGCTCTGATAAATTACGGATCGTTTCACACTAAGATTGGGTGGATCGAGTATATGAGAGGACTATACACCATACACTTAAGCCGATGTTTCGATACTTTCATTGTCTCTTATAGACAGCAATGTCATATTTAAAATTGACCTTGACATTGGTCTAAGTGCAATCTTCATCTTTCGAGAAAAAGTCTTTCATTACTTTCTTAACTACTTTGATTACGACTTTGGTATTACATCTACATGGACGGCCAGATCTTTTTCTGTCTACTGACTGGCTTGAAGGCCTCAGTGCCTAAGATCCGTTGGGGTTAACCGGTGCCAGATTGGATTCGTGAGATTCCAGTGAGTCGAACCGGACGTCGCTTAGTTCCATGAGGGTGTGGCTGGGGCTGACCAGGCATATTCACTTGCTGTACGCTAGTGTCTGTATAGCACTGATCTCGTGGATGCTGACTAGATATTTATGTCGTAAAGGAGAGCTATGACGCTATATTCCGAATATATTTATATTATATGAATGTGTTCTTCTACAGTGTCACAGATATGGAGAAAGACTAGCCCGAATGCAAAACTGGACATGATTCATACCAATATTTCGAATCAAAGCACTATTCGCCTCGGAAAGGTCTTTCACCATCCTCATAATAGTCGTAACCAAACAGGGTATCAATACTAAATCACTTAAATAGTTTTAAAAAAAGTTTCAAGATATAAAATACGAAAGGCAAGATAAACACTAGCGCCTAGTTCACGGGTCCTGATCGTCTACTTAGTTGTTTGATAAGCGCCTGTCCACTTTAACTTTAAGGTCTTAGATTTCTGTACTCCAAAGGGGACAAATTCAAAATTGGAGGAAAGAGTCTTGTACGTTTTATTGTTATCTTTTTTTTCTCCTCCACCAACTCCAACGGATTAAGCCTGGTCACTTAAGATATTATTTTTTATTGTATAATTTTGAGTGTATAATTTTATACACACCGATCATTTGAATATAGTTCTTAAATAAGCTAGATTAAGTAGTGAGATTAATTCAATTTCGGTGTTGGTTTTAATTGAAAAAGAAACAAACTTCCTATCGTCTGATTGTATCGTTGGAAAACGAATCTCTGACTTTACGGTCACGCAATGAGAGTTGACAACATAATTAAATTGATTCAATCTCATAATTATCTTAATTTCGATTCAACGTCATAGAAATAAGCAAATTGGTGTTTTAATATAACAAATAACAAAATTTAAAAGCCCCGGTAGCTATGTATCGATATAATCAACAAATTATGTAAATTCGAATTTAATTAAAATATTGGCAACACTTAATTTATCCGTATGTTATAAGTAAATTTTAGTGTATTTTTTAAATTATTTATTTATTATAAATTTAATTATTTCATCGTACCAAACGATATTCAAAATTAACCATTTCAAGATTAGGCTTAAACCTGTCAAAACAATTTTAGACGTCACCAAAATTTTCTGTTCCTCATACTCAGCTCCTATAATTATTACGGTAACCGGATATTCGTCTTGCAGACGACTTTTGCTTTGAATTATTGATTATCTTAGAACCATCTGTGAGCCCAAAAGATCTCATGTTATAATGGCTTCGCACACAAGGGATTTAAAGAGACTCAACTCAGAGCTTTAAGGCAGGAAGGTAAGATTTGGTATAAATAATTGCACAATTAAAGATAACCCATTATCCCATTTTAACTCTTTTATATAATACTACTAAAGTAGGTAGGTTAGGTAAATAATACGAAGTAAAAGTAAAATAAAATTAATTATTCCTTATTTAACGATTATTACTATATATGTATCACCTGTATGTGCCTGAAGAGATCGCTTATTAGTGCGAAAGCCGCCCGTTGCTTTTATATGTATTAACATCTATTAACACCATCTACTTCTACTATTTAAGTGTAATAAATAAAAACATATAAAATCCTATAAGACCGCATTAAAATTTCATAAAGATTAAAATACAGATGATTAGTTATATGTAACAGCATCACACATACTATTTCTTTATTATTATTTATTTATATAATATAGACACATTTGATCAAATATTAAATGGTGGCTAGTGAAGAGTACTTAAGTTAAATGAGGTATCGGAATCTATTATTGTACGCGCACAATTTAACCACGCGTCAGTCACCTGGCTGGACCGCATCATAAAGTGAGCTTGACCCATATTTTAAAACTATCGATCGTTAGGCCTTAGGCGATATGCATTCTACAAATTGATATTCAGCTAATTGGGTTCGTCGTCTATTTTTGTGCCCTCAATGAACAATGGCACATGTTTTGGTCCTCGCTTTAATTTTCTGTTGGTTCCTTTCTCAAGTTTGTTTCGTTTTTTTGTGTATTTTTAAGATTAATAAGAAAAAGAGCGTGTCCTCCAAAAACAAGTCCACTATAACATAAATGGAGGCACTATCCTGGTATTGTCGAAACGAGCTGAATAGCAATAAATATTTTATATAATACTATATGGGCTCGTCTCGATAAGGGGTTTTCCTCAACGATGAATAAACCTAAACGAACAGCGTGACGTAAACCACAAAATTCCTAAACAGATAGGTATGAATTACAGACCACCATTTTCCTGGTTTAGTTATTATTTTACTGTGTAACATGTGAACGCGTGATTAATTACAAATAAGTTTCAAGTGATTTTAAATATGGTTGAATTGACACAGAAAACGGCAAATGATTCAGAGATAAATGAAAACGATGAACTCTTTTATCTACAGATTAAAGTTTATGGTGCTCTCGTTATTTCCGAATGTGTTTTGGCCTCCTTGCTTGTCGTCGTATCAGTTGCAGCCACCTTTACATTTGAAAGATGGCGAAAGAACTTCAGGAATCAACTATTAATGCAACTAACTTTTGCATGTTTTTTTGATCGCATCATTAATATGTACATTTTCTTTTTTACGCCAGATACATTCACAGACAACATATTATTAACAGTACTCATTTACATCGACCTGGTATTGCTCATATTAATAATATTTTTCATCAAACATATGTACGAGAGTGTTATTATAGTTGTTGTGAAAGTGAATAAAAGTGATTTCTACAAAGTTACCGGCTATTCCTGGCTATTGCCAATCCCTATCGTAGGAGTTTATGCTGCCATAGTTGTTAACACGGCTCTTGTTGACGGTTGGACTTTTTACTTAATTACCTGTGTTGCATTGAGATGGCCAGTGATGATAGTTGGTACAGCGTTATATCTTAAGATATTGTTTAATGTGCTAAATGACAGGATTCGATATTACGCAAAAGATTTAACAATAATAACATTTTTAGTATGTTTAGTTGTAAACGCTTATTCAATAAGTGAAGACGTTAAAAAACTGTGGAGCGAAGATTATTTTCATTTGCTTCTAAGCGTTATATTAGGCTTGACATTAGATATCCTAGTTGCATGTCTGTATGTTATATTATTAATAAAAGCTCGTCATCCAACTGTGAACAACGTAATATGACAGAAGAGCTGAAAGACTGAATACTTTATTATCTATGTACCTTAATGGAATAACACGAATATCTGTGAATGGCTTACTCTGTTTAAGTAATTTACCATTTCCCTGTTTAAGGGTAAATAGGATAGCCGATTAGTTTGACTTCAAAGCAACCTTCGGGGGCTTTGTTACGATGCCTACTGGGAATACCTGTTACGTAACAATACAATTAAAATAATAATGATCGATAATGAGATATTTGAATTTAAATAACAATTATCGGCTGTCAACTAAGATTGATTATTACTATATAAATGTTTGGGCCATTTATTTATCGAGAGTGACAATTGTTAAATAAGTGCAAAACTGTGTCAAATAAACAAAGAAAGAATCTCATAATTCTCATATTGACTCACGGTATTGTTAGAAATAATTGTATTATTATTCATACTCATTTGTTCTTTATCGTAAAATGTAATGTATTATTATACAGTAAAATTACAAATGTATGTTTTCTTTCATTTCCTTTTGATATCGACAAAGACCTCCTCCAGCTTTTTCCATTCCCTTTTATGTCTCCCTATAGTTAAACAGGTTTTTCCGGCGACTACCTTTATTCGTCTACCCATCATAATTTATGTATATATTTTCTATATTTTTAATTACTCAAACAAATCAGTAGTATATAGGGACGTTAAAACGATAACTTTATAATGGATTGCTTCAGTATTCAATATTAAATTAATCGAATAAGTTACAATGGGGATAATGACCTTAAAATAGTCCTTACTCATTATATGAAATACCGCAAACTTAAAAAAAAGCAAACAAAAAATAGGATATAATAGCAATAAAACTAGCGATTAAACTAATTAGAATTTAATTTAAATCACAAATGTAGGTAATTCAAACATTGAATCATATTAAGCCCATAACACTATAACAATGATAAAACTAGTCATATAAATATTGATTCTAATACTGAATGAAAATGGACGGCAAAATCCGATTACGAATTAAAACCCCCGGTATTTTTAACAATTTATTTACAATTACCGAAACCATTTAACAAAATGTTGGACGGACGGAATGTTTAAATACCGTAACGTTATTAACGGCAGCTGCACGCGCAGCGTTTCACGCGCTTTTCTGGAACGAGAGCGTCCACGCTGCGGACCGAGCGCGGCTGCATGTCTGTGAAAATAAAAGTGTTACGTTATATCCATACTAATATTGTAAATGCGATAATAACGCTGTCTGAACAGTATTCGATTAAATTTTGTATGTAGATAAGCTAATGTAGACATAGGTTTTTTATAATGAATAAAAGGGTTGAAGGGAAATAGTGATTGGAAGGTTGTATACAAATGTCACTAGAACTGTCATTTATAAAATCATTTTCCAAATTCCTTTTGTAATTAAACCACGCGGACAAATACAAATAAAGAAGAGAAAAGCCAGTCATCAGTACTGTCTTCTATGCTCTAGAGTCTAGAACTTTATACTTAGTCTGGCCATAAATACTGTTACTATTCAAAAAAAGAAAATATTACGTTTGAATTTGGAATCTGTCATTTTTATATGATTGCTTGATGTGTTTTCTTATTTTCGCGCCATTATATTGTTAAATATTTTGTTATATTAAAATGGAGTGGGGTGATAAAGAGAACCGAATCGCTGTGATTGCCTTACATAAAGTAGGTATGGAGAAAAGTGCAATTTTTAAAACCCTCCACCCGCTTGGTATTAGTCAAATGTTTGTTTACCGGGCTATTGATAGGTACAATGATACCTCCTCTGTTTGTGACAGAAAAAGATCTGGCCGTCCACGTACCGTTCGTGTGAAAAAGGTGATTAAAGCAGTTAGGGAAAGAATTCGAAGAAATCCTGTCCGTAAGCAAAAGATTTTATCTCGGGAGATGAAGATAGCTCCTAGAACCATGTCGCGTATATTAAAAGATGACTTAGGACTTGCAGCCTATAAGAGACGTACTGGTCACTTCTTAACTGATAATTTAAAGAAGAATAGGGTGGTAAAATCCAAACAACTACTTAAGCGGTACGCAAAGGGAGGTCACAAAAAATTTTTGTTTACGGATGAGAAAATTTTTACAATTGAGCAGTATTTTAATAAACAAAATGACCGTATTTATGCTGGAAGCTCTAAAGAAGCTTCGCAATTAGTAAACAGAGTACAACGTGGGCATTATCCCACTTCAGTGATGGTTTGGTGGGGTGTTAGCTATGAAGGGGTGACTGAGCCATATTTTTGTGAAAAAGGTATTAAAACGTCGGCACAAGTTTATCAAAATACCATTCTTGAGACGGTAGTTAAGCCTTTAACTAACACCATGTTCAATAACAAAGAATGGTGCTTTCAACAAGACTCGGCACCGGGTCATAGAGCTCGATCCACCCAATCTTGGTTGAAAACTAACGTTCCGGACTTTATCAGCACTGAAAACTGGCCGTCGTCAAGTCCTGACCTAAATCCATTGGATTATGATTTATGGTCAGTTTTAGAGAGTAAGGCTTGCTCTAAACGTCATGATAATTTGGAGTCCCTAAAACGATCCATTCGGTTGGCAGTGAAGAATTTTCCTCTAGAAAGAGTTCGTGCTGCTATTGATAACTGGCCTCAACGTTTAAAAGACTGTATTGCAGCCAATGGAGACCACTTCGAATAAACATTGTATATTTTTAATAGTTATATATTGATGTATTAAACTAACTCACTATGAAAGGAATAAATGTTACGTATAAAAAAAAATCGTGCTTTTCTTTATAACAATATTTATGGCAAGACTAAGTATATATAAGGATCATAGTCCATATTACAAAATCTACGAGGATTAGTAATAAATTACATGATATATTTACATTTAATGACCGACATTGTTATATTAACAAGTGGCCTCATTATGGAACAATCCCGCCTATTCGTTACAATGATAACTACGATTTGTTTATTTCTAAAGTCCACCTGCCATTTGCACCAAATGTAATGAAATGTAGATTGTTGCGAATTTATCTAACATCAATTAAGTAGTATAGTATATAAGCCAGATAATTACACCCTTACGATTAACAGACTTATATCCATATAAATGTCTTAATAATAAATTAATTTCTGTGAAAATCAGATAATATGTCGTAACGTTATCATTAATTAGCCAACAGTCCTAATTGGATATTTTTCTGCAAACACAATATTATTACGACATTTTATTATTAGTTGGGAACGTGATTTTTCATACAACGACAACTTTCATAATAAGTCACCGTTGTGATGTTATGAAATACCAAAATATAACTTTAACTAAGTACTGTATTGACGATAGCAATGATCTCAGACACGTAAAATATATGATAATTTTTAATATACACAGTACTCCGTCTATAATTATTGATACATATTTTTTTTTAAATATATATTTAAATGACAGTAGTTGGTTAAAAATGGAGTGGAAACATTATTATTTTCATATTATTAATATATATGTATAATATATCATATATATGTCAGAGGAAAGCGTAAGCGTAAGTGAGAAATACTAAAAGATAATACTCTTCATCATTGAAACCAATTACTTGCTTCATTCGATTGATTTTTTTTTTGATATAATTTTGCTAAGATTCCGTTGATATAGTAATAAAATGTTTGCACATGTTTGCCTTAACTTTGAGAAGTTACAAAATTCAACAAACTAAATACATACAATGCGGCCTGCCATCCATATCTTGTGGCAGGAGAAGTGTGCGTGGAGCACGTGGCTGCGCAGGCGCCTCCTGAGGTTGGTACTGGTCTTCTGTCTGCTGTTGCTCTTCACCATGAGATTCTTCAGCCTCCACTTGAGCAGCGGCCGCGAGAGTATTCATTATTGTCTTCACCTGAAAGACACGCTACATAATTAAATATTTCGGTTCAAGAACTCAACTCTTTAAAGCACTACGCAATTAAAAATCAAATGAATTATCAATATTAAAAAGTTCTGACAGCTGCTATATACATTCTACGTAGGTAATAACAACAGACCAAAATTCCATTCATAGATAAAAAACTGTTCGCAGTTTAGTTTTTTTTATGAAAGCTTAATAAGCTAAATGTGGAATACGCCTTATAATTGATACAAAACCAGTGTGGGTGGCAAATTTCCTTTATTATATTCTCCATCCTCCAAGGATAAATGAATCATTACTTCCGCTCTCAAAAAACCTGACTTATAAAATTACTTTGTCGTAAATATAGCTCTGATTTGTACAGAAATAAATAAGTTCGGGTCATAAAAGATTTTTATTACACTACATTCAATCAAATAATGCTAAGTAAATTATCCTATATTAATCAATTTCTATATAACCATTTGCCATTTCGTTATTAAATTATTTAAATTTGTTCAGACATTGATCGCAGTAAGTGATAAAACAATATTGACAATTTCAATATCTTTGATACGAACTGTGTAAGCATTAGCGAATCACTGACAATTGTTTGCTGTTATTGATAAACTTGACACGTCTTGACATTGATTTATATTATCCATAATCTTATATATAAAATTAACGTGTCACGTGTCCCATGAAATTTTGTAAGCTAATTCAATATGTCGGAGAATCGACCAACATCTATTTTTAATTTACCTAAATGTTATTAATTGCCAAACCCCATTTTTCCAACGCCATTTTTTTTCTATATATATGGAAAAAAGTTTTTCGGGTCAACTAGTATTCTTGTATGTATATGAATATTATAAGTACGATATGGCTTGCTACAAGTTATTTTTTCATTAGATTTAATACCCAATGTTAAATGTTAATTAATTATTTTCATTACATTGATATTATGTTTACTTTCTTGTCTATAAAATACGATACGATCAAAGGTTATTTGGATATGGCCCTGTATTACAGATGACGATTGGATATACGCTGTTTGATTAATGTAATTTGACGAAGACGATCTTACGAGAATACACATTCCCCAAAGTTATACGCATATGAAAAATTGAATATAATAAATACAAAATACTACAAAGAAATGTGAAGCCTATATTTTTGTATAGTTAATTAAGATAACGCTTAGGGCCATTGGTCATAAGAGCGGCTTAAACATTTGTATTAAAATTAATTTATAGAAAAACTGAATATAATTGATACACGGAAAATATTTTCGATGTAATTAAGATAAGTTAAGCTCAAATAAGATAAATTCATTTTAAAACTTATCTCAATTACATATAATCGAAATGTACTATTGTCTCACCTCTTGCATGTCATTGTCGATCTGTTGTTCGCGGCGCTGATTGTCAATAGCGTCCTGCGCCGTGCGATGGATCAATCTCAGGTCGTCCTGCGTGAGGTCGTATGGGAGATTCATTTGTACAGGACTGCCTTCCAATTGCATCTTCTGCACCTGGTTGTATATTTATAAGTTGTTGAATTATTTTCTTCTAAGTTTATATTGTAAATATATATTTAGTTATTATATACCTCTTCATAATAAAATACAATATAATTTACATTATTACCACAGTAAAAACGGTAACAAGCGATCTATTTCTAGTAATAAGAATCAATTATACGTACATACTTATAAATGAACCTATATACAAATCCTTAGATTTTTTTTTTTTATAGAAGAGGGGGCAAACGAGCAGGCGGCCCACCATAAAGGTGAAACCGCCGCCCATAGACACTCACGCGGCTGGTAGCTCGTGAGAGGGACGAGGGATGGGGTAAAGGACCGGAAGATCTCACTCACCGAACGAAACGCGAGTACAAAATGAACAAAGTCCAATTGCATCACTTTACGCCGGTTTTCTGTGAGAGAGTGGTATTTCTCCGGCCGTGCCTGCCCATTCGGCTGTAACTCTAAGTAACAGCATGGCACTCCCACTCAAAAGTTTAATTTTACTAATTATTTTGAATAATAATACACTAATTTTAATTTAAAAAATCTAATTGCGCGCAGTCGCAGGCATAGCGTATAAATCGTTTAAATGTGCCAATAACTTAGCTTAAAGTTGTTAGCACTCATATTTTATGATCGATTTATTGCTACTACGTCAATTTTCCGTTAAGTAGTTTCGGAAAGCACGCGCGTTAACTGCTTTTCAAGTTTATTATATTGCTGGGAAAATTTACCAATTACATTGCTTAATTAGAAACAAGGAATAAGGCTTTAGAAATAAGGTTATTTAGTTTTGGTTTGTTTGGAGGTTTGTATTTAGTAGTACTTAAACGTTCAGTATCGATAAATTCATTGCAATATATATAATGTAGCGGAACTCGATTAAAAAAAAACGCACAGTCCCTTCAGTGTCGTTATATAGGATTGACACTGTATATATATGTATGATTGATTATGTCTACGAATGTCTCCAATAGCTTTTGCTGTTGTCTTATAAATGTTTGGTTACCTCTGGCTGTTCTAACTCCTGAGTGGGCGCTGTTTGTGGCACAAATTGGTGCAGAACAGCAGGCTGCTGAAAAGTTAGGTAAACTTTATTAGTATGATGTTAACCATTTATTAGCTTTACTTCGAGATTCTGGATATCATACTTATTCTTGTAAAGTAGAAACATATTTTTATTAATTAATTATTGAGTTGAGCACGTAGTATATAACAATAGCCATTGTTTAACAACCTCTTAATGTCTATGTTACCTTAAATTTGAGTTTACTATTAATTATACTTAAAAGTGTTTCATTACAAATTATTAAAACTGTGTAAACACGAATATTGCTAGCAGTTAGCGAGTATTCTAATCGAATGTTGTATAAAACACTAATTAATTATTTACTTAAACTTTTCTGCGATAAGCTCTTATAAAAAGAAGTACTAAGGTAAAAAACTTAGAAAATTAGTAGTAGTACAAAGAAGCTTTGCGCTATTTGTAATAATAATGGAAAACAAAGAAATGTCGAACTTTGACTCCTAGTCATTGCCGTAATAAGAATTATGAGTTAACATTTCATGCAAGGGCAGGCTGAATTGACCTATATATCGTTCTTCTGTAATATCAGAATAAATGTAACCCAGGTCAATGCCCTATAGATATTATCATAGGATTACAAATTCGGATATTTAGAATTTAACGCCAATAGCCATAACTTCCTTGTTCTCCAAAATAATGGAATCCAGCATCAATTGCCAGCTCTTGAAGTATCTAGAGGGCCACCACTTGATTAGCGATAGCCAGTATGGCTTCCGGCGTGGTCGGTCAGCGGGTGACCTTCTAGTATACCTAACTCATAGATGGGCGGAGGCAATAGAGTCCAAGGGGGAGGCACTGGCAGTTAGTCTTGACATAGCGAAAGCCTTTGACCGGGTGTGGCATAGAGCACTTCTTTCAAAGCTTCCTGCGTATGGGTTGCCCGAGAAATTGTGCAATTGGATCTCCAGCTTCCTGGCTGATAGGAGCATTAAGGTCGTTATCGACGGAGCTTGTTCCGACCTCAAACCTGTGAATGCCGGGGTCCCACAAGGCTGTGTCTTATCTCCGACCCTCTTTCTTCTGCATATCAATGATCTGCTGCAGCATAGCAGTATTCATTGCTATGCGGACGATAGTACTGGAGATGCATTATACACAGGCCGCGCAAATATTTCTCGGGCTGATGTCGATCAGTTCCGGAACAAACTTGTGTCTGAAGTCGAGACCCAACTAAGTGTAGCCTCGGACTGGGGACGACTTAACCTAGTCCAATTCAACCCCAAAAAGACACAAGTTTGCGCGTTTTCCACTAAAAAAACACCCTTTGTCGCTACTCCTCTCTTTGAAGACACCCTCCTTAAAGCCTCAGCCAGCATCGGAATACTGGGCGTCGACATATCGGACAATGTTCAGTTTCGCGGTCATCTGGAAGAAAAGGCTAAACTTGCCTCTAAAAAGCTTGGTGTGCTCAGTAGGGCGAGACGATACTTCACTCCGGGCCACCGCTTGCAACTTTATAAAGCGCAAATTCGGCCCCACATGGAATATTGTTCTCACCTCTGGGCGGGAGCCCCCCAGTACCAGCTCCTTCCTCTTGATCGCATTCAACGTAGAGCGGTTCGATTAGTCGCTGACCAGTCACTCTCCGACCGGCTTGATCCTTTGGCGCTGCGTAGAGATGTTGGATCTCTCAGCATCTTCTATCGCATTTACCATGGGGTGTGTTCGGAGGAGTTGTTCGGATTAATACCTGCAGCTAAATTTCATCTTCGGACATCAAGGCAGAATGCGAAATTCCACCCGTATCACCTTGATGTCTGTCGTTCCACCACTGCGCGTTTCGTAAGACACTTCTTACCACGCACCACCACGTTATGGAACAAGCTGCCCGCCACGGTATTTCCGAACCACTACGACTTAGGGTCCTTCAAGAAAAAAGCGTATAAATCCCTAAAAGGCCGGCAACGCACTCATGAGCTCCCAGCCACTTGAGTGTCCATGGGCGGCGACTTCACCTTTATGGTGGGCCTCCTGCTCGTTTGCCCCCTCTTCTATAAAAAAAAAAAATTTAACGGCTGAAGGTTTAAATAAAAATGCTACTAGTTTCCAAATACATAAGTTCTCAACTTATGAAAAAATCGTTGAACCTGGCGAGGGAAGAGGCGATAAAACCTTAGCAATATAAAGGTTTATCAAAAATAGGTCAGAAGAGGATGTAAAATCGATAGGCGTGATGTTTGTGGTATTGCTTCACGTTACAGCTTTGCGTATGCATCGGAAATAATTTTTGAAATACCAATTCTAATAGTCGTAAATATAACAACGCTTTATAAAAAAAGACTATTAATTGCTTATGTTGTTGAAAGAACAAAATTAAAAAGTAATAGAACCTTTATTTAGTCATATCAAATACATACACGCTCAGTCGAGGTACATGATCACTTGTACACCAAGAAAATGCCTTAAGACCCTAAATCGATATGAGGTATTAAATTAAACAGTCCAGGAATCACCTTTTTACTTCTAGCTAACTTAATTTCAGAGAGCTCCAAGACTATTGTATTGATACATTGTAACTATATAACAAACCGTAAAGGAAGCTGCTCCATTGGAAGCTGACTGATTTTGATTGATTTGATTACCTACTACTAAGGCTACTAAAGCTCTGCAACTTTTATCATTAAGTTAACTTTATAACGAAACTAACATTATTAGTAGCGAACTTACAATAATATTAAAAAACAAATATAATATTCAAAATAACCTTCTTCTTTTTGGTGTACCCAAAACGATCGTCAAAACAAGTAAAAAAATACATTAAAATTACGCTGCCAGATCCCAAATTAAAAGCATAGAGAGGATAAAGATCTCCGCCACTCGTTAATGTTACCAGTTGGATGAAGAGTATTGTATACATTTCTTAATATTCAAATAAAAGTGAACACAGAATTCCTGAATATTAGATTAGATAGTAAAATAATTACCTAAATGGAATTATTTCTTTATTTACTGTCTCAATTAAGATACAAAATACACTATGAGAATGAAAGTATTATAGTGGTAGTAATTGCTGATGTGGATGTCCGATAAACGGGACTAAAGTTGTATTGATGCATTAGCGTTTCGAATATTATTTGATACAAATTAACGGTTTATAGTTCGTCTAAAATACATTACTAATATACAGTATGTAGAGTAAAAATAAAAATGATAGATACCTCATCCTGGTCTTGTTGCTGGGGTTGTGGGGGTGGAGCGAAGTGACCCATGGACTCTGGTTGTGGCGGCATGTTGTGCGGGGCTGGGACTGCGATAACACGCATTCCACGAGGGGCGCCCATATGTTCCTCGGGGTACATACGCTAAAATTACATTTATTTCTTGATAAACATGTTACTAAGCTATTAATACGTTATTTATTTTTTGATATTACCTCTTGCTGGTTCTGTGGTACTGGTGGGGGTGCGAAGGGTCCCATATTTGCCGACGGTGGTGGCATATTGGAGATGGGCATTACGCGCTGAATGTGGATTCGCATTTCACGAGGTCCGTTCATCTGCTCTTCGGAGGAGTCCCATGGCATCTGGTAAATTCAAAATCATTAGTGATTCAAATCATGGTATATAGTACATGTTTAAAATATATAAGCCGTACTCAGAGTGCGTGTACTGTGCATAATATACTTACCAAAACATTAGAATAAATAAATTGTATAATCACACCCTACAATTTCTTAAACGGTTTAACTAATCTGGCATTTAATTTTGTAACTGAGTTGCAACGTCCTTCCCATTATTATTAAATGTCTCTGACAAGAGCAATACATATTCCGTATATATTTTTAATTATATGCAAATAAGTATTCGTCCAGGAACCCGTCGCGATAACAGGAATGATTAGTGTCCACGAGACACTACAAGTTTTACACTGCAAGTATGCATTTAAATTCTATAACTTTAAATAAAGAACAAACTTATAATAAAAATAACAAAAAAATATTCACGACGACTATCTTTTATGATTCTTTAAATAATTATCGCGTACATAACACTATGTAAGACAATGTTGTATAAATAAAGTCCTCAAAACCTTAAAACGTTGCAAAGGTGGGTAAATAATGATTTGGTCAACGGACCATACCCAATCAATGACCTGTATGTTAAAAACGATGCCAACGCACCGTGAGCTTCGACACCGACGACATTTTATTTATTTTCCATTGAAAGGATTTTTATTCAAGACCACTACCATAATATCCCGAGACGGGAAACATCGACTCTTTTGTTTTATCATTCGATAAAAATACGTTTATTTAAGCAGTGATCTTGTTAGCTGAGTAAGTGTCCAGTCATCTAAATTTTATTCAATATATAATCTATTCACTATAGTAATAATAACCAATTACTATGTAGTAAACAAACTGCGAATGACCTAATTAAATATTAGCGACGAAGTGCGGTAAGATCTCTTTAAAACTGTTATCCTGTAGCCAAATAAGTTATGAGTGACCAATCAAGTTTATTATTATTCAAGCAACAAGTGTTTGATTAATGCGGAACTGGTTAATAAAATCACGGAAGAGATGACTCTGTATTGTCCACGTAACCTTACGTACGTTGTTAGTGTTTAAGCATCAGTTATCGCCAATAAATCTACAGTACAATGCCGTGTAGTTTGGCAGTAGCTGAATGAATTATAACCTCTAAATGTATTGTTTCTCATTACTATGTAACGTATTGTTCGTCAAAGTTCAAGTACAGATATTAAATATAGACAAACCAGTCAGTAATAAGGTTATATTAGAAATATTATCGTATTATAAGTGTTATTAGAAAGTGGGTGTTCAGGGTACACAACTTAACCTAATGCAAGTTGTTAACAACATTTCATTCTCAAGAACTCCAAGAGCCAACAAGTATGGATCTAATCTGTGATCAGATTATAATAAATATACATTTTTAAGTAAACCGTAAATTTTATAGCGTAATTAATAAATGTTTCCGTGTTTCCGAAATAGTTGCATCCGTTAATATAACAAAGACTGTTGATAAATCTTTTAAAATCCGGTTTAGATAACAAAACACCGTCGGTATATCGAAAGTATGAACAAGGCGTATCCGTTCAATATCGCGTCTCATTTACATGTTATATTCATTTAATGTCGCCTAAGGTAATAAATTCACCGTTAATGGGCTATCTACTTTCGTAGATTTCTTTCACTTAATATATACTTTAATATCAAATAATCAGCATTTCACTTTCTCGAAATTTTTCGCCTAAACGATTTCTTGCCGCTATTTATAAATAATTCAATTTTTAATGCTTTATAAAAGATGTTAACTTCCTGTATGTTTTCTATGTTCATTTTGACTGTGACCTCGCATTTTCAGTTCCGTAGTATGTTTATGTGGATTGACTTCAGGCAGTGTAAACAAAGGTATACGTTTAGTGAATATTAATTACGATCTTCGATACTATTTGGAAACATTTTATTTATAACTTTAGGGATATTTTATGCTTAAGCTTATTAGCTTAAGCATTAAAATATCCTATTGGATAATTAATTTAATATATTAACACATCTCAATCCGAGTTAAGTATATTTAAGCTACATTGGAATCCTTGAATAAATCGTGTGCAAAGTTCTCGCCCATAAATGAGCAATTTAATATGGTCATGCAGTGTGAATTAAAGTAATGCCTTCAACTAATTTGTCTTATTTATTATTTTTAAAATTAGGCTATGTTTTAAAAATTCCTCGGTTTATATGTTACTATTAAATCCATTCTTTGACTTTATAGATTAAATCCCTTTTACAGTAGTGGACTCTTAATATACATGTTATATATACTTAAAATGTTCTGGAAATATACGTAACTTCGGAGTTACGTATATTTAAAACCAGTTAAACCTCAGTTAAAACCTCGGGGTTTTATCTGGTACGAAAAAAGGCTTCCTAGCAATAAAGTCCTTAATTAGAGTTATGAATATCTTTAAAGTACATTTAAATGATCATTAAAAAAAATACAATCTTCGCTAACCACACGTGATAATTACCTTGCTTCTAAATGGTGTAAATAATAAGTGGAACAAGGTTCATAAATATACCAAGTACATCTTTTATTACATTAAAGATGTTCTCTGTGTATTATTATAATAACAATACAGTGTCTGCGATGAAAGTGCGATGGCCTCAAATAACAACTCGCCTAATATTGGGCCGTCTGAACAATAACCGACCAAGTTCATGAGCGGCTAAAATGTAAGTACAAAAAAATCTCTTCAAATTGGGAATGTATTATCGATCGCCGGTTATATAAAAAGTAAAGACGGCGCGCGCGGCTCAAACAGTCAACACACACCGCAACATGTACGCGTATCTCGCGCTCCTCGTTGCGCTTTCCGCTCAGAGCATCGCTGCGCCTGCGCCGCCGCGCTATCGCCTTGGATACGAGAGAGAAATTGATTCGGCAAGTTATAAACAAACACAACAACTACGCGACTACATACTCAATGAAGATTACATAAATAATCATAAAAGTAAATCAAAACTTATAACAAAATACAGAGGGGACGAGGCGGTAGCAGCGGACAACGTTATATTACAATCGAATGTCGTTGAAATTGTTAGGCCTAGAAAGTTAGAAGCTGGTGAGCTGGTGAGGCAGCGGCGTGGATACAATTTGGAAAATGTTAATGTTCCCGCAAGATATCCATACCTTCCAGTGCCACGCTATAATAGATTTCGCCGTTGGGGCTAGTGGCATAGCAAATGTCAAGGCTACGATGAAGCTAAGTCAATACAAAACCTCTTATGACGCTGGTAGATTACTTGTTGTGTGCAGTTCTACTGTTAAAACATTTTGAGTTATGTGTGAGTTGTGTTTAAGTGGTTGTGATTGAACACTGCAGTTGTCCGTATAAATGTTCCTTTGTCAAACTGTCGACAATGAGATTGTATGATTTGATTGTAATTTAAATTTAATTGAAAATTATATAGTATTTAGAAGTGGCTATTTTATTTCAGTTACGCTCAGTTAAAAATCCATTATATAATATCTTGTTTTTGTACAAAATTTTAATTAATCTAAATGTATCGTCTATGTATAATAGGCAAGTATCGTTAGGCACATAACAGCAATTATAATATTTTTACTAAGCCCAATTAAGCAGTCGACTGCATCGATGTCACGGAGTAAACGAAACAATACATGAATAACTTGTTAAATTACACTCTAATTATACATATACAACATAAATACCAACGATAAATAGTAATTATACAACTTGACACTTGCATCATTTGTGTTATGAGCCTTAGAATATATTTCATTCAAGGTAAACAACGATATGCAAATAATATTTTGTTTTAATTCTTTTTTAATATACTAAAGCTGACAGTGACGCATGAAAATGCGTCACTGTCAGCCGATGCGAGTGAAAACTCGCATCGGTTCGAGTGATGAATTTAGGTAGAATCTGAACATCTTATCTATAATTAGAATCGTCACGCGTTACTTCCTTCTTATCCCAATAAGTACCATTATCAAGGTAATCAACGAAATTATATTTTGACTCCTAAATCATAACCAAAGCAAAAACCGACCGATCTTAAGTTTTTGTTACCTCGTTCGCAAAAAATAAGGACGTGATGCGCATGCGAAGTTTCTATTGTTATTCGATATAAGCCAATAAGGTGGCTTTAATTATATTTTAATCTCATTATTGCCACAATGTGAACGTTCACGTCACAAAATTTGACAAGCAAATGACCCCAACAGAGTGCAATAACACTTTAGGTAAACAATATTTGAAGGAATTCTCAGTTCTGATTCTCTCGGTTGTCAATGTTCACACCCGTCTCTATTACTATGCAAATGCTAGTACCGACAATACCCATGTGAATTGTCTGTTATAAACTTAATAAACAAAGTCTCGTATATACAAATGTATTTTTCTAGACGCATCTAAATAACATGTGATAGATGAACAGTTTATATCCAATTTTAAACATTCGAAATTTTGCAGCTGATAGTTCGTTTTATTAACAATCATGGATATGAAACAAGTTATATTCTGATTGTCGAAATAATATATAGTAAACGAGAGATGTGAAGATCCTCTCGCTGAATTTAAAACATCAATTAATAAGTCAATCGGGATTAAATATTTTAAAAGGGTTTATTGAAATGTGGTACTCGCGGTGACGAAATTGAATACACATTGATGTATGTAGTATATAAATACGTCATTTATTTGCTGATACTAACACGTAAAATTTTATTTTAACATATGAGCATTACAATCTCATATTTTATAAGAGCAATGGTGACAAATTATGTCACCATTAAATAATTATTCTGGATAAAGACGAAATGATACAAATACAACATTCAAGGCGCGATCATAGCGCATACCTGAAGCAGCTATTGGAAAAATAAATTGAAATTTATAAGGATTCTCATTTAATTCTCAAGCAGCTTGCAAAGTCGCGGGCAGTAAATAGGGCATTTACCTACCGCCCTTCAACTTAAAGCAATTACAATCCTGAGATCATCCAACAAAGAAAAGCGCATAATTTTAAACATTTATATTAAGTGCGTATACTTAAGCTTTAAAACTTAAGTCATTACTAGTAAAAAATTAGATTTATATTCCACTCGAAATAAAGAACTTGTTTTATAAAACAAAACTATAATAACACATTCGATTTAATAGAAAATAATATAGGTATTTGCATAGTCGGAACGTAATCTAAGAATTAGAGAAACAATAACGATGTTATTGAGACAAGACAATTAGGTGAAAAATAAGAGTTTGTGTAGTCGTAACAAGAAAATTATACTTCATATATTTTACAATGTTTAATATAATGTATTATCTCTACAGAACATCTTCTTCGTGTCTCGACAATAATGTCCTGCTAACTCTGTGACATATTTGAGTAAATATTATATATAATATTCGTTAAACAGTATTTATTTAAAAGTTGTTTTTCAATTGAAAGTTGTAATAAATATACTACAATGTGACACCATCAATTTAGCGGTAATATGAATAATATTCTTCAAGTTCTTCTATAAAAACTAACCAGGTATTTTATACAACGCGCAAACTAATTATTTTACATACATCAGATAGTTTCAAAGGTGACGGTCATTTATTATATATGTACAGTCCCCAAATCAGTTCTAAGACTTCTATTATACGGCGTCTGCAATAATTCATAACTAAATAAGCACGAGCTTGGCCATCTTCAAAAGAGTGTACAGTTATACGGCTATTGGAGATCACGCTGCTCCACTGACATCCTCATTGTATTGAGTACATTTACCGTTATAAAGCCTCAATATACTCACCATGCATACAATCATCTCAAATATACATACATCCTTATATTAACTTATCACAGTTTATTTTTAGATGTTTACATTGTAAAACAAATTTATAAACGGTTTTTTTAATGTGAGAGGAGACAAACGAGTAGGCAGGTCACTGCGGGTGATGTGTTAACCGCCGCCCATGGCTTAGAAGTGAGTTGCCGGCCTTTAAGGAAGAGTTAAGCTCTTTTTTTGGAGGTCCCCAAAATCCCCAGGTTCATAAGTGTTTCCAAACTATGAATCAAATATCGCTAGAATACACTAGGGTTGTAGTGAAAGCTGTATTTTAAGCTTTTCATACGTGGGAAATACATTATATTCTGATAAAACAATTTCAATCCTAAGTACATAATTTTTAATAGGTTTGGAAAATTAAAATTTTATGCAAATAAAAATGCTATGAATTTAAACAAAAAAGACATGTGATATTGATGGTACGTGATTCTTCTTTCTAATGTTGTATGACTAAAACATAATGAAAATAATCATTGATGACAGTTAAACGCGTGGAATTCCTTTGTCTGGAACGATCATTAGTCATAAACGTCAACACAAGATTGGTATATGTTTTCCATTATACAATATAATAAGTATTTAACAAAAAAGTATGTATAATTATTTTACGGAAATATATATATATTTAAATTGCTTACTAACACAAAGTATAAATAAAAGCAATTATATTTGTAACGGCTGTTGGCATAACCTGTTGACAAATGAGTAATAATAAGCAGTAAAAAAACCTAAACAACCTTGTTCGTGAGGTCGTTATCAGATTCATTTTTTTTAATTTAGTCGAAATTACTACGGTTCCTGGATGTATATATTTTTTTACATAATTAGCTTGTAATTAATATTGAAATTATAAGTACTATATTACATACGTTTAACGACTATTTTTCTATAAATTTTAAGACTGACTGACAGACAGAAGTATAAATAAATAGGTAAACTAATAAAATATGTTTCCGTTTTTCAATTCTCGTTGATTACGGCAAATTAAATGTTTCGTAAAAAAATATAAGAGCTGAGATGTATTCTAATAATATTCCAGGCCCTTTACAGCCTCAGATTTCCATTTCTTTCATATTTTTTTTGTGATTAGTATTCTATACCTGACGCATGTTTGTCATATTATAAGAAGCAAGTGCTAATTAATAGAAATTAACCGCTATTGGCACAACCTCTCGGTTTTTAGGCGTTTGAACCATTTGACTGACACTGCATTAGCAAATCGGCAAACCGAGAAAGATGGCGGGCCATAGTGAGACGCGTAACTTTAGCTGACCGTATCATGTCGTACGCTCTGCCAGGAGCGTTACGAAAATGAAGAAGCATTAGCAAAACGTTAAGAAGATGTTATAAACACACAATACTTGACTATTAATAAATTTGAATTTACAATCATACATTACATGTACTGAAAATCTTGAATTCGTATCCAATATGATTACATAACGCAATATACATATATTTATATAAGCACAATTCAGTGCATTGCATTGTTCGATAATTACACTGGTTTTATGCACCCATATTGCATCATTTTAAAGCTTTTGGTAGCGAGAACCGGTATAAGGGCAATGACCTTACGCCCCTGAAAAAGTTATCTTTATACGCAGTCATCTTTTTTGTTATAGAAATGTTAATTAATTATAGTTACAACGTTCATTATTGTGTCCCGAAACACCCAATTGTGCCCATTGTGTTTCATCTCTATATACGAATAATTATTATGGCTCCGATAAAATAATTAATAGATGAAAATCATTGCTTTTATAATGTTGCTTATTGCGGGCAAAGGTTACTTACTAGTTTAACGTTAAGATAAGTTCGAGAACGATAAGTTCAACGTTTTACCACTAGGCTAACACTGTTCTTAACACCTTAATTTTACACCCAAACAAAACATTCAACACCTACACATGTTTCAAGCCTAAGAGTTTCAGAATAAAAAACTTGTTGTGAGATTTACAAAGACTATTGAAGGTGAAAAGTCTCAAGCAAATTAAAGAATACCATTGTGTTTCGATTTTCGAATTCTCACAGTTATTCTATAATATTATTTGAATTTAATTATAATGAAATAAACGAGTGAAATACCAGCACCTCATAGCGCCTTCAGTGTTTTTCACGGCCACGCACTCAGATACTGACACACAAAACTCAACCATTCACACACACACACACAAATTACACTCACTCTCATTAGAATCATAGGAGTAACAATATAAGAGGAGCGGTAAACTAGCCACCTACAACACCCACAACCCCCGATATTACGTACCAAAAGCAATTTATGTTAAAAATAAATATAAGTTAATTAGTTACTTAGGAACTGTAACTTCGTATTTGCAAAACAACGCAATGGGAATGACTCAAAGATATACTGAATTCGAAGAAAAAACAATAATTACTTGTAACTCATTAAGGTTTGATCCAACACGTTGTATGACATATTTACCGGTTTTATTTCATTCTATCCAAATAGATGATACCAATAAAACCAGACATTGAGTAAGGCGATACCTTTACAAATAAAAGTTTTTATAGTCCCATGAAAACTGGATTCATAATTACCTTTGCGTAAATAGATTCGCTCAATCAAGTTTTAACATAACAATATCTTTTAAACTTGAGAATAACCTTATTATACCGAATTGCCAATGATGCGGAGAATAGAACCACTGTTTTGAATAGCTCTCGCGTTGAATTTGATTTTCGAAAATATGTTTTGGATTTTCAGTGAAAATACAAACGTTGCTAATTAATCGTTCGATAATTATTATTTTGTTATAAAATAAATCTTAATATAGAACCTCTATTATGAATTTGAAAAGTATGCAACAATAGACAATACATTAATTTAAGTATGTTCTACATTTAGTAGAACATACTTAAATTAAAGTTAAGTTTTCGTAGCTAAATAAAGATACAGTGTTCCAACAATGAACTTGTATCGTTCAGGTTACTAGGTATCTAGTAACCTGAACGTGTGTGAAGAAGTGAAAATCTTGCCTAAGAAATATCGACGACAACTGTTCATGACCGAATGAGTAACTTCCAACAATAATATGCAAAAGTTAAACTTCTTTCATTAAATTGAAAATAAACTCTTTTGTCGTTTACGTAGTACCAAAGATTCTTTGGTGTGTCTTTGGTTAACTTATTGTACAAAATGGTCCTTGAAGGCCTTTATTTTCAGGTAGGAATGCAAAACAGACCATTAAACCACCTCGGGTAGACCAACAAGACCGCATTGTAAGAGCCGTGGGGTCGCTCTTGCACCCATCAGAGTCCCAGCGGCTGCTATTATAAATAATTTCCGACATAGGAGGTAGAAGGTTCTCATATCTTCTCCAACGTTCTGATCCTTGAAGCTAGGCCATAAGTTAATTTCTGAAATAAAATTTTAACACTTACGGGTAGCGGGAATGGCATTGGGCGATGTTGTAATGGAGCGAATGGGCCTCTGGGTTCCGGAGCCGCAGCTGGCATGGGCTGTCTCTCTGGTTGTGGTCTGATTGGTAGACGGACTGGTCCTGACAATGGGAAGGCGAACACTTGCGATTGAGGATCAGGGAACATTGGTGGCATAGGTCTGCAAAAAAAGAAATCGTCTTAATTCTGTTCAAGTAGTGAAAATTAGCCTTGCATCTATAGTAGATCAGAGGCACATAAATAAAAAGGTAACCGACCCTTGGTTGTCTAAGTAGCGAAGGGTGTGGTTTAGGGAGGTTGCGAATGTAGTGAAAAATAATATAATATGCTAAATCTGTATTCATGAATCGTTATTTCATACTAAGCTGGTCAATAACGTCATCGTGGTCATGGTACAAAGCTAGTATAAAGTTGTATAAAACAAATTCAAAATATCTTTATTCAAGTAGGTAATAAATAAAGACACTTTTGAATCGTCAATTTTTACACTACCACCGGTTCTTTTGTTTATGGACTATATATATTTAGTGTATTTGATTTATACAAACAACTACAATAAACTATAATAATCTAAGCACCATCATTCTAAGCGGAAAATAAAATGTTTACAAAAGATGAGAAATACTAGGAATAAACGACTAGAATCCCAAAGCCCTGTGGGATTATCGCCTAGCAACAGCAATTCCTCCGCATTATATTTTCCGTTCATAACTATATTTTAACAGAAAAACATTCATTACATAAATTATTTTAGCATTTTTTGTTTGAGTCAACAATTTTATTAATCAATAAACGTTTCGATATTATTTCCATTTTAAAGATTACATTAAAAGTCCGTATATAATATATTTTATTATATTTTAATTCAACGTAATTAAATTAATGTATGTACACTTGCTACAGCACATAAAAGCTAATAGATATTTGCGACTATATAACACACAACCTAACTCTGCCCGAGATTATATTCACATGAATAAGTAGTAATTATTTTTATCGTGAGAGACCTGGTCCAAAAAGTATGTATGGTATGTTAAACTTCGGTGTTCTCTGCATGTTAAAATCTGTCCTTTGATGACGTTGAACTACAAAGAATCGCCGCGTCAAAGTACGGGTGTGTTTGGATCAGTCCCGGGTCAGAGCGGTTTTTCTAGTATTTTTGTCGGTTACAATTTTACTATATATATTGATACAAATAGAAGCAGATATATATTGATTTACTTCGTTTTATTTTTTTGTTATTAACTTAATCATAATATAAATCAAGTATTTTTAATTGGTTACAGCAGTAATGAATTAATAAAATAAATTTATTTAATAAAAGTGGTCAACATATATCACTTGTATTGTATACCTAATTAATTTAAAAGAAAGAATACGCCGATTGCCATGTTAAACAAATGAACTTACAAATGAAATTTGCTCAGACAGGTTTTACAGGCGTAAACTTTACCAGTATTTTTAAATAACTTTCTAACAAATGAAACAAGACATGTTTGTCGTGTTTCGAATTAACATTATTCTACTTGTGTGTATAGGGGAAAAATAGCTACTATTATGATTATTTAAATATAAAGTAAGCTATTTATATATTCATAAAGTTATTTCAATGAATTATGGCCTCCAGACAAAGCTTATGTATGGGTAAAAACTGAAAAATCTATTGATTTATTGATGTATTAATAAACAGTTCTTTTTAACTGTTGTTTTTGAATCGGTATCAAAACACAACATCGTTACATTATTATTACGAGTATATACTATACTAAAACATAAAATTTAATATTAATACCTTTCATCACCGCCGTGGCAAATGATAGCGACACGTTCAGCTTGAGCAGCTCGTGGGGCGAAGGCTCCAAGAATGTTGAAGGGAAAACGCCTTTCCATTGGCTCCTCGTGACGCCTCTCAACTACGCAGTTCATGCGCCCTCTGTATTAAACGTTAATCTTTTCTTTAGAAATAAATATATTTTTAAATATATAATTATAAGCGATAAGGCATTGTTTTTGGAAAAAGGACACTCTGTTTCAAAATAAATTACAACATTTCTAATAAGAATGTATATGTGAATGTTTTTCGCCTCTAAATCTTATTTTTTTTTTGTGGAATATTACAAAAACATAACAAATATTTACAAACAAATTACATTGACTCAACTGTGGGACCTTGATTTTTACCTTTTATAATATTGCACAAGCCTTGAGTTGTACCACTTACTGCAACTTAAGGCCACGCAACTATTTCTAAACATTTTTTGCATCTTAAAATGTTGATTTCTTCTAACGTATATGACAAGAAAATATTGTACTACTTCTAGAAGATGGCAATGCCTTCATAAACCTCGTATATACTTTGTTCCAACGCTCGATTGCTACTTGTCCCATAAAAATAATAAGCACCTATACGTACTTTTGGTTGTTGGCGAGGAAAGCTCCAGCAAGCTCATCTAAATCGAACTGAACGGGTAACTTGAAGAGTGGCCTGATGATATCATCGTCATCGTCCTCCCCCGAGCTGTCGGATTCCGAGCTTTCATCGCTTTCCGGCTTTGAGTTGTCATCGTCAATTTTCTGTAAAAACATAAAATTTATGTTATGTTTATCTTTTTGTAGCTATTTACTATAGCTATCTATGTTTTTCTTTTTCTAGCTATATACTATAGATATCTAGCTATTTACTTTTATATAAGGTTACGTTACGTTTAATGTTGAAGAAAATATAATATAAACCAGATTGATTGAAATGTATTTATTTATTAAGGAAACATAAACGGAAAAGACTGAATGACAAAATCAAAAAGAGTATTTCTATAATATGTACGTAGTTTATACATTTTTTTTATTATTATTTCAACCGCAATCAGTCCCAAGGCTATGATCGAATATGGTCTGTGTCTTGCGGAGCTGCTTCCTACTGGAAGCCTAAGCTCAACTGATGCTAAGAGCTACCATAGGGCTTCCAGCTCAAGTGCTGTGCCGTTTTAGACGTCTCACAGTGGTTAGTGGTGAGAACGCGAGCAAGTTAATTAGGGTGGCAGGCGTTCCTTATGTTTGGTTGCCACACCTCGTATTACCAAGTTTATACCAGCTTATACGTAGCAATAAAATGACTTCGTTATCACTCATTGATTTTTGAAAGGAGTTTCGAATTGTCGTAACGTGATTTTAGTATAACTTTTCAACATTCTCGTTTATAAAATAATTTCGTGACTAAGTACTGTCTGACATGCATGTGCTGTATGGAAACTAACTAGTGAAAGGTCATCATTAAACAATAGCGTGACTGAGCACTATCTACAAAATAAAATAATGTAACACAAAAGTATTAAGCACCGTTTGTAATATCAAAATAATATCTTATGTTGGTAAAAAACACCTAAAACACTCTTAGCACAATAGCGTGTAAATTATCCATTCCTATTATAAAACATAATTACATATTTCTGATTGTTCATTTTCCGAACTAGTCTCCGTAAGAACAGCCCTATTCTGCGCATGATTACCACCCTAATTAATCGTTTTCTTAACTATGCACCAGAATAAGACATTTTTATGACTGACTTAGGAATAGTGTACGTAGCTTAAGAATAATTTATGTATGCTTTTTTTGTTAATGTTAATTAAAAAGTATACATTTGATTTTTTTCTGATTGAAATATACAATAACACTATGTCTTAAGAATTACTTGAGAATGCATCTGTATGCAATAAGTTTCTATAAACTAGGCTCTTACTGTTGCCCTAAATTAAAAGCGTAACTTCGAGTGTAGATTAGCAATAAAAATAACTTTCCACGAAAATTATGTACGAAACATTGGAAATATTTCGTTCTGTGCTGTTTAGTTGGCACAATGCGTTCGGACATCCTGTAAGAGACAATGCGCTGGCGCACTATTGTTCTACTGCCCTCTACTTGTAAATATTGTATCTTGAATTGCTTTATGAATGTATTGTATTCGTTAATCGGCGAGCAATTATTAAAAATCGTAGATTACGTGGATCTATCATGAAATCTATTGCTTTTTAATATTTGAAAATAACAGCCTAAGCCTTTACTAAGATTTAATTACATTCTGCGATCATAGTTTTATTCAAAAAAAAATACTATATCTACCCAGAAAGACAATACAAAAGAAGGAAGAGTATGCATCTTTTTCTTGTCTCTAAAATTGAGCTTAAGGTACTTTCCCCTCACCTCAGTCCGCGCGTACACAAACAAAACGTTAGAACTAAAGGTTTAATTGCCATTTCTGCATACATTTCTAACCGCGAAAAACGAAAAGTTTTTGCATCATCGACTTTAGTAGAAACAATGTAATTAAAAACAGTATTTAGATAAGCACAAACCAAATATGCATTTTGGAACAATGCAAAAATCGGTAACTTTCACATACAGTCCAATAAACCGGGGTGTCAACTTGCAACGAATGCAGAAGAGAAAGCTTTAGAAAATTCATGTTTAACGTTCCTATACATAACGTGATATTGTAGGGCTGCCTCTCCCTGGACATCCGACTAAATATTTTTTTTAATGTACTTCTGTGACATATTTAATTTAATTTGTTTATTCAAGTTTTATACTTATTAGTTTTCAACATTTTTTAAATATGAACGGTAATTATTTCTACAGATCGAAGCAATCACAATGACTATTTAATAACCACAAAATTATCGTCTGAAATGATTTAGTTCAAAATTTTGTAACAACATCAGGCTATTATCAATTTTAGTATATATAAAAGTTATTACAGTTGTATTATTAATAAAGTGAAACTCTAAGTATTGTGTTGTAGCGACTATAACAACTAATTAGGTTAAGCCAACCCTCTTCTCGAGCAGCTTTACCCAGATCAGTATATTTCGGTGTTTAATCCCTTGTTAATATTTTCACGGTAGCCTTTTACCTATTAGGCAGTAATGTTTAGATACTAATTGACAACCCTTGACACATATGTAGTGTGAACATCGCATGCACTTATATCGAACAAATATCAATATTGTATTGCATTTACATAACACAGTCATGTAACAAGCAACTCATTTCCGTATAGAGGTAGATTTACCTTTTACGAATACGGTTTTTTAAAAAACTACTAAGATATAATTTCATTAAAGCAATCTATACATTATATACATATACATTAAAGCAATCTATACATTATATACATATACATTATATATGTATACATTTAGTTATTTTTTAACACTTGATTGTTCTTTTACGAAATAATTAAATAAGATGATATGTAGACTCTTATAGTTAGAAATAGGTATTTACATGTGGTATCTGCGTGAAATATACGTAAGAAAACAAACTATCATTAATTATTAACCGTAATAGTTGATAGACTAGTAGTTATATCGATATCTTTAATTCGTATTAAGAATCTGAAGATTATTGATTGGTCGAATCTTATGTTTTATTATTATGAATTTTGGAAAATTAGTTTGTCTTTTATTGTTTAATTATTAGACATATAACATCCCGCATCGAGAAATAAAGTATTTAGAACTCACGTAGAGCGCATAATAATTACGATAGACTATTGCGACGTTTAATAAAATATTGTGCTTCTTACGTCTAAAAATAGCGCCATATCAATATTATGATACGATTAGCTCAATAGTTGCCATGCTGAACAGTGCGTCCTGATTTCGATTTCCAGTACTGTACGGCACATTGTTATTAACATATTAGGCTAAACACTACGTGTTAATATATATTATGTTTTTTATTCAGTCACATTTTGTTGCACTAAAACAGTAGAAGAAGTTAATGCTAATAGATGTTAGTATATATAAGAGCATGTGCGCTAATAAGCGATCTCTTCCTGGCAACCCACAAATAAGATGTGTATTAGTAACAGTTATACCATAAGCTGTAAGTAGCTTACCTTGTAGTTGACCGTAATTAAAATGTTTTCTAATATTTATTTATTATCCTGATGTTTATATAACTTGAACGAAACCTTGACTTGAATTGTCTATACAAGAAACCGGTTTGAAGCATTAGAAAGACGGGACAGATGATTAAACAAAGAAATATCTTTGTTTTAAGTGCTTCTTAAACGTTTGACGATTTGTTAATACTTATTCCGTTTAAGACACGAATAACACTTTCATAGTGACCTGTTACTAATAAAGTAACGCTTGGTCAATTGTGCCAATAGATAAGAGTTTGTTGATGTTCATGCAAACTTAAAACATCTAAACTATTCATTACGCATAGTAAAGCATATACGCAAGATATTTTTGGTACTGATTTCCTTTTGAACTTAAAAATATTTCTTTGGGTTGGATTCAATCTATTAGATTTCATACATGTGGTCTGAAATATACATATCTAAATTATAAATATTCATTATATTAGAGCTACTTATTTGTATTTGCTGCCTTCCCTATAAATTAATGTAGACGACTTTTATTTAAACACTATAGATTTATCAAAACTCTCGGTAAACGTCGTTCACAAAGCAATTTTGAGATAAGTCGAATCAAATTAAATATGTATTTTATGTTGACATGTTAAATGAAATAAACTTTTTTGCTTTATAACTGCAAAATCATTGCTTATTTGGATTCTGCGTAAATTTTAAACTTTGTTTCTGACGTTTAATTTGACCTTCACGATTGGCTGAACACAAAATCATCCAACCACAGATACTAATTAAAACATAATCATTTCAGTAATATAAATAATGAAAACCGTGACTTAGTCTTATAGAGAGCAATAACCATCTTACTTTCATCATAGTAAATTGAAGGATTTTTATACTAACTAGCTATACTATCGGCCAACAGCACGAACTTAACACCTACAACTAGACCCACCAATTTAAAACAATAACCTTCCAAAACACATAAAAAGGTACGTGTTTTTAATATGTATGTAATTTATAGTAAGATATTTTATATATGTTAAGTATAATAAAGGAAACTCTTAAAGCAATTAAATAGATAACTCAATATCGACCTAGTATCGTCTAAGTGGGACAATACAGAAACGACTAATATTACATTTACATAAAATACTTGGGTTATATAATCAATTTTACCTGCAACTTATCTTCATCGAATTTCGACTCCGCCTGGTTAAGGGGATCTTCCTTTAGCAGATTGTCTGGAGATGGCACTGCTGTGTTTTGCTGTGGCGGTGCAGAGGTTGATGGTGTCAATGGAGGTGCCGCATGCAACGCGTGAGCGTTACCTATTGGCAAGGGTTCATCCTGCAAATAATTACGTATACGCTTAAAATCAAAAATATTTTTATTTATTTTGATAAATACACTTATGAACGTAAAAACAAGTTAATTACTGTGAAAGTGAAAAAGCACAAAGGCCAAATAAAAACTTTTTATGTTACGTATTATGTAAATAAAACCGTTGCCCAATGGAATTATGAAGGAACTCGAAATTGTATTTAAAGAAGGAAAGAGACATTCGGAATTCGAAGAAATATTAAATTTAAATAACCCAAAAGTACTTCATACGGTTAATTCATACCTTTCGGATGCCTAATAGTTACAATTACACCGAATATACTCCTTGTATCCATCCGCTTGCAGTAAAAAAATACAAAAACAAATTATGACTTTAGTACCAGTTACGTAGTGGTACCAAATAATAAACAAGAGGTTTTCCTGAACAGAATTTTACACATGTTTTGAATAAATGTGTTAATAGATATGTTATTAGCATGTCATATACAGTGTGAGGAAATCTTTTTCATAACATTCGTAGTATTTACATTCAAAAATATACTTATAATCTGTTGTTTTTGTAAATGCTAAATAACAATATGTTTGATATTGAGAGTATCGTTGTTGGGTGTTTCTGTAAACTTTTCAATAATCCAATGGAAATCTTAAATAAAATATATGTTTGAGGATCATTCGTTTTTACTGTTACTTTTTCATACATATTTTTTTATATTTCAAATAATTTAAAAAGTATACTTGTTTTGTACTCTATCTACAGTTTAGTTTAATACATGAAGTAAGTATACGAAATTACTCTTTCGTTAGGGTCAAGTTAAGTCAATCAAATGTAATAATAAAGCCTTTAAGGAGACGTTTTCAAGACGTGTACAAAGTGCAATGAAATATAAAGAACTTACTTTTTAAACTTCATATGCTAAACGCATACATAATGAGTGCATTTTAAATATATATGTTAAAACCAAGGTTCTCTACACTGGTATATATCCGATATACATATTAAGGAACTGGAATTGCATTGTAAATAGGTAATTTACTTCTCGCTTATAAGTAAATCACGCCCGTATCACCTGTGCGTCAACCAAGCAAATATAGAAATATCCAATATGGAGATACAATTAGAGTTCGTGTTCATTGTTTATACTAAATAATTAGTTTATATACGTCAAATGGGATTTTTATAAACCCTGCTTTATTTCCCGTACCTATAGAGCATTAAGCTCGAGACTCTACTGTGAATCTATGAAGCAGTTTATTATACAGCCTTGATAGTTTTAACATAGATAAATTCGTCTTTTAAGCAAATCAGCCGAGCGAGATATGTTCAACACCGCAACCGATAGAAAATGTTGATTACGTCGCCAGCAATTGTCGCATAGTACATACTTTTACCGCTTTTACGAAACTAAACGATACAATTTTTTACTAACATTGCGTGATAATAAGGAAACGTATAGAACAATAAAATTATCGATCGTCAACGAATTATATTTACAGATTATGAAGACAATCAAGTATGACAATAAGGAAAGTTAACCTTTTACGATGGTGCTTTACGGAAAGTTCTTTTGTTTTATACAAAGACTTATAAGTACTAAAGCGATTTTGTGGCCTGAGATTGTTGAAGAAGTTACTCAAATATTTATTCCGTCCTCTTGTGGCTTATACGATAAATTTTACTCGCTTAAAATAAAATAAAAATGGTTAAATCTAAAGACCTCATAACTACTTTTAAGATTCGGTGCGTTTGTTATAAATTCAAATAATAATTTAAATAGAAACTAACAAGTTCGATAGGTCGCTTACAGAATGACAAATTGTATTTTCGAAAATGTCACGCGAATGTTCACGAGGCCAATAATTACATGGCATTGTTGTTAATGCCTTGTTACGTATGTGGGCGGCACGCGGGTGTTGGGACAGAATTACAGTGATGTACGCCCGTTGAAAATCGTTTGCTTCCGCTAACTAAAAGTACTCAGTTTAAATGAATACCTAAAGTGACCTAAACACTATGTAACGGTTTATAAATAGTCATAACCAACAAAACATAAATTAATTTAAACTTATTTTGAATCACGAAGTAAAAAAAAACTTGAAAGTGAAATGTTGATTTCACGCACAATAATTTTATTGGTACAACGGAAAACAGTGAAATTGTAAGTTTATTTTTACATAACTGGAATAATTAATGTTGTACAATGTTTTTGATATATTCGTGAGGCTATTTAACTAGTTTTAAGCTACCTGTGATATTTTTTAGATATTAATAAACTAAGTTAAAAGCTAAAGAGTAAAATAAATTTACTCTTTTTAATTACATATTTATGTATGTTTTCACGCGACTTACAATGTGGTATAGAGAAGAGAACTTTCCGTCTTTTATATAACATAAGCAACTAGTGTTAGTACTAGAGATTTGTCTTTGTTTCATAAAATATTATGTCAAATAAGTAGATCATTATCATCATTTTTACCGAGACTGTCTTTTCAAAACGTAGTTAAAACAAAATCAGCTACGGTAACGATTCAAACCATTTGTTTTTCATTCGAATCTTAAACATTTCAGCGAAAAATAACAATGATTAATACGACCAGTGTAATATTTTACATATGCAAAAATGAAAGCAAAGAGAGAGTGGCAATGACAAACACCTATTCATTAGGACTTAGTGCCAGTGTAGTGATTTTATCTGGTCTCAATTTCAAAAATGGAACACTGCAGAATAATAAAGAAGTGAAATGTTTTGTTTTATCTGTGTTAAGCTAAATGCAATTATTTTTATTCTGTATGCTATAATTTTTTGATAGACTAATTACAACAAAACAAAATAAGCCAAACAAGCCGTGCAATTTATATTTTGATAGATAGTTTTGTATTTTGTATTCTAATAATTGGTATTAAATATGGTCGATACATTGTAGTTATTGTGTTAATAGACGCCGTTTATACAAGTAATACATTATTGTTACATTAGAAAGGCAGGTAATATCCATGTTTGTATATTTTATGTTTAAGGTGCATCCGCGACCTGGGGT
The DNA here is from genome assembly GCA_951799465.1 of Leptophobia aripa. Lineage (NCBI taxonomy): Eukaryota > Metazoa > Arthropoda > Insecta > Lepidoptera > Pieridae > Leptophobia > Leptophobia aripa. The sequence goes on along the minus strand of OX637268.1, from coordinate 4,466,837 downwards.
CATTGACCGTTTGCAACTTTCGCTGCACTGACGTAACTAGGTAATCCTCCAAGCGTAAAATGTCAAAGGTAGAGTTTTGTCGAGATTATTTAATTCCATTTCATTTACCACATCTTTCTTTACCACAAAACGAAAATTGTATTTTCAGTGTAGTGATCCTTTATACAAATTTATATAATACACTTAATATACAAGTTGATATTCAGGCTTTTGTGTTTAGCAATGGGAAACATATTGTCAATATATAAACACATAAACGGTAGGTATTTAATTTTTCAAAAGGTTTGTTCCGAATAAATCATAATTATTAAAGTCGAAACAGAAGCCGAATATAACTAATCATAATAATAAATATCACACAATATGATGTATAAAAAATGGTCATACGAAATCGCAACTAAACGGGTTTGAATTCCCTTGTCAACGTCTGTGATTCAATAAGTCATGTTTTGTATAAAAGATTAGTTGGTGACTTCATATTCATTTGCATTAAATCTATTTTTAAATAAGGTCGTAATAATAAACATTTATAAACTCTTTGAATTGCTCATTGCACAAAAACGTACTTTATATTTGGGCGCCGTGATATCAGGTGCTAAGAGTTCAAAGTAAAATATCTGTATAGTTCATAAACTGTTGATGGCTTTATTATATCATACTACGATCAAATTAACACAGATGACGTATATAGGCACCATATATCAGAATCAATTACGTAAAAGGCTAATTGAGAAACCTTCACAAAACAGTAGGGAATTGTCTATAAAATTTTAACCATCGTTTGATTTCCCAACAGTTATCTTCGAGGTTCATTAGGATGGCTGTGTTAGAGTTAGAAACGCAAGCGCAGCTTTGCGTAACGTGAAGATTCAAGGTGATCCGGTACGCGACGTGTCTCGTGGTATCGATGCGAACAGCGAATAAACATTTATATAGAATAACCCAAATGGCGTTTAATATGAGTTAGAATCACTTAAATGCGTTGTAAGAAAAATGGGTTTTATTAGAGCGGTTGAAATCGATATATACTATTACAAATTCAGATTTACAAAGGAAATTAGTCACACGTTTTATAAATATTTTCCATTCCATGCACTCATATTTCAAGGCTTTATATTTTTTTCTATGAAAGTGAAAAGTAAGTGCTCAATAGAGTGGCTTGTTAGTATTCTAAAGTAGCAGTAAACACAATAAATCAGAGAGACTAATGAAAGGACGTTATTGACCGGCACCGAATCCGTCATCCACCAATAAATTGCAGTTGAATTTAAAGTAAACCATCGTACATTCAAGTCACGAACAACACCCGGGAACAAAGTGAGACGTCTGGAGAGAATTTACTACGATCTTGCAAAGTGTAACTTTCATGTACCCTAATGGATACATTGGGTTACAACCAGACTTTTTTCCAAAACCCTATAGAAAGCGAGAAAAAGCTCACAAAAAAACCTGAATCACCTTTATCACGATGGCTGATGATGTAAAAAAAACATTAAAATCGGTCGGTTTTATGTTCTGTGGTCAAACTGTTTCGGAGTTAGACCACAAACACTGTAATACAAAAATAACATAGGGTTTTTACAAATGCATGAAATGCAAAAGGTAATCAGTAACCTTTTAAGCGCTAAATGTATGAAAGGCTAAAAACCGTGTCACCATGTCACCAATAGTTGGTAACTGTAAACATCCATTATCTAGAAACAAAACAAAACAATAGAACTTGTGTGTATTGTTCGATTCACACATTCGTATGGACATCACGAAAAAGTACCGGCACTGAACAGAAAAGAATATAATTAAAGACTTGTGAATCATGAGAACCGAACACCGAGTATAGCGTTGTAGTAAAATAGAATTAATCTAAAAATAAACTTTTTAATATAGTGCGGATAGATTTAGTATAATTATTTTCTCTTTTATATGTCATTCGGATTTGACAATTCGTATTTCGATTCAAAGAAAGACCACAACGAATATCTGGTTATTAAATTTATTTTATAGTTAAACCGGATTGCGAAAATGGTACATAACGGACGCATCGATTTTATTGAATTAATATCCATTTATATACCTACTTTAAGTAATAATTTATTAGATAGTATAAAGGTTCTTGTTAATAAGTATTCAATTATAGCCTCACAAAGGCATCAAGTAAGCTATGCTATTAATTAGTTGCAAATTCTTCAAAGTAACCTAAGAACACAAAGCTCGTATACCGTTTCACTGAATTTATGAACTTTAAGTAAGTACTGACTAAACTCTAGAGTAAGCATGTTTTAATGTTGAGCAATTCCTATTGTAGTGTAAAGGATTATTTTAACGATAAAAAATCTTGGGAGTTTGGAGGAATTCTAAATGCTGAGATTACATTTTACATTTCTAACAGTTATCACACTTCAAAAAATGATAGTTAACCAGCTGAGTTTGTTGTGGATACCATCTCACACCGGTTTATTTACGAAGAAAAAAATAGTGACGCACTCATAGACGATTCTATGTGGAAAATAAATCAGTACCTACAAATTTGTTATTTATAATTCGGCTTTTATAGTTTACAATTAACAAAAAAACAGCTTAATATACCAGAATTATTCAGTGAAGATTAATTAGTCAAACAAATATTAAAACCAAAAAATTGACGTTTTTTATGTTAACCAAACAAAGGGTTCTTAAACACTAACCAGTACGGTGTGACCGATAACCCTACATGTAAAAAGTTAAAATTTATTAACAAAATAACTTACCGCAAGTAAACCATCGTTTCCGTATGACCTTCCTTCTAGAGCCAGCTCCTTATCAAGCATAGCATCCAGCTGCTCAAGTTGGTGGCATGAGGCGCGCGCTGAGATCCAACTCGAAGCCAGAATAAACGATCCTAATATGAAGGATGATGCCACCACCGTTAGGGCGGCAATTCTCGCGATTTGTACAGCTGATGACGCCCTTTGACGGTAAGCCTAAGAATCACAAATTTTTATGTACTAACACATTCAACAGAAATAAGTCAAAAAGTATATATATAAAAGGTGATTACTTATGAATCATCAAAATGATCGAATCTCAAATATTCAAACATTTATTTATCATGGTTAGGTTAGGTAAGGTATGATCGTACACGCTTTATCAATTACTATAGAACACCTGAGGAAGTAAACTTCACTTCGTGCTGTATCACGTTTATTGACTGTCTTTTGTATATTAATTACTTCCTTTACTACGCTTTCAAACTTTTAAATTCGTTTCTTTTTAATAACAATTTATAGGTCAAATGATTGATTGAAAATTAATGATGACAAGCTCGTGTTACATCTTTTAACGATGAGATCAGCGAAAACAAACATTAAGTGAAAGTGGCTCATAAGTGCATTGTAGGTTCTTTAAAGCGAAATCGTTTTAGTCTCAACAATGTTTAACCAATATCGCCCACTATCTCCACTAACCCGTAGCTAACATCGATTTTCACAATAAATGGATACCATTTGTGTCGCTTCCGGTTCGGTGAACGTTGAAATAATATTATTCAACTCTTATTAAAGTATTACAGCACGCTTGAAGAATACAAAAATGTACAGTATACAGTCACTAATTAACAAATCAATGTTATTATAGAAATATATTGCAATATGCAACTATTCTAGTATTAAAGAACAAGTTTTATTTGCGTGAAGAGCGCTTTCTAACAATAACGTTTGAAATTAACATGCCATGACTGTAATATTGTTTGAATACCCCCTTACACTTGCAAATTATTTCATAACCATGTACTTCGAACGCAGAAGTTACCTCGTAATATTCAGTTTATGCAAACGTATACCCTCCAGTTATTGAGCAAATAATATGAATTCTAAATAGAAGATGTTAGATCACATTCAATTCAATTATTTTATTTATGGCGTTTTCAACAAAAGCCAATAATAAAGTTAAGGTAACAGTTTCACTTCTGGTTGAAATTACGTTGCTAACTTTTTGGTTTATTGCACGGATATTGCAGTCTTTGAGATCGGTCCCACTTGTGTAATTCTTTAATGGGTGCGATTTGTAAATTATTTAAAAAAAAATTAGTTATATGGTATTACTTAAGTGTTTTGCACTTTTCATCATAGTATATCATATTGTTATATCGTACGTAAACAATAGTTTTTATGTTACTAAAAGTAGACTCAGTGACGCAATCATTATTGTTACTTTGACAATCATTTAAATGACATTCATTTTGCTATGTTTGCCGCATTTTTTTTTAGATTCAGTTTAACAGGCATTGTTATTATAATTTGTATTATACTCTAGAATAAAATTGTATTTGTCTGTAATTGTATAAGAATAATTATGTACCTGTCGTTAGTGGCAATTACATCTGATTACCACTTAATGTTTGTCACACTATAGAAATTATAAACCAACAAAACTTTGAATGTCATAAACTTTTAGGAAATGTATAATAATTCAACTTGTTTTGTGTTTTAAAAGATGTTTGTCGGAAAACTCGGTGATTATGTACAATTAAATACACATTAGTAATTGAAAATTAAGTGACTTTTTATTTTATTGCATAACGAATATATTAGTTATTGAAGATTTTAGATATTTCATTCATGGATATCTAAGAAAAACGTGTGTAACTTTAAGAAAATTTTGCAGTTTTCCGACTAAACGGACTCGCGTGATAAATGATAATTACATAATCCTAAGGTAATGATGGGTCCGAACAATAGAACAATGCAATTCCCACATTTAAAGACATATCTCATAGTTATTCTCAGAAATGAACTAAGATACTTAAACCTTATATTTACAAAGTTATGTATCTCCTGTTTACATCAAAGTCCTTATGTAACTTAAAAATATTACTTCACCAAATTGTTGGAATAGACATTTAATAGAATTCTAATTTGACAAATTCACAAAGATTTTTCAATGCTTACAAGATCCTGAGCTTATTTTAGCTTCCAGGGTACTCAAGTGATTGTTTATAGGAGTTATGTTTTTGCTTGCTACATGTTATGTAATGCTAATGATTTTAGCCCGTGAAAGAAATCCCTGTCGAGATCATTAAAAAACGCTATATACTTAACCAAATCACACGTGGGCGAAGCCGCGGGCGGAAAGCTAGTTTAAAATAATTGTTAATGATAAAATCAAAAACCCAAGGCTCGATTCAATTTAAACACCATCAACCTAAAGTCGAACGCGACAGATTGATTAAAAGGTTTTAGTGGACACATTTAAAAATACCATACATTATGGCTGATTTACATATTATGCACATTATTAACAATAAGATATACTCGTAATATAAATAAAAACAGGCAAGGCATAGACAATGAAAGCAAATATTTTCACAAAGTGTTAACAACACCTCGCGCGTTTTAAATAAATGTTTCATTTGTATTCATAACTGATATCTGAATAGCATAACAACTGAACCGGTCAACGGAGCTTCGTCACGTTCAATATAATATAACTTGTAAAATGGGACTAATATTTGGTAATTTTATGTACATAGTTTAAATCTCATCATTGTAACCTATTGCGTTTTTTATGTATCTTTTGATAGAAATGTTATGAAACTAATACGTGTAATTGTTGTGGTAAGTATTGCGGAGATATCGAAGTAAACGAGTGGCTACGCGCCAGCGACCTAACAACCGCTACAGACTGAGAGAAAGGCACTTTCCCATCGTTCAGCTAAATTACTAACTTAATCTTTAGGTAATCTATCACATGATTTTAATATATTTTAACAGCTTTCTAAATTTTTCTTAATTATGTAGGTAATATTCACAATATATTGTTAATATTAATAAAGTTAACGAAACATGAACCAACAAAACAAAACGGACCGTAGTAAATATTATGAATTGTAAACAAGACAAAACTAGATTGTTCACAGTGAATGAACTTATTTGGAGACATGAAAATGTACCTAACCATTGAACATCAAGTAACGGATGGTCTTACCGGCGGTGGCTCAGAGGCACTGTATACTTCTGATGGTGGGTACTCTGGCTTCATAGTTATGGTCGCCATGGAGTCTGGTTGATGCTCCTTCTCCATCACGATAAATCTTCACTGAAAAGGTATAAACTTATTGGTAAGCGCGCGCGTTGTTTGACGTTCTAAATAGTAATGCGAGTGAACGGCGACGTGTGGCGTAAGCGCAGCAGTGGAGGGGCCGCCGGTGCTCTGGCGCAGGCTTGTACGAATACTCAAGCTATACTTGGCGCTTTGACAAATTACTATAATATTCATTTTATATTAGGTTATAACCCTTAATGAATTCTAAGAGTATGACAAGAAAACGGATTCCTCAGTATTGAGGTCCCTACATTCGTACGTAGGCGGTTGTTAGATTGAAGGTTACGAGTCGCTAGCGTTTTTTAAAGGGTAAAGGAGCGGATGTCTTGTATTAATATAATGCCACTCTTTGTCCAGTATGAATAGTAAAGGCAATAACAATAGCGGTAACTCTCTTTGTATGTTCATGATCAGCATATAATACTAGAAAAAATATTTTTCACTCGAAAATCCAAGAGGCAATTTTTGTTTGTTATTTCGTTCTTTTATTATTGGTTCCACAATATTACAATTAAGATAAAACTTAAAAAATGTGAATTATGTAGTTATGAAATAAATTACCGTAATTCTACTTCATTGGTATCTATAACTTTTACGAATTACTTAGATGATAATATAAAGTGACACCTTCATTTGCTCTCTTCATACGTTAGTCTACTCCCTCAGTCTACTCTACAGTAACCAAAACTACTTTCAACAAAAACTGTCACCTTAATAATGGTTTGGTGCATATGCTATTTTTATTTAAGAGTTTTGTTGTCGGTTACTTCAAAAAAGTATTAGTATTATGTTTAACTAAAATAAAACCCTTAAGTGGTTTCCTTTCAAATATATATAATTAATCTGTATATAAAAAATGTATTTAATTATTTACCTAAAATGTTTATTCCAATTTAGTCCACGGAATCGTGCATGGTTACGATTATTAAAGGTCTATCTCAATCGCGATGAGCTGCTGTACAATTTGAAGTCGTGTTGTCCCATTGTTAAAACACCAAACTGTCCTATTTTCGTTACTTGATAGTCCTTTATAGCTAGAAATAATTTATTATAAATAAAAATATGTTGAAACAAAATTCAAACTTTGTTTAAAATAAGTATTGCCAAATATAGATGTGATGCATACATTTTGTAATATACACTACTCTACTATCTCTGGTATAATATATTTTTTTGGTGAATAAAAAAGTAATTTAATTTCAAATCGCAAATCTCATCGCGGGCACATTTAACGCCCAATAAACTTTACTTTTAGTCTGTGGTTTTGGCTAGTTATGTTAACTGTCAAAAACACTTAAAAATAACGCCTTATAATATAATAATCATCTCTATTAAGCTTTAAATCAAATTAATGTTGTTATCGTAAATATAGTGTGTTAAGCAGTTAAGGAGCACTGTGAACAATAAGCAGATATTATCTTTTAAACCAATCTACGCTATACTGTTCTGTGTTCTATAAATAATGTACTCTATGTAATATTACTGCTTAAATAGACAGTTAACCTAAAATAACCTGTAAATAGTGCAAAATTTTTTTTTATCAACATTAAGAATTTAATTTATTGGCTATTGCATTAGCCGATGAGAAAAAAATAGTACGACTACAAGTAATATACCTTTAAAATAATCATTTAAAAATGGCCAGTGGAAAAGGAACCTATCAACCGGTTGGAGTTTAATATAAATTATTTAAATAATATATCAGATTTTTTTACTTATGCTAACATTTAATGCTTTTTTAACATAAAAAACACTTTGTCTGCTAGGAAATAGTAGCTGTATAGCCATTATCATTAGCTTATAAATAAATTTTGTGCACAGATGTTGTGCAGGCTTGTGTTTACTTATAAGCAGTATTAAACTTATAATTTGTTATATAGGATTCCGATGTGCATATTTCATTTGAAGATCAACAAAAAATTAACAAATTTGCACGTCTTAACGCCAAAGCTGAAGATATTAAAGATGAGCTAAAAGTTAAACATAATGATATTAAAAATTTAGAAGAAGCTGTTGAGGAATTGGCTCTGACTGATGACTCTGAAAAAATTCCATTCTTAGTTGGTGAAATTTTTCTTTGCCAAGGTCTGGAAGATACATTGGTACGTGATTTGTTTCATAAATATATTTTTTATAAAAATGTATATTACATGATTAACATAGCCCAAGAGATATTAATGCAACATGGTATATTATAGCCTCTCACTATTTCATTTCAGAAATCATTGGAGGACATGAAATGTAAAAAACAAAATGAAATAAGTGAATTGGAGCTGAGATGTGAAGAGCTAAAATCTCAAATGAGCGAGCTCAAAGCACATTTATATGGGAAATTTGGAAGTCACATTAACTTAGAAAATGAAGAAGATTAAATCTGTATTAACTGATTATGTATTAGTATGTACAATTAAATTAAACTGCAGTGTTCACTCTCTTTAACAATTTAAATATATAAAAATATTTCTTAAATCTGTTACATATCAAGATATGTAACCTTCTAATATAATTAATATCCTGCTTACCTTTCGTTTATATAAATTATGTATCAAAGCTTAAAATAAAAAGATACTTCACAAATAAGTTATTTATTTAAAATTTTATGTTACAATAATGAAATATTCTCTTAGCACTCACTGGTTGTCTGAAGAAGTTACTTTAAAGCAACTAGTTGATTGCACTCAGCCCTTTGTTATGAAATATATGTTTTGTTTGTGGTATGCAAAATGCATTAATACAAGTGACACAAAATATATTTGAGATATATCGCTTAGATATTATAAGCCTTTGGCTCTATATAAAATACATATATTTACAATAAAACTTAGCACTGAATTTAAGATTTTTTTTTCTTTTTTAGTATTTTTGATGATAAAACAATTATTTATCAGATGGAATTATTTGAAAACTAAAATTAAGTACCTAAATTAATATTACACAACCAATAAATTATGTTTCATTATGTACTATCTTTGTGTATATATAACTAAAGTACTTGAAAATAATACAACTTTAAACTATCACATTTGATGACTATTAACATACACATCACTTCACTAATGTGAATGTGCCAGTTCTTGTCATTTTATAAATACATACTAAATAAATTTCTTAATTATTCACAAACAGAAGCTCTCTTAAGTCATATAGTATGCTGCATAAAATACTGATTAAAATACATCTAGAACCGCATGTTATACATTTAAAAGCTCTAAAACTGAAACATATATAGCAATAAAACATTGATTTAAGGCAATCTAAATGACCCTTTGTAAACTAGAGTGTGAGTTGTTTAAAGAACTCTGCTGTAACTCTTCTTCATCAGTGTCATGGTCATTAGAGATCCTAATTGCCTGGTACCATTGGTTTGTAAGATCTGTCATTTGACTCTTGCAATCTTTTAATTCCTGTAATTAAAAAAAAAATAATCTTCATATATTAGATAAATGTAAACCATATAAACTTATTTGAAATACTTTGATATTACTTTGTCAAGATTCATCTGATCATATGTCAACAGTATTATCTTAATATCGATTCTAAATAGTTTTAAATATAGATGATTTACCTGGTGTGTAAATCGTCGTGTAAAAAATGGCGTCAGGTACTTTAAGTCGAGCCTCACGAAACCCTTCAGTCGGGTCGCGTGGGAGTAATTCACCTAAAAGAATTACTTAACTATTAGGTAATTATATAGACACTAAATAACACATAAATAATGAATGACACAAATTTCATTTGTCCCCAAGGCAACTGATTTATTGTTACCTACTATATAGTAGGTATAGTATATACTATAACTAAATATGTATAATAAAACACAGCCATTGGTGACCATTGGGTTAACCTGGCCATCGATAAAATTACTTTCAGTGATTTAAAATGTCATTAAAATTAATGGAGTGTTAATTTTAGTAAAAAAAACAGTATGCAAATGAAATTGAAGTATGTATAAAAAATAAAATTTAAAATATTTCATATCAGGTCAACAGCCAGGGATAGCAGGGACCTCAGCATTAAAAAAGACCTTACCTCTAGCTCTTCTTCCGTGATTTCTGATAAATGTTCTGAATCAATAGCTTGACCCCACTCTTTGGTTTTGGATAGACTTACTTCTTTGGGTTTACGTAATGAACGTGGCCGTTTAGTTTTCTTGTTGGCCTAAAAAAAGTAATTTGATTGATTTGACTCCTACGTTAAATCTATATGTAGCCATATATTTTGTAAGAAGTATTTAACTCCTACTATCTACTATTATCATTTCATGTCTTGTTAACATGACTCCTGTGCCTGAAATATGGCTAAACGTCTGATAGATGTCGCTATATTAAGTTTAGGATTACCCCTTTCTCTCATTTTTATTAATAAATCAAGTCAAAACTAGTAAGTGAAATGCTGATTTAAGGTAATTACTGAAATTAATAGGGCTATTAAAACTATACTCACTCTTAAAAATTTAAGCAGAGGCATAGTTGATCCACCGAAAAACAGAGTTGTAAATAAGACGATTATGAGGGTAGTCGTGATGATAACATGGCGTGTCTCATCTGAGAAGTTTAAATGGAGAGATAACGCATACGAGATGGCTCCGCGAAGACCTGTAAAACGTTATTATTATTTATTTCTATGGTCAACATTTTTAGCTTCCATTTTAAGCACAGAGCTGTGATTGGAAGGTGACATACTGATGGATCAAAGTAGCCAAGGCCGAAGTGAATTACGGAATACAGTTATTACATTTGTTTATAAAATATATGTGGTTCTGAATCGTGAAGTCGCCATCATGTTTTTGATCAAAAAAGACATTTGTCAGAACAGCTTGAACGCCTACTTGTGTTAAAAATTGTCTATACAATACAGCGCCAAGTCTAAGTTTTATTTTAAAAAAATATTATTTGATGTACCGTACCCAGCGTACGAACAAACATTTCGCATTTTGCTATGATGCTCTAAGCTTGATGTACAGATTACAGCTGTTTAGAATTAAGTATATTTTTCAGAGCTTACCGCTAAACCACATGATAAACATCATTTTTTTAGTAATTTTGTGCTCGCGGAATTTATTGCAGAGTAAAGCGAGCGGAAAGATATTCGCGGCACGACCAATCAAACATAAAATAATACTCCACACTACTAAAGCCGGTTCCACACGATGTCGGAAACTGAAAAAAAAAAAAAAAAATTTTAGTACATGTTGCAGATATATACTATAATTACGCTAATTTACAGGACTAATCATATATGCAAATTATTCATGAGATTTACTGCCCTCTAAGCCTTTTTCTTTTAACGATTATAGTACTACACTCTCCAGTATAATTGTGACAGAACCACTAAGTCAAGCCAAATGCTGTTGTTGAAGTACAAAATTTATATAATAATATCTAAATCGATAAACAGAATATTTATAAATAAAGCAATTAAATCTATAGCAATAACTCATTAGTCTAGGCATGCAACGGAAGCTCTCAATGGCAGTAATTTTACCATTTTAGAAAAAAAATACATTAATGTGTTTTTCGATTATAACAAAACATTCATTCTACTGCAATTATTTTATCTAAACTAATATAATAAGCAGTATGGAAATATAATTTTATAGCTATTTTGTGTACAAACAATGATATGATTTTTTCATATTAGGAACAATATAATTACAAAATTTGTCTTATACAAATTTTTAATCACTTGTTAATTTGATACCTTACCTAAATATAGCTAGTCCTAGATAAGCAAAAACACAGGTTTCAGCAATGAATGCAAGAGTTCTCATTGTTTGCTGCATAGTCACTTGGGTGACTGTTGAAAGATTAAAATGTGTGTAGTGAGACATAACAATACCACAGAATAATATTGCCATAATGCCTGAAAACGAAAAAAAGAATTATTAGAAAAAGTATTGCTAATGTTGGTTTAATTTCAATAATCAATAGACAAATACTTTTTAAAAAATATTTAGAACAGAAATCTGAAATATAAGAATATTCCTATATTACTAACTATATAGTTATTGTATGATATAATTTACAAAGTAATGTTACATACGATATATATAATTTAGTATTACTAAAACATAATTTTTTGTTGTTATCCTGTTTGAAAAATAAATTAAAATTATAATTGAATAATAAAAGACTTTTAAAAGTACCAACATAAATAACAATCCAAGGCCAGTCATTAATGTTTATGTGGAAACTATTCAATTTGTCAATACTTTCGACCTTCATCACAATCTACTTTATATATTTAGAATGTTCATTACAGTCAAATAAAATCCATAGATTTAACTAATTACAAATCAAACAAGGAATTTATAAAAAGATATTATCTCACCAGATAGATTTATCCCTTCAGCTAGCACATAGGGAGCGTAGGTAAAGACCAGCATCATTCCAAATTCGAGGGATGGATTCTTCCGTAGATCAACATGTTTTAACAAAAGTGCACTAATAAGGGCAAAAAGAACCCCAATCCCTGCTGATGCAAAGAACATCAACCAGAATCTGTTTATAGCAGACAAAATGGCGTCTGTAGTAGACATGACAGGATCATTTGAGTCGAGTACAGCTGTTGTCAGTACTATAGCAACTGCATCATTTAATATGCTCTCACCAAACACCAACATGTTTAAAACTGGGTCTACATCTAGAGCATGAAATATAGCCACAGTTGCCACTGGATCAACAGCAGAAATGAGAGATCCAAAGGCAAAGGATTCAACAAAACTTAACTTGTAAACAACTTGAGCTAGCCCCAACAAGTAAATTCCTGCCCCAATAACAAATGCTGAAATAGCAGTGCCTACAATAGCAAATAATAAAATTGATACAATGTTTTGGAAAAAGTTTCCCTTGTGAAGATTATAGCCAGATTCAAATATTATAGGAGGCAATAAAACTAAAAAGAACGCAGTTGGTGAAAAGGCTTCCTCCTTCCTCCAATTTGCAATATTTCTAATAGACATCAAATTGATAATCATGCCAATTAAAGCACCTAAAAACACTATTACCACACTTTCAGGTAAGTAAGAAAAACCAGTTTGAAGCATAAGGTGTATCAATAATATACCAAGAGCCAATATACAGAGTACAAAAAATATTGCCATAGAGCTGTTATGTTCATCTTCTGCTGAGCTTTTCCCAGGAAGTGCAGCATCTGAAGGACTTGAAGAAGCATTCGGGGAAGCTGAAGAAGATATATTTACTTGCACAACTGACAAAATTGATGAATTGGAAGGTCCAACTTCATATATAATGTTGGGACTTTCTGATGAAACATTTATAGTAGTATTGGGAGTAGGCAATGTTATTGGAAGTTCACTTGAACTTGAGACATTTTGTACCACATCACGTTTGAATCTTGATATATCTGAATTTTCATCAACATAGTCAAGCACCTCATTAACTCTTGAACTTGATATTTTATTTTGATCAATTGTGTCTTGAGCCACAGTAGACATGAATACAAAACTTAATAAACATATTATCGCACACTTAACATTTCCGGACGGCAAATTCATTTTCATGTAATTACCAAGTTCCACATTGAACCTTAAAAATTAGATCAATGTTTTAAAAAATATATAGGACTAAATGACATGGTGTTAATACGTCACTAGATTCAAAACGACTTCCTGTCCAAGATCGATTTTACTATATTTTATGTTGTCGTATTTTCCTTGATAAGGTAAGAGTAACATTGTAAAACTTCGTAATCTTTAAAAGAATTGATAATGATTAAGTAAAGTTAATGAATGGTGAATGACATTTTGCCGTTTGCTAATGCCACTGACTACTGAGTAGAAACGAGCTAATGTTGTAGGTGCCTTTCAAATTTCTTTGTAACGTGTGACGAGTCAGTCTGTGGACGCTAATCGGATTTTGATTTTCCCGCCAATTCCATTTCTATTGCATGAAATATTTCTCTCAAAACTAACTGATAACTAAACAAATATATTGTAATATGATTTTATAAGCCACAAGAATCATTTGGCAAGCAATTGCATTTTAAAATATTTCATAACCTCACTTTGGCCTGTATTTTAAAATATCCTAAGGAAGTAAGTTACAAACATCATTATTTATTACATGAAACAATTATGTCCGATAATGGATGAAATTTATTAAACTACATGTGTTTTTCCAAATTAATGATTTTCACAAAATTACCCTTTAATCAAATCACTTTTTTTATTTTTATAGCAGGTTTAATTGAAGGGTAGGAAATCATGACTACTACGATACAAGTTATATTTGCTCTTCAAAAAATAAATAAAACAATTTTAATTGGTAATTTAAATATCTTTTTATTTTAGTTGATTACTAAAATTTTCTTTTGAGAATAAATCATACTCAAGACAGAATTATATTATAATGTGTATTTAACACCTCAGACTACAGAATAAACCAGAAGCCACTTATACATTATAACCACAAAACAGTAGTGCGTTTACATTTTATTTTAACAATGTTTTGAAAATTTGATAGAGATATTAAATACATTTTTTATGTATATTCTTTTTTTTCTGGTTTTTTCTACATTTTGAGTGTAATACCTAAATCCTAGAGTATTTTGAACACTCGATTTTTAACCTTTGGGAACTATTATACTTACTAAGAAGCACAATAAACAACATAATTTTTCTATATAAAGTTATTTTGTAATTATATGATTTGCTCTTATATTTTATTTTACAGCAGGCAAAGTTTTCTCTATAAATACTTTCATATCTTTAAGTTCTGCATCTGAGGAGCTGTGTGACAATCCCTGGTATGTATTAAATTCAATATTCTTCATAAAAGTTTTCAGGAATGATGCCGTCATTTGTCCCCACTTATATGGTACTACTGGGTCGCAGTCACCATGAGCTTGGAATACCTGTAAAGTTACAACAATATCAGCATGGCCTAGGTATTTTCAGAAAACAATATGATGACGATATAGATAACGTAACACGACTTATCGGAACGCGATTACATTTATGAAAGTCCTTTTAAATGATCTTTACAGGAAAATGTACATTTTTTTATGCCAAATAAATATAGTTTAATTTGGATAACTCATTAAATGCAGGGACTTAAATGTAATGTTTACCTGAGATTAAATTTTATAGTGACATAAGAAGTAAGGACTGGGATCAATTGAATATGGTATTGCAATGTACATTGGAAGGTGTATGTTATGGAGACTTTATTTTATATTTTAAGCTCCTTTAAGACTGTATGCTGGCATTTCCTAATAACAATTGTCATATATAATGTTACAATATGCACACAATATTGAAAGATCTGTAATTCAAATCCAAATATCCATAATTATTCCATAAATTCTAATGAATGTATTAAAATAGAACATACTGAATGGATAAATTATACTATTCAATGGAAATGTTATAAAATTGGAATAAACTATGTATATACAAAATTCATTTGAATTCAATTCATTGATTTCCATAAAGAAAAAATAACTAATTGTAACACCCAAATTATTTGTTCTTTTGCTAAATGGTTTTCTATAGTTCCAATCCTGTTTATACTACTACCGTCTATACTACTTATTATGTGATAAGACCACTAGTTTAACTCAGCCTTTGATTACTATAGGTAAATAAAGTTACTACTTTGTGTATGGTATTAATATAAATACAAAGCTAATAAATAAGTTATTTGTTATCTCAGTGAATAAAACACCATATGAGGTTTAAAAGGGAAAGGGAAAAATATGTAATATGTGTAACAATTTGGCAGAATATGTAACTACCAGCCGTACAGAAATGAATAATATTGATAGAGGCTTTAGTAGTCATCATGGTGCTGAAGTGTTTTCTGGCAACATTAGGTAGTTGTCTCTGGATGGCCACAATTACAATTGAAAATTATTTGCACATAGAATTTGTTACTCACTGGTAATTCTTTAGGTGCTTTCACACAATCAGGAAAATGAGCATGTCTTGGCAGCCAACACGAAAGAGACATAACTCCGGCAAGGGCTTCAGGATAAGTAAGTGCAGCATGAAGAGCCAATGCTCCACCTTGGGAAAATCCACCCAGTAATATCCTACTAGTGGGAATACCAGCCTGCAATAAAATTGTACAACAAATAAGATTTCTGTACAAAATACATGTGCCAAACTAAAAGAATGGTACTTATATTGTCTTACTTTAACTTCATCATATATAAGTTGATGAATAAGTGAAGTTGCATTTACTATTCCTTCTTCATCTTCAGGAGCAGTAGCATCTAAAGTCCTTAAGTCAAACCAAGAAGGCATCCTGAAGCCTGCATTGAGTGTTACAGGTATAGTTGATGCAGTTGGACATATAACTTTAATATGAGGCCCTCTGATGGCAGCAATAGTGCTTGCCCAGCCATGACTAAAACCATAAAAACAATTCTATAACGTCTATAGGTATTATTAATAATACTAATATTTTTAACATAATATAACAATAATCTTACCCAGTGTCACCAAGTCCATGTAAAAAGATAAGCTGAAATCAAAATAGATGTATTATAAGACTCAAAAAAGGAATTTGCAGTTGTAACAAAATATAACAAGAAAAGCTGACTTACGGATGCCGTTTGTTTTGCTGTTGCAGCAATAATAACTGGATTCGGTTCCATAATAAGCAAATCGAGAAAAATCGATACGGAAATTAAGCAGGAACCACGCAGGAACAGTTACTTATTTTTTTAGTAATCACAGTCACTAAGCACAGCTATGATAGCTCATTTCTATTGCTCAATAGTCAATAATTGATTGAAAATTGAAGTTGATTGGTGATTCGTCAAGTTTGGGTAACAACTAACAGCAATATACAAGTTACCAGTTAGTCTAGTTACAACTCTACAGCATAGTATATACTATATTATATAGATTGACAATATTTTTGCTACGCAAAAAGATCCACGAGGCGTGGGAGCGAGAAATGAAATCCTAATCAAATTTAAAGTTCGAGAGAAAAAGAGACCGCGAATGAAGCACCAATCTGGTGATTGGTGCTTCCCAATACTAATGTTTCAACGTTTTCGCAAAAGCTAAGAGAGCGTTTTTGTATAATCTATGTCACAGTGAAGTTTGTTATTTTGTAAATTTTAATTGCTATACCAATTTTTTATTAACACTACATATAACATTTTTTTCGGAATAAAAATCATAATAAGTTATTAAAAAATATATAATATTTGACACAGTTTCTATGTACCAAAAATCTTTTGTGTTAAAAATATAGATTTTCTTATAAAAATATCATGAATTATGATCTCCGACTAGAGCATCAGAGTACTTTCTAAACATTTTATAAGAAGGCCTTACGAAAACTCAAACAAAACTGTTATGTCCAAGAATAATAAGTATATTAAATTATACCCCAAAGTTTGCCCATCAAGTTTCAATTAAACACATAGAAGAGTTACCCTAACGCCATCCGGCACCTAACACGTAACAATACTTGTAATTTGGAAGCCGTTTGATGCTGGATCCATCGAGAAATATGGTCACATAATCCATTTCAAATTTCCGGCTACTAAAACAAGGTGTAACGATGTAACGACTCGATTACAGCGATAACTGTAATCTCCTACGCTGTTCCTCTTGCATATCATTTATATGTGGTACGAGCTGTCAATTGTCATAGCCGTGATATAGTCAGAAGTGTCATAAGTGATTACTCATCGCATGTAAACTCAATTTAAATTATCTATCATAAATCATAAATAATAATATTTTATGTTATGATGTCTTGTAAACTCCAAAGACGTATAAAATTCTTTAACAGCACAAAATAAATATTCGTAAACGGAATTTATAAGTAAGTTTCATTTTCTTTGACACAATTGACAGACAACCCACAACACTAATATTGTTGTTGCGGATTACAACCAAAACAAACAAATGTTAATTATTTTTGAAATTCAGGGTAAACTTTGCTACAGGAAACACCTTTATTTATAAACGTTAAAGGTAGTACGAAAAGCATATTTAATTTTATCATGACTTATGCCATTATGATGTTGGACCTTGGCCCAATAATAACAATGGTATTTGACTGTTCTAATTGAATCTCAATATTTCAGAATTGAAATGGCTACAGATGATATATTGCTAAGAGTTGGACGGCTAGAAATAGAATCGTCAAACAAAATTGGAAAGAAAATTATTACAGATGATAACCCATTTGTGACTAAATTCCACAAAAAGAGTCCTCCATCCAAAATTACTCCCCTAAATAAATGTATTTGCCATACACAGAAGAAAAAAAGTACAATAGGCCAAAAAAGGCACTGCAAAATTTTAAGAGAACCTGTATTAAATTTGTCTCAAGGTCTAATACACAGAAATATAACTCATAAGTCATTTTTACAAAATAATGTTTCTAAATGTCCACTGTCAAGTTCAAGTGGTAATATATGTTTGCATACACTAGTTGATACATGTAATCAACTTTGTATTTCTACAGAAAAAACTGCAAGTTGTAGAAAAATTACAGATAAGGGTTTGCAATCTATTCATAGTTTTAGTATGAAACAATGCAGAGAAACTGTATTAGAAGCTAACTCGTCTACATCATGTTCTCAGCAGGCACTGAATCCTCCTTGTGATGTAACAATTGATGAACTTGCTAGCTACTTTGAAACTCTAGTTCATATACCTAAGAAGATGTCATCAATGGCAGAGATGATGTATATATAAGGTATTTCTTTTATATAACACTAAGGGTAAGATTAAGAGTCAAAACAATGTATCCTATGGGTTAAAAATCATATAATTGGACATACAGGAGTCATACAGTTTGGTCTTAAATCTTATCATGAGACTGTGTTTATTTTTAAGGAGTTTGTATTATAAAATAGAATGTGATAATGGTAAAGCAATTGAATTATATAATTATTTATGAACATTACATTGCTTCTAACATTGTCTTTAGTTTCTGCAAGTACTCTTTGTTTATGTTAAACAGATATTAACAATTTATCTCATTATTTACATAACTCTATATTTCAAGTGTTTTAGCAATTGTAATCTGAATAATTAAAACTATTTGAGATGCCATTGTAAAAAATTTAATACAGAATTTCATAATAAAATATTTCGTTTATTTGTTACTTTCATTTATTTTACCTTATCAAATGTATATTATTTCTTTGAGCACTTAATAATAATTAATTTTGTTAAAGTTAATCATGCATGCCAATCTAGTGAGTGTTTTCCTTACAAAATATCAGATTTTATTTAAGACACTAATAAATATTTAAGTTACTAAATATTTAAAATATTAAAGGTGCTTATTCTGAATTTTACAATTCAAATCATTGACAAGTTAAATATGACGTACGTATTATTAAATAATTACTGCTTTTTTTTTGAAAATCATATACTTAGTGGGTAAATAAAGGTTAGGTTTTGATGAAACCAACAAACATAAAGAATGCATTATTTATTCTATTAATATTATCGTTTACTATCTGTAGTCTTCCTAGTTCTGAGTCTGTGCTTCTATTGTTTTTGAATAAATAGTTTTTTTTAAATAATTGTTGTTAAAAGACTTCAACGATATCGAACTATTTATTATGGCTAATAAATAAAAGTAGTAGATTTTTCAAAATTAAAAAAATAATGCAACGAAGAAACTGGTGCCATATATTATTAGAGGCATATAGTTACTCATCTAAATATTTAATATTTTGTTTGTCAGTTATTGTTGCATCAGTAATAATTATTTGCATTTATGAAAGACCCCAGCTATACAAGGTAATATACACCATTTAAACGACGCAGGTAAATTAAAAAATTTTGAAATGCTACGTAAACGTTTCTTCATAAGCAAATTAAATTAAAAACTCCAGCATTCATCGTAAAGAGGCATCAAACTATCAATGAGTATGGCAAAGTATTGGTATGTGTCAATATTATAGCTCAATTACACGGGGTAATACTCGGATTTTATGAATAGTTTGGCGAAATTGTTCACGAACTTTATCTTTATGATGAAAAGTATCTGTACTTTTTATTATTATTGAAATATTTATTGCTTATTGGTTTGAAAAAATACCAAGAAAAATATGATTAAGTTGTTAAAATTAATGCTTCTATCACGGTTAATTAAAGCAAGCGTTGCATAATGCTGTTGACAGGTACGGCCTGAGGCCCTTCCTAATTTTTCACATAGAAGCAGAATATATATTCACTTACACAATTTTTGACAAATGTATATTCAAATCCCAACGCCTAATGAAATAAAAATACTCCTAACATCTATTAAAAGTAATCGGTATAACTCAACAACAATCAACTTAGATTGTTGTTGAGTTTAATTTGACAGGCGTTTACTTTGTTATTATATTAAAACAACTTCTACCTATATAACATCTAATTTTAACGAAACGTTAACTTGTGTTTACTTACCATTCTGCTTCGAGTAGTTTTGTTTATAATTACAAATTATATCTTGAATCGATAACGACAAATTATAGCCTACTTAAGCTCCGGACGAAGCTAAATCTAATGGGTTAAATTGTTTTCGATTGAGGCGCGAACAAACAATATTGTATTATTTTACATAGTGTAGAGATATAAATTTTTTCTTTTTAAATAATGTTCAAGTGTACTGTGTAGATTGCAATGAGTATCTAACATATATTCGGTAGAATAAAATGTTATTAAACCATTGTTTTGTTTCACCGATTAGTCTAAGTTAACATACTTACGAAACTCAAATTCAGAGTACAACATTCTGTATTTTTTTTAAAATCCACCCTTTCAGCTTATTTTCAAAAAAAGCAAACAGTCAACAGTTTTTAGTCCCAGCACTAGTGATGAAATCTTGGTTGGAAATGACAGCAAATTTCCACAAGTTCTGATACGACACCAAGAGACAATTTACGACAGTGAAATTGGAGATATATCTAGAAATGACACTGTCCACGTAGTACCTGAAACCTCCAACGAAAATGTAATTGACCAATAAAAGGTTGAATGCTGTTTTTACCTACCAGTTGAATAAAAATGCGCTCTTTGATCTTGTTTTAGTAAAATAGATACGATTTTTAATTATCTATCATGCTTTATGAAGAGATTTGTGTTGTAACTGAATGCACAAAAAAAAACATTTTCGACTTTGATCCTCACTTTTTTAATTTTATATATCATATATTGGTACAATGTGTGTGCTATCCTTTACCTTAAAATAAGAGAATTATAGAAAATGAGTTGTACACAATATACCGGAAAAATACTTACGCATTTTTAAATTAATATCTCTACTCCTTCAAATACATTTATTTAAATAAATTAAATTATTAATTGCATTTTGTAAATCTTTAAAAAATACCTGTGTCAAGCTCAAAAATTGTAAATTAGTTAAGTTTGGTTCAGATGGGTGCAAGACTGTTACTTTTTAGGCATAGCTGGTCAATATAATTGGTACTAGAAACATAAGATAATAATTGATTATTATACACATAGTTGTGTTCTTGTTTATCTATATTCAAAAGAATCTTTCAAATTGTCCTTTTGTTAAATAGTCCCAATTTTTTTTTAATATTCATCAAATATTTTATGAATATTGTGAATACAACAAATGGTATGAGCATATAATACCTTTAGAGGTGTATAAAACTTTTGTGGAGGCCTGCCAGATTTATAATTCATAAAAACAAACTTAAGTCTTAATTACTCACTTTAATTACATACATAATATTGTCTTTTGTGAAGCTGTGTATAATACATGTATACTGAATATAATACAGAACTTAGATTCAATTTAACTAACATTATACATATTATGTATAGAAAACAATGACTGTAACAAAAAATAAAGGTTCATTTTAATAATACATCAATAATTTCTACTAATCTGATACAGTAATAATCACAGTTATAGAATTCCAATGTATGAAAACTGTAACAAAAGTTATATAGTGCAATTTGTTTCAGAAACCACTATAAACAGTGACAATATTTATGTTTACAACATGATTGACTATGACATCCCAATTGGTGTCGGAAATAATGTTCGAAACTCCACAGCTAAAATCGCGCACCATTAGAAAAATAAATTACAGATGGTCCTAATCTACATTTACAATTTATCTCGGCATATGTTCTCTGCATACCTGGAAACATAAAACAAATATACTATTACAAAAGAAATATATTACACAAAAGCACTGCTAGGATTTCATCCCTATAGGTATAAAAATATCCTTAGGCTGCTTTTATTTAAAGAAAATTATGGGTTCTCTAGATTGTCTTATCGATGTAGATACACAAATAACCACAAAGAAATATTTTATCAATGGCTTACCGCAGTTGAGCAAGAGAGAGGTGAATAATTATTAGTCTGCTGGTTTGCAGTACAAAATGTGTTTGGTTGTGCTGGAGGGTGCGTGGCGAGAGGCGAGACAGGCGGTGCCAACCCGCTTACGCCGCTAACGCCAGCATTACTGGGGCTTCCAGTTGTTGATAGCCTAGAAAAAGCTGCTAAAGCATCTGGAAAATTTGGTGGAGTAGCTGGTGTGTTGCACGGAGTCATCAATTGCTGAAATCAAATTTATATTTTTCTAACCATAGACAAATATAGATACAACAGCAAAAACCTTGTACTTGCAACAAAGTGTTTAGTATTTAGCCGTTAAAATAAGATTGAAACATTCCAAATAAAGCAGCTAAATATGTAATTCACTTCATTTAACTACTTATTTTTGTAGAAACCTCACAATTGTATTATTCATAAATTTTTATTTATTACTTTAAACTTACTTGTGGATAATGTTGTGTTGCAATACCATTTGCTGATGGTATAGCAACTTCTTGAAAGAATATTGAAAGAGCAGTCTGAAATATAAAAAAATATTTTAGTATATAATGTAATATCCCCTATATTAAAAAATATATTTGTATAAAATGATTAAATATTAAAATTAATATAATATGTTTTAATATAGTGCCATCTTAAGTTGTGTAATCTATAATATATATTTAAAAAAACATGTTTCAATTAATATCACCTTACTCTACATAATATAATAATCTGACTACTTAACTATTTATACTGATGAGACCATTTTCTAATAAAAACACCATATTCTGTTGCATTGAATATGTTGTATTGAATATACAACATAATTTATACTATAGAAATATTACTATACATGTATTCATTTATTTTTTAATATAAATGAATCCTATAGTAATTGAAAAAATATATACATTTTACAGTAACCATTTATGCGAACAACTACAGTAAACTTAAATTTAAAACACCAGTATTCTGAATACTATAGCTTGCTAAATCAACAACAGTATCATTATGCTTATTTGGTACTCATCAATTTATGTAGACTTTTAATTATTTAACCAATTTTAACACCTTCAATAGCCTTTGGTTAAGGAGTTACGAGTTGCAATGCGATTTAATATTCAAAATAAAATGTTTCTTATCATGATAGGTTAGCAAATGATCTTCTTTAAAAATATAAACACAGTAGCAGCCATTTCATGATTTTAATATTTGTTTACATGTTTAGTAGTATTTACTAAATACCTCAAACTGCCAATGCGCTGCTTGCAGTAACTGTTTAGCCTGTTCTCGAGCACAACCAGCAGCTAACACAAATTGATTTATCATTACTTGTTCACGTAATGAATCCATATTTACTAGCGTAGTTTTTAATGGTAAATAGGAGTCACCGTCAGAAATAACGAAATCAAGAAATGTTTATTATTCAATAGGCACATTCACAAGATGAAGCGCAGATTATCTATTATTATATTCTATGATTTAACAAAACTATGGTCAATCTGTGATGGTCAGTGGTCACGACTCACAGATGATGTTGATGGGTGTAAATCATAGTAAACATACTCGGGGGGGCCAGATTTTTCATACAAACCCCTTCGATGCAGTTTTTATAAGTTTAATAAGACAAGAAATATAATGTAATTTGAAAAATGGGAAATTGTAGATATAAGAAAATAACTTTCACAAAAAACTTTTCAATTAGTATTTATTTCAAAGAGTTATTCCAGATTAGTCAATTATAAGAATACAGGCTTTGGTTTATGATTATATGAAAAATAAGGAAACGCTTTTTAAGTTATAAGAATCATTGTGTGGATATAGCATAGTGAGTGAAGCTAATTGCTAGTTTATAACAAAATCTGATTTTATTGCTTTAAAAGCATTTTTTAGACGGTTAAAGTCTGGGTTTTGTATGCAGTCATACAAATTTGTTTTTCGCCGGCAACATTGCAGTACCTATTCCAAATAACGTGACAGTAGATTCGATATTGCTATAGTATTCATGGTCTGTGCTTATCCCTTATATTAGAGTTTAGTAATTAATTAGTTTCACAGTTCACTAATCAAATCTTAATGTGATCATTTTTTGTAATAATCAATTTGTTCATTTAAATCGTGTATAATCTAATTTATAGCTAACATCATTATAATATATTATAATTACCTATTTTGATTTAAAAATTTAATCCTCTTTTTAGAAAAGAGAATTCAATAATATAACCTCGTGTTAAAAATACGATGAATGTTACTGACGAGCCCTGTATGAAAAAGGCACGAAGAGAAGTTAACAGTACAAGTTTGTATAATTTGTGTATTATAACAATTCTATCAACCATGCAGTCATAGTTTTACCTATAAAATGTGAATTTTTATTTTAATTGACTTTTCAGATCAAGGCAGTAATAATGTTGTAGAAGTTTCAGTGAAGGATAAAACTTATGCAAAACAACGTAAAAAACAAAAGCCGATTTTTCGTTTAAAATCAACTGGCTATATAGCTTCACTTGCTACACCACTAAATGAAAGAATTCCTATAGTTTTAACAGACATTCAGCACCTGCTTCTCCATTCATTGTTGGGAAATCTAAATATTACTGAATCCCCAAGATGGTATACAATAGATAAATGTAATCATGTATGCCAAACAACATGTCTTATAATTGAGGGTATATCAATTAATAAGTTAGAAGAACAAAGAGAAAAATTAATTAATATAAACGAAATATTTGATAATTTTGTTGAAATTTTAACACCATCAGTTTACAATGGTTCTCTGGTTAAGGAATTAGCTTTAGTTCCTCTTTCAGAAACAGAAAAAGAATGCATTATACAGAAATATGGAAGCTTGAATTTAGCTTTAGAAGTTCGAAAGGACCTTATGGTTATGATGAGAGCAGTATTTCCCATTGATGATACAGTTGACAACACAATAAGGATAGAAAGTCAAGATAACTTTCCTAGAACCCAACTTCTGTTATCTGCTTGGCAACTAATTGAGGAAAATTATCCAGTCCCTTTAAAAGGCAAATTAAAAAATATATACTCAGATTATGTTTTCACTAAAGAAGAGTATACAGCTGTCACACCTGAATCTCCTATGTTTGGTCTAGATTGTGAAATGTGCATTACTAATGTAGGATCAGAACTTACTCGTGTCTCTGTTGTGGATGAGAAATACCAAGTGGTGTATGATTCTCTTGTTAAACCTTACAACAAAATTATAGATTATTTAACTAGATTTTCAGGTATTACAGAATCTTCTCTAGAAAATATTACTAAAAGGTTGGAAGATGTTCAAAAAGAGTTAAGTGAAGTTTTGCCACCTAATGCAATATTGGTTGGACAATCACTTAATTCAGACTTACATGCCTTAAAAATGTTTCATCCTTATGTTATTGATACTAGTTTAATATATAATTTAGCTGGAGAAAGAACCAGGAAGCCTAAATTAAAGATATTAGCCAAGGAGTTTTTGAATATAGATATACAATCAAATAAGAATGGTCATTGCTCCACAGAGGATTCAATAGCGGCACTTCAATTAGTTCAATTAAAATTGAGCAAATCTATTGAATTTGGAGATGCTGTCCATACTAATAGACAGAGTTATAAAGAAAACATCATTACAAAAATGGCTACAAAGTCTGATTATGCATTATCAATTTTCAATCATATAATAGAGCAGAAAAAGACATCTTTGGTAGTTGGTTGTGATGATATCACAGGTGACTATCATACATACTTAACACAAGCAAAAGACAGTATGAGTACCCACTTAAAAAAGGGCAAACCTAAAAAAGTGAAACTTAGTACAGTTGACTCAGTAGATGAAGTTATCACAACTGTCACTGAAGCTGCAAAAGATTTTAATCTTGTTATGGCTCATTTGAAACAGAATTCACTTGAGTCATGTAATATTACAAGTATTGATAAGTGGGTGAAAACGATTTGGAGCAGTCTGAATATGGCTGCTCTATTTGTTGTCGTTTTAAGTGGTACCACTGCCGAAAATGGAGTTGCTATGATAAGGGTTAAAAATATATAATGAAAATTAAATGGCTTTTAAATTGTTACTGTCCATTAGTATTTATCGGTGAAAGTAATTAACAATCACGTTTAATATATGCATTCTAATCAATCATAGAAAATTTAGTATTTTAATTTTTTACTTATGAATTAGAAACATTAATTTAAGCTAAGCCTATATTCAATTGTAGAATTAAAAATCTGATTTGATTTGATATTAATGAAAAATCAAAAAGTCTTTTGTTAAGTCAAAAGTAAAGAATCTGTAACTATATAACGAAACTTTATTTAACAGATATGTTATTTTGTAAGAGAGTATATTTGTCCAGTAACAGGGTCCACGGCGAGTGACGGCGGGAGCTCCGCGGCTATATCCGCCAATGCCTCCCAACGGGTGGACCGGCTTTCTGACTGCGCTGGACTTTCTGGATGTTCTAAATTTCCTTCAGCCTCGTCCCTAAAACAACTTAAATTAATCAGCTTGCTGTCACACTGCTGGCTAATATTAACATAAATATGAATGCTATTTTTGCAATGAATGTTACTTTAAACTTACTTTTTTTCAAGAACTTCCATTAATCTTTCGGGGGTTTTACAGTCTGATGGAATACATTCGTGTATTTTTGAATTACTCTCGAGTTCTACTTCGTTTTGTTCACCCTCCGTTTCTTGTGATTCTTCTAGCTTAACATCTTCTACTACGTTATTCACTAAAACTGTATCTACTACTTCGATAAATGTTTTTAATTTCTCTTCTGTATGAACAATGTTTTCCTGGGTCTCAGTGTTTATAGAAATGTCTGTATCTGTAACAAATAATTGACGACCCTTTTAAAACTCTCAGCTTCCCTTTAAGTAATACAGATATGTCTCAACTCAACCGATTCTAAAATTATCAATTTAATATTGTTTCACTATATTCATAAAAGGAAAACTAATTTTGTGTAGTAATTGGCAGATATACGACATATAAATATTTCTACGACGGAGCCAGAACCGGATATATATATCATTTTAATTGTATATTTGTGACGTAACTATAAAAGAAAATTAGTTTGTTAACTAAAGCATAACATTTTAGTCATAAACTAAGCTATTGTGTGCGATATATCTGGAATTCGATCAACTTCGAAAAACTGTTCAGTGTGAGATGTACTAAATCTAATATTAGACGACCTGATGGAATTACTTTGGTCCCTTGGAGTATGGGAAGGGCTATGGTTTGGGAGGCCACTTGTGTGGACACTTTAGCACCGTCCCACCTTCCTATCACAAGCTCCAAAGCTGCAGAGCAGGCGGAAAAAAAGAAAAGGTCAAAGTAATAAAAGTCTTTCCACAAACTATGTTTTTTTGTCTAAGTAAATAAATCACTAGCTTCAAAAACCGGAACGTCGACTTAGTACAAGGTAAGAATTACTATTTTTATTAATACTCATAAATAAATGTGTACGTTTAACTTATTCTAGAATTGCGTTTATAGAGCGAAAGCAATATTAATTTTATTATAAGGACAAGTTTAGGTACAGGTGATTGACCGCCTACCTAATGGCTGTAAAATGGTTAGATTGCGTTTGCTTAAAATATGTCTTAATAACCTGAACGATTTCGGAAATTACTTTTAGTGTAATTGTCAACATTTGATGGGTTGTACACACACACAGTACACATACTTGACTGGCTATCCAATGTGCACGTACCGTTGTTTACAAAATTCTGATATACGTAACCTGTTGGTATATTATTTAAATTTCGAAATGCATTAAACAAAAGTCAAATAAATTAAATGTAGCTTTATACATAGGTTTGAATATGGAGGTATACGGTTTATACTTGTGTTATTTGATTATTAAAGTAAGTATAATATGTGGGTAATATAAACATACTATTATGTATGGGTATATGTAAGAATTTTGGATAAATTGCAACAAATAAATCCTAACTATTATTATTTTCTGTAAAAATATTTTAATCGTGCGATAAATGAAGTAGTGTTACAAAAAAGAATTTATTAGTTTTCTTAATGTTTATATTTATGTAGAAAAACTTAACTGCAAGGTTAAAAAGGTAATTTGAAAAAGTTCCTCTTTGAAGGTTACGTAGTATGAAATTAATTTAAAACACTTCTAACAAGAGCTACATATTTTAGTAGCATAATAAGGCAGGTTTATGCTTAGTTTTTGCATATCTAAATAACAACTCGCTTTAAATAGCAAATTGCGCCCTCGCTTTTGTTTCCTTTTCATTTAAATATACAAAGTGAGGTGTTTGCAATGTCACGTTTGTTTATTACGTACTAAGTTATTTATTTGATTTAGACCAACTGCCGATCGTATTTACTAAAGTACTTACTACTGCAACCTTTACAAGAAACATAAATGGCTAAGCCTCTTGAACAAGACCAATACTTAAATAATTGACGTCAGTGTCTGATTACATTATAAAAATATTCTTACGGACTGCCTATACGGAAATATTATAAATAAAATAGATGTGCATTTCTGACCTTATCGCAAGGTTACAGGACTTGCACGACGTCAATGTAAAGAGCTTTGCAACCGATTTTACTGAGCTTTATTTGCTTTTAATTGATTGTATAGTAGCTCGCGAAAACGCAATTTAATGTGCATTAAGAAGTATTCATTGATATAAAAACAGTTGCATAACTTATAAGTATGTTATAGATACTAACAAACCTTTGGCTGACCGATCCGTGTCGTTTGAAAAAATAGAGTTGTAACTAGGCAATTGTAAATTTTCATTTGTTTTATAACCATTTGGAACCATCTCTTGAGAATAGTGGTTGTCCAAGTTCACGTGATTCTTGTGAATAACATCGCTATTCTGGACTTTCACGTCCGCTGCACAGTTTTCATTGTATGTTTCCATTTTGGCTCTATCTAAAAAAATATTATTTTATTTTAATTTCTATTGTTACAGTCTTAAAATTGTCCACTTATTATACAAGTCTTCAAAATTGTAGTTGCTTTTCAGTACGATAAAATTATTTATTGACGGAAAACGTTATAAAATCATGTAGAACACTTTAGCAGTATTTTGTGCTAGCAATATTAAACACACTTTGATTGACATATAGGTAGACACCTAAACGCCTAACGTCTCATGCTATGCTATAATTAGATATTGATTCAGTTGTGCTATCTTGTTAAAAGAGCCTAGAAAGCACGTTACGAAGAAAATACCTTTATTTAAGATACACTTTTTATTGTTAGAATAAATGCTACAGGGCCTACTATGCGTGTAAAAAATTTGATTCGAATATCGATTTATGTTTTATTTTTCACGTCATCCTTTTATTATCACCAAAACAGCAAAAATAATAAATTATCTTAAAAATTTTTTTATAAATGCTACGTGGTAAGGTAAAGTAATAATATCTTATCTTTTTGTTGTCTGTTAACAAATTATGGTATGGACTTTGGTTGAACAATAGCATAATTGTTAAACAAATTTCACAACAGCTAAGATTATTACTGTTTTTGATTGGACTATGGTTTTTTGACAAACGCTTGAAAAAATGCGTTATGAGGACAAAAAATGTCTTTTCATTTTCCACCTATACCAAGAAACAGTAAAAAGAGAAATGCATGTAATATGTTTACGATAAGAAAAAGTGGTATGTTCATTTTCTAGATAGTAAGGGGTGGTAAGTCATTGTTTCCGACGAATACGGTCGTGGCACTTAACATTTCCTCGTAGCCATATCTCATCGTATGATAAAAATTCACGACATATTCTTGTCAAATATTGATAGGATAATATTGAGGATGCATTTTTGCACATGCACACTTGCTGAGCACACATTTGTTACATAGCAGGTGTTTTAGTTAGGAATTTTTAAAAGTAAAATCAAAAGCATACACCTTGCCAAAGTTATTCCATATATATCTGGTTTAATTTTTTGTCCTATGAACATAAATTACGGTTATCGTTTTACTTAATATAAGTGAAATTTCATGTTGAATATAAATGAGGGATAAGTTTACGCGATATAATGATAATATAATTAATAACAGCTAAGTGCGATATCGTCTAGTATAGAGCAGAGTAATTTTTTTTACTTTAATAAACTTTAACTTTTTTTTAAATGTACTACCAAACTCCATACCTTTTCTAAAATTAATTATGAAAATTAATCATATTATAAAAAAATTAACTACAGTATAATTTTGATATAAAAAGTGTAATGTCTTAAACACTTGCTACAAATATAAGACTATCTTAATCTTAAATCAATTAAATATTTAATTTTAAAAAATATAGTAACTATTATATCCATAAAATAGTATATTAAAACAAAACGTTTTATAATGCCGTCTGTACCTGTTTACTATTTTTGTTCAGTTTAAGCTAAGTTCAACAGATTTAAATCTACTATAATTACGATCACGTTATAAACGTGTCAATCAGAATAAAATTGGTTGTCCTTTAAGGTTTTATTACTAATCTTGTTTTTCAAACGTAGTGCTGTACTAAATATATTATTAATATTTGGCTTAATTGACTACAGCACTTATTAAAGTTTGGAAACATTTAGTTTTTGCTATACCTGTTGCATCATTCTGACCGTCTGCCGTAATAGGAGTGCTGCTGGTGCAGCCCATGGTTTATAAAGTTTTATAACATTTTCAATTAACGACGACGTATTTACGTTTTGTCTAATACGTCACAAAGCTGCGAGTTAACTACTTCAACTAAACTCGACTGCGCACTCAAGATTGTATCGTATATATACCCATTAGGTACGCCGTACGGGAGGAACAAACCCACTAAGCTGACCTCGCCACTCGCAACCCCCTTCGCGTTTTTCAAATTAAACTAGTGTAAAGCATTCTTCCATACTGACGCAATTACTCTTGGGATTTTGTTTTTAATACAACCTTCGTACATAAATTCTTTTGTTAAAACGAAACCCACTAATTATAATAACTTAGCACTTAACCCTATAGTAGTAAATGTTGTAGTAATCGTTCTATAAATACCTACTTAATTCAATAGTTTAAGGCACAAAATGGGTTATTTAAAACGCGAGTTATTTTTTTTATATATATATTTACTATTTATTACCGATCACATTTTATAAAATAAGATTTTTGTAAAAAATAAAGAAAAAATATGAAAATGTGAATGAACTAAAACATTAAATATGAATCAATTAAAGGCGAGCACAGGGACAAGGGCCTGCTTCGGCAATTACTAGGTCCCCGCTTAGGGCAATGGCTTCAATTTCAACGGCTGCTCCAAGCGGCAATCTGGCCACTTGATACGTGGCACGCGCTGGGGGGTCCTTAGGAAAATCTTTAACAAAAAGACTTACAATGTTAATACAAAACTACTTTAACGTAAATTAGCGCGGTTTATTAAAGTTATTATCTTACTTTACATAAGTTCGAGTTCTTTATTATTATGCATAGGAATTGTATTATACGTAGGTAACAGGGTGAATATAAAGAACTGTTTTAGTTACGAAAGATGAACGGAAATGTAAAACAGGTACATTAAATAATAAGTTTTTTGTCAACCCCCGAATTTTAGGGTCGAACAACCGTCATTGCTGACATCTTAAAAAACTAATATTCCATATTAAAACACTTACATTGGGCATATATTTGATTAACTACTTGAAAGTCGTCCAAATTTGCCAATAGTATAGTTGTCTTAATGACACCTGGCAAGGACGACCCACCAGCCTCTAAAACGTGCTTTAAATTGTCCAATGCTTGCTTTGTTTGAGCTTCAGCTCCGCCGCAGACTAATTGAGCCTGTTGATCCAAACCGAGGACACCAGAGACATAAAGAGTTTTTCCAGATAATATAGCTTGACTGAAATAGTTTTTATATTAAGATGATGATTATTGTTAACAGAAAAGAACATACGAAGTGTAGTAAAATCTGGTCGATAAAAGAAAACGTGGAAAATATATATATATATATATATATATATATATATATATATATATACATATATATATATATATTTATGTGTACATAGCCAGTGCTTGGAGCATCTAGAAGACAACCAGCTGAGTCCGGCAATGCATTGATTTCTCTAACGGTGTAAGTGTCTTTGGGTTTCGGGGTCACACATCATTAGTTGTAGCGTACCATCCTACCTGTTTGTCCAAAATAAAATATTTTATTAGTAAGATATAAATAGTTTTTATGTTTACTGTACCTGTATGGTCCAACAGGTTTATAAATTTCCGGAGAAGTGACAATCGTTTTGGTTACTTTATGCGAGTCAGATCCTTCAATTGTTGTCATTTTAAGTTATCGTCGTTCTGTACGGCTTCATTAATTACGTTACCACTTAATAGAACGTGCTTCAAGGTTTTATACTTTACTAGTGAATTTTCGATACAAAATACTTACTTATCGGTTTTTACGCATCTCCCAAAAGTATATTTTGTAGTATCAAAACGATGTCATGAATTCTTTGTTTAATATTAAATTGACTTACAATAAAATAAGGTAAAGGTTTAATGGTCTTAAGATTAATCATTAACGGCATGATTATAGTGACTGAAGTATCGAGAATGAAGTAATAATATTAGTGTTCTGTGGGTTACCGATTACGTATTTAAACGCTTAATCTGTGGATCTACAATTTATTAGAGTTAAATTCAAAACTTGTAATATTATTTTTTTTTAATTTATACCAATACAACGATATTACTTATTTTTCCATGGAACTCATGGAAGAGCAAAACTTGGTTAGCATAAGAACTAACAATCGTAATTTGCTACAAATAAATCGTCGAATACACAGAGACGATATCAAAGATATTCAACGAACTGGTATTAAACGGTAATTTTCTCATTTAAATTGTAATTGCTTATAACTTAACTATACAGTCCAATTGTATACTTAAATATGGTAAATGTGGTGTGGACCTTTATATGTATTTTGTATGTAACTTAACCAATTTTGTAGGTATACAATAGAAGATGTTTCAGAAATTATAAAAAATCTAAAGACTAAGGTTTCTATAACTTCAAAGGATTTAAACCAACTTAAAAATGCACTTATGGATGAGCCACATAATATTGAATTAGTCCTTAGTGTACATGGAGCAATAAGAGGCATTGTTGGCGAGTTATCAGGTGCATTAATTTAGGCTAAACTATTTTAATGTGATTTGCATTGTGTTTGTGTTTATTAAATCTTTTTGATTGATTCATGAAACAGACAGTATGATTATCTATGTAGTATTATTGTAAAAAGTGAAATACTTAGATGTTCCATAGTAATTAAAAACAGTAAATGATTTCAGGAAGAGATATAAAAAAGCAGTGTGCTGCAGCAGGATGCCTTTGTAACTTATCCACTGGGGATAGCAAGGCTTGTATCAGCATCAGTAGAGCTGCCGGTACATATTTGGTGGCAGCTGTAGATAACATGGCTGCAGAACTTGCGGTAATACTTTAGATAAATTCAATGTTAAATAACTATAATATGTTAGCAGCAATAGCAAAAAGCAATGTTTTTTGGCATAAATATTTTTTTTATATGTAACTGTTTAGCTATTTAATACCTTGCAGGCTTATTGGCTATGGCTTGGTTGAGTAAAGTTACTGTAGTGTTCTTTTACCATCTGTTTTGTACATGAGAATTGTTGTCTTATTATATGTCATCCTTACCATCACAACTAACCCTTTGTAAATCTAAAGTAGTAATCAATCACTGAAACAAAGTATTAGAGTGGTATCCGTCCCAACCATAAAAGCATCTTTAGCTAGCAACACAAAGTCTTTTAAAAAAAAATTGCTTATACAATATGGTTTGCTTTCAACTATTATATATTCAAATTTCAGGTGACTTGTGTCTGGACTTTGGGAAATTTGGCTGCATCTAGTGCAAAGACTTGCAACATGTTAATCTCACAAGGGGCTCTATCAAAATTAATAGAAAGTCACACAAACAATGACTTACAAGATGCTTGTTTGTATGCCCTCAAACATTTTGTTTATCAACTGGGTGATGATTTAAAGTAGGTTTTTAACAGATTTAATAAAATCTTACTTAATACTTTGGAACTAATAAAGCTCTGTTTCAGGGTAAGTGATCTGCACACAATTGTCCAAGCACTATCGAAGCCCCAACTAAACACAGAGTGTTTACAAATTTTCTTCATACTTTCCTGTCATCAACATTTTGCTGAAATCTTAACAGAAGATCATATCTTGATTCTCTTAGAATATTTTATTAAATTTATGGAGAAATGTCTGCAATGTAAAGATTCATACAGTGAGTTAGTGTATATATCCAGGACCTTGGCGAATACTAATGAAAACATATTTGAATACATTTTAGATTTTATTATGAAAAGAAATGCAAGTAGGCTGTGCCAAAGAATGTTATCTATTGATAATTCATTTGTTATTAATTCTTTATTGTGGTTATTTGGTAACATGTACAATAACTGTAAAAGTAATGAGTTTTTCACTTTATTAGTCAGATAATATGAAATTAAAAATAATAATTTGCTTAAATATTATGAAGTGTTTCATTTAAAAACCGTGACATTTTTCTACTACCTATGGCCTAACTTGCTCTCCAAATTAAAGTTTACGTCTGTAATGTTTTTGTACAGTGAATAATTAAATATTAAAAAAAAAACATGTAACGCCAAGCACTGGATGACGTTGAAATGTGTGCATCCAATCACTTTTAAAATTTTACATATTAATTCATGTATATACTGCATATAGATAAATAGAAGTAATGATGGTTATATTTGAATTTCTCATTCCCAGAGATTTCTTTGCAGCAATATTATATTAGGTGATCATTTAGATTTTTTTTATGTTTGCATTGTATTATTGTTATCTTCATATCATATTCCATGCATTTGTATTTTAAGTAGAGGTCGTAGTAAAACAAGAGTCCGACAGTAAATATAATTCATTTATTATATAGGTAATTAATAATTATTTACGATAATATTATGAAATAAGGCTATAGTACAGTCATCACTCACAAATGTAGCTAAATAAAATACGAGCTTTTCATTTCAAAGTAATGGTAGATGTTAAGGTGGAAAAACATTCATTCAAAAATTACTATTATATGTGTCGTAAAATAATTGGTTAAAACAATTAAAGAGCAAATATTTGAAATTTTATAAATTATTATATATGTATTTGATAAGGCCTTGTGAAAAACTACAGCAAACTGTATAGGACGATTACAATGTATGGAGTGCGTATTAAAAATTGTATTGCTTCCGTGAGGCACAAATAATAGTCAAATCACAGTAACATACCATCTATTTCTCTATTGACTTTATTAGTATTAGAAGCGCCATCTATCGACACTAATTATTTCCTGATGTGATTACTTTCATCTTGCCAATTATTATCTATTTCAGTCTACTTATAAATTTAATTATCGATAAAACTTTTTATTAAAACCGCGGTAAATTGACTTCAATGTCTAGTTTTAATAGAATAAAACGTGTATTGAAAACGTGTTATTTGTGCAATTTCTACATTATATTGATCGCTCACTACATAATGAAATTGCTAGTACGTGTTTTATATATGTAGGTACAAATCACAGCCTATTTATACACTATTTTACATAATTGCATTCCCCATAAGCCACAGAGCAAATTATGTGAATAAAAAGACGCCATAATGTGGGCCATAGAGGTTATATGTCATTTTTAAATGTTTGTACAATGCAATGAAATATAATTGTGATACAAAGATATAATGATATTTACGTGGTATTTAAGAATTAATTAATTATTAATATTACAATAACATATACTACTATAATAATAATACTAAAATCAGATATTTCTTTTATAAGTATAATATAATGACAAATTAATAAATGCTTGTAATGAAAGGCTTTAACCGTAACACTGAAATTAATGAATTTTAAACTAAAACTGGATACCTATGACATTAATCACTCGATGATAATACATTATTTATCTCGAATTCTAACTCAGAACTGAATAAGTAAATTACAGACAAAAATAACATCTGAGCTTTCAAAGCTAACAAACACGGTATTTTGGCAGCACTTTGTCAAACGTTCAAATTTCACACATTCACCAATGTTGGATAGATTTGTGAGTGGCCCATTGCATTACGTGTGCTCTGGTGCGTGTTTGCGGTGCGTGCGACGAGCACGCGGCCGCGCGCCTGTTAGCGACGACGTGCTAACTGAAATCATTAATATGGAGATAAAACACTTGAGAACAAAACGGCGGATGAGATCGACTATGGCTGTATGGAAATAGCATGAAATGATGCTTGAATGCCTACGAACACGGCACGGAACACCTAAATTATTATTTTAAAACTAGTTAGTAGTTTATGTTATATATATTTTAACCCAACAGGGGCTTTTAGTACAGGATTGATGGCGAATAACAAAAAACCGCGAAGTTCAATATGCAACAGACGTATGCGAACCGAACAGTTAGTATTCATGTGTTACGATTATGGAAAAAAAAACATTCAAGACGCTAGAACCCGATTCTCACCATTTCCGTGTGGAATTATTTTAGTGACCACAATTTTTAATTCGGGATAAGTGGCCTCAGGGTTGCTTTTCTGTAAATTATCTGTATTAACTGGATTTATTCGTGGGTGATCTGAAATCGAATAAATTAAAAAAAATAAACAAAAAAGTGCAATAATTATGGCTTAAGTGCATTTTAAACGAAAGTTGTAATGATATTCTAAAACAATCGAAGTGGTAAATTGAACTTAAATACCTTTGATACATTTTATATAACAACTCTTGTGGGCATACTGGCAAGGTACCTACCTGAATAATTTGTTTAACAAATTATTGTTACCTGATTCTTCCGGGCTCTTTCCAGTATGGCACTCTCCGTTCAATGTTTGTGATTTTTTTACTCTTTCTGTATATCCCCGAGTACGTAAATCTGTAAGTATGTATAAGTATGTCCAATGGAATTGTGCTTTGATTTTTATACGTAATATATAAACAATTTTGAGGAAGAGACATCATTGATATACCAAATGGTTCTTAAATAATAAATGATATACGAAAATTATGTCAGAGGAGTATTAGACATATAATGATTATTGTGACTGCAAATACTGACTTTATTATATATGAACGTACGTAAGTGTGTGTTTTATGTCATAATTATGGCTAGATGTAGATAACTCACTATGAGCATATTGTTGCTGTGGAAGAACAGCAAGAGCTGGTAGTGTGTTGGGTCGTCGCTGTCGTCCGCCACCCCGCATGCTATACTCTCTAAAAGATTTAATCACATTTAAGACATTTGACTGCCTTATTAATAGGAAATTCAGACAAGTGGCCAAAAGGAGTGAATCCGTCTAGAAACTGTTTTGACTAGCAATATTTCAATTATTTAAAAATTTTGCAACCATCAGTTTTGAAGGGACATCTGTAAATTATTGACGTTTACTCACTCTCTTAAAGGCTCTCTCCAAAAATCGGCAGTTTGAAGGTATGGGGCTGGCAGAGCTGGAAAGCCAAAAGCGTCAACAGCACCCGCGCGCATCAACGAGCTTTTCATGCACTGCAACTGTATGTAACACATTTTTTTTATCTCTCTATCATATTTTTGCAAAAATATTAAACGTATGACATTAAAAATTAGTCTAAATAAAAGTAATCTCAAGTCATTTTCGAATGTTGTTTTTAAGAATATACAAAACGGGTTTCTCTATAGACTTATCTAATATTACACAAACAAAAAGAACACACTTCAACGCTACATAAATGTATTATAGCAGAACTAGTCGGCGTCCATGATTTAGAAGAGTAAATCAATGAAGTGTCAGAAAATGACCGAATCTATGGTCATGGTCTATTTAGCATAAACGATACTTAAATTCAAATAGTTGATAGACTACAGAGGCACAACATGCATTGTTGATTAGAATACGAGTAAGAAGAATATATTAAATAATATAGTATTACAATTAAATACATATCACAATTTGTAATACATACAAATATTGATTGGAACTATCAAATCGTAATTGAATTCGACTTCTACAAATTGTAATTCGATATGGCAATATTGAAATTATCGTAATGTTTGTGCTTCGGCCACGGATCGCAGAAATAATCACATATATACATATAATTAAATTAACTTGCATAGATTATTTCATTGATTTACCCGGTATAACATTTAACATTGGTCCAATAAAATATGTGTTTAGGTAAATTTTACTAGTGCAAGATAAGGGGACATCGATGTCTACCAAATACGACAGTCATGAAGGGTCTAAAGTATCAAACATATAAATAATGTGAAGCAATTAACAAACGGAATTAGCAAAAATTGAACAAACATTTAGAAAAACTATGAAGTAAGTGTTTTTTATGGCGATTCGCTCACAAATGTTTGTGCATTTACATCGTACTTCCGCGCAGGCTCGCTCCACCTACTCTGCTTTCGCTCTGCCATTAGTCAAGTATTAGCCGCAAATTGATATTATGTAATAGCTTATGGGTATGAGCTGTGACAGGAAAATTTGTTTAGTTTAACATAATGAAAACCGGATTTATATTTATTTTGATAAAACGCGTTTATTTTTGCGGGATTTCAAATGATAGAAACAGATATTTAATGAAAAGTGATAGATAAATTATTGTTAAATTAACAAAATCGAAATAAATATATATATATATATATACATATAATTAAAAAAAAAACAATCTAAGCTCAATGATCGATTTACAGGATAATTAAAGCCTTCAGAAGGTTCGACTTTTTGAATATAAGTAAGGATTACCATGTGGTAATAAAGTAAAACGGTAAACGTGTCTTGTTTGAAAATGTTATAACTTTTGGTTTAAAATAAACGCTTTTTAATCAAATTTCTCCCCGAACTCCCGACGACGACAGTCTATTACTAGCTGTATTAGGCCCGGCGAGTGGCAGACGCGAACGTACGTGCGCGTGGTGTGCGGGCGCGCCGTCGAACAGTAGGTTGGTGACGCCCGCGCCCCCGAGTACCTCTCTGCGCTGCCGCTCGGCGTCCGCTCGTAGACGCCGGACCAGCCGCTCAGCTTCGCCGAGCCGCGCACGTAGAGCCCCAGCGCTCTCCCCTTCCTCACTCTCCGTTGCTTCCTCTAACGATCGCAGCTTGCTGACAACACACAATTAATTTCAACACCACCGTATAACATTCAATAAATATAACAATTTAACGAGTCTTGATTAGTGAAGGGATTACGTTACACAGACGATGTACATTAGCTTTTCTACTCCATGCTTCACTTCTGTATTTTTAAATTTCGCACTTAACTTAACTTGAATACAGATTTGGAACTTCGACAAAACCACGCTTTTGCCACATTTGACATTTCTAAAGCAGAGTGAACAGATGCAGAATGTCTACCTTGAGCACGATTGCGGTCTTAAAAATGCATGACAAATGATAATAAAATGAAATAATTCGTTAAATGTATGCATTATTTTTATATTTTAGTAATGTGGTGCGTATACTTGGCCTGTTCGTCGAAAAGGCGCTGCAGTTGCAATAAGTCATGGGCGCAGGCCGTGGCTTCGCCTCGCGCTATTGTTGCTTCATTTTCCAGCCGTTCGACTTCTTGACGCAGAGATGATACCTTACATTAATATTTTATTTATTACTACTATAATATTCAAATAATTTATGCCTTAACTAAGCACCTGGTAGTCTTTAATGGTGACCTAAGAGCTGGTGAGTAAATATAAAATAATTATCAAACCGACAGAATTAATTCACATCTCCTGAGACTAGGACACAATTTAGACATTTAGCTGAAAAAGAGCTCAGCCTACCAATGGTAAATGGTTTATTTATTATTCTTACCAGGCTTTCGTTGTCATCACAGCTAGTCGGGTTATTTTTCGCAGGCTCTTTGTTGAATATCAGTTGAAATTGTAAGTCTGTAAATATTATTGAACTTAGCACAAGAGTTGGTTACAACCAATAGGAATTGCATTAAAATAAATAAATCAGTCCTATTATACTTAAGTATCTGTCACAACTAATACCCAATTTGACGGACACTATTCTACTTTAAGGAATGTAATTAGAATTATGTTTAACATGTTTATGGATGACTAAAAATAGTCGCTGCTAATAGAAAATGGTTAACCTCTATTTCTTTCTCTCAATGACTCGATTTCGGTGTGAAGGCCACTGAGCATTAGACGGTGTTGTTCCTGCAAGAATCGAACGCTGTGCTCGAGGTGGGCGATTCTTCCAGCCGAATCACCTCCACTGATGTACAGTCCGCTGCCATTTGGCTCTACATGGGTCTTTTTCACCTGAAATTATATTTGAAAATCTTACATGAAAAGCTCAACTTTTCTAATAGGAAAATGTGTAAATTATATAGCGAAAGTTTAATCCTCTTGGAAGACTAAGGTACACGAATAAATTAATAACATATCAGTGTACGACACGATACCTTGTAACACAAAGAGCAATGAAATATTTCGCCATCACTGACTCACGATTATCCTTTGTTTTATCATGATATTAACTAAGCTGTTTGTGTTAGGTACTAGCCATTGTTATATCCTGACAATTTAGGTTTCAAACCTTTTATATACTTTAAATTATTTTTTATTCTTAGTTTTTTTGTTAAATGTAAAACCGAGGTTCAACCCATTGCTAATCACTTTCAAGGTATAAAGCTAACATATATTCCCGCGATTGGTTAAACGCATTAAACATTCAATAATTTTGTATACATGATTAAAATTACATACCTTTCCTTGAAGCGAGGCGAAAGGCACCCCAGGCACGAGTACCTTCGATGCCATCGCTGCACTTTACTCTAAGAAAATGCACCGGAGCTAGCACACGCGCGTTTGCAAAGAGAACGATTCGTCATTTGCAAGTGATAGTTACGCGTAATACTTGAAACTCGTAATATTCACAAATAGTATTTTGACCATGAACTTGTAAGGTTCTAAAACGAAACGAATTTCGCAGAGTTTTTTTGGTTTTATGGGGTTTTAGATGTTGCTTTTCAGGTAATAGGGTGCGAGTGGAGGGGGGGCTGTATTGATCGCGCCGCCGCACACCGGGTGTAGTGCTGACTCACAGATCTTGTCACTGCATGGCGCGGTGCCAACGGATCGAGTTAACTCGGTAATCGCTTAATTTCCACTATCATTAATTAATACAATTTTGATTTGAGTATGAGGCTGCATTGTTTGCCAATCTCTCGAGAGGAGCTTATGAACTTGCCTACAGTAATATGTATCTTTTAAGAGATTTTTTTCCTA
This sequence comes from Leptophobia aripa, assembly GCA_951799465.1. Lineage (NCBI taxonomy): Eukaryota > Metazoa > Arthropoda > Insecta > Lepidoptera > Pieridae > Leptophobia > Leptophobia aripa. Next base: position 4,425,157 of record OX637268.1, on the reverse strand, counting down.
TACATGATATGTATAGCAAAAAATCGTGATACCATATATTTTTTAGATAAATTCAGATTTATTAAATAACTATCACTCTATCATCAAAGACGATATTTTTGACTAACTTAAAATAATACTTGTTGAGGAAAGAAAGTATACATTTCCTCATAACGAGGCGAGAGGAAACCTCTGTTACGCGGGTTTCAGGATGAATGACGTCATGGTATTGTAGCTGCAGACCATAGATGTCGCTACACACTTTATTGTAATAACGGACCCGAGTTGTTATGCCGGTTAATGTATTTAATGCCTGAAAACTCTTAAAAATAATATTTATCATATAACAACACGTAGATATTATTATTATGTATTGATGTTACGTAAATAGAGCCAAGGTGTTATTTAGTAGGTACATATTTTATTTAGTTTGAAAGGTTATTTCTGTCACCGTCACCGTCACTGTATGTATTTTTAATGCGACATAAAAATAAAAAAAATAATAAAATAAAAGAAAGGCCAAGGAACCCTTATTACTAAGGAGTATTAAAAAATAGACGTTGGCCGATTCTCAGACCTAGACAATATGCCCACAAATTTCATTAGAATCGTTCAAGCCGTTTTGAGTTTGGAGTACGGGAACGAACATTGTGACACGAGAATTCTGAGAGAGAAGATTAAATTTCTTCAAGCGTCGTGGTATTTCATCAACAAATCCGAGGAATTATCTCAACAGACAGTTCAACGGCGCCAACAGGCTCACTGGTATTACTTATACAATAATAAATCGTACAAACCTGTCTTCCTATCTAAGTAGGTAATACAGTGTTTTGTTTGACATTATGGTATTACAGTACTCGCATCAAACACGGTGTTTGCCAAAAATATAAAGGAAAAACAAAACAAGTTACATAAGTATCGTGTTTTACAAATTAATTTCAAAATCCTTGATTGATGTATAGAAACGTAATATGAGTAGCAAGAACAGGGTCAGGTTTGTTAATATAATACCCACTATAAGTAATTACTGCAATGGAATAGTTAATCATTGACCGACTTATAATTTTAATAAGAATATTTACTTTTTTTGAAAGACATTTCAATAAAGAATAATTACACTATTAGAAAGGATTTAGGCGCGAATAAATTATTAGTAAATAATAATTAACATAGTTTGAAGCGTCCTTAAATTGCGTAACAGATAAATAGTAAGTTACTAACTTCCTCTTTTTTATAAGTTACTTTTTAATAATAACGCTTTTTTTGATATATTTTTTAAAAATGCCCTTGGCGCTTCATGTACATATTATGATCGGTAAGGGCTGGTTGTTATGGCAACGAGTGTTGCTTAGCAACCGCGGCTACCACTAACAGCAAATTGGCATAGATATATTTATTTACGATTTTGTGTCTTGGCCCTGTTTAATAATCGTGTGTATTGTAGTTGAGTCTTGTGACGTTTGTAGATGCAGAACTTTGGTATCTATTAATTTTGCGATAAACTCACAACCATTTTGGTTTACCATATTCAGATTATCCAGGATTTTGTTAATATGTTCGCTGGCATTCCATTTTTAATAAATTCAAAGATTTTGCAAGTGCGTTTAATCAATTTCCCACCAATCGCATCCATAGACAACTGCAAATAATAATTGTTTTTTTTAATAAGTATTGTTGAAATCTGGTCAAAAATAACAATAATTTTAATCAACATCTGCCTGTGCACTGTCAAGTGTCACAGTCCATAGAAATTTATCCTAATGCAGTTTTCGAATTTATATTTGTAATTTCTTTATTTGTTGATTTGTACTAGCTTAAAAAAATCTATAACATCTTTAATCGTTTGAAACTAAGACTTTATTTTTTGTATGTTTATAGGAAGTGGCACAATAGTTATGGAGGCGTGTGTTCGTGGATTTTCATTTATGCCTGAAAAGCAAGAATCATGTGAGCTGAAGGTACGTGTTTCGCCTATGTGCGTAGTTCTGTGGCGTATAATAATGCACTTTACCACCATATTTTACAGACACATGTCTTTAGTAAATTAGAAAGTTTAAGGAGGTCCATAATATCTATATATAAAAGAAAGTCTGTTAGTTTCAGGCTTCATAATTAAACGTAGGTAAACATCAAACACTTATAACACTTTACGGAAGCAATAAACATACTGAAAACAGAAACATTTGGTTAATAAAAAAAATTACCTTATAAAAATCATAATCTGCTTATTTCTTCTAAGACGGAACAAATTCCCTCGGGTCAACTAGAATATATATCTTTTCAGCTTGTCGATGCAGAGGCGTTAGACCAAACATGGAAACTAAGTCGACGCGAGCGTCTGAAGCAGCAGGAACAGAAGATATGGGAGGAATTTGTGCAGGAAAAGGATGTTGTCACCAACATCTGCAAGGGTAATATTATTTATATTAAGATTTATCTAATTCGTAGCAAGGTAAACACATATTGATAATGGTGTCCTGTATATTTTAGGTGATCCGTATCAATTTATTGAACAACTTTCCGACGAGAAAATAAAAGAGCTTCTCGACATTGAATTGGAGAAAATGAAAAGGGAAAGGTTAAAGGAAGAAATACAGGTAATGAAAACAGTCTTGTTGTATATTTGGATGACTTTTCATTTTTCATTAAACGCAGGGTTAAATTTCAGAGTACAAAAAAAATAATGTCTTGGTGTGAAAGGCTTAGTGCAATATCTTTCTTCCTTGTCTTGTTATTTAAGTTGTTATTAACGTCATATATACGAAATATAATGTCATTTGGCTTATAAATAGAATTAACATAACAATGTGACAATTAAAATTCCAGGATAAAGAATTATCACCGAAGGGAGATGATGCACCAGGTCCTCCGCAAGAGGATGATAACCAGCACGTCGTATTTATAAGTGAGCCGGAGTGTGAACACGAAACGTTTCATATATATGACGAAGAGAAAGATTTGTCAGGTTTGAATATTTTTATATGAAGACGTTGTTTTGAATGTCAAATGAGTACGACATTCAGTGCAATTAAAGATGGCGGATATATATAAAATAATAATAAATATAAATAACGCTTCATTGTCAATCAAAACTTATTTATCTATATACACTTTGCTGGACAAAATAGTAGTAGTAAATATGAGAGCCACATATGAGAGCCTTAGCTCTAATAAACGATCTCTACCATAAAATGAAAGAGCACTCACAATACATTTGAACTAAGTCTCTTGTACCAAAAAAAGCATGTTTGACACGGTATTGTTTGCAGGTGTGTCCGGTCCCGAGGATGAACTCTTAAACGACTCGCTGAGTCCAGCATCCACTGTGCGGGCGCGACACACACCAAGCCCGGACGCCCGTAATCCGAGTCCAGGGAAAGACTCTAGTATGTAACCCCCAATGTGGCTTGTTGAGCGTTCTAACTTGCATATTTAGTATTTTCTAGCTGAGGTTGAGGCAAAAATAAAAACACTATAATATTTTCGTCTCATAATCGCCATCCTGGGGTCGCCAGCGTTGCAGTTGTCCCTAAAACATACTGTTTTATAATAATATCTTTCAGGCACAAAGTCTTCTGAAAATGTTACTGGCATGATTGAGAGCAGTATCTACTGCGCGAAGGTCAGGGAGCTGCGTATTAAAATGGCCGCCGAGTTGGACGAAATCATGTAAGCATTTCATTATTATTTATTCAATTTTTTTTTGACTTATTTTAAAGGCATTTAAAACGTGCAACGGTTTGCCGATGCCATCGTTCACTCGATGTTCACTGGAACATTTACAACAGTTTACAACTATGCAAACTAATTCCAAACCTGAAGTGAGAGGACATTCACGCTATCCTGCGTCATCACCACGTTGCATTGAATAGCTTCCTTTCAGAATATGCTTGGTGTTGCAGACAACAGTTTAGCATGAGTGTCCAAGTCTATTATCTATTTAAGTAAAAGGGTAGGAGATACTCCCACGCTCGCTTGTCGTAGCTGTTGTTGCAACGAGGTACTACGTATCTGGGCGTAGTTTAACACTCTGCGAGAGGCCAGTACTTCAGCGAGTTCACGTGGTGCACCTCGCAAACTATAAAATTTTCCGCCTTCTCTATTCGCCTAACACTACATTGAGTATAGCGCCACCTAGTGATTGTTTTCAATGTTAGGCTATTAATTTAATTAAAAATATACCTTTTCGTATACAATATAATTATTTATTGTAGTTCGATAATGGAAAGACAGAACATATTGAACATTGATCCGGCTGATTTACCGAAATTGATGAGACGCTCCGTTGAATTTACAACGCGCTTTAACAGAATGCATATTTATCAGCTACAGCGACAGGTATTATGATTATTATAGGAATTTAGGTGCTTTAACTATTTTTTTAAATAATAACACAATTTTTTTGCCTATTTTATATGTAACTAGCTGACCCGACAAAGTTGTTTTGCCATATACATAAAAAAATAGCGTTGGAAATATAGGGGTTATTAACATTTAGGGAAATGAAAAATAGACGTTGGCCGATTCTCAACAGTTAGAACCACTTTAATTTATCAGTTATCGAGCGAGATGAAAAATGATAAAATAACTAAAATGGCCATAAAAAGGGGTTGGTGATAAAAAAGTAAAAATGTAGGGTTGTATGCATTTTTAAATGCCAAATTATAAAAAAATAAAAACAAAAAAAGTAAATAAATAAAAATAACAACAAATATCACTTAGGGGTATGAAATATTGATATTGGCTGATTCTCAGACGTACTCACTACGCATATACAATTGGCGAAGGAGTACAGTAACTAACACCATGACAGGGAAATTTTATTTATAAGATGATTTTCATTAAATGTTCAACACTTTTATAAGCTTTACACTTCTAGTTGCAAGATATAAAAAGGAACGACGCACAAGCGATGCCATTCGCAAATCACACGCAGTTTCAAACACAACTGGTTAGAATTGTGTCGCTGCATCAGAACGCGTTGCATTCACTTGAGGTACATTATCAGCCCATTATATTATCTAGATATATATTACCTTAGTTAAAGTCAAAATATCATTATTCATTAAGGTACATAGGACCACTATGATCATCGTCTTAAATCTAAGTGATTCTACGCCTGTTCGTACGCGACCAAGCTGAGAAGAAGCAGGCGAGAAACTCGGCTTGGTTGATTTTTTTTTTGTTGGAAATGTTCCCAGTACACCCTTTGAAGCAATGCTAAGCTGGAGCTAATTGATTCCCAAATATTTAAACATCAAAGTAATCTAACATATAAAATGCCTTTTCTAAAAGCTTCCTTAAGTACGTTTTAATTTACATAGTGACAAAGTCAACAAATTGCTTGGGATTTTTGTTATAGAGGCGTAAATGTTTTTGTTTAGTCATTATCCGGTCATTGTGTGTTCGTGTTTGTCTTTGTCTAGATTTGTCTAGAAATACTTATAAACGAATTATTATATGTCACTGAACCGACACGAAGAATTTTGATCATAAATGTTTAAACACTTATTTTTTCTCTCAACAATAAGATTTACTGTCTGTCCCCTAATCAGGGACGTAGAGTAGAGCGGATAAGAAACACTCCGTTAAGACTGGTTGTTAACAATCCTAATAATAAAAAAATGCTTTAACATAAAATCGCGCATACCTTGCGGCCAACCGATGACTATTGGGATGTCCAACATAGTCTTTTAAATTACTTTTATACACTAATTAGTCAATAATTGTTGTTAATAATACAAATGTGTGTGTAGTGTAGTTTTTTTGTGTGTGCTAATTAAATTCTTCTTTTAGGTTTTCTTAAAATCGTTCCCTCAAACGTTGTGTATCCGCGGGAGTGGTGACACGCTGAAGACGCTCGCGTGCATGATACACGAGGTGACAAACGTGTGTTCTGCACTCTCTGCTCCGCCGGCGCTGGTCGCCGCACATCGGCTCTACAACGATGTACGTATGAGGAACATTTAGCAAACCATTTGCTTGATTGTTTGAAAATATTAAAAACAATAATGTGTGTTTTTGTGGTCTGGATGTAATGAACAAGAATTCATAAATAAATTTTTACTTAAAAAGAGCGTATCCTTATAGGCCGGTAACTCACTTGTAAGCCACCCAGCGTGTCTTGGGACGGCTTTTAGCGGTTTATGCCTGTTCGTTTGCCTTCTGTTACATAAAAACAATATTAAAAAAGTATAAATGTCTTTGTAATGTGTAAAATGTGTGAATTTTATCCTTAACAACACACTGATCATATATTGATTATATGACGTTTGACATATCGCAGGGAGTTGTATAATTTAATTGAAATAAAATGTTTTCAGAGTTTGTCAAGTGTCACTGATAAACTTTTAAACGCTGTCGAGAATTACACAATTAGGATGACAGACTATTTGAATAGTACTGAAAATACTGTGAGTATAAATATGACTAAATTATTGGGATAAAAATATTAATTAATATAGATTTTTAATATTTAAATAATTAACACTGGATTGGTTTTTATATTTAGCATGAAAAGTATTTGAAAAATAAATTAAAACATCGTCAATATTAACTTACAATGAACATGTGATTCCATGTTATTAGAGCACATCGTATTCTCGCTGTTCCAAAAAGACTAAGCGAGGAAGAAAATCCATTGGATCGTGTTCCAAATTTGGAAAATCATGTGAGTCTGTCCCGTCTCTTCATTATCAGTCTTCTCTTGAATTAACCTAATAATATTATCTTCTTTCGCTAATTATTTGTGCAACTATACCTATAATTATTTTTTTTAAATTAATTACAATATATGATACATTTATCATCATAAAGCCGTCAGCTTAACACGAATTACACACACACCCATTATAAATTGTAATACAGGAAACTAGCGATGGTTTCCATAGTACGTAGTATTAAGTATATACATTTCATAACAATCTCGTTCAAATCCACGACCCTGTGCACGTACGTGGTTTAGTATAAGGCTTAAATTGTAAATTAAATATGTCTCAGTTGGAGATACGGAAGCTCAACTATCAATGTACTCGTTGGACACTCTGCGACGTCCTTCTACCCTTAAAGCCTCGAGCTCAAAGCTCAACTCGGGGTAAGTACATTTATGAAAAACTATTCAAACGACTAATATTCCAGTGGTAGAACCAATGCTCTTGGCCAATGATTTCCATTTCATTGATCATTTTTTTTGATCATAGGTCTGGCCTTCTGTCCCCGACACATGTCTAAAGACATGCCGGTTTCCATACGATAGAAACATTCACCGTGGATGCAAGTGTTTTTTGCGTACACATTTAATATGCTTTAATATTATAAATTAATTGTCATGACCGGGCTGGAATTCATGATTTCACGATTGGGAATTGCATTCTAGAACCATTTGTTTTATTCATTTATAAATCTATATATTCTCCTCTCTGTTATAATTTGTGACCTTTGATATCTGAAATTTATATTACTCTATGCTGTGTAGGATGGTTTATTATTCCAAATATTATACTTTTCATAGTTCAAAAAATATTTCATAGGCAAAAAAATTCACGTAAATAATGGAGAATACTTTTAAAACAAATTTATACATTCTAATGGTGGTACTCTACCATTTTAGTGGTACATCAAAGAAGCATGGCAACTTAAGCGGCCAAAGCAAAGTATCTATTGAAAAGTCTGTCCATGTGTCACGACGAAAGAAGAGTCCCAGGTTCGAACACAGAATTAAACCATTTCTCTTCATATAGTTCTATCATTTGTTCCACTGCGTAAAATATTTGTAAAATAATTTCGATTTAAAATTATGTAGTACTACTGAACATAAACTATTACGATTAACTTCTTATTGGTTTAGTAGTCTGTCTGCAAATAGTTGTAACAAAAAAATTATTAAGGTTTAAGATATAATTTAAAAAAAAAGTAAACTTGTTTAAGTATTGTTTAATTAATAGTAGTAGGTTAATTAAGTAGTGTTTACCTTTGTTATGAGTTGTTAATAAGTCCATACCATAGTTCTCACTAAATATTTGCTTCGAAAAGCTTAACTTCTAATCACAAAAATATGTCTGGTATTTTTTTATTGTCCACTAGTTTATTCAGGAAAAATCTCAACTGTACCAGATTAATTATCATTTTTGTTCAAAGATCGCGGCGGCCTCTGATGCGTGACCCTCAAGCTGGCGCTTTAAAGCCGAAGCGAAAAACTAACAAAGACCTCGATGTACCAACTCTTGTTGAAGCAGTAGCTCCAGTGAGTGTTTTTACATTAACATATTATATACAGCCTAAATATTTGGAGTTAAAGTATGAAATTATTTTTTTGATACCAAAAAAACAACTGAAAGTCGATATGAATGTAGAATATTGCATATTTTGGGTATAAAAGAAGAACCTTATTTAATTTGGATTAATAATGAATAACGATCACAATTTTGTTCATAGTGTGCCTCAAGTCACATAAGTCGAGATACTAGTCCGACCTTAAAGGAACTCATCAAAGGAAAAGAATCACCGAGATCACCTAAAAAACAGACCAAGAGACTTATTAAGGAAAAGACTCCCAGGAGAAGCTCAATGTCACCAAAGAGACACAGTACTATGTCCACCGGGAGATCTGTGCTTTTGGATAACCAATTGGACAGTAATGTCACATCTGAGTTGAGTAAGATGCCGATGTTGAAATTAAATGAACCCCAAACAAAAGAAGTGCCAAAAATAGAATCAGAAACTGAATCAAATGCGATTAAAAAAGATACAGCTACACTTACAGTGTGTGAATCTCGTAGGAGAGAAAAGATACCTAAAAAGGAAACACCGCGGAAAATTGTTACGCCTCGAAGTGACCTAACTATAGCTAAGAAACAAGTCACACCTAGAAGAGAAATGAATACACGAAATCATTATACGCCCCGACAAGAAAAGGTGACCCCCATAGAGCCGGTACCACCTGAGAGACTTCGATCGTCACGCACACCCCGAACCATGATCATGGGAGGGGGGGAGAAAGAGTTGGAGGAAGAGGTAAAAGATACAAGGAAGGATGGGATTAGAGACACAACGGGGAAAGAAGAGATTAGAGATACACCGAGGAAAGATAATGGAAGATGTGGCAAAGACAGAAGGGTAAGTTATTTTAACAAATTTCTTTACCTTTTTAGTTTTTTTATATATGTATTTAAATAGTAAAGGTTGTATCTATTACTTATATAATATTTGTAAGATTTTTGCAATCGTAATAAGTCAAAGCAAACTATTTCGACATAACGGCAAAAATATGGATCTTTCTAAATGCTTATATATTCATATGCATCTACATAACAGGAATTGATAAAAAAAAACAATGTGATTTTAATAAAAAACGTGGTTTATTGAAAAACAAGTGTCGAAATGCGTTGACAAACGACGCGTCTAACGCAATAAGTGTATGACGAAAGCCCACAGAAGCATCACAGTTAATTAATAATATTTAATAAATATATTTACAATGTCTTTGCATATATTACGAATATATTCAAAACCTAATGAGAGAGCACGTTTTTTTTTTAAATATAATCTATCTGTCACTTATGTAGACCAAATTTTATTTTTCTGCACTATTTCAAAATACACCTATACGTAAATATCTTGTTCGGGCAGTGATAGTGCGTTATAGTATAATCGTTGGGTTGTGTGCATTATATGTGTATTGTGTATGCTTCCTTTATCGATGTATGGTTCGACTTGTGAAACTGGTAATACACCAATGTGCGCACATAGATAAAAAAATATTATAAAGCACTGTGTCTTATCAGTGTGGTATTAAAATATCTATATCAATGACAGGAGAAATATTGTTTGTAATTTATGCGCACTTTCCGCAGAGTGGCTTGTTGTCCATGACGGAAAATGTGGAGTCAGTCACTGGGTTTAGGCATTTCTGAAAAAAACATTATCGTATTGATTAATCACACTTGGTTTGGACTTCGCGCTAAAGCGTGCTACTTTGTTTATTTTGTATTTATATGTATAAAAGTGGTTAGTAGTACCTTGCACGTAAAGCAGTCGCGATGCCATTTGGCGTCAAGAGCAACGATTGCCTTGTCAACGATAGGTTTTGCGCAACCTGCGCAGCGCGCTGCAAACTTATCCGCGAAGCACGACGAGCAGTATGGGCGACCGGCCTGAAAAAGACACAACGGGATGTCGTAAACAAATGAATGACACCTCTGATAAGATTATATAATTCTATACTCCGGAAGTAATTACAAATCTATCAAAGAATCTACCGAAATCTTAGGATTAATTATTAAAATGGATGTATACTAACCTGTTCCATAAAACCACCTCCACCCAGTTCCTTTTTGCATCCACCGCAGACAAAGTGGTGTGCGTGCCAGGATACGCCCAGTGCTTGAATCACGCGCTGTAAAATGATAAAACTTTATGTGAAAGCGACAATGTCTCTGGTCGCTAACCAGTTTTACTTTGTTTTCAAACAAAAAGCATATCGTAATGTGTATCATATTTGATCGGTGACAAGGTCATTGTGATCTGACATAATATGATCAAAGTAGTTAATACGAGTGTATAAATAGCACCATTGTTACCCGTGATGACATCATCGTTGTGGAGACGACCATGATAAGGCTCGTTAATGATTTCTTTGATTTCGTTTTGACTGTAGTTAAAATTGTTCATTCATCATATGAACTCATGAATAGTCTATTCTGTATATGGAATAAGTTAAATCAAAACTGTAGTCTGCAACGGGTTGAAGAGCCATTTATGGTACAAGTGTGAATCATCCATTGGATAACCCACGGAGTTTATTTAAAATACTTTAACTAAATAATATGCCGTGGGAGGTATATGTTATTGTGTAGATGTTTTGATCGGTTTTTCTCAATTGTACTGTCAGATCGTTTAGTAAAAATTTATAAAATTTGGACGATGTCAGTGAGCGTACTTATCTCGCCAAATGAAGCAAGCCTCCTTGACCTTGCTGTTTCTGCTTACTGTTTTCTAACAGATACACATAAATAGACATGCTGTGTCCTTGAACATGAACTTCTTGCTATATACAATATATATTCGCGTCAGAGATTTGTTTACGTTGTCGAATAACTAACAATGAAATATTGTATTACAAATTGTTAAAATACACGTATAGAGAAGCTCAGTAATCCCTACATCATATTATTAGCATTCATTCATATGAATTATGTAATTAAAGGCTTGTTGGCGTTGGATTCCAATAGGATTTTTGTATTTTATTAAAATGCCGTAACTTGTATAATTAGTTGGCCAGCGTGTTCATACTCTGAATCATAACTTAATATTCCGAAACGACTGTGGGCGTAGGTTGATTAACCAAAAAGTGTGTGTTATGGTCATGTCGTCATCTGTATATTAAAGACAGGTGAGTTGAGGTGACTCACGTCTGTGATGGGGTCCCCGCAAGCGTGACAACGTGGGCTGTGATGGCGCGTGTAGCAAGGCACGCAGCGGACTCCACCATCGTGCTGGTGAAACTTAGCGCCTTCGATTGGCTGCCGGCATGAACCGCACGTGAAGTGCTCGGGGTGCCACTTTTGATTCAGGGCTGTAACTATCTGAAAACAACAATGCGATCTGTTGACAAATCTTTAAAATAATAGTATAAACCATTTTGTTCGTAATTTATGCTTATAGTGATATTTATATTAAATTAATATCATTCATTACAGCATGACGTCATATTTATTTATTCGAGGAAAGTAATATAATAATTGTCCACTCGGTACTTGAAGCTTATCTCGAATAATGTCACCGGTATCCGTGCATTGAGCGACACAGGTTTGGTTTGATTGCTTTGTAAAATAAGGAAAAAGTAAGAAAGAAATTCCTAAATAAACACTTAATCTGAATGTTGAACACTCATTCTGTCTACTTGCATGCTGTCGTGAAAACATAGTCACTTAAGATACTTGTTAAGTCATTGAATTGTGTGTGGGCGTCTAATTGAGAAGAGAATTTTTAGATTTTACGTTCTGAGTAATATAAAATTCAACCCAAAACTTGTGCTCCGATCTTCTTTTCTTTGCTGTTTTGTAAAACAAAACCATACAATGGCATTGTTAGTATTTATGTTTTACACGTGTGGTGGTCCTATATGTATCTCGAATGCCTATATCAGTAGTATTGACTTCTTGCGACAACTGTATAGATGTATGATGATAAATATAATCATTATCCCTTGATAAGTTTCATAGTTATTATTATTGATATGATATGAAAAAATATTTTTGGTTTATCTATTGTATATACCACCAGGTATATACAATAGACATGTCCTAGATACCACTGGAAATCCATTAACATCCTTTATTTTCTTCATTGAGGTCCTTTTTTATGAAACCTCCTGTTTCATAAAGCAGCTTCTTGGCTCCTGCAAGCTTTAATAAATCATATATTTGCCGACGTTATGGTTATTGAAACAGGCTTATTAGGCTTAAGGTATAGTTCTTTGTAGTAATTTTTTATACAAATATTATTTGAACGTAGAGATATATTTATTTGTACGTACTCTGCCTTGAATAGGTCCGTTGCAGCTGTTGCAGATGACAGGTGTTGGGTCTTTTGTTGCCTGTAAAATAAGTATTTTTAATGTTTCACAATTACGTTTTATATGGCACACACATTAAGCGGAGACCGTAAGGTCGATAGCGTTATAAAGGAACGTAATAAGAATTAAATTAACTCTTAAAGGATTTTATATTTATCAATAAAACCATCTTTATTGTAAAATGTTTTGAACGAGGCAATGCTAATTTTAATGTAAGAGTATGTATGTACCCCGTAAACTATGTACTACGTATATTATGACATAGTTGTATATTGAAAAACGTATGTATTATGTGCAACTGATTTTAAAATTTAAACATTACGCTAGTGATATATGAGACGATGCACTTCACTATGTACGGGAATGTATTATTGTTATTTACTCAATTCAAGTTTTGTTTTTTTACCGTAAAGCGTAAATTGTAATCTGAGGTTAATACTCTGTTTAAAACAATTATATTGCAAGAAAATATGCAACATTTCCACTTTTGGCATATCACGGCCACAGATAATGTCAATACTGTGATAGTGTCTCAAAGTGTAGTGTCGTTGTATGATGCAATTTTCTGAATCACCACAATTCCAAAAATATCCTTTAACGCTTAACGCTCATAGCAGTACTGTAAAACAGAAAATGCAGTAAGTTTATCGCCTTTTTAGTTTTCTTTTAAACAAAATAATGTTATTACTTACTCGTCCCACTATGTAGCGTTCAAATTGTAATATAATAGTTATATAGCGTTAATTGTAAATATCTTAGATATTTAGAGAACGATCAGTTGCGTTGTTTTAAAAACGATCTCGTCTGTCACTTTACATTACATTCCATGTTATTCAAAGGTCAACAAAAGCCGGACGTCTTCGTTCTTCATTTTAATATAATATAAATGATGAATTATTAACTCAGCCTACACTATATGTATTACACATTACACTTCTTATTTGCATGTTATGAAATAATAAAGCTGTAGTTAATTACTGTAATGCTTATTGTGGCTCATGCAAATGCTTAAAGCGTATAAAATTATATAAGTACCTACCTAAAACAAACAGCTGATGCGCAATACATGCATTGTTGTACTGGCTACTAATGTCTTTATAATGGAAAAGTACTCGTCTCGGCTCATTTACAACGAGAAACATATTTAACTTATTTGTCTACTATAAGATAGATGTTCGATAGTCATATGAAAATATATTAACAAGACTAAAGAATTGTATAACATCTGTGACATGTAAAAGATAAAGTATTTAAATATTTTTGGGAAAAAGTTCTTCTCTTAGACTTATTTTTTTCTTTCTTGCATATTAAAAATAAGTCATTTTTAATCACCGTTTAAACTAAAATACCCATCTGTAACACCCTTAACTGTTTAAGGTGTGTAATTACATTAAGGTAAATAAAAAATAAAAATTGTTTTACTTTTTTATCATAGTTTTAGTTTGAGATTATTAAAATGTATTAACGGATTAAATGGATTAACACATTAAACTATAAAACAAAATAATATTATCAGGATTGGGTAATGAAATGACATTCATAAAACTTCAATGTTACATTTCCAATAATGGAACGCAATCACCGATAAAAATAATTCGATTCTAATCCTTATCATTATTTGTTTTTCAGGAAAATATCGAAATATCAAGATAATATAGTAATAATAGCTATAATGCTATATATTTTAATAATATAAGGCGAAAAGCCATATGTAGTGGAATACATCCAACGAATAACAATACCTTAATTAACAGTATAATTTCTTAGTTTTAACGGTCATAATTTAATATTATGTAAATTTTCTAGTCAGTACTCGATTGCTACAAAGCATTCGTTGTATATAAAACCAATATTTGACAATTACCCATCTACTTTTTTTAATACTTTATTAAACCGATTGCTGCATGATAGTGCAAACGGAACGCTGACTGACCTTCCCAAAGTCCCCGTTAGCAGAAATAGGCGCCGCGTGGGAAGGTATTGTGATCATTCCAGTTTATAACGTTTCTAATATACTGATATTTCGGGACATACGTAGAATATTTTAAAATAATAACATACTTGTTATACGTTTTACTTAACAGATTATGAGGTGTGACTGAAAGGGTCATGTCAGTGCTGTAAATACTTAATATTGAGTAATTAAGACCCTAATTGAGTAATTATTTTTTTTAATATACATTATTGTCTGTCTTATTATATTTTAAGTATTCTTTTATCGTGTGGGTTGTCTGGAAGAGATCGCTTATTAGCGATAAGGCCGCCCGTTGCTCTTATATGTTCTAACATCTGTTAATGTCATTTGCTTCTAGTGTTTAAGTGCGATAAAGTGTTAAATAAATAAATATAATTAAATGTACTTATCAGTACTTGAAATTGTTAAAAGCTGGCACATAAATTTACAGACTATTGAATATGAACTTACTCTCTCTGTAGTTCTGGTAATTTGAGTATAAATTTTTATCATAAAATCAAAAAATATAAAATAAGCGTGGTCAAGCGATTGCTCTTGTTATAGAGCACCTGTTTGGCGTGTATCGGTGGGCACATGAAGGCGTGACTAACAACAAGTAGTACCGTGTGGAAGCGATGAGGTATCGCCATCCAGTCGAACTGTCGTCCAAACACATTTCTTTCGCATTCTATGAGATTTATCGCTCGTGGGTGGATGGTTCATGGCGACATTTTATTTTAATTTTTTCAATTTGTTAAATTTCAAGCCGTGGATTGCATACATAATTTATGTAACTGATATCTACATTCATTGACAGTTAAAAAAAACAAACTAGATTAAATAAAAATAGAGCGCAATACATTTTTTTTTCTTTAATTAGGTAATATATTGAAATACGTATGTAATTTTTATAAGGTTCAAATCGTTTCAATTTTGTACGAAGGCAATTGATATTCAATTTCAGTTCTCCCTGACATTGCTTTATTTAACATTTTTTAGTATTGTGTATCACATGTTAAATCTGAAATTTTTGTGATTTTTAATTAATTTCCGCCTTTTAGATTATCCTGTGTATAATGAAGCTGAATGAAATGTAATATTGACGTGTTCAAAGCGTGCAATAAAAGATAAAGATAGCCGCGAGGACTAGGCTAGGTAATATATTTCAAAACGATTTTCAACTGGATGCCGCTATTATTGTAGCGATACGTTGAAAATCTAGAAATACATCTAGATCGTGTTTCTTGCATATAATTTACCGGATTTAGATTGTTTTCTCGTGAAAAAAAAAAACAGTTTGCCGAACTACGGACGTATCTAGTTACAAACTGATGAGACCCTACAAAGATTATCGTGAAAGAAATAATTTTGATAACCGACTGCGAGAATATTGAAATATAATAATTTACTGTTACGGCACATATGCTTCATTTTTGTTGGACGTATTTTAATTTAGAAAAGTATTCGTAGTTTTTTATATTATTATTTTTTGAACTAAACAGGATAAACAATCGTTTAAGCCAACTCAACGCACGATTATTTCCGATCGACCGGTGGCTAGCGATGATTGAGTGTCCTCCCAGATATTTATAGTTGTCGGTTGTAGCTTTGTCCTCCTAATGATGTCATCACAACAACACGTGACAGATGGAAAACAATACACGCCAAAATGCGAGATTCGTTTAAGGATTTCCATATCATGTCTAGCAAAGAAAATGTTTCTATAAAGATTTGTAAAATCTTATATATATGTCGGAATACATCTGGATAACAATACTCAGGCGTATACAGGGGGGATCTGGTTCGAATCAAATTCGTTCGATCGAAGTTCTAATTCACATAGAAGCCCAGGGGAACAATATGCTACAAATTTCAAGAATTACGGAATTTTTAAATAAGCTCCGATATTGTATTTAGGATACATTATTAAATGTCCATACTTATTGATTTCTTATTTATCGATGCCCTTATTCACACAGCCTGCCAATAAAACTTCTTTAAGACGCGAAATTAAGGGAAACAATATATTTATAAATTGGTGGTTTTATAGATTTTAAATATTTATCCTAATGGTAAAGAAATATAGAAAAAATATAATTCTATAAATTATGTGACAATTTGTTAAACTTTCCTTTCTTCTAACAGATAATATTTTTTTAAATATTATATATTTTAAGGATTACTAAATTATTTAAGGTATTATAGAATTAACATACAATTTACACATACATTAATATATGTTTTGTCTGTTTATAATATTAGCACGCTCTATTTTCATCGTAACCAAATAATTAAACGTTTTATGTTTTTATTTTAAAATTATCTTTAATTTTATTCAAGAAACGAAGTGGAATCTTCAACTTCAATTGCAAATTTTATATACCTCTATCTTTAATGCTTTTGATTTATTATTGTATGAATTTCTAAATGATTCCATAATAAATAGTAAGTCACTAATCATAAGTCTATTTTCTTTATCGTTTGCGATAAAAAATCATACATATAAATATTATACATATAAATTATATTTCCACATAAAATATAATATAATTCAAATATGAATAAAATGATTATGATGTATTAAATAAGTAATAAATAAGACTGGTAAACCTTACCATTTTTTCGGTACAATCAGTGTGTAGTTGGACACTATTTGACACGGTTGACTCACACAAGCCCGCGGTAATAACTGAACTCTTAGCTCGCTCCTAGTGATGTCTACATAGTTTGTTATCGAGGGGTGATACGTCACCATTATCGATAATAAACCGATTCACTGAATCGTGCATCAATCAAGACAGATAATATTGCGAATTGTGTCATAGACTATACTATTAATAAGTAATTTATTATTGCACTTATACTCAATACTATCATTACAAATTATCATTATTAGTACAAAGTTATATTATATATTTTGAGTGTTGTATTGATAGTTATTATCCGTAAAAGGTAGTTGCCCGTTTTTGCACATTTTCAACTAAATTAATTCTAGTTAAATAATATAACCTAAATGGAATTGTTTTAAAGAAGATTTTTCTCAAAGCCTTCTAGTGGGTTTATGTATAAAGTAGTTACAGTAATCAACATTTCTGATTTTTTATTAAATTATTTTTTTTTGTTCCCATGGTAATAATAATGAGTTGCTGTATGGTGTATAATTATTTAAGTACATACAATTTTATTAACTGCAACATTACGTACTAATTTGATGAGATTTTTTAAAATATTGCCAAGTATTTATTTCGTTAACAAAAATAATATAACAAGGTATGACTGGGATAATCTTATATTATTTAAGCGTTCATCGAATATGAGATTTTTGGCGCGCGCAGCACTAGTCCTGGCGCGAAAATGTTATCTCAGATGACGTAATTGTTGCATTTACCAAATTGCACAGATTGCACCGAAGGCTTTTAATTATTATATATACTGATATTTCGCTTTCAATGTTAAAGCAGTTAATATAACGTGGATTTGTATTTTCAGACATCAACGGTTGGCAGCTGTGAGGTGACGACGCTGCTGCGACAGCTCTGCGGTGGCGACTCGGCTGGGTGAGCTACAGTTATTAAACATTATTTAGTAGACACCAGAAATACTACTTTATGACATTCAATTCCTATATGCTTAGACTTATATTAGCAGCTAGATCTAAAATGGGGTCGTGTGAAAGAGAAAATGCCTTAAAAGCGCTCTGTGTCTCAGTAACTGCTTTCGTCTGAATTTTTATATCAAAAGGCGTAAATAATAATTTAGGCTAAATGATAATTTTTAAATAACTAATTTCAAAATGATCTCTCATTCAAATAGTGAATTTTGAAAAAGTGATACTTTTAATACAATAAGCATGAGTTATAATAATAATCACCTACTGAAATTACCTAAATAGATAATAATCATTTGTATACAAATACAATTAATCTGATTCAAATTTCCCACACGTAATTACTACTTATATGGGCACGTGAGTGTGTTAAATAAACTCTACATCTTTATCTAATCGTATACATTAGAAGAGTCCAGTCAATATATATCTACCACTTTATGAACTGTCACTCCCACACAGAAACAAAAATGGCGATGTGTGACTAATTATTGTGAGTAAGAATTGATTTTGTTAAATTGTTAGAAACCCGACACATATTTGCACTCGGCACTATCGTGAAACGAGATTCTTAAGTTGTTAGTAAAAAACCATAAATTACCGATTTAAGATTATTTTTCTCTTCACCGAAAGTAATAGATGTCGCAATATACACAGGTACCATGGTCACGTCTTCCCATTGTTCCTTAAATGAAGCGACCTCATGATCTTGGTGCGCAGGAGTATCACGTGCAGTTAGGTAACTGATAGCGATCTAGCCTTAGGCCACAGTCCCCAGACCTGTCATTGCAACAAGCCATCTCTAATAAAACCTATATTATACGTCTTTATCGTTGTTATTATTCACCGGACGTATAACATTTACTTTATATAATACTGGTTCTAATAATAATATTCCACATAACATATTATAAGGAGAATTAATAAGACCGGGAGAATCCGCAATACATACAATACCGTGTTTCTGTGAATTACAATCTAAGAGAAAGATCTCATAAATTCCTAAAATAGTGTAGGAACTTTTAATATACTCAAATGGCTTGTAGGGTCAATATGTATTTAGAACTTCAAATTATTATCGTATATTGTCCGCCTAACTTTTACTCGACAATAAAACTAGAACATTCTAGATTTTAACTTGGACTTAAGATTTTATTATTCAAAAATGGTCGTAGGATATTTATTATGTAAATTCATATTTGTCTATTTAAATTCGAAAGCTTGGCAACCTCATACCAGTGCCAGGTCGTTCCATCCCCTCGCCAATGGGGGCCTACCCCATTGCATCCCAAGGACACACTTCCGCAATGTCGCGACCATGACTTTTCTCAGTTCAAGGTCAACTTGTGTTAGACTACACGAATGTTTTGTACCATCCTTTATTTTTTTATTCAATACCACGATATTTTTAG
This sequence comes from Leptophobia aripa, assembly GCA_951799465.1. Classification (NCBI taxonomy): domain Eukaryota; kingdom Metazoa; phylum Arthropoda; class Insecta; order Lepidoptera; family Pieridae; genus Leptophobia; species Leptophobia aripa. Next base: position 4,405,631 of record OX637268.1, on the reverse strand, counting down.
TACATACATGTATAGGTCAGTTGTATAATTAAAACAAATAAATATTATGTACAACTAAGGCGATCTGCAATTTCTTTAAGACTTACAACTCTTTATTAATGTTCCATTGACTATAATAAATAAAAACAGTCTATGTATTATGCACGCAAAGTAAATAACGCAAAGTATTCAATTGTTTTATATCATTATAAAATTAGATTGTTATATATTACAATAAAACATCATAACATGAGTATATGTTTGGTTACTTAGTTCAATTGGAGTCGTTTTAAAATAGTTTTATTAATGTAATGGAGGTGTGCAATGTGGTCTGCATTGAGCTAACCTCGGCTGATGTCACAGCCAGTTAACCGCCTTATTTTATCACATGTTTCATTCTAAATTCGTATGCTAACTAATTGGCTATCTGTGGAGTTATGGGGCGAAGCGACGCGAATGTTACCTTTCATAGGAATTAAAGAAGAGCTACCGGAAAAAAGCATTTCCTGTTTGGAAAAATCAGCCTAACTTATACAGTCATACATACCTATGATATAAATGTGTTATAATAACTTTAGGATTTCACAATTTAGTAATATCCTATCCTTATATCGAAAAAAATATGTTATTTGACCTATGACCAGTGCAAAAGTCGTGGCCTCGTCTAGACACTCCCCGAGGAGACTTGGATAACCTCACCCCTTGTTATTTATTAATGTTAATATTTTATGACGTTAGTTTTCATTAGAGTACTTAATATATTAAAAATGCAAAATTATTTTCTTTATGAAATGAAAATATTATTAAACTTTACGATTCACTTGGTGTTTGAGTGTATTAAGGACTAAATTTAGCTTTTTTCTTTTATTATTATATTATAAATATATTATATTTAAAAAATATAAATATATAATTTTACATCTGAATTTTGATTTATTGATGCACTTATATATTGTCCAAGGCCTAATTTTACTTTTCAGTACGCGAATCGATCGTGTATCAGGTGCTAAAAATGGACAGCTAATCTGTATGAGCAGCGGTAGTCCACGGCAGCCCAGCACACCGCAACTGTTGAGGGTATTTAGTTATTTCTTGCCTTTAAAACTATTTTTTCAAACAAATCTAATTTATACACATTTTAAAATTAATAATCCTAACGATTGTTAATTTTAATTTATTTTTTGTTTGAAAGTATCACCGAGGCAACAGTTTTACATGGTTTTGCAAAAAATACAATTATGTAATTTGGATTGAATATTTAGATATTGGAAGAGACAATAAAGAAAAAACCGCCCCGTACAGCATGTGAGGCAGCACTGGAGACGCGCTCATTGGAGCGATGCCGTATGGCGCTTTGCATGGACGAGAATACGGCCGACCGCCTCTTCAGTTATCGTACCGCCTTCTTGCAGCATATGCTGGCTAGTCCCCTATATGCTAATAGTGCAATCGGTAAACCCTGGGAAGTCATTGGCAGGTCAGAACCGGGTTCCAAATCCCATTCATTTTTTTTGTTCACATCAGTCTTGCTGTATTAGAAATGGTAGGACGATCCTTAGCATTTATTGCATAATGTTGACTGTTCTACAAATCCTTCTAGGCCAATGTAGAATGTAGGCTAATAGTAGATGATTTTAAACAATTAATACGAGAAGAAGTAAATAATCGCTATTAATTTATTTATCTGTGCTAATTGTCACTGAGAGCGGTGTAAGTTAGCGTGATGTTACTGCACTACTTTTTAGTACGCAGTAATTACTGGCTGTTACACTTAGCCCTCTGGCGGTCCAAAAGGGGCCGATATAAGTTTATTACTTACCAGTTTTAAACAAATAAGTTTAATCAATTGCAGAGTGTCTGAACGTATCCTGGATGATTTGCTCCTAAATTGTGCGAAGGAAATGGAGATTCAGCCGCTTGTACAAGAAATTTACAGAAACGAGACAACTTAGCTCTTTTTTATTTTTATTATATGTTTTGGTATGAGATTTAGTCAATTCTATTTTTAGAATAATATCTAACGCAATTCCAGTCTAATATAATAATACATAAATATGGTTTAAATAATTCAGGTTAAAAATAAAAAACGGATACTATAATAACATAATATTATAAAAAACAACAAAACATTCATCGTCTAATAATCGCGACACTTCAGTCTTTCAGGACGTGAAACATGATTTACTTAATAAAATATTTCTTATCTCTACAATTCGTTATTTTTTTATTGTTATTTTAACATTTATAAAATTGAAATGGAATATATAATAATTTATATTGACTTCAGTTTTGTTATTTAAGCACTTATTACACACTTCACAATAACGTAATAGTATTTCACACTTGATCATCCCTTAGTGACAATCGAAGTGAATTTAATACTTCTCCAAACTTGTCCTTTTGCCGTTTTAAGGTGTCATTCTTCTCAATCTTCGGCATCTTTGGTATGCTCTCTATACTTGAAGTGTTTGTTGGTTCTTCGGATGTTGGTGGATTAGATTTCGTTAACCGCGCTTTATTTGGCTGCTTTCCGGTTGCAAATATATTCTCAAGTTTCGATTTTAACACTTCTTTACTCATACCTTCATCGTCAGACTCTCCTTCGCTATCATTTTCTTCTATTTTAACTGGCTTTAATGCATTAGACTGGTGCTTAGAAAGTAATTCCTTTTTCAAATCTAAAAATATTTGCGGCCGCTGGATATTTAGTGTCGCTAGTTCGGTATTATCTGCCAGATTACCCGCCGAATTTGATCTAGTTATTTTTTCATCCCCACTATCGCTGCTTTCTGTGATTTTATTTTGAAAAATAGAATTTAGTTTGGTCATAAAGTTTATCTGTTTATCACTGCCAAATTTCATGGGCTCATCATCCACGGATCCATTTGATTGAACACTTTCGCGGGGCAAGTTACTAACTTGGGGTTCAGGTGATCTTATCTTTGGTGGTCGTACAGATATTGTGTAAGATTTTCTGAACATTGGACTTGCGAAGAAGTTTTCATCGAGAGGTGGGGGCGTTGGTATACTAGCCATCTCTTTTTCTTCAATATTTTCATTTTGTGGTGTTTTATCTAATGTATCAGAGTAACCAGACTCATCTGTTCTTGAATTAGTGTCACTTTCAATTATTTTATCATTGCCATCCTCTTTTAATTGTAGGTTCTTATCATGACTTCTTCGATCGGTTTCGTCCTCATCACTAATAGTTAGTTCATTTTCCACATCAGACATTTCTTTTATCTCATCTTCTTCTTCAAGTCTCGGTAAATCTTCTCTATGGACCTGTGCTACCACATCATACTTCGATAACGTGTGATTACCCGATATATCTGAACCCGTGTCAGACAGCTCACTTAGTGACTTTCTTTGCTTTGCCTCATCAACAGTGACTTGGCTTACGTCTGCTTGTTCATTTAAACTTATTATCTCACTAAAAGAATCCTCTTCAGCTAGAATAACCTGATCCAACAAATCTATTATTTTAGCTTCTTTTTCAGTCGTATCCTCAATATAAGCGTTTTGTATTGTTATTTCTTCTGTGATAAGTGATAAGGTATGTCTTGGATTATCTCTTATGACTAGCGTATTACCACCTTGTTGCACAATCTGGTCGCCTCCGGTGGTACTATATTTAATAGTATCTGGAGGTGTTGGTGATTCAACAAATATTTGGACGGGAGGTTTGCCGTTTTTATTTCTATTAGTTGATGTTTTTAATTCAGCTTCAGTTGTGCTCGCTTTATAGCAACACGCACAAATTATGTAGACTGGTATACCTATAAGCGAAGAGTAGTGAATATTTGGTTATTTTAAATTGCATTAAATCTAATTAATTAGAAAATGCCATATGATTTCACTTTTTTAAATAGTATTATAAATAAACATTTACCAATGGCCATCCAAATGAGAACACGAATCCAAGTATGTACACTGATTAGAACCATTAGATTAACATTGACATATATGCTGAGACATGGAATTAAGGGTACCAGTGGAGTCTGAAATAAACATAAAATTACTCATTCACAAACAAGACACTTTCAGTACAGTTGACAATAATAAATAATAATTATTTTAAGAAAATACCTTAAAGGACAACTCTTCTTTATTTTGCGGTTGTAGTGCTATAATTATCATAAGAAGCAGAGCAATCGTGTGTAATATAGTCGTTGGGATCAGTGGTCCCTCAATATGAGTTATGACTAGTGCTATTGATAGACAAATACTAGCTGGAAGAAAGAAAATTGTTTCAGCAGTCTCTTTAGTATAATTTTTTATTTTGTTATATTTCCAAATAGTACTTACTAAATAATGATAAAGCTATTTTAACAACAAAAGAAGATGTTTTTGACGTTGCTTTCTCTCCGCAACAGAAAACTCTTCTTAAAAAACAATATCCAGTGGACGAAGTAGAATCAGAACGATATCTATAACGAGATGTAAGTTTACTTGATTACAAAATAAAACAATATAATCCCGTTTCACAAATCTTACAAATCAATTATACACTTACCTCAATAATATAACACAAATGGCTACAATGGTATACGACAGTAACGTTCCTACACACATCATCATCACCAGCTCTTGCAGCTCCAACACAGCGGCCAATATGGCTAAAAATGTAAATCATATTTAGAACTTTTATTTAAAAAAAGATAAGGACGTTAGTATTACGTTATTTTAAGATAAATTATGGAGTGGGGTAGACTTACCTATGACAAGAGCTGGAAGGACAGTCGCGATAGTTGGTGATTTGTTTGCAGCGGTAATGTGTCCCAACCAGTGCAGCAGCAAGCCGTCTGAAGACATCGCGTATAACAGCCGTGGCAAGGGAAACATTGCACCGAATAAACTGTTACAATGATACATTTAATTTCATAATTTATTTCAGCAAAAATTGTAATCGACACAATGTAATAAAGAAATAAAGTTTTGAGATAAGAAAAGAGTAATAAAGAAAAAATCACCTAGCAGATATGCCGAAGATGGCACCGACGGACACTAACCACCGCGCCCATTCCCAACCCACGTAGCTAAAGGCACTTGCTAGCGCAGCCGTCGTGTCCTGAAGAAAAAACAATAATAGACTAAATAGTTAAATCGATTCGAATAAATTTAATGTTTACAAAGTGTAAGTGTAGTGTTTATTTACTTTCGACCCGAAATAAAAATTGACAAACCTGTAAGTAGTACGGCACCATCATGGTGATAACGGTAGACACCGCGGCATACACAAAAAATACCAACACCAAAACCGTCAGGATCGCTGTGGGGATGACACGACGAGGGTCCTTAACCTTTAATAATAAGTATTACTTAGATTTGGACGAACCCACTATTTAATACAATTTAAATACTGGGTATTCTTTGGCAACTCCCAGGGTTGTCGGCCCTTCTGCATTAATAAAAAAACTTGTATAAAAATAAAAAATAATAAATGTTGTAACCTCTTCTCCCGTTGCACTAATAGAGTCGAATCCCACAAAACCATAAAAGCATATTGCGGCACCTTTAAATACGCCCCATATACCATACGGAAAGAAACCTCCTTTGCCAAAGTCTGCCGGAACCTCTGTTCCTGGTATGCTCCAATTTAATGGATTAGCTGAAAGGATATGAATAATTAATAATAAGACAAACGGGGACTGCAACTGATGTGGTAAAGCCTAGCTTATAAGTTACCAAATAATTGTTGCATGTGTTTGACACATAATATATTTTTATTTTAAAATCTGCACAGTAATTAATTTCTTACATTAGATATTAGATTCTTCTTGATCTGAATAAAATACCTTTGATAGCCCCGGCGATCACAATGAATCCAATAATCACCATGTTGATCAGAGCGAAAACGTTATTGACCGTTGTTGATTGACGCACTCCCACGGCCAGTATAACTGTGTGCCCATAAAAACATAATTATAATTTATATCTTTGACTTACAGACTTACATCTTAGTACATATTCACTTTATACATTACCTCCAAGTATAATTACCACTCCAAATGCGAAAAAGTCGAAGTAAGATGAGAACGGTTGAACCGAAATTGGGGCAACGGATAAGAACGCCTCTGACATTGTTTTATTGAGCATGGAATCCACGTACATGCTTAGCCCTCGAGCGACGCTGGCTGTTGCTATAATATTATATAACATTTAAAATATTGATTGGCAATCTTGTTGAAAAGCACTGGCGATTTCGGCATAAGAGTTCTGGCATAAGAGATATTTTTTTTAAAGTAGTAGTAACGTATGATTTAATAAATAAATATGTGTATTTACCAAATAAAGCTTCAAGGATCATGTTCCACCCGACGATGAACGCCACGAGCTGTCCCATGGTGACGTAAGTGTATATGTAAGCCGAACCAGCGCGCGGAACGCGAGATCCGAACTCCGCGTAACAGAGACCTGCCATTATTACAAAATTAAATAGCAATCCAGCATCAACACTCAAAAGATTAATTAGACAATTATAATTTTAAAGTATAGAAATATAAATGAATCTAGGGAGACACTTGGCAAAATTTTAGTCTACTTTTGAAACAAAATAAAGAGGATACGAACTTGGTATAGTATTGTATGAATTGGTAGTTATTGTACCTGCGAATAGCGAAGCGATGGCGGCAATGAGAAAGGAGAGAACGATGGCAGGACCGGCAAAGTTCATAGCTACCGAGCCCACCAGCACATACACGCCTACCCCCAGCGTGCTGCCTACTCCTAACGCCGTCAGGTCCCAGGCTGTCAGACATCTGAAACATAACTCAACATTAAAATTCTCGTTCATAATACCTCAGTTTCGGGAAGATTTTAATGTATCACCTTCTTAAATTGCCTGTTTCGAGCTGCTCGGGGTTAAATATCCTCTTACGCTGCAGCAGGCTGCCCAGTGCTGCCCACCTGCCCATTGAACTGCCCGCCTCCTGCCTGACCTACTCACCATCCAGGTCTTTCCGCATCATCTGAGCCAAACAGGAAAACATAATTGATATCGTAAATATTCTGAATTCAAGCATATATACAATCATAGGCATAGGGAAATTTTCCGCTTGGTTTTTCTATCATTTTCTATCAAACAAAAAGAATCAAAAGTACTTGTTTAACTGATAAAAATCATTATGATTGTAATTATTTCTTATCGTAAAACGATTGATATTATTGTGATGTCTTAAGATATAAACATAAAATGATGAGATTGAGAATGACAATTTAGGAAATGACAAATTTTCTTTCAAATCACGGTACAACGTGACCGGTGACACCATCCATATTTTAAGTCCATATTTCTGTGGAGGAAAAGAGTAGGAACAATACTTTCAAAGAGGATTCAGAAAAGCCAAACTTTTTAAATTGTAGGCATACATTTTCCATTGCATATAGACAATGGTAATAAAATAATAACCAAATATTCTAAGAAATAAAATTTACAGCATAGAAAATGAATCATTCTACAAAATATTTTGAAGTCTATGGTATCGTTTATTTATACATATTTCAGTTTTTGGTGCCGTACACTACAATATTTATGTATGAGTTAGAATTAGATTGTATTTGAACAATAAGATATTATAGAAGAGGGGGCAAACGAGCAGGAGGCCCACCATAAAGGTGAAGTCACTGCCATTTGTGGGTTGTTCCCATCAAATGTGTGCCCCTGTTTTATATAGATCATATGAGATATTTTATTATGCATTATTTTGTTCTCCATTACATCATTAATGCTTTATGAATTGTTTTATAAAACATATATTGGGGTGGCGGCGAATTTCTTGCCAGTTCTTCGCGTCCGCCCTACGCCCCTTATTTAAGAACTGGCAGTAAATGTTATTGTAGAGTAAACAATTTTAATTTCATTCTTTATTTTTTCAATAAATAAATATATTCAGTATTTCGTTCAAATCCTCACCAAAATTATGAAAGAATTTTCTCACCAAATATCTAGATAATAGTGAAGTCAGCAAAGAGGTTAAAACAATGGAGCACGCGGCACCTACTCAGAAGTGTGATAAAGCCTTGATAAGATAAAAAAATAATCGGGAGATCTTTGGTTTGCGAGATTCTAGCCATGTTGCACCTGAATGTTTATCTTAAGATCCACAATTTTAACCTTACCAATGAACATAACCCCGGCTCCGGAATTTTAACATATGACCAGTCAATGACTCATTTAAAGACCATTGTATAAGACCTATTCTAATTCTTGAACGACGGCTGCAAAAGACATAGGATGAATGTTTGCAAACTTTTTTATCAGGCTAATATTGTTTCAGGACAATCAATACCAAAATTAACAATGAGTCACTTAGTAACGAAGAAACTTACTTTCTTTACGTTCATTTTAGGTAGTTTTATTGCAGTTTCTATACCGGTTTTATTGAAAGTAGTTTTAACGATAAAAGATGGAAGCTGTCCAATGTAATCTTTACGACTAAATAATATCTAAACGAGGTATAGTTATTTCTCTTTGCTAACTTTGCGACTCATTACTTAAATACTTACATAATACGAAGATATTTTACTTGTACTAAAAATGCATTATATGGACACTGTTAATCACTTTTTCATGACAAACACGGGAAACACAAAAACAACAAACAATGTAAAAGATATTAGGTGTTCGGGAGGGCGGTGTGAGAGTTACTGATGGTATGCTTCGTCTTATCAACTGATAAGTATCTGATTAGAATTAGCGTATTATCTTTGTCGTAAGTACTACACTCAACTGAGAGTTATGTTTGTTATAATTCTGAGATGCCACATTATAAATCAATTGAATGTTAAATGTTATTTGTAGACCGGAAACTAAGTCTGTGTGTATGTTAATACATATTTTTTCGATGCAGTTCAGATAATGTTGGATTACTACATATAATAATTAAATAATAAAAGTTATCAATTGTTTAAACTTGTCATAAAATACACATTGACAATGTAAGTAGGATAATATTTGGTATTGTGGTTCGTAATATTACTTTGAAAACTGCAAAAATTACTATTCGTCTTAAATGTATGATAATTTCGTTTTCTTGGAGCAAAATTGGAGCCTTTTGTTAAATAATAGCAATTACATCTGAAAAAAATATTTCCAAGTATATTATATCATTTTAAAATAGTTCGTCATTATTTAAAATAATCAACAGCGCCGATTTTTATTTTTTAGTAACCAAAATATATTTTGACTATTTAAATTTTATTGTTTGTTATCAAAAGTTTAAATTTATGCTAATAGATTGTTTTACAGTGTTTGTGAAGTTATCATAATAACAAATTGTAATTATATTTTTGTAATTAAAATAATAATTTAGTTTACTAATAGTTTCTTTTGTACGAAAACGAGCATCTTGATTAAGATTTGCCACTTAAAATATATTCAGGTGCTCTGGTGTTTATGTATAACGCACGGGCACTCTCTATTGCATAACTCCCATATAATGGGAAGCAGGTCCGATACAACCTGAGTATCTCGAGAATAGGCCTACAATGGCCACTAGGCCCGAAGATTTCCAAAGACTATCGCAATCTTGGCCCAAGTTTGTATACAAGCATTTCTTTATGAGCTGCTGTCAAGCATGCTAGCCTCTAAAGCAGTAATGCCATGTAAAAAAGTAATAGTCGTATGCCGAGAAACTATGCTTTTGATGATAGATATCGTATTGATTACTCAAGCATCTTGCACATAGGCCAAAGGTCCTACAACTATGCTCTTAAAAAAAGTTAAAACGTTTACTTCTATTTATGATTTATGCCTTCTGTACAATTCTCCAAGTAAATTATTGCAAAAGTTAATGACCTCATCCGTAAGAAAAAATATCTATAATACCATACATTTGCATATTTTAAATTGCTTTTGTTTTAGGTACGTGTAATAAATCCATGTATTTTATGCTAATATAAAAATGGAGACGAATGGCGCAGGACGAACTGGTGTCAAATCCTATTTGAAACTTCAAATTAAATCCTATTTGTGTAAAGTATACATAGTTATGTACACTTTTAAATTTACAAATGACATTAATTAAAACTATCACAAAGAAGGTGAAAATAAGAAATACCCAAATCAACACGTCTGTCACCAAGGTAAGCAGTCAGTTAATGCAGTGCCTGCGCAAGCGCCGCTTGTGTTAGTGAGAGTGGAAACAAAATCAGTGTGCGAATTGCCAACGTTGTATCAGCAACATTCAAGTTGGTTCATTAGAATCTTAGGTTAGTGTTTTTCTAAATTCATAATTTTGATAAAAATACCTTACATACCTTGAGCTGAAATGTTTGCACTATATTCGTTTTGTCTCGTATTAAACCTTTACAAAATAATTAAAAACCTTTTAGTTTTCAATACAATACATTAATACTCTAATATTAACTACGACATGTATGCCCAGTAGGTTAATTGTTTTTTGAACCAACGGTTTGAACCAACAGGTACCTTCAACCATATAATAAATTTCGTAAATCTTTAATTACCTTTATATGAGTCTATTAGTGCAGTATTTATTTAATTAATAGTAATTAAATCGTAGATACTTTTATGCTATTCTATTTATGCTATTAATGCTATTTATGCTCGGTCGTACCTCCGAAAATAGAAACGCAGCTGATTCTGTCTTAATTCCAATTAAATCATGATAATCCTCAAAAAAGGTAACATTATTATCAAAATAATATAATATGAAGATTTTTTTTTAGATTTTATACCCATAAAGGTTCGTTGTCGATGATACAACCGAGTATAATATTATTCGTATACGAAGTTTCTAAGATTGTAACTCGCCATTCAGATGTCATTACTATCGTAATTTGACGTCAGACAACAAATGATTTCAATAACATTATGTTTTTAATGTACGCTTAATTAGTTATACTAATTTGTGTGTTTCCCATGAATTAATAAATTGTGAAATATATGGTGAGAACGGTAATTATGTATTTAGACACGTACGAGTGAGCAGTGAGGACAGTATCTGCACCAATAACATTCCGATAAAATTATCGCGGTTTGTGAGATGCGCGAAGTAGGTGATGAGACCGGAGATGGACCCGACAGGATAGTTTGCCGGCTAGAGTTCCACTTCCTCCCGTGCTATAAATACACGATTCCCACTGTCTTACCATAATTGTTGGTCTGACGTCATTTTGTGGTATTACAAGTTTAAATATTTTTCATAGGCAATCATAACATTTCTATAAACATACCGCCAAAGATTTACTAAGAGACGATTGAGAGACACCACATCGATTTTAACATAGTAATTACCTAAATAAAGGAAATTACTTTGCTATTTCTATTGTGATCTAGGATTAGATTTTCTTATTCTCTATGTCATGTGATTTTGAAATTTTCCAACACATTTCAAACGATACCTTTTATCGTCATCGTTATGATATTGTAACATTTAGTAGAACAAAAATATATAGCATAAGGTTTCTTTAAGAGGTTTTTTATGCGTGGAGAATACCGTTGTACCTATAATCGAAATCCTTGATCAGTCAGCTCTGGCCTCATTATTCAACAGGTAGCTTGCTAAGAATCTAATCCCTTAGAACAAGTGCCATGATAACATTTAAGTGGTCGTCTAATAACTGTTATTAGTGTATTTGTGCCAATATTGGATAGTGGACATCAAAGCCTACATTATATAACATAAATAACATTTCGCAATATCGTATTTATTCTATTATATCGCTAATTCTCATCTCAATATTTGGAGATAATACTGCATATTATGTCATCGAATTAGTGGGGATATGTATCGAAAGTCGATATGAAAGTGTGGTCCGTTTACAAAATTGTATTAATGTATTGTTTGATACTTTTTTAACTTCCTTTCCTCTGTTATGTTGCATCCGTTCTGGCATCTTGTAACATTGTTAAATAATCATTTTGTTGTAATTTATTTGAGAATTGGCTCTTGCTGTAATAAATAATAAAATTCTAGTTTTCTATTAGTTAGTTTCCACTAGCTATAAGTAAAAAATGTGGCAATGTTTTTGGGTCAAAATTAACGTAACATACGAGATATAAGTCACATAATATATGTTTCTGAGTTAGTAGTGATTGACATGCCGTTGCAACTTCCTGTCTGCTTGTAGTAGGAAGCAAGTACCCATATGGAGGCTCACGTCAATGAGAGAAAGTATCATGTATATTAAATTAAAAATAAACGTTATAACCGAATAAACAGCGCGCAATTACTAATACAAATGTAACTTAGCTTTCATCTATATCTTATTGAGGGTATAGATGAAATATAGTAACGAAAGAGAGCTACAATGCTGACTTACAATACCTAATCAGGTCGAGGATCTACTCATTTAGGTTATAGGTAACGTACTTTTTCCTTCGTAATCATGTGCTAAAATTCTGTATAATTAACATTTGACTGCGTATGATTGACTGGCCTATTATCACAAGGTCCACGCATTTAAACTTATCAAACAATCTGTACATATTACCTATTGATACTAGTATTATTTCTGTTCATGTCAAATTGTTTTAAAGCAAAGCACACACTTACTGCTCATTGTATTTAACAAGGTCGTGTCATATTTTCCTCTTGCACAATTCTTGAAGGGCGATCGTTAATAATAAAACGTGGCCTCTTTAACACAAATAGGGCTCCGAAGATGTTTCTTTTTAATTGTTATGTAGTCACGTGAAGACGTGACGCTTTTCTCATTCGTATATGGGTCCCGTCTGTCGTAAGGTGACTTTGTCTCAAGCCTCAGTAATGTGTTATCGGTGTGTTGTAGCTGTGTGCTATCCGCATAGATATGAAAAGTCATATCGCAAACACCAATACTGAAAATAATGTTTTGTATTAAAATGAAAAGTGATATATTAAACTGGTTCACGTTCATTTCCTACTTCTATTCAATACGAGGCTCATGGTGGGCAGGTAATGTAGAGTACAATACAAGGCCGGTGCCATATATTCGCTTATTTATTCTACTTAGTTTCACTATCGACTATCAGGCTATGAGTTATGCCTTTTAACTCAATAATTGTACTCCTATTACTTTCACTTAATATTTCCGTTTTACGTATTAATTGATATATTTTTTTTGATAATGAATATAACATATTAATAATATACTTGCTATGTAGCAACTCATACCACAAATAGCAAGGTATTACACAAAAAGCAATAGCATGACCTCTCAAGTTACATAACTATTTGATATCACGACATTCACTTAATTAATCGGCTGTATTTTCTTAATAGCATTTAGCATTTTCGCAAAGTTAACCACTTATATAATTAGATTATCATATGTCGTTAATGTTGTGCATTAGTATTAAAAACATTTACATAAACATCTTTGTTGTAGGTAATATTAAATAGAACTATTAAATCACTTTGTGTGTCCAATACATAAGTCTTGGCGGATTATATTTTCCGAGTGTTATACACGCGTATTACATTTTCATATTTATAATTTAGGATTTAAGTCTCGTTTCTCATTTCTTGGTATAAATATACTTTTGAGGACAACTTATGGCATATATTTGTCAAGCCTATTGAACATAAAAGAAAATCGTATGGGATATACTTAGAGCAATATCTAAATTTTGTCAAATCATTATCGTTGTAATGTAGTAGATAAATACTTGCATCTTATACAGTTGGAGTTGTCAAAACAGAACCGTAGTCCGAAATTGTTGCCAAGTACTTTGATTATAACTTGATTTTTTTAATCCACAATATGGATTTTAAAAAAATTATCTTATTATCGTCAGCATTTTATATTATATCTTTAAACATGAGGGGATGCAAACAATAACTCCTCTTTTTTATACCGAGGTGGAAATGCATTTCCGTATTCCCTGGTCCCAATGGAGAAGGTATATGTCGGACTCAACCCACGCTGGTGTCTCTGCTTTTCAGAGACGAAGTGAGCAATACCCACTAAAACCACCTCGGGTAAACTTTCCGTATTGAAAGGGCCCTGGGGTCGACTAAGACTCAACCAGGCATAAACAATAACTCCCCTAGGTAAAGTGTTGCAAATCAACATTTATAGAATTCAGGCATAGGCGATATTGAAATGTTCCATATTTAAATTCTCAAAAAAAAATCAATTCAGGAATTTGACACATCATGAAGCACTTGAAGCGAATATCTTAATCTTAACATAGGAAAATCAGTCTGCTATTGAACGTACCTGAGCAAATACTTGTCTTATTTAAATACACAGTGAACCCCCTCGTGAATTCCCCTGTGAGGTAAGCACGAGATATAAAAGTTAAAGTAAATTGTCTAGTTCGAATCCAACCACAAGAAAGCAAAGTGTTCGAAAGGTTCGTTAAATTTTATTAAATTATTTCTTGTTGAAAATCACCTCGGTGCATCGTTGTTGAGTAGTAAATAAATTTATTTTTTAATTGAAAATGCCTTTCGCTTTAAGATTGATTCTTTTATAAGAGGTTCGATCGCTGTGTAATCTTGATTAAAACGTAGTTATGAAAAGTTTAAAGTATTTATTTATACACTAATTTCACTTCATTGGAAAATTCAGTGTTTCCTTTTTCTTCTGAGTACTATAAACCGAACGAGTCGTTTACCTTAACACAGATTAATCAAGCGATATAATTATTATGCGACATGTTTTATCTCGTTGATTGGTGTGATGGTGAACCAATTTGAAATCTAGATATGGAGATCGTTGACACAGTAAAGCAATGGTCACCATGCCGTTCGGGTTCGATACGACGAGTATCTTTCTTTTTTAGTTAGTTCCTTTTCTTTTCTATCGTTTTTTTAATATATAATATAGTCTTGTGGTAAAATTTTAATTCGAAATTTAAATGTAGTAGGTACATTATATATTTAGTAATAAACCTCTTACTACTTAACTGTTAATATAACATTATGTTCGCGTATATTTACGATCATTTAATTAAAATTCATTCCGATATTTACAGTTATTGACTTAAGTACAATAATAACAGTAAATATCTGTATATAATTCCGTTAAAATCTCGTTATTTATTTGTTTAAAACAGGTACGAATAGTTTCTCGATCGCCAGAATTATTTATTTTTAAACGAGTTCTGGCGGGCGTACAATTATATTGTTTTGAATTTGTGTAATATATATATAAATACACCCTAGAATAAAGTTTGTCATCTATGTGTGAAATAATTAAAACAGGCAAGCATAAGGCACATTCAGTCTCTTTAGTAATACTTATTTTCTATCTTCGGACAACTGTAATCCTTCAAATATTTGTGAAGAATGAAATATTTGATGTAAATATGCGGCTAATTATCATTCGGTTACCAGGCAATTTTTGTGATAAAAAATCAATTTTAATATGTGAGCGGGTCGTTGATTTAGCAAATAGTTCCGTTGGGAACAGACAAAGTAATCTGTTAAGCCTCCCACAACAATGACAAACAAATATCATTCACTATCATTTTATAAGAATATCATCTAAATATAATTATTGTATCTGTGCGACAATAATTAAACAATATACAGACAAGTCATTTTAATTTACCATCTTGTTGTAGTTAATGAATGCGACTTAATATTATTTTATGTCATAATGAATATAAGCCTGTTTAGAATTTGGAGCGTTATAGGCACGGATTTCTGATCTTTTAATGTGTCTTAGGACTTTGTTGCTTAGTTGTTTTTTTCTTAAATATTATTGTTTCCTTAATGCAATGACAATACTATGTGGACTGCAAATTATTATTCCTAAGTATGCTAATAGATATGTAGATTTTTGTCTCTACACACGATAAATCATTACCAATAAGCGAGTTTAGCGCGATTTCTTAACATATTTATTTTGAAGGAGTGTTGTATTTCGTATCTTCAAAGTGATTCTGTTTTTCCATATAAAGTAATAATTGCTAATTAACAGTTCAGTAACTTAGACAAGCTTACAGATTATAAAATCGAGCTTACGTTTTTTATTAATTGTGACGTCATCTCGACAACCTTTAAATAATAAATATATACATTCCTGTTTGCCATTGATATCAAGGAAAAAAATATCTTGCATGTATAATTATCTGCGAGTCACTATCGCAGTTTGCTGAGCTTAT
Source organism: Leptophobia aripa (assembly GCA_951799465.1). Lineage (NCBI taxonomy): Eukaryota > Metazoa > Arthropoda > Insecta > Lepidoptera > Pieridae > Leptophobia > Leptophobia aripa. The sequence continues at coordinate 4,389,589 of OX637268.1, read as the reverse complement.
GGCTGTAAAGATACAGCACCGCTGTAAACAATTCGTGACAATCACTTTTAGTACCACTTTGCAATATCATCCCGTGAATTTAAGCACATGTCGAACTGCTGATCACTGATTGTAGCCGTGAGTTAATGCTTTGAATATTTTAATAACTGTGTAATATAGCTTTAAATTTTATTCAATCGATTTTTTTTTTTGCTTTTTTCCGTAGTATATGATTTTTACAGAGTTCGTTAGCGTGTTCTCATTATTTGCAACACTGTAGTATAAATTAACCGAGAAAAGTATACTCGTATGTATTGTGTGACAATCAAACTCATAGATGTTCAGGAACCGTAGCGGTCAAGGTATCGTTACGGTTGGTATCCGCATTTTAAAGAGGTTTTCCCACAATTCGTAACTATGTTTATTAAAACAAGTTTTTTAGTCTATTTTTTTTCGATATGTTATATTAAATGTTAAAAAGTTTAATTGCGAAGAGCATGAACTATTGGTACGAGTTGGCAAGATCTTCTTGTCTACTTTAATTATATGAGGAAGACTAAAAGTAATATCATGTATCTATGGTCACCTGGAATATAAAGTTTCAAATGGGGTATTAAGCATGTTTTCGATGTACACGCTTATTTTAATTAAACATAAACAGTGAAATCTTTTTTTCTACATTAAATTTACCATCTGCAGTATTAAGTGCGTTATGTAATGGCTAATAAATTTATTTATTTACACACAAGTGTCAAATGTATTATTGGAGTTCTGTTTAGCGAATATAAGATTTAATCATAATCAAAACACACAAAAATTAACATTCATTCTCTTAAAGTGAAGTCAGTATTAAACAATAAAACAATAAAGAGAAGGCGCAATAAGGTGTGATTTTACGATAGTCATTGTTGTTTTTAGCTCATAATTTACTTTCTTGTAAAAAAGCAAAGTACAAAACTCTGTCTGCCGGATATTATTATTAAAAATATTTACATTGCTCAGTCTAGTATACCAAAGTATTTTAGTCAAAACTAAAATGTGAAGTAAATGAACGAGTCGTTCTTAGTAGTTGTTATTAATTAATAAAATGCAGTTGGCAATTTCAGATGGGTTGCGGCAGAATACTATCAGCGCTCAGACGCTGCAAGCGCTTGGATGAGAGTCAGGGTGGTAGCGAGCTGGCGCGGTGTCTCGGATTGCTGGACCTCACGGCACTGGGCGTGGGCAGTACCTTAGGTCTAGGCGTATACGTACTGGCCGGTGCCGTCGCGAAGACTGTAGCGGGACCTGCCGTTACTCTCAGCTTTCTCGTCGCCGCGATTGCCTCTGCCTTTGCTGGTACAATTTACATATTATCATTTATAAACTCGTGGATTACTAATAAACTTACATTAATGAATAAATCAACAAGTTAGATAAACCTCTATTAAACAAGTTTATGTTTTAAATCAGAGTTAAATATTTTATAACTCATAGAATAGGTACAAGTAATATATATTTTTGTGTATATAAAATCTCTGGCCTATGGATCCAACACTTTTGGGTGGCTCACAAAATAAAGCAATTTAAAAAAAATTGAGTCAGCTAAGGACGGCTCGTTTAATGTTATCTTGAGTGGCTTCTCTGATATAGGGGATTACTATATCGATGGCCCAACGAACAGCACGTGTGAGATGTGAATGAAACAAATCAAACAAACTGACCTTGTTCACACTGTCCGCTCTATTACCACCGTTGCTCAATACAAATGAAGCCAATATAACAATTATACACAGCTAATAATTGTTGTTTTATATATAGTTTGATTTTATATTATATATTACATTTATCGCATATTATAATTTTTATATATTTGTTGATATAGGGTTTAAAGTATAGTTTTCAAGGAGATAAATTCTCTTTATTAACGGCTATTAAATTGAATCCCTAACACCTATGAATATGTGGTATTTACAGACTGGATTTCCATTACAACTATTTTCCTTATAGGTTAAGGCAAGTCCGTAGAGTGAAATAAACTGGACCTAATTCGACCTGATCACTTTTCACTTTCTAGTGTGTACTGAATGATAACATTTTATAAACGATTGTACTAATATCAGCAAATTACTCTATACATTATAGTAAAAATCACAAGAATAAACACTGTATATTTTTTTGAAAAATATCATAAAATCATCTTGACCTGGTTTCACTTTAAGAACGTGCATAAAATTTTATGTGTTTGGATATCTGCAAAATGCAAATGAATCTACAACAACTCGCAAAACAAGGTTGTGAGGACAACTTGACAAATATTATGTTGACTTCTCTTTATATAGATCTGTTATGTTCGCACAGTTTGCTAAAAGAGCGAAAGTCACCGTACTGTATATTTGAAAAAAACCAACGAGCTGGGGCTATAAGGCATGATTGAAATCATAAATCATTATATTTCTAGAATCAAGTTCAGGTATATTCTCTAATAAAGCCTTTTTTATTATTACCTTCTATCTATCTACCCCGAGATTGCTCTAATTTAGGATTGTTACAATGTATGTCTATGTATTAGATATAAATATTATTAGTTTTTATTTTAATTTATTTATTAATACTTCGTTCGCTTCGCTTTATTTCAAAATACACACACGAGTAAAATTAAAACTTAGCAACTGGCGGCCTATCGGCGACCTCTTTCCAACAACTATTTATGTAACACTACTAGTATTATATCTAACAAATTAATTAACAGGACTGTGCTATGCTGAGTTTGCGGCGCGCGTACCTCGAGCGGGTTCGGCGTATGTTTACAGCTATGTGAGTGTTGGTGAATTCATTGCATTCACCATTGGCTGGAACCTTATCCTCGAATATGTGATTGGGACAGCGAGCGTCGCCAAGGGCATGGCTAACTACATAGATAGCATCTGCAATAACACAATGGCTCGCACCATGACAGCTGCTGCCCCCATAAACGTTTCATTCCTTGCCGGGTATCCTGACTTCTTTGCGTTCGGGCTCGTTTTAGTTATTACAAGTTAGTACATCTTATATCAATTGTTGAATTATCACCTTCGTGCTCTTGAATAGATACTACGTCTCTCATTCAGTGTCATTTTATGTATCTAATAGTTGCATAGTTGTGTGAGAATCATTTGAAAATATAACGATTTTAAAGGCTTCATACAATAATGTTTTGTATTAATTTTCAGTACTGCTCGGCGCGGGAGTGCGCGAGTCAACCAAGTTGAACAATGTGTTCACGGCACTCAATATGGCAACGGTCATTATCGTCGTGGTCGCAGGCGCCACCCAGAGTGAGTATATAATAAGTGATAATCAGTAGTTTTGCTACATCAAGATGTACAAGATTTTATTGTAGCAGTACACAGCTCTAAAAACCTTAAAGTACTTGTTAGAACAGTCCTTTGTTTTCGATTAGGTTAAAAATATTTTCAAGATTTGTCGGCTACGTTTGTTTTCGGTCATTACCTTACTACGGTACTTATTATGAAAGATACACAAACGCAATAGTGAAACAAAAGAAAATATCAATTGTCAATTGTGTATTGTATTGTAAAAGTGTGAACAGCTCTCTCTAGCTCGTGGTTCATTTTATGTTAATAGCGTCCGAGTCATTTTAAAAATTATGACAACTAAGAAAAATGCAATAAAACAAGACAAATAAGTTACACCTGTAATAGCGGTTCGATACAAAGAACATATATGATGACTTCACCTAATGAATTTGCTTATTATTCACAACGTAAAATGATTAAGAACTAAAAATTATTTAACGCCAACAACCGTCTGTACACTAATGGCCTCTAAGTAAAACGTTTAATTCTCTTTTAATAATAGTGTTGAATGTTTTCGAGTGTAATATTTATATGAATTTCAGGCGACCCATCAAACTGGCGGATAGCAGTGGAAGATATCCCCGAGGAATACCGTCAGGCGGCAGGCGCAGGCGGTTTCATGCCGTGGGGTGTGGCTGGAGTGATGGCGGGCGCTGCTAAATGTTTCTTTGGTTTTGTGGGCTTCGACTGTGTTGCCACCACTGGAGAAGAGGCCAAGGATCCGAAAAAGGACATTCCGCTCTCAATCATCATGTCGCTTGTCATCATATTTCTATCGTACTTTACCATTGCAACCGTGTTAACAATGATGCTGCCCTACTATTTGCAGGTAATAAATTCGTTTTAACAACACGAAGTTGTAATCGTTTTTTCTCAAACAATATTTTAACTTACCTACTTTGGTTGACAGGACGCAGACGCGCCATTTCCACACGTATTTGGTGTGGCAGGATTACCAGCAGTTGGGTGGGTGGTGACTATTGGTGCAGTATTCGCACTGTGTACTAGCCTCTTAGGCGCTATGTTCCCGCTACCTCGTGTGCTGTACGCCATGGCCAGCGATGGCGTCTTATTCCGACCTCTGGCTCGTATTCATCGCCGCACACAGACTCCTCTGCTTGCGACAGCTTTGAGTGGCCTTTTGTCAGGTAATGCATTTAATTTTAAATAAATATTTGTAATTACGATATAACATCATTTGTCATAATTATGGATGCTAACACAACTATACTAACATAATATAAACGTTTTTAAATAAATACATATCATACCACAGACAACAAATATACTCATCCCACAAATGTTGATCAGACTAGACATGGAACCCGGTCTGATCGAATGTCGTCATTTTACATTATTTACCATTTGTACTTTTTATATTCCAGTATATCAGTGTTATGTCTTTTTATGTAAATCTTAACTAATTAAAAATTATATTCCAGCAACAATGGCAGCCATATTTAATCTAAACCAGTTGATAGATATGATGTCCATCGGGACATTGATGGCTTACACAATAGTGGCAATAAGCGTGCTAATTTTAAGGTAATATTTGTCTTTAATAAAACATAAATTCAGAGCATACTAAAATATTGGATTTACACATATGATCCAGAACTAATAGACAGTTTGTAGTTTATGGATAGCTTGATATACTTTCAGAGAAAAATTAATGTTTTGTAGTATGTATCTATTCCAGTTTATGTAAAACGAAGCCTTAGCTAATAATTTTAGTAGACTTTTGTACTAGACCTCTACCATTTTCTCAAAATCATCCTGCCTAGTATTAGCATCTAGATTATATTAATACAGTCGAAACCGCTTATAACGACATCGTTTACAACGCTCTATCGGTTATTACAGCTAGATTGTATGGTCCCGTCCGAATCGCTAGTAAACTCTTAAAAACAGGCTCTTAAAGCTGTTGCAGTTTTGCAAAATGCAACGGCCTTTAACGAACAGTTTGATACTGATACCATTAGGCGTATGAAACGTATTTATGACTGGGCTAAAAAAGCAGACCAAAAATGATAACTTTAAAAAATAGTGTAGTTGTATTGCTTATAACGACTATCGGATATAACGTGGGCAACTACTATGCGGTCCCTTCAATGTCGTTATATCAGACTGTATATTTTTATGTGTATTTTTTTTGTAATACATAATGTATTTGTATGTAGTATATTTCTTTTAGATACGAAGAAGACGGCACAATGCTAATGAACGGACTGAAATCCATCCCAGAAACGCCGTTGAGCGTTGTGAAGCAACTGTTCAATCTGCTGGGACTCAAAGAGCCTACGATGCTTTCTTCCACCATCGCTAAATGCACTATATTCATCTTCTGTAAGTATAAAATCAAACTATAGATTACTTGAAAAACGTAGTATTTATTTGTATACCATTTATAACATGCACTGAAAGGAATCTTGTATGTAACAGGTTCATGTAAAGAGCATGATACAGGTTCGGCCTAGTTTACATTTACGATATATTCATGAATGCATTTACATCTAAGATAAGCTTGTGTTGTCATTAATTATTGTTTAAATATTATTAAAATATGAACACTAATCTGCCAATTTCAGTCGTTGTGTCTCTAGTAGCCTGTGGGGCAATGAGCTGGAATGCGATAGGCGATGGTGCTGGAGTCATAGCTGGTGTTTTAGGGGTTCTGATGTTGATCCTATTGCTGGTGCTGTATCGCCAGCCTCGACGAGATGTCTCACATCTCACCTTCACTGTGAGTGTTTCCTTGATTTCTTAGTGACCATTGTTTTGAGTTATTTTGACAAAAAATAAATTTTATATACATTACGCAGGTCCCACTTGTACCACTGGTGCCGTATTTGAGCGTGGTGATGAACGTTTACCTCATGGTACAGCTGGACTACAACACTTGGGTGCGCTTCATACTATGGCTTGCAGTTGGTGAGACATTAAATTTACGCTATGCATTTTCTATACGATTGCTATACCCATTAATTGAAAATTTAAGTTTGAAATAAAGGATAATTATTAGATAAGATTTCTTACACTACATTTACTGCCAGTTTCCAAATCAAGGGCGTACGAGAAGAAAACCTTCGCCACTCCCATAAATCTATATATCTCTCAATATATACACCATAAAATAATAAACCATTAATAATAATATTTTCAGGATACCTGATATATTTCTTTTATGGCATCAGCCATAGTTCTCTCAAGGAAAAGAAAGCTGACAAAACTCACACGCAGAATGGAAAAGTTGAAGAGAAACACGTTATCACAAAATTTTGACGCTGCATTTAATTTGAAGTATATAACTCATAGGATTTGTTGATATGACATGACGTTAATGATTTAATTATATGAATTTAAAGTTTGAAGAAGATTTGTTACATAAAATGCTCGCGCCCATTAGGGCTATACTATAGTAGCAGCAAGTAGATATCAATTAACGACCTTAACCTTCGAATCATTTGTAACTACTGAATTATATATATTCTACAAAAAAAATATTTATCTAACGGACGTTTATTGAACTCAAATTATGTTTCTTAAATTTCTGTATAGAACGACAAAGTCAACAAGCTAGGTGTAAATGTACTGTGATGTTTTATTTAGAACTGTGATATTTGAGTAGGGTTCCCACATTTGTGAAATAGCCAGAGACTAAAAATTAGTTAAGCTGCTAATGTTTACATTTTTTCTTTGTTTTCGGATAGTCTGTATCCGGTTTTATGTCAACGTTGGAACCCTATATTCGAGTCCGTTGTCAAACACTGACGATGGCTTCAGCCTAAAGACATTAATTATATGTTAAGTTATTATGTACTTAAATTAAGCAATAATTATAATTTATAAGTAACAGTTAACACAAAACAGAAACACCTTGTTACCAAGTCAAGTGTTATATTCAATGAGTTTTGTCTTGCCCCAACAATTGTTAGATAACGCGTATAAGTTGTGATTGAAGACTTAGATTAGTTAATTGTGATCAATAAATGTGTTTTAAAAAACTTCTTTTTTTATTGACTCCAACTACGTCTTACTCATTCTTTAATGGAGTTAAATTATAATTGTAGGCTTAATTATTATTATTTTTTTAATTTCTACATCCATATCGCATATACTGAGTCTAGCGATAAATACTGCTACGATAAAAAACTAACAAAATATTTTCGTAGTATATTATAGTAGTATAAAATACCTTTGTTCGTTGTGTTTTATTTACGCCCCAATCACTAAATCTATATCTGTATTTATGCCCCATAAAACACCATGTTCAATTACCTGGCCTCTTAGTTAGTATCATTCGCCTGGTCACCCTTGGTTCATAATTAAAGTTACGGACATTATCAAGACTGGCCGTCATCTAGTCCTGATTTTAACCGGTAATGCCATGATAATTGTGATCGATGGCAGTTAAGATTTTTTTTAATACAAAGGCAAAGTTTAAAAGTGACTTGTAGCCAATGTGGTCCCCCTTCAAATAAGCTTGACAAACCTATTCTAATGGTTTTATATTAGTAGGAATACAATAAAAACAATTCTTACAATATTTATGGCAAGAGTGAATTATGTTTAAAATAACAGCTATGGGTCTGTGTAAAATTATCTAATGTAATTGAAATGTAAATTTAAAACAAAAATATTATAAATAAATTTATTAAGCACAAAAAGCGTTCTAAACGATACAACAATGATTCCACTTAACTAACACACTACCGCTGTCTCACAGCCAGATCAAATAATACTGAAGTTAACACTTCTAATTACATGTAATTATAAAATTATGTCAAACCATTGGCAGTTACAATGTTGGTAATGTCTCAACCAAAATACAACTTACACTATGCTGAACGTACGCCTTTGTTTTGTCTATATTGAAGAAATAGAACAATAACCGGTAAATTAGATCCAACACTGTTTTGTAGCTCTCCAATTTATAATAATGTTAAAAACATGTTGAAAATTCAATTATCCATTACTACTATTTCTATTCAAATAGTTACAGCCTCATACAATCGAGTCGCGGGACATTTAAAATGGGATCACGTGACCACATTTGTCGCTGGAAACGAGCATGCATGGGGCCTTAATGCTTAGTTGGCAACTAGTGAAACCAAAACATATAACTGTAATAAAATAAGAGGGCTTATATGCAAACATGTGTGCAAGCAATATTTTGCGACGATTCATTTTAATACCAAAGATGGTAAACCTCTATACAGGTTTATCCACATTAGACAGTCGAGGTGAATGAATTTAAAAATATTTTTATTGAGTGTCTCTAGAATGAAAATCATATAACTGAAGTGAGAGTCTTCTTGCATATATCTCACATAGAAATATATAATTTAAAAGTGTATGTATTCACAAATGCAACGCTGCAATTATGTTGTCTGTTTACGTACAAGCCGGAAATTCATTTAATTACCTTAAATAAATACATATATTTGTTTTATTCAAATTAAGTATTCATAAAAATATTTTTCCACAAACGGAAATAACACGACAAAAGCCTCATCATGGCTGTTATGATGGTTAAAAACAGTTAATCCTCAAATAATACTCAGTAAATTTATACTAAAATATACTTAAGCTAAGAAAAATAGTGTCATTTGTCAGTTATAAAACAGCGTTTTTACAATCCGGTGAAAAATTATGCTGACCTTACTTTTAAGTCCAGACAATCATAAAATCTTCACTAAATGCTCGATATAAAAGAGACGATAGTGCTGGTAGGACTGGTAGGGCCAGCGCATTCAGGCTGGTCTGTTGAATGTCATCCAAGGGCGTGGGCAGCACCAGCGTGCTGCAGTAGAGCTGAGTGACTGTCACTGTGAAGCTCAGCCAATTGTACGTCTGGTGAGCGTCGACGCTCAGCGCTATGCCATGCGCCATACGTCAGGTAAATCAGAAGACCTGAAATTTATATCTATATAACTTAAATATTGATTGATATATATAATACTAGCTGATCCCGACAAACGTTGTTTTGCCATTTTGCCAGATGTTGGCCGATTCTCAGTCCTACTCAATACGGGACCGAACATTGTGACACGAGAATTTTATATAATAGATAATACATATAATAATTCGTTAGAATTGATACGACTCGCAAATAACTATGAAATAATGTGATTATTATAAGTAACATAACAACACCGTACGGCAGTGTTAAGCAGTAAATGGATAATATTTATCACTAACAATTAGGTCTTAATTGTATCTAGGTTACTTTTCTAACCTAGATACAATTAATCCTCAAATGATCTTGTTGGATCGGTCCGACATTGACTATAGCCATGTAACGTGTTCTTAAGGTCAGCAAAATACTTAAATGATAAATTTTAGTTTAAATTGAGTAAGGTGAACTGCTACAAATTTATCGGTCATTTTATATAAAACAGCCACTCGATTTAGTCTATTTTACATGTTACAAAAAATATATTTAAAAATGTGTGCATTTAAGGCATTTTTATATTACTTGTTCCTCGGTGTAGTATTTTCATGCGGTACACGAAAAGATGGGCTAATGAGTTTTCATGAATTGGCAACAAAATATGGACATCCACCCCAGGAGTACCAAGTGTATACGGAAGATGGATACATTCTGACACTGCACCGTTTGCCCGGAAGTCGCAATATACCAGTCCTACTCCAACACGGCACGCTCGATTCATCAGCTACTTGGATTCTCAGAGGAAACGACTCACTAGGAATTACATTAGCCAATGACAACTATGACGTGTGGTTAAGTAATTCTAGGGGCAACACGTATTCAAGAAAGCATAAATACTTAGACCCCGATAAGGATGCGGCCTTTTGGGATATCGATTTGAACCATTTCGGAATATATGACCTATCGGCGATCATAGATTTTATTTTGCAAGTGACAGGCTCTAAGAAACTAAATGCTATTGGCCACTCAATAGGAAACACCGTGTTTTATGTGCTCGGATCAAACAGACCGGAGTACAATAGGAAAATAAATGTATTGATTGCCCTGGCACCCATAGCATATTTTCATAATCCTCACAAACCCGTTGTGTGGTTAGGTACAAACGCAGACACAATTAACAATATCCTATTAGCATTCAATATACACGAGGTATTGGGTGAAAAAGTATTTCAGCGAAGGATCGTAAAATTGATATGCTCAAATCCCGACATAGGATACGAAATATGTATGAACAGTGTGCTTTTCCCACTTATAGGCTTTGACAATGAGGAGATAAATTCCGACTTCAACCAGATAATATTCGGACATTTTCCGGCGGGATTTCCAAGGAAGACCTTGTTGCATTATTCGCAAATCCTTAAAAGAAAAATCTTCGCACCATTTGATTACGGACATGATAACGTAAAGTTTTATAATAACACACGCCCACCGAGTTATAATATGAGCGCAGTGTCCATGAAAATCATCTTGATAGCCGGTCAAAACGATAAACTCGCTCCGCTTAAGAACGTTAACCGTTTGCGGAAAAGTCTACCCAACGTGATAAATTATATTGTATTACCTCAGAAACGGTACAATCATTTGGATTTCACTTGGGGTAAACGTACAAAACACATATTATTCCCGATTATTTTCGACGCATTGGAAAATATCAAATGACGCGAATGAAGTACACACATACAGATTAAGCTAAAAAAACAAGACATGTCATTTAATTATCATCATTTATCATCTCATCTAGTATAAAGAGTCTCATGCGGTATGAAGATGAAGAATAACTTCTGAATTCCCTCATAAAGATGGTACCCTAACACACATATGTATAAATGACAGGATACGCACATTTTTCAGAGAGGATCAACAGAAAATTAAGCAAAAAAAACAACCATCGTCATTGAGAGACAATAAGAGAGAATTTTTTTTATTTATTTATTACTGTCGAAGAACTAATTAAGTAGTTAAAAATGAACAAATATTTGGGTCACAATTTTAATATTCACACACCCGACATTCATTCAGTCACTTCATACAAAACAACGCAAAAATTTACGCAAGCAAATATCAAGCAGTTGGTACTTCCGCGAACCGATTCTTACCTTGAATACATATAGGTCATTAACCAATACATGAATATTAAAAACGCCCTTCGTTTTAAATGAAAACCATTAACATGCAGATTTAATAACACCAATTAAATTGCAATTAAACTTTTTTCGTTCTTTAATAAATATATACGACTTCTTGACCTTAATATTTGTCAAACGGAGGAAACAATACAACATTAATTCCAAAGAAATGAAAACGTCACGAAAAGTTAAGAAAGACAAGAAAACTAGATTTAAAAAAAAGTACATACCGGCTGCCAACCAGACGGAGAATCGAATCCACGTCATGTAGTCGAGATTAAGCATCAAGTACACGTTAATGAGAATGCTGAAGCCTGGCAGCCATGGCACCAGAGGTACCTGTACGGAAGGGCATATAGATAAAAAGCAGCACATTTTTGAAGGCCTCGTCTTTACAATAATATAACATTTGTAATGGCTATAAATGGGAATTTATCGAATTTGGACAACTGATAAAACTCACCGAAAAAGCGAGCTTCTTGTCCGAGACGGGTTGACGCGAGATGGCGTATAACGTGATGAGCACCAGCAGGGAACCCAATACCAACACAGCCAACGGGCCAGGTGAGCCTGACATGATCGCATCGCCATGCCCACTGATGCTCCCCATCATCACGAAGCACCACACGCCTGGGAAAATCACTTGTGTTATGTAATTAGTTCTTTAAAAATGCTAGTCAGTGAACTTTTAGTATAGAACTTTTTATTATTTAGTTGTGTACCCTCCATCCAACTATTATACTAAATAATATATTTAGTTGTTATGTATGTGTTGTAAATTGTAATCCAGGTAAGGAAAAAATATAATAAACTAAAGCATGTCATTTGAATATCTCAGTACTACTATTTTTTTCTTAACGAATTACATATATTAAAAAATAAATAAATAACTATATTATATAAGTGGATAATTATTAATAAAAAAATTACATATACCATATAACGTGACTAGCACGTTGACAGTCGCAGCGCTAAGTTTAGTGGGCGTAGTCAATCCGTCCACGTTAAATACTTGTCGTACGCAGCTTCGCACGCTGAACCGCGACGTTTCACTCGCACTACGAGCACTCTGGCTACGCTCGTACCTATCAACAAATATTTTTATCATACACACGAATTTACAAAAATCGATAAAATAAAAATTCTAGTTGTTATACAGGCTGTTAGGGAAACAATCCTGGAAACTAAAACGGGGCGATACTATTGTAACCTTTAATTAAAAAAGGTAAAACTAAAATATAAATCTCGTATCATCTCGAGTCATTTCATAAAGAGATAACTAAGTCCCTAAACATTACACATGGATAGTGATATCATAATATTCTGTCTTACCTAAGTAATAGCACACAAGAGGCGACCATGGAGTAAGCCAACAGAGTGCCAATGGACATCATATGGATAAGCTGCTCCAGCTCGAACAACATCGCGAGCGTGCCTGCAACGTCATTGTATATAAAATATTATATAACCCAGCATCCTGTTCCTGCTATTCATTGGGCACCAAAGGATTAAATTATTCAAAGCCTAGATTAACTCAATATCTCTCTATATTATATCTATCTTAGGTTATGACGAAATAAATAAAAGATGTATAGTACCCGTGAAGAGTCCAGCAACAACGGTACCGACGAGTGGCGTTTGGTACTTCTCACTAACACGGCCCATGAAACGGAAGAGCAATCCATCCGCCGACATCGCGTAGATGATACGGGGCAGGGGAAACACCGATCCCAAAAGACTGTCATATTGGATCATTTAATGAATGCATACGAAATTATCGATACGGATTATTCACGCTTTAATAAATAAATTTAATAAAATCAAAAACCACATATATTTATGTAAGCTTTGTGTTGTTAAGTGTGTATCTATATTAAGCATAAAGCATGACAATTGACTGCCGATTGTCTGTTTTTAGACGAATCACATCGGTGTTATGTTTTATAAAGGAAACAATTATATTTATTAGATTGACCATAGAAATATAGTTTGACATTGTGATAATACCAGCCGAGTTTAGTCAGGGTATCATCTCAGACCGGTTTATTTTCTAACATTCGTAAATTTTTAAGATTTTTTTTGATGCGATCGCTGATTGTGACGATTCCAATAAATTACCTGGAGCAGAGAGCACACACAGCGCCAACACTGACTGCATATTTGGCCCAGCTCCATCCCAATTGTTCGAAAACGTACGGAAACGGTGCCTTTTCATCCTAAAACATAAACTCAAACTCAAAATATCTTTATTCAAGTAGGTCTTTATAAAGACACTTTTGAATCGTCAATTTTTACACTACCACCGGTTCGGAAGGCAGTCATCTACCGAGAAGAACCGGCAAGAAATTCGATAGCTGCTCTTTTAAACTAAACAATTAATACAAAATTGTGCTACTGACAATTAAAATAACAAAGCATTGTAAGGCTACTCAACAATTGAACTGTCCCGATGCTAAGCCAATTGCCGACACATTGAAGGGATCTTTGTCCTCCAAATATTCGTTTACGGTATAGTATGCCTTTTCAACCAAAATACCCTTTACGCGCGTTTTAAATTTATCGGAAGGCAATTTGGTTATAAGTGATGGGACTTTGTTATAAAAACGTATGCTCATACCTACAAACGATTTATGAACTTTACTAAGGCGAGAATCAGGCACATCAATTTTTTCTCTAAATCATATGAGTTATCAGAACGAGTTTTAAAATTATCGGTCACTACAAACGGTAACGAAAAAATAAAACCACCAGTTAAAATAGCTGAAAACGTGACGACTTTAAGGTATGGTATATGATGGCCCGAAATCGCGCACCACACGTTCGCTATCGTATGTGTATGGTCACGTGACCAGGCAATCAAATTCAATTCTAATACATACAAAACAACTAGTATAGGGGAAGAACAAATTAACCATGAAAGACTATAATAGTATTATACCCATTCCGTAAAGTATTCGTATACACAACAAATTCCTTTTATTACCTGCATATAGTAAGGCAGCACGAGCGTGAGCACGCACGACACGCCGCAGTACGCAAGGAACACAACCAACAACGAAGCGACCACCGCAAATGGAATGCTCTTCTGAGGCCTGCGAGCCTCTTCGCCGGCCGTCGCCACACAGTCGAAGCCGATGAAGCCGTAGAAGCAGACAGCCGCACCGCGTATTATCCCAGCTATGCCGTACGGCGCAAAGCCACCGCTGCCGAAATCCCGCCCTCCAGTTTTCGGCACCTGATCCGCTGGTATGCGCCAATTCTTCGTATCCGCTGCAGGTTTAATACAAATTGGATTAATAGTGTAAGCTTTTAAAGTTCTCTTTATAATCATTATATCGGTATACTTTGCAATATATAATGCTCTTAATGAGGTTTAAGTCAGTTTAGTTTAGTATACTTTATATTTGTTTCTATTGTATATTCCTTGTTATATTTTGTATTAAGCATAACTACAAAAAACAATAAGCCACGTGAGTGCCTGTGGGCGGCGAGTTCACCTTAAGGGTGTGACAACTGCTTGATTGCTCTCTGCTCTCAAAAAAAGAACCATTGTCATTTACTTCCATGGTAAGCAAAAGACTATTTCTTAAGGTTTCGCTTAGAGTGAAAATGTGAATACCTTTGAAGGAGCCGGATATAATGACGAACAGCACAACACATAAATTCACTCCGGTACAGAAGTTGTTGAACTTAGTCGACTCTTTCACACCGAAGGCGAGCGACACTGAAATTAATATAACAGAATAGGTTAAGAAACGCGCAAACTAATTTTTTACAATGGTTGATTAAAAATTATTATAATAATATAGATATGTCAATCTCACGTAAACTTGTTTAACAATATTTGTTATTTATTAGTCTTGTACTTGGCAAAAACAATGAGGAAATATAATATTCCATAAAGCTCCAATCCTACATTTAATTAATTATAATATACATACATATAAGCCACAACATCGTCACAAATACATTAGCATATACTTGCATTCATAATATTAGTATGGATAAGAATTGTATGTACGTAGTATGATGGCCTTTAATGGGGCCTTGATCGCCTTTAATTTATATAACTTTCTATGAAACTATTCAAAATTAATTTCCTTTAAATGTTAAGTACACTCCATAAATGTTATATAATTTTAGATGATTTGATGTGATGTCAGTTTTGTTGTTTAAATCTAATTTTTATTGAAAGCATCTCTATATGATGTTGGGTGGTTGTAAAATGCAAAATTTAATGTTTCACTAGTGACTATGAACAATTATATTCTTACCAGAAAAGATCATTATGACAGTAAAGGCGAAGATATCAGGATACTTGGCAAGATGTGGTGAATCCATAGGCATCCATTCCAAAAGTCGGCTAGATATTGCCTTGTCTAACAGAGAATCCAGATACTCGCTCAGAGCCTTGGTTACAGAGGCTGCACCTAGAAATATAGTGTGGTATAGTTTAAACCCGTTCACTAGTTTAAGAAATATAAATGAAAAATATTTGAATGGCATACATCTGTAAGTTTTATCTTAGAAACCATTAGCCAATATAATTCTTCAATTAGGTAGATAAAATTAAGTCATTTTAATAATATAATAGTTTAACAGTAAATGAGACTTCTACATCTTACTCAAAATGTGATATGTTTTCAATGTGATTCATTTTGTATATAAGTTATTGTATACAAGTTACCTTGATATGACATACCTATTATATACTCAAGTATAAGATTCCATCCAATAATAAATGCAATAAACTCTCCAACACATACATAACTGTACACATATGCTGAGCCTGCTTTTGGCACACGAGCACCAAACTCTGCATAACATAGACCTGAAATAATACAAGACTTGATTTTAACTTATGTATGAACAAGAGCAATTACTTTCATAATTGGGTGCCCTTATTAGACTAATTAGCATGTGAACAAGGGTTCATTATACCTTACTGATTAAAACACTAACAGATGAAACTTGTCTCATGAATCTTTAATTTTATGATGTTTGATATAAACAGGCTTTAGAAGGGTTAAATGCTTGAAACTCATTCACCCTCAATTTGGTGCGTCCACACTGTCTGCATAATTTATTGATAGATTTTTATAATGTCAGTAATTCAATGAAAATAATAAATGTGTTGATATTGATTACAAATGTTGAAGTTGAATGGAAGAACAATTTATGCTTAACAATGCTTTAGTAATAAGTTTTAAGATAGCAATACTATCAAATTACACCTTTTGTGTCTATTCATACATAGTAAATAGCACCTACCAGCAAATACACTTGCAACAGCAGCTAACAAAAATGACAATACAACAGCTGGACCCGCATAGTTTTTGGCAACGTCTCCAGCTAGTACATAAACACCAACACCAAGAGTACTGCCCACTCCCAATGCAGTCAGATCTAGAGCCGAAAGTACTCGTGCCAGACGAGCCACTCCCTCCTCAGCGGCTTTGCGTCGTGACAACACACGGTACGCCAGTCCTAAGGCTCTAACAGCCCCAGCTTTCAGGCCACCTTAAAGTAATGTTATTGATATTATCATAAAATTACAACTGCACATGTTTTTATTATTATTTTACTGTAACTAAAATCTAAAAAATGTTTAACCAAGTTTAAGCCTTTATAAAATTATGTATTAGTTGTTATTTCATAAATAAAGTTTTAGAATTCTTAATTATTATATATTTTTATTACCTAGAAATAAAATCACCACCCACATCACTGGACACAACCGCACTAGACTAGCACACCAATTGATTTGGTTCAATAACTTTTCAATTGGTCTGATCAATCATTTAACAAAAATCAATTGATATGTCTCGAATTGGCATGGGCCATTTTCATTAATTATTTAAACTTAAGCCTCTTTTTACCTATGTAAAAATGAATACCTAAATATTATAATATATATATATACTACAAATATTTTCAATAAGAATCTATTCCATACTACACACGTAGAAACATAAGTATAATTATTATTGTAAGTATTTTTTCTTAAATAAGAAACTGTAGAATATATTTAATATTAATCTTACCGTCACTGTAAGCTTGTTTGATAGAAGGAGCACTCCTAGAATCCCCACGTGAATTCCGGGTATTTGTATACCCATTATCTTCAGAAAAATTCATTATTTTAACAACCGCATATAACCTCTTCTAACAGTGTATACTAATTATTATTCAAATTTTATATTTAACACGGAACAATGTTCATTAGCTTATGTGGTACATTTATAATTTAGAGCAAGTAGTAGGTAATATAAATTGGTGTACCATCTTATTACACTAATAAATTTCTTGCATCATTTGAATTTTAAAAAGGTTTCAAACACATTTCAAATTTCTAGCTGTCAGCGGAATTTGTTATAGATTGGTGTCACCTAACGCATTCTGGTTAGTGTCTAAAGTATGTGTACTATGTCTAATGTCTATTGTCACAACACCAAAAAATTGAAAAACTTATAGTAGATATAATTATGTATATTTATATATTTAATTAAAGAGATATAATTTAAAGCGTTTACAGAGAAATAAAAAGTAACTTACTAACAGACTTAAGTCCGTACCTATATTTGAAATAGGTGCCAATGTAATAATAGTGTTTGCGGTTAATCATAATCATAAATTACTTATTAACTTGAAATAGAAATTAAATAACGTAACAGATATGATACAACCTATTATAACATAAGTAGGTAGTTATGACCTTAGTGTCAACGAATACAATTATGTCGCTAGCATAGCGTAAGATTACATATGCGCATATTTTCCTGCTGCGTTGAAAAAAGGATTAAATACAAAAAAAACAAATTTTACCTATAAAGTTACCTTGATTCTAGGTATTACAAGAATTGTAGTATTGTAGTTCGATAATTACTTATTTGTAAGTAATTATCGAAAAACATTATAAAGAACGCACAACAAGATGATGACATGTGTTCTTGTAGATATCTAGGTAGCTAATTAAGCGCACTGAAAATATAGGGAAACAAGTATTTATCCATATTTCGACCCCATATGAAATCTATATGATTTAGCTTCTTGCGA
The DNA here is from genome assembly GCA_951799465.1 of Leptophobia aripa. Taxonomy (NCBI): domain Eukaryota; kingdom Metazoa; phylum Arthropoda; class Insecta; order Lepidoptera; family Pieridae; genus Leptophobia; species Leptophobia aripa. The sequence continues at coordinate 4,371,137 of OX637268.1, read as the reverse complement.
TCTAATACATAATATTCAGCGTTAGGAAGACGATCCCGCAATAACTTGATATCTTTTAAGGTCGCAAGACCATCATTTCTCCCAGCAAGGAGTATAGTTTTCATTGTGACTTTCCCTAAATCATAATGTAATGGGGATGTTTTTTTGTAGATTTCCAGATTCTTAGATCCATAATCATAAAAGCTAAAGTCATTTAAATATCCCTGAGCAAGGTGTATAATATTTTTTATAGATGTGCCAGTAGGATAATGCTCTATGACAGTGGGGAAAAACTCAGCTTCCAATTCAGCTGGATCGTTACCGGCGATTGGGAAAAACACTCCGCGAGCACAAAAATCGTAGCACTTTTTACAACCACACATTTCATTCATCACGACTCTCAGTGTTGTGCTGTCTCCAAATACTTCTTCTTGTCCAGCCGTTAAAAAGATGTCAGATAGAAATCTTAATGATTCTATCACCAATGATGCAGGGGGCATCGAATGGTTGAAGTAACAAACTGGTGACAGTGCAATCATAACGTTAATTTTTTCATTATAATTCGGTTTGGTAGAACCAAGAACATAAAACACGCTGTTGCCTTGGGAGTGCCCAATAGCACTAAGCTTGGACGCACCGGTTTTGCCGAGAATAAAGTCAATAATTGCCGGAAGATCATAGTATCCTATTTCATGATAACTGAAATTCCAATACTGTCTGTCTGTGTCCGGATTTAATTTTAAATGTCGTCTTGAATATCTACCGCCTCTAGCATTGGCAGACCATACATCGTAATCCTGACGAGCGAGAGCAACAGAAAGAGAACCGTTGCCTCGAATGATAAACGTATCAGCTGAGTCTAGCAATCCGTGCATTAATAGAACAGGCTTCTTCTTACCAGGTATTCGAAATAATGTTAATATGTAACCATCATCTGTCACTACATCGTATTCCTCGGTTTCAAACCCCAACCCTTTGGCGAGGGCCGAGTAATTTGCTCTCACTGCTGATACATTTCTCCTCCACACTAATTGTAGCACCGATATTTTAAAGATGAATGTAATAAGATTCATTTTCAAGAGATTAGTTTCTGCGGTGTATAATTGATACACCACACACCACGCACACCTTGTTAAAACCGTAAGATATAGGTTACAACTGGTTTGTGCAGAACTACACGATATAATTCATCAAACCTTGGAGGAGGTTTTTGCTTGGCCTTAGATGTTGAATAATTAAAAAGAAACAGTATTTTCAATATTTACAAGGTTATTTTTAATGAGTGTAAAGTAATATACGCAAAGCTTATACGTATATGCAAAAAATATTTAATTGTCCTATTATATAAATATATCACAATATATTTATAAACTTTTAATTGGTCTTAGATAAATTATTGTGTAGGTCAAGGTTGTTTTTACTAAAAGGTTGCATTGATATTTTGTCACATCCATTTATGTAAGATGTATTGAGCGATTATTTGCTGATCTCGTAAGAAAATATTATAAAACTCCATAATGATACGTCGTATTAAGTCGACTATTAAATCCCTAAATTAAAAATACATTAAAAACTATTTATTTGAACCAGAAATGATACAACACAACTGTAAAGCTTCCATCCAATAATAAATGCAATAAACTCTCCAACACATACATAACTGTAAGGCGGATTAATATAATTCTTTGTATATTAGCATCTAAACTATGCCTAACTTGTATATTAGATGCTAGTTTAAGAAAGAAAAAAAAACCGTCGTAGGACGTATTCATACAAGTAATGTCATATTTCTAAGTTTGTGTATATAGTCTTCCGAAGAATATGCTAACATATAACATAGGCACTATGAACTTTATGATATGACCAAATCAAAAGGATCAGGTTAAATCTTTTTAAATAAAAATAGTATTCCTTTTCGTTTGTTATAATTAGCACGTACATTAACTGCGGCCTGGTAATTATATATAATTTTAATAATACATTTTACGTAAAAAAACAAAATATGAGAAATAACTTAATACAACTTTTTCAAATTCCTAAGATAAAAATAAATTTAAATATTGAAAAGCAAAACTATAATTATAGCATAGTTTGGTGAACTTACAAGATAAGAATTGCCTATGAATTTTTTTACGCTTTTTTCCGTTTAAGTTAAACATTTTATAATATAAAGACAGAAGGTACAAGGGAGATAGTTAAGTTTATTTAAGTACATACTTTTTTGATTTTAATATGTGTAAATTTTATGCTTATAACACTCACTTCCGTTGTGCACAAGGGATATTTCATTAAAACACACACAACTTTCAAGTGTTTAATTTTTCATAATATTGACCGTAGGTAAACTCATCAATTAGCATAATAAAGCATCTCCACTGTAAAAACCGGAGACTCCGTTTGTTTCAGTACGGTTTGTTGCAAGATTTTCATTCATTAGTTAGCGGTACTTGGTGGAGACTTGAATATCTACCATTGTATGGTTTTGAACGAGCAAATTTTGAAATAGCATATATTCGAAATTCCTAAAACAAAAGATTAAGATACAATTTTAATAGGAAATATATGCACGACTCAGATTCAGTGGAAACGTCAAACACAAAAAGGAACTTTTTAATCTGATTGCTTAGTCCTGATAATTGTGTAGAAGTAGAATTTTAAAAATTCGATTGAGCGCTTTCAGTTGTAACTTTATGCTAACTCTTAAATCCTGCTGTAGAATACGTGGAGGTAACATACCTCTGCCTTTCTTAAAGAACCAGTTCCTTGCCGAGTTCGGTGGCATATTGTTTTCATTTTGATGAACACTTTTCACTCGTTTTATCTCAACATCTTTGAGGGTCTCTGTATCTGGGTCGTTCACGTTTCTATTCAAGTCTGACCTAAATATATTATAATCATTGTAATATAAACTTATACGAATACAATTACAGTATTTATATAAAACTCAAAGAATACAATAAACTTACTCATTCGCGTTATACCTTTGTAATTCCAACAATCGATAGAAGTGATTCTCATCTGTCCACGGTTGCCCATCAGATGTTAGGTAATTATTATAGGTTGGAAATCTATAATTCGTGAGCTGAAATTGAAATAAGATAAGTGATGAATGAAATAAAGATAAGGTATGTAGTAATTTAACTGAGAAATTTTATCAGTAGTATCAAAATAATGTAACCAATCAATAGATCTCTGAACAATACCTAACGAAACATAACCTTTTTATTATATACATATCTGTATTGAAAATAGTAATAAAACAAAACCATATTGACATATAGCATAAACATTCTTAATATCAACCTAAAGTAAACATAACTTACAAAAGATATAATAATATATATTCAAATGGACTAAATGTATCTCCTAGGTACTCTTCCTGATTTCGTCATTTAGGAACTGAAAAAATACCTCAGCTATCTGTTGTGTTTCTTCCTTGTTGTCATACAGCACGAGGGCAGAAGACATCGACACAAAGAGGAAAAGAAGTATAGACTTCATTGTTGCAACCGGCGAATTCTGTTTTTAATATACACATATAATTTTATTGATACTTTTGATAACTTACAATAATCAAGAACATTATTCTATTTTTTTCAGTATAGAAATAGATGACTATGTCGCACTCGGCACTTTGTATATGACTAGTCCCCCTAGGCATCGGAAGATTGCAATCAGGCTGTCAGGATTATTATTTCAAATATTAACGTTACATTGTTAGTATCTCACTCACACAGTATGATTTTTGTCATATTTTTATTCTAGGATTTTGAATTATATACGCGTCAACGTGCATATTTATTTAGTACCAACAAAATCATAATAATTTAATGAAAATAGATAGAAAATAATGAAACTTACTACCTGAACTACCAACTATACGATCTGGATAGAAAAAAAATCACAGATTTTATAAAGAATAACAAGTACCTTTAGTTAATTACTAAGAACTAATTAGTTACAATAATAATTTCAAAAAAAAAATACTATGCTTCCTATTTTTTCACCTTATGCGATGAATAATTATAAAGTTTTACTTACCTAAGTAGATGTAACGCAGTCACCTCACAGACTGAACTCGACATTTCTCACCCAACGGTTTATATTCAGAGGTGGGCGGGCGGCGCCCAACATTTGATTCCACAAGTCAAAGTAAAGTTAATTTATGAACAAATATTTAATATTACACTTTTGGGACTGTTTTAAGTAAATATGTATTATACTTTATGTTTGTAGAGTTTCATTCATTATTCTGGACATAAATAATAAAATTAGTACTGTTATATTATTTAAGTAATTAAATTAAATTTAAACTATAAAACACTATAAATACAGTAACTAAAGAGAGGCAAAAAGGCATATTATATGTTAGACATATAAAAGGCATCTAGTGTGCTTTGTATAGTAAGATAATAGTAAGATGCTGTATATTTAGTACATGTTATAATTTTTTTTATAGTATATTAGTAGTTTTATGATATTTTATTATAGTACCTTATATAAATATAATGCACTTCAAGCTTTTCATATATTCAACCTTCCTGTACAAATCCTTGACACTTAACCATCTAGAGTTATCCAGAAAGTTCTTGGTGTTTACTGACTGTACATAAATTTACCTAAAGCTCGTTTCTATATTTGTTGCGTTCAGTACATATTGTTTAATTCCTTTTCCAAAGCATAATACAATGTTATATACATAAAATAAATGTTACAACAATGATAATGTACAAAAAACAACGTATAAGAAAATTAAAACGTATTCATTAAATATTTATAACAAGAAATATTTAAATGAATTGTGCCCCCCTATGACTGGATATTGACCATTGGATATGTTGGTTTCCATCCATACATGAATTATACAAGTAAGAGGTTTACAGTACATAAATAGTAGTTCATGAACGTCAGAAAGAATATAACGAAGTTCAGTGGGTAAGCAATAAACAAGCTTTTAGGGTCGCCTCGGCTTATTGCGCGTCTCTTCGTTTGACTGTATAGAAGACTTAATTAATAGCGTTGTTCACTGTTAATTAGAAATATTTGCGCTGTTCTTTAATAAATAAGATTCGATTCTAGTTAGAACAATCTAGAATTCTTAACAATTCTCGAATATTCCAACGCTGTTCTGATTGTAATTAAATTGATGTATTAAGTAATTTAAGATATATATTTTTTTGTTTTTGAAATATTGTAATTTGTTCATTTGGCGGGCAAACGAGCAGGAGTATATGGTATTAACACTGACTTTTTCTTTTTTTTTATAGTTCAGGGGGCATAAGAGCAGGAGGCCAACCATAAAAGTGAAGCTGCAGCCCATAGACACTCACGTGGCTGGAAGCTCGTGAGTGCGTTGCCGGCCTTTCAAGAACTTTCCCGTTCTCATAAAAATATTATTGTTTAATTCTTCAATTTTTTTTTATTCTTACCTGAGTTATGTTATATAAAGCATAAACTGAGCATTTAATGTCAAATGATCCAAAAGAGTTGCGTGTTGCGTTTAAAATTAAACAGCTATAAATTAAGACTCAATACGATCTTCTTTCCAATTTATAGCAAATAACAAATTTCATACAATCATAAAATATAACAGTTGTAAGTAATTTCATTGCGTCATTTCCAAAAAAAGATTTGCTTTATAATTATCGTATTAATTTGTTTCTGCAATTACCCGAGAGAATATCAACAGGCTACCTAATTATCAGGCTATACCAATTTCGTTCTTCGATTACATTGGATTGGGCGAGATATTCAAAGAAATTATATAAATAAAACCATTCTGCGTATTTTATTAGGTAAGTAAATCTCTAGTTGCATTAATGTATAGGAAATGGTTTATGTACTGTACACCGCGACATTGGCTGTTTGTTGGATTAAGCTAAAGTATTTTTTAACTTTCAAGTGAAAATTTCCAACGTTATTGATTTCTGAATATTTTAAGCCTCTGACTGACGTTGGTTTCATGTATTAAACATTCTAGATTCCTAGCGTTCTATCTCCTCTCTATTACTAAAGAATACAAAGCATGTTTAATAAAAAATCTGGTCTTAGTATTTGACGCACATATAAAGGAGCGACAAATGAAATGAAAACACATATAATTGTAATTACATTTAATAAGTTACAACCTGATGGCACCGTGTAAGGCACGTTCGTATCTTATCACAACATTGACTCGTTATTTCTCAGCGAACAGTTATAAACAGATATTATTATTAGTAAATATCAGTTTGTACGTTTTAAGAACACATTTATTTATTCGTTTCAAAATATATGTTAAATTAATATACAATAATAACAAATTACAAAAATATCACGTTTAACATCACTAAATCCATAATAAAATCAATTTAATGAATAGCCTAGTTTCAAAAAAATAAATACGTACTTATTAGACTATAATACAAATGTTTCTGTTAATTATGGTAAACACCGGCCGTACGCCGACTAACGAAGCCGCTCGTTGCCATGGTTACCGATTTTCTTACATCGAAAAACGTAACCATGGTAACGTTTAGTTTACGTATTAATACGGCAGTTGTTTTATTTAAATTCTATTTTAATAATTAATTACTTCATGTATCATTTTAATTTATAATAAAAGCTTGCATAATATTAATTTCTTATTCTCATACCTATTAAGACTATACATCAGTCGGTGCAAAATGTTACTAGAATTGTTTGTGTAGTGTTAAGGGAATAACTAACGCCCTATTTCACATCCAAATTAAAAAAATATCATGGCTACCAAATCAACGCTTTATAAAAAATCGAATCGATCCAAAATAAAAAAAATATAATATATCAGTCTTATTTAGATGTAACTGATGCTGACTACGATATTTTAAATCATAGCACGCGGTTATGTAAATAAAGTATAAAATTCTAATATTCGCAAATCAACAAAAAACTAGTTAGAAAAGCGACTGAATTGTATATGAAAAAGGGCGTTGCGTCTTTAGTGTATTTTTGTAATTATTAGTTACCTTTTCATTAATCCAATAATCCAATACATTTTTAAACAACTTTACCCACTCATTAATGACACAAAACTATGCAATAACGACTCACGAAGATATTATATTTACAATAGAGTCAAGAGAAAAACAAAGAAACAGTTCTCTAAGCTTTAGATAAAATAAAACCACAACGGCACTGTTACAAATGAACAGGCTCCAGAATATGCAATACAAATATTTCATTATCGTTTTCATTAAAAGTCAAAAAGAATTTATCCTTGTAAGTACCAATTATATTTAACCCCCTTTAACAAGTTCAGTCTAATTACTGTTTCAATACACAATTAGAATAAGAGGTGTCTATCGTTATTTAACCAATCTATCCTATCCTTGCAAGGCCTTCACTTACCTAGCATGAGTTCTTATTCACGAAACGATTGTTCGTTGGCTACGCGCGAGCAGACGCTGGATGATAAGTGATGACGTTATGCGCGTGCGTGAACGGCGTCTGCACGGCCGCGTGCTCTGTAGCGGGCAATTGCAACGCGCGATGTTTACCACCCAACGTACAACGCGTTGTCGCACCGCTCTCCACTTCCACTATTGCTTCACTACCAGTCAACCTATATAATATTTCAGTTATATTTCTATACAACATTTGTAACTGTAATGCTTCCCATCTGAACCGACTTAAATAACATTTTATGCATTAGTTTTGTATATTCCCATCTCTTTCCTACCTCCTTCCTATTCTTACTAATTTCTTCATTACGTTTGCAACATAAAGTCAATGCTGATTAATCAACATTGAGGAGCGCGTAAATCCTTTATATTGAAAACACTATGTAACAATTTTCTAAATATATAAAAAAAAATAGTCTCTATGCAAGTGAATGTAATGTACAGTTTTTGAGAATTAATCGCATTAACTCTAATGTGTTATAGTATCAATAATAAATTATTTGATACAACTTGAGTTAATAAACGACATTCTAATTAAACGAATAAAATCCCATCAAAAATATAATAAAAAAATTATATAATATAAAACCATTCAGCTTCAGATTTAACTCTGTTACCATAATATAAGATTGTATAAATGAAAACTGAAAATAGTAAAATCACTTACATATGGTATCTGTTGGCTAGTACGCCAACGAGTTCCCCCACCAAGTCGGTCTGATCGTGCGGACAAACCAATCCCAGTACGAGATCGTTTCTCGCCGAGGGCACGCTTACTACCACCAGTTGTGCGTCACTGCTCATTACACGAATCGCACCCACCTATTGCCAAAAAGTCACAAACCAAATAACCAAAGAGAAAAACTATGTTTGTTTAGTTAACAAAATAAGTAGAGAATGGAAGCAAAAATTTAAATAATACATATTTTTATATGTTATTCATTTAAATTAAATATGAAAAATTTAATGAGGAAATATTCATTTGACGGGCTAATATTTGAGCAAATAAATGCGAGTTCGTCAGTTTTTTTTCTCTTTATTGTATGTAATTCGCTGTTAAACAAATAAATAACTTAATGGGCCTGAATTGACAGAAAAATGCTGTATATTAACTCATCTGATGTATTAATGCAGTCTTTGAATCTTTTGTTTTAAACTAACCTAAATAAACGCTTTTTTATATTTGTATATAGGATAAGGTTATAAAAAAATACACTGAAAAAAAAAATAAACCTTTCTATATATAAATAACTAACCTCAGTAATAGGCGTAGGCTTCTTCAGCAGTTTAAAAGTATTGGCATCCAGTTTGCAAATCGCAGTGGTTGTGACGAGCAGGCAGCGTTCAGCCAATTTGTTATGTCTGTTGAACTTGTGAACCCGACACGAGAATAACGCCTTTCCGATGTTCTGCGACCGCTGCAGCGAGGACAGAGCTGACCGGTACACCGCTGAGAGATTTAAAGCAACGTGAAATCAAGGCTAAATTCAATTTTAAAAAAATTGTAACCTTTTTATGTTAAAATGCACTGAACCCACTGTCCAAGTATCGCCAAAGATACGAGAAATAAGACAAAATTAATAGATAGAAACAACTAGAGAAACACAATGTTCGCGTTATGACATCATTTTTTCAAAAGATCAACGCAATTTATTTAAAAAATAATATTATTTATAAAGAGATTTCTAATGTCACAATAAAACACTCACAGGCTCTGTCATTATAGGTTTGATCAGCCAAATAGTCTCCAATCCACAGTCGGGCGGCGCCCCAGTGCGAGCGTCGCGATTTCAGTGCGCTAGCAGCGGATATCTTAAGCTTGAGTTGGTGCCACTGCTCACGTGGTACAGGCTTAAGCACCAAATACGCCCTCCAACGTCTGTACGCGCCTTGTAATAGCGCTACCGCCACACCCCGTGGCGCTGAAGGCCAAGACTTCAATACGCCACGCCCACGAGTTAGCTCTGATTGGAGTGACGTTATGTATTGACGGAACTTATAGCGTCTAAAACAAATTATTTCATTAAATACACACTTTGAAATATATTCTAGCAGTAATAATAAAAAAACTCACTTCCATGCGTTGTATATGGTAAGTGCAGCTTTCATCTTCTTATATCTCTGTCTGGCAATTGTTCCACGCCAAAGCTTTTGCAGTAATACCACAATTGATGGGATCAACTCTGCGCGGGCTGCTTCTAAGCCATGGATCGCTTTCGCGCTCCTAAAAGAACAAAATACACAAAATTATAGAATATGTATAGCCAGCATCAACAGACAAAATTAAAATATTATTTCTAAAACATTTTCTTAGTGGTTCGATTCCACTTATTACGATTATCATTTTATATGTTTAGCTATATTGATTTCATATAAGAAATAACCACCTAATAAAAAGCTTCGTGTGTCCAAACTGCACATCTGTGACTTGCAGATCTCTTAACAGTACCATGATAGCATCCCGATCTGAAGTTCCACGGAAATTAGGCCAGGTGTACTGCGAGAGCATCTTGTATCGTTTCAAGAATCTGTCGTATCGCTGCCGAGACGCGAAACCCGCGCGCCGTACGCGTACATTCTCTACTAAACCCAGATACGCCACCTGGTGTCGAACCTATAAAACAATATAATTAATATAACATACACTCATACTGATAGAGAATGGCCAAACATTAGAAATTAAATAAAATTTAAATACTGAACCGACTTGTATTGTTCTAAGAGAAATAATCCATACTAATACTATAAATGCGAACGTTACTCTGTATGTACGTATGTATGTATGTTACGCATTCACGCTTTAACTACTGAACCGATCAAAACTTTAGGGAAAGAAGAATTTCACTAAAACTCTGCCATTTATAAACCGATTTTCTAAAGTCCTCCGGACCACACGCGCAAAGTCACGGGCAAAAGCTACCAGGGCCTTTTCATACCAGCTGTTCGTCCCAGGAGTTTGGTGATTGTAAGGCGTTTGGCTTAACACATCGCACGTAGAACGGCTCCTTTGTTTGAAGCCCTTGCACCAACGCAGACATGGAGCTACGAAATAGTGTCGCTGCAGATGGTGGCCGTTTCGATGTCTGAAATATATAAATGCTTCAAACATTAGTATGTCGAGTCATCCATTAATAATTAATCATTAGACTTGACATAATAAACTTATTCATAATTTCATAAGGTGACCATTTCTACAGTTTAGTATTATTTTCTATACAACAGAATAGTGTTGTTATGCATATTTTAATTGACATTATAATTGTTATACATTCAGTATAGCTAAAAAAGTTAAGTTAATATTAGTATTTTCGACTATTGACTACAGAAACACGATTACCAGCGATTGTATTTTTGAATGGGTATTTTTTTGGAAACCGAAATAGTATAAAAATAACGCCTGAATCGAAAAAAAATAAAGTTTGTTACATTGTTTTCATATGTATTTACCTTCTGTATGTTAGTTCCACCTTCAGGCCACATGTCCCGTAGCGAGGCAACATCGGACGAATAAAGTAAGCGCTTGAGGTCCTGCCACAGGGAATCCTTGTTCTTGTCCATGAAGCCTGTTATTGCGTACGTAACGTCACCCGCGTAGTGTCTGTGGATCAAATAATAATTAAATACCACTCCAGCCATACCAAGAATATTTATTTTTGAGGTCACTATATATAGTTTAAAGAATGTGTCATTAGCACAAAGATCTAATAAATGCAGGTTATTATTACTAACATAAATATGATAAAAGTCTATTATTGACTATATTTTAGAAATATAATAAATATATATTATAAGCATCTTTGATGAGAAATTTTTAATCTCATACAAAATCCTAAAACTATTCAAGCAGAAGAAAGTTAAAAAAAAATAATTAAATGAAATGCCATACGTGATTCTAAAATCGACGCCATGTTTGAGTTTCTTGTCTATGGGCGCGAGTTGCCGCGAAGTGTAGTGTTTGTGACCATTGAGCCGCTTGTCCATTGCCTCTAGCAATTGTTGGTCGGATATCTGAAAGAATTATATAGTCAACTTATTTAAGATAAAAAAGGAGATTTCTTAAGTTATTTGTATATATTTAGAATTATACAAGGAGCCTTTTTGATTTTGTTATGATTCTATAATATATAACTATAATTCCTTGGCGTTTAAATGAATCTATTGGAAAGTGACTTGAATTAACTGTAAATAGTCTCTATCGTCTCAATCGTCAAATTAATTTTTTTTTTTTTTATAGAAATGTGTGCCAACTATTGACACTCAAATTGTTAAGAGGATCGTGAGTGCGTTGCCGGTGTTTAACTAATTAAATTGAAAATTGAAATTGAATTATTGAAAAAAGAATAGCACCTTAGTGGGATTAAGACAGGCCTCGTCCATTATGGCGATGATTCCCTGATGCGGCGCTTCAACCAGCTCGCAAATGATTCGGTTATTGAAGTACGACACTGGAGTCCATTGGATACCCTCGCGGGCGTACTCCTCTTGCTCCTGCTTCAGTACCAGCTCTGTAATACATTAATTTTTAATACAAATTTGACTATTTTTTACATTTTACAGAATAATATTGTTGACAAATTGCCACAAAAATCTTATATACGTAGAACTCTCGGAAGGAACTTTGAAGTTGCTAAAAATCAAAACGTACCTATAAATAATTGCTGTAATTTCTCGTTGCAGTAGTTGATGCAGAATTGTTCGAAACTGTTGGTGTCGAATATTTCGAAACCGTAAATGTCCAATACTCCAATGAGGGTACCACCCCACTGCCCACTCGGCACCTCTATAGCCTTGTTTATCTGGAACATTCATTTGCACTTTATTCATAATAATTATTTTAAACAACATAATTTATATAACTTACGCCGACTATTCTCTAGCAAATGTAAGCCTTAATCTCTCCTTGATCTAACTGACAAAAGGAATTGCAAAAAAATGAGATAAAAAAAGGTTTTATATTTTTACTTTACTAACATTTTTATTTGAAGTAAGTTTTAAAACTAAAATTCTAATTTTAAGTATATATATATATATGAACAGGAAATTTAAAGTGTAACAATAAATGGTTTATGTGAAACAATTTTATTTTTATACCAGACCTGTCTACAGTACACAGTAACTAATTACCAAAGAATTTTATTTCCGCTTTATCGTAGCACTCGAAGGCGGCACTAACCTGTTGCACAATCCAGGTGAAAAGCCTGTCATAGGCGGCCTTGGCTAATGCCAGACGTGTATAATGCGCATCCACTAGTGAGTGGTCTTTGCTGACGAGCTCTCCGCCCGCGGCCAGCACTCGTCCGCCCAAAGCACTGCGCAATGCTGCTTCACTCACACCCAGAGCGTTGACGCAGGCTCTGACTGGCCCGCCCACCACCAGCTGACCCTCGCCGGCCTCTGAGAATGTCAGCTCACCCTACAAAAACAATTATATAGGTGTGTTTATAATAACAAAAAAAAAAACTCATGTTTGGAATTAGATTCGTTATTTTGTTTTTATACAACGCGGCATGCAATACATGTCATAATCTATCTAAAATTCATTTAAGTTAACAAATTAAACTCAATATAAATCTCACTAGCAAAATAACTCCAGCCACTATACTCCATATGTCGGCGACAATGCTTGGTGCGAAGCCCAGAGCATTAAAAGCGCTATTAGTGAGGGAATAGAGCTTGGAGTCCTGTGCGGTGGAGCGCTCATTGCCTAATATCTTGTACACGGCGCTCGAGTTTAGGCCAAACTTTTTTGTATACGCATTGTTTGTGCTCAGTAACTGGAAAATAATAATTTTAAATAATTAAGTATGCGGTGTATGTACGTAAGTTATTGTGAATTAATCAATTATATCATAATACAAAAATTGTTTGATCCTATTCAAATCTCACATAAACATAACTAGTTCAGTATCATGCTTATTAATTTTTAATAAGCAAGATACTGTATCGAAAATCAAATGTCATTCTAAAATGCATAAACTTAAAACTCCTTTAATCTTTAGTCAAGTAGGTCTTTATAAAGACACTTTTGAATCGTAAATTTTTACACTACCACCGGTTCGGAAGGCAGTTATCTACCGAAGAGATATAGTCGAGATTTACTACACTATACGCGCAATGAATTCAATAAAGGATAGGTGATAGGATCTTTTTATCAGATAACTGATAAATAGACACACATAATATGTAGTATTGTTTAAATAACTACTTATATAATATACATATGTCAGAGCACAACTAAAACTATATCGAACCCGGCAGTGTTCGGTAGTGATCATTGAACCGACTGTATTGTCAATACAACTAATAGGTTTGACTTTGACATAATTTCAACAATACACTGATGTCACTTTACTGTTTTATATTACACAATGATTTTGTTTAAACATGCCAAGCAATCACATAAAGCCAAAGGCAATTTTATTATTGAAAATACTGACAATTTAGTATGGCAACACAGTAATATAAAACAAATTACATCGTGATTAATTCTGAGGATCCCTTCACAGGTTTTATATTAAAGTCACATCATTCAAAGACAGTATTTTGTTTTTTATCATCACAATCAAATATAAATTTGATATATATCAAACCTAAATTATAAAACAAATACTATTTTAAAGCTATGAAAGGATTATATTAGCGTAGCATTGTAAATGCTGTTTCGCATACCTAAAAGTCTGGGGTTTTTTTTCTAGTTGTAATTCTACTTTTTCTGTCGAATTGACACTTATTAAGAACTTTGTTTGACATCAACAGTAAAACTATATCTACAAATTATGTATCTTACATGTTATTTTGTGCTTTGGTCCGATGATAAATACCCTGACGTACATCAAAGAAAATTTCAATAGTAATATTAAACATACCAAACAAAGTTCGTCACAGCAAAGCAGATTAAAAAAAGTCCTTGTTCTTTCGGCTTACAGCCGTAGTAATGCTGTTGCAACGATAATGGATCAAAGGCCAGTTTCGAATTTATCAAATCCATTATCCATTTATTTCGTTAATATTAGATTCTATAAAAAGCACTGTCTTTTTACCTGATAGAAGGCATGGAAATTTCTTTCGCCAGCCTGCAAACCGACGACCCGGCTCTTTTCCAACAGATAGTTGCTTATATGTCCCCCAACTGGATCGCCTTTATAATCGAAATTTATATCCATGTATTTGCCGAAACGAGACGAATTGTCGTTACGGTTCGTTTTCGCATTACCAAATGTTTCCAGTATCGAGTTCGATTGGATTAGAACGTTTTTAACTCTGAACAAAAAATACATGTTATATATAAGAAAGGGGTTATCTCACCGGTAGAATCCGTAGTTCAAGCAGAAAAGTTTTCTAGTTTTGTTTTTATTAAAATTTAATGAAAATAACATTGATAATAATTTACGAAAATATACTAAATTGTACACAAAAAATGGAATATGGTAATATATATTAGCCAACCTGTCGATATATTCTCTATGGACTTGCGTTGTATTGGCGGCAATGTACTTCATGATAAACTTGGAAGCCTCCGTTTTGCCCGCGCCCGACTCACCTGATATTAGGACGCATGTGTCCCTCCCCTTAAACAAATCGTAATAAAAATTAAGACAGTTACGGTGGTGGTACAAAAAATATATAAACAACATTCTTATAAAATATTATACGTAATAATAGAAATTAATAATATTCCAATGACGAAAAACCCCAATGCAATACTTTAAAAGTTATTTAGTTCTGATAAACAACGTTTTGTTGAATAATTAATTTCAATGCTACCAAACAGTGTTATCACGCTTTGGCTAATTAAGCAAACTCGGAATTAATGATTAAATGGTTAAAAACATTAATTAAAATGGGAACAGTCATAAAACCAATAAGGTTATTTTTCTGTCTCGTTGCTTCTATTCACGTTAAAATTTAATGTGTTATAGAAGACTAAGTTACGGCAAATTTATACAGTAAAATTAAAACTGCAATAGATATATTGCCTGAAACATACATAGTTTAATAGGTATGTGAATAAAAAATAAAATAAAAGAATGTCGTAAAAACCGGTTGATCGTTAAGGACAAATTTGTGGCGAGCACGAGCTAAAAGATACAATGGGCACTTAACAGCGAACAGTAGAAGTGCCGCCTGTTGGCACCATTGTTACCATAAATGTTGATAGTTCACTTAAATGTTATTATGACTTGGCGGCTCGCACTTCTGAGGTTAAGATATGATATTATGTACTGCTACGTTTACCAGGTCAACCGCCTCCATCATTGTGCACGCTAGGCTTTATTTCATCAGGCGAGTGAAACAATACAATATTATACTTTGAATGGCATATAAATTTTGGCCCGTTTGGCGAAAAATGTTCAATTAAACGTAAAATGTAACTCCTTGCTTGTACATACTCAACGTAGGATAATCTCTAAGTACGACTGCGTACTCAGAGTGTATATGTATATACTGATATTTATACTGGAAAACATAAATGTAACTTTAGTACCTGCTGCCGCAGCACCCTCTGGCAGGCATCTGCTACAGCGTAAACATGCGGTGGCACCTCGAACATCTCCCGACCTCTGTACTGTGCCATATGCTGAGCGCCATAGATGTCAAGGGTTTTATATGGGTTCACTGAGACTAAAACTTCACCGATGTACGTGTATATCTTGTTGTGCTGGAACCTGAAATCATACATTTTTTTATTAATCATTGAAAATACAAGCGTAGATTTTAAAACTAGAATTTATTGGAGCCAAAAAGATAAATACAATATGTAGCCCTCCCATCTTTATGGGTACTAATCTGTTGGTTAAGCAGCCACTACTTATACTATGTGAATGATAATGTAATTTTTAATAATATACGATTTATATGCTAATTTAATTTTACTATGTAGACTTTAAATTGTCCTTTCAATTTATAAGACTGTAGAGAATACAATTAAAATGATATATATTGAGTGAACTAAATATTAAAAATAATACATCTGTTCACATGACAATTGTCAGGTTACAAACCTTACAACGTTCGTTACCTTGTATTTAATTAGTTCAAGTTAAATATAATCATGTATTTTCTTAACTTGTGTTATTGAGTATTATCTTAATGAAAAAACAAAGGCTTCGACAAGTACATCTGAAGCCTAAAGTTGTTTCGCGTGCCAAATTTCATAAGTTTCGGCCGTTCACCTTGCCGACATAACATGATAGGTGCAGACGGAGTAACTTGTTTGTATGTCCGGCTTTGAGAGGAAACATTCAACATCCTCTTTATATAATTACAAGTGGGACCTCACTCACCGTTCATGCAAGGTGACCTACCTAACATACAGTTTATCTATAATAGGTTTTTATTACGAAACTTTTAAATACTATTTAATACTTCTTTAACTAATAAAAACAAATTTATCACATTCGCATTTTGCGTTTTCCTTACTACTCCGTTCGTGATCCGCATTATTTTTTGATTTAAACATATTATATTAGATATAATTCGGACGTGTAGCAAAGCCTCGCTTTTGTTTTGTTTTCCAATTCCACGTGTTATATATAAGATTTTTGTAAACTAGGGCAGCACAGTTAATAACGAAGTTTACAAATATCATAATTAAATCAAAAAAGCTCAATGTTACTTCATGGATGGAAATACACGGCATTGAGTCCTTAAGCTGTCAGCGACGCTGGCGAGGACTGACCTAAATACCAAGCAATTTATTTTGTTTTATATGACCTATATCTTCTACTTGCCACTTTCATCATCCACACATCGCATACCACATGCATAGCTCCTCGCTTTATAATATAATTATGAAATTTATAAAGTCTTCCGCGACCATGAACATGAATTTTGTATAAGCATTATATTACCTATACTAAATGAGGTGCGCGCGCGCAGCTGACGTCAGCCTGCGGCCGGTTTGTAGTTCAAGAGCAACCGGCCACAGCCCACAGAGGCTAAACACATCTGACGCATATTCGTAATTTTTCAGGTACAAATAAACCTCATATTTTCGGAAATACAACTGACTACTTCAAAACAAAAAAATAAACTCCCACCAATGTATAAAAGTCATTAAGAAATCACCAATTTATAAACACATACATATCATTCGAGTTTCCTATGATATAGTAAATATAACTCTATACATAAAAACATTAATTATGCATCCTATAACATCTCTCGACTGCAATAATAAACTATAATATCATACAAAGATCTTAGCTGCGTTACTTCCAAAAAAGGGTTTCGTTGCGGGAGATAAGTTATTCGCTCTTAAAGATGTTGACAGTAGCAATGTTAAATAATGCTAATCACTAATTGTATTGAATGGTCCCTGATGATCACAATAAGACAAAGGAATCACCTATTTTGTTATATATTATAGTGCATATATTATAGTTATGTATGCACTAACAAGATTCAAAACTTGTATATTAAATAAATATATATCAGGACTTATTCACACACGGCCGGCTCGTCCCAAGGAGAGCTATTTTTAGCTTGTGTGATGGGTGCTAACATAATTGAACACACACCTACGTCCATAGTTCACACATACGAGTCCTGGAATCGGACGAAGGAGTCCCTGGTACGATTCCAGGATTCGCCAATTGGCCAGCGGGTCGTTTTCGATCCAAGGAATTAAATATTTTACGTATACTTTAATACGAAACCCTATCATACCAGTTATAATGTTTGTAGACACGCGATATCGATTATATTCAGTGCCCCATTGTGACATAACCATTCGCAGGACATCGCGATGATTCATACAAAAATTAAAATGTATAAACAGATGATGACTAAGCCGCAATCATCTTAGAACGCTTTAGTTATGAATTGCTGTTAATCTAGTATGCAGATGAAACCAAGTGTGATAAAATATTTTAATATTTTATTAGGTGATTATTTATTTAGTATTTGGGCATAAAAAAGTTAATAGGCGCAACTCGCTTTTCACAATATACATGCCTAGTTAAACTGAATATTAATTTCACCTCCTCTATTAGTATTAGTGTATTTGTTTTTAAAAATTCAATTCGGTATAAAGGTACTAAAATGAGTACAACTGATATGTACTGATACTGTCGATAAGGTATCGCACAGGTGAATTCTGATAAGCTTCGATAAGATAGTCAATGACTATACTTCTAACACTGTTTATAAGCTCAAGTGTTTGTCAATTGTCACCTAACTAAGCTTCTAATTGTAATTACAGACATATACCAAAAGTAGGACGTTCAAAAATATAAACCATAAACACATCTCAGCCTATAAGAACATAATCAATAAACAATCTAAAACTTTAAGGAATTTTATGAAGGACAAAATCTTTAATTAATAAATTAATTTACTACTAATCATCTTGTGAATACTACACGGGTCGTTGGATAGTTATTTTTTTTAACTTAGTAAAATTTCTCGTAATTCAGACAAGATAGGATAACTATTTTCATTTGTTCCAAATTAGGTATCAAACGAAGTCCATCCACATATAGTTGTATTTATCAATATAAATTCCGAATATGGTTCGAGCCATTTGTTTACAGTATGTTTGCATTGCTGACCTCCGGCAACGTCCACGACGTGAGGTTCATACCAAGCAGTGGTAGAAAGCGTGTCGTCATCACCGAAAACTGGTCAGTCGAGGCTGCATTGTAGTAATGTTTGAAGCAATCTAGAGACGACCACAATGAGTATTTTACTCGTATATGTTCTGTAGAATGATGCATTTAAAATATACGCTCTAGGTAATGGGAATTCGAAATCACTGGCAGATATAAAAAATGCTATTGCATGCAGCTTTGCTTTTTATACACCTAACCTAACTTAGCGTGCTAAATTCTAAAATTTCTCACTCGTTATGCTTTTTCTTTATAATAAACCATTATATTAAACGTATCTCCAAGCAAAATAGAATACTTATCAGTTCTTGTTCAATATATCGTAAACATATACATAAACAGACTTTAATATATTTTTTTAATAATGATGGTAGGTTCCTGCTTTGATAAAACAGGTTGGATAATCAGATTAGAAGTAAGTTCGTTTAAAGTATTGATAGACACAAAAAATAAACTTCGAAGTAAGAGTAAGACTTCGGGATTTTTCGGCAAAATAATAGAGTTCTTGCATTAACGGTAGTTTTATGCAGCGATGTAGCAATTCGATTTTAAAAGATCATAGGTTGTTGACACAAATAGACTTTTTTAATGGGCCCGTTAATGTGTTACCGGGTTTTGGTATGTTATACAACATTTGGAAAGCAACGTTTACAAACACAGTGTTAAATCTTAACGATATAAATAGAATAATCTTTAGACATAAACAGCACAGGAAACTTCGTACACGTAACTTTTTTTAAAAACGGGCTTTGTAACACTCGATTAACGCCTAAACCGCAAATCAGGATAGGTGTTATGAGGAGTTCCATTTGCCCCAAATCATCAAAAAGACATAATAAGTATGTTCAACTCAGGATGTGACTGTCAAGGTCGAAGCCAATTTCCTAACATGTCTAATGCTTTTACTATCTTATATTTTGTATGACTATAAAAGTTATACAAGATAACATATGGATTAATTTCATGGTTTATTTTACAATGAGAATAAACCTAATAATTTAATTATCTGCATTTTGTCATGGATGAACAGTAATAATTACATTTGAATCTTACGTCATTTGATGAATCATTTTTAATGTTTATTTATCGAGTATCATTACGTATTCCTATTGACTCACAGCAGGTAGATTTAGACGTACTATTTTGTAAATTAGAAGGACATAAAGACTATTGTGCATATTGTGTACAGTATTTAATTTTAGGGTAGCCATATTTATTCAAACAAAATAAGGATATAGAAACACATAACTTATAACAATAAAGACAAATCTATTAACGGTGTTAACAATAAAGACAAAATTATTAAAGTGCATAACAATCGTTAATTGTATATAAAATACTGTAACATAAATTTTTAATCAATTAAATCCAGTTATATGTGGTCGTGCCTCACGTGAGCTTTATGAAATTAGGATTCCCTTTAAAACCTAACATGTGTTGAAGAATATAAAAGTGCTTTCCCTTCATACTGTAAAACTCGACTATAGGTATAACAGCATGGGCAATCGAATCGTCCAAAATGAAAAACTTTCTTTGATCAAGTACAATAAAACAATTCCTTACATCAAGTTTCAACTCGTATAGAAATAACATGACTCGTATGTATGTCCAAAAACGATTATTATTAATCAACGATTTAATTATAATAATTAATATAAAAATTTAGTTTACGAACCGCATAAAATATAAGCAAAATTCTACCTAATGTAAGGTAGAATTTTGTTACGTATATATCACAAAACTTTGTAATTATATTTATAAAACAATGCATAATACAGTTTAAATGTAACTGTAAAGTGTAAAAAGGGAAATAGTCGTGGTGTGACCTCTTGATGTGTTCCTAAGTGCTTGTACCGTAAGTGAGAATAGTAACAAAATGACACCGAAGACCATTAATATATATTCAACTCGAAAGCAATTTTCAAAACTAAACTAACCTCCATATCCTAGGTACTTTATTAATGAAATTATTCCTATATCTTTTTTATCTATCGTTGAAGAAAACAGCTCCTTACCCCTTTTCTTTTAGCAATAGTAGAAGAAGTAAGAAGTACAACTAGTAGTATAACTTAGAATATATATAACAACGAGGCAGAAGGGAGTTTATTGTTTTAGAGCGCCTTTATTTGGGAACTAGCAGTTAATGTAACGAAGTAGTTTTTTTGGTCGACTAACATAAGTTTTAGAAGTTATACGTAAGAGACTAAAATGAAGTCAATTTGTATTTTTATTAATATCACTAATAAATGTGAGTAGTTTGTAAAGGTTTTGAAGCCAGAATAGCTATTATTCTTAATACTCTACATTATCCTGGTTGGGGTACCCAATACTCAAAGCAAACAAACTCATTTAGATTTAAAACTATACAATAAAACATTATTATCAGATTAAGCCTGTACGTGTTACAATCTTAATCTGTTTTATTAGTTACATATCCTGATATCCATGAATTCTGTTAATTCCATTAGATCAAGATAAATATATTACAATAATTGAGCTCGCCTACCAGTTCCACAGGTAAAATGTCGGTTTGTAATGTTTTTACGATCCTTTTCCTTACAACTGTTCTGTAATGTTGTATATTGGTAATATTATTTCTATTTTAGTAGCATGCAGTTTAGGGAAAATATTTTTTTATAATACTTCTACGACCTAATCTTTCAACCTTATTAAAGTCAGCTATTTAAAAAAACCATGACAAAATTACAAGTACATAGTTCAACCTACACCTGTCTACCGGTTCAAAGTACCTATGTAGGTGTTAAGTCGGTCACATATCGTCGAAGAAATACTTAAACGATGATCACGTATTAAGGTCAATGACCACTACGTTGGAGCAATTGTTTCTACTAATGAATATACCTCTATTAAAGAGAGTTATCAAAAGTCGCAAGTGATATCAACTATTGACAATCATTTACTTCATTATAAAACATTGTAAAGTGTAGCTGGAGACAACACGTACCATGATATAAATGGCAAGAACGACGAAAAGACGTTTTTGACAATACATGTTCGATTGGATTGTGTACGACTTTAATTCTTTGAGTTTTGCAAAAACATTAAATACAACTTTTGATTCGTCATTTCACACTTCATTACATCTGATAACAGAGACGTGATGTCACCTTATTGGACTGCCACTTATTACTCAATACAATTAATTAATTGTATTGAGAACCCAAAAGTCAAATACAAACATAATATATTCGTATGTGAAAACTGTACTTTTCGAAACATATTTATATTTATATATATATATATATTATTGCGCCTTTTTTCTCATCGGTGGTTACCATCTCATTGAAATGATAATATTTTGATATTTAGCTTGATACGCTGCTTGAACGTACCATAAATAATAGGACAATTAGGTAAGACGTTGAACATAGACGATGGAATCGCTTATTCACTAAAGTTCATTGTCTGTAGTTTGTGACCTTTGCAGGCGTATCAGGGCATGAAGCCGAATGTGTTGCGTTAAATTAGTTCATTTCTCGAATCTTTGTGTTGTGACCTCATAAACTTTAGCGCTTGCCTCGAGTGTTTTGATATTTATGCATATACCACGGTTTTTGATATTTCAAGTACAATGTATACACATTCATAAATATTATTTACACGATGCCGATAAAACTACTTTACGTCGTATCAAAAGATAGATTAAATATTTTTTTAATAACTAACATTTGAGAACAACAGTTTTCTAGAATAACTACTTAACATCACTCTTAGGAATCATCACTATGTGCACAAATAATAAATGTTATCCTAGCTGGTTAGTGGGTCTATAATAAATATAATAATTACATGATGAATACTGTAGCATTATTGTCATGGTATTCTTTTTTATAATGAAACAGCGTACCTTCAGTATATAATATTGCGATGTAAGTGAAAATTTAGAACTAGAGTGATACGACCCACAACCGTCACGGTCTGGAGGTTTGGGCTTGTCCCTTGTTCTTTCCCTGACACGTTTTAAATCTATACATACACTTAACTTTAGATCACTCACATAGAGCCCTATTTCAAGCCCATCGTTCCTGTCAGTTAAAGCGTATAAGACAGAGTATGGCCTTTATAATTTTAGTGTACATAATTCCACCGGCGATATAACATGGATAAGTAACAAGTAATTTACGTGATCGGCACGAATAACCTACCTCAGATAGTGAAATGATAAGAAATTGCCACTACGAGTAGTTACATCTAGACTTTAGGTAAATCGATGATATTAATAATTCGTACTTCGTGATGTTTTAATGGCTGTTGGCATTGTTAACATTTTACGACCATATATAAGACTACCTAATATGGTTAGGTACTTGATAATCATTTTATTATTATTTAAATTGGTGTGACAGTTATGCACTTTAAAATTATTTTAAAATTTTGCATATTACACTAAAAATAGCAATAGAAAGATAAAACTTGCACAATCCACAATATACGTGAGAGATTACTTGCTCTAGATTCCTAGATTCGATGGAAACACAATTCATATTTGTGCAACTTTCATTAGGGATCGATTACAGTAATATACGGACGGTACCAATACGAATGTTGTGAATGTGGGACCAGTTTACATTGATGGCATAAAATAAAACATCAAACTTGGCACCACCATATATGATTCCATATTTACAAGTAGGAAGGATAGTCCAATGACGTGTTAGAATTACGTCTTTCATATCGAACGGCACATAAAATCTAAGTTTATTTTGCAAGAGGTATTGCTTAAGTCGTAAACAGAGATAGTAATAAAGCGGCAAGCCACAAAGGGTTTCGGATATTATGGTACAGTATGTTGTATGTATGACACGCGTGAAGAATTAAGAAATGTGGCTTCGCACATAAACATGCTTGATCTTATATCTAGACCACCAATAAAAATAACATACAACCTCCAACATCATTTATTTTTTAAATTTATGCGTGGATTATATGTGCTGAAAGATAATACGAAAAAAAACAGCTGTTTTAAAGTTACGTAGCACAGTGCAACTGTGAAAACTCGTTTCGTTTATTAAAAAAACTTGGAATATTTAGATAATGACTTGTTTTCAAATACAAGAATTTAGTGCATGTATATGGTGGTGATAATATAGAACAACAAGTGGAAAGACGAGGAAAACGAAAGGACGCATCAACACCTTGAAAGATGACATCACGCTGAACGCGCGCCATTGTTCAAGTAGTGCCATCATCGCATGTAAACAATACACGTCTTTAAAATCATAAGACTATCTAATATACGTAGAAAAACCTAAATTTAAATTAACAATTAAATACCCCTTCACATTCTACATCATTAACTTTTATATGAATTATAAATGTTAGTTTAATAATATTATTTGTTTTTACTTATTGCGGAAAACAGAATCATATCAGCTATCCCTTTTGTATATATAATTTAATAGTTAACTTATTTTTATGATCAATAATGAGTATATAAATTTAACCCTTAAGTAATATGTTCTATTGGCTTTATTGTAAAAATAAAGTCTACATAAAAAGCATTAAAAAATGCTCAAATTTTTCTTATTATTTATACCTAGGTGCTAATGCAAGATACAAGTTAAAGCAGCAAAAATATATGATTACAATTTTTGTTCAAAACAAAATAAACATTTATATATGACAATATATTAATGTTAATAAATACTATAAGATAATATTAATATGATTAGGATCTAATGTATCTAGTATATACTATACTATTGGTACAATACTAGAGATGTAAGTACTACAAACATTCCTAAGCCTTTCTCATTAACTTGATCAAGAAAGAGATATAAAATTGTAGAAACTATCAGTCTACAGTATTATCTAACTATTAAACTGTTTTATGCTGTCACTGGCACCATTTCTACCTCAAATTAATAGATTTATTTCATTCACAGAATCTCACACTTAGTGCATAATAAACAAACCAGATTTAAAATAGAGTGGTACCTTTAAGGAAATATTACAAAGATTTTATTAAAATAAATACATATCTTGCCATCTAAAAATAATTGTTAATAAGTGTTTAACCAAAAAAGGATTTACTATGTGCACATTTTTTATTCAAAAACTTAATATGTGTATACATTGGAAGTAATCAAATAAACTTATATACAACAATGATTAATATTAAATTTAAAAAACAAAAAAAAAATTATATGAAATGTGACTTCAAAAATTTTGATACAAAAAGTAGTTTAACAAATTTGGATGAGACGTTTTGTGCAAACTTTTTTTACTCAAACTCCTTATTGTTGTATTAGTTATTGCTTTTAAGTAGCCAGAAACTCACCTGAGATGTAGATTTTCGATGAATTTTTCCGTCGTCAAATTGTCCAGTAAAACAAAGTCGGGCACCCCGACTTCAGGTTGCGACGTCATAGTTTTCACTTATTGAACTACATACACGAACATTAACTTCTTAAGCCAGATTATTTACGCTTTAAAAAAAGCCGAAAAATTGTTTAACAACAAACTCGTATAAACAAGAAACATATGAGACAACCAATCCCTCCGACTATTAGGAAAAACTGTCATTTTTAAAAACCATAGTTGTAGTTGGCCGTTGGCATTTGACAGACACTTTCATCAATGAGACTAGACTAAAATTAAGAATTCACCAGAAAAAAACTACTTGCAAGTAAGTCGTTTTATAATTATACTTAACAAATTTCATATTTATAACCTAACTCTAAAAAAAAAGATTTCGTAATAATTCTAACTGAATGTTCAACATTGAAATTCGCAGCGCTGTTTCATCAATTCTTATACAATTATAGATGCAGCAGATGTTTAACTTTTTCCAACGTATGCCATTGCTAAAACAACAATTGACTCTTTTAAATATTAACTGTTATCCTAACTTTTGCTGTAATAAGTCATTTTAATAAAATTTAAAAATTACTGGTACACTACAAATATGAATGAGATTTTCAAGAAACTTTTACCCTGTATGTAAGAAAATTTGTGTATATGGTCATACACGTATTACGTATTGCTTCTAATGTTGCCAGTTTAATGCGAGCTGCAAATTTATGGATAAAACGTATTCTAATAAAATTGTTTGTGTATCTTAGAAAAAATTTCAACTTAAATTCAAACAGCGGTCTTATAATATTTTTATATTTTAGTTTGTTTGTCAGATCACTACACAGCTTACAGCGGGCTATTGCAACTTTTGTAACACATTTAGACAATGCTAATGTAATAATCTAATGCTATAATCTGTCACCTGTATTTCATAGAGATTTGGCGATGGCACCTATCGTAATCTGTGCGACGCCATTTTCCTTGTTGTAGGCGCCTCAAATGTCATAATAATTTCTAGTTTACTAAAATTACGTTTTATTTCGTTTTTACGTTGTTTTTTATACTTTTTTGGTATTATCTCTTTAAAGGAGTATTCTATTGAACTTTCACCTATTTGGATGTTGTGATTTTGATTTTCTTGAAGTGCCTGTTTTTGACGCACCAAGGACCTTTGAATTTGATTGATGTTCACAATGAGAAGCAAAGAAAATGTTTTGAGGCGGTAGCAGGTACATAATAACTACGCCCACGGATGATGTTCCAACATTCTGTGGCGTGTTATAAGAGCCAAATAAGAGGAATGACGCTGTAAAGGTTTTGGATGAGTAGTGCGTATATGTTGAACAATGAGTGATTCTCCCGGGGTAGAGTGGCTGCCGGCT
This sequence comes from Leptophobia aripa, assembly GCA_951799465.1. Lineage (NCBI taxonomy): Eukaryota > Metazoa > Arthropoda > Insecta > Lepidoptera > Pieridae > Leptophobia > Leptophobia aripa. The sequence goes on along the minus strand of OX637268.1, from coordinate 4,344,428 downwards.
TACAGCCCGGGACCACCGCGACATAGTCCGCTCGGACCCATTCCCCGCTTTCTGTACGAAGATGTGCAACCTTTATGTCTACAACAGGAAAATAATAACAAGGAAATTGAGGAAAAGCTAAATGCTAATAAAATAAAACATCCAAAGCCAGCTTACAGGTAGTCAAACTTTTCCTTAATCACAGAAACCTTCAGGCTATTTATACTGTGTGTATAATTAAGTTGAGGTCATTCATATGTTGTTCATATTGGTCAAAGTATAGAACTTATATACTTCTATTTGGTTTACAGAAATCAATACCATTGACTACCTAAATGAAATTTTGTCTGAAGAGATTTTTATGATTGTTAAAAAATTAACAGCACTGGTTTTGGTTCTATATATAGATATGTGTTCTGAAAATAAAAATGTTTGTTTTAGTTATGCTAGCATGATCAGACTTGCAATTAGCAGCTCACCAAATGGCAAGATGACACTTAACGAAATATACAATTATATTTGCAATGCATTTCCATATTACAAAGAGGCAGGAAAAGGATGGATGGTGAGTTATATTTAGGACTACTTCTTGTCAAATAGAACTTATTTTTTCAAACTAAAATAAGTGAGAGATTACATAAGGAGAGTAATTCTGGAATTAGGTTTTTTCTACATATATAAAATTACCTGTTACAATTATTTTATGATAATCTTTTACAAGATTTTTTAAAGTTATTGACTGTATTAATTACTTAATGTAAAAATTTAATTATTTCCAGAATTCAATAAGGCACAACCTTTCATTAAATAAATGCTTTATGAAAGTTGCTAGAAGCAAAGATGATCCTGGCAAAGGTTCCTACTGGGCAATGGATAGCAGTTATAAGATGGCCGAAGTTACACCTCGACGCCGACGCAGTTTGCGAGTAAGTAAACTTAAAAAATAGTAACCCATTTTTTAAATTCTGTTTGTGTGGAATTTATCTTACTTAAAACATGTAAGTTATATATGAATTAACACAAATAATTAAAATTGTATTTTATCTTTCAGATGGCTCCTTATAGCCCGGAATGCAGTTCTAATAGCAGTGGTGATGCATGCGTATCTGCAGGGGCTGCCACTGTGCCTACACCCCCTGCCACTCCCACCACTCCGACTGCACCTGCCACACCCACTACACCGACTTCTGCATCGCCTGGAGCCCTCAAAGAGGAGACAATCATCAAGGAAGATTATGGTAAAGAACATGCACCAAATCATGACACCATACATCTTTTTACTCATAAATAATGACTCTATATGAGATGTGATGCTATATGTATTATTCCAGACTCAAAGCATACTGATGACGCTCTATCTGCTCTCATGAATGATGAACTAATTGCTGATGTTGATTTAAGTCGAGGTAATTTTGCAACATTAGATTTTTTTAAACAGTTAATATAAATAAATATATTAGACAATATATTAGAAATATAATTCTACACTAACTAATTTTCAAGATTTTTTTAAAATCATTCAATACCTTTTAAATATGATATTATAACCAACAGGCATTTCACAAACAAATAAGTTTTAGTGAAAAACATTGTGTGATTGTGCTTTTGTTATTCCAGAGCGATGGCGATGGACGGGCGCGCGTCGTCACGTATGCGTGTTGCGTCACGCGCAGCTGACGGACGACTACGGCAACTTTCGAGACGAGCGAGCCGACGACTGCGATTGCCCCGTCGATGACGCTTTGGCTTCACCCATTGCTGCCGGTCCACTTTCCCCTGACTCCCTCTCGCTTCTCTCACCACCCCCCCAAGAGGGCCCCTCTCTCCCCTCCTGGCACATCCCTTCCTTATAACGGCCTCCATCCGACCTTATATTAAGGTAAGGACATTAAGCGAAGTTGTAAGCTTTGAACTCGGACGATCACATTTGATGTGAATTTGTATTTTTGTATACCTGTTGAATTCCGTTGGTGTGATCGTCCGATCTAGTGCCCTTTTCTATACCACGAGTACCAAGTACCTTAAATGCAAGTTAATTTGTGAATGTTGTGCTCGTCTTGTATCAATCAAAGCTTCAGCCGACGTGACCTTGGCAGTTAAAATTAACTAACAAGCTCCCGCCGAGGTTAAGTTGAACTTTTAAACTATCGTGTTCATTGTGACATATACCAAGTTTATACCAATTTATCGCAACAAAACATTTGATATGAGATTTACTTTTGGGCGTGTTCACGTCTTACGTATTGTCACTTCATACGTGTGAAGTGTTGTATTTTATTAATTTGTAATGTTAGTATTAATATATTAATGAAGTATATAAAATATCACCTGTCCGATTTGAAACTAGCATTTTATTAATGAATTGATTCGCGAGCGTGGAAACCATTTACCAGAGAATAAAACATCACGACCAGATCTCAGAATGACCAGTATATAATTTAATGTTGTTTTTTTTAAATAGTGTCGATTGTCATTTAGTTGTGTATGACTTAGTTGTACGAATTTATAGTTTTAATGCTGATATACGTAATCGCTTGATAGTTTAGATTTTCGCTTTGCTTTAATTTTTCCACAGTGATAAAGAATCAATATGAAGGGGCATTATTTTTTTATGAGCAATCACTGTGGATTGAATTCTGTGCCATACGAACGTTCGCTTCATGGAGCTGACGGTCCCATATCTTATTGAATGTGTTCACGTTTACACGTATCTTGTATAGAGCGAGGGTAGCGTAGCATAGCTGTAATGTATATAAGATGTATATGAGTACGACGGGACGTAGACGTGTTGCTCGACTGGTTTTATCTTTTTCAGATCAATTTACATATATTCTCAAAGCGATATTTTATGTAACGAATTGTATACAGATACCATTTTTGAGTGCGGCAACGCGGCTATGTCCGCTCGTCGATTTGAATTCTGACCATAGAAATTGTTATACATTAAGAATTTGTATGTTTTTGAGACATAAAAATTAGACTATATTAACGTCCAATACGATTGATTTGTTAGTGATGCGGGATCATTATATTTTAATTTGTAAAATTGTAACACGACCTACTAAATTGTATATTCGATGTGTAACGGGCAACATTCCTCGAGGTTTGTGTCACTAATTATCGGTACGGCATAAGTTAATTCGGTATAAATAATATTCAGTATTCGCTAAGTATTGTTAAGTTGGTCGTTCTGTTCGATCGCATGGACGCAGCGGCGGCGCTCGAGTTGCCATCACTTATTGTTTCATATTATTATTCTGTGATAATTTTTATTTTCGAAAATATATACGCCTAGTAAAATAATGTTCATTTATTTATATTATTATTGACAAACAGGAAGATTTCATATTAAACGATCGTTTTTATATTTGTCACCGACCGGGTTCAGACTCCGCCTATAGATGATATTACCGGCAATTTAAGAAATTATATTATTTGTATGCGACGATCGTACGTTAGCAGTTTACTTTACACTTAAGCGTAGAATGTTCTACCTCTATACAAATAATAGTTGATGTACATTAAAACTTTTAACAAATTGTGCCTTTTTTCTTACCCCTGGAAATAAAACAATATGGAAATATCAACAACTTTAATGTCTGAATATATACAACAAACATTTACATAGAACATTAATGTTAACAACATGATCTCAACAGAGGTGACGCCTCTGTCTCAACATGTATTCACCCAATTCATTCGTTTGCCATGATAATCTCTTGTAGTTTTGATAAGCTTATATAGAGCAACTACTTATAGCCATAATTCTAAATCACTCATATAAAAATAAAAAGAAAATTCGTAGCTTAGGCGTAACAGATTTATTTGTTTTCAAACTCATAACATACCTTAGCTATACCATCATAATGGTGTTTTTAACCAAATTAAATTAACAAATAACTTTATCGCATTGTACACAAAAAAAAATTCGAGAAATTTTATCGTACTTTTCCTAGTGTCATTCTAGATATTATTTAGTATTTAACTATAATAAAATAACTAAATTGGTTATAAAGCAGAATCCAGTTTACGATACATAAAGTCATATTACAATAAACAAATAAAAAATAATTTATTATTCGCTACACTAGCGCCATGATGGCAGCTCGTGTCACAGCCCTAACACTTCGTACACCTAACGTTTCCTATTTACAGCTCTATATGACATCCTTGTCGCACGTTCGGACGTTGTGGACGCGAGACAGAGACGACAATACACGTACATTTTGATTTTTATTTACAGCGTTCCAAGTCGCGTGTCGGGTGAAGCACCGACAATATCCGACCACGACTCGAACAGTATCGATTCTATCAAGTAAATTGCGTTTATAGAGATCATTAGAATTTCATATCTACAATACAGTCCTCTGGATAAGGCCATTCGAATATCAGAATAGGGCTTAGGTACACAATGGTTTCAATTTCATTAATAGAAAACTTATACAACCAAAAAAAGTAACAATTTTAAAACAGATCAATAAGGTTAATATGGATATGAGGCACTTGGCAATAATTGCACAGCGGAATAAATAAGACTGCAAGCCCCAGGGGCTCCGACGAGAGCCGAAGTACCGGACTCTCAATGGAGCCTGACCTGCGAAGCCTACACACGCTCCCGACTCGTTTCTCATCTGAAACACCTGAAAGCAGAAATAATCTTATTGTCTGGACTGACGGTTATAAATATCTCACATTTCCACACCCTATCCAAAAAATGTATTCCTTTGTCGTAATTATTTATTTAATTATGTAACAAATAGACCAAATAAATAATACTAGTTCGTGAATTTCCTTTACTTTGAAACAATCACTTTTATTCGAATAATAGTTCATAGACATTCTATTACCATATCGATCGGAAGTATCCAGGCGCTCATAGTGAGTCGCGATGCCAGACCCAAGTGCGCTTGGTGTGATCGAAGCGGTGGGCCAACCACTGCGCCTGCAGTAGTTCAGCTCGGTCCTCACTCAAGTATAGTGGTTTGCCACGTCTGCAAGGAATATAAAATTAACCAACTAGTAACATGAGTTACATTATGGTGACGATAGTAAAGAGATTGTGGAACTCACTTGAGGTCTCGATCTTCTTCGTCGTAGTCGTCTAGGTAAAGGCTACCCCAGAGGCAGGCACGACGACCTCGGATCACGATAATGTACGTAGACGTCACCACCAAAAAGATGCCCGTGCCGCCACCGCACTCCATCGCGTGTTGTACCGCTTCGGCCACTTGATGTTGTCGGCAACAGGGCTGCTTCAGACACACTAGTGTCCCGCAGAGGAGGCAAACGGAAGCCTCCTTGGGTACTGCACCGCACTGAAGGCATACACGCTCGTGGTAGTAGGTGAAGAGGCGGTCGTACTCGCGCGGTAACCTCAAAAGCGCCGGACCCGTCCACACAGCGTGCAGCCCTCGTACCACTCGACCGATGGCCAGTTGTCCTCCCGCACTTGCTGTGGCGAGTTGGCGCGCCCACGCACGGGCTGCAGCCGCTGCACCGGTCGGTAGAGCGTCAGCCGCGAGCGGCGAAGCGCCTTCCGCCAATTGTAGGAACCGCAGAAGTGCAGCGAACTCCTCCCGCTCGCTAGTTATGAGTGGCAAATCGCAGCCGTACACATGCGCGCGGATTAAAGACACTATCCGCAAGTATGGCAGGACTAGTTCTTGAACCTAGGCAATGTATAATTTTGGTTAAGCAAAAGAGATATCAGTCGTTGTTAAATCTTTATAAACTATTATTACCTCCTCTTCAGCCTTGTCGATATCAAACGTAGCATCAGGTGCAGCATTTGCAGCATCATCGTCCAACAAGTGCTGAGGAGCCCGCGCCGCAAGAAGCAACTGTGCAGCTTCGAGCAATCCTCGCGCACGACCTTCCGGTCGGACATGCTGGGCCGGAGCCAAAGTACCCGTTGCACACAGCTGGTTCACTACTTGGAAATAGGTGAGGGCGTAGAGCGCTCGTACGATGCACGTGAAATGCTGGATATCTAGGTGCGGTGGATCATCGGGCGCTAGTAACAACACGTGCAAGAGAAGTGCGGTTGGGTCGCGTAGCAGAAGCGGAACAGGTCGTGAACCACCAGACGTAGGCACAGCTGCGCCACACGCTCCTGCTGTTTCTACTGCGGCTTCAGGTACGAGTGCCCGCCATGTGTTTGCCACGCCCAACGACGCACCTGCCACTACTAGAGCTCGCGCGTGCGCACCCACCACTGATAACAGTGGCACTGAAAATTTAATAAGCACATTAATACGACACAGTAACAAAATATAAATATTTCTTGTTTGTGTAAAAATGAAAGAAAATCTTACCGATGCACTCTTCTTTAGGCTTGTATCGTGGAGTAGGCTGCGCGACGAGGGTGTTGTTTCGCTGCACGAGTTCACACTCCAAATTAGTGCGCACCAGTGACGCCACAAATGTAAAGATGGCGGCGGGCGACGAGCCATAGCGCTGTTTGAGCTTGCCGCCCGCCATCGCAGTCATGTCGGTCATCGCTTTGCCCATCGCTTCCGACAATTGACTCTTGACGGGCGGTCGAATCTCCCGGTCTAATATGTCACGTACGTCGGCGGCTAAGTGAGCGTAAGTGGCTTGCGATGGGGGACGTCGCGGAGCCCGCTCTGGCCTTGGCGCCAGCGGTAGAACGCTATTGGCGAGCTGTCGACACAGCGGGCACAAGAACTCGCCTCGCTCCACGTGCAAGTTCGCCGGACGCTGCGACGCAGCTAACGAACGAAGGTAAGCTCGCAGACAGCGCAAGTGGACGTGGTGGCCACACGACTGCGCCACGACGCCGCCCTCCCAGCCCACGCTGACGCTGAGCACCCACGAGTCGTGATCGAAGTGCTGCTGCAGGTCGTCGTGCAATCGGTAGTGGTGCGCAGCAGCAGTGCCATATTGCTGAGCAGCCAGTCGCGCCCGTTCGCTTTCCGATAACGCCAAAGCACCCGCCGTGGTTCCGGCACGCCGCCTGTGACCCAGAACCGACGTAGACTGCAGCAGCACCACCAAACCGATGGGATCGTGTGGCGCAGCAGGAGCGGTAGTGTTGCAGATGACGCAGTCGTAGTCCCGCGCCACCATTTCCTCTTCCCACTCCATGCTGTCTCCCTCGAGCTGTCGTACGCTAGACAGGAATTGCTGTTGTTTGCGGGCGAACTCTCGCATGAGTTGGTCTTGTCTTTCACGAGCACGTCGCGATCGCTCCTCCTTTTCATGACGCTCTCTGTATAAATTGTGTTTCATTATTTACTATTCTTGTATTGAAGCGTATATGAATGCATACAGCACAGAGCACAGACCAAGATTAAACACGATATCTATTATAATATGAATAAGTTACCTGGCCCTCTGCTCAGCCTGTCGCTCCCTTTGGTTGGGCCACATGGAGCGACGCACTTGCTGAATGGCTTCCGCGCATCTCACATCCATATCAGCCAACTTATAAAGAACAAGGGCGATGAAGTACGGGCCGTCACCTGCAAACATATGCCACGATATACTTCATCTGCCAACGAAAACGCAATCTTTTGGGTCAAGCATAAATTACACTTACCAATGGGCACAAATGGATATGCCGGGGGCTCATCGAGCGAAAAGGAATCGAGACGACCGGACAGTTGTGAGTGCAGTTTGAGCAAGAGAGAAATAATAGACTCGTGAACGGGCACTTGCCCGCCGGCGTGGGAACTATGTGGCGCTACTGTGCCCTCTAGTCCCGCTGCACCCGCTACCTCTGCATCCAATTCCCCTTCGGGTGGTGCAGGTAGCGCACGACGTCTTCCTACTACCCATTCTGATATATCTAAAAAGGGAATATTTTAAGAAAACATAATTTCACAGAATAAAACCATCAAAATATAGTTTCGATTAGGAAATATATAAACGCTACAAAATGACAGTAAAAAAATCACTCCAAAGCGAAATTGCTTCTTCTTAACAATTTGAAAATACCAAATTATATGGTAACGTAATAAAAGGTCCAAATACCGTCATCATAATGAATGGGTTCTGTGAGTGCGAGCGTCAAATCGTGTGGGCCTCCACTGTCCGCAGAGCTTCCGGCCGCTTCTTCAACTCTCCGCACTACGAGCGCCCCTGTTTCACCGCTCTGCGTACACGGACGTATATACATTACATACGGCGAAGTGAAGAAATAAAGCATAGTTCTTAATACAAAGAAGGTAAAATGCAACAAGACAATGATACAAATTTACCAATATTATATGTTTATAATATGTGTTAAACAATAAAGACTATGAAAGTCATTCATATTAATAAATTATGAAAGCACAGACTTGCTAAGTTGTTTGGAGAGAGAGAGAGAGTTGTTATCGTTTGTTTTTTTTGGATTTAAACTTACAATACAGTACATTTTGATAAACAGTACCTACATTGTGTGTAGTAGCTTTGGGTATTGTAATAATTATCTCTTACTTTTTTAATACAATTTCTCAGCATAATTATTGAAACTAATTTGCCATAATTATATGTACATTGGTTCTTCGAGTCAGAATTATGTTATGGCTTTAACAGACAGGACACGTACTTTGGCGTTATAACGTCGCGCGAGGGTTCGTCAAACCCGCTTAAGCGCGCATTCGCCAAAGTGTATTGCAGATAGATAGCAGTGTGAAAGGTTTGTTCGTTATTGAGATGTCCATTGATTCAGATGTGGAAGAACTATTACTTTTATATGCTTCTATCATATATCCTGGTCACAGAGAAAGAGTATGGGTGCACGACATCAATTAAAAGAGAAAGGATTTAGGAGAATATAATCGTTTGTGTCGTGAGCTTGCTTCACGTGAAAAACGTTTTTTTGCATACTTTCGTATGGCCAAGATTTATTCCAAGAACTACATTTGTGGACTTCGTCCGATTTGTGCCCACAATTTTGCCTTCATTGATATATTTCTATTAGAACTATCCTTTTCTTACAATTCTATCAAATTTTCGGTCATCATGCAGTATTTTATTATTACGCTAAAATTAAATTTGTAAAAAATACAACATCCGACGTTAAAGCTAACCTAACCCAACCACGCGACAGAGCATTGCGTACTTATAGCGCCGGTGCTATGTTTGATGATATTCTACGATAGGAGAACAACACATCTTAGCGTCATAGCGCCATAGCTGACGCGCCTTATAATTATGTCAATTAGGCCAAGATCAGGTATCTCGGTTTTATATATCTGTTTCGATTGTAATCTAAAAAATTTTTAACATGGAGATGAGCTAATGAATAAAACAAAAACCAACTGGATAAACAACACTGACCTCGAGTGCTCTTATCTCGGGAGCATCACCTCCCGCATCCGACTGGTCGTCTGGTATCGACACATTTCTTGCCATCTGTAATTAGTATGAAAGTATTTAAAAGAATCGTTTAATTTTTTAAATTGTCCCTACACTGATAAAAAATAAATACTTAACCCCTTAAATTAGACTGGATTATATGAAAATATATAACATCGGAGACATTTGACTCGAGGATGACTATTTACACCCAAGGTAGGCGTTTTACAATTACATAAATTAGGTACACCCAGAACGAAAGTAACAACCATAAGTTCATTACACAATCGTTAACCGTGATTCGGTACTACTCAGAAATCGAACCCTCGGTTCTAACCAATGAGCCAACTGTCGAGTCGTTAACTCAAAGGAACAGGAGTAGTTAACTACTACTAACTACCTCCATAGGCTGTGGTACGGCGATAGCAGTGGAAGGTCGTTGCAAAGCAACAGGTTTGTTTCGGCTGGCACCTGCTGCCCCAGAGTCTGCTTCGCTGCCCGCATCGCCGGCCTCACTGTTTTCCCACTCTGGCTCACCTGAAACAGTTATTTAAGTAACAAAAATTGCGTAAATAAAAAAAAAAAAAGATTTTTTAGATTTGAGTGTTACATAAATTTATAATAGTGAACGTACTGTCTGAATGGTAGGGCTGCGGCGGCAATGTGTCATCGTGATGCAGCGGCAGTACGTGTGCAAGTAACGTTCGTGAGTTGTCAGTGATGGCGCCACTCGGGAAGGCCGATAACAAAGGCACGCCTGACACACTCGTACCACGACGCACTTCGCTACCGCATACACACACTGAGCGCTGCAAAGTCATTTTATGAAAACAACATGAAAGTGAAAGATTAGACATACACATAAAAATGGTACGAAATCGCAAAGTAACATTCATAGAAAAACATGCCAAATTTAGAGACTTTTAACGAGCCATATTTGAAGCCATATACTGTTTGGTGGTACTACTAACTTATTTAAATCAAAAAGACCATGTGAATTATCGTATCCTTTTACGTTGTACTAAATAAGCTGCTTATATACGTACGTCAGCGTTCTGCGTGTCCCGCTGAAGGTCTGCCGCAGTGGACAGAAGGTAGACGGCCAGTGCCAGCACATGGTCCGGTGGTGCGGCGGCGCCACCTACGCTGGCATCTCTCCGCCTAACACCGCGGTGCAGTACAGCCAGCAACGCCGCATGCAGCACACCTGGTTAAATATTATCAATCTGATATAATTTGAAAACCGTATTTCATATGGTTATAATATTATTTCAATATAAAAATTAAGCAACAATACAAAGAAAGCATATCTTAGTCATGTTTCATAAAGTCGTAATTGCTTACAGTTGCTGTAAAAGTTAATTACAAAGCGAAAACGTATAAACAATGTATCCTTTAGGGGGGATATTTGCCTGCATAGAATTACGTGACAAGAGTACTTCTGAGTGTTTAAACAAATGTGTTACATATTATATAAGTTTCTAATATAAATTATTAAAGAAAGCAATCTTTCGACATGTTGTAACAACAGATGTAGGCAATAAGAAATTTTATTGAACATTTATATACTTATAACCCTTGTGTTGATAAAGTTCGAGTGTTTTGGTAATGGAATGGAACGTTAAAACGTCATGTTTTGTTTCGATAAAGATGACAATGTATTGTATTGATTAGTTTTGTTGGAACTGTTAATTTCGATAAATGTGAAAAATATATGTTTTCGTTTTGTTTGTGAATAGTAAAGCATGAACATTTGATTGTCGATTCTCTGTTTTTAGGTTTGTGTTTCTTACTTTATATTTGTAAAATAATATTTGTTTAATAAATAAAACTCTGTTTTTAGATGAATCATATTCGTGTTTTTGTTTTATAAAAGAAATTACATAATTTTAACATAGACCGCTATATAATTGAACACACACAGTGAGTAGTGAACTGAACTTACCTGAGGCACATATCTGACGGGGATCGCCGCTAAGGTCGTAGTCTGGTGGTGGACGTGCTGGTCGAAGTGGTGGCCACAAATTACCTGTCCCACTATTGTTATTAACACCACCCTCAGCCTTGCGCTTTTCTGCCACGCTGAAATACAAACATATTTTATAAATAATCTGTTCCTATGAGACAAGAACGCGAAATCATTTATTGTTAGAAGTAATTTAGTATTTATTTTCAGGTTTTTAATATATATACATTTATAAATAAAATCAAGATGATCTCTAAAATAAAAAGAATACTTACTAGGCGGCAAAGCGGTCCATTGACGCATGGAAGTCACGGCGATGCACGGCGCGGCGCAGAACGTGCAGTGGGTCATAGAACCGCTCCCATACAATGGGCCGTGGAACGAACAAGCCCTGCTCAAGGCTCTCGGAACCGCGTCCTGGCGCGCGATATACGGACAACTCGCCCAACACAGATTCAAAATTACGTGTGTGCGCATTGCCCGAACGTTCGGGCATTAACTCCAGCAGTTGCGAGTGCGTCTTGTCTCCGGCTGCCAGAAGTGTCGCCACCTCGACGCGTGATTGTAGGATCTCATCATGTCCGAGGTTGGTGCGCGAGCTCACGAGTATAGCTAGGAACGTGAGTAGCCCCTCTACCATGGCGTCCTGTTCGCCTGCTTGCGTGCCTGATAGCGGCGTCATACTCAGCCACTCTCGCACGCCGAAGCTTAATCAATAAAATATGCTCGTTTTAGAAATAACGGAAATATATAGAATTAAATCGATTTTGCATTAGTAATTCCAATTAATCTATATATTTATTATAATAATATATTTCTTAATTATTAAATTCATATTATTTGTTTTTGTAAGCACCCAGTCGTTCTCACGGTACCTACTTGCTTTGCATTGCACAACATCGTCTTTTCATCAAAAACATTATCACGAGAAGCGAAAATATGAGATATGGCATAAGTGTCATATGAATATGTTTAAAGGTGTCAAATTATCAGTTTGTTCAAACAATTCAAAAAATAAAACCATAATAAGCTTGTGTCTATTACAAGTTGTCTTAAACAAGAGATCTTAGCTCATACATAAATTCTTTGTTAATCCGATATTATAACGAAACTTACGTATCAATGCACATATCCACAAATTGATCGGGTGGTAGTTGAGCTGCGCAGATCTGCAGCCAATAAATGTCCATGTCAACCATGGAGTTGCAAAAGTTTGCCTGGATGTAAGTCATGGCCTGACCCTTAATCTGCAGGCCGTTGCGTACCCACACACCCGCCAAAATCTCGTAGAACAAGCTCTGCGGGAGATAAAACAACGATTATACGAAATATTGGTTGCATCTCGGTTAGTGTGCATTTAACCGATAAAGCCCGCTCAGTTTAAGAGATAATATCTAAATATATATTTTGTCTGAATAACAAATTCATATATTCAAAATTGTTTGCAGAGTTAAATGTTAAAATTTCAAAACCATCGGAATTTAGTTTAAATTTAAGTAATGTTAACTTAATTTAACAAAAATAGTAATTTTGATAAATTTAATAACTGAAGTTAACGTGAAAACAATGTAAGGTAAGATATTTTTAAATATCTCCTTAGGCACTTTTTTATCGATGGCGAACTGACGCAATGAAATGGTAAATTATTACGACTAGATATATACTATTTGGACGGTATATAACGACGGGCAATATGTGGCCTAAGAGATAACAAGACTTTGCAACAGATAACTTTAAAATTATTATATTTATTTAACGTTTAAACTGCAACTTTGTAAAGTCTAAACATATTTATGTATGTATGTTTCTGAATCGATGTTAATGTCGTATAATTGATTCTTGAAAAAAAAAAAGATTCTCTATACTTTTCTAGTTAAAATGAATTATTAAACAATTAGCTAACTTTTCTATAATTAACTATGATTATAAAGAAATAGTACAAACAAGAACTAAGGTCGATGTTTTTAATTACAAATTTCACGCGACATATATGTTTTGTTTGTACAATAAACGTGTCCAGTCAGTAATACAAGTGAAACAAACAGAATTTATTTGGAACAAAGGGCACATCTGTTTGTATCCCTTATCAAACGAGAATTAAAGATACAATAAACAAATAATAACGTTTTTTTTTGTTAGACCAATGCGTGCGCTTGTCTAGTGTTGTCACATTAATATATTTTTTAACTTAGTAGGGAAAATAATGTTAATATATGTACGTATTTATATTACTATTTCAAAATACTTTGCTAAATATTTAACTATTGTTAAATATATTTTATTTCAGTTTAAAACAAACCCGAATCATTTATTCTTTACTCAACCACATAATATACCGGTTAGACAACATTGCTTCTGCTAATTTCATGGAATTATTACCTAACGGTGATATGTTTAACATCCGGCCTTGCTTCTTCAGTTTTATACGTTTTTGCAAATACATTTTTAAGACGTACTCGCATCAATAAATGCAAATCGAAAGTTGTAAGCTGTTCACCCCATGTTAAGGCGTCGGTCGTCGCTAGGCGTCAGTAAGTACTGTGACTCAGTGCTCTGTAAGTAGTCAGTGGCAGCCCGGCTGCCATCATGGCCGCTCACGTGTGCGCAGTGTTATTGCTCGGCATATTCGCGACAACGCACGCATTCGTAGATGAAGCGGTGGATGTGATTCTTCTTAGTAAACATATCGGCGAGGAAGTGTTAAACTCGTGGGACATTATAGGCAAACCTTTCAATGCTTCCCAAGGTGTAGAACTACCGTTCATTCACAAAAGAGAAAGGCAACTCTTTTCTCGCTTGTCGGAGATAACGCGAGCGATCAAAAAGTTAGAAGCGGAAGTGGAGAAGAGCCGCGTTGTGGCGATCCTTCTGGAGAAGAATTTAGGACGTGGCCCCCGCTTGGAACTAAAGCTCAACGAGATGTCAGATCTGCTAAGCCGTGTGGATTCGGCGGATCGAGAGATGCGCGAATACGTGAGGTTACAACGCGAGTTAGAGAGGCGAACCTTGGAGGATTTTGCGAGCTGGTGTGTGGCACACGACCGCGGTGCCTTACCCGGCCTGCTCGAGCGCGTGCATGCTTTGGTCGTACCGCCGCATGCCCATCTACTTGGCCATAGTTTGCTCGACCTTGTTGCGAATGACTTACAGGTCTGTATCATTTATGAAATCGAGCCTGACATAAATACATCCGTGCATTCTCAACTCTAACCTCTTTGGAGGCCACCGGACCGTTACAGTTTTTTTAAGCGACTGTGTAACTTGAATACACGTGACGTCACACAAAATATCACAAAAGTTTAAAACCTATATGAAATGTAGCGACAACTTTTCCAATAAACATCACATTCCAAAACAGCTATTCATCGCATCGCACTCCGCCAATTGTAGTAGATCATTGCATATCCGTTCTTGAAAATAATTTCAATACTTTTACTTGTTTTTGCGATCATTTGAAATTGAGAACAATATAAACACAGAATATACTAATATTAGTAGCTTTGTGAAAGATATTACTGTGATATCATAACATCAAAGGTTAATGACATATATTAGGAGTGCCATTTATAATGCGTAACATTAAAATAATTTAAAAAGAACATTCATGTTTTAATAGGACCGTCGTTTTAAAATTATTAAACAAGACTCCACTTTGAACGTAATTACAAAAAAATCGATTAAAAACGAGGTAATTTTTAGAAAGAACTCTAAAAGCAATTTCAACAAAAGAGAATGGATTGTGGTAAAGATTATAGTAAACATTAAAGGATTTTAAACGTGTGTATAATTTATGACCTTTGGTAATGGAGATCATTGGCTACTCGCGACGTTCAACCGTTATTATGAGTCACCGAGTATTGCTTCCGATCAAAGCGATATGTTTGCTAGGTTTCAACTTATACCAAAGTAAATAAATTTTTAACAAAATTAACCTACGTAGTAATGTTTATAATCCTACCTACCTCCATCCATCACAGCAAAAATATTTTTGCCAAAAAGAAACAAAACAATACACTGATTATGTTTTAATGAGGTACTAAAACAAACACATAATAATTAATTAGCGTAATAAATAAAGCGTAGATAAATTCAAGGGATTTCTAATTAAAATATGTATGTATTATTATTGTTTCGTATGTCTTACTTATAGATAGGGCATTATCCTCCGAAAGCCCACACAGCGTACATTCACATAACATAATTTACTCATTTAGGTGATTTAAATATATCAACCAAATATTTATTATAAATAATATTCCTATCCACTAAAATGTTTGTTTACTAGTAGGTCCGTTACTGTACGTCTATAAAACGAATAATTTTACGACCCGGTCTAAAATTTATAAAGTACGCGAGGGGTGCTTCATACAACACGATGTGGGAGAGGAAACTTTAATTTAAATCAATCATTGATGCACTTTTCGTGACCCGTATCCAGAAAATAAAATACAGGGATACATAAATTTTTACGACTTAAATATAAGATTTTATTGGCGTAAAAGTAATAATATATACATGCACGTATACAATAGCATCGACATATTCCATACGTAATGTACGCAAGAGACAATAAATAGATCAGTAGTACCCTCCACGTGCCGACCCTTTTCAAATAATCAAATAATAGAACAATGGGATACATATTAGTTCGCTTTTCGTCCTGTGTGCTGCGTCAGCTGACAGTCGGCGAACAAACAAAAATCCACAATATTGGATTACGGTTGAGTTGCGGCAATGACGCACTTATTACAATAAAAATAAAGGTGCCAGATGTCGCAACTGGAGGCGTGCCGCGCTAACCATAATAATGTTAACGGTTCGTGCTGAGCTATTGGATAAATTTATCGATATCGATTGTAATACCTTTAATGAGCTTTCATTTGTTATTATCTAAGTTAATCTATGAACTTTATTAAATTAATTGCAGAATATTCAGGAATATTATAATTATCGTCAAGATAATTATTTTATCATCATTAATAGTTAATAATTAGTAGTTTCCTATTATAAATTTGTATTTATTAATTGTTGGCACTAATTAAGTCGCATACAGTATAAAGCGATTTATTAATCGATAGATCATCTATGGCGAAGGAACAAAATTCAAACACCTTTACTTATTAATATTTGTGTAAAGCATCGATATATCGTAAATCAAACATCACTATCGCTCAGCCCCACTCGTAACCGGCTGTCCCCACTCAACCGCTTGTCAGTGGCCAGTGCGTCTCAAGCCGCGGTATAGTTCGTGCTTACGAGAATGAAGTGCGCGGCATTGTTCGCGCTGCTGGCTTTCGCCAGTGCAGGTGATCCTACCGCTGTTGATTCCATACGATATAAGTTTTTGATTCTCGAAGCGCAATTGTGGAAGAACGTCACAGAGTGGGCGCAGGAAGGCTTAGCTGGGGACATTGAGCTAACAAAGGCTTTCGTAAGCTTCGATGGAGATATCGCATCCGTACCCCGAACCCCACGCCCGCCACTCGACTCATGGTTATGGATCCAAACGGTTGAGAGGCTACAGATCATTGATGGGTTCTACAAGAGTTTCTTGGACTTTGTTCGTCGGCAAGTGAAGCCAGGTTTGGTAGCAGCACCAAGTCGTGAGTGGATGGACCTAGCAGAGAGTGTTCTAATGGATCCTAGTGCCTCCGTGGCACAGGCAGTAGACAAATTGCATGATTTACAAGCACATTGGGACATGTTCCGTTCTGTATTGCAGGTAGTTTAAATCATCTGTCCCTTGTATACAAAATAAGTGGTAGAATTGAACAAACAAATAGTATATTCTTTTCGTTGTCAAGCATAAAAAAATATTTTGTCGTTTGTATACGATTGTATAGCATATAATTTACGTAAAAAAAGAGCGTGGTTCGCAGAAAGTTTAATAAATGTCAGTGACCTAGTGCTGAGCATTGCTATATACCGGGTATTGGGTAATAAAGACTGTAATTATGTCAATCATTTGGGTTCGAAATTTTCAAGGTGACTTGATAAAACCAAACTGACGTATGTTATTAATTATCTTTGCAACATTCGTATTAATTAATATGCATTTAAATTCATCATAAGAAATACATGCGTTGTAACTAGATTACTAAACGTAAACAAAGAAACCTTTTATACGTACGTGTCTCGTGTAATGTGATTATTCATTAAATACCTTAGATTCCTACATCACTGTTACAAAATACCTATAAAACCGTGCAAATGCTATTCGTGAACAATCATTAATGATGTATTTATTATTTTACTTTGTATTAGTATATTTTCTTATCAATCCTATAGAAAATCCGTGTTACTAATAACCGCGTAAAAATAATCAGGTTTAATGAGATATTTGACAACTTTGATGTACAAACATCCGTTGACAAATAGGGAAAAAAATTCGCTTGATAAGTGTTATGTTTCCAAGTAACGATGACTTGTTTTGATGTCATCTGATATAAGCCGATTTAATACGAGGTCATAAGATATATACGCCTTAGTTAAGACAATTCAACCGATATTGCATCAACATACGTTTATACTAATTATAATTCTGTTTATTGACCCAATTGCTTCTTTAAACTATAACTCAATTTCCTTATTAACAGTGTTTTTAAGTGTTATTAAAAAAATGTCATTATTATTATGTGTTTTTTCATCACACAGTTGATTTACTGTTAAGCGTTAACCTTATCATATATTTATTTTCAGGAAAGGCATCCTGATGTATGCGAACTACAACTTTCTCCTCACCAGTTGATTTACGATATGTATAACACTATAGCCCTAACTGAAATAAAAGGCTATGCTATGATGCAGTTTTCCTGGATGCTGCTTAGGATTTACGGAAAAGGTATTGTAGCATTTCTAATAAGGCATATCTGTACCTAATTATTATTCAACAGCTATTATTAATTTTTAATATATTCCAATTTCAGTATTATCTTTTGTAAATGGCGCGAAGTCGGCTTGACTATGTATTTTACGTCGGTTCGTTGAGCTGCCAAGGTTATGCGACTCGTACAATTTAATTAGCGGAAGCTTATTCATTTGATCTCATTTTAAAACAAACATAATAGTATCTCAGAATTTTTTTTGTTTCTTTTAATATATCTTTACTAACAAAGCACTACTATACAAGTAATTTGACTGTACATTTAATAACGTGTTAATTCCTTAAGCACGTAGGATAATGGCTTAAGAGATAGGACCTAAGTAAAACACATTTTTCATCTATTTTAAGAAAACCTTTCACAAAGATTTGATATAGTGTGGAGATTTAACATTTAAATTCATAAAATAGCATGTTTTATTTCTTAAAAAAGATAATCCGTGTGTACAAAAAGTAAAGTTAAGTAGACATGATGAAATGAATTAATTACGTTCATTGACACGATCCTTTTGTGTTAAAAATAGCACGAGATTTCTTAGTCATAACCGAATATGTGTGGTATGTCTCTTAAAAGGAGGTGTTTATTTAAATTTAAATTGATACCGTAAGGTGGTTGAACTAAATGTTTTTGTAACGAACATGTAATGCGTGCTAATTGTATCAATGGTTTTCATGAATTGTTTTAATATCACTTCTTTCACTATAAAAAGCATTGTGATATTTTTTTTTATGAATTAAAAACTAAAATATTGAACATATTTCAGGGAACTTTACTCAAGAGGCGAGCTTGACAAGAGATAGGTATACGGTAAGGATGATCCGAACGGCAGAAGCAGCTAAAGGAGCGCTAGCGATGGCGCAGCGAGACCTTTACCGGTGTGACCCACCACAACACGTTAAAGGTGAACAATTAGAAACTATTAGAATTAACAAGAAAAAAAAGTTTCTCTCAAAACAGACAATAGGGAGTAAAGAAAGTATATTTCAGGTGAAACATATGAGGAAGTGACTAGATTGTTACAAGGATATATAGAAAACGAGGTTGATATGAATCAAGACAAAACGTGTAAAGAGAACTGCGCATACTACACGCTCTCTAAAAACTACGACTGTTCGTATGACATGTATTGTAGCAAGCAGCCCACATGTAAGGGACGTATTATCAACTGTCAATATGTCGACTCCGATATGTGGGTCTGTCCGGCGGTATGTTTAATTTGTTTACTTTATGATCTACATTCCGTATTCACGATTTTGAAATATGCATCAAAATTATTACTTTCAGTCGGAAACAAGTACCAGACGTTATGAATGGATTGAATATGAAAATGAACGTAAATTCGGCCGAATGGGATATTGTAAGAGAGGAACCACAAAGGTATTTTAAAATAGATATTAAATAAAAGTGAGCGTAAAGTTTGTATTTCCTGTCCTGTCCGCATGAGAAAATCTACGAGGTTATAGATTAGTCACGACTTACTATTGTTTTAAATCATTACATATAATTAAAATGATTAAAATAATATTACTATATCGTAAGGAAAAAAAAAGCTAACTGGAGGTGTTCTCAGGTGGACTCTTGGTGGCGCTGGCTTTTCTGGCACTGTTCTTACTGCATGTGCCTATGCGACGAGCCGGGGCCTAAATCAGACCGCTACTTCAGTCTGTGGGACGCCACCTCCGACGTCAAAAATAATAAGTTAGTCCCATTTGCATTGGGACACTCGCTCACACCCAAACTAGGACTAGAATTTTCTTATGTCGGTCGAGGCATGAATATGGCCACTCATGTTTTTCGACGGACTGAACCTCTACCAATAATAAATAATTGTCACATTTTATTTCAAAGGTTGACTCGTGGTGGAGGTTTCCATTCCACTGCTCCTACTGTTTCTGCCTTTGCGAGGATGAAGTGTCCGTTGCCGAACGCACGTTTAGTATGCGCGAAGCGACATCTAACATCGATTTAAACAAGTCAGTGGCCTCATAACGACACGGTCATAGGGAATTAATGCTTTATATGTCGCTTTAACAATCTTTCTCCTAGAGATCTTTAACATTACTGCAGGATAAATATGTATATAACAGCACGGGTGCGCGGGTGTTCTATTACAATAATTTCGGATTAATCGTCATTATAAGTTATTACAGCCAGTTTAATTTACAGTGTGGTCACGGGACTCCGTTTGGTAAAGCACGGGCGGGTGTTCCACCTGCAGGTTAGCGAGGGCCGACTGGGTGAGCGCGGTGCGGTCACACCTGGTACCTGGGTGCCGTTTAATAAATTCGATGTCAACGACCCTGATGTAAGAGAGGGCGTCGATTACCATACGCTAAGCTATGAACGGCGTGCTTTTGATCTGGACGAACTGGATTCACCGTATGGGCACATAATGACTGGCGTCAGGTAATTCAAATTGTCAACAGACTAAACGCATATAAAGTCTATCTAAATTTATATTTTTAATTTCATTATTGTCCAGGTTTCGTATGATTGGAGCGCATTTGCACTTCGAAATTCGTTCGACGCGATTTAATTACTCAACAGGCCGACTGGCGCCCGAAAGGAGTCAGTGGATCAGCAACGATAATACCGACGGAGCAGAAGTTCCAAGGTATCAATGAAGTTACTAAAATCTATCAACATATTTCATGAACGACTTAACGACGATGTTTCCAATTCCAGATCCCGGTTGAGTCTTATCAAACCAGATATCCCAATCTACAGCAATAGTATGTTGCCCGTGGACTCCAAACATGACCAATACATTGAGTTCACGAACAGTGATCTCGACGCAGACGCGGCTCAGAGTACGGTACCCTTTATAGATATACAGCCCGTGCAGCCCTTGAAAGGTACTATTCTTTTCTATGGTTGGATTATTCATTTGATAAATGGAATAATACATGTGATTGTTTGGCACAGGTGCATCGTTAATAAGCGGAGCGGGAATGATTCATCGTGGTACCCGAGGCTCGGGAGGGTTCATCGCACCCAAACTGTTCACGTATGACTACTCTCGGCACGTGAAGGCCGAGTTGCCCCCGGATACCGACGGGGAGACACCTGACTTTATGCCGGTCGCGGCCAACTAGTCTACACGTAGCATATTTTATACTCTTGTAAATTAAGTTCGATTTAATAAACATTTATAAATTATTTGTCTTATTTTGGTTATTTTTATTGATTGAGTAATCATCGGAAGGAGAAAAATAAATTAACTATCATGTTGGTTGTATTTCGGATTTGCTCCAAAACGACGATGCTATATTTAAAATAAAATCATAGAAATCTATAAGAAAAAAGGCTTGGTAATAAATTGAGGAACGCGTTTGTGAGGTACAAAAAAGTATATGAAAGGACACTGACCTGAACTCTCAGCGGGTGGTGCGCGAGAAGGGCGAGCTGGTCAGCCGGCGGTAGGAGGTCAGCGGCGGACACCCTCATCTCGCGGACAGCAGAGCAAAGGAAGGCGGCGAGGTAGCGATGCAGCGGGAAGTGGAATGAGGCGTGTAGAGCGTGTGCTCTTGATGCAGGGGGGCGCGATGGTGAGACACCCACGGCCGTCAGCCAGGAGCCCAAGTGCGTCAGAGCCGCCCGCACCATGCGCGCGGCTAACGGGACGTGCTCGGGCGCGTGCAGGTGCGACACCACGCTCCACATGGGATAGGCGGCCGCCTCTAACTCGCAAGAGAAGGCAGCGTAATAAGATGATGGTTCAAATTCGATGTGGCCCATGGTCTCGCGCACATTCACGTTCATGCCCTGCAGGGTGGCGAGGAAGTCGAACCACATGTCGACGAGCGCGTCATCCTCGAGGAAGAGCAGGGCCACGGAGCGGTGAGAAAGCACGTTGTTGAAGTCAGATACGAGCGGCCAGTAACAGTGCTCCTTCATGAGCCGTTCTGTGCAATCGATAACTCGATGGCGGTTGGCGGCCGGCTCGTGCAGCGAGTTACGCACTAGGATTCGGCCCATCATCAACCGCAGCGACAGGACCATCACGTGCAGAAGGTGCAATTGGTGGACACAGCGTAGCGCCAGCGCCTCATTGGAAAACAGCTGAACGGACATGTGGACCACGCGGTTAGACAGAGTGTCAGGATCCGCGGCGCCCTCCAGCACTAGTGGGATTCGGGCGTAGTGAAGCACGAACGTACGCGTCAAGTGCTCCTGCGAATTTCAAAAATATATTTTACGAGTTATGAGCCGTGTGTAGATACTTATGCTTTAATACAAAAAGAAAAACTTATGATCTATGCTTCTTCTCTTATTTATATGTACAATACATATATAAAAAAAATATACAAAGATAATATAAAGTTTATGAATGTACTGAATTTACCTTATAATCCTGATCAGGCAGCATGTTCAGCAGCAGACAGACAACATTCTGTGGGAACTCATACTTAAAGGTCCAGAATATAAATTCTTCTAGTAATGTCTTGTGCTGGAGACGCGGCGCAAGTGCCGGTAAATGTCGATATCTGTAAATATTTTGTTAAATTAATTAACCTGTATTAAAAATCCATAAAATTATCTTTCACTCATAAGTCAAATATAACAGTGTATTTAATATATTGTTCAATTAATCCAAGCCAAGGCTTAATTTCTGCTTACCCGGGTCTTATTTAACCCGAGTATCGGACAGTCGTAGGTACCCCCTAAAACACTTTGAATAGCAAAGCGGTAGCACAGCCCTCAATATTTACGCCAATACTTTAAAGTAGGAATAGTGTTGTGAAGTATACAAAAACACACTAATGTTTTTAGTTTAATAGTTAGGCACATAGCATCATACTCGTATGTTTAAATGTCTTAAGACTGTCATTCAACACATAATAAAAAGTTACTAAATAATACATACTCGTCAGGCGGATCTGGGGCAGGGAAGCTCTCTAAAGCCCGTTCGTACATGCGGTTTGAATCTGCCATATAGCGTCCATACTCCGTCTCTGGAAATGGACCTTCAACCAGGTTGCGATACATCTGAAAACATATTTATGATTTTGACTAATATGAATAATACCAGAATAACATTTCGATTAATTACTTGTATTGTTATTTAACATGTGATGAAATAATAAGTAAAGTCTAGAATTCCAAACAATTTGTAACACAACAGTTGCTTAATATTTTTTCTGGATTTATAAACTAGTAAACGTGAAACAACATCTATATCAGTATTGATTGTTCCACTTTTAACATATTTAAGATCTATATTTCTATTCAAAAAAATCTTATTATATAGTATTATTGTAATAATTAATTAATTAATAACACTTTTCAAGTGTAAAATTGTTAAAAAACAGCACAGAACGGCAGGAAATACCTGTGGATTTATAAGCGCCTTGGTCATAGCCGAGCGCATGAGGTCGCCCATATTATTGAACTCCATCAACATCTGTACATAGCCCTCGCACTCCTGGACAGCAACACGATAGTTGTCTGAACTGCCGCCGTCACTATTCTCTCGGAAGTGTTGTAAGAGACGCAGTATGAGCCGCGGCATCATGGCTTCCGCGACGCAAAGTAATTCCGCCGGCGCAATACCAGGCCGAGGGCATTTATTACCGTGATTGCTGCAGAATCTGAAATTTTAAACCAAATATAAAATATATATTTTAATTTTTTATATATGATACTAAAAATAATCATTTGTCACATGTAACGAAGTGGATTTTGATTATATAAATGGCGGGCACATATAAAAAACATGTTTTTTTTTTATAAATATTTTTATTAAAAAAGAATCTTCTATATAATTACGGTAATTAGGAAGAATACATATAGAGAATTTGAGTTCAAAGGGTATTGATACGATTAAAAAAGTAAGCTGCCTGGCCCTTGCGTTTTATAAATATAATTTATTACTAATATATTTTTATTTAAGAATTCGTGTAAACGTTGCAAACACCATATCATGACGTACTAATTAAATGTCAGCGTAATCCACATTTGGGTCACGTTTAATTAGTTGTTAGACACAACACTTATCCAGTATAAAAAGTGGCATAAGAAAAATATATTAATTTACCGTTGCAATTATAATAACAAATTCTCATTGTTTATACCGTTTACTTCACACAACAATTGGTTAAATTCATAAAAGACATGACTAAACGGGTTAACTGATCGATTGTCAGCATCACCAATTACATAGTAATTAAATAATAAAGAAATTACTTTGAATTAAGCCCTGTAACAAAATCATTTAGCTTAGCTGCTGCGTATTAATAAATTAATCTTGCAAGACTACTTATTCTTACTGACTACCCTGACCTTACATAACCTGCCTAAATTTATCCTTGCCATAGGAATGTACTATAGTTAAATGCGCCAATATAGTATACTTCACTGAACCGAAATTCATGCAGTAAATATCAAAGATGTATGTAATATCATAATTATGGAGTTATTAAAAGATCATCAGCTAGCGAGAGTTGAGATGTTGAGAACTTCGCAGATTCTCATAGATCAAGCTCATGGCTATCTAGAACCAGCTGGGAATAACTTGTATTGTAATAATTACATTTACATACTCGAATAAAATATAAACGTATTACAGAAAGAGCTTTTACAATGCTCTTATACAGCTAATTGACCAAAACCTTGCACTAAAAGACTTTCTCAAAATTAAAGTTTTTGTAATTTTTTTGTAATAATATACTAATACTAGCTTTGTTCTATCGAAATGTTGTTAGCGTTAGTGTATAAACTTTACACTGATACATTAGACATTATTAAAAAATTAAAAAATAAACAATGTTTAAATTTGTCTGTTATTTGTACTATTTATTTTATCATTTCAAATACAAGGCAACTACGTTCGAGTGTGTATAAGCTATTATTAAATAATTTCAAATATAAGCCCATGACATCATTTGGATGACGTAATATTATAGTACAAGGTATTTTTGCAGTGACCGCTGTCCCTAGACGGACTCGCGTAGGCCACGATTACCTCAGGGCTTGATCTCAAGTGACGGTACTACCCACTCGCCCACTCACATAGCCTCTAACTTATGAGGGTAACACAGGAATATTGAGTTAGTATGCTTCTATGTTAAAAATATAGACACTATATCAATATAACATATTAACACTTTATTAACAAATAAACTAATCGTTGTTAAAATAACCGATTACCTATGAAGATGAGTTTTATAAATGACTCAGCACATCGGTAAATAATTTTATGATACGGTAATATATTTGTACTTAAATTTCAGTGTTATTTCCTTAACATATTAATTATTGAACCCTAACAAACTTGTTAAGGGCTGAAATGTTCGGAGTATTTTATACGTTTTACAGAAGTATATCATTGTTGTATTTTGTTAAATATAACCAACAAAAAAGCAATGACAACTGCAAACAAAATCTTTAAAAAGAAATTGGATTATATAGAAGATATAACGATACTGACCCGTCCTCTTTCATGACAGAATTGTCTCCGCAGTCACAAGCGCCACCAGCCTGGGAAAGGAACATGTTGAAGTCGTGGGTGGAGTGATCTCCGCGATGAAAGCACTCTCGGCATATGGACATACATGGCGAAATACCGCACGTTCGGCACCGATACGCCACCACCCGGGGAATCCATACTAGCCCGCATTTGTCATGTTTGTCGTAGCTACGCACTGTAATATAAATATACATGTTACGTCTTCAAGTACCTAAAAATCTAATCAATATTAAAATTTATAACCAATTATCAAAATTCAGGTCTCTAATTTTATCAACAAAACGTTGGTTAACTAGACTTATTTAAAATAAAATTAAAATACTAGAACTCGTTTAGTTGAGGTTTAATAATTGTTTAACGTTTAAATTAATTAGACATTTCAAAACCTACATATGTAATTATAATTTTAAAAAGTATTTCATAAGATACACATTACTAAAAATATACAAATATTCATGGTAGAAAGACTAATTGATTTTATTTTATAGCAATTTTAATTGACAAAAAATAATTTTACAGCTCATGGAATTGAAATCCCTAGCATAAGATTAGAATCAGGAATTGGCTACAATTCAAAAAATGTGTAATCGGTAACGTATTAATATTTACAACACTAGTTAGATATTAAGAGGGAAAAACTAAAAATATAGAATTGAATTTATTTCATTCCTCACCTTTGGTTTAAATGAGAACATTTTAATTGATTTAAGACCAATTAAAATAGTATCATTATAGCAATCTATTTACTATTAAAAGGTCAATCACAGAGTCCAACCTAAACTTTACATATATATATCCATCTCATGTATACACGCAATATTTACAACAACTTGTAAGTTATATATTTTATATATGTGGCAATAGATCCTAAAGTACATTACATAAGTTAATATATGCTAGATCAATATGTCGTCAATGTACGTTAATATTACTTTAAACAAATGGAACAACATCACAATGTTCAAATTTAATTTCTATTATGCAAGAGTATAAACACGAGTTATTAATGAGTAAGTTGAGCGCAATTAATTATAGGTAGCGTGCGCAGTCGTCGCAAACATCGCTCGTGCAATGCCCCGTGCGCAGTGACACCTCTATCCCCGGCTTTGTACTATCACTATCGGCACTATAGCATTGTGCTTCGAGGATTAGTAGGCAAATTGCCAACCTATCGTTTTAGACTATTTGGAGCTCATTATACTGGATTTTCTCAAAAATAAAAAATGCTCGTTCTTCACATAACATACACCACTTGTTCATATGTATATATATTTTTTTATTTATTTTTTTCTGTTCGTGTTTTTTTGTTATTGTTGTTTCTGATCTTAGATTCTATTTCCGGTTCTATGTTTTAACCTTATTTTGCTTTATTTTTAATCTATTTTTATTGTGTAAACTTTTTTTTTGATAAGCCTAGTATAGGTTTAAGAAACAAAAAAAATAAATAAAAATAATTGACTTAGAATGCAAAAAAGCAAGTTAATTGTTACAAATATCTTTAAAAAAACTTTCCAACATATATTCATGTCATTCTACATTGTGTTGCGCAATGATTTGCCTATATCAAACAGGTTAGTAAAAAAGTAATTAAGAATGGGAAAATCCAACTAGGATAGACACAGCTAGCATGACTCAAACTTCGTAATTGTACGTATAGGTAGTTGTAATTATTGGATCCTATAATGAAAATAAATACGATATAAGCTGCTAAATAATAAAGACTAAATACCACAATACAAAAATTAGATATTTTTAACAATATATCAAAAATAAGGTTCATCATCAAACACAATGAATAGTTATAAGGTAATCAAGAAAACTAACGTTTCCGTGTTTTTGAATATCAGACTTATCTACCTTTGGTCTATAGTCTATTACATACTGAGATCACTGTAATTATTACAACTGGAGTTACTTAACCCGTGAAATAAAACGTATTAATGCAGTAATCGTTCTTTCTTGTGATACAGTAAAAATTATTTACAAAAACAGTTCATGTTGAATTAATCAGCGATTAAGAAGCAGTCAATTATAGCGGGGAAAATGATGTGTATTCTTGGAACGGGTTGCATCGCACAGGGGAAGGAGGCACGTGGCCATCAGCTGGTAAGGGTCAACGCACGGCGGAAAACTTCGCGAGTCAACGTACGCCCGGCTTTCAGACGTTCCTAGCCGGTTACCAAAATGCTGAGGACATCATCACGACACAGGAATGAAGACCATCGTTGTTTCTTTGCAACCGATTTCATGTTTTGTACTTCTAGATAAGCCATCAAAGTATGTATAACAAAAGATATAAAATTTGCTGTTGTACCTTTCATGATTTAACCGGAACAAACCTTAAATGATAAATATTTATTTGCATTTTTATTCGAGCTTAAAAGTTTTAGTTAAACATTGAGTAGGGCATTTGTTTAGCATTTTATCTTTATGTATAGTAAGAATTTCTCGGCTCAGTTCAAACCAGTGGACCGACACGTTTTAATCAAACAGATTAACCACGGAAATGTGCACATTAATATTATGATATACATCTTCAAGAAAGACTGAACTGAATTTTTTTTCCTAAATAATATTACAACGTTTCAACGCTATTTTCCAGCGGGTTGGTACTTTAAAAAAATACACACATCGATATTGTAGCAGTTAATAACGTCTAAAATAATATGTAATGATATAACACTATGCAATTATAATTGATAACAGATTGTAACCAAAACTAGGCAGGTACGTAATATAAGTCAGCCTATGACATTTGGGTCAAACAGACTAAGGGCGATGACATTGACGAGCGCTTATAGCCAGAGACAGGTGGCAAAAAACATGCAATACGTCACGGCAACGGTCTCTGAGGACCTAATAAGTGGCGTAGCCATGTGCATACATACAAAACTATTGCTATAGGAAATTTAGGATGAGAAAATAATAAGCTCCCAATTGGCATTTTATTAGTTCAGATCGAATATTTGATTTAGTATTTCCAAAATCTAAAGTTCCTACTTATAACATTTTTAAAATACGCAAAACTAGCTCTTATATTGTTTTTCGATATCAAGGAAAGGCCTGAAAAGCATGATTCGGGATTTTTTTTTAGCAAAATTGGCAAATTACGAATCTGATATCCTGATTACCTTACTAACTGAAACAGGATAATAAGTCAATAATATGTAATAAAATATGCAAGGCTATATTCATAGATTAGTAATCATAGTAAAAATCTGTACAATTTTTTTTTTTATGTATTACAGTGAAAGTATTATTTTTCCCAAACAACTGACTATTAACTATTTATTATAAAATTATTTTAACAAGTTATAAGTTTATAAGTTAAAATAGGTTTCTTGGCTTGAAATTCTTTCAAGGTACCAGCAGATTTGGTTTAATGTATCTTATTATATAATAACACCGTGATGCTAAATACAAGTCAAAGTATGTGGTATATTATAGTTACTTAAACAAGAATCTAAAGGGTAACTACAGTGTACAATACAATACAACTGTAAACTCTACATAACAATATGGAAGGGACTGTTAATTTTATGGCATTAAAGAGAGTGGTGGATAAATGGAGAGAAGAGAAATCATTGTATGGAATACAAGCTAAACCAACCAAAGCCAATTGATTTTGACGCTTTAGAGAGTAATGTCGTTAAATAGAGTGATGTAACTTGTATTGTAACTTGTGTATTTTATTAAATGCATTAAGCTTCCATTTCCAAGACAAGACAAAAGTCCAGACAACTTTAGTATAACATAAGTAATAATTATGATTAGTAGATAGTTATGTTACCAAAAACCTGTGAAATTTGTAGTAAAAAACAAAATAATTAAAGCAGTGGTTACAATTAAAACAATATTTCATTAATTTTTACACAATACTTTTTTCAAGTTTAAACTAATTACAAATCTAACAACGACTTTCAGATTTTTATATGACTCTAGCTTGGTTCTCAAGGTTTATAGTTAATTATTATATTATTATCAATTTTATTAGTCTCAAGGGAGATGAAGAGTTTAAATATTTTGTAATTTAATTTAATAAATTATTTTTACATACCCTCACATTAAACATATAAACAAACCTTAATATAAGACTCTTAATATGAGACTCTTTTGTTATTTATAGTAGGTTATTATAATTTCTCTGTTCCTCACAGAAATAGCAAATCAACAACAAATACTAGACATATTTTTTTTATAAATTTATCTTGTGTCTTCTCTTCATTAAATACTTTTTTGATTACTTTATTCATATTTTAACAAATTCCACAAGTTTTAATTTTTAGTATTTTACACATGTGTAATATTAAATTGAAATAAAAAATAGATGTCAATTTTATAAAATGCAATCAACAAATGAAATCCTACACAGAGATCAGTGATGATGGATTATAAAACTACATACATAAGAATACCATATACTACAAAACTATTATTATGCAACTAAATATATATATATATATATATAAATATTTTTTATAACTTTGTAATGATCATGGCAAAAGTAAATATTTATAGTAATTTTAATTGCTTGTAAGTGTAAACTATACACAATAATTACAAAATATATTCAGGTCCCTCCCAGAGTATGTTCTGTTGGAATCTAAGTGTTCTTATTTAATGACAGTTATTTATTATTTTGATAACTTACCAACTGCAGAAAATTCGTCTGGCGTCCTACCACCAGCTAGTAGCCACCTGCACCAATCAATGGTTTCCCATTCATCAATCGCCTTACTGGGATTGAGCAGCACATCCAGCAATGGGCTCAAATGTTGTGGTGAACCGCTAGCGCAATCCGCATGGATATACGCAGCAGTCCCTCTTTTTCCCTTCTTCATCAATACTTGCACCGTTGAATTAGACATTTTATGTGCACACTATTCACTGAATTTCCAAAAAAACATTAGTATTACACATAGGTCACTTTACAATTCGGTCACTCACGGAAGAAACACCATTTCCAGTTTTACATAAGGCAATGAACTGCGGCTCAAAACGCATTCGCGGTCAGACATGGTTGTAGTGAATATAATTAAAAGGCAATGGATGCACAATTATGATTAACATAGCATTTTGTTAGAAAATTGTAAGAGAAATTAAGACAAATATAATATGATTAATGATTCACGGTTGAAAAATAATAAATTACATTAAATTTTATGACTGGCGAATCTAGAAACAACTTGAATCTTGAAAAGTCATTTGAATCTGGAGTTGCTATTACAAAAAAGTATCCTACCACAGGTCTAAATAAAATCTTTATGACTATTTACGTTTCTATCAATTAATTAGGCACACCATCACATATTTTAAGTATTACCACAATATCACCATAATAAGAAAACGAAGTGAGGAAAAACTTTATTTCTTTTGAGAATAAAAGGAATATCAAGATATACAGAAAGCTGATATTATAACAAATTGTTTATAGTTAATTTTTTACTAAGCTGCGCAGTGAACACAACATGAAATAATGAAACATAAACAACAAAATAATAATACTGTAATTTTGTACTTGTGTACTTTAATTAAAAAAAATAATGTGCTCACAAGTTTAAAATTAAAATATTGGTGTTTATGTTTAATTTTATACGTCTTTTGAACTGGAAATTATATAGTAAAATATTTTCTGATTACAGTTCTAAATTTTAAAATATATTTCATTTACGTCTTCTTACTTTGGCACCTCATAAGTTTAGTATTAAGATTTTATATAATTATTTGTAATGTAATGGTAAAATTGTAATAATCTGGTAATCTGTGCTTCATTGTTGACTGTTGTGTATTGAAAACGTGTGTGAACTGTGAAGAATCATCAAAGTCAAAGAAGTCTAAACTCAAACTTAAGTTAAAACGCAATTAAAGTAAACAGTGTAAATCATTAAATATTAAATTTTAAGATAAGGAATCAGAACTTTTTTGTCTTAGTCTATCGCTAATTGGTCCACAATGGCACACGAAAAAAAGGTTATGTTTCATGAAATGGAATTGGATGATCGCTTACTAAAGGTACATAATTAATATCTTTACACTAATTAAATATCGTCTCTTACACAATAAACCTATAAAATTATACCACAAAATGTGCTTTCTGTGGTGAAACAATTATATGGTTATTGTTGAGGTTATTACATAAAGTCACACGTGGACTTGTTTGTCTATTGTATTTATTGTAATTTTGAAAGTTAATACTTAAAAATAATAATAGGAGTAAAGGTGGTCCCTGCACAAAATTTCCTATTTATTTTCAATTATTTTTAATCAAATTATGCAAGTATATCGTATTTTAATGCTCACTACTTTTTATGTCTTAATGAAATACTATTTTATTGCGTGTCTAATATCCGCAATTGGCATGTGAAAAGTGTGGCAGCATACAAGTAGCTAGAATTTTCTTCTTTATGTATATAGTAGTTTTTCTAGAATTTGTTCCACATTAAATTCCATGTCGGGCTTAAAATTTTAAATTGTTTTGAGTTTATCCTTTTCTCAGGCAATATCACAGCTTGGGTGGTCAGCCCCAACATTAATTCAGGAAACAGCTATACCTCTTCTATTGGAAGGAAAAGATGTACTTATGAGAGCCAGAACAGGATCTGGCAAAACTGCAGCTTTTACTATACCTGTAATACAAAAAATATTAAACTTAAAAAACACAACTTTACATCAATGTATAAGGACACTAATTTTATCTCCTAGTAAAGAATTATGTGGACAGGTTAGTGCATCTGTTTTTGTATCTTAGTAAAATATTTATTATATAATGTGTATGCAAGTACTACTTTGCATAAGATTATTTCACCTCTGAAATAAGCATGCTTATATCCCACCATTATTTCCTCAACTTTTACCTCTGACAAAAAGTCTAAATTGTGTCTAATTGCAACTATTTTAAAATAATATATTAATTATGCTGATATAGTTTTTTTTATTAATTATTATACACATCTACTATATTGTTTTAAGTAATTAAAATGTTTATTTTAGATAGCGTCAGTAATAGCAGAGCTAACACTAAAATGTTCAAGAGAAGTGAAATGTATAGACATATCATCCAACACAAACACTCAAATCCAAAAATCCCTTTTGTCAGATAAACCTGATATTGTCATAGCAACACCGGCAAGAGCATTAGCACATCTTAAAGCTGGTAACATGAAACTGAAGGATGATCTAGCAATGTTGATTGTAGATGAGGCTGACCTAGTTTTTTCATTTGGCTATGAAGATGAGGTGAAAGAGCTTTTGGGGTAAAATACAATAAAGTATTTTTCCAAAGGCACATTAAATTTACAGAAAAATCACTAACTGCTTTAAATTTCAATTCCAGATACTTGCCAAAAATTTACCAAGCTGTGTTAGCTTCAGCCACACTGTCAGATGATGTAATCAGTCTTAAGAAGATAGTTCTTAGAAACCCAGTAACATTAAAATTGGAGGAACCTGAACTAGCACCATCCTCCCAACTGCAGCATTACCACCTATTTGCAGAGGAGGATGATAAAGCAGCTATATTATATGCCTTGCTCAAGCTTAATCTAATAAGAGGCAAGAGCATTATTTTTGTTAGAACTGTCGACAGATGTTATAAGTAAGAGTTGTTTTATAAAATATATGTTTTTTTTGTTATTATTTAGAATGTTTAATGATATTTTTGATATACAAGTAAATATCAAGCGAAAAACAGCACAATCCAGACTGAATTTGAGCCCTTGCTACAATTTTTAATTAAAACTTTAAAATTGTTATTAAAGTTTACTTAGTCGTTTAATATTAAGATATATTGTTTTAATTTGAAACCTCCCACGATTTTTAACGGAACTTCTGAAATTCTTTCAGATTAAAATTATACCTGGAGCAGTTTAAAATTGGTTCATGTGTGTTGAACTCTGAACTGCCAGCTGCCATCAGATGCCTGTCAGTGGACCAATTTAATCAAGGTCGTTATCAAATCATTGTGGCCTCGGATGAAAAGGCTCTAGAGAAACCTGATGGCGGGTTGCTTAAAGGTGAAGAAATTACCAAGAAGAATAAGGTAAACATTCCCATTTGTATTGATTCAGTGTCATTATTATATTATTATTATTAGCTGGTACATATAAAGTTGTGCTTTTTTTGACCCTTTATTATTATTACAGCAAAAATCGAAACGGAAAAAAGACAAAGAGTCCGGCGTGTCACGCGGTATTGATTTTCAGAATGTAGCCAATGTCATCAATTTCGACTTTCCGTTGGACGTCACGTCTTACGTGCACCGAGCCGGACGGACGGCTCGCGGACATAACCAGGTATGTTTATGATCTATTTGAGGGGACAGTTTTAGTGACTTCTGAATTCTTGAATGTATGTATGGTGATAATAAAAAGTACATTTACTTTCTAGGGATCAGTGTTGTCATTTGTATCCATGAGAGAAAAACCATTAATGGAAGAGGTGGAGGCACACTTGTCCAAAGGGTTCAATGGTCAGAAGGTGTTACAGTAAGTTACTACATTAATAAATAAGTTCATAAAAAACATGGGTGGTTGTAAAAGTCTCAAATTCTATTTCCAATGGAGTAGGTAACAAACACAGACCACCATTTGCAACATCTCTTGTGTTTCTTCTTTAATTCTCACGCCACACACGCTCGTCGATTGTGAGTGGATCATTCTGGATCTGATTCAGAGATTTCTGAGTAATCTGGTCCCTACCATACCAAAAAGCAAATGTATGTTTAAACATAAAGGAAAAATCTTGCAGAAAATATTCATTTGCATTAGAAGAAGTGGAGGGTTTTCGTTACCGGTCGAGAGATGCGTGGCGGGCTGTTACTCGCATCGCCGTGAGGGAAGCACGACTACAAGAGATCAAACGGGAGCTGCTTAACTGCAACAAGTTGAAGGTACGCCAATTATATTTTGATAACGTAAATTTAAATGATTAAACAATTTACTTCTAAAAAAGCAGTATCAACTTTAGTTCTCATAAGGACGCATATCTGGGGGACAAAAGGTTTTGCCAAAGACACGTTTGGTGGATAATATAACAAATGATGAAAAAGAATTACATATCTCTTTGACGAATGACTAATCTTCTCCCTGAGTTGTAAATATAAACAATGAAGTTAAAATTAATTTAGCAGGTTGTTAATATAAAATCGTTTGCAGGGATTTTTCGAGGAAAACCCGGCCGAGCTAGCGGCCATTAAAAGGGACAAGGCGTTACACACAGTAAGAGTTCAGGAACAATTAGCCCATGTCCCGGAATATTTAGTTCCCGGGGCACTCCGACCCTCTGAGCCTGAGGCCAGTGCAGACTGTCCGGCACCACCACAGCCGACTAAAAGAAAGACACAACACAGTTTTGGCAGCGCAAAAAGGCATAAGTACCAGGTAAATATAATTCTTTAATTGTTGGCAATATTTTCTTGTTATTTTAGACTCAATTAGCGCCAAATTAAAGGATTTATCACTTGTGTTATCAACTGATAAATAAATAATATTTCCTTTAAATATAATAAATTCATATATAATTCTCCCAGAGCAAACAAATATTGGTCATACTAGGTTTAGAACTCGGAACACGAGGTCGTCTTCTTGTTACTACTGAACCATTTTAAAATCGCACCATTATTGATTCCTTTAAAATTTGTTATTAGTTTGCTAATACAATGCAATTTAAACAATATTTCAGGCACGACGCAACAACCCACTTCAGAGCTTCGAACTCAAGACGCTTAAGAAATCGACAGACACGTAGTTTTGTTAGTATATTACGAATTTATTGGTTGAATGTTTTTATATTGAGAAATGAAATTTGTTTGCGCAAAGGTTCTTCATTAAAGTTACATATATATATAGTTTAATTTAATAAACAACGTGTTGATTAAGATAAACAATATTGGTTTGTTATCCCCACCATAATCTATTCTGTGATCAGATTTGCGGTGCTTTTTTTTATAATATACATGCGACTTTTGATACATGCATGTTGTATTGAAATAAAAGTATGTCTGATGTTCTGTTTTTTTTCTTTACACAGTGCGCCGCTGCTGGCTCGCGCAATGCTATTGGTTAGTATAATATTCTTGTGTTAAAAAACCCTGCTTTAAGAAAACTAACAAATACCTCTTGCAATATTTTGAATCTATTGACTACGGTACGGGTGTCTTCAACTATTTAAAGTATTTGATAGGAGTATTGAGGTATGGGAACTGCGCAGTACGCTAGTTCCGACTACCAAAAATTGTACGTACGACGTATCCTATTAAAGGATAGTCACAGACAAGCTTGTTCCAACCGCAGTGCAAAGGTTGGCGCCGGCCCGGGGCAACCGCCTTCCTGATCACGGTACACCCTACGCAAGGTTAGTATGCCATTATCAATGCGCCTAGATCCTATATAGAATATCGCGGACACTTTGATAGCGCGTTTTTGTTATATTAATTTTAGTGTTCCTGACATCTATTGATAAATTAGAAAATAAAAATAATTGCCATATTTAAAAAGTATGCATTGACACTGGCACGTTATAATATAGGTATTGTTGTAATTGACTTTTTAATTTCGGTATTTTAACTGCAATAATATGTCAACATTCAATATCTATTAAATTAATAATAATTATTCTCCTTATGCCCATCTATTTGCTAAGTTAGGTCTATTTTTTATTTAAATACTAGATAGAAGTGATATTCAGTAAAACTTCAATTCTGACACATTTTTTTTTATTTCACTCCTACACAGATTTAGAGTTCCTTCTCTTTCTGGGAGGTTCTTTTATGATTGTCCTAGAATCGCTGTAGGCTTTACGAAGGGCAATAGCCTGTTCCCGTACTGTAGAAGCA
The DNA here is from genome assembly GCA_951799465.1 of Leptophobia aripa. NCBI lineage: Eukaryota > Metazoa > Arthropoda > Insecta > Lepidoptera > Pieridae > Leptophobia > Leptophobia aripa. The sequence goes on along the minus strand of OX637268.1, from coordinate 4,307,997 downwards.
GGAGTCTCCAGAGAGGGCGGCCGATGTAAGTAATACCCATAAGGACCCATCTCGCGCCGTTGCCACGGACTGTTGGTTATCCTACAGATTAAAAAATGTAATAAATATTGTACAATACGAGTATATATTTTCTGTGACATGATTTTCTAATATAAAAAGGGGTTTTTAATATTTTATTTAGTTATGATAATAAATAGTTCACCATATCATCAGTGGTGGTGAAGTGGGTTGCGTCCTCGTGTGATAGTATAATGTAAGTGGCGTCGCTCCACAAAACCAGATAATCCACTGTTGCATCACCTTGCGTCCTTCCAAATCCTCAGTAGCAACCGTCTCAACTTTTTCCTGTTTAAGTGATAATTGTGGATATACCATCTCACCAAAAATCATACTCAATTTTTGTATGCGAATAAACTTACGTCACTGTAGCAATATTCCACTATAATTTTAACGATTTTTACAACTAACGTCCAAAAATGAAGACTGTATATAACCATCCAAATGAATATTAGGTGCTGTAATGTAAAATAGTTATTTAAAAAAACTTTTATTAAATTAGACAGATTTGTAAACAAACCTGTAGAATGACTTCCCAAAGTGGGATCCTGCGAAACATGAAGCGTTTGAAGATCGAAGAGACGATACGAAACGCAAATGCAGCTGAGCCCGCTGTCCATAGTATTGTCGGCACAACTGATAGCATGTTGTCTCCGCATTGCGCCCATTCTAATAACTATTACGTAATTTTAAAAAATACCACTAAAAATTACAATAGATTTCCATCAGATGCATAGATATACCTGTATACACTGATGATTTATGTATTTTAAGGAGTGGATCATTTTCTATGGAAACAAATTATGAAATTATTTGCATACCTAAATATTTTGAATATTGGTCTAATAATTATGACTGTGTCAAATGTGGCAGTTGAATAGGTATATAATGACACGAGAAGGAACTATCTGAGTGAAACTCAAATGCATTATAGACCCTTATTGGTAAAATATCACCAACAGAAAGACTCGTTTCATGTTTTATTGTTATTATTTTTGTAGCTTTATTTTACACTGTTTTTATGTACTAGTGCTATGTTATTAGATGTATTTGATATTTGTGTAAATGCTACGACTGGATTGTGTGTTGTTTTTGTCAAATGAACGGTCAATAGCCCGTACATTTACCATGGTCCGTAATTTATTCAAGTAATCGTATCAAAATTCGCAACCGTTCATCATAAATAAACTTTGTGAACTCCGTCCGTTATTGTAGCCTAGTAGTGGTAGTAGTAGTCTATTATATTTAGATTACAATACGGATAATTGTTTCAGTAAAGTAGTTTCCAGTAACATCCCCGTTTTAGTTAATTCACCCGATCATTGTCATTATATTGTATCACTACTTGCAGGTTCCCTGAATTAGTTTTATTTTTTTTAAAAGGTGTCTGGAAGTAATCACTTATAAGACCGTTCGTTACACCATCTTATTTTCTCATTTATTCTTTATTTTCTGTTGTGTGTAATTGAGAAATTAAGTGTTTCCTCTGTGAAAACTTTAAATAAACGATAAGGAGAAAGTACCTTCTGTCTGATAAATTTATTTACTACAGTTGTTGCAAGAGGTTTTGTTAAAAAATAAAATTGACTTATTATATTATTATATTTTTTTATGATTCATAATGCTAGTTTCTCCAGGGTGGTTCCAGCGAGCGAGCCCGTCGCGGCCGGTCCAGCGCTAGCACTAGAGTCGCAGGACTGCGATGGATTGCTACACGGACATCTTGTTTTCTAAATGAAATTAATGTATTTGACAAGTATATTGTTAAGCTATATGAATTTTTCACTTAATTCCTATTCCAATTTTCTTCATTAATCGACATTACCGTATATATTTTGTTAATGCGTAGACTCAGATAATGTATCTATGCTATCAACCAATATTTTGTTTTATTGATAAATATAACAAATTTAAATGATTTTAAACATATATGCAGATAATCAGATTAATCAGAATAATCAGATTTTATTACCGTAACATATGCTCTGAGTTGGTCCAGTATCTGCGCTGTTGTCTCGCTTGCCGAGCTGACCAGGCGGGTGCTAAGTTCCCTGCGAAGTGTTTGTCGCAAGGCGGGGTCGCTGGCAGCGCGAGCCCTGTACGCAAACGACACGCGGCTGCCTGCTCCGCTGACCTCCACCGATGCACTGCTTCCCAACCCACTTCTCTAGGTCACAACGTTAGCACTATCACTTTACCTCAATTTTGGCAAATCATATTAAAGCCAGCTTCTAAATCTAATAATAGGAATTTTCTAAAGTGTTTTACTTCAGCGAATTACAAGTATGAATAGTTATAATCATGCAGTTTGCATAAATTTCTAAACTTTTAAAATACCTAACTAATCACTAAGTATGTTTTTATTTAAATAGCCTGAATGTACGCTAGAGATCTGTGTAGTTTGTATCAAGTTACGTATGTGTATCAGCCGGCGCTTGTGTGTAGCCTCGCAATCGTGTGTGTACTGCTCCCACGAAACTGTTCACTTTCTGTATGGTTTGATGCACGCCGCGGGAGGCGCGGGCGTGCAATTCGGCTTGCCTGAAATTTGTTAATTTCAATAATCAGTACAGGTAAAGAACAATATTGGAAAGTCATTCAAAATATGCTCGGCGTTCAAAGTATTTTCACTTGTCCATTTACCAACCACTGCTCCAAATAAGGCATGTTGAAGCGTGTGCAGTAGTGCTTGCGGACATAGTCGGCGTAGCAGAGTGATAGGAACCAGCAGACTGTGATGTGGATTTGTGGTTGTTGCTGCTTAAGAAACCGTGTTAAGGGGCCCAGCGGTACAAGTTCCGACTTTCCCAATAACCCCGCCGTTGTCAGCTCCAGAAGGATGTTTGGGCTCTGGAAAGTACCTCAATCTATATTATTTCGCTCATTGAGGATAAATTATTTATTAAATTTCTCTATTGTACATCAAAATTTAAAATTGTTACTACAATGTAATCTCACTAAACTTTTTTTTAAATTGTTAATTAATGTTATTGTTAATAATGTTAAGAAAATCCTTAAACTTTAAAAAATAAGAGTCTGTGTAAATCAGTCTCTTATACTTACATCTCTGATAAGGGTGTCAAGGTAGTACTGAAAAAAACGCATCGAGCAGACCCACAGGTGTACCATCAATGATAGCATTCCCACGACCATCGAAAGCTGAAATAGGTTATTGGGGCAAAAAATATTAAATATAAACATGAATATAAATGTGGCGCTTTAAGGCCACATTTTTATTTTGTTAAGTTAAATTTTTTAAGTTTGACGTACTACTAGAGTTCTCTCGAGCAATGAGACATGGCCGTGGTCGCCGGCAACAAAAATGGTGGCCTGCAATTCATTGAAAAGAAAAAGAGCGGCAGCGCTAGCAAACACGGCGGTGGGCCCCATACCCCACGCTTCGCCGTTGCAGCTCAGCCATCGCGCCACGATCTCCAGCTGGGACTCCGACAGATTCTGTATCAACACAAACCTTTTTTAAGTATGGATACAATTTTATATATAGGTACGGCTTCAATTTACGAAGCAGAAAGTTACCAGAAGTAAGAATATAATATATATTTCAAAGTTATTACGAGAAATGCAGAATAATTTTCACATAAAATACGTGTAATTAATGTGCCTAACACGAAGTATGTATGTAAGTAAGTAGTATGGGAATATAAAAAAAAGTGGTCAATTCACTCACGCAGTGTGTATTGAAGCTTACAGTTTTTCCCGCCATACGCGAGGAACCTAGAGCATGTCTCCGTGACTCTTAGCATCTTCTCTATTCAATACATAACTTTATACACTAGAAATTTGTTCATATTTTTGGAATTATAAAAAAAATTGTGGCATTGACAACTGTTACGTCTAGTTGGTCGTGACATTGCCTTTAGTAAAAACTTATTTGGGGTTATGTGAATAAAGTATTTCACTGCACAAATTGTCTAACAACAAACTAGAAAACGCGGGCGTATGTGAGCTTTATAGGTGAGTAAATAAAAAATACAAATAATTAACAAGTGTTCGGAGGACCTGTAATGGCTGACACAGGCCACATCTGAACATTTGTATTTATTGGCTATCACGCACACACTAACAGCTACAATTAATGCAAACTGATTTAATAATATTATTAACTATTATCATATTACAAGAATTTAACTTGTTACATTTAAACTTGAACCCAGAGTCATTCGTACAAGCTGCAATCTTCTAGTAAACAATCTAAAGCTTAAATTGTGAACGTTTTTGTTAATATGACAAAAAAATATGTGGGTTTTTTCGTATAATATAAAGAGCGAATGTATTTTTGACTCAGGTATGACAACGTTAAGGCTGTTTAGAGTTGCTACGATGCTGTAATATTATTATATGTAAGATCTACGCACAGAATGGCATTTAAATGTAGGACGCTTTATGTTTAGATATTTAGAGTGAATATTTAACCAGTTCGCACAAATCGTGGTTACATATATGATATAACGGTTATATTATAAGCTTATAAACAACAAGTACTTTTCTACATACATTTTAATTAATGTATAATCATTCGAATTTTAAAACAATAAACTAATAACAATGTGGGTATATAAACGATTTTATGTTATATTATAAAAACACTTAGACATCATTAAACTTTTCTAATATTTGGAATATAACACGATAAGCAATGAATTCTTAAGTTAGATATTTTTATATGTCCACTACAAACGCTTTATTACTAACAGATCTATTTTTACAAAGAACATATGGTTTTCTATAAGTGAATAAATATGTATTTACATTATTCTGGCATATAAAGTATATGCGAACTACATACCATCTAGATATATACTACAAATATTATATAGTTAATATTTATGATAACATTACTACCTCTACAGAAAAAGTTTTTTATATCTAAACCTACCTAAAAGGTAACAATCCTTCTTATTTTTATATTCATTGCCCAAGAATATATAAATAATTAGGAACCTAATTCTCTATTTAATCTGAATTAGTTTATACTAAATATAAAATGTATGCAACTAAATGTCTCAAGCATCTTATAGTCCACATTTTCTTCACATGCTTGCGTAATATAATAGTTCGATATATATATTTTGATAGTAATAAATTTATAACCAGGTGATATTAAGAAGCGTTCATAATGATCTATTATAGTCTGCCCAGCAATCATTTCAAATGTACAGCGTTATATCCTAACTATGTACAAATAATTAAATTTACAGATTATATAATGCATGTATATTTTATTGCATAGGTTATGCGACAATTTTGTCGTAAAGCATATACAACATTTATTAATGCTTAAAGCTTATTTGTAACCCGCACGATTTATTTTACACAATTTAAGCATTTAAGTAAGTGATTATCATAAATTCATTAATATTATTTAAATTTAAGAACACTCACAAGGTTATACAACATATTTCATACGTTAATAAAATACATGGTGCATTATAATCTGCGAAAAATTCAGGAAAATTCAGACAAGCCACTCGATGGTGTAGGCTTTGTTCTGTGGATGTATTGGGTATGTATATTGTGATGGCGAGGTTAGCGGGGACTCTCCGGGTACACACTGCGTCTTCGGTCACAGCGAGCAGAGTGCGTATTCGGTCGGCGGTATGGTCGTTACTAACGGGCGTTTGATTGTCTTCAGACGCTAAAATGTTGTACGTATTTCATATAAAACTGAATATAATTTACATTTAGTTATAATTAGTAAATCGTATTATTATTAAGATTTTTACCGTGCAGAAGGAGCCGGGCGTGATAATTAGCTGGTAGATGATGTACAGTGGTATAAGTGATACGGTTGTACCAGTGAGTATCCAGCCTACAGATATCGACCATTCTGGGTACACATACTCCCCGCCCAGCATCTCCGCGTGAGCCAGTACCGAGAACACGAACAGAACCAACAGGAACACTGGGCTGCAGGAGTCAAGGTTACGCTATACAGGTGTAATAAATTGCTCCAAAATCACTATTATTAAAGCTGAGAATGTTTATTTCAATGTAAATAAATGCCATTGTAAATAACAAGTAGATAAATAAAAAAATCGTAAATGAACATAATAGTTAATTATGATGTTATGCAGAGGGCGTCATTATCTTGAAATTACTTAAATTTATTAATTTAAATTAAATTATTTTAGTTAGTTAACCTTATATAAACCCAGCAGGCGCGCCAGAACCAGCCAGGCTTGTGTCCGAGCATAGACTTTACGTCCTCAGAAAAACGATCCACCCCATAAACCCAACACACGCCGGCTGCTTCTGCGAATACCACAAAGAGTATGGCCAGCCCCGGACCGTAGACATTTAGCAAATCCACCAGGTATACACCGCCCTGTATAAAGATAATTCAATATTTAGCAAGTTGTCTCCTAAAACTATTGAACTCATAATAAATATTCAAATAGAGAACGCAAATACAAACGTTTGAGTAAAATCAGTAAAACGGAAACAATTGAACGGGGAGCAACTTGAAATAGTGGAGTAAATGTAGTCGAGTGATAAGGTCGGTCATCTAGCAGAGTGGCGCTCGATGAATAATGCAACCGAATACATTCACTCGCGATAACGCCTATGTTTATTCACGCGGTGGATCCTCGTTCACTTGTCATGCCTTCGTTTTGTTTGTGATTATTAATATTAAAGAGTTATTAACGTTACAATTCGCAACTTCTTATTGTTTGGTGTGCAAATGTGTGAGTTTATTTAAAAACAACGTTCGTAGCGCAGTTTGTTTATATGTAAATATTAAACTACAAAGTTATAAGGGCGAAAACATATTTGGGATGATTAAAAGGGTACTATAATATTTCTGACTCAGTATAAAGCCGCTCTGAGATAAATTCACGCCAACCGCTATTAATTTGGTTACAGTACATTGGTTGAGTCAACGATAAGAAATAAGTTTTTCACCATGTATAAATATTTTGGACTAACTTTGAGCATTCATTTGTATAACTGAGGTTTTAAGAAGCTAAACTCACGTATGTAGTAGTCGGCAATGCACAGATATATATGAAGACAAGTAGGCCGGCAACAAACAGCTCACGATGTCTTCCCAAGGCCCGTGGGTATTCGTCGCACAACGCTGTGGTAACTGCCTCTAAACCTGCAAAGTATTGATATTTTTATACATACGTACACCTCTGATAAATTAATTAAAATGTTACCTCCAAATGTACTATCCAGTCCTAAAGTGATAAGCATCAAGAAGAATATGATCGCCCAGAAAACGGAGCCTGTCATGGTCGCGATGGCCTCCGGGTAAACGATAAACACCAGCCCCGGACCTTCTAGACCTACCTCTTCAATACTTTTGTTCTGAACGTGTGCCATATAACTGAGGAATAATGGTTAATTAAAGTTTTTACTTAACGAAATGTTTAACTATAATTTTGTACATACATAAATAATAAAACGTACCCCAAGACTGAGAAAATAACGAATCCGGCTAGAAAGCTAGTGAGGCAGTTGATAGAGGAAGTGATAATAGCATCTCTATAACAGTTATTGTTGAATTTGTTGTAACTAGATAGAGCCAACAGTGTGCCGAATCCAGGGCCCAACGAGAAGAAAATTTGCGATGCCGCGTCAATCCATACCTGTTTAAAATATGTTCTTTACAAATACTTTTCATACAAGTACGAATGTTTAGCATTGAATAGTCTGTCACCTTCGAATTACGTAGTTTGTGCCACTCTGGTGTGAGATAATAACGAATGCCTTCTGTCGCTCCTGGTAGAGTGACTCCTCTCGCGAGCAGTATAAGTAACACCACATAAGGTGCTAGGGCTGTTACCCACACCACCTGCAAACTTTGTCTATGGATCTTCGTTCTACACAAGGACAGGTTAGAAGTTTGAGTTTACCTTTCCAGCACTCCGAACCCCTTTCCACAATGAGAAGTAGACCAATACGAAAACACCAAAAACACACAACGCTAGTGATGGCTTGATGGGACCCATATCATCCAGACCATTTGACCTATGTTGCTCCAACACATTGCGTCTGCCAAATACAACGTTTAGTACATAATTGAAAAATACCTTAATCGTTTTGTTGATTATGTTACAAACATATAAATAAATTATCTCACTCAAAGAACTCCTTCGCGGGGGTGCTCGAAGTGAAGTTTCCCTGCGGAGAAGTTACAGGTTTACAAAGCGGTGTGTTCCATTCGTTGTCACAGCTTGTCCAGGGGAGTACGGAGTTGATTGAGGCAAGGGACGCAATCAGGTAGTATACCGCCCAACCGATAATCGTATTGTAGTACATGCCCATGTAGATGTCGATCATGCAGATTGCGTAGCCCACACCTACATAGAACATTTAAGAATGTGAGTGTTGTTATAGTGGTTGTGTTGCATTTAGATGTAGTCTTGGATTTATCTGTAGTGTTCTCGTATTTAACTCTGCCCACCGGTAGTAAAGGTAATTTTTTTTATATAACAGATGCTTGCCAGTTCTTCTCGCCCGGTTTACGCCCTTGATTTGGGATCTGTAGTAATTGTAGAATTGTTATTTTTTTATTATTCATAAGCGTAGCAACGTTATTTTATGTGAATAATTTTGAATTAAATATAAGTATTGCTTTTTACCTTTTAAATATACTTATTACTTTGTATTACTCAAATGACTTTGCGTCTCTATAGCATAACAAAATTAATTAAGAGTTAAACAATTCATCAACTCTCAATAAATCTCCAAACACTTTAAAATCAAATTAATCGTGACTTGCGAACGCCAATTTCGCGAAACTTGTGAGGAAGTCGCCATATTTGATCGAATCAGTGCCATCTGTTGGCGGTAATCGAATGATATAGCAAGCTCTAATTGATTTAGCTGTCACGCGATGCCACGATTTATTTGAATTGATAACGTATAAATTGTAAATCGAGTTTACACTGCCGCCTTGTGTCGCGTTATTGCTCGAATCGAAGTTCATTAGACACATTGTTTATTTTGATATTACATGTTTTGTCAAAAGTATTAATCCTACTTGCAACTTGAATGTCCTATACACAGAACAACGAGCAGATCATTAAATGAACTTTCCGGTGAACGAGCAAACTTGTAATCTAGACAATACCGATGTTGGACGAAATATTGGAAGATAACTGAGAGATATCTGATTGGTCAAATTACAGCAAGGCGGGACTTTTATTCTATAAGGCCAATACATCACGAACTGTTCCCAAAAATAATAGTCCTTTATTTTTTTCTAAGTATGTATTCTAAATAATATACTTTGCCCTTTTCATTCTATTCAATAGTATCTTTATTATAGTTACTAAATACTGATTTAGCAAAAGTGCTATGTCGTTTCAAATTAGGGTCTAACGTGATATGTAAGCTTCAAATAAATATACAGAATAAACCTCTACAACAAGCAGAAAGTATTTGTTTCAATAAGATTCTTTAACAGCACTATACTTTCATCATTTAATGATATCAGATTTCTATAGAATCGGTTTAAAGTGAACACGGCAAATATTGACTCAAAAGCCTTCGACGAGCCTCGTCTCTGAATACGTTGCAGCTTCGATCTTTCTTTGAATAGAAGAAATACTTAAGACTGTAGTACTAAATAACTGAGTTGTAATAATGTAGTTATATTTTTTAAAATTTAAATTAGCTTATTTTTCCTTGTTTGTCTGTATTCTTCGCACCTCTCGCACCACTTCAATTGTGTTGTAAGTATTCTTTTATATTGTGGGTCGCCTGACAGGGAATAAGGATGTAAGAATGTATAAGGCCGCCCGTTGCTCTTATATGTACTAACTATCTATTAAAATTATCTATTTCTACTGTTTTATTGCAACAAAGTGTGAATAAAAAATATATAGCAGTAGATAAATCTTCTCCGTCTATTTAAAAGAAAGTACCAGCCTTATCTCATTGTGTACTCGTCACTTCATTGCTTTGGTAGTTCTAAAACGAATCCTAAAGCGTGACATTCAAAACCAGTGGTTCAAATGAGTCTTAGACAATAATTGCTGCAAAGAAACGGAACGAAAAGATGTCGCCTTACATAACGCGGCGAAGGCTTATTGAATAATTGAGTGAAGTCATTTATTGATAGAGCTTTTATTCATATTACATAATAAAAGCGTTCAAATTTTTTGGATAACTATATCGGATTCTTATAACCTTTTTTGTTTGATTTGTGGTTTCATTTTAGTTAAAAATCGATAATAGCCTATAAGCAGTTGCGCTATTATCATATTTTCTGTGTGAGCTTTCTTCTCGTATAAATAAATGGATGTTATTCGACTAAGATTAACTGTAAGGTTCCTAACCCTGAATTTAGTCCGGTTTCATACATTTTAATACTTCTTGAGCATTGGCCGAACACCATTTATCTTCGCTAAAAGCATTGCCTGCTGTATATTTATAAGGTACCGCTACTATAACCTAGTTGGAAATCGATGACACTTTCATTGTTTATGGACGAACTTAAATGATTGGCACTAGTCGTCTTAGGAGCTCAATAGTAAGTAAACAAAAATAACTTAACATTTTTAACTCGAAAATATAAAAAACACCGTACCAACTTGTTTTACTTTACGGTTGTAACCTAATTACAATAGACAATACAATACAAACTTTCATTCTACTTTAATAATTAACAGACTTCATTAGTGCTTCACGAAAAAAAAGAATGCCAAATGAGTATAATGTCATATATCTTAGTACTTGTTTGTACTCCACAGGTGAATATAGTGACTATTAAAGAACAAGTTTGACATTTCGTCCTGGATATTTTTACCATTGAATGCAATACTGTTGAATGGTTGAACAATATATATACTAAAATTCAATTTTTTTTTATTTGAATTATTTACTACGTTTAATCTTTTCCCAAGTGAAATAAATACGGAGAGTAGATTCTTTATTTGCTAAGTGGCACTGTTTCATCAACAGTCAATAAGATGTCTCAGCTAAGGACCGCAAACCTCCCGAGGGTCACCGCCAGCCACAATACAAATACCTACTTCCATTAAATATTCTTTGATGTTTACTTGTCGCAGATTTGTCATTGGCGATTTTAAATTATCAAAACATTAATGTAATTGGATATTTGTTGATACAGGCCTATACTTAGTCTGGCCATAAATACTGTTACTATTCAAAAAAAGAAAATATTACGTTTGAATTTGGAATCTGTCATTTTTATATGATTGCTTGATGTGTTTTCTTATTTTCGCGCCATTATATTGTTAAATATTTTGTTATATTAAAATGGAGTGGGGTGATAAAGAGAACCGAATCGCTGTGATTGCCTTACATAAAGTAGGTATGGAGAAAAGTGCAATTTTTAAAACCCTCCACCCGCTTGGTATTAGTCAAATGTTTGTTTACCGGGCTATTGATAGGTACAATGATACCTCCTCTGTTTGTGACAGAAAAAGATCTGGCCGTCCACGTACCGTTCGTGTGAAAAAGGTGATTAAAGCAGTTAGGGAAAGAATTCGAAGAAATCCTCTCCGTAAGCAAAAGATTTTATCTCGGGAGATGAAGATAGCTCCTAGAACCATGTCGCGTATATTAAAAGATGACTTAGGACTTGCAGCCTATAAGAGACGTACTGGTCACATCTTAACTGATAATTTAAAGAAGAATAGGGTGGTAAAATCCAAACAACTACTTAAGCGGTACGCAAAGGGAGGTCACAAAAAAATTTTGTTGAGGATGAGAAAATTTTTACAATTGAGCAGTATTTTAATAAACAAAATGACCGTATTTATGCTGGAAGCTCTAAAGAAGCTTCGCAATTAGTAAACAGAGTACAACGTGGGCATTATCCCACTTCAGTGATGGTTTGGTGGGGTGTTAGCTATGAAGGGGTGACTGAGCCATATTTTTGTGAAAAAGGTATTAAAACGTCGGCACAAGTTTATCAAAATACCATTCTTGAGACGGTAGTTAAGCCTTTAACTAACACCATGTTCAATAACAAAGAATGGTGCTTTCAACAAGACTCGGCACCGGGTCATAGAGCTCGATCCACCCAATCTTGGTTGAAAACTAACGTTCCGGACTTTATCAGCACCGAAAACTGGCCGTCGTCAAGTCCTGACCTAAATCCATTGGATTATGATTTATGGTCAGTTTTAGAGAGTAAGGCTTGCTCTAAACGCCATGATAATTTGGAGTCCCTAAAACGATCCATTCGGTTGGCAGTGAAGAATTTTCCTCTAGAAAGAGTTCGTGCTGCTATTGATAACTGGCCTCAACGTTTAAAAGACTGTATTGCAGCCAATGGAGACCACTTCGAATAAACATTGTATATTTTTAATAGTTATATATTGATGTATTAAACTAACTCACTATGAAAGGAATAAATGTTACGTATAAAAAAAATCGTGCTTTTCTTTATAACAATATTTATGGCAAGACTAAGTATTAAACGTGAATGATTTTTGTAATGTTTCCATTTGTATATAATATTACCTTTAAGAGCGGGACATATCCTTTTCCAAAGTGTGAGGCATCCGCAGCGATGGTACTGCCCAAGTGCCAGCTCCATGAAGAATAAAGGTAGACCTCCGAACAACAGCATCACGCAATAGGGGATGAGAAACGCCCCTGCAATTATTATTCATTGTACACATTTCACTTACAAAGAGGTAAAGAAGTTTACCGTATGGGTTTGTTTTGTTTTAAGGAACGCCAAAAAATAATTCATTTCATTCTTCGAGTTGACTAGTCGAAGAATGAATTCGGAAATAAGTTTTATTTCATTACATTCAGCAAACAGTAGTGTCTTATTTAATTAGCATAATGACTGTCACTATCTAAACGACACATTTCTATACTTCTGTTTTTCTTTCTAAATAACCGTGTTGTTGTAAATGTTGTTAAATTCGTTGGTCATGACAAAGCTATTTAGTTTAGAAATGTACATACCACCTCCATTTTGGTAACAGATGTAGGGAAATCTCCAGACATTGCCCAGATCTACCGCGAATCCTACCACAGCTAACAGGAACTCTGCCTTTTTCGCCCATGTCTCTCGCTCTCGTGGTGGAGTGAGTGATACCACCATTGACCGACTTTTGGGCAACTGTTGTAACAAAATATATCATTTATCTAACAAGTTTGGTGAACTAAGTATGTTCATATTATCTATACATACGTTGTTAGTTGTTGGCTGTGTATTAGCAGAAGTCGAAGAGGCGGAAGCGTGTGCAGAAGTGGGTGCGGTAGCGGAAGCGGAGGCGGTGGGCGAATCGGACGGTTGCATCTCGCCGGTATCTTCACACTCGCTGCTACGCCGCTCCGGCCCAGGGCTTTCACCCTGATAACCAATATATATATATATTTAAAATACTTAAATACAATATCAATTAGTAACACACGAGTTCTAAACCCTTCTTAACGTAGTATTTTTTTTATAATATCAAAGCGAGTATTATACAAATCGGTTAAATTTAAGTCTATAGAAAATAAATATTAATCAAAACGCTGTACAGATTGAGATGGTATCAACAAGTATTCGCCGTAAGACCTTCGGACGCAGGGGCGCGGGGTTGTATAAACACGCGGACAATTTGTCGTGTTTGCGGCGGCACGGCGCTGCAGATTGCTTGACAAATAACAATAATGAGAATGACCCTTCTGAGCTTACTCACTTCATTTACTACGACTTTAAACACGATGGCTTTTTAGTACCTTATAAACCATGTTGTTGTGCTTTCCGTTTTATATGGCATATAAGAAATCTTTCAATACGAAATAAATTCATACATTATTTTAATATTGAAGAGATACAACATAAACAAATCGTTAATCAATCACACGAGCAGTTAATCATTGGCTCAGTTTTATTTCCCCTTGCGTATAGAGCCGTTTTATGGTTCCTTATAAAGTGAAGGAATCAAAGTAATTAAGATAGACGGAATGAGCGTTAAACACTTACTTGGGTACCTTTAGAGCATCACGTTTCGGTACTTCCGACAAGATTCGTAGACGTCAAATTAAAATACTGCTATGAACCAGTTAAGCTTGGACTTAAAGATATTTTTATATCTTTATTCAATTAGTTAGAATCCGTTAAAGAGTTTCGCTCAACCTTTTAAATGAAAAGCATTTGCAGCTGTTTTATTAAGTTATCATTTTTTCTAACGTATAGAATTCTGAAGTTTCAATTACATAATCGGAGAAGAAATAGCTTATTGATAAATTTTATTCTTATGAGACGTAATGGCTCCAACATATAAACTGTAGGTTTCGGGCGATTTCGAACTATGTATAAATATTGTTTTTTAATTATTTTTTTGTATAATTGTTATATATGTGGGATTTATTTATAATTAATGTATGTTTTTTGTCAGTTTAGAGTGTATATTTGATTATTGCTTTGTTTCATAGATCAACGTATGTTTATTTAAGTCTCACAATTCAAGACAAATAATCTCTGCATGGTAAGAAATATTGACACATAAAGAGTGTTTTTAAAAGTACACATCCGGTTTTTGATGAGCTATTTGAAATATTTAGATTATCGTATCGGGACCAGAGGACAGTAAACGTAACGGAATGAGATAAAATACAAAGATTTCGCGACCGCGCGGCGCAGGGTCGCCTTTGTAAGTTTATGGCCCCTCAAATGTTATTGACAATAAAGTAAAAGGAACACTGCTTTCATGGCTCGGTTTAAAATTAAAGACTCGTATCACACACTCCTTATTTGCATGGTTGAATTTTTAAAGACATCAAATCAAATGTATTTTATATTAGAAATAAATTTGTATTTAAGAATAATGTTTAAACCTTAATGTTTGTATGTAAGAGCTTAATATGGAAAGAGTTTTACTGATAAAGTTACCCTTACTTTTAATTGTTAATTCATTCAAAATCGTAAAGTCCATTATGAATATTTTCAAATATAAATAAAAGTTTGAATTAAAAGAGTTTTGGATGTAATCTTTTATTCATTTTAATATCATTAAATCAACAGATAAATTTATTTGAATCGAAGATTAACATCAATTTTTGAGCATATTAATAAGTTTTCAATCGTATTGAACTTTTAAAATTATAATTTCTTTAATTCTTAACGACAAACGACTTTTTGTAACAGACTTTTTTAAAATTAGGGGCTTAAACCCCTAATGTATGAAACCCGTATTAAATTGTCGATTTGTACTAAATCTACTGTACTAAATAATTTATTTTTATTATCATTGCTGCAATCTAAAACGAAGATTATTAATTATGTTGCAATAGAATTCTGGTGATCTAGATTGACAAACTTTATGAAAGCATTTTTCTACTGCAATGTAAAAAAAAGTTTAATTCAAACCATGAAGGTTTTATGTCAATTCAAATTACCTATTACAATAAAAACGACTATTTCATACTTAAACCCCTATATCATTGTACAATAGTTTACATGATCTATATGAAGTTTCATCGATTATTTCAAATTTTCCCTGCAATTATTATGTTTCTATTGTCAAAAGTTATTCGAATATCTTAGATTATAGCAAAATTGCCACCTAGACGATGTATCACATATTTGTAAGGCAAGCAATATTGTCAGTATATCCTAACTTAAATACAGTTTTAACAAGGTTACAAGCCTGAATAGATTGTAAACTACTGTTAATTCAGATAGGTGGTCTTAAACATCAAGTCCAAAATCTAAAGCTCGATGGTCTTATCAGCTCAAAATTATTTAAGTTTAAGGCTTTGTTTAGTTGAAACAGGCGTTTTTCAATATGCTTATTATTACATTTTAATGTAAAATACTTCTTAGAACATTAACAGAGTGAATAAAAATAAACATCCTTTTATGTCACAATGAGATTTTTGTTCTGCCTCGGAATTTATGCTCACTTTAATCTGGAAACATTTTTGTAATTCTTTCTGAAGTTTTGTAATCTTGAGTTTTCACGATTTGCTTGAGTACTTTAAAATCTTATTATTTAAAACATTTGAACATAATGCTTTGAATCAAATGTGTAGTTGTTTTATATAATTTTGATTGTTTAGTTTAGTTCAGTTTCTAAGTAAAATGTTTAGGAACGTATTTGTAAAGTAAAAATAACAAAAAAGGCCAGATTAAGACAGAGCAACATGCCTTTTTAGACGAATTAAATCAACAGTGTTTTGTGTTGAAATTTTCACTTTGGAACTTACAAAATTGTTGGCTTAAATCATAGATAACCACTTTATAACATCTTCAACCTTTGGATGACTAAGATTTGAAGTTCTAGTCTAAGCTAGAACTTAGATTAGAAGTTCTGTAGACTTCTCGGTAGATAACTGCCTTCCAAACCGGTGGTAGTGTAGAAACTGACGATTCAAAAGTGTCTCTATAAAGACCTATTTGGAAAAAGATATTTTGAGTTTGAGTATAAAATAGAGTATAATTTCTCTAAATGTTCATGTATGACAAAAATCATTGTAATATTTTTTTAAAATTAAACCCTAACCATTGACTGACTTTGGATAGAGAACACTAAAAGCACCCTTCAGTGAAAATAGCCAACTCGTCTCTGTGTAAATACGCGATGCCGACGTAGCGGTATTCATGGAATTAAAGGTTTGCGTCCCTTTGCTTCCCTATTAACGGAAACTATTTTCTTTTGTCATATAGCATTATTACTACACATATTCATTTCAGTAGTGTACGCTATATATTTAAATTAAATTGGCATATACCAACCAAATTTTAGTATACTGGATGATCCCGGCACACGTTGTTTTGCCATAAAATTACTAAATAGGGGTTGGTGATAAAAGGGTTGTATTCATTTTTTAATGCCGCATAATAAAAAACTAAAAATTAATAATTTATATTTTACGTTTTAAAATATAAATTATTAATTTTTTTTTCAAAATATTAAAAAACAACTTTTAAGGGTGAACAACCCTTATTACTCAGGGGTATGAAATGGCCGATTCTCAGACCTACTGATTTTGGAAGACCAGGTAAAATCTGGTAAATATCAGTCCAGCCGTTTCCGGAGTTTTATCGGAGTACGGTAACTAACATGGTGAAATGGAAATTTTATATATTAGATTGCTTACACATTATTAATATTAATTCCTACCTTAGTCCAATAGACGAAGTACAATATCATTATCTATACATTTTTGTATGAAAAACTTGAGATTTGTTAAAAGGTGAGTTCTATATTTAATTTTTATTGTAGACATCATCGTTTATTATATGTTTATATATATCCACAGACACCAAACTTTTTAAGTTTGTTTGAGTTTTGTTTTATTTAATTTTATTTTATTAATCCGTATTATTTGTGTGCGGTGAACGTTTGTGTGGTGAGCATAATTGTTACATATACCACCAACAGTGTTATATGCAATACTTTATATAAATATAGTATTAGTAAGTGTATGTAGTTCTGAGCATCTATAAGACAAGTTATAAATAGCTTCCCTTGGCGCGAACCGTGTGTGACATGTGTCCAGATACTTATATTTATTATTGAAAAAAATAGAATTATACCATGTTTTCTAGTCAGTAATTTTAACTCAGTCTGTGTTTCTTAATTTTAGTATATTATATATAAGTTATCTTGATTTCCTGGTTTTAAGTTTTTTATAGTTCTTGTGACAATAAAGTGGTTTTTTTTTCTATATTAAACTTTAGGTGTTACGTAGGGCCATCGCGTTAATAATAAAATAACATAAGAAATATTCTTATAATTTCATAACGAACGAGTATTTAGTCTTTATTAACATTCAATATTCCAATGAATCTTAACATGATATTCCGCGTTAATAAATATAACAATATTGTAACATTTTTTTATAAATTATTACTGTTTGGCTTGTTTAAATAACATTGTTTGAATAACAATCAGTTTTAACCATGCTAAAACAGATGTGAATAAGTAATAAGTAAGAGATTTAAGTATGTTTTACGCTAATATTTGAAGAATTTAGGAAAATTTGTTATTGGAAAATTGTATGGTTTAGTCATTCGTATTTCTTCAATTTATAAAGTCAAGTCTAAATGAGAATAACTTCTATGAATTTATTATTAAAACATTATAAGTGTATTTCTTACCTTTTGTTTAAGTAATCGTCAGCGTTCCGGTGACAGGAAGCTGACGTCGAATCGCAGAAGGTGTGTCATGGTTGAACAGTGGAGTGGCCAGGAGTGCAGACTGGCCGACTGTCTCTGAGACACTGGACCCACTTGCCTGACGCAAGGCAACAGGCGGCTAGGGGCGTGGATTGGACACGCCCACCGCAACAGGTGCCTCCCATTTGATAATGCAGCTATCATTGATGTTAGGACGAGGACACAAAAACACTAAATTAAAAAAAATCGTAATGTTAACTCGTTGGTCGTCGAACTTTTAGGAACATATGTCTTATTGGGATTTCTAAACTAAGTATTATAACCCAAAGTGCATTCTAGGGCAGTAGTGTCCCAGTAGGTGATCAATCGTACCTTCCACTTCCAAACAAACAAACCATATGTATTATACCGGCCAATAATTGTATTGGCCGAAATTTCCAGAGACGTATTAAAAACATTTCTTGATACAGAAATGAATATTTAACCTTGTGTCCGCTCCCTAGCGTTTCACTCTGTGAGAATCACAGATGAGACCAATCGAGACGCCCAAGTCCCTCGAGTCTGCACTCAACACTCATTAATATACTGCGGAGGATTTTTTTTATTCTTTAATTTTCATAAAAGGTTAGGAATAATACGATTAGTAAGTACGCTAAAAATATTGCTTGTATATTTTCAAATGTTATTTTTGTAATTCAAAACCAAAACATACAAACATATTTATGTTCCTATATAAATATAATACATCAATTGGTATTTTCATATACATTGTTTATGCGTTTTATCATAAAAGATGACTTAAGTGCAAATTTGTATTCACTGCTTTTACGACAACCATTTTGATACATGTTAAAAATCTACATAGTATAATATCTTGAACTTCGAGATTTGTCTACTATCCTGATATATGTATCTAAAACTAAGCGTCATCAATCGACATTCTTCTGAACTCGCACCAAAACCCACCAAAGAATATAAATTCTTCGCCAATGTGTCAGGGTTTTGCCTATTATACGTTCTCATAGTAGCAAAAGTTAAATTTCAGATGAAATTTATTTTCATTTCAATAATTTTCGAATTTAATGATGATACTGTTACTCACTAGACTATCTTATACTAATATATTTTTTTAATAGTTGATACATAAATATGTCTTTTGTTTGTAAAATTGAATTCATTAGTTATTTCCATTAGGAATTTATTATACTTTACAAAAAACAAGACACAATACGGAAAGTGAAATAAATCCTGGCATCATTATGACCTTTCCACAACTAACATTTTAAATTTATTGTTGTTTTTAAGTTTCATTGTTTTAATTATCTTATTGTTTGTATTTACTTTATTTAAATTAAAATATATTAGAATAAGTTGATGACTGACTGTGATGATAATCTCATTCATTATAGTTGATACATCGATCTTAGCAATTCTGAGGATTATATATATATTTTTAAAAAAAATATTAGATATATGTATAATAAGGATAATAATATTATATTGTATTATCATATAATAAGTTATTATAATTATAGAAATATTTTATTTATATCAATAAACAGTCAATCCTTAGACGCTTCAACAAAATATGTACCGAGTGTTAAATAATGTAAAACATAATTTTAGTTTTCACCCGCATAACATGTCTACCCCAAATCACTCCTTATCTTTCGCAAAGCTAACGATATACTATACAAATGTACTTGTATCCACTCTTGTATTTACTTGTGTTGGAACTTTTAATTGAATCGAATAAATAATTACTTGGTGGAAAAAGGTATTGTTACTACTCACTGCGATTATTAAATGCTATATGTCAGATCCACGTTCAGAGAGTTCACAGTAATCAATTCTATTCAATCATAATCTAATTCTTATCTTTATAGTTTTATTTAATGTGTGTATATTATATGTGACTATACATTTTACATATGTTAATAAGCAACGTTTTTTTAATTGTCTCCTGGATTACATTATAAAAATTAAATCTATGTGAGATAATTTAAGTCTATTTACAGTCTGAATTAAGTGAAACAGTGTTATAGTTTTCTATTAAACGTTTTTTTTATTAACACCGACCACAGCCAAACAGCAGAAATATTGACCGTAACGGATATGGAACCTAAGTCCTTTGTATAGCAGTCCAGTGTGGTTAAAATTGCGTCAACTCAGTCGTGTATGTTCCGATTGGTTTAGATAACAGTGATACATTTTTACATAATTCCTATTTATAAAATTCTTGTGTAACAATAGTCGTTCCCGTACTATTCCGAAACGAATTGGCTGATTGTCATGAAATTTTTTGGGCATATTGAGTTGTTTTGTGAATCGGCCAACATCTATTTTTAATATCCCTTAGTTATAAGGGTTGTTCACTATTCACTTTTTTTTAAAATTTGATACGGAATTCAAAAATAACCAACAACCATTTTACCCTTATATATACATATAACTGCGATCAATATCATTCCTTTATTGCGATTTGATTTATAACAGAATAAAGGTTGCCGGGTCAACTAGTAACATATAAAATCACATAAAATATATGAAAACTGTACGAAATGTTAAAATTGAATGTTAACGTAAAGATAAGCATCGTGGCATTAAACAAGTTAAACATAAACACACATTTATAAGCTAACAGTTTGTGTAATTATAAAGTTGTAGAAGCAAATAATTGTTGCATGTTCGAGTTGTATCAGAAGTAAACCACATTTTTACATGAAGGCACTATATTTAAAAATGTACTACAAATAAAACTAAGATATTCATTCGGCTAAGAGAAATATCTAAAATGTTTTAGTTTTAAAATTGAAAGATAACTTCTGTTATACTTAAGGTAATGTGTTTTAGAAGATAGTGTTTTGAAACAGACTAAGTCACAGTACCAGCAGTTTGATCGTACTGGACACATTTAAATTACTGAGAAATTTACAAGCCATAGCGTTGCCTCTAATCACTAAGATAAAACTGAGGCTAAGTCAATTAATAATTAATAAAAAAAGATATTTTACGAACAAAATTAATACTTTAAAATAGTTGTATTTGTGTGTGTTAATAAATGCGGTATAAATGTGGTTTCTTTCTTTCTTTCTAAAACTTTTAACCTAATAAGTCTATACTTATTCTTGCCTATGCAAAATCGATCGACTCGTCTTTATCTGACTATAGCGAACTTGACGGATGCTACAATGTCTACTGAGTGACCGCTGCTTAGGAAAGCACAACCTTCAGTTATTAAAAAGTTTACGAGAGATAGCCACCCGATAGCCACCAGATAGCCACCAGGAACTATATGAAAAAGTAGAAAAGGTTTCAGATTACTGTTCTGTTTAAAGTCAAATAGAGCGCATAAAGTTCATTACAACAACCCATACATTACGCAGTAGAGGTTGACCATTAGCCATGGCTGTAACTATTTCTAATATCAATTTTTCTTTACGTTTTTCTTTGACATGCCTAAAAGTGTTTGGTTTGTGGCCGCCCATGAAAATTGCGGGGTGGAGGAAAATTCTTTATTATACTTATTCATTATTTATGTTTATGCTGATTTTGGGTAAGTCGCGTAATTATTGTTATGGAATCTATCATGAAAATATTAATAAACGAACCTGTATTGTATTATTTAATATTCCGTACTGACTGTTTCCCGTCTCTGATAGATTTATCAAGGTATATTATGTATTTATATTTAGATTTTAAATTAAGCAACTACTTTGAAAAAGTTTTACATTTATAGGCAACACAATATTTTATAGTAATACTTGCGTATTTTTGAGTAATGGCCATTTGCACCAACAAATTAAAATACCAATAAATTCACAAACTGCACTAACGGAGTCTTACTAAAGAAATGTATGATTTAATCAAATTTAATATGACATAATATAAACGCTGTAAGAAATTCGTATGTTTTGCTACACGGTGACAGTCTGTAAACTATCCTTTGGTCGGCGGTTTCTATCGTCACATTAAACATGTATATCGCATTGATATAACTTTTGTGACTTAACATATAACTTAAAACATCGCTGACAAATAGCACAATGTTCAGGTACATACATAGTAACCCAACTGGTGGACCTGTGGCTGAACTGGGGTAACCTTTCATTGATGACTTCAATAGCCTTTGTGTTGTGTACTAATCTTGTGCAATGTGTGAAGATCTTTAATCTGCTGCTGAAGAGGCATCGTATAGCACAAATCGTTGAGAGGAATGATAGTGTGCTTAAAAATGCAACTGGACAGTTAAAGATTGACATAATTCAAAGGTATTAAATAGTTATCACACTTTTTAAATATATTATTAAATCATAAAATATTTATTATTAACATAATCATTCTTAATATTAACCTAACTAATATAGCTTTAAAAAAAAACAAATTTAAAAAGTTTGGTCCCTGTGGCACAATGAATATCCACAATGCTGGCGACATTTCCTCGCTGTATTGCGATGTTTATACGCTGAGCAAGGAAAGTAGCAGTTCTTGGATATCCGGTACTGTCTACCAGGCGCCTCCTTAATTCCTTAATAAGCGCCTGTACACTTGCTCTCCATGGTTCAAAAGTCTCTACTCTATTATTTAATTGGTATATTTGATTTTCAAGATTATTAAATAAAACTATAGGGCACATATGTTTTGTTAGGTAATATAACTTTATAGTTACACTTAAACGCTCAAGTGGCGTCTTTTAATACTGCGTAAAATCAATTTCTCTAAATACAAGAGGTGTTCCTATGATTTTTATTTTTTCCTGTGAAGTAGAGACTCTTGGGGACTCTTGGGATTATAGTGATGCAAGGACAAAACTTTTTAAAACATTAATATTTCACTGTTAAGTTTTACAAATATACTTAATTTTTCGTGTACAGTTAATGTTTAAATATTACCCCAACACATGAAATAATATCTTATTATCTCAACATACAGTTGCAATCGGGGAACAACGCGTCATCTGATAATCTTTCTTACCCTGACAATAGTGACTTTGTTCGGTTTTGCGTCAGCGCCAGCATTAGCATCTCAGAATTTGCAATTGCCACTGGAAGCCTGGTGAGATTTTATTTTCATGGAATTATGAACACCAAGTAAAATTGATTTGACAATATGTATCTCCTATCATTACATCATTCGAAATTCAATCAAACCAAAATGTTATTTTATTATTTGTAATAAAAATGCTAAATTAAGGTGAAATATCAATTACGACTATAACAAGCAATATTATTAGAGTCATATGACAAAAGGATTTTGCGTAAAACAAATTGGTTGCGCACAAATAATGGTAAACCACAATCACTGATAAAATATGTTTTTCATTCTTTATTACAAAGGTTTCCATACGACTGGAGTAAGACACCAGCCTATCAGATCACATACACGCACCAGATGTGCGCCATCATCGCGGCGGCCTGTCTTAATGTCAGCAAAGACATACTGGTGGTGTCTCTATTGGCCCAGTGTCGTTGCAGGTTTAAGCTCGTAGGGCACGAGCTCAAAACTTTATGTCAAAACATAAATATTGAGACGATGGTATGTTAATATATAAACAATTAATTTAAATACAAGAGGTTTCATATGATTCAAAAGGGAGTGGCAGCTTTTAGAATGGCCTTTTTATCGTGTACAATGAATGTAACTAAGCTGTATAATAAGATGTAAGCAGTTAAAATTCTTAAAGTTTTACTTTGTTCTATTATAAATTACTATTCTATTACACATCGCGAGGCTACCGGAAAATTTCGTCAGTCTTCAGAAATAATCAAATAAAAAAAGGATCAACGGAAATCCAAGGCCATCTGTGTAGTTTTCGATGCGATTAATAATAAATAAAGTTAAAGCTCTAAGAAAAAATGAGAGATTTCATAATTGTATGTCTCCGTATTGATTGCATGTAATTGTAGATATTTGTGTAGGACATAGAGTAAAATTTGCTCCCCTCCATCTGTTATAACATTTAAATAATTATGCTCCTTTACTACGATGTAGCACGACGTTACGATACTTGCTAAGAGCTCAAGATTTCCTAGAAGCAAACATAGATGGCGCTGTTTCATATAATACAAATAACATTTTAAGAATTAATCAAATCACTAATATAATAAAGGTTTTACATACGTTTTCATATTCAACAACAATTTCTAGCAATATTTGTCGCATTCACAAGAATTAATGGTACAGTCAAGACTTAATAAATGCATTAGGGAGCACCAGGATGTCTTAGCCTCTGTAAAAGGGTTGCAACACTGCTTCTCCGAGCCCACCTTTGCACAGTTCACCGTTTCCCTTGTCATCATTTGCGTTACTGCGTTTCAGCTTACGAAGGTAAGCAAACGAACATTAACAAAAATAAACACTTGTTGTAAAACTAGACCCGTAGCACTTTGTCTAGTTCGTCTCAGTCATATGAGAACCTTATCTAAATGTGGACAAAACAGTATACTACCGTATTGGTCTCTATGTTGAAATCCCTTACTAGTAATAAATATTGATAAATTTCTGTATTAATTTTCGCATCCGTTTTAAGTATGTATTATCTACGCTAAACCGGAAAAATGAAACATGAATCCATATATTAATTTTCATATATCATATTATCGGAATTCAAAATATAACAAATATTGTTGGTATTTTTTAGCAAACAGGTAACTTGATACGAATGGCTTCCATGACAACATATCTTTTGAATATGATGGAACAAATATTTATTTACTGTTACGAAGGAAACGAGCTGGCGGCCGAGGTA
The DNA here is from genome assembly GCA_951799465.1 of Leptophobia aripa. Lineage (NCBI taxonomy): Eukaryota > Metazoa > Arthropoda > Insecta > Lepidoptera > Pieridae > Leptophobia > Leptophobia aripa. The sequence goes on along the minus strand of OX637268.1, from coordinate 4,283,119 downwards.
AACTTCGACATACTATACAGTCGTTATATAAAATAATTATTATTTTAGTAGAACTTTTTTAGACATACATATTTCCAAATTTGATATCACATCTAAAGGTGACTTCCAACTTGCAAGTAACAACGCAGAAATGTATTTAAAGTGCCAATAAGTTCACCAAGCTTCAATCAATACAAGCATATGTTAATTATAACAAACGAAAGATTGACAGTCGTAGGTAGGCTTGAACCACTGTGCCATCTGCTCATTAGATCTTTCATACATTCATCTTTCATGTATTGCAGAGTGAGAACGTATCACGTTATGCGTACGAGTGGCCATGGTATACTTGTAGCGTGCGCTTGCGTCGTTCCGCTTTGACCCTTATGACGCGGTGTTGCCGGACCGCTATGCTCACTGCGGGCGGATTTACATCTCTGTCTCTTGAATCATTCATGAGTGTAACTACATTTTTATTAAAAAAATTGTTATATTTTTTGAATTATTAAATGTAACGCTAACCTTTGTATTATTACAGATTTTGAAGGCATCGTACACATTCTTTACCGTTTTACGCCAAGTGAGCGACTAAATTTGTTTAAATTTGGAATTTTAATAGCATTGCAGGATACTATAAGAATAAATAAAATATTATCTGTGGGCTGTGGCCCTTTTATAAAAAATGTATTTCAAAATATGTACACATTACTTTGTTTACGTGTATTATTAAATCAATTAGTTGTTTTCAATACAACACAAAAGCCTGTGTTTATTTTAATATGTAATTGTAAGTGACAGTTCAGTATTGATAATTGAAGAAAATCGCTGCCGGTAGAGTTGTTCAACTCTGCCAGTGAAATACATTATTTAACAAACAGCACGCAAATAAGATACGTCAGTTTGAATTTATATATATTTTTTAATTTAATTAAACAAGTATTTGCCTATTTTTTTAAGTTATGTAAATTGAGATTTTTCAAAGTTATTTCATATTCACTAGTTCTTTAAATTACACTTCAGGTTTATCACCCCTGTATTCACTAATTAAATCAATTTTGTTCAGTTTTGTAATAATTTGCCCAGATTCGTTCTTTTGTTTCAAATCTATTGTAGAAATAACAAAAGAAAAACATCTGTTCCTAAAACTTAGTATGAATTTTTTCATCAATAACACTAACTATTCCTTGCGTGTGTCGCTCACATGGCTAAGGATCATGGGGATATGGGCACCAGATACGATTGCATGGAAGAGAATATTATATGCTTGGCATACATGCTTCGTGTATATGCTAGTTATAGGTATGAATTATATGTTAAGCCAGGTTGGAAGTCAAGTTAACCTATAACTAAGAATACATTAACACATTTTTAGGCTCATTCATCATAATCCAAGCTACTGATTTAATGATTATCTGGGGCGATATTCAACTCATGACGGCAAGTGCTTTCGTTCTGTTAACGAATCTGACTCACAGCTTGAAGATTGTCAACATGATTGTTAGAGCTGCACGTATAAAAAGCATTGTTGGAAACAATGATAAAGTTTTGAGAATGCAGAATACAGTGCAAGGCAGAAAAGCTGTAAAGAAGTAAGTGATAGCTTTTAATGACCTTATCTTTGTGAACAAATTTCTGCATTTTATAGCTACAGGACTTTTTTTATTATATCTTATGGTTAAGCTAGTTTAACTGTGGTTACAAATTGTGTTGAACTTACTAGATATAGAACTGTAATATTGGAGCTGAGTTCTTAAAAATCACGCTTAATTGGTCTAGTACCTGTATAGATTTCAACTCAAAAAAGTACCTCACAAAAATAATTTTCAGATGTGATCGCGAAGTCAATATGTATTCTTTGATATATGCTTTTCTGACTGCAACAACAATATGCCTATGGTCTTTCGCTGCGGCGACGGAAAATCAAAATAAACAGCTACCAATGAGAGCCTGGTGAGTTATAAAAAAGTTATTTAGTTTGTATTATATATTGCTCTTTCAATTCTTGCTACCTTACTGCTGTACCTACTTGATATAAACTCGCAATATCCCAATTATCCCTGCTCTGAAAAACCTTTCGACCTTCTTATCCGGCAATATCGTAAAACCTATTTTTAGGGAACTTTCGAAGCAAAGTTTTATATAGGTGATCAGACTTCTATAATGACGGATATATTAGATAGATTTAAGGTCCCATACTTTAGTAAGAAATGCCGGTTTACTCAGGCTTTTTGCCTCCATTGAAAGAAAAAAAATATCGCATAATTGGAGGACGCTCAGCCATTTTGAATGCCAAGTACTTTTTAATAATTAAAATATATATTTCGCTCTAACGTGATCTTTGAGACATCAAGATCCAAAATAACTGCAAAACCTGCTTTTATTGACACTTTGTATTATTCTAATCTCAGGTACCCCTTCGACGTATCCCAGTCTCCCATGTACGAAATTGCCTACTTTCATCAGGCGCTGTCCCTAATGCTGTCATCTAGTATGAACGCTAGCAAAGACATTGTAGTGATGGCACTTATTGCTCAATGTCGCTGTCGATTTAGGCTTCTTAGTATTGCATTGAAAGAGCTTTGCAGAGATATACATATAGTCGACAACGTAAGTTACAATAATTGATTAAACAATTTCTAGATTTATTTACTGCGGTTACTGATGTCTCTTTATACCTGCTATAGGATTCTTATTGACAAAATATGTTAAAATAAGAACAATGAGGTTTACGAGATCTATCGCGGTCTTAATGTTATTTATATAGCGTCTAACGAAGAAACAAGAAGATGTTGTGTCATTACGTCTTGGTCACTGCGTAGCTGAGCATCAAGACATTTTGGAGACGGTGAATGAGCTCCAGCGGTGCTTCTCGGAGCCCACTTTTGCGCAGTTCACTGTGTCACTCGCCATCATCTGTGTAACCGGGTTCCAGCTTGTTTTTGTATGTATATTAATAATAATAATCTAATGGAGTAGATAGGCCGATTTTGGTTTGCCGGTTGGATGCCGGTTTTACCAGAATCTATTGTTTCACTATAGCAGTAAATATAAATCACGCTTTTAGAAAGAAATGTTTTACATAACCGTAACTAAACGAATGACGAGTTAGAGATGCACGCGATGAACTTAATACTGGTAGTATAACATAAAAACGCAGATATTAAATGTTTCTGTAATATTAAGTACAATTAAATTAATGTGATGTATTATTTATTATATATATTATCGAGAATGCTTTATTCATTGATAGTTTATTATTTTTTCACATTCTATTCTAGCAAACTGGTAATCTGCTTCGAATGCTTTCTATGACCTTTTATCTCTTAAATATGGTTGGCCAAGTATATCTTTACTGTCGCGAAGGAAACGCGCTAACTTTCGAGGTATTTGGTTTAGTAAACTATTTATTTTTTGTTTGAGAAGATATTTTGTCTGAATACATATTTTTTTAGAGTGAAAGCGTGTCACGTTCTGCGTACGAGTGGCCATGGTATGCTTGTGGGGTGCGCGTGCGTCGCTCCGCTTTGATTCTTATGACGCGGTGCTGCCGAACCGCCAAACTTAATGCTGGAGGGTTTACAACTCTTTCTCTTTCAACTTTCGTGAGCGTGAGTTTCTTCTGTAGCAAAGCAAATATGGTAGCTCCAACAATTGTTACGATGTATACATACATAATTAACCTTTAAAATAACATTTTTAGCATTAAAGTAAGGATAAGGATGTAAGAAAAAGGATTAAGGATTAAGGAAAAAGATGTAAGGATTTAATTGAAATTATAAAATTACATTTTGTTTGTTTCAGATTTGCAAAGCATCTTATTCTTTTTTCACCGTTTTGAAACAAGTGGAGGAAGAAAACTAGATTACAATATTATCTGAAACTTTTACCTTTACTAATTATAAATTATGCGACATGTCTTTAGTCACCTTGTATATTTTTTAAAAAAGTTTAAATAAAATTCTACAATTTTTATAAAAAAAAATCTTTAGTTTGAATTAAATATCTAATTTCAAGCAAAATATGTAGTATTAGTACGTATTAGTCGTGTTTTGTTTTCGTTGTATATTCCCTAGTAATCAGTTGAGGACTGTAACCATAAAAAATAGTTATTGAACAGTAAACACCTTTGAAGAAATCAAAACAAACCTACCTTTAATATATTGAGTTATAATTTGTATTTAAATAGTTATTAAATGTCGAGGTGGTGTTAATATCCGCTTAATTATACGCTATAGTTAATAACCAGTAATCACTGTACAAACACATGTGTTGCAAACTCGGATATTTGTTTATATTTCAAAGGACACGCAGAAAATGAATTAAATGTGTACATACTGAAGCAGTGTGTAAGCTCGAAATGTCGAGATAGATTCACAATTTTTAAATTCCTTATAAACTATTCTTATTTGACAACATAAATAATAATGATAATACATATTCAAACGGATAAAATTCTAATTACTCTCGTCTCGCGTGTCAACAGTTTCTTTTTTTACCTGGATATAGATTTAATTGAATAGGATCATCTGTATCTCACAAAGGTCCGTATTCCAAGTATCCAATCAAGTATTAATTATACATTTGCGTCAAAATTTGAGTTTCGATTGTATACAATGTTAACTAAAATCTCGAATCAAAGTATCTAAGTCCAAGTTTGTGCGAAGAAGTGCCAGCTAGCGTACAGTGCTGTCTTTTTTCTCTTACGCGAGTTTAGTATTTATAATTTTTAATATTTAAAGTGTTTGTTATATCTGCAATCGATATGGCCAATATTGTTATAATTAGTAGACGATAACACATAAGAAGCTCTCGTGTCTCAACTTAAACTAAATCAAAATGAAGTTCTTCATTGATCACATTTACCATGGTCTAAAGTTCTCACTCAATGTATTACTATTATCCGGAATATATCCACCTAATAATTTGTCTGGGATTTACAAAATCCTACACATAGTTTACTTTGTAACAATTTATCTATTTATTACTGGTAATATCGTTTACTTATTACGTATTTAAAACAAAATGTTTTGTTTTGTGTTTTTGTTCGCACATAATTCTCTTTATATATATATAATGATCTATTAATTACCTAATGTAAATATAACTTTAAGTGTAAAACAAACCACAAAACTAAAACATATTTAACAAGTTTGATTCTTGTGGCATAGTACCCATAATGCTGGCGGCATTTCCTCGCTGTATCGCGATGCTTATACGCCGAGCGAGATCAGCACCAGTTCTTGGAATATCGGTAATTCCTTAATAAGCGCCTGTGAAATTGTACCCCAGTATCCAAAAGTCTACTCCAAAGGGGACAAAATTAAAGTTAGAGGAAAGAATTTAGTACTTTGACCTTTTCTTTTTTTCCGCCTGCTCTGCAGTCTGCTGTCTGGTAGCTTACCATCATCTCTTGCTATACTCGTTGGTTCCAAAATTGCTGGATCATTGGCATATATCGCATATATGCCAATTTTCACCATCCTTACACATACAATAAGTTATTTATTTTTGTCTACACTAGAATTTACTTAAAAGTAATTTAAGTAACAAAACAACGTTTGCTGGGTCAGCTAGTATAATACATAATTTACAATCATTGTATAATTTATACGAGTTATATAAAAGGTACATACATCGTGGTCCAAGCCGGTGAGGTCGTTCAAGTTTGGGGTAACATTCCGCTCATGACGGCTGCGCTTTTTCTTCTGTTTACTAACTGTTCGCTCTCTTTTAAAGTAAGTGTGTTCTCTCATCCATCACACCTCTCATCTAACAATTGATAGAACATTTGTACATTAGAAACCCTTTCACTATAAAGTACAAGTAAGAAATTAAAGTTCTGTAGAATACAAGTTTATCATTTCAGATATTGAATATATCATTTAAAAGCGAAAAAATCAGATTCATTATCAAGGAATGTGAACAAGAATTATTGGCTGAGAAGAGATGTCGTGGAAAAAAAATAATAGCCAGGTTGGATGTTTTTTTTTAAATTTATGTAAATGTATGTACCTATATCCATAAATAATGTTTTTTTTTTCAGATTTAATCGTCAGGCCATTATACAATTGTACATGTTCATTGCATTGTCAGGTGGTACAGTTGTGGGCTGGGCTGCCAGCGCTGAGAAGAATCAGTTACCTTTGAGAGCATGGTACATTGCTATAATAGTTTAAATTAAAAAAAAAATACAAACGTTTAATAATTTCAAAATATTCTAGATCTTATAGTGATTTTATTACAGGTACCCCTATGACACGACTAGATCACCGGCCTATGAATTGACATATATTCATCAGGTTAGATTGTAAATCAACACTAAATGATGGATGGATTGAATGTTGGATATCGCAAATAAGTGTTCTGTTCCAGGAGACCAACCTGTTTGTTATCGAATAAATATTAGCTTCTTTATTATAAGTGATACTAATTTATGATCTCTAAGATAAAGAATGACCATGATATACTGACCATTTTTAAATACACATTTAAACGAATTTTAATAGATGTAACAAAATTGCATAATTTAATAGTTGGTACATATTTTTTAACTTATTTAATTTGATTTAAAAATAAATAAAAAGATTTAAATCAAACTTAGACCTTGGCAGTTGGACTGTCAGCGATAATAAATATCAGCGTGGACACTGTGGTGACGTCATTGGTGGCACTCTGCTGTTGCCGACTGCAACTACTGGGACTGTCACTGCAAACACTCTTCGATAACTTGCCACTAGTGCCTACGGTATATAACAACTATGATTATAATGATTAAATTTAAATTAAATGAATATATTCATTTCTTAAGCTCCCACCTAATAATTTGCTTTAGGCTCTAGATAAAAATTAGTCTTTTATATGATGTCATCAAATCTTTGGCTTTAAACTTGTCAATGAGTAACCGGTAAGTACTTCCAGTAGATTTTCCCAAAATTCATAACTTTTACATGTTTTTTGTTTCTATTCAGGGTGTCCTTCATCCATCAGCAGAGTTGGTAGCGTGGGCTCGCCTAAAACTATGTTTACAGCGGCACCAGGCAACGCTAAACACAGTAGCTTCACTACAAAGCTGCTTCTCATTGGTTGTCCTAGTTCAGTTCACGGTCTCCATGTTCATCATATGTGCAACCGCATACCAGCTCGCTTTTGTAAATATTATTCTACTTACAACCTCACACAATACACACAGTGAGAAATAAGGACATAGAAAATCAAATGATCCTATTTCTATACATATTAATCGAAGAAGCGTCCCGAGAAGACGCAAATACCCTTGAGTCTCGCTTGACTCGTCTTGACGGTCAAACGTTTAAATGTAGATTTAAGGCAATCATAGTAAAAAATAAATATATACAATATGACTACAACAGGTGTTACATGACTTTAGGTGATATTTGTATACATTAAAGTTTGGTCGTAGGCCTAATGAAGAGTAGGATGCCTATTGAAAAGCACATTTGCTTAGTAAGTGTCTATCTAACCGCGCTTTTTTTTAGGAAACAAAAAACTTTATACGTACGGCTTCTATGTTGTTCTACTTATTGGTAATGATGTATCAAGTATTCATTTATTGTCATCATGGAAATGAAATTCAAGTGGAGGTATGTTGTAATACATTCATTTTTTTAAAGTAGGTGTTCTTATCTTTATAATAGTATTATTGATTATGCATCTATATACATTGTCGCGATAAACTACCATTAGATTTTGAATTGATAAAATGTCGTGCGGTGTGACTATCACGTGTGAGTGGGATATTTAGGGATTAATGTTGTATCTTTTACTATACATTCGGTAAATGCTTGATTGAGAAATATATGATTACGAATGACATGTGTAAAAATACACTATGACATCATTGATTAATTAATTTTATTTAATTACCAATTTAAAAGAAAAACATTATAAATTCTTCTCAACTCTAAACCGACGAATCGTTAACATTTATTGCACTCCCGGCATGACTGTAAAACCAGATATGTGCAAATCAAGGTGGTTTTAAAAATTTAATACTAAACAAGCCTTAAGCCTAATTTAAAATCAAAATAAACCCAAATAATATGAATGTTAAAACATGACGTTGTCTACGGTTTGGTTTAAAGATATACCAGATTTTATCACGTTATTTGAAGTGATATGGAGAGGCGTTTTAAAAACGTGTTATAGTTCACAGAGTATTGAAATACAGAGAATTAAGCTATTAGTTCCTTCTCTCTTCTCATCTCCCTTTTTCTGCAGAGTGTGGCGGTATGTGATGCGGCTTATCGCAGTAAATGGTTGGTCTGTACGCCGCGCATACGACGTGGACTCATTTTATTGATGTCGCGTGCACGCTGCCCCCTCATACTAAAAGCTGGCAGGCTTGCTGACCTGTCACTGAAAACATTCATGGGGGTATAACTGGCTTATATTTTCCTACATCTTTATTCAGATTTTTCCTTCAAGAGATTGTTATTGAAACAGAGAAAGTCAATTCCAGTTGACGGTTATTTGGTAATTAACTGGTTGCATTTGTTTTTAGATAGAGTTTAAGTACACACATTGTTTACAGATAATTAAAGCATCGTACACATTCTTTACGGTTCTACAAGGTTCCGGTAACGGGTCAGCGTAATATCGTCTTTCTTAACTGAATTTGTTTTATACCAATAGTATATAGTTAATAATTATTTCGTTTTGGCACAATTCATCTGTAACTCTTAAATTGATTAGTTTAATAACTTAATCATGTTTTGTTTAATGAATAACTGTTTTCGACAGAAAAAATAAAAAAAAAATTGGCGAGCTTTTGAGGTTAAGTTTAGAGCTATCTCTTATGAATTTTTTTGTCAGTAGATAGAAAAGTGCACATCCTACAAATATTATTACATGTTTATTTGAGTGTAAAAATGGTATTTTATTTCGAAAATTTCTTACGCAGACAACTTTTTCTTAACATTTGGATTTTTTATTAAGATTAAGATTTTTATCTAAGATAATCGATAAGCACGAGCATGATAGACGAGTGCGTACGAAATGCTTATCATTATTTTAACAAATATTATTTATAAATTTATATACTTATGAGCTGTGCAGCTTCGTTTGCGTGGATGTCGATTTTGGGTAATTGGTAATTGTATAGGTTGCCCAGACCTGCAAGTGGCAAATATTTGCTAATAACTGAAGAAAACACATTTACGCTCACGATTTGCAGCGTCACCTACTTCGCACTATGTTAAATACTTACTTAAAAAAATAATGCATATTGCGTTATTTGTTCATTGCTAAAAATAAGTAAATGTAGCTAGCAACGTTTCCATATAACTTTTTTTTACACTTAAATTGTTAACACTTGGCGCTGTGCAGCGGTTTGCGTCAACTGGGGGCTACTGAAAATCAGTGCTGTGGAATGCTATATTCGACACAAATCCTGAGCAGCACCCCATTTGGCGCACGCCCGCGGCACTTGCAACTATGCAATGTGTTTATTTTTAGTTAATTTTAAAAATACTATTGTACTTATAATTTATTGTGATGTTTTGTGCGCCGTGTGTGTGTATCCAAATAAACGTATTTTCTTTCTTTCTTTCTTGCAATATTTTTTTGTTACATTTAAAATTTTATCTATAGAGAGGCAGATTACTCATTTGTTACTTAGTTGGGATCATTTAAACGAATATTAAATTGTCTACTATATCATAACCCTATTACAAAAATACTTACAGGAAATTAGAGGATAGAACAAGTATTTTTTTTACATTCAGGTTGTCGTCGAAGATATGTACGTCAGAAATACAATGAAATAATAATAAAATTTATTATAATCTTTTTATTTGGATCAAAGGGTATAAGGAATTGATACGGTATGTCTTTAATTGAGACGTGTTGGCTTCACGACAACTATATAATGTATTTGTTGTGTTGTTTGTAGTTAGGTAACTAAATCAAATATTTTTCAATGTATATATATCATGCGTTTATTAATAATTGTAAATAACTTAAAAAGAACAAAGATAACTTAGTGTTTCGAGAGATTAATCCGCTTACATTGACATTTCGCTTGACATTACATTTCACAACTTTTTTTTGGTAATTCATAAAATAACTTTGTTACGCTGCGGATGAAGCTTTGTATATGGGTGAAAATGAGGGAAAATCGGTTCAGGGGTTTTCCACAGATGCAAAAAAAATACAAACATAAAGAATTTTCTATTGTTTTGGGATCCGTATCAAGACGTTACATAAACTATTTTTTCTAACCAATGTACAAACAGACACGACCTCATTACAATTTTCTTATAAAAATAGATATAATTAGACAATTACACACCATCACAATGGTGACCTTCATTTGATTGCTTTGTCGTACACTCATATAAATACATGTAACACTTATATAGTTTTTTATCAATTCACACTACAGTTGAGGAAACTTGTTTCATTGTATAACAAACTGTTGTGTTATATTCCCGTTTTTATTCTCGTTAGACGTTTTGACGTAGCGGTCGTATACGTATAACGTTATCTTTACATACTTTTTGATTTATCTTAATCTATTTAAGAGATGATATTGTGTATTTTTAAACACAATACAAAATGTTTTTACGGGGTGTATTAGGACTCTTGTGGTTATGTGTAAGTGTAAGTATGAAAGATCAGTCCTGTTACTGGAATGGTGAATGCCAGGAAACATTATTCGCGACTAGGACTCCATATGACGCCGTGCGAGGAGACATACGGGATTGGCCACTGCTTTATAGTAAGATCCTCGTTTTTTGTTTAGAATTCATTTTTAATGCAACTACAAAATTGTATAAATAAAAAAATAATCAAAATAGTCCATGTGCTTATCAAGTTTGAAATATAAAATAATTTTGTTCTATTTCTAAGCACGATTAACTGTGAAATAATAGTTAATATTTTTATTATTTGCATACAATTAAATATTTGAACTTAACCCAGTTTCTGATAAAATACCGGTTTAAATCTCTATTTGTAAGCATACTTCGTAATTACCTTTAACATTTTTATAGATTTCCATATTTGTAATTAAAAATTTTGAAATGTATTATGAATAAACCGTCGTATAAAGAGGAAATTAATTAATGATTAAAATATGTAGATTGCGAAGCAATCAGCGCGTGGGCGTTAGTACGACATGGTAATCGGAACCCTGGCGATTCTGAAACTATCAACATGGCAAATCTGCAGGCCCGTGTCAAAGATGACATCATCGAACACTTTGACTATGAGATGGGATCCAGTCCATTATGTTCACAGGTTACCATATTTTTATTTAACAATTACACTGTGACAACGCACACAGTTTTCGTACAGTATGAACATAGGCATCAATATTATAAAAAAAATTCTACTAAGTCTATACTTTATCAGGTTGTATTTATGCTGATATAAACAGGAATAGTTTAAACTTAAAACAAACAAACCGTTTGCACGCTTCAAATGTCTGCAAAAATAGGCGGAGATATCAGTTGTGAATTTAAAAAAAAAACATTTTTTTATATATTTCGCTAATTAACCAGCAGTTAATTAGTTTGTGCATTATTATTCAGGATACCCTAACTGGTGTTTTGCTGTAAGAGGTTCCCATACGATATAATAAGAAGGTTTATCTACTTAGGACATAGAAAACTTCCGCAAATGGAAGTGGAACACAACAATGGAAACATCAGCGAGCTATCTTACAGGAGTAGGATATGAGGAGATTTATGATCTAGGCGTTCGGATACGGCAAAAGTACCCGCAATTACTTAAGTCCCAGTCTGACGTGTACGTGCGCCCCACGGATAAACAGCGGACCATCGCCAGTGCCATGGCTTTTATTCAAGCCTTGAATGAGGGTACACAATTGAACCTCACAGCTGATGAGCCAAAAGACCAGGATGAATTATTAAGAGTGAGCTTGTTTGTATTTCATTAATTTTCGGTGAGTAGATAAGAAATAGGGGATTTTCAAAATAAAAACTACTAAACTACTGTAATGTTTTCAGCCAGCCAGCTCACTTCCAATCCTTTCTACGTGCATCGTATAACTTAAGAGTATTTTAAAGGTCTTTAAAAAAGGGGTATTCAAGTCTTGACTCGCGTCGCGACCTTTCTGTACATTATAACTAACTGTACAAGTTGTTCCTAGCGAAGGGATACTTCTGATGCCGTTAATGTCATATGTGGTGGCACCTTCAAAAAATAAGATTAAATGTATCATTGAATAATCTAATTCTTTGCAATAGCCATACGACAACTGTCGGCGATACAATGACGAGGTCAAAAATGGTCCGCTCCTAAAAGAACAGCTCGATGAATATTTTAAAACAACAGAGTATTTACAGGTAATTTTTATTTGCTTCTATAGATGTATAGAATAAATTAATGTAACTTTTTAGTGGTGCAACCTATGCAAAATGTTACAGATTATTTTAAAACATTAAGCTTCAATCCTAGAGTATAGATAACTACTACTAGATACTTATTTGATCAACAAGTATATTACATAAGAATGGAGCTCGTATTGTTTCAAGCTCCACTTGAAATAACGCACAGCAGAAACATGTGAGCTCCAAGTGTTAATTAACTTTCCGCTTAAAACTTTATTTTAATAAATATTTTTAAACACACTTTTAATTTAATATTGTAAGAAATTATTTATTGCATTTAACTGCAGGTACAGGATGGTGTCACGAAACGTCTGGGGCTAGCACAAGCATTAACGGTCGAAGAAGTATTTACATTATACGAACTGTGTCGATTCTATCGTACCTGGTCTCCACAACTTAAGAGTCCTTGGTGCGCTGCCTTTTCTCCTAGTGACCTTCAAGTTTTGGAATATAGGGATGATGTCAGGCACTATTACAAAAACACCTATGGGTCTCCGGTAAGTCTTTGACTATACTATTTTGGAGTCTATTTTTACTTTCTTTAGTAGCATTTATTTACCTTTGAATCATTATCATCATTCATTTGAATGTGTAAATTGTAATCTAACCGTAAAACCGGGACCTCGCATTAATTTTTTTAATTTGTTTATAGCTCAATGCTAAACTTGGTGGTCCAGTTATGAAGAATTTGTACGAAAGCTTAGAATCGGCCAAGCTGGGTAAAGGCAAAAGTATAGTAGCATACTTTGCCCATGATACTCTGATGGGCATGGTGTACAGTGCCCTTGGGCTGTATAAAGATGACAGTATTACAGCCCAAAAAAGGAATCCCTCTAGGCAATGGAGAACCTCTTATTACAGTCCGTTCTCCACCAATATTATGGCATTCTTAAATAGGTGATATTGGAAAATTAATTTGTATTTATTTATTAAGGAAACTACACAGACAATAATATAAATTTTTATTATAAACAGATATTCCTAAGGCCCAATCTCGAAGGATTTTGGAAAGCTTTCACCAATTAATGTTATATCGAGTAATTTTCATAAAAAAATCCCAAAACTAAATAACTAGTCATTACTATAGTACTATAGTTCATTGTACATCATATTTCATATGTTAATTACGCAAGCTAGATCGTGTGTGTCGTAATTTTCTTTTGTATAAATTTGTTTTCTTTCGTCAATACTTCAACACTTTTGATATTCAATATAAATTTTACAAAATACAAATGTTCATAAATTATTTCCAGATGTGACAATGGGTCATACAAAGTACAAATATTTAACAACGAAAAACCGACGGCCCTATGTCCTCTTGAGGGCTGTACGTGGGACCAGTTCGTCTCCATTTTCCAACAATTCACTGACGCTAATCTGGACTTCTGCAATGACACAAAGGAACAGAAAGACAATGGAAGTGCTCCGGGATTTAAACCTGTGTCAGTCATTAGTTTACTGCTTTTAACTATCTTCACAAATATGATGATTCATATTTTATAATTACTGTATTTTTTATTTATCATTTAAGACAACGTTTATGATGTGTAGCGTCGAATGTTAGCAATAATTAATAATCACAATCATGGTACATTTTATATTTCTCTATGCATTTCATTTAATAAAATGCTGCATAAGTTGTCCTAGTTTAACAAGCGCAAGCTTAACTAGAACTAGCTACGATTGACGTCAAACTGAAATTTACATTAGAAACGTAAAAATGAGTTTTTTTATGGATCTAGCATCGTGTAGCATTGTAACTATTTTATTTCAAATACATTTTTAATTTGCATTTTTTAGCAATCAACCTAATTAGTCTTCTGTGTTGGACGCATGTCTTCGGTTCTTGGGTATAAGACATTTCCTCTCGATGTTTGCTGCATCAACAATAGTACACATTCAGGATCAAACAATACTGCATTCAATCAATAATTGCTATATTATATTATTAAAAACACTTTCTGTGATTGTATTTAATGTAACGTTTTTTTTAATATGAGCTAATTTGAAAAACACTTAATATAACAACTAAATTAAATATATCTTAATTAACATTCTAATGTGGAGTGAGGAGGTAGGAGTAGGGGTAGAGAGTAGGATATAAACACTTATTATAGTAATTTACGAACTAACGAGTGTATCGTTGCAAAAAGCTAGATTCTGTGTGAAATTGCTGAACTTCTTTTGGAAGTCTTCCCAGGAGCAAGCCCTACGCGAGCACAAGTGGACTTCCTTTTCATTCACGAAGAACTGCACTTTGTAGACACTACTTGATGAGTCGTTACACCTGAAAACGATAAAAATATATGTAAAAAAATACATAAAATGACAATTTAATAATAATAATTTAAATAGTACGCACTTGTTCAAAACGACTACAAAATTTGCCGCATATGGGGTCAAAAAACTAGTTCGCCAACGCCTCCTCTTAATCCTTTCATAGCCAGAAAGGCCTGGTCGGTCCACATACAGGCCCAACGCTGCATACAGCATTCCCAGCATTGTATCATGTGAGAAGTATACCGAGAATGAGGTCACACCCTGTGTTCCCAGTTCGAACTTCTCATACAAGTCTGATAGACTTGAAGCGCCCAATTGACTGTTTATGGGATAACCGTGTCCATTCCTACACATTTATATATAAATAAATATATTTAAGTACTTCTTGTGACTCGGTATTTGCGATATAAAGTATCGCACTTGAAGCAGCGGTAATGTTTAAGTAATAAAACAACAATCGTTCTATTATATTCAGTGACTACATTAAAAAGTAGTACAAAATAATATTTAAGACCAGAAGCAAAGTTCTGGTAGGTCATTAAAATTAAAATCGGCTTGACAGAATTTGATTTATCCAGTGCATCGATAAGTAATAGAACATTAATAGGTAAACGGAAGCGGACAATTGGATTCTCTCCAAAACCAAATGTATTTTCATTACAGGTGTATGTATACACACATATGAACGAAACTAAATATCGAACACATTTAACACACGGTTCGTTAGCCTTAATTTAAACATTTTAAATACAAAACAAATTAAATATTATTTTATACTTTTTAAATACATATTTATACTTTTTTCTTTTTCTCTCTCTATAGACGTCTCATCGTGTGCAGTTATTTATAATCATACCTATAGTAATGTTGTAGATCCTCCACGTACTCAAGAATCTTAAGATCGTTGTCACTAAAAAGGCCGCACCAAGCATCTGTTTGACTTGATGAGATGCTGTGATGAAAGCGGCAAACATCGTAAATCAGAAGGATAGTCTCCGGGCTCAGTGTCTCTTCCAGGCCCGTCCGTTTTTGGATTGACGTTTGTACCTTAAATGACGTGTACTCTATTCATAGAGGTATAGTTTCAATTATATAAATAATGGTATAAAAAAAAATAACACTAGTCTTATTTCCTTGAGTATTGTTTTCTACTAAACTTCATCAATCACATTTTTTTGATGATAGTAAAACCTGGCTTTCTTGTTTTAAAACACAGAAAATTCATACCTTTTGAAACTCACGAGATTGTAAATATTTATCAGTCTCTTGTGAGATCTTGGGGCTGACGAGTATGTCATAGAACCTTTTTTGACAATGTCTGTAGGGCTGAAAGAGGAGATTATTATATTTAATTATTAACGTATGAATTGATAAACTACATAAATCCGACAATTTAATTATACAGTTTATTTGGTAATAATAATATGTATCTACGCAAAATGTCTGCAAATCCGTAATTAATTGAATAGTACTTACTCTGGCTATGAGGTCGTCACTTAATGAGCTGGAAATATTCAGAGTCTGATTGTTTCTCATTAGACCTTCAGCGAATGCATTAGCACTTTGCTGAGTCCTCTGTTCGATTGAGGCTCTGATCTGGTGCTGTTGTAAATTGTTAAGGACATTTTCAAACTTTTCACCGAATCTTTTCCCCATATCCTTCATCTCACTTGTACCAGTATCTGTCAGTTCTGTGGGTGATGCGTTTACTTCTTCATTCCATCTCCATTTTTCCAAGTTTTCGATGTCCTATATAAAACATTATTTTTTTAGGTTATATCTATATATCGAGTCTTATACCAGGTGTTATGTAATATATATACCTGAGCACACATATCACCACGCCCCTCACGATGTGCTTCTACCACCTCCGGCCCAAGCCTTACCACATCCTTCAACTTGTCCACCTCATCTTGTTCGGGACGCCTCGTACCATGACGTATCATCATCCAGACACTCACTGCTTCGCATTCTGTAAGTAAAATAAAATGTAGGAAAATCAATGTTACGAAATATGCCCTCTCCAAACAAGAAACAAATAATACTAACGTTCTAATACGGGTATATCCCGTATATCTCCTCTGATCACATCGTACGGAGTCTTGGTACCGAATAGTTTATACGGACATTTTTCATTCCAGTAACACTTTCCGTTTACACTCCATACTGACAGTAAGAGAAGCAGCCTCCACATGGCGTTTAGCTTTAATATTGACTATCCTGTATCCACACTTAGTCGTATATGAGCACTAAAACACGTGCTTGTAAAGCTAATTGGATAGAATGCATTGTTTTTACGGGTCATTACATACTGGTTATAGGTCGGCCGTACATTGTGCTACTTGTGTATGAAGGCATTCTAAGCTAGTATTTTTTTTTATATGCCTTCAATATACAATTACAGCAATAACATATTTTGACGATTACAGCACTTTACAACTAAGAGAATCCTGTGTCAGCTGTATTCAGCAGGCTGTAGTATTCTACAGCCTTGGCTCGTAGCCCTTTAGAATATTTTATTCACTGAAGAAATGTGTTTATTTTCTTTTGCAAAGTACGAATACAAACTTAAATATATTATTTTCGCGTGTGCGGTCGGCATAAGGGCGTGTAATCGCGTGTCACATCGACAGTGATAAGGTTCAATAACCCCTAATCATTCACGGATGTTGCGAGAAGCCTTTGTTTCTGATTAACCGATTCATTAGTTATGTTATACTAATATAATTAATGATTTATATATACAGGTGATGTAATTACACATAGCCCCTAGTTAATTGGAAGTTAGACTTTTATTTCGTAAGCTTTTGTCGCTACAAGATGTGTGAGCGAGCGATCAAGCATTGCTCCCTCTCGCAAGCTAACATTTAATTTAGTCTAAATGTTGTGATTTTATCTCATTCTCTTATTAAAAGAACATTTTATGGTTTAAGTTTGGAAGATTCTTGGCTGTACTAAAGTAGTATAAAGATCGTATAGGTTCTACAGTACTTCAACAGTAAGATGTATAAAACATCTTAATATTGTTATTGTTGTCTTCATAAAGAAATAAATAAAACAGCTGAATAAATTTTCTGACAACGATATCGCTTTATTTTGATGTAAGTAGAGCGGGCGAGCGGCGCTCGGCGGCGGTCAAGCAGGTTGGGGGGTGTGTCTCATGGAGCTCGGCGCGCGCGCGCCGCTCGCTCGCCCGCGCGATACAGACGGTAATCAATAAATAAATATCAACAATTACAAAATATTCGTAAAAACAAAGTGTATACAATTTTTAATACAAGTCCTAACAGTTCATCGTTCACGCGAATACACTGGTGTTGCATTTACAGTCCGTTTTATTGTTTATGGAACGTTTAGAAATCTTCGGGCGCCAGGTCGAACCTTGGTGGGAAGGTGCCGAAACCGTCGAAGGCGGGGCGCGAACGTGGGGGCTGAAACATACATACGACTTTAATATTTGTTTACTTTAACATGATATTAAAAGGAAAACAAAATGTTATTTATTTTCAAAGGAAATTATTTTTACTTTGAGAACTTTCCATGTCATATTTTTCTCAGGCTTAATAAGGATGTAAAGGAGTTTTACTGTGACCATAGTTTCAAAACAATCTAGAGAAAACCTGTTGAAAATACAGCATGCTGGGCTGCCTGGCATGCCTGGATTGCAGAATAGACATAGACTGGGAAAATTGTTCTCATGCAAAATATATATAAATGTGACGTGCATTTAAACTAAATTTAAAAACAGAGTCTATTGTGTCAGCTAGTCTCAGTTAAGAATGGGCACGGTACTCAGTGCAGTCCTTAATTTTTTCTTTGGGTCAAACAACTTACATTTACTGCGGTGATGTTCTAGACACGTCCTTTTACGGACGCCTGAGTAAATAAAATAAAAGCGGCTTAATAAAAACTAGTACTGTTTTTGAATTCCGGGATTTGCACAGAAATATTTCACGTATAAGTGAAATTCCGTTTCTTAGTAAAAAAAAGTTTATTTCAACTCACCGCCGGACTGACTCCTCTCGCAGTGGATCCTGCACGTCCCTTGCCACGGAATTTGCTGATGGCTTGCTCGGCGAGGTCGGCCCTTTCCTCAGCTTCTTCCAACTCCTGCTGCGCTTTACGGAACTTAGCCAAGTTAAGTGCAGCGATTTCTTCAGCCTCTTCGATCTGCCTCTTGTATGTCTTGATCTTCTGTTGAAGTTTGTCAACAAGGTCTTGCATACGTTCGTGGTTCTTGCGGTCTTCCTCAGCCTGGAACGTCAACTCCTTGATGCGTCTCTCAGCCTTACGGAGGTTCTTTTGGGCATCAGCGTGCCTCCTCTGTTCACCATCCAGTTCATTTTCGAGTTCGCGGACTCTTTGTTCAAGTTTCTGGATAGCCTTCTTGCCACCCTTAAGTGCGTTAGCTTCAGCTTCATCAAGTCTGACTTGAAGTTCCTTGATTTGTTGCTCAAGGGCTTTGCGGAGTTTCTCCTGTGTTTGAGCATGATCCTGTTCAGCACGGAGCTCGTCAGCAAGTCTGGCAGCATCAACCATTGCCTTCTTTGCCTTCTCTTCTGAGTTCTTAGCCTCGTTAAGGAGTTCGTCAAGGTCGGAGTGAAGGGTCTGTAATTCAGACTCAAGTTTCCTCTTGGCGGCGGACAGTGATGCACTCTGGGCGGACAGTTCATTGAGTTGCTCGTGAGCGTCACCCAATTCCTGTTCAGCTTGACGGCGGGCTCGGTCAGCCTGTTCAAGGAGAGTACGAGACTCCTCAAGTTCGTTCTGGAGTGCGTTAGCACGGCGTTCAGAGATTCCGAGCTGTTCGCGAGCATCGTCACGGGCACGCTGTTCCTCTTCAAGAGCGGTCTGGAGATCCTTAATCTGTTGCTGGTAGCGTTTGATGTTCTTTTGTGCTTCGGCGTTGGCCTTGTTGGCGTGATCCAGAGCAATCTCAAGCTCGTTGATGTCAGCTTCAAGCTTCTTCTTCATGCGCAGCGCCTCAGCCTTGCCCTTGGCTTCAGCTTCAAGAGAGGCTTGCATAGAGTCAAGTGCACGCTGGTGGTTCTTGCGGGTGTTTTCAAATTCTTCTTCCTTCTCTTGGATTCTCCTGTCGATCTCTTGCCTGACCTGAGACAACTCCAGTTGGGCGCGAAGGACCTTGTTTTCTTCTTGTTCAAGAGCGGCTTCAGCCTCCTCAAGAGCCGCCTGGAGTTCATCCTTTTCAGCTTCAAGGCGCTTCCTAGCCTTTTCAATTTCGTGAATGTTGCGGCCACCTTCACCGATTTGGTCAAGCAAGTCCTTAACTTCATCGGCGAGATTCTTGTTTTCACGACGAACGGCTTCGAGTTGTTCTTGGCCTTCTTCATAGGCACCTTTAAGGCGGAACAGTTCAGTAGAGTAGTTACGGCATTCCTTTTGGCTGGCATCGAGTTCAGCCGCCAGGTCATCGACCTTGAGTTTCCATTCACCAATGATTTTGTCAAATGCCTTCTGTTTCTTTTCAGCGGCGTTGGCGATGGCAGTGGCTCTGTCGACCTCAAGCTGTAAGTCTTCGACTTCAGTTGCAAGGCGTTGTTTAGTCTTTTCGAGAGCCACAACCTTCTGGTTAAGCGATTCAATGGTCTCCTCAGCTTCTGCAAGGCGAGCTTGGAGCTTACGCTTGGCTTCCTCAAGCTCTTCGGAGCGAGCAACTCCTTCGGACTCGTACTTAGAGCGCCATAATTGAGATTCAGCGTTAGCCTTGGATAATTGACGTTGTAAATCAGCCTTGCCTTCGGCTTCTTCTTCAACCTGTTCGCGGATGTTGTCCAAGTCGTGTTCCAAGTTGCGGAACTTACCGAGAAGTGTTGCGCGTTCCTGCACATAAACATAAAATTTTGTTAGTTAAAG
Source organism: Leptophobia aripa (assembly GCA_951799465.1). Classification (NCBI taxonomy): domain Eukaryota; kingdom Metazoa; phylum Arthropoda; class Insecta; order Lepidoptera; family Pieridae; genus Leptophobia; species Leptophobia aripa. Next base: position 4,262,612 of record OX637268.1, on the reverse strand, counting down.
GTACAACCGAAAAATTTTAAATTACGAAAAGATGTATCAGTTAACTTTAATTTTCTCGTGACTACAGTATATCTGACTTACCCTAGACTCCTCGTCGGCAAGCCTCTTGGTGTCCTCAAGTTGAGTGGTGAGAGACACCTTGATCTTGGAGAGCTGTGAGACTTGAGATTCAGCTTCTTCGAGTTGGCGGAGCAAGTCAGAGTTCTCGATAGAGAGCTTCTTCTTGGCAGCATCCAAGTCGTTGAGAGTGCGGTTAGCTTCGTCAGCCTTACTCTGTACTTCATTAAGTTGGTGTTGGAGTTGCTTGACGATCTTTTCTTGGGCAGCCTGTCACAAGTTAAAGCTATTAGTGGTTGTCATTAAATTCGTCATTAAATTTATTGAAAATCTTTCATTCTTATTATTTTACAGTACTGATGATTTAGTAGTTATGTCAACAAATTTAATAATGTTATGGTATAAGCGCAAAAACGCTTATGTTTAATTCGTTTTAATACAATTTTAAATAAAAATTGGATTTTGCATGCTTTCTATTATTTTTTATTATTGTTATACACACAAAATAAAAGCGGCCTTCATGCGCTTTTCTTAAGTTAATAATGTCGTTATAAATTATTAGGTGAGAGTTATTTATATTATCATTAGTTGGACATGATGATTTGTATATATGAAAAGTGTGTCTATTTGTTTCAGTTTTAAAAGCCTTGAAGCGCTGCAGCTGCTGGTGCGAACACCACATCCCCATAAATTTATACCTTATCGTTGGACAAATGGTCGAGACCGGCACGAAGGTCATTAACTTCGCTAAAGTATTGAGAGCGCTCTTTCTCAGCCCTGGATAAATAGAATATAACAAAAGAACATTTAATACCAAACTTAAACACAAGTTAAAGAACTGGCTGCAGCGACCTATACATTGTCGATCACATGTAATAGTTATCATGTTTGGGTGTGTTGTCAGATTAGGTCATGCGGGTTCACCCCGAGCGACAGACATTTCTATCTCGGTGACATGTACCTTCTCTCTTGCTACTTGGTCAATACCAGCACGGGTGTTGTTAAGCTCGTTGTAGCATGATGCACGGTCGTGCTCAGCCCTAAATGTAGCACCGTATTAATATCCTTCACTCAAATTGCGTCACTATGTTTTGGAAACACTTAACTATTTTTAGCCTGTATTCCTGCGCTTTGACGTAAGTAATGTGCACTTATATTATATATTACACATTAACACCCTGTAGGTTAAGCATATATTTTTTATAAACTATTTTTTTATTTTATATATGAATATCATAGTCGTACAAGCACCTCAATTTAGCTTTTCAAAAATTATAATTATAAATTAATGATATGGAACACATTGCATACACAATTTGTAGCTTGTGGTATGGATGTTCAACTGATATATACCATTGTAGACCGTGCTGGGAATCGAACCCAAGGTTTTTTGTCGTTCAGTCCGGCGTGGTCACCATTGGACAAGATTTGAGTATCATTATTTTTATATGTTTATGATTACAGCAATTACTTACTTAGCCTTGAGCTTGTTGAGCTGGTCAAGCTGCTCTCCCATCTCGGCAACGGCGTCATTGTGCTTTTTGCGTAAGCTAGCGAGAGTGGACTCGTGTTGGATGTTAGACTCCTCCAAGTCACGACGCAGTTTGCTAAGTTCAGCCTCACGCTTCTTGTTGAGTTCGATCTGTGCAGAGGTGGCACCACCAGCCTCTTCCAGACGCTCACCGAGCTCCTCAAGCTCGCGTGCGAGTTCGGCACGTTGCTTCTCGGCCTTTGCGCGAGCTTGTCTCTCCGACTCCACTTCCTCTTCGAGTTCTTCGATACGTCCCTGTAGCTCCTTGATTTGTTTCTGGAGCTTGCTGACCAGAGACTGTTCGTCCTCGAGCTTGGCTGTGAGGGAAGAGATCTCCTTGTCCTTGCGTTGGATGGTCTGTTCGAGTTCCTTTTTGTTGCGCTCCAAATCGGTAACGGCTTCTTGAGTAAGCTTGAGGTCTCCCTCAACCTTCCTCCTCTGCTTTTCAACGTCACCACGGAGTTTCTTTTCTCGCTCCAAGGAATCTTCGAGCTCGTCAAGGGTCTGTTCTAACTTTTGCTTGACCTTGTTGAGGTGGTTGACCTTGTCTTCGGCAGCTTGGAGCTCCTCAGAAGTTTTCTGGTTGCCCTCACCCTGTAATTTCTTTTCTTTGTTCAACTTGTTGATGAGTTCATCTTGGTGGGCGATCTCGTCGTTCAAGTTGCGAATTTGGTGGTCCTTTGTCGCCTTGTCTTGTTCAGATTTTTGGACGGAAAGCTCTAAGTCCTCAACATCCTTCTTAAGTCCGGAGATTTCTTGTTCCAACTTCTTCTTGGCCTGGAATAGCTGATTGCGGGCATCCTCTTCTTGTGTAAGACGGTCTTGAGTATCCTGCGTTAAAGTTATAAATTGAAAGCGGGAACGTTGTAAAATTAGCAACTAAGAATCTGTTTCCTGTCTAATAGCACATTATTTATGTAGTAATAGCTAAACTTGCAATAAAACTCTGAATGTTGCAGATGTTCAATACTTTAAACTTCCCACGCCACCTTATTATAAACAAATTTTGTTTATTTAAAGAACCTTAGTTGAGAAAACGTGTGCTTTGTAACATGATTCGCAACATTGTTACGTCCCGAAGAATCTCCTTATATTTGGTTCGAAAGATTTTTTGATAAATATAAATAAAAAAACGACTTTAGACAGTCTTACAGCCAAAGATAAGAATTTCCGAAACGGATAATTTACGTAAGAGGTTAAGGTAAATTCTAACGCGCATAACTAACCGTACATTTCACACAAACCTAATCCCACTATTTACTTTAATTTACTTTAGCTTTTTGATCAGTGTTTTAAAAGTCTTAATGTTCGTTTCCATAAGAATTGTTTCCAATATAGTTTTCACTAGAATGCAAATCTGAGGTATTGTTAACTACTTACCCTAAGTTGGTTGTCGAGGTCGGCCTTCTGTGCCTGCAGTTTGTTAGCACGATCCTGTACTTCGCTGAGTGAGCCCTTCTCTCCTTCCAAGTTGGCGAGCAGCGCCTGCTTCTCCTCCAACAGCTTGGTGTTGAGAGCCTCCACCTCTTTGCGGAGTTTTTCTTCCTTCTCGAAAGCCTCTTGGGCCTTCTGTGCCTTCTCCTCGAGTTTCTGTAATATCACTTCACCTTTATCCACACCATCCCAAATAGAATAATGATTCGCTGCCATTATCAATTAATTTAATAGGGGATAAAACGAATTACTAATACAGTAAAAAAATAAATATAATATTAGGAATGCAATAACTATTTCGATTCGTTCGTGAGGTGCGTGAAGGCAGGGGTGCGCGCGCGCCAGCCGTCCCGCTACTAAGTGTGGCTGGAGAATTCCAGCGCGCTGTTTGCGCCCCCGCAGAAAATACGTTGAGCCCGCTGGAGTGGGGCGGTTCCAGAAATGGAGGCGGCAGGTACGGTGGTGTCACGTAACCGCCAGGTGGGCGCGGTTGTGCTATTTGTAGGCGCCTGATTCACGCTCTCTCCGCGCAAAATATTTTATGGGTCAGTGTTTAATCATAACGCATCAGGTGTACGGAAGTTTTACTAACCGCAATCTCGTCCTCGATACGGGTGACGTTGAGTAGAGGCTTGACCCTCTGCCACAACTTCCACCAGGGCCAGGTGCGGAGCTGCAGGTATTTGCGCAAGTTGCGCTGGACAACTTGGAGAGCGACTCTATGGAATAAAATTAACATTAAGACTATATTAAGGTGTAGATGTAGATACACACAAGGCTCTTCGTTATTTTTGATTTACACAGGAATTACATCATTAAATGAAAAATTGTATAACATGATTTCAGCCTAAGTAAATAAGACTTTTACTGCAAAGCACTTAAAACATGTAATAAGTTCCCGTTCATATTATAAAAACTTTTTTTTATTATTTACCTCTGTTCCTGCAGCCTCTTGAACTCCTTACGCGACAGGTAACCACGGATGTAGGATTGTAACCATGAAACAATCTTAGACAACCTGTCGTCACGTAGCTCTTCCATCTGACCCAGGACTCCGGCGCGGAAGAATACCTGTTTTCCCACATATAACATTTAAAAATATAAAGCGGTTTTAAAAATATATTATAATATTTTTCTATAAATTCACAATGCAAAATAAACGACAATGTGGTGCAGTATAGAAATAAAAAAACCAGTTAGTTAGTTCTACATCCTATTTCTTTAACGAAGGAGGTTTGTTTAAATTATAGTAATTTATATTGATGTATTTTCCCTACAACCCCACTAGACTACCTGTTGTAAAGAACTAGGACGTCATTTTATGAAAGTTATCGTGCATAAAGGATAACAGTTATAGTGATTTGGATCACTACCTTTGTTTTTCCAAGCCTGTAAGACTCAGAGTCCAAGCCGGTATGTTCGAGAATTTTCTCGGAAGCTTTCTCCGGTGAAATAGGTTCTTTAAGCAGGTTCGGGCACAGAATTTTGTATCTGCGTTAAGGAGCACACAAATCACAATAAAATGGAAAACACCATCCGAATAATACGACATAACACCCAAATCCAATATCAATCTTATTTGGATGAAAAAGTTTAAATAAATATATAATAAAAATAAAACTGTTGTTTATAAAATTTCACCAAACATTCAAGTGGGTATCACGTCGTTACATAAACGGGTTTTAGGTTGAATAAAGAATGTATGTTAACTCCGAGCCTAAGTAGCGTGGGCTCTGTATGATTGGAAACCTAAGTATCTGGGTTCACATGAATAAAGCGTTATTAAACTCGCAATCTCTTAAATCAGATTACAAACTACATCAATCCAACATAACATGCCTTGGTATGACCCAGACGGTACGATTCGACATCCAACCCAGTGGTTTCCAGGATTATCTGAGCGATTTTCTTAGGATCGGATTCCTTGGCAACTGCTTGTGGGGCCAGGATCTTGTAGCTACATTATCAAAACAATCAAGTCAAATGGTAAGGAAATGTATTAAGAAGAAACCATGAAACTCTGACGTATTTTGTCAACGTCAGATAATAGAGGCGGAATACCTTGCCACATGATATACAAATATCCGTGTAGTATGATGTGGGATTGAAATAAACCTAAAACTAGAACATTCCTATATGCATAGTTGAACTCTATTCGCTAGAGCTTAAAGGTGCTAAACAAAGGAAGTGGACAAAACGAAACTAGAGATGGTCCGCTCGCGCGGCCTTGCCTTGGTGTGCCCAATACGATAGCTATCAGGGTCAAGGTTCACGGCTTCCAGACATTTCCTAGCTGCTTCTTTAGGTTCTTTCTCTTGTTGCATGATGGCTGGCGCAAGAATCATGTAACTGTTCATTGAACATAATTATTAAATAATTGTTATTTTTATGGTTTCATAGTCGTTAGCCTAACTTTCCATAAAACTAGTTATTGATACATTTAAAAATAGCATATGCATATATCCATGATGTCAGCATAGGAACCTGTGGCAACGCTAAAATAAACATCGTATATGCAGACCTAATGTTAAGAGGTGCGGTCAAAAATAAACTACATGTTGAAATATGAATTACGGCTCTAAAAATATTTCATGATTTAAAACACTCTTACCGGAGCTTGAAGTCGGGGTAGACCATCCTGTTGGGGAAACCTTTACGACAGATACGGATACCCTCAAGTACACCGTTACATGTCAGCTGGTGCATCACAAGGTGGGAGTCAATGAGACCTGTCGGAGCATATTTGCATTAAAGTATTGAAACATAACATTTTACAAAACATAACGTAATTGCATGAGACTTAACTCTCCATTACTCAAATATTTAAATAATCTTAAAATAGAAATAACTAATTCCATAATTGAAATATAAATTAAGACATAGTAAAGTCATAGTTTTATTTATGTGCATAGAAGAAACTTGAAGATATTATGAGTAACGCGCCAAATATAGCGAGTCACCGGCAGAGCTTCGCGCACGCTTATTTCAAGGCGTGTAGGCGGAATGTTTATTATAAACCGCTACAAAAGTTATTTTCATCTTTAACCTGAATCTATAAAATAGTTTTAGGCTAGCGTTGTACTCACCAGCCTGCTTCAGCTCGTTGGGGATGATACAACGTACGAAGTGAGGCTGTGTTGACCTCAGTGTTGCCATCAAGTTGTTAAGTTGTTCCTGACATAAAAATATATATTAAACTACAATAATTCCTTATTTAATTATCCATATTTAAAAAAAATATCACATTTGAATTTTTCATTTAATAGTTTTTTTCCATTTTATCTATAAAGTTAAAATCGAGCAAATCTAGTTAAATGACTTTATTTTTTGTCAAAAGGGTGGGCTTCATAATTAAGCTAAACATAAAAAGCAACACTCAAAAATGATATGCGATATGATAATATGTTGATGGATGGGTGAACACGTATTAGAACATCGACTTGTCTGTTAGAAATACACTCGAAATCAAACAATTAGTGTAATATTAGAAACGTAAATTGCGATTATACCGAACATGGAACTTTACTTTGAAGTATAACACACATTATTTGTGTGTTGTGATAATAAAAAAAATGATTCACACATGATATATTAATTACAAAATTGTAATTTTGTTCTGGTACTGATTGCTATATCCAGTTTAGATATAGTTGCAAGTGTAAAGCTACATATATGTAGAATTCTACACTGCGTGATAACGTATAATCAATTATAATAATTTTAATACCCTGTAGGCAGATGAGACAGTTGCGAAACCACCACCCTTCTTACCGCGACCGCCTGAATTACAAGTAATAAGGAATAGTTAGCTACGTCACATAGAAAAACCTATACATTATTGATACCCGGACGCTAAACCAATCGCTTTGGAGACTACCGTTTTATGTGAACGGACATTTGCTAGACCCCAAGGCTACCAACACTCCTGCTCCACGCGTTTTAATTAAGTCGATAATGGCAGAGGGATTGCCAGCCCCGAGGTATTGAACGAGGACAAAAGCCACGTGATACAGAAGCAAGTAATGACGATTCGAGTAGCTTGTTACCCTGTACAGTGATGATACAGTCTGGAAGGCGGAACCCTTGGCACGCTTGCCTCCAGCTCCTAGTTTGTAATCAGTACATCAGATTCAACACTATTTTTTTATCACAATGAGTTTTCAGAAATTTTTGAGAAATTAGTTGAAGTATTATTTTACAAATTGTAATTATACAAATCAACTAAAGTTTGAACTTACTAGAGAACTACGTCCATTATTAACAAAAAAAATGTAAAAAATCTATCTTGCTGTATCCTTAAAGATTATTTTCGCAGGTAATTAAATAGTTAACTAATACTTTAAGAATATACTTAGTACTTTTCTTATAATTAATACTTTTTAGAAATTAATTTATTTTGAATAAATGTGATAACTGTGATGCTGTTTTTCTTTACTGCTTACTTACAGACTAGTTTTGTTTGTCATCATGTCATGTCGACTATATTGACTAATTTCATAGTATTTAACTAACAAATAAAAATATTGTAACCATAATTAATAAATACAAATATGAATTAATAAATCGTTACGCACCCTTGCCACCACCACCAGCACCGGCATCTCCGGACTGACCAGGGTGGTCAGCGAAGATCTCAATCAACAGTTTGTTGGTTCCCTTCTTGAACTGGTCAACCACTGTGTCGTTAAGGGGGTCCTTGTTCTTCTCAAGCCATCCAGTGATGTTGTAGCCGACCTGGGATTATAGAGAATTTAATATAAATGCTGGAGTTGCTGCAGACGTCTTAATGGCTGGAAGATATAGACAAGATATACTTACATTACCGGCGTAGTGACCAATAGCGAAGTGGGCTGCCTGGCAACCAGGCTTGGGGGGTTTGGGCTTCAGGTAAGGGGCAGATTTGCCCAAGTGGTTGTTGTTCAACTTCTCAACAAAGGTCATGTCGGTAGCTTTCGGGAACATAGACTCTTCCTCAAGAATGGAGAGGATACCCATGGGCTGTAATCAGGCTTAAAGCATTAGAGACCGTGCATTTTAAATGGCGTCTCATGATTGATTGACTCTGTACTGTGAATTTGGTTTTTAACTTTTACGTTACTTGAAATTTTGTGAATGTGTTGCATCTGTTTTATTTGCAAAGGGGCGTAATCATGAGACTTGCCAACATTAATTTGTTCGTTTAGGTTAAGCGTTATGTCTGAAGCATCATGCAAAGTGTGTAGAATATTAAAGTTTGAATTGCTTAAAGTACAAACATTAGATATATTTGATCATTCGTTTAACTACAATTATGTAGAAGTTAGTTAAACATTTTTTGGCATTTGTATTAAAATTATATTGTTATTATTTTTTTCATTTCTATTAAATATTATCAAAGCTCTTGTTCTAAAAGATTAATATGACTTTGGAATGGAACAATTAAATATACTACTCGGGGGCAATTCAGTTGTTTGTTTTTTACTAAAGACTACGCCGCTAAAGAAGTTAATTGTATTTGATACCTTTTCAATTAAGGTAATGGTCGGTTGAAGGTCCATACCAAAATCAATAAAGCTCCATTGGATCCCTTCTCTCTCATATTCTTCTTGTTCAAGAATAAACATGAAGTGATTATAAAACTGTTGCAATTTTTCATTTGTAAAATTAACGCAAAGCTGATTAAATCCGTTCATCTAGTGGTCGTATGAAAACAACGAGATATACTAGTTAGGTAACAAATTTTTAGTAAAAATTGAGCAATGTAGTGTAAGGGAGTTTCATATAGTTGTGATTAGTGTAAAACTTAAAATATAAACACACGGAAACACTCAAGACACACAACAACAACAACAGAGCTGCATTTGTATGTCCGTTGAGAAAGACCAAACGGCTTTTCTCTCAGACTATGGCGAGGTGCAAGCGTTCATTGTTGCATTATCGCCATCTACCTTTTCAATAAGGTCAATGCAATGTTGAAGATCCATGCCAAAGTCAATGAAAGTCCACTCGATGCCTTCGCGCTGGTACTCCTCTTGTTCCAGTACAAACATGTGGTGGTTAAAGAACTGCTGCAGTTTCTCGTTGGTGAAATTAATGCAGAGTTGTTCAAAACCATTGAACTGCAGGGAGATAATTAATAGAAAACGTTAGTGTTAAATGGAAAAATGACTACGGATCACATTCCGCAGTTGTAGGTATCCGGATTACATTCCGTAGTTTAATGTCCTATCCTAGATATCGCGCTAGACGCTGAAGCGAAGTCTATCTCCATAGACGATTCCTCTGGTGACGGGGGCTGCGGTCGGCGGGCGCTACCACTCTCTGCTACGGTCGACGAGCATTACCTTCTCGATAAGATCAATGCAAGCGAGCAAGTCCATCCCAAAGTCAATGAAGATCCACGTGATGCCCTCTTTCTTGTACTCCTCTTGTTCGAGGACAAACATATGATGGTTAAAGAACTGCTGCAGCCGCTCGTTCGTGAAGTTAATGCAGAGTTGCTCGAAACCATTATACTTTATAGACAATTCGACCGATCAGACATGAGACACAAATGAGTTAGAGGTAACATAATTAGTAGAGTAAACAAACACCAGAAACATCCAAGACGAGAGAGGGTTCATCCACCCGGTGCAGATACCTTTTCGATAAGGTCAATGCAGGCGAGCAAGTCCATTCCGAAATCAATGAACTCCCAGTGGATGCCCTCTTTCTGGTACTCTTCTTGCTCCAACACAAACATGTGATGGTTGAAGAATTGTTGCAATTTTTCATTTGTGAAGTTAATGCAAAGTTGTTCGAACCCATTGTACTAAAGATTAAATTACTATTATTATGAAGTAATTAAGATAATAAATTAAAAAGATGCTGAAAGAAAAATTATTATTACACAGTAATTATATGCTCTAAAAGTAATATAGAGGTGTCCTGGCAATTTTGTTTGTCAGTCAGCACGTTGCATAGGTACATCTGGTTGATCACCCTGATAAAGTGGAATTATAAACTAATTATCACTAATACTTACGTCGAAGATCTCGAAACCGGCGATATCAAGTACACCAATGAAGTGCTGCCTCTTTTGCTTGGTGTCAAGAGTCTCGTTACACTTCTTGACCAGCCACTTGAACAGCCTGTCAAACACACCCTTGCAGAGGGCACCAATAGAGTTGGTGACCTGGTCCTTGTTACGACCTTGGGTCACGAATTCGTTTCCGACCTTGATGCGGGGCTTCAACAAGTTCTTGTATAGATCGGCGCAGTCAACACCGTACAGCTTAGCGACCTTCTCACCGTCCTATTGAATAGAAAGTATTATAAAATTCTGGTCTTTTTAATTGTTTGGTTTGGCTTTTATTTTATTGTTGGCGATTTTCTACTTGCCTCAGTTCCGTCAGCCTCAGCTTGCTCCTCACGACCCCTCTGTTTGAACTTCATACAACCCATGTGCATAACAGCAGCTGTGATCTTGTAAACATTGTCCTTCTCCTCTTGAGTGAAACCGAGGATGTCGAAGGCTTGCTACAGTTGAAGAGAATCATTAGATATCGTCAAAAGTATTTACAAAACGAAATTTACTTAAAATAACATAACAGCACAATTTCTGTATTTTAGTATTAGAACTTTGGTTAATCTATTAAACTGTAGTAATTCGTTTAAAATCAAACATAATGATGATATTAAAGTAAAAAGCAGATATTATTTAGTTAAGGCATTGAAAGAGCAGAAGCTAAGAGGATTTCGTATTAAACACAGAGTAATGTTACCTACATTTAAGAATCACAGGATTTTATGTTATAATTCAGGCTTTGATATAAAAATTGTTTTTGAAATATACCGATAAGTATCATTTTCAAATCAATTTCTTTTCATCTAAGGGGCACGAGCACGGAGGTACATATCTTCTTGGGGTCACTCGATTGCTAGAGGTTACAACTTACGTCTGTCAACTGACATTCCTCTCCGTCGTCGACGTTGGGGATGGTAATCTTACCCTGTGCGACGATCATGTAATCGTATATGTCGTTTGACAACATACACATCTCTGTCGGTAACAATTTAAGATGAGCACATTACACTTAGGAGCCTGCCATGGAAAGATAACCTGCCTAGCTTCCTATCAGTCTGTTTCGTGTTTGTGTGGGTGTACGGACATCTTATTGGGGTACAACCTGTGCTCTATATTTGCGGGATTGTACGCTTGTAAGAAATTTGAATAAGATTGTAAAAATAATTTCCTTACAATTTTCGTTTTTTAAAACAAATCTATGTTGACAATGTACAAAATAGTATTGACAACCTTGCCAAAAATCTAACAAGCATACAGGCGGCTCAAAGAGACGCAAGCGAAGCAAGCAACAGCAGAATAATGAGAGTAAAGCAAAGTGACGAGCCAGTAGTCATTATCTGGACGTACATCTGTGAGTTTCATTTCCTCGCCGTCATCAACTCCAGGTATGATAGTCTTTCCTTGTGAGACGATGTTGTAGTCCATGATGTCGTTGGACAAAAGACAGGTGGCTATAAAAGGACACCAATAACAGTCAAGTAAGTATTGGTAGGTAATGGGAAAAATAGAGCATGCTATCGGGTACAGATAGAAAAGAAATCTCGTTCCGTTCTAGGGCGAGATTCGGTTGCCGGTTATATGCGGCTCGACGTGACTATCTTGGATTGGCCTACACTTACATCAGTCAGTATACATTCCTCTCCATCATCAACGTTGGGAATGGTAGTTTTTCCTTGTGATACGATGTTATAATCATATACGTTGTCGGACAGCAAACACATGGCTACATTATAAAATCCAAATTAAATATAAATTCATTACTCGTAACTGGGGTCACACATAAATACATAAACTAGATGTAGATGTATTGTCTATTTAATACACAACCTAGGAGGACATGTGTATTTGATGATTTTGTACAAAAACGGGTTCTGTAAGTGTATACGGTATTTATGTTTAACACGAAATATACAACTGAGTATAATCTACCATACTACTAGTTTTTTTAGAGTTGAGTACTTATTTATGAAATAAGTATCTTAATTTGTAGCAAAATTTATCATGTTTTCTAATAATTCACATTTGTTCGATTCTTTCTGGAAGAAGACACATACCCTTGAGTCCATTGACGGAGCCAGACATCATCTGGTAGAAGATGTGGTAAGACCGCTCCAGCGCTTGCTGGGAGATTACACGGGCCTTCTCCAACAGATCTGCAGATTATAAGTTTATATTAGCAGATGATCGCAATTTTACTGTTACTGTTTCTGTTAAAATGACTAAAAATATTCATTATAGACTTATAAATTCTTAATAGGCCTACCTATTAAGAATTTATTTATTTATTATAAATAACTAGTATTAATATTATTGTTGTTATTCCATCATAACTTTTTGGTATGCAAGTATTGACACGGTTATGTTAATATTATCGATGTCCAGATTACAAGTTGCAATACTTACAAGTTTCAATGTCAGCTCCGGCCAGTTTTCCTGATGGTCCGAAGTGGATACGGATGAATTTACCCTGAAGAATACCAAATAACAATTTACCCCTTTTCTCTATATCTAAAATACTTATATCTCAATGATATTGTTCATATGTTAAGTAAAGTAGTAAAAAATGGTTATGTAAAATTTAAAAGAAATACTTACGAAACGAGAAGAGTTGTCGTTACGGACGGTCTTGGCGTTACCGAAGGCTTCAAGCACAGGGTTAGTTTGTACTACTTGGTCTTCAAGAGAGCCCTTCTTCTCCTGGGTCGCGTCTTTCTTTTGCGACGCACCAACGGTCGCGAAGTACGCAATTACTTTCTTCGTGTTCTCAGTCTTACCAGCACCAGACTCACCGCTGTTGAGATAAAGTTTTCTCTTTCAGTGTTGACTTAGAGAGTAAACGAATATAAACCAATTCAAAAACTCCACAATATTGGTACTTAGTAATCGCATATTGGCGATATAGCTATAATCTTTTTCAGAGGCAGGTCTTATGGCCAATTATTTATTTGTTTTGGTTACTTGAGAATATGTTATTTGGAATAAAAAATAATACGTACGTAATCAACATAGATTGATTCTCGTGGTTGGTTAACATGTTGACGTAGGCACCGTCGGAAATGGCGAAGATGTGGGGAGGCACTTCCGAACGACGCTTGCCTCTGTAGAGCCTGGCACATCGTGTCGTGTACACGGGGAATCTCTTGTAAGGGTTGATAGCCACACAGAAGAGACCCGAGTAAGTCTGTACAAATTATAAGCGGTCAAAACATACATTTTTACGCGGACATATTTCAAACAATTATCACGCTTATAACAAACCACATAGTATTTTGACTTTTCGTTAAATTGAAGTGCAATGTTTCAATGTAATTATTACTTGTTAAAGATTTTGTATCTAATGTTAACAGCGAGGAGTGCATTTCTTACATATTATCTATATATACGAGCATGAACGTACCCATCACTGTTAATCAACGGTGTGCTCTTTAAACAAATCGTTACCAGAAATAACCAAGTAAAAGGCTGTTTTGGTAACTTTATTCACTTAAAATACTTAATTATAACAAACAGTGATAAACCATAATAAAAGTCGCAGAGAGAGTACTGTACTAATACTTTTTCTCTGCTGTACAAAAAAAAATCATAGAATTTTCCATTTGGTTAATTTGATCGAATCTGGCATAAATTTAAAGTTTAGTATGAGCCAAATGATAATTTCTATGAACGATGAAAATCCTGAGTAGAATAGATCAAGCTTGGACATTTTTTTATGCCTTTTGCTTCAGTTGACCTTAAAGTTTGAAAGTTAGATACAAGATAGAACTAAATTCTAAAAAAAAATACGTTAGTGACACGATCTGGTGGCGCAGTGCACATCTGCCGGCTTGTCCAGAGTATGAGGTTTCAAGACCGGCTTTAACGATGACAGCAAGGTATCTAGGTATTGGACAGGAAATCATGCCGGTTTTCACACATTAATTTAAAAATCCCTTTTTTTATAGATATAGGAACTATTTTTTTATATTACCAAGGGTGATCGTATCCTTCAAATTTTCTTATAATTTAAATCTGTTTATATATCAATTTTATGAATTACATCAATGAAATGGAACACTTTAAAATTAGAGCAACATCGAACAGATTAGAAATAGACACAAATACTTTAGTGGTGTCGATTTATTTATAAACAATGCTCGAATTAAACAACCTAAATATTATTAATAGCAGATCAGTATCGACTATGTGTAGCCGGCATGGAAAAGGGTGTGGGAAGTTGGGAGAAGTCATGCACACTGCAACGCTGCAACTCCTGGCTGACCGACTTACGTAAATGAGCTTATGGTAATATCTCTGCTTCAAGTTATACAAAACGGAAGCGTCGTTGAGGTATGTCAAGTTGGACATATCCTCACATTTTTCGTATTTAGGCGGGTTTACTTGAGCTACAAGGTCCTTCTTGAAGTCTTTTGTCTGCGGGAAAATAATGTTTATCGATTATAAGATAATGGTTATGGCGCCCATGGCGCCTACTTACATAGATAAGTTTCGCATAGTATCGTTGTCGAAGGTTGTGGAGGACCGCGGCATCATTCAGGTACGTAAGGTCCGCCATGTCTTCGACTTTCTCGAATTTAGGCGGATTTACTTGTGAGATGAGCTCCTTTTTTAATGTCTTTTCCTGCTCATTTAATATAAAAGTTAAAATTTGTTCTTCTAAAGACGACGAATTTGTTCTATACACTAATTTTTATTTTACTTTAACATTTTTGTAAAATTACAACAATTCATGAACAATTTTAATTTTATTCGATCAATCTCTAATGTCAGGTTTATAAGAAGAATCTTGTTTTTCTTACTTCTAATAAACATATCGTCGATGGACGCAAAATATGAATATTATGAACTACTTTATTTCCACCACTACCACAGCTGGTAAGGTAGACGAATCGATAATTACCTCGCCTCCGGGGAGGTTGACTGTCACCAGTTCACCCTTGGTGGCCTTAATTTCTCCCTGTAGGAAGCCCTCTTTCTCGTCTGGTACCCAGCAAGCCTTCTTACCATCGTAAGGCTTGCTTTGGTCGATGCGCTTCTGTTCGAGTGAGACGAACAGGTATGGGGTCGGATCGGGGTCCTCACCCTCTTGAACAATTGGCTTCGGCATTTCGGAGGGCTAACGAGACTTTGGGCTAGTTGAGACACGAGAACAGAGCCCTGGAGTCTTCCTGCGGGCAAAATCGGTTAGATAGAGATCGCGTCTATTTGCGGCTGTAACCCGAGTACAAAATGTTGGGCGCGTGCCAGCGCGATCGCTTTGCGTAATATGTTGTGGGCTCGCGTTTTTATTGGATTATGCGGCCCTTCGCGGATGTTACGTCACAGGAATGCTCGTCTGGAGAGCAGCCAACCCGATTAACCGACCGCGGATTGTTGTTCGCTTTTATGGCAATGGACGATTTAAGAATTCTGATCGATTCACATCGATAACGACAAATTTAATTTATTGATTTTATTTAATCGTTCATTTTTATCGTTATGTTTTCACTTTATATAGCTTTATAAAAAATATACTTAAACATTTAAAAAAAAAGTTTAATTTGATTGTATTATCATTTAATTATTTACTATTCAGACAGTCAATAAAGGCAATAAAAAGTTATTAAATCATTACAAGCTAAAGCTATTCCACCCGAAGTAGAACATCTGAGTAAGGAATCGAACCTCGGCACAGGCTTATTTTTCACACAAAAATTGCGTGTGGTTTATTAAAGACGATCAGAATTCCGTTAAATAGGTCCACTTGTCACTGAACAGGTCCATCACCATACAAGCAACAACACTCACAAGTGATACGAGGTCACACACTACACTCGCGTTAGCACTGGCACTCGCACGAAACAGAAGCGTGCGCACTTACGTTTGAAGCCGTTCTGACCGGCGGCGGGGAGCCTTCTCGCTTTTTATACCAGCAATACGACACCAGCTCTCCGGATCACCCCATTTTAGGCGGATGCCGCCTCCCAGCCGCGTTCTACGGTACCGCTGAGCTTAGCTTTCACTCGCTCTGCGGCGCTCGCATCAGTTGGACGCCTCCATTCATCAATAATTCAGAATTTTTTGGAATGCTCTTACTTTAGGAAGTACTGTGGCACACTATCATCCATCCATAATTGTCATTAATTTACATTATTATCAAGTCTAATAAAGTATTATCAATAGAATCCGCCCTAATAAAATTATGTATCTTATTAATCAAAGGTAAAATGATAACACTTTGTTAAAGATAATTAAACCTGGCCTTATTTTATATTATCACTAAATAGATAGAGAGATGGAATTAGTATCTATAGGTCCATATAAAGTAAAGTCACTATGTGCTACGTCCGCTACGTCCGTAGCATATCTTAAAATCATATACACTTGTATAACGATTAATTATTATGAATATTACAAACAAATTGATACTAATGTAATAATAATTAAAACACGTTAATATTATGTAGTAGGTGTACATTACACGAATTAATCCGAATGATTATTAATTATACGCTATGCATTAATGTGGATATTTAATAAAATATCACATAATTTACTCTGATAAAGTAAATTAGACACGTGCTGAGTTTCGGGAATATATCGATATGGAGGATTGAACATTAATTGGTTTTAAATGGAGTGAATGAGATTTACATTTATATGTTAGTGTGAGGCATTTATAGGTTTTTGGTTAAATTGTTTCGATGGTATAGTCAGTCGTAATTTACGGTATTCATTTGCAGGTGATTAAAGTCACGTATTCCATAGAACATTGAGATTTAGTTTAAACCAATACAATGCAAAAGATTTTAATTGTTGTACTGTATACATATAACGTTTGAAAGTTTTTAGATTAGTTTCTCAGTGTTCACAGTAGAAAATCATGTACTCTGTGAATATGCTTGGATAACCTTTTACTATTAATGCTTAATTTGGGCTAGTGAGTTACAATTCAATTAAGAACTTATAGTGTTAAGGTAGACAACAGACATAATAAAAAGGCATGGTTTAGGTATACGAAATAGCAGAATTCATTTGCTAGATGAATTTTAAAAGTAAAGTTTTTTCTTATGGTTAGTTACACTTATGAAGCTGCAGCGATGATTTGGTACATAATATAAAACACAACTATTAAAAAATGAAAAGGACTTTCGATTAAACAAATTTGTTTTTAATAGTTCTAAGTGCAGTAGGTACGATATGAAAAGCATTTACGGTTAAAATTAAAAGCTGGACGCATTTAAGTTTGTTTCTTGTCAGATGAATGAGCCAGACCAAACCAGGTAAGTGACAGGCAAATTATATTATAATTTATGCAAGCTTAAGTAAAAATAGTTAAATCTTAAAGGTGTTGGTGTAAGATGTTATCTCGTATGAAAATAGAATCGTCGCGACCACTCGTGAATCATCGCGACGTTACATATTATGCATTGGTTTACATACAATGGTCGAAATATCGGCTATATGTATCGGTTGTCATTGGGACTGTTCATTTCTTCTTATATAAATAGTTTTATTAAAATCATTACGAACATACTAAAAAAAGTTTAATTTAACTTCAATGGCTCGTTTTGTTAAAGTAAACTGAAAAAAACTTTATTTAAAGCTGTTATATATATAATACGCATTAAGGCTTTTTATCTTATACATTTGTATAATTTAATTTATGTTTATTACACTTATTCTGACTTCTGATCTGAAGAAATCTTATATTACAAATAATATAGATTTATATCGAAAATATATTTTAATTGTAATTAATGAAATTTGAAGATTATACTGTATGGACTACAATATATATACAAATAACTGTGTTGTAATAAACAATGTGGTAAATAAATGTCATATGACGTCATGTACTAGTAAGGAATTTCATGAGACCAGCTGAACCACAAGGTATTATCGAACAATTAAAATAGGAATTTCAACACAAATTTTCTATAAATAATTTGTACTCGGCTTTAATATGATTCTGAATCAAAGAATGTAAGATTCTATACACTTAACAATAACATTTGGTGAAGCATTTGCTAACCAAATACAAACCCTACGAAATTATTTAGTCATTCTTAATATTATGTCATTCGCAGCAAAAAAAGTAAATTGTTACGCTTTGTAAACTCCGGTTAACATTCGCCCCTATCACGAAAAAGATAATCCAATCTTTCAGGCTCAGCCAGGCTTATGTGTCTATTACTTGTGTGTGATGTCATGTGAATTCAGTTGTGATACCAATTCATCTTTCTTTCAGATCACCGTTGCGTTCAGTTCAGTTGCGTTCCGTTCCGTTCCGTTGCGTTTCGTTTCGTTTCGTTTCGTTTCGTTTCGTTTCGTTTCGTTTCGTTTCGTTTCGTTTCGTTTCGTTTCGTTTCGTTTCGTTTCGTTTCGTTTCGTTTCGTTTCGTTTCGTTTCGTTTCGTTTCGTTTCGTTTCGTTTCGTTTCGTTTCGTTTCGTTTCGTTTCGTTTCGTTTCGTTTCGTTTCGTTTCGTTTCGTTTCGTTTCGTTTCGTTTCGTTTCGTTTCGTTTCGTTTCGTTTCGTTTCGTCTCGTTTCGTCTCGTTTCGTCTCGTTTCGTCTCGTTTCGTCTCGTTTCGTCTCGTTTCGTCTCGTTTCGTCTCGTTTCGTCTCGTTTCGTCTCGTTTCGTCTCGTTTCGTCTCGTTTCGTCTCGTTTCGTCTCGTTTCGTCTCGTTTCGTCTCGTTTCGTCTCGTTTCGTCTCGTCTCGTCTCGTTTCGTCTCGTTTCGTCTCGTTTTGTTTCGTTTTGTTTCGTTTTGTTTTGTTTTGTTTTGTTTTGTTTTGTTTTGTTTTGTTTTGTTTTGTTTTGTTTTGTTTTGTTTTGTTTTGTTTTGTTTTGTTTTGTTTTGTTTTGTTTTGTTTTGTTTTGTTTTGTTTTGTTTTGTTTTGTTTTGTTTTGTTTTGTTTTGTTTTGTTTTGTTTTGTTTTGTTTTGTTTTGTTTTGTTTTGTTTTGTTTTGTTTTGTTTTGTTTTGTTTTGTTTTGTTTTGTTTTGTTTTGTTTTGTTTTGTTTTGTTTTGTTTTGTTTTGTTTTGTTTTGTTTTGTTTTGTTTTGTTTTGTTTTGTTTTGTTTTGTTTTGTTTTGTTTTGTTTTGTTTTGTTTTGTTTTGTTTTGTTTTGTTTTGTTTTGTTTTGTTTTGTTTTGTTTTGTTTTGTTTTGTTTTGTTTTGTTTTGTTTTGTTTTGTTTTGTTTTGTTTTGTTTTGTTTTGTTTTGTTTTGTTTTGTTTTGTTTTGTTTTGTTTTGTTTTGTTTTGTTTTGTTTTGTTTTGTTTTGTTTTGTTTTGTTTTGTTTTGTTTTGTTTTGTTTTGTTTTGTTTTGTTTTGTTTTGTTTTGTTTTGTTTTGTTTTGTTTTGTTTTGTTTTGTTTTGTTTTGTTTTGTTTTGTTTTGTTTTGTTTTGTTTTGTTTTGTTTTGTTTTGTTTTGTTTTGTTTTGTTTTGTTTTGTTTTGTTTTGTTTTGTTTTGTTTTGTTTTGTTTTGTTTTGTTTTGTTTTGTTTTGTTTTGTTTTGTTTTGTTTTGTTTTGTTTTGTTTTGTTTTGTTTTGTTTTGTTTTGTTTTGTTTTGTTTTGTTTTGTTTTGTTTTGTTTTGTTTTGTTTTGTTTTGTTTTGTTTTGTTTTGTTTTGTTTTGTTTTGTTTTGTTTTGTTTTGTTTTGTTTTGTTTTGTTTTGTTTTGTTTTGTTTTGTTTTGTTTTGTTTTGTTTTGTTTTGTTTTGTTTTGTTTTGTTTTGTTTTGTTTTGTTTTGTTTTGTTTTGTTTTGTTTTGTTTTGTTTTGTTTTGTTTTGTTTTGTTTTGTTTTGTTTTGTTTTGTTTTGTTTTGTTTTGTTTTGTTTTGTTTTGTTTTGTTTTGTTTTGTTTTGTTTTGTTTTGTTTTGTTTTGTTTTGTTTTGTTTTGTTTTGTTTTGTTTTGTTTTGTTTTGTTTTGTTTTGTTTTGTTTTGTTTTGTTTTGTTTTGTTTTGTTTTGTTTTGTTTTGTTTTGTTTTGTTTTGTTTTGTTTTGTTTTGTTTTGTTTTGTTTTGTTTTGTTTTGTTTTGTTTTGTTTTGTTTTGTTTTGTTTTGTTTTGTTTTGTTTTGTTTTGTTTTGTTTTGTTTTGTTTTGTTTTGTTTTGTTTTGTCTTGTTTTGTTTTGTTTTGTCTTGTTTTGTCTTGTTTTGTTTTGTTTTGTCTTGTTTTGTCTTGTTTTGTCTTGTTTTGTCTTGTTTTGTCTTGTTTTGTCTTGTTTTGTCTTGTTTTGTCTTGTTTTGTCTTGTTTTGTCTTGTTTTGTCTTGTTTTGTCTTGTTTTGTCTTGTTTTGTCTTGTTTTGTCTTGTTTTGTCTTGTTTTGTCTTGTTTTGTCTTGTTTTGTCTTGTTTTGTCTTGTTTTGTCTTGTTTTGTCTTGTTTTGTCTTGTTTTGTCTTGTTTTGTCTTGTTTTGTCTTGTTTTGTCTTGTTTTGTCTTGTTTTGTCTTGTTTTGTCTTGTTTTGTCTTGTTTTGTCTTGTTTTGTCTTGTTTTGTCTTGTTTTGTCTTGTTTTGTCTTGTTTTGTCTTGTTTTGTCTTGTTTTGTCTTGTTTTGTCTTGTTTTGTCTTGTTTTATTTTATTTTATTTTATTTTATTTTATTTTATTTTATTTTATTTTATTTTATTTTATTTTATTTTATTTTATTTTATTTTATTTTATTTTATTTTATTTTATTTTATTTTATTTTATTTTATTTTATTTTATTTTATTTTATTTTATTTTATTTTATTTTATTTTATTTTATTTTATTTTATTTTATTTTATTTTATTTTATTTTATTTTATTTTATTTTATTTTATTTTATTTTATTTTATTTTATTTTATTTTATTTTATTTTATTTTATTTTATTTTATTTTATTTTATTTTATTTTATTTTATTTTATTTTATTTTATTTTATTTTATTTTATTTTATTTTATTTTATTTTATTTTATTTTATTTTATTTTATTTTATTTTATTTTATTTTATTTTATTTTATTTTATTTTATTTTATTTTATTTTATTTTATTTTATTTTATTTTATTTTATTTTATTTTATTTTATTTTATTTTATTTTATTTTATTTTATTTTATTTTATTTTATTTTATTTTATTTTATTTTATTTTATTTTATTTTATTTTATTTTATTTTATTTTATTTTATTTTATTTTATTTTATTTTATTTTATTTTATTTTATTTTATTTTATTTTATTTTATTTTATTTTATTTTATTTTATTTTATTTTATTTTATTTTATTTTATTTTATTTTATTTTATTTTATTTACAAACATAAAAAAATTATTGTTCCTCTGTTTTTTATAAAACAGAAATCTATATAGCAAAAACATTGTCTCAAAAAATTAGGATTTATAGATCGAAGAGGCGTCCTGTAAGGCCTCTTCCTAATAAACAATATTTTTAATTTTTTTTTATTATTTGCCAGAACGAATGAGAGAAACAATCTTCTCTTAAATCTACACCAGCGACTTTTAAAAGGAATAAAAATTTTCAAAGAAACATTTTAGCCCCTTTTTGCCCTTTTAGGGGTTGAATTTCTAAAAATACTATCTTAGTGCTCCATAACACATCTTAAGGAACCTACATGCCAAATTTCAGCTTTTTTCTATCAGTAGATTCGACAGTGCGTTGTCTGTCGCACTATCGCATCACTCAGTAACGGAAGAGTTTTTAATATATATATAATATTTACATAGTAGATATTAATTGTTATTTCCACCATAAAATAACATTAATTGTAAAAAAGTAATTAATGCAATGAAATTACAATATGTCGGTGTTTTAATAATTTTATATAAATAATACTCCGAAACCCCACTAAGCATATAGTCGGTAGGTTGCCTGTGCAAACTATAGTGAGTCCATGTTAGCGATAAGGCCGTTACTCTTATGTGTATTACCATTATCTACTTCTACTGTTTCAGTGCAACAAAGTGTCAATAAATAAACCTTATGTACATCTTTAACCCAGGTAATAATGATTCCCATAGTAACAACCACCAGTTGGAAACGCAACAAGTATGTAACGATCTCCATGGTGCCAACAATTCGTAAAGTCTGTCACACAATTAATTGACGCCATTTAATTCATTGCTGTGTCTCATCTCTATGTGTTTCATATATTGTTTCAATTTTCATAATTTAATAAGAGATTATTAGAGAGAGAGAATTTATCGGTTGATCCCTAATGGATATGTTTTTTGAATCCGTTTATACGTAATTGGATCTGGTTCACAAGTGGTGTACGTTATAAAAGTAAAATATTATTATATTAATAGTGATTATACAATTAAAAAAACAGAACAACCATAAATCCTCATATGTATTAACTTCGTATTTAATTAGAGTAAAACTAACCTTAATTTCAAATTGCTTAACAGATTCCAAATTTAAAAAGTTTGTATTACGTATATTCAGCTATCTTCGAATTAGTATTCAATTTTATACTAAAAGGGTGCCTTAGATTTAAAGATAAACGTAGTGGTAAACCGCGAAGCGACATCCTTTTGTTTACAAAAACTATCAATTAATAGCTAGCAAATTCTAAGGCCATGGTTGCTCCCAAATGATTTCACTTTTAACAATGATGTGTGATATCTAACTTACTGTAAATTACTATACTGTGGTAAGTTAAAAGGTAAAGTGGTCAGTGTCCTTAACAATGAATCCTTGTTGAAGTCAAAGGTTTATTTTTCATAGTCTTAAAATATATGGTTTGTTAATTGATGTGTTACAGTGGTATCAGAAGTGATGAATGTCTCTCGATGTGAACGAGATAATTTGAGTGTGAGGTACCTTTCAACGTGTGATGGATGGGTGCAAGTTCGTGGTTGCTAAGCTCTTGGCACACGCTATTTCACTCATTTCCTTAGATTTTAAACTAATTGTCCAGTAATTTATAATCTAACCTCTTGGGCGTCGGTGAATGTTTGTCATTTGTGCGTCGACACTTATTACAAAGCACGCGCATAACCAAAATAAATTGAATATGTTAAAATAACCAATTTGTCCCATTACAGGGTAAATTATATAATAACTTTGCCTAATTCGTTTTGAATTTTTACCTTTTATATAAAAAACGTTACGTCGTTGTATTTTACAAATGTTTTTCCGACCATTTAATATTTTTATAATATTGTTTCAACATGGTGACTTTAAATACTAAATTGATATTTTCGGTTTCTTAGTAAATTAGTCTTATCCGCTATTGTACATTGGAATGCGACCCACATTACATCTTTGTGTCCACAAATAGCGCAGCTGAAACCGGCAGGGCGGGACCAAATTAGCGCGCCCGTCCACTGCCGGCGTTGTCCACCGCTTAGCTGGACACAACAAGCCACGTACCATCTTGAGTCTCGATAATACAATAAAAAAAACGAACTAGTATTTCATATTGTATAAGAGAGTTTTAAACTTATTATTATTCCAAATTTAAAAAGCCATGAAGATTGTATAGCCTAAATTTAGCTGTCGTCGAGTTTCTGTTGAATTTCACAATATAATATAAGACTTTCCCTTGAAATTTAGCTATGGCCCCGGTGTGTAGATAGTGATCAGCTAGTTGGCTCTACATTCAAGAGCTCATGAGTCATCGGGGCTACCGATGCTAACGACCTGCATTCTCAGGAATACAGGTTGCATTAATTTAGTTAAATATTTTAAAAAATCTATGAAATCTTTTATAATACAGGAAATATATATTTATCATTGTTCTAATTTTGTTCTAGGGTTACCTTAGTCTACCTGACAGTTCGCTGGTCCAAACGACTCGGCTATTTTAACTAAGAAACCTAATATCGCACGACCGGCTCTGCCTGCCAAGTCTATTCTTACAATCCTCAGATCATTGTTGTTTTATTTCAAACCTTCAGTAAATGAACTGTAAGCTCAAAATACTATACGATAACGTTAAAAAATATTAACTAAATTTAAATTTTCGTTTCAGTAGTTAAGGTTCACTTTGCAACGACATTAATTTTGAATATCGGCAGGCGATGAATTTATTCAATACTGAAAGTTCTGAAAAACACAATACAATTTAGTAGATGAAAGAAAGTAGACGACTTCTATAGACATACATATCCGTCTGACCCTGTCATCCTGTGAGCGACAGAGCTGGTTCATTACACACCCCACGATGCTTTAAAGAGAGCTGAGTCTGTCAGCTGTAAACTCCAGCTGACTATGCCACACGGGTTTGGGATATTATATGGAATGATATCAACTCCTGGTCTATCTGACATTCAGCTCTGAGCTGCAGGCAAAGGGGGTCAAATCAAATACTAGTAGTTACCTATTTTATCTTATTAATAATTATAATTACTAAAAAACCAACGTTAAGTCTTGTTTCAAGTTACTGAAACAAGACTCGTTGCTTATAGAGGCGATGGTTGTCGTAGAGATTGTGGCCAGTCCATAACAGAGTATTGGATTTTAACTGAAGCTGATTACTGACTTATGCCTAAATGTGCGCCATAAATACCGATGGTGCAAGACAATACTTAATATATTGTCTATGCAATACATCCTTTAAAAAAGTATATATTTGTAAAATTAAAAAAAATCATATGCCATTGCTGACAATATATTTACTTTTACCGAACACAGAGTGCCTCTTCGGAATGTGCGCTTTCAGAAGTAATATAATGTTTATTTTAACAAAAAAACAATTTACGATCGCAATCCTCACTACTAATAAATATAATTTTGTTTATTTTATTACTGCTCTTATACTGCTTTTGAACGTTGTATAAGCGGAATACATGAAAACATTTTTGCAAGTAGTGAAGACAAGAATAATCGAAGAAACCCCTAAAAAATAATGTTTTATATTTCCATCCTAAAAAGCATGTGCTATATGACTCAGTCTATGATTTCATACGTATCATGAATTCAAAATCGCTTTTATATTTCTTGTGTTGAAAAACTGTTATGATCTTGTGCGCAAATGTATCAAGACGGATAAGGTCAAAAAACTGGGTGACCCAAAAATAGAGTTTGGCTTCGTATGTGATGATTCACGTTGTCGTTTAGTCTCTTCCTGGCCCTTGATTATTAATAGCGTAAATATGTCCAGCTATTTCGGTATCTGCGAGATGTCTGGATACACCTGCGAATTCACATTCATGAATAAGATGTTATTTATCCTACTGCAGGTCGAGTAAGCCGTTAGAGATCTCTTGTTTCCGATCATTAATCAATCCAGATGAAACATTCAATATCGGGGTTTGTATATAAATAGACACATAAAATAACAAACTAATCTTGACGTCATTGAATGAGTAATCCGCTCTTCTTTTGATATTCTGTAGATTTAGAGAGATTCACTCTAATTCAGTGGATTATTTGAATTCGTAATCTTATATATAAAATTTTGTCTGTCACAGTTGTAGTTACCGTACTCCTCCGAAACGGCTTGACCGATTGTCACCAAAATTTATATGCGTATACTAAATACGTATGAGATTTATTAGGGTATGAGATTCGGCCAACATCTATTTTTCATACCCCTAAGTGATGAGGGTTGATGACTAAAATCAATGTTACGTAATTTTTTGTTTTTAACTAATGTTTAATTTTTTATGGTCATTATAGTAATTTAATCATTTTTTATCCCGCTCGATAAATGATCAATTGTCATTTAATTCGTTATCCCCCGTCAGTTATTTTTTATCTACATTATAAATAATTTATATGACAAAGCTATGTTTGCCGGTTCAGCTAGTAATATATATTTATTTCCACTTCACAGGTTACCTTAACAACTAAACACTTAAATGTAACTACTTAGTATGGCCATAGGTGTTGTTAAAATTAAAAATAATTATTACTTTTGAATTTCGAATGTTTATATGATTGTTCCTTGGGTTTTCTCATTTTCGCGTATTTTTTTTTAATGTTTTGCTATTGTGAAATCGGTGATTCGCAATGATTGCTTACATAAAGTAGGTAGGCCAAATACAATATTTAAAATACTCCGTCTAAAATACAAATGGTCCTAGTTAAATGTTTATGTATTGGGCTATTCTTGATACAATGAAATCTATGTTAACGTAATGTGTGTTTGTGTGTATGTAATAATTTGTGACAGGACATGATATGTCCTGTAGTAGTCCATAGTAGCGATCAAAGCAATCTCTTCAAATTCTTATCCTAACAGGATCTTTCCAGTGGAAATATTTTATCTCGGGAGACGAAGATAGCACCTCTAAAGCCTCTTATAATTTTAAAAAACAATAGTTACATTTGAGCTGTACTTTATGGGAGGTCACAGAACAAAATTTATACAATTAAGCAATATTTTCACAAACATAATGTCCGTATTTATGCTAAAAGCTCTAAAAAAGCTTATGAGTAGTACGTGGGTATAATCAGATATCAGTGATGGTTTGGTGTTAGCTATGAAGGTGTGACGAAGCCATATTTTTGTGGTAAACAATGGCATCAGTGTATCAATAATGCACGAGTATTGCACTACGTGGTACTGCATACTGTAATAGTAATTAATTATACATATATTGAAATAAAAATAATTATGTCACAATATTTATGGCATTTAATATATTTGTCAAAAGTTACCTGCTGTGTGTAAATAAAAAAAGGTACAACTCTTCAGTTTGCGTTATGAACAAAGCACAGCTTAGTGAGGCCAAATTACCAGTGACCACTTCTCTCTTCCTCTATTCATTATACCATATATACCATCTTTTTAAATTGTGTATACTATCAACGATCAAATAAATATCAATATTTTTTCTTTTTCATTTAATTCACATATAGATATACCTCGCATATCTACGTGATACGACGTCAATAAATTCATTCATAAATATTGCTATATCTATATCACAATTGGCAAAAGGTAAAATCAAAGCGATTTCTGGGTGTAAGGCGGTATGTTTGACGTAAAAGTCGGAATCCGGAACCACAGATAATAACACTAAATGCTACAGTACTTGTATTGGATGCTGTGCATCGATGCTCATCGGAATGTATTGACGTAACACGGCCGGTATATTTAACTTGACTACATATTGCATCCGCTCATCTCTTACCATATCTGGTCATGCTCTGGGACTTATCTACGTCTCTTTTTTTATACATGCAAAGAAAAGATAAGTGCTAAATGTTTTAATACATAGTTCATATCATAGACAATGTTATACAAAGATATGTTTGAAGTTAACTTATAAAATAAGGCCGTGGTGGAGAGAGGGGCGCGTACAGAATAATGGACGCAGCATGTTACTCCACATATTACCCAGGATACTAATCAGACCGATTACTGACAATCCCAGCAGAAAACCCTGTAGAATATTTAATCATATTTTCATAAATAAATTGCTAATGTTAGTCTGAAGGGGGAGATGTGGCAGCATTACTCACAGAATTTAAGTGAATCTATATAAATTTGTAATTTAGTTATATTAAATGCCTCAGTTACGTTAACGGTACGTTTTAAGTATATGATGGTTCAATTTAGTTAATTCATAATAAAATCTAAGAATAATTGATTTGCTTGTAATGTAACATTAATATCGATAACAAACAATGGTCATCTGGAAAATGATACGTAAAATTTAAAAAAAAATAGTTTGGCAATATGGTAGAAAAGCAAATTTCTAAATTAAATGAATAATGCTTCAGCTATTTTAAACAAACAATCGGCTGTAGAGATGGCAACAAGCCAAGTATCAAAAAACCCAACTAATGAGTTGATATTCGCACAGAAATTATACAAATATATATGGATATACCAAAAATACACATTTTACGTCACTTGGTTAAACTACGTCATCCCAAGAATCCAGATCAGTTTCAAAAGGTTATTTATGTTAGTAAATAGGTGTAAACTGATGCAGGTGGAATTTGAGATATTTAATGTGAAATCCTTCTGAACTTTTTATGATCGCCATAAAATTAATTGCGAACGTATGTTACGTATACACACCACGCTGCCGCCGAGGTCGGAGAGAAACATATTCCAGTCATAATTGTATTTTTCTTCGAACACCGACACCATCATATTGTTAAAGTGAATGTATACCTGCCGTTATAAGAAACGTAAAATAATGTGTTTTTGCCAAAAAAAAACAGATTGTATCTTGAAGCCAACGAATATACCTGAGTTTGAAGAGTCGCGGCGCTAGTGGCATTTGTCCAAGCTTTTGCTTGAACGTCCCATACGTAAAACTTCTGACGGTCAACAACAAATGCACTGTAAAGAAGTGAACGGCAAATCCGCGAGCAACTATCGCAGGCGTGGTTTTTATATTCACTAAAAAGATATTTATATTTAATATAATCTCATTGTAGATTAGATGACCGGACTGTAAATATATAAATCTCAGTCAATTGAAGGTGTACATAAGTATATGGTTGTGCCTTATGTCCAAAGATAACACTTACTCCATGTAAGCGGAGATCAGGCTTCTCATATCTCTGAAGTTGTCACAGCGCTGTAGGAGAATGTCCATCCAGGGTCCAGAGCAGTTAACCCGTCTTCCTACCTGTTCCCATACGTACATTGTCGTGCACTGTAATGTCATTAATGTATTAATTAACCTCGTATATTATAGTTAAGTATGTAGTTAAAACAACTCAAATTAGCAAATAGCTTTGAAAGTGTTCGATTAAATTTAAGTACCTCTGTCACTCGAGGCTTGAAATGTGAATTCGTTAAAATCAAATATAATAAAAACTATTCAGTTTATGTTATTAACAATGCTAAGGTTTTAAAATTATATTTAAATATAACATATAAGAAAATAAAAACTGATAACTTTGACTAAATACCAAATAACTATGCTGCAATTTTTATTTTATTTTATCAGAGTCTTACTTTAATAACAATATAACTCTTTAAAGATAAGTGCAGATTGTTTTTATTAGCTGAATAATGCAAGTTACAGCTTTTTTGTATATAACCACTGACATAGTTTGTGCTGTAGCCAGGCTCATTGGAACATGGATTCAGTTCATCGCTGATCATGACGTACTCATTGACTGTCAGCTTAACATCCAATGTCTCGCCAGTATTTATATACAGATAGTCCACCAACCCACCGTTGTATACTTCTACTTCTGTTTAACAAACTAATAATTATTATTATTCAACAGCAATACTTAGCTATATGGGTATAATAGCCCCGGACTGCATCCGTTTTTGATAGATTTTCATTAGAGTAAAATTTTGTCTTAGGTGTAAATCTACGTCATTGCTTTCATCATAGTAATTATATACATACGTACAACCTAGCGATTGAGTGATAACCTTAACCTCTTAGCTACTTAGCCACCACTGCTTAAATTAGATTATAATAGATAGATTTTTTGTTACAGAAGGAGCAAACCAGCGGGAGGCACACCATAAAGGTGAAATAGCCGACCATTGACACTCACATGGCTGGGAGCTCGTAAAAGCGTTGTCCGCGTTTTGGCGGACGCCCATTTCTTTAAAAAATTTACTCTTTATATGTGTGAGACAAAGCATGCCGGGGAACATATTATTTTTTAAAAATATTACTTAATATTTTTACTTCTAAGTTGAGATCTATTAAAATAAATATATGAACAAGTTAAGACCAGTATACGGCTCCATCTCATAATGCACATAGACGTGGTAGCCAGGTGGTGTAACGCTGGTGGATGTGGTGATGTCCTCTTGAGTATGCTGCAGGGTGACAGAGTAGCCCCGAGCTTTTGTCGCTTGCGTGTTCTTTACTCGAGGCGTTAGCGTATAGCAACGACCGTTTACAAAACCCATAGTTGATGTTAACTCCACATCTGGATATTAAAAAAAATGCATAGAATATATAAACTTGTATAATGGATATTCTATCGAGAAAGTCCAATAAAATATTACAAGAGTTTACATTTTAGTAATAATGCAAAGAAATACTCCAGAAATATCTAGAAGATACCCTTATCTCCTAGATATTTTTTTACGTTTAAATTAATAATAATGTCATACACGAATTCAAGTCTGACCTGTAAGCAAAAATACCTCCAATCCATGAGTACAAAGCACTTTCATGACCTAACAATCAAGTCCTTATATTTACTCATTATAGTTAGAGTGGTAACCCAATATAAAGAAATGCAGGTTGTTGAAACGAGTTGAAATGACAACTAGAGACTAGTACATGTGATAATCAAATAATAGCATTAAAACTAAAAAAATACTCATAAATTATTTTGTATTACTTTTTAAAAGATACCAGTAATGAAATCCTGTAGGTATACACGTTGAATATTTTGGATGAAATTCGCATTCTCTTACTTAAGCAGAGAGAATCACCTTTAAGTATTAATACCTAAAAGCGCTGAAAATTGTGTAATAGTTACTGTCTTTAAGCGAATCCAAGCCATACTGAACAAAGTAGTCGTCAGCGTTGTATGTTATATCATCCCATAGTTGATCAAGTGAGATGGCTGAGAAGTTAAATTCCCTCCATGTCGATGTGTATCGAGGATGCGACGACAGTCCATACTCCTGTATTACCAATATATAATGAAAATATACGTACTTTTAGAGTTTAGTCAATAACCAATGACGGACGCAACAAGAACACATTTTTTAAAGAAACTACAGTAGTACTAAAAAACTATAAGAAAATTGTAATATTTGTGGTTTATATAGTATTCAAGTCCTAAAGATTTGGTAGTGTTTGATAAATGCTTATATCTCTAAACGGATGAAAGTTTTTACGCGCGTCCGTAACGAAGCAAGTCAGCCCGCTGTTCGTTTCTGGGTCCGCGAGAAGACCAAATGTGACTTATAATTTAGCGCATTTTTGTCGGCCAAATTTGGGTCTACCTTTTAATTATGCATGGTTAATTATGAAGGTATACACCAGTTGGCTATTGCTACATCAATATTAGTCAAGCGGCTAAAATAATAATGTATTTTAAAGACTACCTGCAATTTTGCATGCTTATATGGTGGTTCCCGGCAGAAAGTGACGCTCGGATAGACGATGGTCTTGTTAAAGTCGAAGTGTGTATGCGTTGTAACTGGGATGTTGGTCAACTTCTGAATGCACGTTATAATCTGGTATTGATATTACATTAGAACAGTGATTAGTTTCGGAAATATTAAGAGAAATAATAAGTCGTACCTGATATATGACAATAATCAAACACGCCATAACCACAATCGTTTTGATAAGATTGGGACCTTTAAAGCAGTTGACACACTGCTCCCGTATCCTTAATACGTGGTCAACTTTATCCTCCTAAAATTTACAATTTATTCTTTCTCCTACCCTTACTTAAATAAACTTATTATAATCATATACTTACGCTTTCTTCAACCTTTACCGACATGTTGTGCAAACTGAAGTGTACTGTAGACCTAAATTGATAGTATTACTATCTAAATTAGCTAATGTGCAATAAATAACTTGTATTGCTGTCATGGTATTAACGAAAATAAAATAATAAAGTGCCTGTAAATCATCGCGTACAAGGTCAAGCGCGTCCAGTATAAATGGTCGTGGTAAATGGAGGAAAACTTTATTTACTTTATGAGTTTGACATTTCATAGCTATTGTTTTTGCGTTTAGCTAGTGTAATTGGGTTAGTACTTTTAGGGGAAGTAGTTTTAGATACTTACAACTGTACATTTGACTTTTAAAAAGAGATTAAAAAAAAATCCAAACAATGCTATAAATATGTTATCCAAAGCAAATACGAAAAAAGAAGAAAAAAGTTTTATCATTTAGGCGCCATCTGCTTTCATAAAGCAGTAGCTCTAATGTTTCAAACGCAAAATATAAGCGGAAATTACACTTGTTTAGTTACACTTTATTGTCACGCCATCTACCGGCGCATAATAAAATTAGAGAACTTTACGCAATAAAAGTGGTAATTAGTAACATCGAAGCAAACAATTATTTAATCAATATCCACTGGAAAAGTGGAATCCAATAAATAAGATATGTATAAATATGAATTTATTGCATGTAAACTTAAAATAATCCATATTTACAGAGAAATGACACAATTGATTATTACATAATCTTACGCTATGTCAAAAAATAATATCACGGGTAAGGGCTAAGTACATTAACTAGTAAATAATTCGTAATCACAATAAATAGTACTGTCACATTTTAAACAACTTTAACTGGCTCGGACTTCGTTATATCGTTTATTGCACTTCTTAGCCATACACACCTCAACTTTTTAAATCAATACGTATACGTAACATGCTTTCTACCTTAACGGAACCGCAAAATACCTTTATATAACTTCGTTTTAGCCTTCGTTAATAGACCTGCTATAAAGTTTCATATCTACATGAATGGTTTTAAGTGTTGATCTTCACATACTTCAAAATGTCAAATGTGTATGTAAAATTCAATAAAATCGAAACTTGTTGAGAACACTGAATACATAACACGTTACATTAAAGTAATTTTCGATTCATCACACAAATTAAATTTTAAATCACAGTCCGTATGAAAAATCTTATTCTTAAATATTTTAATTACGCCGACATGAAGCACAATAAACTGACGAGAGTGATCGTTACGACAGAGACAGTCGATGAGAGCGCACTCGAGTTAGGTTTAACTTTAGCGGCGATGTCATTCGTGACATTCTTAATCTTATTTACAAACTTATCCAAAATGTCTGACCTGGGAGTGATATCACACGCAGTATGACTGATCGCACTTAAAACTGGTGCTGAGAACACCCTGAAGTTAACATCGTTTGGATCCAATTTCCCGTACATCCATATTGGCATCCTATTCGAAAGCACCCAAAGATTCTCCTCATAGTCCACCTTTATATCCGTCGGGTATATCATTTTATCGTCGTCCATATATATTCTACCTTGATTCTTCATTAGATACTCCTTATTCGTTGTCCTCCAACACGCAACCGCGTTTAGATTTACAAGGGAATAGAATAACACACCCGTTTTTGGGTCTACAAACGATGCGCTGGATTGAGCGTTAGGTCCTCGACTGCCAAGCAACTTGAAGGCATCAAAATTGTCATCAGCCACAGTCTGGTTTCTGAGGTATTCCGTTGAAACAGCAAACTCGTTGTAACTTGCCATGGGATGGAAGTATAGAGTGCTATAGTTATCAGCATTTGGCGCTGATATACTTAACCCAAAGATGGCGTCCGTCCAGCTAAAGTTATGCCCTTTCACACTGAAATCGCATGCTAGCGGGTCGGGGTGGAAATAGTGATGGGTTATCCTCCATGATTCGTTCTTTTTCCAAGAATACACAATTATACCTGGTTTTCCCAAGTCACCAGCGTATGCGTAAGTGTTCTCGCAGTCAATATCTTCCACTGCGATGTTAGCGAAACCGGAATCTTCTTTGACTTGATCATTGGGAAAGACATGGTTGCGGAGGAGAGTGTCAGTAAGAAGGTCGTATATAAGTATTGCTGGAGGATATTTAACTGTATCGTTTTCAAGGTTTCCAATTTTGCCATTGTCAAGAACCCAAAGACGATTGCACTTGTCTGCACGAACCCTGAAGGGAGACACAATTTCTGGTTTCCCGGCTTTGGTGTCGTGCGCTGCCCAATTAGGGTATGGGTTCAAAGTCGGTGATTTGGTAGAGTTATCTGAAAATAGTAAAATTAACATTTAATCGATAATTAAAACGAACCAATAAATGACGGGTAATTTTAAATTGATTTACGTCTTTTCAAACGGAAAAGATTAGACAGTAATATAACATTAAGAAATTGAAGGGAAACCGGTGAAGCAAATTGCTTTGCTTAACTCGAACAGAAACCTTCGTTTTTTTTGGTCTGTAATTTAAAAATTTTCAACGAATTAATTAGAAATAATGAAAACGTTTAAATTTCTAAACGACGATACCACGTGAATATTCATGTACCTACAAGCTGTGTTTACTTTGAGCCGGCGGTTTATTTTAAAATAATTAGTGTTTCACTATTGTCTTGTCTCAATAAATTACTCGATACGAGTAAACAACAATTTCTCTTCCATTAAATACACTTATTTTATTGCAATTAAATATTTAGTTGTAACTAAGCGGCATTGTGTGACATTTTTTTATTCTTTATATTTAATCAATGCCTTTAGAAGGTAAAATGTCATTTGATTGCAAAATTTAACCCAGTTAGAACCAGTTACCATTTAAGTTGATGTAGGTGAGGCTAGCTGGTACTCCATGCCGCCATCGGGGTACTGTTATGAAGAGCCTGTCGCCGTGTCTCTCTATACCCATGGGCATGCCACTGCCTGGTATAAATGCTCCCGATGCAAGAGCTGCATTCCGCACCTCCATACTGGGCCATTGGTAATCAATTTGTTTCCACTCATACAATATATCTAACTGTTCCATACAGGTGCTGATGTACACCACCTGAAGGATTACTAGGCTCCTTAGAAGCCTCATTTCAAATCTGAAAAAATAAAAAAAAATATCAAAAAAGCAAGATACTGTTTAGCGTGTTTATTAAACCATTGTAATAGTAATCTCAGTTAATTGTATTGTCAATTATAAACCAATTACAACTCAATCAAAAGCCAGTAGGAGGAAATCCGTGTGAATAATAGAAAAAGTGAATTGTTATCTTGTCAATTAAATATTTGTTCTTTTGGTATGAGATTAATGTATTATTATTAAAAATAAAGTTTTTTTTTTGGGTTTTAATTTTCTATAAGTTATACCTTAGTCCCGAATAGATACGTAAGTGTATTTTAAATGTGAATTTACTAATCTCAAATAGCTGAGCGTTTGTAAAGCTAACCAAATCCGTTCTGATTATAATTCAGTAGCATTGACTTTTCCGAAGTATAAATAACTCATATTATAAAGGCTGTGTTGGTTTTGTGTTAGGGTCATAGCTATAACTAAAGCGGATCCCAGACAGCATCGGCGGTCGGTTACTTCTACCAAATAAAATCTCTTTCTTTTTGGTTTGGTTGTTAAAGACACGGCAGTAGCTATAGTCCTACTAATACGGCTTCGGTCTTCTTTCGTTGAACACACTATAAATTTATTTTCCACAATACATTACACAGTATATATGCATTACAGTTGAAAGTATAATTAAACAGCTATTGCTTAGTTATTTAAAACAGCCACGTTATGAAGTACTGATTTTTATGATCGGGCAACGTTACAATATAGATAGTCAGAAAGTGTGTTAATATTTCCACTTATGCAAATACATTTGCGTCATTCCTACTTACATAGGCTTCTAAGTAAAAGATAAAAAGCATAGAGAGCAAGTTAACACTTATTAAATTGGATACATAATAAGAAAAGATCTGTGAAACACTCGTTACATTCTCACATACTAAGTACATTTTTAAGATTAATTCTTCACAGATTCACATATTAGTCGATAATCACCATGAGCAGACAGACATGTGTCGATAATAAAGTGTTAAATTTCATTTTACGACAAACGTTTCTGCTATTAATTTTAACCTACTTTCTTCTGTGTATTTCAACAAAACTCGCATGTCATATTACTATGTTAACAAGTTAACCAACCTGCGACGCAGCTGGCATCGGTTTAACGCGATAAGACCTGGTAATTTCAATTACTTTGTTTCTGCGTAAACACAGGTCTTGCCTTCTATAATAATCATAACAAAATTAGGTTTTTCTGATCAAAACTACATATTATCGGTATATTATAATCACTGTTATTCATTACCAATTTATCAGCCAGTGCTGTAAAAGGAATTAGTTTTAAAGTCACATCGCTAATCTGCGCAAATCGAAGGTTTACATAACAAATCATTTAGTACTATTTTCGTGAACGAGGTTACAAGTATGAGCATAATATTACCTACCTGTGCCGACGGTGGCCCCGCGGAAGGTCATTCCTTTCTATTTCAATTAATATTATATCAGAACCGGTGTCGCCGCCCACGGGCTAACCCTGCATCGTCACCGTTTTGACAAAAAGAGATTTCTTCTATAAATAAAGAATATTGAGTAATTTTCCTTAATAATTGATTAAAATTAACAAGTATA
The DNA here is from genome assembly GCA_951799465.1 of Leptophobia aripa. Taxonomy (NCBI): domain Eukaryota; kingdom Metazoa; phylum Arthropoda; class Insecta; order Lepidoptera; family Pieridae; genus Leptophobia; species Leptophobia aripa. The sequence goes on along the minus strand of OX637268.1, from coordinate 4,226,556 downwards.
CGTGAGAGTTATTCGTTTCTACGCGCTATCTGTTTTTATTATTGTAAAATGATTTTTATGCATTTTTTATAGGTTTTTATTAATGTGCTATATTAGGTACATATTACTGCATTTACGGAGTGTATTATCGACTAAAAATATATTTTGTCTATTACGTAGTGTATACAACCAGCTAAATTAGTAATAAAAGTAAGACCGGTTAGTGATTTTTCAAAAAGCAGGTACCTACCTGGTAGAGACCCTCGAAACTTTGTGTCAGGAATGAGTGCAGTTTTTCTTTTAATATACGCATTTACGCTTATATAAAGCAGACATGTTATTTGTTTTGTTAAATTTTATAATCTCAGGAACTTTGTGTTTAATAGTCCATTTATCGAGCTAATCAGAACTAGGTAAAATGGAAAAATGTTTTAAATGTCGTATGTCAACAGGTTTCTTCAAACGTAAAAAGGTCACAGGCACAACAAGTAACTAAAGTTATATTATCGTATAGAATGTGATTTAAACATTCAAAATTTCAATGTGTAGCTTTTTGAAAATCAGTATGTAGCTATGTAGTTGTAGTTATGTGCACTGGCAACACTGGACAGTGCGCAGCCAAGCGGTTTATATTTTTTAATTGCCGCATTAATTATAATCGTAATTAATTCACTGATTCATTATTTAATCCAACTGGTTTTGCTGCGACTGCCTACGATGACTCGCGGACAATGGCTTAGCTAAATAATTAACAGATAATTCGTAAAACGTTAAATATTTAAGAATTTTGAGTTTTAATACCGGCCCTGATCTAAAGTTATAATAAAATTGTAACGATTTCGAGTCTGTAGACTAAAAAAGGAAAAGTTAAAAAATTAGAGGGAGACTCATTCTTTAAAGAAACACTTTTTTCCACGTCCAGTCTTCTTGATACTTATGCAAAATGTGGTCTGTACGCGCATTAATTGAAATTAAAATTAGTTCGGAGAGTAAAAAGTTACCAGAAGAATGTACTACCATTACTACCACTTAGTGAAAACTGCAAATTGGGTCAGTAGCTTTGTCCAGAGCATAATATAGTTAGGAAAAAAAGTATTTACTATATCAATATTATATATATATGTGTGTGTAGTTATTAACCTACCTTACTTAAGCAGCAGATAAATCTAAATTGAACTATATTACATTTGTTTTATTGAAATCAAAATTTAACATAATTACAAAACAAACGCCTGTTAAAATAATGTCATTTGAAAGGTCGATTGTTAAACATGTCAATCGCCGTATAATTTTCACATTAGTTAACTCTACATCAAACAATTAAGTGATATATTTATATTGAGTAACTACTGACCACATTGTATAGATATTTCAAGTATTTTTTAAATAACATTGTGATTTGAATATAACTTAATAATTGTGTCTAGAAATCATAAAATTGTAAGTGATACTAAAATTACAAAGGCGTCTCAGTACATTAGCATTTATTTATTTTAAGCGTCACTCCTGTTTAATTATATGCTATAGATGAAACATATTGCATGTGGTGTAAAAAATTGGATATATAGAAGCTGCAATTATATTGATGTGTACAGTTTTTAGCAACATCTTAAGTGCCTCTCTTTGGTTAAGGCTTCTCACGCAAATAAATAAATTTGTACGAGCATTAGCGGTTTAGCAAAAAATGTATAAAAAATTAATTTAAAGAATCCTATGCGTTCCATAAACAATCGATTAAACATCACAAGGAAAGCAGAGTATTTAATGACAGTAATTAAAATCCTTGCTCCATTGAGACATTCAGCTTCCGCGTACCAATTACTGCATTAAGGTCTCACGGAAGGCCCCAAGAAATACATTGACATTTCCTGTCCAGTTCGCTCTGTTATATACTAGCGGATATCACCTCTAGCGTCCTACCACTAGTGACTAATATCCTATCAACTGTCACTGCGCTAGTCCACCATGACCCATGGTTTTGGGTATTGTGGAGTATTGAACTGTCCTTATTCTTCAATATTAATTTATATCTGAATATAATTATTAATATCTATGTTTTGTTGTTAATTCAGAATTAAATTACAAAAGGAAATCCTTTATTATTAGCTTTTAATTATGACATTAGGTATATATCATATATCATCATATATTTTTATTAAAATATATGTTTGATAACCTAATAAAAACCGCAGAGGCAAGGTTAAATTCAACAATAAATTATATGCGATATTTGGTTAGGTGGTCGTAATTTACAAAAAGCTTATTACAATTATTCAATTATAAAATCTTGAGTATGTATTTAATTTAACACCTTATAAATCAGCTCGTTATAAATTTAACTCGTAAATTATAATAAGTAAATTTGTTAGTATGAAGTGGGTGTGAGTTCGGGCTTTAACCAAATTAGCAGTCACGACCAGAACATAAACAGAATACAAATACCACTCTCTCACAGAAAACCGACGTTAAATCATGCAATAGGTTTATCCTACAGTACATAAGTTTCATGCGTAGAGTGAGATTCCTTTCCCTTTTAGATACATCTCCTCTTTATAATACCATCCCTACCAATTTATAAAGTACTAGCTGATTCCGACAAACGACGTTTTGCCAAAAAAATAAAATAAAAAAAATGTCTCTAAAAATAGATGTTGGCCGATTCTCAGACCTACTCAGTATGCTCAGAAAATTTCAGGAGAATCGGTCAACCCGTTTCGGAGGAGTAAGGGAACGAAAACTGTGACACGAGAATTTTATATATTAGATTTGTTTTATTTTAGTAATATGTACAGGATTCGAAGACAACATTTATTTCACAATATGCTTATACTGCTTAATTATAAAGAGATATCTAATGTACAATAGTTACCTAAGTTTAACTTTGATATTAAGTTATTTTGGTGATTTTTAAAAAAATATTAAGTCAAACATTGAATTTATAAAACCAATACAAATTTGACATGGTGCTGGTGTTATTTATATAATGAGTCAGATGTTATTCAAACCAATTTCATTGCTCGATAGCTATTAAGACGATAAGAAATGCAAACAATTCCTTCGAATCAGGCCAAGAATTTATGGATCGTTAACATAACGTATGAGAACGGAAAAACATAGGGTAATAATTGATTAATCATTACTTAGATTATAGAATTTATCATTTACATAACTTGAGGGTTTAATAAGTTTGAAAGCGAACACATCAATAATTGTCATGTCAAAAAAGGTATGCAAAAATTGCGTAGCTATGGCAAATTAGTAATCGTAAATAATATGAATTTATTACTACAAAATCGTTACACGAATTATAATAAATCAATAATATTAATTTTAATAATGGCATTGTGAATAATTTCCACACCGAGACGATCATCTAGCAGCTATTATTGTCACGGATTAAAATGTTTATATAATTTATAACTAGTTTTATTTCAATCTTATTATACATAATACAAAACGTATAACAAGAAACGAAAACATCCGGTGATAAAATTATATTTTAATGAAACAGTGGATACAGTTCTATCATCGATAAACTTTGATACCAACTATAATATGGCATATGTCTTGCTCTGTGTATTAATATCATAAATAATATTCTCTAGTCAGTGGGAATCTATTATCTATCGAAACACGATGTGTCCACAAGCCTTGTTGACATTTCATAAACAAAATGTATTAATTAGAGTGCCATATATATGTTTTTGAAATAGACAAAACTTATTTTAACTGTATTGTAAATAAACGACCATGGCCATATAACTAACCTTTCCATCAACACCTGATGTATGTCTAATGGTAATAAAAATTCCTTTATTTAATTATTTCGTAATAGGCTATTCTTATTTGTTCAGAGTTCCAGATTTTTTTTAGAATTTGAACAATCTTTGTTCGGAAATGAAACCTCTCAAGTTGTATAAATGTACGAGTGTCGTCAACCATTACATAAATATACGCATAATTAATATTATATATATATATATTTACATTTTACATAATGATGACTTCGTCGTGGTATCGAACAAGTTAGAGTTAGTCGCCCATTACTAGTTCATACATTATTCAGGATGTGTATTAAGGACAAATAGTGAATACATTTTCATTATAGATATTATGACAATAATGCTTTGTCTTTGTCTATTTAGAACTATACTAGTTAGTCGTGTTTTTAAGCAGCAGGCTATATTAGTTTTTGGGCATGTCATAACGTCCATTTTATATGTGAAATGTTTGTAAACAAAATATAATATGTGTTTTGTTCCTTCCCAATACGCAACCTCTAAACGACATTCCCAAAATTAAACGACGGTAAGTATGCCAGATATGTTATATGATTATAAAAAATACTGTTTCATACGGACGAAGTCGCGTACATAAGATTGTCATATTGAATGTTTTCACGTTACCTCTCAGAACGCGTCTTGTTCTCGTCTCTCATTATTAATTAAGAATCCAAACGATTCGTTGAAAACCATCACAATACGTAGATATCACGAGTCAAATGCAAACAAAACACTCACCGTCGAAATATCTTCGGTATGCAAGTTCACGGTTTAATCAAATTATTTAATCACTTCTGCGCAAGAGTGCAGCGCGGGCAACCACCAAGGACCGCTTAGGGAAACTGCTCGCAGGCCGCAGCTCAATACTTGATATCATACAAGCCGCGAGTCGCGACTGGCTAATCAACTTGAGTAGGGTCACCATATATTATTCGTTTTGAACAGAATAAAAAGTTACCTAGAAGCTATAGTATTGAAATGGTATATTATGTTAGAACATATTAATATCATTAATTAATAGAACATTAAATCCCGTACGCCAAATATAAAAATCAATGAATCTGGCAGAAAAGGTCTTGGAATCTGTTAAAACGAAATAATTAATTTTGTGTGTTGAATAGGGATTTAAAAAATTAACGAATCTACACGCGTTTCTATTTATAATTTACTTAAGCTTAAAATAAGCAGTCGTTATTAGAGTCTGGACAACATATGTTTAAAATAGTTCCCTAAAGTTATATGACAAATGGTTAATCCTAACGTACATAGCCAACTCAATATAAAAAAAGTTTTACATGGAACAGGTCTGTTAGCCCGTTATCGTAAATTATGGACACAATACCGCAGGCTCACTCACGATGTGAAGCAACTCTTCACGTGATACGACTAAGTTGCAGGAGAGCGAATATATTACAAATACCTATTTATAAATCGCCGACAATTAGAAAATATAATTATATTTCTATTGCGTTAATTTTATTAAACATATAATATATAAGTTCACAATTGTACTGATTAGAGTCAAAGACGTAAGTTAATAAATAAGAAGGAAAGTACAAAAAATAACCTTGCAAGTTACAGACAGTCAGATCAAAATACGCTATAACTTTCACTCGATTGCCCCGCGGGCTTACCTTTGTTTTAACTTAGCACAGCGGCGCCGGTTCAAATTATTGATAAAAATTTTGATTTTAACTTTTTTTTATTTAACGAGCGAAATGAGACTATTATTTTATGTTCTTTATTGTAAAGTCTTTTTTGCGGCAATCGAAATGACTATTTACTTCAGTGTTACAAGGCGAAAAATTAATCGATATATTATTAATATACTTATCCATTTTAATGATAACTCGGGCTTTTTTGTTTTCAAAATTTCATTGGAGCTTATGTTGTATAGTTTCATTTGTTTTAAATTAAATTTGTCATCATCAAAATAATTTTCATAATCGTAAATATACTTTCCCGATTATATTTATTTCCCGTAAACAAAGAATTTGTAACTTAAAATATGATAAATATTTAAAATTAGATTAGGTAAAACAAAACAAAACTTCTCAAGAAAATTTACTTTGAAAACTCACTAATCCAAAACATTAACGTGTGTTGAATACTTTTCAATGGTGATATGTCTGAAAATATTTGACATCCGACATTTGGCATAATAATTGTTGACAACATCGGTGTGTTCAGTGTTGTTTTGTTTTAATTTTATGAAGTGCGAACATGTATGTTATGTGTATGATGAAATTAATACAAAATAACTGAGAATTCTAAAGGGAACGCCGCACAACATGAATACGATATTTAACTTTTTAGTAGTTCAAGTAAATAAACATTACTAATAGTAAAAGTAGTATTCAAAGTTTTAGAAAAACTATACGAAGAACATTTTCATCGGAAATGAATAAATTACATTATTTTACAAAAGTTTGCTGTATTCTTCTGTCTTTATTTGTATATACGTGTATGAGCACGTCCTGTTATTTTAATATTCAATTGATACAGGCTCTCCACAACGAAGGGCTGCACAGGTGATGATAGTTGTATATCATTCTATCATATTGCCATTAAACTGTGTCAAATAAAAAATACTACAATTTTTATACCTTCATTGTTGTTACCACATATTTTTATTTTCAATAAGATAGAGGGTTAAATGAGCCGGCGGGCCGCCAAGAGATAAAATGTTATTGAGTTGTTATTAAGATCAATAAATAAGTTTATGTATAAAATAGCATAGTATTTAAAAGCTATATAACACATGAAACTGATAAATTAAAATTTTCAGGAACATAACATATGACATTGATTATGGATCTTACAATGGCCATAATGACTGGTATGAAGGTTGCTCTGTGGGATTAGAGCAAATACTGCCAGCTGGCCTCTTTGCTTCTCCTGATGAACTTGAAGCATTGAGACATAAGGTTCTAATAATTCTGTTTTGTATCATTCATCAACATACATTTAAGTTATGAAAATTTTTGATCTGTTAATTTAAGAAACATGATAATTTTATTAAATTTTGCTAAGTTAAAAAAAATTAAAGTTATAGTTTTGGTAATAGATTTTCTTTACTGTATGAACATTTTTTTTAGACAACAACAATAATCAAGAACAAAGTGGATGTAGAAATATCGGCTGAATTTGCTAGCCCCATTACTGTCCATCTACTGGGTTCTGTGAGCAATCACAAAACATTTCTATCCTTACCTGTACATGCTCGCTATCATAAACCTGTTGTTGGAGGAGGGTAAAAAACCTACTTAATAATTTTTGTAGTGATTATTCAATAAATCGCAAGTCCAAAGGCCACATGATAATTATGGTAATTGAAAATTGAACAGTCTAATTATGGTAAAACTTTTTATGTTTCAGTTATGCTACGGTGGACATTCCGCCGCCACACCTCTACATAAACTGTGGCTCTAAGAAGTTTGAAAAGTGTACCAGTAAATCACTTGTCAATAGCTTCTGCCCCAGAAATCTACAATCAAAGTGCCCCTGGCTTGAAGTGCCTGTTGTGGTTAGTTTTTATATAACTAAACATTTCTGATATTTTTATAAATTTTATTTAGTATTAATTTCTTATTATATTTGATAAACAGCACAATCAAACTATTGTCCAGTAATAAATCCCCCTCTATTCTTTACCTATGTTATTTGTTTTGTAGGGTGGAGCTGTGTTGAAATGGCAAATACCTCGTGGGAACATGCAGCATCATGACTTGGTTTGGTTAGGGACAGCATCGGTCATCTTCTTTGGTTCCTTGTACATTTTAAAAGAAATACATTGTTATAAGACTAGACAACAAACGCAATAATAATTTATGGATACATATATTTATACCATCTAATAATACCATGTATTATTAAGCAAGTAATACCCAATATTAAAAGTAATTTTACTTTACTAATGTTTTTTCCAGCTAAAGCTTAAATAACATTTTTATTTTATTTTTTTTATTTATTATCCTCATATAAGTTATTGTTAAAAATAATGTAATATCAATAAGATATTTTTAGAAAAGGCAAAGTTTGCTGATATATAAACAAAAAAATTTAGAAGATATACTCATCATAGATCAAAAGTCAAACATTAACTTCTGTTAAATACTGGGCTTGGAGTATGTTTTGGAGTTCGCATGCAATTGTCATATTGAATCCATTTCTATTAAAAATAAATCGGATTTGTAGCGATACCTCATATAGACAATATTAATGTACTAAAAGTAGTGTAAAGGTATTACTATAAGAGCCATCTATAGGCAATCGCTTGAGTTGTTATAATTTTAAATACATCAACTTAGGTTATTATTAATTCTTGATTTTCCTGACATCTACTAAATATTTTTTAAACTATTTCGTGTTGTACTTTTTATTGATCCACGATCTCTTAGTATTTTTTTATAGTGAATATTAATTAGTGAAATATTATAGTCCTCAGTAGATTTATTGGACAATTTGTTTTGTGTATTATTTAGTTGACCATAGAAATTATCATCAGCTTATTTGAATTATAATACAATAGGCCTCGTGTAGTTATGGCTTATCAACGTTCTACTCTTTAAGGCGAGGCCCTCTTGCTGGTAAGTTTGGAACGATATAGAATACGTATGTGCTTGCATGTGCCAGATGTGGCCCGAGGACCATCACCGCTGCATTGTCGTCTCGGTATCTAGGATGTATCGCACTTTCTTTAGTTCGCACTATTTCTAAATTAAAAGCCAGGAGAGAGTAGGTGGGCGGACCACACAGATATGGATTTAAGATTAACGAGAGGCGGCGGGGATGTTTACGTGCGGGCGCGGGGCGGGTGCAGGGCCGGATCGATGGTGGGCGGGGCGCGGAGGCGCGGGGCGCGGCGTGGCGGGGCGCGGTCGACTGCCAGTCCGCCTCGGGGCCGCGTCCGCGCGGTCGTCGCCTGAAATTGTGTTGCGGCGACCGGAGTGTCTCCGCGGGCGCCCGGCGGCGGCGGCGAGCCTCGCGCCGCCCGCCTCGATGCCGCGCGCGGCCGCAGCGCTCCTCCGCCCCGCGCCCGCGCCGCCCCACAGCCCTCCAGACGTGCGCGCAGCGCCGCACCCGCGCCCGCGCGCCCTGTCCCGCGCCTGCGCCCGCTATTTCTTTGGGCTCGACAGCTCGACGGCACTGTGCAGGAAGTCCACTGTGAAGACTACGACTCGAGAAACCGCATCCGCATAGCTCGGACCCCACTTGGCTGGCGGGTAATCCCGCACACCGAGATATACAACTCGATTCGCGTCCCACAACCCCCTCCGGCGCCACCTCGTCGTCGGTATCTTAGAGAACGACGCCGGTGCAAACCTCGAGGTTCTTCCCGCCGGAGACTTCGCTCTAAGCATTTCATATCCGCGGAGGCCTCGATTCCAGCTCCTCCAAGCTCGCCGACTGGTGAACGACAGTGGCTCGCGCCGGATCTTGAATCGCATATCCCGTCGCACACGATTGCTGTGCCGCCCCAGTTGCCACCGGAGGCCACGCCGCTAGATAACCTGCTAGCGGTCGCAGAACTTGAATTTAATCAACAGCGAGTTGAAGACTCACTGGAGTCGTCTAGTCCTTCCTACGGCTTCATACCAACCGACGAACCTAGTGGAGACGTTATGTCTTATGAAATAGAACAGCATAAGACGGCAGAAGAGTTGTTCTTTGATCGCAAAGCGGCCGACCGAAGTGACGTTGATTTCACTGGAGACATGTCGGAGCACAAGGATTTGTTTGAGACCATAAGTGAAGCCCACTACTTGCCCGAATTAGGAGGGCCGCATGACGAAGCTTTGATCGAATCACTCGTAGAAAAAGGTTGTGAAGATAACCAGATTCTTGGGCAAGCGCTCGACAAACTGGCACATCTTGTACAGGGATCTACAGAGTATCCTGAAGAGGAAGAAGATATGCTATTGGCCAACGCACCGGTGTCAGATATTATAGAAAGACTAGAACAATCTTTAGAGTCTCCCAGCCGCAGTAGTATGACCGCCGCGCAAGGACTCCTCCACCTTCATCACATTGGCGATCACTTGCCGCAGGCTGATACTCCGGAAATTGACAGCCACCCTTACATCTCCGACCGAGTGTTTGTTACGGACGATTCCGCTCAGTGTGCTCTCGATAGTTTAAGCGTGGTAGGGAGCAACTTGCAGGATGACAGTGAAATTAAAAATATGGACTTTAGTAACAATGATGAAAAGAGGCTAAATAGTGAAATCGGTTTAACCGATGTTTTGTATACCGTACCAGTACCTGATTCTAACGAGACTTTCTTAAATAAACAATTTGAGGAACCTCCGGCGCCGTCGTTGCCGGATCAGAGTGATATCGTTTTACAGAGTGAGGACGCAAGAGGGGAAGTAGAGGGACAGACATTAAGTAATACAGTTATAGAGAGTTGTGAAAAAAGTGAAGCTGAATCTAATTGCGAAAACATTATAAACATTATTGATCGGGAACAAAATGCAACCGTAATTGAGATAAAACAAGAAGAAGCCCTCACGAATACTCAAGATGACAGCTTACCCACAGATTTAAGTATTCAGAACGTTGACTCAAGTCCTTTAATGTTGAGTCACAATGAAATCTCTAACGGAATAGAAGATAATGTTTCAGATAAAAGCGACGAACAGCCTAAAGACTTAAGCGTTCACAAAAGGGTGATGACCCCGGGTGCTTCACCACGGTGTACAGAAGTGCCGCGCGCTCCCTCGCGAGAGTCCGACGCAATGCAGTCACCACAGCCCAGTGGTATACCTGCCGTGCCTTCTTCACCAGAGATATTTACGATGCCACTCACCAAAAGCAAACAAACATTATTTCTCGAAACGCTCTTATCATCTCCTTCTCCTAAGATGTACACATCAGAGGTAACAATCTCAAAACAACAGTCTGAACCGTTAAATTTAGGAAAGCACAGAAAATCTGCAAGTCCAACGGTGTCTAGTTGTTCTGATGAAATCAAAAAAGTGAACAAAGAATTCGGAGAACCTCAAGAAAAGAAATCTAGGCGCGAATCTATTGACGATTTAGCTAAAATTAGTAAAGTTTTTAATAAGTGTAGTGATGAACAGACATCGAAGAAATCAGATCGACCCTCCAGTAAACCAAGTGATGTGAATACTCCTTTACAACAATTTAATGTTTTAAAGTCGCGTTCTGATTACACCCTCCCGGATCCTCTCTTGATACCCAAAGACAAGCTGGAAGCAATCCTAGCAGCACCAGCGCGTGAGATCCCTGCATTGCTTATTCAGCGACCTGAGCTACGGCTACCTGCTACTTTCGCTTTTCCCGCTATTCTACAGGACCCGGACATTCTCGTGGTATCTTTGACGCAATTGGAGCACGTTTTATTAGATAGAGAAACAAAACAGCTTACATCGCCCAAAACTAAAGAACACAGAATACATTCCTCTAAAGGCGAAAGAGACCAGATTGCGCCACCAAAACCAATTCCTTCAATGGATGCCCTCGCAGGTGACATTGATGCTGCCACGTCCGCGGCGCTCAATCAAATGCTATGGCTGCCCTATCTCAGTCAGCTTGAGGCCATGGCGGCTTGCTCGCAAAATATGGATTTTATTAAAGCCCTGAACTCAACTGGATATGGTGGACCAAATTATACAGATATATCACAGATGTTCAATCCGTCCGCTCGATTTATGGGAGCAGGCTTCCCTGCCACGCCCGCCATGCAGGAGTACGACAGTCGAATGCAATTTGCGATGTGGCAGGAAGCAATGGCACATGCAGCAGCGGCCCGTCCAAAGGCCTCCGCAGCACCCGAACAAAAGGAGTCGTCCAAATCGAGCGACGTCCAAAACCCCTACGTGCACTCAACGAAGAGTCACGGCAGAAATCATTCAGCGGCGCGCACAAGCCCAATCGCGACAAGCTACAGTGGAGCGCGCTCTCTTCACAACCCATTTATGGGTGCATACGGGCCAACAATGCGACCCAACGCGCCTCCATTGGGCCTACAACTGCCATACCTGGGGCCGCCTGCACCCAGTCAAAGATCGCCGCGCGCGCAACAGAAGAGCCCACCTTCACCTTATTTCCCTAACAACAATTACTTACAATCGGCACGGGGTGGAGCTACGGAAGCCACACGACCAAGAATCAGTGTGAAGTCACTTCAGAACCTTCTAGAGCCAGGTGCGGCGGCGAGGGGCCGCCGAGAGGAGCCTGAGGTGGGCAGCACTACGCCCGCTGACCCTAGACCCCCGCACGATCCCGCTGCGATGCACCTCTGGCACCCACTCTTCGGGAAGTGAGTAGACTTTGTTGTTTTGTACCCACATTCATCTACAAACGAAAACCTTGTTAATGAAAATTTTATCTTTGAAAACATTCGTCAATATTTATTAATAAGGTTCTTCGTTAGAATTTATAATACTTCGTTCAAAACTGTAACGAATTCTTACCATACTACATTGTCGATAAAAGCCGTTTGTCTTTCGGTATTAACATAAAAATTATTTAAAATGTAAATAAATTATATGAATTTAATCCAGGTTTTTAATTAAATTAGTTCAAAAGCTAACAATCATACTTCAAACATCTATTTCGGAATACAATTTTTAAGTATTTAACTACATTCAAATTCCACCAAACAAAGCGTATCGTTAACAATTGTTAGTAATGGGAAGCTAATTGAAATCGGAAGTACAATTATATCCCCAAGTGGGTAAACAATTACACGTCACTAGGGGAGCAAGACTATTGTTGCTCCCAAACCCCACTAATCGTAGCTCTTTTAGTGGCGCGTGGCCCCTTTTACTTCGCGGTTTTTGCTGCCTATCTTGCTAGTAATTAATCAATTAAACAATTATTATTACTGTATAACATAGTAAACATTTTAAAATGTACTTTTTTAATAATCATTATTTAATATTATGTACATAATGATACTAAGTGTAAAATTATATTATGTGCCATAAATATATACATATTACAAATGAATAACTGGTATTAAAAGAAGTCGTAACTATTTGTATGAAAATATTTAAATAATACATTTTGAGTCTGTCTTATATGTCTTAATGATATATTGTTTAAAGCCTCCGAGTTCTACCAAAGAAAATATTTTGGGAAACACTATATTTTGATTTCATATATGTAAAGTATTGTTTGTCGATTCGACTCTTATAAATGAAGATAAAATTAATATCATGTTATAACAAAACATGTTGATTTAAACTATAAAGTTCATATAAAGACAGACCGCATAACAACGCTCTAACTCTTGCACTAGTACTGTGCTGTGCTGTGCACGATGCATTTCTCCTTCACTAATTTACGAAAGATGACATCTAGACATCAAGATGACATTAAATGCATCCGTTCGCATGTCTGCAACCAACCATGACGTACTGCAGAAGCTCTGCACGCCTTCGGCTCTGGAGCTCTTGCCTATCGATCTATAAAATTAGCATGTATTATTTTTAGCCCTCATTTTTACATGTATCTGTTTTTTCTATTTGATAGAAACTAAAAATAGCTCAGGTTTTCTAAATAATACTAAATAATAAAGCCAATTAAAAAACTAATATTCTTTGTGTAATGAGAAAAAAGCTTGCTTTCTTTCTGATTATACCCTAACGCTATAACAATATATATAACTAAGTTAATCAAATCAAAAATAACTTGACATATATGAATAGTTCAATAATTATTTTAAAAAATAACTACAAATACATCGACTGCCAGTTCCCAAATCAAGGGCGTAGAGCGGACGAGATGAACAGGCAACTAACTCCGCCACTCCTTTAAATCGCCAAGTATCTTACAAAGTCTATTTTCACGAGACATGTCTATATAAGCTTGTCTGACCTACTGGCTGTAAATCGTACCACTTCTATCGACGAGTTTAGATATTTATTTAACTCGCAATCTAAGTACTTATGTGATGGATGTTGTCACTAAGCCACTTAGGTATCTATCTATATCTATGCTCTAACACTTAAATGTTCCTTATCATTTCGGGTTAAAGGCATCACTGTTAACGCAAGACAATGTTTCAACCTCGTATCTTATATACCGATAGTTCAGAGATATAACAAATCAATCTTAGATTTTTCTTACTGATAGTAAGGTTTCATTCTTACGTTATTCTTTTTTATAGATTTTTTTAATAATTAAAAGTCAATAAATAGCGACTTAATTATATTCGCATTTATGTACACATAAAATATACCAAAACGGTTTGGATTATTCTAGATGCGTATCATATATTTTTTATATAGATACAAAATGAAATACAGAGAAAAGTGGGCTTTGTTATCATCATGACAATATTGTAGTGTGACGTCAATTATATTATGGTAAGTGCTGGGGGTGTCAGGTTGTGGAGGCTTGGAAGGGGGCGTGGGAACGAGCAACCCGTGAACGCTCTTACATTCGTTACTTATTGATTTTTACTAAAATATGATAAAAATTTACTGACACGTAAAAGGGAATGTAAACACAAAATAATTTTTTATTCGATTTGGCCATTTCATAAAAATCAATTAACAGCTGCCGAGATTAGTAAATTGAACTAGCGTATCGTAAATGTTCGATTAATTAAATTGAAAAACATAATTTTATTTTTATGTTCACCTAAATAAAACCACCCTACTTAGCTTATTTCTAAAAGTGCAATGTATTTTAAACATTCAACGTTTTTTTTAAACAAAACATGTTTTTGTATATTGTAGTGGTAATGTACACAGCAGTGTTAACTTCAGTACGTTCTTCGGTTGATCTAATAATAAATTTTCTTTATATGTCTACATTTAAAACCGCTCGTTGCACGCCGCGACAACATCTTAAAGTCATCCATATGTCATATATATATATATGATTAGAATTTGGAATATTAAACTACAAGAAATTATTACCTAGATTAAAGTAAAATTGTACAATTCTAAATTTAAATGAACCACACACTACTGTATGCCACTGTTCCAGTCGTGTTAATTCAGCAGTCAATTTTATTGATGTTATTGGGGCGTTAATAGGACAAGACCGTTTTAAACGATTTATCAGATATATTTTATATGTATTGTAAATTGCACTTTATTATCAAGCAGCTAAAGTTGCATTTTCTATACACGACACTTATCCTTTGTACGGTGACTTTTAACTCATATTAACTAAGCAAGTACGTAATGTTTTGGAGTTATATGTAATAGTATGGAGAAATATTGATCGTACCTACCATGTGGGACAATTCTCAGCAATACATTTTAAACTGGGCGACCACATTTTGTGATTTTATATGATAAATTCAATCAATGTGTTATAATGTTACTGCGTACCTAGGTAATATGTATTATTAATATCAAATGAAGCCATAACATGGCAGCCTGTCGCTGACGACGATTCCTAAAAGCACTTAAACTATCAAGTTATATTTATCATGTAAAAATTTCGTCTTATACAAATTCTCTGTATTTCAGCTCTCTCTAAACATTATTTTAAGCAATAGGGCCAGTTGCATTCGACCCTTAATTTGTTAGTTTATTTCCTACTTATCAAGGATAATTGTTTACGTCGATGTAGTAACGAGGTATCGGAGTACTTAAGGAATCAATATTTTTAAACCTACGAGGTTTTTTTTTGTTTAATTATTTTTTTACTTTTTACTTGCAGTACCCTAAAGCTGATGTCCGTGTTAGAAATCGATCGTGTAACTTTAATGAGCCGTGTTCTAGTTACAGTTTATGGAAAAGCGATTTAGTTATTTTATATTCAGCCTCAAGGCCTTATGGAAGCACTAATAAAGTAATGTATTCCCCCGCCCCCACGGCCTCCTTACGGACCTACTTGGGTTTAATACCAGAGACTACAGAATGGAGTGAATAGAAAATACAATATATTATTTGTACGTATGCTTATGAAATTGCTGTTCAAAGATTAGTTAGAAAAATCACTGTTAGAGACGCTGATGTAGCTGCTCAGAGCGGCACAGAGACGGTCTATATATGCACGAAAATGAAGTCAGATAGTTTATAAATAAATTAAATATGAAAAGTATAAAATAAAAAAATTATCAAAAAGTCTTAAAAGTTTGTTTAAATTATTACGTTTACTACTAACCATTGATAGATTGACGATTCTAACTTAGATTACTTTTAAGTGCGTTCGACCTGCGATCGTGGTTTGTATGAATAAAATTGGACATGTGATTTGATTATTATGTATAAAAATCGAGATACTTCTTATAGGATTGTATGCTTATTATCAAAGCACATAATGCTGCGTAAATAAAGCTTGCTTTCTTGTACAAAATAAAAGAAAAACGTTCATAAATCAGTAAACGCGATATCACCAGATATAGTTAACCTCTTCAAAATAAAACTTTACAATCTTCGTGTTTCCGACTCTTATAAGGCACGTTTATTTTTAGGGTATTATTATGTTCAATTTTTACCTACGCCTATTCTGTTTATAAAAGTAGTACGCTACCTTTACCCGGCTTAATAAACAAACACATTTCGAAGTATACCAAATAAATTGTGACGTCGCTCCATTTATTCGGAACAAAGTCTAAAGTAAACCATTTTGACCTTAACTAATTCAGCCGTGACCCGCGCCTGACTCATCGGCTTTTAGCTCGTTACACAAATGTCAAATAATGTCAACTAATACGACGAGCAAAGCGGTTAAGCTTCTAAAAGTTTCTACAAATTTGCTCGTTGCACGTAAAATATTCTTCTATCACATGTAGTCTTTATCGTATATGAATACATTTGCAGTTTTATATTCATTTTTTTAAATTACAAACAGGATCATTTAAAAAAAGTGCAGAATCGTTTGGTGACGTTGAAGAATTGCAATCGGATATTTGTTTAATGGTAACGTAACAAGCAGCTGTGTTAATTGTCATCGGCATCGGAGCCTCTCATAAATCATCATATAGGTATCAATCCTGTATAATCAGACATATACAGAGTGGGGCGTAATTAATGGTAGGTATGGTAGCTGTGGGTAGAGGCCGTTTTAGTAAAAGTCTCTTAGTTTTCTAGTGATTTGATATCTTTGAAAATTAAAAAAAAACATACCCTCTGCCACTCTTATTGGAGGCAAGACTCTAAATTAAGGATTTTCAATCTGTTTTGGTAGTAGTATTTCTGGATAGATGCGAGTGCGGTGGTAACCTTTGCACATTGGAGGGGATGTTATATGGTTTAAAATATATCGTTAAAGCTCTTATTGTTTCATAAGCGCAAAGCCTAAAGTTATTTCCAAAAAGTAAAAAATATAGTCTTAGACGTATTCCCTTATTCTTATATATTCTTGAATAGAAAAATTATCCCAAAATCTGAGTACATTGGATCTATCCCAAAGAGGTCATTAGCACAGTAGGAAGTGCCCCTACTTACCAATCAATGACATGCGGGTTCGAATCACGATTTCTGGGTCTCATTTAAATAAATTCTTTGTGTATTATTCTCGTCCATATATCTGACGGAGATATATTTACATGATTTAGTCGGTGACCGGGATAAATACAAGGACTGGCACAAATAAAATAGTCGCGATATTATCTTACATTTGTGTGAAATGTTCACCTACAAACTTTAACTAAAGGTTTTTTTACAAATTACCTTATATATAAAATTTCCGTGTCACAATGTTTGTTAGTTACCGTACTCCTGCGAAACGGCTTGGCCGATTTTTACCAAATTTTATACGCGTATTCAGTAGGTCTGAGGCCAACATCTATTTTTCAGTGATAAGGGTTGTTCAACCATATTTTTTTTTTTTTTAATTTAAATTTTCATCCCGTTCGAGAGCTGATCAATTGCCATTTAATTAGTTATCGCCAGTTATTTTTTGTCTAGAAATAATTTATATGGCAAAGCAACGTTTGACGGGATCAGCTAGTAATTATATAAAAATGACAGTTCAAAATCAGATCAAAATAGTTCTTTTAATGCTTTGAGTAGATGATGCTTAGATGAATATAGATTATTTTTTAGCGAGATGTAAGGTTGGTTGGCAAAACACTCACATAGGCAATTTATTGTATCTTTATAATCTTCTTTGTAACATTTCCTATAATAAAGGGTATTGTGTAGATCTGCCCTAGAAAGGACTATCAGGCCCGACTTACCATCTTCCTTCTTTTATATAGTATACTAAATTATTACTATTAACAATGTCTTATACACGTCTTTTATAAATAGTGCTGTATAAAGCAATATAAAAAACAGGGCTTTTAAAGGATTAAAAGTTACCACGTACATGTATGATGTTACATATTATATCATATGTTATTACATAATAACATCGCCCAATGAAATGTTGTGAGTTTTCCAGTATTTTTCGTTTAACGATTACATTCGTTTCTGACATGAGGCCTTGTAATGTAAGGCCTTGTAATGGTTCCCGGATCTATTCTAATTAACTGAACAGCAGGTTTTAGAATAAATAATAACCGAAGACGGTCGTTTTGTTTTAAAATCGGGATTTAACCTGAAGTGACGATATAACTGATAGTTTTTAAAACGATTGAAAAATACATCTTTTGTGTATATTTATTTTAAAAATATAAAGGAAAAACAAACCGTGTTTGTATTTATATTGTAACCGTCCCCGGGCAGGAGAGCTGGGCTGCAGCCTTACACAATTTTATTTGCAAGTGACGAGTGTTATGTAACATTGAATAGCAAAATTAATTAAACCCAGCTGCAGTATTGCGTATACAGACGTCCTGCTCGTACGTGTCATGTTCATGCGGTGCTCTGCTCGCACACATGTCACTCTAAGCTCCATTGATTGGCTGGGGTCTGCCCGGGACTGATTGATCTACGACGGCAGCACCTCACACTTGGGTCTAGACAAAAGCCACTTTTCTTTCAACATAATATATGCGAAGTGGCACTCTTGATTTGCAAATTCTTCGTAAGAAGGACTAGATTAGATTCAGGGCAAAAATGCAATATAAATTCTTATTGTCTTCCTATCGCTGTGACCCCTTTTCTGTGAATCGAATACATAAAACAATTGATTTGTTACGGTTATCTTTTACGCGTGTAATCAAAGTGAAAACATGAAAATAATATATAGTATATTTAATACATATGCTTTTTTTTAATAATGAATATTTATATGTTAATTAACGAATTCAAGTTATCAGTAAATTTAGCTTTTCTTTAGGGCTTTATGTACTTCGTGACTAGGCTAGCTGTATACGGGATATTAGAAAGCACGTTGCGCTCTGTAGGCAATTAGAGTGGCGGCTTGAATTACATTTTCACTTTAATCTATCAATTTATAGCTTTCGTTTAATCCTGCAAATTACTATTGCTATGTTTAGAAATAACGGTTGAATTTCAATAAAAAAAATCATTCCTATTTTTTATTGTATATATACCATAAATATATTCAAGAAATATTTAATATTAAAAAGTTAGCTTAAAGTTCTGTGGTGTACAGTTGAATACGTGTGTTTATACCCCAGTGATTGGATGAATTACTATTAGTAGAATTAAATGACTAATATATGTTTATTAAATAAACTAAGCATTATTCATTTACCGATTATATATGATATGAAATATTATTTCGTAAAAACGGTTTTATTTTTCAAACACACTTATTTCATACCTTGAAAACGGATGTCTTCCTTTTCTTGCGCATTTTACAAATATTTATCAAATTATTATCTGTTTATAAGTTTTAGTCGGCTGAAATAAACAGTTTACATATTAAAATATATGGCATAGTTGTATTTTTTAATTAAACATAAAGTAGCATACAATAGTTTTCGAGTTTCTTGCCGGTTTCTTCTCGGTCGATGACTGCCTTCCGAACTGGTGGAGGTGTAAAAAAATGACGATTCAAAAGTGACTTTATAAAGACCTACTTGAACAAAGATATTTTGAATTTGAATGCAAATCCAATTTGGAATTTTACCAATGTACGTCATCTGTCGGTACTAAATCTATTAAAAGAACTAAAGTAAACTACAATGTAAATGAAATAACGATCGGTTGTTCGATATAATTAACAATTAACTGTCACGTAACGCTCAGTTAGATACGAGTGGAAACTACCCGCATGTCGCGTGTCTATCTCACGGGGAAAGTCTGATAGCTGATAGCAATACAGTTATTTGAATAATGTCGTTATCAGCGTGTATAGGCTTTTGTCGGGTCAAAGGTCAAAGTCTAACTGACATCGTTAAGACGAAGAAAAATACAATTGTAATCGTACTTCGGATAGTGATTATTACCAACTGTTAATTTAAAGTATATAAAATCAATTTGAGTTGCTGAAATGATAAAACTAAAATTAAGTATCGGAATCTGTTTACCGTTTCGTATATGTAACGTCAATCGAGAACTAAGATTAGTTATTTTGGTCTTCTTTCCTTGGTGTTGACAGACACCAATGATTTGACAATTTATTACCAATTACCTTAACCAGTTTTTCAACAAGGCATGGTAGCGATATTTTTTTAATTTGTCTTTACACATGTCATTGAATTATAGGAATAGTCTCCAATAACATTTGTTTGCCTCTGTTTTGAACGAATCATAATGATTCATACTTCTATTATAAACGTGAAGATGTGGATTTTTGTGGAGATAGCTAAGGGTTGGTGTGTAGTATATGCTACTTCTTGTCCCTTTCTATTACCCACCCTCTATAATAGAGTGTGGAAGTTTTGATGGAGCTTTCCGCAATTTTCAAGACAGAAATATATAACTTGGTATGCGAACTCTTTTTAGCTACCGAACGATACACGCATCAATATTTATTGTTTAATCTGTCTGGCAAATTTTGTTCTGAATTTTCCGCTGTGATCAGGGTAGGATGTCAAAATTTAATATGCAATTAATATTTGTTACTTAAAATAATTTTACGTGGGCGAATACGCGGTTAAAAGCTAAATATTGAATGTAAAACTTAAACATGTTAAAGTGACAACTTATATTATACTTAATGCTAAACCCTAAAACGTTTATGACCTCTAATACTTTATATGACCATGTATGCATTAGTGAAGCTAATGGTTTTAGTTCTTTCGGTAGCGTGACGACCACGAATGTTGAACTGAGAGCTGATTGTTGTTATTTCGTTCCGGTTTTGCTTCTCGCTATTCGTCACAGCTGAAAATAACTTAAAATATACGATACAAATGAAATAGCTGATTTCATATAGACTGTGTCATATGATAAAAGTAAAATATGAAATGCTAAAAAGTGTCTGATATGTCCAAAATCCAAGTACCACTAAAATAGGTTTGGGTTTAGTGATACATAAGAACTAAAAATTTACCTAGATCACAATTACTGCAGGTTATTTATGAAACATAAAATGTAATAATCAAAGTTGACTAAGTAGATATAACCTAAGTTTGGCAATCCATTAATTTTGTTGGATAATTTTGATTTGTTTGTATAAAACGTAGAAAATTGTGTACTTATAGTATAACAGGTGTCATCCGCGTTAGGTATTTAACTCATGTCAATATCGTTAACAAAAAATACAGACTTTTCCGTTTTGCCAAATGTCACGATACGTTTATAGAGACTCCTAAAGCCTATTCTAACCCTGACTTTTAAAGGTTCCCCATAGCTTCTTTAGGAAGGCTTCGTTTGGTATGGTTTGATAATGACGACAAAGAAAATTCTCGTATAAAACAGTTTTATGGCAAGTACACGTGGTTAGCAAGTGTACAGTTAATCGTATACCATACAGTATACAATTATAGAACCTTAAATCAATAGAGAAAACGTAGTATATCTTACTTTGATCGATAGATTCTATGTCTAAATATAATCAGAATTAGCTCAGTCAGTAACTGCAAAATACTGTATTCCGTAGGACTCGTTCGAAACTAGGTATTCGTTAAAAAACCTTTTATTGACGGTTCTGTTGGTTTTCTTATGATATCTTCCTTCACCAATATGAGAGTGAGAGAGTCGTATATTCTACAATATAATTCAGACAAGTCAGGGTCAACTCAAGGAAAATGTGAAATTCCATTTAACATCTTGTCTGGCGTTCCACGACAAAGCACTTTTTAAAACACTTTTTGCAACAAGTCTACGTACCAGCTGCAACTCCATGTATTACTGAACCGTTACGGCTTAGAGACCTTGAAGAAATGTGCGTACAACATCCTAAAGGCCGGCTATTGTTAGTGGCAATTATATATTAAAAATATGAATTTGAAAATCGTTCTCCAGAATAACGTTTATCGTTTAGCTAAGGAGTACTCGTGTACTCGAGTTCAACAAACTGCTGCAGTAAACAACTCGCACTGACCTTACCGACTATTCTGCATATTCATCACTCTTCAAGCTATGTAATTATATAATCAGCTATGCCATAATTGAAGCCGTTGATATTTAATTAAATTAATTAACATTTTTTTATTGTTCATATATTTACTTAAACGGAATTTTGGAAATGTTATTTAATTAATAGTTTTTGTTAGTTTGTACGTAATGTTTATTATTCTAATGTCGTTAATTTTTCAGTAGCAACAATTAGGTAATGTAAGAATTCATAGTATTCGTTCCGCGCCGTTGACCATATTTTCAGTGAACATCTTTAAATCGTGCACTTTTTACAGAGTACTTTTTACTTAACTTTTAGTCCATGGTGTGAGTTATGCGTATGTGTCACATTGCATGTGTACACACATGTACAAGTACAAAGTATGAATTATGTTAATAATTAACGCATCTTTGAATGTTTCACTTGTCCCCTGCCTCCTTATACACAAGGTATATGCTATACACGATAATAGGCCCACGTCACCAGTAACTTATTTTTTATATGACCAAGAATGTACTAGAAATATGATACTTATTTCGAAACCACTGTTATTTTATAAATTCGTCGTACTAATCAGTTCTGTAAACATATCTCGCATAAATCGTCATGCCGTTGGTATTTTCCGACTTGAAATCACATTATCAAAATTGCGAATCAGAATTTATTACAGTGCTAATTACTCTTATTAACTAAGATATATGAAGTTGTATGTTCTAATACATTTATCTGTTTATATTGTATGTGTTGCCATAATGAATTATTTACGGTTTGTTTACTCTATGGTATTTACAACGTACCATAGATTAGTGCTGTTCGGTGTATTCTGTGGTTACGGCTACTTCGGTACTCGTGGGCAGATGGCACAGAGCTCAAGAGATTAGCATAACGCTGTTAACGAGCGTATGTCTGTCTCGTCTCGCTAGGCTCGCCATTGTTGTCTGACAACACCCATCTATTGTTACATTGCATTTGTGTCATACTTGAGTTTTTGTATGTACAATTTTGCATATTTTACTTTCTATTCGGCGGTCTAGTACACATAATAGGAAAAAAATTGTAGGAAACAAATAAGTACTAATATGAGCCTTAATTCTCAGAGGCAAATCAAATATACTGCCGCGTCTAATAAATAGCCTGCCCCACACTGCGCCTGTCACACATTAAAAAAAAACATAAAAATTCTTCTTAATTCTAAACCAACCGCCTAATCGACAACATTTATTTGGGTCCTGATAGGACCGGCAATGTTTTTAAAATATATATGCTTTCGTCCACTCAAATTCCGAACAGATAGAAGAATACGTTAATGTTCTACGTTAAGGCATACATTGCAGACTTAATTTTATATTCAGCTGATGCCCAATACGTTTCTACACTGGAATGGAACATAAAGCCTGTTTTGTGATGTTATCTAGGTGCTTCGATGCTACAAAGTATTATTTAGCATTTATTATTTATGGTTTAATACGTGTAGCTCGAAGATACATTTGCAGATTTGATTACAGTGAAATGTTTCGATCTGGTAAAAGTGTTTATCGTAACGACGCGAAAAATAAAGTATGTTAATACTACTATACGGTTTAAGTAAGTTAATACTAACCTAATACTACACGATACTGGGTAATTTACACGCAATCTTCAAAGTTCAAACTCCAAAGTATTTAACCTTGTATCGGTTTCGTAGTCTGATATTTCGGAAAGTTTAACTGATGACATTTACATAACAATTAATTTTTGTGCTGAACAATTCACGTCTCGACCCGTTTTGACCCTCATTCTTAATGCAAAGGTGAAACAAACGCTGTGCTTAATCAAGAATTTACAATTTTAGATACGTCAATTTTAGGTTTTATTGCCACTAGATTCATTATCTTCTATAAATATTTACGTTTAAGAAAAACTACTCTCACAAGATACCTGAAGTCCGCGTAGATCAGAACCTTTACGCATACTCCCATTTCTCTTAGATTACTTTAAAAAAATTAATACGTCGTTTTTTTTCTGTTAAACTTTTTTTTATTAAAGAAAATTATTTTTTCTAAATACTTCAGAATATTGTAGAGAGCTTATAGTTTCGTCAATTACGAATTAAATTTGAAGTCTTTGAAGGACAGTTTTATTCAAAACAATGTTAAGCTCATTACATTTCCACGCACTTTTGAATGTTTAGTGTTAGTGAAGACATTAACTAAGTTATTTGCTTCTGGGATGAAATCTTCCTATACTGTATTTACGTTATAAGGCGAACGTAGTAGTAATTATATTATTACAGATGTAGTTGCAATACTCACACTAATGTCTATTCGTATAAAATTCCCTTCCACAAACAGTAAAGTATATAGAACCATTGATTTCCATAGAAGTTTTTGTAAATGTCTGATGTGTTGAGTGAAAGCAGAGAGCATTCGCAAGTGAGTGGATCGATACGGCACCATCTCTATGTACTACCTATGTGCTGGGCTCAGCATCTGGGTGTGTATATATGCCGAGTAATAAATGGATTTAATTCTTCTGTCGCTTACACAGACCACGGTAATACGTCTGTTGTGTTTTGGCACGACAGTCGGCATAAATTTATATTTATAATTTTATTTCTTTTGTTTAGGAAATATATTCCATTATCTCGCGTTAATCCCGTTAAGTATGAAGCTCTATACATATGATGTAACGTATTTTTTTTTGCTATATTTAAAAATTGTTTATAGAATATACAAAGAGACGAAAAAATTTTAAAGGACGCAATTATATTTTGTGAAGAGGGTAAGCTTTAAGAAATAAAACTTGAAAACTAGAAGCTTTTCAGTATTTCAGCATTTTGATGTGTTTTTCTACTATTTTACTTACATGAAGATTACTATTTAAACCTTGTAAACGTGCTAACACCGCCTGGACTAAGCAGCCTATTACTGTTAGGCTCAATCGTAAACAAATTCCGGTTTGTCTCCGTCGACGATGATATCGCTCATAGTTACATACACATGTTTTAAAATGGCCACATTTTATCCCACTACCCAAGCGTAGAGCTGATTTGATCCAAATTCGAACAGTTGAGGTCTTAAATTAGGGTACGGCACGTGCGCCACTTAAACGAGGACATCCGGAAAATTGTCCCAAACCTTTCCGAAAAGGGCCAAGTATTTCAGGCTTGAGTAATGTAGAATTTGCGGAATGGCGCGGGTAGGGGGGGGGGGGAGGCTCAGGTCGGTCGATCGCCTCTGAGGCTCCGCGGCGGCGCGGCAACGCAGCCCGCGCGGCCCGACAACGGCGCGATCAGCTGTTGCTCGCTTATAAATTCAAAACAGGCGGGTGTCGGGCCAGCCGTCCCTCGTCCCGGGAGCGCCGTCAGCCGGAATATAGGGCGAGGAGCATTGATTTCGGGAGGAAAGTAATAAGTTGCCGCATCGATCGCGCGCGACCTCGCTCCGTTCGCCGGGCTCAGGGCGACGTGAGTCGTGAACTACATTCGTGTACGAGCAACGGCCCCACACGCTACGTCCCCATAGAGCCTTACCATAGATAAGATAATACGTGAAGCTTACTTGCACGTAACTTGCTCGTATTCTTAATGAATTTAAACAGTACCCTTATAGACACTAGTCTATTAGGAAAAAGCGTTTCGATTCTTAGGCGTTTGTTTTAATTGTTATAATGAATATCTGACGCAATATTTAAATTACATTTTAGATTTCACATTAAAAAATACCTACTTTTTGTTAACGTTTTGCTTAAAATTAAACGAGTACTACTTAGTAGACGGTAACATATCTACAAAGCTCGGAAACCTAGACCCAAAAGATTGTAGCTGTGTTTCTAATGGCATATGCACTTTTTAAGTAGAGGTCAGTAGAGTGCAACGTCACGCTCCATTTAACTTAATTGGAAAGAGGTACCCTTACATCCGCCGGAAATTAGACTCTTAAAGGTCACTCAGCTTTACTCAGTTATTACCTTAAAAGCTCGCGTTTCTAGCAGTAAAGCAATAAAATTAGACTAATAACGACGAGGTAATTTTAAAACTAGGATCAAATATCTCTATCAAGCCACCAACTATGTCAGCGAGCTATGAATTATTTTGCTACGTAATTAAGTACATAAAATAAGCGATCTATTTACCGTAATATTTTTCGTGGAATTTTTCAACTCAAATTCAAATTGAAAACTCATCTCAAAAATCACGAATACATTCTTTCTTTTGAAGTAATTAGTCTTTAAATTATATGACAGTTTAATTATATCACTATTATCGCTGGTATAAAGACTTGTCGCAATACGAATCTTTTCTGTGTTATTTTATTCATACCTATTATTCTCAGTACCAGCCTATATGGATACAAAGATACTATCGACTTTCAATCTAAAAGAGGAGTTGTGATGTCGGTTCTGTATCTGATCGCTAGACGACTCTTGTAGCAATCGATACAATCGCACTCGGCGCAGATCCGGCTGTACCTTGCTCCGTAAGCTGTTCTTACAATATACGTATAAGGTATTAATCGTTAATCGAAAAATTCCGTAAAGAATTCCGCTTGGCGTGAAAACTAGTCAAGGTGTCTTAAATACAGAAGTGTGGTAAAATTTCACTGTTCGAACATTTTCATTATACTTCAACAAACTAAAATAAATATACATATTATTACATATGGTAGATTTTGCCTGCGACTTCGTCCGCGTGGGTTAAATACAAAAGGAATTTATAAAATCGGAGAACTTTCATCCCCTATTTCAAACCCTTCAATCCTATTTTTTCGTTCATCGAAAGTCGAAAGTTCATCAAAATTGATTCAGTCATTGTAAAAGCATAACATTAATACATACTTACTTTCGCATTTACAATATTAGTATCGATTGTAATTTATTTTGAACCCTACTTGGTCTGCAAAAATGTGTATTTCACTAAATACGTAATGTATTTAAATAAATACTCGATCTTATTTGTATATGTTTTATGTAAGTAAGCTTTAATTGTAATCAACGCAAATTAGCTTAATATTATCGTATACATATGTTCTGGTCGTATACGTATTATATTTAAGGGTTGTAACTTATGACTATGGTTGACTATGATTGTTAACGAAGTCTAGTAAACCCTCTTTACATTCATGATTAATGTCATAATGGATGGTGTTTGTTAATATTATACAGTTGTATGGTTTACATATTTTAATTAACTCCTGTGTATAATAAAACAAAGTCTTCTATACATAATTTGATATAAAGAGGCACATAACAAAACACATACTACTGACTATGTTTGTTATGTACTGTAGCAATTAAATGCAATTAAATTGACCGAAGCTTCGGCCTCCGGTGAATTGAATGATTGACAGCAAAAATATTATCTGATCGTAAGTTTCGTAGTGCTTTTAATATAATGTCAGACGGGAAAGAGGATAAATGCTGTAATTACTGTGCAAAGTTATGTCTTCATTGTGTTGGTAACGCTCCCACAGTCGCTTGGAGAAATGTCATACTGTTTCCCGGCGTTAAATTATTTGACTGCTGACAGAATATTTTTTATTACCTCCATGTTTAATTAGCTATTATTTACTTCTAATGTGAAATATCGTTAAGTATGCATTTAGGTTCGTTTTAGTAGAATCTTTCCATGACCTTTTATAATAGGAATGTCGTGGAATGTTAACAATATTCTATATAGTATAGTCTTGCTGCAAACAAAAACAGTTACCGTTAAGGAGCTAATCGATGATCGATGTCTATTTCAAAAACTGTAAAACCTTTAAATAAATTTAATGTTAATATTATTTTTTAAGATATATAAGATAATATAGCCAAGTTTAGTTGTGAGAAACAAGATAATGAATCGTGTCCGGGGATGTTTCTGTAATCTCTTGCCACGTGTGAACCTCGCCATTCATTCGTTTAAACTGTATTTCTCATCACACTTAAAATACAATATTATATACACAATTTTTTTGTATGAAGCAACAAGCAACCGTAGATACCTGTAAGAGTCGAACTTTAATAGTAAATACTATGTAACAAATTGATTGGCATAACACATGTAAATAAACAAATAACATTTTTTGTGATTGGATTTACAAAGTTCCCCCTTTCTGACTTCCCATTCCAAAGAAGGGAATTTCCAGAAACCTTAACTTAGTGAAATTTTTAAATCATGAAATGCAACATAAAATCGTTTAGACAAATTATCTTACATCTGTCTACGATTCTTACATCTTGTCGATTATGTATCTAGAGTGACGTGGAGAATTTAATAGTCAGTATTAGATTAAACGTATAATTTAATAGGATTTTCAGTAAAATTTCCATTAATGTGTAATTAGGAAAAAATCTTAATCGCTATGTACTTTATAACGTAAGGTTTTATTCGATATCATTCACTCTTGGTTGTACTCTCATATCGTCGTTCAATGTTCTACTTGTATCTAGCCACATGCTGCGCAGTCCGATGCGCAGTCTAAAGTATGACTTAGTAATTTCGGCAAGGTCACTGTCGCACGCAAATATCCGACGATATATGATCTATTTTCGGTACTATGTTACATTTTGTTAATGTTTTAAAGATATAAACTACTTAACTTAATTCAATTGATCATATCAATTGTATGAAAAAGCTTTTTTAATATTTCTTTTTCTTTTTCACTACACATCGTAAAAATGAGACATTATTTACATATTTTTATGATATGTTACTGACATAATATGAACATAAAGAAATAACTAAACTGTATTCAGTATTTATAACATTAGGTATTGGTAATGTTGTGCAAGTACTGAAATAATTATATCAAATATCTTTTAAAGAAAGCCTTATTCTTAGCTTATATATAAATCAAATATAATACATTTTATAAATCAGATTTTCCCGACTACGCCATTAACGTTATTATATTTAATTACTGATCTTATCTCTCGCTGAATTAAATGAAATCAGTATACATCTACGCAATTAGTATAACATTCTTTACCATTTACTAGTATATAACTTGAATCAGATAGTAATTCGTTAATGTATCTTGCTGTAACTTATATATGGTGGGTGGTTTTGTTTACCAAATAACAACTGTATTGATTTAGTATAGAAATCCAATAACCATCCTCCTAGCCATAATGTATGTATGATTAAAGGCCGCGGAGATTTTCTTGCCAGTTCGTCTCGTCTGCTCTACGCCCTTGATTTGGGAACTGGCAGTAAACGATACCTGTGTGAATTAAGATATTTTTAAATTATGATTTGATTTTCATTAAATTTATTGAATATTATTATGAATTTGTATGTAATTAGATGATCAGGTAAACCCTTTTTTTGATAAGCGAGGAGGAAATGCTTTACGCATTCCCCGCAACCTAAAGGTGACGGGGATATGTGGGACTCAACCCATTAACCAGGAAACCTCTGCTACTCAGAGGACCATTGAGCCATACCCATTACACTACATATACACTCCTCGAGTGTAACACACGATTCCGCATATAGAGACTACTGGTCGCCTTTGCATTCTACCAGAGATCAGGTAAACCCGGGCGATAGCGTAGACATCGATTTTTATATATAGATAGTCATGCATGTAATGACAATAAGAATTTAGAATAACTAAATGGACTAGATTTAATATTGAAGTTGAAGTCGGTATGGAACTTGAACAATTTTTGTATGGTGTCCACGATACGTTCAATTAATTTTGTTACAAAAAAACGTTGCGTTACCAATATTATTTTGTCTTATATACGTGATACATATATAACGTAAATAATTCCTGGCTTCAAAACATCCATTATTAATAAAATGTTTAAGCATTTTAAAGTATTTTTCTGTCAGTTTCCGTCTATCGTATGTTTCATATTTATATTATTTAGTTATATTTCTCATTGTCATAGGAGAAAGAGACGTTGAATTACTATTTTTTAGCATTGGGAAAAATAGAACCAAATCACAATATCAATATATAAACCAAAAAATAATAATTTTATGTATTACATAGTTATGTATTACGTTAGTTATGTGTTATGTTTAACTTTACAATCTATAATCAGGGAATAACACTTATATCCATCTTATTCACCAGACGGACTCAGAAGAGCCGTTTACAACTAATGACAAAATTTTAAATTTTCAAAAAAGCTTCTAATAAATTAGTTTAGAATGTTCTAATGAATTTATTTCGTCAAAAGTGGATCTAACATAATTCATATTATATTATTTTTGTATTATGTATCATATTACAATACTGTCACACGCATTATATATAAAATCTAACTCAACGAATGAAATAAAATTATGTATAAAAACTTCGGTAGTCCTAAAATATTTTTGTAAATCATAAATAAACATTGCATGAAAAATATATATAATTAAATACATACAGGTTTGACAAAGTCATACATTGATGTGACGCAAGTTTTGGCACCGACTGAGTGAGTTCTTATTGTATTAATACATTAAACTACAATACAAAGCTTGAAGCAGTTTTTTTTTTGTTTAAATATTTGACCTCCTAAAGGAGAATATTTCTGTGTTTGTAGTAATATAGAAACTTTGCTTTAATTGCTTTTAACATTTTAAAATGTTTTAAAAATGAAACTATACGACTATTTTTTATATTACGTTGATATTCTTTTAAAACAATATTTTAAAAATGACTGGCTGTTCCCACACTGGAGTCTTACCATTTTAAGACACTTTTCATTATTAAAAGATCTACGAGCCGTCCATTCATTCCACATCCTGTCCAAAGCGGGCGCCGGCCGTGGGAAATTCGACGATGTTAATACTATGTATTATAACAAAACTATCTTGTATCTGTGACTTTAGTTGTATGTAAAACAGTATTATCTAGATTATTCCTGAGTATTATGAATATTTGGATTCACTATAATACATAATAACAAGAATACATTCCTTAAAAGCTAAGCGTTATAGATAAGGCTGGCCTAGTATATTTTTACAGCTTTTCGTTGTATCAAAAAAGTATTTGTAGTATGAAATAGTCACATAGATAATTTGGTTTAAAACTATATTAGCATATTCATCGTAAATATAAAATTTCCTTGTCACAGTGTTAGTTACCGTACTCCTCCGATGCGGCTTGACCGATTTTCATCAAATTATATATGTGTATTCAGTAGGTATGAGAATCGGCCAACATCTAGTTTTCATACCCCTAAGTGATAAGGGTTGTTTAGCCTTATTTTTTTTTTGACAAAAATTTGGTGCTTTAATTTTTTTATAATTTGCCAACAAAAATACATACAATCCTAAATGTTTACCCTTTTATTATCAACCCCCTTTTATGGACATCTTAGTAATTTCTCGCTCCCGCTCGATAACTGATCAATCGTCATTTTATTAGTTATCCCCGTAAGTTATTTTTTGTCTACACTTGAAATTACTTAGAAATAATTTACATGGCAAAATAACGTTTGCCGGCTAGTATATTCTTATGTTTATTCTAGAAAGCGTATACATATTATTCATTAAAGACCATGAGAATAGTCCATGAAATAATGCACCTTTATTTCATAGTCTATCTCATATACAGTATATGTTAGAAAAACAAGACAGACGACCCGCCTCGGTGCCTGACATAGTTGTGCAACGGAATGTAGACTCTTAAAAATAGCATTAAGAAAAAGATGTCTATAAATACAATAATTAAATATTTATGTCAAATTACTTATTTGGTGTAACCTTTATAAAATGGGTTATGTTATAGATACGCCCTTGATTTGGGAACTGGCAGTAAATGTAGACTCGAAAATGTTCATTACTTTTTATTTTGCTGACGATACATAAATACGTAGTTACCAATATGAATAAAGATATTTTTGATTGATTGATAACTACAAAGACTAGACGTCACTTTGTAGTTATCTACTTTGTGTTTATAGAAAACCAAGATGATGATCGTACCAACTATGTTAAAATGATGGGGTTTTGAATTTTATTAAACTTCACGTGTACAAGAAAAAAAATTGTTTGGAAGTGCGATAAGTTTAAAGAATTATATCACAATTTTATAGGTTATCCAAATGCAGTTATGATAATTAAATCCATTATAGACTTTAAGTATATTTAATATGGTTAAGTAGGTTTAAAAAAAAAACGTCTGCATTGAGCGGAAACCGTCGGTCGGTCAGTAATGCGTTGCCATGAATTATTAACGCGTTCCTCGACAGCATTGCTCTTCACATTACTTCTCACGATATCACGACTATCAATTAACGTATGTGTAAAAAATCGCATTTAGGATATCATGAAAACTTTATGCCAATAGGCGTTGTATGTAAACTTTGTGTGTTTAAATCGTATTTGATACAAATAAAAATAATGAATACAATATTTATCGATTTGAGACTAATTTGGGTTAAATAACAATACATTTTATCTATAAATCAGTTAAAAATTGATAGAATAAGATTTGGTATTTTACAATTACTTGCACGATATGTCATAAGCAAATTCGATGCGATCACACGTAAATTTAATTAGTCAACATCATAATTTAAAATAAACTTTCCAAGGTCGGATTACCTCGAAATATCAAACAAATAATGAAAAAAGTTTTCTGAATGTATTATTTAGCTTTATAAATAATCTCGCTGTAAGATCAAAGTGACGTTAAGAATGATTTATCATCGAGACAAACGTCGCTATTAATTTTTACAAGTCAGTTCGACGGTGTCTTTGTTAACTGGCAACCTTTCTACTAAGAACATTCTGCTTTATTAAAGACTAGCCGTGCCCGTGACTTCTACATATGCTCGAGTGACTTTTACTGTGCAATTTTTAAATATATTTTTTTATATTTATTCCTAACGAATTTTAACAAAAAAAAGATGTTTCAAGTTAAAATCTACGTTTTTAAGCCGCGAAATAGAAAAGTTTTTTGGAGAGTGTTAAATATTGATAACTTTTTTTCTTGTTTCTCATTAAAATATAAGCGGATAATAAATCTGAAACAGAAGCGGAATCAAAGGCGGAAGCGTAAGCGGGTAGCTATATAATAAACTGCGCAAAAATCATTTCCGTATTTCTGATCTTCTGTTAGCATACAAGCGAACAGACAAGGTTTTTGATCAATGTTCTTAGGTTTAGTATCAAGCGTGTTGTATACATAACTGCCCGCAATTTGAAAGGACCAAATAAAAATCTTTATAGTATTAATTAAAACACTAAAACACCTACAGACTACTACATTTTCCTTTAATAAAGGTAATATTAGTTCAAAAAACGATTCCGAATAGAACTGGAAAAGCTGACATTACCGTTTTGTTGAAGCAAAAAGTATATGTTTCATTATCAGCCCACCAGTACGGAGTAAGCAGGGCCTGACTGCAGGAATGCAATGCACGACCTTGACACGGCGGCCGAACCGACCTGCCGTCAGACCCTCTTTTAGCATGACAGGTGATGTAGCCAAGCGAGATTCGGCTTTACGCTAAAACATTAGAGGCCAGGCGAGGACCCCATCCACGCTTGAGGGGAGAGCCGGGAAGTAAACACAATTACAGTACGCTCGTTATTACTAATGACGGCTTTTTACACAAAGGGAGATATGTTTTAGTGTTTCAATCATTATTTTGAGTCACATAAACGATGGGTCAAGTGCATCAGAAGCCTATGAAAATTATTGTTGCACAGAATAGTGGGTGTAAATAATTGTTACTAAATGAAAGCAACGGTCATCCCTATCGCTAATAAGCGATCCCTTCCAAGCAGTCCAATGTGTAAAGGACATTACAAACCGAACTTTACAAAAGTGATAAATATTAATAACTATATTCAGCTTAAGAAAATTGTGACTTATTAAACAACCAACATCAAATCACCAGAGAATATAAATCTTACAATACGTAAATAGATTGTGATCTATTTTTTTGTCGGACGTAACATTTGTCATATCCATTGTATTGTTAGTTCCAAACTCATCTGTTATTTTCTTATTCTATGACAATAAGCATTAGAGTCACTCAGCTAAAGACTATTGAAATAATAGCTGAACGCCTGGAGGCTGATCTAGATTAATGTAGGCTTCATTTCCGGTCTCAGCGCGTCTGTAAATACGTATATTATATACGAGTTGAATATAGCTTTACTGTAACTGGCATACTCTTTTTAAACTGTTGAGCCGACGTCGTAATCATTAATTATATTATCTGGGTTAGTGACCGTTTGCTAAATAAGATTTTCTCTAAATCCTATAATAGCCATAATGCGCTTTGGAATCTTCAATTTATTTATAATTACTTAAATAAATATTTATAAACTGATACTACAAAGTAATCTCGAATGAACACCTGATTGAGATATTCGTATAAATGTATTCAAATGCGTTTTTTATTTAATTTGACTCGGTCAGTAAATAAAAAAAAGGAGTTAAAGAGAAGATTTTAGAAAAAGCGTTTTATAAATTATCTGATGATGAAAAAGAATGATGAATTTCCTCCAGCTTAGCCTTGCTTCAAAAAGTGTACTGGAATCATTACCATAAAAATCAACCAAGCCGAGTTTCTTGCCTGTTTCTTCGCAGCTTGGTCGCGTACGAACAGGCATAGAATAATTTGGATTTAAGAAGTTTCAAAATGGTCCTATGTACCTTACTAAATAAAAAGTTTTTGACTTCTTAATAATATGACTTTCGACTTCCTATACAAATGATATAATAACTTTAATGTAACAAATCTTAATTGAATAGAAACCTTCACATTGAAAAAGTCTCTTGCCTTTACACTGACAGCTATCCTCCGCTGTACTATCGGATGTAAATACAGTTAGTTGTGGTCACTGGTTGCTGTACAGTTAGAAATACGAGGTAATTGTGCTTTATCTCGCCATAGACCAATTGCTTCATCACTCCGGCTAATAGTCACTTCCGATCGGTAAACCAACAGTCCATATTTGTTTTTATTTTATACATTTTTACTTTATTAATACCTCGTCATCCCAAAAAAGAGACAACCTTGTTGGTTTTCATTTAGATTTGAGTGCCTGCACTAATTAAATAAATTTATTTAATAGTAGGTCTTGCCCACGACTTCGTCCACGTGGTTTAAATACAAAAGGAATTTTGAAAATGTGTTTATAAATTGCATAGTTCTGGTGAAAATTTCGTACCCATCAACCCTTTTTTGCCAAACCCGAAAATCATAAAAATTGTAGTGTAAACTAGACTCCTCTACTCCTCTATCTCCATACCAAATTTCATCAAAATCGGTTTAGAAGTTTAAGCGTGAAAGTGTACACTTACAGAGTTGCATTCACAAACGAATAAAAAATAGTCAATAAAATTCAAAAAGTCAATTAAAAACATAGCCTGTGTTACTCGGGAATAGTGTAGCTTGCGGTGAAAGAATTTGTTTTAAAAATCGGTCCAGTAGTTTCGGGGCCTATTAATTTCAATCAAACAAAAAATCAAATCTTTCCTCTTTATAATATTAGTATAGAAAAAGGATATAGTATGGCTAAAAGGATAACCTTTAGGTTAAATAACATATATATCATATATAATCTTGTGTGAATAATAAACTGATTAACTAAAATAAATTAAAAACCCTTTGTTTTGTGGCCCCTGCCATATAAAATTATGAGTATAGTATTTTACTTTGTGTGAGTAAAGCATCACTTGGGTTACCGGTACTGACTACCAGACGTCTACTTAATTCTTTAATAAGCACCTCTGCACCCAAAGATCCAACAGTCTCTACTCTAATGGGAACGAAACTCTTTTTTTTGCAGGTCCTACTACTTTAAAAAATGGCTACAATAGAATATCATTTTATTTTCACAAGTAGTTGGAAATTCAGTTTTTCATACGTGCATACGTGTCTAAATTCGTAGACGGTTCCGTGTCGGAATGAAAAATACATAATCTTTATTGCTTTAAGACGAGGTACTATAAAGCGCAATGGTGTTTCGCAGCAAGAATTCTAGCGATGAATGGCGGCAGGTCAATGACCCGTCGCGCCGCCCGCACACACAACGTGCCGCACGACACTTCTGTTAACACTCCAGACATTTAACATCTGGCTGTCATCTATCACGTTCTGTGATTAGTCAGTACAGACCTCAATTCACAGTTCTGTTTAATTGGCATCAACACTTCTTAGTATTACTGTATTTTATAATTCAGATGAAACTATCACAAATATAATCCAATAAACAAACTAGAGTTGTTTAAATAAAAACACTAGGTTATCATCATTAGGTTATATTTACCTGTCCTTATTTAGGTTATGTTAATTCACTTTGCTCGAAGGGGTAGGGTACAGATTACCGAATGACACTAAAAATGAAGACTCCCCGAAACACGATTTTCGTTCGTATACCAAGGCTATAAGACACTTAATATAATGTAGTAACGGAGTAGAATGTGTGTAGCGTGCTCCGTACGAGGTCGGTCACCGCACTATGAAATATGCAATATTTTGAACATTATATTTGGGTCGCGTGAGTTAACCACTAAGCATTCGAGTGAATGGAATGGAAGAAATTCTAAACCATAATTCAGATATTGTATGAAGATGATATTATGCGTGTATGCTTTTCTTACCCACTATATAGATACAGTCACATGGCAGAGATCTTAATTTTTATGTAAGGAGATTGCGTACATAAACATCTTTACATAACATCTTTATTCAAGTAGGTCTTTATAAAGACACTTTTGAATCGTCATTTTTTACACTACCACCGGCAGTCATCTACCGAGAAGAACCAGCAAGAAACTCGATAGCTGCTCTTTTAAAATAAACAATTAATACAAAATTATGTTAGTCACAATTAAAATAACAAAGCATTGTAAGGCTACTCAAGAATTGAACTGTCCCGATGCTGAGCCAATTGCCGACACATTAAAGGGATCTTTGTCCTCTAAATATTCGTTTACGGTATAGATGATACTTATTTGAACATCACGATGAGAGGAAATGTAACGATAAATTCCGGTCTGTTGGTGCGTTAGCTTGCAGTCTGTATACTTCCAGTCATGGCATCGCAATATCGCGTCTATTTTCATAACAATATCGAAATTTGCATAATTTTTGAGCGAACGATCGCGGTGGCGGGATCTACGTAATATTGTAAATTGTAGTCCTTTTTCCTCCCAACAAGCTCCCATTACATCTCACACCCAAACACTCTCCATCTCTGGCTGTGACGTCAATGTTTGTAATACGACACTTTCTTCATTCTTTTATATCGGGGTTAAAGCGCTTGTGTGCGTTCGTTTAACCATTTTATGTATTACTAGCTGATCCCGACAAATGTCGTTTTGCCAAAAAGTAAATAAGAAAAATGTCTCTAAAAATAGATGTCGATTCTAGATCTACTGAATATGCTCAGAAACTTTCAGGAGAATCGGTCAACCCGGTTCGGAGAAGTAAGGGAACGAAAACTGTGACACGAGAATTTTATATATTAGATATTACATATCAAAAGACAAAGTTCTTATCAGGTTATTTAACATAAATAAGTTTATAACGAAATTAATACAATTATCTTCATGCACAAATCAATGGGACTTTTCTTTTTCTTAGAAGAGATCGCTTATTAGCGATAAGGCCGCCCGTTGCTCTTATATGTACTAACATCTATTAACATCACCAACTTCTTACTGTTTAAACAATCAAGTATGAATAAATATTAGTAGTATAATAATATTTATAAGCAACTTTACATTCCTTTTAGAACCTTTATATTACCTATATATGTAGTTGGTAAATTAATAAATTTCTATTGACAATGTATTTAAAATTCACAGGGTCCTTGTAAAAAATATTTGCTAAATGCGATTCAAAAAAGTTTGAATTGTTATAAATCACATAAAATGTATCCACATAATTCAACGCTGTTCAATACAGTAATAAAAATAAAAAGTTAGTGGGTAGGGTACAACTAAAAAAAATTGAATACTTGTTAAAATATCTATGCATTCGATGTGTCGTATTCACGAAGGTGTACAGATCTATGTATTATTAACAACATAAAGTTGAAAATAGTTTCAGTATAACACCGCGTTCTCAACTTGTGTTTTACACATCTGTGTAAAACACAAGTCGCATTTAAAAAGTCGTTAATGTCAGTACAATGTGCGCGTTTTAGTTAAACATAAACCTACATACAAGTTAAGGCTATATGATGTAGTATGTCTCGTTAATGCACTAGTACCGCGCGGTCGGCAACAGCCTTGACGGTTACATTGAACTTGACTGCGCACGGAGCTTTCCTATCAGCCGCCTACGCATCAGTTAAGGTAAAGCTTTTTTAAAATACCGGACGGCAAGCACTTATCAGTTGGTGACGTAAAGCTTACAAATCGGTAGTGATGTTATTTTAAAGTAACTCAAGTAGAATTTTCATCATAAAAAACATATTTTAATTTAAAACAATTTTTGTCACCTAAAATAATAATAAAAACTAACACTATTAAGGTATAATAATCGAAAATTGAGAGACAGTGTAGAAATTACTTAGGATTTTTTTTTATGTAATAATGACGTGATTTCATTGAAATCCATTAAATGAAAGCGGAAACTTCTTTCATCTCAGTGAAAATAAACCTACTCACTTGAAACATCTGCATACTTGCACAGCAAGACTACATTCGCAGACTACTATATACCGATGGCTTCATGCGTTGAAGATTTCTTTATTTTAAACTGAACTTTAAGCAAGCAAAAAATCTCAATGTTCTCATTTCGTTTATATAGAAATGTGTATCCCTTCAGGAGTTAATTAATTATAACAACATAAGAGACATAATTAATTGTGTCTAGTAAATCGGCCCAGTCGAAATAATTAACTGACACATCTCGCCAAGAAAGCTCCCACAAGATAATGCCGACTTAGTGCGGTGTTAGTAATTACGCAGCGTTTCATACATTGCCAACGTGTGATACTCGGGTTCATTCGATTTGTGTACGCCAACAAAAATCACAATAAAATACAGACGCACCCATATAATCAGTGCGTCGGTATTAAGCGCAGGCATCGCCGGCGGCACAGATAGTATAATATCGTTACAAACGACATCCGTTTCCGTTCACTCATACATTATGTTATCTTCGTTCTTTTACAATACATACTGATATGCGCAACACGGACAGGCGCATTACAGTATTACCACTCACTCACTTTTAAGTATACATTTACAGTACATTTATGTATCTTGTTCTTGACTCGTCTTTGGCAAATATACGTACCTACTATAAGAACCCCACCCTCATAGACTTCACCAATCCCAATGACAACCAGCAGGTTGATATGATACTCTTTTTGTGGTCAGTTTGTCCTTTTAAAGCATGCGCGTAATTGTCTTATACCATTGCGTTAGTATAGTGAAAATTGTGGGACAGTACATATTCCAAGCTTCAGGTACGACATAACCGGATATTAAGAGAACAACATGGAAATTGTATCTGTATCACTTGCACAGTGCCGGTGGCTTTATTACATACACCAGCTTAAAGAAATGAAAAGGTCTTTATTTTAAAAGTAACAAACAACGTAGGATTATGAGGACTGCGACGTCCATAAAATTGTAGCTTCCAGTGAAGATATACATTTCTATTTAATGGGCCATTACACATTAATGGCGGCTGCAACTATTACCTAAGTAATAAAGAGAGGAGAGTGGAGACGGATTCGTAATAACTAGGTCCTTTAAAATCATTATATTCTGTATTCATAAAGTACCTACGTAAGTTTGTAAGTACTTTTTTGACAACTAGGTTAGCGCAATAGTCCCGGATTTGATACCCGGTGAACATTTGGGTGATACGCATTTTGTTGGCTGTGGTTTTAAACTATATAAGTATTACCCGTTGTGTGAGCATCCATAATAAAAGCTATAGCTACAATGCTTACCTTGCCGCTGCCTAATAGAATAATGTATCCCTTATTTACATAAATATACAAAATATTTGGTCCGTATTAGATTACCTACTGGATGCCCATAACGCTGTCTCAAAACAAAACGATGCTTCAAACTACCTATTTAAGTAGCTTCTCGCGTCAACTCATAAGAAGAGAATTGATAGGGAGATTATATTCATATTTCTTTACTTGAGACTAGTAGTAGTGGTACTATAACTAATGTAGAAAATTCTATAATTTTTAGCTGTAGAAGTAGCTGATTGATTCATAATAATTTACAGTTGATACAAGTTTTAATTACTTAATAATTATTTAAGCATCGAGCGCTTTTATAACACGAGATAAAACAAACCTAAAACTAATGAAGTATAACGTAATTTATTATTTTTGTCAACCGAACGAATAACGGTGGGTGTGTAAGGGTGAAGGGAGGTGCCACCCTGTTCCGCCCCTCGCATGGGGTGGCACTATACGTTTTATTATTACATTTTGTTAAAATGCCGAAACATTTCATATATTCTATCTAAAAAAAATACAAGTGCAATTTTAGCTTAGTTCATAATGGTGTGACTAGCTCAGTCTAAAACTAATAAAATGACGTATGGTTAAATTTCTTACACATAAACGACTAGTTACAATCGTTTCAGTGTTGTCACAATGTGTTATAAAACTAGTTAGTATTGTTGATGTATAAATGTATCATAATATATATCTTCTTGTTTTAGCCAGAAAAGTTACAACAGTCCGTGGAGTTGGACGACGGTAACAGCGACTGGCGACTGACCACGCGCCCCGCGCGGGCCTCCCCCACCCGCGCACTGACCCCACCCCAGGAAGACAAGTCAGCGTCGGGCGTCGTGTGTTACCGAGGGTTGAAAAGGAACTGCGCTCGACGAACTGATCCGTCCGAACTTGACACTACACCACAACAATCTCTCACACACTACCTCCTGCGTTTAATCCGAAATTGTTAGTTAATTGA
Organism: Leptophobia aripa; assembly: GCA_951799465.1. Lineage (NCBI taxonomy): Eukaryota > Metazoa > Arthropoda > Insecta > Lepidoptera > Pieridae > Leptophobia > Leptophobia aripa. The sequence continues at coordinate 4,185,659 of OX637268.1, read as the reverse complement.
TAAGCCTTGCACAAAATTGTAATTATAGGGGGCAAGATACTAACCGTTCAAGGCTAATGTGTTAATATGGTCTCACTTTCGATAGAAGATTTTATCTCTTTAGTATGATCTCTATCGGGGTAAAGTTTATGGTATCTGTGGTATTGTTGTAATTACTTTAATATATAACTTAAGTGTAGGGAAAGTGTAGTGTGTAGAGACTGACTACTCCCTCGAGAGGGCGCTCTTAGCCTCTTTCAAGAACGATTTCTACTTATATTGCAAATAAATGAATATTTATTTTCGTTATGTTTTAAGTTATCAATTATAATAACAATATTGTTCATGTTAATTTTTTTGGGAATATTTATGAATTATTTAGATAAGTATCGAATGTGCGGTCGAGTTCCGGCGGCCGCGCGCACACACCCGCCACTCTAATGTATATTGTATAGTATAGCGCATCAAACTATCGGTGTTAACGTTTCTAGTGTACATTTCCATTTTTTCTATTCCGAACTCGATTGCAAGCGTGCGTGCGTGCGGCCGATATGAGGTGCGCGCGTGTACGTACACGTACCTGCGTACGCGCTCGCCCCCCGCGAAGGCTAAGTCCTTTGTCACTACTCACTATTCCAAAAGTTTCCTCGTGTAATTTATTAACTTGAATAAATGAAATTACGCTTCTAAAGTGTACTATTACATGTGTAAATATAGGACAACTAATATCTATTATAATAGTGAATGTTGTAATTTGTATATAAGTAATGAAAATTAAATTTTAAATACATAGATAATTACGTGTCTGTTTCTCATTTACCCCAATAGCGAAGAAAACACGCTTTTATTTAAATAGGTTTATTTATTATGCACAATTGGTATGATTACAATAAAATATTTTGTGGAAGGATTACGTCTTAGTCCATTTCTACACTCCACTAGCCGACATCCGCCGCACTTACATCATCTTAAAGGTATAATATTTACAAGTATACACATTGCGCAAACAAAAATCACAGAAACCAAATGCACCAAACATTAGGGTGGTCCCATAAGATTAGCTATCGTTAAATAAGGAAGAAATAACCAGCTCAAAGCTCACTTTGCACCAAGATTCAACCTTGCCTTATCATAGAAATTTAATAGATTGAGCAACGGAAGAAGTGTGGGGACTTAAATAAAAAAAAATATAATCTTAAAATCATAAACATCGAGTACGGGAATTTAATGACTGTAACTAAAATGTCTTCTTCCATAGCTCACTAATAATTTAGTGTAAAACAGCACCACAGTAATACAGGTATCATCAGGAATGGACTATTTTTTACGCGTCCAAAAATAAATACGTATTCGCGTTATTTAGGCGCAAGAGGGCGCTGTAACACATTTAGATTTCCATCAAAAGAGGGCGCGGTAGCACAATTAGGTCTTTTTAGAATAAACAAAATTAACAAATGAGCGTATCGTACATCATATTAATTTACTAGTTGAACTTTAAAAAAATATTAGAATTACCGAGGATTTAAAAAATATATATGTTGTCTATGAAGGCAGGTGACATTCATATATCAAATTAAATCGATAGTTATATAAGAGATCAATGTCAAAGGTTCAACACTATTTAATACAATTAGTAACCATATTTAAAATTAGGAAATGACTTAAATGTAATCTTTCACATTAGGAAAATAAAAAGAGCACAAAAGTAAAACTATTTTTAACAGATAACTTAAAATAAAAATAAAAAAATCTATATCGTGATGACGTCGAAAAATCGGTATATATATAGAAGTGGCAGTCAATTTAATTTTCATAAGTAAACTTCCAGTCATTGGACACGGTTAAAAATCATTTCACTATAGTCTATAAAAAAATAATTTGAAATCTTTGGTTTTATGTGTTTTTGTATATTTTTAGTTCTTATCTCAATGCAACCTTAACTTGTTATTTCTCCTAATTATTGTTGCCTGGAAAGATCGCCGAGAGCGACCGGCCGTCGTTTTTCTTATTAAAGTTTTCCTTTTGTAATATTATTGGTCTAACTGGCAATTTAAAACTCAATGATTTCAATTAGTTTTCAAGTATTTGATGATTTAATTACTCAAATCAATTATTCGTTCAGTGTCTAGAAGTTTATTTTTTTTATGTTAAAAGTTTTCAAAACTCAACAATGAACCTAACTTTGTTTCATACAAACTGTATTCCGTTTAAGCATTAAAAATAATATACATTAAAAAAACCTTTAAATTATACAAGGTTAAAATACTTTTGTTTTTTAATTAGATATAATAAAAATATAATTTACCTACAATTATGATCAAATCGCACAAAACTTCGAAAACAATATTGAAGTCAAAAATAACTTATACATACTCAGAACGCTTCACAGATCCCACGATCTATTGCCACAACTTGAACTTCTGGCTGTAATTATTAAAAACATATTATAAGCGGAAATTCTTTTAAAGTCAAGAGACACAAAACATTAAAATAATAGTTTTCCCTGTTATTCAAACAAACAAAGGCTCAACGGAAAAGACCTTTGGTCATTTTTCTCTTGGGTCTTATCAAAACTCGGTGACCAAAGTGACTTATTTGTTTGTGATTATCAAACTAACAAGAATTATCTATAAGTATCAAACACAGACCCATTTTTGATAATATGATTTATCAGACACACGGACATACAGAAGTTCAGTTAATACTAAAAGAAAATAAATGTGTTAGTTTCAAATATTACCGCTAAATGCATCTTTTGCAAATATTGTATTGTGTTCTATACAAATATATAAGAATATTTTTGTAAATATATAAAATTGAAATGCTATTGAAAAGAATTAAAGATAATTGAATAAAACAATAATCAAAGAAATTAAATTATATGCAACCTCTTTTATAGCCAAACATGTATACTAGCTATTTTAATCAGTGTTACCAGATTCACGTTTACAGTATATCTACTTTCTACTATCGTGTTATATTAACTGGATATATTGTTAAAAAAAAATATAATTACTAATTATTAATATACAGGAAAACGCACCTAAGCACGAATTTTTAAAATACGATTTTTTTCATAAAAAATATTATCTGGTAACATTGGGCTTAACTTACCGCTATTTCTCATTTAGCGATAATCGTAATACTTCATCAAGCGCCTTCTGTTCCTCTCTTAATGCCGCTCGTCTCGCTTCATCTTCCGCTGCGGACAGCGCTAAAGCCGCTTTAAGCTCGTCTTCTCCTTCTCCTTCTACTGTTTCCACTTCATCATTTTCCTCCTTTTGACTCTCAACAGCACCGGCGGCGCTCTGCAGCGACTCCTCAATAGCTCTACGAAGAATACTAGCGCTACAGACGCGGATCCAGCTCAAATGGCCAAGTGACAAGTTTCAAATAATACTTCAGTCGAAAGTTTTGTTAATAAAAAGACACGTCAAATGTCAGCATTTATAATATTGTAAAAAAAAGAACAGATAATTGAACATACAATTTACAAGAAAAGAAAATGTATTAACATAAATATGGCTACTGACGTGATTTTGGAAGTAATATATGAATAATACTAAAACAATACAAATGGCTGGGTCCGTGCCTAGAAAAGTCCAGAGATAGCAAATCTAGTTGGTGAAATTTTGATATAACTTTTGAAATCTGGTGGAATATAACGATTTGTACTCACCATTTTTTGTTCAGTCTGTGCGTGAATTATATGAAACTGTTAGATAAGATGTTTTTCATTTGCTTGTTAAAAGTAGAAAAAATTAAATACCTCTGTAGCATAGTCTGCTCCAGTTCTTCGTCGGCAGTGATTGTAGAAAGGGGTGCAGGTGGCGAAGGCGTGGCTGGTCGAGCACCTCGTAGCGCTTCCCATACATCCACCTGGAATAGTGATTAAGGGAAAACCTTAATAGTGCCTTCGACTTACTTACTAAAAGCCAATATACTTCTATAAAAAACTCATTTGTGGAAATTAATATTCAATATTAATTAACCGGAAGTATACCTGATCTCTTTGCGTTCCAGCCTCCATTAGACTTTGCTGTATCGCGTAATGCAGCAATTCCTCGTCATCATCAGCGATACAGGCGATCCTGTCCTCTGACAAGGGTCCAGCTGCCCGATAGCCCCTTCCGACAGCGAAACACGTGTCATCTATGAGACACGTCAACCTGTCTCCTTCGGGCACGCATTCAACGTGCGGCACGCTCGAGTCACGTGCGAATATGTTACCGAAGGTAATCCTAGCGTTCATCACGTGGAAAAGGGGTATCTCGATCTTGACCGGGAAGCCTGATGGGAGCTGCATCTCTATGAAGTCTTTCAGCTTCACAAAGTGTGGAGATGATATCGATGCCATGAGATCAAGGATCGGCATTATTTGTTCCTGCAACTGTAAGTGTGTATAATGTATTCCGCTTGCCATACTTAACTTTGTTACAATGATATATTCAATGTAGTCTCTCGTCTCTATATTTACGTTGGTATGGTTACATCGTAATTCTTAATAAGGCAAACAAAAAAATAATATCTGGGAAACATTTCGCATTTTATAATTACGGGTGCTAACATAACTGATAAACTACATATCTATACTTAAAGACAGTAAAAATCGAAAATCTGTACATTAAATATTTTTCCAATTTTTTCCAAAAACTTTACCTACGTCATAGCCTTTTATCTGTGAAACATGTTTTAGGATGCCTCTGTAATTTCGTCATATATCTATTTCTTTTATTGTATTTCTGTGATGTGTCTGTTTTGTTTCCGTAAAATAAAAAAATAGCTTATAATCATAAATGGAGATCGTAAAGTTAATCGAACCCGGGACTCTCTCGGAGTCGGCGTGTCCAGTCATCTTTAAAGTATGTAAAAGCACGACGTATGTAAGGGGAATGTTAAATATGAAGAGGACTTACTCCTAACGGGTAGTCTTCACACAGCCATAGCGTACCCCGAAATTTTTGAACTTTGGTAGTGATTTCACGAGGACGACCAATTTCACACTCCTCCACACTCTCATCAAAGTATTGCTCCCAAGATGGACAAAGCTCAGGCATGTCTACCACGTCTTCTCTGTCAGGTGGAGGAGGTGGCGCGCCTTCATCATCGGCGGCGGCAAGAAGCCCTGCCAATGGCGGCGCGCGCGTAGCTCTTCTTTCAGATCGGGGTACGTGCTCCCACCGCGACTTGGAAACCACCTCCACATTATTAGCACTGAACACTTTACACTCGTACCCGTTGACATTCTCCGTCTTATCCTGACGCCAGCCCCAGATCCCACTTTTGCTTCGTTCGAAGCAGATCTTATCTGTGTCAAGGTAGTTAATGTGTACAGGTGTGCGGAGACGGTGAGCCAGATGGGATGCTTGTGGGGGTGGCCAGTCATTGACAGACACGCTTCCTTCCACCCGTTCGCTCCAGACAGTACCAGCTATATGGTCCAATTCCAGAAGTCTCGCTGAGTCATCGTGCCCCGAGAAGATGTAGGTGCGATCGCCGCGTTCCCACCGGTTGTCATGGAAACCAAGTAGGGTTGTGTCGACTCGAACATTGGCCCCGCGTTTATAAACACGATATGTATCAAAAGGGCAGAGCCGAGAGACCAGTGGAACTGAAACATGTTTATTAGTATTTTACAATAACATAAATATAGGTAAAGTAAATGACTAACATTAAATATTATTAAATGTTGAGTAGTGTGTCTATATGATGTTCATTTATATAGAATAAAAGATAGCCCAACACGATAGTTTATTTCCTTTAACTGATATGGTACACTACTAACTAATATTTAATGAAATCTTGCGGCCGGGGAGTAACGTGAACACACGCACATATGCCTACAGCTCACGCGTCGAATCTTAATATGTGTGACCCTACATATTTAAATCAATAATTTTATTTTTTTCTTTCCTTGATGTTTGGTTTATTTATTATATTAAATATATAATTTCTACTTATAACATTAATTTATTTTCAAACTACTTGCATCTGCTTTTGTACTTCTAATATTTTCCAATAATGAAATATTTAAACATTCAATAACATACCCCATGACGTAAATTCCCATTTCATCTCAACATAGAAGTCTGGTGCAAGGCTTATCCGCCGTAGCAGTGCTGGTAGAGCAGAAGTACGTGCCGCATGCCGGGCATGATCCCTCCGTGCAAGAACAGTTGCTAGCAATTCACTTTCACCTCTTGCTGTCGCTTCCTGTACTGCTGTCCATCCATCGCGCTCAGAACAAACATTGACACCAGCATCAAGTAGTGCACGGACACAGTCATGACGACCTAATGTCACACCCAATAATAGAGGTGTCCTACCACGTGGGTCACGATTTTCTAGTTCCTCAGAGCTCCACTGAAAATTTTAAAAGGTTAAGGTTAGATAAGATATTTAACACACCTCTTTTTTTTATTTTTAATATAACATTTGTCATAGTCAAAAGCTTACCTGGAGTTGGGGAGGGTTAGTATGTATTAAATTGTGACAAAACAATATTGATTTCATTTTTATCTGTTTAATAATATTATTCTTGTTTAAACCTTTCAAATTATTGATACACTGTATAAATTGCTATGCAAAACCTACACACAAATGATGGTATGTAATAAGATTTGGGCTCACTCATCTATCACCCACACTGTGGGGCTTCACACTTATCCATAATGAGATTAGTCATGCCTTAATGTAAATATTTAAGAAAATATTTTTTTGTAGAAATATAAAAATTCTTTTTAGACACAACATAATTAAAAATAGCTAATTTTAATGTCTTCTATGTCACTCTGTTGGAGATATATTCATAAAGATGAATACATTTACTAAAAGTAGTGGTTTATTTAATTTAAAGTTCTAATATATCAAAAACTGAAAGATTTTCTTTAGAGATGGAACTGTGAGTGCATTTCAGAGACTACTAATGTCCTGGCAATAACCTAAGTATATACACTAATCTCTTACCTATCTTTGAAACAAAAATCAGCCACATCATTTCCTCATTTACTAGGTATCTTTGTACATAAACATTTAAAAAATGTTCGTACATAAAAGTTAGTACATAGGACTTTTACCTTGTTGTTACTTATAGCAACACGTAGCTCTTCATACTGATTGTTCCAAACAAGCCAATGTATGGGGAACCTTTCCGACACCTCATCTGCGCTCACCGGCATCTTCAACGTCTGCTCCTCGATATTAAGCCACACGCCTCAATCTTCGCAGACAACAGCAATCACATGAGTGTATCGATGAATTCCTCGTTATAAACAGTTGAATTAATAAAAACAATAATAAATGTGTAATAATCTTCCGAATATTCTTTAAAAATATATCATGACATTAAATTAATATTTAAGCCATATACATTAACAAACATTAAACAATGCCTGTCAAATTAAACTGTCAAATTTGATATGTCCAGACTGGGCAGTAAGGCTAATATGCGCATTAATGCAAAACCACAGATGATAAACTACAATCAAAAAATTACACAAAAATAAATAAACAATTTCAATATTTTATTTTCAAATATAAAACAATCAAGGTATTTATTCTGTTTGCTAATTATAGTCTAAATAAATACAATTAAACTATTTTGACGTATCATGTGTCAACTGTCGATAGTAGATAATTCATAGTCTTATATGTCTTAATATTTCATCTGTTTTAGTTGTTGGTATACTTTTCATTGTAAGTTTATCAAAGAAGGTGATGAAAAACAATTCGAACTTATTAAAATTTAAAACACATCTTTGTACTAATGTGTTTATATTTTATTATTCAATATAATTCAAAAATAATATTATTCATGTAGGTATCATTTGGAATACTTATGGAAACTCATGTATTGCATTTTTGGTTAACTTGTTTTAGTGCTATTTAACTCATTTAGTTGGGGGTTTTGACTGCTATATATATGAAATGAAAAATATATTTCCCAAGATGTTACATATTTGTATTAAGGAAAATTAATAAATTTAGAAATAATATATTATTATAAGAAAATAAAAATAGACTATAGGAGAATTATTTAAGAGTAACTTGAATTCATTTTTATTTTATTTATTTATTTTTTTCTGTTCGTGTTTTTTTTTGGTTGTATTATTTTTCTCTGATCTTAGATTCTATTTCCGGTTCTATGTTTTAACCTTATTTTGGCTTTATTTTTAATCTATTTTTATTGTGTAAACTTTTTGTGATATGCTGTATAGGTTTAAGAAATAAAAAAAAAAAATTAAATAATCCTGTTTTTGTATTGTTACTTTACAATTACATGGCTGTGTAATTTTTTTAATTAATTATATTAAAAAAGTTTGTGGCCTTAGTGCATTACACAAAATTCAAGTCAATTATGTGTGTCCAATTTAAGTACATAAACATAGCACCTTTTAATTTCACTTCTATAGGTTTTCTTAATACTCTTTTTAGTTTTAATCATGAAATTGGTGTTGTCAAGAAATATGCTGACATATTTTATTTATTTCTTCAAATCAAAGTAATCCATACTTACAATTGAAGCTCTTAAACAAATGATTAAGTCACAATTTTTTGTTCTTTTAAAAGTCATTAGAATTTAGACTATATATATATATGGAATTCTTATCCTATATTTAAATAATGAAACAATATTATACAGCCAACATAAGAACATTATATTAATTCATATTCAAAGTTAAACCCATGTAATGGTAAGAAAAAGTAAAAACACATTCAACATCAATTGGTTTATTCTTTTTAATTAGTAATACTATAACATAGGAATTATAAGATAAAATCTATTAAATACATAATGGGGTAAGCAAAAGACGGAGTGAAAATGTCCTTTAAATTACTTGAGCATATCTTAATAACTACATAATATAGTTGACGAGATACAAATTTACGTATATTAGTGTAAATATTAATTTGGTTATGGGAATTTATTAAAGTATTATAATATATATAAGTATATTTTGGCAGTATTCCTCTAGAATTTAAAATATATCAACACACTTAACTAAATCAGAAATAACAAACTGTATACAAGGAAACTTTATCTGAATAAATTATAAAAAATATTCATAACAATTTTTTTTAAACACAACATATCTTCCAACAATTTGAAAGTCGTTCAGGATGCGTGAAACATGATCTGAAAGTACAATCAGTATGTTGACGTCATCGATACTGACCGAAGTTTCTGAAGTTGTCTCAACTCGCTAAGCATATTTAGTACTCGACCTTATAAACGGACCTTCGAGAAGAGGTTTCAAGTGGTCAAGAAACCCTTTTCGATTTGAGGAAACGCACACCTAAGTAAACATGATACAGTATAACAATTAATTCATACTAACGTTTTCTTATTCTACAATTACGCAATTTAAAATTTACCGGCTAATAATATTTAATTTTCACTCCGTCCTGGCTCAGGGCTCATCCCCATTAGTATTTATTGAGGAAACTGTACATCATATTTACAACATCACTATGCGTCTTTTCCTTTAATATTTACATGAAACATACAACGATAAATTTCAAATAAAATACAAGAATTTATATAATACAATTGATTTAAACAATGATTGGTTTCCGTTCGCGTATTCTACAAGAACAACTTTTCTTTCTTAAAATTATGTTATTATTTTTTATACAAACATCGGTTAATGATTTTGATGAGGCTCGTTGCTATAACGACTCTGATCTGTCGTTCTCGATTTTGTTTTCTGCAATTTTAACGTTTGGTTTCTTCTTCTCTTTTTTCTCGTCAGCTTTTAATAGTGTTGTTTGTCCGTTTGTTAGTTTGTTGAAATCAGATGCCGCCGTCTGTGTTTCTTTATCAGCAAACGGTGGCTCTATAAATAGGAATTACATAGATAAATGTTTTCATTTATAAGTTGGAGTTTATGAACGAGTAACCTATTTTTAAATAGGGTCAATTATGAGTGCAAGAATTAAAAAAAAATATTTGACAGATAACCGATACAAATTTCTTTGTATAAATATTTCACGCAATTACGACGTTATTATTTATAGTCAAACTTATGGTCGAGCTACAAACGTACACATAGCGTAAACTCACTTTTAACGGCCGGGTGGGGAAGGGTGGCCATCGGCTTCCGGCTGTAACGCACCGGCATGATGCTCTGACGTACGTTTCTTTCCGGACGTATGAGGATTATATACAACTAAAATGTAAATGGGGCCGTTAGTTGTTAATGTTATATCCGTTTATATATATATTCATGTATACAATGTAAACACGTGTATTAATTTCGGTTACAGAAAGTGTTTTACCCTTAAATATGCTGCCACCGACATTATTTTTATTTATTTAATATATAATATTTTGTGCGTTAACTTGTATTCTGCTATTCTATCCAACTACGTAACAAAGGATTCTTTACATAGCCATAGCGTATCGGTGTCAAAGGTTAGTCAATATTTAAATAACGAATACTTACTTTAGGGGAAAACAAGCAGATGAGAGTGACGCTTGCACTTAGAGATATAGTGACCGCCATACTTGTGATGCGAAGTGGCACGTGACTCGCAGTACCAAAATACAAAGGCACAAATGCCAACCAGATCACACAGGTCGTATACATGGTAAAACCTAAAAATATCAAAAGGTTTATGTAATATACGTCTAATAAAATTAACTATGTTAAAATTAATTTCATAGTGGACCAAAAACGTCATAATACTCCAAATTCCAGGGAATTAAATTCTACTGTGATTAGTACATTGGTAGTTATAGTAATCATGTGCCTAGTACACTAGTATATTTTCACTGTTGACGTTTTTTTACTTATTGGGAAAACCAAAAATTAGGTAAAAAGATATGCTTACTTAAACATTTACGCGCCACAGATGATAGTAGTTTATAATGAGACTTAAATCCCTCGTAAAAGCAAAGTACCTACTGACACTACCGAGCCAACCCTTACAGATTATAGACTTAGTGGAAAAAGTCAAAACGTCAGAGGGCGAAAAGATAGAGAGAAAATCTTTTCTGCTAATCTGAACAGGAAGTAATTATTTAAGAATTATAATTTAGACTTGAAAGAAAAGTAAAGCTAAAAAAGCCAAGTATATTGTGAATTTCATATAAATTAGATTGAATTTACAACAGTCCTATTATTGTACACTCTTAACTCGAACTTTTCCATGTTTATGTAACCCATTTAGACAAATACGAGGGTAATATCATATGTTTTGTATCTTATGGTTAGCTAAAAGCTTCGTAAGCAGACAACATTTTAATTTGAAAACACTTATTATGTAAATTCACAACAGTGGGATATTAATACGAAGTATCGAATTTATTTAATCAAGAAATCATACAAAGTTAATTTTGAAGTATGGCTGAACGCTTAAATTTCATCTTAAATAACTGTACCAACTAACTTTGTTATACGTGACCACTTAATAATATGAACGAAATTTTAGTTTTATCGTATGGTAAATTAGTTAAGTAATAATTGAGAATTTTAAAAGTAACCACACATATTTCCCAAATTAAACGTTTTTGTACCATATTGTTTAAAGTTTAGATTTGTTTATGTATAAATATATTTCTCACGGCTTTAGTCTAGTCTCACACTACTCTAGCGTCTGTGACAGTGCTGAAGTTAATTTGTTGTCGGCGTAAGGTCATATGTCAAAGTGACAATGCGCACACAGACATAACTAATGTCTTCGCATAAAAGCACAATGTTTTCATATGAAATCTCTTATTATTCTATAAAAGAACTGGGCTACATTATTGCCAGTAGCGGGCACACACATATATTTTATGCGTTAAGCAATAGGATAAATTAGGTAGCTCCGCCCAATAATGTACCACATACATACATATTAATTAATAATTTATTAACTGAGAGTTATCTATACAATTGTTGCCGGAGTTTTCTGTTTATTATTTGTGACGGTCGTAAATCATGAAACTAAACGGCGGTAGTCAATTGACAAAAGCCCGCGAATAAATCAATTTCTTGCTTGATTTTGAATATTTATGACAAGATTAACGACCAAGGTTATTAATCGCTTAAACAGAAAATTCATAACGTTATGGGTTAAGAAAATTGAATCACTTCGTGTTACCTAAATTCCGTTAATTTATAATCTCTTTTTACAAATGAATATTTGTACAATGTCGCTTGAATATTTTCAATCTAGAATTAGTCTATAAAATGTTATTATTACTGGTTCATATTTTACTGCTTGTTAATCACATATTTTATAGCCAAGCCCTACTGCTACATGTATTACGATGTGAACATCTAACGTACTCATCTCAATGCAGATTAACGTCAAATTATGTATATAATCCGGCCCTATTTGTCTTATAATTGGATTAGATAAACACTTAACCACAATCCCTAATTACAATTCAATTATGCATTGAACAGAAACACTTGATTATTACGTGTAAATTACTGCTTCCATCATTTATCGATTTCAGCTTAGATTGTCTCAGTTATGTGTCCTGACTGTTGCTATTTGAATACAATAGCGCAAAATCCTTTTACTTAATACATATATAAATTCATGTTAATTAAGCGCGTCAAAACTTATTACTCACTTACTAATGATATTTAAATAAAGATTTAACGTTTGATCTACGAATCAACTACATATTTACCCATCTCTATGTCGCCTTCTTCTAGTTTATGGTTTTTTTTAAACACTGAAATAATTCTACAGACCATGTACTATTAACACAATTAATCTGACAATGAACACAAAAAATACTGAAAACGTAGAAGAGGTCATATATTTGTTTATAAATAAACGTATTGTATTCACGTGAACGAAAGACATACCGACTTCGTCCGAGATACTTAGCAGGGCTCATCGGTTAGCACTTTACACAAAGTGATCAGCCTTCATAAAAAAAGCAAGTCGGTTAATGCTAATTTGAACACGCCGAATTGATTTCGAATGGTCAATAAATAAAGTGACGGTGTAAAGGTGGTGTTTTGTCAGGTTTTTAGCAAGATTAAATATGACCAAAACAAATCTGGACGTCACGTAACAAAGGGATTGGAAACAATGGAAGTCTCTGTGAAAATATTTTATCAGAAAAATGGATCAGCAGTTTACGATGAAAATGATTACGTTAGTTTGCAACTTTTTGTTGTTTCACATTTTTTTTACTTTTAACAGCTTTCAACATTTTATCGACATCCACAAACTGCATATAATAAAAAGTTTGGCAAGTCATGCACGGAAATATGTCGCATACAATTTTACCTTTTTGCTTTAGAGTTGCTATATAAAGTGCATATTCATATATAAGTGCACAGTATTCCTACGCAGACATATTGCTTAAAGATACCGAGCATTAGAAACGTAGCATTAAAATACATATACGTACATGCACACGGATTTCAAAATTTGTAAGATTTGAGTTTTAATGAGTTCATTCACTTACCAATATGTTTGCTCTCATTAAAAGCCTCAGGTATCTTCCTGGTCAGCACTGCATATACGGTACACACCAGGATAAGAACAATAGGGTAGAAGAATGCAATCATATATGATGCATCCACATATGAGTCGCAGACAAGCATATTATCTTCTCGTGTTGGATAGTGGTACATAGCACGGGCCGGGGCTACTATCATCCAAACAACTACTATCAGAACCTGTTTAAAGGATATTTTTATCTAAATATGTATGTTAATAAGAAAATAGTTCTTAAATACTAATTAAGCGTTGTCTATGATAAGATCTGGTACGTGCATCGTTATACATGGCAGTACTGCTGTCAGTATTACGCTTGTGTGACTGGCTCCAAATAAGAAGGTTCAGTTCCGTTTTATTGTTATATATACAGTTTAGCTTAACACGAGTATCAAAATAAAAATAACGAGCATCATCCCTAACTGCTCATAAACTAGATAAGGCCCTCGAGCGTATAACAAGAGATAAGTGAACCGCAAAACTAATTTAAAGATATAATAGCAGTTTGTCTATCTTGTTAAAAGCCTGTTTTATAGCGCCGTAAACTAATCTAAAGATAAACCATTAATTGTGTTAATCTTTTAGTTGTGCGTGACAAATTTGATGCTAAATAGGTAAATAAGGGTCAAATTATCGTAATGAAATGAGATTTAGCGAATTTGTTCTGTTTTCTAGCACCATTTAGCAGCTATGTTATAGTTTAAAACCATCAATGATCGATTAAGCAAAAGCAATAAATCAAGTAGTGAATTATTATTTTCTTCTATTTTTTTTAAATTTAATTCATATTATTTCGTTCACTGGAAAGGCAACATAAATGATGGATAATTAACAAAATGCGAAAAAGGGTTAGGGTAATAATTATTCACTGCTTAAAAAGTCCTGGAAACCCTTTTCAAGCGAGTTCTAACAAATTGTACGTTAGTCTGAAACCGTTTTAAACAAAGAAAGATTAATTATTTTTAAGTGGAGATTGATGAGAAATCGAATACAGAATCAACGGCTAGGGAAACAACCCTAGACCAGCATTTGCTTATTAGTGATTTTATTATATTGCTGTAAATAGTTTTAGTATCTTTTTAGTAATTATATAACATAAAATTTGGTTACTAAGTACACTACATATATATTATAGTTCTATAAATTTAGGAATGTAGAAAAACTGCCTCGGTTTCATCGGGAAATGAACAGTTCCTCTACAGTATTATAATTCAACTAGTGAGCGCTAGTTTCTAGTAATGTAATACATAGTTACGTAGATTTATTGCCACATAGAATACCATTATACTATGGAATGAATATTATTAGCCAAGCTATTCAGATCTTATAGAAACAGATATTATACACAATAACACAGTGTTAAATTAATCTGTGAACATAGACACACTACTATGTTCACTTTTGGCTCGAAACCAATTTCTGTCAACAGACTATATTCATGGTCTCGAGTATAAAATGACCACATTTTGTTTAGTTTTGTTGCTTTCACGCGTTAATAGCACAAATGATTTAGATTCAATTTTTTGGTCTCATAAAGAATAAAGTTTATAGGGGCTTTTGCAAACATTTTTTTTTATTTTTTTTATACATAGTTTTAATTTTGTGGTGGAGGGATGTAAATGACATTTACAAGTGTGGTGTGACAATTAACAAATAATCTTTACCGGCATTTTTTTTAAATGTATTTTTAATTGTACAATATTTTTACATACCTGTATAGATACAAGAGCTGTACATATAGCAAGTTGTGAGGTGGGAGATATGAGTATAGGTCTTTTCGCCGAGTGTTTACTTGCGTTGAATATACGGGATATTCTGTTGGTCTTCGTAAGAAGTGCTGCATATACTACAGTGAAGCAAAATCCGGTACCGAATCTGAAGAATACGATAAAAGGAAAACGGATTAAGGTCCTGGCAGCTTTATGTTTCGTCAGTTGGCAGAATGTGTATACGAAATACTTCATATATGTGAAGTACTGAATGTTCGTCATAGGTATTAATAATATTAATATTATTAGCAATACTTTATTTAAATTATTTCAAGTTTTTTATATATATTACAAGTTAAATATTATACACAAGTTTAAGTGAAATAAATTCAAAAGTCTGCATTAGCTTGGCTATTTTAAAGTAAATGTGTTTACATAACAAACAATATGTATTTGGTGATTTGACAGAGTTCATGAAACATTGTAAAAGCTAAGTAGATTACTACGGTTTCATGAATAATAAAAAAGCAACTAACTTTCGAAATTAAAATCAGCATGGACATTGAAAAAATATTTTTGACATCCCGACTTGCTTGATAGACCTACTTTAAAAATAACACAGACGATTTTCATAGACATGAATGGGTCTTTATTAATAATTGTGAAATGGTTCTATTCATTGCAACTTAGTTGTCATTGAAGCGAATGTACGAATGAGCTCTTTATATTCTTCAAAAGTTTCGCGTATTTTTATTTTAAATTCGTTATACTTGACATGAAATTCATGAAACGATTTGGAAATTTATTTTTGGTAACTAATTCCTTTATTTCTTTTTTATATTTATTTAAAGTTTCAATATTTTATTCCAATCTTGTTAGCAGCTTAGTTTCAGACTTAAACTTATTGTAATGAACTTGTTCTCTATATATTAGTAGTAATTTTACATACCGTTGTAAAGAACAAAGTATATCCGTAGGTCGGAAGACCAGGGCGAATGTCACTAAGTAGCACATTAGGATGCCTGCGAGCAGGACGTAAGATAGCTCTCTCCCACTTGCACGTACTACTGGTGTCGAACTATGCCGGATCCAAACACCGCATACAAATCTGCAAAATTAACCATATGAGAAATTACTGACTAAATTCACATTATTCACATTACATATAAGATTACTTTATCTTTTTGGTGTAAATTTGGACAAACACTATAATATTTTGTGAATTATACGTTAATAATTAAAGCTTATTTATACTCCGTCAAGATATTTAATTTAACCCTTATTTACACTTCTTACAATCTGTTAAAAGACTTATTTTACATTACTTAAATACCAGAGTTAAATAGTATATTACGTTCGCACTTTAACAGATTTCAAAATTTTAATGTTAACTTCGGATTACAAAATAATATTTGCTCTCGCTTATAAATTAATCATATATTTTAATTACTTGAACTGGAATTTCTAATGAAGAACTTAATCTTGTCATTGATTGACAAGCTATTATTGTACGCTGGCCTAAGCTGACACTTTTTGAATTATTTATAAATATATTATATTTATTTATACTTTGATTTAGTTTAAATAGTATATGCTACTGTGCTTAAATTTTAATTTTAGTGCAATAAACACGATAAAACATATTATTATATCTTACCGTGGTCATATGTTGTGTTTGGTCAACGCAGGAGGAATATATGTCTTAAAATGGAACTTCTACAAATTTATTACATAATTTACACAACACGTTTTCAGCGCAGCAGTGAGCGTGACAAACTTTTGATTGGAAGACGCCTGACGCAGTGTTTTTTAATTATGTTCAATTTTTTGGAATTAACTTATTAATAAAAATGGAAAATTACTGCAATGGAGGTCGTATGAATATTGAAAACCGAGAAAACTATTAAGAAATATTTCAGGGTAAGGATTACAAAATTATATGACGAGAATATTTTTTCAATATTGAGATAAAAAAGTGATTAATTAATTCATTTTATTATAGCTGAATATTTTAAATCATATATTGTATAGTATACGCCACAAATATTTAATATAGGTATCTACCCCGGTGATTGAAATTGATTGTGAAAAAAGAGTAAATAAAATTCTAATAACACGGTTCGCTTGAATTCTATTGGAACAAAGCCTAAAACGGTGGATTTTTTTTCGCGCGTGAAGAAATCTATAATAGATAGATTTTTCAAACGGAACAGCATGATGATATTTATTTTTAGCCTATAAATTCCGTACTAGTTGTAAATGCTAAATTTCGAACTTGCTTGTTAAGAGGCTATCAATTCGTATTCATTCTATAAACAAATAAAAACATGTATAAAAATATATTTCATATAACTGCGTCAATAAGAATATTAAATATAATTCCTGCCTGCTTTGCCGTAGATCCGTTTATCCACGTATGGTAAATGCACTTACGCTGTCAACAAAATTCCGACTGAAGAAAACGACATAGCACCTATAGCCCAGGCGGAGTCTGGTCTGAGGTATACTTCCGGTATGGGCTTGCAATTTGTCCTGGTCACGTCCGGCAGAGTACCACGGGGACAGACCATACAAGCCGTCTCCACAAATGGCGATCGTATCTATGAAATAAATTTTTAGTTTATATTATTGTGAAATGAACTTACCAAGGGATTGATTTATGTATATCTTTACAATTATATTTCAACAAACAAACAACAAACTTTATATTTCTTTGCTTGTATCCACACCTGATTTCAGTGATTGAGGTAATTTAATATTACCTCATACTGCGTGCAGTTGAAGCAATGCCAGCAGCAGCTCTCTCCCTCCACGTACTGCTTTGCCTGACCCAGCTCACACTCCGCACTGCATACTGACTCGGGTGGTTTACGCTCTCCCCATTTAAACTGTATCTCTGTAAATGTTACCCTCATTTATTGTGAGTATTTTTTTAATCTAACTCATTCAACAATTTAGTTTTTAGTGGGTTGTCTGGAAGAGATCGCTTATTAGCGTTAAGGCCGCCCGTTTCTCTTATATGTACTAACATCTATTAACGGCATTTGCTTCTAGTGTTTAAGTGAAATAAAGTGTATATAAATAATTTTTCTTCACAATAATATCTAAATCATGAAATAAACTTTATCAGAAAATAGTCCCAAATTTTGTAGATAAATGTGGAAGTTTAATTCACTCAAACACTGTGAGGAAATTACATTCACAGCAAACGTGCATTTTGCAGGATATTCACAAACTGGATCCATGTGTGGTAAAAGTTTATCCTAATTTAATTTCTACAATTCACGAAAAGTAATATATTTATTATTTATTTATTTATTTTACACTTTATCGCACTTAAACACTAGAAGCAAATGACATTGATTCGTAAATTTATGACGTATATAATAATTAAGTAACACAATGTCGCGGCTCCATAGCAGTCATAAAATATAAGATTAAATTAAAATATACATTTATTTATTAAGAGTCGCGCCAACGAGGCTACAGTTAATAATAAAATGGAATACAATAAAAAAAAAACAAAATGCAGCCCTCGTGCTGCTTGCACAACAAACAATTATACAAAAAAAAGAAAAGTTAATGCTAAGTAAATGAGTTTCCTGTACTAGGCAGCCCGAGAACGAGTCAATATTAGTATTAAATTCCCGCAAATTATTGTAAATTCTCATTATTCCATTCAAGGGAGCGTAAAAACGTATGATCTTTTGGTACTTATGCAGAAATAATTGAAGTTAATACATTGTTATATCCTTTTAGAAATTAATCTAGTGGTGTTTACTAATCTAGATAAAATATATGGTGAGTCTATATGTATATAATTAGTTATTATAAAAAAAGGAGATACTTTATTTATCTACATACAATATACCTTGATACTGTTCGACACTTGATAGAACTCAAGTTACTTAATGCAAATGAATGTAATTCCCTCATGTCTTTATAATTACATTTAAGGAGTTAATACCTAAAATTACGAAAGCGTACGATCAATAATTAAAAACCTGTGCAAAGGGATTTGAGTGAAACTCAATTTGGGGAGTTATATGGATCGTGACTTGAAAGCGTGGACGCGTTTTCAGGTACCTAACATCGATTGGGTTTAACGACTTAATTTATAACTTAGTTAGATCTATTTTGTGAGCCGGAAGTTGACAGGTACACGCTGAATCTACACTAATAAGTTTGGACTTAGTACTTTTGTGTATGAAATTACAATTATACACTCTGATTTGTAAAAGTAAAGTTTCACGTTATATTTTAAAAAACGGATATAAGAGTAGTCATTTGTTAGATATATATTTCTATAAAATTGTTGTAGCCTACTCTTGACAATGTCGTAATAAACTACGAAGAACGCTACAATACTACTATGGCGTATATTCTGATTGTTGGAAATACAAGTACCAATACTACAAGACAATTGTCGAACGTGTAACTTCAGGTTAAACAACGTGGATTAACACTGCTCTTATTCCGCAGTACATATAATAAGTATTTTAATATAGCCTATTTATTTAACGAAGGTAGCAATACTGAGCTAAAAGCTCAGCTCAGCGAAGTAAATTCTTCAATATATTGTAATTAATTGCTAATTCATCTAAGTCCTTACCATTTACATGTAGCTGCAATTCACCATCGAGATACTGCCCCACTTTCACCCAATCGTAGACACCAAGAGTAACCTGCTTGAAGTGAAGAATATTGTAGCGTGCTGGCCCATCACCGTTTGCATCAAAGTGGAACTCATCTCCACTCAAACCTGGGCAAAAGCATTTGAACAATACTATAGAAAATGTTCTTTTAGTTGATGTCATAATTAGTTCACCACAAATATTTTATGTTAAACAAAAGTATTGTAGTACTCCCCAATAATAATTTAACCGATGATTAGACATATTAGTTTGGTTAAGCTTGACATTTCAAAGGGTAGTTACCAGTAAAGTTAACTTTTCTCAGGTATCTCAGCAAATCGGCTCCACTCGACGGCCGCATAGCGTCACATAGACCGTATCTCCCACCACATACAGCCGCATGCATATCTCTGTAACAGCGTTTTTTATTGGCTAATTATAATTAACAGTTGTATATTATTATTGTTGTATATTTACGTCCAAATCGTCAGTGAAATTTGAGGGTAGCAGGTAAGAGGTAAATAATTACAAAGTAAGAAATAGTATTTCTACTTAAATATTCATACTGAATAATTCGCTCTTGAAAGCATCATACTCTGACGTAATAATGAGAAGTAATTAATCATCTTAACCATTCTTAAGTTAAAGTTCTTAAGTGTTAAACTGTTTGTATTAAATTTTTCAAGCGTTACAAAATTACATTAAGAAGTTTAAATGATTTATGTTATATAACATATTATTACATCCAAGAATGATCCAACAATCATTGAGACAGTTGACAGAAAGGATAGATGTATAGATTCTAAATCAAAAGTTTACAAGGACATTATAACTTTATGTTTATCTCTCTATCTCTGCTCAAACTATTTTAAGGAAAATGCTATAGTATTCTCAAACTCTTTCAGCCGGGGGCGCACTTACAAGTTTATTTATTTGTCGCGGCACCATACCTTAGCTATTCGAAATAAATAGGTAAGTGCAGTAATAGTAGTAACCCAACTTTAAAATTTAACAGAGTATCAATGTTTAGAATAATTTATCTATTGTTAATAATTAAATTAGAATTTTTTGTAATTGGCTAAATTTGGTTTATTGTTTCGGATAAAAGATAAAGATAGAAGAAGAAGGGAAGGGGAATAAAAAATAGGTAAAAAAATAGGATCGTCGCACTCCTTACTTACTATACTTAGCAAGCAAATGTTCCCTACGTGTGTAGGGAACATTTTGGGGACCCTTGCTATTTAATAGGTTATAAATAACTGCTTGTGGTTAACGTAACGTAAGTATTTTGACGCAATTAAAACTCTAGATGCTCTTTCTATATGTATATAGCATATGTAATCTCAAATACTTACGTTTAAGTATACACACATATTTTAGTGCGACCGCATATTACTATAAAGTTCACTACAGTACATTTCGGGAATTAGTCTCAACACACATTTTAATACAATAAAGCCATAATAATTTGGCAAGGTTAAAATTAAATGAGCTACTAATCTCTGAACATGACTCAGAAATCATTAATAACCTAATCTGTTGCGATAATAACGAAAGGGTTTTTGTATGTACCTTCAGGTCTATTCAAGTTAATCATATTGTCCCTTTATATAAATGTTTAACAAAAAATAATATTACTTTGAACATCTAATATATAAAATTCTCGTGTCACAGTTTTCGTTCCCTTACTCCTCCGAAACGGGTTGACCGATTCTCCTGAAATTTTCTGAGCATATTCAGTAGGTCTGAGGCTTTAACGACGTTAAACGGGTTACGTTTGTCGGGATCAGCTAGTATCTTATATAAATCACCTAAGTAATTATTTTTTGCCTGACAGTGGTTCTAGTTCTCAAAATAGTGTACGTTTTTTTTATTTTAATTCCCGTTTCTCGGTTTCCTCTCATAGTGAAAAGACAACTAAATGTGGTTTTTTTTGAATGAGTAAATATTAAATATCTTAAATATCTTAAATATCTTTTAAAAATATTACTCGACTTTATTAAAGTTTAGTATATTCTCGATAAATTAGTTAGAAACAGTTATGATAAAATTAGAAATTTTCGACACATTTTAAGCTAATTACATCTCTGGTTCGCAGAACAAATTACAACTCAGTTAAACAAAATCAAACACGTCGTATTTCCTTTGGGACACACCGGAACACGATATTTTATAACACGATTAAATCAAAAATGCTTATTCCACACAGTAGGTACAAATATGTATAAAGCAAATATTTAAGCACAACAAAAATACGGTTATGTGTTATTACACTGTCAATATTTAATTAAAGCTTACTGCTTTATTTATAACCACTTAGCACAAAATAGTAGTAGTAAATAATTGTTATTTAATGTTACTACATATTATTGTACTTAGTTACTTATACCAATTTATTATTGGTTATACACAATTTTTTATACAAAGGTTTTTATTTCTGTATATTTTACTGTTGTATAAATAAACACATTAATTACGCAAAATTAACGACTAATTACAATTTTTTATAACATATTGAGTAAACAATAAGTGAAAATAGAAGAAAACATTGTGATTGGGTTTCATTCAGTCAAAAAAAATCAAAAGTTTTAATTAACTTACAATTATAATATGCAGGTGTCGCGACCAAAACAGCATTTTATATGAGTTATGGTATGACTATTGTAATAAAATCTTAAGTTAATTGTTGTTTGCTTTAGTTTGAAATGTGGCTCTTGTTAATAAAACGTCTGATTAAAACGCATATAAATGATATGTAACATTTTAGATCGTCGTTCCTAATTAAATAACAAAGAAGTCAACTCTGCCCTCAAAGTGAGAGAATAAAAGATTTTTTCTAAAAAAAAATGGCATACAACACACATATAAACTCCAATAAACCACATCCCACTGTACGTACTCTGTGGTTGCGACCACATTACAATTTCTTTTTATGTAAAAATTAATAAGTTGGAATACTCTGTGTCGTCTTGGGAAACAAATGTATACTTTACGGCTAATTTATTTTACGACCCAGCTTATTACTTGAATTTAATAATCATTTATATTCTTAATGTGTCGGATGATTTTTTTCAACATCACACAATAGCCTATTATATAATACTAAACAAAATAATAATGCCCACTTTTCACACATAAGCAATTTATACCCTGTGGTATGGGTGCTAACTAACAGACAATAAATAATAAGATAACATGATTTGATTAATTAACTAACTTGTTAATTTGCACAAGGGAAACTTATAACATGTCACAACTTTATTATTCCGAGATGTACATTCGATTGAGTTTGTTTGTGATTTTCAAACAAGGAAAAGTTTTATCATAACCATAATTCGATAATGACTATGTAAAAAGCCTGAACGAAATGTATCTAATTTTTGTTTATCAAGTAAAGTAAATATACTTTTTTCAAGGAATTTTGGAACACGTATATGGTATATTCAGAACAATACTATTAAGTATCTATAATTTTAATAGACAGAAAAGTTAATGATTAATTATCATATAGGAAATATTTTATGTTCTAAGCGAACAGCATATATACATTTATGCAAATCTGTGTGCAATATTTTAGTGACGTTAAAAAGTTGTTAATAATCGTAATTAAATTAAAAAATCTAAATCACTAATTGTTAGGTAAACAACAAGAAATGTATTGTCGATGTTTATATCGTTTCTAAATATTAAGTTAATTTGAAATAAACATACGATGCATATATCTCACGAAAAATGAACAGAAGGAAGCAATCGAATTAAGTACCCCGAACTTGGGTAAATGAAAAAAAATCTTACTTCCATTAATTTCTGTTTTACATCAGTGGCTAGTAGTAGGCACAATTAAGAATTTGAAATCCCACGCACCGATAACTTTAGACTGACTATATCAGTTGCAGATAATGCGATCAAAAATCCCGAAAACGTAGACCTTTTTTTACTATTTTCACTAATTTGACTACAAAAACTTACAGTGCATTACTGTCTACACAAATCTAAAATGTATCAAAGCATTGTTCATGCTTTCGACTTTACAATTTCATTTGTACAAAGGTTGTGCTCAATTATAATAAGATGCCTTTTAAAAGTAAAACCAAAGCGGGGGCTAAAACGAGCGAAAACGGTAATGTGCCTCACAGAGGCTAAAGTGCGTATCGTAATCATTTGGCGGAGAAATGTATAGATAGTATTATATTATATACCATAGATAATATAATTAAAAAAACCATTAGAACAAAATCAAGCGAACTGGCATTGTGCCCATTGTATAATATCCCTTGTAATTTCTTGTCAACTATTACGCCTCTGGTTTGAACCATGCCAAAATAGTGAAAGTCGCGTTTACTGGCAAGTAAAACCAGATCTATATCAGATATAAATCATATATTTTGTGTAGATTTCATACCCTTATTACATGTACACGTATTTAAGATTACTTTACCGAACACCGTAAATTATGTTAACCTACTTTCAAATATTTATATACTCTCGAAGGTAGTTTTCATTTTGCCTGAGTTTGTTTTGTGGATTGCGAGCCTTTGTGTTACAACCGCTTATGTTCAATAATGTAAGCGATAGGAAAATTGAATACCCCATCTTTTAGTACGAGCACTTGAAAATACAGATTTATATGCAATGGATTTTGCATACAAGAGAACCTTGTTTATCTTATACGTTAAAATATCCGCTGGTTCACATAAGCTTGGGTTTGGGTTAATGGATCTATTACCTTTACGTCTAACGTCAAATTTAGGAATCATCATTATATATGGCCAATTATATTCTTAACGATATTCAATTGATTCTTCATACCGAATCCGCAAATTCAAATAACATAAAACATATATTCAAACTATTATTAATGAAACATTCATATAAAAAAACGACCGTCTTTTAAATATGTTTAATAAATTGTGTATTAAATGTATTTAACTATCATTTAAAGATTAAGCGGGCTATAATCTGAATGAGGCTTAGAAATGCGTGGAAAATGAGGTTGAGCGGTCCTTTCATTCTCAATTGACGGGATCTGTGCCTGAATTGTATGCTTACTCTATGTCACTATAAATTTTGATTATGTATCCAGTAATTTCTTGTTACCGTTGTGGTGTCCTGAATATGGTATACAAATATAAAAAAAATCAAAAATATCTTTATTGTAACTAACTATCTCAAACTTATGAATAGCAAAAACAAAACTTGTAAAAAAATAACTCTACTTTTACATTAACTGCCAGTTCCCAAATCAAGGGCGTAGAGCGGTTAAGAAGAACTGGCAAGAAACTCTCCACCACTCCTTTGGTTCCATAAACATAGTATAAGCGTATTATAAATTACATAGACATATAAGTATCGTAGTAGTAGTAAGTACCTTCAACGTATAAGTATCGCGATACAGCGAGGAAATGCCACCAGCATTACGGGTACTCTGCCACAAGTACCTAACATTTTAAATTTATTCACGTGTTTTACTTTAATTTGTTTATTTAAGTTTTATACTTATAAGTTGTTTTTTTATGTAGTACAATCATTATGTATAATAATAATGGTTTAACATATATATGTTTAATTGCGTTTAGTTCATATAATTGTTTATATTATATTTATATTATAATCGTAAGAGATATTGCTTCAATTAAGGCGAATGAAATCGACGATATCGTAGACTCAATCTCAATAAATATTTTACATAAACATGAATTGATTACGTGAATTACATTCAGAGTCAACGCAACCTGATAAGTCTAGAATCTTTTGTTGCGAAATTTAGGTACGATTAATTATTCAATATTGTATTTGGCTTCTATTTTACATTTACATATAATTTCTTTGTTCTAATAGATAGCTATTGGGAAAATGTGATTTAGACAGAAAAGTCGACTACATAAAACACTATTACGACTACGAGTAAACAAACCATGAAATAGTCTAGAAATATATGTAACCTGGGTTCTTAAATCAGTGTACGTGACTCGAGTTAAAAGTGCCGCTACTTTTTGTCAGTTCTATACAAAAATAAGTAAATACTTGAATTATAATATTTTCATTACGTACATACAGGAATTTATTTACTTATTACGTTTCAATTATTATTTGAAAAGAATACGTTTTTACTCTAAGCGCAGATTATTTTTAGACAAACATGTATTAGATTGTTGATTTTATTTTTAAAATTATAGACACATATAGATTATATAATATATATAATATTGATACTCACTAATAAAAAGCCATTTTCTTCACAGGCAAGATATATCGAAATAAAAATAGATCTTTTATACTATCTACCCAGTTTTATTTTTAGTTGTTCGCTTATAAGCCTACTTCCCGGCCTGACGCTCTCTGACGCTCCAGGGCCGTTGAAAATCAAATAGTATTGTGGGTATAAATACAAAAAGGCTTAGGCAGGTTAAACACTACTTTAGGACTGGGACGGATACTACCTGCCTACTAGCTTTCTAATTAAATTTCTAAAGATACAACAACAAAAGACTTTCTATAACATTGCCTTTTGCAAAGCTCACACAGTAGAGCCAGACCATTATTTCTATTCAAGAACCAATATCAGTTTCATTATAAACTGAAGCAAAAACAAACTTGTGTTGTGGTAAGCCGATTCCAAGGACTTACAACTTCGCAACTCTTGTACATGTGTCATTAAATCGAAGCTTTAAGACGTTTTCTTTTGCTTACTTTTCAACGTACGTGAAGCAGGAACACAGACAAACGTGTGGATAAAGGAAAGTTATTTTAAGTCAAGTTATTTAATACATTTTATTTTAAGTATACTTGGTATAAAATGTAGGACATTCACACTCATCCGCCTAATGCGCAAGCCAGGTAATTCAAGTAACTAAAAGCTATTAGTGCTGACAGGAGGAAAAGGGTCACGTCAGGCTTACTGTAACTAAGTTTGCTTATACTCCACGAGGTAAAGAACCGATACTAAATTTAAACAGATACATTTGAAGAAAAATAGCTATGGTTATGTTTCGTATAATTTTACGTTGGTACAAAAACTAACATTTTAATTCGTGAGCTTCTTGATTGCAACAAATAAACGCCTTTTTTGAATATTTTTTTTTAAAGAAAACAATCAAATTTGACCTATATTAGTTTTGTTACATTAAGGTTCATAGGTTTTTTATAAGGATGTAATTCTCTAAACCGCATTATAAGACTTAGTAGATATTAAGATCGAGCGAAAGATCTAACTAATAAAACTATAGTAATGTGATATTTTTCATTAATTTATCAGTCAAAAATTATAATAACGAATAAGTTGCTTTCCTTGGGCCTAACTGACCATATGAGGCGTCCTAATGTTTATTATGCTTCTGACTTTAGGAGATTATGTCTTATGAGCATATTTTTAATTTGATGTAATGGAAAACAATATTCTATTATTTACGTATGTAGTAGAGCTACAGGGCGCAGTTAGCACAAAATACACACATAGTAAAAGTGAAATTTACTCAGTGCGACCTTGTCACGTCGCATCGTTTAAATGCAGGTCGGTGTCACGTAATACTTTATCGTCCATTTATTATAGCAATAGAGAACAATATTAAATATTTTAGTAACATAAAATGTTATGAAGACAGGCTTTGTATACTACGAGTATATATACTATATATTCCTAACATATATTTTTGATTTTTTTCTATGATCTATTGTATATATTATATTGACGTTGAGTCTTTCACTTGATCTGCTCATCTGGTTGGTGAGCTTCCGAGTGATATTTTGCCTAAAGCGTTTCCAAAAACGTCACCTCGTCACCTCTGCGCATTTCCATAGTAGTGTTAAAATCAAACCGATATGAAATTCCATATACAGAATGTGGCTATATATAGTTCTTTGAATTGTAGCGTAGCAGTCGTTGACGGGTTAAAGTGTATTTATTGTATCAGAGGTGCCTTTTGATAAGGTTTTTAGTAACGGGTTGCTGAGCGATTAAACGCACTGATTTTTGGGCATCGAAAGTCTTAGGCTTTTATTTTTGGAAATGTCATATCATATTTGTATTTTGTTTGTATTGTTACGCATATTTGGATTATTGTTTTAATTTGCGCTACTAAAACTTACCTCTACATGGTATAGCGATGAACCAATTCCAAGTTTCTAATACTAATAAGAATGTCTACACTGGATTTCTCAATTTACATTGTCGTATTTCGATATTATTTCGCACTAAATCATTTACATTTTAGTCGCATAAATCAAAGAAGAAACTAGATTGTTTCATTTATGTTCGCGCGATCTGTCTCGTATTTTCATAATTTAAACATTATTCGGAACAAAATATATTTTTTTACTATTGCATTTGCATATAGTTATACTATTCTTATATACACTATAGTATTTATCAATATAAATAAATAAATTAAAAATGTGGATGAAAAAGTGTATTTTTAAAGGAAATAATCAGAAATAAGAGCAGTTTCAAAAATCTAAAATTACTTATAAATGGAGTTACCTATCACTAAATATACCAACCATTTCATTCATTTTAATTTAGTTCAAAAATACCAAATTAAAAACCATAAAAAAATACCAACCGACAGTTATGATGTAAGAGAGTTCCCCTCAACTATTATACATATATATATATATATATATATATATTTTTATCGAATTTGTAACTATATATATATATATATATATATATATATATATATAGTTACAAATTCGATAAAAACTATAGAATCGTTAATTTCATTACAACTGTAAAGTCAGAAAGGGCTTGTCCCGGATCTATTCTATCAGAAGACAGATCGAAATAATGAATAAATTGAGGACAAAAATCTCATTTTTCCTCAAAGAGCAATAAGTAATTGGGATCGAATGTAGGCTCTCAAGTCATAAATTGGGCGGTTTTGTTATTTAAATCGCATCCCAAAGGTTCTTCTACGTGATTTAACTTTGGAAGAAGATTCACTATTAACATGAAGTACTAATGTCAGAGAATATTGGAAGTTTTTTTTTTATAGCGGCCCACTTCGATGTCAGAAAGACAGTTTGATTATCTTCTGTGATATGCTTGCAAAGCGTCAATTAATTTCACATTCATTGCTGCTATCTTTGGAAGAGTTGTTTAGATATTATTTGTTGCTTATGACGTTATACTTTCTACTAAAATAATTACCAGTTATCTATTCAAATAAAACTTAAATGTCCCAATAATGTTAAATATTTCTTAATGAATACTTTACCATACATATACACAAAACATTGAAATTCTGCATACGTGCATTATTTTGATCTTCACTATTTCATTTATAGTAAAAATATATAAAATTCATTATAGGCTTTAATTTTTTTAATATATTTAACTTTACAAATATTAAAACCAATTTTAAGCATTACTCATCCCCAATCGAAATGTTAAAAATCCATAAGCTTGAGAATTAATAGGCTTACGAATAAAATTTCAATTCGAATGCGACTTTTCGTCCGAAAATTTCTTTCACAAATTGTATCTCCGATAAAAGTGGTTTTATATTTCGAAACAAACTGAACGATAGTTAAATTTGGGAATCCTGAAAAGCCTACGTTTGTGATGAGTTTTCATATTGCGTATGAATGATTTCACCTATAAGCAATTTAAAAAAAAAGGAAAAAGAGTTTATAGCCGACTGAATAACAACGTTATACTTTTTTACATTTTTTAGGCGATTCTTTGCAGCTTGCTCTTAAGGTTCAGGGAGTGGAAGGATTTTAATGGGCGGAGAGGGGAATGTATGGTCTCCAGGAAACTTATTCACCGCACGAAACGCGAATACAACAGAATAATTCTTGACGCTGGTTTTTTGTTAGAGAGTGATACTTCCTTAGCCGAAGCCCGCTATTCATAGCGTGGCATTGCCACTCGAAATTAACTATTATGAGATATAGTAAAATACATACATTAAAATATATGAAATACAGATGTAATTCCGTATTTACTTACGCATACAAAAGTGAAACATTTTTATTATTTTATGAATTCTTACCGGCCAACTCAATGGAGTTTTATTTAATACAAAGGCTTAAAGTTTTTAACTTCAAGATAAGGCAGGCTCAGGATATATGGACTATGAGATAACGTAACGGTTTCTCTGACAGTCCATATATCCTATTAGTTTGTAACAGTAGGGATATATACCTACTGTTATAGAAAAACTTATGTATCAGTTATCACATACCTTATAGCATACGCGAAAGCAATAACAGCGTCGCTCACAAACTGGAGCTGCCTTTCAAACTCCGTATTATTCACCGTAAGACGCTCTATCCCGGAACATCTTCTTTTATAGTGGCCATTGTATGGTGTACGCGGAGAACCGGCATAGCGACACTGGAAATGGTGCTCCCAGAATTCTGCACGACATTTATGGATTTTTAATAAAATGCACCTCTATAGATTGATTAGTACAGAAGACTCAATGTATTAACTTTAGTGCCTTTAAAAAAAAAAAAAATATATATATATATATAAATTTATGGATTTATGGATTTTTAATAAAATGCACCTCTATAGATTGATTAGTACAGAAGACTCAATGTATTAACTTTAGTGCCTTTAAAAAAATATATATATATATATATAAATTTATGGATTTATGGATTTTTAATAAAATGCACCTCTTTAGATTGATTAGTACAGAAGACTCAATGTATTAACTTTAGTGCCTTTAAAAAAAAAAATATATATATATATAAACCGCAGATAGAAAAGCCTGGCATGGCTTGCATCGAAGCTGTACTTATTTAGAGCTATAAAACAAATTAGTTGTTAAAATATTTGTATTTCATTCACATTTTCTGTTCACGTGCACAATATTATATTCTTTATTAGTAAATCGAAATAGTAGAATTGAGGGAAGTCCGTATATTTAATCTATAATTAAGTACTTTTAAAATTAATAGTAACTCACCAACAAACCAAGGATTTCGACGATTGTTATTCATATTAAGTCCCAGAAAATACTCCTTAAATCCAATTACATCATTGGCCTGAGGTTGGACACTAATTGTACCCTCTACAGCCCTCTCATTACCATCAGATACTAGAGCCCTAGCGCTCCATCCATCAGAGCCAACCCAGGAAAATGAACGGGTGGCATTGACCCTTTCTACAGCACGCATCACCCCAGCCACTTCTTGATCCGATCCGAAAATTATAGCTCCTAAAACAACAGAATCTCATATTATCAAGAGTTTATTTTATTTTTATAAAGTAGAATGTTCTGTGAATTTGAATGGTTTTAGTTTATTGAATATTACAATAAGCTCGCTGCAACAAACAAGAAATTTTAGGTAAGAGATTAAGTTTGGACCTGAGGTTTAGTTAGAACTATGAACAAAGGCGCAGCGAGGAAATTGGATTTAAAAACAAATTATAAATGTAAAGACGCCTAGACGTTAAGGGAACAATACTAATATTATATTTCCACACGTCAAATAAGCGTAATTTAATCAGTTATAGAATTCATAACTGTAGTAATATGTTTTTCAAAGGAATTTCATAGATAATAATCTGTATTATGCTTGAACTAGAATTTAATATTTATTCATAGTAACTGAGATAGTATTGTAGTATCTTTACTAAAATAAAACGACGAACATTAGGTTTATGAGGCTTTCTTTTGGAACCACAGGCTAATTGTAATAATTTAATTAATTAAAATTTACATTAAATATTCGATGAGTACTACAACTATTATATAACCAACATTGTAGAATTTTGATGGATATTGTATCTACGTACCCCAGCTGTGAACAAAATTATTTATCTATTTATCGCATGGTGAATCGGGAATAATGTGATATACTTCATTAGATTACGACACGCGTCTTTAAAAACAATAAGGCGTCATGTGGGTACTGTGTGGGTTATTATTTTTAATATAGTCACACAACCTCTCATATTCTATTTCATACATCATGTTCCTATCACGAAAACAATTTCTCATCCATAATAAGCCGTCGACACAAGTTTACACTTACATGTATGGAGTATATGTTATATAGATCTGTATGCATGTTTTACTGATCAATACGAAATGTTCACATGAGTGTTTTGGGTTTGGAATAAATTTTGATACTTTAACAAGCGACAGTCTTACAGTCCCTTTTCGTTTCAATATCGCTAGAAACTAATTATTGTTAATTAATTTAAAGAAATAAAGCTCACTCTTTTCTAAAAGGCGTTTCCAATGTTCTGTATAACATTATAATTATAGAAAATATATCAACAAAGATGTCTAAAAATTTTGGTTGTATTATTCGAGCTATTGAATTAGAAGTTAGAAATTAGAGTTAGCTTGTAAATGGGTTGTTAAAAAATGCCACGGTGCCTTCCGGTGTGGCTATTGTTATCAGAAGCTCTTTGTAAGGCTTAATTTCCTTTTTTAAATCAAAAGAAAATGTTCTTTGGTGATGACACCATTTTAGCACGGATGTTTAATATGAGACATTTTATCTGTGAACAGCACTTTAATACTTACAATATATCAGTAAACTATTTAGTTAATAATATTTAAGAATTTAGACTTACTTATTTTAAATGAACATCACAGCTTTAAAACAAGGCACAAGTATGTAAGAGCGGTTATATTAAAGACATACAAGAACCGCAAATTCGAAGGTTATTTTTGATAAATTCTCCTTTTTGTGCAGGATTTTCTTTGTATAGCATGTGGTTTTTGGTTTCAGCGAAAATATGTTTTTGATAAATATTGAAGCTGAGTTAACAATGTTATTTTTAAGGTACAAAAAGAATCAAATTTTTTCAAGAATAAATTATTGTTAACGGTTTACGGTTAACGATTGTTAAGCGCTTAACGAAGTTTATAGTACCTCAGTTATACGCTATAACTACAGTATGATTACGTAATGTCAATACTAGTACATAATATTAAGTTTGCCTATCTACATAAAGTATATTGTTTAGACGTGTTTGCATAGAGATTGCCTGGAAGAGATCGCTTATTAGCGATAAGGCCTCCTGTTGTTCTACCGTTTTAGTGCAACAAATTGTTAATAAATAAATGTTTATACGATGGTATAGGTTCTAATTTGATTTTTAAGAGTGACTTTTTCTTCGCAGCACGATCTGAGCACGAGCACTATACATACCAATAGAAGATATGGTAGTTGCCTTGCTTTACAAATATATGTCGTATCTTGTTCGTATTATTATGTATGTTCTATTTTGTTGTTGTAGCGTTTCAAGTTCCCATTTAATTCTTTTATATGTATACATTGTTTTATTATCTCATAAGTTTAATATTTTTTAAATATATTTAGCACATAAGATGTTTGGCGACAGATGTTTTAATATAAAATATGAGTGATCACCCTTATACTAACTCATTACCATACCTAGCTTACCTAGCTTAGTAGATGGTTACCAAAGTATTATTTGGAACGCAAAGCTTACTATTTAAGTAGTATATACGTGTTTTCTTCTGAACTAAAACAAATCCTCCCAACCACGACCCTTGTGATAAGGAACGTGCCCAGCTCAGCGTTCTAAACGCTCATGATTACTTATTGACGGGATTCAATTTGTGTAACCACTATAGCGAAAAATTGTCTCCGAGCACAGCTGCCGATTGGAGCCATTCAAACGATTTATCGGCTCGGGTGAAGGGTTGTGTGTGTACCCTTTCGCGCAGATTCTGAAGGTCAATAGGAGACTTTTGCTAAGTGCCTTTGACTTGCGTTTGTTCTTAGAGTTTGAGATTGGATTATCTGTACCTTTGGTTACCGTGAGCAATCGAAATTTTTCCCTCTCTAATGTTCTTTACAATCCTTTTTTATGTCAATGCAACTGTAATAACAAAAGATATTGATTCATACCAGTTTTAGCCAGTGGTTGTGTCCGATCGCCGATCCTTTTCAATAATAAGAGCTTACGGTGCACCATATTTTTATAATAAAATAGTTACAGAGTATATAACGATTGACAACGTTTATTAAATAATTTTACACCCTCCATTTTGTATAAAATAGAGGAAACTACAAAAACATGTGACCAAAAGGTCCGGGTGTCGTAAATGGCAGCTGTTACGCTTAAATTCGAAATGGTTAAACCGTTTGTACGCATTATACATACACTGGTTTTCAAAGCGATTTTCATATATTTCTTGGCCCATATATAATTATCGCCATAGAATAGAGAGATATATTTTTATAGGTTAAAGTTTGGCGCATTCGTGTTACCGCTGATGCACTTAAGTGTCGTTCAAATAGAATTTCATGTTGTACAATTGTATGAAAACTTTAGAATTGTTCACGCCGTCAAAAACTGATACTATTGTGAACATCACTGTTTTCTCTTGGATAAAGGTAAATAACACGCGAGTATCTATTGGTATACACAATTTAGGTACAAATTAATCTAGAATGAAATATGGAAATTTGTGTGAAAATTTAGTAAATAAATCTGAAGGCTGCTTTAGCACATACGTGTTTCCAAATTCAAATTCGGTTAACAGAACCTTTCATATTAATGTGTCAGGAAATCAAAGAAATGGAAGTAGCTTAACTATTCACCCGTCCCATTTGCATAGGTGGTGTTTAAGTGACGGGTACTTTTCAGTATTACCAAGGATCGCATTTACATAAGAAAAGGTGCGCCACATATCGCGCGTTTATCTAAAAATATATGATATGATTTTCTTTGTTGTTACTGTTATCCTCTGCTACTCAGAGTACCGGAAGGGCAATACCCACCGAAGCACGGTGTAAACGCGTGTCCGAATACGAACATTCCTTGGATCGGGTTTGCATTCTAACAAAGTATAACTGAAGCGATATTTTTTTTAAGGGAAAAAATAACTTTATTTGATTTAGACTTACACACATAAAGAAGTTAAATATTGTTATGTAACTTACTTATACACATAAATGTCTAAATAAACACGAGAAGTTATGGGTCAATTGTACTTTATGGAACTGGGCATGTCAACAGCCTCTTCTCAGTTCAAGCATACTGGCTTATATGAGTAGACCGCTTTTAGATTGACTCAGGAATATTTAACATTTATATATTTATAACTTATAAGTTAACCGCGATTACAATCAATACTTAAAATAAGTGTGATGGTTGCTAAGCAATATATTGAGTATAATAGGGAACGAATATAAAGAACACTATAATTGATAATTGGATACCACCTTACCTCGAGCTCTGGGCTTAGTAAGAAGTTTCTGGACGATGTCATCGTAGGAACTTTCATCAGCTACCCCAGAATCCTTCACTAACTTCTCCTTTACAGCTATGCATATTCCGTTACGTGCCAATAAAGCCTCTAGCTCCTCAAAAGCCTGAAACATATATCACACGATTCATAAGTAAAATAAATATTTGCTATAGCCTAGATGAACCAAACTCAATAATATTGGCCTATCATACATAGGAAGCCTTAATAGAAGTTTCTTAGAATTTCAATGTAAAAAATACTTTTGAGAGACCATACAATTAAAAAAAACTCATTGAACTTCAATAGAAAATAACTGGACTTTAATATGTATTCCATTCACAATGTAACTTTTATTATTTCCCTTACTCATTCGATTAGATTAATTGGCCTTTATAATTGGTACTGTAAGAATGTATTCAGATACACACAAACTCAACCACACACACATTATTCACGCTCACCCTCTATTTACAATATAGGATGAGCTGTAAACTTTCCCTAAATGGGCTGGCGTCTAAAATGTTATTATGTACCGAAAACCCAATTTGTTTAAAAAATAAAAATAATTTCTTTGCCTTTTTTATGAGGGTAAAACGATCAATAGGTATGAATTACAAGGTGCTTACACTTTTTTCATGCTGTCGTGTTTGTTATACTAATGGAAAAACAATTTTAATTTCACGCTTACGGTTTAT
This sequence comes from Leptophobia aripa, assembly GCA_951799465.1. NCBI lineage: Eukaryota > Metazoa > Arthropoda > Insecta > Lepidoptera > Pieridae > Leptophobia > Leptophobia aripa. The sequence goes on along the minus strand of OX637268.1, from coordinate 4,149,999 downwards.
TGTTAGAAATGTTTCATGAAAAGTGTTTCAGTCCATTACTTTATTTGATTGTGACAATGTAGTTTGCCAGGGGAGGAAATATGGCTCGTATTGTCAGTTTTGATGAGCGAAAAATACGAGTGGAGTATAAAATTATGAATTACCAACGGTATGTAACGCTTGGCTTAAATAATGTGAAATATCTGGGAGTTTCTAGTTATAGCCTTATCATGGGATTGTTTTGTAAATGCGTTAGTCGTAGTCTTAACGCCGGTACGAGCTTTCTTAGACGACATAATATCTTTCCCACATTCATAAAACTTTTACTATTCTCTTTTTCTCTCTATTCTACGCTGACGTTTGCTCTTCCGATTTCCTATACGTTTCCCGTGCCTCTTTTCCTTCCTACATTGTTTCTTTTGTACTAGTGCTTAGTTAGTATATGTATTTGATAATTGGTCTATTAATTTTTATTTCGTATCTTATAACAAGTTTTGCACTCCTTAATTATTTTTACGACCACACATTACACTATATATTAGTTTTATCCTGTTATGTCGTATTATGTAATAAAGTGTGAGAATAAATAAATAAATGCTTGATACATTGCAAAACTTAAATATAATAAAACGATCAGTACATTTGTAATTTATATAAGTATATTTGCAAAGAAAAGATTAAATATTGATTTCAAGAAGTTTTCAAGACCCCGTTCTAATTTATGGCCACCCATGACATAAGCTATAAATCGTGTATGTGACATAAGTAAAAAAACTGATTTTAGCTGGACATCGGATATTAAGCTTTATTAGACATTTAAAAAAAAATCCAGTTGCGCGGCTATTGTCGAACATTATACGTATAATGTCCAAAGTCGTTATGAAGTACGCGATGTCACATCGTGTTGGACATGGGATAATTTTTCACTCGTGACAATTGATTGACTGAATGAGGGATCGAATTATAGGGAGGTTAAGTGTTTTTTAAATTTTGTTGAAGCTTAAAAATTAAAGAATAAACTTTCATTCATAGCATAATTGATACAGTAGGATCTACATAAAACACAGGACTTTCAAATCAATAAGTCGTTAAGCATTGTTGTGATAATAAAATACCAAGTCTCTTAGCTGTGCTTGTTTAAAGTTCCCTGACGAAAGTTCCCTAGGGACACATGCTGCGTCCAGAAGCCAGCAGTCCGAATTCGCTGGAACTATTACAAGTAATGCCACCAATAACTTTTACGTGGAAACTTAAGCGACAAATTTTTACCTCGCTCTAAGAATGTGCTCGGAAACTTATATTTTATGTACTACTTTAAACTTTATCATTGCAAAGAAACCTGAATTTCAGTTAAATAAATTAAATTCGAAACTAATCGGAAAGAAATAAGATATCCTGGTGTTACGTAATAAAACACGCTTTGTGTTAAAAAATAAATTGTTTGTCATTTGAAATTAATACTTTATCAAGGATAGAATATTTTATTAAAAATAAAAGCAAGGGTAACACCATTATTACGTTTTTGATGAATATTAACATAAGTTAAATTATAATAACCATATTGTAATGTCCAGTGCCAGTAACTAATTTATAACGATTTACAATAAAATATTGTATTTGAATTACACATTATAACAAAGCTGTGAATGTATTCCTATATACTATATTTGCAGTAATAATGGTTAGTAGTAAGATTCAATTTAGCATCCAGTTAATTTGTGTGAAAATTAATATCATCAATTAATTTTCACACAGATGCCTAGCAAAGCCAAAATAAATAATTAGTGATCGTAGGTAACTACTTAATTAAATAAAGTAATAACAATCGTACATTGCTACACAATCCTAGTTTCTCACAAATATTATATAATTTTCTTACATTTCCCCAGCAATATTAATTTTCTTGCGTCGTTAGCAATTTCCGAGGCAGATGTGAAAACGTGTGGTAATACAAATGTACATTTAATTACCAAAGTACTACCGCGCACGATTTTACTACCGTTGAACATTGAAGCAATTAAGAACAAGCTTTTGATATTTATTGCCATGTAAAAAAATGTCATATACTACTAGAAATATTTGAACCTGTGGTAAGTAGGAATAGCTTAAATGTTAAACATATTTTTTTATTAGTTGCGATACAGTATGTATGCGCAACTCACAAATAAAAAGTAATAACAGACTTCACACTAAGTATATTAGAAACATTTAAATAGATAGTTAAAATTAAAAAATATACTTTCGTATATTCTTACAAAAAGAACAAAAGTATACTAAACTAGCCTAACCCGAACCATATTAAGAGTATTATACACTGAAAGACGGAAACTGTTAATATTATTGCAGAATATATAATTACTATTAGTTATCTGCTATATTTCATAAAACAAAATGAATCGCAGATCTGTGGTGAATTTTGAAAAAAAATAATTGTCAAATAGCTAAATTAAGTGGTGTTTTCCGACTAATTCCTAAGTAATAATAATCCACAGGTAAGTATTGAATGTTCCATTTTCAGTGAACCTAGTACATGCATGTTAAGTATTTGTAAATACTACGACAAATTTTCAATTTAGTGAGTGTTGGTTCTATGCATACATTTAAAGCCATTTCACTGATTGCGCGTGCTTTATTAAACAGTATAATATACATCTGACCATTTATTATGAACTTTTCAGAAGTTTACATTGATTGAAGTATCATTTTAAAATGAGCTTTTTTGAATATTAGAAAATCTCACGATAAAAATATATCTATGGTACGGTTGATTACAGACGGTTTAAGGTAACTTGTGTAAGCTAAAAAAGTAAAAACTTAACCGCGATAGGGAAATGAATGAGTTAACCCTTGTCAAGTGATCCTTAAAATAAGATCAGAGCTGAAGTATTCCGGTCCAAAAAACGGTTAATTTTCAAAGAGGTTTATTTTACATTATTGCCAGAGAACCTGTATAATGGTATACGACAAACTACTTACTTACTAAATTACGTATTAGTGTAAGCGTGTTTGTGTCTTTAATTAACTTCGATCTTTACTTAATTAACAACAGAACCAGTGTTTTGTCTATTGTGTCTTACAATTCTTTAAATAATCTTGAAACAATTACCATTCATTTGATTTCTAAATCTATACTGTATTGATTTAATGGTTTTTCCTTTAAACTTGACAGATTCCGTCGACGATGTCAGAACCTGATAAAGTCAACCGTTGTGGTTAGTAAGTTGGATACACATACAAGTTAACAATCAGATTACGAAATAGCTAGTTCAACACAATGGATCAGAAGTTGTACGTGGCAATTCAATTACGAAGAACTTGTAGGGCATAGTAGTTGGTGTAGCTTAGATTAGTACCAGCTAAGCTAAAAGCCAGCTAAACTATTGGGAACCAGAACACCTTAAACCTTTTTATACTGAGGGTTAAGTATACTTATTTTTTAGTCTAGATCTAGATTTTATTTCTCAAACCCATATAAAAAAATAACATATAAATGATTAAAATAAAAACAAGGCCAACATAGGGTTTAAACATAGAATATTAAAGTAAGCCAATATATATTTTAAAAAATACAATAGTAACAAAAATATAACTAAGTTAAGTATTTCAATTTTATTTTAAAACTTGTATTATGCTAGAGATTCAAAATTCAGTAATGAATTTATAAAGAATCTTGGGCTTGGTTAAAACTATAAAGTATCATACATTGTTTATGTACTATGGTTCAATTCAATTGCTTGGTTAAGCTGGAATGCCTTGAAATCAGTCGGTCTGTATTTCAACAATTACAATGTCAATCAACTAAACATTTAATATGTCAAATGAAATGTTCCTCAAACGCTATTAAGAATAACACACTAAACCACAACATTATATTTTTCTTTGGTTTTTATTTAAGAAAGCAATTATGGCATTAATTCCTCCAAAATAAGTTTTAATAAACTAAACGTTGTGTACTGTCCATATTGACAGGTTGATCAAGTTTGGATTGTAGTCGTTTAGCAATCTAATCTACACTTAAAAGGAGATATTGAATTTGGACAAGAATTGCTAAGTAAATTAAACAGTTTTACAACTGGACAATATATAAATAAGATATCAAATATGTTTTCCTAAAACTACATCATATTTATAGCAGTCAAAATAAGATACTAGAGTTAATAATCGTTGGAAATATTGCGATAATCAAAAGCTGTAAAAAAAACTCATAGAAATGTAAAATAAAATTATTTTTTCATTTTACTATTAAGTGAATCTAATCTAACTTAGATACAATCCGCCCTTGATACAGGCTGGCTTAGTCCAATATCGAAGGCTTCTGAAATTACTTTGAGCGAACAGTTCGTTCTTATATTACTTATGAGATCCTTAGCTTAGTTTTTATTTTAGCTGTTATAATTGTATCGTATCTAATTTTTTTTTTGGTAATTTAGGCTAACACGACATGTTTTAGGACTACAATAACAAATATCTGAAAATGTGTGAAGCTTGACGGTTGGGGATCTGATAACTATTTATGTACTGCATTTTGATAATTAAATTACTACTACCGCATTTAAACTATTACCTACTGAGGGTACTTACTGTTTCTACATGAAATATCTAAGTTTAGATAAAATTCTACACTTAAGTAACTTACGTGCCTGACGAGCTATTTGATCTTCTTTTTAAGATAACACACGATTTGTATTTGCTTATTATGATTTTTTTTGCAACTATTATTTTCATCTAGATAGTGGTCTTTTACTTCATTATTGAAATAGTAATTCGCAGTATGTTATACAAACTTATCATTTTATATGTACTTATAAATTACGTTTACGTTTACGTATAACGAAACAGTTAACTTATATAATCTTCGTAACTACAAACTCGTGTTTATACAAAGCCTAGTCTATTTTCTAACAAGTTTTTCCTGAGATATTTCATATCAGCAATTTCAATATTGAAATCGCGATGCAATAGCCACTGACCTTTATTCCATAGCTGGATTCCTCGTAAATAATTGAAACGTAGCTCCAGCCAAGCTTTTTCACAATTTCCACCATCGCTCGCACCTGCAATGAAAAAGTATTTGAAAAGCTATTCTTAACTATAGCCTCAATATTTGAAAGGTAAGGGGATTTAAAAAAAATGGAATTGTGCTATTTATTTTTATATTTTCTAATGCATATGTTTTATCATTTTTCATGAAGTATGCAATATATATTTGGGGACTTCAAGGATGACTTATACCTTCTATCCAAGTGAGTAAGTATAATTAAGTTATTTTTGAGGTAGGCATGAGTTTTGGGTTGGAACAGGGCAATGGAGTTACTCATTTTACATTTAATTAAATTGTGCGACAGTGTTTTGTTTTAGTCTACGTTTGTAATGACCTCACTGGGAGTGAACGTGTTTTATGTATAAGCTCAGAAATGTTCAACATCAAATATCAACTTTTATTATACTCATCGATCTTTCAATCCATCGGGAGTCGGTATGATTGATCAGTGTATACATAATTATTGTGTCCCTCTATCCCAAAGGGTCTGGCAATAGGCAACAAAGTCTTATTATAGTAATCCCTAGATTCAGTCGTTCTATATAAATAGTTTCTTTTCTTAGTTTTATTACATATAGTATAAAATAAATAGACTTTATTAATAAAACAGATTTTTGTTATATATATATAGAAGTATAGATATATAGTTGTAGTGTTTATTTTGTGCAGTATTTTAATCTAATTTTTTTAAAATTCTACTTTTATTTTACAACAAATTTACAAAAAATGCTAATATTATCAGAAAGAAGGAACAAAATTAATGATTAGTTGGTAATATATATAAAAGTCTAGTTAGACTTATCTACACTCCCTTACATATTATGTAAAAGGCTAAGTAGCTTTACACATTTAAAATAATTTAACCAATGAGAAAGAACCAACCTTAAAAACAACATAGCCTGTCTCGTAAATCTCACGAATGAGAAAAAAATCTATTGTGAAACACAATAATCCAAAAACTATAATCAAGTAACCCAATTACACAAAGCCAAAACTTCCACTCGAACTCATTCGAGTATTGAATATAAGCGCGTTACACGGTCCTAGTTGGCAACTTTCGCTCAGCAATCGTCACACCAACTTGTCACTTATTAATTCTATTCCAACAAACCGATCCAATTTGCGTGACGTCATTGTATTGGATCGCTCGAATGTTCATAATCACTCACTCTAAATGTTTTCATCACATAAATGTTACATTAAATTCAAACATTGTCGGGATTAAATTGTACCGCGACTGGTGCGAGGTTATTAATTATATTAAAATAGAAGTACAAGTTTAATTTATCATAATATTAACTGTGTGAAACTTTAGTTCTTTACTATGCCAAGAAAAATTACATGAAAAATTGTATACGTAGAGAGAAGAGTTCGTTTTAGAGTTGTATATTTAACTACAACTTTTATCTCTTCCAGCCAAATGGTTTACGCTGTGATAAAAAGAAGCAGATGAGTACTTTTGTTCTAACGGCTCAATACTAATTTATTGACTAGAATGGTGAAAATATGAAACTGATTTATGGATACTTTTATTTTTGTTGGTTTTATTATAGAGAAATGGCAAAAGAATTGGCCTTAAGTCGTTCTAAAGTCGGTCGGTGTGTCAGGTGTATGTAACTAATCCAACACTTTGCATTATCCAGATAATTCAAACTCTTAGATTGGGTCTTTGTACATTTGCCAAAAAGTGCCCCAGTACCAAAAAACATTTTAAGTGTCTTTTAGAGGATTTTACGTGACCTGCATCGCAATACAGAACGCGAAATTGATTTTCTTTGGGCACATAGGTAAGAGGAATGTCAACAAAATTGTTCTACTGATTACAACTGTACGCTTCTATTTCTAAGTTCGAATTACTTCCTAATCGAATATACCAACTCAAACCAAATCGTGATCTTAGTAATCTATAGAATTCGAATATTTTTTAAACTTAGTTATTTGAGAACCAAAGATTTTTTAAACTTCAATATAATGTTAATATCATTTCTTTTTTCTTAGCATTGAAACATGTGTTATTATAATAATTCAGAAGTATAAAAGCAATAATAATGGTGCCTGTTGTTGCTTTGGAATGAGGCAGTCTACGCTTTTTATTATTTTCCAACACATATACATATAGCATTATTATATAATAAATGTAGAGGTATGATTCATGGACGTAGAACAATAATTATAAGGCTTGGATTTAGAAGTCTATAACTAAAATGTATTTTCACCTAGGACGTATATTGTTTTCTTATTGAGATTATGCAGTAATATTTACCTGATGTAAGTCTGATGGTATGGTTCTTGTGAAATACTCGAAGCGTGCCTTGTTGGAGAGCTCCGGAGATGTTGAAAAAAAAGATACCTGTAGATAATAAATGAATTTAGAAATTCGCAAAGATCTAATAAAACAAATGAAAGACAACAAAATCTTGACTGATTAAAAAATATTAATCACTTTGTGGTTTTGAATTGTTTCAATTCAAAAATGAATATTTTAATTAAATGAGAGGAAGCCTGTGTCGGCGACGGAAATTGTTTCGCGGCCTCCTTTAATTTAATTTCTTTGGAATGACAATTTATTTGTACACATTTCAACTTGTTTTGTAAGTGACTGTGTTGTGCTGGATAGATGTAATGATAGTAAAAAAAGTTTAAGCATCACTCAATATAAACTTTGAAAATTTGTTTCATAGTCATGTTTATTAGCCGGATGTTATTGAGAATTGCTATCACAATCGAAATTAACCTAACCAGGTCGAAATAAAACCCTTTTTATTTATATACTAGCTGATTCGTTAAACGTTGTTTTGTCATATATACAAAAAAGTATCTACTGCCTATGCACGAAGGCAAACATAGGCTTAAGCAGAGAGTACCTAAGCTAAATTTGTTAAAAGAGATTGAACTAAAGAGTATGTATATATCTTTGCACAGAGTATTATACAAAAGCGTCGCCACGTCGAGGCATTCCTAATTCAAAAAAAGAGCTTGCAATGGAATTGTTTATGTGGCTTTATTTGAACATAATAACAAAAATTCACGCGTGATTGAAAAAGTAATTATTATTTAAGTTGTTCACCAGCTTAGCTAGTTCAATTTCTAGATAATATTTACATGCTAACTAATACGAGTGGAATGTTGAATATGGTAATATTTTACCTGTGGTATCTTGAACAATCTCAGTAAATTGGCAACTTGCACTGAAGTAACACTAGATGCAGCACCGACAACTCCAGATATGACTTTTCTAATTGCAGTCGCATTGCATGCATACTCAGCGTCGTCGATATTGCTTATTGATCCTGTATTGACAATAAATTGAGCTAAATGTAGTTTTTGTAAATAAATACTAAGATTATTTTTCAAGCTGACATGAAAATATAGAATCATTTCACAAAATATGCCACGTTCATGTTAAAAATGTATGTATTGTTGATTATTACAATAGAAAAAATGTACGTTTGTAACTATATTTACGCAAGACTAAGTATTTTTAAAACATTGTACCTTTGATGAAGTCAACAGCCATTTCAAGTCCATACGTATCTCGATCACAATCATCTAACACGTGTGCGCCAATTACCACTCCTGGTATCAATTTCAGCTTATGGTTTATAATGTCCAGGGTATATAACATCGTCTCCAAAGCTTGCACACCACCTTGAGGCATCACAGGGCCGCATGTCATATTCTCTGATCTCTCATGAACCATCATTAAACCGCCTAGTACCAAATCTCCTTCGATCACCGCCTCTCGTTTTATGGGCCAATGTTGATGTTTCTTGTCCTTAAGCTCACTGATTTGATCACTTGGTGTTTTAATCCATTCATTATTATTTTCATTATCGATTGCCACAATATCAAAGTCCAAGCCTTTATCTAAGTAAATATTTTGGAAGTCGGGTAGTTTGTAGTAAGGGTTATATTCGTATGTGTCTGAAAGTTTGTGTCTATGCCTGTGATGATGCCTGACAGTGGGATCGTCTATATTTTGTTTCATTTCTGAATGTTGGATAATGAAAAGCAGCGTTGCCAACCAGGATGGACAGGGATGCATGATAGTATCGTCTCTTTCATGCCATTTTTCTTAAATGATTCTTCCATGTTGATCGATGTTCGATCATTGTGGTCTGAAACAAAAAAAATATGTTTAAGTTGTCATATTATATGTATATTTCGTTAAATATTATTACAGAGAATTAGAACATTAACGGTATATCTGTTTGTATATCACACTTTTCTGAAACCTCATCAGATTGTTGTCTGTTTATCTTGTCGTTCTCTCAATTAATTATCATCCTCAATTCTCAAATAAATAAATATTAGTCAAACAATCAATTGCTTTCGGCTTTAATTACAAAAAATAACCTCGTATAAAGAGATTTTTCTGGATGCTTCATACCACTTTGTCACAGGTTGCTTATTCATTTTTTGTGCGATTCGAAGGACTAGTAGGAAACCAAAGTTCTAATACGAGAAAATATTACACAAGCGGCGTTTGGTTTATTTCGATTAGTATCGAGCCAAACTAATAATTATAAATTAAAACAATACGGGCCTATGTCGGACCAAACAAACTGATTAAATGGGTATTGTTTACTATGCAATACAATCTATATTTAGGATCATACATAAGTATTGATGTACATATGTAATAAGTAAGTTAAGTGTACTTTAATTACTTATTATTATCTACTCTTAGTCACTGAATAAGGCTTACTAATATATACTTATACAAGTATATATTAGTAAGGAATATCTGATTACCTACTAAAATACGTTCGTATAGTAAACGTACGTATGTATTACGAAAAATAGCAGTAGATAGTAATAAATATTGATGGAAAGTGCTGTCAATGGCCGGATTAATGGTTATTGATAGTGTGAGGTCTGCTCAATTTATAACTCAATAGGTTATACTTTATGATAGCAATTGCAATATTTTTCGAAATCTTGTTTTATTTAATTTCAACAAACTTATATAATAAACGTCAACAAACTCTTTCTAGTATTGTTTTTGTGTTGATCTTTATATTAATTTTAAAAATAAACACGTTTTATTTATACCTTCTTGTCTCTGTTGTGTTAAATATTTTTATATTTATTTGTTATTAGATCAATTTCAAATTTCCCAGTCACGTACGCTGATGTTCCTAACGATGTATGAAGAAAAATGAATTTCATATAACGGCCTCAATCAATATCCCAAAAACTAATACAATCTAAAAGTTTACTCCGTAATATTTTCCGTTAAGAACTAAGCAAAGTAGAGTAGCTTGCCGGAACAATAACTTGTGAACTGAGGCATTGAAATATTACAAAACCGTCTGTTATGAACGTTTCTCACAAGGGCTTCAGGAGGTAAGTTTGAGTGCAAAAGCTTTTTATCTTTTTAATACAGATATTTAATAGTCCTCTAGACACAAGAAAGTTAAAATTTTCAGTATGTTTGCTTACAGCTGGACCAGACTAAAACTTATTGGTTAGTTGAAGCGTAAGAACCGATTTTTTCGCAGTCATCGGGAATGTAACATAGGCATAATTATCAATATATTCTTTCAACAACTCCTGAAGCGGATTTTTTGCTGTTTTCACCAATAGATTAAGTTTCACCCAGAGCGTAATAAACTATAAGTTATTTGTGATGCGTTGCAAGAAAAAAACTTCTCTTTTTCGCTGCTTTTCGTTAACAATATATTTTGCAACAAATAATGAATATGAATAATTAATTATTATTATAACGTTACAAGACGTTTAATTTCATATTATCCAATGACGACAATCACAAAACAAAACAAAATTGCAAACTCCCTTTGGCATTTCATCTATGAACGGTGGTTCGCCAGACGTACACGATTTGCATAGTTGTCCGATTCGTTTAACTTTCAGAACGACAGCAATGGAAACAGAAATATCAAGTTTAAATAACGTAGTAACAGTATATAAATATATATATATATATATACTCTTCGATTTTTTGTATAAAATTATATTTTAATATAATACAAAAAAGGCTACATGCCCACACAAACCGATTACTATATATCTATTACTTTTAAAAACTAGTAACACTTAAACTGGTTGGTCAGGTCCAAAGATCAGCGCATTTTTAACAGGGATATTATTGTATGATAATAATATTTAGTTTAAGTTAACTAATATTAAAACAATTGGTCTTGTTTTATCAAGCGTGTTGAGTGAATTTTTTATTGCAATATTTATTCACTAGCTTTCCGCCCGCGGCTTCGCCCACGTGTTTAAGTATATAGCGTTTTTTAATGATCTCGACAGGGCTTTCTTTCACGGGCTAAAATCTTGTTACAATTGGAATTATATATAGCCTGTGTTACTCAGGGATGATGTAGCTTTACAGGATCGGATGATTCAGGGAAATCGAGGGCAACTTTCAAATTAACGTACAGGCAATTACTATTCTGACAATTTTATATTCTGATAGTCATCTTCTTATGTGGATGAGCTGATGATGGAAGGTAAAACTCCTCAGCGGTTAAGAGTTGAAAGAAAATTCTTAGGAAGTTTTGAGTACGAAATACGTACTTGTGAGGGTATTACTTATTAGCTTGGCCAAATAATAAAAGGTAAACCTCATTAACGTTAAGAAGGATGTAGATGGAAAAATGGGAGCGGACAAACGATAAACGTCTTTTCACTCGTTTCCTTTTACTTGTTGGTATAGGTAGTGTTCACTCAAAATAATCATAGGGTAAAACGTTAATGAAAGTTTGAACTGCATGGTAGTCATTACACAATGGAGCATCTTAATACCGCGATGGATATATTTGGCTTAAGTAGAAGTTCTTTAAAAGAAAAGTAAGACTCAACCTCGCACACTCACTCACACAGCAACACCATTGCACACACTAAAATGCTCGTACTTCACATAGTTCCACTTGTTCATGTGTAAATATATATATATATTTTTTTTCTGTTCGTGTTTTTTTTTGTTATTCTTTTTCCTGATCTTAGATTATATTTCCGATTCTATATTTTAACCTCATTTTGGCTTTATTTTTAATCTATTTTTATTGTGTAAACTGTTTTTGATAAGCTGTATAGGTTTAAGAAATAAAAAAATAAAATAAATCTACGAATTTTATCAACGCCATCTATCGAGCACATTGTTCAACACTTCAACCGCGCCCGCGCGCACTGCGTTATTTGTTATTTTTGTTACCTCTCATAAGTTTTAATATTAAGATTAACTTATATTAGAACATATTTAACAATATATAACTAATCAATCAATATAAGTGTTTAAAAATTTTGAAGCAGTGGTTGAAGTAAATTTTCAATTGACTATAACTTCTTTTTCTCTTAACCGATTTTGACAAAATAAACTTTTGACAACGCTCCTAATTATATATAATCCAACTGTGAAAACCGCGTTCAAATCCGTCCAGTAGTTTTCAAGTTATAAAGTACCAGACAGACAGACAGACAGACAGACAGACAGACAAGAATTCCAAAAATTGGTTTTTTGGTTTCTATGACTCTTCTTTAATTGCCTCCTTTCAGTTTTTTGGAAAAATATTTAATGTACAGTTTTTCGATTTTTACTGTCTTATTATTAGTATAGATTACATATCAGATAAATTATGACAATTGTGCTTATATGCCGTATGAATTACTTAAGCACTGTAAGGAATGTAGACTCAAGCTTGCGTAGCGTATTTGCGAAATAAAAATAAAATTGTTAAACAGAATCTTGGCATACAATCCCTCGAACAAACACATTGTAGAAGATTGTATCCGCGGTGAGGGATTGTTGTATTGTGTGTGCGCACTGAATTTAAATCATTATTTATCATCGGAAATTGTGAATAAACAGTCATTAATTTTAAATATCCATTACTTATAGACGGATTGAGTTTTAATATTTAACCGGGAATTGTGTCGAGTCTTTTGTTCTTCTGTCTGGTTCGTACACTGGTTCTAAATTATTAAATATATTCTAATACCTTTAAATATTTATTACTCTATTAAGCAGCACCAAAATTTTTGTTCAAACAAATGTCTTCAATACGACTAAAGCTGCATTTACCGATTTCTTTCTTCCTAACATAAAATAAAACCTGAAATGAATATCAGGACTAGATTATTCACTAAGCCAAGACAACTGGTTCGTGTAATATAAAATAAATAATATTTTGTGTTTCCCTATTAGCTTGAACTGTTTTCAATAAACTCCGTTGAAGGGTTGTCTCAATTTTCTGAATGGCAAGTGCACAGTAGCGAGAGCGCAAATAACAAAGGGATGTTCATGGGCTAGTAAACAACCGGCACGCCTTGTGTACTGACCTACTGCCCATTCTAAAGACGAAGAAATTGTTATAAATTGAAAAGGTATGGATCTCTTAGGTATGACTGTATTTCTTAATATAAATGACATAATAAAAGAAAAGATCTACTATAACGTTTGCCAACTTTAGATGAATGCAGTTGGTAAACTAATTAACATTTATTTTTTATGTCTCTATGAATATGTTTAGATTATATGAGGTGTATATAAGAACAGGATAAAACTATTACATTGAAAAACGTTGTTCTATATTATATTTTAATATTTCAGGTGTGATATTATCATAATAGTATATGAAATATACATTTTAAAATGAAAAGCTATTGAGTTTCTTGTCGGTCCTTCTCGTAAATTAAAAGTGTCTATATAAAGACCTACTGGAATAAAGATATTTAATTTTGAGTTGGTAAACTCTAAGCGATTAACACGGAATTTAGTGAAACTAATTAACTGTATTTAAATTGAATTTTCCGTTAATCAATATCGTTCATGCGATGCATTTGTTATCATCTTGATACGATTGTGAGGGTTGTAAAACGATAATAAAACAAACACAATGCGACGTTATAACCCAAGTAATCCGAAATATTGTGATATGAAATTTTATTATCTTATTAATATGTCGTCATTTTATTGTTTCTTTTATTTTATTGCGTGCCATTGTACAATACTTTTAATGATATTGTAAATGTAATATATCATTCGTTCAAGTAGTTATTGACTGCTTTTACGTAAGTTCAAATTTGCCAAAAAGTTATTTCATATGTTGCTTATTTGTACAAAAGTTCGGATCTTTTATATCACTTTTGCAGGAAACTCTAAATGAATCTAATGAAATAAACTCGATTTCATATCGAGATTTTTATATCATTTTGATGTAAAAAATCAATAAAAAAATGTCTTTACACTTATTTCGTTTCTAAAAGACAATCATTTAAATAAGTGGTGGATTCTCCACCTCATTCATTCACCACACACGCACTCACACTAAACGATCACCCGCTCACTTAATTTAATTTAGGTATTAGTATTTTCATATGTGCTGTATGGGTTGTAGAAATAAAATAAAAATTGTTGTTGTATAAATAAATATATGTGACTTCGACGACTTCTCACAAAACTAGTGAGTTAGTAGGATATGGAGCATAACCTGCAAACCCTCAGGCCTAGTGAGTACACAAAAATTCGAATCAGTAAACACCTATAGAGTGTAAATACTACTTATATACTTGGTTATATGACAGTTCCTCAAGATGTTCACTGCAGAAGTATGTGTTAATTGCACATTGACTTAAAAATATATTTGTACGCAGCCAGTATATAACGCACAGCAATCTGCGGCCTATCAATATCGTTGGACGTTAAACCATTTGGCAAATGCTTAACATAATACCCTTTTTTTACAATCGATAATATCAATTAAAATATAACTTCAATTACCATAATTACAAAAAAGCGAATTCTGTAAAAACATTTTTAAAGATTGCACCTTATTAACGATTTCCCTTTAATGAATCTCAAAAAGACTGTAATGAATAAACAATATTTTACAGATTAAGTATAACGAGATAAGGGTGCTCTTAAATACGTATGTTATTCAAAGAGAATTGAATTTGTTAAAGATATACAGTACAGAGTCAATTATGATTATGTATATTAAGATCAACGATTTGAAATTAATTATTCAAATTGTCTAAGATTTAAACAATCTATAGATTAAAGAAACCGTTTTTTAAAGGCTAGATTATATAATTATATATTTTTGTTAAATTTATCTAATAAAAACTTAATTTGTATTATTTTAAAACCTGACAACTAACATTCATTGACAGTTAGGCGAGTCTAAATATGTTGGTAATATAAATAATGTAGTAATATAAATGTTACCAAATTATTTACCAAGGATCTAATGTCAGTTTGAATGAATAATGAATATGGCAAACATTTTTAAATAAAGTTATATCTCTCTTAATGCTATATTTATAGGCCTGTAAAAGAAATGGGTCTGCATTTTTTTAATTTCGAAAGGATTGCAATAGCTGTTGTCAGCGTGATGAAAATGCAAATAATGTTTAAATTGAAGAAAAAAAGGTCTTTTATGATTATACAGATTTAACTAACTGCAAAATCAATCTACCTGTTCCTATTATAGTACGATTTTTCTAAGATTACACAATTACATTTTTGACTTATTTATTGAAATTGGTGATTTAGTAACATATAATGTATGCTTTATAAAATTTACCTAGATGAAAAATAATGAAATATATTGTATGTTTTATCACAAGTTTTATTTAAAATTACCAATAAATGCTTGCATTTATATCTATGCTTATTAATAAACAATTAAACATCTGCACGTGTAACTATTGTTTTACATATATTACCTATTTTATGTAAAATAAAGTTGTGGTATTTTTAAAGTATACGGCTACGAGACGATACGGCTGAATGCACATGACTGCCACTTAATAAAATCTTTTAGCAAATTATACCTTTGTTTGTAGAACGCTAAAGGTCAAGGATATAAATACTGCATGGTGAAATCGTTTTTACTTAAAATCCTAACTGAACAAACAATCTTCGTAGTTAGACACGCTACATTTTCTCTAATATTTATAATTTTATACAAATAGAACTCTCAAATAACTCTCTTTTCTATAGAAGAGGGGGCAAATTAACAGGAGGCCCATAAATTAGGTTTAAATATTGTTAAAATGTTTAAATGTTAATATATATTACATTGTACATAGATTGGGGCATAAATATATATTTAAAACTATTTGATCCACCGTGAGTAATGTTTATCAATTAAAAGGTTTTTTACGATTTCGTAAATAATTATATTCCATAAAACATTCCTTTGATGTTGACATACAAAACCACATTCAGATATGAAGAATAAACCTCAGAGCTTATTTCTTTCGATATCGAAAGCTTCTGAACATTTATAAACACCTCACAAGCATATTGATTGATTTGTCTGAACCCGTATCGCGAGGAAAAATAAAGAAAAAGTGGAGAAAAATGTCTGGGAGATAGCTTCGCAATGTCATTGACAAATATGTGCTGGTTCGAGACGATTTCTCTTGTTCCCAGCATATTATACACGGATTTTCTTTTATTCACGATAAACATTGAATCTAAAATTGAATCTTTCCTGTTTAGGAAAAGTCCTTAACACAGTGACTGCGTAATAATCCAAAATTAGTACAGTGTAAGCTTTGTTACACTGAATTTACAATAACTAGTTTTTAGTCAATATTGAATGGCAACCGAGGTTGGTGAGAGGCGAATGTTAGAGTACACCTTGTTCAAGTATTGTATTATACACCTTTTCGTTTGCCTCCTCTTACATAAAAAAAGTATTCCTATTTATTCTAATCCCAAAACACTCATGTAAACATGAAGTGTGTCGGTATTTCCGAACCAATACGACTTAGGGTCCTTCAAGAAAAAAGCGTACCACTCCCTTAAAGGCCGGTAACGCATTCACGTGCTCCCAAGCTACGAGTGTCTATGGGCCTTCACCTTTATGTTAGCCTCCTACTCGTTTGCCCTCTCTTTAAAAAAAACCCTTAATATATAACATTTCAAATACGATGGTGATTTATGTCTTTTGAATTTGTTACTGAGTGTTTGGTATGTCGACACTTGACTGGTTGTTGGAAATGTATTAACGGCGATCGATATGAGTTGCCAATCTATACAGTGACCTCAGTGCTAGATTAAAGGGCTTAATTAATAATGTATTCATGAATAAAACAAAATCGATACGTGTTATATAATAATACACGTCGAATTGCAGACCTCCTGAGTTTTATCTAATATATAAAATTATCATGTCGCAATGTTTGTTCCCTTACTCCTCCGAAACGGGTTGACCGATTGTCCTGAAATTTTTTGACCATATTGAATAGGTCTGAGAATCGGCCAACATCTATTTTTATAGACATTTATTTTTAGCGAAAAACACATTACATTTATTTATTTATACGTAACATTTTAGTTTTATCTACATACTCTTCTTAAGAGATAACTTTGTGTAAAATGAATAGGTTTGTAAACTTGTATAAAAATATATAGGAACAACACCGTCTATTTCATCTTGGCTTGGGAGATGACTAAAC
Organism: Leptophobia aripa; assembly: GCA_951799465.1. Classification (NCBI taxonomy): domain Eukaryota; kingdom Metazoa; phylum Arthropoda; class Insecta; order Lepidoptera; family Pieridae; genus Leptophobia; species Leptophobia aripa. The sequence continues at coordinate 4,132,541 of OX637268.1, read as the reverse complement.
AATCTTTGGTCAAGTATTGTTTTACTAAACTGGTATTCTATAAACGCAATTATGCTGGCTCATAAAATGAAAACGTAATAAGGAAACCTTACAGACATCTTAATTGACTTTGAGTCGTCGTCTAACTCGTCTAAGTTTAAGAATATGTAAAGACACATGTCAAGATACAGTCGTCAAGTCCAAGATTGTAGTGTCTTAAAAATCTTTAATTCACGTAATTCGTTTGTGCTATTAAATTCGTGACTACGTTGACATTTTCCGCAGTTTTCACGTACATTACTCATAAGAGAGCGAACGGTTGACGCTTTTGGTGTATTTTACTGAGCTGTTATTGCACCTTTGTGTACAGACAGTTAATATTCTGCAGGTGTCAATAAATTTTTGTATAGTCTCTTGAATATTAACTCCGTATAGTTTAATTATTATACCTATATATTCAACAACTCTTTTTTTGATTAAAGCAAGGTCTAATAGAGTAAAAATAAGTTAGTTTTATACCTTTTTACCTTGTTTTGATTTTGACAGGTATTATATTTCTTCTCTATAATATCCAATTATGGCCTCGCCACGTTTCCAGGAGGAATATTTTCGTAGTTAATGAGTTTTTACTAGACACCCTCTGGGGTCTTTTACATTCTAGTGCCAAACGTACTTAATTAGAATAAATAAACTTATCTGTATAATAAACTTTATAATTAGCTTATGTATTAAAATATATTCATAAAGATTTTGATAAAGCTTTAAAGTTTAATGTTAACGATACAGATAAGTCGATACATTTAAAGTAAATACTCCAAACGCTCGCCCGTCGCATTTACTTATACGTTGTATAAGAAATATATAACAACAATATGTCGTGAAGATGTAATAGATATTACTCGTTTAATGTAGGTTACAATGACAAACCGTTAAAACATGGCAAATGTTTATTAATTTCCAACGAGTTGTTACCAAATTTGTGGTTGCTTTGTCGAATTTAATTCGGTAATTGTTTAATTTATTAGGAATTTTATTAGTACACTTAAGAATAATATCGGTAAAACAAATACATAAGTATTAATGTTCGTATCAATAAGTTTTTTGTTAGTCAAATATCCTGAACGACACTAACTTACACAAAGCGCTTGCTTGGCTGTCAAAAGCGTAAGATAAAGTTACAAAGGAAATAGGGAAATTTAAAGTGACTAGAATTGACTTTCAATTAAAAACATCACACATTTATATTGAGTATTTTTATTTACCGTACAAATTTGCAATTTTTCACGTTAAATAATGATAATGAATCCTATTCAATTGAATTTTAATTAAACTACCTATATCTAAACTTATTCCGAACAATAACATATATAAATATAAAATGTAACACATTATCTTAACTAATTATTACAGCAAATATTTTTCATTGCTTACATATAATAGGCAGCCTATTTAGTTTATTGATTTTGAATATGTTTTACGTAAATGATATCGTAACCATGGTTACTCAGTACTATATATCTTAAACACAAATAGGTTTTTTTTTAATTCTGCAATTAATTACAAAACGGATTAATTTGTGGTAGAGGTTAGTTAGACATATAACATCACGAACAATGAACTTTATTATAATAACTAATAATATAATATTTTTAGTATAATAACTAATAATATAATATTTTTAGTATAATAGCCTATTCTTATCTTCTAAGTGTTAGTATATTACCACGGGCATATACTATTATAGCGAACATAATTGTTTGAGGCTGATGGGACGCGGCTACCTTGCAACGTCCTAAAGCGTTGGTTTGTACTGTGCATTAAACTATAATATACTAGCTGAACCGGCAAACGTTGCTTTACCATACAAATTATTTATATACCTCAATAACACGTGGTAGTCATGCTATTGAATTGTAGCTTATATGACACGTTTGTCGGTTTACTATAGCAGTGCCATCTTTTGATTCCTTACTCAATCCAGTCGAAAAGTATCGACATCTGATAGAATCTTTTAGAGTTAACAGATAATTGTGACCGTCAACTAATTATTTAGACAAATAATTTGCAATAAAATATAATTGCGACTATAATTGCATTGCATCAAAGCTATCCTATATCTCAAGTTGGACCAGACTGCTCACGGTGTGCAAATTTAATTTAAAATCGGTTATGTAGTTTAGGAATCCATCGGGGAGAAACATCGTGATAATCAAGATTTATATATATAAGATTGTCAATGTATATTTGATAATACATTTTAATCTATAGACATCACATCTACTGACAAATAATGATCCATATCGTTCATATAGTTTATTATTTTATTTTAACTATTAGTGATTCAATCATGCAGATGTCCCTGAGATATTTGGCATTACTCCTAAAACACAAGTCTGTCAGAAATAAAAGCCGAATGGTATCGAAGTCGAACATTCTTACGGCAACCAGCGCGGAAGAGATTTGGCCAAAATGTAAGGATAACCCACACAGTTTTTATAGGAAACAAGCTGAAATATAAAACTGACAGAAAGATATTGTCATGGACACTCTTTCACGTTTAGATAATATCTGACCTTCTAGCTTGTTTTCTGTAAAATCTGAAAGTAACGTCAAACCTTCTGTGGCCGTCACAGGGCAGTAAAGTTCCTTCAAATATTTAGCGCACGTCAAAAAGCGTATTAAAAAAATCTCATCGTATCAAACGAAAAAACATTTTGTATACTCAAGTAGTACATAAAAAGATAAGTGTCCATAAACAGCCCTCAGGCAATTTGTTATCGAATACTTTTATCAATAATGTGAATTTATTCGCTCATTTCAAAGGAAAGACTATAAAAATAAACGTCGTAAACACTTGCTCATAAATCTTATGTTTTTTTTTATTGTTTAGAGTTGTACTTGTTTACAGTTATAATATTCATAATTAGCATACAAATCGAATAACTTTGATTACAAAAATATTTTAATTCTGTTTTTATAACTTATTTTGTTAACGATTCATAAGTGTACCATAGTTACCTATATGAATGAAGATATTTTTGATTTTGATTTTGACTCAAGAACGCGGACGGTGTTTGTAGCATGTTTTGCCTAATGTACTACGCGTTAATAAGGATCAACGTAAATAGGGGCCAAATGACAGGCATAACACTAAATTAGTGTTAAGTAAACAAACAATATTTCTAACAGCAAATCTTGTGTTTGCGAGGGAGTGAATCAAAATGCTTTGACATACCACCTATTTGCTTTGCGTAAATTGCACTTTAGAGACAAAGCTTTTCGAGATTTTTCCATTGAAAGCGGTAGTTTCTATCGAGGTATAATTTGTTAGCCAGCGGAAATAATAGGCAAAGAATTTATTTTAGCATGTCGACATCTTTCGGGGATTTTTTATGTAACAGGAGGCAAACGGACAGGCGGGTCACTTGTGACCTTCTACGCCAGGAGGCTTATAACTGAGTTGCCTTTTTGGGAAAAAAAATATTTTGGGCAATCTTACATCTTTAACAGTTAACTTAAGTATACAAATACATCTCTAAAGACCAATTCCCATTTACGGCTCGCAGACGGATTAGTATTATACACGTTTATAAATTTATATTAAGACCTACGCTTCCCTATTGTTGTTCTGTGCTTGATGAAAGAACTGTGCATCCTAATTGCAGACAAACTCGGACATCAGCTCTCTTTAAATATGCAAGCAAATCTTAAGAAAAACGAACTTACCCCAGCAGAGTTGAACAACAAAAGACTAGTTCAGACGTGATTAAGCGCTTTGCGATTGAATTAAATCTTACTTCACGGTCTGCATTGTTTGCTTCTGTTTTCTTGAATATTCATACTTCTATTTCAATTTCATCCAGTGTTAAACTTAAATAGAGTTTTATTAAATTACATCAGGTCATAAACTGGAATATTTATATCGCAAAACAGAGATGCTTTTAAACAAGTATTAACAGCGCTTTAATTTCGATAAAGAATTAGTTTCATTCATTGCATTAAATGTAATGCTTGTTTTACATCTTAAGAATTAGGTTTAATAAATTCAGAATATTTTATAGCAGTCTTCCAGTATTGCTATAAAGCATACGAAATCTTCGAAGAGAAAATACTTTTTTATTGCCTGACCACTTTAGTTGAAACTTTTATTCAATGTGCAAGCATTTTTAAGTAATATCATCAGGGTAATGGACATCAATTTTAAATGATATCCTGTTAAACCACTTGCTGGTAATAATACAATTTGTCGTCAAATTTCAACATCCGACAGGAATTTAATTTTGTGCTGGGTCCATCGTCCGGGTTAATAATTAATTTTCGTATAAATATATGACTGCGGTAGCTCATTTAGGAAACTATCTATTCCAGAGATGCATTAACATATATAGTAGATAGTTGACATCCCAAATATTTAAGTGTCTTATTCAAGAGTTCTTATTTAAGAGTTTAAAAAATAAGGTAATTAACTTTTTTTAAACATATCTTAATTTTCATCTGTAATAAAATATTATTTATACATCTATACCCTCACACTTATTATTTTTTTACATTTATTGTCAGTTCCTAAACCACGGGCGTAAAGAGTACAAGAAGAACTGACAAGAAACTCTCCGCTACTCCTTTAGATCGCCAAGTAATTATAAAAGTCCTTAATGCAAAATTTGGTGAAACTAAAGGAAAACTAATTCTAAGAACAATTATAAACTAATTAAATAACTTAAATTGAAAAATTAAACACTTTAATAAATTTAAAAAGTTTGTTCCTTGTGGCACAGTACCCAGAATACGTGCGGCGTTTCCTCTCGTACATTTAGTTTATTTTTATAAAAAAAAGTATTAAGATTCAATATATACAGTGAGTACCCTGTTTAATGTTTTAAGTAAAGTCCTCAAAACTATCAGCTTACGGAAACCTGTATGTAAATTCGCAGCTTAATATCTTATCGTGTCAAATGTTTACGAACAGAATTTATTAAATAAAATCCTCTTTTCAGTCGTACACGAAATTTTTTAAAATTATAAAAAAAATGTCTCTGGTATAGACAAAATCTGGATATTAATAGAGGCCAATTGTGGAACAATTCGTATCCTATATATAATTAAATACAAGAACTTAAATGTCATTAAATATGAATCCAAATATATTTTTTTTATATAGGACGAGAAAATTGATTTAATATACATATGTTTTTAAACGGAATTTTTGTAACGTTGTAAACTCATACTTATAAAACATTGCTTTTAATATATTAAACTGTACTTGATATTTACAATACATTATAGACAACTAATAAGTATAAAACTTAAAAAAGCTTATCTTAAATACCTCACTTAAAATTTTAAGTTAAAAGTGACAAATATTAATTATCCCTTAAAATTATTTATAATACTTTGAATATATAAAACTCTACACAATAAAAGACAATAATTATGGTAGTTGTTCAATATATATATATATTATATTTTTTAAATATATATTTACAATGCATATTGTTTGCTATTTGTGTTACCCATAACACATGTTATAAATTTGTTATCTTGGAGCTAACCGACTGTGTGTGAAATATGTTTCATTTTATATATTTTAAACCGACCACATACATTTTCTGATCTTTTCAATTGAAATTGTACTATACTTGTAATTACACTAAAGTAAGATAATTAGATTTTTGTATCCTTTGAAAATTTAAAGGAACTTTCTATAGAATACGCCCGGGACGTCAAATGAAGAACGTTTTTGGAAATGGACATCCCTTTGTAAAGAAAATTTCAAACTTTGAATTAAATGTGAAAGACCCATGATTTAACTATCTATGTTGTTATGAGGCATATCGCCACTACGCTTTATTAGCAAAGTTTTAATAAATTGGATAAAATACTCTAATATTAATATGCATAAAATACTCTAATATACTGCGATTCGCCTGTCTTAAGTAAAATCGTCTCTTTTTAAACTGAGTCTCAAATTTTATATAATAACAAACGCCATGTCGATTTTGAGTAAAGTGCTTACTGCTGGTCATGGACATCTGAAAGGCCTGGGGACTTATGAGTTGTAGGCCTATTAGGGAGAGGTAAGTTATGTCCTTATATTGTGACCTCCCAGCCTTACCTAATGTTTTACTATGCTTTTATGTGTTTTTTACCTACATGTTATCAGCACAAATTTTCATAAAAGCGAATTTGGTAAAATTAATGATTCTCACGTTTTAACCATCAATCGTTGGGTGAGTTCGCTGAAAGGGATGAATGAACTAAATAATGGTTTGTAGGGATTGAATGATAAATGCAGGGCGCTGTCCATTACTTATACCATTATGTCGCCGTATAATATTTTTATATGGCGTTTAAGAAAAAAAAATACTATAAGCACATTCATGGTATGATTCTGTTCATAGTAGGTCATAAAATTAGTTAGTGCTCCGCAATACTATTATGAGCAGCTATCCAATTTCTTGACACCTCTTTTCGTAACCTATTCAATATTTTGAGTTTAAATAAATCATTATTGGTGATCTGTATATTCTGTTAAAGTCTTCATGCTGCACAAAATGTCAAAAAGGTTCAATTAAATAACTAGATTTGGGACATTTGGGACCATTCCCCAATTTAAGATCGCTTTGGAATGATGGAGGGTCATACCGAACCCTAATTAACAATATCAATTAAAGCCACAGACTTTAAGAAAATACTGTTCTAAATTATACCTTGTTCCGATTAATTATAACCTATTTTTCAGGAGAAATGAGACGCATTAATTGAAATATAATCGATGTTAATCAGCGTTATAATTACAGCGGTAATCATTAAAATATATACATCATTGTAAAGGTTGTATTCGTTTTTTTGTTATTAATTATTGGTTTTTCTACGTGCTGACATACTATTGCTGTATTATATGACCACAAATACACAAGTGTATATTATGAAATGTAAAAGAACACATTTTATTCTTAACATATTATTATATATTTGATGAACTTTTTAAATAATGGCTATGTTTGTTTGTAATTAAGAAACACAGACACTAATTATTTATTTATTTTAGACTCACAATTCTTATACAATTTTTAAAACTATGTTTTATAACATACATAAGTTATTTTGTTATTTATTAAATTTAAGTTATTTTTTTAACTTTTGACTAATGATTTAATTTCTCAACTGTACTGTACTAAGTGCTAAGAATACAAAACACATGGATGAAAACTTTTGTGAAAACGGAAAGAGCTTCCGTTGTGTGCGCTGTATAAAATGTGAAAGTTAAGTTTACTCAAACTGTAAGACTTAGCGGATACTGAATGGAAGACATAGTTAAATAGTAAGTATATAATTATGATAATATATTATAAGGATGTCACCAGTATATGGTGCATACACAAGACCTCTCACAAACAGTAGGATTTATATAAGAAAATGATACCACGGTACTATGGTATGTATAAGGGACTTATTTAATACCACTAAAACAGGACGAAGAAGAAATAAAATAACAGTAGGGGATAATGTAAATATGAATAAATCTATTAAATATTCCATTCGTTACCATTAATCTTATAATATGAGAGCGAAAACTTTGCTATTAACATCCGATTAAGGCTGAACTTTCAACTCATAAATTATTATTAGCAAATTCTCTTCGACATTAAAATACCATTGAAACTCAATACTTCAGAGTTGTTCAGTTATTGGACGCCTGATGAATATAAATAGATCGCGTTTAGTATGCTTTTAAAATTCAATGCGACGACGAGTGAAGTTATAGACGGCAATTTTCAAAAGATAATAATAATTTTAGCCCCGTAATTAAAGTATTTTTCAGGGGAGGCTAGTGTAAAACGAATTTATGGTTAATTATTTGTAACGCAAGATAGATCGCGTGGTGGATTGCTGTGGATGCGCTTTGCCCCATCGAGGGGAGTATCATAAGTGAAAAGTAAGTCATGTGCTGACTGGCTTTTTATATGTAAAACTATTTTTAGAATATTCTTATTCAATACATATATATATGTGTTCAACATATGTATTCATTTTCTTTTTTTTGTTATGCATTTGTTTTTTCCATACTTAATATTAACAAATATGATTAAAATTAATTTGATACGTCAAATTGAGTGGCTGAACTTTGTCTTTGCGTTAAAAAAGCTCGTGTAATATCTGGAAAGTGATTAAATTACATTTCACATAAATTATTTCTTAATAAAATATTTATTATATTTGAGTAGTAAAAGTACGAGAGTTTTAAAATAGACACACTTTTATGCATAATATCTCCTGGGTAAATGAACAGTGTCAACAATGATCGTTGCCAAGTAGGTCAGGAGATCTTTTATGAATGTAGGCATACAATTTTAAGTGAATAAGAAATAGTTGCGCATAGTAATATATGTAAACGACCGTATTAATTAGGTACAGAACTTACATATATATGTATTATATCATCAACTGTAATACATATATATTTAATTAACCACTATCTTTGATTAAATTACAGAAGAACTTTCCGTTTAAGGAAATGACAGAATGTTGGATAATTACAGTTGAATTGCAAAAAGTTTTTATGGCCCTTATTTTAAGTTGACCAAAATTTTTCCCCTCCGTATAACTTTACTAATCATCTCTTGTTTTAAGGCCGGGGGTGACTTCACTGTTTCTTTGACATAAAAGATATGCATTAAAATTGTTTTATATTTTTTATATAAGGCCTTGTGTTGTAAATACAGATATATTAACCCGCTTAAAAATGTACTTCTAGTTACTTTATCTTTAACATTTAATGTCTGTTTAATATTGTAACACTTTTATGACACATGAAAAATTTAATTGAATTAGTTCTAAATGTTATATATGAATGTTTAAAATACTTGTTAAATTATACATACATACATAGAAATATACATAATATTTCTAATTATGGGAAACATATCATACTGTTGGTTAGCCTGAAGGTAAGCGGTTTATAGCCTGTGCATACAACCGATAAACTACATATTATTTAAATATATCAAAGCAAATTTTAATCACAGAATTGAAATCAGCTTCAGCAGTAACTGTCGTCAATGTGTAATTTATATGAATTATATGGCTTGGTAAATTAATGATCTATATTTATAATTTAAATCCAAAAGTATAACTTTTTCATATAAAACATGGTAAAATAATCACCATATTAAAATTAATTAAAGATTTTGTGTATAAGACTTATAAGATCTTAAAGACTATTCGTCTTAAAGTTACAACGAATCCTTTCACCAAATTTCATAGTAGGTTTATAGTCTTAATTTGAAACGTAAGCGGGAACGCAATTTAGTTTTCCATTTTACGAGAACCTTTTTTACTATGCGATATAAATTTCTGATCTGTCGGCAAGTTTTTGGATTGGAAAAAATCTTGCTGTGTTAATAGTAGCTCGAAATTAACAATTTAGACTCTACTGTTAATATTGCATGAAGAAAATACAATGGCTATTTTAAATCATGCGGGTGCTAATTATGTAATGATTTTTATTACCCGTCTGGTATTAACTAAGGTTTGTAAAAATCTTAATGAAGGCAGAATAAATATTAAAATTTGAATAGGGTTAAACCGAACTATCTAACAAACAGTAAATAGAGGATCCTAAAGACAAATATTATTTCAATCGTTTCATGAATGTCTATTTTATTTAATACCAATTCATATTTGTTTAAGCTAAGTTATGAGAGAATAACAATTTTGATCAAACCCAAGATTTTAGTAAACAAGCAAATTACCTTTCCAATATGAATAATCAGGGTGTTTGACTATTCACCAGCGCTTTTGGAGACTGCCAGCCATTTTTAATCTCACACTATAATACTACATATATAATACCCTCGAATTTCCATGTATTTGGATATTTTTTGCTAGTTTCGATAGTTGTTATTGATACAAGAAGCCTCAGCTTTAAAGTCTTTCTCTCATTTGTTTGGTTTAAACTTAAGTGTTTGTCTGGCAATTTTTAGGTGTGTTAACTTACTTTTAAATAGAAAAAATAAAATTAAATCTTAATTTCTGTATTGTCTATATACCTGTGCAATGTTATTATAAAAGTACTTTTTGAATTTATTTTAGACGGCACCTCCCTATCCTATAATAATTTTGATCCATGTATCCGTATTTTTTTATATATTATTGTTAGTATCTCACATCAAATCCCCATTTTTAATAGAATAGGAAATCACCGCCCGCGGATATCACTAGACAATCACAAGAGGCTTGTTTAGTAAGCTGCCGGGATTTTAGAATGTTAATTATGAAGTTATAATACCCTAACTCATATTGTTTTGAAAAGACTGCCGGTTGCATTCCGTGGCGTATCATATGAAGTATCTTACTTCATCAAAGCTCATACAACTAAGAAATAATGTTATTAAATCCAACCAAATCGAATCGTCAAAAATAATTGCCTTCATTTGAATTCAATAAATAATCCCTCAGCCTATCGATATTCTAACCGGCAGAATAATATCAAAAATGATACGAAGAATAAATTTGAATAACGTTTTTCCCTTAGCGTTCAGTAAAGCTCACATCAGTTATTTGACGTAAGGGATACTGAAAACATTGAGTAAGGCTTTTCTATGTAAGTGGTACGTGATAGAATTTTTTAACAGGATTAATATTTAAAAACGAATAAGGTGAGATGTTGTAAAGGTTTTTGGGTATGGTTTTGGGGTTTAAGGGTAAGCAATGAATTTGGTAAGTAAAAAGAAAACGGCCGACAAGAACAGTGTCTTCTCATCGACTTCAATTTATAGTTTGTTCTATGTTCTTAACTAATCTATTAAAAGTAAATACAAATGTGCGCTTACGCAACGATAACTTTTGTAATACCTTTTAAAAGTGGAAAGTGATTAAGAGTTGGAAACAAGTGTAATGGTTTGTGTACTATACGTACACTTTGCTACAGTGAATGGATAAATAGTTAAGAAACTTATGTACTACACGTGACATTTAGTCACCTCTGAATTATCTTTAATTACTTCCTATACGTGTAATAATTGGTAATAATTTCATCGAAGCCAAATGAAAGATGAATTTAATCTCGTCCTTTTACACAGCAATTTGATAGGCTATCGCAAAATTGATTCCGGATTCCCTTTGAGTATTTACAGCCGATTCAATCAATTAGTTATAAATCATTTATTTTATCAATTATTGTTTTAAATAACTGCGCTTGGTTTACAGTGTAACTACATTTTGCTTTTCTGAATACTTTCATAATATTATTTATTTTTAAAAACCTGTCTCAAAGTAAGAAGATATAGATATAAAGAATAGTAAGATCTAACGAAATAAAAGAAGACACTTCTATTTATAAGTAGCGTATTTCGTGAATTTTATTGAACACTAAACGCGTGCTTGAAATCATATAATTCGTTCGATTTTATTAAGAAATCTAGAAGCCATATAAAGAGTTTTATATGAATGTTTAATATTCTATGAGTCTGTGAATTATTGTATCGTAGTCGGCTGTGAGAGATTTTACGATCTAATCTTCTCTGAAATGTGCGTCCAAACGTCAAGAACAGGTGCTCTGCGTAATGCCTACTTGTGTATTTTAGGAGAGTGTTTATCTTCTATTTCAGTTGAATATGTTAGAGATATTTCAACATGATATTTCAGTTATAAACGTATGTTATGTGTGTAGTAGTAACTTTAAAAATTCAACAAAAATAATTTTTCCTTTTACGTTTCGGAGTTACTTGTGAGGTAAAGTATTTTATATAAGAATACACTTTTAAATGCAAACTATGTCTTATGTATCTTAGTTACATCTCGATGTTTCATTCGATTTTACACAAACAACATTATTTTTTGACAAATTACATTATTTCAAAACCAAAACCTGATGTTACAAGAAAGGCCCCACTAGAATATTGGTTCTACTAGGAGATCGCTTATAAGCGATAAGGCCGCCCGTTACTGTTATATGTATTAACATCTTCTACTTCTACTGTTTAAGTGTGAATAAATAAATATTCCCTGTGTTGTGAGTGTGTCCTTTCTATTCCGAGTAGTATAATAAAAGAAAAGTTAGATTAACCACTAGTGAGTTTGTATGTGCATGTATGTGTTTGTGTGAGTAAATATCTGTGAATTCGTATTGGGTGTGTGCCAAAGCCTCTCGCCCTTGAGAAAACAACATTTATAGTATATAAATTAAAATAATATTATTTTAGATATGATTGAAACATCTTGATCACATACATTCCTACTGACAACTTTTTGATGTCAACATCTTGATATCCCTTATAACTCCGTAAAGGTGTATCGTTAAAAGTTTTGTAAACAGCACTTTATACTTTGAGTATTTTAATGAGCAACTCTGAGACATCTTATGGGTGTTTGATTACATAATTATCGTTGAATATGTTTAATTTTAATGACCAGAAATTTATCTATGAAACACTTTATAAAAAGACTGTCGTAGGTCTTTTTCCGGTACGTTTTTCTTAGTTATGAACTAGTCTTGCACTCCTTAAAATAAATTACTTAGCTGTAGTATTTTCATGGTATATATAATTTTGAAAAATACTTGTCAACTACATGACATATATTTTTGTATGAAACGGCAAACTCTTCTATAATACTATATTACATCTAACAAGTACAGTACTGTTTATCTTAAACTTTCACTTTTTTTAAGTCACAGGCTGTTTTAATTTTAACGTGTTAAAAAAGATATGGATAATAATTCTTAATAACATAGTATAGAAATATCGAAAAAAATGTTTTAAATGCAAGCAAACAATGACCATTTATAAATAACATAATCAATAAATATAATTATAATTTAAAAAAAAAACGATTATGAAATACCAACCTATATATATATACATATACCAATCGTCTTGCCTTTATTATTTCAGGCTGACGGAAGCAACCATTAATACCATATATTAAACACCTTATCGTCACGTATAAGATATAAAATTTAATATATATGACGCTTTTGTTGACATCGTTAACACGACCATGGAAATGGCGTCGTAAAATTAATTAGGATCAACTTAATTATTTTCATTAATAAAAAATATATATTATGACGACGTTATAAATAGTTTCACAGATTCAAGATTTTTTTTATTAAAGTTATAGATCGTGTTAGCAAACAATAACTAAAGAAACTTTTTTATAATTTATTATGAAGAAGCTTGTAACATTAAAAAATCCAGTATGGTTTAAACGGACGACTTCATGTCAATTTCTGGGTTAACAATACACACGTATTTAGTATGCACATTTGAATGCAATCTAGCAATAAATCTCAGTTTGTGGTATCATAAAATTAAATTAGCAGGCGTCGTGTGAACACAAAATAATGGGTTTGCGTTAGACAAATATATATCCCGGGACTATTCACTGAAATTATTTTCACTCGTCACGCATATTATTCGACGACTCGGTTACCGCAATGATTATCCATGCCAGAAAAACAGAGGTTCCCGGGTACGGTACGGTAACGATTTATGTGATAATTTGTATTTATATAAAGTATTAGCAACCCATAACACAAGTTATAAACAGTTTAATTTGGGACTAACCAACCATGTGTACAAGTGATAAAGATTTCTGATTTTTTTTTCTCATTACAAAAATCAAGTCGAGAGCCATCGGTTTTAAGTGATTTTAGCTCTTGCTAATAGACCATATTATATTAATTGTTATTATATTTAATCACAAGTAAATGAGAATATATAAAATTAATATTTTACTTCTAAAATCTTGACATGATAGTATTCTATTTAACCATTTACAATATAACTTTGTATTCTTTTTAATATAATCTATAAACTAAGTTGACGCCACTGCCTAAACCGACAACTGAGTCTTATCCAACCGCGTCAATTTAACAATCAACGGTATAATTAAATCATAAAAAAATTCTAAAATTTTAATTCGTAAATCATTAGAATGAATTGCAAAATTTTCTTTCCCTTTGCGTTTCTTTATAATAAGAAAAATAAATCTCATGTAAGAGAATGCCCCTATTGTTTAAATCCGGTTAAATTATGCTCCTTTTATTTTCCTCGTGTATTGTGATATGCCCTACTTTAAAGAATAGAATTTAATGAATGTGCGAGGTATTGTTGAATACGTACAAATGTTTTGGTTGCACCGAGGTAGCACGAAATTCTGTTATGGTCTCGTTTCATTAAGACTGAAATTTTAATATTAGTAAAGGTACGATGAATTCTTTTCTTCGTTTCGTTTATATACTAGCGGACCCGTGCTCCATAGCGTTACTCAATATTATAATTTAGCTTAACCTCGTTAAAGGACAAAGCTATTAAAATAATGTATGGTTGATGACTTATCTATCTAGGGAAATCGATAGAACGGCCATACTGACTGCCATTCGGTTATCATATATTCTTTTAATAGATAATCCTATTTACAGTATGAACACTGAAATAGAGTAAAATACCTGCCTTATCGCTGTAAAACAATCTATTGCAGGCAACCTGAGAAATGGGAAACGATTCTAATAATAAATAGATCTTGTTAGATAATTTATATTGGATAATTTTGGTGTTTTTCAACATTCTGCTTCAATTATTCTACACAAAGAAACACGGCTTACGCGTTTGAGAAATTCTCCATAAACAATTTCAAATTAATCATTTTCAGTATAAAAGTATAAATGTTTCAACATAAATTATTTATATAAACATCAAAGTTCTATCATTTTATCAATAGAAGTAATTGGCTGAATTCCTGGACCGGAGCACTTAGCCTATATCACTTAAAGAAACTCCCGACAGCACTTTAGAAAATTGTGCACTAAGACTTTGTAAACTGCACAATTTATGTCGACACATCTTTATACAGTTAAGAAGATATTGCATGTGGTATTTAATGATACGAATAAAGGAAAAACTACTATTAAACTTTCCTGCATTTATAATACCTTACGTGATATAAATCCAGTAAAATATCAGAAATTATTATATATGTTTTATTGAAAAGAATATTAGAAATTTTTTAACGTTTTAGGACTATTGAACTATTTACCGAGTCGATTCTTACGGTACATTTAAGTTTTATCATTAATAACATAATAACCGGTCAATTTCTGTAAAATGGACTTAATTTATTTAAAAATGAGATTAGTACGTAATTTTTTCTCTCTTTTATATAAGTTAAGATTAACCACGTCTTTCTATACGTCCATAAATATGCCTCAATTCATTATAGTATGCGTGACTGGATTAATATTTCGTCTAAAATAATTTGCGATTAATATTAAGTTCAGTGAATAAAGCTGAGCGCAAGACACCGTAAGTTAAATGAAGCAAACTTTCTTTTATAAAGTTGAAAAAGTCCTCTGATTCTATATCAAGATAAGAGAATTGGCAATCTTTATTCTGGAAAATATTTTTCCATGGATTTAATTAGTTATTCTCTTCACACTTTGATATTAAAATACAATGACATCATGCATGCAAATTTCAGTTCTGTTTTATAATTATCTTAGGTATTATATAATAATACCTAAATATAATTAACGTAAATATAATAAGCTTAAGGTATGTAACCTTAAGTTTTTGTATATTTCGAAAGAAATAACTGGAAATGGAAGTGATCACTTATTAGCGGTAAAGCCGCCTGTTGCTTCTATATGTAATAACATTTATTAACAACATCTAAAGTGTGAACAAATAAATAAAATAAAATCCATACAAATATTATAAAATCGAAAATTCGATCGATTTTTTGATGAAATTTGGTATAGATATAGCCTTAACTTTAAGGAAGGACAGGCATTTTATTACAAAGGGTTGAAGGAGTTGAAATAGGGGATGAAAGTTCAGTTCAGAAAGTTCAATTGATCTCTGTCAATAAAGGAAATATATATATAATATCTATAAAATTCTATCTTATTCGTCAGGGCTTGTATTGTATACCCGTGTAATTTAATGCATCAATCATGGATTGCGTTTAGGATAAATAGCTGCAATGAAGGAAAATATCTAAGCGGAACCAGCACGTCTAACGCTCAAATAAATCGTCGGTAGATTTATTTTATCCTAGTTAAGTTTGGCGGCTGTTCTTTGGCGGCTGTCATATTAAAATGCTTTATGTTATATTAAGAAAAGTACCGATCATTTAATTAGGTATGGCATAAATATTCAAGCATTCGCTTAAAAATTTACTTTAAGTTTCTTTGTATTAAAGGCATTATTTGATTATAAATTATGTATTTTCTCACATAAAGCTACACTTAGGTGCCCGAGCTAATTTCTTTAACGGATGGTAACCGAGCGTTGATATGATTCAATTTATCATACATCCCTAATGGCCTACAAGAGTATTCGCAATTATGGGAATATGGAAGTTATATAAGTCAACACTACAATAATTGTCTATGGCTTAAATTAAGTTTATACAAATTCTTTTATACAAAATGATGTACACGTGTGTTAATCGCAAATTTTGTCTAAGGTTGTTAAAGGCTTGCGGAATAAGGAGCTCGACTAATATATATCACGGTATGATCTACCAAATTATGTGGGTCCAAAAAAACCATCAAGCGTTTAAAGATTATATGGGTCGTGTCGCTTCGTTAAGCTCTGCGACGGAGTCACTATCGCGCCGATATTTTTTTGTTCTAACAACTTTTCTCATAAAATGTGTATATTATATTTCTTTGAATTTAAACATCTTCGATATTGAGAGGAATTTTGTTCAAATATCCCAGATATTTGCATATAAATGGGACATAAATACGATAATGCCATTCGAAACCCGATTAGGGTGACCCTGCTTTAGTAATTTATGCATACGACTTTGACCTCACTTGGCAAATGCTAAATTCGATTTATGAATATGTGAATACTTCCTTCCGTCATTATTGCGTGGGTATGTGTAATATGATAATAATATGTGTATGAATGTAAATGACTCTGAATTTGTACGGCTTGCTTTGTTAATTTTAATAGTAATAGCGATCCGGACGGTTATTGAATGCAATAAACTGAATGGATGTATATAGTTTTTTAGCAGCCTAACTATAATGACGAAAGTCATTATCAATGATACACTCGTGGTTGCAATCTCTAAATGGTGTAGATGCCATTGGTGATGAAGCTGATGAATATTGTTATAGAGCATAGTCACTTTCTATTTAACTATAGTTTAAAGTGAGTGCTACACCGGTTGAGCTTGGTGATTATTTATCCGGTTGATTGATAATTATGTCGAGGTATGAATACTTGATTTAATTTTTTCCACTAATATCCCAAGAACGTTTGATTATGTGGACACCTTAACTCATACAAACGAGATAGGCACGTTTCTTTTATTAGCGCGTTAAAGGAAGCTTCTGTTAAGCTTCTCATCGATCTACTTGTTGAGAGCTTTGTTGATGTTTGTGAAATACAGAACAAAAGTTAATCGAATTTCGTAAAAGGCTTTTCGTGCGAAGGATATGTTTATAAAGGTTTTTTTCGTCATATAAGGATATAACCACAAGAATGCGAAATCGAAGAATTGTGTTTTTAGCTTGTCGTTGCATAGAACATTAAATGAATAAAAATGCTAAAAATATATTAAGAAACTAAGAAAATGCTACAATTATATTAATTATACTGACATATATAAAGTTCACCATCTGAATAACTCACAAATTACAGACTTATAAAGGATATATGAAGCCACATGAAACCTAATCACGCGTGAACTTAATTAACATAGTGACTCTAATGCTATTTCATTTATTAGTTAGGCAATTGTCATATGAAGCGATATAAGCTTTCATACCGCATTCTTTATGTCACACATTTCCGCATACATAGCACAACATATAAGACAGTAGTGACGTGTTGAATACAAGTGGAAAAATATTTAATAACGGTTATTCAATTCGTCATTACGGTTCGAAAATAATAGTATAGCTTACTATTAGACAGTGACTTACCTCTTACGGCCATTAACTAGCGCGTGGAATTTAAAATAATTAGTATTCAAGCATCATCTCCGATTATTAAAGGCACTTTGTAATTACCACATCACAGTTTGACATTGCGTTGCCAAAGTTTCTTAAATTCTTTGTTCAGGAGCTTAGAGCGCTATGATTTGTATTGTATTATATGTTGTAACAGAAGTTGTGTTAGTTCTGAAAATAACTTTAATATTAATTACAAAGAAAGTTTTGTTCGTACACGATTGTCATTGATGTTCCAAGTATATTATACTTTGGCAAAGCTAGACCTTTTATTTCTATTTTGTCCACAAAAAATGAATTAGTGTTTGATCACTTACGTACGTTAATTACATTTTTATATATACGAGGCTATGCTACGAGATTCTAAAATAAATCGGTCTGAGAAGATATCCACAACAAATTCAGTTCATGTCATTTTTTTGTATGCATTTTTACTAAATACCTGTCCTCTGGTTTATTAGCCTTTTTGTAAACTCTAGTTTCTGATCTAACTTCCAGAGTTCATCATTCAATTAGACTTTTGTGTCCCGGCCTCAGGCTCGGCTCAAGAAATTTTGGATTTCGCGCGCCATATAATAATTGTCTTGACGTCGACATAATTTTCTGCTCCCCTGCTGTGTTCGAGTACGATTAAGAATTAAAATTTGAGTCCTTGTTATTGTTGTTAAATTTAATTTAACTTGTTTGATCTCTTGTATTAATAAATGTATAATCCAATTTGTGTTTTCTTTCTGTAAATGCGTTTGTAATGAGTGTTTGAAGTTTTATGTTTTTTTATTTATTATTATTACCAATGAGTGTTATATTAATGTTTTTATTCTATGCCATGACAAAATTAAAATAAAAATCTTGCTAATAAATTGTTATAAACAATATATATATATATAGTAAAAAAGCATTTTTGAATGTTGTATAATAAAACATAAAAACAAAAATTAATATTGAAGGCTAATGAAAATAATTACCGATTCTAAAACCTACCCGATACGAATACAAAAATGCACGAGAATCGGTCGAGCCGTATCGGAGGTTGTCGCAAACACTGACACGGCAATTTTATATCGATTATTTACAAAAATAAACAAAACAAAGTTAAACAATTCATAAGCATTCTGGTACGATTATATATCATATAAGTATATATTTTATGTAAGTATTACATTAAAAAGAACTTTTAAATTGATCGTGTCGTTGCGGCATACTCATTTACTAAAGTTTTGACAACACAAAAATATAGGATAACGTCATCTACGTTCATTAATTACTTTTAAGTATTTTTAAAGAAAAAGGAAATAAATCATATTAATAACGCTTATTTATGAAGCCAGTTATTTAGCTAATGCTCGGAGGGTCGTGATAAATTCGGAGAGTTATTTATGAAAAATTAGCTGTCAAAGTTCAAATAGAAGTTATATTGAAATGATAATTGAAGTTACACTTTGACGTTACAAATGACAGTCAGCTTTATTTGATTTTAATGTTATGAAAACTGTATCAGACGTTATCAGACTTATGTAAATGACAGACTGTGTATGATTCACAAACTCCGATAGCTCTTGGATTTCCGTTTCTTTGATCGTTTATATTTGGTTATAGACAAGGAGATATTCAGCCTTCTGTGCCTGTAGTATGTCTTCGATGTTTGGACAATGTTTGCTTAAAATCAAATGTTAAATAATTAAATAATATAATAATTAGTGCGCGCGCCGGGATCTATGTTCCTATGTATGCTTGAATCATTTAACCACCACTGTTACACATGTCATTGAAATGCTTGTTTTATAGTATGTTAAAAAGTTTTACAAGTTCCAAATATGTTAGGGTTTATTAGTGGTTTAATTTAGTTAATTTGGTTATCCAAATTTTATTCTCGTTTCTAGGGAATGTGTGAGACTCAAACTAGTAATAGATTAAAAATCTGCATATTAGATAAATTTAATTGAGTGATTTGGTTAAGGTATTTAATTTGCTTACTCCTATATTTAGTTGAGTAAGTATATATTGATTAACGTAGCTTATTCATTAGTAAATATTTTTTTCATTAAATAATATTGTATATTTAGTCTCAATATTAAATAACGAGGCACAAAGGACTCGAATGTGTTTACCAAAAGTTACATTCTTATGATTATGCGGGTATGTAGGGCGTAGAAGTAGAAATAAATGTTTTTAGGTTATACTCCGTTTGATCTTTTGTACGAAAATCACAACTCATTTGGCTGTTTATTGATCGTCACAATATAAAATCAACTCAATTAACTTTTCGTCAGAGCCACGGTTCTCGCTGTCTCGGTCCTAAAGCTTTGTACAAGGTTGCTTTTACTACTCGCGACAATGACGTTCCGCTGCGCTGACAGCAACTGTCTTAACCCGAAATTTCATGTGAACGCCAACATTTTGTTATTGTTTGGTGTATAGAGAAATATATAATAGATTCCGATAACGAAGCTTAAATATTTTTTTTCTCCAAGGCGATTATAATTGATTTAGCAAATTGTACCTAAATAACTTAGAAAAAAGGTCTACTGTACTGTAATTGTATTATATAAAATTGTTTCGATACAAGCGGCCATCCTAATTGGTACGAAGAATTGTTTCAGGATAATTGACCAAGATCACACTAGGGATCGTATTAGTTTAGTTGCTTTGTCAATGTATATAATAGGAGTCAATTTCGAGGACCTTTCCATTTAATATTCATTAATATAATTGATTTTCTTTTCGATTTTTTTATATAACTAAGAATTTGCAGCATTTAAACCATTATATCAAACTTTATGGTAAATATTGTGCTGGAGTCGAAGCTTAAAAGGGTTGCTTACTCACTGAAAGATCCCCTTCATTGCCCCTCTAATTATTAAGGGTTTTATTTAGTTTGTTAAAATTTTGCAAAGAGGTAAATAAAAGCTCAAACACATTTCATTCGGCGTTTTCGTAGATCGGAGGAGTTTTTCGAGATAGAATTTTCAAATTTCATATAATTAAGAACTCCTGTGCTAGTCAAGGCATTGTATTTAGTTTTAAGTCTCGGCCGAGCTCCCGCTCGCCAACCAGCCCTTTGCTGAGCTGTAAATGCCTCACGGCTAACTGCGAGATCCCACTCCAAAAAAAAAAAAAAAAGAACTCCTAGAGAATCCGACAATATAAAAGGTTCACGAGAGAAACATAAACATTGATGTATAATAACTAGGAAACTTATAAGTAAAGTAAATAAACTTGGAATCTGGAATACAAAATTACTCAGTGCTCTTAAAATTTCAGTTAATAACTAAAAGTAATTTGTATAGATTTAAACAAAAGCGAACCGTTTCATTAATTATATTTGTAGCCAAGTAAAAATAAATGACTAGGAAAAAGCTCTAATTTATTCGGAATGTTTTAAACCCTCTCAAGACAGCCAATTAAAGGGAATTACTTGACAAAGTGATACTGTGGGTAATAGTAAACATACATATATTATTCCGTTTTAATATTTAAACAAAAAAATGTATCACAAACAAAATTGAGTCTTCTTGAAACTAGTAATGAATAAAAAAAGCAACGAATAACTTAAAACATAATTAATGCTTTTTATCTAATCTAATAATTGCTTGTAATTTCAATGTTTGGTCGATTTTAAGCGACTAAGATAAAATATTTTGGAACGAATCATTCCTCGTGTGTTTTCATGTTGCCCTTAAGTAGGTCTGGGTGTGGCTGATAAGGTCGTCACGATAATGAATGCAAACATCCCGTCTACTATGTAATTGACAAGTTAATTTATAGGCTGTCCTGTTACAGTATTTTACTTTAATGTTGCTGTTAAAGGTGCTGGCTTTATTGGAACAAATTAGATTCTAATTAAGATATCAAAAAGTATATTATTAGTAATGTAATATTAAAATTGTACATATGGGTGACTTGGAGTGGGCTTAGACGAAAGGCCACAGACAGCAGAATGGAGTAGGGTCATCTGCCCCATGCCCCGACGTGAGGACTTAGGACTCTAGTAGTAAGTAATATTGAAAATTTGTATCCCAATTAACAATTTTCCCCTAATGCAACGCAACTAAAGATGCGTTAAAAACCATACCAAAGATATTTATGTACACTATTAACTTGCTCATATATGGAACTCAGTCACTATAATGGACAGGAATAGCCAACTTATTAAAAATTAAAAGCAGAAACAAAAGTGCGCTGATATGACTTACACGATGGAAATACTTAAGCATTTATGCATTCATCGTTTAAAAGTTATGAAAGACATTATACGCTTAGATTTTTTTACAATTTCAAACTATATGAAGACATGTCGAAGTGCACAAAGACATCTGAAACTTTGATTGGCCTTAAACTATGTTGTTGCAACTGAAAACTGCGCCAGATACTTTACAAAAGGAAAATTCGAATACAATTTTGAAAGAATTCTTTTTATGTACAACTTTATTTGCTCTAAAAACTTTTCTCGTGTTTACATTTTCTTTTAATCAAAGTGGTTACATCCCGTTTATTATATCTTGGCTTGTGACTTTTATCTGAAATTAATGTTTTAAAAATAAAACTGAAAACTTTAAGTCAATTTTAAAGAATCTAGTGGCTCTCTGAACACCAATGAATTAATATTTTGTTAATATGTAAGTACTTTTATAATTTAAAAATTACTTGTTATACATAAAACAAACATACAACATTCTAGGTTTAAATTTTTTATCATTATTTTATCAACACTATACTAACATTATGCCTGTAAGAACCTAATAATTATCAGTATAAAAAGGTCAAAAATCACTGCTTTTTTCTTTCATTTATTATTTCAGTGTGTTTCCTTATTGGTGATTTTCGTAGATCCGTAAATCCGACACTATATACACGAACGAACGCGAACGAACAATTAAAGCTTATTGTCAGCTTTGTGTAATCAACACACACATTTCAATTCAAACCTATCGTTCGTCCAATAACTAGACCCTACTTATTAGAGAGCCCCTTTGTCATAGACGCAAACGTAAAACAGGAAATTGGAAGTTTAGCATAAGCCTTTGAGACGTTCGATTATTTTTAAAATAGCCATTTATCCTTTGTTCTTGATATTTATTTTTATAACCTGTGAAGTTAAATGATATGGAAAGAGTATCGTTTGTTGTTTACATATAATATTAATTATTTAGACACTTATTTAATATGAAACCTTTTACTGTTTAACATTGTGTGCGTACGATATTAATACAGGAACCTTCAAAGGAGTCCTTATATGTACGATTATTGTAGTTTATTGTGGTCATCATTACATTGTAGTCAACATAGGATGTGACTGGCAACGATATTTGAATTAAAAATAGAATACCATTCCATTTGAAAATAAAATTTAAATAGAATTTTAAGAAGAAACTAAGGTTTTGTAATGACCTACTTACCACGGCCACAAACATTAATCATGAGTTAAAATGTAATTAAATGAACTGTCATTTAAATGTAAAACGAGACAGGTGTGATAAGGAGAAAATTGAGTTTAACGGAAAAGCATGATACAAGGGAACTGAGCCGCCTATTAATATCTGTGGGATAGTGTCAGTGTGAATATACAATCTAATATATTCTGTGGGATAGTGATATCTGTTATTCAGGGTTTCTGAATAGTATCATCAGGTCTAATGATAAATACCAAAATGTGGCCGAATCATTAAAAGTGAGAACCGAGTAATCAAATTGAACTTTCCTGTAAAAAATTAATAAGAGGTTTTTGGTTGCTATATTTGAATAACATATGTTTGTAATATATTATAATACTCTTGTTCCGTTTGGCTAAAAATAAAGACTAAAATTGAAAATCTTACTAAATAAAGCGACGATCGTAAATCACGTTATGTGTATTTTGAAAACAGTCATTGTGAACCAGATGTTTCCATTTTCAAATTACGCGGATATATCGTGTAACACAGTCAAAAGACGTATTACATAAACATAGGCTTAATCAGTATTCTTCTCACACGATCAAACTATATACCACAGTTTCGGATTCTGTGTGTTCGGAATATTCAAAAAAGTATACAATCTATCTATTTTTTTTTTCAATTATTTCCTATTGACATAGTCGGTACATTTCTTTTATTTTTTTACTTTTAAGTACATCTCGAGATTTAAATGGGCAAACTAAAAAAAGTTCTTATTTACCGATACCAAAATCGTTTTAGAAATATAAAATAATATAAATAGCACTAGTAACTCGATCGACAAGGAATTTAATCTACATCAATTAAATGTCGTTAAATGTCGTTTTAGTTCAAATGACTGTTATTGAAACTCCATTTTGATATAACAATACATAGATTTACTAGCCATCGTTATATTAAACATAACGGTTTATATAATATACGAGGCATTATTAATTGCTACGGCTCATCGTTACCATGAAATTGTATTGCAAGATATTTGATATTGCCTTTGTGGTCTTTGTTACATATATGAAAGCAATTTATGTTATAGTTCCTTATAAGGAACAAAGCCTTTTTGGTATTCAATATTTACAATTGTCATTTGTTAAAACGTCTATTACCTACTTCACGCATGAGCTATGTTCGGCTTCAGGCTTCTATTGTATATGTATACATGCTATGTATACATATACAATAGTATATGTATACATAGCATATAAATGTGCATGTAGATTCGAGCAGAAACATAATAACGCCATAAAAGCTTATAAAAATGACCATATAATTATTGGAAAACCAAATCTAACGCGTTAACTTGGTTTAATATATGAATGTTTATGTACACAAAGTTAAAACGATTTTATAATTTCATTTCCTTACATTTTTTATTCTATCAACTTAATTTTTATGAATCCTGATATAAAAATTTGTAAAACTGAAAATTTTTTATCATCATTTTTTTTAAATATATTAGTAAAATAGTATTTAGGTATGCTTAAAAAATAATTTATTATATGATATTTAAATTTAATATATCTTAGTACTTCCTTTCGTTGTTATCTACAATTAGAATACGTGCAATTAGAATGGAATAAATGCATGCCAATGTGCAAATTAGCATTGCAGCACGTAGCATATTCGTTGCCTTAACGTGCTACGGCGTAGCCCAGGCGTAGTTCGTAGCAATTAGGCGCTACGTGTCGAAATGTAATAGTAAACAATTCATAGAAAGAACAATTTTAAAGTTACTCGTACTATAGACATACAAGTAGACACTTGTCAAATTTGTATTTTAGCTGTTATAGCTCATGCTGAACTTTAAAGCAACGAATAACTCTGACGTTCTAATTCTCTAACGACAACTAAAATCTGATAAAATTTATTGATATTAAATATTTATTTTATTTTACAGAATAAATCACAACACAGCAGGCAGCTCAAACCACTGAATACTTCGCAGTAGATGAAAATAAGTTGAAAATTGAAGTCATAAGAAAACAGAGTGAAAAATTGTGAAGAAAAGGGAAATCATAAGATCCTAGTATTGTAGACGAACAAACACATTCAACAATCCAAACAATTACAGCTACCTCAGATGAAATATTGACTGTTACATTAATTCCTTTTAGATGAGAAAAGAGTAATGTAATAGACCTAGACCAAGGTGTTTTCTAGTATTTAGTAATAGGCTGAAACAAAAATTTAGAACAGAATAAAAAGAGGTAGCAATTTTATTTACATAGGAGATTATACAAAGGAAACTTTGGATAACATAAAACAGCTGTTATAGAGTTAGCGATATTGAAAAAAGAAATAAGGAATCGCATTTTTAAGCTGAGGCGCAGATTTTTGTAAAATAATAAAGGAACAAAACAGAAACAATTCGCCTCCTAAAGATCCATAATTTATTTGCAGAAAATATATATGAAATGATAACTAATTAGATAAAAAAAATCTTTAAAAAAAGGAATACGTTAAGCTATAAAAAATTCTTTAGGCAATATCTCAGTACAAAAGCTGGACGAACTGTGACGGAAATATAAAGCGGTGATATAAAAAGTCCTAAAAGCTAACAATGGCATAATTTTTAAAGATTACATACATGAAAATGGTACCAATTCATAAAAACTTTTTAAGTAAGATAACGTCGGTATTAAAGCTGTTTAGCTTAAAGTTTTTAGGTTAAAGAAATTAGCATTTTGTATAATCATGCTAGATAACATTTAAAGTTCAAGCTAGCATTTGTTTACTTTATTTTTTATCAAACAAGCTTTTGCCTGCACCTTAATTGGTAGAAGGTATAGGCCTGCCTAAAACGCCCAAAAGTGTAATGAATCAGGGAATTTATACACAGGGAGAAAGTAAGGGTTATATTATAAAAGCATTAACTTTACACGTATAAGATAAGTTTAAAGGTAACAGCTACATGATTTGGTTATTACCTAGTCTTTACATCTCTTAACGAACAAAAATTTAAAGTTGTTTGTTTGTTAAAATATTACACCCCTTCTAAAAATATTCAGGACAAATAAATGAAGTTATAATTCAATTTCCAGTTTAAAAAAGCTCTTTTATTTTTTTACGATTAAAAATAAATAGAATATAATAGAATCGTAGAGGTTCCGGGTTTAATTCCGGCATATTTATGGGAATCGAAAGTTGGATATATAGGTATATTATGTGACATAGCAACAACGTCATCGAGGTGAAAAAATTATATTTCTTTTCTGTTTCGTACATATACAAAAGGTTTTAATTTATAATACAATTATAAAGTGAGACTCATTTGAAAGTAAATTAACGCAAATATTTATATCTCGACGCAATAAATGATTAATTACACTTATTGAGCGTCTCTAATGGACTCCATTAGCGAAACTTTGATAAATTTTAGGGGTTCGTTGATTGTATACATTTTAAATATCAAGGACAGAAAGGTTGGTAATAAAGTTGGTCCATTTTAGTATAAATAGTATGATTCTCCTAAAAATCATAACACTGTTCTAATTGTAATGTGGTTATATTGGAAATCCTTATTGGAATATAATTTGGTAATCCGATTTGTATGTACTTCACAGTATTTTTAGTATTAAGGGAGAACAAACAATATAAGAGAAGGATATAAGAAACCAGACTGAGTCTTTGGAGGCATTGAAAAATGTAACATGTTTACAATATTCCCATGGGAATATTGGAGAAAATATTTCCGAATGAAATTATTAGAAATCGAAGAGTTTCCCACATAGAATTCCCTTCAATGTCTATTCTTATATCCTTACACCAAATACGAAAGCCTTATTCCATACAAGACGTATTGCGAAAAAAATTGTTATCTCGCGTGAAAATTAAAGTCAGGACGCGGTGTATACCGAACAAAGCGCCCCCTCGTTTTATATTATATCCAACGTTGTAATCTGGGCTGTGATTTTCGTGATTGATCAACCTACCAGCAACGAGATTAAAAAAGTCAAGGTTGGTATTAAAATGTTTTACATATTGGAACTCAATAATTTGTAAAGAAAAGACTGGATAAGTGCGGTTCGACTTGACAACCAAAGCTTTGGTACAAACTTGTAATACATAGTAGTATGTTCAAGTTCATTTTTAGAGTTATAATTAAATTTATTATATTTATAAAAACATATTTTTACTAAACTTTTTACTTAATTGATAACGCGATGAACACGAGTGCCTAAGTACTGTTCATAAAATTAGCCTATATAATTTTTAAGACATTTCATTTTTATATTATGTATATTAAGGTTCAGAGCCAACCAGGGCTTTCGGTTTTATTCAAAAATACGCTTATGTATAAAAAAATTGACAATATATAAGTCTTTAGATGCTATAACTTTAATCGTCTTTACCAACAAGATATTCTATTTAGTTGAATCTTTAAATGAAGTTTGATATTATGTTGAACGCGCTTTTTGTTCTTCAGTTGTAGGATACATTCGTAAAAATAATATGGCAAACGTAAGAATTTTGTATTAAGAATTCTCAGATGGTTCAATTCGGTGGAACAAGAATTATTACGGGTTGAGTTGGTAGAACCTATAAGAGATATGATTGATGAACATATACTGAAATGTTTGCACCTGGCCCAATTAGGGTCCGTACAAAATGGAAAATCATACAAAATTTTCAATCAGAAACTCCTCTGACTACACTCGTAAAAGGTTTGAATCTACTACTAATTTTTTTTTGACTACTAATAATTTATATTTCCTATAACTTCCTATATTTTATATTTTAAGTATAACTTTGTGTTTTGACATATCATTTTAAATATTAGGAAAATCATTGTTGTTATGGAAATATGGAGACGGTAGGAGAATAAATAACACTCACTTTTCAGCTCTGTGAACAGTAAGTATATCAGATGTGAATACGAATGTTGAATTTGATTTAATACAGCACGAACAATATTATTAGCCTACAAACAAGAAACAGAAGTTGTTCACCACATGCTTTTTATACATCTCTAGTTAATTTAAGCTAGGAATGACAAGCGAATTCGATGTGTCTTAAACACAATCACTCCTAAATCGTTATTTCTTTTAATTAAACTTACCACATAGATATTAATCTTTTGGAAAGGAAATGATTATTCTTATAAAAGGTGGAGATTGGTAGATTTTAGTCTCTGCACTTTAAGTTAAACAATTGAAACTCTGAGGTGTATATATGTACCTAAGACTACAATGTAAAGATAAGCTATTTTAATTTTTTTAATCATACTTTAATTAATTGCCTCAATTATTTTTTTACACCCCACAAATGTATAGCGCTAGGATTGTAATATAATAAATTGTTTTAATACTAAATTTAATGTGAGTAAGGTTCTCTTTAATATTTTCGATAATCTTTGTAGATTTAAATATATAGTCCATAAGACTCTTGTTTCAAATTATAAATAGACATGATATTGATTATTTAAATTTAAAAAGGTTTTATATATTACCCGCTATATCTTGTAACTTGCTGTCAGTATATTTCCCAAACATCTTATACTGTAATGTTAGCTGCGCACTCGATGGCACAATTTACCTTTCTTAATAAGCAAAAGCTTTTAACAAACCGAGTGTTATCATTTTCCGTTGATATTAATGCTATAAGAACGGGAGTAAAAGGATTTTTTATATTAAGATAATTATATCAATTGTAGGAGTTGGAGGCTACCGTGACGTCACCGCGGGCTTTCGTATCAATAAAATATTGAAAGATCACTGTAATTATATAACTGAAATATTAATTTCAGTTAACGGTACGATTTTTCGGCTAGAGAAAATGTTACCGAGATTTAAGTGCGAACCATTTTAACTTCAGATTTCACTTGTGTAATGTACACAACACAACACTAGTTTTACAATATGTGAAGGTATCGCGATATGGCTTGAAAACATTTCAGCGAATGTTCTGAAAACTTATTGCCTCTTTGAGACCGGATCTCAACTCCTGTATATAAAATACAATCACACGAATTTATTTCACGCTTGTGAAAATAGAAAATGGCACGTACTGAATCTTTGACTACATTCATGCTGTTGGATTTGAATCGGATATGTTATTGAGAAATATGAGCAAGGGAGCACCTGGATATACTTGTATGTTTAAATTGCTTTGCACGACACAGTTCTGTATCAAGCGTCAACGAAAGGAAGTCCGGTGTTAATGAGTGACATATTTTCTTCGGAGACCTATCAATGAATGAAAGAGACAGAAACGTATGAAAGAGACAAAATAGTCCTTCACGAAATGAAACCTAACACTTTCGGGTTACATGTATTAAACTATGGGACCGAATGTATATATCATGCATGGTGAGACCACGATTTTCGTTGGGTTAAAATTTAAAAAAAAATGCCTATATTTCGATTGTTTTTAAAGAAATTCTAAACAACTTTTTAAAAATCATTTTAGAGATTTTTTGATGTAATAAACGTAAACAGTATGAGTCAGACTTTGCATAGCATATAATTAGATTAAAATATTAAAGAATATTAGAAAATGAGTAAGTAACAACGAAAAATAATTATATCGCGGTCCCGGTTAGCATAACGAGATGTATTTTTATCTAAAGAATGTTGTTAATTCATGAAAATTAAAGACCTTGGAACTTAGGTTTGAATTGTTTATTGTATCATTTTTCTTTTTCAAGGCATTTTCTGAAAAGTTGAACTTTATAGCAAAACAAACGTAATAAAATCCACTGGCTGAGGTCGATATTTTACTATAATATTTTTAAAGTAGCTTTTATAAAAATCAAAACATTTAGAATTAGAAGTAGATTAAGTGTATACGTCGCAAAAATTGGCTGTCCTCTTTTTTTCTTACATTCAGCGATTTGAAAAGCCTTTTGCCAAAAACGTGTCACGTTGACACGGCTTACGTGACAGTGGGAAATCCGCGTTACAAGTGTTAAAATGTGTCAAGTACGAAATTAAAGTTTCAACAAGTTAAACCTATGCCAAGATACATTTTATAATTTTAATTAGAGTTTCGTGCTTTTATGTGAGTTACGAAATATTATCAAATAGCACGTTAGATGTTAAATTTGGTCACTAAATTAGGAAAGGATTATTGAATTTGTATTCTATTAAATACAATTGCATAGTATATAAAAAACTTAAAGGCAGGTCTAATTTGATATAAGTACGTACTATCCTTTTATTTTTAATACTTATGTTTACACATTAGAATCCTATATTGTTTTATAATGAAAACACTTTGACATTCAGTTTGTGAATTCACCGACAAACATATGAATTTGAGCCAAATTTCCTTGTGCTTTGTGCGTTGATTTTTAAGGGTTATCACAATGATAATTAGGTAGAAAAACTAATAAGAAATCTTATTTTTTCTTAATTTTTGTCTAATAATGAATTCACCACCTTTTTATAAAATCTTTACTTTATATAAGTGAACACTAATATAAAGAATGAACACTAAACAGTACGAAAAAGTGA
Source organism: Leptophobia aripa (assembly GCA_951799465.1). Classification (NCBI taxonomy): domain Eukaryota; kingdom Metazoa; phylum Arthropoda; class Insecta; order Lepidoptera; family Pieridae; genus Leptophobia; species Leptophobia aripa. The sequence goes on along the minus strand of OX637268.1, from coordinate 4,101,708 downwards.
AAATATTTGTTTTACTATTCTATATATTTACGTATTTCACATTTTATTTAAATTTTATATACATTTTTATAATAGTGTTTTCCAACTAACCCCTTATAACAAACAATATAGTCAACGATCTGTGACTCTTCTAACGTGAGTTGACTTTTTGTAAATACTCCATTTATTTCAATTACCGATAGCCCTAGAAAATCCGGTCCGATAACGCCTTGATACTCGAAACCGGACTGACCCAGTTACCGCGATGTGGGCTACATCAAACAAACCAGATGTGCTTCTGTAGAATTTACTACGTTTTTTCCAATAGCGATATAATAAAAAACGTTTTACGATATCTACGAAATTTTCCCGTATTAGTAAGTCATAATTTATAGAAAGATGAATTATGAACCTCTGGGGAAATATTATTACACCTTGCAAAGGTGCATATTCGGGATTTTTTTTCGATAGTAATAAAATCCTTAAACAGGCGATTATTATGTACAAAATTAAGGAAATGTAAGTTTAATGAATATCATCTAAGCTAGGCCTGAACAAATTCGATGCAAAAAGACTGTAATAACTTGTGTTCTTCTTATTGAACCCCAGATATTTTTTCATTCTCTCCAATGTATTCGTTGTTTTATGGTTTCAATTCCACTTTATCTTTCATCTATAAAAAGTATACAACGTCATCAACTGAAGTTTAATTAACTTTTTGTTGTGTGACACTCCGCAAAGTATTCGGTATATATATGTATATATATCGTTCCTACCGCAAAACCTAAGATGTCATCAAACAAGTCTTTCATATAAATCTCTTGCCAAAAAGATTAACTTGCATTCAACCTTGCCCAGACAATGCTTAAGTTGGCTCTTATAAAACTGCCTATTATGATGTACATAATAGGTATGTTCAGTTTTCCACTAAGAACTTCATACTACTTGCTTCTTAATACTATTATGAGAGTATTTACGTAATATCATATATTAATTATTATACACACATAATACTGGCTTATTTTAAATTTACAACGAGACTCATTTAGACTCAATTCTATGAAATATTTTATACTCAATATGAAACATTAAGCCGTGAGGTAAGCATTTTAGCATATATTGTGTAAATACAACTTATATACTACATGTATCTTATATATATAAATTAATATAAGATAAAAATATGTACACTAAATTTATCTATATATTTTATTTCTATAAATTGTTGACGTATAGAGAATCGAACCTGAGTTCGTTCATTCCGGCATGGTGACCATTGGGCTAGCTGAGTTGTGGATTTGAGGTTACGTCTCTTCTAGAACATAAAGTGATTAATTCCGAAATGCTGTTTCAAAACTTTAAGTTGTGCTATTGTTTGATGCAAAAAATTGTTTTATAATTAATTTATATGAATGAATAATTTATATTTATGAAGTTATTCTCACCAAATCAGCTATAGGACTGTCAAAACTATTCAACATATTTGTCACAAAGCTAGATATTTTCAAAAGAAATATATATATATATATATATATATATATATTACCGCTATTATCGGCTTGATTCCACACGTGCGTTGGCTCGGAATGTGACATTTATAGACGAAGCGAATTGGAACCTTTTTTTGTGACTTTCATATAAAAAATATTTATTACTATTTTGCGATATTAATAATTCTAGTGTCTTGGTTTTTTTGATTATGGCGCATGTTCTTACATTTACAAGATTGTTTATAAATTAGTATACTTACTGACTTTACTAAGTCTGTACTTATTATTGTTTATTTTAGTTTGACAAGAAATTTCCTTCCTTTACCAGATAAACTTTTTGTAAACTAAATTATATTGTGAATGTGATAAATCGTAACACATAAGGAAGTCACAGGGGAAATATGTGCGAATTTTTCGCCTTTTTTTGACATATATTCTGAACGGAAACTTGATCCAAAGCCAACAGCGCCAATCTATGTTATATAGTGGGTAAGGGTAACGTGAAAATCACACTTAGTTTGTTGAGCTTGTTTTGATACCCAACATAACAGTTTAGTTACAAGTAAGTTAGACCGATCAGTTACTAACCATTTACAACCACTAATTACAAAATGCACCCCGTACAATATTCTAGTACTTCTAAATGTCCAACCTTAAGACTAAAATTACAGTTTAGACTAAAAACTGAAACACTTGTTACTTAACTTAACTTACCAGCATACATAACACGACATAATATTAAAAATTCATCAAGCTCTCCCGAAGATAAAGTGCAAGCAATAGTACCAAACCATTTAACAAAGTGTTATAATAAAATGTTTTATAGTTTATTTTCCTAAGCACTTAGGCGTATCCTTCGATTACGAGCTCTATAACCATTGACCTTTATCAAAAATCGGGAAGTCTATATGGCCCGCTTACTCACATGCAAACTGAAGGATCTACTGTGTAAGGGGATAAGCCAGAGCCAATGGAGCGCCTACTTAATGTGCATATTTTAAGATAAATAAGATCAAAAATTGAATGGTTTTAGGGTTGAGTATTATTTTAAACTAAACAAATTCAGTTGTTTAATATTAGTCTCGCACAGTAACTGCTGTGAATGGGTTAAAAAGTATTTCTGGAAATTTCGATGTTTAATTAAATTTTTACACGTCAAACCGAGTCTCTTTGTCTCGGCAGATAATTATGCCGAGTCGTCACTATATTAAGGTAAGGTCGGCAGTGGTTGAGTTGACGTTAATTAATGCGTATCATACAATATTCAAGCCTTCTGACAAGTTTAAAATGGTCAAAAGCGCGTCAAAATTGCGTTTCTTGATGTTGCTGACCTCTCAGTCAAGATGTCTGACTGTAGTTTTGGTAATTCACTTGTACATTCCTAAAATGAATGTTTTACATATATTTTAGTTAGTTTTTCCGGTATATCATTCTAATAGCACTTGTTTACACAATTTGTACCCATGTCCCTTATAATAGGGTACATCCTGATAATTATATAAGAATAAAATTATCTAACCCTTATGATAATTTGAGTGCGGATAACATGAGGTTTTACATAACAAATAGCCTGTCCTTAAATCGTGGTTTTGGAAGCGAGAAAATTTCAACATTGAAACAATTATTTGCACTGACTTTATTCAACCCACGCTAACTATATTTTATGTTATAAGCATCCAATAATTTTTTACTTTGCTTGTATAAAGGGATGAATGGATAAGGCGTTAATAGAACGAGATATAAACGAGTAAAATGGAATCGTCACATTATATGTACACGTATTATCTAACAAACGAACAGACATCAGAAAGGAGTTGTCATCGACCTTAGACACTCACACTAGCAGGGTGAATGCGTAGGCAGACTTTTTAGAATTGGTACTTTTGCTTCTTGAAAGCCTCTTATATTATATTAAGCATATAATTGTAATTAAATATCTATAAATGTGTTCGAAATATAAATAAGGCTTTTATATCTATATAAATATATAATGATGTACGGCTATTTATTCATTCGACATCTGAATGATATAGTCCAATTTAAGTATTTCAATAAATTTAATACAAAGCACTCCTAAGTTTCGCTATGCGCCTAAAAGCATTAACAGAAGATTTTATATAAAGAACAGCTATACTGTATGATTCATTAAAAAAGAGAAGTTTTCACTTGACAAAAGTAACAAGATTCTTGCTAGTGAAGTAAGATATAAGTGCAATAACTTATGTGCGGGACATGTTATAAATGAGTGCGATTAATCAAGAGACAAGAAACGTGGGGTTTCCTTCGTTTGGTCGGATTAACGGGATTATTATAACTTAATGGACGATTTACTGGCCAACACAAACGCTGAGTTTGGTTAGTCGGAACATGGTTTTGGTTTTAAGTTCTTTTTCATTGTAAATATACCTTTTTATAATTATATAATATATAAATATAACATTGCATTTGGAATGATAAATAGTGTATGTTAATATTTACTATGATTTCGAGGTAAAAAGCTTTGTTATTAGGTCACACATTAATTTCTGATATTTTTAAATTGATTCAATAATCCATATATATTGATTTGCATTTCTATATATTTTATAAGGTAGAATTAAGGTACAATAGAAAAGATGGCTAGTATTATTTTTATTATGGTTATTATATAGTTTAATTACTTCCTAAGTTATTGTTATGAATGTATAGGTCTCTTTGGTCCTTGTTTTGTTATTGTCTGTGATATCATGTGTAATGTTTAGGGACATGTGATATGTTTATGAAAAATAAAATACACTTAAATATAAGTTTATTTCAATAGTATAAGTTTTATACAATACTATAAAAGTAAAAAAATATAACTTATTTTGAAGTCACGTACTTTTAACGAAGTAGAGGTAGGCACTATTTTTTGCTTGGAACCAACGCGAAGCCATGCGACCACAAACAGCTGAAATGAAACTGTATCAACAACTTGCAAGAAAATGTACATTTTAAAAGAATTTAATAAAAAAAGTTAATTGCTTTTCTTTGAAATTGTGATTCCTACTTAATATAACTTGAAGCAGAGCCGAGTATTTGTAACTCGTACCTAGAGAATCGGCTTTTTAAATTATTTTTTAAAGCAACAGTTCGAGTAACTGTTCGTTATATTTCTGTTTGAATTATTATTGAGGCTAATTAATTTAAACTTTAATCATCATTTAATAGAGGTAAGAGACATTGTTTTGATAAATTAATCTTCGTTTATCAGGTTATCCACGAATATAACAGATATCTCGATGTTTTCAGTTGCGCTTTCAACACGTTGACTTAAAATGTTGAATAAAACTATTATCATTTAGTCCAGATTTGTGATACCCTAAAAATAGGGGTTTTTCCTTATTATTCTAAATATTTTTTGTTTAAAACTATATTTCAATTACTCAAGTTCTTATAAGTTTTGTTTCGGAAAATGGAATCAAGGACGTAGTATAAAACTGGGTTTTACAATAGGTATAGTTTATGGAACTGTTATAACATCATACTGTGTTTATATTTACTTAATTACGCTAAAGACTATATCATGCATATCTAATTTGCACAGCAACTTAAGAAATAAAACTAAATAAACAGAGCCACGGTGTAAACATTGAAATTTACTCGTAAACTTTTAGTTATGTATAACACATTATATGTATATGTAAAATGTCTAACGAATATGAACTCTGTGTAATGTTCTATATTAGACTAGATGCTCTAACGATATGAATCACTTATTAGTCTGTACCCGTTGTAGATCTGATAACATCGGAATCAAATGGAATCCAAGGACAACTTTGTTTAAATTAATTGTATTGTCATTGTAATTTCAAGTATTGACTTGTACTAGTAATGAAATATATGACTGTTTGCTAGTACGCTTCTGAAATGTAATGATTAGTGCGTACAATAAAAAAGTTTCTAAGCATTTAAATGTCAATACTAATAAGTCTTATTTTTACAACTATTTATTTCTTGTTCATTTAATAAAATAACTCTGTAGTGGATTTTTTTTGTAAAAGTGCTAAGCATTATTAGCGTTTAAGCATTATAAATATAATAAGAGAATGAATTATATTGTACACTGTTCTAACAGAAAAATAATAATTTGATATACAATACGAAGCGCTTTTATTTTTGAATGAAATCAATTTCCAGCGTATGGTAATACAAATTTGGCGATGTAGAAATAATGTGAATCCAATATGGATTAGTTTGTTATTTACCAGTGACTAGATAAGAGCTATGCCCTCGATTATATTAAGAGATATTCATTGTATTTTGCTTTCTAAAATTTTATGTTTCTAATGTAATTGGTGTGTGTGTATTTAAAATATGTTACTTTTAATTTTACAATCAAAATGGGTCCTAGACTAGTCGATACAAATAATTGGCTAACGATTCACGATCGATGACGTCATCGTATTGATTGTTAGTTCAAATCATAAGCGCATAAACTGTAATCTATAACTGTAGGTGGTCAATTTCAATATTAATTTATTTTTGTAAAGTATTTAGGAATATAACTTGTGAATGTTTTACTTATATTATTATTTTTCTAGTTTTAGTTTGTGCGTTCGTGCGTGTGCTGTGTTGTGGCTAGTCTAAATGAACACGGACGGTGCATATTAACACAAAAAATATATTTATTAATTAGTTTAAAAGTTACTCAGTTCATTTATAATTAATTATTAATAACAATATTTTTAAGTTATTCAAAACTAAAACAAAGTATTTCTTAAATAATTAAAATAAATGCAGTTGTACTAATAAATAGTCAGCAATGCGTTTATCCCTTAAAATCTAGATCTTATACAATGTTTTACAAGTTCACTGGAAACATTTCTAGTTCTGGATCTAAAATAACAGAAGTTCCAATTAAGTCCAAAGCGTAGTTAAAGCAAATAGACTCCGTACGTGACCACTTCAGTTGTCGGCCGATTAAATTTTAATATCTTTTATTGTTCTGAGCCCGCAAATTAACTTTTCTGATAGTTTTAAATATTCACGCGAGCTACAAAACCTTTTAAGTACACATTATCCCGAGTTTTAATTGAGTTTAAACAATTTGTAATGAAAGTGAAGGTGCCTTTAACTGTTATTGTGTTGAACTATTTGAAGTTTGTGGTAAACAGTTTTAAGTATTATAAATAAAACATTAAAATATATTTTGATTAAGTAGTTTATATGTTCATTATTTTGTGAATAATGTACAAAAAAAAAATATTTTACTAACGAATGGGGTTGTTTTAAATAAAAAGCAAAGCCCTTACGTCCTAAGCCTCGCGCTTTACGTCATAAGGCTGAAATAATTTTTCAAGCAATACAGGCAGCTTTGTTCTAAGTAAAGTACAGTACACTCAATGTAATTGTCTTTAGTGCTGTTTTTTATAAGCTTTGCATAAGCTTATCACGCTGCCTTACCATTATAATTCAAAAATAAATAACTATTGAACCTTACGTTAATATTACGTTTATGAGAAAACTTCTTCGAACACTTATAACTGAATAATGAGGAGAGCATAGTTTGCTCTATTGTAATAACTTAGTTTTGTATAAAATGCCTTGTAAACAAAGAGATGTTGGCAGCTACGAAGTCTATTGAAAGCTCTAAAAGTTGAGAGTTGAAGCTAAGCGACCGGAAGCGGAACCCACTCAGCGGAGCTTTAAGTGAAGCGCTACGCTGTTTATCGTTTTCTGGAAGCTTATCGGAAAATCTTTAAGCTGTATGATACAAGTATTTGTATGTATGCTACTTTCAAACGCATATTTTTTACATAAGTTTTTGTAAAGAAATCTAAATGTTTATTTTTTTAGGATTTAAAATCTGAATTTATATATTATATGATTAAGTGCATTTTAACTTCAACTTCAACTTCGTTGCTTTATAATATTTAACGGAAGCTAGACTGATTATGAACCCGGTTGTAACAAAGGTCATCTCAGAATAGTAAAATAATAAAACAACAAATTTCATAATACATATGTTGATTAAAAGAAATGTTAAAAACTTCTGACAGTAGCACTACAAATCTAGTCGGAAATCAAGACTATCGCGCACAGCTGCCATCCGACTGATTGGTTTGCGGTTCTTCGCTTAATTACTTCTGTTTCAACACATTTCTCAACACCAGATGTACATAATGACATTCTTTTAATCCGATTCTATTTTTGAATTATCGTTTCCAATATTGGAGATTTTTTTATCATAAAAACCATACTTTCATTTCATTCCCGACCTCCAAGCGGGATCAATGTGAATCGTAACTTCCAATAACTGTTTAGAAATCTATTATTGGACGTATATAATAAAAGACGAGTACATACTGCTTGTTAAAATGGTTTCAAACTTAATTAGGCCCTTTTATCTTGTGACCATACACTACAATTAAGCTATTTATATTATACTCTTCTTATTTCTTTACAAATTTGTTTGTAATATTGTTAGGATTGAATATTCTTACCATTGATTAGAGGTTCAATGTTAGATTGACTTTGAGTTTCCATTCATTTAGTTAATTAAAGCCGACCACTAAGCGTCTTAATGCAACTTGAGATTTCTATGGAATTCAATTAGATTCATTTTCAGGGCTTCGGGTATTATCTTAGGCCTATCTTTGTGCTTTGCTTCGCTGTGTAAATGAAAAGGTTTTAATAATCATTTAAAAATGTTAGCTACTTTTTATGTAAAATAATTATTGTAACGAAAACATTGAATTTAATTATGTTTGCTTAAATGAAGCTAAGTTTCATGTATTTGATAAATATGCGTACAATTATTAATGCTATTACATATATATATAATTATCCAGAATTCGTGAAGAAAATTATTGTATGACACGGATCTAATTGTATTGTAATAATAATATATTTATTCGAGTGACTATGACTCATGTGCTAGCAATAACGAATCACTTGAAATATATTTTTAATATTATTTATTCGACTAGTGAATGTACCTATAAAATAATATTTATAGCTTATATATATAGAACATTGCAATCCTAATAATCAAGAAATAAATTAATTTAACAGAGACTGATAATCTGTTATAGAATAATTTGTATAAATATCAAAGGATTATTGAGTCTTAAAATGCATATTTTACCTTTAAAACACAATTGGAAAACGAAACGGAGAATTCACAACACTTCGATAGGAAGTTGGAAAGCGCGGGAAAACCACCCTCCGAACGCGTGGATCGACCGAGGGTTGCTAGAGCACTGAAGGCTTACGCAGCTTACAAGACTTCCACAATTTTACACAAGACTGAAATATAGAACCAACATCTGTATAAAACTTTAGTTTTTTATGAAGGTAACCGACCTTAACCGAATACACGTTTACACACATTAATTCAAATTAAATATACCAATAATACTTAACTATCGTGAATCAATTGTTAAGTTTAATAAAACTTAATTGAGATCATACAATACTAACAATTTACATTATATTATAATTTTAGTCGTTTATTTAGTGTTTGTTTACCTAAGCTAATAGGCTAAGGCCTCCTCCAAATTTCTCTATTCGGTTCATTCCTCTCCTTGGCCACTCTGTTCCATATTCCATGTTACTGTATTTCTCTAACGTCCTCATCGCATCTTTTCAGTGGTCGGCTTTTCTCATGTCTTCCTTGTTAAGTTTAATAATATATACTCATATAGAATCGTGTGTTTTCACACAACAGCAGTAAAGCAGTTGAACAACAGGTTAATAAAATAGGAACCTTACTTGGGCGTGGGGATAATACAATTTCGCCTCTTTCATATTTACGGAAAAAATGAATTGAAACAGTCATCATGAAGCCAATAACGGTTGTCTCAACGTTGAAGCTATATATCAAACATATCTTTGACTAATTAACATAAATTAGTAAGAATGAACGAAAGAATAGTTCAGCCTGTATGTAGGCATTTTAGTCAATTGTAATGGTACTAAATGATACTTCTTCTAAAGATGAATGATCATACTTCTAAAGTGGAGTGTTTAATCTAATTCCTTGAATTTTCCGTTGTACCATACCTTGGACTATAGCACGTAATATACCCTGTCTGAATTATTTATGTAGTGTGTCGCGATATATAGAAAAATATATTTCGACGTAGCAGTGTATTCTACGCGTATCCTCTGGGTCCCATCTAGACTATGCTCGAAAGCTGAGCCCGAATAAATAGCACTTTGAATTTTTATGAGCCTCCTCTATGTAATAATGAGATTTTCAAGAATATTTCATATGAATCATTTGTGATGTCTATTTATTTATATCTTTTCCACATAGAGTCGTGTCACGTGTGTACAATAATTGTCTTCTTCTAAGGCTACGAGGGTTCTAAAATAAACCGGAGAAGATACTCACAACAAACTCAGCTGGTTAATTAACATTTTTTAAGCGTGATCATTGGTTCACAAATGTTTCGGTTGGGATAGAAATAGATAAAAGCTATTTTAAAAGTTTGTCGAATAAATTTTGAGTTTTGAAAACTAGTTTGTAATTGTTTAGGTATAATTTAAAAGGTTGTTTGTTTTACCAAAATATGCTTTGATTTGTTTAGTTTATATTTAGCTTTAAAATATTTGTAGAGAATTACTTAAAATGTTTAGAAATATTAGAAAGCACTGGCAACATATACAATTAAGCCATGTTAAACAAACAAAAATGTTGCCACACACACGTAAATTACATTAAAGCCAAACACTCCGAAAGATTAATGCAAATAAAATATTTTATTGCCATGTTTGTCCGGAATTTTCAGTTTCATTGTTTGCTTTAAAACAAAAGTATTTTTAATTAATTTGGAATTTCCAAATACGGCTTTGTAAAATTTCTACACGAAATTACCAATCATTCAAGTTGCCACAATCAAATTAAATTCCGTTGTTAAAAGTAAAACGATTCCTCAACCCAACTCGGTAATAAATTATTTTAACTTTTTTTTGGTAATACAAAAATCAAGATCCTTATATATGCTACATTTAAGAAGTTTTAAATTCTTATACCAATTATATAATTGTTTTATATATTTTTTTTCAATGAAAAAATACATGCCCATTTCAATTTAAAAAACTTTTAACTGTAACTTTTAATTGTCTATGGAATTCAAGTGCGTATTTTATTAATTTTTAAAAATAGAGGGTACGTGACTTTCATCGATATGGTATTAAACATTTTAAAAAATGTGATATCGTTAAAATTGTCTGAATCATTAAGACAAGAGTTTTTTTTTAAGTTTCTTTGTTATAAGCATTATACGAACGACTTACTCGGTCCTGTGGATGCATTTGTTCAGATTGATTTCCATAAAAAATAATCTTCAGTACAATCTTAGTCATTTGATTCTAAACTTTGAAACGAAAATTCGTTTAATTCTAAATCTTATCGTATCTTCGTAGTATGGTTGGTAATAGCAGCGAGGAACGTAGGATGTAGATATTTACATAATCATGCATTGCTATGGAGATTACGTGTTTGATTCAAAAATTTTATCGTATTGTTCTATAAACCGTACGTAAAGTACGTACGAGTCTTTCCTTCATGATCGTTTTTATAGGCAGATAATAGACATTATTATATGGATAAAAGGCTGGGAGTTACGGCAACAATACGAGATGAATATGTATGAAGGTTGAGCGGCAAGATTTTATATGAGACGCAAATGTAGTAAAAGTCTGATAAAATACTTATTTTATGAGCTTTTAATTAATGTTACCTAATTCAATTTAAACCCATTCTTGATGTTTTGCAGATATTTCATTTAAATTAAAGAAATGTCACTAGAAAACAGTTTTATAATAAATACAAACCACAAAATTAAAACAAATTTAAAAAGTTTGGTCGTTGTGACAGAGTGCTCATTATATGCTGAGCGAGAAAAGCACCAGCTATTGGATCACCGGTACTGACTACCAGGCGCCTACTTAACTCCTTTATAAGCGCCTGTGTATTTGAACCCTAAAGTCCAAAAGTCTCTACTCCAAAGGGAAAAAAACCAATGTAGGAGGAAAGACTATGTCGTACTTTGGACTTTTGTTTTTTTTCCGCCTGATTAGATAGAATTCATTATTCATCTTAAGATATGTTAAGTAAAATTTCGTTACGAGTATATCGAACATGTTTATTTTCTAAAAACTTTTTATTTAATGATTCATGCGAAATAATTTAATTGGTATTAAAAATGAGTCATTAAAATCGTTTCTACGTAATTGAATATTTTTGTATATTTAAGATCAACGTCATTAAAAAGTCTTTAGCTCCATTTATCATCTCGAAGCTTTCATGCGAATAAAATGCTGTCTAGTTCTTACAAAAACATTCTACAACTTTGTGACAGTATTAAATCAACATTAAAGTTTTTTCTATTCGCATTTGTCAAATCGTATATACTGTCCAATAAAATTTTAGATATTTTACAATTACAAAGGATGAAAGACAAAAAAATCAGGCTATACGTTAATAAAAATGACAAAAAATAAACACTCTTTTACGAATGTAAATGCGATTACGGTTTTATTTACATAACTCAAGTGCTTTGCAGCAATCATAGTCAGCGACATATGATGAGGTATTTTATTAACATCGCGTTCATATTCGTTAAAGACATTTTATATTACCTAATACCATGCGTATTTGTGAGTTACATAAAAAAGGTTGTTCGTAAAATCTGTCCCATTTACCCTTCACGGTACCTTCAGTTGTGTTAGCCACTTGGAATGAAATAATATTCACAAAATATATTGACTATAGGTCACAAAAACGACAGTATTATAAAATATTATGATTATAAACAGATGTTAAGATGTTATTTTTAGTTGGGGATTTCAATACTTTTCGTGGAAAAGTCACTATAATCCGCGCAAACTTTCCGTGTCAGCGGACTCAATAACTATCGAGAGGTGCAAATTCTAAGCTTTGCAATGAAATGGAGATATTATCAATAGAGTACCGTATTGAATTATTAAAAACCTCGTTAATAATCAAGATATAAAAGGGTTGAAAGCCATTATTGTTAGCTATTCAGCTTGATAAATACTTGCTATTAAAGAGTACTTGTCTTGATATAATTATTAGAGTGTATTTATATATAATGCTACTGAAATAAATCACCGGATATACAAGAATTTGTTGTTAGTACGTATATAAGTAATACTTGGTTGGTTGGTATCTAATCTGAATACCAAAGTACTTAAAGCAAGTTAGACGCAATCTCAACTAAATCTTAGTTTGGCGTTGAATTAGTTCGTGTCCAAATTTGTGTTTGATTTCATGCCTTTCGACAAGATTCTGCTCTCACCTGCACTTCCAGTCTTTATCGTCATACTATATTCGACATATTTATTGTCTAGAAATATTCGTGTTTATGTCATGTCACAATTATGTATAAAGTCACAGTCAGTTCAATTTAATTTTTTGCGATAAAACATAAATGGGTTTCCTATTATTGGAAACTCTAGAGTGTTACCTATTGTAAAAAGAGAATAGAAACGAAACGTGTGAGTTTTAGCTTATCCCGCAGAAGTTATCAAAGTAATGGATTTCTGAAATTCACATACACAATTTGTCTTCAAATATATATAGAAATGTTATAAGTTGTATGTATTATTATATTGGTTTGTTGTTCACTCTAATCTTTATAGTGCACGATCGGGCTTACCTGATTATTTCCATTACGAAAAGTTCAGTTAGTTAGCCCACCGGTAAAGGACAATGGCTGGTTTTAATCGTTTGCCTTTATCCGGGTGCTGTTCCGGGTGACTACTACTTTTTGGCTAACTCCACAAACAGCGGTTTTGTTTTGGGGCGACATCACTTCAGGTAGGTCGTTCTTTATAATTCCAATTATTATTGGAGTATAATTAAGATTTATTTAAGTAATAATAATGATTGACTTAGTTTAACTGAAGGCCAGTTAGTTGTTACTATTTTATTGTTTACTTTATAAAAAAAACGGTAAATACATTATATATTACTCTTTTCAAAAAGTACTTCAATATATACTTCATCTTATAAAAGAAAATTAGGAAATCTGTGAAATAATTTAGTGGCAAAAGTGTAAGAAACAGCGATTAGGACCACCTTAAATCATTCGGCTTTGACCCGAACTCAATGAAGCGTGTATAACTCAGTTTTTTTCTTTTCGCTCTCTCTTGTTAGCCAATTGGTAAAGTAAGATTACATTTGTAAGAAAAGTTAGAGTAGAAATTGATTATTTTTATGTGACGGGCGGTTCATTTAGAATAAAGTGCTGAACGCCGGCCCGAACTTGTGAACTAAGTCGTCTCGGTTCGGAAATGGTTCTGTAGCATGAGAGACTAAAACTAAACTAAATTTCGTCAATCAACAGACTTAAGTTGAATTCATTCGTTCGAATTAAATGGCTATCGAATGGTTCGAAAAAAATAAGATAATTAACCAGCATTTAATGTCCTAATGATTAATTCAGGATTTATAAGAACCATGTAAATATGTAACGAAGACTTATGTGACCAAAATATATCAAACAAAAAAGATAGATTTTGTAAATAATTATTTTGTTTCCGGTTTTCATGATAATAGATGAGCTAGAAAAAATTTTTTGTTACCCTCATTTATTTGCGACCTAACACAGGAGTGACAAAGACATAAAATACATAATTGAGATTTAAATTACATTCGTCATTACATACATAACAGTCGCAATTTTCACTTGAGCGCTCTTAAATAATAAATTCTTCATACGAAAATGGGTTGACACCTTTTAAAACCACGCGAAACACCTCATTACAGTAATAGCTACATGTTCTCGGATTACAAAATATCAGTATATTACTTTATGATGTTATTTTTTAAAACAGTAGAAAATCTTATACGGTCCTTAGATATAAAGTGGTGAATATGAAAAGGCGAATGATTCCTCCGTCCTCATTTTGATCATTACGCAGACCCGCCGACCTCTAACAATTTCACGGTTTATTTAGCAAGTTGCTTTATTCTTTAATAGTTCATAAAATAGAATTAAATTGTGATAAAAGAACTTTATATGAGAAAAGCTTTTTGGGTAGCTCGGGGTTGTTACGCGAAGCATTCATCAAGAAGTTACGAACATTATCTAATTATAAAAGTATCGATGAATAGTTTGTTTACAAATAAACTACTATTGCGAATTGAAAACAATTTGAATGGACTAACATGTAAACGTTTCTAAAAATACAAACGGAGTATTAATGAAAAATGTTTTGGTAATAAATTTCTATCCACCTTACCTGGCGTACCTGGTGTACCTGGCGTAACCGGCGTACCTGGCGTACCTGGCGTACCTGGCGTACCTGGCGTACCTGGCGGTACGTAAGGTATAAACTATAATATGCCAAAGGTTTTGGGCGTTTTAACATCCGTAAGGTTAACATCATGTAGAACTTTATTTTTGAAACAATAATTATGGTTAGTCGTAATATATAAATTACATTGAAGTATGTATTTATGAAATAAAGACTAATAAACATTAATTTAAAAAAAAATACATTTCAAAAAGCATAACTACAAAAGTCGTGTTAAAATTGCAGTGTTTTAGTATAAAAAGGCAAAACGTAAAAAAGTACTATTTTTAAAATAAAATATTCAAACGCTTCAGTAAATAACGTAAAATTTTAGAGTTCCTCAACAAAAGTGTTGTCTATGAGAACATAAAGAAATTTAATAAATATTTTTAAACATTTTTACATAACAAACTGTGTAAAACTTGGTTATTTTTCAATCAAATGATAGGGAATTGGTTTTTATATATATTCAAAATATCTAAAAAATCTATTTTCTCTAGTGAAAACATTGACATTTATTTAATATATATGTTTTTTGTGCTGAGCGCCTACGAACTAAATAATTATGTATTGAAATAATTATATAATAACACAAAATTGTTGTGTAGATACTGTAGTCACGTAAACTAATGAGAATTATAATATATTGTTTCATGTTGAGGTAGTACACTCTTTATTTATTTTACGATTATACTCTGCTTTCCCTTTGATTGTGTTCGTACATTTGCTGCGCTTAGCATAACCATGCGACTTTACACAAGGTTTTGTATAGCGCAGCCTTGCTTGTAAGTTCCTGAATAAGTGTTACATGTACCTAGTATTTTAATAGTTATTCTTAATGTTTTAAGCATGTGTAATGTTTGGGGATATATTTAATAAAAACAAAAAGAGATGCACCGATACAAGCTACGGAACCTATATAAAACCGACTTAACCTTATCCAATTTTGTAAGCATCCAGTTGCACCGGTGCTTGTTTTTCTTTGGATTAATTAACATTCGTAGTCATAAATAACGTCGCATAAATTACATTAATTACTATGAATGCAGATGAGAACTGCTTGTGATTGTATACAATGTTCCTACAATGTACTTGCATTTATTATTTTTTTAATTAAAATCTTGCCTATCTTTCTTACATGTACCAAGAATTTTGTTTGGTAGCCATAGAAGGCTGATCTTACTCTGTTTTAAATACAAATGCTTTCATGTTACTTAGTATTGAGATTAAAGACGTAATACAGCTATGGTATAAGAGATTGTTTTGTAAATTTCTTAATCCATCCATTTGATGTTTCCGACTGTACAAATCCTGAATAATGTGACGTAAACGAGAGGCTTAAGATAAACACATTTAAAGTATATAAGGCAGTGTTATATATAAAATATTATATATGTTAGTTCCGAACGTTAACTGTTCGTTGATGTAAGTACTTTGAATTAAATTGTTTTATTAATTTATAAAAATAACGAAAATGTATATTCATCAGCAAGACGCTGTATATGATGTCATATTTCTAGGTAAAGTAAGTATATAGAAAATCAAAAACGATATTTATGTAGATAGATTCTCTATCTTAAGTTATGATATTATTATTTAAGTACGAATCCAAGATTCAAACAATAATGTGAGCAAGCGGATATTAAAAACTTATGCCTCTTCTTCGTGGAAAGCAAAAATATTTTGAAATGTCAATCCAAACTAGACTATATCCTGAGTTAATAAAGTTCACATTTATTTTAACCCAGATTTTGCCAATTGCAAGGAGGGTATCTAATTATAATTCGTTCGTTAATCCGTAGTCCCTGTTTGATGAGAGGGTTCTATAGATTGCAGATTGTCTTGTTTGAGATAAAGTATGTACTTAAGACGTACAAGGTGTACAAGGTAACATATTTTAAAGTAGAACGTATATAAAGAGACATGTTAGACGATATTTATAGGATGAATTTGAATGTTGAAGAAATTGAATGTTTTTTTCGACCGGCACGTGGGCTCTTTCACCTTCTGGGTTTTTTTATAAAATAAGTATAAATTAACTAGAATAATGAAGTTCAGGCATCATTTAATTGTCCTAAAATAAGTTTAAAAACATTTGTGAAAGAAAAAAGTTGCGAATACCTTAAGTGTATTACGCTGAGAAATGTCATCCTTATTATTCAATATGTAGTCTGTGAAAGAAAAACAAGTGCGGTCATGTCATTATTATTAAAGATGGATGCATTTTTCTTTACCTGTTTGGTGACAAATATCAGAGTTTTGTTTTAATAATGAGTGGTAATCGTGAATTGGCAACGCAGACGCCACATCTTACAAAAACCCTACGGAGACACTTCTTCCGTTATATATAAATAGGAATACTTAATTGTTTCTATTTCTTATACGAATGTGTAATATTTCATTATGGCCATGACAGCATGATAACAGTGATGCCGCCATTTTTCTTAGTTTTTACGAATATCAATATTGAAATTGCTGTTGTCGTTCGATGAAAATTTGATACTCACAGTCACTGTCACTGTCACTGACCGACCGACAGTTGACAGTTCTTATGTTAACAAATTACATATTTACATTACGTTTCACACACGGTTGGTTGCCCCAAGGCAATCGATTCATAGCTTGTGTTATGGGAGCTAACCCAACTCATAAATTACATATATATGTCGCAGGAAAGCAATATATGGGTTCTTTGTAGAATAATTGCTTAAGTAATTTCAATACACTTTTTATCAGTTTAAAAATCTTTATACTGTTATATTATTTTCGATTAGTCTCGGCTTAATAATTGAACAGTTGAAATCATTCGTTAAGAATTTAAAAGTATGTTCATTGTATTGACCAATCAGAGCAGAGTCTAGCAATGTAAATCAGGTCTAGACGCCATCTTGTTGTGACAGTGTTTTGGGTATTCTAAGGTCTGTTAAGCCTTTGTACAGAACGATCTGCGCTGAACCAACTGCTCTTTATGATTGTGTAATAACAGTGCTTTTGTCCTCGCACTTATCACTATCGTAACGACCACTAAGCATTGTAAATTATGTTTATTTTCCAAAATATTACCAAACAAAATATTATACCAACATTGTAACGAACCGGAATCAATCCTGGCACCTGCTTAGAAGTCATAGTGGCTATTGGCCCAGTAGAATAGGTTTTATAATTTATCGATTTTAGTCAAATTTAAAGTCATAAAGTAACTCTCTACTGAATTTCGATAAAATTGTAATAAGCGTTTGTTTCGAAAACAAAGCAAGACTTATTTTTAAAACTGTATTAAAATTCACTTCACAGCTCCTTTAATTTTCTACGTGACTCTCAAAGGCAATTTACTTACTTGTAATATGTTTTTAATATATCTCTATTTCAGAATATTATAACGAGTTATTATTACATAAAGTAAAAATTGTAAATAAAATATGTACCTACCTATGCAACTCAATCGCGTTTTGAATACCATTTGTAAAAGATAATAATAGGGATTTAAGTATATAACTAAGTATAAAAAAAAGTTTTATGCCAGTTGGTAGTACACTGGCATAAAACATTTTTTGAGAATTTTGAATGAAAGTTATATCACATGGTAACTATGAGCGTAGGAATTCGAAAAATTCGATAGGAAAGAAGGATGCTTCAAAATCCGAGTGATTTTTGAATACGAGTTCCGACTAATGGCGGAAACAGCTCGCAATATCAATGTTACGTTTGGCGAGGGAACTGCTAATCAACGCACCAATTTTAGTTTAAACGCGTTAGTCGTAAATTTCATTTAAAAGTTTGAACCACCTGATAAGCCGCCCACATAGCAATAACAATGAATTGAAATAGATGGTGAAAATTAATCGTCGCCAAACTAACTAATAATTAGCGGCATTGCCTAACGTTACATATTGACACACACACAAACTCAATATTGAATAAATTCAATAATACAGCTTACAGCATGAGTAACCGTTTAACTCTTCACGAACTTTGAAAATTCGTCAGACCTTGCTCTAACGGACCATTTTCTATGAATTCCCAATAAGCTTTCTTTCCAAGAGGCAGTATAAAACAGGTCAATTAAATACTATCGCGAGAGCATAAATAGCCTTCTCTATATCTATATCGATAATAATAGTATGTATTTACGTTAAATTAAGAGTTGAACTAAAAACCAATTAAAATTTCGGTGTACAAATAGGCAATTTCATACTTTGACGTACAATTTTAACTTTCTCATACAATCTAATGCAATCGTGCAATGAAACCAAATGCCCTGCATTAAAGAGCAACTTATTATCAGACGAATTCATTTTTGTTACCAATACCGAACCTTAACAACCATTAATACATATCAATAATATTGTTACAAATGGTTTGAGATATAAGTTCCTTAAGCCAAGTCAAGTAGGGCAAAGCCAGAACCGATCGTAAGTCTTTAATAATTTGCGACCGATACACCAGATGGTTTCCAGATCTGGCTTAGTGCCAGATTGAATTGTAAACGTTATAAGACACTAAAGGAGTTCATTTCTTTTCTTTTTAAATTTATTTGATAAATATATATTTACATCGTTCTAACATGAATCAGTCCTTTTAATTAAAACAAGACACAGGAGACGCAAACGTAAAGTTATAATGTAATTGAAGTTATTTAGTTACGAATGTATAAGTGGATTTCATGGCTGAACTATTATAAATTCATTTTTATTGTACACAATTTATATTAATATATTTAGAACTAACAAACCTAACCTATAACTATTTACAAATAAAGAGAGTCGCTTTTTAAAATTAAATAGTCTTCCGTTTCCAAATTTGATGAAACTTAAGCCTAAATCCTTTTATTTTAACTATTTTTTATTGTTTAATAGTAAAAATAGTAAGGTGTCACTCTAGAGGGGATTTGGTATAAAGTAATTTGTATTATTCGTTTATAAACAGATCAGCCGTTTATGCCTGACGAGAAAACTTTGGTTTGTAATAAATAGATTTTCTAATAGAAAAAGTAAATAGGTACGTTACTTTGATACTGAATGAATAAATATAAAACTAAATTGTTAGTGTGTATAAAATTACATTTTTCATAAATCTGACCTAAAACATGCAATTATATTTGTATATAATGACGATATAAGTATAGTATAAATAGTTAAACACAATTTACAAGAAAATGTAAATATTCCTATTACCCAATAATTCCCAGCTGTATAAAAACAACGAAACCGAAACTTTATGCAAATTCGACGTAATTAAACTTTTTTAACGGCGACGTAGGTCATTACTCGTGAAAAGTTGTATCAAAAAGGTTTTTTGAAAAAATTTTAACTAAAATGTTTTTTTTAAGAGATTCGGGACTTTGTTGTAGTCAGTGTATGCCTCCCAGAGGCAAATCCCTACCACCAAATAAAGACAAAACAGGTCCTGCTAGAAAATGTTGCCAAGGTTTTTTTATTTTAAAGTTATACAAAATGTATGAAGTCGTTTCTTTTCGCCTTACTTTTGATTTAATTGATTGAATGACTTTCTAGCTACGCTTATTGAGTTCAAGGATTATAAGCTAATACTTACCTAATACATTACAAGCTTAACTGTGCTTGCAGTCTTATTAAACCCAGTCAAAGACAAAAAGATCGATCGATTTAATTCCTAATCGCACGAATAAGCCTTACGGTTGCCTGCAAACCTTTCTTGACCTAACTTACATCGGTTTTTCAAATGCTTACGCAATATTCTTGAACCTCAAATATGTGACTTAAAACTAATACAATAATCTAAGCGGATCTCGACAATCAATAATAATATACAAAAGGATGTAAAAATCTTTTATTTGCGTACATTAGATTCAACAAAATGTTTGTAACTAAAATGAGTTTAAGTAATCTCGTGAAGGTATCGCGAAAATATTCTTATTAAGTTGTGAAGTCCAAGCTCGTTATTAACACCTAAAAAGCTTACGTAGTGCATAACCGTGAAATGCACGTTGCCTGCTGAGCCAGCTGAGATATTATGAATTTATTAAAAGGTGACTGCAGATGTGAGTTTACCTTCCGAGTAGTGGCACTTCATACGAGATGAGGCTATAGGCTATATGGGCCGTGAAGAGTCGTTCAATTCCCAAAATAGGTTTTATCGAATATTTCATGTCGAATGAAGTGCGCTTCTGCTAGTGAGAATTTAAATTGCGTTTACACATTTCAAATTAAAGAATACTTAATTATATTATTTCGTAGTAACTTGAATTTTAAATTACAGTTGATTTAAACGCTGCTTCGTGAGTAAGATCTAATGTTGAAACGAGACTCGTAAATTTTTTTATAAAATAAACGCGGCGTGAAATATGATGTGAAATGGCAGAATGTTTTTACACGTCATTTATTTTTACGCTACATGAGAACAAGCAGCAATGCAGTATGCTCGTATTTTTAGTTTTCAACGAGCATTTACCTCAGTGCGGGCTGGTAATCTGCAAACATTACATTTTCTCTTGTGACCAATTTATGATAAATATAAAAGGACTATTAGGTTATAATATAGAATGGGACCAAAAATTTATTAAACAACTTTGAATATCATTATAATATAATTTTATTTTAAGAAAATTCTATAAAACTCGGATCGGATTGGTGTCGACTTAACTAAGTACAATTTAACCCCTCGAAAACCCAGGTTTGCGCGTTTACCGCTAAAAAGAATCCCTTTGGCATATCCCCACTGTTAGTTAACACTCCTCTTAAAGCCTAAGAAGGAAAACCTTTAAGAGGAGTGTTGTAATTCTTAATTCTTCCAGTATTGGAATTCTTGGTATGTCGACCGATGTCCAGTTCTGCAATCATTTGGAAGGCAAGGCTATGTTAGCCTCCAAAGGGCTTGGTGTACTCAGCAGGACGCGTCAGTATTTTACATTGGGCCATCGCTTACAACTCTATAAAGCGCAAATTTCTTACATAAAAAAATAAGCTTTGGCGTAAAGGTTTAAGTGGGCGCTGGTTACCTATAGTTACCCAAGATCTGGGGCTTTCCTAGCTCAGCGAAACAATGTCTATATATAGTTAGGAAATACCGTATAGGTACTCTGCTATCTTAGCCAAAAAAAAACTTATTTTAGTTTTTTTTTCAATTTTAATATTATCATTTGTGACAGCTTGTTTTAAGATTTGAAAATTATATAAATATTTTAAGTGTGATTAATGACGCGATGGATAAATCACAGGAAGAATTTCCTGTTTTGCACAGTTACGACTAATTTAAAGGAGGATCAATAACAATGTCGTAAAAACGAAAAAAAAAATCACATTTTTCGTCAAATAATTCGAGAGATATAGAAACATCCGTAGTGTCTTATAAAGTATGTAGGTTATATTAAATTGTGTTGCTTTAATAATTGATATGTATTACCGCTAAGCCTGAACATTAAAGCAATTTATTTTTCTGGTTATAACGACGGAAATTATGTAACATTATGCACTAATGAAGTTAAAAAGTAATTAACTCTCGCTTGTAAATTAATTAATTTGTCTGCATATAGACATTTATACCATACGACTACGATATTTCAATGAGTTTAATTCAATATTTCCTTAAAACTTTTCACTTTATTCTTGATTCTACTAAAACAATGTTTAAATTCTAAGCTTACGGATACTTTGCAACAACTACAACCTTTTTGGTCTATTAGTTTTTGTTTTCATTATTGTGTACACATAATGTATTATTATAAAATATTTTTTCAGTTATTTTGGTTTTTTTATTGTGTAATAAATATTTGTTTTACTAAGGCGAACAGAACATAGTGTGGCCGTGTCTCCGCCAAACTCGCTCAGTCTCGCTCCCAACGCGCGCTCCCTTATCACAAATCGTATGTTATAAACGCTTATTATAAAACCCAATGTCTCTGTACTAAGTTTTATCATAGTAATATATCTAAATTGTAATTTCTAAATAAAAGACTGAAGGACAAGCCCGCAGGGGCTGCAAAAGAATCAAGTGAACGTTTAACTGCGTTTTTCGCACAACGGTGTTTACCCACGCTTGAAGCCATCAAATTTGCATACAGTTTTTTATTTAATATTTAAAAATAAATTTATCTAGTCTAAAATTATATATTTTTATGACCACCTAGTTTTTTACACAAAATTGTCGCAATAAAATGTTGGTTGTCAGGATGTTTTCAATATATTTATGATATAATGATACTACTAATAACAAAATAGAACAGTAATCCCATCCCACCTCCGGGCGATAAAACGGAATGGTCTATATCCATGTTCCCGGAATATACGTGGGATTGTGTCCTCAAATGCCATCGGCTACATTGGAAGATATTATGTAAACGCTTATGTAATATAAATGTTACTGAAATAGTTCAACTCAACAATTTTAACGCGTTGGCCCATGTGCAATATCATCATACCGTCATCTTTACATATCCAGTGGCGGTACTACCATACAAGCCCAAAAGCCTGGCTTGGCCTACTAAGAAGTAAATTGTATAAATCTTAATTAGCACATAATTCCCGCAACGCGTAAATAAAAGGTGCAAAAATACTCCCGCGCTTTCGATAATCGATATTGACCTTGCCACTGATGACCGCTGACCTCTATGCCATCTATCGCCTAAGCTGAGAACTTTTTGAAATTACCAACCGCCAACGCAACATCTGTCGCATCGTCCCATCTCTTCACACTTACACTGGAAGCCCGTCGACCCATCTCTGAACACTTACACTGTAAGCCAGTCGTCACATCTCTTCACACTTACACTGGAAGCCTGTTGTCACATCTCTTTCACACATAGGTAAAAGCCCAAAACAGTTCGGCTTGCCTGAAGCTTGCCAAAATAAAATTCGTCAAAATTTTTATGTCACTTCTATAGCAATTAAAAAAGTTTTATTGAATTATATGAATTATGTAGTTTTCAAAATTTTGGGCGTAGGCGTAAGAGTAATGCGGCGGCATTTCCTCGCAGTGTCTCGCTACGTATACGTTAATTGAGAAAAGCACAAGCTGGGTCACCGTTACTGACTTCCAGGCACCTATATGCTATGCTATGCTACCCCGAGGTCCAAAAGTCTCCACTCCAATGGGAATAAATACATACATATTTGGAGAAAAGTCTCATGTACTTTGACTTTTTTTTCTGCCTGCCCCGCGTAAGTGCTTTACCTAGTATATAATGCACTTAACCTAGAACCCTTATTTACTATATTAATATTTTCTTTAATGTTTAAATAAAATAAATAAAAATGTACAGAACCCGAGTCATTTGGTCAAACCATCGGTTGAACGGTATTTTAAAATAAGAATTTGATGCTGCACAGTAAATTGAAAAGTGCCCATCGGTGCTGGTTTTTAATCGAATCGGTGTACGCGATTTAGTCAATATTGACTGGACCTGCTGATATTCAGATCGGTGCCATTCATGACCGTTATTGTAGACTATCCGAACATAGAACAGTTAAGAGAATTAGTCCTGTCTTTTAAATGGTCTACGGCCCTATTCTAGATTGATATTTGTCCAATAAGCAAAAGAAGACTGACTCAGTAGTGATAAAACTGGCCACTACACAAAACCTTTTGATCTGTGACGAGAATTAAATTAACAATTAATATTTAAAAAACCAAAAGGTGCCTTTCTTTTCATTCACGTGAGTAAGATTACTTGGATTAACTACGTCATTTTTATTAAACAATTTTATTATTTTTATAAAATCACATTTTAACAAATTCTCCCGCCCAGAGGTGAGAACATTCCATGTGGGGCCGAATTTGCGCTTTATAAAGTTGCAAGCGGTGGCCCGGAGTGAAGTATCGTCTCGCCCTACTGAGCACACCAAGCTTTTTAGAGGCAAGTTTTGCCTTTTCTTCCAGATGACCGCGAAACTGAACATTGTCCGATATGTCGACGCCCAGTATTCCGATGCTGGCTGAGGCTTTAAAGAGGGTGTCTTCAAAGAGAGGAGTAGCGACAAAGGGTGTTTTTTTAGTGGAAAACGCGCAAACTTGTGTCTTTTTGGGGTTGAATTGGACTAGGTTAAGTCGTCCCCAGTCCGAGGCTACACTTAGTTGGGTCTCGACTTCAGACACAAGTTTGTTCCGGAACTGATCGACATCAGCCCGAGAAATATTTGCGCGGCCTGTGTATAATGCATCTCCAGTACTATCGTCCGCATAGCAATGAATCCTGCTATGCTGCAGCAGGTCATTGATATGCAGAAGAAAGAGGGTCGGAGATAAGACACAGCCTTGTGGGACCCCGGCATTCACAGGTTTGAGGTCGGAACATGCTCCGTCGATAACGACCTTAATGCTCCTATCAGCCAGGAATCTGGAGATCCAATTGCACAATTTCTCGGGCAACCCATACGCAGGAAGCTTTGAAAGAAGCGCTGTATGCCACACCCGGTCAAAGGCTTTCGCTATGTCAAGACTAACTGCCAGTGCCTCCCCCTTGGACTTTATTGCCTCCGCCCATCTATGAGTTAGGTATACTAGAAGGTCACCCGCTGACCGACCACGCCGGAAGCCATACTGGCTATCGCTAATCAAGTGGTGGCCCTCTAGATACTTCAAGAGCTGGCAATTGATGCTGGATTCCATTATTTTGGAGAACAAGGAAGTTATGGCTATTGGGCGATAGTTTGACGGATCGGAGCGATCGCCTTTTTTAGGGATCGGGTGTACTGAAGCGATCTTCCATCCGTTCGGGACGATGCCGAGTGAGTGAGTGAGATGCCGAGGTGTAGCATTTAAAATATTATACGACTGACCTTTAGCGAATTATGTTTATTATCAAGTTTAACAAACATTACATAATCAATAATGTAAAATTAATGCAAGTGATAAACAAAATCTAAATTATTCCAGTTTCCCATTTGAGACTCAATTCATTGTAAAGAATAATGCACACTCATATAAATTGTTTTTCGTTTACAATACACATTTTAATGAACCTTATCCATATTACCAAATTTATTACACAATTCGTGGTTTCAAGTACCTTTCTAATAATATTGAATAGTCTTCTCTTGACTTGATATAAAATGACTTAATAAAAATACAATTTTACTTATATTAATCTAAATTTAACTATTTAATTATTATGAAAAATAAGTGTGTAAGCAGCTTTTAATTAAATTGAGGTCATTAAAACGTCAAGTTTTGTGTTTGCACAGAATTACCAAATGCGCGCATTCAGTGACTGAATTTATATTCAATAACTGTGATAACGACTAACTAGTAATTGTTTTAACAATCGTTATTATATATATTAATCACGTTTATGTTTTACTATATTATTTATTACGTATATATATTATTACGTATTACTATACATAGGATATACATGTTTCTATGCAATAGGTATCTTGTATTACAGTGAATAAAATGAGTAAGTGATAAGCGTTTTGGACATGGTTCTCGTGATGTTTAATTTTTGTTTGTTTATTATATATAAATATTAACACAGTTAGGTGACACACATAAAAATTTCGAGACACAAAAGTCGGTCAATCAACCAAAACAGGATTTGCTAAGTAAATGAAAATGAAATGAATGGCATTTAATAAATAGCGATTGGTCCGATTTACGTAAGCATTAAATAACGCAATGTTTTTAGCTTGTTATTATGGAAGATGTGTATACGAAATATATTGACTGCCGAAGTTGAATTGAGAGACTGAGTTGAGATGTAATGTGATTTTATAATATTCCGTTGATTTCTTACCATTATCGACGTAGCGATAGTTGGGTGAATACATCTGAATTCCCAAAGAGGCTATTAAACTGGCTTTAAAACCTCTCGTATACTACTCCAAATCTAACGAGATTCAAATCGAGTCTGACCGAGCATATCTTAAATTGTTTGGCAAAATCATTTCAGCTAAAATTTAACTCTTAAAGTTACAATATTACAAATTGTTATTATATTTACGACTAGCCGACCCGGCAAACTTTGTACTGCCTTTATATCAATAAATTAAAAAACACAGACACACACAGTTAACATTTTAATTAAGTTGTTGTTCTGATGAAGAAACGTTTGTAATTTTTGGATAAAGCATCTCTTCACTGTTGGATTATGAGCATAATGTATATCAACTTCCACATCTGAATTGCCCGTAAAATAAATTTGCAAAAATTGATTATCTGGTAGTGGTAATAATGCCCCCATTTAGTGATAAATTTGTCAGTAAATCTGTTATTGTTTAAGATTGGTAATATTATTTCTAATTGATATTCTAAATATTAATTTGATCCGGTGATGATCGTACGGGATCTGGTGGTAGGACCAATTGTGTAAATTTAACTTTTCCTCCAGTACAACATAATCCAGTCGTTTCGCCACTATTTTAAAGCCTTACAATATTTACAAATGACAGTCATTTCCCCAATCTTCACTGAATTGTTAGCACAATAATAAATTCCGGTTCGTAGTGGGATGCTGCTTATTCCAGGATCGCAGGACCACTACGCTTGTGGGATCGCTCAAGTTTTACCGAACATTAATTGATAGTTATATATACCATTAGAAGCGTATTTCTATACAGCATTTACCGATTATTAGGGTTACAACTTTAACACGTAAGAGATTCAGATTCTCGAGATAAAATATGACGTTTGCGATCAGCTGGAGATTCCATCTCATTGAAAGTTTTTGACTCACGGGCTAGTACATGCCATTCGCGGTCAGCTAATTATTTTGGAAATATATTTCATGTAAAGAATTTACCTCTCTACAGATTAATTATAAGTATAGATTGATTAACTATAAATCGTATCTAGGCGTTATATGCCTTTTTAAACGAGTTTGTATCATTGTAATAACTCTTAAGTAAATACAATTTCAGATAATGTATTTAATTCACCTTAAAACTGTCTAATGTGCTGAGATTCGCATGCGATTGAGTTATCGATTTTGCCATTAGGGAAATATCTTGACGACAAATGCTTTTGGGGTCTTTGATGTTTTATTTAAACAATGCCAACTTAACCGCATTTGAAATATTCCTGTATTAAAATTAATTAGTAAAATTGTAAAGAATATGTAATGCATCCATTAAGTTATGAAAATATCCTACACTATATATTTTTTTTATAAAAAGTCATTATAATCAATGAAATATTTTCAAATTCAATTCATGCAATTACATCGATATATTATAATGTGTTTAGTATATTCAGTTGGATTGTTGGATAAAAATGAAAAGAAAAGACAAAAGTGTGATTTGCTTGTGATCCGTTGAACGTTAGTATACATCGCGTTGCATGTATATTATTGGACTTTAACAGTTATAATCAAATAACAAGAATCATCGTATATTGTCCTTGGTTATATATACTAACCTTGCTGCATAGTTTTAATGCAAAGCCTCACTGTATTGATCGTGACGTGATCATAAATACATCGTGTACAATAAAAATAAGAATTATTGAAAGACATAAATTTGGATTTATTTTAAATGAAGCATTGACAAGAAGTAGTAACGCTTTATATTTATCACTATTTTAATTGCTTAATTTACGCAATTATAATTTAATTTTAAACAATATTCATATCAGTGTAATAGTTGTAGCCGTGACGATTGACTTGATGATATTAGTTATATTAACAAGGTAACGTTGAAAAATGCCGAGACAAATTACAGCATATGAATTATTCGCGGATTCTCGGAAGGTTTTTGACCAGGAGTTGTATAAGCGGGTACTGAACCATACGGAATGTCAGAGACAATTAAAATATCTGTCCAATAGCCCTTTGGCGCTGCCATGTAAGTATTACAATTAATGATATAAGAAATCCCCTTTAACCGTCGCGTATAGTGCATAGTGAAGTTCATTGTTATCAGCCTCATTATTAGGGTCTCACAAAACCATTTTAATATAACTTCAAAGCAAAATGTCACAATCAGAGTATTATGTTTCTTGAAGTTAAAAAATATTATTCTCAGATACACCACAGAATCTAGACTATATGAAAAACAGACCATAAATCTAGAACTTCCAATGATATGCGTTTTTCATTGAAACAATAATCCATATGATATGTAGTCCAAGTGTTTATCTATTTTTATTAAACAGTTATCGATGCGAGTTCAAAGTTACCTAGTGGAATTTTGTCAATGAATATCAACGATTATGGTGATTACTACGAATGTCTAAACATAGACAAGACTAGAGATGATATACATCTTGAAGGAAAGTACTGTTTCATTAGAATACCCTTCATGCAGTCTATTACCATGCCGACGTGGTATACTGTGTCTAAAATGACCAAGTCTATCACCGGATCCAGTGCAATTGATGGCCTTATACAAGCCGAAAGTTTTGCCAAGAATATCAGGAATTCGCCTGAAACAAAGTAAGTTAATTGCTAGCGAGTTTTGCTGTAGAATTTATGCTCATGTCCATAGGATAGGAAGATGTAACAGTGATTCTTCATCGCCTTCTATCTTAAGATGCCCGTTTCATACCGAGTTTTTCCGCTTCGACAGCTTTCTTTGATAAAGATTAAAATTACAACACTTATTTTAATCGTATATTTTCATATTTATTTATATTAATCGTATATCAGTTTTTATATATTTAAAAACCGTAGTAATATACGGTAATAAAAACCTGGTACTCACAAAATGAATACGAGTTTTTTTTTGTTTGTACGCAATTTCTATTGGTCGCTTTATTTGTTAATCATACTTTTTAACGAAAACGTCTAGTACGTTACATAAATAATTTCCAACAACATACACATATTACATTTAATTCTTATGAAATTTAGGATCCAATTTTAATAATTTGAATTTGCAGAGCATTCCTAAATAATTCAAAAGACACGAATATGATGTCATTGAACCTGGCTGCATGTATTCCTAAAGTATGCACGGTGGATCAGGTTGTCAACTTCATTGATCCTCCGATACCACTACCACAAGTTGATTACCAGGCACCATTTTGCCGATTGCCTGGTGATAAAATGTATAGTACCGCTGATTATATAGCATTGTAAGTATCATGTACGTCTGTCCACGTAGACAAAAGGCTGAATTGAGATGTTATGGAATTTATGTCTTAAAATTTTTAAAATCCTCAATATTTAATACAGACTGGGTTAAACAATGTTCAACTTATAAAATGTTTAAAAAATATTATATGGACTTGATTATAAAATGAGACACGACAAATTTGCAAACGTGTGGTTTGTTTGGAGATCGTTAACTCAAATCGATGCTTCTTGCTTTTAAACACCAATAATCATATATTTAACTGAAATATAGTGACCAGTTCAGTAGGTATTTAGTCTGATATTATTATCTTATTTTGCCCTTGAGTGAAGTCGCTAATGTTTCAGCGGAGTGATCGGTGCATTAATTCTCTTAACAATTATTAGTACTTGTTACGATTTGTTTAAAGTGTTCATACGTAAGAAATGTGAGTATAATTTTACCAATTTTTACTTATATAACTGCTTTTGTATTTTTAAGTACCGTACAAACATGGGCATTTATAACAGTGTCTTTTAATAACAAAATATGTATTGAGAGGTACAGGTATAGATACATTACAGTAAAAATATTTTTCAGCTCCTACGAATCGGCTTTTGACATGTATGTCTGTATATACAAACATAAAAAAATTACTAACCTTTATAGAACCAAAATATGCGATGAACTGTGTTGATGGTATTCGTGCAATATCTATGTTATGGGTGATTGTGGGGCACACTTATGTCTTAGAGTTTTTGTCTCCATCACACAATCTAACGGCTATGAGAGAGGTAGGCTAATTTTGATCACTACTAATCAAACACTAAACGAAGTACATTCTTCTTATAATTAATGAAGTATTTGTGTAATGCTCAATCATATGAAATAACAATATTTTAAAATAAGTTTGTTGAATAATTACAAAAAAATATCTAGTCCAAATCCTTAAACTTAATAAACTGTAGGTGGAAGATGTAATTTCGTTTATAGCGATTTACCTGAACTAGCCATTCAAAATTGCATAAATATTTTCATTTAGAATACACTAAATGAACTTTCCGTCAGCATCCAATATAGATGTTATGTAAATTTCAATTCAATTCATACATTTCAGTGGACGACTTTTTTTACAAGTACATGGATTAATGCTGCACCTCTAGTTGTGGATACATTTTTCATGTTGAGCGGTTTATTTTGCGTGTATGTTTTACCAAGAAGTTTGACCCCGTGTAAGTTATATGTATTGTATTTACATAAATTTCATATTATGTAAAAAACTGAAGAGACACGAGTTAGTTAAAGTATATTTTATGCTCATAATAACTATATATAGTATTCAGAGAGTTGCATTGAATTAAATGTGCGTACAAACGATTCACACACAAACATTTCATATATTATGTATATTTTAATTTGAAACTGTCATATTAAGCATATTTTACCATGGCTATTTCAAATTATTTTATTATCTAAGAGGATTTATCTATACTTACAGTACGCTATATGAAAACCCTTCACATGTTTTATCTTTACCGTTATTTACGGACAATACCTCTCCTGGCTTTTGCTGTACTTTTACAAGCGTCAGTCGTTCTACGGATAAATGATGGCCCAGATTGGGACCGCGTTGCATTTAGCACTGAAGCTTGTAGAAGCAAATGGTGGGCCACTTTGCTGCATATACAGAACTACTTGTCACCTGTTGGTTTGGTAAGTTGATTTATATTTATATTAATATTATTAATCATAATAAAATATAAGATTTGTCTTTATGCCTGATTCATTATGTTTATAGGCTTTATTTCATTAATAAATTATCTATTATCTTGAAATAATCATAATTATATATATATATATGTATATAGCGCTATTTAGATTTTTTTTATTTCCAGTGCTTAATGCAATCCTGGTTCTTGACAGTTGATATGCAGCTTTTCTTTCTTAGCCCTTTCATAATAATTTTCCTGTTGGGGTCCACGACCTTAGCTTGGTGTGCTCTTATTTTCTACTTCATCATTTCAATGATTGCCGTGGCCTATTATAGCTTTACATATCAATTTCCTTCAATTATTAACAGCCTGTGGTAAGTGAAGTTGACAATTGACATTTTTATAAAACAAGATAATAAGTGGAACTGATATTGTTCGCTAAAACATAGTTACAGCGTAATATTTGAGATATAATGTATTGAGTGAATTACTTTTGAAAATTTGTAACTTTTGAGATTCGAATGTAAAAATAAATCAAAACTCAATTCCACTATTTTAAATTTGAATTAAAATCTAGCTCTAGCTACTCAATAGTACTAATGATAAATTTGAAATGTTAGTTAAATTTAATAAGCAGTCGTTTCCATCTTGAAAAGAAGAGATCGAACTATCGACATCTTTAAGAGTGCAAAGTTCTGTAGGATTTAAGCTCAATGTTTAACTTAAAAACAACTTCTATTAGTTTGAATGGAGTCAAAAGTTGTTAAAATTGTATACTGTAAAACAATAAGTGTGTTATCGTCACCTTTAGCTTAAGCACTGCCACGTTTAGATCTTTCGATTTTCGGCGGCTGTACTTAATTTTATCGAAATTGGTTCAGTAGTTTAATTGTGAAAGCGTAACATACATACTTTCGTATTAAAATATTAGTATGGCTTACGAAATATATATTTTCTTCATTACAGGTACACAGAAAAAATCCAGAATTATTATAAAACATTTTACATTAATACTGCAACGCGAGCATCGCCTTTTATAGTTGGTTTGATATTTGGCTACA
Organism: Leptophobia aripa; assembly: GCA_951799465.1. Classification (NCBI taxonomy): domain Eukaryota; kingdom Metazoa; phylum Arthropoda; class Insecta; order Lepidoptera; family Pieridae; genus Leptophobia; species Leptophobia aripa. Next base: position 4,069,213 of record OX637268.1, on the reverse strand, counting down.
TTATGTGGAAGAACCGTGGGAAAAAAATCATATTAACCAAGGTTTAGATATATTTACGACGTCTTTTATTTTCAATGGAAACATTGCTTTCTGTACCAATCTGAATTATTAAGACAAAATGTTTGATAAAATGATATATTTCATAGACTTTGATATTTTTAATAACTAATTTATCATTTTCAATACAACACTTATTTTTCTAGCAACGCGCCATAGCCTGCTGGATAATAGCATTCATAGCGTTGACTTATTGCATTCTTATGATATACCCATTCGCCCAACTACCTTATGAGTACAGTTTCCATAATAATTTATACAATGCGGTTATAAGAGCAATATGGGCAACCACTGTTGGCTGGATAATTTTGGCATGCACACATGGATACGGAGGTAAGATTTATTATTCTATGCCAAATTTTAGTTTATTTAAAAAATATATTTGATATATATATCTCCAATATAGCCTTGAATATTATCTCTTTTTGTATCTACCTAAAAGTTTAAAAATTAGAAATATTATTTTTTTGATTCACACGATTACCCGGTGGGTTACTGAGTGCCTTGCTGAGTGCGCCTGTGTAGGTGTGTTCATGTAAACGCCAATGTTTACATGTGTGCACGGCGTGTGAAGTAATCTAATTATAGAGTGAAATTTACAATACATATACAAAAAATGACGTATACTTATTGACTAATTCTTTCTTTAATTTAATCTTTGTTCAACCGGCTTTCGTGTAAAATTTCATGTCTTTTGCAACCCTTCGCGTTCATATTTATATATACAAGAATTTAGAAACACTTTTATACGCGTTTAATTAGTACGCGTAGGTATTTCAAGTACGTAATTAATGAGTCACTTTCTTAGGATAAGAGAGATAATATTATAATTTTTAAAGTAATCATTGTTTTTTTTTTAGGTCCATTGAACTGGTTTTTGTCTCTCCCAATGTGGAAACTGCCCTCTAGAATATCGTACGCTACCTACTTAATTCACATACAAATTATAATTACAAATACCAATAGTGTTCTATCGACACGGTACTTCACTGAAATCGATACGGTACATTCTACGTCTTAACTCTTGTTTCATATTTATTCACTTTTTATATGATTGAATATTATTTACGAGTTATATATTCTTCCTTTTTCAGTTATATTTCGCTGCAGGATATACATTGTTGTCTTTGATTCTGGGTTTTGTCCTCTGTTTGTTCATCGATGAACCATGCTCTACACTTCTTAAGCTAGTTATGGGTAAATAATCACAAGTTTAATGTAATAATGAATAATGGTTTCACAGAAAAAACCTGTACGTTTTTGATAGATGCTTATAAATCAGGTCTTAGATACTAATGGTTTGTTAATGCTAGGCTATGATATATGATATGCATACTCGTGTTATGAAAAAATAACAGGGCGTTGTCAAATTTTTTGTCGCATATTTATTTTGTTTACGTACATAACGATAAGAATATTTTACCATAACTAACAATAACCATAAGCCTACTTTATAAAAAATATTTTCGGATGTATGATTAAAGTATAAAGTTTAATAAAGAAAAAAAATATTACACCTAACATATGATTGCTAAATTTTGTTTTCAGTAAGAAAAACACCTCAAAATGACAAAAATACAAAAACACCACCTGAAGAAAATAATGAATACAGGACACAATTGTAACAAAAGCCAATGTATGAATCAGTTAAATGGAATTATTATAAGAATAAAATTTTACATACCTAATCTAACTTTATTTATCTTAACATTTTAACTGTATCTATCTATCAATACTTATAATAAATCTGTAGAGGTCAATTCTGTACATGAAATATATTTTCAAAATCACTATCAGGATTTGATTAGGGATCGATACTGATACCAAAATTTTGTGTCTGTCTTTCTGTCTCTCGATTATGAAAAACTAATATAAGATGGCTGCCTTTACAAGGTAGCCATCAATCAGCCATGTAAATGCTGAGATTACAAGTTATTACAATTTCTTATGTTACACTCATAATGCCTCGGCCAAAAACATTGGCCTGACTTTAACTTAGGCGAAGTTATGCTAAGGTAAGTCTTTCGTCTAGTTTCGTGTGCAACCTTTATGGGTAAAGCTACACAGAAATTATGTATGAAGGAAATGTTCAGCTTAAAATTATGTAAAACATTTTCTTACAAAAGCATATGTCTTTTATGGTTGACTCACAATAACACGTGTAACTCCCGATAGCTTAGCAGTTCGAAGCTTTCTGATTATTTTTGTCTACTCTTACGTTTATAACACTTTCAGTCATACCTAATTAAAAAAGTTAACAGTATTAAAGAAACACCAAAGTTATAAATACGCTAATAACAAGCCATCGCGCGTAAATTAGTACGAGGGATTTTTTTTTTATAAGTTCGCGAACGCACAGGCAGGTGCATTTATCAGTAAATTAATATGTAATATTAAGACGATCTAATATAATGTATACTGATATCTTTAAACGATATCATTATACATGAATTTGTTAAAATCTTACCCTACCCTATTTTGTGAAATATATTCATTAAAAACCTATTTTGAAAAATAAATTCAATAAAACCTCCTTTTGGCTCAAATAATTTATTAGAGGCATTTTTGAATAATGTTCGGTGGTTCTGTCATATCTGTGGTAAGCGGCTCTTTTGGGTGCGATTGGCGAACGAGTTAGACGTAAGTGTTCCTTGAAAATACTTTTGTAAAATTATTCTGAATCAGCTAACTTTATTAAATATAATAATTATAATGATTACATATTACTGTATTTTGGTTAATATTGCATTATAATTATAATCCTGACAATAGATAATTAAGCATAATATATAATGATGTAATGAGATATATTAGTATTCTATAGTTCATTAATAGATAAATATATTCAATTATAGTCACAAATTATACAACTATAACACGTGCAAGCTTGCTTGGCGCTAGAGGCTGGCGAGTCACCTAGCCTCGTAAAAGGAATATTCTCGAACGTTCGCGACCGGCCTAGCGCCTTGGCGCCAAGCGCGGAGTGCGGTCGGTCGTGAATGTTCGAGAATTGGTCCCCGCGGATCTCGCGGCCGTAGTTTTAAGAAAGCGGGGCGTCCGAGTAGGTACGAAATTTTGCCTGTTAATGCGAATTGATGTTAGGAGCGTTCGACCTTATTGACAGACAATACTTAATTGATTTTAACAAACCTTGCTAACTTTTAGTGTTTGATAATTTATTTTTAGATTCCTTTTGTTGTTATTTTATAAATTAGGTATTAGTTATTTTGGTAGTGTTTAAATTACGAATTATTAATAGTTTACATTTTATTTATTTTTAGGTAAAGTAGTAGTAGGTACGTATAGATTTTTAGACCGATAGGTGTTTTGGCTAATTTACGTTAATAACGAGGAGTTATTAACGTAACGCTGACGAAATCGCGGGCACAGCTATTAGCAATAATGTTTTGCGGTTCCGTATTGTGATATTCTCAACAGTATTGTAGATTAATATGTTATATTTCCGTACTAAAATACGAAAGTTAATCTGTCTGTTACATAATAAGCACTGAACTGTGAGGAAGGATATAGGCTTTTTTACGATTAACGACGGAAGAGCGGACAAAGTCGCGGCAAAAGCTAGTATTTAAATAATAAGCTTTCAGGAATTGGACTGAGTTTGAGTATGTTGTAGCTAAACTGAAATACAGGTTCACCAACTATACCAATGCATTTTGTTTGTGTGAATTTATGCTCCGCGAAGATATGTTGGCATAGTAGTAGATGTCTTTAGGTTAAAATAAAAGAGATTTAATCGTTTGCTAAAAAGCCCAACACAATTAGTAGTAAGTAAGTTACGACTCAGTCGACTAAATAGTCACTCTGCCGTATTGCAGAACATAGGATTGCGGTTTCCATTGTGTGGTCAAAAATTGTGTAATGTACATATATGTTGTGTTTTATATGTATTTATTTATAGTATATATGGTAATCAATTGTTAGCACCACCCATAACACTAGCTATAAATCGTCTACCTTGTGTGCCGCGTTTGAAACCTGTGTCACCTTAATCGTTGAGTTATGTATTACATACCTAATCTTATTAATATTTTAAATACAATTAAATTTAGAACATCATAATGTTATCTATATACTCACAAGTAGGTGTGATTTTGAACATTTCACAATATTTAATCATTTTAAATTTAAAAGACGTAGGCTTAAGTTCTTAATCACATTGCGATTATGTTTCATGGATAATTCTAGTCGGTTTTAATTAAGCGCTATTAAAAAAAATCTGTATGACAGAATGACATTTTAAAGGATGCTTAAAACATAGATAAATATTGACCATCTGCGAATTGAACTAGACGTGACGTAATCAGACTAACAACCAATACTGTAAAGGTTTTTGGAATGCATTCCTCTACACGCTGAATACAAAATTACCTATACTATTTTTATAGTGGCGTAGAACAAAATAACCAAGAAACTTAGTAACTTCAAGTCTACGTCGAGGTGCCAGCCTACTTTTTTTGAAAAAACCCTACGTTATATTCTTTGGACAGTCGAGAAGTTCGATTGATTTTGGGAAATTGGGATACTGGGGTTATTACTTGAAAGAAATAATATTTTGTAAAAAAATACGTGAACCGTTCTCGTCACGTCATAGGTTACCTTGGAACGCACACGATCTTATCATTTAGTAATGTTACTACGACTACTAAATCACGTTCTTTAAATAAAACTAATCGTAAATAGTAATTATGATAATAATCGTTTTATTTATATCAAATACGACAAATATCGATGCATTTATGTATTCTTAGTGCTAGTATATAGTTATTGTTGTTATTACATTTTTGGGTATGTATACCTGTTAACAGTTTTGCATAGACGAAATCTTTTTAAACGATATCATACGAATGAAAATTAAATAAAACTAGTATATTTTAGAAAATCGTGATCAGAGAGCTTTTAAATTGTAGATTAAAAAATTATGGTACTTTCCACTTGTTCGATCCTCAAACGTGTGTTGGGGAAATTGATATGAATCTATGATTGTCCTTGTCGTGCTGTGCGTTACGTGCTAACCATACTAACCAGGCAATGAAAATGCGTTATTGCAATGTCTCTAAATGACATTCCAACGAATTAATTATCGCAACTCAATCAAAGAAGGTTTCTTAACAAGCGAAGTTATAACATGCTCTTAACCCAATTCGATATTTTCGCGGAAATGTCTTTCTAACAGCCCGCAAACTTTTCTAATTGTTTGAGGAAATTAATTTAAGGACTACACTTTAATGTACATCTTGTTTTTGGAAATTACAACGGTTGTTAATTTTCGTATATTCGTATATTCGGTATTGGCGATTTAAATATTTAAAGAGTTTCTTCCGAGGAGTTTTTTCTGTGACTATTCATAAGTGTAATATAGATACATTTATGCAAATAAAGATATCTTTGATTTTTATTAAATTTTCAATTATATGTAATTTAAGAAATTCTTATTTATGCAAATATCATTTCATTTACTGTAATTGAGTATTCTTTACGCCTAAAATAAATAACTGCACCGCAGTTATTATCTATTTATTTTAAATATGTGTATAAAGTATCAAAATTATATATATGATTCTACGGTGTCAGGATCGTGATATCGGAAGTGAAGTCAGGACATTCAATGCTACTCCTACCTACTTCTATATAAACAAATATAAATAATCATAGAAGGTTAAATTTAATCCTTTTATAAATGAAATTTCTTAAATTAATTACATTTTGCATAAATGGAAAAAATATCAACACTTTTTTAAATATTATTCGGTTTTAAAAAACGTACATCTTAAATACGTACTATTTATAATAATGTAAAAATTATTTTAGAATACCTCAAAAATGATGGAATATATAGAAAATATATTTGCACATCCATACAATGCTTACAACAGTCAGATGTACAAGGATGCTTTGAACCCCGAGGAATGTGAAAAGCAATTGCGTTTTCTCACAAACAGTTCTATGGCAATTCCCTGTATGTATGAATATTCTATTTAATTAACTCAGTATAAAAATAAAATCTTTATCAATTCAAAAGTTTCATTCGCAACGCTGGACTCCCACTAACACATTATAGGCGTGTCTCTCTTCTGAGTCATACGAAAAGAGCAACACTGAAGTTTCAAATTAAAATTCAAATCGAAAACAATCAAAAATAAAATATTTGACTTATTGGGCAATTTGTGCCAGTATATTTGATGACGTTGATTAGACTAAGTTGGAAATCAGTTAGAACAAGCATACTTGATCAAATTAAAACAATTTTTTTTTGTTTCAGTCATTGATGCAAGTGCGACAATGCCAAGCGGTGTATTTAGCTTGAACCGTGTAGATTATGGAGACTATTTTCAATGTCTAAACATAAACAATCAGGCAGATGACATGCATATAGAAGGGAAATACTGTTATTTAAGTATTCCATCTTTGCAAAACTTAACATTGCCACTATGGAATAAATTAATGAAAACGTCGAACTTCTCAATAGCGGAACTTACTAATTCGGAGGCATTTGTAAGAGATTTGATAAACACGACAAAAATAAAGTAAGTAAATAAACGGTGATTGGATGCGCAAAAATTCTGAATCATAGGTGAGGTTATATACCAACTTTTTTGTACATTTAATTCATAGAAGGTGGACCATCTTTAGAATAGGATCTCCAATAGAGGAGATCCTTGTGTGTGTGCTTGTGCACCAAATTTTTATATGTTTTGTTATTTCAAATGTAGTGCCTCATTAAATGTTTAAATACATAATTAAGTTTAAGGATAATCATTAAAATGTCCGTTTGTATTTGTCACTCGTATTCAAATATAACACAGACTTAAAAAACTTGAAATAAAAATGAAAATTTAAAATGTATGGTCCTCGTCGCAGAATACGCATACTCTTGGATCTTAGATTAGCGCCTACTTAATGTTACTTAAAACATCTATACAATAAAGTTTTATGTAAATTGTACGAGCTAATAAAACAATATTATGTTTAATCGTTATTTTATTATAACAGGGATATATCTCCATCAATTATGTCTGTACGAATGGGTATGTGTATACCGAAAGTTTGTACATTAACGCAGGTGGGAGACTACATTATGTCGTTAATCGAAAATTATAATCGACAACAACAACCCATGCCAAAGATAGAGTATATAGAGGGTGCCTGCCGTTTGCCTGGCGACAAAATGTATACAACATCTGATTACGTCGCATTGTAAGATTTATTTTTTATTAATATACTAATTGGACTTTGAACCGTGTGGCTCATAGAAAACTGATCGAATTTAATGTAAAGTAGGTTTGTTTATGTTTTGGGTATTTAAATTGCAAGTGCAAAAATATGTCATTTAAAACCAGTAGGTACTTTGTTGTGTGTGTCCCAGACCATTCTTTCTGATTGCTAGACCTGGTGTTTAAGAGGTCTTACCTTTACTGTAGGAAAAAATATAGCTATTAGTTCACAAGCTTTTGATGGCCTGGCCAAGTTTTGAAAGTGGAGTGTGTAATTAAGTTGTGAGCTTGTAGTTTAATATAGCTTTGTTACTCTGATAAAAACTCAGTGCTATTTAGCAATATTGTCAGCGATAAATATTTATTGATTTTTGTTTTGTTTTAGTGTCGTTTTTGGCTTGCTATTTCTACTGACCTTTCTCAGCACTTCCTTTGATTTATACAGAATATTTATTAAGAAATGTAAGTAGCCAAATTATATTATATTATATATATTGGTACTATGTTCATCATTAAAACATGCAAATTATTTTCAATTTGTCATACAAATTATCAACTTTCCTGTGAAAAATCTCTAGTTTCTTATTATTGTGTTGTTTTCCCTTGTTTCAGCTGAATCTGAACCCACTATTTTATCATCCCTCTCAGTATACTCAAATACCAGACGACTATTAACATTTGAATCTTCAAAACATTCAATTGGTTGTGTTGATGGAATTAGAGCCCTTTCTCTTTTATGGGTTATCTTAGGTCATTCATATATATGTCAAATATATTCTCCTATTCACAATATATTGGATTTTGTGCAGGTAATATTGACTGCAAAAACAGGTTATGTGATTTTTATCGCTGCCAAAAAATTAATATATTAAAACAATTGAGAATAATCCTAGATATATAAGCCCCAGCCAGTGTTTAACAGGTGACTATATTATATAACAAAGCTCTATCTGGCAAAGGCTACATACAGGTCACCTTCTTAGTGAATTTAAAGTATTTGAACAGCGCGGCAGTAAAAAAATCACAACTGATATTACACACTTGGTGACTGTACCGAAACTCGTACTCATGTTTGACAGATCGGCCTGTTGCCCATTGGACCAACTAAATCGTAAATGTTAATATGCTAATCTGCACCTGGTTTTTTTCTAAATTTTAAGCATAATGCCTCCTTACTATTTCTTCATAATTAGTGTTATTGTATTTTGTGTGTATAGTTTTTGTTTGTTTCTTGTGCATATCTGTAATTGTTGTTGTTTTGTTTTAGTTATCTATGTGGGATAATGGTATGTCTTAATAAATATATATTAGCCTATAATTATTGATTACAGTGGTCGACGTATTTTACGAGTACATGGATTCACACGGCTCCGTTCGTAGTGGACACATTCTTTATGATGAGTGGATTATTCTGTGTTTACACTCTGCCTAGTAAAACGACACCGGGTAAGCTAAAATACAACGAAAAACCATTAAAAAGGGAATTACATTCATAATATTTATACAAATATACCTAATATAACAACAATATAAAACTAAATAATATTTGGCGGCAATTTTAGCGATAACCTTTTTTTATTCTGTTTCTTAATTTTGGTTAATATTCATAAATCTTGTTAGTCTTAGTTTTAATTTTTTAAGAATTTTTTTTTAAATACATTTAAATCTTTGTTAAATATTAATTGAATATTGTATTTCAGCCTATCTATAGCATTTGTGTGTCTATAATTTTGTTTAGCTTGTCCCGAGTATAAGAAAGTTGAACTGTCTATGGCTTTTGCTCTGATGTACTATGTAAAGTGTCTTAGACTTTGACAGGAACTTCTTAATAATCATATTTGTCTAATTTAACAAGGTATTATATATAAGATTAAACATATTTTTAATATAATTACAGTACGCTTCCTTAAATCCATTCACATATTCTATTCCTACCGACTACTAAGGATACTACCACTGCTGGCAACAGCAGTCCTTCTTCAAGCTTCTGTTTTTAATTGGATAACTGATGGGCCTGATTGGGATGGTATGGCATTTTGCGTTGAAGCTTGCAGAACTCGATGGTGGGCAACTCTGTTGCATGTACAAAATTATATAAGACCACTTGGCATGGTACGATAATAATCTTTTTAAATAGTTCTCGACATCCGACTTCCTTGTAATAACTAACATAAAATACATTGTATAGGATATTTTAGCTGTGCTTTAAAGTTTTAAAGTCTTTTAATAGACAATTTAGTGCGCACTTTACAAAGTGACATTTTATGATGGAAATATTTTAATTTCTCAGTGCCTGATTCAATCCTGGTATCTGACAGTGGATACCCAACTATACTTCATGAGTCCTTTTGTGATTACTATCCTGCTTATTTCATCTACCGCCGCATATTGTGCATTAACCATAGCATTTTTAGCGTCGATGGCTACTCTTTCTTACTATGCCGCCTACTACAAGTATCCCTCCACATTTAATGGTTTGTGGTATGTGCAATGATTTTTTTAATAAATCTCTATTTCTACATTTCCTGGTTTAAATTATATAATTTATTTATAGGCAGACACAAAACTTTTACGATTATTATGTAAATTTTTACGTAAATACACCGGTACGAGCTTCACCTTTTGTTGTCGGAATGTTTTTTGGTTACATACTTCGGTTATATAAAGAAAAAGAATTACAATTGTCAAAGGTAAGATTTATAATGTAATTTAACGGCATTTTTATCGTATTGTTGTGTTTACATTTCTTATTTAGAGTTCTACTTTTAACAAAAACTTTGTTGGAAATTGTGATTTACACAATTTATAAACTTGTAACATCTCTTTTACTAGTAACATTACTCTTGTATATATTCTGTCCGTGAAGACTCAAACAAAGGCAGATGCGCTCTACAAATGTTACTTATATTTTATTATATTATGAGTATTCAAAGTTTTTCTATTTTTTAACCACTTTGTTTTACGTAAGTATTAAACAAATCTCAAATTCGAAACTACTTTTATCCTTATTTAATAAATCATATATTTTATATGTTACTAGAATAAAACAATTCCAATAACTAACTACATGCGACGACCCTAAGTATAGACTTTATAAGCGCAAAATAAATTCACATTTTGCTTACTTATAACAAATGACATTCAAGTGTGTTTCTTACATTATTTGCAACTTTATAAAGAATACATTGTTTTACAGAAGTGCGTCACAATTTGCTGGGCCCTCGCTTTCGCAACCTTGAGCTATATATATCTCACAACATATACGATGGTGCAACTGCCTTACACATATTCCTACTATGATCTTTTTTTTAACATTGTTATGAGGTCTTTGTGGGCTTGTATAGTTGGCTGGATTATATTGGCATGTAAGCATGGGTACGGAGGTATGTATATTATTTACTTATGTATTTACAGAAACCTGTTTTAAATATATGTTTTTTTTTAATTGATAGAAAAATATCGTGTCTATTATTTTTGGTTGATAAAGTTTGAGTACGTGTTAGTTGCTGCCAAAAAGCTCTTGGTCATTGCATTAGTACTTGCAACTCTTTAGATATAATGTTTATACTTATACAGCTTTTATTACATTTTCTAGCTAACACAAAATCGATTGTAATTAACTTGATTTGGGTATATTTCTAGGTCTTCTCAATTCGTTTTTATCACTTGAAATGTGGCAGCTACCTGCAAAAGTTTCATATGCAGTTTACATCATCCACTTACAAATAATTCTGATCAGTGTCAGCGCATCAGTCAAAATAAGATTCTTTACCGAAATAAATACAGTTAGTACGATTAATAACAATACTAAAATTATCATACTTAAAAAAGACTTTTTTAATGTAAATGAATTGAAACACAAATCGGACAAACAAAGATTAAGTCATTGTTGTCATTGTGTTAAAATCCATTCGAATATTGCAACTGCAAATTTCGTGGTAACGAATGGCGTATACCTATGTCAACATTACAATGGGGCTTTGATTAAATATAAAAAAAAGTTGTCTATTTTGGCTCAGTGAACACAATTGCTTCGAATGTACTCGTCAAGTCAATAAACTCGCGTGTCTCAAGTATATGAGGTTTCATTTTACATATGAATCAATGTCGTATTGGATCTCAAGCAGTCTTATTAAAATATTTGAATATTTTTTGTAGATATACTACGCATTCAACTACATAGTTATATCATTTATCTTCGGGTGCATCTTGACTGTTCTGGTGGACATGCCGACTTCTACGCTTCTCAAACTTTTGTTTGGTAATGAAATATTTTAAAACCTATTTATTTTATTTTATGAGTGTTAAAATGCTCCTGCGCATTACATGTGTAATAAACATATTATCTGATACCGCACTGATAAGTTAAGCCACATAATATATAGACGCCTTGCAGACTACATATTATCAGTTAGGTAAAGTTAGGCTTTAACTGCGCTTACTGATCCTACTAGTACTAACGGTTATACATTTTCATTTTCAACTCCATCTTACTTTTGACTATTGAAACCAAATTATGTATATTTAATTATATATTCATACAAAAGTCCAAATCGAAAACTATTTTTGTAAATTAGGATTCACTGCGAGATCCTCATGTTCTTCATCAGACACACAAGGAACTCAGTGTTGTTATCCTTTTCTGGTGGTTTACATCATATGTAAAATATAATAGACCACACCAATTTATTTCCAAGGATACTACTGCCGTGATATAATCATTTTTCTATTTTATATTTAAATATAATAAAATTGTTTTCAGCGCGTATCAGGCGTTCAAGGGCCCCCAGTGAAGTAAATGCAGTAGATGACAATAAAGAGTTCAAAACAAAGTTTTAGTATTAAAATATATTCTTATAATGTTTTGTACCTGTGTGTACCACCACAACCTTTACTTATTAAAACAATACAAGGATTATATTAAAAAATATTGTTTGCCATAAGTATTATACTTTAATTTATATATTTAAGGTCATAGGGAACAAAACAAAGAGGATCCTGTTTAACAATGTGTGTTATTAGGACATGTGACCCATGAACAACCAAAAGTATCATTATACCATTGAATAAAGAACAAAATAGGATAGAAAATTACAAAAAAGTTAAACCAATCTGTGCCTCACTGTAAACATAACCTGATAAAAATAAATTTGCCTTCGACTCGAAAGAACAGTTGTTGTTTATATATCAGTTTGTACAAGTGTGTAATTAAAATTTTTCATTATGAATGAAATCAGTAAATTTGAATTCTCACAACACAATGTCAAAGATACGGTGTAAAAGGTCATTGACCTTTTTGACCAGCGGCAATTGGATTTTATTAATAGATGCTTCATTGGCTTTTTGTGGAAGAGAACGCTCGTCGAAAATAAGATCTACAGAGGCAATCGATTTCACAGTTCGCTAAAGAAAATTCTTTGTAAAACGAACTGTAGTCAACCACGTTAGCAAATCACTTGTAAATACCACTAAATAATAGAATTTTAGACTAATCGAGGTATTGCGATATTTTAGCTTTAATAGATATTTTGTATGACAAAAAATATATTTCCTAATTATCTTGTCATTAATTTAGTATCGTCTCAGCTATACGACGTCAACTTCTACACACAGGCCTTTAATTTCCAGTATGATGTTATATAATGCAACATATTTGTCAAATTGTTTATTCATTTAAAAAGTATTCCGCAAAATTATTGCGTAATATTACAAATTACCATAAAACTTTACAAAGTAACTTCTCATTACGATAATTTAATATAAGTAATGTTAAATTTTAGTTTACTATCTCTGATAGTTTAATCTCTTAGAGTTTACCTAAAATAAAATTTTAATTACTTTAATATATTTTTAAACTTAAAGGTAAACAATACAATGTAAAAATTCAGTTACCGAGTTAATATAGAATAATATAAAAATTGTATTCCATGACAATGATTTAGCCGCGGATTCGGCCGATTACAATTCGCCACCCTTGAACAACTTACATACATGTGTATTATTAGATATATTTGTTTAACGACAAAGAAAAATAGCTTCAGTGATATAGAGGTCCCACAACATATAGTATACGGGACTGAAATACGATTAGCATTATATAGATATGTTATTTTTCTGAAGCTAATAAAAGCTAAAAAAAATCTTACTTTTCTAACTCTATATTATCTAACTCTTTTAATAAAGGAACATTATTTTGTATAATAACTTACAAACTTATTATTCCATCGTATTCAGAAGCCATGCGTATAGATGCTGCGTTAAGAGAATAACCCGCTGAACCACCAAATCCTGGTGTTCTTTTAAATTATAATTGATTTTTTTTACGTTTCTAGTGTAAATGGTGGGTGGGTGGAAGATGTGTAGATGTGTAAGTGTGTGAGTGCTTAGGAAAAAACAATAACAGACTTGTTATTGGTTTTTTTCTTTTTGGTGTATTCATACAGAATGAATTCTCAATGTAATAAAATAAAAATGTTGGTGTCGGAATAGTTTTTTTTACAAATTTATCAATGATACTCACTCGTTTTACAATGGCGTGAGTAAATAAACTGTTAATTTTCTATTGACAAATGTATTACGCTTGTATTGTATTAGGCATCATCTATTATCTCATGACATTTCTAAATGGTACTGATTACATAATGAAAAAATAATGTTAATGATGTTTATATGTAGAAAACGGTAGTCTTTGTCACTGTTTTACAAATACTAGTTTGCATCCAGTAGTTAATAACTAATGAACATGGAAAAAGCTGTGTTCGATAAAGAAAAGAAAAAGCGTGAGTTAATTTATTCTAAAAGTTTAATATTTTTTTTAAGTACAAGAGGTTTTATTGAATTTTATACAGTTATGATATTTTTAAATGTGCGCTTGCGATTTTTCGTGAACTCAATGGTGACAAGTTAAATATATGTCTGTGAGAAGGTATTAAGATCTAATTTTTATACTTGACAGTTGAGTATGGCGTGGGTATCCGCCATCTTCAAATGCTGTGCATGGGGCTAAACATGATAACCCTTTTCATCGTGAGAAGCAGTATGGGCGTTGCAATTTTGGCTATGACGGATGTTAACAGACGGCAGGATTCTAAAGTTGAGGTATGTTAATATTGTTTTTGAAGTTTAGTTAAGATTTATAATAAAAAAAACTCTTGAATAGATGTAACTGCACATATATAAATACATAATTTGAAGTTTCGAGTACTCTGCAAAAATTGTGTTAAGTCCATGCCAGATTGCTCAATAGTGGGTCGCTCCATTTTCTCTCGGTTCGCCAGTACGGTCAACAATTGTCTGATGAATATATTCGTAACATGTGGTCTGGGTGTTATTTGTATTTATTTTATTTTTCTAGCAGGCAGAGCGATCTTGACTATTATGCAGTCTCGGTGAACTGGGCAGCTGAAGTTACGAATTAAGTTACTTTAATGTAATTTTTAAGTTGTGTACTTATAACACAAGATATAAAACGCTTACCTTTGTCAAACCATAGTGTGTGAAATGTGTACTCATATTTATTATTATTAATAATTCTTAGTCACTTAAAACCTAAAAAAAATAGTTATTAAAATCAATGGGTTGTTTTTAAATATATGCTAAGCCGAGTGCCTAATGTATACTAATAATAAGACAGTAAAAATCGAAAATCTGTACATTAAATATTTTTCCAAAAAGCTGAAAGGAGACAATTAAAGAAGAGTCATAGAATCCAAAAAAACAATTTTTGGAATTATTGTCTGCATGTCTGTCTGTCTGTCTGGTACGTTATAACTTGAAAACTACTGAACGGATTTGAACGCGGTTGGATTACATATAATTGGGAGCGTTGTCAAAAGTTTATTTTGTCAAAATCGGTTAAGAGAAAAAGAAGTTATGTTTAACTGAAAATTTACTTCAACCCCTGCTTCAAAATTTTTAAACACTTATATTGATTGATTAGTTATATATTGTTAAATATGTTCTAATATAAGTTAATCTTAATATTAAAACTTATGAGAGGTAACAAAAATAACAAATAACGCAGTGCGCGCGGGCGCGGTTGAAGTGTTGAACAATGTGGTCGATAGATGGCGTTGATAAAATTCGTCATCAACCTAGATTTATTTTATTTTTTTATTTCTTAAACCTATACAGCTCATCAAAAACAGTTTACACAATAAAAATAGATTAAAAATAAAGCCAAAATAAGGTTTAAATATAGAACCGGAAATAGAATCTAAGATCAGAAAAAAGAATAACAAAAAAAACACGAACGGAAACGAATAAATAAAAATATATATACACATGAACAAGTGGAACTATGTGTAGTACGAACATTTTAGTGTGTGAGTGTGTATCATCGTGTGCAATGGTGTTGCTGTGTGAGTGAGTATGCGAGGTTGAGTCTTAGTTTCTTTTTTAGAACTTCTACTTAGGCCAAATATATCCATCGCGGTATTAAGATGCTTCATTGTGTAATGACTACCATGCAGTTCAAACTTACATTAACGTTTTACCCTATGATTATTTTGAGTGAACACTACCTATACAAACAAGTAAAAGGAAACGAGTGAAGAGACGTTTATCGTTTGTCCGCATCCATTTTTCCACCTACGTCCTTAATGTTAATGAGGTTTAACTTTTTTTTATTTGGTCAAGCTAATAAGTAATAACCTCACAAGTACGTATTTCGTACTCATAACTTCGTAAGAATTTTTTTTTCAACTCTTAACCGCTAAGGAGTTTTACCTTCTATCATCAGCTCATCCACATAAGAAGATGACTATCAGAATATAAAATTGTCAGAATATTAATTGCCTGTACGTTAATTTGAAAGTTGCCCTCGATTTCCCCGAATCATCCGATCCTGTAAAGCTACATCATCCCTGAGTAACACAGGCTATATATAATTCCAATTGTAACAAGATTTTAGCCCGTGAAAGAAAGCCCTTTCGAGATCATTAAAAATCGCTAAATACTTAACCAAATTACACGTGGGCGAAGCCGCGGGCGGAAAGCTAGTTTGAGATAAAAGCCCCTTTAACCGTTGCAATACGTCTTATAAACGTTATAAATATTTATATTGGAAATTTATTAATGATTTTTAAAGTTATTTAATTATTAACTATATCTATTTTAATGTTTTCCAGAAATGGAAGCCAGTGCAAACTAAGCCATTACTATTATATTTACATAGATGTTATCGCGTTGATATAATTGCTAATTATAATTGTCTTTTTCAGATATATGACTGGGATAAACAAACCCAAGGTCTCATTTTATCATCTTTCTTTTGGGGATACATGGTGATGCAAATACCAGCTGGTCTTCTGTCGAAGAAATTTGGTGGAAAGCTCGTTTTACTTGTAGCATTGCTGGTAAATGGTTTTGTATGTGGACTCCTACCATCCATTGTTAACATAGTAAGTATTAATGTAAATATATTTCTGAATAGTATGTATAAAATTAAGATGGAAAAGGAAACAAGGTTCAGACCCCAGTTTTGTGACTAAGATTGAATTGAAAAAACATTGAATATTTTTTGGGTTTTCCAACCGTTCTCTAGAATACTACTAATTATAGTAGATATGAACATACACTCTTTGCGTTGATTTTGTTTGATGTGGTGTTTTTTAAATAATAAGCGATGATCAGATAACCATAAGAAAGTTATTAAAGATGTTGCATTATGCAGGGTGGCTGGCAGGTAGTATGTCTGTGTAGGATGATTATGGGGCTCACTCAAGCCTGCACCTTTCCAGCCAGTCATACTCTCTTGGGAAAATGGTTGCCTGCACATGAACGTACTTCATACACTGGTCTTGTATATGGAGGTAGGTCTAATATACCCAAGCCATAACCAAGCCGAGTTTCTTGCCTGCATCTTCTCAGCTTGGCTGCGTACGAACAGGCGTATAATCACTTAAATTTAAAACGATTCAAAATGGTCCTATATGAATATTTTGATTTTGAATTTGACTATAAAAAATGTTCTGAATTTTTTTTTTATGGCCTTTAAAACTCGTTCGGTACCACTTAATCAGATGTAATTATTTGAATTCAATCGGTATTGAATTTTACGGGAATACTACTACATTTAAGTTTTGGTTTGTCTAATAAATAAATAAACAGAAATGGAATAGTTCATCGCCGAGTGAATCTGTGACTCTCATAGGTCTTTTCGTTTTTTTAGGCTGTCAATTAGGAATTGTCATCGCGATGCCTATATCCGGTCTACTAGCAGCTACGGCTTTGGGTTGGAAGTTAATATTCTACTTTATATCAGCTCTTATGTTTCTGGAAGCTTTTATATGGCATTATTTTGCTGCCAGCTCTCCGGGAGAACATAAACTTATTACATTGAAGGAAAGAGAGTATATTGAGAGTGATTTGAATTCTAGTGGTCCAACTGTAAGTATAATAATTTTATTAACAGGTATTATGATTACTTAGAATTATAAATTCACACCTTAAAATCAGTCCCTAAGAGTATAACGTGCGTTCTTTCAAGAGACATATTCTTGAAATTATTATCATCCGATCAGCCTGCTCAGTATATATATATAGTGTATTTTAATGATTCTTTCATTTTGAGGGTTTTCCTGGAACAGATCGCCCGTTGTTCTCATATGTACTTAAGTACGTACATTTACTAACACTTATTAATCTGTGCAACAAAGTATTTATAAATAGAAACAAAAACAAAAATGTAACTTTATAAAGCTAAGGTAAGCTTTGATAATCTTTCAATGTTGAGTAGTCGAAGGTTATCTCAAAATTATATGGCGAAAACATTTTTCTTACATTCATAAAGTCATTCACATATTAACAGAGATAAATACAGGAAAACACAATACAAAATACAAAGAAGAAAGTAATATTTTTACTGTTTACTTTATATATTATACGTACTGATGGAAGTAAAACACTTGTTGGAAATTGCCGTCTGTAATGTAATACAGTTGTATGTGGGTTGTCATACAACTGTATTGATGACATTTGCGTCATCTAACACTTCCCATTTGTCAAATCTTTGACTTTCATCAAACGTTCATGGATTTCGATAAATATTCATATAACTATTTAGCGCTGTATTGTTACTAAATCAAAAAGAAAAGAACCGTTACCATGACAACAAAATTCATACTAACTAAAACTTTTATAACATTTCAAAGACTTTGATTATTTCAGAATCTCCGCACTCCCTGGCTAAGTATTCTAAAGACACGTGGATTTTGGGGAACCCTAGCGGGCCACATTGGTTCATCGGTTGTTTACATGCTATTCTTCGTGGATATGCCAACTTACTTGGAAAAAGGCTTGCGCATCAGTTTAACAAGCGTATGTATTACAGATGTATTTTATTTTAAAAATATATATATAGTCAGGAATGAGAGTAAGTCCGAAACTATTTTTATAATTTACGCCGATAAGGAATGCACAACCAAATCTGTAATTGAGACCGAAGACCTCAAAAATGCTTTCCCTTTAAACTAGTTGTTTTTTTTTTCATGTTTCAGAGCGCATTCCTATCAGCTCTACCATATATTGGAATGGTTGTCGGTAACGTGGTTTCCTCTCTCTTATGTGAAAAGATGTATAACAAAGGTGTATTTTCATTAGTTACATTGCGAAGACTGTTCAATAGTATTGGTAGGTATTACAAGCATTATCTACTTACAAGATTATTGTATTCTATCGTAAGTAAATTCTTAAATAATATCTTTGATTTAGGGAGATACTATATATAATACCTATCGAGGAGGTATTATAGATAATAAAAACATATGTAATTGTTTGTATCGTATTGTTATTGTTGTATCCTATAAAATAAAACCAAATTATATACCTATTGATTGTAAACATAGTTTATCAAATTCAGGTGTGACTGGAGTAACTGTGGGTCTTTTGGCTCTGTCATTCGCGAAGTCAGACAGCCAGGTATTAGCTGTTGGTATGCTTACTGTAACACTCTCATTGTGTGGGTTCGTATCCGCCGGATTTATGGTAAGTTACAAATATATAATCATATTGAACTTTATAAAGCATCACAAATTTAACACGCTTAAAACATCTGTACAATATTTATAACAATTGATACATTTATGTTTGAAATATAAAATATGATGATTTTTTTATTTTTATTTATAGTTTAATATTGCACGATTCTATTTTTCGACGTAACGTATATAAAAATCAGTAACAAAGGCAACGTTTTTTTAAAATTATCTTACACAAATTGATATTTTCAGATGAGCCATTTAGATCTTTCTCCGAACTATGGTGGTGTGATGTTGTCTGTGACCAACTGTATCACATCAATGGGCGCCATTGCGATACCGATAACAAATAGTTTTATTTTAAGAAACGATCCTGTAAGTATTGATTACTATAATATCACAAATATTGATTAATTTTCTATATATTAAAACGAAAGAAAGAAGAAATAAAATGTGTTTATTTGGACACACACACGGCACACACAACATCACAATAAATTATAAGCATAAAATTAAAATTAACAAAAAATAAACACATTAGTGGTTTAACCAAATATAAAACCATCCGTATCGTATGTAAGTACGTATTAATAAGTATATAAACGCGTATTCATGCGTATTATACTCGCGTAGAAAAGTTTAAAAGCGTCAAGAACAATATCAACGTACGCTTCCATTTCTGATTACTTTATTTTGCTGTTGAATTTCGCAGACTGATGTAGGACGATGGCGCGTTATATTCTTCGGAACAGCTGTTGTTGGCATCACTTGTAACATTTTTTATGTGTTGCTTGTAAGCGCAGATAGACAGGAATGGGACGACCCTAACTATTTGGACAAACAGAAAGCTGATCCTGGTATTTATTTTATTATTAGCACCCAGTACTTTTCACAACATTAAAAGTTAGGCTACGAAATATTCGTTATTTTAAGGCTGACCTTCTTAAATGCATTTTGTCTTATTGGAGTCATTTGTATTTTATTATTTTCTAAACTAATGCAAACATTTCAGAGGAAACACAACCAGCATTGAATTCAAAGGAACTGGAAATGAAACGACTCGAACGATGATAACGGTATATAAAGATCTGTATATATATTTAGTTTTAAGTTTTTTATGATTAAATAGTTTTTATTAACTACACTTTCATTTACACGTGTCATATTATCGGAATACCTTTATAACAAAGTGAATTTTAAGTTGTATTACGTTGTCTTTATTTATTTATATATGTTCCATGCGATAACTTGTGTACGTACGTCAATAATTTTCTTATAACTCAAAATTCTCAAACTCAAATTATCTTTATTCAATTAGGGCTTAATAAAGACTGGTTACTTATTAGTTTTTAAAGTGTTATCACAGTTTCACAATTGTCCTTATAACAGGATTTATAGCGCCATATTTAGAAGCTTTTTTATCGTTTAAATAGACTTTTACGCTATAATAGAACTTGCTCAATAAATTTGTTATAATGAAATTTGATTTAATGTTTTTTTGGTTCACACGATTATTAGATTTAAATAATTTGTCTTAAACACATCGACGTCGACTTAGAAAATATGATGAATACAAATAAACTGTGAGCCGTTTAAATTGCTTTATCATGTATGTAAGTATTACATTATTCTTGAGGGTTTTGAAAATTTGTATCATTATTAGACATCATGCATCAAAAATGTGATCTAAATAATTTATGAACAAAAAATGTTTCAATAGTGAACGTTACTTTGCTGATACGTAAATGACGGGTCGGAATGAACAAGGACAATAAATTATGAGGCCGTATCATTAACGAAGGAGGAAGGTTATATTTTAACTTCTTGTTAACCTAATGCAGCGGCTTAAAAATGTTTGAATAGTACTAATAATCTTTCGAATCATACTTATTTAAAGGTTTTAAAAATGTTATATTCAATTTAATAAACATTTTCCTTAACGTTTTAAACTGTCTTAAATCTGAATATATCACAACAATAAAATATATCTTAAGAGAAATAAACTGTTATGAGCTGGTGGTTTTTTGCAAGAAACCTGAACGCAAGGTGTTTGTAAATGTATAATTCACTTTGTATCCCTTTAATTTAGTAAATGGTTCTGACTATAATGATAAAGTAATTTCTTCCCCTGACTTGCCTTTACACTTAGGCTGGCAACACACCCATTGTACTTTAAATTATACACCAACTAATTTGTATAAACTATAAAACATGTCGTCTTATATCTGTGCTTATAACACAATTGGGTTGCCCGGAAGAGATCGCTTGTAAGATAAGGCCGCCCTTTTGCTCTCATATTTACTAACAATTATTTTCTGCTATTATTTATGTAACAAAATGTTGATTGATAAATAAATTCACTCCAATATTATAGACATTTTTCACTTTTAAAAATAAGATTTGTAATTGTTATTTGTTTTATAATAATCTTAATTACATAAGTCAATGTCGCCGTGTTTAGTGCTAATTTTAGATATAAAAAATTCCACTGAATACTGATGCCTTCATATGTTGGTTGAAATTAAGTTCTACGGTTTGACAATGAAAATAATATCACAACAAAATAATTTTCGTGAAAATGTCTAACGATGTGAAAATGTATCAGAATTCAGTAAAAGTTGTATATTTATTACAAGTTAAGATTTGATTTAAATAAGAACCTCAAGGTGTTAAATGTTATTTGATAAAAGTGTAATGCATGGTTTATTATTAGCAAAGCCGTCAGTTTTGATAGATGGTGATATGATACATTATTACATGAAAAAAAATAACTGTCATCTTTGTAAATTAGTGTAACCTTGTTAGTAGAAAGTCTAGTCATTGTCAGTGATTTTCCAAATTGTATTTGTTACTGAATTAGTTATATGGCATTATTACAATTTAATACAAATATGAAAAAAAAATTAGCATGTATATTTTTTTGAAATATAATACCGAATTGTTAAATATGAATGTAGGGTCGCGGTGACTGCGTGGCTTAAAACCATATAAAGAGAAAATTGTAATGAGCATGAGCTTGTGACCGCCTGCAAGTGTTAAGTTATTATATAATTGGTTTTGATACCATGTATGCGGAAGAGCCCTCTTAGCACAGGTATTTTATTTACTTAAAAAAGGGACACGGGGATGACGAATAAACAATTAAAAATATATACTAAAATTCTGATTAATAGCCAGCTTAAATTCAATTAAGCTAAAAATTCTTTTTGAAAACGAGTTAAAATATAATGGAATAATGTTACTTATTTTTTGACCTGCTTACCAACTAGTAAATATGACGAAAATCATCATCATAAATTAATATTTTCATAGTGTTACTTACAGATATACGACTGGGATAAACGGAACAAAGGCCTCATGCTATCTTCGTTCTTTTAAGGATAAATGGTGATATTAACTGGCCTAAGCTCGTACTTCTAGCACTGTTGGTCAATGGTTTATTGGGTTAAACATAGTAAATATATGTCGATTATCTATGTCTGTATACACGATGCTAGGATATTCTAACTTCGCGTACATATGAAATTTACTTATTACGAAGGCTTAGTAATATTGGGCTTTGAATAATAATTGTACATTATTATTAAATCGTTAATAATAACAATGGTTTATATTCCAGGGTGGATGGCAGATACTTTATGTATTTATTCACAGTTTGTTGCGCAAAACTAGAAGTGAGTAAAGTGATTTTGTAATACCGGTCTCATTTTCTTTACACTTCGGTATGTAATTTAAAATTGTATTATTCCACATAAATTATGAAGCGAAAATGTTTCAATATCGAATATTAATTTATTAATACCTCGTAAATGACAGCCTGGAATGAACAAGTGACGATAAATTATGAGCCCGTTCGTTTAATTAACGAAATATACCTCTCTAGAGGAAGGTTCTATTTAAACTCCTGGTTAACCCAATGAAGCTTTTAACAATGTTTGATTAGTACTAATAAGCTGACGTTTCGAATCGTTAATTGACAAATGTTAAAATAACTTTTTATCTCATATGTTTCTTTTAATAACAGTAAATGTTATATAAAGTGTTAAACTTATAGTTTATTTTTGATTACAAAATATTTTTTATTTCTTCTCTCTTTTTCTTAATGAATAATAAACTATAATGAGTAATATTTTATTAGTAGTATTTTTTACACATTCGATGCACATAGCCGCAAGGTAAGTTTACAGTTTGGGTTATGCGCGGTTACTGTTTCAATCTACTCATAACATAAATGTAAACCATACCGGAGATCGATCCTAGGACCCTTTGTAGGGCAGACCGGTAAATTGTACCAAAACGAGTTGGCAAAGTGTGAAATTTATTTTTCGACATGCTGCGTTATTATATTTAAACTTCTTTAAAATACATACTATTTAACAACAATCACAGATATTTATACCAATTTAGGAGATATATACCTACTTGTGAATTAGTCATAAAGTGCATTAACTTATTTTTCGAATTGATTTCAGAATTCTTAGTGTGAAGAAAGTGCCTGACGGGCCCAATTCGATATGAGGTATCAAAGTAAGTACTAAATATCCTTGCTTCCTATAGCTAAGGCTACGATTGTGCGCTGTTTATAAACTAGACCAAACATTTCTCATTTATCACTAGTCCAAACGGGATAGTACAGCTTTAGATTACACCTTTAAGTGCTAAGTAGTTTATTATACAGTAAAAGTTTGCCGATCTGTATAAATATAATCGATTATACGGCAGAGTTGTCGTGTAAATTTTTTACAAACTCTCATCTCCTTTGTCAACCCCTTCAACTCTTTTTTTCAATAAATATAGGTTTAGTGTATCTCCATAGCAAATTTCATCGAAATCTGTTCAGTAGTTTAAAGCGTAATAATATTAGTATGGATTAATGATTCTTTTATATTAAAAACATATTTCATGTCATTTAGAATTGTCAGTAATATTTAAAAGCACAGAAACTCGTACTAAATTTATCTTTTCTTAAACTTGTTTCTTGCACGGAAAATATTTTTTAATTGTTATTTGTATTATATTATCTTAATTATAGTCTAGTATACGTGATCGTTATCAGATACGAAAAAGTCACGGAATATATGCAAAATGTGGTTGATACTGACGCATGGAGAACGTTGGACGAAATAAGAAGAAACTAGACTGTTTGGAAATTTCAACTTTATCACCCATACATTAGGTTCAGTTTAGCGTAAAACTAATATGTTATAGACGGTTTATAAGTGTAAATAATGAAAATTCAGTTTGCAGAGTTAATGTAAGCAAGGTTGAAATCTTGTAAATAAAATCATGTCTAGATAGCGGTAGTAGTGTTGTTAGTATCGAAATAATACATTAAGTGCTCAAAGGATATTTGAAAATGGACACAGAATTCTTGAGATATAAATATGAAGATGGCCATGATGGTGTTATTACAAAGACAAGTAAGTATACAGATTATTTATTTTTTCATAAACAACTAATGTCATAGTGGTAGTGATTTAAAGGTTAGTCGTGTTTGATTTAAAAATCTTTGCATCATTCATTCATCATAATTTCTTAAAGTGAAACGTAAATACATTTATATGCACTAATTTATTAATAATGTAATTTTAACATTTCTACCGCAAACATAGTGCAAATCTATGCATCTTTTGTTGCATACAGCCAAAACGGATAAATAAAGTTCATTTTGATAGTATCATTGCAATGAATCAATAATAACTTTATTATTTTTACTTTCTTAGACTAATGAATCGTCGAATAATGATAAATTTTCTCTGAAATTACATTTACTGTCAGATTCCAAGGGCGTATAGCGGACAAGAACTGGAATGACACTTTCCGCCACTCCTTCAAATCGTCATGTAGCCATTCCACCATTCTCCAGCGAACAATAGAAAATTGCCAGTATATTATATTGTATTATACAAAAAAAAGTAATAAGGAATAAATAATTTCAGAATTCAAAATCGGCATACGACATGTACAAATTATTTATATGTTCATGTGTTCGGTTGTCATGGGTGCGATGAGAGGAAGTACTGGAGTGGGAATACTTGCAATATCCGATATGGATCATAGTAGTTCCTATATAGAGGTATATCAATTATATTAATATATTGTTTATACCAAAATACCATTCAAAGTTTGTATTGTGTACACATCTTTAACTCCATATGAGTAAAAATAAAAGAACATTTTCACTAGATTTGAATTCTAAGAGATTACCGTTGATTTTAAAATATATCGGCAAGCTATTTCATTTTGTTAAAAGCACAAAAACTTTCTGTAAAAAATATAGAAATTAAAGATAGTCAATATAATGTAACATTCAGTGATACAAAATAAATTTCAGATGCATACTTGGAGTCAACGAATTCAAGGAATAATATTATCGTCATACTTTTTTGGTTACGCACTTTTTCTAATACCAGCAGAGATTTATTTGACACAATTAGGAGAGAAGCTAGTTTTGACGGCTGTATTGCTTATAAATGGATCAATGTCTGCTGCGATGCCTACTATTGTCAATAAGGTAATGTATATGAGATCTGTAGCATTCGTTCGGGCAACGTTAGAAACGTTTGTATCATTATAATTTAATAGGCTAATGGTGATTCGGTTGGCGGGTGGTTTACTATGACGGGCTGTAAAACGTACGTTCAAGGTCATGGACCCCAGAGTCAACGATTACACGATGAGAATTCTTGTTTATTTATTTATTCACAAATAGTAGGAGTTAGTAATTGTTAGTACATACACGGGCGGCCTTATCGCTAATAACAAACAAAATGCAAAGCAAAGCAAAGAATACTAAAATACGATACAAAGAAAAATTACTAAATGCTAATTTGATTTCACCAATAATTACATTAATAAATAGAATAAAGAGGAAGCCGATTGGATAGAATTAGTTACAATATGTATTTATTTAAGGTATATAATATATGTATCAAGTAATGATACCACTCGAAACACAAGCTCTAAATCCTTAAGGCTAACACACGGTCATGTGACATATACAAAAAAAAACAATAAATTGCAATTCCACAACCGCACATCTTGTCATTATATACAGAATGACATAAAAAGGACCAAGACCACGTAAGTTAGATTAAGTTGGTGTAGGATTAAAGATTTAAGAATCGCATTAACTTATAGTGTATTCGCAATCGAACACATTTGAAAGACTGTATTGCTATATATCTAAAAGAGAACTCTGCAGAGTATGAACGGATAGTATTATTCATCTGTGGGTTGCCCGGAAGGGATCGCTTATTAGCGATAAGCCCGCCCGTTCCTGTCACATGTACTAACATCTATTAACATGTTTTAGTGCAACAAAGTGTGAATAACTAAATAAATAAGCGAATCTACTGTGTATGTCGCAATTTGTCTATATTAAGCAATAAAATTCAGTTGTTAAGGACTGAAATCTTCAGTTTTTGCATTTCACTATATAATATATTATACAACTAAAGAGTTTGTTTGTTTGTCCAATCTCAGATATTACTAGATCGAATTGTAAAGTTGTATTCTATACTCCATTCAAAAATATATATTACGCTTCAATTAATACAAACAGATCGTTTATCTCACAATTACGACAAAACATATTGCAATCAATAAAATGACTTCCCTATTTAACTATAATAGTGTATTTAAGATAAAAGCTCGTAAAAAGTGCAAAGACTATATATAATTAAATAAATTTACAAAGTATATAATAAGAAAAAATACAACTAGCACTGGTATTGTATAATTGTAAAGTATAAGTTGTTGCTTCGCGTGTATAACGCCCACATGTGTTTTAGTATACACCGCACACAATTAGTCTTCTTATTTCTTGTGCATTATCCCATTTAGCTTACAAATACCGTTCAGTCTTCCCCTATTTAATGAATGAAACACGAACGAACGTCTAATGTTACTTTGATTATTAATTAAATAGCAGCGTTAATCTAATCTGATAATTAGTTTAAACCAATTTCCACACAAAGTATCGCTAACTTTGAGCAGTCTTAAAATAATTATGGAAAGTTTCTGATAATTTGTCCTTAGTACTATAATATACCTATATATTATTTAAGGATTATTTTTGGCGTACATAAATAATCCGTTCACTTTATGTACAGACGTACATTTTACATCCCATTAAAGTTTCAGTTCCATTTAATGAAAAAAAGATTTATAAAAATGTATTTCATATGCCGTTGTTGCAACAGGAAATAAATAAATTTTTAATTATTTTTTCAGGGCGGATGGATTGCTACATGCAACGCCCAATTTCTTTTGGGAATGTCTCAGGCATGTGTTACGCCTATAAACCAGACGTTGATCACAAACTGGTTACCGCCACGTGAAAGATCGACTTTCAACTGCATCGTTCAAGGAGGTAAATATCGTTAAACCTGATTATGATTAAAAGTATTTTATTTCACTTAATATCTGTTACTGATTCACTTGAGAAAATCTTATTCAATTGTCTTTTAAATTTTTGCACATTTATGCGTTTGATTTACAAATCATAATTCTTTGTAGGTCTTTTGTGTCTGAAATGAATTTTTTGCGGAAGGAGGAAAAATATATGCCATATTCCTATTGCCATAACCACAATTTAAAGTTAAAATAATAAATATTTAGTATTTTAAACATCCTTACTAATAAATATTCTAATAATTGCATACACCTATTTTGTAATGATATCGTTCTGTAACTATTTGCTTATTATAGAGACTAAAAAAATATTAAAAAATAATAAGAGCTTTATTATTTGCTTCTCAGGTCTCTTGTTAGGTATCCTCATAGGCCTACCAATATCTGGTTTAATATCCGAGGCACAACTGGGCTGGGAACTCATTTTCTATTCCCAAGCAATGATGACATTCTCCATGGCTGCAATTTGGGGTCTTCTCACAGCTAGCAAACCTGATGGTCACCAGGCTGTTGGTGATTGGGAAAATGATTTTATTAAGGAAACTTCAAAATTTTATCGAAAGGTATTTTAAGGGTTCGATTTTGAATTATCGTGCAATTTAGGCTATAAGTTTTATACACTTACGTCCGGTGTGTTTTACTTAAAGCATTTTCAGCAATGTATTCTCGTCTTAGTTAAGTTTATGTTTCCACCATAATAATTTAAAACATTTGTACAATTATATTACATAAATATAGTTATTACAAATGAAACTAATGTATAATCACAAACACAAAACTTACAGAAAACATTAAGAAACCCTTGGCGCGTTGTTTTGAAGACACGACAGTTTTGGGCTATAGCCGTCTCTCACTCAGCATCTAACGCCATTTTTATTTTCTTCCTCGTCAACGTGCCTGCATATTTGAAAAGTTTTCAACTGTCCTTGTACGATGTAAGTATAACTTATTTATGGATCGTAAATTGTATTGGATTCATAATATAGTTTAAATTTTAAAAGCTCTCTTTTACATGAATTAAATGATCTGTTTATAAAGCGAATGCACTCTCTTATATCATTCTCAAACAATTATATCTTTCTTTTAAAAGTCTAATTATACCTTAAATATCATTGATAATACCCATTAAAAAATCTTCAACATCTATCACTATCCAAGTTCTATGAATAGTTTTAGTTAATTTTGTAAAGCGTACTTTTAGGGCTCAATTCAAGTAATGCTCGCGTTTACTTCATTATGGCTGGTGTACATTTTGACAGCACCCACCCTAGAATGGGCTTATCGTGTTGGAATCATTGATCACTTCTGCGATATAAGATACCTTAGAAAACTTATCAACGGATTGGGTGAGTTATAAACTGTTATTAAAAAAAAACACTGCGCTTAGATCGAGAGTGTTACTTCAAGGCGTGTAAAACTACGTTATCGTGTGAAAGTTATTTTTATATATTTTTTTATATCTCTACTATTCTTTTGACGTATAAGTTACCCAAATGGTCACAACACCAGCTTACCGAACAAGTCCTTATTCTGATTGTGTAATTAATATATTTGTTAGTCTGATTTAAATAGTATCTTCCTCAAATATCTATGTTAATTTAGTTTATCAGATGTGTATATAACTCAAGCTATAAACTGCTTACCTTTTGGCTAACCATATGTGAAATGTGCTACAATTTATTAATTTGGTGTACCTTATTTTTAAATGTGCACGCTAAAGAATAAAGAGTTTTTATTTCTACCAAAAAATTGTATGCACAAAATTATCCAGTTAATTAATTATACCTCAGAGTGAGTTGCGGCTATCCGCAGGAGTGTTGATTACACTGACGGAAAATTTACACGTTTTCATAATAAAGTTTGCACTTTAACGCAATGGGTGGGCTGCGCAACCCTACGGCGAAACGTTAATGCATTCCTGATTAATAAATAAATAATTGCATTTTCGTATTAATGTGAACTAAGATTTTAACTGTCCAATATAACATAATTAATAAAATCATATAATTTATAGAAACACGCTGTTTCAAAACATATACTATAAACCATTAAAGTCAATTTAAAGCATGCATAAACTATATATAATAGTTGATCCCGACAAACGTCGTTTTGCCAAAAAATGTCTCTAAAAATACATGTTGGCCGATTCTCAGATCTACTCAATATGCTCAGAAAATTTCAGGAGAATTGGCCAACCCGTTTCGGAGGAGTAAGGGAACGAAAACTGTGACACGAGAATTTTATATATTAGATATACATATATTTATGACTTAAAGTCTATAATGATCATACGAACTATGTAATCCTGTCAGTTCAGGGGGTATTATAATGTTGGAAAAGTTAAAGCCTTAATTAAATAATTTAGAACTGTCGACGTCTCCAAATACAACAATAATGTAAAATTAATTTCATTAAATTTTACAATGGAATACAACACGCCCCTAAAATGCAATTTATACTTTACAGTCATGCGTCCCAGGCAATTGCATAATTTTAATAATTAGTTTCAAGTACAATTGTAAAATTTTATCGGCCGTCTTTTTCAATATTATATAGACTATACGCAACAATTCAAATAAGAATAAGTTATTTGAAAATTTTCAGGTGTGATTAGTTTGGCCACATGTTTAATACTACTAACCAATTTTAATCCTGGCGACCACTGGACGGGTATACTTTTGATGATCGCATTGGGCTCACTAAGTCTTCAGTATTCTGGATTTCTTGTAAGTTACATTTTTAAGTATTTAATACAAACCAAATAAACAGCTAGCTAGCTCATTTTATTTCACAAAATACATTAGCTTTATAGACGACATTTTTTATTGTGACATGTGACAGACAATTAAAACCTTATTCGAAAAAATGTTTTTAGGAAAACCATAGGGATATGAGTCAGAATTTTTCCGGAACATTGTTAGTGTTGACAAGCACCGTTGCAAGCTTCGTTGCTGCCTTTGTGCCTTTAATGACTGGAATCATTGTTACCGATGTAGTAAGTACATATTTAAATATAGAATTATCAAATGCAAGTTACTATAAACTAAACTTTTGGTACGCTATAAAACTTAAGTTATTGTAATTGGTATTTTTAAACTTATATAACCAATCATATTGTATTTCCTTTGTTATGTATAAGTATAAAAAAATAAAGCAATCTCGGAAGAGGCGTTAATTGACACAATGCTAACTAGGAACATCGAGACCAGAATGTTCACAGTTTAGTATTGTTCCTTCGGGCGATGTAGGCAGAAGTTCGGTTCTAATTTTCCTCTTGTCTGCTTTGGAATTTAAATTAATATTGTTGGTGGTCAAACACAAATCATATTTTATATTTTAAGATTTCATATTGATAAAGTTATGTTTTATATGCATTTAAATTGAATATAGGGATAATTAATTGGGAATTTCTTTACCTTTTTATGATATAGGTTTTTTTTTGTTGGGAGCTTATATTCAAAAATTACACAATAAAGTGTAATGAATTGTAATAAATTTATATAGAGTCAGGAATTGTAAAATACCTTTTAAAATAACTATAAATATTTAAAGGTATTTGTAACTTTGAAATTACGTAAACTCTGTTATTTCATTACACGTAAAAGCCTTAACTTTTATTAATAATTATCTACCACAAAACTTCGGCAAGGTTGAAATTCCGAGGCTTTGAGTTAAAAAAGCCTCTTCATTCGCTAATTAAAATGTTTACGTTCAAGTTAGAAATTATTTAGAAGTGCGTGAGTTTATTAACTTTTTAATTTTTTTTCATACCGCTTTTAATAGGGGTTGTCGGAAAAGTTATTAAGTATAAAGGTATGCTGAGTGCTGTAATCGTAACAATATATTACAACTCTTTTAATTTATAATAATTTATTTAGTAATTAATAATTATCATCATTACAGTAATTATCCTGAATATGAGAGATTTAAAAGGACACAAGATATTTCATTTTACTACTACAAAATATTTCAATAGGATTTAAAATTGGTATAAGAAAGTACAAACAAAATCCAAAATTAAGTAAGAACGAAATAACAATAGCACATTCGGATAAACTTGATAAGATATATTTTTGTAAATAAAAATATAAAATATTTATATAGTCGTATCAACAATTCAAATAAGGAACGTTCTGTAATATTCCTGTGTTGTGGACTATTCCTAGTAAAACGAAATAAAAGTATGTAATGTTAACAAGTTATTGCAAAAATATCCAAACAGAAATTAATATCGCATTTACATTATTTTTTATGTACCGTCAATACGTGTGTGTTCGTTTTTGTACAAAATCTAGTGCGTTGTCACTTTATTCGAAAGAGTTCAAGACCAGCCTGATCTTTGGTCAGTTAACAAGACCGTGGATAATTGAGTTGTGACAACATATATATATATTTTTTTTTTTTTTGAAAAAGCAAAACTTGATTTTACCAGCTTTGTTCAGAATTAATTTACCTAATGGCACCTTATCTCATGTTTGTAACGCGGCGGAATTAACTTTCCTTTGTGTTTCAGACGGATCAAACATGTTGGAGCATAATGTACTTTATTTTGTCTGCTCTTGCCATTGTGTCTGGCGTCTTTTACTCGGCCTTTGGCGACAGTGATCGACAGTTTTGGGATGACGGTCCGAAAATTAAACATGGATACACAAATGGTAAACAAGATTTAAATATAAGACTAAAACTAATAAGTATTAAACTTAAATAAACTAAAACTTTCATATAAATAAAATGAATAAACGTTGACGTCACACAAGTTCTTGGGTCATCGGTACTTACTACCAGGCGCCTACTTCATTCTTTAACAAGCGCCTGTGCTTCACGAAGGCCCAAAAGTCTCTATTCCAATGTTAACAAAACCCAAATTAGAGGAAAGACTCTTGTACTTTAGCCCTTTTGTTTTTTTCTGCTTGGGTAACTATATGTACTTATTTTATGACATTCAGCCAAAAATTGAGAAAAGTCAGTTTAAAAACGTATTATTATTTTTATATTAAATTTGTATTTCTATTTTTTCAGATACGTCTAATTTAGAATTGGAAGAGTTAGATTCAGAGATGAATAAAGGCGTCATATAAAATACAAAACAAATTAGAAAGATTGTTTTATTTCAACTAGTTATGTATTATTAAATAAATATCAATTTGAAATTATTTTGACGTCCTAGGCTTTTTAAACTACATGATATTAAATACCACATAATATGAAGCAATAGTATGAATTAAATATAAGCCACGAACTAGATTAATCGGTAATTCAACCCCGTATTTAGAATTTGAATACTCTGAGATTATTGAGTCTGGGTCTGAAGATAAACCTATGTAATGATACCTTAATTTATCAACGCTGGAAACAGTGCCGGAATATTGTTCCAGAGTTCACTGGTAATCTTCATAATAGGGGTTATTAAAGTTGACAGGATAAAATAAAATGTATTTAATTGACATAAATGGAATGTTTTGAAGTAATAGCGTGTGACAAAAATAATCAACACTTTCTACAAAACCAATGACAGACATTTTATGAGTCCAGTCTTTGGGTACGTCTGAAATAGTATAAAAATAACAGGTCAGGTGGATTCTCAAAGAAACTACAATGTTCTGGGCTATTTATTATATAGAAAAATTGTGTTTGCAAAAATATTTGGATTATATCCTACCTTATATTCAAGAAGCACTTGAATTTTACGGATCTCATTTTAAAGTAATACCTGGAAAGGTGTGAACATATAAATCTTACTGGTTCATAAATTTTAAGATCAAGGCAATGTGAGCGGACCTTTGGGATTGACTTATATTTTTTATTATATTATGACGTTTTTAACATAGAATTTCGAGACAATATTTGCAGATCCATATTCCAGGCCCCGATATCTGAAAAACAGACGTAAATTTGATATTGTATGTATAATATCTTAAAACTTAAAATAAACGATTTCCGTATCTCAAGCTTAGCTTGACCTTCTTGTATTTTAAGATTTACACACTGAAATCAGTAAGGCCCAGACCACCTTACATAATGAAGGCCCAAAATCTTCGTAATACATCTCTGGCAATTTTGTAGGTCAATATTTTGTTAGCTTATCCTTAAGTCGTGATAAACGTGTTCAAGACAACCCTCATAAATCTACATGTAAGAAGGTATGAAAGAAAAATAACAGGCTTAGGTCAAATAACTTGGTTTTATATCTAATTTGAAGTGTAATAAGTAAGGATTTTAATTGAACTGAAGAATTATCTTCAGATATTTCAGATACACATTGACAGACACAAGTATTTTTTAAGCATGAGAAATTAAAAAAAACGAAAGCTTAACGTCAGAAAATGCACCGAGATCTAACCTGAGTTACACGTGTGGCTCACGTAAAAATGAATAATTACAAAAAAATAAACTGTAAAAATAATTACAATTGTCCCTCTATTATATTTCCAAACTTAACGGTATTAAATTTAATTATATATATAGAACATAAGAATTTTAGTTTCGTTGATTTTTTAAATTAATCCCAGTTTAAAAAACGGTTCTTATAAATATACTTACGATGCTTATATTATTGTTCAGACGTCAGGTTGTTTTTTAGCTGTCGACCTAGCGAAGCGTGATTGTCGATGGTAGTGAAGGGTAGCCATCTTGGGACACGGTGGTCCGAGACGCCCCGTGCACCACGCTTGTGACGAATCGCTTTGCATCCGAGTTATAATTTGACTTAGTGATCAGTGGCGGTACTACCATACAAGCCCAAAGGCCCGGGTGGCCCTACTAAGGAGTAAATTGTATAAATCTTAATTAACACATAATTCCCGCATCGCGTAAATAAAAAGTGCGAAAATACTTCCGCGCATTCGATAATCGATTGACCTTGCCACTCATGACCGCTGCCCTCTATCGCCTAACCTGCGAACTTTTTGAAATTACCAACCGCCAACGCAACTTGTTCTCTTCACATTTACACTAGAAGCCCGTCGTCCCATCTCTTTCACACATAGGTAAAAGCCCGAAACCGTTCGGCTTGCCTTGCTTCATATAACCAAAATAAAATTCGCCAAAAATTTTATTTCACTTTTAAAGCAATAGAAGTTGTAAAAAAGCCGGGATTTTGGCGTCTTCGGCTATGTTCGGGCTTTCCGAATTCGAAATAGTTGCACGCGAATCACCAAAACGATTGTTTCAACTTTAACGGTTTGTTTATTGTTATAATTGAGCAAATGGCCGCGCGTTATTGTTAATTTTTCTCTTAATTTTCTTTAAATTCTTATTAGATTATTATCTATAATGGCATCAAAATTGGTGAAATGTGTTAAATGTGAAGGATTGCGGTGTGTGGACCTTTTAATTGGACAAGAAAAGGTAAAAACTTTAACTTTTTAAGAAAAATAATGTCGTTCAAGCCAACTCCTGTGTATTTTTCAAACTATACTATTAAAACCCATAGAAGATATTTCAACCGATTAGTCTATAATAATAATTGTTTTATTGGGTGTTCATATACCAATAAATGTATTGTTGGTGCTCCATATTTTTTGTAATGATATGAATGTTTGGAATTCTGTTGCTTTAAAAAAAACACCAAAATGCACAAAAACTTTTAAATGCTGTTATTTCTTTTTGTAATTTCGCCAAACAACGCATTGAAACTTCTATATTAAAACAACTTAAATGAAATATTAAATCATAATTCACACGTTGATCATAACCGTAATTTTTTTCAAAGATTAATTGATATTGTTTGCCACTAGCACAAAAAGAATTACCTTTTATAGGTCATAATGAATCTATATGAATATCTATCTATGAATAATTAATAACGTCGTCCAAGCCAATCCTTACTTCTGACTTATTTTTTCATTTTCAATCTACTGGTAAAAATTAAAAAAAGATATTTCAATCAGTTTTGATGATAACTTCGTTGTTGGTTTCACATATCAATTAATTATATTATTGGTTCAAGTTTATAAACAAACGACTTGTTTCAAGGCCATATCTGTCTAGTAGGGATATTTCTGTTTGGATAACTATCGTCGCATAAAATTGGAAAAGGACTTGAAACGACGACAAACACACATTAGGTGTGAAAAAAACATAATAGAATTACTTTACTTTAAAATTAAGTGCATATACAAATTTTCGTAGTTCAAAATTCTGGGCTTGCCCTATAATATAACCCCAGGCACGCCACTGCAGTGATATAATTAAGTTGGTGTCGAGTTACTTAGACTGTATATTGTTCAATTGACTGCGTATTTCTATTATAAAACCCCGTGCCTATTAAACAACCATAATTTGCAACAAGGACTTTTTCTGCTTACGCCCACCCGCCTACATCACACAAGATGACTTCTAATGAAGGCCCTCCTGACCCTTCAGGTTCATAATTTAATGTACATTTAAGAAATACAAAAAGAAAATATTGTTATGATATTGGCCCTAGGGTACAATTGTGATTTCATTAAAGAGAAAAATTTCGTACAAAATTGTTAAGAGTGCCAATGAACAAATTGTTCCGACACGCAATAAAGGGGTATGTTTTAATAACAGAGGCTGTAATTCCACCGACATTTACATTTTGTTTGTGAAAATATTTATATTAAAAATGGATATTTTTGGAAGGCTAACGAATTGCTGATTTTATATGTAATGTGTTAAAAAATATTGCGTGTAGGTTATTTTAAATGTTGTAATTATTTCAATATAATACATAATATATAGATTTCGGTATGTTTCTGTCCGCATTTACTTTACTGTTAAACTGTTTTAACAATATACACATACTAACATACAAGCATATCATCAAGACAAGTTTTGTTACTTCTAAAAAATAATTAAAGTTTTAAAAAAAATATTTCTTTTACATTTTGAGTCTGTTAAATAGACATATCTGTTTTAAAGATATGTTTATATAATACTGATAAATTCCTTTATTATGTATCAGTATAGATTTGTTTAAGTTGAACATTAAAACAAGTGAACAACCTTTTAACTACCAACATGGTGCAGTTGCGAAGGCAAAGCCGCAAGCAAAAGTTACTTTGACCAGCTGCTGTGACGTCCACGTGCTGCAAATTTTGTTTCATGCTAAACTTTTTCTACTAATTTAAATATAATAATTACGTTGAATTTAAGAATACGGTTACGACTTTATGGGTAGAGAAATTGGGTTATCAAGTTTAAATGTAATATGAGTTTTCTCTCTTTAAATTGCTAAATTTTCTACTTAATCATAAGGAAAAGCGACTCTTCTTTATAGGCAACTTTTGAAATTTCAACCGTTGTGTCGCAATAGAGCTCACTTATCTCACTTAGCTTTTAAATAACTTCCGCTAATCGAAGTCAAGATTTCAATATTCAGCACAATGATTTGAAGACCTTAATATAAATGTAGAAGTTTCGAATAGCCAAAGTATGTTAGGCGATATTCATTGAACCCAAGAAATCATTTCAAGATCGACTACTAAGGAATACTCAGTGAAGCGTTATTTATTGGATCCAAATCAGAGATTCTACAAATGCTTTATTACCAAAATATCCACTTTGATTATTTAATTTACGACGCCTACAAAGGTTTGTTTATTATCTACTTGTCCAGAAGTGGAAAAGACAATGAATTACATAGGAAGTCTAAGGAAAAAGTGTACCGGCAAAGTGTCTGTGATATCGCTAAGTTATGACGCATTAAATTCTACCGCTCATATATCATAAAGCTATTTTTTGTATTTCATTTTTAACACTAGACAAGGAATATTAATAATTTAGCATTACTTTATATTTACATTAATATTAATTACATACATTTTTAAGATTTTCTGACTCACTTTCAATTTCATAAATCAATGTACACTTATCTATTACACGTACACACAAAACCACAATTTTAGTTAAACCCATTGGAAGTTAGTAACAAGTGCCTATGTCTCAGAAGCCTTACAAACTAACAAAATTTAATCAAAACCGACTTTGTGAGAGCCCCTCGACATCTAACTAATTTCTAATAAACCTCCGAACAAGTTGAGCTACTAAGTTGATAAATGCCCCTTTTAGATGGACATATGCTTGGTTTTAATTATTACAGTCATTTTCAAAAATGGAATAAAACAATGGTGGCTTGGAAAAAACCGTTTCCGAAGTAGAAAAAAAATCAGAGTAATAAAAATTGGACTTTTATTTGCGATAAGTCGTATCACACACACAAACAAAGCTTTGATAAGAGAGAATGTTGAACTATTTTTAACAGTTAATTACCGTGTAAATTAATTATTTAGGAATATATTAATAGTATTAACATGTTTCGAATATACTATCGATACAATTATTTTAGTATATAATTATATTTCTCTATATTTATGAAATAATAATTTATGTGATTGAAAATTTGAATAAAAATGAGAATGAATTTTAGAACTTTCGATGTAAACAAAGTATATCGTAAATCTATAAAAGAAGTCAAATCAGTTAAGTTAAATCAGTGAGCAATAACTGATTGACTAGTGTTTTGCGTTTTACTTATGGATAGACGGTGAATTTTCTGACCTTTATTGAGTGTATTTGAAACGGAAATAAAACCCAACCGATGTAACGAGCATTTATGTCAATATATGCCTAACGATTGTGTAATTAAACATCATATACACAGTGAATTAAGACGTATAATTTTAATGATTTGTGCTTTATCACTAAACAAAGTATGCGTAAAAGTCATATAAATTAGAACACACAAAGCAATATTCAGCGATTCTATTTACCTCCTAACTATCAATGAATTATGTTTTTCTGTTATACTTTCCTCTGCTAGTACATATTCTTACAAGACATAGGAACATTAAAGAAACAAACTAGCAGCGGATCAAATATTTCAAAAAAAGCCTTTATTATATCTATTATTACATGGTTATAATTTTATCGTGCACTAGTAAATTAGTACAGGCACGGAACAGCCACAAAAGCATAAATAGGTGTTCAACAACTACCTATATTTTGACTGAATATCCAAACCTAATGCTGAGCTTAAACGTAACAATGCATCGATGTATAAACATCATATTCAATGAACGATTATAACAATCCCTATGAAATTAGGGTTGTCGCTTCGCGTTTAACATTTTGTTAGGCAATTTGGTGAAACCATTTATTAATAATCATATCTTTAAATATATGTACTCCTAGGACAAGGATTTAAACTACAATATGAATGGTCAAATGGTCGTCTCTATAATCCTCCAATAATTTCCATATTATTCTTCTCGCCGTAGTATACTCGTATACAGAAGATAATATTAACTATATACATCTTTAAATAACCTACACACGTTCGATAAATTCTTTCTTTGACGACCTGTATTTAGTGTAAATGTTACATATTATGTCATTTAACGTAAAGTTGTGTAGTTGCTTTACAATTTACAATTCGAACTATTAAATCAAAATAAATGTATCAAAAGAACTAAATTTATAATCCTTTCACAAGAATTGAAAGTACTGAGTTATACTTTCCTCTACATTCTTTATATATTTTTAAAGCAATCCATGTGATATTTTGCGGTAATTTAAATCATTATTTGCTTAATATTATTTTGAGTATTGAATTATAAGTTTATTGCATAAATTGGCATTAGTCTGAAACTGTTGTAAGCGCATTAAACTAAGTATATTTGCGGTTTTCCTGTTTAATAAATCATATGCGTAAATTGAACGTGACAACCCTATTATAAATTCCATGTTTGAAATACTGTTTGCTATATGTAAATTAATTCGAAACCATATTAAATCGATCCTTGATGTCAAAGAAATTATTGTTTGTTATGTAAGACGGATGTAAATGCAAAATAGTCGTCCCAAATAGTTTGTTTATAAAGCAATAGGCAAATTGTTACATTTTTTAGGTTTTCAGTTATATTAGTAATATAAATTTAAAAAATATTGTATGCTTAGCCTGCTGAATTTTAAAGTGACTCGACAGAAAAACTTTTTCATTTGAATCAACTTAAAATTTCTAATGCTTAATTATAAACGTATTACGCAATTAACAAGTTATTTAAGAATTTTATATCAGTTTATGTGTTCATTGATAATTTTATTTGTAAATCATAGATAAATCATCACAGATGCGCCGAATAGAGTGGTCCATCCAATATTATACCTAAATAATGTGTATACAAAATCTATAATTGATGTTTTAATCATACTATGATGATAAAATTTATCATACTATTTAATTATATTTTTTTTGAATTATTTATTCAAAATGAAGACTTTAAAAAATATTTCTAAATACATTAGATACACAATTTAGAAAATATTTTCAAAATCGTTTCCTAAAATAATACCTAATACCTTAAAAACTAAATAACGCTATTATACTGTTTAAGGAAAATATACTGAAGAAATAGAAAATATAAATAAAATTATATCATATATGATGAAAGCGCTTTAACATATACAGTAGTAGACATCTGTAAATTTCTTTATCTTTGGACTTGATCTTAAGAACACACCTACAAAACATGCACATATTGAATTAAAATTGTGTATGAATTAAGTACAACTATTACATAAAAAGATGTCGGACGAGGAGTATAAGAAAGTGCCTACAAAAGATTTCCTGGAAAATGGTTCAGGTATGTCGAAATCTTAACTCACAATTGACAAACTTATTTAAAAACGTTTTAAATTAATAAGTATATTTTGTAAATTTTTAAGTCACACCAAATAACTATTTGGCCATTTAAAAACAACCAACACTTATAAAAGCAAATGCAAATTGCGGCAAACTGTATAATCGATACTACTGTCAAGTATTCGTAAATGTTATAATGGAAATTTTAGTTTTTGACAGTTGGTTTTATCTAGCTTGAACTTGGAGTGTTTATTCTTCTGTTAAAATAAAATAACGCCAACTTAAGCTTAGCCCTTTTAAAATTTTCCATATTTTTTTACAAACATATCTTTTTATGGAAGAAAAATATAAAATAAGTAACATAGAACATAATATACATTAATATGTATTCTGTAGCTTTTCGAATGAAATTTTATTGTTGCCACTACATTTTAATATAAAGGTGTTTATTTTATAGAAAAAAATAAAGGATTACCCATAAGATATGGTTATGGGGTGCGACATATTCAGGCTTTAATTATCTTCGTCATATACGCACTGGCCTATCTTGCGCGTGCGCATCTAGCAGTCACTGTAGTAGCAATGACAAATGGAGTTGTAAATACTGAGAAAAAAATTACTATAGAAAATAGAAGGAACGACACATATAGTGCCACAAATAACATAGCTCAAGATAGCATATGGAATATTTATAGAGTAAGTTATTTTAAATTCCAACAAAATTTTCTATTATATGCATTTAAAAAACATCATTAAAGACCTCTTGAGTAGTTATCACAGTCACTAAGCCATGAGTGCTCCCATGGTCCGTGCTCCAACCAACTAATCCAAAATTAATATTTTTTGTAGTTTAAATTCGCTCAAGTAGATCATAGTAACACACATATCATCACCAAAAGGTAGTATACTATGGGCTGATCACCAATTTTCTTTAAAAATCCACAGAATACCAATTCACAGTTGGGAATTTAAATATATTTAGGAATATTAATTAATATAAGCAAATTAAACTACCTACCCTCTTACCGTCATTACGTCATGATTTTTTAACGGCAACGAGAAACCTCATTCATTAGTGATTCTTCATTAGTCCCTCTATGTTTCAGACATATGAATGGCCAAAATCAACACAAGAAATGGTGTTGTCCTCATTTTTTTTGGGTTACGCGGTTATGACATTCGCAAGCGGGATAATTTGTCAGAAATGGGGCGGTAAGATTCCACAACAAATCGCAATGTTTGTTAATGGAATATTATCCATTCTGTCGCCCTGGATTGTTGCTTGGGTAAATGCTATTACTTGATATGTGT
The DNA here is from genome assembly GCA_951799465.1 of Leptophobia aripa. Taxonomy (NCBI): domain Eukaryota; kingdom Metazoa; phylum Arthropoda; class Insecta; order Lepidoptera; family Pieridae; genus Leptophobia; species Leptophobia aripa. The sequence continues at coordinate 4,027,613 of OX637268.1, read as the reverse complement.
TTAGTTTTTAAAATTATATCAATTGCCTAACTTTAGCTTGTTAACCAATTGTTTTTCTTTATTTCTTAATTCCTTAAAATGCAATGCATGTAAGTAGCGCAGTAATTTTCTTTATCTTCGGAGTAATGAAACTGAAGTTTAACGTACTGTTAAGGCACCCTTTAGCATTTCTTATTATTCATATATTTATTTAGTTAAACGTGTGTTGGTTTAATATATAATGTTCTATTAACTAGATATAATATTGTCATACAAATTATTCTTGAAAAATACATTTCGAGCGTCAAGAGCAACTGGTTTATGGAGCAATTACTTGATTTTAATCAAATAATGGTATTAATCCAGGGAGGATGGAAGGCATTGTCAATCTGTCGGATACTGCAAGGTTTATCGCAAGGCGGTATGTTACCCGGAATACATACATTATTAGCTAATTGGGTGCCACTCAGTGAGCGCGGAAGCTTAAGCAGCTATGTTTATACAGGTATATACTAACAATTTGTTGCTATATTATTTTAAAAAAAACACATGTAAAATTCAAAGCAACTGGCAGATCGCTTTCAGCGATATGTTCCAGGCAATCATTAAAGCGATAGATATAAAGCAAAATGCAAAATAAACAGGGAGGAAAAATGAATGGCCATTATTTTCAACGCGTTAACTCATTTTTTTCCTTTTTTCCAAAAAATATTCAGGTTCAGGTTTAGGTACAGTAATGGGTTTCCAAATTAGTGGTCTTCTGGCTTACAGTCGTTTTGGCTGGCCCTCAACGTTCTGGGCCGTAGGTGTGCTCTGTTTACTTGGATTTGCTCTCATGACTCTATTCGGTTCCGCTACTCCGGATAACCATAAAAACATTACGGAAACAGAAAAGAAATATATTTATGGTGAATCTGGTGAAGGGACTCATACTGTGAGTAAATAAATTATAGATATTTATACATAATTTATAAAGTTCACGCAGAAATGTCTTCTTGCATAGTGGTTATACTAACATAGGTATAAAACCTTTTCAATTTGTAGCAAACGTAAAAGTTTTAACATTACGTAGCGCCATGTTGCCGAATAGCTCACAGTTAGCTTAGCAAATAAATCTATACTAATAATAAGACAGTAAAAATCGAAAATCTGTACATTAAATATTTTTCCAAAAAACTGAAAGGAGGCAATTAAAGAAGAGTCATAGAAACAAAAAAACAATTTTTGGAATTCTTGTCTGTCTGTCTGTCTGGTACGTTATAACTTGAAAACTACTGAACGGATTTGAACGCGTTTTCACAGTTGGATTACATATAATTGGGAGCGTTGTCAAAAGTTTATTTTGTCAAAATCGGTTAAGAGAAAAAGAAATTATGGTCAATTGAAAATTTACTTCAACCACTGCTTCAAAATTTTTAAACACTTATATTGATTGATTAGTTATATATTGTTAAATATGTTCTAATATAAGTTAATCTTAATATTGAAACTTATGAGAGGTAACAAAAATAACCAATAACGCAGTGCGCGCGGGCGCGGTTGAAGTGTTGAACAATGTGCTCGATAGATGGCGTTGATAAAATTCGTCATCAACCTAGATTTATTTTATTTTTTTATTTCTTAAACCTAAACAGCTTATCAAAAACAGTTTACACAATAAAAATAGATTAAAAATAAAGCCAAAATAAGGTTAAAATATAGAACCGGAAATAGAATCTAAGATCAGAAAAAAGAATAACAAAAAAAACACGAACAGAAAAAAATAAGTAAATATATATATACACATGAACAAGTGGAACTATGTGAAGTACGAACTTTTTAGTGTGTGTGTGTGTGTGTGTATCAGTGTGTGCAATGGTGGTGTGAGTGAGTGTGCGAGGTTGAGTCTTAGTTTTTTTTTAAAGAACTTCTACTTAGGCTAATATATCCATCGCAGTATTAAGATGCTTCATTGTGTAATGACTACCATGCACTTCAAACTTTCATTAACGTTTTACCCTATGATTATTTTGAGTGAACACTACCTATACAAACAAGTAAAAGGAAACGAGTGAAGAGACGTTTATCGTTTGTCCGCATCCATTTTTCCACCTACGTCCTTAATGTTAATGAAGTTTACCTTTTATTATTTGGTCAAGCTAATAAGTAATAACCTCACCAGTACGTATTTCGTACTCATAACTTCGTAAGAATTTTCTTTCAACTCTTAACCGCTGAGGAGTTTTACTTTCCATCATCAGCTCATCCACATAAGAAGATGACTATCAGAATATAAAATTGTCAGAATATTAATTGCCTGTACGTTTATTTGAAAGTTGCCCTCGATTTCCCCGAATCATCCGATCCTGTAAAGCTACATCATCCCTGAGTAACACAGGCTATATATAATTCTAATTGTAACAAGATTTTAGCCTGTGAAAGAAAGCCCCTTCGAGATCATTAAAAATCGCTATATACTTAACCAAATTACACGTGGGCGAAGCCGCGGGCGGAAAGCTAGTGAGTGAATAAAATCAAAAATCTGCTTATTCATTGCTTATCAAAGGCGGAACAAAGTACGCTAATTAGATATTTATAGTAACAGTACATAACTTTTCCAGCAATCTATTATACCATGGAAAGCGATTTTCACTTCAAAACCTGTTTGGAGTACAATCATCACTCACATTGGGATTGTTGTGGCGTACACTTTCTTCTTTATTCAAGTGCCGACATATATGTATGCAATTCTCAAAGTAAATGTAAAAAATGTTAGTATCGTAGTTAGTAAGTATAGTAGAGAGAATTTTTCCGAAAGTATCTTAAAATTAATTTCTTGTCTATTTTATATTAATAATCTGTTGAATTGATGTAACAAAATATTTTTTTAGAGCGGTCTCCTCTCATCTTTACCTTACGTCTCATTTTTAATCTGTTGCATCATATTTGGATATTTTTCTGACGTCCTGGTAAATAGAAATATCATGACAATGAAAAATGTGAGAAGACTTTGTAACTCTGTGGGTCAGTAAATTATTTCTTAAGTACCTATTTAAGAATATGGTTTTCAAGCTTTATTTAATAATTTGTAGATATCCTAAGTATTTAAAAGGAACTATTTTACGTTTTCAGGTACTCTATGCCCAGGAATATGTATAATATTAGTGTCATATACAAACAACACAACATTAGCCGTTATCTGTTTTGTGGTGGCTCTTGGATCTCAGTCTGCTATGAATGGTGGCTGGTTGGTGAGTATATTGATGAAGTACATTACAGTCATTCTAAAAGTAAAAATCACTAGTTGCCTACCATCCCATCAACTTCATATTAACTCCATAATTACAAAGTAATTTTTCCAATTTCAAATATAATTTACACAAAATTTATCTATTTATCTAAGATTAATAGAAACTTATTATTAAATTTTAACTAGTAAAGTGTGCTCTTTATTTCAATTTCATAACTACTTTATTATTGAATTTATAGCAATTATATATAGTATACAAAGTATATGTTAGTAAAAACTAAAGGGATCGTCCACTTTAATCAAAACTCGTGGACATTTCAAACATCAACATTCGAAACTTAACATTGATGTCGTTAGAGCAAAGTATATATATCTGAGCTTCAATTAACGAAATAGTGTTCAAGCAAAGGCAATTTGATACTGGCTACTTGCTATAAACGAAGATAGGCTAATGTTTTAACGATGCCCTGATGATCGGTGCCTTGTGTGACGTTTACAACCAAAGTTTCGCATTTTAGGTTAACTACATTGATCTGTCTCCCAACTATAGTGGCGCGCTTATGGCTATAGGGAACGGTTTGGCTAATTTTTGCGTGCTGATACTACCAATACTGGTATCTAATGTTGTGAACGATGTGGTAAGTACATCTATTTTAATTGGATTCCTATTGTAATCCAAATGTTAGAAATTTCTCATCAAAATACATGGTGGTTGTGAAAAAATAATTTGTATTTTATCACATATCTCGTAAAATGTAATAAAAGTCCTTATGTTTATAAATTACCTTAGTTAACTACAGTATATGTATCTGCAGATACTAATTAAATATATAACATGACTCGTTTATTAAAATATGTACCATACTATTTCAGACAAACCAAATCCAGTGGAGAATTATGATGTTCTTAATAGGAGGTGTATCGATTCTTGGAAACGTGATTTTTGTTATCTTCCTATCAACCGACGTACAGCCCTGGAACGATGGAGGTTATACAGGTATTCGCTACATCAATCTTAATGTAGAGCACGTCATCACATAGTATCGGCTACCCGAAGTCAAGAATTTCCTTAACTCTCACTTTGGTAAACTTTACTTTTATTCAATTCAAGTAATTTTTTTGCACTTAATAACATACAATTCCAATATGAAATGTCTGTGAAATGGTGTTGTTCGTACAACATTTATTAACAGTCTAAAAGTGGTCTATAACAAAGAGTTTCTTGACAGCGCTTCTAGTCCATTCTTATTTTAAGAAATAGTGGTACATGTAATTATTATAATTTGTGAACGTTAATACGGTAATAAACATTTACTTGCTACTTGGGCTCTAGTTTATCTTTGAGAAATTTACGAGCATTCATGAATATAACAGTATAATAACGTTAGTATGAATTGGTCTTAGATGAAGAACCCAAACGTTACGTAGATTTCTCGTATTGCACACATATATCTGTTTTTTTATAATAATAATATATTATGTCGGAATTAAGGTAACATATTAATAAAAGAAAATTAAATATATCAAATATAAGCAAAAGGCAAATACTCGTTCTCACTAATATCCCTATTCTACGCTTAATTTTGGAACAATTAACCCCAAAATGATGATACTCATACCGAGTAAGATGAACAGCAATACAATACAAATACACACACATACAATACAATACAAATTATTACTATTTCAGATCAAAAAGATGACAAACTGAAGAATGAAAAGGAAATACTCAAGAGTTTATCATAAGATGTTTTTGTTGAATTTAATAACCATAATAAACAAATAAGAGTGAATCGTTGTTTAAGTAACAGTCGTTATACTTAGAAAGTGACATAAGTCTTTAAGAACACACTACCTAACCGCTTTGAACATTAAGAGAAATTCGTTTATTTCACCACCTACAGCGCCCTTCCTCTTATAAGAGATTTAAAGATTATTTTAAGCGTTTCATGATGAACTCATTGTATTGGTAAATGTTATATTTAAATGTGTGCTGTATTAAGACGCGTTTGTTATGGTTAGATGTTTTTATAAGGTTATTATCAACCTATTGACCTTTAAGTTACTATGCAAGCGCTTGTTTTTAATCGATTACCTCAAAGTTGACCCAAATATTAAAATACGTATTTACTATTTGAATTATTTTTAAACACACATAGTGCTCTGATTTTATTGTAAAGTTCGTACTTTTACGACTTTGGCTATATATGTAAATATATCGAGCCTCAGTTTATATCTAATAGTTACTACATATGTAAATCTGAAGGAAATAAAAATAAAAAAGGTTAAACATAATCATTATTAAGCAATTTATAGTGGAATGTTTAGTTAAAACTTGTGTTAATAAATTGAATTTGATACAACTCTAAAGCCTATAAAATATTTCGCTTAAAATAATACCGACGTAATTTTTGAATAAAGATTTCATAAAACAAGCCTCTTTTCTCTCAAATAAGTAATCGTGGGGATTTGCGAGCCAAGAGTGAGTTCTATGCAAATTTGATATACAGTTAGAAGTGAAATTTATGTATCCGTTTATTTTCATAGTCAGTTACAATTTTTCCTTTTTTTAATTAGTAAGTACTTCAAGAGCTTTCAATAAATATGGGTGGATTGCCTGGAAGAGATCGCTTATTAGCAATATGGCCGCCCGTTGCTCTTATATGTATTAATATCTTCTACTTCTACTGTTTAAGTGCAAAAAAAGTGTAAATAAATAAATAAATACGATTGTAAAATACTGAATATTTATACTGTTCACTTGAAATATAAAACCCTAGTAACAGATATATAGTAAGTATATAAATAATTGAAAAAAAAAGATTTGGTATTGAGATTTATAAGCGCGTGTGTTATTAATCTTGTGAACATGTACTTTCCTACATTCATTAATGATTTAAATGATACTTTACCAATGTATACGGTTATTTATTATTTAAGATATTCCTAAGAAACAACGCCAATGATATAAATAATTAGCTATTGATCTTAATTTTTATTTATAATACAATTATGAGACACAACAAAAACTCTTTATTAGCGCCACCTGGAACGAACTAACGGTACTATCATCTCAATTCAAACAAAAACAACTAAAAACGTCTAGGTACGGGCAGTAGCTGCTAAGGCCTATAAGTACAGCACCAACCGTTACAAAGATATTATATCTTTGTGTATCATATATTATACGACCCTTGCCAAAAATTTGCGAAGATAAAAATTGAATGTATAAAGCGATAACTCTAAGTAGCTCATTACTGCACCTACAAACTGTTCAAAACCATATAATAATCAATCAACCAATATTTGTTTGATGTACTGGATTTGTCAGATTTTCAACTTTTCATAATAGTTCATATGAAAAAAAAAAAAAACAAACATAAATAAGTTTATTATATGTTTGGCAGTTTATTTTATGACATTAATCAAGATTTTTCCTACTGTGTATAAAAATTGGTATTATAATATATATTATATCTTAAACGCATAAGAATCTAAGCGTAGGTAATAAAATAAAGTCCTACGAGTGGACTGAACAAATATATTTGTGCGTCGGTGCCGCTGGGTTTTTATGCAAGCGGAAAATACAATACCTTAAAACGAAAAATTTGTTCTAGATGAGCATTGTACCACATAAATAAACATGTCTAAACCAACAGCATTTTCACTCACCGCTCTTTTGTAAATGCTCTTACATATTTTTTATTTATTATTTTAGGTACATTAAATGTATGTCATCTTATAATATTAAGAGCGTAATTTCCATGTATAAGTTAAACAATGGGTTATTACCGATTGGGCACGATATGTATCGGTTAAGTCTGACAAATTACATTTGCGGAAACTTGTAAAAAAACTTGCGAGTGGCTCGCAAGCCTCGCCACGGAAAATTCTCGGTCAAATTTTATCTTTGACTTTGAATACTGACATTATATATATAGTTTTATAATTTTAAGGAAATAAGTAGGTAGGCTTGGCCTAAATTTCTTTATTTATTATTAACAAAGACAAGGTTACTTGCAGATATTTGTAAGGCTTCATTTGTTTACATTAAACTTCGCATATCGTTTCCCTTCTGTCTGTACCGTATCATATCGACAAACGAATATTTTAAATATTAGCATTGCTTTTATTTTTGACACAATTTGGGTAAATTTTAATTTTCAGTTTTTTTGTCGGTAATGAACAAAAGGTATTTTCCGTTGCGTCAGATATTTAAAAATAGTACCTACGCCGCAGTTTATCTACGTTTAAGAACTACTGTGCGTAGCTTTTATTTAATTAAGATAGCATAATCATTTATATAGAAGCAAGTATCATATTTTATCAACATTTACTTTGATATAATTACCAATTATAAGAAGAGCGATGGAAAAGAATGATAATAACGATGGAAGTAATTTGGAAGTTCAAAAAATGGAAATTTCGAAATTCAAAGGTAAATTCATTTCATTTAAAATACTTGTTAACTCTTCTCATTCAATTTGAGGCACCCAAATGAATTCCACTAATTTCCATCTCCAGACTAGATTATATTAAATTTAAAGTTTTTATTTACTATTTATAACAAGTACAATATTGCCTCTTCATAATACTTTTACCTCTATACGAGAATAAGTAGTGAACAGTAAACCTTAAAGATATAACTTATATGTGTCTTCGATATCTGTAAAAGCAGGTAATCCTATTGTCTTAAGTCCTATCCGAGATTAATTGAAGTTCATATAATCACTTAAGCGGAATAAGCATGTGGATATTTATAGCGACTTATTATGTTTATTGTTGCTTAGGTAAATTAATTAAATTACATTAAATAAACATTTTATGTTATTTATTAATTCTGGACTATTATCTAATAATAAACATTTTATTATTATTAACGACATTTCAATTTGAATTGACTGTATTTACAACAAAATATATAGATTGTTTTTAGTTTAGTTTAGGCTTTAGAGATACAATATGTGACAATTCCAGTATAGTCGGTGATGGTTCTAGATGTGAACCTAAAAGAATGATGATATTCAGTTACAGATTGGGGTTATCGGCACCAGCAATGCGTGATATTGTTCTTTACATTAACCGTAGCGTATAGTATGCGAGCATGTATGGGAGTAGCTTTAGTAGCGATGACAGATATTACTGAATCTCAAGAAATTGTAACAAATGGAACGATTGGTAACGCAACTGACTATGATAGCGATGCAAATAACGTACTTCACAGTTTAATGCTTGTACCGCCGGTTCGTATAGAAATGTAATAATGTATGTATTTCATACAATAGTGTTATTCACGATAAATTATACTTTTTTTATATTATTATTGAAGTAGCAATGGTAATATTTCAGATAATTCTTTTTATAAACATTTTTTTTTATATTTGAAAAAATCAGTGAAATTGTTATAGGTTGATGGTCGTACTTTTGTATGATTATAAATTTTGATACAACATATAAGTAATATAAATATTGAAATTGTTTCAGTACCCCCGATTTAAATGGACTAAGAAAACTCAAGACGCAGTGTTATCCTCATTTTTCTGGGGTTATATGTTGACGCAGATCCCGGCTGGACAAATTGCTCATTTCTTTGGTGCTAAATACATGTTATTTGGTGCATTGCTTATTAACTCTTTAGTATCATTTTGTTTTCCTTGGGCGGCATTTTATGTAAGTCCTAACTTCGTTTAGTAATTATAATGAGGTTTTATATGTCACATTTATTTTAAAATGAACCTATCTCATATCTGAATTCTAAAATGAATCTAAATAAATAACGAATCAATTCTAACAACCTCACAATTCGGTGCGATGCAAACCTTTCAATGTATATTCGAGTATTGCGGGTTGCCTGGAAGTGATCGCTTATTAGCGATAAGACCTTATAGGCTCTTATATGTATTAACATCATCTGAGTCTACTGACTAAGTGCAATAAAGTGTGAATAAATATTTTGTATGTTAGTGATTTTTTATCATCAAAAACAAATGTTTTTTTGCCTAATAAATGTATTGATATTTCAGGGAGGATGGGTCGTAACAGCCTTATGTAGATTTCTTCAAGGTTTGAGTCAAGCGTGTATAATGCCTGGTCTGCATACATCCTTTGGTAAATGGGCGCCTTTAGAAGAGAGGGGGCGATTGGCGGGATTCGCTTTTGGAGGTATTATATTTATTGTATTAACAAAAAGTGCGTTGAATATTATATATATTATATATTGAATTTTTTTTTTATCTCAAACCAAAGTCATGAGACAGTGACAGCTGTAATAACAAGATTATCATTGTGTAAATTTCCAAAAAAACTGATGTAATATGATTCATCTGCTGAATATACATCTGTAAATTGTTACATCAGAATAAACCAGTATCGGTATAAAGAGCTGATTAGTTTTCTCTATGTGTATATAATCCAATTTACAATCATAAAACATGAACTTAACTATTTACTATGAACTTTATTTGCCCGGCAACGCACTCATGTGAGTGTCTATGGGCGGCATCTTCACCTCGTTAGCCCCTCATATATAACAAAAACTAAAAATAATACCGTTTTCGTGACGTTTTATAAGTTAATAGTAAATTTAAAAAATACAACAAATCCATAATATATGTCTTTAGTTTTTGTTTACAGCAATCATTAATTTCCTATATAGTCATTCTTTTTTGTAGGACAAGCAATTGGAACGGTTTTAGGATTACCCATAACGGGCTTCATAGCATCATCTTCTCTGGGCTGGCCAGGTATCTTTAGGTTTTACGGTGTTGTTTCTGGCATCGTAGCCGTTATACTTTTGTGGCTCGCAGCCGATACACCTGCAAAACATCCAAAGATAACAGACGACGAACGCACTTACATTGAGAATGCACTTGGTCAGAAAACTGAAGGCAAACACGTGAGACAAAGTTACATATACATTAGTTTATGTCAGACCAGCCAAAAACACCTATATACAAATCTTGATAAATATTACAAAAGTGAAAGTGAATACAAGTATTTGTCTCTTAACTCACTCCAAGCATTCTGCTAAAGTAGTCATATGAGTAGCTTTATAAAATAAATACAAACATAAATGTGTGCCTTTATCTTTTGTCTGCAAACATACCCGATTATAGGATGCGGCCTTTTGAAGGCCGCGTATGTTGAGGTGCCAATTAAGAGATTTCTACGCCTTTGGTGATTTAAAAGACTATAATTTGGCTCTCATCTCTCGACTATCATTTCTCAATAACCTTGGTGGCTTTTGGTATCACCGGCCCTATAGATGTCTCAATAATATTTTAATTAAAATATGATCAATAATGTCTGATTAAATGGTTTATGTGTATTTTAGAAAGCACGTACTGTGCCATGGAAGAAGATTTTGACTTGTCGTGGGATGTATGCTATCATCATTGCGCATATCGGAAGTGCATGGGGACAGTTGACATTATATTCAGAAGTACCAGCTTTTATGGACAAAGTCATGGGTGTTAACATTAAAGCGGTTAGTCAACATTTTGGTTTGTTAAATTTACCATTTAATAAATACATGCTACGTTTGAGCTTAGTTTACTGTGGGTAACTTCTCAGACCGGCTTATTTTGAACCCCCGTAGCTCTAGATATAAGAAAATTATTGACACAAGTGATCGCTGAGCGATTCCATGGGAAAATCAGAAAAATATATAATATGTTTACTAAATACGAATTCAAAGGAAAATTAAAAAAAAAGAATACATAAAAATCATCTAATTATTTACTTTCAATACATTTTTTATCGTTTACAGAATGGTCTTCTCTCGGCGCTTCCGTTCCTTTGCATGTGGTTCGCAAACTTTTTCTTCAGTTGGCTGACGGATATGCTCATCGTTAAGAAAATATTAAATGTCACACAGACCAGAAAACTTGCGAATAGCTTAGGTTCGTTATATTTTAATTCATATCAATGTGTGTAAACTTAAATGTATTTACAGATTAAATATGAATTATCTGCGTTAAACACGTCGGTATTTTCAACGTACAAACAGATGTTAATTAGGTATAACAAAAGAATACACAGCCAGGTTTAATTAACAATGTCAGAGCAATAAATTAAACTTTGATTTTGTTCGCTTCTGACGTGAGAGTCCTGAAGTTTGGGGTATGCAATGCGATAGCTCAGGGTATAAGCTTCGCGCTACAGCGACGAAATACTGACAGCATTATTTCTACTCTGAGAGGACTAAACTTTCAAAAGTTTAGTATAACATTTAATGTTTTTTTTATCGTTTCAGCCTGTATTTCAGCAGCCATCGGATTAATTACGCTTGCTTATGTACCCAAGAACATCTATGTGGTTGAGACGCTTTTGATATTTATCTGTTCTTTTAAAAGCGCAGCCAATTTAGGTTATCATGTAAGTTAAACAACTTATTTTGTATTAAAATATAATTATTTGATAAAATTCCAAAAGACAAATGAATCTTTATATATAACCCTAGTTAATTTGTTAGTTCTATTATCACCCATAACACATTCTATAAATAGCTTACCTTAGACTAACCGACTGTGTATGAAAATGAGTGCTGAAATATATTGTTCGATGATTTTAGGTAAACCACATTGATATTGCCAGCAACTACGCTGGCACTATGATGAGTCTTAGTAACTTCGGATCGAATTTGGTTGGATCACTAGCCCCACTCGTAGCGGGGTACATACTTACGGATGTGGTGAGTTAATGTTCATATTATTCGACAAAGAGTATGTTATTTAACTTAATATTTCTGTTAATATTGTAAGAACAATTTTCCACATGCTCATAGTTTTTATAAATAAATATTAATACGTAGAAACAACGTAGAAGGATTATGATTTTCGTGCCATTTCGTGACATTTCTTATACATAAATAATATGTGATTTTTTATGTATAAGGAATGTCGCGTAATAAGCGGTTGCCTGTCCGGTTGTACTGAAATCACATAGTTATGTCGATATAATTTGTATAGGTCACGCTGTAATAGTTAAACTTTAAGACAAACAATAATCGAGCTTCACATATAAACTTTATATGTCAAATATTAATACGCATAAAACATAAATCAATCCTATTGCAATGCTTTATAATAATATTTGGCAAAACCAAAAAGTATTTTAATCCAATGATAGCTTTTAATTAAGGATAAAGTCGTGTATAAAACCTCAAATGTAGATCGTCTCGATAGACGATGTCCATTCTACTGCGAGACTATGTAATCTTTAAACCGTTATACCTGACGTGGTCTTGTTCAATATTTAATGAAGCTTTTAAAGCGTTTTCTCGTATTATTCGTAGCTTTTCAATATTCCACGTGTAACGTTTTAACGATTGTGAGATTTTGAAAAAAATGCTTCGTTTTAAGTGTTTTTTATTATGTAATAGTAAAATTGTATTGTTTTTCGTTGCAGACAGATGAAATACTATGGAGGAAAATATTTTTTATCGCAGCAGGATTCTACGTCTTTACGAATCTGTTTTATGTGATTCTCGGTACTGGAGAAAAGGCAGATTGGAATGACCAACCTTACGAGGATGATACAGAGAATCCTCAAGAAACTAAAGCTATGATTCAATCAAATGGTAAAGAGAAGAAACTAAGTTTGTAATTATTTTAATATTATGGTGCTATTTATGTTTTACAAATTAAATATTTAATAAAACTTATAGAACGGTTTTAATTGTGTTAAAATATTGCATCGTGCATAATTTATTTCACAATAAAAGCATCATAATATATATAACGTGATATGCAGGTAATTTTTGTAGTAGAACTTTACTACCGAAAATCTAAAATTAGTTTTTTAATTGAAAAGAGGTGTTCTTTTCAATTAAAAAACTAATTTTAGAAGAAACGATATAAAAGATCCATAAAATTAAGATTGTTTTTGAATTGAATAATCAGAACATTTTTTTATTTAATTTGGAAATGTCTCAAGATTTTAACAATAGGATTTCATGTAACGTTTTCCTTATTGACCTTAATCGAATTCTATTTCAACACAATAGCCTTTTTTAACTTAATTGAAATATTAAGTCGCTAGAATTTAAATATATTTCAGCTTGTTTTCTTATTTCTGAAACATCGTTTTTTTCTATATCGGATTACCTCTTTTGCGACGAATGTTTTACAATACATAAAACCTTAAAAGTTTTCATTGAGAAAAGAGAGGATTTACAAAGGTTTTTCTTCTGTGACAGGCTTATCTGAAAAACCAACAATATTATGCATAAGAAGAATGTTAAAAAAGCGATTTTTTCCGTGTTTGGAAAAGCTATAATTAACTGACTGACACTAAAATAATCATTAGAAACATAGTTCTAAAATATATTCGTAGAAAATGTTGCAAAGAAATAGGCATTTCAGATTCATAGACATCACATCTGAAATAAAAACAATACCTTGAATATAATTTAAGAATGCTTCACTTGACTTGAGTCAGCGGATTTCTTAAACAATTTTCCTCTTTATAATTTCATACTAACCTTTATGCTTTCGTTCATTCCAAGGTTGTACTTCAGTTGAAACAAATATTACAAACATTATATTGCCGATAAGATTAAGTGCAGCCATTAAAAACATCATAATTCTCCATTCTATCTGATTCGTCTGAAAGTAAATTGTTTTACTTAATGCACAAACAGAACAGCTGTTGTGTTGTGAATGATAAGCCAGGTTTTTTTGACAGGGTCAGCAATGACAGTGGATGATGAGTTTGTTAGATGTAAGCATCTAACAAACGCTTATATTAGCTAGTTAAAGCTTGTATTTTAGGTTGTGTATGTTTTTTAGCTTCGGCCGTAAAATATAAATCCTTCCTGATTACTTAATTTATTTATACTTCGTCTACTTTATTTTTGACATATAAGGGTTATTATTTTTATATTATGTATATTGGTGCAACTACAACAATTAGTATTCAAATAACTAGACTAAATAAGTCATGGCAGGCATCATTAAATTGTCCTACAATAAGTTTAAAAACATAATATGAATACTTTCACGAGCTATGAAATGTCGTCCTTATAATTTCAATACGTAGTCTGTGAAAAAAAACAAGCGCGGACATGTCATTATTATAAAAGACGAATGCATTCGTTATTTGTAACTGCATGACGGCTAATAGTGAAAATAAAACCTGACAAATATCACCAGTTGTTTTTATGAGTAGTGGTAATCGTGAAGTCGGCAATGCTGACGTAACGCTTTAGAATTACTTCTTTCGTTATGTATAATGTGAATGTATATATAAAAATAAATTAAACTTTCTTGATATATAACTGGCATGACTTAAAAGTAGACAATAATAGTGTATATACTAACAATGTCTTTGACGATATTTGACACCATTACAGGTACGAGTAGGACACTCATTAAATTCGCTGAACCATTCCCAATGGCCATTAGTATTCCACTATAGTTAGGTGATAGATCTATGTAGTTCACCTGAAATATGAAATAATCTTTTGAATTAATATTAATTTATGTTCAACATACAATATATATAATCAATCATAATTTCTGTTCAACATTCAATATATATATAATAAAAAATCTCATAACATAGTCAGAGTAAAAGATAAGAAAAGTATAAGATAAGAGTAAAAGATTAGTTTTAAATACAACACTATTTAAAACTAATCTTAATAATAAAGTAACTAACCAAAAAATAAAACTTAACTAAACTCAATATAATATATTACTTAAAATTCAAAATAAATACGGATCATGTTAAATATAACATTCTGTGAAGGGCACGGCAGCTGATAACAAACAGGTTTTCACCATGTATATATTGCAGTCGACGATGCGGTGGATAGAAGGAACGTAATAATTTTGTAATTTACCGCACTTTAATTATGTAAACAATATTTGGTATATGAAATAAATAAAACTAATTAATATTCTTTTTAAATAAACTTACCACCCACCCGGAATGCATAACAGTTTGGACGCCTATAGCTATGATAAACAATGTAACTGCCACACTTATTGACTCCGTGTAGGTTACAAATCCTAGTGCTATAGCTGGTATGACGGAAGCTAAAAAGTAATATTTATTATGCCCTCTTAATAAAAATATATTTATACATCATCAATATACTAGTATGTCTATTACATATATTTAATAATGTATGTTACAGTTAAATAATAATTCAATTTTCTATAAAGTGAGACAATTTCTATAGTCGTTTTTAACAGTTTATTTTATACCAAACTATTTATTTACATAATAAGAAACAAATAAATACTTATACACATGCAATTGAACAGAATATTTCTCAATAATACATCAAAGTATATTGACAACAGATGTAAGGATTAAAATCTTACATATGGAATTGGCCAGTCGTCTTGCATTTCGTACGGTAATAATTTTTTTATTTATCAGAAGGTCAGACACATACCCAGAACAAATATTCATTACTATAACGAAGAAGAATGGTAAAGATGATAGTACACCGCTCTGAAACAAAACGAAATATCACATTTTTCAATTGTTTAGCCTGTACAACAATTGGGAGCTGACTATAAAGGCAAGGGTAAGATTGTTTTTTTAAAAGAAGAGGAGGCAAACGAGCGGGACGCCAACCATAAAGGTGAAGTCACCGCCCATAGACACTCACGTGGCTGGGAGCTCGAGAGTGCGTTGCCAGCCTTTTTGGGATTGGTACACTTTTTTGTTGAAGGACCCTATGTCGTAATGGTTTTAAATACCGTGACGGGCAGCTGGTTCCATAACGTGGTGGTGCGTGGTAAGAAATGACTTATAAAACGCGCAGTAGTGGAACGACAGACATCAAGGTGATACCGGTGGAATTTCGTATTCTGCCTAGATGTCCGAATATGAAATTCAGCTACAGGTATTTCGTTCCGAACAACTTCTCGAAAAACTCCCCATGGTAAATGCGGTATAGAAGATACTGAGATACCCAACATCTCTACGCAGCGCCAAAGGATCAAGCCGGTCGGAGAGTGACTGGTCAGCGACTTACTATACTTAATAGCTGACGATAGCTAACGATAACTATATTTAATAGCTGATAGTCACATTACTAATAAAACCTACTTACTTTACTTAAAGTACCTAATAAAAAAACAAAAAAATATTTACATAACACGACATTGTGGTCAGCGAGAGATTGTCAGAGAGAACCTAGATTAAAGAAAAATGTTATCAAGTACTTACATTTTGTATGTTTACTTTCAAAATTGCATACATATAAGTTGGTATTTGCATAAATAAAAATGTATAACATACTACTTGGCATATATGGCTTAAAACCGCCGAGAGAACGTGTTTCGATGTAAGAATATCCTTCCATGGAACATTTGGTTGCTGAAACAAAAGAAATTAATTTATTCTCACCTAACATTAATGTATCTACTGAATAATACGTTCCATTTTTATTTCATTAAGGCTTAAATTATGACTAAATAAATACTTCACCATCTTCTGGAAGATTGTATTTAAATATTAATTAGTATAGATAATACTTAATATTATTTTAGCTAACTGCAGGCTAACAGTTAAATTAATATAATTATTATAATATATTTACTTACGGTTTGCGTTCCATTACCAGTTCCGCCATTAATATAGTTTCTCTCCTCCTCTGAAATATTTTTATGCACCATCGGATTGGTAGCTCCAAATACGGTTAAAATAATGAAACCAATTAGACAGAGTACACCTATAGTCCAGAACGTTGAAGGCCAGCCAAAGCGACTGTAAGCCAACAGACCGCTTAACTGAAAACCCAACACAGTACCGAACCCGGAACCTAAGGGAATTTAAAAAAAAAATTCATTGTGATTTATTTCTTATATCGAAATGTTTTAAACATAAGATAAGCAAATTACAGCTTGTGTTATTAACACCAATGCTAAAAAATACATACAACTCAGATCGCATTCAATAAATATGCTTAATAATAATATTATTGTCGGGTATAAAAAATCAAATGTAAAAATCAATATATATATGCTATATATATACAGATGAACTAATAACAAATATATATACAATGCTATCCGACAAATTAATTTATTGGTATATCTCTTTCATACAAACAAGGCGTGATATCAGCAAAAGTAATTCATTAATAATGTATATACCAGTATAAGAATAGCTGATAAGCCTGGCACGCTCATTAATCGGGACCCAGTTAGCCAATAGCGTATGTATACCGGGCATCATACCACCCTGAGATAAACCCTGTAGTATACGGAATATAGACAACGCTTTCCAGCCACCCTAAAACAAAACAAAATTATGTTAAAATCACTACTGGGTCTCATATAAAGTTCATTACTGTATATAAATCTACTGAACGTTGACATTTGTTTGCTTTGATATATGATTATTGTATTAAGTTTTAATTAAGATATACACATACCCAGTATACTACCCATGGCGATAATATAGATAAAACACCGTTTATGAACATTGAGATTTGTATTGGAATTTTGCCTCCCCACTTTTGACAAATTACACCACTAAGATACGTCATGATGGAATATCCAAGGAAAAAGGAGGAGAGAACCATTTCTTGTGTTGGCTTTGGCCATTGGTAGGTCTGAAAAATTTTGCATATACATACCTACCATTTACGGTAGATTTTAGATATACTTATAATTTAAAAAAAAAGATACGTGTTTTTTTAATATGGACTACTACATTAAACAAATCATCGATAAGCTGAAGTGGATTTTACGTTCTAATACATATTTCAAAACAAGGTTTATAATAAGATCCCTACAAGTTTTAGCAATAAATAACATAGATTGTACTATTTAAAATATGGTTTTTAAATAAAAGTGTATTTTTTAAAATACATTTGTTATCATAGTAATTAAATAAAGACAAGGTTACCTAAGCAATTACTAAAATTATTTAAATGATGGTAGAAAGGATTGTAAATAAACTGAAAAAAATAGATTTAAAAGGATATTTTGAAATGTATATTTGAGTGTATACTCACTCTATAAATAGATTCATCATCAGTTTTCACCAGTAGATGGTCTGTTGTATTAAGTTCATAACTAAAAGTAGTATTTTCCAAAACATTAGTCATAGCCACTATGGTAGCACCCAAGTGGCCTCTCGCTAAGTATGCTAGTGTGTGTGTTGTAAAAATAATCAAAACCTGTACATGTCGCACTCCAAATCCATACTTTGGGGTTTTTACTGTTGTATCTATAAAATAATATTTCGTTTAATCTTCAACTAATTTTTTCAGAGCGTTATCTTTTTTATGAGCGTACTAACTAAAATACCAATATACTGAAAGGGCATTAATTTTATAATCGTCTATTTGTTCAAACGGATGCAATATCATCCTGACGTGTATCTACGCGTTTGATGGATTACGAAATCATATACGAATACAAACTCTATACGAATAACAAAAAACATATTTAATATTAAATAATATAAAAACAAAAGTATGCAAATATATGCAATTGATACATAACTTTCTAAATTTTAATATTGAGACATGAAGTAATTATCGAGCAGCTTGTGGATTGGATTAAAAAGCAGTTTTATTTAAATGAATTTTTGTCATTATTTATTCAGACTACAACTTGCAAAGCAGTTGACATGCATTTTCACTATACAAAAATTAACATAACTTTAAAGACAAATAAATTGAATACGATGCCTTAAGCCAGAATTGGGATCTAAAAGAAAAACATGACAGAAGATATAAGAGAAAATACCAGAGAAATATGAAAAGTGCTATTGGAGCCATCAGTTTATTTCACACCCACTCTCGCACTCACTCAAACAAGGTCTAAAGAGAGGAATTTCAAAAATATTTTAAACAAAAATTTCATATTAGTATGAAATAGGCCCAGTATAAGGTTGGATGGACACAGGATAAAACAGTATGGCTTAGGTGAGACTTACGCCGCAGAGGCGACTACTGATTTTTTTTTGATTAAGCATAAGCTTGATATTGGTATGTATAATATGCTTGATATGTATGGTGTAATAAGATATAAATATTATTTTTAGTATACCGAAAATATTATATCACAAAAAGACATTCAAATTCCTTTATATATTCTTACTAGCTGATCGCAACAAACATTGTTTTGCCAAAAAAAAATGTCTCTAAAAACAGATGTTGGCCGATTCTCAGACCTACTCAATATGGCCACAGAATTTTAGGAGAATCGGTCAACCCGTTTCGGAGGAGTACGGGAACGAACAATGTGACACGAGAATTTTATATATTAGATAATGTTTATTATTGATTGAAATATTTCAAAAATATTTACGCCATATTGCACAGTAATGAAACGAATAAATATAATTCTCTCATAGAATGAAAATTTTATGAGTTGAGTGTTTGTATGATTTACAAGATAATAAATAGCAAAACGTCATTTATGAAAGTTTCTCAATTAAATCCGGTTAACCTAATAGTGGTAATTTTTTTAATACACATGGTTGGGCCTCAAGTGATTATAGCTTATGTTATTTTGATTTGTGCAAAAACTTATCACCCATCCAAATAAGCTCATCACGCAAATGTTGATCGGGAATCTCTTTAGGGACCCTCGATCGGCAATCCGGCTTCTTCACCATTCGGCCTACATAGTCATTAATGGTTATAAATTGTACCGCTATATAAGACTACTGAAACCGTTTAAAATACTCACCACCACAAATTTCATTAGTTGGAACTTCTGTGTATTCTTTAGTCATTATTTAAAAAAAACACTTTCACCGATTATAAATTAAAATCTACAATATTGAAGAGAGTTAAAGAACAGTGTAAAAGACACAAGTCTTATCATTACTACTTTTAGAACAACACTAAACACAATTAACTTTTTTTATAAAAACGTTACATAGTTGTTATGGTAATCATCGTATTGAATAACCAAGTTTTTAATTTAAGTGTGGATAAAACATAGTCCTAAATAAGTATACGCTTTTTTATGTAGGTGCTTGAACAAAAAAAACTTTTTTTACTACTGAAATAATGGCTAATACAGTTTTTTTTAATAAGGTTAATTTGTACTAAGTATTTTAATAACGATATTAGCCAATGTTGTTTGAAATGTCATATTCATTTTTTTTTTAAGTTTGGACTTTTGGTACAGTGCCAATTAAGGCAGCATTATCATATTATATGCAGTATCGCGATGCATATAAACCGAGCGAGAATAGCACCGGCTCTTGGGTGACTAGTACTGACTGCCAGGCGTCTACTTATTTTTTAAATAGGTGACTCAACGTTTACGTGTTCTAATCTGTAAGAATTATACTACTAAAACAGGTATTTATACAAAAGCTTTCTATTTCTAATAATTCGCTATAGAAAAATTCGCAAGAGCCAATTTCAAATATGCGTATTTCGCGGGCTAATAAATATTAAAGAAATCATCAAATAGCAATTACATTTTAATTATTAGTATAAGCTCAGGAATTAAATAATAATTTATTTACAGTATAGATTGTCCATGTCATTAATAACTCCTTTGACATATCAATAAGCAATTTGCCTTAGTTATTTTATAAGGGTTCGTCACATTAGCTTGACATTTACTTATCTAATGATAGTTTTAAAAATAAATAAATTATAGTTTAATATAATTGTTTTTTTTCATGTATATTTAATGGGATAAAAGACAATATTACCAAAATTTCACATACATTATACTAAAAATGTTATTTGATTTTCTGACCATCTAAAAAAATCATACAATGGTATTATAAATGGAGGCCATGATTTATTTAGTTAATCATCTTCATTTTCTTATAGACAAGTTAGACAAGTGTGTGCTACTGTACAGGAAAGTCTTTGCTTACAACCGGAATTCAACGACGGAATTTTCTTACAAATTGTAACGATAATGCAATTCGCGATATTTTGTTAAGTAACGTTACGAATGTTTTACCTACAAATTTAAAGTACTTGATGATATGAAATATATTTCCTAAAATCAACCTTAGAGTTGATGAACCTTAGAAGCTTAAAGTTTGTAAGAATCCTTACAATACATATAACGTTGTCGTCGTATATAATGTAAAACTTTCATGTTGTGCCCATTGATCAATCTATGTCTAACTGGAGCCCCAAGTCTTACCATCACAGACCATTATCTGTATATTATACCAACAAAACGTATGAATAAAATTCAGGTACATAGTAAAGTTAAACGAGTGCACTGCTGACTGCAGTGCATGAGCAGTTAAACTGAAATTGTGTTAATATCCTTTATATTGAAGCTATTCCTAAGCAACAGCTTCAGTTAATTTAAAGGTGTATTCACATTAGATAACGAGAGCCAGTTATAAATATTGGTGGTAGTGTATAGGTGACCATTACTAGCATCATATTAGTCATTTATTTTATGGGTCTGCATTATACATGTATAGAGAAACAATAAATTTCTCATAAATAAATCAAAAATATTAAAAATGTATTGTGCAGATGATTCATTGGTACAATGTACAATCCGTACATTGTACGGCTGAGTAGCCGGGTCTAAATTATTAAGAATATACAGACCAGTGTTACTACCATTTAGAGACCTGGTCTCTAGTACTATAATCCTCCACTGGTGATGTTTTTATCGACGCCATGCCTCGTATGTTTTCCATCACACAAACATCGACATTGACGTGTACTGTCCACATTTTCTTCTCTAAGCCTTTTATGCCGCATCACCAGTGGTCATCATGACTTTGAGACCTTCGCTAATTTACAGAAGAGAAAGCTAATTTACAAAATAAGCTAAGCATATCGCAAGCATATCGCCAGTGGAGAGAAATCTTAACAGGCCAAATTGCTCGTGCAGTTTCCAAAACTACAGTATGAAGTTAGATGAAGCTTGACTTGGCTAATGAAATGAGACGAAACTTTTTATGCTCAAAGATTAGAAATGCTTTAACACCCCTTGCAATATATAATACGCATAAAATACTCACTGTAATTCGGTCAAGAGGGTTTCAACAACATGTTTCATCAAATTAATATTATATTTTTTTCATTGTTATTCGTACATGCAACAATTTCTATCTCAAACTTTAGTTACTTTTAAACTAACTATACATTTAAATATACAAATGTAGATATAAATACTATTTTGAAAACTACTGATATATTTTCATTATTTATTTATTTTATAAGGCACACCAACAACACACATACAAACATAACCCGAACAAAATTACAAAAAAAAAACACACAAGGCATGCGTGTGCATAAATTATAGGGATGCACACAGCATTACAGGTATACAATTTTACCAAACAATCATATATAAAACTTATTATTAAGAAGCTTTGGAAGTGAAGGATTACATTTTGACATTATCATATTGCATCTCGACATATAGGACGTCATTCTAAGTATTAACAAATTGTTACAGATATTTAGAGCAGTGTGGCCGTGATATATCATAAGCAGGCGTGTTCGTAAATAAACGCATATCATCTCATAAGACATTGTCGGCGACGCACTCAAGTTTTCTAGCAGTGGAATATTAGTTGGCTATTATTCACACAGAAAGCTATTTCATAATTTATTTACATCAACGCAATAAGCTTGCTCTGTAATTACTATAATCACACTCAATATAAAGGCAAAAAGTCTGATAAGCTTGTATAGGAAATTGCATTAGTAACATGCATTGGCACTGATTAAGCCATAATATGGTGGAGGTTAGGTTAGTATTATCACTTTTATTTCTATATTAATTGAATTTTAATTTTTGTTTTTAGTTGTGTGAATTTGGAATTTGGTTCATTTCGGAACTTTCGTAGCTCTAGATATAACAAAGTTATTGACGTCACAAGTGATCGCTGATACGATTGTATGTGGAAAAGATATAAATAAATGACAGTGTTTTAATAAATAATTTCAATTTATAAGAATATAATTTCTTAAAGAAGCCCTGGATATATATAGTGGAGAACTTAGTGCAATGAACACCATACCGAATTGTCGAGTAGCGGGTTCCCGAAGAGAAGTTTATATTTAGTTTATCAGCTATTTTCGCACCCATAATATAAGCTGTATCAATTACCTTGGGGCTAAGCGATCGTGTATATTATAAATAATTAATAAAATATGAATATTGATCAAATTAACCTTGAGAAACCAACTTTTGCAAAGTATTCAAGATATTGCTTAAGCTCGATTTTACAATCTCATCGTATTAATTAAACGGATATCTTGTAAAGATTAATCAGAATAAAAAAGACGTCTAGCCTGGGGGGAATAAAAGCCAACATAGATTTTTTTTAGATGATTGTTAAGGCTTGTATCAGATTTCCCTATTTTCCTTCCTTTGACTGCACTTAGTTAAGAAATACATTGTACAACATTTTGTAACAGGAAAAAATTGTGTTTACATAAATTAGCCACACAGTCGATAATCCTACCTCAAAAATGGTTTAATCTGCAAGATCAACAAGTTTTTTAATATATTATTTATCTTATTGTTTTGCCAGTTAACATAAAGATCGTCTTAGTGTCGGTCGTGTGGTCGGTTATCTTTAGTGCAATGATAAAGTTAGGATAAAATAAAAATGGATGTTAAGATGGAAATAGAAAATCTGAGGCCGAGTAAGTCTGATCTTTAAGAGATTATTTTAAGGATTAAAACTACAATAGTATCTTTAGTCTCTTTATCTAGTATCTTTAATATCATGCATAGACAACGTTTATATAAAAACGATGACAATAGTGAGACTTTCTCTTATTTAAAGTCGCTCTTTTCATTTCTGTAGACATGTCGCTAATTGGCTTTAACGAACTTGAACCTAACCGGATTCGTTAATGCATAATATGTTAATTCAAATTTATCGTATATCTAAAACACTCTTATAAACTTTATGTACTTTAAATAAATATATACACCCGGACAAATATATTAATCTCACACTTAATGACCATATTGGAAATCGGGATTCTTTAGTTTTGCAGTCCGGAATACAAACCATTGGACCAACAGAGTCGTCTATGACATAGTTATTAAACATATAGATAATATGACTAGGTTTTTATTAGTCAATTATTAACATAGTACTAAGTTTTTAAAACGTGGTATATTGTAATGTAAATGATTTCCTTACCTGTTGTTTTCTAAGTATCACAAAGTATTTTCTAATTGAGGTAAATGCATCAAGTCACGGTAAAATAGTTGTATATTATATGTGCCTAAAATAAAATAACGTTCTGAAATTAATTAGTCATATATTTTTTGAGTGAATTGAATCTCATTATAAACTTTTTGCAGGAGGATTAGGAGTGCGCCACGCTCAGACATTTCTCCTATTCATGGCTATGCTGTTGGCATTTAGTATGCGTGTGAACATTAGTATGGCAATAGTTGATATGACCGATTCTAACAATGAGACGGTAAGCATAACTTCCGTGGGTAAATAGATATAAGCGTCTGTTTCTGTTAATATATAATATATGTGTTTAATAATAGAGTAATTTGTTTATAAACAAAACCGCGTTTATCGATCGTATTGCGACGTTAACAAATTAGATATCGTTAGGTTAAATGTGTTTTGAGGTTATCATTTTATAATTATATAAAGTAGAGATTTCGTAAAAAACTTCCATTGACCGACGAAATTATTTTTATCAATAATTTCTATTCATATAATGACTATTAAATGTATGGTGGTCGAGAACAAATATATGTTCATTTTAATCTCTATTTACTTACCTTTCATAATATTACTACGTATATTATTAGAGAAAAGTAGGATATTTAGATATTATAAGTTGGTGTGAGATTTAAATGACTATAGCACAATTAATGTAGGATTTTTTAAGCGGCTATAGTCTTTTACTAAAAAAAAGGTTACGTAACTTTTATTGATGTGGTCAGAAGGGTGGGCTCAAGTTGGCTAGCTTGCATCACATGCGTCGTATTGATAATTTACAAAGAGTATGTCACCAGATTAGATTTAGATAATTTGAATAATAATAAATTGAACCCCCTCATCGAGAAATAAGATAAAATTATCAGTGTTAAATTTTGTCAGCTGATAATATCAAAACATCAATCAGATGATAGAGGATAAAGTGTTTTTACACTTATTTTTGCGAGTTTTTAAAGGATTAATTTTAAATGCTCGTACATTGTAAATATATATTATATACATAAAAGTAATTGTATCAATACACTAGAGTGTTTGAAAAAAAAGAATAAGTAGTTTTTTTTAGAAAGTTATATTCCCACGTACTTTAAATCGATAACAAAAATTTCAGCATAGCAAGTTTAAATTTTTTATAACATCATATGTATTATTACGGCAATAAATATTGCCTAAGCGACTTCATTCGTGTTGAAACAGAAAGACGCAGTTCAAAACACCGAAGCGTGTATCTACCGCAGATGACTTAGTTAAGTATTTCGAACTAATAAATAAAACTTCTTTAATAAAATAGATCGTTGATTGACCAGCCTTAGATATTAGGAGAATATTATTGACATACACAAGTGATCGATACGATTATATGTGATAAATAAATAAATATTACATAATTTACATATCTCGACGTTTTGAGACGTCACTGATCAAGAATTTGTTTTTCACTTTTACATATAAATATTTTATATATTTACTTAGTACTTAATAATTTCTTGAACTCATGTTAGTAATGAACGTGTCATATGCACATTTAGAATGAACCGTTGCGGGTAGATACAAAAATAAAGATGTTCCTTACACCACGGTAGCACCACTAGTTCAACAAGACTCATTTTTATTTGAGGATATAACACTAATATTATTATTAGTGTAACACTTATGTCTTATTAGTTAAAAACAGTAACAATTGTAAACAGACGTGATTTTGTTTGTTTAGATTCCTTTGATTACTTGATCGTGGATTGTTGACTTTATGATACCGAGAACAGGATCGATGGCCGACAAAGCATGCGTGCGAATTAGCTACGAATTCAAGATGGTTGATTAAATTGTCAAATAATATATTTAATATGTTAAATTGTAAATGAAAATTTAATTTATATCCTATATGAGATAATTTTGATATGATATTTCTATTTGAGCTGTTGCTTTTCTCGATCAACGTAAAGGCATCGCGATACAGTGAGGAAATGCCGCCAGCTTTGCTGTCCTTTTACTCCGCTACAAACTTTTTAAATTTATTTCAGAGTTAATCTTATAAGGAGTACAATATTTGTTTATTAGTAAAATGAACGTCTTTTACATTGAAAACGCATTCATAAGTTTTCACGTTATACCTAATTGCGAATAGTTATTAGATAGAACTTATCTTATGATGGCCGAACATAGATATTTGTGACTATTTAAAACGATAGAGACATATTTTTCTATTTCCACACTACCGTCTTTAGACTAAAACAGGTGATGTTTCTTTTTCCCTAACCTTTGTGACTCGTAAACCCTGTGCTTGATGGAGGTAAACGAGATAAGACAGGTTACCTTGCGCCAAATGCAGGAGTCAATAATCATATATATAACTGGATCTGCGTTATAACGAAACAATATTTGTGTATATGTGTATGTCTATTATAAGGTTTCGCTAAATTTGAATACCGAATTATTTTATTAACAATATTTGAATGATGGTAACTATAGTTTATGCTATTCATTTAAAATGTCGTTTTGATGCAAAAATTGTATTTAATATTTCCGGCACCGGTGATATATAGCCTATCAGAGAGGTTTTTGGGGAATGTGTCTCCGGTGGTGGAAGAGAGATAGAAAATGACTTGGTAAAATTAGAAAAAGAAGTTAATATTTCGTTTGTAATAATATGTTTCAAATTATAGTTACTACAGCGGTTACAATTTACCAATGTTTAGTGTAATCTTATTTTATAAAACACGTCTATTGATATTATTGACCTCCTGATTGGTGGAGGGGGGGGACGAATGTAGAGTCGAGAGACTTGGTAAAACAAGATGGCGATGTTGAAAAAAGAAGGAGTTGAGGGGTTTTTGTGTTTAAACGAGAAAGATTGATTGAATTAGAGAATAAGTGAAGCATTTGTAACAGTGAGAGTACAATAGAGAATATGTATATATTGTAAGCTGTCGTGTTATTTGGAATAACACACCTACCAGGATATAGAAGGAGTCTTATACTATATGTCATCAATTTGAAATGCGTATATTTAAAAAAACACAAATTTAGTAAGAATACCTTATATATGTATATAAAGGTAATTTTGTATCGGTTTTTTTTATAACTTAAATAACTTTTAATATAGACTCAGCTTGATGTGGAGGGGTTGTTAAATGGGATTTATTATTTTAGTATTTCGACTGGAGTTACAGTATCCAGTCTATGATCCTATCATCATTTTTCTGGGGCTACGTGTTCCTCCAAATTCCAGGAGGGGAATTAGCGAGGAGGTTTGGTGGGAAAGTGCTGATCACCATATCCGTTTCTGTGAACTCCCTCATCTCATTGTTTATGCCGATTTTGGCACAAATGGTAAGTTTTAAATAATTTTCCTTACCACAAAAGTTAACTGTTGTAATTATAAAAAATGTTGGTACAGCTAGTGCTATTTTGTATCAGACTAAGCTTTTCTTTATAATTAAATAAAATTATACAATATTTATATGTTTAATCTCTTCTTAAAAGCTATATACCAATTTCCAATTGATTATTATAAGCACAAGTTTGAAATCCGTAATACTTATGTACATATACTACGTAGGGTGGATGGCAGATGGTTATTGTATGCAGAACTCTTCAAGGTCTGACTCAAGCTTTTGTCTATCCCTCCATGCACCATCTAGTGAGTCAATGGATACCGATAGAAGAAAAAGGAACATTGACAACCATTATATATGCTGGTAATTATCTTTATTACATTGTTTTATAAGTAATACTATTCCGTTTTTTAATACATTTACGAAACTTCAGATTTTTCAATGGATTCAGTACCGATTTATTAATTTTACATGTATTAACCGTTATTGAAATAATTTTCGTGATAATAAATAATTATAAATTTAAATACTTATTTTTTTGAATTCCAGGGGCTCAACTTGGTATCGCCCTACAATTAATGGCAGCGGGTTTCCTGGCACAGGCTTGGGGCTGGCAGGCAATATTTTACACTAATGGTGCTTTAGGTATTATTTGGACAATTATTTACATATTCGTTGGTGCTGGAAGACCCGAGGATTCCAAATATATAACTAAAGAGGAATCTCTATACATCCGTACCTCTTTAGGAAGAGTTGAAGAACCAAAGGTATGTTAAGGATACAGCTGGGTTTACTTGTATTTTAATAGAGACAAACGTTCGCGTATAAATAAAACATAATTAAAAATAGTGAATCTTGGGCCTCCGAAACGAAAAACTCCGGCCGGTGGCAATCCATTATAACTTTCCGCCATTTACTGCTAGTCCAGTACGCTTTTAAAATAAGTTGATTCAAGAATAATATTTTTACAGCGAGTCAAAACTCCTTGGTCGAAGATTCTGCTTTGCTTACCACTCTGGGCTGCTGTTATCGGACATTGTGGTCAGAACTGGGGATTTTTTACTCTAATGACTGAAATGCCAACATACATGGCCAAAGTGCTTGGCATGAATCTGACCCAGGTGTGTATTTATTAACCAATTATTAAGATATTATATCCGTGATTTTTGTTAAATATTATTATTTATTAGATAAATATCATTGATTGGTTTTCAGAATGGATTACTATCATCGCTCCCATATTTAGCAATGTATGCACTAAGCTTTCCAATGGGAATTATGACAGACATCATCGTGAGGAAGCGGTGGCTAAGTGTTTCCAACACAAGAAAACTATCGAATACGATAGGTATAATATAAGATATAGAATATAAGATTTCACACAAGAGTACACCTCTCTAGCTCTTCAGTTATGTTTAGAAAACCGAGTTTCCCTCATTGGAGAGGCATGTTGATGTCAAATTTGTGCATTAATTTCTTAAGGCGAATAAATTTTTATTAAATTAGGAAACTCGTATAGTAGTACTTTATAGTATTATAAAGACATTTATCTTAACTATGTTAACCGGAAGCACGTCTGGAAGCCAGTTGTTGGTGTCCATGTGTGGCGGTAAGCATATTACTAAGTGACCTTCGTTTGCCTCCTGCTTCCTAAAATAAATGTGCTTAGTACTAAACCTGCTATTTAACATATAAACCCAGTCTGTCAACCATATATCAGAAATAACCCGTTAACATTTGAGTGTTTTTGTAAGTACCCTCTTTATATTCAGATTTGCGAAACCTTTTTATAGGTCTCTGGGGCCCTGCAGTTGCCCTGATCGGTTTGTCCTACATACCAGAAGGAAACTTGACATTAGCTGTAGCAATGCTCACGGTCTCCGTGGGAGTCAATGCTGGAACTTACACGGGATACATGGTATGAATGGAAAATTGATGATTAATATTACCAAAGACAAATAAAATTATTAAGTAACGTTATCAGATCGAATTAAAATATACCAATACCTATTGTTAACTTGTACCTTATTAAAAATTAATTCTTTTCCTACATTGACTCAATAAATATAATTATTTATATGTAGTGAATACAATAAATTGATTTTCAGCTGGTGCTCAACGATTTGGCACCAAATTTTAGCGCAAACCTAATGGGCATCTCCAATTTCTTCGCTAACATAATTTCAATTATCGCTCCATTGATCTGTGGTGTCATCATTCAGGATGAGGTAATTAATAGACAGAATAATACTATTGACACTTGATCAATATACAATGTATATCCTATAAACGTTAACTTCGCATAAATAGCATAAAATTAAATTTGTAATAACAATTAATTCTATTAGAAGCGTATCGGATATTAATGTACTTTGAAGGTCTACCACTGTGAATCGCTGTATCAATTTATTTCAATATATATCGCAGAATTGACATCATTTTCAACGGCGTGGTGAAGGTTAAGTGCGAGCACAAAAAAAAACTGTAACTTTCTCAGTTTGCACACAAATACATGTAGTTTTCACTTTGCCACAAGACGATACAATAGACGAGCTTGTATCGACCAATCAGAGTGTGTATGTGTTTTTACACATTTACAACAATTAAAGAACTAAGTAGAAACTTATCAAATACAGTAAAATTGAGATTTTTAAAGAAATCAAAATACCCAAACAATTGGCATCAATTGGTTATTCCTAGAGTAATAAAATGTATGTATTTGCAGTCGGATCCAACCGAATGGCGTAAAGTATTTTTCTTAGCGTCGGCTGTGTACTTTTTTACGAATTTATTCTTTATTCTGTTCACAACATCAGAAAAACAACCATGGAATGAATCAGAGGAAAAGGATGTCGGTAAGCGAACTTTTTTTAACATACTTTCTTTTTGGTACTCCTTCGGGATTCGTAACTAAAAACCAAATACAGTTGTAGCTTTTAAAGCTTTCAGATTTACGTCTGTCAATTCGACGTTGTCTCGAGTATGTCTGTGATAATTACTAAGATCTTAAAACATATTTTACAATAATTTTTTTTTTTAGAAACCAAACCGGGAGAAAATGACACATGAAGAGGCTTCTAGTATTTTAATTTGTGTTTTGAACCAGACTGAGATGTTACAGGGAAAATTAAAAATATTATTTTAAGACATCATCGGCCATTAACACAAAAATAAACTAAACCGAAACATAACTTATTATAATATTTAGGTCCGGTAAATTAAAATTATTTTTTGTCGATTGAAAATGGCTGTTTGAAAATTTCTATTCAATCAAAATGATTAAAAAATAAATGTTTTTACTTTATTATTCTTATCTTATTACCGAAGGCTCCACGCTTTCGTAAGCCTACTTACCATACGTTGACATCTTACAACGATCGCTTAATACATATCAAAGTATCTAATAGACCTCCACTTAATAAGAAATAGGTAAAATAGGGTTAATAATGTATCACAAAATAGTCGTAAATTTGATTTTAAACGACTACCAGAAAATGTCAACCCCAGGGAGTTTCCCGTGGTTTCTTCTCAGCTGAAGGCGCACAGTGAACGTTCAAAAGTGGTGTTAAAATTCTTATTGAATAAATAATTTTTGAAAGTTGAGTATCACAAAAAATTAAAGTGATAAACATTTTTACCTTTAATACAGTCAAATTATAGAATCCTCAGGAAAATTCTACTAAAATATAAACATGATGTAAATATAAAAGCTATGAAATATAAGCTACGTTTACGGTCGTACATGATTCACACTTAAGATAAGGCAGATGGGTAGTCCAGTACAAAATATTAGAACCGTAAATGAAGCAAGAAAATAGATTTAAACTCCCTTGAGAAAGTAAATTTTAAAGTGAAAATTATTTTCACTTTGTAGCAAACTTGCTTGGTTTAAAATATATGCTTTAAATAATTTTCTTAGTAGCAAACATTGTACACATTTCTATCATGTAGTGTTGGAAAGTACTTAGTCATAATGTATACTTTTTATAGCGGTCCATCACAGTATGAGATTGAAAGATATAATTATTACATTCGATTGATTGTATATATTTTTTTATTATCTACAGAAAAGTACTTATTAAAAATTCCTTTAAAGCTATATTAAATTCTTTATATTCAAATCAGAATAATTACGTTTACAACTTATAAATAAAATTGTCATGCCCACGCGTTTTAGCAGAAATTTACAACGCCTTTTGGCTGTAGACATAATTACATCATTTAATTAAGTTATTTAATAGATCTATTTCTTCGTTAGATATTATAAAGAAAATTTATTTTCATTACATCTTGAATTATTATTTACTCTAATATTATTATTTTTTCTATTTGATTTACTTTTATATTAAGACTTAATGACCAACAGATGTCTTTATTAATTTTAGCATTTGTAATTGTCATTTGTACAGTTTGTTTTTTTTCTATTATTGTGACCAGCTTTTTCCCAGTGTCACCCTACAGAGGGTATAACTAAACATCCGAAAATGGACATATTTTTACTCCTTATAAGCTTTCAAGTAGTATGCGTATATAATATAAATGATTACGTCTTTAAGAAAAAGGATCGAGTGGGTACTTGTCCCTTCACTTAAGTAACACTTTACTAAAAAAACCTGACAAGACGTAGGATGTACTAACTTTTGTTACGGCCTGAAAACAATATACGAGTAAGCCATTCATTAGTCTCGATAAAAGTACAATTCACTTTATTTTGTTTCATTTAGCTAATGTAATGGTTTAAAATTTAAATGTTATAGATATATGTTCGTATTAATAGTTCGCTGTCAAACGTTATTTTAAGAAAAAATACCCGGCTATTATTATTTGGGTCAACTGAATATAATTGACACAGTTAAATATGTAATCCAAGATACGTGTTAAAGCAACAAAGATCAATAGAAAACCATCCAAATTGGGTTCTTAAATCTTATATGTTTTAACCCTAATATTGGCTTTGTTTTTTTATCTTTTCTTTATTGTGTAAACTTTTCTAATATGCTGTATGGATGTAAGAAATAAATAAAATAAAATAGAAGTTTATTGATACAATTTGTGTCTGATAACTAAGAGGGTTGTGTAAGATAGATAGATAGGGTCTAATGTATGAGGAGTCTCAATGTGGTCGTTTTAAAGTTCCTTTAAAAAATTGAGAATCATTCGTCATTTGCAAATAATGCTATTTTATTCAATATATATTTATATTTTAGTCAATATATTTTTAATACATATAACAGACTATACAAATAATAAATTAACGGTCAAAAACGTTTAATGCAAATATAGCTTGACTTTCACTAATACAAGACTTTGAGAAAATGTTTGAAATTACACAGAATCCCGTCTCAGACGTTTTATATTAGCAATATTTCTGTCTGGTATTCACTCTTGTATGTAAATGCATCATAAAACATTCGTTTTAAATAGTAACTTGGAATTTTATCAAAAATTAAAAAAGAAATTGCGAAGCCGAATCGAATTAAGTTTCACTTTTGATTTACTAAAATTGCTTATTATGTTTGAAAATATTTCGTTATAATAATCATATGAACAAATAGTTGAATTAACCGGAAAATTTACTAAGCCAACTGTTTGAAGTTTCGTAGGTAGGTAGGACTACTGTCCTGTCGACATTCCTCTTCTCTATTTATTAGGCCGTCCGTATTACGTCACTGAATTTCTTGATGGTACTTCCTAAACTACTAAACTTATATTGAGTGACGTATACAGTGTTATACTTTGACTTTATACTGTTTGTATCACTATAACGGTGATATGATTGATTGGTGGTATGAACATCTAGATATGCCTTAAAGATTAATTAATATACTTACCAAGGCAAAATACAATATTTTAAGATGAAGGTTCTTAGATCCGTAATGTAGTGAAGAAGTAGAATTCTATAAAATAATCTTTTTCATAACATGGAATTTACATGTATCAGAAGTATTACAACTAAGTAAATCGTGAAATAGTAATATGTTTACTCATACTGCTTATAAATCTTACTATTTATCAAATTTTAGGGATAAATTTTAAAAGGTCCAAATTATATTTAATACTGGCCTGTCTATGCGATCTAAATTTATTGACATGCAGACCAGTTGTCACACAACGTTTCATATTGTACTCTGAAACATTTACGAACACATTCCAATGGGTTTTAATATATTGCCAACAGGGAACCAAATTATTCTAAAACAAATGTGATAAAAAACATATGAACAACAATTATTATAACATTATTAACAATTGTTGTTTTAAGATAATACAAGTTTAATATAATACTGTCGTGTTCAGTTCATTAATAAACCGACCCGATGTTGGTCGTGTGCCATGAAAAAGAAATGGTAGCCATTAAGGATAGCATATACCAAAGACCTAGTAAGTTTTACGATATTATTATATGTATTAAATATAAGTAGTAATGAAACAATAAATATATATATATGTTTTTAATCAAATTTCGAATTTTCGCGTTAAGTAAAGTACTTTTTTATATGTTTTATGTTATTTTAAGGTACGACTTTAATAAATTTCCCTAATATCTTTATTATATATTTCATAGCAACCTATCGAATTAATATCAAAAATCGTTTTGACGCATTCTATGAATAATGAAATCAGCTTTAAGAATCTTAGTAAATGTAAAATCTTAATTATTATTCATCAAAATCTTAGAAATTAAAATATTGCCAACCGCATTTATAACTATGTGAATTCTGTTTGTGGTAATAAAATGTAGATTTTAGAAACAACATTATAATGGTACAAAACGAGGATTTAATCAATTAATTATAATAGCTGAAAATTGCCATAGTTTTATCGATAAAATTAAATAAAACCTATTTACTATAGCACATCTAAGGTATATTACGTCGGCATTTGGTTAATTTTGTACAATTCTTTTCAGCGGGTCTAGGAGTTCGCCATGTTCAAACGTTGTTACTTTTTATGGCTATGTTTTTAGCTTACAGTATGCGCGTTAATATTAGTATGGCGATAGTTGACATGACAAACGATAAAAATGACACGGTAAGCCGATTTACACCTTACAGATATGATAAATATGTCTATTAATATCAAGAGCAATGTTGATTATTAAAATAAGATAAACAAAGTATATAACTACTCGATCGGAGCAATTGTGATCCAAGTTTGGCGTCTATGGATTTAATTATTCATATGGAGCCACGCTTTTTGGCGCGTCCGTGAACTGACCCACTTAAAATAAAACTAATTTTATAGTTATGTTTTCATACAAGAGCTTTGTTTATTTGTTTTAAACGTGCGGTTTCCCTAACTGACGTGAATAGATAAATTTATCTATTCACGTCAGTCTGTTCATGTTATGATTGAGCTGAGTCGTCAAATATAATATGATGCGTCTAATGTATAAGGCTGTTATGTAAAAAATGTGTCATTGTTGTAAAATGCCTTTCATATCGAGCGAGAAACAGTGTAATTATGATAATTACGATGTAACGAACTCTTGCGCAACTTTTATAAGAGTAAAAAGTTGTTTACATCCGTTATCGAATTTTCACCTTTGTAATAGTGTCAGAGTGTTCTTCTCTCTCTTTCCTATCTTCTCTGTATTGTTGAGCACATTGAAGGAAACATAAATATATACTAAATTACGTAATACGATTGTCTTCAACATAAATAAGTTAGCTGTTAGGAACTAATAACTATAACATTGTAATTAGAAAGTTCCTCGGTGATTTAATTATATTTTATAGAAAAGAAACATTTATTTACTTAATAATATGTAGAAGAAGATATCAAGAAAAGAAACAGAAAAAGTGCGCAGTGCTAATTAGGCCTCGCTCAGTAAACTAACTGTGGTCATTCAGACTAGCCTAAGGACTCACCGATTTTCAGCGAAGCCTAAGACATACACAGGCACGCAGAAACAATAATAAAGATATATACAGAAAGTAGAACATGTTTAAACGCAAAAGTTACAAAACAAAATACAAAACTAAACTGACACATTTTACTTTGCAACGAAGTGTATTCTCTGACTTCCACCTGCAACCGAAGTAAGTGCACCATAAATTTCGATTTAAATGTACAAATTTAAATAATTCCTATGAAAAAAAAACAAAATCCAGATAGCGGCGGTGGTTGAATATTTTTGCTCGCCTTTTTCTGTTAGGCATTACGCTATTTTTTTTGTAGACCAGTAAGTCGTGACCCAAATAAAACAGGAGTCATTAGGATCGTTTCATAATTGATAGAATATTGTAGTTTAAAACCTGCTATTGATGTCTTCTCCGAATAGTTAGTCGATTATATCTCAGAACTTATGCGCTGTTCTTAATTATAACTATTATATAAACGCTAATTACTTGTTGTATAAAACATATCAATATTTTTAATTAACATAGATTGCATTAAAAACGATAATATTTTAAATTGCAAGAAACACTTATCTTACGGTTCAATGCCATTTGTAATAAGATTAAGAGTTCACACATTTAAAAACGAAAAAAGATAATTAAAGGTCAACATAATTATAAACAGTTTATTTTTGATTATCAAATATATTGATGAAGTTTCAAGTTGAATGTTTTAATTAAACGAACTGAACGAAGTTTCTCAAACTACGCCTAAAAATTTGCCCGAGAAACTAATTAGTCAATTTTAAACATGAGTTTATTAGATAAAGGTAGTTTCGTTTTTGTATTTTTGACATTTATTATACCAAATAAAACGGAGAATATTCTTTATGTTATAATATTGCGAAATTGTCATTTACTACTACTTATTTTGTAATAATAAATGAGATAACATTTAGGGTTAAGATTAATTTACTGAGGTTAGCAAAATGGGTGTGGCAGTTAAGGAGACAGATAGCAGGGAATGGAAAATTTTAATATATATCTGTAACAAGTATTTGATAATTTTCTTTATTTGAATTATAGAATCTTCATACTTGCAATTGAAAAAAGCTAACATTAAAAGTTTCTTACAATTAAAGCAAACATCCCTGTTAATTGGTCATATTTTTTTAAAATATAAAATACTCAACAAATGGTTACAGTAAATTCTTGTTATAAAACTAGAAACAAAGACTTAGTTTTTACTAAGTTTTAATAGATAACAGACCCAATCTCCCAATGTGACGCGAACTAGTTTGCAATTTACTCAATTTGTTTCAATAAAGTTAAAAACGGTCCTAGAATTTCTAAGTAATTCATTTAATTGAAACTTACAAAATTGAAGTAAATTAAAGCTAACTCGCCTTGCTATTATAAATATATAAAAAAATATTTTTAATGAAGAATTGATTGTTTTATACTATTTCTTTCGTTTTAAAGCAAAAATAAAGACACTTTATACACCTCATTTTGAAATTGGAGAAAAATATGTCGTGGCTGAGTTGTTCATACAGGCTGTGCTGTTTTAATAAAATTGAGTTGTTTCCGGGAGTTGTAATGTTTTGGTTCGTGTATATATGGATAACAAACCATTCTTAAAAAGCGGTAAAAACACTTAAAAACAAATGTACTAACGCTCACTCAAACTTTTTTATCTCTTGCTTATGAATTCACAGACCTGCTACCATATATCCTGGTTTTAAAAGTTTATTTTTAATTCCCACAAGTAGTCTCACAAGTGCATTCAATATACTTCAATAACTTTAACGACAATATTATATAAATATTGACAACATTAGAGGTTAACTAGACGAGTAACCATGACCACTGGCACTGCGGTAACCATCTGTGTTGGTTAATTAATGTGATAATGACAACTACGACATAGTAAATATTAACAGGTATTATAAGTTAAAATATCATAAATGATGTATAAATGAAGGTGGCTAGCCTTGAAAATCACATAATATCTAACCATATAATATTTACCTGGACGTAATTTATATGTTTTACTAGCTGCGCGTCTTCGCTCGTATTTTCTGTTGATACAAACAAAAATATATGCAGAAAGTTTAAACGTAGAATAATGAAGTCATTTATGTTTTAAAATCACTCGGCATCGTTAAATTAACCGCTTGCTAACTTGATTTACCAATGTATTGTAATTAACAAGTCTATTTGGACAAGTGAAGTAAAAATATAGTAAATCTAATATGTGTAATGATTTGTCTGAAATGTATATACATTATATATTAGAGGTTCCCTTTCTCCTTAAAATTATAAGATAAATAATTTATGTAATTTTCAGCTTAAACTCTGATTAAATATATATACTCTATAAACTACACATTTCCTTTGCTTTGTTACACTGCAACTATGTGAAAAAACTTGTGAAATTTGTCGTATTCCTCCTAATACAGACAGCTTATATAATTTTTGAACAATACGGATAATGTCAAATTTGTGAGTCAAGAGCTTACAATTATTTAAAGTTTGATTTTATTCAACCATGTATATTATTCTATTGCTTATAAATAAATTGCTGTTATATTAGTTGCTGTGACTGGCGATATTCTTAAAACGAACATGAGTGAGCAGAAACAGTTCTGCACTGAACAGTCAGTCGCATCGAGAGATTTATAAATGACTAGTGTAGCTTAATAATCAATACTAAAATTTAATTAATAGACTACAAACAAAATATGCAAATATAATATTTATATATAATACTATGAATTTCAGTATTTCGATTGGAGTTACAGCATACAATCCATGATCCTTTCGTCTTTTTTTTGGGGATATGTTGTACTTCAAATTCCAGGAGGAATCCTTGCTAGAAGGTTTGGAGGCAAAATTCTTTTGACCATATCTATATCAGTAAACTCTTTGATCTCACTTCTCATGCCCACATTGGCTCAAATGGTAAGTAGATATTTTTTTTGGATTTTAATAATATTACTTATAAAAAGGTCCATTAATATTATTTAATGAAATAAAAGGGTACGATAATAATCAGCGACCACATTCAAATATCGAACTCAAAAGACATTGAAATCGACGTCGCTAGTTTATTTGCTAACTACCAATTCAATTCTTATCTCATAGGCATAAGTTTAGTTATTATGAAGGTTAAATGGCAGCACATCACGTATAAGCACACACAGCACATATAATGTTATTATGAACAACAATAATGTACTTGCAATTTTGAACTTTGTTATTTTACACAAAAGTAAGCTTTTTTAGCTAACTACGAAACATCTACTTTTAGGGTGGATGGCAGATGGTTGTCGTATGCAGAACTTTGCAAGGTCTAACTCAAGCGTTTGTCTTTCCATCTATGCACCATCTAGTTAGCCAATGGGTACCACTTGAAGAGAAAGGAACGCTGACAACTATTATTTATGCTGGTGAGATTCGAAACATTAAAGATAAATACTTTTATTTTATTCATATAAGATTGTCCAATCTTTCTCTACAGGAGCACAACTTGGAATTGCTGTGCAGCTTATTGTAGCTGGCTTCCTAGCAGAAGCGTGGGGTTGGCAAGCGATATTCTATACAGATGGAGCGCTGGGATTAATGTGGTCCATTGTTTATTTATTGATTGGTGCAAGTAGTCCAGAGGATTCTAAATGCATTTCTGACGAAGAGTCACTGTACATAAGAACTTCATTGGGTAGAGTGGGAGAACCAAAGGTAGCCACGAAATTTAGTTGAAACAACTAAAATAAAACTATATTTATTAATATGTATATATCTGTTTTAGACGCTAAAAACACCCTGGTCGAAAATACTTCTGTGTTTACCACTCTGGGCAGCTGTTGTAGGCCACTGTGGCCAGAATTGGGGATTCTTTACTCTTATGACAGAAATGCCTACGTATATGGCTAAAGTTCTGGGAATGAATTTAAAACAGGTATTATTTTTGTTGTTTTACCACACTAATAATTATAAATTTTCGAAGAAATGAATCGTCTTTTATCGTCGACAGCTTAGACAAAATAATCAATCATTTTCAGAATGGAGTACTGTCTTCACTCCCGTATTTGGCGATGTACGCGCTAAGCTTCCCAATGGGAATCATGACGGACGTTATCGTGCGGAAAAAATGGCTGAGTGTTTCCAATACAAGAAAACTTTCAAATTCAATAGGTAAAGTTTTTTCTAAGGTTGCGTATAAAGTTTAATACACTCAACATTGAATGATGGTTATTTAAACGTATTGTGTACACTATAGAAAACGAGTCGAAGTATGTATTGTTACGGAAATAATTAGTTTATTTAGCTTTGGTGATTTTTCAGGTCTCTGGGGTCCAGCAGTTGCCTTAATTGGCCTGTCTTACATCCCCGAAGGAAATATGATATTAGCCGTACTAATGCTTACCGTCTCAGTTGGTGTTAATGCAGGTCAATACACCGGTTATATGGTGAGTATGGTAGATTTCATTGGTTAATCCTATTAGCATTTTTAAATAATCACGTTTTTCGTGCTATTTATGAAAATTAATTATAAATGGTTTGATTGAACTTTTACCATTTCGATTAACAAGGTGCGATAACTTTTGCATGCATAAAAGCCCAGAGTCAACATGTGCCTTTAAACATCCCCAAAAACCTTCGATGAACCGCGCTATGTTACGGGCTTCCGTTACCAAAGTAAGTAAGGAGTATTTACTATGCCATCCCTCACACTTCACGTACTTACGATGCACCCAAGTATGTGTAATACTATGTCTAAGTCTAGAGAAAATGTATTTGAATACGTAACCATAATAAATAATGGACAAAATATTTTCAGTTGGTACTGAACGACTTGGCGCCAAACTTCAGTGCAAACCTAATGGGCATTTCCAACTTCTTTGCGAATATCATTTCTATTATCGCTCCGTTGATATGCGGAGTCATTATTCAAGAGGAGGTAATTTAATTCGCATATAGTTTAAGACTTCTAAAAACTTCGAGTAGTTAATAATCACTTCAAATATGTCATTTTTAAATTAATGTTAACAAAAATATGTTGTTTTTCCTAATACATTTTACAAGATGTCATATTACATAGTACAAGATTTAAAAAAAGGGAAACAATTTTGCAATACATAACTATAAAAAAATATATAAAATTATACATGAATAAAATTATTTGTTCTCAGTCCGATCCAATCGAATGGCGTAAAGTATTCTTCTTGGCATCAGCTGTCTACTTCTTTACCAATCTCTTCTTTATCTTATTTGCAACTTCTGAGAGACAATCATGGAACGAAGAAGAAGATATTGATATGGGTAAGTTCTGACATTATTCATAGTAATTAATCAAATAATGTTACTATACATTCGACTATCACGATAGAAATAAAACTTCAAACGGCTTTTATTTCAGAAACAAAGGGACAAGAAATTAAGGAAAAGTGAGAAAAACGTATTACGTCCTTGACTGTATTTTTGTACCTGATTGCTGAAAAAAATATATTTATTTTAATAAATGAGTGTTTTATTGACCCGAGAA
The DNA here is from genome assembly GCA_951799465.1 of Leptophobia aripa. NCBI lineage: Eukaryota > Metazoa > Arthropoda > Insecta > Lepidoptera > Pieridae > Leptophobia > Leptophobia aripa. The sequence goes on along the minus strand of OX637268.1, from coordinate 3,986,540 downwards.
ACGTACGTTAAGATTTATCTTCAGATTTATCTTTACAGTTATCTTAACTTATCACGGTGACAGAGAAATCTTTTACTGGCACTATGAAAATATGTCAATAGGCTGCAGCTTGTATTTCTTCGCAGCCCAAAACCTTATTGACCCTTTTTATCTTTTAAATTACAACTGGTAACACTAGCCAGAAGGAGGGTTTGGCACTTTCTTCTAGATAGCGGTAAGAAAAAGGTTTAAAACAATATTTAAAAAAAAAATACACAAATTTATTCATATTTATCCTTATCTTTTTATTATTTATTCGTAGCACCCTGACCATCAATTTAATGTATCGGCAAACACGGGCGAAAGGAAAAAAAGGTTTATATTTTTTCAAAACAATTTTTTCTCGTTATCAAAGGAAATCTAAGCGACATCGCTTACATACATATGTGTAGTTAGGTTTGTTCAGCAATAAAAAATTCTGCTACGTATGGTTTCTACAGAACTTTTATAGAATCCAAAGTGGTACAACGGTAAGAAAGCACGATTAAAGCTTAGTAATTGCTGCAGTTAAGGTACAAAGCGTTCAAAGCTCTATTTTTCATAGAAAAATCTAAGACTCGTATTTATAGAAGTAGTATTTAGTTTTATAAGAGGAATGGGACATTAAAGGGTTGGGCATATATTTTTATTTATACTGAAATTTATCTATAGTTTTGTTTTATTTACCAAAAATAAAATAAAAAAGCCAAGGTTTGATTAACAAAAATACTTTAGGAAATTATAATTATAGGAATATTAAACTGAATTGTTTACAATGTATGTATGTTTACAAACTATTAGCGTTAGCACCTTGTTTTTGGCCTTATGATATCTGTATCTGTTTAATTTATGATTTCTCACTAAAGGTAGAGCTTCATTTTGCCATCATCATTATTTTAGATTCTATAAACAAGGCGAACCCAAAGAGAGAGAGCGCGTCGCTATGATGCCCAGGATCGGGTGTTAGTGCTTTACAATTACTATAAACACTGTACCATAATAGTGACTGGAATATTGAAGTGAAATTTATTGAAACGAAGATTGGCTGCTTTTATAATATCCGAAGCGCAATGATAAATTAGAGTTGACTAAAAATAATTCAAACGTCGAATAAAGAAAAAGAAATTTAACAAAAATCCTCGCTGCTCGAGCGTGAGGTAACAAATAGGTGCTCATTTGATGCCAGCAATTTACTTGAATTATTACATTTCTTGGGGCAATGGGCTTGTTTGATGATTATAATTTGTAGGAAAAACAAATTTTATGTGACACTTTATGTGGAGTTCAATTTTTTTTAGTCCAAATACGCATTGTGACATGTTGCATTAAATATAATATGTAATAAGATGTTCTAGTAAAACGCTAGGCTGAACAAAATTTTGACGCAAATGAGTTAATATTGTGGATATGGTAACATTGAAGCACGTCACTAATTCCTAGGTAAGGCTCAGGTCCGCTTTCACCATCTCTTTGAATCCAGTGTTATTCAGCTTTGTGGCGGTATTCCGTTTGTTCTTTAAATAGAGGTTTTGCCATCATAGAAGCGATAAAATCAAAATCGTACTAGAAGTCCCAACGCAACAGTGATCGTCGGAACTCGTGTATATAAATCACTCGAATTTAAAACCTTCGAAGTCTCAAACTTTCTTGTCTAACTTGAATTAAAAAGAAAACATTTGAAAGTCAATTATCGAATGTTATTTTTTTTAAAAGAAGAACCTTGAAAAATCTTTAACTTAAAACCTCAAATCATGAAGGTACTATTCGAATGAATCTTACTTAAACCCTTTTTTGATGTATTTACCAGTGTAAAGTATAATTTTCATTACCAATTTCGAATTCATGAACATTAATAACCCCTACAGTTTAAAAAAAGCAATAACCACAACCGCGCTTTTTTACACCTAGATAAATGTATGAAGATATTTTATCTAATTCTTGACGAAAGGCCACAGACAAAGCAGAATGGAGTAGGGTCATATCTACTCCATGCCCCGACGTGGGGCCTTAGGACTCTAGTAAGTAAATAATCTCATTCTTCGAGTTTCAATAACTGTCCTTTATAAAGTTTTTTTGTTCGTGTTAAAATATTTTTCGAATAAGGAATTCAAATATTGAAGCAACACATTTAACAATGTCAGTGTCCCATCAAAGAAAACTTGATACCTTGGTTTCGTCCGTATATGTAGAGATTTTCCTGTAATCTCATTAAAATGCTGTCAATAAAAATATGACATCCTTAACTACGTGACATATAATCTGTCTACCGGCTTTGTGTACTTTGTAAAATTATCACGTAACTCAGAAAACCAATTTCAATGTTCATTCACTAAGGTAAAACGTTTACACTACATGAATTGTCTATATCATATTTATAACAGTAAAAACAAATAGAAACAAGAACTATAACATTGAAATATGATGAAAAATATTGCTGAAGAATAAAATCTTTTAACTTCATACTGTTTGCATCACCCAGTCAAATCTTTCTTGTGCGAAAATTAAGAGGTTCGATTTTTAGCAGCATAACGGGTAAGTAGTAACGGTAAGTATATCAAGTGAGGAACGATGGTTTAAGTGAGTGTGTGTATTAGTGTGTGCAATGGTGTTGCTGTGTGAGTGTGCGAGGTTTTTTTTAAAAGAATTTCTCGTTAGACCAAATAAATCCAAGGACTTCGATCTATCTATCTATATATATGTCGAGTGATTCAAAACCTAATATTCTGAACGTGATCCATACATTAATTATAATCTTAAAATTCTACACTCAAAACTTTTATTTCGTTTGCCTCTATTAACGTCACCTAAGTTACTCCAAATACTTATTTATCACAATAAATTTAACGTACATGGTCTTCACCTAATCTTTATTCTACTCATAAAATCCTAATATATCAGGAACTAATCTCACCTTGCAACTTCAAATTTTCCCTACAGTTTTCCTCAAATTAAGTCTATTCTTAATACGGGAAGTATTATACTAAACAGGTATATAATGTGTTCAACTTCCGTGTTTTAATTTATATTTACTTCTGTTGTAGGATTATCTTTAATAATTTAATTGAATTCAAAAAAATGTAGCAATAATAAACGCCTGCAAAATTAAAGACATCCGGTAGAACGTTTTAATGTGTGTTGCTGGTACCCTGCCTGAGAGGCTTTGGATGACATTTTGCTTAAATAACTTCGTTTAAAATAACAATGTTTTTTTTAATATGATATATAATACAAAAATTTAATTCTCTTTGAACGAAACTGACACCTAATTAGAAAAAAATTAACACGGTAGAAACACATTAAACACAATTTCAACACACAGTTCGTGAGTTTGTCGCGATTCGGAACATTATGCCTTAAATGAATAATGGTATCTATTTAGTAAGAGAAAGAATGTAAGACGAAGACTCTTAACCAACATATAGGTACAATCAATAATTTATACTTATAATAAGACAGTAAAAATCTAAGGTCTGTACATTAAATATTTTTCCAAAAAACTGAAAGGAGGCAATTAAGGAAGGGTTATAGAAACCAAAAAAACAATTTTTGGAATATTTGTCTGTCTGTCTGTCTGGTACGTTATAACTTCAAAAACACTGAACGGATTTGAACGCGGTTCACAGTTGGATTACATATAGTTGGGAGCGTTGTCAAAAGTTTATTTCGTCAAAATCGGTTAAGGGAAAAAGAAGTTATGGTCAATTGAAAATTTACTTCAACCACTGCTTCAAATTTTTTAAACACTAATATTGATTGATTAGTTGTATATTGTTAAATATGTTTTAATATAAGTTAATCTTAATATTAAAACATATGAGAGGTAACAAAAATAACAAATAACGCAGCGCGCGCGGGCGCGGTTGATTTGTTGAACAATGTGCTCGATAGATGGCGTTGATAAAATTCGTCATCAACCTAGATTTATTTTATTTTTTTATTTCTTAAACCTACACAGCTTATCAAAAACCGTTTACACAATAAAAATAAAGCCAAAATGTGAAGTACGAACATTTTAGTGTGTGTGTGTGTATCAGTGTGTGCAATGGTGTTGCTGTGTGAGTGAGTGTGCGAGGTTGAGTCTTAGTTTTTTTTTAAAGAACTTCTACTTAGGCCAAATATATCCAATAGATCGCGGTATTAAGATGCTCCATTGTGTAATGACTACCATGCAGTTCAAACTTTCATTAACGTTTTACCCTATGATTATTTTGAGTGAACACTACCCATACAAACAAGTAAAAGGAAACGAATGAAGAGACGTTTATCGTTTTTCCGCATCCATTTTTCCATCTACATCCTTAACGTTAATGAGGTTTACCTTTTATTATTTGGTCAATAAGTCCGTATTTCGTACTCATAACTTCGTAAGAATTTTCTTTCAACTCTTAACCGCTGAGGAGTTTTACCTTCCATCAGCAGCTCATCCACATAAGATGACTATCAGAATATAAAATTTTCAGAAAAGTAATTGCCTGTAAGTTAATTTGAAAGTTGCCTTCGATTTCCCTGAATCCTGACTACGGGACCAACTTGAAAGTAACCCCTACAGAACAAAAAAATAATCACGTAAATGGTAAATAAACATCAAGTCCACAGAAACAGAGGATGTTGATAACATTTGTACATAAGCTTCATCATCCCTGAGTAACACAGGCTATATGTAATTCTAATTGTAACAAGATTTTAGCCCGTGAAAGAAAGCCCTGTCAAGATCATTAAAAACGCTATATACTTAACCAAATTACACGTGGGCGAAGCCGCGGGCGGAAAGCTAGTATACTAATAAATTAAATAGTATCAGTAATTCTTAAGACTATGCTAATTTCAAATATCGTAACACCAAAATATATGAAGCAGACGGGTTTTAACATCTTTATCGCAAGTTGGCATGGTATGTTGCCGAGGTTTAAGGAAATCGAATGGGTTAGGGAGACTAAAAAATAAATGAGAATGGGAGGGGTAGACACGAGAAGAAGAGAAAAAAGGAATCTCACTTACCGCGAGTACAATACGATTGAACTTCTATATAACTGATCGCCGGTATTTTCTCTGTGTGACATTTGCTTGAAACCTAAAGGCAAAGTTTAATAGTTAAAAAAAGGTATTATATAAGAACTATAGTATACGTATATTTTAATACCAAATAAAATAATAAAATTCAAAAAACATTACCCTAAATCCTCATTCAAAATGTAATGTTGAGAAGGGATGTATCTGAACCCCCATAAGTAACGCCCATTTGGATACATCCTAAATATACAAATACGAGAGGTATTTTCCACTTAGATAAACATCGATAACATATTAAAATATTATTTTAAGATCTAAAATAATTTAATATGAGATAAACTATTTAATTCAATTTTCACGGAAAAACACACAAAATCGTAAGCTAAGAGCTCAAAATATCCTCAATGATATCGCATTTAAGCTAGTTTTTTCTCTGTTATTTGTTCTTACGAAACTAATAGAAAATAATTAAATGTATAGATCAAGGTTAGTACAAATTTCACTTTAGTCAATAATTATTTTATTTCAGGCAAACAATTAATCGAACAAAAGGTAGCTTGTTATATCGAATTTTAAACTACCTTGACTTACTTGACTGATAATCCAATGTCCCCTAGATGGGGAAGAGGCTATCCAGAGCAATCCTCCATCGCGCCATGTCCGACGCTTCGCATTTGATCTCGCTCCAAGTCTTACCGGCTCTCTTCGCCTCATCTGCAACAGTACGTCGCCAGGTCTGAACCCGACGATTTTCCAACAGCGCTTCAAAAGCTACAAACTACCTTGCCTCTTAAATTGTCGTTGAATTATAAAGTACATTAAAACTAAATGTGTTGGTATAATAAGCGAGTACTTTTTTGTTTTGATTTTTTAGTAAGTTTAAAAAGACTGACATTTTCTTTGTTCCAAATTATATGAAGTTAATAAAATCTGATTGATTCATTAAATTAGACATTTGATGTCAGCTTTTTTTAAATATTTAATCTGAAAGTAAGATTATTTGTTATATTTGTAACTGAAATAGTTGCTTAGACTTGTTGCACATACGACATTTGTTAGACTGTGTAGGTACTTAGGAAAACTATAGTCGGAGACAAGGCCAGATATATTCAGGTATGCCTCTTAGATTAGGCTCTGCTCGACATGCTTATGCACAATAATGTATTGAGGAATAAGTGAATTGAAACTTAACAAATAATAATAGGAAACATCTTTCGAATCGAATGAACTAATTTATATTCAAATATTCTTGAAAAGAGAAAACATAATAAAATACTACAAATAATAGAAACCAACCAAATAAATGTACCTACTATAGTACTATCTATACTTGTTATGCAAAATGGAGGCAAAAGAATTCATTTGGAATTTGCCGGAACTAATCGTTATATTAACAATGGCAATGACAATATTCATTTTAATATGTAATGAAAAAAAAATGTTTAGCACATGTCACGTTATAGATATCAAAAGATTCTAAGAATTCGATCCTTCAACGAAATAGGCCGTTTAAGTGGGTTTATCAATATTCAGTATATATAAGTTTTGCTCGCGAATTCGTCCGCGTGGCTTAAAAGAAATTTGGAAAATCGGTTCTTTTGAAATTTTTATAGAAACTTTCATGCCCTATTTCAACCCATTCGAACCTTGTCCTTGCCTAAATTTTAGTCTATCTCCATAACAAATTTTATCGACATTGGTTCAGTAATTTAAGAGTAAAAGCGTAAGTTAACATACATACAAACAGACATAGTCTCTTTCGCATTTATTTTGACATTTGACAAATATTGCATTGTTATACTTTGCCAGCTAATTAAAATGTGTTTTTTCTATGATGCATATTAATATTGGGCTGTGAGTGAATGATCGTTTTCTCAGTCTATTTAATGTAAAGGTGCATATAGTTTAGATATATTAAAAATGAATAGACCTGTTGTGGCTTTCCGTCCGAAATTACTCTTAATCCGACAATAACTTTTTCATAGATTCCAACAGAACATGAAGTAATGTAGACATTACAAGATATATTACTTACTCTTTTGATTATAATACAAACTGTTATAAAATTCTGTTTAAAATAGTTTTAATAATAGTTATGGCACCTCAAAAAAACGGATGGCCCGTAGTAACTCCGGCATGGTGTATATATATTTAGAATATTCAACAATATTTTTCTTTACAATTAATGAATATTAGCAATTGTCCATGTAATTGTTTTAGATCTGCCAAGGCCAGGTCTATCTGTAAAATTTCTAAGAAAATACGACACAGTACAAAATATCCTTGTTGAATTGAAATTGTGATTAATGTGTTTCTACCGTGTTAATTATTTTCTTTCATTCAGTGCCAGTTTCGTTCAAAGACAATTACATTTTTGTATTATATATCATATTTAAAAAAACCATTGTTATTTTTATTTATTTGATATTAATAATAATAGGTAATGTTTTTAGTTTGCAAACGATTCCAAGTGCACGAACATGTTTATAGGGAAATATAAAAGCAGTCGCCATCGACTCGTGCGCAGTCTCTTCCGAGTGTCCAAGGCACTGCCCTTGATACGCGAATCGAGGCATACAAACGTTGTACATAGTGATAGTTGTCGTGTGTGAAAATGGGTGAAGTGACACAAAATAAATCTGGTAAGTATAAAAATAAATACATTAACGAATTATAAATTAATTAGGAGTATTTTGCGGCCATTATTAAATCATAGACAATTTATTAATAACTTTTATGAATTTATTAATTACCTATTAATCGCTTAAAATATCTCACATTTAACTTATATTTTATAGATAACGTTACTCATTATATAAAATGACGTACCCGCAAAAAATTGTTCGTTTTGTTCAATTTGTAAAGTGTTTTTAATTACCAATGATGACGATCGTATATTTTGCCTTAGGAAAAAAATGATTTTTTCGAAATATAATAAAAATAAGATAACATGTGATTTAACTTGACTGTAAAACGATGTCCAATAAAAAAAATATTGTTATTATTATATCTTATTTGTGGTTCACTATTAAACCGAATATTTATTGCCGATGTATGAAATTGAATGTTATATGTATAGAAGAAGAAAAGAATTCTAGGGCATAATTAATTTTAACTAATTAATAAAATAATATGGCCACACATATTTTCTATGCGCCATAATGTGACATTATTGGCACGGTTAGGAACGATAGTGGTAGATTAAATAGAACAAGAGTAACGATTGTTTCAAATCAAATATAAAATATCATATTAAAATTAAATCAAACACCAATTCAATATAATCAATATACCAACCAGTTAATGATTAATATTAAAAAATTTCGCTTGTTTGACATCCAAGTCTGTTTTTGTTCGTGAATAATTTATTTTTATTATCGCTTAGAAAAAACATCGTTGACTGTTTAAAAAAAAACTAAAGTTAGAAGAAATAGAGTAAGGTAGGTAAAAGAAAATATTGACGAAAAATTTCGCTTGTTTGAAATCCAAGTCTGTTTTTGTTCGTGAATAATTTATTTTTATTATCGCTTAGAAAAAACATCGTTGACTGTTTAAAAAAAACTAAAGTTAGAAGTAACAGAGTAAGGTAGGTAAAACAAAATATAAAGCAAAAATCAGGGGCTATATTATTTGTACAGAACCCTCCGAGAACCATCTTTGTATTTTTTATAATATGATAGTGAGAGAAATGTCTCCTATTAAAATATAACACTTAAAGTATTGCTTTAAAGGTATAAGGAAGTTGTTGAACAATTGAAAAATTGTCGTTTAAGAGACAAAAGCAATCATTAATAAAGAGTAATAATGATCAATAAAAGTATTGAAAGAAAATTAATTTATAATGTATTTTATTACGTTTCACGTTGAGACCATTGTAAATTTAGATAATTGAACAATGGACCGGGCTCTGAAAGATCTTTTGTTGAAATTCTATAACATAATACCATCACAGCACATTGCAACTAATATGATTTAAAAAATTGAGTTAGTTTTATAACTTCACTTTTAGCCTAAAGTAATAACATTTTACTTAATTTCTTCTTCATCAGTTCCCACTACACTACTATTCGCTTTACTCTGAAATACAAAAAATTAAAATTTCAAGGCTTGAAAAGGCATTCCGTATTTGACAGTGTGTGTTAAATGGTAGCGTCATTGCACCCACTCCGTAGTTTTGCACTAGTGCAAAAAATATTTAGCATCCACCATTTTTTATGAAAGTATCAGTTTTTTTCTGTCTCTCTCTTTCTTATGTATAAAGTGTGAAATAAATGTCATAATGTTTATATCAACAGTGATCATATGTCGTAACTAACACTGTTGGGTCTTGATAGGTTTTAGATAGAAAGTCAAGCTTCCAGTGGTTTCTTGTATATGTCCTATTACGTATTCAATTTAACATCAGAGAATAAAAAGAGTTTTCAACGCGACAATGTACAAAGTCTTCTTACAATATATTGTCTTAAAGCAAAACGCAAAACGTGTCCATACCGACAAAAATAATTACATATATCATCACGTTTGCGATTCTAAAATCTTTTTCACGGTATTTCATCATTTGCGACATATCTTGACGTGTAATCTTTTTCGAAAAATTATAAATTCATAACTGTGTCATTTGATATATTTTGTGGGGATTTTTCGAAAACATCGCTGCATTACTTCGATTTGAATCACACTGGGCTATGATAATAATAACCTTTTTTTGATCGTATACCACTACTACAAAAAATTTGCATCGGGCTTAACTTATGGATTGTTAAGAGGCAGCATTCACACCATAGAATATTAGACGTTTGTCTAAAATACATGTTAGTTATTATTATTTATTTATTTTACAAAATTTATATTAATCGCACTACTATTTATTAGTAACAAATCAAGGGATGTAGAGATTTTCATACCTTATAAGTTAAGACGCATAATTTGGTATCTACGATAAACAACTCTATCGTGCACTCATGTCAAGTGGCTGTTAAAGAGATAAGTATATTTTTCAAAGCCACACGTATCCATGTTAATATGATTGAAATGTTTTTAATATTTAACGACGTCTATGCCGAAATGGCATCGCTCAAACTAGGTTATTTTATAGAATTCAGCACTTAAATGAATATAGTTTCTCTTGAATATATTTATTATTTATTTTACACTTTGTTGCTCTTAAACACTAGAAGCAAATGACGTTAACAGATGTTAGTACATATAAAAGCAACGGGAGACCTTATCGCTAATAAGCGATCTCTTCCAGACAACCTACATACCCACATACCCATATAATAACTAATAATTAAGTATAGTTTTTGTTTTATATTTATTTTATAGTGTTACATTTTGTTTATTTCCCGTAAGAAATCCAGACGTGAAAAGTTCGTCCTTACAGTCAAAATGTAAAAGCAATTGTAAACTTATTTTAATTAATTTGTCATATTGTAAAATTGAGTAAAACTGGTAAATACATAGAGGACAATAGGCCGGAACGACGCGATATCCCATGGCAATTTAATTAAATATTCATGTATGTTGTGTGTCATTGTAATTATTTGTGATACATAAGCCTTGAACTCATAACCAGATGATTTTTCTTAAGTCTGCACCAGAACGTGTCATACTTAGGTAACGATAATGTAACATTTAGAATTGATAGTGGATGAATATAAACAGAAATATTATGTTCCAAAAATAATTATTGTATGTAATATATGATGATATCTAAAAACCCTTTTTTTATAACAACACTTAAAAGTTTATAAATGGTTTTAACAAAAGAATAAATAGTTTTTACACCAGAACCAATTACAATGAAATGGAATATATTATTATTACACATCTAATTTTCTAAACTAATATAGAATAATTTAATGAATAAAAAATATTTATATTTCGTGGAATGTTTTGTTTATACATGCAGTAACAATAGTTGCTCAGTTGCCCCACCGCAAAATCTATGCTTGCAAATCACTTTATAGTAAACATAGTCCCGGGTGGCATTATTAGTAAGAAGATTCTGTACGAGTTTATTGATTCGTTATACAATATAAACAAAAAAGAGTTTTCATTAGATTGAATAAATACGTTGTCTCTGTATTTGTTTATCTACTACTACTAAAAGAAGTGTTGGTAGGATAGCTCCATGGGATTCTTAATTTATGCTTACACTTTGCGAGTAATACCCATAAATCGAGGATATGAGCACAGAAATCGGATCACCTACTTGTATAAAAAATAATAAAATATTATGAAAATCCGATAATAAGATAGAAGATATACTAACCTAATTATAAACGCAAAACGCAAAAACCATGTTCTTAGTATATATATTATGTAATAAAATCTATATGGCTCATGAAACCAACAAGGACAATATTTATGCGAATGATCGATACATTCACGTAATTTTGGCTAAGACCTAATTGTCCAAATAAGTTCACTGATGACCGGATGTACGTAATTTTAACACAAACACTGTCCGTAGATTACGAAAACTATCATTAGTTCCGCGCCCTAACACTCCTCATACATAAACGTACACACCCAGTTTACGTTCAGTTCTATCAATTGGAATAAATTATTATCTTTTTTGTCTTTGGGTAACCCAATGGAGCCGAGTCGTTTTTTTGGTTTAAGCTAAGCACCAAAATATATTTAAAGCTTGTATGTAGTGAAATAATAAAACTAACGTCAAGTTTTATTTAACTCTACATTGAATACTTACTTATACTATACATATTATTAAATGCGCAAACTATCAAATGACATGGGATAGATCGGTTATATTTGCAGCAATCAGCAACTAGTCCTAATACTAACTAAGACCATTACAAAGTTGAGTGGATAGGAGCTAATCGTCCACTCAACTTCTACCAATCTATCTAGAGTTGTGTAAAGCAATTAGTTCTAGATAGTTATTTCATCCGGGTACAGTACTTTTAATCTTGTACTTCGACATGGTTCTATGTTCTAATCTCCAGATAGTGCATTGCTCTGTTAGTTCTTTGTTCCCTTTATTCTTGTTATTTACACACAATTCAAGAGATTTTGTATATAGAGAAGTATTTATACTATATTGTCCACACATAACAATAATATAATATTAAAAGTTTTGCTTTTTAAGTTATAATAAATTGAAACTCTTTTTTTGGATACTTATATACAAAACTCTGTCCAAACACCGGCGCAAATGGACAAACATTTTTTTTAAAATAAAACTTTATAGTGTTACCGCACCTTAAATTGCACGAAACAAAACTGTACGATTTGAACGAGTCGTGAAAAATTTCGCCGGTCTCGCTCCCGAGAGAAATACAGTTTTTGGAATTACGTGCTTTTGAACTTCGCGGCTAATATAACATGTAACTTATTGGGCTTCTGGTGAATTTATTTCCGCGTTTCCATTTCGACGTTTTGTTTGAAAATTTCAAAACGAATTTTTCTATTCCACCAATACAATGGCATTTGTTTGGGTCAATACGAAACATAATTAACAAATAGCTAAACAATTAGAGAGATCTCTAATCGCCGGCGACAAACTATCATATATATGTTACCGTACATTCGGTATATATGTTGAAGTTCTAATCTAACAATTATTTTGTGTTTAGCCGTGTTTAGTCGTTATAAAGAGGAATGCACAGTTAAACAAGACCCTAGCGATCTTGGGCATATAAATCAGAAGTCAAAATCTCTTAACTCAGTATTGTAATTTTGAAATCGTCTGAAATCTAAATGATTCTATGTCTGTTCGTATGCGACCAAGCTGAGAAGAAACAGGCAAGAAACTCGGCTTTGTTGATTTTTTTTGATGATCATAGCTAAACCTGTTTCCGAATATTTATATTTAAAAGAAGGTTTATATTGTAACTTTATTAAATAATTTATATGTTAAGGATGTTCAAGTAATTGCCTACAAATTACACTCACGCGAACTGTCAATTATCTGTCACGTATTTCTAGTCTTCTAGATGTTAAACGAATAAATAGTATTGAACAAGGGTTTTTATTTCCTGTTTACCTAAAGTTTTTACGGCAGAGTTGATTAAAATATTTTTCATACATTTTTAACACCATCCCTGTTAGGTATAGAGAGATAAAAATGATAAGAAAAAATCATTGTGATTTATTATCTAAATGTATATTGATAGATTTATCGACACTTGAGTAAAATCACGCGCACTAGACCGAAGATTTTGTTATCGTTGATAAGGATGGAACCTCCATTTTACTGGTCAAGGAAAGGTCGTGAAAACATTTACTATTGAATTTAACCCATTGAGATTGTCTTTTAAGGTTTTTCCAACTTGTAATAAAATCAATATATCATGAACAACATAATATATTTTTAATAAAAGAGTTTACATTGTCGGTTTGCAAAAAGTAACCAAAATCAATAAAGGTCTTTAAAAATGTCAAGTAAGTTACGTGTAAAATATAATATACGTTAGCTTTGCAATATAATATATAATTAACCTATAAACATGTAAATCCGTTGTGGCTCTAGAAAGTTTGAAAGCTTTTTATAAGACAAAATTATTAAGGCTGTTTTGAGAAAGCACGTTTAAGATTGGGAGATATTTAAACAGTTAGCCTCGTATTTGGTCCACTATGTTCCAGCTATTTCTTATCTTAAAATATTAGGTGGATTAGGTTTTAGGAGATCAATGATGCATTTGCCCCACGTAGAATTTTAGGTCACCTTACAAAGTTACACGCGTAAGGTATTTCAGCGGTACAAACGTTTAGCCTCGTTTGCCCGCTTCTCTATTAGGATTCAGTTGTCTCATAAACCTGTATCATACATTTATGCTTTATTTTCTATTGTGTTACATCATTAGACGACGTCGTTTGTGAAACGGTGATCATACAAAAACAATGTACCTAACCCAAGTTTGTCGTATCTTAGACCGCTCTTTTTTAGAACGTCTTAGCTATAAGAAAGTTGAACCCTTTTCACTCACTTTTTTATCAGGCACTTACTTGACGAACACAAGTGATCGCAGATACGATTTGTAATTTTTTTTCTACTTATTTGTTTGATGTTTGATTGTTATAACATGTGTAATTTTTTATATTGGTATTGATAGATCTATTAAATGAACCATCCCGCTATTTAATTAAATAAGGCAAGTTTTTAATAGCGGATATCATACTTCCTAGCGACCTTTCTTCAAATCAATTTCATTTATATGCTTGACCAGTGGCATTGCAAGGCCATACCGAAATAACTAATACCTCGGCTACTTTGTTCCGGTGATAATTAACTGTTATTGTTTATTATTTATTATATTTAATAAAATATATATATTAACATTTACTTTCTCTACAGTATGCATGAAAGTTTAATATATTTGCCGTTTATCCACAATTCGTCGATAATAAAATATTATCTGAATTTGTGTTTGCTTTGATTATTATAATCATATTTTAGCCCCATTTAATAGTCTCCGACCTGTCAATTATTTATTTATCCTAAAATGTGGGAATTACGTGCCAAGAAATAAGTCTTAAGTTATTTCTAATAAATATTAAAGAATATTATTAGAAAGTTTGTCTGGAATATATCGCGATACGGTCCAAACGTATTATGATTTTGTTATTCATGTTACTTTGTCGAAGGGTTTAAATAATAATAAACGGTAATAAAAGAATACACAGGTATAAAACGAGAAATATGTTTCCCCTTACTGACATGTGCGACGTAAAATTATCATTTTCATTACTTTTTATTTTGTAATATGAAGGTTTTTTTTTAAATTTCTAAATAAAATGATAAATATCTACATTTTAATAAATAACAACAAAAATAATTATACGATTATAATTACGTAACGATAAACGAGATACGTTTAGATTCTAACAAACAGTCTATTGATTCGAAATAATGTTCTAAAAAGACCAAACATGTATGTCCCTGACCCGATGGGACAATTAACAAAGTCATTCATCCAACTAGCAACATTCCGAAGTTTTTCTCAATTCATAATTTGCTAATGCAAATATCCGCTTAACTTGTTTACAGGATACACAATTAAAAATACATTAAGAGGCATTCAAGGTCAAAACGTCAATCTAACCCAAAACTATATACACAGATGTATACAGAGAAAAATAAATTGTGTTTTATATTATTTTATTCTCTTTTTACCATACTCAATTTAATCAAATCACAAAGGTACTCGTTTGTAGTTATCTACCTAATCTATATATAATGATTTTGCTTATATTGCCAGTGCACTGGACGTACAAAAGTTGGGAGAATTAAATGTATGTTGTCAGAAATTATTTACGTAGTTATGTAACATTTTTAATCTATAATATTTGATTTTATTATTCTTCTTTTGTTTGTGAACTGAATTTCCAGATTCTCGCGGCTAATTTGTATTTATCTACTGTTTACACTTATGTTCTCTACAAGTGACTTCGATGTATGTAATTCATTTTTTAAACATATTATTCAAATATATTTTTTTGTTTAATTGTCCAACCGATATGCAATGCAATACATCAATTATTATGAGGTGGTAACATTGCCAACGTGAGAAACGGGGATTCACCAGCAGTGGTTGCTTAAATGGCTAGAATATATATAAGTAGTAAGTATTATCAATTACACAGATACGTACACGTAGCAGCAAAAGATTTTTTCATCTTGTTTAAATCTTCTAATTAATGTTATAGTATATTTTCTTTGAAAGTTAATAATTGCAATATACATAGTTTATATCTTGAGAAAAAAAAACTGGAACTAGAATAAAAACTCCAAGATTGAACCATACATAATATGAAAGATTGAACTCAAAGAATCACAAAAATTTAAATGACCATACCCACAGTTTGTTGTTATAAATAAGTAAATTAAAATTGTATTATTAATTTCAATTAGATTACCTAATAGGAAAAAAACATCAAATATCACGAAGGCTATTTAAGGTTCTTTAACTTGTTTATAATGTTTGCAATATTTCCCATAACAATGTAATTTATCCTCTTTAATATACAACCAGGACATTGGCTATCGGAAGTATTAGAACGTTTATGTAAATTACAAAAAAATAATTACACTAAATCTTTGGTTTATTTACGGATGTTATCTGGCATTATTTCTAATATAAGTTTAAATAAGAACTACTAGATCTTAAAAAACGCCGGCCACGCACTTGCACGAGTGTATGGACGATTTCCTGACCCATGCTGTTCACCGACTCCTCACAATAAAATATAACCGCAAACTCACGTTTAAAATTAATATCTTAGAACACCACGATCTTTTTAAGAAAATTTAGAATAGCAATAGTTTAGATTATAAATAATTACGAATTTTGTTATATTGAGTTTATGTCATATAACCTTACCTTACATTGAAAGAAAATATTTTATGTTATTCTAAAACGAAGCTAATAATTCCTGATTACTGGTACCTGATTTGCCATTAACCCAAACTAGAAACTTTAACGATTCGATTTCATTAGTTATCGATAAAATCATAAGCTTATTACGTATAACATTTAGAATTACAACAATCGTAATGTTTCGCAAATTTAAGCGATTTTTTAATAAAACCCGGGTTCTATTTTGTGCTTGTGCTATTTTAAAAATGTGTCCGCTCCGTGGCATGTATCTTTGGGTTAACTAAGGGTTTCTGTGTTATTGGTGTGGCTTAATGGTTTTGAGATATACAATAGATAACATTTTATTTGGAAATTACAACCGTACAGTAAAATTGTATTTTTACAATATTAATTATAGAACAATCAACCTGGAATAACATTACACATTTAATAGTAAATAAAAATATTTTCTCTGTAATGATATACATTTAAGTTATACAACTCTGAACCGTAGTGATCTCGTTACCATCTAAGAATCGTATTCTAACACACAGACTCGTAAATTGATTTAATTACTACCAAATCTCTGGTAAAATAGAAAACGTTGCTAAAATGCCCTTAAATATTTCAAAAGTCATGCTCACAATATAATTATGACGGCATTAAATTAATGTTTTTTTTAAATCAAATTCTTTGCAATCGAATGTCTACGATAAAATGCGATTGTACAAATAACATTAGTTTTATTACTTTAGCTTATCTATTCGGTTCGATAAAAGTAAAATTAGTTTCCTTTCTTTCGTCAGCAACGTCAAAATGGTGTATAATATAAAAGTGAATAAAAATGTACGGAGAAAATCATCGATATGTATGAAGAAGGCTTTGGGCTATTCTATATATTGTGATGTAGGTAGGTATAATATAATATTATTAAACACATTGCTTGGCCATTATACAGATATTGTATCTATGCAATATTAAAGACGACGTGTATATTGTACCGAGGCAAAAATTGTTAATTACCTTTCTCTATTTTTGAAAACATTATTGACATAATATGAAAACCAGTAGCACCGTAGATGTGCTTTCGTTTAAGGCAGTATCGTCCTAAGTGTTCAATAAACAATTTAACAAAGTAGAGAACAATCGATAAGCAGACTCAGGAAATGTAAATTAGATTAAAAGTTGAAGCGAACAAAACATATTTATTTATTCATGGAATTTAGTAATTGATATGATATTTGTACTACACCACAAATTAAAAACTCATGAATAATAATATAAACACAAGTTCAATTTTGTGTAATTTTATGAATGTTTTAATGAATTCAATTTCATTCAATACATAATTTTTAATTCCAATCCACCTGAAATTATTGATCAGAAATATTAAAGTGTAGTTAAAGGACTAACATTTTATACTTTATAACACTAATCGAATCGTACAGTCGAATCATAGGGCTCTACAGTCCATTTTTATTTAAAGTTCATATATTATTATGCATTAAAATTAAAATAACTAGAATAGATAAGCACACCAGCTCACACAACTGTGATTTGTAATTTTAGTTTTTTTTTTATTATCACTCAAGTTATACTTAATTAATAACGCGATTGTGGAGTTTAAAAAGTAAATAATTAAACCGACACAGTGCTGTTAACAATAAATCTTCTATCATCCTCAAAGACTCGTCATTTTTATTTCTGCGGTGGGCGAGTATGTTTTATGTATTTGCGACGAAAACATAACTAATGGGTCAATTATTACGTGACCAGCAATTTCATGGGTCTTGATGCCGATTTGACGCACAAGCTCACAATGGATAATAGACGATTCATTAACATCCATGGTTTTTAAGTGGTTCGTGTATTAGACTGGTTTAAAGTAATCCGATCCTAACTTCCTTTGACTATATATGGTTCCCGTGACTGATTGTGGTGTTGACAAATTATGTGTCTTTCTTTACAAAAGACATCGTGCGGACTCTGACATAGGCACAAAAACTACAAAACAACCTACTTGAATTATAACTACTACACGTTCGAAAATGTCTTGGTTTTCGACTCGTATGTAAGAATTGAATTATATCTTTAATTTTAAAACAAAATTGAACACTTCTTAATAAATTATTATTTATATGTTATAGGTAATATTTTTTTTTTGTATTATGTATTATTCAAGTTCGCCATTTAAATATATTTATAGAACACACCATTTGAAGTTAATTTTTCGTGAAAACGTAGGTATGTTGGGATCACGTGTGAAAATCCTACTTAGCGACCTTTCGAATACCTCTTACCTACGTGACCTTGACTTGCCATTTAACAGACAATAGACTTCTAGCTTAATTTTAAACCAAAACTAGCAGACCCGGTATACGTTGTTTAATATCAGGACACAGAGTTATTTTTTTATAATTGAGAGTTGTTTTTATTACAAAATAAAAATAAAAAAAAAATTGCCAAAAAATATATAAACTTCTATTAGAAAAAATATTGTGTAGGGGTAAAGGTGTTTAAGGGTACAAATAAAAAAAAACGAAAGTGCAGGGACCAAAACACCTTTGATATTTAGAGGTAAGAGCAATTGATTTGACCCATTGACAGACCTGCCCGACGAAATTTGATGAGCGATCCGTATCGTAGGAGTTTATTGGATATCTTTTTATACGTATAAGTAACTTATAAATATTTTTCTTCCAAGAATACTTTTAACATTCATTCATTAGTTTTAACATCCTTAAAGCTTGGATCTTTGAAAAATTATGCGGTAAATAATTAATTTATAGTCCATTTGCATTCCACACGCATTCTATTATAGTTTGAGAAATATGCACGGTGACATGTCGCGAAACATAATTTAAACGATTTTTAACATCTCTTGACCTATTTCATCTATTGTAATTTGTACCTTATTCATAAGTGCCTAGAATAAGCAAAGTCAGTCAATGAGCCATCGTTGTTCCATTCCAAACAATACCATCCGAGGATGTTATTGTGCAAATTTTACAGACTAACCCTACAGATTAGAAAACCGAAAAGTTAATTTGCAGATTTATGTAACATATAACGATCATCACGTCAATAGAAATCTGTTTTCAAATTATTATGTTAAGTTTTGAAGCCGCTGAAATGTTTAAATCAACCTCTACACGCCATAAACAATGCGGTAGCATATCTGACCTTGGTGATATAATCATCCGCTTGATCGATGCCCATTTGTTCACTTGTATTCATAGCGTGTTTAGCGTTATATTATCAATATTTTAGGACCTTATTGTCAATATAGTAACATTTTTCTGTCGTAATATTATAGAATTGGGACTTCGGGTGGACGCTATCAATACGTAGGTCAACCATATAAATATCGCATAGATCTTGTAAAATGCAAATAAGGGCTTTGCTTGCTGTTATTGAATTAGAATACTCGTGGGTTTTATAGGGTAGTAATACCTATTGTACCCCCATAAGTATGGCATTACGTCATATTAAATAATACCTATACGATTTTATAATAGCGTCGGTGTAAAAAAAGTCATTCAGCAGGTTGGGTCCATTGACACTTAACCACGTTCTTGAATATGATTATTTTACTCAACAATTGTATTATTTTTAAGTTGCTTTATATTGTTGTACTAAATGTGTAACTTTCTATGACCCGCAGAGACACCTATAGTGTGTTTTAAGATTCTGTTTTAAGATTCGCTATTAAGTATTTTAAAATAGAAAATTACAATTGTCACTTTTTGGTTTAATTTTGATCCGTTACATTGCGGTACATCCTATATACTTTGTATGTACAGAACTTCAGTCATTTTATAAAAGTTATCTAATCTCACAACTAAATAGCTATTACACTTAATTTTATACTATTTTTTAAATAATTAATATGATTTATATCAGTCTTAACAGGTTCCTTCATGGGTAATTTAGTCTTACTACTTGTGTGCATAATATGTGCAATTTTAAATTATTTCCGAAATAAAACAGTATTGTGAAAGGACAAATTTATAAGTGTAATTAAATAGAAACTCTACATCACTAAAATAAACCACTTTTTATTACCAGCACCTGGTGTTATAACACTTTATTTTAAATGAATTACTGCTCGTCCTCAGCTAAAAGAAAATGTTACAAACCACTACAGCAATGCATTAACTAAGCGTTTCATTTAGTTAATTAATTTCCCTGTTTTTCTTGCAGAGTCCTCCTTCGGGATGCGGCATGTGATCATATTTTTACTGTTCCTGTCGACAGTGACGTCATATGCCACCAGGGTCAGCATGAGTCTTGCCATTGTCGCCATGACTAAACCTAACCAGCATGGCTTTCCGGTAAATTAGTTTTATTCATTATATTAATTTTTTTCGTCACTATTTTACATATTCCAGAAATGTGAAATCGCAAAAACAACTAATTCTGCCTATTTAAATCGCAAATAATTTTAAATATTTTTATAGATCTTTAAATAACCTTGTTTTGTCTTGGCCACATTTTTTTCACCATTGAAACATCGAAACCATCATTATAGCCAAAATTAAGGCTATAAAACATCAGAATCATCTAAACAATTCCCTAAAACAGCTACAGTTGGATATGCACAAAAGGAAGAATTTACATATTATAATATGTTTTGTCTTTTTACATGCTCCTTTTAAATAAAAGGACTAAAGGAAATACTAAGAATTGTGTAGAATCCCTGCGGAGGCGCTGTAATGGTTGTTGTCAACTCGTCGACTTGAAATTCAGTGCCCGTTTTATTTTTATTGGCTGAAGTATTTCGGCACTGTCGAATATTTTGTGCTGAAATCTGTAACATTCTGAGAGTGGAGACTAGAATTTTTATTACATTTGACTAAGTATATCGTTCTATATGAAGATATGAACTAATATTCGATACAAAGTTGATTAGATTTTTCATTTTCTAATTCAATTCGAAAATGCATGCAAATTTTATATGCTATGTTAAATATATGTCTCGTATTTTAAAACGATATTTGTAATCCGTTCAGGATTGAGACTATAAAACATTCTTAAATTTAAGCGTAAAAAATCTTACTTAATCTTAATAGTAATTACTCATTAGGTTTTAACGAGCGAATTCCACGTGTTTTCAGTCTTATTAATTCCGCTTATCAGCGTTAAGCAACATTAAATCTAGCAAACGTAATAATAAACTCAAATTACTTTTTAACCTAATTAAAACGATTTTTAATACCAAATATTTTTATAAAATACACTGACAAACAAACAGACACTAGACAAACGCACTGTTTCATAAATATTTGTGCTTGATATACATGTTATATGATTATGATTATAGTGGCAACAGAAATAACTCAAATACTAATTCTGAGCTTACAAATATCTAAGAAATTTGCTCAGAATCTCCTTGAACTTGACATAACTCAAGTTCCCATTTAATTGTCTTATGTGTAAACCTAGTTGTGTTATCTCATATGTTTATTGTTTTAAATGTATTTAACACATACGATGTCTGGGGACAGATATAATAAAATAAATAAATAACTTGTAATACCAATAAAAGACCTAACATTCCCATATTAACATAAAAAAACCTGTAGACATTTCGATCAAAAATAAAATGTTTCACATATTAAAGAAAAAAATATTTTTAGAGAGACAAATATAATTTAGAAAGATCTCGTGTCGCGGTGTGCGATATTTTTATGTATAAGACAAAACAACGTAAACCTCCTTTTTTATTATAATTTTAC
Source organism: Leptophobia aripa (assembly GCA_951799465.1). NCBI lineage: Eukaryota > Metazoa > Arthropoda > Insecta > Lepidoptera > Pieridae > Leptophobia > Leptophobia aripa. The sequence continues at coordinate 3,964,450 of OX637268.1, read as the reverse complement.
ATTAACTATATCTTTATATTGTGATCGGCAGTTTAAATTCTAAGAACACTCGATGCCGTAATAATTAATCTATGTGATATAATTGTAATTGATTGATAATTCAATTGTCTCGGCTATGTATTTCACATACACATAACATAATACAGCAAAGTGAGTTAAGAAAATTGTATTGTATAAGATATTCATAGTACTTGCATTTTTTAATCTTTATTCATCCTAAAAGAGTAATTGAGTCTTTTAGCGATACTGGACATATTTACGAGTTTAGTTTGAATATCAAAAATCTCGTTCAAAACAACAATATTATAAACGTTTTAATAATTAAAGTTTATTTATATTCAACTTATGTTATTAAACTTAGGACATTTAAATGATGCCTGAACTTAAATTATTCTTAATATGAATTATATCAGACATCTTCGAAGACACTAAATAACTCTGAATAATTAGAAAGTTATTTTAATACTTATTGTTGTAGTTGCACCGATATATATACAACTACAACAATAAGTATATATGTATATATATAATGTAAACGTAAAAATAATAATCACATTACTAAGAATAATATGTGGCTTTTTGTATTCATATGGTAATTTGGATAAATACAGAAAACTGTTGTTTGATAGAAAGCTGATTAAACATAATAATTGAATACATATTTCTTTCATATTTACATTATGTAACATTAATAAATATTAGTCATCGTTGAACGTTTTACGTTTCAATGTTCAAGATTCGTATACTTGTGAAAACAAATCATATTCTTTCAGGTATTCGAATGGGAGCAAAGTATAAGAGACACGATCCTGTCATCGTTCTTCTGGGGATACATTGTGCTGCAGATACCAGCTGGTCTACTCGCTAGCAGATTTGGCGGGAAAATGTTAATCTTTATATCTATGATCATCACTGGTGTCATCAATTTATTTACACCATTAATGGCCACTCAGGTATTTTATTATTTAAAATAATAAACGTCACTAATTGTTAATTTAACCTAAGTTGGTTTTGCTAAAAAATATATAGGAGACTATATATTATGGTCCGATCATGATTGTTTGTTTGTCAAATATAAAAAAAATGTCATCTCTTTATTTAAGAGCCTATCAAAATAACAATTTAACTACGTGTTTAAATGACTTAGCAAAAATCACTTGTACATATTGTAACGTCTAAAGGGAAACAACGGTTAAAGCTGACTGACACTTTAATAAAACAATACCCACCACCTATACAAACATTATAATTAATCAACCCACATACACCACACATATATGTATACTAGCTGATCCCGACAAACGTCGCTTTACCAAAAATAAATAAAAAAATGTCTCTAAAAATAGATGTTCATGTGCCAAATCCTGAAATCCTGAAATTTTCTGAGCATCAATATGCTCAACGGTCAACGGACAAGAATCGGTCAACCCGTTTCGGAGGAGTAAGGGAACGAAAACTGTGACAAGAGAATTTTATATATTAGATATTAATATTTCAGGGTGACTGGATAGCAGTGTGCGCTTGTAGAATCCTGATGGGTGTGGCGCAGGGTCTACTATACCCAAGTATCCATGGCGTAATCGGACAATGGGCACCATTGTCTGAGAGGAGTCGGATGGGCACCATTGTATATTCGGGTATGTTTTAATACATTCAATACTCTTTGGGTAAAGTCAAGTGTTGTTTGCATAACTCAACGATATTGGAAAATTGTTTTATATTAATATATATGCGATAAAGAGGTTTTATATTAATGGATGTTCTAATATGTTTGAATATTAAAAAACGTAAACTGAAACTTAATGTTTATATTATTTTAGGTTCCCAGTTAGGAACAATCATAGAGATGGTGATAGCTGGGTGGTTGTCAGAAAGCAAATGGGGATGGCCGTCCGTGTTTTATTTAGCTGGTGTTGCCTGCCTCATCTTCTCTGTACTGTGGTACATTTTTGGAGCATCAACTCCTGGCACCAGCCGTTGGATATCGAAGGAAGAAAGAAAATTCATTGAATTAAGCGCTGGAGCAACGGACATAAGCGTACAGAAGGTATTTTTTTTTAATTTATTCAAATGAAACCTTAAAATTATCAACAACAATGGCCACATTAACTAACGCATTTTTGATTTTCTTTATTATATTTTCCCAATTGAGGTGGCTTGGAAGAAATCGCTAGTTAAGGAAAAGGCCACCCGTATTATCCTAAATTCATACATGTTACATGTTATTTTCCCATAAGCAACATCAAAAACTAGATAAATATTTATTCTTAAATTATCTAGAATATGCCGACACCGTGGAAGAAAATCTGGACGTCACTGCCATTCTGGGCGATTCTCCTGGCGCATTGTGGACAAAGTCTTGGTTTCTGGACACTTCTTACTGAAATGCCTTCATATATGGATAAAGTACTGGGTGTCGCAATCAAAGACGTAAGTTGTTTTCGGCAGATAATAAAAAAAATCAAATGACCAATATGACATAATCCTTTTTTGTATTATTATTTTCATTGAAGTTCAAAACATGAAAAAAAAATACAAATAAACTTGAATTTCTAAAAACTGAATATTTTTGGTCTCGGGTAGAATAGACTGTAGCGGGCTACTGAAAAGCATAAACTTTCTGCTACTTTTACTTCAATTATGTATATTGTTTTATTATGCTGTACATATTGAGAAATAAAAAAATAAATAATATTTTCAGAACGGCATCTACTCCGCCCTACCATACTTGGCTATGTACATTTTAAGTTTCGTGTTCAGTTGGGGTGCAGACTACTTGATTAACAGGAATATTTTAACCTATGGTACTACTAGAAAAATCTTCAATACTATAGGTATGTAATTTTTAATAAAAGGTATATACTTCACACATATATTTACTACATTATTTTTATGTCTATAATTTATTAAACTATTTTTGTTGGGAATATTTATCGAGCTTATTATTCATTAAATATATCATTTATTCCGCTTCTTATATCTTCATATGTTGTATTATCTGTAATATTATACGAAATTTGTGTTCTGAAATATCTCAAATCTCGGCTGTACACAAATGGATGTCTTTATTGAACACTTCACAAATGGTAAATGCAAACATCGCGAGTAAACCGGCCTTACACAAAGTGTCAGGCGCAGAAAGTTTTTATCGAAAAAAGATAAAAGCCTATCAATTTTCAGTATTATAACAAAATATTATTTGTATATTTTACCTTTCTAGCATTCTGGGGACCAGCTGCAACTCTCCTAGGTCTCTCCTACATTCCGGCAGGTCAAGTGCCTTTAGCAGTTGCGATGTTGACCGTGACTGTTGGACTTAATGGCGCTCATTATGTTGGATTCTTGGTTAGTACACGTGATAATTACTTAAAGATTAAACTGGTAAAATTTGACTTAAACTTAACAAAACTGAAGGAATTAAAAAAATATAGTATAAGCCACATTTTTCAAACTTCAATATTATAGCAATAGCAAAAATAAGGGTTCAAATGAATTATGATAAGTCCTTGTAAAATGTATTCATTCGTATAAAATATTAATAAATTAACGATTAGTATACATTATTTTAACACCCTGTGTTAGTTTTATCGTGTGATGTTTGTAACTATTTATTTGATGAAACTTTACGGAAATACTGAATTTTTTATTATATTTCTTATAAAAATTTAATGAGAATAAAAATGTGAACGTCAACTTAACATTCTTTTTTAATTAACCAAATTTTGCACAGATTTTACACCTGGTTTTAACTAATATGTCGATTTTTATATTTCCTGTTTCAAACCGGATTGCAATGACCTCCGACATTATTATTATAAATTACTAAATAATAATAATGAATAAACCACTCTACTATGATTATAAAAAAATAGTTTCTAACGTATTTTGATTATCCATAAGGATTGTTATGCCATTTTTATAACTGAATTGAATTTTTAAATTATGTTTTTTTATTTATAACTTCTCCATTCATTTATAGATCTCTCACATCGATCTTTCACCAAATTTCGCTAGTACACTTATGGGTATAACAAATGGCTGTGGTAATATCTTCTCCATCATGGCACCGCTGAGCGTCACTCTTATTGTTCAGGATGAGGTAAGGATGACATACAACGAATACTGTCTATTAAAAATCAATTATAATATAATAAATACTTATAGTTTCTCTAGTTTTATTATTTCTATTTAATCCGGTGTGGATAATAAAATTTTATTCTTACAGCACTCGGCTACGGAATGGCGAAAAGTCTTCTTTCTCTCAGTCGGATTCTATTTCCTCAGCAATCTATTCTTCATACTCTTCTACACTGGAACTGTGCAGCCCTGGAATGAGCCTAAACTGCAAAGTTCTATCGGTTAGTATTGCATATAATATAGAAAATTATTTCGTCATGTGTCAGCAACGCAAGGTTAAAGCAATTGTATGGGTGATCTTATAATCTATGGAAATTTGCAATTACAGAGGATGGCGTCAAAGAAAAGCAAAGTGATAAGACTGCAACTGAAATGGAGAAGATTGAAGATAAAAAGTTTTAAATGGAGTTTGTTAAATTCTTTAAACTAGTCATATTGTACAAAGATCAAATGACCGGTATTTATTGTTAAGAATGTACTTAGATGACGATTTTAATTATTTGACCCGAATTATTTGACAAACGAGTCGTTTATGTTACGTAGTAAAAAACTGTGCTAATGTTTTATATTTATATTATTAAACTCATTAAGGCTGTGTCATAAATATTACACAAGTTATTTAATAAACGATTTCGATTTAACTCTTATAGTAAAAATGTTGGAGCTTTGGACATGGCGTCTGATTCTCTCAAGACATCTGTTTACACGCGTTAATCCATATAAAATATTGAATCTTATGGCACACTTGCGTTAAGACTACGAGTTGAAAATAAATATGTGATGTTGTTGAAAAAAATCGCCTAGTAGCGTCTTCAAAATAAAACCAAAGTTTTAAGCATTCATTCATTCCTTACGAAGTCGATTCACACAAATTAGTTTCTTTGAAAACTTTTATTTTTGTCGTATTAAGTATTATTATTACAAGTTATTCTATTTATACAATTTTTGTCTGTGATGTTTGTGTAGGATTTTTGTTGTCGTTGTAGAGTCCTGAGAAATACTTAAGTAAGGACGTATTCCTAAATCCAGTTTTAAGAGCTGTCAAGAGCTTTCTATTTGATGTATGACATAATATTTGATAATGCTGAAGTATTTTGTGACTTTATGTACCAATTGAAAGCCCAAGTTTGTTTGTCAATCTATCCGATACGATAGAAGTTGTCCTTAAAATGTCATTCAAATCTTGACTATGAAATACACTATTTATTGTTTGTCTATTAACTGTTAATTACAATAAAACGAAACAAGAAAATAAGGTAATGTAAGCTACATTTTAATTTTAAATAAATAAATTAAAACAATTTAAGTGTTTTTATATTTTCCACATGCTAAAAATTTAACTATATCTATATAATCTTGAGTTCTCGATAACAAAGTGATATCCGCCTCGAAAGATCAAATAGAAAGATGCAAGCAAAAAAAAATCCTCAATTCTTCCGGCTTTCTGTGACATCTTAAGTGAACTAAAAGATTAAAGCCGACTCTTTTGTTTTTTATTCCATATATCACACATACATAAAGCCCAAGCAAATTGAAATTTTGTTTCATAAATAAATTGTTGGCTTGGTAGGAATAATACGACTATGATGTATATTTCAACAAAATATTGCCCGGGCACGGGTGTGATAAATTGAAATTTTGAGATAGAAAACTATGTATTCAACGCATGATTGGTATCTTGAAAGTTTCATTTGAAGCGTGTATAAATTTCAATAAATTGAATTTAAATTTCTAAAGAAATTTAACATAATATATGTCCTATGATTACAGTATGTATTTAAATTGTTATTTAAGGTATATGTAGCCGATGTTTAGATAAATAATTAGAGAGAGATTCCACATTGCCGGGTAAAGCAAAAAGCAAGTGGCGCCTTTAGCCTATCCACAGACTAAATAAAAAACGTCACACGCTATATAGGGTTAATCAGCACTGTGGAAATGCTACACTTGATTTTACATGCATATTACTTTATATAATATTATTGCAATTGAATCTTAATAGAGCCAGATACGAATTTAATCTAGTATTCTATTATTATTGGCTTTACGTTGAAACACGTTCAAATAGTTATTACAATTTGGTTATAGTAAGTCAAGCCTACTGAAATATATTCCACTTACATAAAAGTCACATTATGCTTGATATATTTAAATAAGTGTCGCGGTGAATCCTCAGGCCAAACCCGAGCACGAGTAAATTACCCTACGTGACCCTTACATTATCTGTGGAATTGTTCAAAGTCCCTATCATTTGTTATCAGGATCATCTGTTATGAGAGCTAGACAATTGTGTAATGTGAGCCGTTAACCATCGGCGTAATTTATTTAAAAACACTTAATTTAATAGAAGACTTATTGCTGTTTATTAATGGTAAATAAACTATAGCAAATCACCTTGTTTTGTACCTTGCTTTTAAAAATACTATTAACATTTATATTCTAGTGATATTTTGTAGTAATGTAGACGTTTTACCAATAAACTCTTTGCTTAATTTATGTGTACTGTGACTATGATAATACTAATAAATTACAACAATAATTTTACAGAAACTACATGTTACGTCGATTCTTATTACTATGCGCTCTGTATTTTTGCGGACTCGAGCTTTAAAACTAAGATTTATTGGATTTGCAGTTCTAGGAGCGAATTGAATTCGATCGTGACGTTACTGCTCGCCGCAAATGTAGTTAAGTTGTAACACAACAGGTCTCTCTTAATAAATTGTGGTTGACGTAGTAATTTTGCAGCTTTTTAAAATTCAATTACATTTCAAATAAGCGTGTTCAACTAAACCCTTTAGTTTTTTAATAGTAATTTAAATACAATAAAGACTACTTAATCAAGGCAAACATTTACAACCAGCTCTTTTTCGGATAGAAAACCCGTCATAGTTAATAGATAAAAAATGAACTTGTATACGATGAATCCTAAAAGTAAACGATATCTCAAGCAACGGTTATTTTAAATTTAAAGCCTATTAAGTCACTGCCTTTACCTTGGACGAGGTTAGTGCCCATAAATTACACTTTGACAGTCTGACTTGCCAAGAGCTTCTGTGCCGTGTACATGTCATAAAGCCTTCTTACCGACCGATTTATTGACTCCTTCTTATCTCTTTCTTCTAGCTGGCTGGTAAACGATTTTCTTCTTTCCATACATCAGAGAATATCGTAATAAAATTAGGGAAACTTTCCTACACAACAATGATATTTTTTATAAGGTAGTTATAATATTCCCCTTCTTAGACCACACTGCCAACAGCGTTGTACGTTCTGAATTGGATTGGTTACAAAGAAAATATTCTTAATTTACAAAGTTCATCCTAGCTCTGAAAATTAATATCAACCGATACTGTTAAGCCTGGGCCGGAAGTAAGCCACACATTGCTCGTTTCTGTTAAGTCCGCAATCTCGTAATTTATAGCGAAAGACCTGAGGATTTTGCCTACGTGACTGTCGGATTTAGAAACAGTAGAGAGAAAATCTAGAAGAGATATTCGATATCTTGCTCCTATTCAACCAAAACGTATAAGAAGCAAGATTATTTATCAAAATGATTATTTAAAGTATTTAAAAAAATCTAAATTACATAAATGTAACTAGATTTGTTTTACGTTTAATCTAAATCTTCACAGTTTGATGAAGTTCAGCAAATTCTAGCCATCAATGTCATTTAATTATTATTATAAAATTGTATATATTAAAAAAGTACATCTAAGCTAGATTGCCTCGGCTAACGTTAATTAAAAATTCTTAGTTGGCCGAGAAAATAGTTTACCGTATAAATATTCATGGGACCGCTTTGATCCTTTGAAAAAGTTAGTTGTTAGGAAAATTTGTAAAATATAAGTAATATATAGTGTTGAGTGATAAGTTATTAATCTATTAAATTTATTCACATTAAAAAATTTATATGCAAATATTTTCGAATACAAAATTGCAGCTTTATCAAAAATGTAATTAAAAATATTTCTAATTTGACTAAGGTTCTTTGATAGTATAAAAAACTAAATTAAAAAATGGTATATATATTGCATGTGTCCATGTAGTGCAAAATCACAACACTAATTCACAATATGATAGGCGGCCCATTTCAAAAATAATTGCTGTTCGTGGACTCTGAAATTGACCTGTCAATCGTTGATTGCCAATCGAGATAACATTATTGACAAATTGCATTCATACAAAAATATAAACATTAAGTATAATTAAACAATACAAGTCAACCTTCGACAATTTTAAATTTATTCATTTATAAAAAAAAAACACGCAGAATATTTGTCAAAATTATTATTTAAGTGGCTGATCAATCTTTTGAAACTTTACAAAGACACTTCCCGCATTAAGCTTCGATGTTAATGCAATTAAAACTTGCATGGAACTGCAAAACTATAGAAGATTTTATACAAAGTCAACTGCATTTTAACAGGATTTTATTCAACAATTTCGTTCGCCATTGTTTCGAATGGCTCATGAATTTTTAATTTGAACTACTTCTGGTTGAGAGCTCTTTTGTTTAATATAATGTAATTTGTCTTTTTAATTCATTATAAAATCCGCTTAAACATGTGTAATGTGCTATAAAAATTTAGTAGTATGTAAATTGAAACAATATGTACAAAATTATTTACCCTTTACAATATTATTTAACTTTAATGGTGGTTGCTTGTACTATTTTGGATTAATTTAAAAGAGAATTTGTTCGATTTTCTTTTCTCAATATTATAACGATTAAAATATATTTTATGTACAGAATTATTAAATAAACACAAAATATTATTAATATTAACCTAACTAATTAGTAACTTAAAATAAAACAAAACACTAAACTAAAACAACTTTAAAAAGTTTGGTCCCTGTGGCAGAGTACCCACAATGCTGGCGGCATTTCCTCGCGGTATGGCGATGCTTACACGCTGAGCAAGGAAAGCACCAGCTCTTGGATCACCGGTACTGACTACCAGGCGCCTACTTAATTCTTTAAAGGCGTCTGTGCACTTGCACCCCATGGTCCAAAAGTCCCTAAATAGAAAAAAACATAGTTTTAGGAAAGACTTTTGTACTTTGTACCTTTTCTTTATTTCCGTCTGCCCTGCAGCCGCGCCAGCTTTGGAGCTTGTGATAGGAAGGTGGGACGGTGCTAAAGTGTCCACACAAGTGGCATCCCAAACCATAGCCACTCCCATACTCCATGGGATCAATACCATCATCTATTGCCATACCCGTTAGCTCCAGAATTGCCGGAACATTGGCAGTAGCAAGAGAGCGGCGAATGATGTCATTTAGCGCGGCATGGCGAGAAAAGCGATATGCACTCTTTTGGCAGGAAAGGCCATGGTGACCAAGACCATCGACTACAAAGCCACAAGGACACTTGTGAGGAGTACATATGGAGACTCCTAAACGAAGGCTGATGTCAATTCGCAATGTTTCCGGGTCCAAAATATTACACACACAGTATGACAGTATTGGGTGAAGGATAAGAATTCAACCACTGACCGGCATCCCTAGGCCCTACTTCTAACAGCCTTGCACGGTCTTAAGTGGATTTGTCACATTGTAAATTTTAAATTTAATTTAAATTTTCTTAATATTTATATTCAATAGGTTTATTGTTTATTAAAAATAAAGTAACATCTTTGATTTTTATAAATCGTTCATTTTCAAACCAATCACAACTCAACGCTTAAACAATCATATGTATTTATTAGAAATTGGCGTTACATTAACAAAAATAATAATTTAATTTTTCACTTATTAATCCATGCATTTAAAATGTTTTCTATGATAAGAGCGACATCTATAACAAGTTAACACAACTTTCTTTTTGTTGTAATCTTAACTAACTTTTCAACTACTTCGTTCAGTAAACATGAAAGAGATGTCGCTCATCTAAACGACAAAATATGCATGAAATCAATATTAGCACCCTCTATCGTCATTCATAAAAAAAAGAAATTATCGACAAATATGTTAGCAATGTTGTTTTATTTTCTTATTATAAATGATTGCGTATATACTACTTGTAATATTTTTATAAGAAAATTAAAACTATTATATCTAATTTAAACAACTATAAGATGACGCTACTTTTTTAAATATTTAGTGCGTAATTTTCATAGATATTTTTAAATTACGACGTAGTTAAAAGTTTTTTTTTAAATGCAATGTTTTTTTTTCTATATTCTATTAATGTAATCTGTCATGAAATGTTTGACATATTGTCGCCAACAAAGATTTTTGTAGTAATCATTTAAAATGTTATTTAGCATATTGTTAATTAGTAAAATTGTAGTTGCTTTATAATTAATTATGGATGATACATTACCGTTGTTACCAACAAGCGGGTAAGATCAGATCCTTTTTAGTAATTAAAAGGGTCCAATCAAATTAAACCTAGTTTGTTATCGTATTAATAATACATAACTTAATATTGAACATAAATCTCTTCATACTAACTTAATTTGTTATATCTATATAATCTCTTTAATTGTTGTTTTTGTTTAAGAATAATCTATGGTTAAGCGGTGTCTATAGTTTATGCTCGAATAATCTAACGTTTTCGCGGGAACGAGTGATTAGAAATTCGTGAAATATGTATAATTTTTCTTGTGGTTGAATTAAAAAATAGATTCGTAAAAATCAATGAATCAACGAATAACTATGGTTTTATATATTTTAGAGATATAATTTGCGGAGATGTGCGTCCAGTACTTCGCGAAGTCTTTAGAGATGTACAGTATCTACCTCCACTTGTTTCATGCATAACTGAAAACAACGACGAATCAGATCTGCGTGCACAAAGCGAATGGGTAATTAATACCTTAAAACTAATTACATTGCAAGAGGTTAAAAATATTGAGGCTTATAACTATACAGGATTGTACATATGTTCTTTACTAAATATTACCTTATCAGTGCTATTTGCATTATACACAATAGCATTATGTAAGTAAAGTAATGCAACATTAATACAATTGAATAAAAGAGAAGATTAACTAAAAGATAACATACAAAATTTCATCCACCCTTGCCTCTTTTACAATATTTGCTACTGTATTTTCAGTTTCTTAGAAGAAATAACATAAATCAATATCTATTTGAATAACTTCCTATCATGTTTAGAAACATATGATTAGATAATTATGTATCCTAACACCATCACAATCAAATTCATTGGAGTCCACTTCAAACTCCTGTGGTAATAAATCAACCAGCTCTGAAGTTTCCTGAGAGGTAGATGTGGGTCGTGGTCCACCTCCAGTTTTGGTTTTCTCCTTCCTAAATAGTGACCACTTATTTTTCGACTTCAGCTTATATAGTTTTCACTGGTTCATTGTTTGATTTTTATCCCTATTTCTGGAGTTGCATCCATTAAATCTAAAAAGTTAATTTGAATCACAAATGTTAAGTCTAACATAATAAATGTAATAAAAACGTATAAGAGCACTTAGTTTTCAGTTATTTCTATCCATGATTTTAGTTTCGACTATTTTGTATTAGTTGATAATTTTTTGTTTTCTATAATATCAATGTGAATGATAATTACCTTTTCTTTTTGTTCCAAGTTAGTAGAGCGTTCGCTTTAAGTAGCCACTATAAGTAGTAGTAATAGTAATAAGCTTTTATAATATAAAACTGACAATAATTAACTAGAAACTCACTACAATACTACGTATTTCGAAATGTATACAACTATATTTCTGAACACAACAAAGCACCAACGTCAAAATGACACTTACCCGAGACAATTGACTCTTTTTTGTACGTTTCTCTAAGGATGGCGACGTTGCCGGTTCGTTTTTCGATATAACGTCAGACTACTTATACTGTTCATAAACCGAGTGTATTAGTAAAAAGTTATATTCACCTTTATACCGACCTTATACTCAGTATAATTATACGTTGTATAAGGGTGATATAAGCTTGGTATAGTGATTTTTATTAGTAGCACCTTTAGTCGATTGTTAAGTGCTCATCTACAACGGTGCTGGCGTTAGATTTTTCAATTCATGCTTACAATTCCAAAAACCCAATTGTCGACAGGCTTAGCTAATAAAAACCCCATACACTGTTTCTTTTATTAATATTTTATACATTAACTCATGGTGTTTGTTGAATAAATTGTAATGTGTGTTCTGTTTCTGTTTCTCTAGTTAACGTCGTAAAAAAATGGGATTTATTATTTGTTTAAGCAATGGATTTTTATGTGATATAAAGTACTTTCTTACTTTAATTACTGAATACTGTAGTTTTTCAATTTTAAATCATTACGGTCTCGAGATTCGTAGATATTAATATATTTTTTAGGCCAATGAGTTATCATCGGCGTGTAAAGAATTGAACGAAAAAGAAAAGAAGTTGAAGCATAAGTATGCAGAGAGATTATCAAGGGAACCCCTTCCAAATATTTACAAATTGTACCCAGTGACTGGAAGCGGCGATCGGGAGTCTTGGACTGTAGTTAGAAAGGACTTAAAGCCGACAATAGAACAAGATGGCGCTTGTATGTGTTATTATTTACTACCTTGTCCGAAAAATTGTTTCGATGCCTTAATGCACCGTAATTTAATGAGCATTAAATTTTTGCAAAACAATTCAGTTCTTACTTGCGACTTGGTCTTATACTAGTTTAATAATACTGCTTTCTATAATTAATAATGCTTTCGCTATAAGATTATTAGGCATATATTTTAGGTAACACAAGGTTATGGGTACAGAATATACTGAATAGAAGCTCTGGTGATTTGACATATAAACCCTATGAGCCACATAAGCATGGTAAAACAGCATTGCTCCGGGTTGATAACACATCAATTCAATCGTTCAGGTTTAAGATTTATGTACCTACTAGTCCGATAGTTTAGCATAAATTTAAGCTACTAGGGTTTTGAATGTAAATCATCCTATTGTTTGCCTATTATAATATGTAGCTATTTTAAATATATGTAAATTTATATTAATAACATCAATTTATGTAAAGTAATTTATTTAATTAAAATGTAATACAATTATTTTAAGTTTCTACTAATTTAAATTATTTTAGATAGTGAGGTTTTGTTCAAACTTTTATTTTCACAGCAATTATTTTGTACTTTAAAATGATAAAATTCACATAGAAGCGTGTCTGCTTAATGCCCAATTTTTGGTTTTAAAGTATTGAAGAAATATTCATTTAAAATATATTTTCTTGTAGTATCGGGGAGCCAGTTGCACCTACCACCCCACTTCCCCCGAAAGTTATGTTGCAACCTCCATTACCAGAGTATATGATTTGCTTGCCTCCAAGAATTGAATTTATCAACTTCACTCTAGGAAATGTACATACGGTGGGAATATCACGATAAAATAATATCAGTCCATATTTTTAATCAAATACGCGAAGTAGAAGCATTGTCAAGTTATATTAGTGCGTTTTTAATTATCACCAACAATTTTCTTAACGCAATGTTGAAAAAATCTTAAATAAGCTTGTAATGTTTGATATAGAGATTTCGTAAAATAAAATGGCACGCACCTCGATCGTCCAACAAAATCAAATTGTGACTTCGTCAAAAATACACTGGCTATTTGATTGATGTGTGTGGTAGAAAAAGTTTGAAATAGAAATATGAAATTCGCATATAGGTTGTGTGTTTTCTACGGATATGTACAAAGTAGATGCATACTTGTAAAAACCAATTGTTATATTATTAACTGTCTGTGAGATCAATAAATAGCGTTCCGCAGTTAGGATTACTCGCTATAATTATACAGCCCTTTACGTTGGAAGCAAATGTAACTAAGTATTTTACACAAAAATGTGTAAAATACTTAGGGTCTTCGGACTTCGGGTCGGGTATTTTTGACTGGACTGAGTCATCCCAAGCTTTTCCGGGATTTATTATAATCTATATCTATAGATTATTATAAGACAGTAAAAATCGAATGTTTGTACATTAAATATTGTTCCAAAAAACTGAAAGGAGGCAATTAAAGAAAAGTCATATAAACCAAAAAAACAATTTTTGGATTCTTGCCTGTCTGGCTGTCTGTCTGGTACGTTATAACTTCAAAACTACTGAACGGATTTTACACATTTTTGATCGGGTATCTTTGACTGGACTGAGTCATCCCAAGCTTTTCCGGGGATTATTTATTATAATTGTAACTAAAATGTACAAAACCGCTTTTCAAAAAAAAAATTGCAAACTTTTTATGCCAGACGTAATATAGGATAGCAGTTGTCAGTAAGCACAACTTAATTAAAACAATTATAAGTGTACTAATTATTATAATTTCAGGAGTCCATTCGACTTCTAAATATATCTAAATTTGAGCTACGTCTTTCTATATCACCTCCAAAAAGGCGAGAGCTAGATATAGAGCTTTGTTCTCGCCTGGTGGTGACATCGGGTTCCGCAGCCGAGTTAAAAATCCACTATCGTCCAGTCGATGTGCTCACCGTAACTGACGAACTGCTAGTGAGAGTGTCTGCTGGAAGATCTTTGAAAATACCAATTGCTTGCTTTATGCAACCGCCTATACTTGAAAGTAAGCAATAGAACCTCATATAACCCGTTTGTGGCTAACAGCTGTTTATCTAGTATTGACTGTCACTGTCGTTAATAATAGTGTTTCTCAATATGCTTACAAAGTTTCGTGAGAATTGGTCTAGTCGTTTCGGAGGAACGGAACGAACATTGTGATACGAGAATTTTATATGTAAGATGTGTACGATAAATATTCTTACAGTATTAATACTAGAGTAGCTTTTGGTATTTTTATAAAAATTAATTTTTTTCTAAGTCAAGCCAAAGTGTGATGGTCTCATATTCATTTATGAATGATACATTTAAAAGTTTGTACCGCTCGTTAGATTTATTAGCTAAGTGAATCTTATGCACTGACTAAAATGTTACAGTTAGAAACGTCTATAAATTATTAGCACAAACACTTGTTTTGTCAGTTTTATTGTTTGTTCCGGTTATTTATTGTTGTTTTCATAGTATTCGATACAATGGAATCAAAAGTTTTGAAAAGCTTGCAGAAAAGTTTCTTCAAATAGAATTCAATTGAAAAGTACTTGATATTATCAAAAGGGTTTTGAATGGGTTGCTGAATACAAATTGTACACCGTCTGATGGAACATTGCGGTTACCGCCTTTTTAAGTCTGAGGGCTTAAAATTATTTTTTAAATAATTTTTTTCAATACTTTATAGTTTTGAGAGGTGTTATAGCAGTTTAAAACTTTAAGTGGGGTCATATGTTTTACAGGATCTTTACCTAATTTCAGTACTAGTACCAAATATATCATCAATTCGACTCGAGTCTATGAAGACAGCAGAGATAACTCGTGATGTACTGGATTTAGGATCGAGACTCTTAGGGGATGTTCATCGTACATCTTTATTATTCTATTGTCCCGAGAGACATGCAAACTTCTTTTTGCTGCCAGAAGATGCCTGGATAAACTTCTGTGTTGATGTTAGTATAAAATGTATCTTTGCAATATGTCCTAAATTTATTTCTTACTTCTTGTGAAGGCGTATATAATAAATTATTAAAAATATAACATTTTTTTCAATATTTACTATTAATGAAAATACTTATCTTGGTCCAACAAATAGTTTTTATTAAAAAAATATTCGAGTCCAAGCGACATATTATGAAAATCATTATTTGGCATTACATTGTCCGTTTTGCGTGAAATGCACGTGTGTAATATAATTTGTGTATATTAACACACGTGCATAATTATCTGTATCTTTACAGATTGCAGCCAGCTCTGGTAAAGGTAAAACAGTAGGAGGTGCAGCCAGTGACAATTTCTGGGTTAGTCCGGTTCGCTGGGCTGGTGGCGGGATCACGAGAGCCGTGGCCGTTTGTTATGCTACAGAGCCAGGCCTACACACAACTGCCTTAAGGATACTCTGTTCCACGGCTATAGAGCGTACATTGAATGTCGTGGCTGATGCGCTGTTCTTTAAACCTGACCATATTACGTTAGAGGTAGGTTTTTTTATATTCTTAATTTTCACTCTATTCAGAAACGGGATATAGAGAACATAAGCGGCAACTATCTATCATTACCTGTATTCTTTCAAGCCAGTTTTAGAATGCCAATTCCATTTTTTTGCTATATCTTAGTTTAAATTTAAAATATAATTTTCTAGTAATTTTTGGTGCAATTAGCTATTTGTCTACGTAAGCGAAATTTATAGACATGCAAATGTCACAAATTCCCTTTAATTAATAATAATGCTCTACTAACGAGCTACAGCTTTGGCGGCTTAAAAGGTAGACAATTGTATTCTACCACCAAATTACACAAATCAATGTCATACCAACCACCTTACTACGAACGATGAAAATCCTTTCTTCATACAATTGTATTCACAGTTGTATCAAACTTGTATGGAGGAAGATTGCTTGAAAACAATACACAAAACAATATCGTTAACATGCAGCCTAATATAAATAATTTAATATCAACTTCTCTCAACATGGCTGGTCTCTGCGGGATCAATAGTGGAAAATGTTAGAGAAGGCCGTTACCCGATTAGGCCATACGCGTTATTCTATAAAATCAACTAAGCCCAACATACGCATAGTTATATCCCATTTATATTATATTTATTCCATTAAAATTTTATTTTAATGTGCTCGTATTTAATCAGATTTTACACCAAGTTTTACTGACCAGATTTTTTTATTGTTAATGGACTTATCTTTTATTTATAAAAAATACCAGCGATGCTCTTAAATGTCTGCCATAAGGGACTTATAGATATATTCGTTTAATCAATCTCATTTTACTACAGGCTCACGATAAAGACTACGATATATGTAGTAAGGATGATGAGGCATGCGAGTATTACGTGCGACTCGGTACGGCCTTTCCCAGTCGCTCGTTATCAGCTACTGTGGAAGTTTTGAATCACAGGTAATTTTCTCAAACACATGTCACTGTCATTAAATGCTAATTGTCACTTTTGAATTTGTATTTTCATTTAATAACTTTTGCTCTATGTATTGAATTTTTTATTTTATTTTATTAGTTCTAAAACAAAATGTACGCTTAATAATATGTAATAAAAGAGTTACAAATTGTAGAATAGAATATTATTCAATCGGAATATATATTTATTTACGCATATATTAATTTAAATGTTGATGATTTTAATGACAGAAAGACAATATTATTCTAGTCCAGTCACGTATTCGTATTACTGGAGCGTAAGACCGTGGGGAGTATGTTCGTGCTGGACGACATCTAAGACCTCAACTTTTGGAGAAGACGACCTCTGTGATGAGGGCAAATTGAACCGGAGTGAGATGAAAGTATGGTTGATAATAATCTTCAAATTTTTCAATCATCTTAAAATTAATTATTATTTTTTAAATTAGGGACATTCAATTCACTTAAGGCTTAATTAAGCCTTAAGCGTATGTAAAATTCAACTCCACAATTTATGTGTTTCCATAAAGAACCACCTTACATGAAAATCCTCTATCGAATAGCTAAATTCGTTTTATAAGCAAAAGTTCTGTAAAAATGACTAAGGTTAATGTTTAGAACAATCACAAGATTAAATACCTAAAACCTAACATCAAAAATTACTGGTATAAATAAACTCACTACATGCTTTCTACAGACAAAAACCATTACAAATGAAGATGCAAACGGTGTTAGAGTTGAGGTAGCCCAAGGTCTCCTTTTTCCAAGATCGGTAACTCAAGTCATGGTCCGAGTGCCTGATGTCGGACAAGTACTAGGAACGCATCGAGCTGTCCTTATGTTAGTAACATTCACTTGTGTTTGAAATTCAATTCAGAATTAGATCTTGTTCTTCAGAAGCTTTACAATTATTATTAACTGCAGGTTAATTTTAAAGGAGATACCTAAAGAAAGTTTTCCAGCTGATTATGATCCTATGATCGTCAAAACTGATGTTGTTAGCGAAGAAGGGATACCAGGCGTTTGTTCGGTATATTTTTATTTAGTCACACTTAATTGCACTTAAACATTACAAGTAGATGATGTTAATACATATAACAACAACGGGCGGCCTTATCGCTTATAATCGATATCTTTCAGGCAATTTGAAGGGTGCGAAGTATACAAAATTAATACAAAACACAACATACATTTAATTAAGTAAAACGGGAAAAATCCGGGAGAAACCTCAACAATCCATTGAATACTTTCTCAAAATTACTAGCAAAATAAGAGCATTATTTTGACAAGCTTTGTCGTGATATACAATGACCAAATACACGCTGGCAGCGGCCAGCAAATCGTATAAAAATCCATATCCATTTAAAAATGGAACGATCTTTTACTCGGAACCAGTCAAGGAGATCATTTATAAGAGGTTTTATTTAAATTTCGAACGGGAATATTGAAAGCTGTTTAGGGTTCGGTCGTCTGGGTTTATTGTAAAAAAAACAAACACATTGATTTGGAGAAATATTATATTGAAAAGTTGAAAACTAAACAATATATTATTTGTATTGTAATTAAATTTCTGCACATCATTTGAGTGTGTATTTCAACTAGACATTGATGAACTGACGATTACATGTTTGTTCATTATATACCGTTTTGCTGGCCGCTGTAGTTATGTACTAGTGTCCCAATTATTGACATGCTTTGACTAACACTTACTTTGACTTCTGAACAGGACGAAACAAAATTATATTGTTGTTTTTTTTAGAGATGGTCTCGCGAATTATGTGATATAGTTTGTTGTCAACTTGAAGTATGGTGGGAGGTAGTGCCTGTAAGGTTTGTCCTTGATCCACCTGTATTGAAGCTTAGACATTCAAGAAGGTATTGATTTTAAATATAAATTACAATAATTCATCACCTAGAATAGATTATTCTGACACGGTTTGTTTGATAAATAGCACAAAATTAATAAATTGGTTTATTAATAATTGAGGCCTATACGCTAATATTATGATGAATTCATTACGTTATTTTTTGCCAAATAGATTATATTGCAATAGTAAAAAATAACAATTAAAGCTAACATCTAAACTTATACTTTAATAATACATCTATCTTCTTGTTTATTAATTTTATTATTACACCTTAAATCTGCTTTATTTCTCCTTATGTAATAAATCATTCACGAATATTTCATTGTTGCGTGATTTTGATATTCAATAACAAAAACCGTTAGATTTATTTTGCTTTGAAAACAAATGAGCACATAGCTTATCGATTCTTAAGTATTGTTGCAATTTTCAGAGTTAAATCGACAAATGTTTGTCTAAAAGCGACACAGCTGTATGGATTAAGTGGTGTAAAGGCAAACTGGAACGTCAGTGGTGCAAAAACAATACATTTGCAGCCAGGAGAAGCTGTCGCAACACAGTTTGATTTACAAATGCAACCGCTACCCAACCACTTTCCCGATACAGATGTGATTCAGTTAGTAGTTACCGACTACTTCAATAAACAGAAAAAATATACTAAATTCTAGTAATCATTTTATTTATGGTTTTTTTTAATTATAAATATGCTCTACTGTGGGGCATATAGTCGTGGTAAATATAGGCCTATCTACTTCTTGACTTTAAGATATTGAATCAGATGCAGAGGACATGATGAATTAATCTTAATAATGTATTGCGAGAAATCAATTCGATTGTATTAATTTAAACGAAATATAAGATTATGTCTGTTTTCTTTACTGTCATTCTTTAATACATAAAATGTAATGGTTGTATCCAGCAGACTGTTAGAAATGTGACTTGATACATACTTAGGCAACGACTGTCGAGGCAGTGTATTTGCAGTTTTCAATTCCTTCAATCACTCCAATAGCATATTGGCCTGTAAGCCTTGCATAGTTATTATAAATACAAAAACACTGATAAATATCAAAACACTTTTCATTTTCGCTAGAAAGAGCAGCTATTGAGTTTCTTCCCGCTTATTCTCAGTAGAACTGCCCTTTGAAACGGTAGTAGTGTAAAAAGTAACGATTGAATATCTGTAATAAAGATATTAAGAGTTTGAATGCAACGCGTTATACGACTTCATGGCTAATAAATAATATCTATATACAGGTTAAATTCAGAGAGCAAAGAATGGAAGAGTTCAGCTTTAATACAGAGATCCTACGACACGCGTCATCCTTCACTACGACCCGCGTTCAAGTGGTTGGGACTAGTAACACCTGGGGCTAAGGTTCAAACTGATTTAGTGGTGCATAATGATACCCATCAACACGTAAGCTATTATTAAAATGCTTCATAATATTGCGTCATTAAATTAGTAAAAAAAGTTCTTACCCTTCTATAGTATAATACAAATGAACTAGAAATTTAAAATAGGCATATGTTTGTATACTCACAATTTCTAAATTTAGTAAAACAACCCTGTTAAGATGTTGTATAATCAATTGCATGAGGCTGTAACTCTTTGATTCGCGGGTAAACTTTAAATGTGATCACGTGACCAGATTTGTCGCTGGAAACGAGCGTCGAGCGGGGCATGCACGAGGCCGTACTTTACAAACAAAATCAGCTCATTCATGCTATGCATATATGATGCCACTGAATCTTTTATTTATCCGAGTGTTAATAAAAGTTATTAACACAACATTGCATTAAGCAAAAGTCAGTAGACAGATTGTTATTGTATTATTATCAGTTAATTTTTTATTTAATATTCAGATTTGCTGGTGGGCTACATGTGTCCGATGGTGGGGTGAGCGCAGCATTGCAACTGCATGCGCTGGCCGCGAGCCCTGTCCGCATTGCTACGAGCGTAACTGCTCTTGCGCATTGCTAAGTCCTTCAAGGGGTGCGCTTGCGCATGACCAATCCGTTGTGCTCAAATACAGTGCTATTGCACCTGATGTAATTCTACACATTGTTTATTATGACATATAATAGTTTTAATAGTGGTAATTAAGTAAACTGAGCAATATTATAGACAGATGGAGTGGTAGCGTCGCTGGTACAAGTACATAGAACGTCTGGTGACGTTTGTATGGTGCATACAGTTGCCGGAACGGAGGCAAGAGCCACATTACTCGCGTATAGAGTCCTCGCGCCTCGTGTTGTTATGAGAGTAATGCCGTGTCTTGGTGATAAACATGGGCATTGTTAGTATATCTTCTAACTAGGTTGAACTTTTAATACTTGCGCCTTAGTGTATCTCGCGGTCACGCACAGATTGGCACACACAAACTCAACCTCAACTTACACTTACGGGCGGTCTTCTTTCTTTTGGATCTCGGACGTAACAATTATGGGAAAAAAATATAAAACGCACGAAGGGCGAGATCTGCAAATAATGTTAAATGCAATGTACTTTTCTACCTGCTCTCCGCCTGATAGTTGTACCCAACTTGTGTCGCGTAATATATTGTAAGTATAACATATTGTAGTATATTTAAATTACTATACTGTTGCTTTACTAATGTACTAAACTGGTGCTATCCAAATAAGATAACAATATATGTAACTATTGTCTGTTTTCGCTTCACTTCGTTTTCCTTTTTAAACTTTCTTGAGAATAAATCACCTAACACGACATCCACTATATATACGTTTTTGCGGGAATTGTGGAGTTTTTAATAGTCATTCGTATAAAACATGACCATAGTCTATATTTATTGTTCATATATTTATGTATCATATGAATTAATTCCATAATACCTGATATGCTTGTCGGCAATCGTCATGTCTTTCTGGTATTATTGGAGAAGCAAAATATTCTAATGGTGAACGTTAGTAGTTACTTACTATGTCGTACTTTATAATACTTTATATTACTAGTTATTGAGGTCAAAGCAATCATATTTATTATAACATAGTAAAATCTCAGACACACATTTTTGAATATTTGTACCCTAAAAGTTAAATTAAACACTCGTATTAAAATCGAACAATGTAATAGAAACGCTTTTCCGTTAACCTCTCAATGTTGTTTTTCTTCATTATTCAGGTAATGTATGTTCACTAGACACAAATGATCGCAAAAACTGCGCGGTGTTAAGGCCAAGTTTTTCTTTAACTGTAGGGTTTAGAAGTTGCTACCGAATCAAATGTAGCAACTTGACCCCTCTACCCACTACTGTAAAATGGCAAAAGCCAGGTAAGTCTCGTACTTGATTTGAATAATTATATATGTATTAATTAATATAGCACAAATAAAAAAAATGAAGACGTCATTAGAGCTAGAATTAATAAACGCTTTAAATATTTTATGGACGAATAAAGCTTTGTTAATATTGAATTAATAGATAGTAATCATACCGGGCACTTGTTGTATAAAATAAATGTGAATTTAGAATCTTTATTTGCTATCAAAGAGCAACATTTATCTAATATATAAATTTCTCGTGTCACAGTTTTCGTTCCCTTACTCCCTCGGAACGGGTTGACCGATTCTCCTGAAATTTGAGCATATTGAGTAGGTCTGAGAATCGGCCAACATCTATTTTTAAAGACATTTTTCAATTTATTTTTTGGCAAAACGACGTTTGTCGGGATCAGCTAGTATACATATATGTGTGGTGTATGTGGGTAGATTCATATTAATTATTACGTTTGTAGGTGGGTATTGTTTTATTAAAGTGTCAGTCTGCTTTAACCGTTGTTTCCCTTTAGACGTTACAATATGTACTAGTGATTTTTGCTAAGACATTTAAAAACGTAGTTAAATTATGTACAATTGTTAATTTGATAGGCTCTTTAATAAAGAGATGACATTTTTTTAGAATGTAATGATTAACAGGCCTATATATACTTATATAGGCCAGTTAATCCGTATAGCGTATAATTGTCATTTAACAAAAGAAGAAATAAATTTTCAGATTGTGAAGATGCTTTGAAAGTGATATTCATTCCTAATGACTTTGATGTTCAACCTAATAGTTCTATAAACATACAAGTAAGTTAAGTTAATTTAAATTAATTTATTATATTAATTAAATGCATACGTATAACATTTATGCCGGTATTTTTTCTTTGAATTATTATGATTCATTTTCACTTTAATCAATAGCGGTTATAAGTAAAAAACATTTCACCCCGATTGAAACACGTTAATTTTAATTGTGTTAGTACAAAATGTATTATTACGAATAATATTTTTCTAGGTGATTTTAGATCCTCGAAAAGTGAGTCCACGTCATTTATACCGAGTACATGCAAATGTATGTCACGCATACCAACCAGTACATCTTTTCATTGATGCTGCTATATCAGTAAGTTATGTTTATTAATATTATTAAACACTGATATAATCAAACAAAAAAATATCATACATAGTGATATGTATTTTATATTAGATCTATCACAAGCAAGGGATTACATTTTTAGTCAGCATACTATTACAAATAACTCTAACTAGATTGGTATATGGTATAGCTTATAGTAATGTATCTATATATGTATATAATAATTATTAAACTTTAAAATAATAATACTCTGTTGACTACTCTACAAGACCGGCAACGCACGAGCTCACAGCCACATGAGTGTCTATGGGCAGCGACTTTACCTTTATGGTGTCTCTCCCGCTCGTTTGCCAGCGCTTCTATAAAAATCTATAATATTTAAGCGTTTGTATTTTATTAAAACTGAAACAGAACACATCTAATAACTCTAAAAATCAATTGTATCCAACATCTGTATTTTACGACAGAGGCTTGACATAGTTCATTGATGGACTCGTACGTAGACATGGTCGTTTTTGTAATGATTAAAACACTTTATCTATGTCAACCACAAGAGGCTTCATGGGTTCGATTCGCCGATCAATTTCACTTAGACAAAATGTGAGCTTAAGGCAATAGGTATGCGTAAATTAAGGATGTAATATTAGAAATCTGTAGCTGAACCGCACCACTTCCTAAAAGGCAGGCAACGCACTCACGAGCTCTCAGCCTCGTGTGTCTATGAGTTGCGAATACACCTTTATGGAGTGCCTCTTGCTTGTTGCTCCCTCTTCTATAAAAAGTATAATCGCATTGTTGAAGTTGTGTGAAACAATAATAATTCTAAATTGAAATATTTTCTTCAAGATGTTTATTATTTTAAAGTGTTTTTCACATAATTAATTGTATTTTATAATGTACTGCATAGTCGTACGTATGCATATCTAGTCACTGGTATGACTTAAATTTCTGTTTTCCATACAAGAACATTACAATAACGCCTGATAATATCTAAAACATTACGCATTACTGTAATGTTACAGCACATTACTGCTTGGATATATGGTTGTAGTTATCGGTTCATTAATTTTGTTTAACGTCAGCAAGGTTTTATCCCTGTCATCAGCAGATTAAGATGGAATTATGGGTATCTTTTATCGACGGATAATCAATATAAAGCGGGAGTTCTGATTCCGAAGTGATACTGTTACATTTAAGTTACAAATAAAGTTAAATCTAGGTTACTTTTAAACTTTATTATTCCAGTACTATTTTTTTCCATTACTTATTTATTTTCTATGGTGATACTAGGGTACAAAAAAGACTGTATGACGGATACAGGATACATACTTAATCGTTTTTCCTGGATAAGTCTCGGCTGTTGTTCTCACTGTAACGTAAATGTGTGTACCTATTTCACTATGCTCACTGATGATAATAAAAGTTATTTATTAATGTTTTATATAATATCGATATTGATCCATTCGCTGGCACCGTACCATAACACATGCTTAGCGATTTATATAAGTGGCGGAGAGTTTCTTGCCGGATCATCCCTTTCGTTCTACGGCCTTTATTTTAAGTCAAGTTTTTTTGAACAATTAATAAATTGAAAAACCTATTTAAATAGAGATATTTTTGTTTTCATTTGAATCAAACAGAAGAACAGCCTAAATAAGGCGCTTATTCACTTACGTACGATTTGTCGCCAAAAGCCGCACCATTTATAGAAAACAGATCTCATGAATTAAGTACGGTATATTTAGAATACGTTACGACAAGACTTTAAGCTGATGACGTAATTGGTTTTCAGGGACTCGAAGTTGGCATCGACATACCACTAGGTGGAGCTGAAAACACAGATTCTTTTATGTCTATAAAGTTAATGGAGGTAAGAGACAAAACACATTTCATCGCTGAATAATAATAAAAAGAATATTTTTACAAAATTTGAAATTAGGAGAAGTCGTTCATATAGAATACTTTGTCACTTTTTTATTAGTAACAATTGCAATTGCAATGTAAAAAATCGAATAAGTGAAAGAATATCTTGTTATTGTTTTAAAATAGATTCTCTAAAGGAAAATTTAGAGGCTATATTTCACGAGTTACGAGTTACGATAATGGTCTCAACAGGTTGTTAACTTAGAACATACAACTAATGGCGACACAGTATTTCTTTTGAGCACTTTTTAAAATGATTTTTTATGTAATTTATCTTTGTGCATTTTAAAAACTATAGCTACGTGTGTGAAGACACACATACGTATAGTCGATAACACATTTAAGTAATTTTAATATCCATGTCATATATTTAAAACACTACTTTATATAAACATGCACTTATTGTATAAAGGAAAAAGCATACAATTTGCCTCGGTATAAAATAAAAGTGTAAAACAATGTAACTGGATATCCAATTTACTTAATTATGCGTTGAAATCAGATACAACCCTAATATAAGTATGGTCTTATCCCAGGGAACACAATTTACCTAATGGAAAAGATAAAGATTTTAAAACCCTCAAAGAATAAAATTCAATATTCACCTATATCAGTATCACACCGTACAATACAGTAAAAGCTATAAATTTAAACAAATAAATTCATTTTATTCACAGATATGTCACCTTTCAAACGTGGCTCAATTTTTAAGTAACTCACGAGACAACAACATTACTCAATTAAATGTAATGAAATTGTAGTCCTGAACAGTAAAGACTATTTATCAAGCCATAAACTGATTTTGTTAATAATGCGGCTTGAATGTTAATCGGTACATTAGTTATTGTTTTACTGTAACTGAAATGAAAGTTTTAAAATTAAAATAATCCTCAATTACAAAAATCATTACATACAAAAATGCAGTTTTAAACGAGTTCTATTCTTACATACAATCTCATATGCAAACGCGTCTTGCCCAAGAGAATAAGATATGTTGAAATCTATCAATTTTCCTGGTATACATAGAGATTATTAACTTCTATGTATATTTTCTACTTTTATGTGATGTAAAATAGAGTACTTTCATTTACCATACCCGGCGCATATAAAAGATTTTCGTAATATTTTTTTTTGTATATTATTTAATGCTAATTTACAATCGTTTTGTAAAATGTTTAACCACTTAAGAAGTGAACCTTGACAGGAACTGGCAGTTAATGTTATTTTAAAATTTTGTTTTGAATTGACGATCTTAAGTATACGCAAGTTACCTAGATTTATAAAGTTTTTTTTTGCACCATCTTATATGAATCCCTAAGATATTTTTTTCAAATTTTGAAATTAGGCATAATTATATTGTGATAACATTCGCTATAGGAAAATTTTGGGACAGGGCCAAATTAAGGAATCTAACGGGTCTCGAAACTTTTGGATAAGAGACTAATTAGGAATTGTACACTGGGAACAACTTTGGCAACAATACAATGATATAGAGGTCTAAACTAGCGCAAGTTTTGTGTTTATTTATAGAAGACATTGGCTGAAAATGAATTTTGTGACGGCTTAATTCATAGACTTTAAATATTGCCAAACAAAGAAACGGTTTACTTTTTAAATAAAATCTGAAGTAAATCTTTGAGCATTGCAGTGATCACGTCTTCGGCCATCGCTTATACGGAAGTGAAGTATTGCACGACTTATGACCGACCGTTTATATTGAAAGACTATTATCTTTATTAATGTAACTGGTATTAAAATAAACGCTTATACACCTGGTAATTAATTGCCAGACCTTTTAATAATTTCGTCTGTGAATGTATAAGTCCAGTATAATTTTATAGATTACATGGTAGAGATTGCTTATTAGCGATAATGCCGCCAATTGCTTCTTGTTTTTGTGCAACAAAGTGTTAATAAATATATCTTTATTTAAACGGATAATACTTTGTTCGCTTTTTTCCTGTTGTAATAGCAGCTGAAGTATCTTTAGATCTAATCTCAAAACATTTTATTTTAATTTGGTTTTATCTAATCAGTTATACAAATTGTTACAAAAGTGATTAGCCTGAATAAATTCCGTTTGCGAATCACTAATTACATGTAAGCAAATCATTACGCCTGATTGACAAAGGCTTCAAATGGCTATGTGGGAAAAGTTAAATTAATCAATCACTTGTACGGTACATATAGATTTTTGTATCAAGTGTCTCAAATACATTTTGGTATAACTACTGCACTGAACAATAAATCAATGCCCGTATTTGAATATCACAACAATATTATCGCGTCCCTGTTGTGGGAATAATTATAATTAATTGCTCCATAGTATTAGCAATATAGATTGTAACAATCAGCTTACATCATCACTGGTAATGGGCCCTTTTGGTAAATAGACACTGTCAAATTATATATTTACATTTACAAACTATAAACAACGATTGATTAATTAATTGGTTTGGTAAGAACAGAATAGATTTATACTGGGTATAGTAAGAACTATCAGTTACCTTTTAGATTAACAAAAAGTACCTGTTAATTATTAATTCCGTAGTATTTTAGAAAATACGATGCAACTTTAGAATGTTCCGAGAGCCGGTGTACGTGAGCGCGTTATCTTACTTATTTTATATCAAACTATACTATATTAACTTACTATTTAACTAGATATTTACTTAACAGAACCTCCTTTTTATACCGCTAATTTTTAAAACTCTTCATGTTTAGAGAATTCTTCAGTTTTCAGAGGAACTGAAAACTGAAATTAATTTCAAAATATGAACAAAGAAATAACATAATCACATTAAGTAAATTAATATGGTAATACAATTTGCCACTTGTCACTCAATTTGAAGGCTTAGTAAATATTTTGGACGTCTACAGTGAAAGTTCAGAGATCTTAATGCTAAATTTATCTTTCCAAGGTTTAATGGTTTAATTAACTAAAGGCTTTCATATTATGGATTACATGGAACTCGATTAAAATATATGTAGCCGAGTTAATATTATATGTTATTTACATTTTTAGATATATATTTATTTACAGCTGAAACCAAAAAAAAACGTACACATAGTTAAAAAACTTAAATTACTCTTTACATCTAACACCCGCTTACATTTCGGATAAGAAGCATAATTATATATATATATCATAATAAAACAATATTAGGATTTTTAAACAAATCAAAAATGTAATAAGTTCACTTATATGTATTCAACCCATCTACGGGTTTCCTCCGGCATGTAAATTATAAAATAATATATTTTAGATGTTCATGTTATAGTCTATTTGAAATAATAATAAAAACACTTAATTTGATTTACAGAGTCGGTTGTTATTGTATTGAAATATAAACCGCGCTATGCATGTTTGAATTTTTTGTTAGTTTATGCTAACTTAAGTGGTAATCAAAAGTAGTAATATAAGCTTTTATTTCTTGTCTTAGAAAGAAACAGCAAGAGATAAGAAAAATTTAACACCTAAACAATACTTTGAAGACGAAGACCGAAGAAGAGCTGCGCATAAAGGTTATATTTACTATATTTGGTTCTAATAATAAGAATTGCTTTTTATTTCTCTACATCTGACTCATATCACTATATAATTGAAAACATATAATCACGTGTCAGAGCCTCTTATAGCGGTGTTACGTCTATAATTAAAAATGTTTCGATAATAATAATTTAAGGTTGTAATTCTATTTATAGAAAACATCTGTTATTGCCGATACAAAATGATGTTCATTCCACCGGTAAAGGAGTCACCTCAAGATATCGATGAAGAATACCATTGCGTGGATATAAGTAAGTTATTATTGTAGACAATGTGGTCGGTGGACGCGTAATTGGGAGCACTACCTCTAAAAAGCTTTCGCTCCTATTAGATTAGTGTGCGTTGCTTGGATATTTATGAGACAGGTGAAAATCGTGCAGGTTCACTTAAAATAAACATCGCTTAACCACCGCCTACCCACATAGACACCAAAGCCGGCCGGCTTGCGGTGTCGTAAGGAAATGGAAAATGTCTCATAAGAAAATGGTAGGAAAGGTATTAAGGGACGAGAAGGGATAGGAGTAGGGGAAGGGAAATGATTAGGTGTCTCACTCACCGCACTATATGTAGGACAGGCAAAACCTATTGTATCGAATGGCACCGATAGCATACAGACGACGCAAAACCGAAGGAAAAGTTGTTTCAATTACACTTATTTAGTGTACGATAACGGGTCTCATACACCATGAACAAAACACGATTTTTTTACGTATCCACCATATAAAAATACTATATCAAGTGTAAACACCATACTTTTGTGTGTTAGATATTAGTAGTCGATATTAAGATCATACAAAATGGTTCAGCACACCCCCAGGAATGTATTTAATGAAGATATATATATATATATATATATATTAGTAGTCGATATTAAGATCATACAAATTGGTTCAGCTCACAGGAATGTCTTTACCGAAGCTATAATAATTCCTACAGTAACTGAACCGCCAGCCTTAACACGCGTATGTCCATGTGCATTCAAGACAAATCCAATAGTTCCTGAGTCTACGGAGACCTATTGTCTACAGTTTCGAAGTATTCCTCTTAAAACTGGTAATAACTATTACTTTATAGAGTTCTAAGGCCCACAAAGTAAATTAAATACAAGAAATTATATTAACAATAATTATTATATCTAAATAATTATATCGTAATATAATTATTTAGATGTAAATACTGCTCAAATAATCTCAGTAAGTCTTTCTCAGTATTTGAGTCATATCTACTGTATGTAGTTTCATCTTCTCAAGCAATGTGATACTTCAGTTATAAATAAATTAATGTGGTAATGGTTATGTTTCTTAACGAGCACATCTTTATAATAAATTTAAAAAAAATATAATTATAAAATTAAATGGCTAAAGTTTTTATATAACTCTACGTTTTATCATAATTTCACGTTTTTAACTTTAAAAAAAGGGACAAAAGGAAACATAATATTTTTTAATTTTATTAAATTGTGGTAACGTGAAATGTGTAGAGCATAAAAAAATGTTATAACGTAGAGAATCGTATGGACGAAGAATGTGCTTAATATTCCAACGGTTCTAAATTTATGGCAAAGTCGCTTTGAAATTTTTAATCCCAAGTCTTGTCAATTATCTATAAAAGTTAATACACAATTGCTATACAAGTTTAAATTAAAAAAAAAGCATAAAATAACTACATAAGCGCATATGAATAGTAGTACCACAATGTTATATATGTATATTGTATAATGCAGTGTAGATAAATTACAGTTCGATCTCGGGTACTAACAATTCGAAATGTGTCATCAATATCAGCGAAAATAACGACTGCTATCCGTAGATGGTCAAGAGTGCACAAGAGAACCCTTAATATAGGTAAGTTTTTTATGCAGTTAACAGATTAAATAATAAACTATCTACAATTCATTTACGGCCCTACAATAAAGGTAGAATGTAAAAGTGTAAGTGTATCCTTCCAAAAGTATGTGTAGGTTGGTGATGATTGTACATTTAATTCCTGACGTGATATATAATAATCTCTGATAGATTTATGTTAGTCAAAGCAACCACATTCCTAAATGTGTGCTTCGTATATTCTAGACGATGTTATTAATATGAATTTTAAATAACTGTTAAACAGAAACACATATTGTAGAAAAATAACAGTTTTTAACCACTTGTAAGAAAATCATTCCTATTTTAGAATTAAAAAAAAGAGAATTTATAAGCTTGTTAAATATAATTTCAACTGTGTTGATGGCAAAGCCGTGTTACCGTTCGCAATGGTGATGTCTGACTCTGCAAATAATGTATATGTTGCTGACAAGTTGTTAAATTGGGATTTATATGAATGATTTGAATATTCGCATACGAACTGTATTGTACATCCAAATATTATTAGAGACCATTAAGCAATAGGGCATTTTTAATTTCGAAGACTAATTGTAAAGTCATACAGAATTGATAATGTAATTCATTGCTGTGTTGGTAAACAAATAACGTGCGCATTGTTAAGTATTTTTCACATTTTACTTTATCGACAACTAGCTGAAAAAAAATTAGTCGTAGTACGTGTTACGCCTGCAACATAATATGCAGTTATTTCCTTCAAGAGCGCTCTTTGTGAATTTGTGAACTGGCCTCTAAAATACGTTGAAATATTCACTCACTGCTACGTTAGCGATAGTCAGGTGAATTCAGGTCACTTTTATTTACTTAACCTACAAATCATTCCTTACTTATATAATATCCGCAGAATAAAAGCAATATGAGTATGAAAAGCTGTAGAAAACAGACAATGGATGGCTTTAGGCTGATTTTTTTAAAGCAAAGCTAGTTAGAATTTCCAATGTACTATCTAAAACGAAACGATGGATTACTTGTTTTATTGTGATATCTAAAGCGATTCATACATGGTGTGTTTGTAAAGTCCGGGATCTGTATTGTAAAAGCACATCTCTGTTGTCATATTCGTACTGTTAGGCAGCCCTGTTGTCTTCACTTTAAAAAAATACCAACAAACTAAGACTCAACCTCGCACACTCACTCACACAGAAACACCATTGCACACACTTAAATGCTCGTTCTTTACATAATGTACTGCACTTGTTCATATGTATATATATATATTTATTTATTTTTTTCTGTTCGTGTTTTTTTTTGTATTATTTTTTTCTGATCTTGGATTTTATTTTCGATTGTATGTTTTGACCTTGTTTTGGCTTTGTTTTTGATCTATTTTTGTTGTGTAAGCTTTTTGTG
Organism: Leptophobia aripa; assembly: GCA_951799465.1. Taxonomy (NCBI): domain Eukaryota; kingdom Metazoa; phylum Arthropoda; class Insecta; order Lepidoptera; family Pieridae; genus Leptophobia; species Leptophobia aripa. The sequence goes on along the minus strand of OX637268.1, from coordinate 3,932,422 downwards.
ATAAGCTGTATAGGTTTAAGAAATATAAAATAAAATAAAGTTTATTTGAAAGTTTTTCTTCACAATTACAAATTAGGCAGATACTCTCATACGTCCTGTTGGTCGCGACGGTATTTATATTTATTTTTTTATCTTGAATGTATATATTTATACATACATCTATTGAAGAAAACTTATATATTCAATTTTTTTTTCAATACTGAAGAAAGGCGATGACACTTTTGTGTTACTGCCCCAGTTATTCGGCTGTAGTGTTGCTCAATATTTCCTTTTGTAATATAACTTTTCTTTTGTTAAATATTGTGACTGCGCTACGTATAAAATCAATGAGATCACAATGCTAGAGATTATACGAACGTGCAGTACAGCCCTTTCAAAGAAATCAGTAATGTTTTTGAATGCAGGTTTTTTTGCTATTCTTCTTAACTGATATTAGCTGAAAATTGACTGAAATAACGTCTAGACTTAGTAATTACATAGAATCGTTTTCGATTTCTTTTTGTTTAATCACCAATGATACGGGAATTCTAAATGCACCAAGAGAGATTGGTTATAAGAAAATTGTATGTTTTATACATGAATCTTTTGCGAGAAGGTTGCACTAAGAAATAGGATAATTCAAATGAATTATCTAATAAATATTGGTAAATAAAAAAGGTGTACCCTTGTATTTAGTAATTTAGGAATTCGACTGTTATTGTTTAAATTATTTTTCTATATATATATATATGTATATACTTATTGTAACATACTATTATATTTTTTACTCAGAAACATAGTTATTATAAATGCAGAAAAATATTGTAAAAAAATAGTGTTTAGGTTAGTATTAGGTTTGAACACTTTAAAGTTAGCGGCAATTTCCTCGATTTCCATTTGAAAGCGATGGTAGAAATTCAATTTTCTATATTGTTCTGGCTTTTAGTAAATAACATGATTTTATTATATCATGTTAATTAGGCAACGCTATTTCCTCACTCTATTTAAATATTTTGAGTTTTGCTTAGAAAACACAATAGGTCAAAATACTATATTAAAAATTAATAGGTCTTAAATGAAAACCATTAATAAATGGTTTTTACTTAAAAATCGTCTGGTAATTTAGTCAGTGTAAGTTCTTCTTCTTCATATAAGTTGACGCTTTGTTTTGTCTATGAGAGTTCTTTTGTTGTGTTTAATAAGGCCCAAAGTTACAGTCGCAATTAAAGGTCCACCCGCGTCTGGTTCCTTTGAAGGAAGCTCATTTCCTACACCTCCTTGTTTCACGTCATTTGACGCGTAAAAATCACTCGTGAAAATCTTTTCTTTTGTACTGAACATTACCTTTTGCGGTCAAAATTGGTTTGATTGTTCACCCGTGAACTCTGAACTTTATTAATTTTCACATTTTATTACCTTTAAAATATATAACTAACGTATTTTAATGGTACATTTGAGTAGATTTAATTAATGGAATGAATGTAGAATAAGAGAATATAATAAAACACCTTTGCTTCTTTGTCGTATAGTGTTATCATATTTAAGTATATCAATCTACATTACATTAAATAATGAATATAGTCTTATGTTTCATGATCTATCTAGAAATTCATAAAGGCAGGCACACAAATAAAACTGCTTTTATCAAATCCATTAGCAGTGGACAGATGGAGGCATAGACGATTTGTCCTGACTCGCATTAAATAGCTCTTTACTTGAAGGTTATTGATTTATTTTTGCCCACGAATTTTCTAGTCCTCGCTGTGTGTTGAACATTGAACAAAATTAAGGTGATCCATTGTCTAGATTGAAAATATCAATACAATATTTTCGTATCTAGTATAAACAAAGGATGTTGATCAACATTTGTGTTAACTGAATTATTTGCATCATCTCATGTAAAATATGTAATTATCGAGTACAGACTAGGTACTAAAGGTGATTATTTATTAATAAAAAACGGAATTCTTATTTAGTTTCATTGAATAAAGATATGAAAATGCGTAAAATAAGCATACTCTATAGCCCAAAAATTGACGACATTTAATTAGCCTCTCACGTGTTAATTCATTTTGAAAATTACATAAAAGTATTTATTTTCCTTAATGTAATATATTTAGGAAAATATCGGCCATCCAACTTGATTGTATTCAATTATTACTTTTACCATTTCGGAGTATTTTCAAGTGTCGATTGTTCGTAAATATGCTGTCGTATCAAATCTTTTCAGTACGGTCTAATTTGAAACCCTTGTGCTATAAGAGAGTGGATTTATGGATTACGCACTACTTTTATTATTTATTATAGAAGAGGGGGGCCAACGAGCAGAAAGCCCACCATAAAGGTGAAGTCGCCGCCCATGGACACTCATGTGGCTGTGTGGCTGGGAGCTCGTGTGTGCGATGCCGGCCTTTTAGGGATTTGTACGCATTTTTCTTGAAGGACCCTAAGTCGTAGTGGTTCGGAAAAACCGTGGTGTTAACTGATATGTTTATACGTGGAAAAATAATTACATTTTGAATACACAGTGTAAAGAAAATGTACTTAAACCTTATTACCTTATTATTTGTATACATACACAAACAATACGTTTCTTTTGTATTTTAATATATTAAAGAACGATAACAATTTGCAGATAAATGGGCTGATGATGTTCAAGAACCTGGAATAGTTATCGAATGCACAGCATCACAACGCATTCTGTCACCTTGCGGACAAGTAGATGTCAATGTCAGTGTATACGCTGACTGCTGGGGCCTCTACTACGACCAGGTGTTATTAAAGGTAAAAATAGGCAAAAGTTACTTAAACACTTTTTGAAGAAAACAATTTGTCCAATACGATACAGGTCCACAGTTTTAAATCAATTTGATTTAATCAATTCATCACGACTTCGCTTTCAATTTCATTATTGTATTTTTAGTATTGAACACGCCATTAATATTTATCCCGCTCACTGAAAGATTTGGAGTGTGATTTGATTTTTTTGTTAGTACATTCTATTATAAAACGTCAATACATATCTCGATAAAATTTAATATATTTTTTGAAAATTTGTGAGGTGTATATTACATATATTACAATAGATTAATCACTTGGAGCCTTTGGTTTTGGATGTATGGATAGAGGTGATTGGAACCCCTCTGTATTTTCCTCTACAAGGTGTACAACAAAACAATGACTCGCCTTTACTATGGTAACTTTTTCATTATTCTACATTTCATACTAATCGTCAGCAATATAATATAGTATACTCAAACATCTATTTTATTGATCAATTGTCCGTCTACTTTAAGAGTGTTTAGAACCCATTTCCATTTACGAACCATGTACGAAAAATATCCTCAGAATAAATTGTCAAGATAACTATGCCGATTGTCAAAACAATAATGCCACTAGACTCATCTTAATTGAGTGCCAATATAGGAAAATGGTTTATATTTATTTTATTTTATATAGAAACTAGCTGTCCCGACAAACGTTGTTTTGCCAGACACATAGAAAAATGGGGTTTTACAAATATCAACATTTAGGGAAATGAAAAATAGATGTTTGTCGATTCTCGGACATATTCAATATGCTCACAAAATTTCATGAGAATCGGTCAAGCCGTGTCGGATGAGTACGGGAACGAACATTGTGACACAAGAATTATATATATATATATATATATATATATATATATATATATATATATATATATATATATTTATATATATATAGAAATATCAATTTTATTATCCAAATCAAATTAGTTGATTCTCCCATCTCTCACCCAAAATATTACTAAATCACAACCAAAATTATAAAGTTTCGAATTTTTTAAGTTCCTATTAGATTTGAACCGTTTGAACGTACTAGTTCTAAATTTTCAGCTAAGATATTGTATAGGAAATGTGAACAATTTTTTTAACTGAATCATTCAATCATCATGAATCAACAAAGTAGTCACAGTCATATACATATCTAAAATAAAAACTCCCATACTGACGCGTTGACAACTGTCCTAAATTCTGAACTTCATCAATCAACCATCAACTGGGTCAACATCACATTGATATGTTTTTCCAGGATGTCATTTTCGGACGCGCAACGCTCTCTGCTGATATCGAATACGTCACGATCCAACGTTAACATACATACGTACCTTATCACCGAACATGGTAATTTTATATAAATATATATATTTTAAATTCTAATATGTAAAGTGCATAAAAACCTGACACGAATTGGAAGGCGTCAGCAGCTACTGATGCCGCGCGAACTAAATTGCTTTATGATGCGCCATTCACGCGACTTCCATATTCTCAAAGAGATTTAATTAAAAATCTATTTTGTTGTCCCCTGATGGAATTAACAACAATGTAACCCACATTGGTCGTAATATCTCTTAAATGGGTTAGAGACAGGTGAGATAAGCTAATACGCCTGACTATATTTTTTATCTTTATGAGATAAGAAAAACAAGCCTGGCTCGCTAGCCAACGGATGCGTTGCCATTCCGTAATTCCCTACGGACAACGGGTACTCCGGAAGAGTACCTTTTTTTTATTTTTGGGTCGTCTCTTTTTAATATTTTATGTCACCATCTGTGTGTTTATTTTTACATCCTAAACCATTAAACAATCGACACAATTCAGTGAATAGATTTGTTCAATGAAACTTTTGACTAATTTGTAGATAAGATGAAAACTTAAGGGTGTATACATACTTGATTTACATAGAGATTTCTATTTTGAGTTTGTACAAAAATTACGTACTTATACGTTACACAATTAATGGACTTTTAATAATTCTAATAATACCCAACCATACTTAAGACTTATATAAAATATACAGTTGTTAATTTATATTAATTATATAATAGTTTTAAGTGTCTTTTCTCTATTATTATTCTATTAGTTTCTTCTACGATGAAGGTTAACATTATAAAGAAACTTGAATAAATTAGGCCCAAGGCTAAGTAGGTACAAAAGGCTGATCACCTATTTGTAAACACACATAAATGCTCAAATAAACAGAAATCCAAGACCCAACAAAAATGGTAGAGCTTTTGGATTTTTGTTACAGCTCCAAAACTAAACGGTTTTCATAAACAACGGAACTCCTTTCATTATTTTGTTTACCGTTGGAATATTGAATATTATTCAACAATATTTGGTTTGGGTTATCGAACAAATTGTAATTATATAAAGCTAAAGCGTATTTAGATATCTGTCAAACGAGTTTATAATATTTGGTGTTGAGTTGGTAACCAAGTTTGTAAGTGGTAAAGATTTTTTTATGTTCAATATTCTCAGACTCACAATATAACAATGTACCCTAGCCCTAATCCTCAAATTCATTTTGGCTAGTGCAAATTTTTCTCACGTCTTACTAAAGTCTAATACGAAGAAAATTACTTGTTATACGAGACAGATAGGTCAAACGGTCGTGGCGTACCGAAGTATTCATTTTCGTTTGATTAAAGAATTGCTGAATCCTTCGACTTTGCTTATATAAAAAAACTCATACACTAATAATGTAAAAAGTACGTATAAATTCATGATTTTTAGTCTTTTAATCCTAGATATATATATATATATAGATTATGTATTATTCAAGATATATAGTCAAGCGTTGTAGTCAAGCTTTTAAGTACTGAATTTAACCATTATTATCTATAACTCCAGTTGAAAATTACAAAAATATTAAAAGCATATGCATATATTAAACTTATTAATTAAAAAATATGTTCCCTATCTTTGAGTGGATGTTATTAGGAAAATTGGTCAGTAATAAAACATTAAAAAATACATAAATGTTACATTCATACAAAACCACTCATTTTATAATATTATCAGGAAATAATTTAGTAATACGTGGTTTCGTTAGGTGAAATGACGTGACAGGTTTCGTGCTATGAATTTTCGGAAGTCGTCATTTCTTTTTAATACAGTTTTCTTGTTTTTGATTTTAAATGTATACTTGTATTTAAAAAGGTATTTTATAAAAAAAATGTTTTATCCAAAATGAACTGATAAATAAACTGAAAAGGTACAGCGTCCCAGTAAGGTAAACCTTAAACATATTATGCTTAACAATAAGAAACTAAGCTATTTGTTTAAGAAAGAACGACTTGAAAAGTTGTAACTATTATATTTCAGAATACCCTCAAGATGAACTACCGTTTCGTCTGTACATTCGTTTCTACGATGTCCTACCACGTACTTGTCCTTGTATCACTGGAACAGATTGTACGTAAATTCATTAATCTAAAATCATTTTTTAATACATAAATTTCTAACCAAACACAATTAGCTATCGGATGGTTATTCTTCCTAATCAATTCTAACAAAAGTTCAAACAATATTTATGAAAAAGGTTAAGTTTATGTTGATGATTAATAATTATTATACTTGTAACAAATATTAATATATATTATATGTACTAACTGGAATTGTGCACGGTAAAAATGTGTAAAATAAAATTGGAGTAAACGCTAGCCACTAAGTGAGGCTCATAAATCATCCGGGGCCGATCGTTTATCCCAGGAAAAATTAATGATGTTTTCTTGTGAACCTCACCTATGCTGAGCCGTAAATTATTAAGTAAACGTAATGCTTGTCTTAAATAGCAATTTTCTTTAGCATTTACTAAAAAAATACGGTAAAAGTAAGGTTTTTATAGTCAGTTTATAAATGACAATAAATTATTTAAATGGAAGTTAGGTTTTATTACCGATATGCCACTTTCAATATAATATTTTCACATGATAGTTGTTCAGACAGAAATACGAAAAATGCTCTGGATGTTGAACAAATGACTGGACTAATTTTACAATTCATTAAAACGAAAATAATCTTAATTTAACGTTTTCAGAAAAATTCAACAATTAAATCATTACAGATTTAAACATTGATGTAAAATTCTATTAACTGTAGTATATCAATGTCATACTCAGAGATAGCCTTGTCTCTCAAGCCACTGATTTATATGCTTATTACTACATGACCCCACTATATATTACAGCGGAGTCATTTATGGAAGACTCTGAGAAGGAAAGCAGCTCAGTGTACGTGGAAATGGATACGGAGATAGAATTGTTCCTCGCCCGGGATTACGGCACACAGGCCAATGCGTTTTATACAGTATGTTCGTTCTTGCTTTCACATAAATCAAAAAATCTAAAATATCTTTATTCATATAGGTTACCAAGGTACACTTATGAATCGTCAACAAAATAAGTTTTAAATTTTCGATTCTACATTTACTGCCAGTTCCCAAATCAAGGGCGTAGAGCGGACGAGAATAACTGGCAAGAAACTCTCCGCCACTGCTTTAAATATCCTTTATCTAACGATTGCATACTCACATCACATTCCGGGTCCGACAGCCGTCCAGTGCGGTTGAGTTGCGCAATTGCTCCCGCCATTTGATTTGTCAAGTGGTGCGATCATTTGTTCACTGCTAAGCGCTGGGTGGTTATCCACTCTGAATTTTTATTCTAGCCCGACTCAAGCTGCACAGAGGTCTCCCCGTCTGTCAGGCCCCTGGCGTTCGAGCGGCGTCCGAGCAGCATTGGAGGACTTCAGTTTATGATTAACGCGGGTTTACCTGCGGTCGATTTTTCAACCACCTAGCGGTGCCAAACGGTTGAATTCGATTAACGCTTAGGCGGGAGTGTTGTTCGAGGGTAGCACCCGTGCCATTTTCAAGGCGCGTTAACCTCGCCTGCTTACATCAAGTCCCTGTGTGTGGGCGGACCTTCAACTACGCTCTAGCCACCGTCTGCACACACAGGGTCCACTTTTGGACGGGTCCAAGTCGCACATCCGTGGGGATTCAGGCACAACCCCCTTACGGGCTGGTTAGGTCAGCGACACAAAAAATCTCGTCCACTATCACCAGTGAAGACTTTACACCGAGGGAATACATAGCTTAGATACACACACGTAGGTATAGGTACACACTGCCAAGCTGCGGGCCTTCAGCTTCGCAGATGGCGGACACCAAACGCCCTCCCGACTACGACTATGCAGCGGAAGATGACAGCGAGGTAGAAGATCTCAACGCCGAGATCTCGCGGCAGTACAGGCGGTTCTACGCCTTCGTGCAGCGACGACACCCGGCGACTGTCCGCCTTTGGAATAGCCGGTCTCCCCCGGGATCTCGGTCGCCGTCTCCCCTGCGTTCCCCGACCCCAGTGCCAGAACATATGCAGCTCGAAGGCGAAAACACTGCGCGACAACATCTGCGTGCAAGTGTACGACCCCGCCCACCACCGTTTCCTAACCTCATACCTTCGCTCAGAAGGCATAGGAGGCCACACGTTCCCTCTTCCCGAGGAACGAGTCCTTAGAGTCGTGATCCCAGGCATCCCCAAGGAGATTGACTCGTCTACCGTTCAAACGTATTTAATAAATCAGCGATACCCCGTGAAAGAGGTATTCCGAATGTTACACCGCAGCTCAAAGCAGGAATACGACATGGTTCTTGTCGTCCTAGAGCTTTCAGCACGCGGGAAAAAAAATTTCAACCTCAGCGAGTGTTGTAAACTCTTAGGGCTCAAGGTGGAAACACCTATCAAACACTCATACACCAGACAGTTTCACCGCTGTCAGTTGTACGGGCACGCGGCGCGCAATCGCGTTGCGTCAAGTGCCTAGGCAATCACGGGACCGCCGACTGCACACGGACACTGCCATGCGCCGAGCCGCCTTCCTGCGTGCTTTGCGGGCAACAGGGCCACCCCGCGAGTTATCGCGGCTGCCCAAGGGCCCCCAAGGCGGGCGGAAAGGGAAGCAAGCGCGTGCCAGATGCCCCTTCCCCCCGTCACTGCGACGACGCTTACGGCTCATGCCGGCGAAGTACGCAGTGCGGTGCAACTAGCCCTCAGCGTCATAGACGCTGTTGACATCGACGCCCTGCTAGCGTTCAAACACTCATACAGTGGCTGACAGTGTTGACGCTAAGCTAGAAATAATAATAGAAAATGCCGGACTCCTTAGTGCAGTCCGGAAGTTTGCTTCACATCACATTAGCTAGATACAGATTTGCGCCGCCCGCGCGGCTAATTCCAATTAGAAATGTAGGTTTTAAAAACCGAAGTCCCTGTTCAGCTTCGCTCACACTTTGTGAGTTTCTGATAAGGCCCTTCAGGTCAGTCCCTAACCCTGACGGCCCAAGCCGAGGTTCGAGTCTCACAGGAGACGCCCTTGTGCTAGTCAAGGCAACGCATTTAGTTTTAAGTCTCGGCCGAGCTCCCGCTCGCCAACCAGCCCTTTGCTGAGCTGTAAAGGCCTCAATATTTATTCCTCATTATTTTATACCTCCTCATTATTTCGAAAAAAACCTTATTCTTGTGTCCCATTTTTTATTATTCGTGGTTGTAACTATATATACACTGTGTATGAGGACTTATTATACTATATAGCTCAATAAATATTTCCAAAAGTTATCGATTAATAAATTTTACTTATATTTATTTTACATTGATTAATTACAGGTTGAACCAAAAGAGTTTACAATTGATGCAAAGTGCAGAGTTGCTCCATTCGTGACACTGTCAAATGAATATACTCCACCGCCATCTAGTGTCATTTTGATGAGAATACTACCTATAGGTAATAGAAGTGGGTACGTATATTACAATTATCAATAATACATTGAATTATAAATATCCTTTAATTTACTATACATTATTCTTTAAAATACACATTGAATATTAACAATTACTTCAGTATGTAAAAGAAATTAATTAATTAATTTTTTTAAGTTTGTGTCGGGCCATCCATTTATTAAATTCATAAATACAATTGAACAAACTGTTAATTTAAATACCAGTCTAAAGATGAGAATAAACTAGAATAAAACTCTAAACACCCTGTACACACCGTCCAACGGAAAATCATAGTAACTTTAACATACTGTTAACTTACTGAGAGCAATTTCGAAGTAATCCTATTAGCCTTTGACAAGTTATATGCAGTATTATCGTTGAAATTCACTTGGAGGTAGAATGTAATATAAAAGTTTACGGTGCCTACACAGTGTCGTGTTACCAGTGTTACCATGGTAACCATGATAAAATATATTAGGAACAGAAGCTAACCGTTTTATTTGCGATCAATTGGTATCCTTAAGATAACAGTATAATGTAACGGATACATAATCGTTGCGTTAAAAATTCTCTATGTTAAAGTGTCTTCAAATATTTAGTTTAAATTTGTTTTTTTTTGTAAATATAAGTTATAAATTTAAAACGGTATAAGCGTATTTTGTCTTTCAATATGATTCTTATAATTAAATGAAATCGTTTTATGAATATTAGGAAAAAAATGATATTGCAGTCCGCTATCTATCACCCCCGGTGACCGTTTAGATTCGTCGCACTTAAATATTCATCTGTATTTCCTTGGAGGTTGTGCAAAATCAAATATTTATAATGCCACAGTTTTAGGACTTCCCTCCAGTGTGTTAATGTCAATACCTACTCAAACTACTTACGCAACACCTTTGTGTATATTTGTTCGCCATTCTATAGATATACCTGGGTGGTGGTTTACTGTAATGATAGCCTAAAATGAATAGTGTATTATTATGAAAAAAAAACAATTGTTTATATGACATTGGTGATATTGAAAATGTAATACTGGCTGCTCTAATGACATACTTGGTTACATTTATTGAATCCGCGTATAGATATATTGTATATAGCTTAACGAAAGCTGGTTAACGAATCTTATTTCGACCTGAACAGCGGACATACTAGTAAAACTCAGCTGTTTCAATGCATGTTTAAAGAGCGCTTGGGCTGTGTTACTTTGTTTCGGTAAAAATTACTACCCGATATCTGTTTGTATCATATAAAAATAATTGTATATTCTCTTTCGTTTTAAAGAACTGTTAATTACCGAATACCGTCATAGAGTATTCTAAACGTAGGTTATGTGTGAGTCATTTTACCAAACTGCAAGCCGAGCCAAGGAAACTTTCAAATGCATTAAGCTATAAAATACATTACTGCTGGGAATAACAATGGTAGCGCTACACACACGCATAGGTAATATATAAATTTTGAACAAATATGTATGATGTCTTGCTGCTAATTCGTTTCTGACATAATGTGTTTTACAACCGTTAGTTTGGTACTAACATTCTTTTATTTAGTAAATAATTCAGATTTAATAATTACTTCACACATTCACAGCCTGTCATAACCCCGATTAACTAAGCTCCAAAATCGGCTTTATACATTATCCTTGGTTATTAAATGTCCAAACTGCATTAAAAAATTACAATTGCATCTAGTCGAATCGTGTGTGTAGCGTACTTAAGACGAGCCAAACCTCTCGATCACGCTAAAACAAAATTTGTGGTAATGATGCTCCCCGTAGGATAGTAAATCAGTAATAGTATTGAAAAGTTACAAAGTTTTACATTTCTATATTTATGACACTTCCAATAGCCATGCCTGTGCATACATATTTTAAACCATAAAGTATAACTTTTGCACTATGCAAATTTCAAAATATTCTTTGAACTTGTTTTAACAGTATAGTTAAGAACTGGTGAAGTTTTAAAAAGTTTCTTATGAATTAATAACTACATATAGAATGGAAATTCTTCATTTTTATACAAACTAGTGACTGCGACTTTGTTTATAATTTACACGATGAAAAATCTTGGAAAGACCATTTTTATCTAAAAATATCAGTTTTTGAATGCTTTCGATTAAATTTTTATTTTTATTATCGGCCATTTTTACAAAACAATATCCGAATAATTAATAATACCTTTTAATTAAAATCAAACCCTTCTTCGCTTCTTACATATAAAGCGATAATATTTATACACAGAAGGGCCGACTTGACTTAGGTCTAAGTCAACAATCTTAAGACCATTTGTTAAATTTGTATTGTAAATGTAACAAGAATCCGAGGGGAGAATCTTGTTAATCGCTACGACAAATTAAATATCATATTTTATTTTCACTTATCAAATTTGTGAGAGGTTTTCGTAATAATATATTGGCGCAACTACAACAATTAATATTAAATTAACTACAATAAGTAAGTTTCCATGTCTCTATAGTGCTAGAGAATCTGGTAAAATATGGGCTGGATAAGGTGTTGGATAAGAAAACGTCAATGAGGTTTTAAGTTATTACAAATAAAAAGCCTCCATGCAGCCCGGTGTAAGTAGGTTAAATATTACGTATTTACTATTCGAATAAAAAATATGACAAAATTATATGAAACAATTCGTACGTATTTAATATAGTAATAATAATATTGGAGTTACTTGGGGAAGGGAAGTGACTTAAGAAGGTTCATATTGAAGGGCTTTCTAAGTTGGTCCGACCAGTAGTTTTGTATAATAAAGTATTATTTCATGGGCTGCGGAGTGTCTATGTGGACCCATAAGCTAAAAAAGTCTATCTATACACTTATGGATAGGTTTGTAAGGAGGGAAGTTATGACAGATATTAAACTGTTCAACTATTACCATTGTACTATTCTTACTCTGTGACGCGTATTTAAAACAATGAAAGGAAACTAGGTTAAGGCAACAATGTCTTGGGCCCATAGACAATAGGTAAGTTAAGTGCAAAAGACTTTAAAAGAGAGAGGAAATTTCTTTCGTTATTCAAAGTTTTTTTTTTAATTTAACAAGCCACTTTACGGACTGTTTTCATAAAATGTTCTCGAGTTTCTTATTTTCTTACGCTTGAATTTCCAGGTTGCCATAGTTACGTGGAATTTAGAATTATGAGTTTGAGTGCTATGCTGTTACTTAGAGTTTCAGCCGAATGGGCAGGCACGGCCGGAGAAATTTCACTCTCTCACAGAAAACCGGCGTAAACTGATGCAATTGGACTTTGTTCATTTTGTACTCGCGTTTCGTTCGGTGAGTGAGATCTACCGGTGCCCATTATTTCCCCTCCCCCGTCCTCTTCCCCTGCCCCTCCATTTCCCAATTTTCCTTTTAAGGCCGGCAACGAACTCACGAGCTACCAGCCGCGAGTGTCTATGGGCGGCGACTAGACCATTCTATATGGCGGGCATCCTGCTCGTTTTGCCCCCTCTCTATAACAAAAAGAAAAAAAAAGAACCATGTGAATTTCGTTGTTTGTTCAAATTTAGTTTAAGTGGAGTTAACACTCAATTTAATACGCTTACGCCGAACACTTATTCAGAATGAAACTCAAATTACTTACAATTGCAAGAACAACTCTAGAAATCCTGTAGCAAATACCGTGTATTTAAAATAGTGTTCGATCTCCTTGGTGCATCATTTATTCTAATAACTTAATTTGAGATCTTATGGTCAAAACATACACATCATAGAACATTCTCCTTTCCAACACAGGAAGTCGCTTAAACTATTAAACCAACACTCCTATGTTTAATCTATTAGTATGAAAATATAATTTTCTATTTATAGAGCTTATTGGTTTCGCCCGGAACCTGCACCTATGGTCGTCCGATTACTAGCGGCTCCAATATCACCGAAGTTATTAGTTCTTCCCACAAAATTACACATACAAGTTTGCGCTCTTGATTTACCAGCGAACAACCTCTTCAGGTAAACAAAAGAAATTCATAATAAGGTAACGTAAATATGGTATAATGTTGTGTCTCATACAAATTTAATGTAAAAGTTTAATCACATCTCTCAGATTCAGTTCTTTGATTTCGAGTTTCAGTACATATATTATTATATTCTCACAGAATAAGAAAACATATAGATGTTTTGAATACCGGTTCAGGACGTCTTCACACGCATGCTGCTACTGAAAAACCGTGGTGTCTACGCATTCCTCAACAGCAGTGTTTTGTTAAATGTATAGGTTCAGGACTTGGATCGCATGCACTGGATTTAGAATTATTACCTGGTAGTTCTACTAAAGTGAGTTGAATTATTATTAAATTGATGTTTCATATGTTGCACGACTTGCTTGGAACCTACTCCAATACGTGAATTTCGTAGCTTAGTGTGTGCAAAGTAAAATCCCACTCGCTCAAAACTGTAGTCAAAAACTAGTATAAATACTGATGGCCAAAAAAATAATGTGTAAAATCAAATTTTAGCGTCATTCCTACTTTTTATGTTTCCAGTCCAATTTTTTGAGATTAAGTTGTATGAAAGCCTATAAGTACTGTATACAATATGCAGTATGTGCTTAAGAAACGATGTTTTGAATAATTCAATATTTTGAACAGTTGGCGGTGGAAGTCGCTATAGTGACACAAGATATGTGGCCGATACCAGGAGCTGAATATGACTCCTACAAGCACCACAGTTCCGAACTGAGATTCTTTGATGAACAAGACATCTTATTGATGGTAATTTAAATTATATTTATTATATTGTCACACATATGGAAACGCGACCTAACGGTATATATACAATTTTATTATATTTTGTACTGGCGACATTTATTTATATTTAATTTTTTGTATATAAGTCTTGGCCACAATAATTATTTATATATTTTTTAACCGAATGTTGCAGTTATAAATAATGATACAAAGTATTACAGCCTACATTATTATGTCTGTAATATCTATTACATCTGTGAAAAAATGTAAGTAGACGTATGTCTAGTTAAAGTCTATGTTATCTTGCCAACATTACAATCATTTTGACCATACTACAGAATAACAGCATCTCTCCAATAATACTTAATTGTTTTTAGCAAGTTATAAATTCAACAATTCACGTAAGTTATATTTAATATCATAAGTTATATTATAAATCATGTTTAATATCATAAGCGCTCAGATTATTTTGTTTCGTTCAACGAAAATAAATTGTAATTAATTCTATTCGTCCCCGTATTTCTATTTTAGAGTATGCTTCTTAATTTTGAATAGATTCCGTTCAAAAGTTTTTGAACAAATTTGCAAAGTCTGCCGCTATTATAAAATGCAAATTAAAATTGAATATTTGTAGTTAATTGCACTAATTCATCGTCTATTAAGAGGTGTTGTATCGTGACTAGGATATTCGTATCAGTAGATACCAATAAAAGTTACAAGCTAAGTTACATACATATTATGGCCGTTTCTATTTTCTAGACGTTTCCATATTCGTAGTTTCAACTAATAAATGGTTTTTTTTAATCAATTCATACATTACTCGTGAATACTTAAGTCTAGTAGGCCAACTTCGATTTGAACGGAAAATATTATATGCTTAGACATAAAAAGCACATGATTCTTACAAAGGTAAAATTTGAACTAATGAAAATACTTAGTCTTGCCATAAATATTGTTATAAAAAAAAGCACGATTTTTTTTTATACGTAACATTTATTCCTTTCATAGTGAGTTAGTTTAATACATCAATATATAACTATTAAAAATATACAATGTTTATTCGAAGTGGTCTCCATTGGCTGCAATACAGTCTTTTAAACGTTGAGGCCAGTTATCAATAGCAGCACGAACTCTTTCTAGAGGAAAATTCTTCACTGCCAACCGAATGGATCGTTTTAGGGACTCCAAATTATCATGGCGTTTAGACCAAGCCTTACTCTCTAAAACTGACCATAAATCATAATCCAATGGATTTAGGTCAGGACTTGACGAGGGCCAGTTTTCAGTGCTGATAAAGTCCGGAACGTTAGTTTTCAACCAAGATTGGGTGGATCGAGCTCTATGACCCGGTGCCGAGTCTTGTTGAAAGCACCATTCTTTGTTATTGAACATGGTGTTAGTTAAAGGCTTAACTACCGTCTCAAGAATGGTATTTTGATAAACTTGTGCCGACGTTTTAATACCTTTTTCACAAAAATCTGGCTCAGTCACCCCTTCATAGCTAACACCCCACCAAACCATCACTGAAGTGGGATAATGCCCACGTTGTACTCTGTTTACTAATTGCGAAGCTTCTTTAGAGCTTCCAGCATAAATACGGTCATTTTGTTTATTAAAATACTGCTCAATTGTAAAAATTTTCTCATCCGTAAACAAAAATTTTTTGTGACCTCCCTTTGCGTACCGCTTAAGTAGTTGTTTGGATTTTACCACCCTATTCTTCTTTAAATTATCAGTTAAGAAGTGACCAGTACGTCTCTTATAGGCTGCAAGTCCTAAGTCATCTTTTAATATACGCGACATGGTTCTAGGAGCTATCTTCATCTCCCGAGATAAAATCTTTTGCTTACGGACAGGATTTCTTGGAATTCTTTCCCTAACTGCTTTAATCACCTTTTTCACACGAACGGTACGTGGACGGCCAGATCTTTTTCTGTCACAAACAGAGGAGGTATCATTGTACCTATCAATAACCCGGTAAACAAACATTTGACTAATACCAAGCGGGTGGAGGGTTTTAAAAATTGCACTTTTCTCCATACCTACTTTATGTAAGGCAATCACAGCGATTCGGTTCTCTTTATCACCCCACTCCATTTTAATATAACAAAATATTTAACAATATAATGGCGCGAAAATAAGCAATAAACACATCAAGCAATCATATAAAATTGACAGATTCCAAATTCAAACGTAATATTTTCTTTTTTTGAATAGTAACAGTATTTATGGCCAGACTAAGTATATATAGTATAAAAAATACCGGGCTCTGTTTTAAAATAAAAATGGACCAATTAAGAATATACAGAGTTTTTATAAGTTACGATTAAATACGCATAACCATGATATTATTTCAGTCTGTGCCTCTACGTTTGGACGTTGAATTTCCGAAATTACAAGTGGAACCAAATAAAATACAATTCGGTTATGTAATGGACGGAGATTATAGAAAAACCTACATTACAGTAATGCAAACTAGTTGTACGTAATTTAACCTTCTCCAAATTACATTTAAATTTATTTTTAATTGATTCTAATTTTATTTACATCATTTAAATTAAAAGTCTACAGAACATGTTAATTAATTATTTGGTTATGTATTTCAATGAATACAATTTTCGTATCGATTGTGATTTAATAAAAATTGATTAGTTTTAATTTATTTCATTTAATATTTTGCGTAAACTAAACCCATTTATCTTTAAAACATACTTTATAAATTATTTTCAGCTAATATAACAATGGACGTGGCAATAGAATGTTGTGGGGATAAGGAGTACCGGATATGGCCGCAAAGATTAACACTCGCGCCTCGTACTCCGGAACGAGTCTACGTACAATTTATTTCCAGGTTTATTATTTTACTATGGAGTGCCTTTTTCTGTTGGGAATGTTAACCAAATTTCTGTTTATTTTTAACATTACCAACCAAACCAATTCATCAGTTCATGGTGATTAGAAAGAATGTACCGAAACTTGAATTCTCTATAATCTTTTCCATACAAAAACAAATATTTTCCCCGTTATATCTCATACACATATAGCTTTAGTATAAAACTGCAGTTTGTATTGTGTTTATAACAATATTTTCTAGATGGCAGCAATGGCCCACTGAAGGAGCAGTGTGCATCCGGGCGCTCAGCGCAGCAGGTGTTTGGTGTAGGGCTCTTGTAACGCTTCATGGGCAGTCCACACTGGATCGCGCAATGCACCTTCCTGCACACGACTATACCGACGATTCACATCTATCAACACATTAAGTCACAGCATTTGACAGTATCGGTTTTCTTTATCTAAAATTCATTTTAAGCTACATAAATCTACCGGATTTGATTATGTTTTACAGCCAATTTCAGCTCAAACTATTTGTGTGGTTGATTTAGTTGATTATTATAATAAAAAATAATTGTATAACTTACTAGAAATAGAAAATTTTAAGTTTTCACACATGCCTATTAAAATAAATATAAAAATAATATATCTAAGATAACTTACCTTTTCGAGATTCCAATTAGATGAGTTATCAGGTAAACAAAGAAAACTGTCTGTCTCTTAAAGTATTTATTTAGATTTCGAATTTTAATTCAACTCCAGTTCACTACATAATTGATTCATATTTAACTTTTAATAAAGTATAGTTTAATTCAAATGGCAAACAAATAATAATTAACGTCTGTGACAAATAGACATGAAACGACCTGTGCCACTTCAAAAACATTCGAATATAATTTGGAAATTCGTGCCAACCTTCCTCGTTATTGGTTCGTTACGAAAACGTTTCCACACCTATAAAATAGTTTGGCATTTTGGTTTGATCGGTTTTGCTCTACTTATTTTATCTTTAATCCAATATTATACTCTCGTTGCTTGTATTAAATAAACCACTAATGTGATGCCGTAACGGTTCATCATTAAGCGATAACAAACAAATCGTGATTTCGAAGTGTTTTTAAACTAATATCACAATTAAAGTCAAGATTCAGATCATTTTGAATCGTTATAAATCTTTATGACTCTACGCCTGTGCGTACGCGACCTAGCTGAGAAGAAGCAACCAAGAAACTCGGCTTGCTTGTTTTTTTGGTGTTGATATATAAGGAATAAATTAATCATTCATTACATAACCATCATTGACTCAAGGAAATCTTATTGTAATTAGCAATAATTAGATATGAATTATGTTTAATCCACAATGATCGATAGAATTTCTAAGTTCCACAAAATTAACTTGTTGGCATTATTCCAAACTTTACCAACCATAGCATGAGATAACATTTATTCGCGTTTATTAAAATATCTCCGTATTGGCACTCATCCAGCTAAACAGTTATTGCTCCACAGGATCGTGTATATCAGCCACAAATGGTTCCGTGGACTGCTGTCATTGTAGATGACAAATTCTTAGGCTTATCCACCATTATTCTCGGTGTATTATCCGCTTACTAAATCATTTCATACATTGTCGCAAATGATTCATAATTCTATAGTTTTTGACAAAAACAGATTTTGTAAATATTTTTTGTAATAAGAGACGGCACTCCTCTTCCTTATTGAAAGCGTCCTTTTTATTTTTCAGGCATCAGCGGTCATTGTCTATGTCTTATTACTTAATGTATGTTTTTTGGCACATAATTATTCTTAAGCTACTTGCATCTAATAACCGCATATCATACCTAACCCTTAAAAAAAAACACATTTTGGTGCACTGAAAACGATTAATTATTTTTTATCAATTGTAAGTAAAGCCTGCTAAATAAAACTTAAATACTTCTTTAAGGGTCCGTCACCTTTTCGTAAGAGACGCGACACGCTAGAAGATAAAAAGGTGGCGTACTACTATTGTCAGCGAGCACTGATACAAATATATATGTATCTAATATACAATACATATTCCGCTACAAGTAGTCTCCGAGTCACAATGCACTCGAATCATCTGGCTGTAATGGTTAATGGTAGCAGATATAATTGCAATAGGACTCGTAACAAGCACTTGAAGTTACATATAAGGTTAATTTACAATGTAAATTTAAAACTAGAAAAGTGTATGCTTTAGCATACATATTCTTAGATGAGACAGTACTTTAAATATTCTGATTACTTATCTCACAAACTTGCACAAAGTCGTTACAAGTTCTATGCTAATACCGTTTCAGTGCAGTCTTTAACTTTCACGTCTCACATAAATTTAGTTTTATAACCTGTGAAAGTTTGAAAGATCCTACGAACCTATCCATTTATAATCTTTCACAAAAACCACATTTATAGTGTTACAATTGTCAGCCATAATGTACTTAAGGATAACTAAATGCAAACTACACATAGACGTCGGTAGTGACTTAGTTAATTTAAAACTCGTTTATACGGCGCAGTTTTATTTTCATTGTGTATAAACCGCGAGACTAAGACCTCATAAAGCCAGATTATGTATTGTATTTAAGAATAAATAAATATAAGCATTTCTTCATAAACCTCTAAATGTAGTGTAACGTGCTTTCGAGAAAGATGTTGCTAATTAATAAAGCTTGGTAGAGAGCAGCGGAGCGGCGGAAAGCAGCAGAGAATTGGATAACGATTGTCGTTATTTACACAATATGCATAGAGGAACAAGATAATTTACGAAATAAAATCATATTCATAGTTTTTAATAACTTATAGTTTCGCATTCTGCAATTTAGTTTAGTTTATTAATTAGTTGAGTTACCGAAAATCTGAACTAAAGCCTTTGTAAATATTATTATTTCTATAAAATTTATTTTATATTTTAAGTTGTGCAAACTTTTGAATTTCGTAATTTACAATAGTTCACTTTTTGTTTTAGCGAAGATGTTTATAGTCAGGACCAACTTTGCTTTGTGTAGATTGTTTATTATTTTATAGAAAAAGGTTCAAGTAATGAACATTGCCAAATAAGGATGCTATAAGGAAACAATATTTCTTATAGAAAATAACCCTAATGAGGTAAAGCACTGCAGTCTGTTAATTAATTATTACTGTAAAACCCTTTTTACTTTACCGAGAGTAAATCATAATTTAAACTTGATAATCATGTTTATTCTTTACATTTTTAAGTATATTCATTTTGTGATAACAGGTATAAAAAATTTAACTTAGTTTTTTTTTATAAAAATGACATTATTCGTGTAGGTTACTTTCATATACTTATGAATCGTCAAAAAGGTAACTAAAAATATTGAAAATGATTACTTATTATCTTGAAATTATAATAGCACAGTATTATAGTCGTGTTTATACACAACATAAAAAGTAGATATCATAAAATAAGACAATCTGCAAGTCGTGTAACGAAATGCATAACACGGATGGGACGAGAATCTCATGCTTTAGGTATTTTATATTAATAAATGAATTCAATTAAAATCGCTAATTAATAATTTTTCAATAAATATTTTTTGTTAAATGATTGTTTCATGTAGTTTGAAAAGCTGTTTTGAAACTCTGTCCACTGTACCGGCTTATCGATTGGAAAATATTAATTATAAAAGTTTAACAGCGACAAAGGAAACTTTCAAAATATTATAATCCGATAAGATAAAAAAATGTTTTGTTTGATATTTCTTAGAAAACTTACAATATTTTAAAATTAATTTCCTAAGTATAGACATTCTTGATTGATTAACTTCTATATATATAATTTGCAATGACAAGATTGATTTTTTTACATTGTTGGCGATTGTGTATATATTATTTATATATATTTTTATTTATATATATAAATATATGAATGAACATATATTTATTCATTCACACTTGATTGTACTTAAACAGTAGAAGTGGTAAGTAGATGTTAACACATATAAGAGAAACGGCTGCCTTATCGCTAATACCCACAAAATAAAAAGAATACTTAAAATACAATTTGACTGAAAATCTATACTAATAATAAGACAGTAAAAATCGAAAAACTGTACATTAAATATTTTTCCAAAAAACTGAAAGGAGGCAATTAAAGAAGAGTCATAGAAACCAAAAAACCAATTTTTGGAATTCTTGTCTGTCTGTCTGTCTGTCTGTCTGTCTGTCTGTCTGTCTGTCTGGTACTTTATAACTTGAAAACTACTGAACGGATTTGAACGCGGTTTTCACAGTTGGATTATATATAATTAGGAGCGTTGTCAAAAGTTTATTTTGTCAAAATCGGTTAAGAGAAAAAGAAGTTATGGTCAATTGAAAATTTACTTCAACCACTGCTTCAAAATTTTTAAACACTTATATTGATTGATTAGTTATATATTGTTAAATATGTTCTAATATAAGTTAATCTTAATATTAAAACTTATGAGAGGTAACAAAAATAACAAATAACGCAGTGCGCGCGGGCGCGGTTGAAGTGTTGAACAATGTGCTCGATAGATGGCGTTGATAAAATTCGTCAACCTAGATTTATTTTATTTTTTTATTTCTTATACCTATACAGCTTATCAAAAACAGTTTACACAATAAAAATAGATTAAAAATAAAGCCAAAATAAGGTTTAAATATAGAACCGGGAATAGAATCTAAGATCAGAAAAAAGAATAACAAAAAAAAACACGAACAGAACAAGTGGAACTATGTGAAGTACGAACATTTTAGTGTGTGTGTGTATCAGTGTGTGCAATGGTGTTGCTGTGTGAGTGAGTGTGCGAGGTTGAGTCTTAGTTTTTTTAAAAGAACTTCTACTTAGGCCAAATATATCCATCGCGGTATTAAGATGCTCCATTGTGTAATGACTACCATGCAGTTCAAACTTTCATTAACGTTTTACCCTATGATTATTTTGAGTGAACACCACCTATACAAACAAGTAAAAGGAAACGAGTGAAGAGACGTTTATCGTTTGTCCGCATCCATTTTGCCACCTACATCCTTAACGTTAATGAGGTTTACCTTTTATTATTTGGTCAAGCTAATAAGTAATTACCTCACAAGTACGTATTTCGTACTCATAACTTCGTAAGAATTTTCTTTCAACTCTTAACCGCTGAGGAGTTTTACCTTCCATCATCAGCTCATCCACTTAAGAAGATCACTATCAGAATATAAAATTGTCAGAATATTAATTGCCTGTACGTTAATTTGAAAGTTGCCCTCGATTTCCCCGAATCATCCGATCCTGTAAAGCTACATCATCCCTGAGTAACACAGGCTATATATAATTCCAATTGTAACAAGATTTTAGCCCGTGAAAGAAAGCCCTGTCGAGATCATTAAAAAACGCTATATACTTAACCAAATTACACGTGGGCGAAGCCGCGGGCGGAAAGCTAGTATTTAATAAATATCAAATTCGTTTACTTCACTTACCCCACAGTAAAAATTCTTTTATTCTGTAATATCTCTTATCTCTATAAACACTTATATAAAAAGCCTTATTACTGCTTTTGTCATCTTAATGTGTGTCGTAGAGCTTTTGAAACTTACAGATTCTTTGATGAAGGACTTAACCAGGGACGGATCGTCGTGAGTATGAATTCTAGTAAACTGTTCGTTTTGGACAAAGCACACCGAATTTTTTGTTTTTTTACTGTTTAAGTGTGTTGACGTACCTCAAATGACACACCTTTTTTATTTCTTCGGTTGCTTAGTCTTCAACTATAAATTCTTTTGTCTATTACAAATGTAGTGTATTTGAGTGTTACTGTTACTTTTAACTTATTTTTTTATGTGTATTTAAGTGTGAATGTGTTTAAGTCTACTACTATATTTTGCGACATATGTCACGTCCATATTTAGCTATAAATGGTGAGGATCTATAAATGGAGAGAAAAATAAAATTTGAATTGCTATTTCAAAATGATATGTTATTTGGCAATTGAATTTTAACCAGCGGAATCTAACCGTATATGGTTGGTTCCTCAATCATTTCAATAAATATTATACGAATATGAATTATGTGTACTCAACACGAATAAATATACAGTATTTATAAATATGAAAATTGATTGAATAAAAAATCCTCATGGAAAACCGACTTAACAAAGTTAATATGGCATTACGAACATAAACTTTTTGTTTTACGGTTTCCCTTCAGGAATACGAGATTAGGTACAATTTTACGTTTTTTGTCCTTAAGTTACCGCCCTTTTCATTACGAACATCGCATAAACAACGTGAACTCAGTAGAAGGAGAATATATCTTTCATAATATTGTTATGTCTTATTTCGTCGGCTATACTCTTCAAAAGGAAACGATATATGTAGATTTTAGGCTTCACCTATTTACATAAAAAATATTTACTTATTAATTTATACATATTATAAAAGATTCCCGTGGCTTCGTTAATGAGTTTTTTTTATTATAGTTGTCGTTTAATACAAATGAACATACTATGAGAGAAACAATATCTTAATCGTTATTAACAATGTAGCTATTTCATAGGCTTTTAAAAATTTTGTAAAGTCAATAACTTGACAATGAATTATTTAATGTACTGTAGAGAACTGTATAAATAAGGATCAAAACTTGTACAACTTTGCTGCAATGAGTTGAAGCGGAAAATACATTTGTAATTAATTGCGAATGTTACTAAGCGAAATTTGACCGGGACCGATATATAATTGATATTTATAATTAGCTTCTGTATCTCTTATATAACGGGTTGAAAAGGTATAAGAAGCGAAATATACTCGTCAATCAATCAAATCAACTTAATTTCTATATTTATATTCAAAAGTTAAAAGGTGTGTAAAATTACTTAAGCTCAACGGTAATACTGACTTACAAATGAATGTATTAACTCCATAACTCAACGGAGCTAAATGTCCGCTGGTAACAATGTTACAATTAACAAGAGGCAGCAAAGTAAATATAAGTCAATTTGCCAAGCACAGAGACCGCTGAAGATTTGGGGCCAGTAACGATAACAATAAAATCAGGCTTAAGTTTATAGCGATAAACTAAGTTAGATATTTAGAATATATGAACTACAATGAATAAAGGGTGTGTGATGTTGTGCTGTTTAATATCATTATCATATCATATTAATATAGTATCATGTATCGCAGTTTGCATACGCATTCACTCTATATATTTAATTGTCTTGGTTAAATCATATTTAGCAATGGATTTGTCTTGCGAAGGTGATATAGGGTCATGAATTTTTTCACGAATACTATATTAACGATTGTAATAAAAGCATACAATCGCCTCACGCGTAGCCCTACTTAAGCCCCTGCTCACAATCCTCTGTGACAGTTTTATATAAGTGGACTGTAAAAACACTGTAATATACGTAATTAATGTTTATCCAAGATTCTTGTATTTGCTAAAATTATTTCGAATTATGAATAAATTAGAGTTTCTACTATAACTCTCGATACGTCTTGGCCTCTTATTTACGTTTCCACCATCTCTTCCTAATGCATCTCTTTGGGAGCCCGGGACAAGCTGGTTTCCTCAACATACTCGTATTTAGCGTCAGCCTTTATTGTCTATATTTAGTGCGCAATGACATCAAATTTGTGCGGGATCAACCATTTGGCTAACATTAGTTTTAGAAGTAATGAATTGACTAGGTAATCTAATAAATAGATAATTTAAAATTTAATTAAGTATCCTACTTTTAATAAAATTAAAAGTAAATTGTTTACGAATATGTAATTCATTAATTTTAATTTACATTTCCTGCAATAGGAAATTGTTATTCGTATTAAGTATAATAAATCATTGATATCAAACAATATGTTATGTTGTTAATAATGTATTTAGTTAGACAAAATTATAAACCTTATTTAACGTATGGTATGTTATGTATGTCAATTATAGATATAACTGAGTGAAACAATAATGTTTAAACTAGAGTATAACACATAAATATCGTCACTATGGTTCATTGACTGATTGTTAGGATGTACTTCAACTTTTGTTACTAAAATATTATTTAGAATTATACGGAAATATAAGCCTATATTTATACGGAATTGTTCAATTAGCAGATTCGAAGCCCTACACTATGGGAAGGTCGGAATTGCGTACTTGCCTTTAATTGCTTAGTTACCACACAACATAGCCATTTCTCATTAGATAGTTATGATTTAATGGCTCACTAATGGATGACATGTGAGGTATTGAAATTATGTCGGAATAATTCATCATATTAACTCATAACAGTACTATGAATCGTTTGATAATACGGCCGTTGCTCTTATATTTACGAACTTTTGCTAACAATTATTAACTCCATTTGTGCCACAAAAGAAATACTTTATGAGGATAAAACTAGTGATGTTCTTTCACGATTACACAACCGTCGTCAAATATATTAGACATTTAATAAAATATAATAACAAACAAGTTTTATGACTGAATATTTCCTAATGTAGACGTCTAAAAAAGTTAATTAAAACATATTAATAGGCTTCAAAATTGCTTAATAAGATTAAGAATAATATTAGCCCATTTAGGATTCGATTACATTTCTAAATTAAAATGGATGGATTAATCGACTTCGGATGAAAGAACGCCTATTTGGGATTGTCCTAAAGAATTATTAGTTTTTAGATATATGAATGTTGTTTGGAAACTCATAACGATATAACTTTGTACTGTGATATACAAAAAAATTGTAAAGTTGCAGACAAAAGTTGTCACTTTGTAGAAACTATAACTTCGGCATTGATTGTGCGTTATTAACTTTATCGGTACATTATGTTACTTAAAAAATGGATCGAGAGACATTTTTTCGGATAACTCACATCATATTTTCGTTTTGCAGGTTTATCGTGAATGTATCGAACGTCTTCTAAAGTGTATTTAAATTTAAAAATAACAATATGAAATTTTGTATTTCAGTAATATTTCTGAGAGTATTACTGAAAAATAGAAAAATAAATTTGGTCACACTAAATCAATATGTAAAAGCGAGGATTGCTAAGGATCGCACAAACAGACACAATCTCGTAAGCTTCGAGAATAATTGTTTTAAGTTTTAATGAAATGTGTCGGGTACTATCATTTTCACTTATCTGAATTTAATCCAAATAAGTGGTAGTAGTTATTTTCCCTTCACAAATTAATTCTCTAACAGTATTTATACTTACAATTTATTATTTTGTCTATATTATATGAATTTCATTAACACTACTTTACAAACTCAAAAAATATCACAGTACGATTAAATGGACGGTTCTTATACTTTATCCACGTCCCTTGTGGAAATAAAGAAAAATAATATTTACTTGACAAAAGGAGATATATTTTTTTAAATTAATTAGCTGACTGAACACAATTCAGTCGGCTTACATTGGGATTTAAATTGTCATACCTGTTAAAGATAATATTTCTAGAATTCTATAGGTAAAAATAGAATTTGTAGACAACATTTTAAAATTGCAATTAATAATTGTGTTCGCTTCGTTTGCTTAGATTTCCTGTAATGATATTTTTTTAAATATAATTAATGAATAAGACCAAAATTACTTAATAACCCTTGTTGAATATCAAAACTGAAGCAGATTTTCCGTATTCTCTACGCTGCATAAACATATTTCGGGTAGTTTTAAATACATACTCGTATGAGGGTACATTTTCTCTTACTTTATGTAGACCTTGTTATTCTTAACCTTATTCAAACTAAATCCATCCGTTAAGTTTTAACAAAAATATTTAATTAAAACTTATTTCTTCTAGTATAAATCTTTTAAATAGCCTGGGGGCTTATAGACCAAGCTGACCTGTAATGTGATTTTTATTGTTGCAATTGGAATTTTATTTACGGTAACGATGTTTTGAGAAAGTTTTTTTCGAAGATTGAGTTATTAATTATTTTTCCGAAATTAGAAATATTACAATTTCTAACGGAATTAATTGTGTAATAAACGCACAGGAAATATGAAATTGCTAGATCCTCATTTATGTTACAAAATAGGAGTGAACTCGTTATTTTATGGCCTATTTAAATTTTGAGAAAACTAGAACCGGTGAATGGAATGGATAAGTAAATAATAATAACTCATGTATTAATAGTTTAATTTAAATATATGAGTATTCAAAACTAAGAGAAAATTGATTTATTTCAAATCATATACAGTGCCTTCGAGCATTCATATGAATGCAATTTCATAACTAGTTAACCTATATGTCTGTTAACGACATGTCATTATTTTGTTGCGGGACTGTATAATATAATTTCTTAAACATGCTTGAAACTTCGAGTATTATTTTGACAAGCTTTGAGACAAACCGAATTTGTTCCACTTGCAAGCAGCGGCCGGAAATACTTTTATTTTATTTTAACGGCTTAATTAATTACTGTGTGAACTGTATTCAATTTAAAAATTGAATGATATTTTATTCTGAATCACGCAACCAAGGAGATTATTTATCAAAGGTTTTATTTACTTGAAAATAGAAATCTCTTAAGGGCCGTCTGAAGTTTATTAAAAAATTACAATATTACGACGAATAATAATGAGTGTTTGTGGTTCGTCATTTATTTTGAAAATTAAATGTTGTAAAATTTATTATTTAATTTTTTTAGAGTGTTCGTAGGTAGATAATACTTGTAGTAAAATTTGTTTTTCTTTGT
Organism: Leptophobia aripa; assembly: GCA_951799465.1. Classification (NCBI taxonomy): domain Eukaryota; kingdom Metazoa; phylum Arthropoda; class Insecta; order Lepidoptera; family Pieridae; genus Leptophobia; species Leptophobia aripa. The sequence continues at coordinate 3,904,611 of OX637268.1, read as the reverse complement.
CCTATTTAGTTTAAATTTCTATTAATTATTGAAGAAACGTCCTTTACAAGGTTTGGCCACAAGACGACATGCACTCACCTTTAATGACCCTTTTGGATAGATTTATCCCTTTCGTAATTCCCTTTTAACATTAAAACCGCATTTTCAACAATTCGTTTACCAACTTTAATGTCACACGACACTCAAAAAATCTTAAACACAAAGAGAAAATGTAAATTAATTCAACAACAACATACTTTAATTAGTGTTGTTACCTTATTTAATTATACGGCCTCTTTACACGCCGATGTTTTCAAGTAAAATTGTTGGCATATGTTACAACCAAGTAAGTTTAAAATTTTGTATGAAGCTAAAAAACTCAAACTCGATATTATTTACAATGCGTACCTACATATTTTAATAAGATATACATAGTGTTCGGGAAACGCTTATCTTTAAAATCATTTTTAACAACATTTAATTGGCATAAGCCTACCATCGTGTTAGGGACGATTGTTTGTCTAATTGAGATTGAAGTTTTTTAATCCCAAAATCAAGGATTACAATTCGGAAACCTTTTCTCAACATTTTGTATTTACATTAAACATGAGAAGTGTTGATAATATTAAATCCAAGTATGCGGCACTTTTCTCCGTTCCGCCATTGGATTATTATTTATTAATAAACTCCAGGCATAAAAATTGAGAGAAATACATACAGAACTTGAAAGAAAACCTCATATAAGGCTGGATTAAAGCTTATACTGAAACAAAGAGATAAATAGGATACACATTTTTATTTATTATTAGGGGTTGCCATATCGTATCAAATTTCAAATCCCTCACGCCCACAATTAAAGCATCCAATTTCGGGTCACACGTAACTCACCGTGATTGATTCTGTAATTTGGTTTCGTACAAAAGCTTTGCCTTTCTTTTAAACTTGTCTGATTGATGGTACCATAATTCAATTATATGATGTCACGAGTCACGTGAGAAACGTTAGCTAAGCATAAAGATTAATAGGGATAAAATCACGAAATATAAGATATTGTATGGTATCAAAAGTATTTTTAATTATGGTATCTAATCGAATCATCGCAGTTTAATTGATTAAGATGAAGAATGCAATGATATAGTTATCGGCGGATTTTACACGTAAGAAACAAAAAAACCAAATCTTAATGTTATTCAAATTTTAGTTATAAATTCTTAGATACTGTTTTTGGTACTGAAATATCTAGTAATAACTTTATAATGATTAAAATGTGTGTACGATATTTTATGCTTTTTAATCATTCAATCGTCATTTTCATATCAAATATATTTTATGATTCAGCTGATTCAGCATGTGTTTGATAGCGATAAGAAAAACGTGCAATTAATATAATCCGCCAATCAAAGATTATTTATTGAGCAACTTCCGTGTAAAAAAATGTTTGGTTACTTGACTGAAAACCCTAAAACATCAAAAAAAACTTACGATCATTTAAATCTATGTGTTATTATTAGTAATTGTTTTGTCAATATACGTTATTTATGTATTTACAAAATTAATCTAGGTCATGAAGAATGCTTGAGTTCTTATTGTTACGTGAAAATGGAGTAAACAAAAGAAGGGTCCGTGGTATGCGACGGTAATTTATTTTCACACTATAGAACAATGCGTGTGAGGAGCTAGATTTTTTGAATTTATTGTAATATTTATATATAAAATCATTGAGTCACTATAATTAATTTTCGTACACAATTTAAGTATTCAATTCGAATTTCGACTATGACTTTGTGACTAAGGTATGTGTGGTGAAAACGTACAAAAATCTATAAATAAGTAAATCATAACATGTCACATAATTATTTATTATAAATTATTTCCACAACTAGAAGAATGTCTCTAGACTTATTAAGATGAAAATAATTTTGGTGGTTAAGAAAAAAAATAGCAGAATTTAAACTAGTTGAGTAAAAATACACTATAGAGTATATCTATAAATTACAGAGATTTTGTTCCAAATACTCTGGTTACTTCTTGTACTTCTGGTTGATATAAATGAAGCAATATATTTTTTATAGCAATTTATTCTTTAGGACGCACGGTACGAAACTTTACCTCATAAGATTTTATAATTTTCACAAGGATAAAGACTTTATTTGTTTTCGCCCTAGGATAAGAGCAGTGCTTTTTGCAGGGACAATTTGCGGTTTCTGAAGTTAGTAATCCAGTGTACAGTAGCGCCTTGGTTACCGGCAATCGGCTATGAAGCCTTGTGGAGGCTAGACACTGTTGTTATCTGAGTCTGTAAGGAGAGAGAGTAGAAATCAAAGTACGAATAATGACATGATATGAATGAATCAACAAAGAATATTTAGAAGATCAGTTAAAAGATCCAAGATTATCCAAGGGTACTTAGTTTGCATCAAGTATTATACAAGTTTAAGGTGTCGGGTCTCAACCCCGAGTTATTTAACTAATCAAGCGCTTTGTTACATACTTGAAGCTTCAATAGAATTATATATACAACTTCACAAAGATCTACATATTACAGTTACGTAATTCCGCAAATTAAATATTTTAATGAAATTTTTTTCATGAAATATTATTCAGCTACCTACGAGAAATGATAAGTCGAATGAAATTTAATTAAAAATATTTTTTTTATCAGACTTTTTAACTGATTAGAATTATTACAATGTTTATCAGTGCAATTTAACCGTTAATACGGAGAAATGATTTTATCAGTTTCAATAATGCAAAATGTTTAATGCTTACTTTTTTGAGACCTCATTAATCGTCAAGTTTAATACGATATCACAGCAGATGTAAAAATCAATCGTACCAGCAATGTAATCAATCTGACTTGGGAAATATAAAAATAATCTAAACTCAATTTACAGGACCTCTATTGAATACCACAATTGTGAGTTATAGATACAAGCAATTAAAAATTGTTTCATATTTACGTTATTTATATTTAGGGCTCTAGAATTGCAGATTTGACAAAGTAGCCTCGCGCAGAAGAGAATTTATGATATTGAAATCTCCGTGGAATATCTTTGAATCCTCGTATTTCATTTACGTTTTGGTTGAAATATAACTGTAATTAAGGTTTATTGTGTTTTAAATAGGGTTTATGGCATTTTTAGACAAAGCCTGGGTAGCTTGAAAGTATAATATATTTTGCTTATTTGCTTATTACTACAATTTGCGTATAGACTTTAGCAATACGAATATTTATAAGGTTGACACACCGTTTTTGATGTATGTGTATAAAAGTGATTTAATCTGATGATTTGTTTTCATCAGATTAATTGTAACTTCATCAACTTTTTAATTGGGTATGATACTTAAAACAACTATTGAACACATTTTGAACAATAATATAGCTACGTTACAGAAACCGATTTAATGATTGCTATGCCATAGTCATGATATAAACGAAGCATAATATTTTTTAGGTTATATTAGACATAAAAATATGTACTTACTAGTAGATAATACATAAAATTCGTACTTATAAAATATTTAAATAAATAATTTATTATTCTTTATTATATTATTACACTCGAGATGTTAACTTACTTAAACATTAAACTTAATTACTAGATAGATTTTGAAAGCGATTATTATGCTCTTTTTAAAGCGAGCACGGTACATCTTCCGCGATGGCCTAACAAGTAAATAAGTAAGGCTTATTACCAACTTACAATATTGTCTTAATAACTTGTTTTACATTAAGGATTCAGGTACAGGAGTATACTTAAGACCTGTGTCAAAGAGGATTGTGGCAACCCACGCATTTTTCGGTAACTTTCCAGATTTAAGTAACTTGACTGCCGCACATACATTAGCGCCACTTGTGTATCCTACGTATAAACCTTCTTTCTTTCCAAGTAAATGCATGTATTCCTCAGCCTCTTCATCTGTTACTGTAATCGTTTCGTTCATAACCTCATATTTAAACAGATCTGGAACTACGCCATAACTCGAACCTTGAAGTGTATTAGATGATTTCGTTATAGGCTTTCCTTTTATTGGTTCACAACCTTCAGGTTCCACGACATAGCATTGTATCTTTGGGTTTTGCTTTTTTAAGAATTTCGAAACTCCCATAAAAGTACCCGAAGTGCCAACAGCAGTTACAAAAGCATTCACTCTGCCCGCGGTTTGATGCCAAATTTCCGGGCCAGTGGTGCTGTAGTGAGCTTCAACATTATCTTCATTAAGGAATTGTTTTACAAAAAATGCTCCAGTTTTTTCATGTGTAGATATAGCTTCGTCTTTAGCTGCCATAAGATCTGCATTAGTCACATGGCCATATGTTCCTTCAACTTGAGGAACCCTAATGCATTTAGCACCCAAGGCTTCCATGTGGATAGCACGTTGCACAGTATTACCTTTAGACATGGTTAGAGTCAAAGGATGCCCCAGGACTGCACAGGCAACTGCGAGGCCGCATCCTTGGTTCCCTGAAGTTGCTTCCACAACACTATCCCCAGGTTTGAGTTCTCCGCGTAGTCGTGCCTTTTGTATCATATGGAACGACGCTCGGTCTTTTATGGATCCACCTGGATTCATAAATTCGCATTTGGCCAGTAGACGTCCAGGTCCTGAATATAGACGATCTAAAGCGACTAATGGAGTGTTACCAATGAGCTCCAGTGCTGATGATCGTATATCGGTTTGTTTTTCACACGCCTGACCCATCGCTATTATTTTTTTATAATAAACACTGAATTGTTGAACACAGACTCTTAGACGTACTGATGAAATACGCTATAATAAGACTATTCTAAAGACTCACGCACCTTTATACCTATATAACAAATTATGATCATTATATCGTAGTAACGATACGTTGCAAGATTTCAATCGGTTAGATAATTTTTATTATATCAATTATATATGCGATAATAAATATGGGTTTTTGTGTTGTTTATAATTTTTTCAATTAATATTTAATTGTATAACAATTAACATATGTGGTTTTTAAGTTGGTAGTCTTGGTCACTATGGCCGTGTCTCTCATCACGCCACGCTATCTTGCTACTGTCAATGTTCCTACAACTTCCAGGTGGGATGGCTTTGATCCCTTGGAGTATGGGATGAGCTTTGGTTTGAGATGCTAAATTGCGTGGATATTTAAACCCCGTCGCAAGCAGTAAAAATTAACAGTTCAAAGTACAAGAGTCTCCTCCACTTTGAATTTGTTCCCATTAGTAAACACTTATAGATCTTGAAGGCACTGGCACTTATATTTAAGCGCCTGGTAGTCACTACCGGTTTCCCAAGAGCAGGTGCGTTTTTCGTTCACACATAAGTATAGCGATACAGCGAGCGATGTGCCGTCAGCATTATGAGAACTGGAGTAGTTTAGTACTCACAAGGACCACACTTTTTAAATTTATATGTATTTAACTAAAATATTTTTATTTAAGTTTTATTCTTGTTATTTGTTTTGTTGATACCTCTGAAATGCGATTTATATAATGTTAACATAAACATGAAATTATATTCTCATGATTAGTGAAAATAAAAATCAACAAAACCTATTTTGTTCCTGTAAAATAGCTTTTGCCAAAGGCGTCTTACAGGCACTTTTTTGGGGAAAAATTTTACCATTTTTTTTAACCAATTTAAAAAAGGAATTTATACATTGACTGTTGTCGGAAGTCATAACTCGATTCATTAAATATTAATTCTACTTTGACACGGTATAAGTTATTTAGTTAAAAAATGTCACTAGGATCAGTATATCTTTGAAGAATATAATTAATTTGGAAAAGCGTTATTTATCAAAGATCATATCTAAATATCACACAATGAATAGTATAATTTACGGTATATCTAATTCTTATTGATAAAAATCGTTTTAATGTATCGCAATTATATTATCAGACTATGTATACAGTGCTATTCGTCATGCAGTCAGAAACGAAAACGTTTCTAATGCTATATTTTAAAACGTGTATCGTAAGTAAATTCTATTGTAAAAATTACGGTACAACAAACAATTTCTTATAAGTATTTTGCTATTATATTTCAGAAATATTGAAGACTTATGGATGCTTGTTTAACAGTAGATTGTAATCAATTTTCTGGCTTCAGCCATTTTATTATCAAGTCTAGTTAGCAAAGGCTAGTTCATGCGATAAGGCCGCCCGTTGCTGTTATGTATGTATTAACATCTTCTACTTCTACTGTTTAAGTGCAATAAAGTGTTAATAAATGATAAAATTTATACACCAATATTTTTGTTACTAAATAAATTTTAATTAAGACTAATTTTCTACAAACTCGTACTTTACTAAAACTCGTTTTCTTAAATATACCTCGAAGAAGGTTTGTTAATTTATTAAATGTAATATGAAAAGTCGTATACCTAAATGTGTTTCATCTTTCATTTATTTATGGCTACATCTATAATAACATTTTTAGAACTCTCGTGTAACTAAAACCAGCGCTTAATTACATAAAACAAACTAACATATTATGCCATTGCCTAACCAACTATTAACTAGCAGTTACTATTTTAGGCAGAGTTAGAGGGGATAAATAATAAAGTTGTTTTTTTTAGCTTTAAACAAGAAAGATTATCCAGCTTCAAATATTATGTGATTTCTTCAACGTTCAACTAATATTACATTAAATTCTCAGGTACCGGGGTATACTTAAGACCCGTGTCAATAAGAATGGTCACCACCCAGGCATCTTTTGGCAACTTCCCTGATTTGAGCAATTTGACCACAGCACACACATTAGCTCCACTCGTGTATCCTACATACAGACCTTCTTTCTCGCCAATCATTTTCATATATTCCTCAGCCTCTTCATCAGTTACCGATATTGTTTCATTCATGTACTCATATTCAAATAAATCAGGAACAACTCCGTAACTTGAACCTTGCAACGTATTATATGGTTTAGTGATTGGTTTTCCTTTAATAGGTTCACAACCTACAGGCTCTACCACGTAGCACTTTACTTCGGGGTTATGATCTCTTAAATATTTGGAAACACCCATAAATGTTCCACCCGTACCAACAGCTGCGACAAAAGCATCAACTCTTTTTCCAGTTTGTCTCCAAATCTCGGCCCCAGTGCCCAAATAGTGTGCTTCAACGTTATCCTTATTCATAAACTGTTTCACAAAAAATGCTTTTGATCTTTCCTCTTCAGCTAAAGCGACGTCTTTAACAGCCATAAGATCGGCGTTAGTTACGTATCCATAGGTCCCTTCAACTTGAGGAACCCTGATGCACTTGGCACCCAGGGCTTCCATATGAATTGCACGTTGTACGCTGTTACCTTTTGACATAACTAGAGTTAATGGATGGCCCAAAACTGAACAGACAACTGCTAGACCGCAGCCCTGGTTGCCTGAAGTACCTTCAAGAACTGGATCTCCTGGCTGTAACTCTCCACGCTCTCGTGCCTTTTGTAACATATGTAATGATGACCGGCATTTAATGGAGCCTCCTGGATTCATGAATTCGCATTTTGCTAAAATGCGGCCTGGGCCTGTATAAAGTCGATCTAATGCAATAAGAGGTGTATTACCTATAAGGTCTAAAGCTGATGCAGTGATATCGCTCTCCTTGTAGTTTTTTTCTGCCATCGTAACGTTTTATATTTTAATGATAAATGTTCCAAACTCTTTCGCAAACTAAATCGAATTGGCACTATGTAAATCATATGTAACACATGATCTTCGCTTATCATACTGTGATGTGAGATGACAAATGTAGGATAAGAATTACGTATCTTTCGAAGTCGGTAAAAGGGCTGTCAGTTTAAGAATATAATTTTATATAACAAATAAATAAAAATATCAAGACATATTTCACGACGATTATATACTCTGATAGCAACAAATGATAACTACATTTACTCACATATAATATACTTTGAATATAAACATATAATATAGATTTGTAAAGACCAAAGCCAACCTATATCTTTTGACCGTACCACGGGCAAAACCAGGCACTCTCTGTTAGGCGGTCCGACTTGGTAAGCATCGCGCCAACCGCGTCGTTAAAATATGTATTTGACGACGCGGTTGATGATTCACTTGGCAATAAGATAAAGTTTCATATTTTGAACCTAGATAGTTGGGATAAATGTATTTATCTTAAATAGTCACATGTCTACACCTACTACCATTCTACATGTAACTAAAACAATACTCTATATAATATAAACTTTAAATACTGTATTTACTTAGTTCTTATTTTTGGCTATTTCTTGTATTTTTTTTTGTTTGAGAGACAGAGTGAGTGCATGGCACTAACTCTGTTTGTTTTGTGTCTAAGAGTTTTATTTAAATGTTGTTGTCCTATATATTATTCATTTGTAAATTTCGTTACTTATTAATTAATAAATATATTGACGTCATTAAACATCGTTGATTCAAATATCTCCTATTTTATGTTAACTACGAAATTTCTCAAATCTGACAAAAAGCAGTGTTCCCTCCTTTGTAAAGCCTTCCTCCCTACAGCCTTTTGCTTGTTCACAAAGCATGAGTATTTCGCAATAACGTATATTTGATAAGTCCAAAGTTACTCCTTACAAGGCGATGCTATGCGTTTGACTGATTTAAGGTAATTACTAAATGTTCAAAGTAATAGCTACCACAAATCATAATTTGGAAAACGTGGCTAAACTAAATCGCACAAAACTGTATCCGCAAGGCTAACGGTGGGACGTGATCAAGAAGTTTAATTTCTTTGCGATTCATACAAATGTATCTATTATTTATTTACACAGTTGAAATACTCAAAAATTGTTTAACTATATACAATTGACATTTAAATATGTTCTTATCTGGTAAATTGATTGGACTTTTTGTTTTTCGATTTCATATTTACCAACAAAGGCCAATTATAAGGCGAGTAATATAATCCATATTCACAATTATATTTAATTAAAATGATAACTTGTAGTTTATTTATTTCAATTAAACAATAAAAAATCGCTTGCCATTTTTGTTATAAATTAATCAAGCTGAAAATTTCATAAAATTTTTATGAAACACTCCATTCGAGAGAGCTTTGGTTGGAATGAAAATGAGTTCAAAAGAGGTCTAAGTTCTCATTATGAAACCACAATTCCATGAGTATCAGATAATTGAGAGTGCTCAAGTTTACCGGAGACTAATAAAGCTTTTTATGAAAATTACTGAAAACATATACTTAGTCTTGCCATAAATATTGTTATAAAGAAAAGCACGATTTTTTTTATACGTAACATTTATTCCTTTCATAGTGAGTTAGTTTAATACATCAATATATAACTATTAAAAATATACAATGTTTATTCGAAGTGGTCTCCATTGGCTGCAATACAGTCTTTTAAACGTTGAGGCCAGTTATCAATAGCAGCACGAACTCTTTCTAGAGGAAAATTCTTCACTGCCAACCGAATGGATCGTTTTAGGGACTCCAAATTATCATGGCGTTTAGAGCAAGCCTTACTCTCTAAAACTGACCATAAATCATAATCCAATGGATTTAGGTCAGGACTTGACGACGGCCAGTTTTCAGTGCTGATAAAGTCCGGAACGTTAGTTTTCAACCAAGATTGGGTGGATCGAGCTCTATGACCCGGTGCCGAGTCTTGTTGAAAGCACCATTCTTTGTTATTGAACATGGTGTTAGTTAAAGGCTTAACTACCGTCTCAAGAATGGTATTTTGATAACCTTGTGCCGACGTTTTAATACCTTTTTCACAAAAATATGGCTCAGTCACCCCTTCATAGCTAACACCCCACCAAACCATCACTGAAGTGGGATAATGCCCACGTTGTACTCTGTTTACTAATTGCGAAGCTTCTTTAGAGCTTCAAGCATAAATACGGTCATTTTGTTTATTAAAATACTGCTCAATTGTAAAAATTTTCTCATCCGTAAACAAAATTTTTTTGTGACCTCCCTTTGCGTACCGCTTAAGTAGTTGTTTGGATTTTACCACCCTATTCTTCTTTAAATTATCAGTTAAGAAGTGACCAGTACGTCTCTTATAGGCTGCAAGGCTCAAGTTCGCTTTTTTTGTAAATTTCTCGGGAGTTAATTAAGCGATAAAAAGTATATTTATTGTCCGTTAGGGTTGCAATTATTGAGGTTCTCGAAGCGAAATACGGTTAAATTACTGAAGACGTTAAACAAGGCTGTCGTATAAAATAATGTATTTTTTAATAATGTTTTTTAGGATTCCTAATTTACTCAAATTGTATGCGGATTTCATTATGTAGAAGACTACAAAGAGTATCATGACGTATGTATTGATGGACGAATGACAGTAGTCATAGAAAGCGTTGATTGGCGTGTATAGTCTTGGGTTTCGGATGTGTGGCATATACAACATTAGGGGAACCGAAAGGGTTGTATAGTTCTAACGATATATTGACAGATGTATAGAAACAATGTCAATAACATCATTATTGTACTAAAGGTTTTATAAAAATTAAACTTTTTATAATTTACTTATTAATTAAGTAATACTGTATTTTTAGATATTAAATATATAATTATTTAGATATAACAACATGTTTGTTGTGCGTTTTTAAGGCAGTTTCTGCCGCGCACCACCTCTTTGTGGAACCAACTGCCAGCGCAGGTATTCCCGATCCGCTACGACTTGGGGACCTTCACAAAAAGGGCGTTCCTCTTCCTTAAAGGCCGGCAACTCACTTGTAAGCCTCCTGGCATTGCAGGTGTCCATGGGCGGCGGTTGGCACATCACTCGAAGTGACCCGCCTGCTCGTTTGCCTCCTCTCACATTAAAAAAAAATGTTTTGTTTATTAATATGAACAATAGCGAATATCCAAAAAGATTAACAATTAATTCAAGGGTGTGTGCCGGGACGCACTAAAACACTGGCGCCTCCTAGGCCTGACTATGTACCGTGATGGTCCAAGACAATGCTCTAAGCTGCGCCTCCTGCGACGGTGTGTATTGCATACCCTGCACTATAATTTAGCCCGTCCCTCGTAGTGTCAAAGGGATTTCATGAACTAAACTATGCTAACTATGCTTAATAAATTTATAATGGATTGAAAGTAATTTTCAATATGTAAAGAGTACAAAGATTTCGCTTAGAGTAGAAAAGCATAAATAAATATATATTAGTTCAGCCATTGACCTATAAAAGGGCTCCATTGATCTAGAAGAATGTGTCGCGATTTTGTATTTCAAGCTTCACTTAGCTCACACGCGCGATTAAGCGAATCCGGGAGAATGGCTTGTTGATAAGTTCTATGTCTTTTATTACGTTTACAAGGCACATTAGTTAATATCATAAAAAAGTATTATAATAGTAAGTAAGTAGTAATAGTAAATATATATCTTTTATATATGTTTCCGTCAACTCACTTACGAGCTCCTAGTCACGTGAGTGTCTATGGGCGACGACTTCACCTTTATGTCGAGCCTCATGCTCGTTTGCCCCCTCTACCATAAAAAAATCTTAAATTACTTGTATTTATAAAATAATATGTTCATACTGTTAGGTATATCATTCTCGTTTCATTTTTTAATTATCTACGATTACAATCTAAAAGTATGCGATAATTATGTGATAATTATTAAATATTTGAAGTGCAGCAATAATCTACAAACATAATTTTAATTAAATATAAGGTAGAAAATGAATTAGCTCACTGAAACACATTTATTGGAACGCAATTCAAATACAATAAACACAAACTAGAAGTTAAATACAATATGTTAACGGGTTGGAATTGATTTAAAGCTATATTACTAATTAAATAGTAATCCTAGTTAAATAAATCTATAACCATTTCATCATACAGAATAATAATTACTTTGATGAGAAAAACTCATTGAATTATGTGAACAACTTAATTCATACGAGTATATTTACGTACTTTATAAAAATCAAAGGATTCTATTAAAAACATCATCACATATTTTTACTGACACAAGAATAACTATATTGTGTACTGTGTTACGTTTATCTCTGTATCTGGGATCTGCCCTATGCCCCGACGTGGGGCCTTAGGACTCTTGTAAGTAAGTTACGTTTATAGTTCGGAAAAGGAATTTCAACAATTTTACTTAAATTATGCAGTGCAGACTTTAAAAGAACATGTAACTTTAATATTAATTCTACGAAGATGAGACAGCTCTGTACAATCTCAAATTTACATACATTGAATATAAACGGATGGAGCTTTAATATGACGCCTCGGGTGCATGGAATCGATGTTATGAAAGATTAATAAAATTGCCCTGAGGGTTGAACGCAGAAATTTAAAATCTCATTTTCATATAAGGATTACAAGGATGTTTTTGAAAAAGTTAAGTTCATTAAATAATACAGTTTTAATACAGTTTTAACTATGTCCGTAAAATAGATATCTGGGCACTAGCTTAACCTTTTAAAATAATTAGTAAGTACATACTATAAATAAACTTAGCCTAAGTCCTTCAGTCCAACATTGTTCAATAAACAAGGAACAATGACAAACTTCGGAAACCTTTTAAGGAACCTTTTGTATTTCTATATTGTAATTATCCATAGTGGTAAGTGTTTATTGTAAAATTTATCTCAGAAGTTCATAATTAATGTTATCGACAGATGATCGACGAATAAATTTTCTCAACATATAGAAATATTTTAAAAGCTAATCGTCTTAACATCATATGAAACTCGCCTTACCAAATTCTGTTAAATCGCGGCGAGACCTATTAGATCTAGTTTATCTATATAAAATTGTCAACCACTCCGTCAACACGGAACTCCTCCACAAAATTCCTTTTCACTGCAGCACACGCACTAGACTAAATCTTACTTTTTACACGCCCACGTCTCGTCTATGCAAATCGTTTAACGGTCCTGTAAACAGATTGTGTCAACTTTATAATAGTATTGTGAATGTGGACGAGTCGGTTGATGTTTTTGCCGACTCTCTACTTACCTTTCGTATAGGTATTTTAAACACCATACAAAAAAACAAATTTATAAATCCTGATGGTGTTCACATGTAGGTTGTGTCTTGTTCGTATTATTTTGTATACTCGTATTGTATTTTGTTATTGTATAATGTTTCAAGTTCCCATATAATTGTTTTATGTGTATACCTAGTTTTATTTTCTTATAAGTTTATTGTTTTTTAAATGTTTAATTTAAAAATGGCCTGTAGAAATAAAGATAAATTATCAAAACAAAAATACTTAAATTTCTGCCAGACGTTAAATAGATAAACGTGTATTTTAATGTATTTGGATAATATAATAACATCTTAATGTAATGTCACTACCAACCTCCCTGTTAACCCCTTATTAGTACAATACCGTTAGGTTATAATTAACTGTCAGTGTCACGTTGACGAAGGTGTGATTCGATATGTAAAAGTGTCAGGCGTGTTTGAAACAGATTAAAAACAATCTTACGAGACGTATTTTCACAGATAAGTTATAGATAATAAAACATTGCGCTACTTCGAACACTTAACATCACAATCACACAAATCGACCTATGGCCAAAAATTAGTTCAAATTGTAAACCATGCGGAGTTTGTTTGTAGAAATGTATTCGATAGAGTGGAATTCACGAAAGACCAAAAGTTCTTTATAAGTAGACCGAACTAATTATTAGTATTATTATTTATGTAATTTAAATCATAATCTAAGATCTGGCATTAGTATGTACTACACCGCTCTGTGTATACAATTGAAACATATTTTGTATCAAATTAATAGCTATTTTCCACACTATTTACATATAGGCTATAAATATTTAAATGTTAAATACTTAAGTCAGGTTATGTCGCTTTATCAAACTTAACTGAAGTCCAAATGAATTCCAGAAACAAACAATTTAGGGATTATTTCACACACACCTACTTTTACATAAAGTATGTACCAAAATGTTTTATCACAAACCGATAAGATAGAGAAACGTTAGTTCGTAATAAACTGTAAAAATACTCAATAGATAGTAAAATAAATTACAAATCTAAAACTATATTATCACTGAATATCATATGCTATAAATATATGACAAGAGGAGCAAACTGTAAAATTAAAAACCAATTTTTTTCCGAGAATTTTCTTTGCATGTGCTGAGCAAATGGTTGAAAGTTATATAAAAATGTATGATTAAACCAAGTTTATTTCTGAGTTTTTGGGTAGGACGTCTATTAAATTGTTACACGGAAATACTTAAATTAATCAGGAGTATTTTTACAACATACTAGTTTAAAATTTTAAACTAATTTAATGAAGCATATTTAAAAAAAATCTACATTTATTTTAAATTACTGTCTTATTATTAGTATAGATTAGATAATGAGCAACAACGTAGGTAAAGTTAAATATGTTTATTCTTAACGTTAATAATTATTATAAGCTTTAAAGAATAGTACATAATTTACCCCTTGACTTATCTAGATAGCAATTTTAATTGTAATCAAAGACGACCTTTGAAGCCCTTTTTATGCATGACCTAACAAAAGATCAAAAACCTTTATATGGGATGTGTACAAAAAAACATTTTATTTTAAATAACGTTTGTCCAGTTGAATCTTCCGATGTTATTGTGCTATTTTGTTAAATACTAATATTTTAATGCTAATATTTTTATTATGGATTAGTTATAGATATTGACACATTCGCTGGTGCTTGGTGTAATGGTCTAGACAACCGTACTGTAAAACATGCTTGGATTCAATGGAGTGGCGGAGAGTTTCTTGCCAGTTCTCTACGCCCCGTCTACGCCCTTGATTTGGGAACTGGCAAATATTAATGTAGAGTCAGAAATTTTATAACTTTTTTTTTGACTATAGGTGTATAACAACCTATGTAAATAAACATATTTTTGATTATGATTGATCCGTGTTGAATTTTTGTTGTAAAAATTCAAATGATTTGAATATATGAAAACGACATAAATATTTACGATACGGTCGACGATGCAAATTACGTGTGAGAAATTTGCTTTGTGTTTTAAAATAAAATTATTCTCCTATATATATGTTATTTAAAAAGTTGGTAGTCAAAATTTATTGCGCTCCAGTTTCTATGGCGATTAATTTGATGACAGTTTTGATACTTCTTAGTATAATGTTCACGAAAGTTTTTCAGACAATTAACGTACGTAACGACGTCTATTAATTATTTGGGTTTATTTTCACTATAATGAGTATTATGAAACTTACAGTAACTAATTCATGAGTTATCTCTGTCAGTCTCCTGTGGTGCTTGTTGGTGAGAAATATTAATTGCCCCATTACTACGAGGGCAATACAGTCTCCCGGCTTGTAGATGTCTCGTGTTGGACCAGTGACATGGCTCATTTGCATATACAAACGGTCCATACCCGGGAAAACAAACATTGTCGGTATTACATCCTAAACGTGATAATGAACCAACTACAAAGGGCGTATTGTCTCTTAAGTAACTATATACCACTTCCTACATACACTTATTTATATCGTAAAATTTGCATTATATCTTACATATATATATTTTTTACATATAATTATATCAACGATCACTAGATTTACTCGATTTAAATCGAAAGTTAAGGTTAGTAAAAAATAGTTATGGTTCGGGGTTCTAAAGTGGGTCATTCTGAGGAAATACCTAAAGCAAACTCAACTGGTTACCTATTATTTTTAAAGCGAGTTCACTGTTTCACAAATGTCCTTAACTCAGTATACAGGACCAATTATTCATAGGCTTTTTCGTCGCGCTTCACACTATCAAGAACTTGGTCAACAATTTTTGTTTTATAAAGTTTTTTGTAATTATTAATAGAATATACATTCTTTCCTTCTTAATGAAGATTATTTAATGTACTTACTAATTAATAAAAAAAAATTAATTACATAAACACGATTGGAAAAGAACTTATTAGATAATAAATGCAATTTGAACACTGCTACTCTCACAACCTTTGCTCTCTATAAGGCCTTAAATAAAATAGCGTGTAATTGAATTTAATTCCTATGAACGTTACTTTTTCTCTTTATATAGTTTTAAGCACGCCGCATGGATTTGCATAGCATTAATTAGCATGCATAGTCCATTACTATTATAACCGCCTCATTTGGTCTAAAATATTCCTAATTAATACTATTAAATAGAGCTAATGCTTTTACCGTGTAAGGGCTACATTACCAAAGAAATCTTTGGTCATTGAATAGAGAATAAATTATGTTTAATGAATAAGACTCCAAAAATACTACGTTCCAGTTTTTAATTTAAAAATAATTATTGGCTGCCAGTATAGATAATACAACCTTTCTTAGAACAATTTGTAATAGCAACGAGCATTTTTTCTTATAGCGTTTTTGTTTAGGGCCGGTGGTAATTAATTATATTTTTGTAATAACAAATTATAGGTTATGTAGATTATGTACGATGAAAGGACCGGCGCTGTGCGGCGTTTATACCAATAATATTATTTAAAAGATTCTTATCTGTCTATCTCTCTTTACTTCTTCCTCTAACTAAAATAGTATTTAACATAGCAACAATCTCAAATCTTACGACGGTTTTCCTTCCTGACAAATAGCTTTCTACCTTCAAACACATCTCTCAGATTTGTGTCAAGTCCACACATACACGTGTTTAGTCTTAGAAAATATACAAAATTACCTCGCGAATAAATAAACACAACGAATAAATAAGTTAATAAATTATATCAATGTTATTTGCACATAGAACTTATGTAATTTTTGTTTTAGTCTACCGCTAAGTAATTGATATTGGAATACTCCCAATATTAAGTTTGTCGGGATATACATGTGTAGTCTGGACAAGGTTTATCAATGAAAGGTTGCTTTTGAAAGTGTTATTTTCATAGTATTCATTTTATTATTTTATAACTATAAAGTAAGGTTAGACTATTGTTATAAAGCCAATATATTTGTCACTATTCTGTATTTGTTACTATTCATTTATAAACCAGAAGTGAGGGTTTGTAATTCGTAGGTTTTATTTCTTCAAGCATCGGTCTGCTACCACTATAGTGGTGCGGACAGCAGACCGCAATGAAATTGGCTTTAAGCGGTTAAACAATGTAAAGTATGTGCATAAAAGGTGTACTTTAAACGATTTTCTGTTAGTTTTAATATGGCATATACAGGGCAAACTAGAAGGAAGCAGACCATAAAGCTGAAGTCGCCGCCGTGAGTGCGTTGAGGGTCTTTTAGGAAGTGGTACGGTCTTTTTTGAAGGCCCCTATGGGATTTGGAAATACCGAAATAATTGATTTTATTATTACTATTTTTTTTAAATTACATATCTAATAGAATTGAATACAAAACATAACTTTATACGAGAGTATGAAACTTATAAATACAGCCACATTTTATTAGTTCAACTGAACTCTAAAAAACTACTACAAAAATGTTTCAGCCATTAACTATACTAACTTCACCTGCAGAGCACTGCATTACTGAATTCATTTTGAATATTAGCAGTTCCCTAGATGACCAGTAACTAATTAACTATCTGAATGGAGAAGTTTCCAACTTCGATTCTGATTAGTAGTTGAGACTTATTCAATTGAACCAATATTTACTTCGTAATTAAGCGTAAAGCCGTCAGTACTTACTTGTACTTTCGTTTTCTCTTAATTTAATAACGTCTAAATAGCGTTTAAGAAATATAAATAAAATAAATAAAGTATGTAACTATCGGTACACCCTGTTGGTTAGCCCCAAAATCTATTTATAGTAAACTTATGTTCTCTATATTTTTTATGAACCTTGATGGTGACATTTACATACACACCTTTACGTATTAAGTTACTATAATTTAATATTCGCTGAACATCTGAACGAATCATTAATTTTCTTAGAATTCGACATAGCAACATTCTGTTATAAAATATTCAACAAGCAATTCATATATTTAATGAAAACGAAAAGCAATTAGTAAAACAACATTTATTTGGAATTTAATTGAGCAATTTGCTTCGCGTCTTATAAATAAAATATAAAAGAAAGCACGAAGGAATTTCCTAAAAGTTAAGGAATTTCATACTTTTTTTCATTTCAAATTATATTCAAATTTTTGGTGTTTAAAAACACTTTGCAATACAGTGAAAGACGATAGAGTCCTGCCAATGACTACTACAACTACTAAAGTTAATGATAAAATAATGTTTTTATTGTAGTGGTGTATCTTCGTTTATACGAAGCCTTATTATATCGGCGACTTATGCAAATAGCTCAGGGTCCCATCACTTGCTCAAAACCCATTTTGTTTGGCTGTTATATCCCATTTGGATTTTTATACGCTCTTATTCTCATACAAAACGTTAAAGTCCTATTGATATAACATAATTTAGGTATAATAAGTTTGGGTGTAGCATATACAGGAACCTAAAATTAAGAATATTGTATATAAAGAAATCGAATGATGTTTTTTGAATAACATACTTTTTCTTGAAAAATATGAAAACAATTAATCTTGATTTTTTCTAGGAAAATACTTTTTACTTTGAAATGATATAATTACACAAGTTAAAAATAGCTAACCTTGCTCACTTCCTCCTTGTCAATGTGTATTGACACTTAGTAAAATTGCCAATTAGGACAACGTTCGAAATAAATAATTCAACACAAAAAGCTTATAAATCCTCTCACGTAACTTATCGTCATATATGCCAAGGGAATTGAAATTGTAAAGCCTCTTCTAAATGACTTACTAGCAGATGCTATAATTCATCAAATGACATCAATCATTTAACAAATTTAGTATTTGTTTACTATAAATAAATATTTGGCATTATTTTGCTTAAACTACTATTTTTCGTGTAATAAATTGATTAATATCTGGCATTAACTTACTTTGTATAGATGGGTAACGAACAGATTACACAGGAAAGGATATCGCGTTAAACAGCCTAAATTAACTTGCAAAAGGGAATTCAGGCTGAATTGTGCCTAACTTCAGCCTAGAACTAAACTTGGTTTCTCCACGAATTTAACGTTTACGAGAAAGTTTTCAATGCGTAGAACATGCCGCAAACTGGTTGAAATGTGCTCCCTATAACTTAGACCACTAAAAAATTTCAAGTACAAATTCACATATAAGATTTATTTTAATGTGATACTAACCTAAAGGTAACGACAAATATTTATATCAATAACAAATGTCTCTTTTACAAACAACAACACTCAACAAGCAACAACAAAGAACTCCTTTCCTGTTTCCGTACGAACGAACCCCC
Source organism: Leptophobia aripa (assembly GCA_951799465.1). Taxonomy (NCBI): domain Eukaryota; kingdom Metazoa; phylum Arthropoda; class Insecta; order Lepidoptera; family Pieridae; genus Leptophobia; species Leptophobia aripa. Next base: position 3,885,422 of record OX637268.1, on the reverse strand, counting down.
ATGGGCAACTAGTGTTAAATAATAGTCTAGTATATTTACTTAATCTATATCTAGTATAGATAATCTATACTATATATAGGTATTCTATACTATATACAGGTAATTTAGTATAGATACTTAATATATATTTAAAGTGGGATATATAAATTAGCGTATATGGCCCACGTGACTGACGCAGAGCAAGCTCAGAAATGTTATAAGGTCTAATAATTCATATCGGCATTAGACTCTTTCATGATGTGCACACGCAGAAGCTTTAAATATACGTGTCGGGTTCGGTATGCCAAAATTAATATACAAGTTTCAATGTGATTAGAAACCCCAATTTAGGGCAATATTAGTTTTCACTTTCCGTGCTAACACGTTAACTTTATCCTTTGATGTATTGACGCGTAGTTAATATGTACCAAGTTCAACAATTTGACTGAAACTAATAAACTGAATGTCAAACGTAAACATCCCGAGGGTAGATGATCATCGCTCTGATTATTTTATTGAAACTACTCGCATGACAATATTACTTAGTCTGGCCATAAATACTGTTACTATTCAAAAAAAGAAAATATTACGTTTGAATTTGGAATCTGTCATTTTTATATGATTGCTTGATGTGTTTTCTTATTTTCGCGCCATTATATTGTTAAATATTTTGTTATATTAAAATGGAGTGGGGTGATAAAGAGAACCGAATCGCTGTGATTGCCTTACATAAAGTAGGTATGGAGAAAAGTGCAATTTTTAAAACCCTCCACCCGCTTGGTATTAGTCAAATGTTTGTTTACCGGGCTATTGATAGGTACAATGATACCTCCTCTGTTTGTGACAGAAAAAGATCTGGCCGTCCACGTACCGTTCGTGTGAAAAAGGTGATTAAAGCAGTTAGGGAAAGAATTCGAAGAAATCCTGTCCGTAAGCAAAAGATTTTATCTCGGGAGATGAAGATAGCTCCTAGAACCATGTCGCGTATATTAAAAGATGACTTAGGACTTGCAGCCTATAAGAGACGTACTGGTCACTTCTTAACTGATAATTTAAAGAAGAATAGGGTGGTAAAATCCAAACAACTACTTAAGCGGCACGCAAAGGGAGGTCACAAAAAAATTTTGTTTACGGATGAGAAATTTTTTACAATTGAGCAGTATTTTAATAAACAAAATGACCGTATTTATGCTGGAAGCTCTAAAGAAGCTTCGCAATTAGTAAACAGAGTACAACGTGGGCATTATCCCACTTCAGTGATGGTTTGGTGGGGTGTTAGCTATGAAGGGGTGACTGAGCCATATTTTTGTGAAAAAGGTATTAAAACGTCGGCACAAGTTTATCAAAATACCATTCTTGAGACGGTAGTTAAGCCTTTAACTAACACCATGTTCAATAACAAAGAATGGTGCTTTCAACAAGACTCGGCACCGGGTCATAGAGCTCGATCCACCCAATCTTGGTTGAAAACTAACGTTCCGGACTTTATCAGCACTGAAAACTGGCCGTCGTCAAGTCCTGACCTAAATCCATTGGATTATGATTTATGGTCAGTTTTAGAGAGTAAGGCTTGCTCTAAACGCCATGATAATTTGGAGTCCCTAAAACGATCCATTCGGTTGGCAGTGAAGAATTTTCCTCTAGAAAGAGTTCGTGCTGCTATTGATAACTGGCCTCAACGTTTAAAAGACTGTATTGCAGCCAATGGAGACCACTTCGAATAAACATTGTATATTTTTAATAGTTATATATTGATGTATTAAACTAACTCACTATGAAAGGAATAAATGTTACGTATAAAAAAAAAATCGTGCTTTTCTTTATAACAATATTTATGGCAAGACTAAGTATATTGCATCGTTAAGTAACAGATTTACTAATCAAATCTCAAAACGGATCAAAACGATTGAGATGCATAAAACAATTAGGTATATCACCCATTTGCCAAAGTATATAAGAATTTAAAAGTTAAACAATTTACTCATTAACAATTAAAAATCGCATATACTTAAGGGATTTTATAGTCGATTTTATTTTTCCATTTAAACTTAGTTATAGTGGTTGTTAATGGTTCTAAAGATTTAGTTTAAATGAATTAAGGTGTTAAACACGGTAATTTATTTGTTTTATATAGATTGTGTATATAACTACGAAGAGATAGATAGTATAGTATAAGTAATATAGTAGGATAGTATAGTAGATATTTTGGAAGTTCGTTTCAATATTTAATAACTGAAAAAAACTAAATAATGTCCTCTTGATCATGCATAACGATTTTGAATATCTGACTCTCTTCATTCAGACTTTTCCGAAGTTATTCATGGAATGAATTACATTAATTAAATCGTCGCGTCGCAAGAAAAGAAAATAAAAAGCATTCCTACATAACTTCCCTTTATTAATGTTGTAAATAAGGAGTCTGAAAACAAAAAAATATAAGACAACTTTTCCGTGTTTTTATTGTTAGTTCTAAGTATTTGTTAATTATTTTAAAGTTATGTTTAAAATCTATACTCTCAGTCTTTATTTGCAACATTTGTATAATTAAGAAGCCTTTGTATAATTAATTTTAATAAAATCGTATTTTATCTAATAACACGCGCTAATATTTATTTGACAGAAAATGTAATTAATTAATACACTTTGTTTTGTCTTATAATGAAGGCGATGTTGTATAGAATTCTCTAAAGATTGGCTTTGCGTGTGTAAAGAAATTCTCGATGGAATCGACTAAACCAAACAACGGAGACAAAGAAACAAAGCAGAACGCTATATTAAACGTTTGTTACGACTGGCACAGAACGAATTGTTTGTAGTTGGAAAATAAATTAAACACTTGTCATGAAATTATCTAATAAAGGACATATATAAATTCCATTTGAAATTTACGAAATATTAATACCATCTAAAACAAAATCTATTTATTTTGAATAATTATTGATTAAAATTAAATAATAACACAATTTTGTTAATTTTAAACAAAACAGTTATTGAATGCTGATTGAAATGGGACGACTTTTTTCTAAAAAAAATTACACGTGACTCACATAGGACAGCACGCGACAATTACACGGCGCGCTCGTGGTGCGCACGCAGCGCCTGCGTAGCTCACACGCTTGAGGAACGTGCATGTGTGGTTACCCTAGGAAGGTACGGCTGATTCTACCCACACCCAAATACTTGTAATATTATCAATAGAAATGACATAGAACCTTCACGGTTTGAGATTTTGCAGCGAAACTTTTCACATGGTACCCTTTGCCAGCTTAGATAGTAACGGATAGACAAAGATGGAAACTTTGAATATTCGTCTGGTTTTATTATATAAGTTCGAAATGGAATTAACACGGCAAAAATAGCGTGGTATATGTTGCATTTAAAGAGGTGACTGTTGAAATTTCGATTTAAAGAACGAACAACTAGGAAGACCAACCACTCTAACAATGAATCGAAAGAGATGATAGATGCTGATTCTATCACACGCAACAGTGTAACGCAAATATAATAGTAACTGTTTACCGAAACTGGTGTCCTTCCGTCCAGCCCCTCAGGCTAGTCCCTCCCGTGACAGCCCAAGCCGAGGTCCGAGTCACGGCAGACAACATTTGTCACGGCTGAGCTAAGCTCGCCAACCAGCCCGGTGGCCAACAGCGAGATCCCCCTCCAAAAAAAAAAACGTTACTTGTCTCATTAACCGATCTGTTCAAACAATATGAATGATGATGCTATATATTCTTATGAGAATTGTTTTACTGTTTGTTAACTTAAACTGGATCTTTCCTATCTTAAAATACCAAAGTACCGAAGGAATTACGCACTCACCACATACACTATGCCAGTGGTAAAAATTAATGTTTCCCAACAAATAACTTACCCTAATTACTCGTACATTAACGAGATCTTATAACTTCCTGTTTTCGTATTTCCTCCATTATGTTTCCTGTGTGCAATTTCTATGAGGATGTATATACTCGACCAAAGTAACCTACAAATCTTGTATTATTATCTTGTATAAGCACAATTATAATCTAAATTTAATTTTTATAATATAAAACATCACGGTTTGTTAAAAATCTGCAATTAAAAAATTTTCATTCGCACTATTTCAGCGAGGATAATATTTATATATTTAATGTCGTTATTAAAAATGTAATAAATGCCATGTTATATTTACTATATAGTTTTAACGAGTAGGCTGTGGTATGGGTGTTATAATTATATGAATGTGTTATAATTACTTTGTATCCATATAATATGTATACATATATATATATAAACCTAAATATATATAACAAATATTTAAATGTACATTAAGAGACCCCTGCTTAAATTGACGTCGCAAACCTTTGCCTCATTAAGTCAATGTGGCCATGGCCATGCATCGTAGTTTCGTTGATAAATTAGTTTAGATAGAATAGGGCGCCGAACTGGCGAGTGAAAGCTATAGAGACCAGAAAATGGTATCACATATAACATACTCTAAGCCCGAAATTTCCGTTTACGTTTATTAAATTTTCAAATATAACTAATTTTTAAAAAAATTCACCCAACATTGATGATTTATTATTAGTGGGTAAATACATATCGTATCGTAAGCGTTGTTTGCTAACGGATAGCTAATTAGAGCCTTCGCACTGCCACAGTAACGTAACAATGGCAATCTGAGCTTAACTCAAAGTTTATTTATTAAATATGTTGTTTCTAATGTATATTTCATAGTAGTTTGGCTAGGATGTTCGTAATCAAAAAGAAAATAATTACTAGAGTCTGCTAAATGTCTGCCAGTTTCTAGTTTGTAGTATTCAAAGCCTAACCCAACAGTTCCTTAAATAAAAAAAAGCTTAACCCATACGAACTTTGTACTAGCAATTGAGAAAGCTTATCGATTGCATTTCTAAATTTCGGTACAAATACGGGTCTACCGTCGTTTAAATGTTTTAACTGGAACCATGCAACTTTTAAAAAAGGTGTAAAAACACCAGTTTATAATTATTTGGAGAGTCGACTATAAGACTCTTATTATCAAATAATATTTGAATTTTCCAATCAACATTATACTTACATATATTTACAAAATCTACGGTTTTTCATTATCAATTAATAAAATTACAGTAAATACTTAAATAAAGTCTCTTGTTTTGTGATGCACCTGTGTGAAATTTCATATCGCGATCAGTACAGTGTTGATTACTATGCAAATAATATTTCCACCTGTAAAATTTGGAGTATTTATTTCTATACAGTGTTAATTGTAAAGCTTTTTTACGTAAACAAATTGACTACCGATTTATACAGATAATTAACAAAGTGAATTTTAATAAATTAGGTTTATCAAATATAATAAACATAATAATAATGTTAAGGAAATGTTTTTTATTAATTTTATTCTTTCTAAATATTATATATAACTTTTAACATATGCCCCAGGCCCCTGATGTAGTGTAAACTGTATTTCAGTAGCCTGAGACTTTTCAGTTACGTTATGAACCAAAACAAAACTAATATTATAAATATATAACTGAAATACAACTTAACTATCGCATTGCCAGAGAGATAAATGATTTGATTTAAGAATGATAATTTATATTGCTCGCTATTTCCAATCTTCAATAACATTAAAAAGTTTGTACTATAAATACCAATGACGAGATATTATACGGGAGTATTTAATATTTAAAAAAACATTAAAGATTTCACAATACATTTTGAATGGCTTTTGTTTTAAATAAGGGAAAAGTTGAAAAGCTCATCCCATTGAAAACATATTTTGTATTGAAAGAGCGCTACGAAACAGCCTTTGTGTTGCCATAAAATGATTAACGGCATTTAAAAAGAAAAAAAAGGCAACTTTTTACTATGTTCAGTCTTTTCATTAATTCCGGTTAAATATAAACAAAATATTACTTTCGAATTTGGAATCTGTCATTTTTGACAGCCGAGGGAAACAGAATGTGAATGTCAAATGGGCGGAACAAAATTTATATATATATATTATTAAGGTATTAAGATGGTTCATTGTGTAATGACTACCATGCAGTTCAAATTTACATTAACGTTTTATTCTATGATTATTTTGAGTGAACACTACCCATACAAACAAGCAAAAGGAAACGTATGAAGAGACGTTTATCGTTTGTCCGCATCCATCCATTTTTCCATCTACATCCTTAACGTTAATGAGGTTTACTTTTTATTATTTGGTCAATAAGTACGTATTTCGTACTCATAACTTCGTAAGAATTTTCTTTCAACTCTTAACCGTTGAGGAGTTTTACCTTCCATCATCAGCTCATCCACATAAGAAGATGACTATCAGAATATAAAATTGTCAGAAAAGTAATTGCCTGTAAGTTAATTTGAAAGTTGCCCTCGATTTTCCTAAATCATCGGATCCTGTAAAGCTATATCATCCCTGAGTAACACAGGCTATATATAACTCCAATTGTAACAAGATTTTAGCCTGTGAAAGAAAGCCCTGTCGAGATCATTAAAAAACGCTATATACTTAACCAAATTACACGTGGGTGAAGCCGCGGGCGGAAAGCTAGTTTACAATAAAATGTATCAGGCAAACTTATACATTCGAACAGAAACTGTCCAAACAAATTAAAGAGACAAAAGAGGTACTTTGAAACTGTTCGTTAAATATTTCTGTCAGTTTCTGACATAATTTATTAATGTACAACATACATTGTTTCTTTAGTCATATATACAAACCATATGGATCAACAGCTGACAATGCAAATACTAACTATTCTTTCCCATTTTTTGTCTATGAATATAAATGAAGATATATTTTTAAATTATATAGTTTGACATTACATTTCGATAGTCAATTATAATTTACAGTTGAATTATCTTAAAATATATACTAAAAGATTTATTTAAAATTACATTTACATATATCCATTAGTTCACACCATACAGTTTGTACATCTCCAGTTACTTATATATATAATAGCATTTAATGGGACAAACTTTACACATTACCAAAAGAACTATAAAGTTATTCGCTTAAAGATATTATTTTCGAGCTCAGTGTAATTGAATCGCACATATCAAACTTTTTAACAGTAAGAAAGTTTAATGGATTTTCTTAAATTGACACTTGGTTTAAAAGTTATATTGTACGTTGACTGTGCCCGTTCTCGCTTTGTGTAATTGGAAAAATGTAATAAAATATATATTCGTCATAGAGAAACTCGTTAAATAAACATCTATTGACGAATAACTACAGTAAAATTTGTGTTACAGGTGTTACAAGGTGTTAAAATAGGACTAGTTTAAATTCACTATACTAAAGTAGGCTTGTATATAAAATTATGGGCGTGTATTAAAAAATCACGGGTGAACTCTCACTTATAAGTATAGTAATATTTTTCTTAAATTTAAGTCTCTTAAGTTTGTTACTTATGACAAATGGCTTTTATATACTCGACTACACAGATAATATTATTATAATTCGATAAATGATATAATTAGGACAGCAAATTTAAGAAATAATGTAATGTAACACCTATATAGTGGCATTAAGTATTGTGTAAATACTAAACTACGAATGTACTAGGATAATACGATTAGGTGAGAGTGGAGTAAAGTGTTCACGTGTTAGGTTAAAAGGGGGCTTTCCATTTGGTGGAAAATGGGTTTCATATATTTGATTTAAAATTTAAAACCTATTTTATATATTGAATATGTGTTTGCGATGAATAGTTCTCATACATTTGGCTGAGTAACTTTTTAAAACATCAAAACTAATACCTATAATTAATTAAAACGGTACTGTGGTAAGTCGAGTAACCCTATACGATTTTTCATTGAAATATACGACTTGGGCAAATTGCACATACTATAAATGTTATTTTTACGTGAAAGTAATACTTTTGTATAGCTTTTAACCATAGCCACAGTTTATACTGAATATTTCCTGTCACCATCATAATATTGGATGCTTTATCATATTTTGCTTGGTAGAATCGTGTCTATTCATGTATAAGCAAATGAATTATGTCGTGTGTGGGCTATCTATAACTGTCAACTATTGTTCAGAGTTTTAACAATGAGTTTCGTATGAAAAGTATTTGTATCCATAAAGTATATGACATCTATGTAAAACATCATTAATACTGAACTACTTACGATTTATAAAATAATAACTGAAAACGCAAACAAGAAACAGCTCTCAATAGAACTTAATGGTATTTTTTTAATTAACTCTATAAATATCATAATTTCCTTTACCTTGATAAAGTAAATTTACTTTTTCGACATTCTTAGGGTATTTTTGTACTAAAAATAACATTATATATTTTATTTGTCCGAACGGGAATCAAAAGTGTTTCTTACAACTCTTTGACGAAATCAAATCTATGTTTATTTTTTAAACGAATTTGCCTAACACCGACATAAAGACATAAATGATATTTATGAACAAACTGGTGTTTTTACAAAAATGAAATGCAAAAATTCTTGATTAACGTTAAGCACAACAATCGTCTTATTAAATTGACGAACAAAACCCCCAAAGTTGTTTTATTCACTTACAAAGCCTACCTTATTTATATTCAATATCTTATTCAAACGCCTGTTACATACAAAGTGAGACTGCGAAGTCTGGCTGGAAAACAATAAAATATAAGTACTTCTTTTGTCGAAGTATGAAGATTCGCTCTTTTGCTAATTTATTAGTAGCTGCGTACGCATTTTATCCGCGCACGTATTATGCGTAACCATTTATTATTTACTGAAATGATTTATAAACTCAAATGTACCTTAGAGGGGTATATTTTTATGTCTATATTTTTGATACAAGCCAGTTTTGTCTATAATGATTGAGTTCTTTATTGATTAGTCATGTATTCGTTAATAATACTTTATAGGGTAAATCGTGGTAACGCTGTTTTTTCAATATTCATGCTTACCAGACAAGTAACTCTCTTTAAAGACTTTTATTAAGATAAACATGTATGTAATATTGTCAGCGTATGTAAAAGTATCCAAAAAACTGTTTTACGCAATCACAATTTCTTAATTATCTCAAACCGTTACAATATTCAAATTCAAAGAAATTCTTCAATAAACCCTTAAGGCCCATTGTTTCAAAATTCCAACCCTCTTACCACTCAAGTAATCGTAAACTGAATCTTGATATCAACGTTTGTGAAGGAGAATTATTGTATTTGTCATGTCAAAATTTTGATGAGGTCACGGGTTTTCACTGTAGTATTATGGCTGGTGTAGCGAGCTTTGAATCTTTATTGTATAAATTCAGTATAATATTTAATGCCTCTTTTCTCTTTGGTTATATCTTATGTCATATTTTTGGGGCATGTGTTTTCACGTGTATCGGTAAGCCTAATTGATGTACTTAACGGCCTTTTATACGCGAGGTAACCACATAAAGCACAGAATAATTTAAACAGTCACAATAACTATTAATAGACAGCCACCTTCATATATTGGTGTCTTACTAAATGTTAAATTAAAATGTTGCTATTTTGCATATTAGCTATAATATTTATAGACTTGCTCGTACGGTGATGGTAACCTTGATGAGGAAACCGGCAAAGAAGACCCGTTAGTCAAAGACATCACAGAAGGACGATTAATCTTCTTGTATATACAAATAAATATACAAATATAAATATACAAATAAAAATTATCTATGAAACTGAAAACGATATAAAGTTCTCTATATTAGGATAATATAACCTTAATAATAAAATTAATTTATGTGTAATTTGTGTTGCGTAACACATAAATATGAAAGGGATTAAAAAAGCCTTCGTTAACACATTTAATCGCGATTTATTACACTTTTTACTCTGTTTTTGTTCATTCGAGTTGTACGTTCTAGTGTTTACCTTAAGTAGGGATAAAAAATCATTTTCTAAAATATATGAAAGTCGGCAAAAAATGTGTGTAATAAATGAAATACTTACCAATGATTTAGTATCATAGGATTTATAGGGGACGAAATGGGCTAACTAAAACAGTTTATGCTCCTCCGTGAAAATAGTTTCGTCCCATATTTACTTTGACCGGTCCTGATCACTGATGATTTACTAACTTCTCATTATCTGCAAAGCTGGTACATGAATGAATATTTAGTATAATGGATAATTATGTATTATGGTTTTCCTATATTTATTTACTCTAAAAGAGAATCTTTTAAGAGCAAGCTAAATAAAGAATCCACCGCACTCATTCACTCCCACAGCCACACACACACTCGCTAAGTGCTGATTCTTCACTTGATATACATTTTAAGTTTCTATATATTATTATTCTATATATGTATTTAGCTTACTAAGTCTGATTTAACGCTGTTTTGGTCCTGTTTTTTCATTAATATGTTGTAAAAATAACATATGTTTTTCTTAAACAAATAAATACTAATATATTACCTATTATACCTAATAGATAGATCGGTACTAAGTATTATGGCCTTATTAATCCTACGCTTGTCTAAAAACACGGTTACATATTTTCGAATTGCAAGCTGACAATTTAACAACATTTGATTATTCGAATATTCCAAGTGGAATTATAAATGCTAAACCCATCGAGTCCCCAAAAGCCTTGTTGGCAATATTATGTACATTCAGTTTGGGAGACTTACAAATTACACGTTTAAGTTATTACTTCAACTTCATAATCTATAACTTCTTTTGTTTTACATATACAACAGTAACATACATTAGATATTTACAAAGAATATTGAGTAATTGAATATTCATTATCCAAAACGTAGAATTGTATTAATGATTGAAATACAATGTTAACACAATAACACACTATACAATGTAAAGGGTACACCAGCCCTTGGGTGCATTGTTACTCCTTCACAAAGGCACGGCTACAACTATAACAGCTACACTTCAATTATACAATACAGGTGAAATTTCAATATATCCAAGCACACTATGTTATAAATTAACAAGGGAGTAAGTAATGCCTCTCAATATACGCACGCAATGATGAATCGAATACCTAAATTGAATTATGAGTCAATGAACGCTGTTCTTAGCTATTAACTCTTTTGTACAGTTTTATTATTTACTATACACAGTTTTAGGTAATGATGAATAATAAAGCTTTTCATAGTACGAAATAGCATTAAAGTTAAAAAGATTATACATGAATTTGAAATAATTAAAGTCATGACTGCCAAATATAAAGTCACTGCTATGCGTTAGGTGTACAGATGTATACAGTGGGTACGCATGCATGGGTTTATAGTCCCTATTGTAGTATCAAAAGGATCTCACGGCGTTTAATGACTTTATTAAATCCACCAGCCACCACGAATGTTCATTAAAATTTAAACGTTATTTTCATTAGGGTCACGTATAGTAGTTATAACTGGGTTCATTAATTTAGAGATATCTTATTCAAAAATGTAGCGTACTCTTGTCTTAAAGGCCAACACAATTGAATGATCGTTTGACTTCCTTTTAAAAAAATCTCACAAGAGCTTATTTACATACAACTTTATATATTGCCACAATTTGTAATTTGTTTTATTTATAATCCGGCTCCTGTTTAATATTTCTTCACGTAACTGAGTAATGAAGTAATTATACGATAATCTTAACATCAATTTAAATTATAACTAACTGATATAAGGACTTTAATTAATGCAATGAAAATATAGGTATATCAACATTATTATTCGTTATATGTTTGATTGTAATATTGGGCTCGTAAAATATTGATAGGACCAATATTATGTATCGAAATAGGAGACTTGTGACATTCATTCTCTTTACTATCTGAATGAAACGAGTGCATTTGCTCTTACTATTAGAATAATACCGTTTATCAATAATCGTTGTGATAATATTGTTCCGATTTAAATTCCGTTTTCAGAGTGGTTATCACGCGGTGTCAATATCAGACCGATCCTATATTTAATCCGTTTATTCTGTTTACAAGACACGAAATTGAATTTCTGAGTTCAAACACTTTGACACCTGTCATAATTGGTAATTATGATCAATGTGTAATATGAACATAGTGCAGTGTTCGTTCCGTTTTAACAGTTTATTTTACAAAAAAAATCTAGTCGAAATAATTAATACGTAAAGGCATACTGTGAGATCAGTATTTTCATTTTGGATGATTCAATTCGCCAGCGAGCTTTTTCTAAAAGGGTTTTATGGAAATTTTTCTTTCAACTTATTTTGGAAACAATAAAAAGCTTACAACGTATCATATCAAAATCAAACAAGGGAACATCTTAATAAGCAGTATATTATGATTTTTGCTTTTTGCTTGTTTTTTACTCTATTATCTTTAGTTTACGCGGGTGTGACATTGTTACTGTTTAACAGATTTAAGCTCTTCAACTAAATAAGATTTTTATCTGACACAACTAGTTAAAACATATATAACGTAACTTTATGTCGACAGAAAGTAACAAAATCATTAAAATAGTCTTATAAAGTTTATTGGAAACCGATAAATTGGTTTTTAATTTTTTTTTTTTTTAATTTTAATTTATATTAATTCAATTGGTTTAAATTTTTGTCACATATTAAAATGAATACCACGAGAAAAAATGTTATTTCCGTTAGGTATTCTTAACAAAATTAAACACTTATATTTGTTTTTTTTATAATGAAATATTTGCGCTGTCAGAAAACAACTATGTTCGGAGTACATCATATATGCTATATAAGGCACCGAAGGATATTCTCAAGGATTTCCTTGTTTTTCGGGTAAACTAACAATAGATTGACCTCCTTTATATGTGGTCATAAATCGTATCGGTTCCTTAAATTGACATAACCCCGACTGAGATCGATAGAAAATTGTTGCTTCCAGTATAACATAGATAATATATACAAGTATTAATTTATTACAAGCAAAAGGCCGCCCACAACTTTGTCTCAGTAGATTTTTATTTGTTGCTTATATTAGCAGTAGCTTTGTTAAATAAAGTGAATCAGTTAAAATAATGTTCTCTATACGGTGATTACTAGAAGACTAATTTTTTTACAAAGATAGAAATACACAAAGACAGTTTCATTAATACATATTTGAATAAATATGTTTATTTATTTTCATTCATTACAATTTAACATAAAAAAAATGGCAACTCAATCAAAATATGGTACGCGCAGCTTTTTCAAAAAATAATTTATTCAAAATAATTCTTAGATGAATTATTTATTTGTTTTTGAGACAGTCTGAGTCTAGATTGAAATATAGTAGAGTAAACATAATGATTAACTCTGGTATCGGTGTACTATGGTAAATATTGACATTACAGATACATCGTAAACTCATTTTATACCGCGCCCGAAAAGTGTTGTATTCAAGTTAAACTAATCCATAGCAGATGTGGAGTGTCATCAAAAGCTGCGAATAACCTGAATTACCGTTATTGAGTCTAGTTTAGGTTTACATTGAAAGTGGAATGCGAAATATAAGTACGACGAGAGACGCCCGATTATTAAAGCATTTGCTAAAATTAAAAATATTTCTGCTCGAAATCTTATCGGAGAAATGAGATTTTCAAAGGAGAACAGTTCAGGAAATAAGATACTTTTTTTCTTTCGGAGAATATACCATTCAGTAAGAAAATGAAGTAAAAGCATCACTTGGCAACGCAGTGAGTGTTAATGATATAACGAGCGAAACTCTTCCTGAATTCCGAGTGGAAATTGTGGACCGCAATATTCAGGAGGGGAGTCGACAATTTTTGTTTGTGGTAGAAAAATTAATAGTCCCGCTTAACGTTTCATAAAGTTTTTATGTCCCTTATATTATTATGTATAACATTTAAAAAATACACATTGTTAATTTTGTTCCATTATTATTATTTTCTATTTCTATCAACAATAGAATATTGGATACAATTGCTACCCATTACGTAGAAACCCTCAAGGGAAATTTGTACGATTTCTATTATTTATCAGAAAATTAATAATTTATTCACTTATTTTGACGTAAATAAATTCACACTCCCGCTTAACACCATCCCTCTGAAGCCGACGGAGCGCGTCCACCGACACGGCAGTTCTCTCTGCCGTACCGAATCGACATGTGACGTCATCTCTGTCCGATTAATAACGCGGGAAAACTCCAGTGAATTACGCTTGATTATTTTTGTCGCCCAGTTTTAATTACTTCTATCACGTTATTATAAAGTTATTAAAGTTATTATGCTTTTCAATATTCAATAATTTTACTCGAGTGACATGTTTATTAATTTATAGAGGTGCAGTGTTTCGTAAACTAGCAGGTGTATAATGAACAGAACAATGACGATAAACAAATTAAATCAATTAGTGAGTCAGTGTCAGTGTTAAAATGATTGAATTGCTTGAAGGATAAAAATGCGAGCAGTGACTTTGGTGGTCGTCTGCCACTTGGTAGCTACGACCACCACCGACCATCATTACGTATTCATAGGACCATACTACAATACCTCAAGCATTATTGGGAACGTCAATCAAAACATAGACTTTTCGGATACCCTGGAATATTTCTCAGTAAATGAATACTATAGAATAAAACGAGAAGCGCACTCACTCATTGGTCCTTTTGATTTAACCAAGCTACTTAAAAAGAAGCAAAAAGCAAAAGAGTTGTTACATCCGAGTGCTTCATCGTTGCATTCAAGTGAAGTGCTTTCTGAAAGGCAGTTAGCGTTTGCTTTTAAAGATACAATAAAGCCCAATAGTATGTCTGTAGTAAAAAATAAAGAAGATTCAATTTCCTTTGAATCTAGTAGTCAAATAAGTATGAAACCATTGAATAAAGAATTTTCAGTTAATATAAATACAACCACAGAGTTACCTGTAATTATTTCAAAACCAATTAGAGGTAATCGCAAATCACACAATGTTGGCAGAAGAAAAACAAAACAGCCATCTGCCAACGCATCGGATAAAAAGGCAAAACCGAAAATCAAAGTTTTAAGAAAGTCTAAAAGTGTGGAGAATCAAAGCAATCGTCAAAGTAAATTGGTGGTGAAAAAGAAAACGGAAAATGAAACTGTATGGCCGATGAAAAACGCCGCAATTGTTGAAGGGGATATTGTCCTTGGCGGATTAATGATGGTAATACTTCATTCTCTTTGTACTATGTAGTTAATAAAAAAAACAGTGAATATAAAAGAATATACACCAAAACTCTCTTAAATTAGATTATCCAAGTTTAGCTTAGTTTCAATTGTCTAAAATCTAGATCTAGCATAATTCATATTTTGGCAATATTATTCACAGTTTTATTATATCTGCACAATACAAGGACGGAATAACGAGTCCAATTTATACAAACACAAAATTAATCCCGTTGTATTTATTGCAAGTCATTCGAAGATTAATATTCGAAATGAGATTGCTAATCTGGCTAAACCTTTACGATATAGTAACATGATTTTACATAACAGAAATAGAATTAATCGTTATCTCTGAATTAACATCGATATCGTAAAACAATTTCAATAAATTTATTAAACTAATTTTAACGTCTTCAATCTATTATGAGATAATAAAATAGGCAGGCAACAATATTTTAACGCGTGAAATTTTATTAACATATTTAACAGAAATCTATCTGATTTAGGTGCGTAATAATACCGATATCTGTAACATAATTTTTATTTATTTATCACTTATTATTTTATTCATCACTTAATTGTTGACCAGCAACCCGGGGCTATCCGTTGAACGGACTAGTGACCATTAAGGTAACTAAACCGGCATAATATTCTTTGTCCTTTTAATTAGATAAAACAAAAGATTCCTAGATGTATTAAGCTTACAGATTAAAGTTTTTATCTAGACAGTCATCAGCTTAAACCATTAGGTTAATAACCACAATTAAATTTAGTTATTTTTAAATTTAATAGATTTTAAGTATAACCTTGAGAATATTTTGAAACGTACATATCTTGGTACTATACTCGGTAAAATTTTAATCATTAAACAGTAGATTATCACCCTATTAAATGTACCAAAGTACTTATAAGTTAAACAAAGTGTAAAAGGCATATTTTAATTGAATTTTTTCGCTTGAAACGCCGCAGGCAGTTAGCCATGTTGACTTGGCCTTATATTTAGGTCACTTGGTTTAGCACCTGTCACGTGCACTAAAATCCGGGATTTCCTTGTTAAAATAATTTCATACTAATGATTGACCGTTTCGCTTTATTTTTTTTTAATTTAATTTCCACTATTGTATGCAAATAATAGCATTGGTTCGAAAACATTTTGATTCAGGTACTCGGCATAATTTCCACCTTTCTTAAAAATGGAAACACAACCTCTTTTCATTATTTGATGGTGATGATAAAATAAAACTGATATTACCAACTTATATGTTTTAAACAGTTCTTAACTTTATTAAAGACACAATAGTTACATTCTCATTGTTACAACCTTCAGCTAGATTAGCGTAGAATACAAAAGTGAAATATAAAACCAAAATTATGTAATATTAGTGGGGCTTTCTGGAATATAATTATTTAATTTTAATGATATAAAATAAAATACGCTTTTCCGAGGCTAAAATGCATTCGTGCAAGGTATTCATGCAAAAAAAGGCTTGATTATATATATATATATATTGGTCGTAATTACTACGAGTAATCTTTACTTAATTGACTAACTTGACAAATAATGTGTTAAATTTCACTTTTCTTATAGTATTTAATAATTCAGTATTTTGAATGATTCTATATCAGCGTCAACGATCATTTGATCGTGTACGCAATATCGTAAATGTGATATCAAAGGTAATAAGCATTAACATTTAATGTCACATCGAATACCACATTTACTTTTGTCACTATCATTTTGTAATTGTTAAATATTTCAGCTTTTCGTAATATCTTTTTAAATACTAACCACATTATGATAAAGTAATTAAATTTTTACGATTTTCCCAAATAGTTTTGCTTACCTATGCTGAGTAAAGTAGTGAGAATAGTTGCTACTCCTAATTATGCTAATTAAGCCCTCCCCCTATTTGATCAATTCAAAAGCATCGAAAGCTCATATAATCGTGAACATTAAATACAAATAGAAACTGCGTGTTCTGGTGAACGGTTGGCGTTAAATTTTCAAAAATGTTTAAACAATAAAAAAATATTCTGGGGCAAATGCCTTTCCACTTATATCTGTCCCGAATAAGTCTACTCATAACTTTCGATTCATTATCCCTTATCATCTTATTTCAAATAATATATGTATAAATAAATAAAATAAACTATTACTTTTAATGCAATAACATGCACATGATGATAAAACGGCGTAAACGTAAATTGTCACAAATTTACATCAAAAATGCGGGTTTAATTTACATCCACTGATTTTATCTTCCGGGACCGATATCTTTTTATTTTGCTTTTATAGGACACTGTTTTTGGAACTTTTATGGTCTATAAAAGAAAATTGTATGCATGATTTCTTACTGTGTTGAAATATAAAGCCGAGTCATCAACTATGAAGTAATGATTGCAGTATGCAAAGAGTTAATTCGTGGTTGGAACAAACATTTTTGGACAAATGAGATACTCTTATTTTTTTTACTTTTTTGGTGTTTTATATTGTTTTTCTGGTCTAAAATAAATTATAAACTAATTCAGCTACCGGAGCAGCAAACCTGCTGCGGTGTTTGTGTTCATGGAATAGATTTTTGTTAAAAAACTGCAGAGCTCAACTGTATTATTGAATTTGAATAAAACCGAACTGTACCGTCCAATTCTGGGGCATTTTGTACCGCTACTACATCAAATAAAAAGTGATTATATTTTTTTTAAACATATATAAAGTAATCACTTTTGAATTATTAATGTTATATATACAACATTATTATATGGAGACTTTACGAGGCACGCTCACAACCCTTCAGAAACCAGTGACCTGGCAACATAAGTCGGCCTCTCATTTTACACATTTTACAGTCGGTTCTTAGGTTTTAATAACTATAAAATGAACTCTACGCAACAAATTATAAGGTTTATCTTTTGTAAAAATATCCAATCGTTTAAATACAGTTCTTTTTTTAACTGGAATTTTATCAAATCAATTAAGTAATTTGTTTAAAGTAACTTTATTTTATGTTTTCGAAAAGGTATTCATCATTAATTTGAATAAATAATTGGCTTTATTGCCTTGGTTATATAATTGCTAATATTAATTATATAATGTAATGTATTGTGATTTAATTCACTCTGCCTCTGAATGGGACTCAATAGAGAACCCCATTTATCTTAGTTCCGCCATTGACAGTTCCTGTCATTGTATGATCGGCTCTTTGACCAATTTCACGTAGTAGTTTAGTTACACTGTAATAAGAGCAGAATTTTAGCATTACTAATAAAGTATTAACACTGACTTGTAAAATATTAATTTATTTACAGGTATTAGGCATTTATGGTAAGAAAATGTACCTTATTTGTTACTATAATATTGTTACTTAGTAAATATAGGTGACTAGTTCTATCCATGAATATGTAAGACGTAGCACCCTAACGCAGGTCTACGGATGGGTGATTTGTGGGCACATTTTCCGACAAAAACCTTTGGCAAAGGCTTTGGCCAAGCTCGAGAGGTGTCCAGACGCTAAATTAAGACAGTAGACGTAAGAGAAAAGGAAAATTCGTGAGACGCCTAAATTATAGTCGGCGTCGTACAAAAAAACGTATACAAAGAACCTGGACTAACTTCTTAATGCAATCGGCCTAAATTAAGTAATTGTTACGGACAACGGACGTCAGGGTGTCTTTAAGAGAAGTTTGAAGGAAAGGGAAAGGAGAATGGAGAAGGAATATGAGAAGAAGAACAGACCTGTTGTTCTTCTTCTCATATTCTTCTTTTCAAATTCTTCTTCTCATATTCTTCTATTTTCTTTTACTATTCTTCCTCTCATATTCTTCTTTTCATATTCTTCTTTTCATATTCTTCTTTTCATATTCTTCTTCTCATATTCTTCTTCTCATATTCTTCTTCTCATATTCTTCTTCTCCTATTCTTCTATTCTTCTTCTCCTATTCTTCAATTCTTCTTCTCATATTCTTCTTTTCATATTCTTCTTTTCCAATTCTTCTTCTCATATTCTTCTTCTCATATTCTTCTTCTCATATTCTTCTTTTATATTCTTCTTTTCCAATTCTTCTTTTCATATTCTTCTTTTCCAATTCTTCTTCTCATATTCTTCTTCTCAAATTCTTCTTTTCATATTCTTCTTCTCATATTCTTCTTCTCCTATTCTTCAATTCTTCTTTTCCTATTCTTCTTTTATATTCTTCTTCTCATATTCTTCTTCTCATATTCTTCTTCTCATATTCTTCTTCTCATATTCTTCTTTTCCAATTCTTCTTCTCATATTCTTCTTCTCCTATTCTTCTTTTCATATTCTTCTTTTCATATTCTTCTTCTCATATTCTTCTTCTCCTATTCTTCAATTCTTCTTCTCATATTCTTCTTTTCATATTCTTCTTTTTCTATTCTTCTTCTCATATTCTTCTTCTCATATTCTTCTTCTCCTATTCTTCAATTCTTCTTTTCCTATTCTTCTTTTATATTCTTCTTTTCATATTCTTCTTTTTCTATTCTTCTTTTCATATTCTTCTTTTTCTATTCTTCTTCTCATATTCTTCTTCTCATATTCTTCTTTTCCAATTCTTCTTCTTATATTCTTCTTTTCCAATTCTTCTCATATTCTTCTTCTCATATTCTTCTTCTCCTATTGTTCAATTCTTCTTTTCCTACTCTTCTTCTCATATTCTTCTTCTCATATTCTTATTCTCCTATTCTTCAATTCTTCTTTTCCAATTCTTCTTTTATATATTCTTCTTTTCCAATTCTTCTTTTATATATTCTTCTTTTCCAATTCTTCTTCTCATATTCTTCTTCTCATATTCTTCTTCTCATATTCTTCTTCTCCTATTCTTCTTTTCATATTCTTCTTTTCCAATTCTTCTTCTCATATTCTTCTTCTCATATTCTTCTTCTCCTATTCTTCAATTCTTCTTCTCATATTCTTCTTCTCCTATTCTTCTTTTCCAATTCTTCTTCTCATATTCTTCTTTTCCAATTCTTCTTCTCATATTCTTCAATTTTCTTTTACTATACTTCCTCTCATATTCTTCTTTTCATATTCTTCTCATATTCTTCTTTTCATATTCTTCTTTTCATATTCTTCTTTTCATATTCTTCTTTTTCTATTCTTCTTTTCATATTCTTCTTTTTCTATTCTTCTTCTCATATTCTTCTTCTCATATTCTTCTTCTCATATTCTTCTTCTCATATTCTTCTTTTCCAATTCTTCTTCTCATATTCTTCTTCTCCTATTCTTCTTTTCCAATTCTTCTTCTCATATTCTTCTTTTCCAATTCTTCTTCTCATATTCTTCAATTTTCTTTTACTATACTTCCTCTCATATTCTTCTTTTCATATTCTTCTCATATTCTTCCTCTCATATTATTCTTTTCATATTCTTCTTTTTCTATTCTTCTTTTCATATTCTTCTTTTTCTATTCTTCTTCTCATATTCTTCTTCTCATATTCTTCTTCTCATATTCTTCTTTTCCAATTCTTCTTCTCATATTCTTCTTCTCCTATTCTTCAATTCTTCTTCTCATATTCTTCTTCTCATATTCTTCTTCTCATATTCTTCTCTTATTCTTCAATTCTTCTTTTCCTATTCTTCTTTTATATTCTTCTTCTCATATTCTTCTTTTGCAATTCTTCTTCTCATATTCTTCTTCTCATATTCTTCTTCTCATATTCTTCTTCTCCTATTCTTCTTTTCATATTCTTCTTTTCCAATTCTTCTTCTCATATTCTTCTTCTCCTATTCTTTAATTATTCTTCTCATATTCTTCTTTTCATATTCTTCTTTTCATATTCTTCTTTTTCTATTCTTCTCATATTCTTCTTCTCATATTCTTCTTCTCCTATTCTTCAATTCTTCTTTTCCTATTCTTCTTTTATATTCTTCTTTTCATATTCTTCTTTTTCTATTCTTCTTTTCCTATTCTTCTTTTTCTATTCTTCTTCTCATATTCTTCTTCTCATATTCTTCTTTTCCAATTCTTCTTCTCATATTCTTCTTCTCATATTCTTCTTTTCCAATTCTTCTCATATTCTTCTTTTCATATTCTTCTTTTTCTATTCTTCTTCTCATATTCTTCTTCTCATATTCTTCTTCTCCTATTCTTCAATTCTTCTTTTCCTATTCTTCTTTTATATATTCTTCTTTTCCAATTCTTCTTCTCATATTCTTCTTCTCATATTCTTCTTCTCATATTCTTCTTCTCCTATTCTTCTTTTCATATTCTTCTTTTCCAATTCTTCTTCTCATATTCTTCTTCTCATATTCTTCTTCTCCTATTCTTCTATTCCAATTCTTCTTCTCATATTCTTCTTTTCCAATTCTTCTTCTCCTATTCTTCAATTCTTCTTCTCATATTCTTCTTTTCATATTCTTCTTTTCATATTCTTCTTTTCATATTCTTCTTTTTCTATTCTTCTTCTCATATTCTTCTTCTCCTATTCTTCAATTCTTCTTTTCCTATTCTTCTTTTATATTATTCTTCTCATATTCTTCTTCTCCTATTCTTCAATTCATATTCTTCTTTTCATATTCTTCTTTTCCAATTCTTCTTCTCATATTCTTCTTCTCCTATTCTTCTTTTCCAATTCTTCTTCTCATATTCTTCAATTTTCTTTTACTATACTTCCTCTCATATTCTTCTTTTCATATTCTTCTCATATTCTTCCTCTCATATTCTTCTTTTCATATTCTTCTTTTTCTATTCTTCTTTTCATATTCTTCTTTTTCTATTCTTCTTCTCATATTCTTCTTCTCATATTCTTCTTCTCATATTCTTCTTTTCCAATTCTTCTTCTCATATTCTTCTTCTCCTATTCTTCAATTCATATTCTTCTTTTCATATTCTTCTTTTTCTATTCTTCTTCTCATATTCTTCTTCTCATATTCTTCAATTCTTCTTTTCATATTCTTCTTCTCCTATTCTTCTTTTCCAATTCTTCTTCTCATATTCTTCTTTTCATATTCTTCTTTTCATATTCTTCTTTTTCTATTCTTCTTTTCATATTCTTCTTTTTCTATTCTTCTTCTCATATTCTTCTTCTCATATTCTTCTTCTCATATTCTTCTTTTCCAATTCTTCTTCTCATATTCTTCTTCTCCTATTCTTCTTTTCCAATTCTTCTTCTCATATTCTTCTTTTCCAATTCTTCTTCTCATATTCTTCAATTTTCTTTTACTATACTTCCTCTCATATTCTTCTTTTCATATTCTTCTCATATTCTTCCTCTCATATTCTTCTTTTCATATTCTTCTTTTTCTATTCTTCTTTTCATATTCTTCTTTTTCTATTCTTCTTCTCATATTCTTCTTCTCATATTCTTCTTCTCATATTCTTCTTTTCCAATTCTTCTTCTCATATTCTTCTTCTCCTATTCTTCAATTCATATTCTTCTTTTCATATTCTTCTTTTCATATTCTTCTTTTTCTATTCTTCTCATATTCTTCTTCTCATATTCTTCTTCTCCTATTCTTCAATTCTTCTTTTCCTATTCTTCTTTAATATTCTTCTTCTCATATTCTTCTTCTCATATTCTTCTTCTCATATTCTTCTTCTCCTATTCTTCAATTCTTCTTCTCATATTCTTCTTCTCCTATTCTTCTTTTCCAATTCTTCTTCTCATATTCTTCTTTTCCAATTCTTCTTCTCATATTCTTCAATTTTCTTTTACTATACTTCCTCTCATATTCTTCTTTTCATATTCTTCTCATATTCTTCCTCTCATATTCTTCTTTTCATATTCTTCTTTTTCTATTCTTCTTTTCATTTTCTTCTTTTTCTATTCTTCTTCTCATATTCTTCTTCTCATATTCTTCTTCTCATATT
Source organism: Leptophobia aripa (assembly GCA_951799465.1). Lineage (NCBI taxonomy): Eukaryota > Metazoa > Arthropoda > Insecta > Lepidoptera > Pieridae > Leptophobia > Leptophobia aripa. The sequence continues at coordinate 3,862,543 of OX637268.1, read as the reverse complement.
CTTCTTTTCCAATTCTTCTTCTCATATTCTTCTTCTCCTATTCTTCAATTCATATTCTTCTTTTCATATTCTTCTTTTTCTATTCTTCTTCTCATATTCTTCTTCTCATATTCTTCTTCTCCTATTCTTCAATTCTTCTTCTCATATTCTTCTTTTCATATTCTTCTTTTCATATTCTTCTTTTCATATTCTTCTTTTTCTATTCTTCTTCTCATATTCTTCTTCTCCTATTCTTCAATTCTTCTTTTCCTATTCTTCTTTTATATTATTCTTCTCATATTCTTCTTCTCATATTCTTCTTCTCATATTCTTCTTCTCATATTCTTCTCTTATTCTTCAATTCTTCTTTTCCTATTCTTCTTTTATATTCTTCTTCTCATATTCTTCTTTTCATATTCTTCTTCTCAAATTCTTCTTTTCATATTCTTCTTCTCATATTCTTCTTTTCCAATTCTTCTCATATTCTTCTTTTTCTATTCTTCTTCTAATATTCTTCTTCTCCTATTATTCTTCTGTCTTCTTCTCCTATTCTTCAATTTTCTTTTACTATACCTTCTCTCATATTCTTCTTTTTCTATTCTTCTTCTCATATTCTTCTCATATTCTTCTTCTTATATTCTTCTTCTGATATTCTTCTTCTCATATTCTTCTTTTCATATTCTTCTTCTCATATTCTTCTTCTCATATTCTTCTTCTCATATTCTTCTTCTCATATTCTTCTTCTCATATTCTTCTTCTCATATTCTTCTTCTCATATTCTTCTATGAACTATAAAATAAACTCTACACAACAAATTATAAGGTTTATCTTTTGTAAAAATATCCAATCGTTTAAATACAGTTCTTTTTTTAACTGAAATTCTATCAAATCAATAAAAATAATTTCTTTACAGTAACTTTATTTTATGTTTTCGAATAGGTATTCATCATTAATTTCAATAAATTAATTGGCTTTATTGCCTTGGTTATATAATTGCTAATATTATATAACATAATGTATTGTGATTTAATTCACTCTGCCTCTAATTTCACTGTCCTTACACTTATTCTAATCGTTATGGTACTCCTATTCTTCTCCAATCCTACACCTATTAGTAGTAGGTAGTTATAGATCATACAAATAGTTAGATAGTTAATTTAGACGGATAGAAATAATTACGCAGCCGTTCCGCACGGACGTTGGTGAATAAGCTTGTGTAATTTATGTAGCACCCGAACCGGTAAATATGAAAGGAACATATTAACCACATTTTCGAGTTTTCATTCTACAATTCCCACATTGTGTTCCTTTGAACCGGATTAACGCCTACAGTTATTATGTGTTAAAGTCAAAATAACAGGTTAGATAGCAACTTCAACTTACGAATATTACTGCGCATAGCAAAGAAGTCTACCAACTAGTTATCTACGAGCCCTTGCTTTGAAGCACAGAACTAAAACTTATAACCTGTTTCGTATAAGTTTGTCTATAAAAACAACCACTAAGTATATTTTTCCTTAAACAATATTACAGTATATTTTCGTCATCTTATAGTGTAATAAAATATCGCTGGCAAAGTTAAACTCTTCTACGTTTTGTTTCGTCATTTCATTCTTAGTTGGAATTCTGATTAGAATTTATTTGCGTGACACATTTTTTAGATAATTTTTAAAATTATCTATTCAATATATCAAAATAAAATAAATCAATATATAATGTATATACAGTATAAAAGGGTTAATTATTCATTTGACGCGTTAAAACAATGTAGAAGTTCACGAGCCATTTAAGAATAGTTAAATCTTCAATAGAGGTGGTTAAATGGTTAATTATTTCCATGCAGTTAGTTTTGGGAAACTTGGATCAAACACCTAGGAGAGATATCCTATTCTCTGAATTAGCAGAACCAACAGACTGTTTAGGGTTTCAATTAATGAATTGATCAATTATTATAATAATATTCACTTTAGTAGTTTACACATTGTTGGTAATACTTTTTTTTCATAACAATCTAAAAACATATTTATAATTTTAAGGTGCACGGTCGAGCAACTGGTGCCGAAGGTTTGTCAAGCGTGGCACGCTGTGGTCCACTCATGGCTCAAGGAGGTGTGCAAGCCTTAGAAACTATGCTATTTGCGCTGGACGAAGCCGCTAGAGCTGGACTTCCACCACCTGGTGTCAGGCTTGGTGCTCTTGTACTGGATGACTGTGATAGCGATACCAGGGGGCTGGAAATGGCACTAGACTTTATTAAAGGTATGTTATCTTGATATTATTAATTTAAAGATTGTTTTTTGCCAATAAAAGAAATATGGTAGTATAGTCTATGTTAGCATAATATTGTTTTATTTTTGACGACGCTGTTGACCCAATGGTTACTACGCTACGCTGCTGAACAAAGACCAAGATTCGATTCTATGGCTAACAATAGTGTGAGAAATAAATTGGTTTGGTTTCGAGGTGTTATATATAATTATTTAAAGTATTTACAGTTGTATTAGCACCCACAATACAAGCTATAAAATCTTTATTATGAAGCTAACCGGTCGGATTAGTGTGATATGTGTTCCATTATTATTAATACAACTTAGTAATAATTTATCAGGGTCTATCAGCAATATAGACGACGAGGAGTACGCTTGCAACGCGTCAGCTGTCAGAAAAGTTATATCAGGCGTTGTTGGAGCAGCATCGAGTGTGACGTCAGTCCAAGTTGCTAATTTACTGCGCCTATTTAAAATTCCACAGGTAAATGTACCTGTTTATAATGACATATATACTCATGTTTACCTCAGACACATCCATAGACACTTGTAGTAATATGTATAAAATTTGTGTATATTTGCTTAAAATATTAATTTTTATTAGGTCTTTAAAACTTTTTAGATAAACGAGGCCGCATGTAATTAGACAGGTATCATGTACAGGATTTTTTAAATATCAATAAAATAACATGATAATAGAATGGAAAATCAAGCCATTTAAATAAGTATATTTTTCAATTTAAATAATGTTAATCTTATCTATAGATAACAGTGATTGTCGACAAAAGCTCATACAATTTAAAGTATTAGAGTTGCTCAAAATATTGTATTCACCTTATTCTCAAATAAGTTTAACGTTTAGTAAGACTCTTTTGTAAGCAGAAAATAAAGTGAAAAAGACGTCAAATTAAATTTAAAACTTATTTAACAAAGGAAGGCGAAGAAAAGCTTTGCGGACTCTATAAAACGTTAATTAAAAGAAGAACCAATTTTTACTTAAAGTTACATTTAAGCGTCTTTAGTAGGTTGACATTTTTGTAATTAGAACTTTGTGGGTAATTGTGAAATATTTATTTTCAAAACAGGTGACTTGTTTGTACGTTTTTTAATATCGAATACTATGTGTTTCTCCTCTGTGTTAAAAATAAGAGAACTCGTTTCTTTGAATATATTGTTTTGTTAATAGTTTTATTTAATATTTAGCGTAACCGAGGCTAATTAAACGTTTTATATCACACTAACATGCAAATATAATACTAGAAATTTGAACCAAAAATATGTTATATGTAAGCATTAATAAGCGATCTCTTCCAGGCAACCAGGCAAAGAACTAGTACCAAAAAAAGAGAAAAAAAGCGCGAAATACATTTTAATTAATTTTTAAGATTATTTAACCAAAATTAGCAGCTGTCGGTGTGAAATGGTGCAAAGTTGGTCCTATTTTTATTTGAACCGTTAACTTTTATAAAAGCTCTTTCATTCCAACAAAACCTATATACCTTTGGTAAATCATGCTTACGAGATAAAATGTTTTATGCTTGTTTTTCTATCCAGGTTTCTTTCTTCTCGACATCACCGGAGCTTTCTAACAAAGCCCGATTTGAATACTTTACAAGAACTATACCGTCAGATCTTCATCAAGTCAAGGCAATGGTGGAAATTGTAAAAATTCTGGGCTGGAGATACGTTTCTATCATTTATGAAGAATCGAACTATGGCATTAAGGTAAAATAGCATCTTATCATTATTATTATTACAATTACAGTACACATTTTATATACTTTCTATGGCTGTAACGTTGCAAAAGATATCTAACCAATCTAACAATAAAGTTTAAGAACACTAGAAATACTGTCATAGTAAAGTTTTTAAACTTGATTGTTGTTTTGAGTTTTCAGGCGTTCGAAGAGCTGGAGACTTTGCTTGCTAGAAATGACATCTGCATTGCGGTGAAGGAGCGGCTAGCGAAAGATTCTGGTGCAGCTGATGAGAAGGGATACGATGATATTGTTGAACGACTTCTGTCGAGACCACGGGCTAGAGGTAAGTTATAAAGTATGGCCAATGTGTTTTTTTACAAATCTATTAATATATCCAAAGAAGCCAAAACACAGTCAATATTATTTATAATTTTTAGCGTAAATTAAGTAGCCTATGTTATACCATATTTAGATTTATTAAATGTATCTACGATTGACTTATTAAAAGGAAGAGGAATAATGACATTTCAGGTGTAATAGTATTTGGATCAGACCAAGAAGTGGCAGGGGTTATGGCAGCAGTTCAACGTAAGAGGGCTGAAAACATCTTTGGGTGGGTAGGATCAGATGGATGGAGTGCAAGGGCATTAGTCGCCGATGGTAACGAACCGGTCGTCGAGGGAACTATTAGTGTACAGCCCCAAGCAAACCCCGTAATTGGATTCAAGGAGTACTTCCTTGGTCTTACACCGGAGAACAACGCAAGGAACCCGTGGTTTGTCGGTAAATTATTTTGAATGTACGCTAATTGTCCAATCTCTGTGTAGAACTAACTGATCACTGATTACTTTTATCTTGGCCGAAAAATCTTACATATTATTCAAATTGAATTATAAACAAAACTATATTATAGAAATAATTTAAAGCACATACACGCAAATAAACTTAATTGTGGTTAAACACAACGATTGAATATAATTAATTACGTTTGTATGTAAATTGCTATGATTATTTTAAAAGGTGTGCTTTATTTGATTGTGAATGTTCAACTTTTAACAGATTACATTTAAAATACATTTACTGTATTGGTTTTTTATTGGCAGAGTTCTGGGAGGAACAGTTTCGCTGCCAGTACACAGGTGCACCAAGATCATCATATAATGCGAATTATAAGCCTTGTACAGGCCGGGAAAAGCTGACATCAGATAATACTGAATTTGAAGCGCAGTTGCAATTTGTTGCTGATGCAGTGTGGGCCTTTGTTTTCGCTATTAGGTACTTAATGCAAATCTTTAAAGTACTCTTTTAATGTAATATCTATATACAATAAATATACATAAAAAATGTTGTGATAACTCGATAGTACAAAATTCGACACCTCCTTTAATCTAAGGTATATTTTTAGGGATATGCATAAGGACCTTTGTGGAGGCTTGTCGGGATTATGTGAAGGAATGCGGCCTGTCAACGGCCCAACATTACTACGATATTTGCGACAAGTGCGATTTACAGGTGACCTTAAAATCTATAAATAAACCTAGTATATACATTTACTAGAAAATAAAAAAAATTGAGGCTGTACAATTATTATTAACTGGTAAAAAATAAGTGTGCCTTAAAATAATATTACATTATTTACCCGAAAGTACATTTTTAAATAATGTAATAATTTCGTTGATGTTGATATTATTTTGTTCATCAAAGGGCTAAGCGGTGATGAATTCCATTTTGACCAATATGGCGATGGACCAGCAAGATATAACATATTACACTTCAAACAAGTGTCTCTGGGTGTGTACAGGTGGCTAAAAGTTGGGAATTATCTCGACGGTGAATTGGAACTGAACATTAATGGTAATAAGATAGTTTAGATTTAGTTATTAAAAATGGAATGTTCATTAAATTTGTCTGTTCTAGCAAATAATAAATAAATTTATTTTAATAAAAAAGGGAACATGTATTTTATTTATATTTTGACAAATTACCAAATAAGTTAAGAAATAATTAAGATAGAAGGTATGGGAATACATGTAACAGTTATATTGGCTGGGTGCGTCCTTTAGAGCGTGCCGAACTTAGGTAGCTATAGAGTTGCCACGAATATCAACCAAACCGTCATTGTTGCTGGATACGAACGGCAAAGCAATAACACAAAATCTATTGTAACATTAGTTTTAATGAATAAATGAAACACAATATTTTTGCATATTATACTATAAAGATGTATAAATTGCTTTTCTAGAGATACAATTTAAATGGGAAGAGCGTAAACCACCTGAGTCTGTATGTAGTGCGGAATGCGAGCTGGGTCAGGCGAAGCAGTACGTGGAGGGAGAGAGCTGCTGCTGGCATTGCTTCAACTGCACGCAGTATGAGGTACTTGGTACTTAAGATACGATACGAGACGAGAGTAGACTAGACGATTCAATACAATATATACACTAAGATTTGCATATAATTAAATACTTACATTTTCAGATCAGATCGCCATATTCGGAGACAGCATGTGTTGAGTGTCCCCGTGGTACACTACCGGACATAATGCGAACCCGATGTGCACATATACCAGAACTGTATCTACAGCCCTCATCACCTGCCGCTATTGGGGCTATGGCATTTTCTGCTTTTGGGATTTTATTGACAATGTAAGACATACATATTGTATGACGTCATGCTCTATAACTCCCACCAGTCACAGTATCTTGGAGTATTACCCCGATATCATGGCGCTATTAAAGTTGCATTAAAATGAAAAATATGGTATTTTTTAACAACTTATTTTCTCTTGTTTATCTTTTTTCGTTAGATTAAATATCATAAAGTTTTCTTTATGTTTTCGCTTTTGCGAAACTCTTAAAAAATATCACGCTGAATAATAATAATAAATATGCTGGTTAAAGTAATACTAATTGACTGTTAACAATTTTCTTAACTTTAATTAACCAAGTATATAATTTATTAAATTACTTTGAACTTTTTTATTTTGGTTGTACTTTATTACTGACTTATCTTGTACTATATGCAAAGAGGTTTCATGTAGGCATTGTATATATTTTAATATGAATTGATTTTGCATATAAAGTATAAAAAAATTGTACTTAATACTAAACTCAATTAAAAATATTGCAGCAACATCTGGTTACGGGTTACATTTTAAATTTTCAGTTTTATAGTAACACTTTGGGTTCTGCGAAGTAATACTCCAGTAGTTCGAGCGAGCGGTAGAGAGCTGTCATTTGTACTACTCACTGGAATACTTATGTGCTACTTGGTCACATTCGCTTTGGTACTGCGACCAACTGACTTTCTTTGCTCTTTGCAACGGTAAATAAAAATATGTACTAAAATATGTACACTTTATGTTTCTTTAAAAACATTAGGTAGTTAACACTTGGAAATTTTCAAGTTAAATTAAAAGAATATTTTTTTTTAATTTAACATAATATTTCTGATGGTGATCTATTTGAAAGCAATTTGTACTGCCTCCTGAATTTAAATTAATGCAATTATTTTCAAAACACTTTATTCAATGTGAGTTTCAAACAGGTTGCTAGGCAGTAACATAATCAAGTTACGTGAAGCGTTTTTTCTTAATATAAAAAATATAAAGTTATGTATTTGAATTATTAATAGTCATAATATAATAAATTGATTAAGAAAATAAATTTCAATATCTTAATATGCTTACAGGTTTAGTACTGGATTCTGTTTTACGGTCGTGTACGCGGCACTGCTTACAAAAACCAATAGAATAGCCCGTATATTTACAGCAAGCAAACATTCAGCGCGCAGACCTTGCCTTATCTCACCCAAGTCACAGCTATTGATATGTTCTATCTTGGTATCGATTCAGGTAATGAAAATCGGGCGGTCGACCCCATACGTCAATTAAATCAAAAAAATTAGTTCATTCAATTAAAGTTCACGTTTATTTCAGGTAGTTATAGTAGTCGTATGGCAACTGGCTTCACCAGCCAGAGCAATCCACCACTACCCAACAAGAGAAGACAATATGCTTGTATGTGACTCTTACATTGACGCCTCTTATACAATAGCATTTTTCTACCCTGTGGTATTGATAGTTGTGTGTACGATATATGCTGTTCTTACCAGAAAGATACCAGAAGCTTTCAATGAAAGTAAACATATTGGTGAGTACATCAGCAGCTACATACATTGCAAATTATATGTTATGGTGATCGTTAATCGTCTTTCAGGCTTCACTATGTATACAACCTGTGTGATTTGGCTAGCATTTGTACCTCTGTACTTTGGTACGGCAAGTCACGTGCCCTTGCGAGTCACCAGTATGGCTGTTACTATATCACTGAGTGCTAGTGTTACCCTTGCTTGCCTATTTGCGCCTAAGGTGAGTGAATGAGACCCTACGGAGAACGAATCTTAATGAATGATATTGGTATGTCGCAAACCATCAAAGCGTGTCGTAAAGATCGAATGGTGATAATATACTACAGATACTTTCGATGGCATTTATTGACAACTAGAATTGTAAAGATTAAAAGCGTTAGAAAACTGCGATATACCAAACGTACATTTGTTCATACCATTCACTTACATATGTTCATTTATTATACTTCTATAATAATTGTAATTTTTTTTATATATACACAGATTAAATACTTCCTATTAATTACAATTTGTTTAACTCTATTTATTTTATAGGTTTTGTAGCCACTAGCAGTTATGTAGCTTATTCTTTGTTTTATCTTTAAGTTTATACATACAATTGTATGTATTTCAGATGTATATAATACTAATACACCCCGAGCGTAACGTGCGAGCTAATATGATGACGTCAAAATGGCGCGGCAGTCATGGTCGAGGTACGGCACCAGGAGCCGTGTGTGCTGCTCTCGTGGGCGCTGCACCGCTACCTCGACCGGCGACTACGCCCTCCACTGACTTTTCAACTATTGATGCTGGTAATTAAAGAAGAAACGAACGATTGCATATGCAAATATGTTATTATTTATGTTAAGTATACGCATAAACTAAGATCGATCATCTATTATCGTCTTGACAACATGTTTTGTATGTTGAGTGTTGACGCCTACGATTTCGATACGGCAAAAACGCGTTTCAACAGAATGGTTATAAAAATTAAATGTCAATCTCAATACACAAAAATAATATTTTCAATCCACTGCCATATCTACCTAGTTTCTTAAAAAATAATAATAAATGAAACAAGTGAATTGAAGATCCATTTAGTCAGAAATAGATGGCGCTGTAAAGTATTTTTAATAAGTACTTAAATGTATTCTTGATTTTTTATAATATTTACAAGATAGATGTGACGTGTTGTGCGCTACGGTTTGATATATTGCCAGACGCATAATTTCAGAGCGATCAACATCAACAGACAGACAAATACAAACAGACGATTTGAACACGAGTCCAAACAACCAGCAGCGCAATGGATTATGTTTGGATGCGAATAAACTCGCAGAAATGGCTGGTGGGCTACCAACCTTTAAATCAAACACCGTGCGTCGGCGAGCAACAACTGAGCCTGCAGTTCGCGTTGCAGTTGCTGTAGTGGGTGCTCAAACGCCTTTATAACCCATAAGAACACCACGACGACCAGTGTTGGTTTGACTTTTGCTAAAGTGTTTTTAAATGTATGCGATGTTTAAAAGTATTGTAATTTCAAGTTTACGTGTGGCGTATGAATATAAAATAGTAATGTAAAACTTTAGTACTGTAACAAATGTTAATTGAGATTGTTACTTCAATAAAAAAATTTGCTCCGGCATATCTACCTTGAAAGTAGTCACACTCTAATGATATGTTTGGTACAGTTACATTAATAACTATATAACAACAGGTCAAATTATATATTTTTTTTTTTATAAAAAATAACTCTTCAACTTCTTTTTATGTTTCGCCGGTTGACTACAATAGGCTTGTAAACTTTTTAATCATAGATAATTAAGTAACAAAAACAATCTGCTTATATCAAATCAAAATCAGAATGTTCCAATGGCTATATTCCGGATAAATTGTCATTATTTTGATTATACCTGCAGTTTATAGATGTCGCAGCACACCTGATAAAAAGCTCTAACGCATCGAAAATAAGAAATATCCTACCTATTAATCAATTTGTTGTAAGAACGTAATTTCACGAATAGTAATTTATAAGGTTTAGTTTTAAGAAGTTCACAGTATGCGATACCAAAGCTGATTATTATAATTTTCATTGTTTGTTTTAAGTATATACCTACTATGAATATGTGATATTACAATAAGATATTTCTTTAATGATACAAAAATGAAGTACCTAAGTAACTGGATTAAATTTTACTAAATAAATAATTTTTTTTTTGTCTTTACAGCTCCTACTATCAATTTTGGCTTTAAGATATATTAAAGTTTAATTTTATAAGTTAAAAGAAATTAATATCTTATGTGGATTATAAATGCCGCATAATACTTGCAATATTAAAGATCATACATTTTTGAATTGCCTCAAACAACTCCTAATGATCTGGGAGCTTCATGCATATATGACAAATATATAAAAATGACCTAAATACTCTTTTATATAAAAATATTGAATTCATTAAAAAAAAATCAAGTTAAATATTTATTTATCAGGTTTTATGCAGGATTTGAATGTTTCACCAACTATTATTAAGAATTGAATTACCTAGTTTCTTAAAAAAAATAAGTGAAACAACTGAATTGAAGATCCTTTAAGTCAGAAATAGATGGCGCTGTAAAGTTGTTTTCAATAAGTACTTAAATGTATTCTTGATTTTTTATAATATATACAATTAACAAGATAGACATTTATGTTTAACCAAAAATGTACATTTTATTGTTTAATTTTACTAGAATTTATTGTAGATTGATGGAATGGTAATATGTTACGGACAGTACCAAACAACAGCCAAAAATCTTTAGAAAAAAAATTCTATGATATGTAGAACATTACCAACATTAACAGTACTATTTTTGAATTTTACAAAAAAGAACAGAAATAGTGATTGATATTTATACACTTATATAAATTATTCAATTTTCACCACAAACCAGAGTCAATATACACTGAAAACAAATGCATGCTTATGCACATTACCTTATGGTACATCAAATTTGTTGACTTACACCAGAAATTAATAATTGTAGGTACGCCTAAGACTAATGGGTTGATTCAAACAACATTTAAGAGAACACCATTTATTCTCAATAAAACAGAATATTATAATTTTTCACTAGCTTAAGTTAGAAATGTATTCAAATGATGGATTAGTAAATAAAAACTTCATCAACAATATTTTTAGATAATCTTGAGGCTTGTTATTGCTATGTTCTCTGTTAGGTATAATATTAATCCAGTCTGTTAGCTATTTTCCAATTTAAGTAGCATGTTACAAAATAGCATTCAAAAATATTTTATGGAAATTAAGGTTGTTGTCTTGATACATTAACCTTTAACTCTACAAATTTACATGGGTCTATGATAGCTTTTTTGCTTTTTGATATAGGGTGTCCACAACTTTGCTCATGTGATGAATGGTTTCCAAGACTGTTTCATATGTTTTCTCCAGGGGGAATTCATCAAAAACAATAAGAACACCCTCCCCTTGGTCTAAAATTCCATTAAGCTTTTTATCAAGGATCATTTGGGATAATTTTTTCTCTACTTGTACTATGGGTAAGCGGATGCAACGTGCAACATGGTCAACCTGGACACGCATGTAAGGCTCCACAATACGACAAAGGTTTTGTTCCAACATGGTATCGTAAAGAGCTCCAAGGTGTGCACGGACGACAGCATCTTCTTCTAATTCTGGTTTGTATGTCTTTAAGGCAGCCTGAAAGTCAGCAAGTGATCTCTTGAAAGATGCTGTGGCCACAGCTCGCATTGCTTCAATTTCCTTTCCTGCATATTTTAGAGCAGCTTTACTACTACTTACAGTGCCGACCTCATCAGCTTGGTTCAGCATAATTTTTGACAACAACATATATTTCAGTGCAGTAAGGGCTTTAGGGCTATCAGCTCCATCATAGCCTTCAAATGCCTCGTAAAAATATGAATATGCTGTTTTAAAATCACGCTCATCAGCAGCATGAAGGATACCTGATTGAAGATCTAACGCAGCCTGCATTTTAGGCGGACAATAGATAGCATTAGCTGTTGTTCGTGCTGACGTCAACGAAGCTCGAGCTTTAGGCAAGTTGCTAAGTGCATGGAAAGTCTTACTTTCAAAAAGAAGAACCTCGAGAAGCAAATTCTTGTCATCTAACTTCTTAAGCTCTTTCAACAATGCAGTGGCTAAATCCAAAGCTTCTGTGTACATACCAGTATCGAAATACAGCGCGATTAGTCGAGCCTCCAAGGACTGTCGTAGGAAGGTTCTGCGTTCTTCCTTGGCCCATTCTATACATTCTTTACACAGCTGCACTTCAATACCAATACCTGCTTCTAAGTCCAAGAAAAAATCTACTAAGGAACGGACCAGTTTCGCAGCTTTAGCCTTACTTATAAGGCTTAAGAAAGGCCTCGTTGCTTTGATAAGTTCCGCCAACTCTTTAGCCTTTCCTTCTTTCTTGTATTTTTCTCCAAGATTCAAAATTCCTTGTTCCTTGGCTCTTATGTTTTCTTCATCATCTTCAGGTACCTCACCTGTGCTTACCATTTTGTCGGTCATGCGGACGTCTTCGTCTCTGTTCGAAGAGGAGATACGTGACCGCTCGAATAACATTGCTCCGGCCATTATGTGTATATTTATCACTAAAAAACGTATTTATAATATGATGACACAACAACAGTTACAGATTTTCTTTGTAATTTTGTATATCGCAAAGTCATCGACGACCTTTTCGGAAACAAATCGTAGACGCGTCAGAGTTGCCATATCATACATAATCGAACGAAAATAAATGCTTTAAATCTACCAAAAGTTAAACAAATCAGCCGGACTTAGTGCAAATACACAATAAAAGTCAAAAATATTAGGAAATCTTTAGTTAAGATAAAAATAGTTAATAATTACCGATTATTGAAACGTGTACGAACTTTCTCAAAAAAAAAATTGTTTTCATATTTAAATTAAAACCATAAACAATTTAAAGGGCAGTTATGAACAGTTGTCAATAATATAAATAATTATTTATTTGATTACTGTTGTGTAAAATACCAATTTCATAAAATATACAGTAAAATGTCTGAACAACGAAAAATAAAAGTGTTCATAGATAAAGAAGCTTGCGACAACTTTCTGTTTGATATATCAAAAATATTAATGCTTTTTTATGAAACCCCAGTAATTTTTTTTACGAAAAATGATTACTCTGACAAAATCTTTAATACTTTATGTTCATTGCGATCAGCTTTGCAAGGTGAATCAAATTCTCAGATTATTGATGTCATTGTTGATTTCCATTTGAATTGGCTTCATGCTGTTAATGACATAGATCAATTCTACAAACGATTGAATGATCTTCCTCGAGAAGAGGTTTTTCAGGCCGTAAGTTACACGATAGATTCTCTAGTGTGGCGTCTTAACTATTACCAAAAATATATGAACAGATGGAAACCATCATTGTCAAATGATCTACAGGCCAATTTGTGTACTGAAATGGAAATTGTGGAAGAAATGCACAATGAAATCACTAAAGTTCTCTTAGATAAACTAAAATGTTTCAGAAGCTTTTCATGTGATATTGAATTTAAACTTAAGGTTTCCAATTCTGTAGAAGAGTTATTAAATTGGATTGACAAAATTACTGATATTTTAGCATTTAAAATGAGCACATATGTCAATATCCATGCTCCTAACCTCAGTGATGACTTAACAAAAACTTTGCAACAAATAATTGATAATTTGCATAGTTCAAATTCAAAAAGTGCTGAGCGAATGTTAGAACACTTACAAGAAAAAGGCAAAGAGTTTGGTTCAATGGTTCGATCCGCAACCAGTCACGATTTAGAAATATGTAAAGTGATTGAAAAACTTAATATTTTGGAAGGTCGTATATCAGGGTTAGACCTTGAACCTACTTCAGCCGCAAGAATTGCTTTGGAAAACAAAAAAGATTATTTGGAGAAAAGGTTGAGCATGCTCGATAATTTGAAAACGACTCTAAAAAGTATGCAGCAACTCACTGAAGTACATTTAGAGTCTGTGCCTGACGATGAGCTATGTATATGTAAAGATTTCTTTGAGTTTAGAATTTTTAATCACGATTTGCAGCCAGAAGATCGTGAACGTTTGGTTACAGAGCTATGCCACTTTTGGGATACTGCTGTCTTTGGAGAACGTAGCCATAAATCCATTATTTCCATTTTAAGTGCAGCTGACATTAAAGAAGAATATAACGATGAGTTAGGTACATTTTACATTGATGAACATAGTAGGAAAATTTATAAATTACCGCATGATGATACTCTTTACCAACCAAATGAACGAGGTGAACTTGTTCCATTAAGTGATGATTCTGAACATGTGTTTTTCTATGACGAATGTGGGAGATATTTTAGAGACCCCAAAACCAGACAGAGAGTCTATAAAGCGTATCAAACAGCTAGTGAGTACATGATGGATAGTACAGGTATTCTATTAAAAGTTAAAGAAGAGCGCGATGGTGTAACATATTATTACGATAACTGTGGTCGCTACTATATAAACAGTGAAGGAAAACACATTTACCGTGATGATGACTCGGTCAGTGAATATGAAAATGACGGTTTTGGAAACCTTGTCCGCATTCAAAGCCATACAGATATGTTTGAATTATGTCCAAGTGATGCCAATGTTACTGAAGATTTTAAATATTTAAAACTAAATATTGGCAAAGCTTTACGTAAATGTATTGCAGATGTAATTCTGCATCAACCAGCAGATCCTATCGAGTACTTATCAGGTTGTCTCGTTAAGTATAGAAAAAATATTGAATTACGCGAGAAACGATCTCGTGAAAAAGAGGAATTAGCCATTGAGAGAGAAATAAAAATAGCTGAGGAGCGTGCTGAGGTTGAACGAGCTGCAAGAGAGGCTGCTTTACAAACCCAAGGTGGAAGTGAAGCTAGTTATGATTCAAATCTTTATAAATACGCCTCAATGCACCCTGATGACGCAGATTCGTTGGTTCAAAGTTCTCATTAAATTATTTAATATGTTTCTAAACTACAAAAGAGATTTATAATAACTTCTAAATATTAATATATTTTTGTTCTGGTAATAGGAATTACTCCAAAATTTATTTTACCTTCCTGAAAATTAGATGAATGTGCTGTATACATTTTGTATTCATATTCTATTTTTATGTAATTATAAATTAGATTAGAGAACTATAATACTTACTGTTAATTATGTATTTATACTATCTTTTCTCTGTCCTTTAGATTAGAAAAAGTACATAATATGTACTTTTACATATTATGTATATATAACTAAAAACTACAACAAATTTACCAGGCAACCAATTGTCACTAACCAGGAATTATGTGAGCCCCTTGCTCATGTTCTATTCGATTCGATAAAAAAATTCACTGAAGGAAATGTGATAGATTACTAAAATAAACTGAATAAACTGAATAGTTGGAATCAAGTAGAAAGAGTAAATAATGTTTAATGCATTAACAGCTTTAACAATACTTTATTTAATAAAATATAATATAATTCAGAATTCAAATAAAATTGTGGGTTTTCTACTAAGATAACAACCATAAATATGTTATTTATAATTTATTATTGAGTATGGCAATAAAATATGATAAAGTTTGACATCTGTTGTCAATTGACTTGTCCGCCATATTGTGACTACTGAATTTGACGAATTTGAGTTTTAATTTTAATTGATGTCTAGTGCTTGGGGATAGGGTGACCTTTATTTTTTATTGTTTCGAAGATTTCAGTTATTACGATAAAGCTATACAATAAAATCTTGTGATAGTAAGTAGATAAGTATTTTATCGTATTAAATGAAGTGATAGTAATGAAAAACAGTGTCTTGTGCTACGTACTTCCTACAATGATCAAAGTTTTGGGGCAAGGCTCTTCTGTATTTTATGTAAATTACTATGGGTAAGGTTGGAGTGACGTATTTGTCTTTAAGTTTACTTATCGGAAGAATTGTGGGAGTGAAGTCAAGTGGTATTATTAGAGAGTAGTTCATTAACGTTCACCACAACGTAAATAAAGTTAATGGCATTGAAGGTGTTGTAAAAATCACGATGCCCCCAAGACCACCACCTCCACCTGGTCCTCCACCACCACCAGGACCTCCACCTCCTCCAATATTTAAAGGTTCAAAAGCTTCCGCCTCACCTGATGACCGCAATGCATTGCTTAGTTCAATTAGACAAGGCGCAAAGTTAAAAAAGACTGAGACAGTAGATAAAAGTGGCCCATACATTCCTGGCAAAGTGTCTAATAGTGTGTCAAATAGTTCAGCATCAGTTGGGAATGGAATTAAAAATGGTGGAATACCAAATGGTGGTGCTATGCCGGGCCTTGGTGGCCTATTTGCAGGAGGAATGCCTAAATTGAGGCCTACAGGAAAAGGATTTACTAGTAGTGGCAGTGAGTTTATTTATCTTTGAATTAAAGTAACATACATGTAATTATAATAAATAGACCTTTTTTCTGAGGCAGGATGGGGAAAAAAATTGTATCTTCTAACAATTATTATACTTTATTAATTCTTACATTTAATATATGTATATTTGTTATTAGTATAACATTTAATTTTGTAATGTTTAAATGCATTTCTACCTGTAATGTACTTCATTTATTTTCTTATCTACTGATTGGCTTATCTTATGATATATATTGTGTTAAAAGTACCCTTTACATTCATTGTTTTTATTGTTAAAATTTACAGTTACTTTTGTATTACTTTAATTTAAATATGAACTAATTGTTGCTGTAAAATCTAACCCCTAGAAAAGTTTTCTGGAATCTAAAAGATATATATCCATATGACATAAATTTTATTGATATTTATTTACAACTTAAATAAATAGTATAGGTATATTTTGGTATCAGGCAAAAGTACTTAATATCTTAATTAACTAAATATATAATAAGACAATCTTAACAATAATATTAATTCTTGTAGACACAACTCCAAATGGTCAAATAAGTAGTAGTGGAAGTTCTTCACCACGTTTTCCACAACAAAAGTCACCAGAAAAGTCAAGATCATTTGGATCCCCTGGAGGGAACTTAGTTGCAGCCCTTTCCGAAGCACTTGCATCACGAGAATCACCCAAAGATGCTCGGGTATCACCCAGAGAACAGCCACCATCTAGACCAGGAATTAGAAGACAGCCCAGTGAGGCTAAAACTAGAGGACCTCCACCAGATCCTCCAGTGCAAAAAAACCCAATGCCTTTGGTAAGATTTATTTGTGACTTTTTATTTGTCTTAAATAATCAAGCTATATATATAAGTTATTGCATTGCAATTTAGGTGAAATTTATCTATTATTTATTATGTTAAATACCTAAAATTTTGAATGACACCTCCTATCTTTATTTCATAAACATACACAGGAGGCAATTAGTTAATAAATTTTTCCTTTCTTATTTATTATACTTATAATGTTAATGATTAATTATAAAAATTAATCCTAATTATTTTTTCCTTAATGCACTTAAAGTAATATATGTATATACTTAATATATACTATAAATTGTGTAATTGTTAAATATTAACTAATAATTGTCATTTATTTATGAGCTTTAACTAAGTACACTCATAACTATGGTGACTCATTAATTGTGACTAACTTTTACATATTTACACATTAAAATACATGTATCCATATTTCCTAGTGATATTTAATATTCAACATCTCTCTCTCATATACTGATTTTTATTCCAAAACTTTTTCGTTGATTATTAGGGATTAATAGTGTATCTACAATGAGACTGGAACTAAATAAAACATTCATTTGTTGTAATTACTTGAAAGAACAAGATATAACTAGATATAATAAGAATAGAATAAGAACTAGTTTTTTAAATTAAATACATTATATGATGTATTTACCCATCTCCAAGAACTAACTCAATAGCCGAATGTATATCTCACACAGAGTTTTTCTAAAAACGGAATATCTACGGTGATGATAATAAACAAAAACCCACACGGATCGGCGTAAAAGTTTTATAGGATTAAATTGTTTTTGTATATAGTGAGCTTCACGATCCCTTTTGTTGGAAATTAATTAACCAAGATTAATTATTTCACTACACTTAATAAAAAGTAAAAACAAATCTAATTTCCGCAAGAAAATGACATTTGGTGAGCATAATAGTACAACAATTGTAGGGTGAACGGGTTGGTCTTATTTGCCCACCCATGGATGTGTTAAAATAATCAAGCCGTGTGGTAAAATAGCTGTCCAAATATCGCGTGTGGGTGGGGTTTGTTTTGTAATGAGATTATTTATATTCTGATAATGTTAGCTGCGCTTGCGTTCGTTTCGCAACGCACGTGTGTTTATAGTTTTCAATTGATTTTGAATTGAAAAAATCACGTGATTAACCTTGGAGCATTTCTCTTGATATGGATTAAGCTGATAGGTATTTATTTTCAAACGATTTAGGCCTGGGATTCGGCAAATACCCGTTTAGAATTATTGTCTGCTGGGAACTTGATAAATTATCGCAAATGAATGCAAGAAAATTAAGCATCTTTAATAGATCTATTTATTAATGTTGCATTCGTGGCCTAAAACTGTTAATTTTGAAACTTCTCTCATAGACGCCTGGAGACACTCCAATTAACTTCAAGCTCCTTAGTTCTCGTTACGTACAGTGTTTTTGATTTTGCTGATTTTAATCAGATTAAAGACACAAAACTCCTGAATATTTAAAATACTAAAAACTATAAACACACAAGTAGAAAAAATTAAACTAATAAAATAAAAAGTTACTTATAACAAATTATTAAAAAACCTAAAATAGATTTGTATGAACTCATATACACACATATTATCGCATTGAAATTATACGTATCAGAGTTTTAATATATATAAAACATTAACTGTAGAATAAATATCATGTCTCTTTGCTGAATGTGGGGATCTATAAAATTTCTAGTTTACTTTTAATTTCGTCACACGTTGATTATCCGTCGCTTGTTACATCTGTTAAAAACTAGTTAGTAAAACTAACTTAGTTAGTGCCTCTGCTTTAAAAAATTAGTCTAGTCTAGAACCGTCGAATTTGTTTCATTTGTTCTATTTCCTCACACTAATTCCTATTTTGCTATAGCAAGGAGTTTTCCACTTTTAACACTGAACGTAGTGAAATATTTAATAAGCGTTATCTTGTTTTCAATTATTTTATATAACTGATATTGGCCAGTCTATTATCAAGTTTATCGTTTAGTCAAGTGGTTGTTATTAAATATTTATAATGTTCGATTTCATAAAAGAGTAGTTGCTAATACTTTATGCTGTCGAAATTTGATTTATAGCGAGAGAGCCGGATTGGTTATGAATAAACACTCGTTAGTTTATAACAGAGTCATTATTTTTTATATATATTTAAAATTGGTTCGAACTGTAATTATTCATTGTAGACGTTCACGAAGAACGTATAGCGCGATATTGTTTCTGAATATGAGACTCACTTATGAATGGACTTTGTGACATAACTGAGCACTTGATAGTTTTAAGCTTTTACTTGAATATTGTTTTTGTAATATGAAAAATGTGTGCAATTCAGTATAGATAATGTTCCGTATACTGCTGCCCTATTATTTGTTGACGAGATGAGTAATTGAATAAAACATGCCTATTCGGTGTCATGGTTGTCGGTGATTGTTTTTCAGGACGTGAGTATTTGACCCCGTTTTGCGATCCCCCACTTGACAAAGGCGTCAAGATGACTACACCTCATATCTATATGTTTTTGATAGATTTAGTTTAATCATAAAAAGTAGGAATACATATACATTACGGTAATAACGTAAAGTATTAATGGCTTGGATTACTGCCCATAAAAATGTAGCGGTTATAAGTTTATTATATAGCTTATTTAACATATAGCTGTACTGGAAAAATATAGATAAGCAGCTACCATAGATAAGATTGGAAATTATTATCTAGTTTCTAACAGTTCAAAGATGTTTGCGGTTGAATACTTTCTCATAATATTTTATTTTTTGCTCAATTTTATAGCTTATATAAAGAGAGTAAGTCCATTTATTTGAATGTCATTTTCATTATTAAATAGTTCAATCGAATCGAATTATTACCCGTATTGTGAGAGTGGTGAAGTTCATCGTGAAATTAAAAAACCTTCAACTTTTTTTTGAATATACAGACCGCCGCGGACATTTTAAGCGTGGCAATATCGTAACATCCCAACGAAATAGGATCGATTTCACAAGCAAGTATTGTTATTCTCTCGATATATTTTATGTAATAAATGTTTTAACGGTACCCACTGCAGAATATGAGGACTTATAATTTGATAGGGGTATATTAAGTTGTCTACCGAAGTTTGAAGGACACTAATAGTTTTTAAATGATCGTCTTTAAAAGTCAAGCTATCTATACCGGTGATACTGATGACAACAAAACAAATAATTAAAAAAGTAAAATTATCGTTAAAAAGCATTGGTTTTCAGAGACAGCCTTGGATTTATAGAATTTATAACCTGCTAGTTTTTTCACTTTTCACGCTAAGCTTTTCTGGTGACGTTGAATAACAAAACATATCTTTTTTACATATTATATCAATATAATACATACTTTATTATACTAGCAAACAAAGAAAATAATGTCGTTAGAAAATTACACGCTTAAGCCATTGTTTTCACATACAATGACAAATCTCATCACACAACATAAAATCAATGGTTTTTAACAACACTCGGTTCGTTCCTAGCGTCCATATCTCTCTCTCGGGATTCAAACAGTGTTTGTGTGTTGACAAATTACACAATACAGTTTCTTGCTGATTTTGGGTCAAGAATTTAACAAGCGTTACTTTGCTTTAAGAAGTCGGAAATGAATTTTAAAATACGACTCGTTTGGAGGGCAGCAACCTGTTAGTAATCGGATTGACATTTATCGCGACTTTAGCAGGGTGAAGGTTAATCTTTTATAGACGCATAGATTATAGACATTATTTCATACGAAATTTTGTTTGCTATCATAAAAAATATCCCTATCTTTTATTTTTGAAAATTATTGTATCGTTTGACAATAATTTTCTACTTATATCTAAGGCTACGAAAATAATCGGGTCTGAGAAGATACCCACTAAAACTTAGATATCATTTTTTAAACGTTAACTAAGTTACATTTAAAAAAAATATAGTAAAGACAGCCAATTATTAATACTGAAAATGGCAATAACTGGCACTCGACTTAAACGGTCGACTGGCACTGACCTACACTGTCTTTTTCATAATGTTGGTATCTCAAAGTCTAGATTTAGCACCAACGATGAGATCCACTTGTTTACAATGATTTATATTTAATATGCGCGTAGTTATAATTCGAATCTTTATTGATTTATTATAATTAGAATCCCTGGGTGTTAGTTTAAAATAAGCATAGTACCAACCGTGTTAGAAGTATCTGGGAGATAATTATTAATTGTTTGTGGTATTTTTAAAGCGATTTTGTCTTCATCTGTATAGTTGTCGCTATATTATTTAATTAATTTCTATTAAAACTTGTAAAAAACTTCTAAGGTTGGTCAATTGGAAGTTGATTTAATATTCTATTTAAAATTAAACTACAATCATCTGTGCTTAGCATATCTTCGTTGTCGTTGAGTCATGTAACCTTCTTTTAGGACTTGATGGGGAAAATGTTATTACGAAATATTTAAGAATTTCCTGTTCCGTTGTTGTGAGGATGTGTTTTTGGTTAAATATAACAAAACCGATAATGAATTGTTGTAGGGAATATATTTGTTTCTGGTTCGAAATGTTGCTATTTTCTAAGATATATAACCTTTTGTTTGTCGTTAATATTCTTATTAAACAGTTGTCCTAAGGCTGTAGCCAATCAACAATCAAAATCCTCCAAAAAGTGAGGTCACTTTAAAAAGCTTGTGATCTCTCCAGATGGCTTCTAAGCTTCAGAAATAAGGTGGGCTGGTTTAATTAACTAGCGACGCGTCTGTCTAATTCCGATAAAAGGATTCAACAACCAATAAGTATCCGACTTAGTGCCGTTAGGTTAGGTAGGTTTTACGTACGTCCCCAAAACTTGTTAGAAGAATTCACCTTAAAGGGCTTATAAGATGTTTGAATTCATTTAAACACCTCAAGGTCTACCATTAGGTCAGAAAATGTCCGGTATGAATCAACATTATCAATTTTCCCCTCCGAGCCTTATGTTTATGTGATCAACTGAGTCATCCGTGACTCACTATATGTCATATACCGCAAATGATATTGGCACATGTCCACGATTGTTTTCTAATGTTAATCATGCGATTGACCGAGCAGTAGACCATTTACCAGTTTTTACCCTACGTGCAAGGGAAAGTTAGTAGGTAAAGTTTACATTATATGGCCTCTCGTACGTGACATTCTCGATTGAATTTTCAAGTACCGTGAGGTTTATGTAAGAAATTATTGAATAACTGGTGCTACTTCCGTAATATTTTGAATTGTATAACGATCAATTAGTAAATATTTTTTTATTATAGTGTCCGTATTTGTATATGTAATTTGATAGTTACGGTTACAAAATAAAAATAGTAAATACGTATGAAGTCTCTTCTAGAGAAAAAGATAATGCATAAATCACAAGAAAATATTGAACAATGTTTTCATCTATGCTAATATTGTCTATTTGAAAGTAATTTTGTATACGCTAAATGCATTCCTATTTGTGCTTTCAAGTTAGATACTATTGGTCAAAAGTCAAAATCAAAGACTATTATATATTAGATTATATGTAATGATTTATAATATACCAGATATATTGCGTCCTTATTTCACGTATACGAACCAGTTGATATATGTAGCGTAACAAGGATACGAGAGTGTTTGCCGGTTATAAAATGTTGTAAATAACACTTAGATTTCCCACAATACATCCCAAAATTTAGGGTTTACCCATGTTTAGTTGTACTCTTCAGAATATTCGACCATTTCTCTAATCTAGGGCGTGTTGAGACAAGACCACAGATTTTTGGAGAAATGAGAATAAATAAGTATAATTTGCTTGTTTACATCGCTTTCGTAACAAAGAGAACAACTATTACTTGTAGGATTGATAGTAATTAGGTGTTTTTGTAACTATTGTACAGCTTCCGCCAACGGTGTAATGAATGTAACAAGCAGGATATTACTAAATAAGGCCAACCTTTGACGTGTATTAATAAAACTGTTTTGTTTTAACCAAGTTTAAAAGATGAGAGATTCGCTATACTACGCTACGGTTTTATGACTAATTGAAATAGCCAAAAAGCTCTTAATATATTGTGAATTGTCTCTTAATTACATACCTCCACTAGGTTAAGTAGGTTTTACGTACGTACCCAAACCTTGTTAGATGTGAGGCAATTTCTAAGTAGTAGAAAAATACATAATATTGAACTGATTTTTATCACTTATTTCATTGTTTTTCTCAATTATTACTTCCGTGTTAATTCAAACACCAATTTGTTTTCATCCGAGATATACTAAATGCTTTAATTGGTTAATTTCAGAGTACATCAGACTCGATTCTTACGTCAGGTGTGACGGAGCGAGTAAGTTCAGAGCAGAATTTGCCGCCTCATGTCGCCTCCACGCTGCATCGCAATAGGAGCTCGTTGCATTCCGGCTCTCAGACGTCTTTGGGTATGAATTGTTTTTAGTTATCTGATGAATGTATGAAGGAAGAAGAGAGGTGAGGTTTTTCGTGTCGCTAATACAAAGACAATCCGAAATATTTACGACGCTTTTAAGTGACCGCTCGGCATAATAACTACTACTGGTGCTGTCTGCGTATTTGGATAAAGCCCGAATCATTCCACTAAGATATTTTTTCCTAAATTCCAGGCGGTTCCATGACATCACTTACCACAGCGCCGCCGGCAGCCACGCCGGCGTCATCGCTGTCCACCTCAGACCTCTCAGAGCGGCCTAGAGTCAGCCATGGGAAGCCCAACTTGGCTCCTAAACCGCCAACCAACCAACCCGATAGGCCTTCACCGCCGCCTAAGAAGCTCTTTGTTAATGGAAAACTGGCTGCCAGAGCACAGAGTATGAGGGTGCCAAGGTCAGTTATAATAAAAATCATCTTAATATATTAAATTAAATATCTACAATCAATGACCAAAATGTAAGGATCATAAAGATGATGATATTTGTTTCTATGGTGAATATGCAACCACTGATTGAAGTATACTAACGCATATGCTTTCTGGTTTCCAAGTATTTAAGAATCTTAATGATGAATTCACAGGTCCCCTCCGGTGTCTCCGCCTTCGCCCCCGGGGCTTTCTCGGCCACCGCAGCCGCCACCGTCACCCCACAACCCGCCAATCGCATCTAAGAACAACGCGTCGCACTTTGGTAAATATATATATTAATACCGACTTAACGAAATTTCCATCTGTGGGAAACTGTACAAAGAGACGCTTACTGTTTCTCCTCTTCATGTAACAACGACAATATTGTATCGACACTGGTTTCACTTATTACAGGAACTCTTCGAGCGCCTCGCGGCCTTCGTCCGCCAGGGGTGTGTCCGCCTCCTCCACCGGGTGCTCCGCCCCCGCCGCCAGGCGCTCCACCCCCGCCCCCTGCACGCGGCGCTTCGCTGGCGCAACCCCCGCCACCGCCTCCGCATTATAATAGGCTAAACGTAAGTTATTTGCATGATGTATGTGCAAATTTTGTATATAGCATTCACAACATAAGGGACATTAAAGATGACCTACTCAAAAGACAAAAAGTACGAAACGCATATTATCAATCATATTTTTTCAGTAGAATTAATTTATAACGATCATATTAATAGCAGACACGTGGCCATTTTCGCATTGAAATTGTAACTGAATTTGCAGAGCACAAACGAAGAACCCCACGCGCCTGCTCCGCCCGTGCGTGGTTCGTCGATTCGCGAGCGCGCGGCCGAATTTGACGCTCGCTTCGCAGGCGCATTCCATCCGATGACGGCATTCCCCGATCCGCCGCCTTTCCTTCGCATCACGAAGGGCTATTGCAGTGCGTCTGCGCAGGGTAAGTACGCCTAGAACGAGTCGATAGGGAGCGAGGACAACGGTCACGTGGCGATTCAGAGTCGAGACTTATATGTTTAACACAAAGTCGGTTAGCCCCAAAGCATTTATAGCTTGTGGCTTATGGGTGCTAACCCAACTGACAAATTAAACATAAACAAGTAAATTAGTTTTAAGGACTTAATAGTATAATTTGAAATGTCAAAACTGTATTTTGGGATTTTGATATTTTTTGTCACGACTTTGAATTCTCCACCTTTAGACTTAAGATTCAGAGGTTTTTTATTCATCATAAAGCAGGCAATTGAAACCACTCACTGAACTACCTCCCGTTAAATGATCATCTTTCTGACAGTTGGGAGAGTTTGCACCTGAGAAATAAAATTAGTGATGCAAATAAGACGTTCAAGAGCTCTCTGAATCCTCGTCAACAATTGTCAAATGACATCTGGAGTCAATATTCGTTTTATTGTCAAAGTTTTACATAATTCAAAACTAATTCAGACTATTATGAATAACTACGAAAATTTTGTGAAAGTCGCCTGACGAACTTTTCAACCAGTTAATACGTGTGTAATTCATATATTTTATGATTTTCATGTTTCTTTATTAAAATTCCATATTATATAAATTAAACTCTCATTAATTAAGTTTATTCCGTTTGGCAGGTTGTGGTTAGCACGTTTTACTTTTATTATTTCGCTTTCAATTTATGTATCTTTGTAATAACTGTAGATTAAGTTTAGTTTGTTATTTTTGACTGTGAAAATATTTTGTTTAAAAAAAAAGAGTAAACGCACATATAATTACTCTTTAGTCATAATGTAATTTACAATATGTGTATATTTAAGATTAATTAAGTGCAATAGGTACAAGTGAATTTCTTATAAGTTTACGTATGAACGAAATTATATAAGGGAATGTCTATCTTGTCTTTACAATTGCATGTATGCGCATGTTTGTCTATGTCCAATTATTGTCTATGAAAACTCTTCCCGTCCAAAAAGCATTTATTTTCAAAATTTTACCGCCTATCACATTGTGCCGTCATCGGTTTAGAAGCCATTTTATGTTTCACCAGCTTTCTTCTTCGTTCCCATAAAACCAAATTTGTATTTACATAATGTTAGATTATATAAGCTGAAATGTTGTCTGTGCCAATGGGCAAGTCTTAAATTAAAAAAATTACCAAAATTCTAACATAGTACGAATATTTTAGGTAGATTTTGAGTCATAGTAATATAAAGTAGTATTTTTTTGCATATTTTTTTGTTGTTGAAAGATCATATTCACGTAGATTATAAACGTATTTTGAACAAACATTGAGTTGGCATTAAAAACGGTGCTATTCGTCTTCGATTACAATTCTATATATAATTTGCATGAATATGTTCTTTTCTAAGCACGTAGATATATGTGTAGATAAAATTTGTTACTAGTGAGGTGCCATTATGCGAGCGTAATGCCTGCTTGGAAAATTATTTTGAAAGCAAACTCTCGGTTGTCGGCAAGTGCTTCCAATTGGGGAAAATAAATAAAACAATTTTCCGTACTTTTTTTTGCAATAGACGACCGAGGGAATTTTAGGCTTTACTGGTATGTGATACGGATGTAAAATGCTTAATATTTGAATTTATATTTTTGAACAATAAAAACAGTTAATATTTTACAGCGTTGTCGAGTATTTTGTTAAACCTAACATTGTGTTGTCCCAAGCTTTGTATTGTTTGTATCGCGTATTGTAGTAAGACATTCTTTGATGCGATTGAAATTGGTGTTAAGATTTTGTCGAAAATTCAAAGAGCCGATTCATATGGGTTATCATTCTCATCGGTCAAGTTATTTCCTAGCAATTATTTGGGGAGGCAAACGCTCTTTTAGATGAAACTATTATGTTAATAGTGCATTGATCTTATGAACGAGCATGACCGGTAAGTTCCGATTTCGTAATTAGCATGGCATGAATGTTGCATGTATACTATACAATCGACAATTAACACTTATAATCTTCTAAATGTGCAATAAGCATATACAAATTTAGGAAATATATTAATACATCATACAAAACTAACAACACAACAATATTTAAAAATATCGCACGATTTTAACGTTTAGTGCCTAATGCATTTAATGTCGCTATTCCGAATGTACTATTAATGTTGACTAAAAGGTTATTTGTCAACAGTGGGCAAGGCCCAGGCGCCGCCGCCCCCGCTGAAGGTGCCTCTCGAGGGGTGGACGGGAACGTCCAGCGCCTGCTAGCGAGCGCCGGGGGCGTTCGCCCCCGTCACCAACACACGATCGGCATCCACGTCTTACCTCGTACCGGACGCACATCCCGCTCACGCTCTGCTCTCAGTGGCTCACGCCTTACTCTGCCCGGCCGACAAATACGCAACGAATTCAAAGGAATCCGACCTATCCCTCCCCATAGACGACGTCGCCATGCCCGCCGAAGACGTCAGCGACCTTAGAGATGTCGTGGACGCTATCAATCGACTATGCGATACAATGAAAACCAGTTATGATGAGGAGGAACCCGAGCTGGTACCCGACGAAGTCGTGTTCAAACGGGTTGAAACCAACGTTGCCGAAAAATGGAGGGACTCAGTCGTCGAAGTGTCTGATACGGAACAGCAGGAGACAGTTTGTGAACCGATAAGCGAATATTATACTGTCTCTTCTGAAGTGTCCTTACTTTCGGATGAAACGTGCCAACCGGATAAGGATAAAATGGATAGAAATTACGCCTCGTCTGAAATATCTTTATTATCGGACGAGTTGGCCCAATTTGAAGATATGGATAAGGAAAAAGACGATAGAAACGGTGTAATGGCAGGACACGTTGCCGCTATGAGGGAAAGATTTGAAAGTATGACACGGACCAGTACGCCGTGCCCTGACATATTACGATCTGTCTCGCCCGCTTTCGATATATTGTTCAGGAATATAACCCCTTCCCCCGATCAGTTGGACAAATCATAGACGATCCTGGGTAGAGGCAAATATGGTGCCAGTTGAATTTACATTTTTATTACATTAAGATTTATTACTTGAATGGTAGCCCTGGTTTAGGTCAATTGTGGTATGTAAGCATCCAAAAACAACTCAACCTTCAGCCAAACATGGTGCCCTCATACTTATACTTTCGTTAAACAGCCTAGTCATTAAAAATACGCGTGGAATCTATACGCCTTAAAATAGTCCAAGGATTCCAAATGTACATTTAATAAGGGAATTTTAGAAAGGGTTGTGTCTATTTACTTCAATTCATCGACCATACATATCGATTAGATTTAGAGCTGGCAATATTTAATGGAACTAGTGCATATTTCTTATGATTAACCTCATATTCCGACGTATTGTGATTTGGGAAAGCTCAAATTTTGTAGAATTTACAATTAGCCAAAATAAGTAATAGACCAAACAAAGTATCCAGCTTCGTTCTAGTATTGAATTTGGATACTTGGGACATTGTTGCCATATTATATTAGTGAAATAGATATTAGCAATTCGTTGACAAACATAATTTTTATAGCGTCATTTGTTTTATGAAATCTGTTGTGAATTTTTAACAAGTTTAAATCAGTTGTGTTTGTTTGACGGTGAGACTAGTTAGATTTTATATAACGTATAGTTCATGGGCATTTGGTATTATCTAGCAGGTTAGCTTAGTTCTTGTATTAAAACGTTACATATACAAGTGAGACTTATAACAATTCAATATATGGCTTTATTATGTAAAGGATTTTTATTTGAATACCCCTCGAAAGTGACACCACAGTTATTTAGTGTCATATTCAGCAATAATAGTCCCGTATATGCTTTTATGCAGTTTCTTTGAAAACCAACCACTTTAATTTATTGATATACAAATTATTTGTAAATTTTGTTTAATATATTTTAACACGACAAGCAAGGCCAAAATTCCAATTAAATCTGTTTTATTGCAAGTGGAAAATTGGCAATTTCTAATATATGAATAACTTGAACAGTACAGCCTTGGCTCAACATACTAGGAGCTAGGATTTATATGTCAAATTGGTGACAACTTAGTTACAAACTTTAATGTTTTATTTTTCTTTCACCTCTGAGAAAAATTAATAATAAATACCGATTGACTTTTATATAAATCGGAGGTTGGGTTTACAGAAATATTATTTCTTGTGAAAATATTGTAATTTTTTTATTGATTGTGTATACCTTATTTATGCTGTATTTTTGTGTGTTCTTGTAGTTTAGTTTGTATGTGTTATTGATGTGCCTTACGAAATAAATAAAAGGGAAATAAAACAAATTTCCATCTGAGAGCACTTTATTGAGTAAATCTGTCAAAATTCTACACGAGTAGAGCAAACGTCACAACTTGTGGAAACTCTTAAGGGAAAAATGTTCAAGGCAAAAAATATAACATTAACATTTTTTGTTACTCTTACACACTTTTAACTGTAAATTAACTACAACGCCCGTCTTAATGGCGCGGGCCTTAAATATCGCTAGGGGACAGGGGGCCGCCAATCCAACAACTTGTGTTGTGACAGAAATCGAGTCGCCTGCTACTTGACGCTTCATTAAACGAGGTATCCAAACATGAGCAATGAATGTATGATCAACATTATAAATAAGCTATTCGAGTTCACTACATCGATTTAAAGTTGCTCCGATAAAAAATTAATGAAGCGTCATCGCACAGGGAACTGCCGGCCCAACCCGCAAACAACGCACAGACATACGAAACAGTTGACAATTATTAACAATAACTATTACCACTATACTAGACCCAAGATTATGACGTACTGTTTCAATGTCAGCGCAGCGTGAAGCGGGGACCTTTGACGGCAAATGGCAATAGCCGACATCTTGTTTATGCTGCCGTGTTAAATGTATCGTTAGCTTAACATAGAAACCGGTATAAACAGCGCCAAACTCCACAGCTATTGTAAATTATGTATATATAAAATACATATATGCTTCGTTACTTGGTATATAGTGCAACCGAAACTCTGATCTTTGGCGCCATTTGTCTATGCTAAAGGTCCCCGCACACCAGTGACGTCGGGGCGACTCGCATCACCTGTCCCGCGCGCCGCACTTACTGCTGCTATTAGTGGTCACCCATCCTCGCGCTGGCCTTACCTTGCCCCGCTTAACCGTCATCGGCTCGCTTCACTAGCGGAACGTACGCCACTAACTATTGAGAGTTTTTCAATTACGTATTTAATGTAACATACTATTTTAAGAATTTCAAACTTAAAGCTCAAATATTCAGTCATTTTTTCAGAGGGAAAATAGACAAAGCATGACATCGCCCTCTAATTATGGAAGATAAAGAGAGACATGATTTCAGGCTAGAAGGAGAGACTGAGACGAAAAAACCTCAACGTTATGGGCAAGCATATCGGTAGAGCGCCTACCTTAGCGGCGTGCGAGACTAGTGTGGGTCGTTAAGCCTAAATCCCCAGCTACCGATATCGCGGCTGCATCATGGGCAATCCAGGGACCCCGCCAGGGAACATGGCGCCCATGGGCATCATCCCGCCGGGCAGCAGCATACCTGCACATACAAGTTATCATTACTTTAGCTAACTGTAGTTACGCACACGACGGCCTCGGACAACGGCGACCAACTAATGTTTGGGATCCAGACAACGTTACTAGATACAGTTAAATGATAAATATAAAAGGTGGTAAAGCTACATTCTAACTGATTTAAAAAAAAACTATTCTGTATGATTGAACGCTGTTCTCAGGCCGTTTCGTATGCGTAGTGAAGCGTTACATTCGGATAATATGGTGTAAACGTTATCCCTCCTCCTAGCCCACACCGAGTCAACAGGGGACCAGGAGGGTTCCCATACGTTTCATACCTGGATCAATCGAACATAACATCGAACTTTAGTGTAATGAAAATCCAATGTCACATTGCCAACCGGGTCATGAAACCTACAGGAACCCCCAAGCGGTCCAACACACGGCTGAGCCGTTGTGACTGCTGAACAATCGCCTGTCGCCCGGACATTCGCCGGACCGACACCCGCAGTGTGTATATGCCCCGGAGGTGGCAAATTAGTCACAAGAAGCAGAGTGTGTCGATACACGTGTGATGTGTGTATGTGTGCGTCATATACGCACTCGGGTGTGGCGACTGGTAAGGTGCAGTATAAGCGAAGTAACACAGGTATAAATAATTCACATGAAAAATCACACCGTCCAAAAAAAGTTACTCTGCGTAATAATTTGAACCGACATGCATGTACCGGTGATCCGTGGTCTTCCATTTCAGCCAATGACTATTCCGATGTCTTCGGTTCATGCACATTTTAAAGCGACAAAACTACTTTACGTAAAATAATATTAGTGTACCCACCCTATAACCGACAAATATTCACATATCATATGACACTACGAGAAAAATCGAGACAGTAAGATAGAGCTACTACAGTAAGCAAATCCATTAATGTGAAGAAAATTACCGATTCGTTCCGACGCTCGGACGGTTGGCGCAAATCACAGTTAAATATCTTGAGTGCTTTGATAAGGGTCGTCTGTTAGTGGGCGTTACTTGTTACACTCGTCTAAATACAGGTTACGTACAACAATGACACACCCACCGGCTTCTCGAGAATCGACTTATCGACCGAGCGGAGATCGCCCGCGCTCTTAAACAACCAATTGCTTAACGAGCTTACGTTTCGTGGAAAATAGAAAAAACAATTACACATCAAAACATTGTTATTTATTGAAAACCAATCCATTTTCCACGCTTAAATAAAGTACATTATGTTTGAGCAAGAAAAAAATATTGGTACATAACACCCAAAGTGTGCGGAGAAAATGATAAACTTAAAACCTCATCAACATTTAGGAATATTTCTGATTATGGTGATTTGTGTTTTTATCTATACAGTAATTGTGCAACAAACTATACTAAATTACACCTAAATGCATTAATATCACAATGACAAACAAATGCATACATTAGACCTATTTCCATACAAAATGAGCTAAATCCATATACAATTAGAATCTTTTCACATTTCAGATTTTTACTTATATCCTATCATTAACCGCTATAATGAAAATAACGCAACGATAATAAACAACTGCTTACTTCGTTTGACACTAACTCGCTGCAATCTCACGAGTACAGTTTGGTGAAAAAATTTAATGTTAATTTTTCCATAACAAAAAGAAAACCAATTTCCCGTAGGTAAATGTATTATTAATTATCTAAATAGGCGGTGTTGTACAATGTCGCAGTAACGTAGCAAATTGGTTAATTAAATTATACCAATATTGCACAAACATTAAATTTATATAAAATGAGACTTAACCCTAATTAAGTAAAAAAAGGCCATTTGTGAACTTGTTAAGCTTTTGATTGATGATATATCGCCTAGTTGATATTTCTACATAAAGTAAATCAAATAGTAATCTTTTCCAAATAAATGTGCAAAATAACAATATAAAACACTTAATTTCTAAAAGTTATTATTCTATAATTGATTTTATACTTATGTATATTTAAAAGAAAAATTTGTTGAATTTGGAAAAAAGTATGTTATATATCTTTTATATATATGTATATATATCAGTCAGTAAGTAAAGTGTTTCAAATTGACACATGGTTGTTTGTTTGAACGTCACCGCAAATTTTAAGGCCCTAAAATCTCTTTAAAAAAATAAAATAAATAACAGTGAAGTATAAACTGATTACCATTAACATATAACTTAATTAATTTGGTAATCATCATGTTGAGAGAATAATTCTGGTGCAATACACATTCGAAGGAATACTGCACCAACCTTATTGTCAAAGTAAACTTGTCGACTCTCAGCATAACATTAATATAGCCTTTGTCGTGACGCGTTCTCATTTCATTTTTAATACGAGCCTAATGTGTGTAATACTGACCGGGTTGAATTGGCCGCATTAGGTTGAACTGTGGCATGACGGGCAGGACTGGCATGGGCATGGAGACAGGTACGGGTACTCGCACCTGTCCGAGCATACCCATCATGCCCATGGGCATAGGCCGCCTCATCGCCTGTTGGCGGGCAGCTGCCACGGCTGCTGACATATGAGCGGCAACCTGGAAGTTAAGCTTTACGATCGGTGCTGATGCTGACTTTGCGAGCTGATTATTTCAATATTGGAATAAAACATTTGTATTCAAAGTCTATTAAACGAAATTCATATATTATATTAAGAAATATGTTTTATCATACAATTACAAGTAATACCACCACCAAAAATGTTAGACCAAAGATTCGATAGTTAACACAATATAAGAATATTTTCGATTATTTGACTTGAATGCATACCTGAACCATAACCATTAATAATAAAGAATAATTACCTCAGCTTGGCTGCTACTAGGAGCTATCATAGGCTGAGCGGACACCGGCGTGCTTGGAGCATCGGGTTTCGGTTTTGGCCTATATTTAGCATTTCTTGCTTTAATTTCTTCTAATGATACATCTTCTGGCGGGTGAATTATCTTGGATCCAGCACCTGTTGCCGTGATCAGTGGACAGGTGTTGGCCGCTGGAGGTTTAACATCACCATTCTCTTTCAGCTCTGAGGATGTTGACGTTGTGGGTGGGGCACTTATGGTAGCGTTGCTGAAAAAAAATTAAATAATATTTTTTGTTATTATTCTGAAAACAGATTTGAAGAAAAGCCAAACTACAGTATGAAGAACACAGAAAGTAGAAGTTATAATTTGTTGTCAAATTATATTAACTCTCAAAGTCTGTTTGTATTTTACAAGTTAAGGGGATTCTATTATAAATTCATGATTCTAGTTTTAGAGATTATTTTAGAGAAAACAGGTTTTATTTTTATACTGTCTTAGTAGGTGTATGAAATGTTGCCTTTGGTATTGTAATTTAATCACCTTTGTATGGATAGAAGTCTAGGACAACATTTAAAGGGCTCCTAATACATTATTAGTACACTTGTGGTTATTCATAGACTATGGAGGAGATAACAAAATGTTAATTGCATAACTCATTAATAGAAATTTTTATACACATTAAGTGTGATTATATTGGTAAAATTTTAAGACTGTAAAGCTCACCTATAAGCAGGGAAGGTAGGTTTGCTGGGTGTTGAGACAGCTACACTTGCAGCAGGGAATAATGGCCTCATTCCTGGCATCATCATTCTGAAAATTTTATATTATTCCTTGAGTAAAATCATGTATATGCAGTTGAATAATTGAATACCAACTGTGATAATAAGTTCAAATAATTATAATTAAATTGAAGCCATATTTTATGACAACACTTACCTCTGTTGCATGAAATGTGGCATCATAGGATTCATTGCCATTGGCCCAGGGTACATTCCAGGAGGTAAATGGCCCATTGGGGTTGGTAAAATTCCTGGATTCACCGTTGAAGGACCAGGCCCCAACTATAAATAATATATTTTGAGTAGTGGGATGCCCTTACAGAGCAGTGTAGTTCCAGAGAACAGTAGTCTCGGTATTGTCTATACGCAAGTCTAGCTAAAAGTATTATCAAATGCAACAAACAACTCCTAAAATAATGCTCAAAAGGGTTAAAATATTCAGTAAATTATGATTAATTGTTAATACCTTACAAGTTTATTTATTATTTTGTTTCTTTGTTGAATACAAAAAGTAACAAGGTCTTGTTTATGAAATGTCTTGAGCAATGCAAAACATTATACAAACTAACTGTTACATGTTGTGTAAAACTATTCTTTCAACTGGATTTGATGATGAAATTTAAGAACTAAAATTATGTTGCATTGGCTGTTGTAATTAGAATATGTAAATTATGAGAAATTATAAAAAGAAATCTTACAAGTGCTGATGTAGCTTTTTTCTTAGCAGCAGGTTCATCATCATCACTATCAGAGCCTTTGCCGCCACCTATATAATTTCAATAGATAAAATACATTTTTACACAGCTCAGCCAGCTGCCTATGTCTAAACATCAATTACTTCTAATGCTAGTGTCCCAAGCAAATAGAAAAATAATGTACATACACTATCATGATCCACACAGCTTAGCCCAAATAAACATTTTATACCTGTCTTTTGCCTTTCATGCTCCTTAATATCTTCGGGGGGTATACCTTCCATTCCATAAATTTCAATTTCTATATTTGATCTATTTGGTAAAGAATTTGGTACTTTATCAATGGCTTCTTTATGAACCTGAAAAGCGTAAAACGAATGCATTACGACTTTAAACTGAGAAAATATAAATATTAATGTCTATGCACGCGAAAATTGGCTCAATCGACGTGCCAAAATATCTTTAACCTATAAGTGTGCGAGTTAAAAAAAATACTTCGCTTTTGCGTGGGACGGTGAGGAACGTGCCAAAATTTAGAGCTGACTACGCACCTGCATGCAGTGAATCGATAGACCTGGTCCCGTATACAACTTCTTGTGACAGATGTGGCATTTGAAATGCTTCGCTTTTTGATGTTGAATAAGAATTTTCTCATCGTCGAATTCCCTGTTACAATACCTAATAATTGCTAAGGAAATTGTGTTATAATTTTATTCTATCACATACATATTTTACGTTGTATCTTTAAATAAGTTTTGTAATACAAAAGGATACCAGCACCAAGGTTTAGATGCCTTCTTCTTCTTTCTGCCCATAGTCGACACAAAGCCTTAAAATTATTGCACTAATTCAAAAGTTTATTTACTTATACTAAAATTATTATCACAGATGGACTAGATACTACTAAAACAATTATATTTCAAGAGAATTTTGAATAGTAGATCAATGATCCACAAGAACAAAACAATATGGCCGACTACGTATTGAGTAGTCACTAGTCAGTAGTCAGTATTTAGTATTTACTAGTGAAACAATATAGGTAATATTACACACGTACCAACCTATAGAATTGTTACGGAAACGGAAACTAACAACAGTTACGTCAGTTGTCAATGTCTAAATACAGACAATAATTTTTAATCTGTGCCCGTTCATCGTGTGCATTTGTCTACTTTGCTTTTATAATTTTATATGTGAGAAACTTAAAATACATAATTTGCACTAAGTTTTATATTATGGCATCTGTTTAAATCTCTACTCTGTGGGTATACCACAGAATAGAGCCTTCTATTTATGAACCTCTTCTCAATAGTACATGATATGGAATCTTAGCTTTGTATTTTGGAATACCTTTTTTACTTAGTAAATGATAATATTTTATTGATTTTATTGTGTATCGCTCTTTAGTCCATATTATAAATGGCGATGGCTTCACTCAATAATGCGTTTCCGTATTAAAAGAGCTATAATTGTGGTATGAATAATATCTATCTATACTAATAATAAGACAGTAAAAATCGAAAAACTGTACATTAAATATTTTTCCAAAAAACTGAAAGGAGGCAAATAAAGAAGAGTCATAGAAACCAAAAAAACAATTTTTGGAATTCTTGTCTGTCTGTCTGTCTGGTACGTTATAACTTGAAAACTACTGAACGGATTTGAACGTGGTTTTGGGAGCGTTGTCAAAAGTTTATTTTGTCAAAATCGGTTAAGAGAAAGAGAAGTTAAATCAATTGAAAATTTACTTCAACCACTGCTTCAATTTTTTTAAATACTTATATTGATTGATTAGTTTCATATTGTTAAATATGTTCTAATATACGTTAATCTTAATATTAAAACTTATGAGTGGTAACAAAAATAACAAATAACGCAGTGCGCGCGGCGCGGTTGAAGTGTTGAACAATGTGCTCGATAGATGGCATTGATAAAATTCGTCATCAACCTAGATTTAATTTATTTTTTTATTTCTTAAACCTATACAGCTTATCAAAAACAGTTTACACAATAAAAATAGATTAAAAATAAAGCCAAAATAAGGTTAAAATATAGAACCGGAAATAGAATCTAAGATCAGAAAAAAGAATAACAAAAAAAAACACTAACAGAAAAAAATAAATAAAAATATATATACACATGAACAAGTGGAACTATGTGACGTACGAACATTTTAGTGTGTGTGTGTATCAGTGTGTGCAATGGTGTTGCTGTGTGAGTGAGTGTGCGAGGTTGAGTCTTAGTTTTTTTTTAAAGAACTTCTACTTAGGTCAAATATATCCATCGCGGTATTAAGATGCTCCATTGTGTAATGACTACCATGCAGTTCAAACTTTCATTAACGTTTTATCCTATGATTATTTTGAGTGAACACTACCTATACAAACAAGTAAAAGGAAACGAGCGAAGAGACGTTTATCGTTTGTCCGTATCCATTTTTCCACCTACATCCTTAACGTTAATGAGGTTTACCTTTTATTATTTGGTCAAGCTAATAAGTAATAACCTCACTAGTACGTATTTCGTACTCATAACTTCGTAAGAATTTTCTTTCAACTCTTAACCGCTGAGGAGTTTTACCTTCCGTCACAAGCTCATCCACATAAGAAGATGACTATCAGAATATAAAATTGTCAGAATAGTAATTGCCTGTACGTTAATTTGAAAGTTGCCCTCGATTTCTCTGAATCATCCGATCCTGTAAAGCTACATCATCCCTGAGAAACACAGGCTATATATAATTCCAATTGTAACAAGATTTTAGCCCGTGAAAGAAAGCCCTGTCGAGATCATTAAAAAACGCTATATACTTAACCAAATTACACGTGGGCGAAGCCGCGGGCGGAAAGCTAGTTGGTAAATAAAAAGTTAATACTAATTCAACAGAAAAGTGTATTAAAATTAAAGCATTAATGTGTGCCTTTAATACCATTTTAAAACTGTCTTAACATAACATTAAATAACGTTTAGGCCAATTTTATCAAAAATTTAATTATTATATAAAATAGAGAATTATTTTTAAACTATTGTATAAATAGATATAATAACGCCAACAATTTTTTTTTGAAAATGAGAGTATGATTTTAATTGGATAGGCTTTAACTGAATGTGCTAAAAAAATGTGCTAAACCATGATAAACTGCATTTGGAGGCGCGGTTGACTGTTCTAAGCAGTAAGCAGATTATCAATAAGATCAAAATAAGATATCTTTGATGCGCATGGCCCGCTAGCATGAAGTTCATGAAGCATGGGCGTGTTGAATGCTGCCTTTTGATTGGTCCCAAATAACGTCATGCTTATCATAAAGGATTAAATTTATGATGTTTTCAAGAACTCTTAGTTCTCGATCATAGTAGTAGACAAGAAATAATAAGGGGTGTTTTTTATAGACAATCTTTTTGAAGTATAAAATTGTATGAGAACTTAGTTTACCACAAATCAGGCGTGAAGATAGGTTTTTCGTTATGGAATGGAATCGTTATTTGGAAGTTTGGGTAATTATGGATTTTTATTCAGACTAATCGATTGTGTTATAGATGAATATTTTTATGTACATTTGTTTATAGAATTAGATATTTTATATTTTACATTTGTTTCCATTAAATTAGTACAACACCTTGTCATGAATTACAAGTCTAAAAATCACATTTTAGTAGCATGATTTTATCTTGTGGTTTTTTTAAGGTCGATTCGATTAGCTAGCGGAGCTTTGGTAAAAATACATTAAAAAATACACTTCCAGTTGTAAACCTTCCCTTTTGGGTTATTTGAAGTCTACAAAAAATGAATAAATGAATGAAATGAAGCGTCCAAAATATTATTTAAGAATTTATATATCTTTAGAAAAACCGTTTATTATTATTTACGTCTTTTAAACTATATAACTTGATCTCACGGAGGTAGACCATGATAGTTGTATCGGCATAAGTAATCAGACAGATAAAAATGGAGGATCTG
The DNA here is from genome assembly GCA_951799465.1 of Leptophobia aripa. NCBI lineage: Eukaryota > Metazoa > Arthropoda > Insecta > Lepidoptera > Pieridae > Leptophobia > Leptophobia aripa. The sequence goes on along the minus strand of OX637268.1, from coordinate 3,823,614 downwards.
AGAGAGTAAAGCGGTTTATAAGCAGTTGTAATGTAAGTAGTTTGTTCAAAGATAATCAAGACGACGTACCCGGGACAGCCCCAAGTTATCCTATAGACTTCAGCTTATGACCAACTATAATGTATTTATTTTATAATTTCATGCGTTCTATATAGTCTGGACACATAAATGAGAGGCTTATAGATAATTTTATTACGTTCTATAGAGTATCTTGGTAAAGTAATCAATTTAAATTAGAGTTATCGGTAAGAAAATAGTTTTGAAAGCCTGGAATATATTACTCCCGTTATGTTAAACTCAATCGCTCAGTCTGAAATATTCTTAGCCTTCGTAAAACCTGTATGCAAATTAATATAACAGGTAAATGCACTAAAGTCGGGGAAATACCGACAATATTTCGTAATTTAATTCAAAATACGACTATAAACTTGTGTGTTTTTAAACGTTTAATAATCTAGAGTCGGTCCATCGCTGCAAGCGAAAACATTACATAATAGTTTAGTTAATATTATACATTCTACTAAATCTTAAAGTTATCGCGATTCTCGAGTAAAAGCACACGTAACGTCGTTGCATCCCCAACTATGGGTGCTTTCAAATTGTTGACGTAATAAAATAATAAAGTTTTAATATTCAAATAAAATTTACGACAAGATAACAAGGAATAAACGCTAATCAATCATTCAGATAAATGCCGATAAACGCTGTGCTGTTTCCAGAGTTTCCTTGCTCAGCGTATTCGCAATCCGGCATTATACGAGAAAACTGTGGTGCGAATATGATTTTCTGATACTAGAATTAAAACTTAATAGTTAAGAAATTACCTTATGATGAGACTCAGTTGAGTCTTTAAATATCAATTCCGTAAATTAATTTGTTACATGATGAATTCGGAGCAGTTGCTAACTAAATCATTTCCTTTGACTAACAAAGAACAATGGCGTCGCTAAATATGAATAATCTTCCGTAATTTATTAACAAAGTGAATTATAGGACATTTTTTCATTTGTTTTGCTTCAATTTTATAAACCAAGTAAAACCTACTTGCATAATTCATATTTCTAGATATTTTCAAATATAATTAAGAGAGATTTTATTATATAAAAGTTGTTCTTGAGTTTCACAAGTAAAATTCTCTATTAGTACAAAAGACGAGCCTTGAGAAAATGTAATCAATTCGCGTTCAATTACTGGATAAAGAGAAAGAAAACTTTTCTATTCCGCTCTTAGCGGCGGCGTCAGTGTGTCTAAGTGTTGGGGTCAATCACAGTTTAATAGGCTGCGGGTTAACGACTACACGCTGATACTGCGATATCGTTCTAACGTAATGTGATTAGCGTAGATTATATTTTCTTAGTTAACCTGTACTTTTCCCCCCAAACTCTCTCAGTAATCTACATAAGCCTATGTATCAATTTTATTCTATAACTAGACTAAAATTGAGTAGAATGAAGACTGAATTTCCTACAAAATCTTCTCAAATCAAAACAAAATAATGTAGATGTTTTATACACTATATGACTCGCTAAATAAACTATAATTATACTATGAAGAAATTGCATCTCTTTAGAGCCTTTCAAGTATTACGTAAGCACTTAAGAGAATTGTTATGGCTTGAACAATATTTTTTTTCTTATTTTGAATTTCCTGCAAGTACCTCTAAGATTAGTGAATTCCCTGATCTCTGTAGGCCTCCATGGTCTATCTATGATATCCTACTTACAGGATTAAACGTCGTTTTTCTATAAATACTAAAATGAAGTGAAGTGAAGGAACTCGAGAAGTGAGTGTTCATTGCGCACATCGAAGTACACTCAATTACGTAGTACTGATCGAACAAAACTATGTGAAGCGTACGCTTGAGCCATTTGGGGAACACTATTTAACTGGTACCACTTTAAAACGGTAACCACTGCCACCTCCAAGCTTGGTGATATGAATTTTCGTCGTACAGAATGCTTTGCGTGGATAAGTCCATATTATTTGGTTTAGAAATCTGTATTATAGTTTTTATAACGATTTCTATAGATTTGTGAATAAATGGCAATTTAAAATACTAAGTCTGAAGATATTCGAGACCAGCACCGTAATTTGCTGGAGTAGGAAGTCGTTGGCTGACATTTAAGAAGTGTGCGACTGTGGCGACTTTTACTTTCAAATAAGGTTTATGTTTATATCTCTACATATACGTATGTGAGCAAACTAAACCAAAAGGATTGGACCAACTGAATAACACTGAAACAGGCTCAAAAAAAGTCCAAAGTTTGTTTAATTTTCAAGCCCCTTGCTTACGTTGTTAAATTTAATATACAGCCTATATTTTCAGAGTTCTATACTAGTGTGTAGTCCCACGTTGTTGAATAAAACATACGTGCGGTTGTGACAAAGCAATTGAAAATCTCTACAATGGAAACCTGATGGTGGTCGGCCCCAAATACGGTGGCTATAATCCTTTCTACTTAACCGAATACTAATCAGATTAGTATTTTGAACTTTCAACACAAATACCAGCTGACTATTTGTTTCTATAGAAATAAGAACAATGATTTGAAAATAAAATTGCGATGATAACAATTTCTTACCTTCACGATGCGATAAAACGATCTTGCATTACAATCATGTCGAAACACGATATTTATTTTATTAAAGTTAGAAATATTAATAGTTTATCGGATGATTGTTTTATTTATATATTAATAGCAAAATCAGGACTTCTACGATCTACGACACCTGCTTTGCATTGATATTTAAAAAAATATTTTTTAAAAAACAAACATTATTTTTAATTTTATTGATAAATTATTAAATAGTATTGGTTAAGATAATCACCGAAGATGTGTTCAGGCAAGGCAGGTCACCTACTACAATAAATAAAATGTACAGTTTTTTCTGGTTATGCAATTGCGTAGAACAGCTTGGCCCAATAGTATAGACATTCACGTTAGACTTTAAATTCTTTTAATTAAAGTTCCCAGGAACCGTTCGTAAGCCTAAGATTTTTTACCGTTCCAATTTGAAGCAGATGAGTGTGTAGTGCTCCAAAAACGTCGTTGCGGATCGCTTTGCTGCTACGACGTGCTCATAATATTCTTTAAGTCGATTTAAAACGTATCAATAACAACGAAATTTTTATTCAACGTGATGATAACATAAGGCTAACCATTAAAATAGCGATTTATGAAAAAAAAACTATGTTTTTAAAATCAAAATTATTACATACAAAAATATAATTTAAAATTAGTTGTTAGACGGCAACGTATTTTTCTTCAACCCGCTTTTCTAAATTAAATTTGTAACACGGATAAACCACGATCGTGATAAAAGTGTCAATTTATCATCTGTCAATTTAATTCATCTGCACATCGCGTGTTCGTAAGAAGTAAACAGGTACCTTTTAAAATAAGCCTACACCGGCGCGGTGTTGCAGTCGAGTCCAATCTCTCTGACACTTTGCACGCCGCGATATATCAGCTATGCCGCTCTAACAGTAGCTTACGATAAAACCTATTTAATACATAGACAAATATAGTGCAAGTGACAATTTTTTTATTCATTCGTGACAATGGGTTTAAAATCGGAAGATGACAAGCGTCCAAGCAAATTGGCGATCATGGATGACATATCGGATATACCACGTAAGTTGTTTTTAATTATGCTTGTATATTTAACAATTTTGTAAAGTTAACAATAACTGATACTTTAAATACGAGTTGCTGAACAATCATTTGTCATATCTGCATAATTTTAAAATTACCGCATTTAATTTGCATCGATTAAGTATTCGAAAATATATTTGAAAAAAATACTTAAATATTCACGTACATTGAATTCATATAATTATTATATTCTTTTTATTTTGTTTTTATTTATAATTAATATCGTAAATTAATACAAAATATATTATACCCGTAAAATATATATATATAGTGTGACCAAATGACACCAACAATAATAATTAACTGAACCATTTCATATATTTCAATATCCAATGGGTTATAATAAATAAATAATTGAAAAATAATTTTGCGTCTGTGTTAGGTTGATTCCTACTTGAAAGAGCGTTGTAGTTATGCTTACCGGCGTTCAATTTCCGACGGAATAACTTTCATTTTAAAAGGGTTAAAGCCAATATCTTTTATGATATAATCCCACATTAAAACAGAGGCCTGGTATACCGAAAACTTTTAGGTTTAAACCTAATTAGAATAAATTGAATTAAGCGTTACTAAATATTTTACGGTGTTGTAAGGTAACAAGTTATGCTAACTACAGTCTGATTACCAATGACCGGAAAAATGATTCATGAAAAATACTTTGAAAAGGCATTTATAAGGTAATCTGAAAAGTATTTCCTTTGTTATTATATGAACAATGGCGTATGGTGAGGTACGCTGATGAGTGATGACTTTTCAGTAGACATAGCATACTATTAGTCACAATTTAAGGAACAATAAAAAATATTTAATAGAATCAATTAAATTTCAAATTGTCTAAAATATCAAAGCAACTTAATATCATACGATAAGTAGAATCAGGCGAAAGCCCAGCCTTCTAGGCAAATGCTTGCCTTATAAGCATTTTTAGATTAGAAAAGATAATATAAAAAATGACATTACGTGTCGCATAAAAAACGTCAAAATATTTTTTTTATTTTCTATATTACTAATGCAGATTGTGCCATTGAGGTGCAGGGAGGGTTTGTTTGATTCTGATTCTGAACCCATTAGATTCACGGTATGTGTTCGACTAAAAATATATGCGTGTTTCTTTCAAGTGACTGTCAATTTAAATCGATACGATATTTGAAAGTCTTTATTCGTATTTTACTGCTCGGCCTATTACAGCGCCCGGCATCTCAGTAAGGCATAAACTTACCAAAAAGTATGCAAATACCTATCACTTAAGTGTACCAGAATCCGAGTGAGTTAATAACCTTTATAACTGATTAATTATACACAACACAAGCCTGTGACCTGGTTGCAATTAAAAATTCTTATAATTTACACACTGGCGCATATAATGGAAGTACCAGACTTGAGGTATTTAAAGGTGAACAAGATATATTACATTTCTAGTTACTAATGTCGAATTCAAACGCAAAAAATGTTACCAGGAATCGTGATAATGATGAATAAACTAACTTTATCTAGATCTGTTGTTAGGCCCTGATATGAAATTGGACGCTTAAAATCAACGTCTATAAAACTGAACAATCGCAATATATTTTATTCTAGATTTAAATTTGTTCTTTAATACTTCTGAATAACCATACTTTATAAAGCATTATGACTATAGAATATCGCCTTGTAGTACAAACTTTATACGGTACACGGTAAATGGTATAAACTCTATAATATATACCGTTAGTGTTGCTTCTTTTTATAAAAAAAAAATATTCTGATGTTATATTAACGGTTAATTAAATAATGATAATCAATTACGCCCAGTAATCACTCAGTAAGTCACTTTTTATAAATTTACACATACTTTAATAAAAATGTTTAATTACTGCTTAATATAAGTACAATTAATGCAATTGGATATTAGTGTTGTGGTTACTAATTAATATCAAATTAGTAACCTATTCCTATTGTAAGTATTGCCTAACTATTATAGCAAGATACACCAATCTGTCATAAAGCTACACTTTCTTGACATTTGCAAGAGATACATTTGACGATTTAATTTCTTGTTCTATGTTTTAACCTTATTTTGGAATTGTGTTTTATTATTCTATTGTATTACTACTATTTATATTAAAGTATTTATTGTGTCAACTTTTTGATATGCTGCTTTGATATGATAACATTTTGGCGTACATAGATGTGAAATCACTGATTTTTTAAGGCTCGATTGCTGTCCACTTGCAATCTAAAAGACCAAACCTTTATTTGTCTAACATATATCTATGGCTTTTTCACTTATTATACAATACAGGCTAATTTTTCTAAGGTCGCCAATTGTTATGCAGAATTATTTCTACTAAGGAGCTTAGTATACTTCGATGAATACATACTTTGAAATTAAATTATTATACATATAGCATTGTGCGCGAAATATTATCGATGTCATTGCATTTTTATGTTGTGTCAAGGTAATTAAAAGTATTGTTATACTATTTTCTTCATAGTTAATATTTTATAATTATTAATCATTTTTCGTCTTTAAATCTTATAAATAGAATATTTTCTTTAAAAGCGATGCAAGTCCCTTTTTACCCACTAATATATTTAATTCTATTTAAACAATGTGAAATAATTAAGAAATATATTATCATTTAATATGTATAAAATTTAGTTAATTGTATGAATTTAAAATTTAATCGTTAACAATAGTCACCACTGTAGTGACAGCTGTTTTTAAAAAATAAAAAATGGTAAAGAATTGTATAAAAAACAAGTTCCTTATTTTGTGGTTTTAAAATAGCTTTCTTCCTATAACTTACTTACTACTTACTAGTGTCCTAAGGCCCACGTCGGGGCATTGGGCAGATATGACCCTACTCTATTCTGCTGCTTCCTATAACATGGTTCATATAAATCGGCTAGTATAAAAAGCGAAAGAGAAAAACTGTAAATGGTTTCTGGAAATTTGTTTCTGAAAAAAATCGGTTCAGTACTTTTCGATTTACGCGCGTACAAATAATCAAACAATTTTTTAAAGCAACATTTTACGCTCAGTATCAAGTACCACGTTGTATTTTTTTTCTAATTTTATTAGAAAGTTTTGATGAAGATATATTCTGTTGTTAAACTATACAAATGTATATTATTTTATTTCAATTTATACTTGAGAATAGTTACCTTGGATTTTTCCCTAAGCGAAAAGGTCACAGAGGAAATAAAGTAGCTACTTAATTATTTTTTCATTTTTAGCTTCTCTATTTTTTTAAGATCGAGTTACTGTCGCACCCAGTTATACAAGGATAAAAAAGGATATTCCAATTTTCAATAAACTTGTTTCGTTGCTTGTTAAATACCTGTTTGAAAGAGGAGTCAATGAGGTTTATTAGCAAGAAATATATGGACTAACGCTACGAATTGAAACTTTTGCTTTATGTTATAAAATTGGAGTCCTGATGCCGTTAACGCTCAAATGTTATCTTCAAGCACGGAACGGTTCCTGACACTTGCCCAAGTACCTCCTAATTATCCAAAATAATTAAATCAGTATACATCATGGAAACCTTTATCAAAAGTGTCAATACCATCTTAATACTAAGCAAAAGAACGGCTGAAACAATTGCCAGTATATAGTGTATATAGTCCGAAGGTGTATGCTTTTATTATTTCCCTTGGATGTATGTTGTTGTGAACTCAACATTAAAGAAAACAGTATTAATCGTCATATACTTATCCGCTTCGTTTTAACAGTTCCGTTGCAATTCATAAATATATTTGTACAGGAAAACTTTTTAATCGGACATAAGGAAGGAAGTAAATCAGCCTGTGGGGAAAAGTTTCACAACCTTCGTACACTTTTTGAATATTAATTAATTAATTTATGATTATAGCACTAAATGTGGGTTAACTGGAAGAGATCGTTTATTAGCGATAAGGCCGCCCGTTGCACTCATATTTACGAATTATTTAATGTCTTTCCATAATGTATTTTAAGAAATAATTGACTAGTTACAACACTAGACTAGTGCCATAACACTAATTTTATCTTCAATAGTTATGTTTTCATTTACGAGTAACGCAATATTGTGCAAAATACACTATCATATATAAATGCAGTTGCCAATTTGTTTCCAATTCCTTTTTGTAAGCAGGGAAACCTGCTTTTCCACATTCCAAACGTCCGTTTAGCAATATTTCTAGTTTTATACTTTTTATGTACATTATTGTACTCCTCTCCAGAGACACTAGATTCCGTGTAAGTTAATAGATAATGTAGACAGGGGTAAACACTATCAACAACCACAGTAACCTCTAGGTCTAACAACCTGCAATAATACATATTAAATAAATACAAATATATCATGCATGCAATTGTATATAAAATCACTATACATATATATATATATACTTATTCTAGTTTGAGTGCAGTCTATTGTGCCATCATTTGTATTTCCGTAACTTACTTAAAAAGACGCAGTTAAATAAAACCGAATGTAATTAAGGTATTAGCAGGTTGGTTATCCCCGCTAGTTAAAATTGTATATTCTTAAATCTATGTCATTTAAAATACCCATCTTTTACCTTACACGTTGGTGGATCAAAAGGAATTGTAACTAAACCTATACTTTACAGTAATAACAATATATACATATATATAAACTTAAAAAACAAATCGAGCAAACTAGAAGAATAATAATTTAGCACAGACAATCAGTACTCTAGTCACCAATTCAATCGACCGATCTACGATTAAAATATCTATTCTTATCCGTAGATCTCCACATGATTTACGTTACAGAATAGGGTGGATCAATATGCCATTTGTTTTTTTTAAATATGTTTGCTGTACGAATGATTCCCGTATATGTAAGGTGACCACTTTCCCCCACACACGAGTGATTTCGCAAAACCGGTTGCAAACGTCGCGCGCCAATAACATTGAACGGCCAGCGCACAATCCAATATATATGATCCCGAATTTTAATTTTGTTACGCAGACATTTATGAGAAAAATCTAACAATTGATATAATGAATCAAATAATGTTCATTGCGTTTATTAACCTAAACCGATATATGTAATTGTGTTGACGTTAAGTATAACATAATTATTAATGGTAGGTTATATAAATAATAAAAAAAATGTTCTCTATAAATAAATTATAATCGTATACAAATAGTGTGAAAGCGTTTGCTTAGAAAACTGTTGAGGAAAAGTGTGCAAACATTATAATGCATAGATAACTTGCACGCTTAACGATTATAGATGTACAGGTAAATAAAGTTAATTGTCTTTACATATTGGCATACCTTGAAGGTCAGGGAAAAATACCTTTAAGAACACACTTATTCAAACAAAAAACATAATTTGAATATAATGTTTAACTTCCAGTGTGATTCTGCTTTAATAGTATCCTTGAAACGTGTCAAATACAATTTTAATTTTTTTTGAGTGGGAATGCCATGCTGTTACTTAGAGTTTCAGCCGAATGGGTAGGCACGGCCGGAGAAATACCACTCTCTCACAGAAAACCGGCGTAAAGTGATGCAATTGGACTTTGTTCATTTTGTTCTCGCGTTTCGTTCTCGTCTCGATCGTTGAGATCTTCCGGTGCCCATCCTTTTCCCCTTCCCTCGTCCCTCTCCCCTTTCCTTTAAAGGCCGGCATCGCACTCACGAGCCACCAACCGCGTGAGTGTCTATGGGCGGCGGTTTCACTTTTATGGTGGGCCACCTGCTTGTTTGCCCCCTCCTCTATAAAAAAAAAAAAAAAACCTACGTGTCTAATCTTCCTGCACAAGATTTTTAAAGAATTCTATAATTCGAGGCCCGCAAACAGAGGTCGCTGTGTTATTAAGTATAAACACCTAGTTTATCTAAGCACAAAATGATATAATTATTCTAATGTTGTAAGAAAAAAAATTGTAAATATTTTTCTATTCCTGACTTTTTACAATGATTATAGCTACTATTAATTAAGGTCTGATTTTAATAAAACCAAATCTTAAATGAAAAGTCCTTCGATTTAAGGCCTAGATTTAACAACGATTTTAGTATATATGCGACACAAATCTTTTTTTATGTTTCTTATGCTTGATACTCAGTATAAGATGTATGTAATATTGTATGATTTACTAAGATATAAATTTAAAAAAAAATGATTATTTTAATCTACAGCTCTTGAATACATATAAAATCTGATAAATGTTACAAGTCCTTCATCATTCATCTTTGGTCAGTGATATGATTATCAATAATTGTCGCAATCATATCGGAGGTAGATTTGAAGATATTGAGATTTCTCAACACGTCAAAGTATAGATTACATCTGAGTTTGGTTGTGCAATCGGATTTCCACTTTTTGTATATTAACCATATTCCATACACGATTTTATTACAAATGCGCTACGTTTCCAAAAGTAATGTCGATCTCGCGATCCCAAATTAGTGTGAAATTGTTAAGATGTTATGAAATATTAATTTAGCTAAAGTGTGATTAGAAACGATATATTTCTATATACTTTTTATTCGGTTTTTTTATACTAACCATTTACATTGTAATTAGCTTCACTGTCATTTTTAATGAGAATATATATCGTTAGGCTTCGTAATGGAAATTTAAATAATTTGAATGTTATCTATGGTGTTATTATCATTTATTAAAAGTAACCTAAGCGTAATTAGATATTTCTTATTCTAGAAATCTTGTTATATGATTTCGATTTCAACATACCACCAAACAGAACAAACTAGCAACACCTATAAAATTAATTACAAAGCCACGGCTTAATGTTGTTTGTACTTTTCACGTCGAGAATAGTGACTTTGAAAAGACATGTGTCGTAGAAAGTAAAGAATCCGTTGCGTTTCTAGGTTACAAGTGACATTTAGCAATTACGTTACAATGTTTCAATATTAATTATGTAATCTTTCACGCATACTGTAAACGTAATTTTTAAGTACATAACAGAGATTTACATTTAAGAGATCTATTAGATCCGACAAACACAGATTAGATAATAACACTATACAATTGACGGCTCGTAATTGCACAGATAACACAAGTGGAATTATAAAACCAGTTGCTATTCCATTGATACGATTTATGGGCATTACGAGTGGCGTCCCTGAATTCGCCGTCTACATTAGGAAATTACTGAAGGACGTATATAAGTTGTATGTGAGAAAAATTCTGTTAAACAGTTGATATAAACGCCGATGAAGAACGTATAGTCTAACGTTTTGAATAGAACCTTGGAATATAACAATTTATACAGTACTAAAAACACAGTTTGACACAATTGAAACGATTAGATTATTGTTTTTGGTACGCATGTATTAACTTGTCTATCGCAATTTCGAATATTCGAAGTTCTATTACTTTGGCAAGTTTATCCAAACATTAAACAACAGTATTGTTGACTCATAATAATAAACATTTTCCTCACGTAGCCCGGTAATGCCTGCTTATCCAAAGAAGTTAGATGTTTGTCATCCAAGTTGATTGTTGATGTTTAGTTTCTAGGATATACGATCTGTTTTGGGTATTTACCGAATGTTGATTTGTTTATATTTCTCAGAAATTATAAGTTATTTTATTTTTTATAACCCCCTTATTATTAGAAATTGGACAATTATATACTTCTGATCTGACGATTTTATCTGCTTTTAATGGCTGGGATTTGAGTTTGATGGGATTGGGGTTTGAGACAAATAGATATAAATATTTTATTTTTAATAAAAGGCTGTAACAATGTTAAAATTTACTACTAGAAAGTTATTATTAGGTCACATTGTATGACGGTATTAATTGAAAAATAATATTTATTGCTGCGATAAATTGAAAATTAAACCGCATACTATTTTAAATATTTAATTGGTGATGACTGCATCACATTTATTTTTTCAATAAATTTCCCTATTTCCACCAAAACTCATAGAAATCAGGTTTCTGATGCGAGATACCTTCAAAATATGTACAAACCGTGCGAAATAGAATCTGCTATCGTGGAGTACTAATAAATTAAGATATGAAAAATATTACTACATAACAAAGATACTACATTTTCCAAGGCACATTAGGTTTCGTAAATTGTCTTTTGTCACGTTCGTCGTTTGTAACATTACGATAACTAATTAAATACGTGTTTCATTGCGTTCTATACACTTGTTCGCTGTGTTTGTTATTCATAGTTATTAATATTTGTGTTAGTAGGTTACTAAGAAATAAGTCAATTCGCCCTTGATCCACAGAAGCAAATTAAACAAGATCCAAGTATCAATACACATAAAAAATATATTATTTATCGAAATTATGGTAAATTCTGATATGAGTGAAACCGAATTCTATAAACTACAGATTTAAGTTATTGTTGGCACACAACAATATATAATTAACAAATAAATAACCTCAAAAAAAACAAAACAATAAAACAATTGTTCTTTTTTATTTAGTATTAAACGTAGAAACGTAGCTACTATATTAAACGTAGAAGCTACTAATTAATCAGTTACATACAAACGAAATCAGAATATTAATTAATAATTGCGTGCCCAAATCGCATGACGGCGCGCCCACCGCAAAATTTGGGCTTTCTTGTAAAACATTGTTATCACTCATCAGTCATCGGAGACGTAATTAAAGTTCAAGAACCTCACATACTGGTTTTTTTAGCAGCCAATTTTTCGTTTGGATGTTATTTTCGCCTTAATCGCGTTTCTTTATAATGCAGGTCCTGTGTTTATAGGTATCGTTTTTGAGGTTAAACCCAAAACTCATAGTTTCTATGTAAACAATAACTTTTTGGGTTGGTGCACACGTCGGTCTTGTGCATTCAACACTAAGCTATAGCGATAGTTTAGAGATGATTAAAAGTTTACGAATAAAACCCGTATTATAGACGTTATGTAAAGATACGCAATAAAGATTATTTACATCTTAAGCAAACATGTTTTACGAATGTCAAGTGTTTTTCTATACACCTTAATTCTTGGAAACCAAATTACAATATTTAATAGTTTGGATAAAAACAATACTCGTAGTAATCGTGGACAAATAAGTTTGAAGGTGAAACAGAAAAATGGCAATAATTTGAGCCTTCCATAAATGGTGTTCGTAAAATTAACGTGCGGTGTATGTCCCCGTACACGCACAATTTATGGTTTCAATTTTCACACAAACAATTTATTACTATATTTAAATGGGCCTTCACGAAACGGAGTTTGGAGGAACATCTGGACTAAAAATATGGCAATTAAAGTCACCAACTATTTCAACAGTATTTTTAAGAAGATCTATTTGGACTTTTTACTCGATTTGCAAACACATATAAAATAATGTGCGATAGCGATTCCGATTTCAAAATTATTTATAGTTATGGCATCGCGTAATTTCAAGTTGCAAAATCAGCAGGATATTGAAATAATAATGCGAAATGGCATTACGTCGTGATATGACGTCATTACGTTCTTTCTTCTGAACTCTCGAAGCCAAAAACTTATAGTTATTATACTTCCTATACGATCTTGTCGTAGACCGGTCAGTCTTTACAGGCTAGTTCGTAAAAAGAAGATTAGCATTTGGCACTGAGTTACAACTGTACGTATACTTAAAATTGGTAACTACTTAAATGCTATCCGGTTTCATTTGGCACGGTAGCTTAGCCAGTTTGCTTAATATTTGTTAATTTAACGCAGACTTTGAGAGTCATTAAATAAATAATATAAAACATGATTTAGTTGACTAACCTTGAGTTTGTCTTACTTTATATTGCAATAATTAAGAGCACTTTAAAAGGATAAGTGTCATGGAGACGTGAATTGAATATACTCAAAAGTAAAAACATATAACCAAGGTACGAGCTTTTTCGAAATAGATTAAATTTATTATCATTTAACATTATCAAGACCTTTAAGGTGTTTATTAACTAAACAATTCAAAAAATCTCGAGTTTATTTGTCATGGCGAGGACAAATTTATCAGTAAACATAAATAAACAAGATATTTTAACAATTCCTCTGCAGTGACTTCATTGTATGAAATAATGAATCATTGTGATAGCGCATCTACAGGAAGTGTTTGGCTTAACATATGAAACATTTGTAAATCTACTGTCACTTTAAAAAGCCTATTTGCACAAATAAGGCTGATCACCGACTTACGGTATTATAATAATATTAAATGCCTAAAATTCCTTAAATGTTCTTAATATTTCAAAGGTAGTTTAATTAAACCCTTGCTGATTATATATCAGAAAGACTAGACTTTAGATGGAAACTTATTACGATCAAACGGAACCCATTGTTTCATCTTTGGTTTTTTAATTTCACTGTGATAAGGTTTAATACGTTTAAACGATAGCTCATAAGCACCTTAGTTTAATGTGCTTACAGAATGTGTTTAGTTCCGCGAATACACGTGCTAGTAGAATTACACTAGTGACTTATTCATTATTTTATTATACGTACCAAAAGTATTGTCGTATAAGTTGGATCTATATCTGATCTAAATAGGATCACGACTGGGATTCTGTTAAAGTGGCAATAAATGAGTGGCACGTTATTTCTTGTGAATAACCTCTTTACTTCCACTTTTGTAAAATTTTGGAAATTTCAACAACCGCGTAACTTGTTTTGTGCAAATGTGTACAACATTGACACAGAAATTATAATTTATGCCGATTCTTTATCGCTTGACATGGACACATGTCAGGGACGTGTTCTTTTGCTTAAGGCATCATACTCGAATATTAAGAGATTTAAGCAGCAATCGGCAGGGACGCTGGTGGATGGGTGTTTTAATGCCATATTTAATATTGTATTTCATTTTAGAAGAAAAATATATATTCTACTATTTAACTACTTCGTTCCGTCCTTTAAGTACTGCCTAGGTAAACACCACGCTACAGTAGTTTATCAAGGTCTATTAAGCGGAAGACAAGTATGAATTTTTAAATATTAACACAATTTAAATATAAAGTGAAGCAATTATGTATATTTATTAAAATGATTTTAACGTCCGTAAAGTAAACGCGTGAAGTGCAAATATTTGTTAAACTCACACATCACTCTTACACCACGTGTAAATAGAAAAATAATAAAAACGCGTCGCGTTCAATTATTATGTGCTTAAATTAAAATACACACAATTTAAATAAATTTGGGATGATATTAATGAAAGGATTTCGCAACCAATCGTTTTTATAAATTATCTCTTTATTGCTGATTCTTTCGATTGTTTATTCTCTAAATTTCTGGGACCTTTGTAGCTGTCTTTCATCAATTTCAATTTGAATATAACTTTAGTAACAATATTATTATAAAGTATATTGTAACGAGGCTGTTTATTTAGTAAATTAGGCCTGGCGCAATGTATTGCATCATCGTTATTTGATCTAGATAACATTTCCGCTTTAGATTTAACTAAAAAACCTTTTTCAGTTCTTTTTTAAATAGTAATTGAAAATTTTCAACTCTATGGAATACGAAAATTAAGTTATTCATGTGTTCTTAGTTTGAAAAAGGAAATTAGAAAACTGCACGTCAAATTTTCACACTTGCAAGAGTATCCATTATTATAAGAGAATCCATTCAAAGAGGATGATCGATCGGTCATTGTTAGTTTAAAACAGAAAATCGCTTTTTTCGCGTAAGTGTGTTATTTTCAGTATACATTTGTGAAGTATGACGCCAACTTAGCAATGCCTACTAATACTTTCACTCACATTGTTCCTTAATATTTCCTTGCTTTAATCCTTTCTGAATTTATAGCTTCCTATAGTATACTACGCATGTTCTATTCTAACGTTACAAATACGCCCCTAAGATCGTATGGTTAATGTTATGTCATTTATTATCATTAATCAATTGTATACAATACAATCTAAATAACATTATCCAATATTCACTTAAAGCCATCTCACGTATAATGATGAATATTTCATTAATTAATAAGTGTTCATTTTGGGCTCATAAAACAAGCTAATATTTAGTATAGGCTAATAACATCACGACCGTGTTATTTGGCTGCAGCGTGAAGGTGTGTCCTGATTGAGACGGTACGACTAATTATAATCTTGAGTGTTTAAGATCAGATAGCAGAAACCCGATAGTGTTTAGAGTCAGTTGACTATCTGTTTTGTTAATGGTTGCCAGTAAGCCAAGTCTGCAATTCGATCGCTGTTCATTGATCATAAGGAATGTACTCATCCATTTAAGGATGATTGTCGTGTCTGTATAAAAACCCAAGATCTACGTAACCGATATTTTCACCCGATGTAGCGGTAGAAAGATATCTTTTATATTAAAATAAAATGCTTATCCCAAAACAACGAGAACTTTTGAAAAAGTAAAAGCCAATCTATTTATGTAGAGACAGGTGAAGGTTGTTGATATTTTTTTAATGTAGGTATATAGCGTGAAGCGCAAGGCTGTTCAATTAGTCACGGATTTATTGAGACTTCAAAATTACGATTAAGGCGTTCGATTGTTTTTTATTTTCCGAATAAGTATTCTTCTTATTGTACACAATACTGTATATAATAAGGTATATAAAACATGTATAAAATATTTGTTTTTTTTTTGGTTTTCAACGAATTTATTGGAAATATCTAATGAATGCAGTATTTTCACAATTTTAAAAGCGTGATAACTTTCTCAGACGATTTTTTATTACAAATTTATAATGATTGGTTGGAATTCATATATTTTTCTTTAAACACAAATTTTGTTTGTAACTGCTACTAAAAATCGCCCCCTATTAAAAAGCCTTATTTATTAAAGAACCGATGCCTGGGCAACTCATGCTCATTTCGTTTCAAGCATTACAATTTAATCACGTTTTATAGCGATACGAGTATTAAAATTACAACGGGACATTAATAAGTACGCAATAACGTTACGTAGAAGTTTTTAGTTAGTTTTAGTAGTTCTAAAGCGAGATTTAATTAAATTCTCGTTCCCGTACTCCTCCGTAACGGCTTGACCGTTTCTAATAAAATTTGGCGAGCATGTTAGTCTGAGACATTTTTTATTATGTCGCATTAAAAAATACATACAACCCTAAATATTTTACCCTTTTATAACCAACCCCTATGTTGTAGTAATTATGTATAAGTTGTAGTAATTATATATAATTATGGCAAAACAACGTTTGCCGGGTAAGCTAGTACTATATAATATATATATACAAGAATAAAATTAAGATAATCAAATAAAATGAATAACATATGAGTAAAGTTTTTATAATGTTTGATGTAATTCATTAAATAATCACTGAAAAGGTTATGAAAAATCATTAAAATACTTTACTGATTCGCAATTCTTGAGCCGTGACTATCTAAAGCAACGGTAAAACAGCACTTAAACATCTATTCAACATATGTATTATACACATATATTTACTTAAAAAAATACGAAAATGTTCCATTCCCATTTTCTCCAGTTAGTCATTCACAGGATAAGGAAATGTCATAAACGAAGTCGCCTTCAACGATATTAATATTGACCTTTAGGTACTCTTGATCTTTAGTAATGTCACAGAACAAAGTGTTTTTCATGTGCAGAAGGTCAATTAAAGTATAAAAGAGGTCAACAATACAAATTTTTGGTTTGAAGTCAAAATTAATAGTTTGTTCCTAATTAATAAAACTATTAGAATCATTTAAATTTAATGCATCAAAATATTTTTAATGGAATATCAGTTACAAGTTTGCTTTGTCGGTTTTGTTTCAAGAGATAACTTTAACCAGGAAGTGAAATAAGAATGAAGTTTGAAATTTTTATCGCGATTCGTTGTAAACTTGATAAATATGTCACTATAATTTCCTTTGGAATAATATTCGTGAAATTTAACGAAAATATTTTACTTCTACAGCACATACGAGTATGTACTTATAGTAAGGGGATACCTAACTTCTTGTCATAATATTCACATAAGAATAATGTATTATATATTATTCATTTTCTCTTAACGTTCACACCTTACAAACTAAGCACAGTAGAATTAAATTCAATATCCAACCTTGTTAGAGACCAGTAAAGAGGACCCAATATTTACTTGAGCGTGGCGGATTTTCCTTGGCACTTTGCTCATTATATTACATGAAACAATTAATTTAATTATCTGTTTGTTGACATCACGTATCAGTACGGATAAATCCTGACAGCTCGAAATCACCAATTGCCCATTTAAGTAATTTTATTTTCAATATATGGTTTCCCAAAAGAGGTCTTCATTTTGCAATTACATTATTGTAGCAGAACAGAACTGCTTATATTAAGATCAAGTTTCTACAGGAACATAAAAGCACTCTTCGGGTCTTAAAAGATGATATAACTTAAGAAAAATATAATATCTTTTATATAAGAAAATATAAATTGTTAAAATAAACCGCGTTTACCACAACGAATTATTTTAAATATGAGTTTCATCTATTGTGTTGCAATGATTTCAATTATTGAATGTACTTTTATGAGTTTACCAATTAGAATAATAATCTAAGCTTTGTTTAATAATACAGATCCCTGTATTATTTGTCTTAATGTACATTGAAGATAAGTTGTGTGAGATGTAATAAAACTTTGTATGTAATACATCCTACTCAGATTATCCATTTGTTACAAGGCTACATAAATTTTGACATTTAGCTATATAATATATAGATATTCTGCTAAACTGTATACTATATAATAAGAATGGTGCAAATTACAAATAAATGATAGATAAATAAAACAAATATTTTATAGGCACTTGACAGATAATAACAACTATTTTGTCTAGTGTCGAATGACAGTACACTTTACAATGTTTCTGTAGTAAGAAAAGCGCGGTAAACAAGTCACCGAATATTTTTTTACGGCATATCAATTTAATGTCGAAATATATAGACAATCAGAATAGGATGTATTACATTTTAAAAGTAAATATATATAAATAACGTTAAATGTTCTATATTTAACAAATGGCGTCGCTTTATGAAAATAACAAAACACGCTCGCAATGAAATAATTACATTACATATTATTTTATTTCCATTACAAAGTGCACAGTTTTTTAATGTCAAAAATAGAAATTTTCAATTGACTTAATTTTTTCTTCAATATTATATTAATGTCGATTTATTGCGTCCTGCGTTCAATGGCTGTATACAATATGATAACACTAAGGCACTTGAAAGGAATTAACCTACATAGCATTTGTCAGATAATTCACACTACAATTGTTATTGTTAGAGGAATTTTTCAGTGGCAATCGATCGATATCCAAGTGGAAAGCCATACTAACTTATTTTCTTAATTGAAAAATGAGTTTATGGACGCAGTTAAAAATTTACCTACTATTTATAAAAATAACGTTTATGAATAAACTTAATCACTTATCATTAATAAACTTTATCGGGTATCAGCAAACATCTATCTACTTTTTCATTAAATCACTCCAGTCTCTGGATACCGTAGGTCACTTAGTAAAGCAGAAATCTTTGTTTAACCGGTTAAGATATAAAAAAAAATATATAAAATCCTTTAATATAAATATGAATATTAAGGATATAAGTAACACACATGTGGCTTCAGAATACTCCTGACTGATGACTAAGGCTATGCGGAGAAAGTGTTTCAGTATCGTCGATAAGTCGATCTTGTCCTCTTTAATGGTTTCAGCCCCGCCTTAACACATTTTTTTACAATAATTTACGCGTTACGAAATAAGTTACTTTTGGTTCAGTATAAATTCTAGCCATTTTTTTAAAATTTAAAATGCATACCTTAAGTAACACTTGTGTTACACGTAGCAACGATTTGATGTGTATATGAAACAATAAACATAACTGTATGTTAAAGACGTGCAAGCGTCGTGTATCCTGTGTGCCTATTGTGTAATTTGAGATAAAGAAAAATAGGTATGTTACAAGTTCGTAAATGGGAATAATATGATAAATCTACATTGCATACATAAGGTAGACAAAACGATAGGAAAGAGCTATCTTTCATGGAAACTTTTTGCTGTTATTTATGGTTTTAATAATGACAAACAAGTGCAATTACAATTTATTATTTTTTTATTTGAGCGTCTGTCCATTATATATATCACAATTATATTATTAACCTATCACGGCATTTTAAGTGGTCAGCAGTCGTGGCTAAGTTCACGATTATTATATAAAGAAGTTTAAATTTATGGTAATTTTGCGGAATAAAACAAAGCTGAAGTTTATACTAACCCAGTTTAGATCAGCATTTTGTTTCTTCGGTAAAAACCGAAGCCATTAATTGGCTCCGATGTTATCAATTCGCAAATTTGCCCTTGATCGACACAGCCTTATTCAACATATCAATAAAAAAAGTAAAAATAATTTAAACAAATTTAATAAATTATCGTCTGCATTATGATTTAGCAACAAAAGAAAGCTAAGCAATTATTATGAATGTTTCGTTTGCTAGAAGGATAACTCTATTTTCTTAATTGATCAAGAAGAAGCTATTGGAAGGCATTCTATGAAGGGTCTGTTGTCCATAGTTTGGGTGATCCTACCAATTGCCTAGAGACTAATCTAAGCACGGTTAATTACTTATTTGAATCCATTTCTATAACTCAGGAAGTGTGATTATTAACTGAAAGGCAACTCAACTCAATTGGCCATCGGTAGCAACGGATTATCCAGGACCTTAAATTTAAAATGAACGGAAATACACTTTAAAATATAGAAAAATGTTATTCGTTTCGGTTAAATACACATACATTTTTAATACGGGACATTAACGTTATACAAGACAATACTTGTAGTTCGTGATGGGTGATCATCACCGTAGCTCAACAGGTGACTCGGCATCTTGGTCCACTGCACAGGTTTGATCAAACTTACTTAAAAATGTATAAATTTTAATGTCCTACATACGAATATATGTCATTTATATTAAAATTCATAAAACATTGAAGGACACGGTGTGTCACAGAGGTGTGGTCATTTAAGAATTGAATAAACGGTACAATTGCATGACCATTTGGACCGGATGGTCGCTGTTTAGCATCGCCTCACTGATTTCAACTAACCAACCATTATTACACTTATGACGTGCTTTAAAGACAGTTACAAATAAACCAAATAAGACACATCAATCGAAGTAATTAAAGAAGAAAAATCCATATATAACTATTAAAAATGTCAATGCTACATTCCTGAAGGTACCCCTACTCACTTTACTAACAATATAGTATATTATATACCGCCAATAACAGTAAAATAAACGAACAAAATGCTAAAGACATATGTATATTTACTTTTAAATATGTAATTATTATCAAATTTTATTTTAGTGATTAACAGCATCCAATAAAATTATTGAGTAGTGAAATTTTCTTTAATTGCCGTAGTAATCTAATTAGTGTTTTAGGTAAAATACATTGTAACTTTTACAAATTTGTATTATTTAAATATACTTTATTATTATTAGGAATTATCCTTACTTATTTAAGTATATACAATTACTGATACCTTTAATAGGAGACATCTACTGAATTGTTCAATGCACATTATGATATCAAAATTTTATATAACTTAGCGCCATCTAGGAATGTTTAAAAGTAATGCAGTTGACGCGTCACACAACGAACTAGATAGATACTATAATTCAAACATAGAGGGCGTTTTTATTTATTTAACAATATATGTCAGTAGTGTAATAAAATGCCTTTAATAATTACAAGATTATCTATATAAAGACTAATATTGTACTACGAATACTTTTTGTTTATTGATAATTGTACGACAAACTTGACATCATTAAAAAAATGAGCAGTTTTATTATTTTAGTTGAATTTTAACCAAGTTGGAATAATCTAGACACTAGATGCCGCCAGTTTAAGTCATAAGTGGGTTATGCTTTTACAATAACAAGATTACCTCCTATCTATTTATTTAAATTTAAACTTAAATTAACTTCAAATACCTAGTAGAATAAAATTACAATTTGAATTTGTTACTCTTTTTCTATTTTGTTCTCTGTTCTCAATTTGCTAACAAATGTCAATGATTATTTTCCATTGAAATGTTATACAGCTAGAAAAAATAGTCTAGGCATCTCAATGGCACGTCAAAAATACATGACCTAGCTTTTCAAAAAGTGGTGAAAACGGAATATATCTCGTCTGCCTTTTGGCCTTAGATATGTATTTTAAGGTAATCGAAATTCAATTTTAAAAACCAAAATTGTTCATAAACGTTGAAGGACTTAGGAATATATTTGACGCCGCAAGTTAATGCATATCAAATAAATTCATACGTACAAAATTATTCAAAATGTGAAATAAAGGTATTAACCGCGTTCATATTTATATCGAATTTCAAATGTTCCTCGAAAAAACATTGACTTTCAGGAGAAGTTTTGTTTACATATTATGTCGGACTAATGGAAATAGGATGTGCAAATGTTAAAGAAATCCAATTTAATCTAATTTTACATTGAATTAGCTAAGTCAAGATTCAATTGCAAGGTCCACCGCACACACTTTCTATGTCGATTTTTATAATTGGGCGAAGTAATATTGTATACAAAATAAATATCAAAACGTTAATAACTAAGTAACTAATTGAAAGCTAGGCTATGAACTATCATAATATAACGGTAGGTTGTCTGTCGGCAAAAAGTAATTTTCAGTAAAAACTAAATGACGTCACCTCACGTCGCGAACGCGTGGTTTCCCCTCTCCCTCCCGCTCCTATTCACAATACCTCAACCAATTAAGCGCTTATTGCACTAGATCGAAGTTGTATGGTGTGTGTACTGTTCAAACACCTTTCGCTGAACTGCTTAATTTGTATACGTACAAAATACTGCATTCCTATAACCATAACTTCTAAACTTTTATTTTAAATTACAGCAACCGCTGTCTCTATTCTTAAGCGCGGTTTTGCTAAGTGAGTCGCGGCTTCTCTCATATTTCAAGCACTTCACGTTCCATCCAGTATTTTACAGATTCTCGGTCCGTAAACAACCCCTCGCAATGTCAGATCACCCCTCAATACCAGTTGGTAAACCCAACGTGACGTAAGCGGAATTTTTCGTGCATGATTTTCGTTACTTTCCTTTCTAATAAAATAACAATGGTTTCTAACTCTCGCGGTAACCACGTGTTGGTTTGGGAGCAGCCGGGCTCAGAGGATCAAAGGCCGAAGGTATATAAAGGTAAATCCATTTGAAATTAATTAGGTCTTGGAGAATGGAAAATAACATTTTTTTTCATTTATAATTTTTCCTCATAGACTATAATTGTTTCATAAACTTAACTATCCTAACTAGGTCTTAAATATTTAATGCAATTCAGTATTTATTAAATTAATTTTTACGTATATTTTTTGCATATCCTATATGTATGGTTTTGCTGTACCTATAATTTACTTACAATATTAGAGGGCTGAACAAGTAAATTTTCAAGGTAGCATCATTGAGGCTACCCATCATAATTTATTACACATGAGATATAAGAAATAACAATAGATATATACCATATGGATGAAAAAACATGCGAAGCGCGTCGCGACGGTCTTATATTACCTATTTACCCTTATTGTATATGTATAGGGTGGTAATTGTTAAGCGTGTGAATTTTTACTCATATTCGTTAATATATTTAAGATATATTTTTAAATACATCAAAAACAATTCTTACTCTCTGAATACGATTGCAAATATTGTAAATATGAATAATAAATTTATCAGTCGCACATAAGCTATACTTTGAAGTTTCTTGCGTCTAAGCGTTCAGTTTATTTTTTTAATACATGCCCCGAAACCAAACATGTTCGCATAACTTCGGATTATTCTGACGTATTGCCACACCACGGTTGTTAACATTTTTACACAAGAAAATACAGAGCCCTACTAGGAAAGTCAGTAAAATAAATTTACACTCCTTCAATATAAATAATATACATTTATCAACTTTAAGAAAAAGTACAAAATTAAATTTAAATTGTGGAAAATAAAATTAAAATAAATACACAAAGTTGGATGGTCCTAGTGATGTTACTAAAACAAATTAGCCAATATTTGTTATCTCAGTACTATCAGTAATATTGGTGTACCTAATCTAGATAAATTTTCTGGTATTTCGTACGGTAATGCTTTTGACTGCGATTTATTTATAGAAGGTTTGATAAAATAATCAATTCGTAGGAAGGAGGCTTTATAACAATTTCAGTCTTCGTATTTCCAGAAATACGTCACTTAATGCTTTATTAAATTAACATTCACATCTTCGAGTTTTAAAAGAAAAACTGAACGGTGAGGTGACCACTCTCTATGGTCTTCCATCCATAGTGAGTGATATGATACATTTAAAAAATAATTCATAATTTTTATATATACATATACTGTTTATTTTTACATATTCTGAAAATATGTTGTAATTACATCAAGTCTTAAGTAAACCGCGGCATAAACTAAACGCTGGACTCTTTCCACGCACCGTTCCCGCGCGAATTTTTTTAAAATTACGTAGCCATTTTGTGAAATTTGGAAATTTAATAAAATAAATATATTTCAGTGACGACGATTATCTCCAAAAATAAGAGATTAACATAATTCTTTCTGAATGTAATAAATAATCGTGAAGCTTTAGGCCGACAATTACACCGACGTAAAAACATTTTTACAACGACACTCAATAGTATTTTGAGGTTAATCTGTCTTTTTGTATTCGTTTGATTGACAAGTAGTCCTATAGTAAGTACATGTTTGCAAACTTACGTAATAAATTAATTTATGACGAAAGTTTAACGTGATTCATGAACAATTAATGTATTATGTATGACGTTAATAAGTACCTATGATGCTGTAAATTTATCACCGGTTAAACATTTGAGTTTTTATCAGTAGATAAACACCACACCTACATTGTATATGTAAAGACTATAAAAGATTCGTGTCATCATTAACAAAAATTAAAGTTTTGAACCGATTTTCAATGTATTTAATGACTTGGATAGTCTATCCTTTAACCATCCGTTTGGTAGAATTATATACTTCGTTATATATAAGTGTGGGTTAAAAACTTTAATGAAAGGTGGATAAAGTAAAATTTATAACTAAACTACAGATAACTTGATATTCTATGAATGAGTAGAAACATTTAATTGTTACGATCAAGGCCATCAATGATCAAGATAAAGGATTCATTGTGCTCGCTCACCCGGTGTGACGATGACTTTTTTGCGTATACTAAAAAATATACCTACGACGTTCTGAAATCAGTACAAGCACTGCATAATTTCATCGCATTTCCGTTTAGTTCAAAAAAATATTTAACCGCATTTTAGATTTTGTTTTTTTTTATAACAAAATGGCGGGAAGTGTTTAATATTACCAAATTTAATTTATTTTAATTGATATATTTCTATCACAAGCGTATCTCTTCCGACCCGATATTATGTTTAAGCTCTAAGTAAGATTTAATTGTTCCAAGACCATAATAGTTGGTATAGTTACTTAAAATATTGATGGAGATACTATATTAGTTTTAGATGATACAAATTATGAATTGTTTATTGGCTAGATACCACATGTTTATATTTATCACGGGACCAATTTATCTAGACGGGACCAAAACGTGATTGTGTAATAATAGCCATAAAACTTGACCTTGTGAGACAATGGTTGATGTGTTAATTGATAAAACCGTCCCATGGTCCCGAGTTATGTATGTATGTATTATCGATTAATTATATGCAGGGTTACCTGTATAGATAGTCGTTAAGAGGTCATTTTTGAAAAATTTGAAGAAAAAAACACTTAAAATGTATGTGAAATCACTATACTATATCTACGTTTACTATTTTAAAGGGTGTTGGTATTAACAAGCATGGATATATTATTTATACTAGAAAAGTTATAATTTCTTTTTTGTTAAGCTTTACGTGTTATTTATTTGATTGTAATTTTTTAGAATATGCTATATGTTTCTTAATTAGATAAATTATCTTGAATTGGGTAATTTGTCAATTACAGAAATACGTCATAGATTGACTACTAGAGTAACGAGTAAAGGAAATGACCACTAGAAGTTTCTTTGTTGAAGTTTTAATACAGCTTGCATTGTAATCGTCCCGGCTAGAATATCCGTCGTAATGGACCTTGCAAGGTTCTCATTACTCAATTACTTATTTGAACTCTAAATATGTATAAATAGTTAGTTCACACGTAATTTGTTAATAAATAGGGCGTGGAAGCATGGATGGTGACTTTGTGCCTACAATAAAATTAGTTGTGAGATCAGCAGCCGTATTATAAGGCTTAAATATTACACTGAAAAATGGTGCTGACTTTCTTGATTTTGTATAAAATGCTCAAAAAAACCAAACAAACGAAACGAAACGAAATGAAGTCCTTCAAGAGTTTATGGTGTAATATATTAACAATATGGCATAATTGTTAACAAATATGTGAGACTGTGAAAAAAAGACTGTACAAATTAATACATACATTGAGCACAAAAAACTAGCTAAACATACAAACTACGAATGCACGAGTTAACGTCACGGACTATAAATTATGATCTATTTTTGGAAACGTTAGGAAGTGTGTACTATCAGATTAAAGACAACCTTTACATTTTATTTATCATAATAAATGCATAAATTGAAACGAATTTAAGTAAACGTTTCTAGGTACTACGATAAACTCAGATTTATTTACGAGACAAACCGATTTCATTGTATAAAATATTTTCATTCCAATCATACAATCATTCAGGGAAATCTGAGCGGCACTATTGACGCGAGTATGAATCTTGGCTGATCGAACCTTAAGTCTTTACCAGTTAAAATGTGTGACATTTGTTCCAACAATAAGCGTTGTGTAAAACACTTTTTACCATACACCACCACGTTACGGAACCCACGAAATCCAAGAAAAGATCGTGCCGATTATAAACACATCAACAGAGAGACAAACAACACTCAAGAGTCGCTTTTCATATAGGCAGCGACTCTTTAGATATCCATCAATTAATTACGTAGCCAAAAACATTTCGTCTTCATAAACGTTCTCATTTAGACAACACAGTCAGTTCTTTATTCTAATTTACATTTCGCAATCGCTTAATCTCTCTATACAAATGACCTGAATCTAAAGCAAACCAGGCTTAGAAGCCAAATAAAGATAAGTTTCCTTTTGGGGTTACAATTATTTAACGAACGAATGTATATAAAAAAAATTGACGGCCGTGTTTTGAAATGGTTGTGAAACTGAATTCATTTTTCTATTTATGCGTCATATTTCTTGGTACAGTAAAATATATATGAGGAATATTATTTTATACATAAATTAAACATTAATTCTTACTCAAAGCAACTGTAGGGAGAGGTTCAAATAGATATTGTAATATCGTCATCGGTCTTAAAAATATTTCTTAGTATTGTAGGTATACATTCTATAAAGAATGCAAATTTAATTCCTTTTTCGAACGATCATATTAAATACAAACAAAACAAAATATGTTAGGAATATGTTCGTTTGTTTTTCTCCATTTGTAATCAAATCAAAAACTTGTTTGAAGAGATATGATTTATTATGTAGGAATGTAAAAAGAAACTATACATTCAATACTAACGATTGATAAATGTTATTAAAACGCATGCCGTGGCGAAATGTGAAAAATGATATTAACTATTTGTTTTTCAGGTGGCTTGGGCACTCGGCACTGGGTGACGTTCATGCTGTTCTTAGGGATGGCAAACGCTTATATAATGAGGACGAATATGTCAGTAGCTATCGTAGCTATGGTCAACCATACTGCACTGCCAGTGAGCCACGAAGCCATGGACACCGAGTGTGGTGTCAGCCCTAATTCCACGAAGGTAATCCGAAATATTTGTTTTGACAACTAACAAACGATTCGCAGTAATTACATACATTTTATACATTTAATTTATCAAGGTTATATGTTTGTTGTAATCTTTCAAATATCGGAGAGTATTTTTTTTTAATGCTAAACTAAATTCGTTAAATAAAACTTAATTAATTTACAGGTAGTCTTGCAACAAGACGGCGAGTTTGTGTGGAGTTCTACACTTCAGGGCTACATCCTTTCTTCTTTCTTTTACGGCTACGTGATCACACAGATACCTTTCGGTATTCTTTCTAAGAGGTAAGTGAATATTGATTAATGTATTTCATATAAATGTCACGACATTTATGACGGGGAGACACAAATATTAGCGTTTATGTGGGAAAAGTGTAATAATATCTAAATTTAGTGATGGCAAGGAAATAGCAGCCAAAACTGATCTAAAAATGTACGTGTACGTCACGTGCCGGTTCTACGTAGGGTACGAATTGAAAAACTTTGAAATATTTAAAGTTATACATTGCGTAGATATAGATCTGATACACATGCATGATTAGATTGATGGCGCATCTATATAATATTAAATCTGTGCACAGTGTACAATCCTATCAAACAGATAGTGAAAACAAATGCAAAACTTAAGTTAAGAAGATGGTTGCCAGAACATTTCGGAAAAGTTTGGAGATAATAAATAATTACTTTAAGAACCCAATACATTTTTATAACAGATTTGGAGCTCGTCGCTTCCTTGGAGTAGGAATGTTGATCAATTCTGTGTTCGGTCTACTAGTGCCAGTTGCAGCCAAAGCTGGATATCCTTGGCTCATTCTCGTGCGGTTCATACAAGGACTGGGAGAGGTAATTTTTTTTAGTTTTTATATAAAACATTAAGAAGTCAAATATGAGTTAATATGTGATTACCGAAATATCTAGACATTTTTGGCAAAGCGTCATTTTAGTATTTAATGAATTTATCATCTGTTTGTAAGTATGTATCATTATATCGTAAACATTTCTTTAAACAACCTTGTACTACCTACTAATATTAAATAACATTTAACATTTAACGCTATAATATTTAAAATAGTAGTAATTAATTTTTACTTCGGAAACTACGTACACCAACACGTGTATAGAAACAGATTAATTATTCTTTATTTTAACTGACAATAGTTAATGCATATCGCATAATATAAACAACTAAAAATATTTATTTTATTTTCAGGGACCAATAGTACCGTGTTCACACGCCATGTTAGCAAAGTGGATTC
This sequence comes from Leptophobia aripa, assembly GCA_951799465.1. NCBI lineage: Eukaryota > Metazoa > Arthropoda > Insecta > Lepidoptera > Pieridae > Leptophobia > Leptophobia aripa. Next base: position 3,794,880 of record OX637268.1, on the reverse strand, counting down.
CACCAAATGAGAGAAGCCGGATGGGAGCAGCTGTATATGCCGGTGAGAGATCTACATATATTGCAATCTATTCATTGACTGGTCCGAAAAAGACTTTATGAAAACGATGCTGACGAGAAGAGACTTTCTTTATCAGGGCTTTTACAGAAAAAACAACTTTTTTAACTTGGTCAACAGCTCTTCTAACACACTAGACACGCGATATGGACCTGTAACTCGCCCGTTAATCCAATAACAGTCCAATGCCTTGTTTTTTATTACATAGTTTTCCTATTCCTGAGCAGGCTAGTCTCCTTCATTGTTGAGTGCTTATTCTTAAAACAATTATTTCTCTTTCTAGGAGCACAATTCGGCACGGTTATCTCTATGCCGTTATCAGGACTTCTTTCTGCCTACGGGTTTGCTGGAGGGTGGCCTTCCATATTTTACGTGTTTGGTGTAATAGGGACTGTCTGGTGTATCGCCTTCCTGCTCTTCGTGTCCGAGGACCCTGAACAGTGTCCCAGTATTAAGGAAGCTGAGAAGAAATACATTTTGAACTCTTTGTGGGGCGCTGCTGGATCTAGTGTAAGTTTTTAAGGGAATAATTAAGTGTTTCGTATGAAAGTAAATCAAGGCAACAATAAATAATAGGAGTTAAGTATAAAAATATAGCTACTATTTGAGAGTTTCATGTACAAAACTGAAATAATAGATATATTGCATACAGAAATAATGAGAAATTAATAAACTATTTTTATTTACAACTTTTCTTGTTTTTTCAGTCTCCACCAATCCCATGGAAAAAGATTCTGATGTCTATGCCATTCTGGGCTATAATGTTGGCACACATGGGACAGAACTACGGTTACGAGACCTTGATGACAGAGCTACCAACGTTCATGCGACAAGTGTTGCACTTCTCAATTAAAGATGTAAGTATAATTGTTCTTGTCTGTTTCTTTGCGTGAATAATATTAGTAAAAAAAATGTGGCACCGGTTCCTATCCCTTGTGATCCCATCTCTTCTCTACAATTTCTAATCTAATCGTGACCAAACGAGATGTTACAGCTTACGACCGTTTTAAAACAGTGATCGTCTGTATTCGTTAATAATTTATGGTAATGCCTCTATTTTTATATGTCAAATTATTTTAGAATGTTTCTATGCTTGTAAAGTTTACTTTTGTAAACATATTTAACACTGGTTTTGTCCAATTATGAATTACAACTGACAAAATTTATAAAGATCTTTCATTATATTATTATATTATTTTTTATCGCTGTGCAACTTTTTGCAAGCTGTAAAAATATAAAGATATATACTAAATATTTTATATTTCTCATGACATATTTTTATAGTTTACTCTTATCATCTCGCAAATGGGTAAGTCGTAAAAAAGGCGAACCAAATCACGGGAATCATAAGTACACAATAAAATAAGGCTCTCAATCACACGAATTGGCCATTAATCATACGCATGTCGTATGTTTAAGTGGGGTCAATGGAGCTAACCACCTTATGAATCATTTCGCGTCTCCTAATTGAATAACTCGCTTATAAATTGTCGGCTAATGCTGTGAATTGTATGGTAATTGTTTGTCATATATTAGCTAGGAGGCCTATGGGCGGAAATACAATGAAAAGCATGTATATAAATTCCAATTTCAATTATAACACGCCTGAACTTTAATAAAAATGAAAATTTCTATGGTTACATATATTAATTTCTAAGCACATTCCCGAATCCAAGAAAAGCTTTTTAAATAGTACAATTTTGTTTAGTAATTAATTTATAATTTCAGAACGGTTTCGTATCAGCTCTGCCCTACCTATGCATGTGGCTGTTCTCAATGTTCATCTCTGTGGTTGCTGACTGGATGTTGTCCAACGGGCGATTCAACCACACACAAGTCAGAAAGATCATTAACAGTATTGGTAAGTACGGTCACAGTTGAAATTATAATATTATTTAATTGCCACTTGCAATGCCATTGTACCAATAGATATATATTTGTAAATTATTATTAATATATGATTTTAGGTGAATACGGGCCAGCAATCGGTCTATTCATCGCAGCCAATACAGGTTGCAACCCAGCTGCGACCGTCGCTATTCTGGCCATTGGTGTCGGGCTCAACGGTGGAATCTACTCGGGATTTAAGGTTATAATTAAATCTAATATTCGTTCTCAAGGATCAAATTTTATCTTAACATATGATAAAATGTCAAACCGAAAGTGTTTTATTATAGGGTAATTGACTTTTACATTTTCGCAAGTAGGTACTATATAATGTGATTTGTTTCTCAGGTGAACCATTTGGACATATCACCACGTTTCGCGGGTATTCTAATGGCGTTTACCAATTGTTTGGCCAATCTAACAGGATTGCTTGCGCCCATCATCGCTGGTTATATCATTGAAGGAAACGTAAGAAATTTTATTTACAATATACATTGGTTTGCCTAAATTTTATTCAAACTCAAAATATCTTTATCTAAGTAGGTCTTTATAAAGACACTTTTGAATCGTCAATTTTTACACTACCACCGGTTCGGAAGGCAGTCATTTACCGAGAAGAACCGGCAAGAAACTCGATAGCTGCTCTTTTAAAATAAACAATTAATACAAAATAGTGCTACTGACAATTAAAATAACAAAGCATTGTAAGGCTACTCAAGAATTGAACTGTCCCGATGCTGAGCCCAATTGCCGAAACATTAAAGGGATCTTTGTCCTCTAAATATTCGTTTACGGTATATTATGCCTTTTCAACAAAAATACCCTTTACGCGCGTTTTATCCACATGCTGCACAATAGACTACATTGTTATTAAGCAAGGCCATAATAATAAGAAAATTATTGACAACAGCATTGTTTTCATTTTAGCCATCGCAAGCACAATGGAGAATAGTGTTCTACATCGCAGGCGGTGTTTACATATTCTGTGCAACATTCTACAACATATTCAGTTCTGGAAGAAGGCAGGACTGGGACAATCCAGCTGACGATGATGCTAACGCGAAAAAAGCCGCCGACAAGAAGGCAAGGAAATTAGAAAAGATAAACGCGAGTTACGAGAACACAGCTGAGACCGCGCAGTAGAAAATTTAAGCCAACTCTCGACGAACATAACTGGTAATATGTTTTGACAAACCAAATTGACTGTCAAGCTGTCAGCCGGCAAACTAATTAAAAATGGTTGAACTCAAAAAAAACACCTCAGCTATGTTCGCTGAAATGATACGAGTTACAAAGAATAATGGGCTTTCAATGAGACTGTAAGAATATATCTTTAAATTTATTACATTTGTCGTATATACTAAAATTTGTTTTACAAAGATAACACTGAATTTAAAAATTAAATACGTTGAAACTATATTGTAAAACATTAATTGTATTGTTTTGTTGCATACAGTCTGTGTTGTTACTAAAAGACGCACATTAATAAGGCTGTGATATCATCTTGTGTAGTCTCTGAGCTCGTATCATCTTGTTATATATTAATTAATAAAATGTTAGTTTAGAAACTACCATAGAAGTATTGTTTATTAATGCTTGTGTGAAAGATAATTAAATGAATGTGATTAATAGATTTGTTTGATAGAATTTGGGAAAATTTGGTGATCTAGGTGACTGAAATTTTAAAGTTTAGATACTCGAATCCATAATTTATAGTTTATTCAAAATATAATACTGAGATCCATGCTATTTTTATTAAAATATTCAAAAGAAGTGATAAATAACGTTTCATTTAAATGTATTGAACTCAACTCATTGATAACCCATAAAACCAAATTTCCCGTTTTTATCAAATTCGAATAAATATTGTGATGATGGGTCCAAAAATTATATGAATGTTACCGTCCAAGCCAGTGATTTCTCACAATCCTCGCAATACAATATTATACCGATATCAAAAGTATTGAAAGTGCATTTAGACTGAACAGACTTTGCTAATGAATGTCTGAACTTTAGTCATGACTAACTACTAAAACAACCTATATTTTGACAGCGCTAAAATAGTATTATTAATAATGCATATTAACTGCAGTATCTCGAATAAAAAGACGAACCAAACAGTATCATGCTAAAAAAATCTAATTTTATTTTCATACTAAACAGAAAAGGTAATTTATTAAAATTTTATGTTACATAACTCTGCTGAAATTAAGTCAAATTATGATCATGTGGCAGGCGTTGCATGTACGGAGCTGATGTGACGATTTTATGAATATTTGAGCTAATGCCACGTTAGATACCTAGCTTGCTTTACCATAGACAGGATGATTTTTTTGTATTTATATTAATGTAGACTTAATTGTAAGACAATATGGAATTAAGCGTTTTAAAACAATCGTATGAAACATACATTTATTCCAATGTAAAATAAAAGAGTATTTTAAATATGTATAATTGCCTCGATACATCGTTTGTAAATATCTGTAGGTTTTGTAATATGTGAATCCGGCCAATAATTAAACTATGCATAAAAATAGTGTTAGTGAATATTTATTAAAATAAATTTTATATCAACATAGTTTTACAGGTTTTGAGAAATAAATCGAGGTTAATAATATATGTTTTATTTTTAAATACAAACAATTTTTAACTAAGAACCTTACTACAAAGTTGTAAACTAAAAGCACCAGTGCCACTGCGGCACGGCTGTCCCAACATAAGACAACTAGACGCTGAGCGCAAATTATCAACTTTAGCATTTAGAACTGCGTCCTTCAAAAATATAAGTGACGATTCAAACGACATTTGTTGTAGGGGCGAAGATGATGCTTCCATGCCTTTACGGCTCATTGGCTCGAAGTATCCATTGTACGTCATATAATCCGCTATCAATGACAAATGGCGCGGATCAACTTCTATACCATAGACGTTAAATACATTTTGGATTTCCTTTATTATAACCTTATTAGCTGCCTCTATACCGTATGTATTGGCAATGGCGTGTATGTCGTTACTATAGAGTTTATTCAAATCCAGCAAATCATTGTATTTAAACATTTGCACTATATTGATTCCTTCAGTCTTCAAAAACAAAACCCCCTTTTCAGTATTAGTAATTGCTCGCTTGATGTTTTTGATTTCATAAATCACCGATTTAGTGGCAGTTTCACGCAACGCCTGCGTAAGATCAACCCGAAGGAAAGATATTGGGAACAGAACGGTTAATTCACACCATTGATGGTTCTTGGTGTCAAATGTGTAATTTGTCGCATGGGTTATTCGATCGACTACGTCAGCCATTGCCTTGCTGTCCGCAGCAGAGATGCTTTCGAATGTTTCGTCAACTTCTTTTACGCTTTCATTGTCATTTTCATCTTCTTCATCAGACTTCTCCTCTTCATCTGATTCTGGATCTTCATATTCTTGTTCCTCAGCACGTTTGTTTCGAAGCTTTACCTGAAAATTAATAATGAATAACCAATTTTGTTTTTCAAGGCATTTAATTCTGTTTACTTAAGTAATGTCAAACCGCTTTTGCATGAAGATATGACAAATGACAATAGCCAAGGCAAGATCAACTCTATTTTAGCGACCTGATATGAGATAATGATATGAATTATATAGATATATTGTGATATCCTTACCTCTGTATTATCATCATCATCATTGGGCCCTTCTTCATCTGAACTATCATCAACATTAACAGAGTTCTTTACTGGTTCACCCTGTGGTTCATCACCTTCATCATCACTGGATGCCACCTTCTTCTTTTTCTTTTTTTCAGTAGACCAAGCAATTCCACTATTCGCCTTCGCTTGTTTACGAATGATTGTGAACATCTCTGTGAAGAATTTTTTTTGCATATGCTTTATTATTTGAGCAGGCTTAACTGAGTACTGGGTTTTATACTGGGATGACGGAAGAAACACAAACCGCATAATTGTCTTCAACTTCCTTTCAGGTTGTGTAACTATTTCGCATTCTATGTCAATTTTCTCCAGTATATCGGATACTGTAACGCGGTTCATTTTCTTTCTTAGCTTTTCTGCTTTTTGGTTCAAGCCACGTATATTCCCGTAGAACGGTATATCCATGTTTGGAGTTTTAACGTTCGCGGAGGCAGTCATCAGAATTTCTCTCAGACGCGGAATACCCAGTGTTACGTTCATATCTCCTCTACCGGCAAAATGGAAAGTATTCAATGTCATCTGAGTTGAAGGTTCTCCGATAGATTGAGCAGCTAATAAGCCCACAGGTTCTCCAGGTTCTGCCATAGAGGCTAGATATTTTGCATTCATAACCTCCCCGAATTTTTCATTGTCAGTGTACTCATTAAATATATTTTTATTTCGGTTTTTTAAATAGTTCAGAATTAAACCATCTAATTGTTCATTTATTACACCAAATTTGTATTCAGGAGACATTTTACTTGGAATTGGGTCTGGACAACGTTTTCTAGTGTATTGAGCCTTTTCATCATCGTCTAATGACCTCCACATAGTTTCTAATTCCCAATATAATGGGTCCCGTGTTCTGTTAGTTGGCATTTCGTCGAGTTTGATATCCTTTTTGGCCTGAATGGAAAATAGTGCAAACCCATCTGATTTCTCTTTTTTTGTGGGATTACCATGCCTCTTCTTCCACTTTTTCAGAGATTTTTGAGCTTTGGCTATAACTTTAATATCACCATCACCTTTAAGTTTTTTGATAACTGATTTTCCAACCACGGCATTGACATTAAGGTCAAGGAATGGCAACTGGGCCTGTTTTAGATATTGTGATTTTAATACATCAAGACCATCTTCTCCAAATGCAAACTGTATCACACTTCCATCAGCGTCACGCACAGTATGATCATACGCAACACTCAAACCTTCTAAATGTTTGATGAGGCACCTTTGTAAATATCCAGAACGACTTGTTTTTACAGCTGTGTCAATTAGACCTTCACGTCCAGCCATACAGTGGAAAAAAAACTCCTGAGGCTGAATACCTGTCATAAAGCGGCCATCTATGAATCCTCCAGCTCTTGGTGAAACTTCATATGGAGGAAAACTAGGCAAAGATCTACCGGAAATCATTAATGGAGGCCTCTTACCTTCCAATTCAATTTGCCCAAGCAAACAGGAAATCTGCATAGTATTAACCGTGGAACCTTTAGCACCCGACTGTACCATTAATTGAAGATTATTGGAAGGAAATTTCTCTAACAAACCTTGCGATAAACACACAGTATTAATATTATTAGTGTATGAATCAAGCATATTCTTATACTGCCTATCAAGGTTAGCTCGGAACTTAGGATCTTTAGTCATCAAGATCCCAATAGTCTCTTTGAGTAAGTTGTCATCAACATCTGCTGGCAGATCAGTCGCTCTAACAGCAGCAACTTTACCAATCTGTCTGACTAATTGCACTATTTCATCTCTCTTTTTATTAGCTTCGTCAACAACCAAAATGTCTTTGACACCCAAAGTAAAGCCAATCCACTGTAGATAAAAGGTAAAAACTTTTGAAAAGGAACTAAGTAATGCTGTTGAGGAACCACCACCATATAACTCATACATACAGTGAACTAAGCCATATGGTGTTGCACCATAATGAGTTTTATCCAAAACACCACATAAAAGCTCTCCTTTTCTGATTATTACTTGTGCCTCTGACATATTGTTGTTTTCAAGTGACGTACCTCCTGCTATCCATGGTCTTGCCTGTTCTTTCTGCCAAGCCTTATCACCAATTTTTGCTTTCCCAACTAAAGATAAATATGGTTTGCCTTTAGGAATGCTATTTATAATAATTGTTGAAAGTACCTGCTTCCCTGACCATAACAGCACCGGTTTTAATATGGTTGGAGGCAAAAGTTTTATTTCACCTCTATGGCTAGCTAAGGCTTGGAAAACTAACTGCTGATAATCTGCCTTAGAAAAAAATGTGCCCCGTAGAGACATTCGTACCCCAGAAATAACATGATCTTGAATCAAGCCACTCAGTGGTGTACCATCCTTGGGAACTAAGTATTGCTTTCGGACTGACATTATATTGTATGCTTCACTCCTCGCAATTTGATTTTGCGGAAAATGTGCATTCATTTCATCACCATCAAAATCAGCATTGTAGGATTTACAATTAGCATAATGTAATCGAATGGTCTTTTCTCCTTTTAATATTCTAGCTCTATGTGCCATCATACTAGGTTTATGTAGAGAAGGTTGACGGTTTAATATTAAAACATCACCATTGACTAAATGCCTATGAACAATCTTTAAATCACTCTTCTTATATTCTTCTGGAGTCAGTAATCGCTTAGCTAGACTTTTCCTTTTGTTTATACAATCAGGTAGGATTCTTATTGTTCTACCATTTCTAATTTCAATTTTTTCAGCACCTGGATGTACATTTGGACCATTAATTACCATTTTCCTTAACTCATGAACATTCCATTCAGTTACTGGTACTGGAAAAGTCAATTTTGTTGCAAAAGCATCAGGAATACCAATTTCATCGATATCTAAATTAGGATCTGGAGTTATAACAGAGCGAGCAGCAAAATTTACCCTTTTACCCATCATATGCATTCTTATTACCCCCTGTTTCTTTTCAATAACTTGTTTTAATCCCTGAGACGTTACACCGGCACCTTCACAATTAAGTATTTCATTTACGTTTCGTTGCAGTTCTTGCCAACAAGAGTGTAATTTCTCAGCTGGAGAGGACCCAGGTGATGTTTCATATGCCTGTCTTAACTCTGTATTAAGTTGACCAATTGTTTTGCTGTGATCAGTTGATTTCATTATTTGAAGTATAACTCGTGCTGCAAGGGATCTTTTCAAAATACCTTGATATACTTTGCTTTGGGGGTTTTCCATTATTTCACCCCGTAAAACGTTACAAGGTCTTACATTGATTGGTAATACTGGCAAAACTTTCATAAAAAATATATCAGTAATTGGTTTTACTTTAGAATATTTTAATATAGGTAGGCAGTACATCAAAACATCTTCATTATTTTCTGCTATTGAAGCACAAATTTGTTGCAATTCATCTGGCATCATTATTTTAATACTGCCACCTTTTGTACCACTTTCTGCACTTGTATTATACATTATTTTATTATCAGAAGTTGTTACTTTGATCAGCCGGTTCCTACAGAAAATACAAGTTTTTAAAGTATTTATAGCTTTGAAATAATGATGTATTACTTTACTCCTAAGTTTATCGATGTTCTTATTTTGAAAGGTCGACGTTATTGGATCTGTCTTTTTCAGCAGTTTCTGATATTTTCGAATTGTTTTGTGTGGTTTATCTGGTGAGACAGACTTATCTTTCATATCAACCACAAAATTCTCAAGATCTAATGCAGCTGTAATATGTCCAGCATCCAGAAGATCTAATTGTAACTTTAGAATAAATCGCAATTTATCATCTAACTGAATTTTATAGCATTTTAAGCAAGAGGCACGGAACAAGATGTACATATTTTTTATATAAAGTGGGTTAGCTACAACCAAAGGTAGCTCAATATGTCCAAAATGGCCAGGACAGTTTAATAAACTATTACCACAAGTAGCACATTCGTCATTTCTATCTCTTATAGGTCCCATCAAAGGGTCATAGAGACCTCCTCGTGTCGGATTGCCTAAGGAATCGAAAGACTGAGAATTTGTTATCTTTACAACACTAAGCTGTTTAACATCCTCATCAGAATAAGTAAGAAATTGAACAGATTCAGGATCCACGGCAACTAACCCCTTGAGGGCCGAAGACATATTTATGTCCACATTCATTTTGGGACCTGAAAATAATATAAATACAATTTAACACTCTTAAACCAGAATTTAAACCACATAACCTTATTTAAGCAATTCTTATAAACTCACGGCAAGCTCAATGGCTAGTCTAGATTTAGACGATATAGTATGCTAGTATGCTAATCTAAAGATTTTTATAACTTTTTTTCCATATCTTATAATTTATTTATTTAGTGTGAGCATGGCACACGCCGCGTATTTGTACCAATTATCAATACTGAATACTCATTACTCAATAGTCAATAGCACTCTCGACTCTTCAGTCTCGAGTCTCGACTCTCGAATTTCCAGTCTCGATAACGGTCACGGGTCAACATTTTCAACTTTATTGACATTATTGAAATTTGACAACTGACATTTATCGCTGGAAACGAGCGTCAAGCGGACTCCGTGAAGCCTTTATGTAAATATTTGCACATTTTTTGAATTGTACCCTTGGTTGTTAATTGCTAATTCTTCTTCTGATCCATTTTTAAAATTATTTTGGCATGCCTTTTTCAGGCCATATTAAGAAACATGCATAAGATTATGTTAGTTATTCTGTTTTTTTAAATTGAGTCGAACCCACACCAGTATAGGTATCATAAAATGATTGTAAACTTATAAGGCGATTAGACTTGTCTTTTTTTTAAAGATTTATAATAACTAATCCACAACAACGTCATTACTTATTACAACAGAATTACTTTTTTTTTAAATCTTTAACTCTCTTAACATTAAACATAGTACATAGAAATTAGCTGTCGTCTGTCTCTAATTTTTACAAAGTTACTCTATGATTTCGTTAACATGGCGTCGCAAGATGAAGTTGACGTCTGTGAAAGTTGGGAGGATATGGACGAAATTGGCGTAAGTACATTGTGAAAGTTGATAATTTACACGTATAATTGAAATACTTAAACCTATCTCTATAGTTTGAACACTTTCTTTTAGTTAGACCAAAAGATAAAACTTATGTCCAGCCTCCCTTCAGCAGCAACGTTAAAGTCTTGCAAGGTTACGAACGTAATAGTTGAGAATAGCGCGTGTATTGGGTCTCAGTGCATAATGCCCGAACCTGCAATACGTATATTAAAGCGGCCTTCGTCGACTGGCAATGGACAGCTAAATGGAGAAAATCGCGCCAGGCCTGTTAAGACTTTGGAACAAAGGCAAAAGGAGTATGAAGAGGCAAGATTACGAATACTAGGGGAAGCTAGGAGCCCAGAAGACGTAATCGACGATAAGTATGCATCTAATTACGTCTATTTACTTGTTGATTCGCAAAACAATTTACCTGCCTTACGTCCTAGCTACATAGCCTACATGAAAAATAATAAATAAAGTTTTTGCAAGGACCTTTATAGATTGAGACACTAATATAACAACTCCTTTTTTTAAAGTTTTGTCAGTTTGTTTAATGATTTAATGTTAAAATAAAGTGATAAGCACAGCCAATTTTTAGCACCATTATTTACAGTAGATTCATAAATATTTACATCATTACATTCTATATATATCTCTCTTTAATCATATTTAATATTATGTCTCTTTTGTTATTTTCCTTACACCTTTAAATAATTTTTATAGGAAGTCAATCTTTATTTAATTCTGGAATATATAAAATTGTTTTAAATAATATCCATGGTATTTTATGGAATACTTATATTTTCAGTCTTACTCGCCTACAAGACAAACTACAAGCAAACAACTTAAGTGAAAGTAAATTAAAAAACTGTCAAAATGAAACAAAAGTAAAGGAAAGAAAGGTGCTTGCAAGATTACCTGGTGTATCAGGTATATTTCCATCTCCTCCACCACCTGGTGTCTTGGTGATACGTACACCAAGAGGTCCCGATGGAACCAAGGGGTTTGTGAGAAGGTAGCAAATATTTATAATTGTAATTTTAAATAGTGACTGAAATATTGTGCCCAATATTTTACAGTTTCTACAAAATTCATAAATGTCAAATTAAAAATATGCAAAGGTAAACTAATTAGTTTACCTGTTATGTAAACAATTTCTTTTCAAATTACTCACTTTACATTTGTATGTAAGGATCTCTAATAATAATTTAAAAGGTTGTCTTTTTACTTGTGGCATTTTTAAAAAATATCAAATCAGTACAGCATTATTTATATTAGACCTTAAAAGTCAGGTTCCATTCTTGTGAATTGTGTTTTAGGGTTTATTTAACAATTTCAAAACAACCTTTATTAGTCTATTTCACTTCAGTAAAAAAAACATTTTGAATGTTTTGTAGAAATTGTAAGATGTTATTTATATAAGTACATTTTTTGGGAGCAATTACATTGTAATGTTATGATAACAAGTAGTTATTGATTTTTTTTACAATTGTACGTCTGAATGACATGTGCCTACTAATGTTATTTATATTTTTAACCTCATCAATGATACAAGTTTACATGTGATGTCTATCGGCTAATTGATATGCCAATAAAATGTAATTATTACATTTAAGATTATATCAAATTCTATAGAAATGGATAGACAAATATTCTGTTTTCATTATGATCATGTGGGGCCTTGGGAGTTTTTTTTTTGTATATTGTAAAACTAATTATAAACAAATGAGGTTGAAAAATTTACCTATTAGACTAATATTTTACTAATAGAGATCAGAATGACATTTTGTATCATACTTAGTTAAGATTTTCTATTTAAGTAATCAATTTTAAACATCAATTATTTTATTCCAGTACTTTTTCACTGAACAGTATTAAGGGATCTAAAGTGTTAGGTTTTATCCTATTTCAACTGTTAAATGATTAATTTAATCTACTGTACTAAGAGGAAAAATAGTTGTTGTTAATAAAAGTATTTTTAAGTTTGTGCATAATTTTACTAATACTATTTTTCTACATATGAAATTGTCAATAGATGAAGCATTTTGTTGTATAATAAAACTAGAATACAGTGTAAACTCTATATAACGACACTGAAGGGGCTGTGCATTTTATGGCATTATAGAGTGTTCGTTCAATGAGAAAAAAATCATTGTATGGAATACTAAACCAACTAAAGCCAATTGATTTCGACGCTTTAGAGACTTGTTAATTGAGTAACTTTACATGGAGATTACACTATATAAGATTATCATCATAACCAAATTGGCTGTAATTTGATTTGTGAGGATATATCGAAAGCTTCCAAGGTCACAGACCAGTAAACAATTCAAGGGAAAGTATTTGTAGTTAGATATTAATAAACAAAAGCTTCATTTATTTACAGTAATCGATAGTGTTACAGACATTACATACTGCAATTACGGCATTAGGTTCTTGTATCTCTTAGGATTTAATTATGACAACATTATTTTGTCACACAATTGGCTTAGATATCAGAACATCTAGTCAGTATGTTAAGGTCTTTTTAAGTAATAAGAGACGTCTACCCCATGTCAGTTACAAAATTAAAAATATAGGTTTCTTTTCTGTATTGAAAAAAATATGAGTTATTGCTTTTATAATTGGCGAAGGTACTTTATAAGTATTTGTTGTATTTAAGTGTCTCATATGCACAGATCGATTATATAAAAAAAATTGCTTTGTAAATAGTTGTAGTACCGCTTGCTAATTTCATTCGGTGCTATCGGGACATCAGCTGGTGACCGGTTTCAATAATGGTTTTTAAACCTTGTGAAAAGCCTTTTTGTGGGGTCACGCGTAAAGCTATGTACACAGGACTATTGTAGCAAAAGGTATATTATTATATCTGCTATTAAAAAATAATTGACTGTCGTCTATGAGCTGGTTAATATAATATTTTCAATAAACGTAACTGGTGTCGTTATTGCGGAAACTCTTGTAAACAAAATATAAATTCCATTTAAAAATATTTGTCCGACTGTGTCTATGTAGAGGGGTCGTTAGATCATCGCGTCTCACGTGGGCACAGGTTGATGCATGTCAATTGTCATCTCACAGATTGCCAAAGATTTTTAATAAACGCACAACACCACATCGCATTGAGTTTTAATCATAGTTACATTAAAATTACTGTACCATGTGATTAAATTGAATAATATCTTAAACTCTCTGTATGTAAACATATGTATTAATGTTTTAAATTAGTTTGAATAATATTTTAATCGGAGTAACTTGTATTGTTTTATATTTTATGATTTTGCTTTTGAAATTCTATGATTCATAAATGTACTATATTGAAATAATTAATGGTGTCGGACTGATTTAGTTTCATGGCATGAATGAAGCATTCAAGGGCTTCTATAGGGTTTTGTAGTACATTAATGAATAAACGTTGTGTCTATAAATTCTTATTTAATCAATGGACTTGATTAGTACTGACGTATAGAGTTGACACTGTAAACATATCCGCTGTTAATTACCAATTGGTATTAACTCATTTCTTTGTATAATTATATTAATAATTTGTCATGAATACCATCTGGCGTTGCATTTTAATAGGGAGGTTAGACGTAATTTGTTCTGAAGCTCTTTTATGGTTTGACAGCGTTGGATTTTAAAAAGCGGCAATCTTCTTGTGGTCTATGCGTCAGTAATATTAGCTTAATGTCATATGTAGCTAGAATTGACGTGTTGAGTGAAAAGTATTATTCGGATTTGGTAAGAAATTCAAACAATCACATTTGCTTGCTTGTCAACTTGGGCTCTGTTGGAAAAACGAATTGTTATGAGAAAATGGACTGACAAATCCAAATCAATTGTTAACGAAAAGTGTGTGGGGTTATTGATTAGTCAACCAACGGACACTTATTTAATGAAGCTAGTATATCAAAAGCTAACGAAAAAGGATTTCTGCACTATTTTATTATAGATAATTGTATCTGTCCAAATTATTCGTAAGCTCATTTTCATTTTAAGTTTAGTTTTATCAATTTATACCTAAATGAAATATAAGAATTGTTAAAAAAAATGACATTTATTTTCGCCTGTGTATGTCTCAAGTCTTATAACGAGGACAAATATGTAATAATTTCATATTACAGGATGTTGAGCAATATTAATCGATCAATAATAAATGAAATAGTTACTGGTCTGTTCATAATATACACGTAGCCGATTTTAATAAACGTGATTAAATGATCTTGGAGAAGAACATTCACGGGCTATTGCTAGTATAAGTAGTTAATGTTGACATTTCTAGTCGATGAAGCAAGAATAAAATTAATGACTGGTTTATGTAAAGTAACCTGTTCTTAGTTTAGTCGAAAACAAAGTTGTGGCGACTATAGTTCTTTGCAATGGCGCTCGAGAATTTAAGTGAGCGAGATCGTGCGGTTTTAAAAAGTATCTTTGATCCTACTGCGACAATTGGCGATGTAGCTGATGACGGTGATAACTTTTTGGAAGATACAGAAGGTTGGTAAAAGCCCGCGCTCATGATTTGTTTGCCGCGAGTCTCGAAGACTAGTAAGGAGATATACTGATATACCCTACTGATGTTTTAGATAAAATAAGGTTTAATTTATACTTTGGTCATATAATATTAAGCTGATATACTGGATTGATAGGCTACCTAAAGACAAGAACAAAATAAAATACTTACTTAATCTATACTAATAATAAGACAGTAGAAATCGAAAATCTGTACATTAAATATTTTTTCAAAAAACTGAATTAAAGGAGGCAATTAAAGAAGAGTCATAGAAACCAAAAAAACAATTTTTGGAATTCTTGTCTGTCTGTCTGTCAAGTTATAACGTACCACGTTATAACTTGAAAACTACTGATCGGATTTGATATAATTGGGAGCGTTGTCAAAATCGGTAAAGAGAAAAAGAAGTTATGGTCAATTGAAAATTTACTTCAACCACTGCTTCAAAATTTTTAAACACTTATATTGATTGATTAGTTATATATTGTTAAATATGTTCTAATATAAGTTAATCTTAATATTAAAACTTATGAGAGGTAACAAAAATAACAAATAACGCAGTGCGCGCGGGCGCGGTTGAAGTGTTGAACAATGTGCTCGATAGATGGCGTTGATAAAATTCGTCATCAACCTAGATTTATTTTAATTTTTTATTTCTTAAACCTATACAGCTTATCAAAAACAGTTTACACAATAAAAATAGATTTAAAATAAAGCCAAAATAAGGTTAAAATATAGAACCGGAAATAGAATCTAAGATCAGAAAAAAGAATAACAAAAAAAAACACGAACAGAAAAAAATAAATAAAAATATATATACACATGAACAAGTGGAACTATGTGAAGTACGAACATTTTAGTGTGTGCAATGGTGTTGCTGTGTGAGTGAGTGTGCGAGGTTGAGTCTTAGTTTTTTTTAAAGAACTTCTACTTAGGCCAAATATATCCATCGCGGAATTAAGATGCTCCATTGTGTAATGACTACCATGCAGTTCAAACTTTCATTAACGTTTTACCCTATGATTATTTTGAGTGAACACTATCTATACAAACAAGTAAAAGGAAACGAGTGAAGAGACGTTCATCGTTTGTCCGTATCCATTTTTCCACTTACATCCTTAACGTTAATGAGGTTTACCTTTTATTATTTGGTCAAGCTAATAAGTAATAACCTCACAAGTACGTATTTCGTACTCATAACTTCGTAAGAATTTTCTTTCAACTCTTAACCGCTGAGGAGTTTTACCTTCTATCATCAGCTCATCCACATAAGAAGATGACTATCAGAATATAAAATTGTCAGAATAGTAATTGCCTGTACGTTAATTTGAAAGTTGCCCTCGATTGCCCTGAATCATCCGATCCTGTAAAGCTACATCATCCCTGAGTAACACAGGCTTTATATAATTCCAATTGTAACAAGATTTTAGCCCGTGAAACAAAGCCCTGTCGAGATCATTAAAAAACGCTATATACTTAACCAAATTACACGTGGGCGAAGCCGCGGGCGGAAAGCTAGTTCATACATATAATTCTAACTTCGAGTTTATCTCGATAGGATATTGTATTGAAATTAAGAATCTACATATTGAAGCTAAATTGGGTAACATTTTAACAAGAATATAGAAAAATGCTTTTGTAAAATATATATTAATAAGTTTCTTGAATTACATAGATGATACACCAGCAAACGAAGAATCGAAGTCTCTATGCATCCAAGGGGTAAAATTAGCTGAATCGGGAAAATTGGACGAAGCTTTAGAGCTGCTCAGTCGAGGAATTCAAGCTGCACCAAGCAGAGCATCGGGGTACAATGATAGAGCACAACTTTTGCGGCTAATGCAGAGAGAAGACGGTAATTTTTCATTTCTCATTTGATGACAGCTTCGTAAATCACACCATTATTCGTAATCCATAAAGATACCCATACAATATTTGTATTATAAAACGTCTTTAGTTTACGCGGACAGGTACCTACTACCTATCTCTATCTCACTGAATTTTGTATCTTTTCACTCTTTCGCATACCATTGTTAGGGGCCGACAACACACTCGTAAGGTTTGTAACTGATTGTAGAAGCGACAGCGGATATAAATCAAGCCCTCACGTTAACTGAAGGCAGACGAACTAGGTCACGTGCGTTAGCCTTGTGTCAGCGTGGCTTGATGTTGCGCAAGAGTGGATCCGACGATGAAGCACGCACTTCCTTTGTTGAGGCTGCAAAGCTAGGGAGTAGCTTCGCTAGGAAACAGGTAGAATAAAAAATACTATGATTTTTCAATTTCTTGTTATTGGCTGAGCTTTATAATTCAAAAAAACAGTATTGTTGTTCTAGTCTCAACTCTTAAATCCTTACTATGCTCAAACTACTCAGAGAGAGACTCAAAAAACTGTGTTAGAAATGGGCTGATCGACTAGTCTTAGT
The DNA here is from genome assembly GCA_951799465.1 of Leptophobia aripa. NCBI lineage: Eukaryota > Metazoa > Arthropoda > Insecta > Lepidoptera > Pieridae > Leptophobia > Leptophobia aripa. The sequence goes on along the minus strand of OX637268.1, from coordinate 3,777,340 downwards.
CGTAAATTGACAATTATTTTATTGTATTTTTTTTTCAGGTGGTGGAACTTAATCCATACGCCGCACTGTGTAATCAAATGCTCAGTCAAGTAATGAAAGGAGAAAATATAAAACTATAACACCAATATCAACATATTAAATAAATAAAAGGCACACATCTAATGGATTAGAAATTTAATTTAAATTATTGAGTACAATTCAGAGTCACAGTCGAGAAGATCCACAAACAGATTCTAAGACTTATCGATCGTATCTTAATACATCAAGCGATTACAATCACTTGTCGTACGCAGATCCAACCGTTATTAAAATTATAATTTAATGAATATGACTGAATTTAATACTACAAATTCAATACTACGCTAATAATATCAATTATTAGAATATAGCAATAAAGATTTTATACGCAGAATTCTCAATTGAAATGTAACCAATAGTAAGCTCGAAACGACGCTATTGGTCGAAATTAGAAAATCCTGCGCATTCCCAAGTATACAAACGCTAGAAGCGTAAATCATTTGAAACTTGGTGATCAAGAAACAATTTTGCAACTGTTATCTAATACGGTATTTTGTTAAATCTATTTTTCAACACGTCATATTAATACATATTGAAAACTAGATTTAAGTCATTCGACTTTTGACGTTCGGATTACGTTGATCTAAAAAAAACCAAATCCTTAACAAAATCTACCTTTAACTTGTTTTTGCATATATTGTAATAGAACAAATCTGATTAAAAGGTTTATACTATATGTTTTAATCGCAGTGATTACAATCTTGCAAAACGTTTTCTCGTTTACAAAGAACGATATCACAGAGTAACAAAGCGTAACAAGATGAAAAAGAGGCAGACACGAGGAGTAACAAGTTACATAAAAATATATTATATTGTCGGAAACATGGTCAAAAGAGTCCTAAATAGGAACACTAATCTAGTGCCGGGCGGAATCAAAATTAGTTAAACTGTTATATTATCTCAATACTTATATTTCAGTGTGTTAATTATATGTTTTAATATTTATAACTACTGGTGTTAGACCTTGTGTTCGTTTAACAGTTCACAGTTTGAAACCGCCCTCTAAGATTTACAAATCTAACCCAAGGTGCAATAATATGGTAATTATCAAAAAGGTGATATTTGTTAAATGTTACCAGTGTTAAAAATGTGTAATAATTTTAGAACTATCTGCGTCGGGTGCAATGTTGGTCTTCTTAGTGTATACACTGGCAACACTTACACTTAAAAATGCAACATTAGCGATACGATAATACTAGTTTTGGGGAAAACGTTACAGTTTTGGCACAGGCGTGATACATTAAAATACGACGCCTCAAATTTTTAAATTTATATTAAAATCGAGATAAAATTTATACCTAAAATCCTGTATTATCTACGGGCTTATTCTAATAAGGTGATATTTAGGCCTATTTCCCTACGAAGGTTAAATACTGCAACATTTGACAAGCATCGAATGGTAACTTATTTATTTATTTTGTAACGAAATTAAAAAAAACCTAAAATTTTATTGAACACATTACCCAATTTTGAACATAGCAAGTTTCGAGAAAATATTGCTCAAATTGACTAATATAACTCTTGATAAACCTTAAACATACTCCATATGATTGTAACATAGAAGCAAATGCATGACAAATTATCGTATTTATATACAAGTAATATCTTATATATAATATTTCACCACTGGGAAAAATAATATCTAGGAAGAATGCAGAACCACAGTGAACACAAATATGTTTGATTATTTTAAAATTTACCATAAATATACATAAATAAATATCAATTATTGCAATTTACTAACGACAGCAGGAAACAATACGATATTGGTATCTGATACATATTTAGAGAAACTATAACTTTGTATCTGAGTATTTAATAGGAACTAATATTACATAATTTATGTTATAATTATGCAGAGTTATTTGAAAATACTATTACCTCAAGGTAACTCCAACAGATTAAGCTTTAATTTGTTCAAATATATGTTGTATACAATAGTGATCCAACTGATCTTTATTCTTTTCTACTAGTTAGTACAGTGAATGTCAAATTGCTTTTCAAGAATACGACATATGGACATGACATTAATAGAGCTTTTGCTGTAATAAGATATAATAGTTATATTAGTTCATTTTTCAGGAGTGTTAAAGCAGTCATTGTAAGCATCTACAAGACAAGTTTTTCTAACACTTTGGAAGTTTTATGTATATTAATTAAGCATAGGGCATTTTTTTTAGAAAATACCAGCTATATTAAGGTTCGGTAAACGCTTGGCGTCTACCCGCGACTCTCTCTCCAGCTGATATATGATTCATTTCTTACTAAATTGTAAATAATTTTCAAAATAAATAATACAATATATAATCACTATACACTAATATACAATATAATCTATTAGTTTATACTATATAACAGATTATTATTTTATAATAATAATCTGTTTTTTTATTGTTTGAACCACGATACTCATGTGTTTGACAACAAGACATATTGTCTTAAAATTTAAAAATGTTTTTTTTAAATATTTTTTTCATTAAAATCAAAACCGATTAAGACTGAGCTCAACAACATATGTCATTTCCGTTATTTAGTTATATCAAGAAAATTGCTTAGCATAAATTAAATGATGCAAAAAATTGAATACATATTTAAATTTAAGTATAGTCCATAAATATTTTAGTAAGAGAATGAATCACATTGCTTAAATCTAAGACGAGATAACTTAATACAAATCACGAAGCCATTTTAAAGAATAATTTCTTAGTTTCTTAACTCTACATATTAAATCTTCTAAAACGTCAAATTGAAAAATCGATTATATTTAACTAACAGTTGCTTCGAAGACAATAATTATATATATATAAAAAAATTGAACACACTTTACATGGTCGGTTAGCTGTAAGATAAGCGATTTGTAGCATGTATTATGGGACCTAACATAATTAACAAACAATATATATCCGTTATTACATAGCGTTATATACATATATATAATACTGAGACAACAACCAAACTATATGTATCAGGAATGGCTTGGTGACCATTAAACTATCGTTTCCATAGTAATTCAACTGTTAGTTAAATATATATATATCTAATTATCCTTTCAGAAGGTTTAAAAGGATACGAATACTTAAAAGCTATTCACAGTGACATAACATTAGACGCACTTATTTTTGATTTAATTTTGTGTATTAAAACACATATTAAAACATCAAAATGTCATTTATTAATTCAATTTAGAATCGAATGCTTCCCAATTTTAAATTCACATTTATTCTAGCGAGAGTTTTTTTTTTAATGTTTATATTATATTTTAAGTTAGTAAGGCTATTTATATTTAATTCACACCACGTGATTTTATTTACAAATAAAATTTTATAACAAATTTGTCAATATCGCACAATAAACACACATACAATTAAATAACGAACGTAAACTTTCAACTTAATCTAAATACACCCGAGGTGATAATTCTCCGAAATAAAAAAATAATAATCTCGAGATTCTCCAGAGAGATATAAATCGGAACTAGCGATATGTCATCAAAGAGACATTATGTATTACAGTAGTCGATATTAAAATATGTTAGTCGGAAATAAACAAGTTTTATTAGATTCCTATATTATTAATAAAGGCTAGCACAATCACTTTTGTACGCGAAGATACAGTAAAGGCCGTAGCCCTTAGATCGATATTCATATAAAGATATAATGTGTACGTAGTAATTAATTTCGGAATTCTTTTTCGACAAACTTTCATCACTTATCGCCAGTCCGTTAGTAAATTAAAATATAAAAAATAAATCATTCAACACACTGATATGTGAGATATTACAAAATGGATATGATGTTAATTTACCAGAACCCGTAAGACAAGTGGCCCCGAGATGTTAAGGATAGAACCCTATAATGAAATTTAATGGCACATGGGAAAATGACAGAACAGAATCAATATTAGAGAGCTATATTGCTTTAATTAACAAAATTATTGCCATAATTAAATAATACTTTATTTCACCGGCTTCAGTCTTCGTGGGCTTGAATTAAAGCCAGTGGAACTGAAGTCATAAGTGAATTTAAAAATAAATCTGTGAGCAATTGAAGTGCTCAAACTCGAAAATTGAAGACCAACGTTCAATGTAAATGAGACAGATACACGATGGATCGTATGAGTGACAGAGATAGCACGACAGTTGGTGATTTCAAGGCCAATACGACAGTCACGTAAAGAATTTCAAAGAGCGGCTTCCACCTGAAATTATAATTTATTATTATTGTATAGGACCAAATGTGTTAATTATTATTATATCTGTATACTATATTTAAAAAAAATATATATTTTATAATGATACAAAATATATCCAATGCCCGGTATGGGGCCGTATATATCGAACACCGATAAAGTATACGTACCAGTTCAGACATGCTGCACGTACTCTGGGTTGAGGAATGAGAACCCCATGAACTCAGTCTGGTCGAGGTTCATCATAAAGAGCTTGTCGGTAGGCGTCAGCTCCGTTTTCTCCGCCGTAAATTGCTTGTCGAAGTTAGACACGTCCTTGCGGTGTTTCTGCAATCAAACATACGAGTTATCAATAGTACAAAATTACTGTAAAAATAACTGTTTTGTATAGAGAATACTTTGTTTCATTGATGCAAACAAAAAATGTGTCATATGTTTTAGAATTTAAAGGCGTGTTTAACCGATAAGTCAGATATCGAACAAAAAGCTTTCAATTATTCTAAGAGCATATATACAATCTTAGGCTTGAAAGGCGGCTGCACATCCCTGGCCTCGATCCTGGCCCAGTCAATTCGCCTGAAGAATGGGTGAGTGCGGACATCTTCTTCGCCCCGCAGCCCGCAACCCAGACGCTTCTGAGGGATCTTGGTGAGAAAGGATTTACATGCGTCTTTTGCCTCCTGGAAAATGGAAATTGAACGTTTTGTTACAAATATTTACATAAATCCATGCTTATTTCCACATTATCAATGTTCAAGTGATCTAGGTGATAAATCCAGTGGTCTGGGGCATAAAAAACTCAGTATGCGATTTTGTTCAAAGGACTAAGGATAAATATATATTTGAAAGTATACCATTGTTTTGAAGTATTCTCTTAATAATTATTAGCATTAGCTATACCAATAGTACCTTGCTTAAAGTTTTCGGATAGGAAACGCTATTATCAGTGATAGCTGCAAACAATTCCTCTTCATCTTCACCATCGAAAGGAGGTTGTCCCACCAGCATCTCATATAACAGTACACCATACGCCCACCAATCAACCGATTTTCCGTACGGCTGGTATAAAATGATCTCTGGAGCTATATAATCCGGAGTTCCGCAGAAGGTCTTAGTAGTTTTGTCACCTGTGATACTCTCTTTGCACATACCGAAATCGGCAATTTTAATGTGACCATCCTGGTCGAGCAGAACATTGTCAAGTTTAAGATCTCGGTATATGATCCCACGGGAGTGTAGGTAGAATAGACCGATAGCGATTTCTGCTGCGTAGAATCTAAAATAATGTATTTTATTCGTTAACCTTTGCCACGTCACAATAAGAGGCTATCATAATCTAATATCAATTTATATCGGATAAATTGTTAGGTTGTAAATAATCAGACATTGTGGAATATAAATCAATAAATTATAGGAACATTGAAATATACAACACCATTCAACGACAAACGATCGGTTAGTCCCAAGTAACTATATTATTGACATATATGAGATTCAGACCACATATAACCAATATATTATTATTGAATAGATTATCTATATGCGTTAGACATATTATAAATCAATATGCCATTTTAGCGTACTTCTATATAATTTATAACAGTCTCTACAAATAACATTCTTATCTTGCCTTGTTATGGGCAAGTTACAGGAAAATAAAGACTTACACAGCAACGGGTTCCTTAAACTTGCCGCACTGTTGTATTTGGAACATAAGATCACCACCGTTGACGTACTCCATCACAAAATAAAGACGATCCTAAAAATTGATAATGAGCTATGTCACACATTTGGAATATGTAGCTATTTTAAAAGATTTTAACAAGAATGTCCAGATGTTTTTGTTTACTAATATTTAATATGTGTTCATAAAGGTCATTAACACTTATAACCAGGTTTTACTCACCATAGTTTGGAAACAAGAGTGAAGTTGCACGAGGAATGGTGGTTTACTACTCAGGGCCAGCACCCTCTTCTCCACCATAGTACACTCTACGTCGTCATCCTGTATTATTATGTCTTTTTTCAAAATCTTGATCGCGTACAATTCATCAGTCCCTCGCCGTTCCGCCAACATCACCTGGAAAAGATTTCATTGTAATAGACAATACAAGTAGATTTTTCAGAGAGAATTCAATTTAAAATCACTACAACTTGCTCACCTTTCCGAAGGAACCCTTTCCAAGGACCATGATAAAATTGAAATCTGTTGCCCTGATGACATCTGCTGCCGCCATGTTATGAGGCACCTCACGATCAGGTGGGGCCGCTGGTCTACGTTGGCCAACATTTGTGGCCTTCATCTGGTTTTTGAGTTGAGCTAGATCGGCACCCTCTTCAGGTACCGGTACATTGTAATAGTCCCCTTCTTCTTGGGTGAGAAGTTTGAACCACCCATCAGCAGGAGCCTTCATCAATTCGGAGATACCGAAGGAAAGTGAGCCCATGAAGTCATTACGGGATGTACGATCCCAATCCCAAATCTGAAATAGTTTTAATTGAAGTCAAATGAACGTTTTTAATAATTTTATCACACACATTAAAAATATATCACATTAAAAAATGATGTCCTCTCTCTCAACATCCTTAGGTAAACTATTGTTGTAACCTTACCTCAAGAAGTAGCCTCCGATCCTTATCCTCAGCTTTCAGATCGAATGTAAGTGTTTCATTCCACTCCGGGTTCAGTGAGCTGCGGATTGTCTTGGTTTTTTTCTTGACATTGTCAGAGTCAGGAATAAGTTTGAGCTTGACATATGGGTCTGATAGACCGTTAGGGTCCATCGGTATCAGATTGCGGCCCTGCTTCACTGTAAGAATACCAAAGATTATGTAGTTTAAAATTTATTATATTGGTATCTATTAATAAAACAGTTCTAGTGACTAACTTGACCTTTAGGTTTATAGTAGCAAAGTATCACAAAAAAACAGACACAAACACATTTTAGAGCTTTTTTCCACTAAGTATTTAATATTGTACCTACCGACGACAGTGAGCTTATTGCCAACGCACGAGACGGTAAGTTGTATGCGCCCGCGCCGCTCGGTGTGATCACAGCCGCACAAGTTGGGCACCGACTCCTCGCAACGTTTGTGTACGTTCATGTCGCATGCTGAATATATCCGAATATTAACATTACATTATTTCAAAAACTAAATCCTGAGAGAAATGTTACGTGTTTCATTAACCAAAATTGTATATTATTTATATCCATTGAGAATTAAATATACATTTACAGTAACAATACAAAATAATCATAAAATACAATACTTACATACCTTATAATTTAAATACATTAATCTTTAAAGCTTGCTAGTAACAAAAAAGATCTCGGACTTCGGATGAAGGAATGTGAATAGCTAATAGTTTTTTAAAAGCATTGTAAAGCGCTGAAGCTTGCGTATTAATTGTGTAACGATTATTATCTATAGTTTCATGCACATGCATAATTGTGACAAGAATTCGATCGTGTTTCCGCATATGGAATCCTTAATTTTGCTCGATTCGCAGGATACGCAGAATACATGGTTGTTAACACAAATTTCTCAATACTATCCAAAGATAAAACACAACACACATCTAACATAATAAGATATATAGATAGATAAAGTAATATAGTGAGAATAATAAAGTGTATTAAATATATTATAGGCAGATAAAGCGAAACAAAGAAAATTGTGAAGCGAGATAAATACTAATAAATTAAAATTGAATGAAGCAAGAAATATGAAACAATATAAATTGAATTGAATTTATCCGACGTAACGACTTCAATGTTTCAGAGGGATCCAATTTCGTAATAAAACCGGATTAGCGTTATCGTTCATTATTAATTTCTTAAAATTCGTGCAAAGGGAATTTAAATAATATTCCGGCGCACGTGTTCAAAACAACCTATCCGATCCGGAAGGTAGAATATTTATAATACTAAACAAGCATAATTGTTATAATCGTATAAATTGATTTAAGACAAATAGGTTTAATATAAAAGTGATGATAACAGTTATAATCTTCATTTGATTGATGTGGACTATCTAGGCTTCACATATGAAATCTAACAATAACGGAACGACCAGGGTTCACGTGCCGCTGATTTCTGGTAAAGGGCTCAAATCGTTTTGCAATGACATCATTTTCATTCACAGCTAAACATCAATTGGTGGATTCATTAAAAATGCTTCGGAAACTAATTACCGTAGGGAGGGTACTAAATATACCTCCACACTTATATCCCTGATGCGCAAGACCGAGCAACGAGCCACAGTGGTCGCAAAACGTTGGAGCTAAAAATGTCCAATTGTTCCATTTGTGTGGTGCGTACGCGGCCTTTAAAACAATTGTCAAGAAATAGAAATAGCATTAAGAACTACAGAAAAGCCACCAAGCAGAGTTGATAAACATGTTAAACTAACCGTTTTCATGCTTATTATAGTCTAATAAGACTTAATTTTATTTACCACAGAACACGAAAGTCGCATAGTTTAACATGCTATAGCTAGAAAAAAATTAACACGTCACAATACAGCCTTATAATTTGTGAAAATGACGCGATCAAGCATAAAATCTAAAGAAAATAAGGCCACCACCAAGCTGTAAGCTAGAAGCGTGATTACACCGTTCTACCTTGACACTTGAGGCCCTGGTGGAGAAGGCCGTACAGTAGAGAACCGCAGTGATCGCAGAACGTTGGTGAAGAGTAGGTGTAAGCCTTGAAGTTGTGTCTGGTACGAGTATCCTATAGCCGCCAAAATTCACACTTAATCACACTATACATAGACGATTAGATAGCTTAATTTTTAATATTAAATCTATTAAATGAATTTAAAATTTCTCAGCTATAATTACCGAATAGAGTCCAAAGATGAATTATGACAAAAAAATAATAATAGGATAGTGATCTATAAACACTTTTATTTCTTTAAATACACCAATTAATTGTTCTTAATATATTTAAAAGCTTGTATTAACAAATTCGCTGATAGCAACCATAAAAATGTCGAGACGCTCCATAAAACTCAGTGTACAACATCGAGTTTTTGATATAAAACCTTTTATCGACCATAAAAGGAGCCTACACTTGACAAAAATTATTATTAACTGATTTCTGCAGACATTTCTCGAATTAGTTCGTGCCGTTACATTAGTTCAAACAATATTTGAAGTAATTAAAGTATGTTAATATTATCAAAACACCCCGATTTACGAAGTATTATGCTATGAATTGTCTTTTTAAGCGTTTGGTTAGTTTTGTGGTGAATTAGAAACTGAACGTGTTAAAGCCGATTTTTAGAGTAATCTAAAGCAAATGAATATAGGAACCCTAGAAATCACTTGTAATAAATTCAAAAAATATTATTTTTCTATGCGTTAGCACACAAAGTAAAGATTAGATACGTAGTCGAATAAAACACTTGATTGTGATCCGTCAATAGGACAAGGAACGTTGAGAAAAAAGGCTCAAATGATTCGTTGATAAAGGATTAACTTTGTTTTTTGTTTGAATCATTCACACAGATGCACATGATCTAACAATCCCACTGAGTTTCTAGTGGATTCTTCCCAGCTGAGAGCGCACAGTGAATCCATATAAACTTAGTTTTAGTAACGTTCAAAAATTGTTCATATTATTCCTATTTCATAAAATGAATTTTGACTTTGACATTAATACTTATGTACACAGTGGATAATGAATAGTTTTAGGATTTTTCGTTTCGCTGTTCATGAAAAACTTAATATTTTTACAGCTGTTAACGAAATTCAATAAATTTAATAATAATATTATCTTTGAGGGTACGAGTAATATTTATAGTGCTCATTTCAAATACAAGTTCGTTTCAATAGAATAATATTATCGCACAAAGTCTTGGTACTTTGAATAAAATTGTTGGAGACAATATTTTTTACAAAAAACAGTATAATTTATCGGAAACTTGGAAGTATCATGGCTTTGTCTTCTGTACTATGAATAACCTTAATGTTAAGTCTTTTTATAAAAAAATCTACAATCATTCAGTTAAAAAATGCGAAAAATAAATCATTTTTTCTATAAGTTTTTACATAGAAAAGTTAACAGTTAGCCAGCCCAATACTATTTTCAAACCCTATAGACGAAAATTCTACATTTATTCATACCTTACCCTACTTTGCATGAAGTAATTCGGAAACTTTGAAAAGTAATATTCTATAGAATACGAGTAATTTGTGGTATAAATAATATATAGGTATTTAAATAATATGTTTCAACTACTAACACCTTTTTAGACAATATGCTTCCCTTTTTTTACCTCACACCGAAAGACTATTTGCAATAATTGCGCAGATAACCTGTTAGTTCATAGGCTTAGTTGATTTATTATATCAACATATAAAAACATATTATACATAGAAATTCGTCTATTGATTCCAGCTTTATTGTGGACAACCAATTCTCGTGCGCAATAAATCTATTGTATGCATGTGTTTAAACTAAACAAATAATTTATAATGTTCATTTAAATGAAAAATTGTTACAATGCGTGTTTGAATTTATAAAGAAACACCGGCACCTTAAATGTACACAATGTTGAGAGAATTGTAATTTGTGATAGAATATTAGTACTATGCAATGCAGGTGTCACAGAAAGACCTCAACTAAGATTTGGTGTAGAAATGACAATTTACGTAATACCAGTTACGAGCGTAAAACGGTAATAAAACAACGTTCCTATACAGATTAAGTAGTATTAACTATTTTAAAAACCTCATTAATTATCGGATACATTATACCTTTAATATTAACCATAAAAATGAAATCGACAGTAAACTTACGTCGGAATCGGCCCCTTTGTCTGCACCGGGACAGGTAAACGTCACATATTCGTGGCATCTTTTGTGTACCACAAAACTGCACACTGGAAACAATATAGATTTTGCAATGGTAAAAATATTGAATTTTAAATAGCAGATGGAACAAATATATTTTAAATTCTCTTCTCGAATGTAAGAGTGATAGACCTATTAACTCACCTTGACACTGGAAGCCTTGTTTTCCAAATCCCCTGTAACAAACAGAAGAAATCGTTTTTAACGCTATATGAAATTACAGTAACACACATTAACACACATCTGTCAGTAAATTTTACCTTTTTTTATTTTTACCATTTCCTCAAAAGACACTCGCCTGTGAGGCTTCACGCAGGTCCATAGGCGACGATTAATTAGTCATGAAATTAACTATAAAAAAGTATTGTATACACATCAGCTTTATAATCATAATAACTAAGAAAGTCTAAGAAAAAATAATGACATAAGATACACGTGCTTTCTTGCTCTGATAAAAGATTTTCAGGAATATTCAAGACGGGTTTAATAAAGTAAGAGTCGCTTTATGGAGATAATATTATAATCGCGGCGTGGCTGGCACTTAGAGGCAGTTATCGTAAAAATTCTGACGCCATATTGCGCTTACATAACTGTTGGTTTTATGCGTAGGATTCCATAATGTTATTAGTTCTGTATCTTATGCGGTTCATATTTTAATTTTGCGTTTGTGTTACCGAAAACATATTTATACACGGAAATTCTAAGAAGTAGCGAATGAAATTAAATACAGTGTAAAGCAATGCAATAATTAAATGCAATAAACTACATGTAAAGTCACTCTATTTAACGACTCTCTAAACTCTAAAGCGTTGGAATCATACATATTTTTTCTTAACGACCACTCTATAACTACTATATAGATATATAGTCCCTTCAGTTTCATTATATAGTTTACATATATTATAGTATTTGAGATTATTTTTTTACGTATTTCCAAAAGCCAGAATTAATTTTTACAATATGTCGTGTATTATGTTTCTGTACATATTTTTGTCACATATCCGAATTTTGCTTTAGAATGTTACCATAGTACAGAATTGAGGCAACATAGTTGGAACTAATTACTTGTTTAGAATATAACTGACACGCTTCCAGTTGACATCACCGGAACAATGAGATGTGTGAACAATGTGCGCGATAGCGAATATCTAGACACTGTTTGTGCTAAGTATGCTAAGTTTGACAGATGTAAATAGTCGACAAATTTAAGTATATATAAGAGAATTTGCAAATGAAATAACGAAATTCCTTATTCGTGCAACTTCAAAAGCAGCAATGCTGAACGAAAGAATCTCGCTGACCTCAATGTTTCGATGTGTGATATGAAAATATTGTCTATTGTTTACTCGAGTATACAATAGACAATATTTTCATTTCCTTTTTTGGCAAGCTATCCATTAGTGTTTTGTGAATTTATTTAGAATGTTATTATATGTATTTCCACATAGAATCGTACAACGGATAACTTGTGCACGTCAATAATGTGCCCAAATAGCTCAGCCAGATGTGAAGTATCAATTTGAATACTCCGCCGTTTAACCATCATCTTATATTGAGGGTTCGATAGTTCCAAAGTAGACAAGTCCAAGTGAGAGAAGATACCCACAACAATCTCAGTTCCCATTAATTTTTTAAGTAGTCCTCATTTAGGCTCAGTCATCAATTATTAATTTTAGCAATTTTTTTATAGTTTAAATAGTCCTTTACACTATGATAGGACATGCTCAAAATTATAAGACAGGTTGACCATTTTTTTTTAATTCCCCTTTATCTATCTATTTCTCATTGTTTTGGTTTCTGTTCACTTATTATCGTATATGTTGTGTCGTTATGTCTGTATTCTCTGATATCTGTTTATTTGTCCTTATTATTTTGCAACTGTTTTTGGATATTTTAGTATCTATAGTTCTAATTTTTATATTGAATTTCCTCTTTATGATATGTCTGTTTTGTTTCTTTGATAAATAACACGCGTTTATATTAGCCAAAAGGGAAAAATGTGGCATGGCATATATGGACATTCGCGGTTGACATATGAAATGATGAATAGCTGTAAGCTAAAAGCATTGCTTCCACGGCAATGTCACATAAGTTGCCTGCATTAATATTGACAGCGAAAATTATAGTTTTTCACCTACAAAGTGAAATGTTATATCTAGTTTTATTAGGTATGGCGGACTTCATTTCAATAATAACTTATGTATTTTTAAGAGTGTACATATTCAATTTAAACGTATTATGTCGTATTAATCTGCAAATATGTGAAGGTTTTTACACACGGGCATTATATAATGATTGTATAAGAGTAATTACTTACTGTCAATAGGCAGTATCAATTCTGTGGCAGTCCTAAAAAAATATTAATCATTCGAATTTTAAAAAGGAATCGTTATAGATAATAATGGTTTGTATTTGCAGATTATTATAACTATTACAAAAAGTTTATTAGTATTTAATGATTATTCAAAATTCAATAAGTCTCCGAAACGGCAGAAAAAGTGCACTGGGGCTTGAAAATACCTTATTAGCTACTCTTGAGTAGACACGAGAAACCCTTTCGTGGAAGTATTCTATGAGTCCCGAGGGCAATCAGAATGTTGAAACGGTTCGTTACTTCGCCGTATGCACTTAATGGTAAGTGTTATACTATTTGTGGTAAAATTTTCAATCATGTTTTACTATTCATGTCTATCGAAATGTTTAGGCAATCTAGCTGAAAGTGTGGAATGATTTCTAATTTAAAAACCTTTTATAGCATTCGCTTTATTCATTTTATCGTTCGCAAAACGAAATTCTTATTATGAATTTATCTTGTTTTCAAAATACTTGAGCGACTTCACTAAGTAGTTAAACTAAGTCACTTTCTCACATATATTAAGAATATAAGTCGCTTGGTAAGCTTTAGTAGGGGTAACCTGGCACGGGACCAACTCTCATATATAGAATGTAATTTATAACTTATTTCAATTCCTCGTTACCTGCTCAACGGCATTCAAACGCTGTATAAATCATATTGACATTTTTTATTTATATTTCGGTGAACTTGAATCTCGGTTTATATTTTGTTTTCATAGAACCGACTAGACTAGAAGAAGGTTAGGTCGGAGTGTTAGAAGAACACGATTGCTTTAAACTTCCACGAACCTAGCACTAAGAATAGTCATATCATTTAATTTTAATATGACTGTCCTAATTTTAATATCTTAATTAAAGTTAAAAAATAGAAAATCATTATTTTTGGCGTGTAGAAGGTATTTTGCATAACTAATATAAATGCAATTTAACAGACGAGAAAAGGATAAGAATCGTCCAAGTCCAATACTGACGATACTTCATGTAATGTAAATCAATTTTCGATACTAAGGTATCGAACTAGATAATTTTAGAGTAGTTGGCCGTTACTCTTTTCATCCGTCATAATTTACTAATCTATTTAAGTTAATTACGTAGTGTTACTACAAAATATTAAATGCCGGATGTCATATAAAATCCGAGCATTGTTTGCTTTACTTATATAAAATAGTGTAATTCAGTCGACATTATTAACACACAATCTTGGCTGTATTCCAATTGTTTCACTATTTTGATAATATGGTGTATCGAATTTTATTTTAAACACTAATGTAAAGAGGCGTGGCGAGGCAGATTTCTATAATTTCTCAATTCAAATGTCAAAATATCTTTATTCACTAAGGTACATAGTGCCATTTTGAATCGTTTTAAATCTTAGTGATTCTACGCCGCGTACGCGACCCAGCTAAGAAGAAGCAGGCAAGAAACACAGCTTGGTTGATTTTTTTTGGAAGTGATTTGGAAATTAAGATCCGCACTGAATTTAGTTTAGTTATTATCAGGGCGACAATGATAAGAGTAGCCGTGGTGTGGAGTGTAGAAAAATATTGCTTATTTTATAAACTGAAAAGAAAAGTCGCAAGCAGATTGTAACAAAAAATATTTCACATTAAATGATATCTTATATTCATAACAAACAGGATTTATCGCACAACTCTTGCCAAGGTATGTGTAAATTGGAGCAGGCCATTTTGTGGGCGATTGATGAAAATGATTAGCGAAGTTTAATAGTTTTTGTACTCAATTTTGCCACTTACAGTTTTTGCTAATAGAAATTTGAAGCCTACCGTTAATCACTAAGTCTGTTAATACATAACTAACGATACGATAGAATAGTAAATAATATAATGTCCTTTAATATTTAGCTAAATGGCAAAACTACATACAAGATCGGCAAGTGCTCAAACTTAATACATTGGACTTCCTAAATGAAAATAAATAGGGTGTGGCTGTGTCATGGACACGGCCGTGTTTTGTACGTGAATGTAACGGATAATGGGGTTTTAATTAAAAAAAAATAATAATCACGGGAATTAATAATTATTGTGTAACAATATAAATGTATTATTTATAGGTCTGTGGTACGAAGAATGCCAAAAGATATATGGTTTAATCAATACATATACATACAATTAGGGGATCAAATTTAATTCACTAATAAATAATATCGATTATTTAGGGGGTTTGAAAACATTTATTTCATTTATTGCATGTGCTTTGGATTAAGTGCTAAACGAACGATGTCCCTGGCGGCAGCTAATTTCTTATTAAATGTACCTATACGTACTCGTGTAGCGTTTTTTTGTAAATAAATAGTTAATCATTGATTGACAAAGGTATCACACCACTGCTCTTTCATAGAATTATCGTCATATCTCTATAATTTATACATTATTTCCTGAGTTATTAAAAGAGAAATGTTTCAATGTACTGCTCTTATTACATTACGATTTTTGTTACCATGGTAACTAAGCTTATTAATAAAAATTAAACCACGTTAATTAGAGCAATTTATCTAGTTTCAGATACTTCCTGTTTTATAATCACAAAAGTTCAAAAGAATCATGTATCACTAACTTGTTATACTGAATTAATTATTAAGCCACAATAATGGTTTTATACAATATGTAAGCCACAGTGTCACTTGACGTTGGCGTAATGAGTTTAACCGAGACGAAACTTTGCTTAAGTACAAACAATATCAAGTTGACGCTTACTTAACTCTGCTTGAACACACTTCGGAATAGATACATAGAACTGAATTTAAAGTTTAAATATGCCATTTATTGCGTCATGCGTCATTCTAATTTTACAATATTTTTATCGAAAACAAATAAATAATTGGCATGGCATTTTCGCGATTTCAATAAATCAACACTTTGTAAAATGATTACTTAGCGCAAAAAACTTCTTATGTAACCTGTTAAGAATAGATACCGAACATAATATAGATGGGAATAGGGGTCTCAGTGGATATAAATAAAGTACAGTTGCAAATAAAAGTGTATATAACGTTAGGGGCCTTCAATTATCGCTGCTGAGCGTGATTATCCCAGGCATCGTTACGCACTTAGCGCCCGGCTGCGATCCGATAGTATCAGAGGAATACTTAAGTAGAAAAGCTTTTTAATAAAGTGTTTGTTATAGGGGTTATACTTTCATAAGTTTTACAGAAATTCTATTATACCCACGACCATAGTCATCAAATAAAAAAGTACTTACATAATTCGAGGTCTATCTGATAGACAATATTTGCACCCAAACAAATTATTGTTTACGACATATTAAAATCATAGATATTCACTTTCTACAATGCTTTTCTATTTTTATCGTTCCTTTCACATATTTAATTAAAAAACATGGAAACAATATTATTATTTTTGTTACATTAAATATATATTAGACAGCACCATAGTTCTCCCGGGACAGAAAAAAACCGTGACCCCGTTTCGTCTAAGAACTATAATAAAAGAAAATTACTAGCCCTTAAATTTTAATTAGATCAAAACCCAAGTTCACAAATGGCTTAAAATAATTAAACACCCCAGCTCCTACGTTTCAATGGATCATTTACGAGTGAATTCCCGACACAATTGTACTCGAGACGTTAACAAACGAGGATATTTTAAAGAATGCTCGCTCAGCTAAGGGCTTAGCACCTAATAAGGTACGTGATAACAGTGCAAGGTCAGGTACAGTCACGTTCAACCCCTATTGAGTTTGCCAAATTATTTTTTTACAATTACGATTAAATTATTCCCTGCGGTTTTATCCACTTTGATTAAGAGCTTAACGATTACAGCGTAAAAATTAAAAAAAAATCTTCGATTTTGCAATATTATTCATTCATACTCTGACCCAGGCGTAATTAGGACCAATACCTGATTTTATATGCGTCGAATAAATTTGTCTTGTCTGGATTCAGTTTGACTATATTAGTATACTATAAATATTAATAGTCCGATTATATATCTATTAATAATATATGTCTTTATGAATCGTAGATAAAGCATTTTTAGGCTCTTCAATATTCTATTTAGCTCTCTACTTTTTAATTCATCCTAAAATAATTAAACTACATTCTACAGTATTTAGTAACAGGGATAATGAATATTTATTCAAAAGACTCCGAACGAGTGGGCCCTTGATCCCTGTCCACGACAATTGGGGTCACGTCAAACGGCATAAAACTCGACATGCGATGCAATGACCTATTTCGCGCACATTAGAATTGTATCAATAATTAGACAGCCCGCGGCTCACCTGTTGCGGCGCGCGCACATCGACCGACCGATGTGGGTCGACCTACGAAGTCGGCACCTTTTTCATATCCAACAGATGTGTGCCGATCTCAACAATGAATACACTAAATCACTTACGAACTAAATAAAAGCCTTGAGGATAATATTGAACATAATCGCTCCAAATATTTTACTTTAACGGCCGAACTTAATGCGTAGGTAGTAGTAGTAATATTCGTTTACATCATAGTATTAGCGCGTATCCTTACAATGAATTTAACCTAAAAAGTTGAATTATTTTAATTATCGTTTAAGGATTTTTTGTATACGAATGCATCAAAAACAAAAGTATTATAACGTATAAAAATGGAATTCCATATAACAGCGTAGAACTTAAATCTCAGGCAGATTCCCTTCTAGCAATTTATTAAAGTTTGACATTCAAATCAAACTTCAGAGCGTGATTTCAATGAAAAACTTAGTCTTAGTTCGGCTGTTTCGTAAGTTGGCGGATTGAGTGAAAAACTTTGCAAATTTTCGGCGTAAAGTCAATTTTAGCCATCTATCTCGTAATTAACGAAGGCTGTAAGGATTTTGTTAATTAATTCTTTGATTTTATCGAACACTAGATTATAAATACACTTCTTTATGGAAACCATCAACAACGAGAAGCTTGCAGATGTTTACGGCCTCTAAGGGAACGTTATGAAAAAGGGAATCGGGAATCTCACGCACGAGACACGAGTGCAAGGGATAACCAATGACTTTCTGCTAATTTTCTTAGGGAGGGTTATCTTCAATATCAGTATCGTGCGTGCCTACGTATAAGTAATACAGGTATATTGTAAAAATAAGTCTGCATATTTTGTTATTTGTGAGGTTAATGAAAACACGCACCTTTTATAAGTTGATCCAGTATTATGATACTAAAAGTATGTTGTTGATTATATCCGTCTATTGTCTATACGACAGATATTACTTTATTTTTATATATCTATTTTATGATCGCATGTTTAACCCATCAAACGAATGTAAAATAATAGTAACCAATGCGTTACCGCTTATTTAACAAAGCCTTCTGTATTGATACAAATACTATAGCAAATATTTGTATACATTGATCCGAAACGTGTAAACTGAAGTCTGATTGTATGTGCAGTATCGATGTTACAATCTAGTGTACGGTACCTCAGGAAATTGATATGTGTGGAAAATCTTTGGATAGGTTTTCCATTTTGCATCGAATGTGTTGCAATGTTATATATTTTTGTTGCCTATCACAATGTATATAACATTAACCGTTGAACAATGATTCTGATATTTGTAAGTGTAGGAAGGTTTATTTTAATATGTCATCTGCCACTTATATTATTTTCATATAATCTAATTCAATTTCAGAAGCAATTATATTTTGTAAATTTATAACTAAAGTATATACAAAGAGCTAGTTTCTATAGAATTCGTTCTGTTGTACACATATATATTTGTACTGTGAGTGAAATTGTTTTAGGATGTGTATATTATTGTAATTTATATTACATAGATACTTTCGCTTTAGTAGAGTAGTTTAATAGATCAATAATTGTATTAAACGGATTAAAGAATGGTATTCCAATCGATTCCAAAGTTCGAACTCTTGAGATAACAATAAATGGTTTTAGATAGTTTAAGCAAATTCTATACGAATCCTTTGTGTGACAATTACAATAAACAGCTTCTACTTAATATGTAAATTTTAGTAACTTACGGGACTTATTTGTAAAAAAAATTTTTTTTTAATCGTTGTCAGAATAACGAACTTTATGAAGTAAAATGTTTAATTTTAAAATGATCTATTATTTTAATTTCCTTGCTCCTTGAACAATGCAACATTCTTATATTGCGAAACAGATACAAGATAAAAAATATTCCAAATGAATTCTACAGTATTGTTTTGCATCAGTTCCCGCTCGGTAACCCATTTAGAGAAGACAAACGGGAGCGATGGGAAAATCAATTATTTTATCGTCTGTATCTCAGGCATTCAGGGGTGCGGACAATGGTTAAAATATTATAGCAAATTTCACTTAAAGATCAAATTTTCAAAAGGCGTACTGCGTTTTACAATAGCCACGACAATATTGAACTATTAAATTATCTTAAAAGTACCTAAAATACGAAATTTAGGAAAATGTGTATGAGACAATGGAATTTAAGCCGATTAATGTCAAACGTTTCTCGCCTTAAAACTAAATTTGTGCTTCTATTTGAGCTTAATTCACTATAATAGTTCATTTAAAAACATATAGTAGGTAATTTTGAAATAATGAATCTCGAAATGTAGATCGGACGATTCCGTAGTTTCTGTTAGCTTAACTCTCGAGGCAGACACTCGAAGACTTAAACATTTCCACGCTGGCTAACTTGCTGGCATGTGGGGTTAATATTGCCACAAGATTTTAATCACTTGGTATAAGTAAAATAATTATAATACAATTACTTATTAGGCTATTAAAGGTTTTTTTTTTAATTTGAGTAGTTTCTTTTTATTAAAAAGTTTATAGTTATATAAACATATTTCATAGTTATGATTGAACTAATCACCATCGGGACGAATGTCATCAGCTCTAAAATGATATCCTAATTCTTTATAAAATTAAAACACTGTGGGCACATCTAAGGGCCAGTGCCAAGTGGTTATTAATAAAAAAAGGGTACTTAGTACCTATAATATCATATTTATCGAGTGCACGTACATATATAAATCTAAATCCAAAACTAAGGTTTGTAGCCAGTAGTATCGTTTGTAGCGATACTAGAACTTTATCAGATCGCAGTGACAGCCCTATATCATAATGCCTTCTTAACTCGTAATTACATTACTATTACTTCGAGTAAGTATCGTTTACATGTGGGAGCATGTTATGCAAATTACTGAAAACGAAGTTTCGATGGAAATTCAATTTCATATATCAATGCTACATTAATAGATGCTACAAAGTATGAAATATTATTGCACTGTGAATTATTACATAAAATACACAATTTTATTCCATTATAAACAAAACAAAATACGGGTAAAATTTCTGTTCATATTTTACGCATATTTTTTATTATATATATTATATATATATATATATATATATATATATATATTATATATATATATATATATATATATATAAAAAATAAATATACATAATATACATATTTTTTATTATATATATTTTATTTGATTTATAAAATTTACTATATTAAATTACACAACTGAATATCCCGTAACTGATATCACATTAACTCATTTTTTATACGATGACAGAGTTTTCGAGGGTACAATAAAGCTTAGTATAATATTTAGTAAGCTCATGCGCTCATAGAGCATTCTACGTTCGCTAAAACCGATAAGAGCATTTCAGTTAGCTTTTGAGTAATCTCTTTAGTCCCATTGTGTAGGACTGCAAGTTCCTATATGAATAGAAAATTTAGGTATTCATTTTTTGACAGTGATTTTTGGTTATTAAAAATTAATTTCTCCGTGTTTCCAGAGTCGTAGATTTTTTGTAAAATATACGTAATGCGTGTGAAATAAAAAAATACAGTATTCAGACACCGAATAGTCTCTAATCGAGATTCTTATTCTAGAAATAATGTATAATAAAAATGCAAACGATGATATGTATTAATAAAGGCCTTATAGTGCGAAAGGCCCAATACTTTTGTCCGGGATACATTCATAACACCTGTGTATAAAAGGAATAATAATTGAATGTCATAAAGATAAGGAATTTCATTAACATTGTATTTTTTCAATTGTAACAACATTTTTCCATTTAATTTATATACTATGGACATTTATTATAGTATCATATTAATTACACGTTAACCTATTGGTTATGTTCGTTCATGAAATGAAATGAACTTTCAATCTTCCGCATACGATACAGAGAAGTTATTGTACAAGATAATAACAATGACCTCCAGACAACACATGCGTAACATATACACCACGACACACGTCCTACAGGATTAGGAGCAATGAGACGAATTAATGTAATTAGACAGTGAATGTGTTCCCAATCTCAACACATTCACCGAAGTATACCGGCAAGCATCATGAAGTACCAGATCATTTTTATCTATGCTATCATCTTCAGCACCATGGAGGGGCAAAACAAAAAGTTCTGCGGAAGTTATTTATCTGATACGTTACCGATATGGTGCCAATACCCGCTGATAAATAAACAAGCTTCGAAAGGTAAGTGTGCTCGTTAGAGTAACTTTTAAATTCTACATAGTTTTTTCCCTTTTTTACAAATAAAATTTATAAACAATGGTTTCATTTAAAACTACCTTAACTACCACTTCTTCTTGACTACAACTTGAGTCGTAACAACTTAAGACACTTCTTATCTTTGTTAAGACAATTTCGACCATTCTAATAGATTCTGTTTAACTTTTTTTATGATAACTTATACCTTATTTTTGTGCTACAGCCTCTTTCGTAATTCTATATAAGATGGATAACTGTTTCTTCATTCAGAACTTCTGATGAAACGATCGGAGGATTACTACAACGAAATAACAGACACTGAATACGACTATCCCTAGATCCCACATCATGAAGCTTTGGGGATTAGGAACAAGCGTCAAGTTGTCACCGAGTGTTGTATAATGCCTTGCTCCATTAACGAACTTCTAAAGTATTAATAATTTTTATATGTAAATCTCAGTAAACGGTGCCCAGTAATTGGCATGTATGTACATATTACTGATTATTAGTCTAGTCATATATATCGCAGAATAATATTTAAAGCGGATCTACTTAGCCTCACAAATTTTATGTTTTCTTAATATTATCAGTATTACTATTGTTATATCAAAATTGAAAATGTTTTTCTTCAATTGTTAATATAATTTATTTAAACTAAGTAATTGTGATTATTGAAATAAAACATCTATTTGTAATACGTGTTTTTTTAATATGGTTGTAACGTAGACGGACAACCGAGTTGAATAATTAACACCATCAGGTAGAAATAATGTTTTCTTTACATGGTTCTAATTAATATCAACTCTAGTTTTGTAATTATCAATTCCATTGATAACGCCACGATTGGTTGAGCTACAAGAGGCGCTGACTAATCACAAAGCATGCTAAATATTTTTGGAAAAATGTTAAAGGCCTAAGCGCTACACGATCAATCGGTTTAGTTTAATTAACGAGTTTATTTTCTTTGCCAACGGCTGTTGACGGAAATACTATTTTACCATTTTATCTGAAACTCTTCGTCGTGGTAAAATAAATCCATACATATATATATATAGATTAAACGATAGCTATTTTATAAATAAATAGTATCATTGTGTTATATTAAGTAAAGCTATCAACATTAACTGTAAACATAAATCCTGCATATGATGTAACACCGATTAAATAAACAACAGTGAAAATATTAACTGACAATCAAGAAGCTATACAGATAAAATTAAATGTGATTAACAACAATATAC
This sequence comes from Leptophobia aripa, assembly GCA_951799465.1. Taxonomy (NCBI): domain Eukaryota; kingdom Metazoa; phylum Arthropoda; class Insecta; order Lepidoptera; family Pieridae; genus Leptophobia; species Leptophobia aripa. The sequence continues at coordinate 3,754,129 of OX637268.1, read as the reverse complement.
GATATGATCTACTGTAAATTGCTATTGAAAGAATATACAGTATTTTTTATGTGATTTGACGATGTTTTAAAAAAGACATCAATTTTTTTTTTCGTATAAATCGTAATTGATTTTCGAATCCTTTTGTATACATATATATCTTCACACTTCCAAACAAATGTATTTAAATTTTTCTTCACATTTCATCAGTTTTAATTGTGTGAATCAATGATAAATCAGGCAATTCTCAGTTCTATTTCAGAAACGGTTATTGTAGTCATATTCACTGTTTATAGAAATTTTGACGTTTCGGCGCCTTTCCAGACGCCGCCGCCGTGGCTATTAAAATTCAAATCATAGAAATAAACGAAAATGTTTTATCTCTATGGTAGATACGCGAAAATTTAGGACAATATATCAGTATAATCATTTATTATTTATTACAAATTCTTAAGAAAAAACAAAAAGCAATTAAATGAAGGGACGAATGGATCTCTATGTTTGACATACTGTCCTATTAACCATATGTGGGGCAGACGACATCTAGAATATTTCGCCATCGCGTCCTCTCTTAAGCCACTCACTTGATCTCGATATTTAGAAATATTAATACATACTATAATTAAATTGAGTTTGTAACCATTATTTTAATATTTTTATTACACAAGTAATAAATCTCAATTCACTCCTTATTTCTTATATACACATTTGGCTAACTCAGTCGCTGTACTTAAAAATAATTACAGCAAAAACTAGTTCAATACCTATGTTCGTAATTATTAACAGCTGTCATACATGTGACTAAGCGATTCTGCAGCCAAACAAACTTATTGGCGCTTTTGGTGCATGCCTTTTATCCAATGGGGTGTTCAGTCTTGTCTGTTAGATGAAAAAACGCGCGATGCGTGACTTATTATCCCACTCTGAATATAAATACAAAATTTATCAAATTACGTCAGAAAGCTTTACACGCAAAATTGGTTTAAAAACTTTGTGATTTTTACTTTATACTGGTTGATGTGTTTCTAAAGAATTACGGAATTAAATTAAAATAAAAAAGAATTTTTCGGAATAGTAAAGTTCATCGTAAAGAAGTTTCTATTTTACTATAAGGTTATAGGTTACCGAAAGTCTGGCTAATATTCAAATATGTATTACATAAAGTACTGAAGAGACGGTTTATGTCATTGAATTTTAAAGAAACATCGACGACAATATATTGTTTGCACATACCTTTACCTCGCGCACAAAAGCCGTAGTACTATTCCGTAGGTAACTGGTAGACAATAGTTCGCGTGTGTTCATAATGGAAGTATGTGTATTCCCGAGGGCGCTCCTGTCCGAGAAACTCATTTATAAAATGACATACGAGGGTTATACATTCCATGTTTGCATGAGTTATTAGTATAATATGATAGTGTGTTTTCATGATCTAAGCGATAACTTTCATATTAATTCCCGCCCGTTAACAAAAAAGCCCAAACTGCATACACAAAAAGACGTGGAGCTTGAGTATAATCAAGACAATGGTTTAGTTTTGATAAATATCCTTCAGAAGAACTTTTTGCTCGCAATGACGCAAAAAGTAGGTAAAAATGCAGCCTTATTGTATAAAGGCTTACCTAAATAAAGCAGACAAACCGGAAGTCTAAAAAAAGTTGAATGAACTGAAATAAAACATGTAAACGCCTCCTGTCCGCCGTCTAGAATCAAAGGTATAATTATATAACATGTACGACTAATTCGTTTAAATGTGTTCTTGATGCCAACATTAATTATTCCAATTGTGGTTCTTCACGATCGCGCAATTTTTTTTAAATAGTCAATACAGGGGGAACAGTGTTGAAGAATGAAAAGGTCGATGCAAACAAGCCCAGTTAAACCGAGCTGAATTTCCACTTCAACAACCTTAAGTTACAAGCAGTTTATTAATTATATTTATTAGATTAATTGATTCTTGATTTGAATTGATTGCCACCAATTATACTTAGTCTTGCCATAAATATTGTTATAAAGAAAAGCACGATTTTTTTTTATACGTAACATTTATTCCTTTCATAGTGAGTTAGTTTAATACATCAATATATAACTATTAAAAATATACAATGTTTATTCGAAGTGGTCTCCATTGGCTGCAATACAGTCTTTTAAACGTTGAGGCCAGTTATCAATAGCAGCACGAACTCTTTCTAGAGGAAAATTCTTCACTGCCAACCGAATGGATCGTTTTAGGGACTCCAAATTATCATGGCGTTTAGAGCAAGCCTTACTCTCTAAAACTGACCATAAATCATAATCCAATGGATTTAGGTCAGGACTTGACGACGGCCAGTTTTCAGTGCTGATAAAGTCCGGAACGTTAGTTTTCAACCAAGATTGGGTGGATCGAGCTCTATGACCCGGTGCCGAGTCTTGTTGAAAGCACCATTCTTTGTTATTGAACATGGTGTTAGTTAAAGGCTTAACTACCGTCTCAAGAATGGTATTTTGATAAACTTGTGCCGACGTTTTAATACCTTTTTCACAAAAATATGGCTCAGTCACCCCTTCATAGCTAACACCCCACCAAACCATCACTGAAGTGGGATAATGCCCACGTTGTACTCTGTTTACTAATTGCGAAGCTTCTTTAGAGCTTCCAGCATAAATACGGTCATTTTGTTTATTAAAATACTGCTCAATTGTAAAAAAATTCTCATCCGTAAACAAAATTTTTTTGTGACCTCCCTTTGCGTACCGCTTAAGTAGTTGTTTGGATTTTACCACCCTATTCTTCTTTAAATTATCAGTTAAGAAGTGACCAGTACCTCTCTTATAGGCTGCAAGTCCTAAGTCATCTTTTAATATACGCGACATGGTTCTAGGAGCTATCTTCATCTCCCGAGATAAAATCTTTTGCTTACGGACAGGATTTCTTCGAATTCTTTCCCTAACTGCTTTAATCACCTTTTTCACACGAACGGTACGTGGACGGCCAGATCTTTTTCTGTCACAAACAGAGGAGGTATCATTGTACCTATCAATAGCCCGGTAAACAAACATTTGACTAATACCAAGCGGGTGGAGGGTTTTAAAAATTGCACTTTTCTCCATACCTACTTCATGTAAGGCAATCACAGCGATTCGGTTCTCTATATCACACCACTCCATTTTAATATAACAAAATATTTAACAATATAATGGCGCGAAAATAAGAAAACACATCAAGCAATCATATAAAAATGACAGATTCCAAATTCAAACGTAATATTTTCTTTTTTTGAATAGTAACAGTATTTATGGCCAGACTAAGTATAAGTTAATTCTAACTCTTATAGCCAATAGTAGATATTGCGAAATAATTTGTAATTTATTTTATTACCAATAACTACAAACTGTAGTCTTCTGAAATAGTAGTATGTACGCCTTAACCGCGTAAAAATATACTAACACTCTAATTAACGTTTTGAAGACCTGATTGAATACGACATATCAATCAACTAAGACAACACATGCATGCGTACACCTCACCTACAGGATTCAGGCGCAATGAAATGAATTAATGTAATTAGACAGTGAATATTCACAAGATTACTATATAAGCCGATGGGTTCCCATTCTCAACACATTCACCGAAGTATACCGGCATCATGAAGTACCAGATCATTTTTATCTATGCTATCATCTTCAGCACCATGGAAGGGCAAACTAAAAAGTTCTGCGGAAGGGATTTGTCTGATACGTTAGCGGCATTGTGCAAATACCCGCTGATAAATAAACAAGCTTCGAAAGGTAAGTGTGCTCGTTAAAGAGATTTTTTAATTGTATAGTTTTTCCCCTTTATTACTGGTCCATTAATAAATAATAAAAGTTACATTTGAAACCACCGTGGTTAAGGCTTTCTTTGTTAAGACAATTCTGAATGTTCTCTTTCTCTTTCGTAATTCTAGATGGTATGAATAACCACATTTTCTTTCAGAACTTTTGATGAAACGATCGGAGGATTACTACAACGAAATAGCAGACACTGAATACGACTGGCCCTGGATCCCACATCATGAAGCTTTGGGGATTAGGAACAAGCGTCAAGTTGCCACCGAGTGTTGTATAAAGTCTTGCTCAGTTAACGAACTACTGAAATATTGTGATTTATAAAATTTTAAAAATGATGCTACTAATTTCTCTCAATGTTTAGTTATTTTTTAAATTCAGTTTAGATGTTAAGCTAACAATATAATTACAAATCATTGTATTAGAAATTCGATCTTAAGCGATGGTTTTATGGTTAACTTGGCATGTACATAAAATCTAGTCAAAATACAGAATTATTATAAAAGAGCCTTTTATTAACCTTATAAAAACCTCCATCGTTCCATATCAAGACTATTTATTATATACAAAGCAAACGTAAGTATCAAAAGCTGATTAAAAACTTTAGACACATTCATGATTGATATCGCTCTACGAATGAAGATACGCTTTAACACGGCTACTATTGCATTGACGTAAAATCTAGTAAACACTCAAAGAGCTTTCTTCGAATTATTCATTTGAGGACATAACAATCAAACGATTAGTCGTTCAGTCTTGAAGCAATTAATCGAACACATTTAATAATAAATAAAACAATTTACGAACGAACCGGGTGTTAAGCGCAATCACATCAATTTACTGGTTATCTCAGGTGTACAACGAAAACCATTTTACAAAATTGAATAATCTATGCAGATAAGTATATTTTCTTAAATAAAAATACCCAGTTCCTTACCTCCAAACCCTAGTTTGGCCTCGGATTACGGACATATGCATTATGTTTGATTCTAAGAACACCAGCATAGTTTGATCGTGACTTTTTGCCATAAGCGTAGTAACAACAGTCAGTTGCACAAAAACAAATTATTGGTTATTGTAAATTGATTATATTACAGCATGATAAATACACCCGTTCAGACCGCACCGTTTCTCAAGGCCTCTGCTGTGTTCATTTAACTCACACAATCGTCATTAACTGTTAATAATACTAAATACTAAAAAGATTATTTATGTAAACGTTATCGAATGTGGTTTAATCAACCGCAACAACAAAATTAAGGTGTATTCAAGGATATACAAAATCCTATCTATTGTAAAGAATTAATTACAGCGTACTCACAATTTTTTTGTATAACTATAACTTTTGATAATGTATTATGTTAATAATGTAGAAAAAGAAAATGAAAATCTATTCTTTATTTTAATGCCTATTGATAATCCTGCCAAATAAAATATAATTACTTAAATACATTTAATAATATGTAAATACATACAATAATTTACACTTTGGTGTAGAAAAAGTAAGAGTTAATGATCCTTCGTAAATGTTAAAAAAAAATTTTTTTCATAAAGGTAGCTAAGGTATGAATCGTCAACAAAATAAGTTATAAATAATTTCGACTTTAAATTTACTGCCAGTTCCCAAATCAAGGTCGAAGAGCGGACGAGAAGAACTGGCAAGATACACTCCTTTAAATCGCTAAGCATGTTTCACAGTACGTTTGTAAACATTTGCAACCATTAGACCATGCACGAAATAAAAACAATAAAAAAATAACCTTTACTATCAACGGTGGGCATAAGAAATAGGAGCACACATTTACGTTATAGTGAAAACGGGTTCTTCTCACAAACACACAGTAAACGGAGACTTAACCAGGAAAAATTAGAGAGAGTTAGAGAACAACGAGCGGCATTATCTCTGATAAGCGGTCTTATCCAGTCAACCCACGCAATTTATTACTTGATTATCGTGCACAACAACACTGAAAAATTATTATTAACCAAATGAGGCGCAAAAACAAAGGTAACTAAAACCGCTAAGAACTATTTAGACTCTATATGCAAACATAGGTTGATACTACAATAAAGTTATAAACAAATAAATATTTTAATTGATTGTGTAATACGGGATGAGAATGTTGTTAAATCTATATATCCTGTATTAATTTCACGTCACTAATAATTTCAATCACATTAAAATAAGTCTGGCTCCGCTCTATGACTAATATTCACATGTTTAAATCAACTGTATGGTTTTTTCTCTCATTGTCTTACAGCATTTAAACTTGTGTACTGCTAAATTAAAAAAAAAATTATTCTTTTTTAAATTTATGCAGGAAAAAACTTTCTATATACTCGATAGGTGCCATTCACACGTGTTTCTCGAGTCATCATCGTTAAAGTTTGTAGTATGAAAATTTTTTCAAGAATGAAATTTTTTTTGATCGCAAAGACGTGTTCTCGATTACAGCATCGATTATTCCAATTGCGGTTTCTCTCAGCAACCTTTTATTATTTTTGTAAATAAGGGGGACACAGAGTTTCAACTAGAGAAGGTCGGAGCAAACAAGCTCGGCTAATTAGCACCCGCTATCTTTTCACTTAATTATACCTTAAGTTATAAGCTGTTTAACGCTATGTGGGGTTTATTAAATCTTCTTATATGTCACACAATTGTATATTATATGGGCTACTGAACATAACGTATATGGTCTGGAAGGTATTGATAAAATGTTGATATTAATTTTCCACACATATTATATACATTTTAAGATATTTTCTTATAAGGCTTACACTTTGTGGACTTTTCATACGTATTATTAATTAAAGGAAGTTTTAAAAGTACTTAACAATCCTTTTCTGCCAAACTATAAAAATTTTCGACATACTTTTTGTAAGACTAGCCAAATGATACAAAAAACATTTGGATGAAGTATATCGAGATTGTTGTCAAATTTGAGTAAAATATAATAATAATACGAACCTTCATTTGTAAATAAAAAACGAGACACACAAACATTTTAGACGCCAGCCTACTAAGAAACCCCGTCGCTGTGGATACCTTCCAGCTCTTTATTGGAATAAAACGTGCAATATTTATTAAATTTTTGTTTATATATAACTGTTAATATAGGCAAAAGTCTCATTTTGAACATTTTAATTATATAATTTTTTAAGCTTGTGAAGGAATTGTATCTTGTATATATGGCTGGGTCAATAGTATTATATCTGTAATAACTCTTCATTTATCTTTTAGTAACAAAACCTACCAAAATAGCCCTCCATAAAATACGAGTATGCCTTCAGCCTTGACCGCATAAATATAAAGTACAATTCATTAGAACGACATTTTTTGAAATTGTCGAAAGAATAAACTTACAAAAATATGCGACGGAATAAACCTAAAACAGTTTTCAGAAGAAACAAGGAGATATCTCAGTATCATATTAAGAAAAAATCTTATCAATACATATATAAACAAAAAAGGTTCTTAAGAACGGAAGACTCTTTCAGCATAATCTTGAAACGCTCTCAAAACACTGATTGAACACGAAAATGACAATTAACTAAGACAAAACATGTTGGGGTGGAGGGCATGGGGGTCACCTCACACCACACCTCACGTCACGTCACGCGTCCTACAGGAATCAGGCGCAATGAGACGAATTAATGTAATTAGACAGTGAATATTCACAAGACTGCTATATAAGCCGATGAGTTCCCAATCTCAACACATTCACCGAAGTATACCGGCAAGCATCATGAAGTACCAGATCATTTTTATCTATGCTATTATCTTCAGCACCATGGAGGGGCAAACTAAAAAGTTCTGCGGAAGGGTTTTGTCTGATACGTTAGCGGCGTGGTGCCAATACCCGCTGATAAATAAACAAGCTTCGAAAGGTAAGTGCGCTCGTTAAAGAGTTTTTTTATAGGTAATAGTTTTTCCCCTTTTTTACTAGTCCATTAATAAATAATAAAAGTTACATTTGAAACCACCGTGGTTAAGGCTTTCTTTGTTAAAACAATTCTGACTCTTTTCTTTCTCTTTCGTAATTCTAGATGGTATGAATAACTACATTTTCTTTCAGAACTTTTGATGAAACGATCGGAGGATTACTACAACGAAATAGCAGACACTGAATACGACTGGCCCTGGATCCCACATCATGAAGCTTTGGGGATTAGGAACAAGCGTCAAGTTGCCACCGAATGTTGTATAAAGCCTTGCTCAGTTAACGAACTACTGAAATATTGTGATTTATAAAATTTTATAAATGATGCTACTAATTTCTCTCAATGTTTAGTTATTTTTTAAATTCAGTTTAGATGTTAAGCTAACAATATAATTACAAATCATTGTATTAGAAATTCAATCTTAAGCGATGGTTTTATGGTTAACTTGGCATGTACATAAAATCTAGTCAAAATACAGAATTATTATAAAAGAGCCTTTTATTAACCTTATAAAAACCTCCATCGTTCCATATCAAGACTATTTATTATATACAAAGCAAACGTAAGTATCAAAAGCTGATTAAAAACTTTAGACACATTCATGATTGATATCGCTCTACGAATGAAGATACGCTTTAACACGGCTACTATTGCATTGACGTAAAATCTAGTAAACACTCAAAGAGCTTTCTTCGAATTATTCATTTGAGGACATAACAATCAAACGATTAGTCGTTCAGTCTTGAAGCAATTAATCGAACACATTTAATAATAAATAAAACAATTTACGAACGAACCGGGTGTTAAGCGCAATCACATCAATTTACTGGTTATCTCAGGTGTACAACGAAAACCATTTTACAAAATTGAATAATCTATGCAGATAAGTATATTTTCTTAAATAAAAATACCCAGTTCCTTACCTCCAAACCCTAGTTTGGCCTCGGATTACGGACATATGCATAATTTTTATGTTTGATTCTAAGAACACCAGCATAGTTTGATCGTGACTTTTTGCCATAAGCGTAGTAACAACAGTCAGTTGCACAAAAACAAATTATTGGTTATTGTAAATTGATTATATTACAGCATGATAAATACACCCGTTCAGACCGCACCGTTTCTCAAGGCCTCTGCTGTGTTCATTTAACTCACACAATCGTCATTAACTGTTAATAATACTAAATACTAAAAAGATTATTTATGTAAACGTTATCGAATGTGGTTTAATCAACCGCAACAACAAAATTAAGGTGTATTCAAGGATATACAAAATCCTATCTATTGTAAAGAATTAATTACAGCGTACTCACAATTTTTTTGTATAACTATAACTTTTGATAATGTATTATGTTAATAATGTAGAAAAAGAAAATGAAAATCTATTCTTTATTTTAATGCCTATTGATAATCCTGCCAAATAAAATATAATTACTTAAATACATTTAATAATATGTAAATACATACAATAATTTACACTTTGGTGTAGAAAAAGTAAGAGTTAATGATCCTTCGTAAATGTTAAAAAAAAATTTTTTTCATAAAGGTAGCTAAGGTATGAATCGTCAACAAAATAAGTTATAAATAATTTCGACTTTAAATTTACTGCCAGTTCCAAAATCAAGGTCGAAGACCGGACGAGAAGAACTGGCAAGATACACTCCTTTAAATCGCTAAGCATGTTTCACAGTACGTTTGTAAACATTTGCAACCATTAGACCATGCACGAAATAAAAACAATAAAAAATAACCTTTACTATCAACGGTGGGCATAGCAAAATAGGAGCACACATTTACGTTATAGTGAGGACGGGTTCTTCTCGCAAACACACAGTACACGGAGACTTAACCAGGAAAAATTAGAGAGAGTTAGAGAACAACGAGCGGCATTATCTCTGATAAGCGGTCTTTTCCAGTCAACCCACGCAATTTATTACTTGATTATTGTGCACAACAACTGCAAACTGAAACAACACTGAAAAAGCACTGTCGTTTAAGGGTTTTGAAAGTATTATTATTATATCAATTGAGACGCAAAAACAAAGGTAACTAAAACCGCTAAGATAAATAGTTCTAGGACTCTATATGCAAACATAGGTTGATACTACAATAAAGTTATAAACAAATAAATATTTTAATTGTACACAATCAAATAATCTATACTAATAATAAGACAGTAAAAATCGAAAATCTGTACATTAAATATTTTTCCAAAAAACTGAAAGTAGGCAATTAAAGAAGAGTTATAGAAACCAAAAAAACAATTTTCGGAATTCTTGTCTGTCTGTCTGTCTGGTACGGTATAACTTGAAAACTACTGAACGGATTTGAACGCGGTTTTCACAGTTGGATTACATATAATTGGGAGCGTTGTCAAAAGTTTATTTTGTCAAAATCGGTTAAGAGAAAAAGAAGTTATGGTCAATTGAAAATTTACTTGAACCACTCCTTCAAAATTTTTAAACACCTATATTGATTGATTAGTTATATATTGTTAAATATGTTCTAATATAAGTTAATCATAATATTAAAACTTATGAGAGGTAACAAAAATAACAAATAACGTCATCAACCTAGATTTATTTTATTTTTTTATTTCTTAAACCTATACAGCTTATCAAAAACAGTTTACACAATAAAAATAGATTAAAAATAAAGCCAAAATAAGGTTAAAATATAGAACCGGAAAAAGAATCTAAGATCAGAAAAAAGAATAACAAAAAAGAAAACACGAACAGAAAAAAATAAATAACTATATATACACATGAAGAAGTGGAACTATGTGTAGTACGAACATTTTAGTGTGTGAGTGTGTATCAGTGTCTGCAATGGTGTTGCTGTGTGAGTGAGTATGCGAGGTTGAGTCCTAGTTTTTTTTTAAAGAACTTCTACTTAGGCCAAATATATCCAATAGATCGCGGTATTAAGATGCTCCATTGTGTAATGACTACCATGCAGTTCAAACTTTCATCAACGTTTTACCCTATGATTATTTTGAGTGAACACTACCTATACAAACAAGTAAAAGGAAACGAGTGAAGAGACGTTTATCGTTTGTCCGCATCCATGTTTCCACCTACATCCTTAACGTTAATGAGGTTTACCTTTTATTATTTGGCCAAGCTAATAAGTAATAACCTCACAAGTACGTATTTCGTACTCATAACTTCGTAAGAATTTTGTTTCAACTCTTAACCGCTGAGGAGTTTTACCTTCCATCATCAGCTCATCCACATAAGAAGATGACTATCAGAATATAAAATTGTCAGAATATTAATTGCCTGTACGTTAATTTGAAAGTTGCCCTTGATTTCCCCGAATCATCCGATCCTGTAAAGCTACATCATCCCTGAGTAACACAGGCTATATATAATTCCAATTGTAACAAGATTTTAGCCCGTAAAAGAAAGCCCTTTGGAGATCATTAAAAGTCGCTGTATACTTAACCAAATTACACGTGGGCGAAGCCGCGGGCGGAAAGCTAATAATCAATAAAGGATTTGAATGTTGTTAAATCTATATCTCCTGTATTAATTTCACGTCACTAATAATTTCAATAAAAATCACATTAAAATAAGTCTGTGTGGCCTATGACTAATATTTTCTAACGCATATTTGATGTATCACATGTTTAAATCAACTGTATGGTTTTTTCTCTCATTGTGTTATTGCATCTTCACTTGTGTGCTGCTAAATTAAACAATTTTTTATTCTTTTTTAAATTTATGCAGGAAAAAACTTTCTATATACTCGATAGGCGTCATTCACACGTGTTTTCTGAAAAAGCGTGTATTTTTTTGAATACTCTCGAGTCATCATCGTTAATGTTTATAGTATGAAAATTTTTTCAAGAATGAAATTTTTTTGTTCGCAAAGACGTGTTCTTGTTTACAGCATCGATTATTCCAATTGCGGTTTCTCTCAGCAACCTTTTATTATTTTTGTAAATAAGGGGGGAACAGAGTTTCAGCTAGAGAAGGTCGGAGCAAACAAGCTCGGCTAATTAGCACCCGCTATCTTTTCACTTAATTATACCTTAAGTTATAAGCTCTTTAACGCTATGTGGGGTTTATTAAATCTTCTTATATGTCACACAATTGTACATTATATGGGCTACTGAACATAACGTATATGGTCTGGAAGGTATTGATAAATTGTTGATATTAATTTTCCACACATATTATATAAATTTTAAGATATTTTCTTATAAGGCTTACACTTTGTAGACTTTTCATACGTATTATTAATTAAAGGAAGTTTTAAAAGTACTTAACAATCCTTTTCTGCCAAACTATAAAAATTTTCGACATACTTTTTGTAAGACTAGCCAAATGATACAAAAAACATTTGGATGAAGTATATCGAGATTGTTGTCAAATTTGAGTAAAATATAATAATAATACGAACCTTCATTTGTAAATAAAAAACGAGACACACAAACATTTTAGACGCCAGCCTACTAAGAAACCCCGTCGCTGTGGATACCTTCCAGCTCTTTATTGGAATAAATCGTGCAATATTTATTAAATTTTTGTTTATATATAACTGTTAATATAGGCAAAAGTCTCATTTTGAACATTTTAATTATATAATTTTTTAAGCTTGTGAAGGAATTGTATCTTGTATATATGGCTGGGTCAATAGTATTATATCTGTAATAACTCTTCATTTATCTTTTAGTAACAAAACCTACCAAAATAGCCCTCCATAAAATACGAGTATGCCTTCAGCCTTGACCGCATAAATATAAAGTACAATTCATTAGAACGACATTTTTTGAAATTGTCGAAAGAATAAACTTACAAAAATATGCGACGGAATAAACCTAAAACAGTTTTCAGAAGAAACAAGGAGATATCTCAGTATCATATTAAGAAAAAATCTTATCAATACATATATAAACAAAAAAGGTTCTTAAGAACGGAAGACTCTTTCAGCATAATCTTGAAACGCTCTCAAAACACTGATTGAACACGAAAATGACAATTAACTAAGACAAAACATGTTGGGGTGGAGGGCATGGGCGTCACCTCACACCACACCTCACGTCACGTCACACGTCCTACAGGAATCAGGCGCAATGAGACGAATTAATGTAATTAGACAGTGAATATTCACAAGACTGCTATATAAGCCGATGAGTTCCCAATCTCAACACATTCACCGAAGTATACCGGCAAGCATCATGAAGTACCAGATCATTTTTATCTATGCTATCATCTTCAGCACCATGGAGGGGCAAACTGAAAAGTTCTGCGGAAGGGTTTTGTCTGATACGTTAGCGGCGTGGTGCCAATACCCGCTGATAAATAAACAAGCTTCGAAAGGTAAGTGCGCTCGTTAAAGAGTTTTTTTATAGGTAATAGTTTTTCCCCTTTATTACTAGTCCATTAATAAATAATAAAAGTTACATTTGAAACCACCGTGGTTAAGGCTTTCTTTGTTAAGACAATTCTTACTCTTTTCTTTCTCTTTCGTAATTCTAGATGGTATGAATAACTACATTTTCTTTCAGAACTTTTGATGAAACGATCGGAGGATTACTACAACGAAATAGCAGACACTGAATACGACTGGCCCTGGATCCCACATCATGAAGCTTTGGGGATTAGGAACAAGCGTCAAGTTGCCACCGAATGTTGTATAAAGCCTTGCTCAGTTAACGAACTACTGAAATATTGTGATTTATAAAATTTTATAAATGATGCTACTAATTTCTCTCAATGTTTAGTTATTTTTTAAATTCAGTTTAGATGTTAAGCTAACAATATAATTACAAATCATTGTATTAGAAATTCAATCTTAAGCGATGGTTTTATGGTTAACTTGGCATGTACATAAAATCTAGTCAAAATACAGAATTATTATAAAAGAGCCTTTTATTAACCTTATAAAAACCTCCATCGTTCCATATCAAGACTATTTATTATATACAAAGCAAACGTAAGTATCAAAAGCTGATTAAAAACTTTAGACACATTCATGATTGATATCGCTCTACGAATGAAGATACGCTTTAACACGGCTACTATTGCATTGACGTAAAATCTAGTAAACACTCAAAGAGCTTTCTTCGAATTATTCATTTGAGGACATAACAATCAAACGATTAGTCGTTCAGTCTTGAAGCAATTAATCGAACACATTTAATAATAAATAAAACAATTTACGAACGAACCGGGTGTTAAGCGCAATCACATCAATTTACTGGTTATCTCAGGTGTACAACGAAAACCATTTTACAAAATTGAATAATCTATGCAGATAAGTATATTTTCTTAAATAAAAATACCCAGTTCCTTACCTCCAAACCCTAGTTTGGCCTCGGATTACGGACATATGCATAATTTTTATGTTTGATTCTAAGAACACCAGCATAGTTTGATCGTGACTTTTTGCCATAAGCGTAGTAACAACAGTCAGTTGCACAAAAACAAATTATTGGTTATTGTAAATTGATTATATTACAGCATGATAAATACACCCGTTCAGACCGCACCGTTTCTCAAGGCCTCTGCTGTGTTCATTTAACTCACACAATCGTCATTAACTGTTAATAATACTAAATACTAAAAAGATTATTTATGTAAACGTTATCGAATGTGGTTTAATCAACCGCAACAACAAAATTAAGGTGTATTCAAGGATATACAAAATCCTATCTATTGTAAAGAATTAATTACAGCGTACTCACAATTTTTTTGTATAACTATAACTTTTGATAATGTATTATGTTAATAATGTAGAAAAAGAAAATGAAAATCTATTCTTTATTTTAATGCCTATTGATAATCCTGCCAAATAAAATATAATTACTTAAATACATTTAATAATATGTAAATACATACAATAATTTACACTTTGGTGTAGAAAAAGTAAGAGTTAATGATCCTTCGTAAATGTTAAAAAAAAATTTTTTTCATAAAGGTAGCTAAGGTATGAATCGTCAACAAAATAAGTTATAAATAATTTCGACTTTAAATTTACTGCCAGTTCCCAAATCAAGGTCGAAGAGCGGACGAGAAGAACTGGCAAGATACACTCCTTTAAATCGCTAAGCATGTTTCACAGTACGTTTGTAAACATTTGCAACCATTAGACCATGCACGAAATAAAAACAATAAAAAAATAACCTTTACTATCAACGGTGGGCATAAGAAATAGGAGCACACATTTACGTTATAGTGAAAACGGGTTCTTCTCACAAACACACAGTAAACGGAGACTTAACCAGGAAAAATTAGAGAGAGTTAGAGAACAACGAGCGGCATTATCTCTGATAAGCGGTCTTATCCAGTCAACCCACGCAATTTATTACTTGATTATCGTGCACAACAACACTGAAAAATTATTATTAACCAAATGAGGCGCAAAAACAAAGGTAACTAAAACCGCTAAGAACTATTTAGACTCTATATGCAAACATAGGTTGATACTACAATAAAGTTATAAACAAATAAATATTTTAATTGATTGTGTAATACGGGATGAGAATGTTGTTAAATCTATATATCCTGTATTAATTTCACGTCACTAATAATTTCAATCACATTAAAATAAGTCTGGCTCCGCTCTATGACTAATATTCACATGTTTAAATCAACTGTATGGTTTTTTCTCTCATTGTCTTACAGCATTTAAACTTGTGTACTGCTAAATTAAAAAAAAAATTATTCTTTTTTAAATTTATGCAGGAAAAAACTTTCTATATACTCGATAGGTGCCATTCACACGTGTTTCTCGAGTCATCATCGTTAAAGTTTGTAGTATGAAAATTTTTTCAAGAATGAAATTTTTTTTGATCGCAAAGACGTGTTCTCGATTACAGCATCGATTATTCCAATTGCGGTTTCTCTCAGCAACCTTTTATTATTTTTGTAAATAAGGGGGACACAGAGTTTCAACTAGAGAAGGTCGGAGCAAACAAGCTCGGCTAATTAGCACCCGCTATCTTTTCACTTAATTATACCTTAAGTTATAAGCTGTTTAACGCTATGTGGGGTTTATTAAATCTTCTTATATGTCACACAATTGTATATTATATGGGCTACTGAACATAACGTATATGGTCTGGAAGGTATTGATAAAATGTTGATATTAATTTTCCACACATATTATATAAATTTTAAGATATTTTCTTATAAGGCTTACACTTTGTAGACTTTTCATACGTATTATTAATTAAAGGAAGTTTTAAAAGTACTTAACAATCCTTTTCTGCCAAACTATAAAAATTTTCGACATACTTTTTGTAAGACTAGCCAAATGATACAAAAAACATTTGGATGAAGTATATCGAGATTGTTGTCAAATTTGAGTAAAATATAATAATAATACGAACCTTCATTTGTAAATAAAAAACGAGACACACAAACATTTTAGACGCCAGCCTACTAAGAAACCCCGTCGCTGTGGATACCTTCCAGCTCTTTATTGGAATAAAACGTGCAATATTTATTAAATTTTTGTTTATATATAACTGTTAATATAGGCAAAAGTCTCATTTTGAACATTTTAATTATATAATTTTTTAAGCTTGTGAAGGAATTGTATCTTGTATATATGGCTGGGTCAATAGTATTATATCTGTAATAACTCTTCATTTATCTTTTAGTAACAAAACCTACCAAAATAGCCCTCCATAAAATACGAGTATGCCTTCAGCCTTGACCGCATAAATATAAAGTACAATTCATTAGAACGACATTTTTTGAAATTGTCGAAAGAATAAACTTACAAAAATATGCGACGGAATAAACCTAAAACAGTTTTCAGAAGAAACAAGGAGATATCTCAGTATCATATTAAGAAAAAATCTTATCAATACATATATAAACAAAAAAGGTTCTTAAGAACGGAAGACTCTTTCAGCATAATCTTGAAACGCTCTCAAAACACTGATTGAACACGAAAATGACAATTAACTAAGACAAAACATGTTGGGGTGGAGGGCATGGGCGTCACCTCACACCACACCTCACGTCACGTCACACGTCCTACAGGAATCAGGCGCAATGAGACGAATTAATGTAATTAGACAGTGAATATTCACAAGACTGCTATATAAGCCGATGAGTTCCCAATCTCAACACATTCACCGAAGTATACCGGCAAGCATCATGAAGTACCAGATCATTTTTATCTATGCTATCATCTTCAGCACCATGGAGGGGCAAACTGAAAAGTTCTGCGGAAGGGTTTTGTCTGATACGTTAGCGGCGTGGTGCCAATACCCGCTGATAAATAAACAAGCTTCGAAAGGTAAGTGCGCTCGTTAAAGAGTTTTTTTAAAGGTAATAGTTTTTCCCCCTTATTACTAGTCCATTAATAAATAATAAAAGTTACATTTGAAACCACCGTGGTTAAGGCTTTCTTTGTTAAGACAATTCTGACTCTTTTCTTTCTCTTTCGTAATTCTAGATGGTATGAATAACCACATTTTCTTTCAGAACTTTTGATGAAACGATCGGAGGATTACTACAACGAAATAGCAGACACTGAATACGACTGGCCCTGGATGCCACATCATGAAGCTTTGGGGATTAGGAACAAGCGTCAAGTTGCCACCGAATGTTGTATAAAACCTTGCTCAGTTAACGAACTACTGAAATATTGTGATTTATAAAATTTTATAAATGATGCTACTAATTTCTCTCAATGTTTAGTTATTTTTTAAATTCAGTTTAGATGTTAAGCTAACAATATAATTACAAATCATTGTATTAGAAATTCGATCTTAAGCGATGGTTTTATGGTTAACTTGGCATGTACATAAAATCTAGTCAAAATACAGAATTATCATAAAAGGGCCTTTTATTAACCTTATAAAAACCTCCATCGTTCCATATCAAGACTATTTATTATATACAAAGCAAACGTAAGTATCAAAAGCTGATTAAAAACTTTAGACACATTCATGATTGATATCGCTCTACGAATGAAGATACGCTTTAACACGGCTACTATTGCATTGACGTAAAATCTAGTAAACACTCAAAGAGCTTTCTTCGAATTATTCATTTGAGGACATAACAATCAAACGATTAGTCGTTCAGTCTTGAAGCAATTAATCGAACACATTTAATAATAAATAAAACAATTTACGAACGAACCGGGTGTTAAGCGCAATCACATCAATTTACTGGTTATCTCAGGTGTACAACGAAAACCATTTTACAAAATTGAATAATCTATGCAGATAAGTATATTTTCTTAAATAAAAATACCCAGTTCCTTACCTCCAAACCCTAGTTTGGCCTCGGATTACGGACATATGCATAATTTTTATGTTTGATTCTAAGAACACCAGCATAGTTTGATCGTGACTTTTTGCCATAAGCGTAGTAACAACAGTCAGTTGCACAAAAACAAATTATTGGTTATTGTAAATTGATTATATTACAGCATGATAAATACACCCGTTCAGACCGCACCGTTTCTCAAGGCCTCTGCTGTGTTCATTTAACTCACACAATCGTCATTAACTGTTAATAATACTAAATACTAAAAAGATTATTTATGTAAACGTTATCGAATGTGGTTTAATCAACCGCAACAACAAAATTAAGGTGTATTCAAGGATATACAAAATCCTATCTATTGTAAAGAATTAATTACAGCGTACTCACAATTTTTTTGTATAACTATAACTTTTGATAATGTATTATGTTAATAATGTAGAAAAAGAAAATGAAAATCTATTCTTTATTTTAATGCCTATTGATAATCCTGCCAAATAAAATATAATTACTTAAATACATTTAATAATATGTAAATACATACAATAATTTACACTTTGGTGTAGAAAAAGTAAGAGTTAATGATCCTTCGTAAATGTTAAAAAAAAATTTTTTTCATAAAGGTAGCTAAGGTATGAATCGTCAACAAAATAAGTTATAAATAATTTCGACTTTAAATTTACTGCCAGTTCCAAAATCAAGGTCGAAGACCGGACGAGAAGAACTGGCAAGATACACTCCTTTAAATCGCTAAGCATGTTTCACAGTACGTTTGTAAACATTTGCAACCATTAGACCATGCACGAAATAAAAACAATAAAAAATAACCTTTACTATCAACGGTGGGCATAGCAAAATAGGAGCACACATTTACGTTATAGTGAGGACGGGTTCTTCTCGCAAACACACAGTACACGGAGACTTAACCAGGAAAAATTAGAGAGAGTTAGAGAACAACGAGCGGCATTATCTCTGATAAGCGGTCTTTTCCAGTCAACCCACGCAATTTATTACTTGATTATTGTGCACAACAACTGCAAACTGAAACAACACTGAAAAAGCACTGTCGTTTAAGGGTTTTGAAAGTATTATTATTATATCAATTGAGACGCAAAAACAAAGGTAACTAAAACCGCTAAGATAAATAGTTCTAGGACTCTATATGCAAACATAGGTTGATACTACAATAAAGTTATAAACAAATAAATATTTTAATTGTACACAATCAAATAATCTATACTAATAATAAGACAGTAAAAATCGAAAATCTGTACATTAAATATTTTTCCAAAAAACTGAAAGTAGGCAATTAAAGAAGAGTTATAGAAACCAAAAAAACAATTTTCGGAATTCTTGTCTGTCTGTCTGTCTGGTACGGTATAACTTGAAAACTACTGAACGGATTTGAACGCGGTTTTCACAGTTGGATTACATATAATTGGGAGCGTTGTCAAAAGTTTATTTTGTCAAAATCGGTTAAGAGAAAAAGAAGTTATGGTCAATTGAAAATTTACTTGAACCACTCCTTCAAAATTTTTAAACACCTATATTGATTGATTAGTTATATATTGTTAAATATGTTCTAATATAAGTTAATCATAATATTAAAACTTATGAGAGGTAACAAAAATAACAAATAACGTCATCAACCTAGATTTATTTTATTTTTTTATTTCTTAAACCTATACAGCTTATCAAAAACAGTTTACACAATAAAAATAGATTAAAAATAAAGCCAAAATAAGGTTAAAATATAGAACCGGAAAAAGAATCTAAGATCAGAAAAAAGAATAACAAAAAAGAAAACACGAACAGAAAAAAATAAATAACTATATATACACATGAAGAAGTGGAACTATGTGTAGTACGAACATTTTAGTGTGTGAGTGTGTATCAGTGTCTGCAATGGTGTTGCTGTGTGAGTGAGTATGCGAGGTTGAGTCCTAGTTTTTTTTTAAAGAACTTCTACTTAGGCCAAATATATCCAATAGATCGCGGTATTAAGATGCTCCATTGTGTAATGACTACCATGCAGTTCAAACTTTCATCAACGTTTTACCCTATGATTATTTTGAGTGAACACTACCTATACAAACAAGTAAAAGGAAACGAGTGAAGAGACGTTTATCGTTTGTCCGCATCCATGTTTCCACCTACATCCTTAACGTTAATGAGGTTTACCTTTTATTATTTGGCCAAGCTAATAAGTAATAACCTCACAAGTACGTATTTCGTACTCATAACTTCGTAAGAATTTTGTTTCAACTCTTAACCGCTGAGGAGTTTTACCTTCCATCATCAGCTCATCCACATAAGAAGATGACTATCAGAATATAAAATTGTCAGAATATTAATTGCCTGTACGTTAATTTGAAAGTTGCCCTTGATTTCCCCGAATCATCCGATCCTGTAAAGCTACATCATCCCTGAGTAACACAGGCTATATATAATTCCAATTGTAACAAGATTTTAGCCCGTAAAAGAAAGCCCTTTGGAGATCATTAAAAGTCGCTGTATACTTAACCAAATTACACGTGGGCGAAGCCGCGGGCGGAAAGCTAATAATCAATAAAGGATTTGAATGTTGTTAAATCTATATCTCCTGTATTAATTTCACGTCACTAATAATTTCAATAAAAATCACATTAAAATAAGTCTGTGTGGCCTATGACTAATATTTTCTAACGCATATTTGATGTATCACATGTTTAAATCAACTGTATGGTTTTTTCTCTCATTGTGTTATTGCATCTTCACTTGTGTGCTGCTAAATTAAACAATTTTTTATTCTTTTTTAAATTTATGCAGGAAAAAACTTTCTATATACTCGATAGGCGTCATTCACACGTGTTTTCTGAAAAAGCGTGTATTTTTTTGAATACTCTCGAGTCATCATCGTTAATGTTTATAGTATGAAAATTTTTTCAAGAATGAAATTTTTTTGTTCGCAAAGACGTGTTCTTGTTTACAGCATCGATTATTCCAATTGCGGTTTCTCTCAGCAACCTTTTATTATTTTTGTAAATAAGGGGGGAACAGAGTTTCAGCTAGAGAAGGTCGGAGCAAACAAGCTCGGCTAATTAGCACCCGCTATCTTTTCACTTAATTATACCTTAAGTTATAAGCTCTTTAACGCTATGTGGGGTTTATTAAATCTTCTTATATGTCACACAATTGTATATTATATGGGCTACTGAACATAACGTATATGGTCTGGAAGGTATTGATAAATTGTTGATATTAATTTTCCACACATATTATATAAATTTTAAGATATTTTCTTATAAGGCTTACACTTTGTAGACTTTTCATACGTATTATTAATTAAAGGAAGTTTTAAAAGTACTTAACAATCCTTTTCTGCCAAACTATAAAAATTTTCGACATACTTTTTGTAAGACTAGCCAAATGATACAAAAAACATTTGGATGAAGTATATCGAGATTGTTGTCAAATTTGAGTAAAATATAATAATAATACGAACCTTCATTTGTAAATAAAAAACGAGACACACAAACATTTTAGACGCCAGCCTACTAAGAAACCCCGTCGCTGTGGATACCTTCCAGCTCTTTATTGGAATAAATCGTGCAATATTTATTAAATTTTTGTTTATATATAACTGTTAATATAGGCAAAAGTCTCATTTTGAACATTTTAATTATATAATTTTTTAAGCTTGTGAAGGAATTGTATCTTGTATATATGGCTGGGTCAATAGTATTATATCTGTAATAACTCTTCATTTATCTTTTAGTAACAAAACCTACCAAAATAGCCCTCCATAAAATACGAGTATGCCTTCAGCCTTGACCGCATAAATATAAAGTACAATTCATTAGAACGACATTTTTTGAAATTGTCGAAAGAATAAACTTACAAAAATATGCGACGGAATAAACCTAAAACAGTTTTCAGAAGAAACAAGGAGATATCTCAGTATCATATTAAGAAAAAATCTTATCAATACATATATAAACAAAAAAGGTTCTTAAGAACGGAAGACTCTTTCAGCATAATCTTGAAACGCTCTCAAAACACTGATTGAACACGAAAATGACAATTAACTAAGACAAAACATGTTGGGGTGGAGGGCATGGGCGTCACCTCACACCACACCTCACGTCACGTCACACGTCCTACAGGAATCAGGCGCAATGAGACGAATTAATGTAATTAGACAGTGAATATTCACAAGACTGCTATATAAGCCGATGAGTTCCCAATCTCAACACATTCACCGAAGTATACCGGCAAGCATCATGAAGTACCAGATCATTTTTATCTATGCTATCATCTTCAGCACCATGGAGGGGCAAACTGAAAAGTTCTGCGGAAGGGTTTTGTCTGATACGTTAGCGGCGTGGTGCCAATACCCGCTGATAAATAAACAAGCTTCGAAAGGTAAGTGCGCTCGTTAAAGAGTTTTTTTATAGGTAATAGTTTTTCCCCTTTATTACTAGTCCATTAATAAATAATAAAAGTTACATTTGAAACCACCGTGGTTAAGGCTTTCTTTGTTAAGACAATTCTTACTCTTTTCTTTCTCTTTCGTAATTCTAGATGGTATGAATAACTACATTTTCTTTCAGAACTTTTGATGAAACGATCGGAGGATTACTACAACGAAATAGCAGACACTGAATACGACTGGCCCTGGATCCCACATCATGAAGCTTTGGGGATTAGGAACAAGCGTCAAGTTGCCACCGAATGTTGTATAAAGCCTTGCTCAGTTAACGAACTACTGAAATATTGTGATTTATAAAATTTTATAAATGATGCTACTAATTTCTCTCAATGTTTAGTTATTTTTTAAATTCAGTTTAGATGTTAAGCTAACAATATAATTACAAATCATTGTATTAGAAATTCAATCTTAAGCGATGGTTTTATGGTTAACTTGGCATGTACATAAAATCTAGTCAAAATACAGAATTATTATAAAAGAGCCTTTTATTAACCTTATAAAAACCTCCATCGTTCCATATCAAGACTATTTATTATATACAAAGCAAACGTAAGTATCAAAAGCTGATTAAAAACTTTAGACACATTCATGATTGATATCGCTCTACGAATGAAGATACGCTTTAACACGGCTACTATTGCATTGACGTAAAATCTAGTAAACACTCAAAGAGCTTTCTTCGAATTATTCATTTGAGGACATAACAATCAAACGATTAGTCGTTCAGTCTTGAAGCAATTAATCGAACACATTTAATAATAAATAAAACAATTTACGAACGAACCGGGTGTTAAGCGCAATCACATCAATTTACTGGTTATCTCAGGTGTACAACGAAAACCATTTTACAAAATTGAATAATCTATGCAGATAAGTATATTTTCTTAAATAAAAATACCCAGTTCCTTACCTCCAAACCCTAGTTTGGCCTCGGATTACGGACATATGCATAATTTTTATGTTTGATTCTAAGAACACCAGCATAGTTTGATCGTGACTTTTTGCCATAAGCGTAGTAACAACAGTCAGTTGCACAAAAACAAATTATTGGTTATTGTAAATTGATTATATTACAGCATGATAAATACACCCGTTCAGACCGCACCGTTTCTCAAGGCCTCTGCTGTGTTCATTTAACTCACACAATCGTCATTAACTGTTAATAATACTAAATACTAAAAAGATTATTTATGTAAACGTTATCGAATGTGGTTTAATCAACCGCAACAACAAAATTAAGGTGTATTCAAGGATATACAAAATCCTATCTATTGTAAAGAATTAATTACAGCGTACTCACAATTTTTTTGTATAACTATAACTTTTGATAATGTATTATGTTAATAATGTAGAAAAAGAAAATGAAAATCTATTCTTTATTTTAATGCCTATTGATAATCCTGCCAAATAAAATATAATTACTTAAATACATTTAATAATATGTAAATACATACAATAATTTACACTTTGGTGTAGAAAAAGTAAGAGTTAATGATCCTTCGTAAATGTTAAAAAAAAATTTTTTTCATAAAGGTAGCTAAGGTATGAATCGTCAACAAAATAAGTTATAAATAATTTCGACTTTAAATTTACTGCCAGTTCCCAAATCAAGGTCGAAGAGCGGACGAGAAGAACTGGCAAGATACACTCCTTTAAATCGCTAAGCATGTTTCACAGTACGTTTGTAAACATTTGCAACCATTAGACCATGCACGAAATAAAAACAATAAAAAAATAACCTTTACTATCAACGGTGGGCATAAGAAATAGGAGCACACATTTACGTTATAGTGAAAACGGGTTCTTCTCACAAACACACAGTAAACGGAGACTTAACCAGGAAAAATTAGAGAGAGTTAGAGAACAACGAGCGGCATTATCTCTGATAAGCGGTCTTATCCAGTCAACCCACGCAATTTATTACTTGATTATCGTGCACAACAACACTGAAAAATTATTATTAACCAAATGAGGCGCAAAAACAAAGGTAACTAAAACCGCTAAGAACTATTTAGACTCTATATGCAAACATAGGTTGATACTACAATAAAGTTATAAACAAATAAATATTTTAATTGATTGTGTAATACGGGATGAGAATGTTGTTAAATCTATATATCCTGTATTAATTTCACGTCACTAATAATTTCAATCACATTAAAATAAGTCTGGCTCCGCTCTATGACTAATATTCACATGTTTAAATCAACTGTATGGTTTTTTCTCTCATTGTCTTACAGCATTTAAACTTGTGTACTGCTAAATTAAAAAAAAAATTATTCTTTTTTAAATTTATGCAGGAAAAAACTTTCTATATACTCGATAGGTGCCATTCACACGTGTTTCTCGAGTCATCATCGTTAAAGTTTGTAGTATGAAAATTTTTTCAAGAATGAAATTTTTTTTGATCGCAAAGACGTGTTCTCGATTACAGCATCGATTATTCCAATTGCGGTTTCTCTCAGCAACCTTTTATTATTTTTGTAAATAAGGGGGACACAGAGTTTCAACTAGAGAAGGTCGGAGCAAACAAGCTCGGCTAATTAGCACCCGCTATCTTTTCACTTAATTATACCTTAAGTTATAAGCTGTTTAACGCTATGTGGGGTTTATTAAATCTTCTTATATGTCACACAATTGTATATTATATGGGCTACTGAACATAACGTATATGGTCTGGAAGGTATTGATAAAATGTTGATATTAATTTTCCACACATATTATATAAATTTTAAGATATTTTCTTATAAGGCTTACACTTTGTAGACTTTTCATACGTATTATTAATTAAAGGAAGTTTTAAAAGTACTTAACAATCCTTTTCTGCCAAACTATAAAAATTTTCGACATACTTTTTGTAAGACTAGCCAAATGATACAAAAAACATTTGGATGAAGTATATCGAGATTGTTGTCAAATTTGAGTAAAATATAATAATAATACGAACCTTCATTTGTAAATAAAAAACGAGACACACAAACATTTTAGACGCCAGCCTACTAAGAAACCCCGTCGCTGTGGATACCTTCCAGCTCTTTATTGGAATAAAACGTGCAATATTTATTAAATTTTTGTTTATATATAACTGTTAATATAGGCAAAAGTCTCATTTTGAACATTTTAATTATATAATTTTTTAAGCTTGTGAAGGAATTGTATCTTGTATATATGGCTGGGTCAATAGTATTATATCTGTAATAACTCTTCATTTATCTTTTAGTAACAAAACCTACCAAAATAGCCCTCCATAAAATACGAGTATGCCTTCAGCCTTGACCGCATAAATATAAAGTACAATTCATTAGAACGACATTTTTTGAAATTGTCGAAAGAATAAACTTACAAAAATATGCGACGGAATAAACCTAAAACAGTTTTCAGAAGAAACAAGGAGATATCTCAGTATCATATTAAGAAAAAATCTTATCAATACATATATAAACAAAAAAGGTTCTTAAGAACGGAAGACTCTTTCAGCATAATCTTGAAACGCTCTCAAAACACTGATTGAACACGAAAATGACAATTAACTAAGACAAAACATGTTGGGGTGGAGGGCATGGGCGTCACCTCACACCACACCTCACGTCACGTCACACGTCCTACAGGAATCAGGCGCAATGAGACGAATTAATGTAATTAGACAGTGAATATTCACAAGACTGCTATATAAGCCGATGAGTTCCCAATCTCAACACATTCACCGAAGTATACCGGCAAGCATCATGAAGTACCAGATCATTTTTATCTATGCTATCATCTTCAGCACCATGGAGGGGCAAACTGAAAAGTTCTGCGGAAGGGTTTTGTCTGATACGTTAGCGGCGTGGTGCCAATACCCGCTGATAAATAAACAAGCTTCGAAAGGTAAGTGCGCTCGTTAAAGAGTTTTTTTAAAGGTAATAGTTTTTCCCCCTTATTACTAGTCCATTAATAAATAATAAAAGTTACATTTGAAACCACCGTGGTTAAGGCTTTCTTTGTTAAGACAATTCTGACTCTTTTCTTTCTCTTTCGTAATTCTAGATGGTATGAATAACCACATTTTCTTTCAGAACTTTTGATGAAACGATCGGAGGATTACTACAACGAAATAGCAGACACTGAATACGACTGGCCCTGGATGCCACATCATGAAGCTTTGGGGATTAGGAACAAGCGTCAAGTTGCCACCGAATGTTGTATAAAACCTTGCTCAGTTAACGAACTACTGAAATATTGTGATTTATAAAATTTTATAAATGATGCTACTAATTTCTCTCAATGTTTAGTTATTTTTTAAATTCAGTTTAGATGTTAAGCTAACAATATAATTACAAATCATTGTATTAGAAATTCGATCTTAAGCGATGGTTTTATGGTTAACTTGGCATGTACATAAAATCTAGTCAAAATACAGAATTATCATAAAAGGGCCTTTTATTAACCTTATAAAAACCTCCATCGTTCCATATCAAGACTATTTATTATATACAAAGCAAACGTAAGTATCAAAAGCTGATTTAAAACTTTAAACACATTCATGATTGATATCGCTCTACGAATGAAGATACGCTTTAACACGACTACTATTGCATTGACGTAAAATCTAGTAAACACTCAAAGAGCTTTCTTCGAAATATTCATTTGAGGACATAACAATCAAACGATTAGTCGTTCAGTCTTGAAGCAATTAATCGAACACATGTAATAATAAATAAAACAATTTACGAACGAACCGGGCGTTAAGCGCAATCACATCAATTTACTGGTTTTTAGTTATCTCAGGTGTACAACGAAAACCATATTACAAAATTGAATAATCTATTCGGATAAGTATATTTTCTTAAATAAAAATACCCAGTTCCTTACCTGCAAACCCTGATTTGGCCTCGGATTACGGACGTATGCATATTTTTTATGTTTGATTCTAAGAAGACCAGCATAGTTTTATCGTGATTTTTGCCATAAGCGTAGTAACAACAGTAAGTTGCACAAAAACAAATTATTGGTTATTATAAATTGATTATATTACAGCATGATAAATACACCCGTTCTATATGTATCTAAGTATGCGATGTAATTAACGTAATGATATTGATATAATTAATGTATATAAAATCTTGTGATACATAATTACAGAATAATTTGTTTAAGAGCTTTTTTCGTTTCGTCGTGCATCTTGTCGTCCCTTATTCGGATTATTCATTCGGACATAAAAGCAAACGATTAGCCGTTCAGTCTTTAAGCGACCATCGGACACATCAGGCACCAAGACTAAATAAAGCAATTCACGAATAAACCGGGCGTTAAAAGCATTCATAATTTACTGTACGCTAGTTTTTGCTTGTCAATCCACATATTAGCTCGGTGACAGCTATTGGTGCTGTAAACCGAATTCGTTTTATTCATTTAATATAAGATTTTATTCATTTAAAAACTATTTAGTGCCACTGCAACCCCAGATTAGTCTCATACGGTTCTTTGATCACCTTTTAAGACTGCCTTACACACAATTTTATACCAAAAGAGTATTTATCCACCATTAAAATACATTAAAAAATGACTCAAAAGTAAAATATTGAATGAACTACAGGTTCAGGTGAGACATTAACAAAACTCTAGAAACTATTCAACAAATCATCGATAAAACAAAGCTAATACGTGCGTGAACAATTCATATTTTATTATATTATTTAACTAACGAAATCGCTATTACTTTTATTAATTCACGTCACTGATTCATTCATATAAAAATCACATTAGTTCAGTTCTTAATACGCTTAAACATGAGTAATTAATGCAGCAAAAAGTCGTTAAATACCTATGTTATAGTAATTTATTAATAGCTGTCATACAAG
Organism: Leptophobia aripa; assembly: GCA_951799465.1. Lineage (NCBI taxonomy): Eukaryota > Metazoa > Arthropoda > Insecta > Lepidoptera > Pieridae > Leptophobia > Leptophobia aripa. The sequence goes on along the minus strand of OX637268.1, from coordinate 3,725,849 downwards.
TGAGTGTGCGATAAAAATTTAGCGACCGTGTCAACCGACCTCATTACATATAACCATATTTGCCGTGATTTATTGTAGTGTCAAATCCTTAAAGACCGTATTTCATAATACACATATCATAGCAACATTTTGATATTTTGTACACACAAACACTTTTGTAAGCTTGACTTGAATAACTTTTGGATCTTATATACCGCTCCTGCATCAATTTGCTTTTAATGTTGTTCCATACATAATAAATAAAGTGATACTTCGATTTGATTCATACTTTATACAAGTGCTGGTCAATGTATTCATTGACCAGTGTACATATATATTATTTCATTCTACTTAGGTTTTGTAATAATAAACTAAATACATTGAAATTAATAAACTTGAACTAGACCATACAATTATATCAAATTACACAAGTCAGCATAAAGCGGCTGATGAAGCAAGCGTCGATATGTTTAATTATATTAGCGATACATAAGATACGCAGACGAAAAGACGTGGGCTTTGAAAATTCTCGATCAAATGTTTTCAGTTTCAAGTTTGGATAAAAATTTTCAAGAATGAGAAATCTTTGTTCGCAATGATGTAACAAGGCCATGTTCTCGATTCCAGCATCAATAATTATAATTGCGGTTTCTCTCGGCGTCCGTATATTTTTTTAAAAGTTAATAGTCGAAGTAAGAAAGGGTCGGAACAAACAAGCTCAGCTAATTAGACCGCGTTGAATTCCCACATTATAGTTATAGAATATTTATTTAATTAAAGAATTGTCGAAATGAAATAAATAATATGATAAAAATCATTAAAAACGTTTAGAAGCAGAAATTCTTTTGAAATAAAAATAAATATCAGGACACATTTCATACAAGGCCCGGTAAGCGATTTATAGCTTGTGGTATTGGTAACACAATTGATAATCTCCATATATACTCTAAATCAAAACATTGTAACACCAAGGCGTAGTATTAGAAGACGCATATATATTTCGTCATGGTAACCATTGGACGAACGAAGTCGTCGCAACTACAATATTGACCTATATTAAGTGCATATTTATTTTTAAAATTCAATTGTTATAAATAGAAAAGGTATCAAATATAGATAGCTAAATAATAAAAACCTAAGTTCAAAAAAAACGAGTTCACAAAATATGAACAGGGCACAGAAGTGAAGTAAAGAAAAGCTTCAATTTGATAAACATAAGTATATAATGTAAATCCCAACTTAAATCTGTCAGGGGTGAGCCAAATTGTCATTTCGGCATAGCATAACGGACATTTGTAAGAAAGCTTACAAAGGTTAGATTTCTGTACTGCGCAGGCTATCGCACACTGTTTGAGTGTAACTCAAATATTTGGACAGAATATTGTTTTATAGTGAATTTTCCATACTATAGACTTTATAGCATCTATCCATATGTATAGCCAACATTATTTATCTTATATAGTTGCGTACAATAAGCGCGACCAAGTTTTTACCAATAAGAAAGTATATGTACCTGCCATCTGCCTCTGACATCGCTCCTGTGTGCCGCGCCTGCTCAATAATATCCCCAATAAGCACGAGTTGAAGTTGATCGAATTCATAACTACAACATTATTCGTTCTGTAGTATATTATTGTATTAATTAAATTGGCTTATTAATAAAATCTAAATAGTGTGGAATTGAATCTTACTTTTATGTAAAAACGATTCTTGATGTTAAAGCTAGAAAATGTTGTTCCTATTTATGAGTAATCCGGCCTTAACAGCGTAAAGTGTACAATTTAACATAACTTGTAAAATAAAATAAATATACTAAGTCAGATTAAAAATTAAACGACGGTAAAACTGGCCATAGATTCCGAAATTAGTTCCCTAATTAGTTTTTTATATAATAGGATAAACTTGAAAGACTTTTGCAAAGAAACAACGAGCCATCACAGCTTTATAGGTACATAAAAACGTAATCACTTTCTGACAATCACAGTTACGAAAGACATCCAATATTATTGGGAGTCTTTGAAGACGGGAAATCTATTGTATGCAACAATAACACTGCATTTATTATAAAATTTTGCAGTACAATCTTGTTGTGCATACAATACATATGTCCGATTGAACGTGACAATGATAATTAAGGCAAGACGTGCATACCATATACAACTGCGTCACGCTTCCTACAGGATTCTGGAGCAATGAGACGATTTAATGTAATTAGACAGCAAATATTCACGAGATTACTATATAAGCCGATGTATTCCCAATCTCACCACATTCACCGAACTATCCCTGCATAATGAAGTACCAGGTCCTTTTCATCTGTGCTCTCATCTTCAGCAGCATACATGGGCAAACTCAAAAGTTCTGCGGAAGAAGATTATCCGATACGTTAGCGGTGTGGTGCCAATACCCGCTGATAAATAGAGTAGGTCCGAAAAGTAAGTTCATACTTGTTTGTGAGTGATTCTTTATTTTAATTTTTTTAAATTTAAACTCTTTTTCATGATATTGTGTTTACAGATCTTCTGATGAAACGATCGGAGGATTACTACAACGAAATAACTGATACTGTTTACGACTGGCCCTGGATCCCACATCATGAAGCTATGAGGATTAAGAATAAGCGTCAAGTTGCCTCCGAGTGCTGCTCAAAGCCCTGCTCTCTCAACGAACTTTTGCAATATTGTTAATTTCCATATATGTCTCTCAATGTACTGTAATATGTTTTGTAGTTTCGATGACAACCAAACAATAACAAATCATTGTAATTGAAATTCGATCTTAAGCAATGGTACTGGCATGTACATAAAATCTAGTCAAAATACAGAATAATTATTAAAGGGCCTTCATTTCACCCTATCTCAACGTTCCTTATTCAGACTATTTAGTGCAACCCATTGCAAACTAGACTAGACACCGTCATGTTTGATTTCGTTCTACGGAGATGTACATACACAAATAGCATACTTTTCGAATACTCCATCAGGTATTTTATTGAATTTTATTGAATAATCGTTTAGTAAAATATCGTTAATCACGAGAGGTAAAGTAAGTATGTAAAACAATAGAAGAATCTTGTTTTTTTTAAATTCCTTTGGCTAGTCATAATCGTATTATTTACAATTCCAATATATAATAGTACATGAACACAAGTTTAAATACTGTATTATTTTGAAGTATATATGCAAGTCACACAAAATAAGCAATAGAATGCGATGTTAAAACGAGAATTATCTAATATAAAAGTAAGAACTTATATCACTACGTTATATTAGAATTACCATAAACAAACTCCGATACTATAAACTTTTGTACTTTGTTTCCTTATGTTGGAAAGAAGTTTCTTTAAAACATATACTTAAGAAATTGATAAAACGAAAAAACCTTGCTTCTAGGATAGAAAATCGAATGACTCAAAATTAGTATGTATGAAGGAATTTATTAGTGGTAGCCGCTAATGTAAATGTCAGAGGCACGCAGTAAGGCTATATATTAGATTTTCAATTAGGCATTAATATCTGTTACAAATGAATAAATACATGAACCTGCTTGCATTTATGAATTCGTTATAAAATAGGGTTGTCAAACTAGAAAAAATATTATGAGTTATACAATATGTATAAACAAAATAAAGTGTAACAACAAATGTGTTTTGTAGTCTGTCTCAGTCCTTCTCTGAACTCTCTAACAGAAAACCAATCAAGTGATGCAACAGGTATATCTCGTATCGAGTTTAGTGCGGTGAGTGAATTTCAAGGAGCTAATTCATTCCCCATCCCGCTCACTTTTTTATCTCTAGCGGCAAAATAAAATCCTAATTCTCTCGTTCTCTCCACCGTGCCAACCATCACCCATGCGGCGTTGCAGATTTTCCTGGTCAGCGGTGGTGGGCACTTTATTTCGAGCGATTGTACCATAAATAAAAGATTCTACAGAACACAGTTCACAACCTATTCTTTAACGTTCTTTAACTTTATTATTTAAAGCAATTCATTAAAATATAAGCAATTTTTCTCGTTATCGTGAACCCTTATCTCTGTGAGACATTAAAACAGTCCTTTCGTAACAACCGAGCAAAACATGCTCAGTTCTTACATCTGCCAAAAGTATATGTAAACATTGCTAATAATATATCACATAATGTCTCTAGCGGTACCTTGTTGATTTATGTCTAAACTACGCTGGGTATGTTTAAATATATTTTTTTAATCATTGCTCGACTATGAGTTTGAATGCATTAAGTCTAAACATATGTATGTAATATACAGTGATATTAACCGGAAAACTATTTTTTTACTACTGGTCACTTATTGTTATGAAATATACATAAATACAACTCACATTAAATACATGTTCTTGGTAATTGGTGTGAAATAGTGTTTTAGTGATATAATAAAATGAATAGATATTCAGCAGACCCAACTCTGCATTGAATGAACTAATAAAGGGAACGAGAGCAATTTGAATGTGAATGCGTCTACAGCTGTTGAATACCTTGCAAAAGGAATATCTACGAGTGACTCGACTGACAATTTGAATTATCGCAATCCAAATATGTTGTAAATTCAGCTTTAACTGGAAAGTAAATGATGTAAATTGTAATTTGGATACAATTATTAATACTTTATATTGCAAGATACATAGGATTACACAAGTACTTCTAATACTCTATAAGCCTCCCAATAATTATTTAATAATTCATTGTCACGCTATACAAGCTACTGATACAAAAATGGCCACGCAACAATAACAAACTGATATGTAACGATAATAGGTGCGGACAGAATTCACAAACAAAATAGCAGGTAAATATAACCTGCTAACCTGAAATATTCATGTCGTTTCTTTTATTTATAATTTTATTAAGTATTTAATCAGCTTTATCTGACACACATTATTGCGATCGTTGATTACGCTCAAATAATGAATTTAAGTTATTGTGAAAACTTGTATCTTAGATCACATCGGTTCTTATAGAACCCAAGAACTTAAACTGCATGTCGTGTATACCATCACTACAACATTAACTACTTCTAAATCAAGACATCAATATTGTTCCACCTTTCCTCTATGTTTAAGTAAATTGGCTGATAATATATTAACCACTCAACTTTACTATAACAGCCCTGGCGAAATTTAACCCAAACTGAATTCGGGTGAAACCATAAATTTACAAACAACTTCTGATTTCAAGATTAAACTTCGAAATTGAAAACTCATACGTTCGCTTACTCGAGTCATCTTAATACTTAATTAGTTAACAATGTTTTAAGATCAGAAGTTTGGGTTTACTCGGGAGCGATGGAATCTTTGATCACAAATCATGTTTCTTGTTATTGGTAGACTAACAAAATACAACTTAATTAATACTATCGCAAGCTTTTCCTCTTTGAGCTTTTATACCGTTACTATAATTTTTTCTTATAATTACAGCAAAATAGACGTCGTGTTTTTCGACTTCTAAAAATATTGCAAAAACGAAGAAGATTTCTTGCTCTTTTCGTGTACATCGGTTCGGCCACCAACGAATATAAAAAAGAGTCATCAATCAATACGCGAAATTTTTGATTTTAGCCTAGAAAATAACTTCTTAACGATATTCAGGCTAAAAAAGGTAAAAATAAGGCTATTATAAGAGTTCTATATTTTTGAGTATAGGTACAATTTAAACCAATATATTTTACTAATTGATGTTATTATTGTGAAAAAAATCATTAGAAATGACCACCGCACTTATGTAAACTTAGTCTTAGTGACGTTCAAAAATGGTTGCTAACAATCCTAACTGAATAAAGAATTTTTGAATTCGAATTCACATTCATTTGGAAGACCTCGAAGGCGTCATGAAAAACTTCAGTCCATAATAATCTCTATTTAGATAATGTATACACCTCTATATCTTCATTCGCCATCTAGGACACAAGATTGATATCGTTCGCTCACGTTGTGTCTACTGAGTGAAAGAGTCACTTTAGTCTCAATAAATCAAGTGGCCAATCGATTAATCAGTAGGATAGAAATTGATTATCGATAAAGTTCTATATGAATACGAATTATGTATTGAATAGAACGCTTATACATTTTGCATTTCACGTAAAAAACCCGTACACGATGTATTTTTAATACAAATGTTTTTTTTATATTATATGAAAACAAATATCCAGAAAGAGATAAATATGTAGGAAACAATACAAGACGGCCGATTAAGTTTTCCTGTTAAACTGAATTATTTCACTTCATTCAGTATCAAGTGATTCTTTTTTACTTTCTAAGTCCCAAAGTATGAAAACATCATAGAAATTCATTGTGTTGCATAAATACCGATTCATACACGATACTCTCGTGCGTCTATAATGATATATACACACACATATATTACACATATATTACACATATATTACACACATATACACACACACACATTCTTCCTAAGAGTAAAGTGATCGCGCAATTATTTTTGTCAACATCTTTTAACAAAAAAAATATGTAACAAGATTCATCTCTTAACTGACACCGCATTAATTCATATTATATTTTCATAGCTATTATATATATGAATTTGTTATTATGGTGGTCAGTTTACAAATAACGAGACAAAACATTCTAAATAATTGAAATTTACAGTTATATTAAACACATATTATTATTTAATCATTTTATTAGTGATTTTGAAGTATTAATTATTATCACCGCAATATACTCTTTAGTCACTGTACACTAGTTGTATGGATGGCAAATCGTATCGAAAATGCATAAACATACATACATATTTAAGTACTTTTTATCCCCACATAATGACATAATTGTGTTACGTTACGTAACTATTAGTTCTATACAAATCTTTATATTTATATAAATGTATGATAATGATTATACTGGCGTGGCCTTTTACAAGCCCACATTGTTCAAACCTTTACCTAAATAAAAACTCCGTTGTGGCTGATATTAAAAACATTGCGGCTGAACGCACGTCTGTTGAGATGAAGCGCGGAATAAAATTGGAATTTTGTTTGAACGATAATTGGATCGCTCGGGAATTGAATCACAATGAGGTAAACAAATGGTTTTTATATAAACGATAATAGGAATGCCTATGATTATTGCCTTCAGGCTTAAAATCAAAAAAAATCTTTCGCTAATTAACTGGTCAATGACTGTATTATGTTAGGCACAGAAGGCTGCTTTATGAAAACACTCCCTATATTTCCCATTTTAAAAATCCATTACAATAATTGTTTAAAGGGACAGTGGCAATCGAATCGAATCACAGGCCAAAGGCCACTTGAAAACAAACCACCCCGCATGGACACCTGCTACGACGAGAGATTAAATACGGTGAGTTGTGAAACGACAGATGTTATGGTGATATTGTTGAAAAAAGGAACAAGCCGATTGGAAAGAACTAGGTCCTCGGTGATTCGAGCCTCTGCGTATGCAAACGATCGAATGGAAGGAGCTGGTGTTGGGGTGGCCTCGCCCAGATAGATGCTTTATAAACTATTTCTTTTTACACACAAGTGTGTGTTTACACACAAGTGTGAGCGAATTATAGTGTTATGATTGCTACAGTACATATACTGAGATAATACATTTTATGAATGCTAATTCATAGCTTATAATGTCATGAAAATCAAACCGGGACCCTCTATTCGCCAGTCCGACAGGCTATCAGGACAACACTTCGTTTAATCTAATAAAGTAAAAAAAAGTCTGAGATATAAGCTACTTTAATTTTACTAACATAACAGGCTTCATATTTTAATTATGACATTACATTTTTCATTTTTCCGTCGCAAGGAAAAATAATGAGGCTATTTATTCTTTAGCGCCATTCTAAAAAGAAAAACATGGTTAATTTCACTGAATGAAAAACATAATTCTTACCATTATCCGTAATCCAACATTTATTTAATTTTTTTTCAGCAAATTGTTACAAAATATTCTTTTACCAAGATTGTGGACTAAAAAAAAATACTTTTTTACTAGGAAAATAGATAGCTTTGTTAAATAAATTATTTTAATAATCTCGCCAAGCCAAAAAAATAATGTTAATTATACTTACAACCTATGTATCATGCGAATGACATAGTGGTTTTATTCTATATAAATACGGTTCGTTCTTGGCACGAATGCCGCAGGCAACAGGTAAGTACTCCAAATTTGTATTATTATAAAATTTGTTGCGAAATAAATATTTTTTCCTATCCCCAAAAATATAACTTGGTAGAACGCCGCCAGCATTTTAACGATAATTGTTTATATTTCATTATTTGTTAAATCCTACTGTTTTATTATAAATATAAAAACAAATTAGCAGTCAAAAAATCATTTAATCTTAAGAATATTTTAAGAACGAAACAACAAAGAATTTAGTAAAAAGTGTATTAAAATAAAATCGCGTAAAGACTGTGACTAAGGTTGTTTAAAAAATTATAACGCGTAAGATATGTAGGCGACGCTCACGCGAATTTAAAAATTAATTTCTTTAAAACATGATGCCGCTGTATTTCGCAAAAAGTATTCACAAGTTATGTTTTTCGTATAAAATTTTCATGAACAGATATAAGCGTCCGTGAGTTCAATGTAAACGGCGATGAAAACATTTAAATGTACTTAAATATATTTTGGGAATTGAGTTCGTAGATTTTTAATTTAAAAATAAGTTATTAAGATAAAACTTGCATCAGTTCATTCGATACACCCATGCGCTATATAGTAATGTTACACATATTGTCAAGAAAAGCAGGACAGCATGCATTTTTAGCATTAGCATTTTTTGTAAGGCTCATTAAACAAAAATACATACAATATATTACCTATAATATATTACATATATTCAATTAATATTATATACCTATCCGTAAATGTTTACCAAAAATTGGCAGTCTTTGCTGATTCTCCCTTTTGTTTAAAGGTCGTAAGCAAACATTAAGTTGTTGCTAAGTAAACGATATGATAACATCACGGTGCTCAACCTTTGTAATTGCTTATAAAAATCATTACGTAAAAGATAATTATATGATTTTGAAAAAATATATTTTCACAATAATATACACAAATATGCCAGTTATACGGGGTGTATATACTACTAGAACTGCTGATCATTAAATTGGATAGAGTGAATATAACTTTTTCAGACTGAAGGCTCTGTGCCCTTCTCCTCTCCAATATTTCAATTGATGCAATGTCCACATGCAATGTGGAATGTAGCACTTTTCCTTTTATATATAAACCCTAACGATAGTTTAAATTCAAATAAAACTAAACAATTTTTTAATCTTACCTAACGCTTACCTAACTTTTTCCCAAGCCTTTTTGCACATTAATACGGCACTTTAGCGCTTGGACATCAAAGAACGTCCACTTTAAAATCTCACGCTAATAGTTGGTAATAATAATTAAATCGTAAAATATCAAGAGATTCTATAATTAAAGAGTATAAGATATTAACGAAGTTAGGTCCATTGCATTGCGAATAGCCGTCTCGGAAACAACTTTTAATTGATACGCCGCAACTTATAGCTCAGGAGAATTAATTGTTTTTGTAAGCTTACAATCAGGATAATTAAAACTTATGTCCAAATCGGATGGAAATTTGTAATTGGATAGAATAATTGTATCATATCAAGTAAGGTTTCTTAAGTCTATTTATCATCAATGCCGCAGGTAAGAAACGATGCCCAGCGTCGTCCACAACGTGAGATCATCCCAAGAGCTTTTGAGCTTCTAAAGTCCGGCTTAATTAACCAAAAACAAACTTACGTAATATAGACAATTCTGTCTAATTGTAAAAAAGGATAATACCACCCATAGTATACCCGTGTGTATACATTAAGTACGAAGAAAAATAAACATTAGCTTTTCGTATCCTTATGGAAATCGAAATGTGTGTTTTGTTTTTATTTCTATGTTATGAGGTCGAATGATTGCCTAGTATCATATATACACATATAAGCTCATCAATGTTAAAACTTATTCTTCGTTATGATTTTTAAATGAATGTTTATAAAGATAATTGTAAAGAACGTTAGCGTGTCGTATTTTTAGCCCCATTTAATACTTTCCAACGAAAACACGAGTGCTTATTAAAAATTTAAATCAAAAATAAACTTTTATATGAATTTTATAACGATGTTAGACTTAATGAACGACATGAATTGTTATTTTTAATATAATGGGAAACATGTTAATAAGCTAATTTTAAGATGTTTTCTTACAAAAGGCTTGACACCCGGTGAGTGAGACTGAGACTGAGACTCTTATTTACAACGCTCGTCCTCCAAAACTAATGTTTGAGACAGTAACTGAATAATACTTACTAATAAACTTAAATTAAATATCGCATATAAAGTTGATATCTTTTTAAAACATATTTAAAATACATTTATCCCAATTGTCTTCCTATGTGTTTATATTTTAATTCGACAATCTGAATTGGTTTCGTAAAGGTTACATCAATGCAAAAAAATAAAGAACTCTAGATATTTATTATGTTTCACACGAAAGCGTAGCTGTATAAACTACTCAATACGTGCTTAAAATTAAAACAAGGCCACATTTAAATTCAAAAAGAAAAGTAAAATTGTAATTATCCCACGGTAGCCGGGCGGTAATTTCGCAGCTTTGAGAAGCGAATATTTAGTGAACCCAACGTACAGTAATGAAGTCGCTATTCACATTTTCCACCGACCGGATGATGCCAATTTACAAAAGGCAATCATTTATTATGTAAGCAGAGTTTAAATATTAAACACATTTAAAAAAAAATAGAATCAAGCTATACGAGACTAAAATAGTTTCAATCAGGTCAACTTCAAAGTCAATTTGAAATAGAATGTAACATACCAACCTGCATTCGTATAATATAAAATATGCAATACTATTCAGAGATATTTGAATCGGTGTCTGAAGCTGACCTCTATCAGGTATTCACCAAATTGTTGCGTGTTAAGCCGGAGATGTGATGCCAAAATCTAAACATAGATAACTATTATTGAATAAAAATAATTCCTGCGGAATAATTCAAAAATCTTCGATAAATTAATTATACCTAGATATTCGGTTTTTCGATTGACAATTTATTATTTTGTTAACTTCTATGTGCTTCAGATTAAACCCAATCGAATATATGCCGATTATACTGGCTTATAAGTTGTATGGAAATACGATTGCTTTTTCAAACAATAATACTGATGTCCCATCTTTCATCTTAACGTCTATTGTCTATACAAAAACAGTCAAAGGGATTTTCAAACTGCGCCGGGATGAGTTTCATAGAAATAGCTCGACTGCACAACCTTGACACCGGGTCACGGTTTAAGTATCTCAGATGTACCTATAAGAACAACTACGTGTCTGAAGTTTCATCAAATAGTACTTGATTGTGTTTGCTCTTCTACGTATTCAAAATTGATAAATTAATTCCTCTGTGAAATCGTATTAGCGAAATAATAAAAATTAAATTCGATTAAACTAATCCTGTGATTGACCTTTAAAAAGCTTTTAGACTAAATAATTAGGCGCATAACTTATTCAAACAATTATTTCGTAGCGAAACGCCTACGCCGTAGTACACTACGAAATGTCAAACGATATATAAAAATTGGCAAAATAAATACGTTACATTGAAGCTAAACATGAACAAGAAAACAGAAGTCATTCGAGTTTACGTAAAAGCTGTGATACGATGAAAAAATCTTGTTGTTAATATTATAAGTCATACTTTGAAGTAAGTACTTACAACAATAACTAGTTGATCGCAAGTCACCAAATTTTAGTAGTTTTTAGCTAACGAATATTAATATGCCTAATCTTCATATCATCATGATATACGTTCGGCCCACTTTGACCCCACGCGTTGACATTTGAACATGGCTGAGTTGAAACACGTCCCTCGTACATTTTCATCATTAATTTTGAGGCGAATATTAGATTCCGTGCAAACCCATTAGCTCCTGACTATCACATATTACTATTATTAATATCGTGGTATTATTATAGTGAAGGTAAAGAAAATATAATATCACTTATAATATTTTGTAAAGAATATAAAACCTGAAACTTAAAACTCCACAGGAAGTTTCAAACAACATATCCCTTTACTTCGATGTTCAAAATGATGATAGTAAGCCATAAAACAGTAATCTGACGACGAGGCCAAGTTCTCAAGAGACTGCGCGGGTCTTCCGAAGCCACACTAACCGCACCACATTTATCAGCTGATTTTTATTCGATTACTGATGTGTCATACTTATTAATGTATTAAGGTTGCGGCCTACAACTTTTTTTTTGGTTAAATATGAACAACATACATCGTGTGTTAATGTTACGTTCATATTTGAAATAGTTACATTACTTTAAAAATCGGGAACTTTTGTTTTTTCAGTGTTTTAGTTGCCTAAACGACTGATTGTAATTGTTGTAGATATATTGGCTTATTAGAACCAACCACAGCTATCAACGGTTTTATAATTAAATAATACCCATGACAGGTTTCTACTCGAGAAACGAGGCGGGAAAGAAGGAGATAGATCGGTTAAGTCTGTGGTTTTGTGTACAACAGAAAATCCGATCCGATTTTTATAATGGAAAGGGGGGATTGACCATGTAGTAAATATTACGGATTGGCTATGTAAGAAATGTATTTAAATGTAACGAATGACATTGAAAAGCTGCGCCGAGTGTAGACATAATGAAATCGAAATGAATCTAAAATTAAATGGATTATAACTAATGTGGTATTCGATACAACTACGAGTAATGCGTGTTTAGTCAGAATTTTAATACTGGTGCGCCATCTTAAATGTACTGTAATGATGACTTTGTAGTTTCTTCTGAAGTTGATAAATGGCTGCGACTTAAAGACCTGGCTTTTAAGCCGTTAAGACAGTAATCGACTTCCGTGAACTTACAAAAATTTAATATTCAAGGAACACTTTAGGTTTTAGCTACATTCGATATTTAATTATTGATACACAATGAGTTTATTGTGTACAAAAAGTGAAATGCAACAAGAGAAACAGACTAGAAAAACATAATTATATCCTATTCTAATACAACAAATAAAAATTGAATCCATGGTGCGATTTTCACTCTGTGTTTTTATATTCTGTAAAAACGGTATCTGGCTGATTTTTGACTGTTGGTACGTTCAAATTAAAACTGACTACATTTATACATTATATGACCATGCATTGAAATAAAATAAAGGGTCCGTGGCGTATATCCGTAAAAATAGTTTTCCCGATACATCGGTCTTAGTTTGCTCCAACTGTGTCAAATGTACCGATAAAATGGGGTTCTGCGAAAGTCAAATTATTTTTTGAATAATTCTTTACTTACGACAAAAACATATAATGTTTCAAGTAAGGCGGATGCTGGACCCTTCATGTGCAATGAGCAGTTTCACCATTAGTATTGCTGTCTTATTTACATAAAAGATAAATTTGTAATAGACTAGTAATAAAAACACTTTCGTTTAAAGCCCTTTAATAATAAAGTATGAACGATATTTTTATTAGTTTAAATAGAAAAATAAATTGATTATGGGTGGTTGTAAATGACACTAATGAATTATTTGAAAGCCAAATAGCATTTCGTAGCATAGCTACGTACACGCTACGCACCGTAGACCTGTGTAACAATTTGTTAACCTAACCGTAAATAATAGTTGAACGTATAATTTTTATAATTTTTGCATTATTATTAAACATAATTCTGGTGGAAATCTTAATATAAATAGCAATGGTATAAATAGTTTAAAAAATGTAACAAAGAGTTTTGAATATTAAGAATGAATTGGTGGTTTTCGACGTTACCAATAAAATAATGCAGATTAATATAGGTACACAGTTCTGTGTTTATGGCGGGGGTAATTCAAGTTAAAAAATCTCATTTATGTTTTACGCAAAGACTGAAATATATATTTACAAGCGTTGTACTGTTGGTTAGGTTAACGTGCGGTTATACCGGACTTGACATTCACATTAGTATTTAGTTGGTGCAAAAGACATAAGGTTTCATAACGTGGTGGTGTGCGTGGTAGGAAATGTCTCACAAAACGCGCAGTGGTGGAACCACGGACAACAAAATGATACGGGTGGAATTTCTTTTAACTGCAGGTATTAATCCGAACAACTCCTCTGAACACTCCCCATAGTAAATGCGATAGAAATTGCTGAGAGACCCTTCTCTACACAGCGCCAAAGGATCAAGCCGGTCAGAGAGTGACTGGTCAGCGACGATTCATTCATTCAGCTTGTATTGTTTCTGGATTATTTCAGAAAATACCTAACCTAAGTACTTTGAAATATCATTTACGTTAATAATATTATTAACATTAACGCACTATTTACACACAGTTGGTAGCTAACATAACTGATACACTTACAATTTATATACTTTAATTAAATGCATATTATATCACCCATAGCTAACATATACGTTCATCACGTATAAGTGTTGATTTTGACAAGTGTTGATTGTGACGGGGTTCGAACCCATTATTTAGCTGAACAGCATAAGTTCAGCAGAAGACCGAGTCGTCTTCTATTGTTAAATTGTATATTTGACTATCACTATCACGTGTGTTTGGGACTACATAATTACGTAATACCAGGGTTTGTTTTATGTTTTAAATTGACAGATCTTAAGAAGAAAGTAAAGTAATTTATAAGCATTATTTGTTCATTCATACGCCAAAAATACGTGCGAAAACATTGTTAACAATTATTTAAAAATAAATTATTCCCTATTATAAATATAAATTCAAAGACAGCAATACAAAAGCTTAGTCGAAAATATATTTCGAGGTCATATAGAAATAGCGGATTGCTACGACATTTTTGTCGAAAACGTGTATAAAATAGAATGTTTTTGCTGAGCTAACAGGGTATGCTTCGGGCCAGTGGACCGCATCAAAGCGACTGATATAGAATAGCCTATTTGTAGTATCGAATGTAGAGTGACCAGATATTTGGGAATGAGTTTCATAAGAATTATAGTGTAAAGAACATCCACAACAACATTTTACTAATGAAGCAGTGACTGTTACTTGTGTTTAGCATATTATGGAGCTCATGTGGAATTTAATTTTCTGAATCGCAAAATAACTATAGACTGCATGACAAACTACCCCTTAGGAAATATTTGACATAAATTATTGTCGGTTTTTGCCATTTCTAGCATTACAAATACGGTTTTAAAAAAGTATTCAATATGTAATTGAAATAATTTAGATATTAAAACTCTGGTCACCCTATACTGACGTCAGAGCAGCCAAGACGACACTTGTTGCTGGAGAGGCGAGACAAAAAGACAATCATTACGTGAATGTGCAATTCTCTTTCATACATTTTTCGCTTGCAGATCGTTTAACGTGGTTTATGCGGGTGTTATGAATTAGGTCAGAGCTTGTGAAGATAAAATGCGGGTTTTAGCACCAAATAAATTTGTATCGGACCTTAAGTTATGAAACCCTTTATGAAAATGTAGGTTTTTTGTCATCTTTTTTATTAAATATTGAATGATAATGTGAAAGAGATATATATTTTTATGTATCATCACTGCTTTTCATAAAAAGAAGACGACGAAAATGAATTTTTGATTTTAAAATTTTAATTAGGATATGTATTAGTATAATTTTCGGAAAAGCATTTTCATAAATCCCTGCACAAACGGTAACGTCAGCTTGCTTGTAAATATTAGTCAGTTTGTAGATTATTGAGTAGCTGGAGTTGACCGAATAATTCAGTAAAGTGGTTTATAAATTATACAACGTTCTTGACAGTTGACTTACAAATTCACTCGCTACATAAACATCCATTTAAGTCTCTAGACAATGTCTTGTATAAACAATAGCAGCTGCTATTGAGTCCTCAGTCATTGACAGTTGAAAGCTGTATTATATACGTAATATAATACCGTTTTTAACGACTACTATAAACAACTTTTAAAAACGTCATTTTGATAATGTCTAACTCAAAAAGATTGTAAGTTAAATATGATATAATATAGAATAAATAAATATAGAATATAGAATAATGTTGAGTTCTCTTGTCAAATGATTTAACAATATAACCAGTTAAAGAACATAAAAAAATCAACGAAATACTTGGTCAGTAATATGTAATGGCCATATATAAGACCATATATAATAATATATGGTCTAATAATATTGTTTCAATATCTTATTCATAAAGTATAAAAAGTTAATCAGTTACAAAAGAAAATTTCAAAATAAAGCTTTGTATGCATGTAATAGTTTACAATAGATTTCCTATTTCCGTTAAATTTCGAACACGATAGTTTAGTATCTAACGTGACATAACCGAGCTGTTCAGATACATTGTAGTTAATTCCATTAGTGGTCGAAGCCACGCATTGTCGTTCTGCCAATACTCACATAACTCTCAATATATGGCGAAATAAATAAATCAGCTCCCATTTCATAAATATTTTTATGAACGCTGTAATGCAAAAGCTTTATATATTTTTTTACTTGTACGAATATACAGGTTAACAAAAACAGGTCAAATCGATTATTTTGGCAAACATAAGTAACATGAAGGTTAATTATATGTCTATTTAAATAATTGTTGACAATATCTATGAAATGTTTTATTAGATCGTACTATCTTTAAATCTTTTTGAGTTCGCCTTATAAAGTCAAACATTTATTATTATATTAATTTTGTTTAAAAGAATAGTTTAGTGTTGACCAAAAATAATCTGTTTACCAAATCAAAAACACGTGAAAAAGCTGTTGACCAAATGATATAGAAATCGCTTATTAGCTATAAGGCCGCCCGTTGCTATTATATGTATTAACATCATCTACATCTACTGTTTAAGTGTAATAAGGTGTTAATAAATAAATAATAAACAAAACCTCGCGTATAGAAAGTGTATTTTTTTCCTTTTAAGAGAGTCAATCACAGTTATTTTAGATTTTCTCTTCGTTCTATAAAATCCGAGTATTTGTCGACGACGGCTATTTATATTTATAAAGCGTAGAATAAACATCCACGGGAATAACACTCATAAATATTTGCTTTGTCCAATGCTTTCTCTAGCTCCGAGGAAAATACATATTACATAACACTACAAGGAATAAGCAAAGCCACGTATTTAAAACAAAAGGCTATTTAAATTCTTATATATACAATTTTAGTGTTAGTAACCTTACCCTTCCGAAACGGCTTGACCGTTTTTTACCAAATTTTATATGCGTATTCAGTAGGTATGACAATCGGCCAACATCTATTTTTCATACCCCTAAGTGTTAAGGGTTGTTCACCCTTAAATTTTTTGACGCCTTTTTTGTTTTTATTTTAATATAATGTGGCATTAAAAAATAGTATGTATTTTAACCCTGTAACCCTAAATTTTTACCATTTACCAAGATTTTAACTAGTTATCACCAGTTATTTTTTGTCTACACTAGAAATAATTTATATGGCAAAGTAACGTTTGCCGGTTCAGCTACTAAATCTATAATTACCCTTAAAATTTACTATTTAAATGAAGTTTTCGAATAAAATTCGACGGTTCATATAGATTTACATGGCCCATATTAATTAAAAATATTGTATTTAAACTTATATGCAATGAATTGTATTTAAAATATTCGAATTCTGGTATTTCATTTTAATTATGAAAACGTTTCGTACGTATAACACTCGACATTTTGTGGTACTTGCTCGCATATATTATTGAATAGTGTATACTGTAGACATAGACTAAATATTTATCAAATTATTTGTAATATTAAACGCGGTCGTTAGCCGTATTGGTTAGGTAATTACAGTCGGGCCAGTGGTTCGGAAGACCACTAATGCGATCGACTGCGCACCACAGCCATACATTAAACCACATTACAACATAATCAAGTTATATTTAAATATTTTTATGGCAACTTGCAGATCAACTACTTTTTCTACCTTAGGTGTCCTACAGATTTTAAATAATTATTTAAAAATGACGTAATCAACAATAATAACAGCGAATCTACTCGCTGTTATTATTTTTTAATTAATTATTGCTTATCTCAATTTATAGACAAAACAGTCAGATGGAATTCAATAACTTGCTCAAGAGATGAAGAAATATTTCTGAAAAGTATTGATACTTTAGCTTCTCTAGGTTTTCAACTTGTGTAATTCACGACTCTTTCTTTTTATATTTTAACGTGATCATGTTAAGGTAGGTATTATTTTTTTAATTTGCGAAAGAAATCTATAACAAAATCTTCAACTACTAGATTATACACGTCGCGACGGAAAAAATATTTTAAGTAAGGAACAAAATTATAAGTAAATATCCTTACTACGGTTATATCATTTTTTATGAAAACATGATTAATTGTGGCCTACCTAATTATTAAATTTTGGTACAAACTGGTTAGGAATTGTTAAAGTCAAAAATTTCTAACTGATTTGAACCAGAACAATTCATTTCTAAGCAGCAGTATCTGTGATATTATAATTTTTATCCTAATGAGCTTTTTCAATTAATTTATGTTAGTAAAAGATTTAAATCTAATGATTGAATGTATTGTGTTCAGTGGACCATAGACACACAGTTACTAACGGATACTCTGTCGGTCTTTAAGGTTGGGAGAACGTTGCTTTTATTTTAGAATAGTATCAACGCATCTCTAGCGTAGCATGAACTATTATGTATTTTAAATTATAAAAAGTAAAGGCTTTGCTATATATCTTGATTGCAATGTATATTGTATAAGCCGCAATACTATTTACAACCTGATTGCTTCCATGAGAGCTTTATGGGATGCGTACATAATGACATTTAAAATTGCTACTGAATTTCCTTTCCAAATGAAAATTTCACAGTTTGTTTTTTCATTGTTGCCTTAATTGGACCTAAGGTTATCAAAATCCTCTTTACACATTTATTGATTTAGTACATGTGAAAAAATATAGTGTAAGTGATAATTTTTAATCTCCAACTGTACTTTATGATTACTTCATTTTATGATCACGTACAATGTTTAACGTTAAACGTTACGTTATAAGACTTATAAAGTCTAGTAATAAACGCTTTATTGTGAACAATGCCTTAAAGCAAAAGCACCAAGATGGCGAACTTCCCGGGGAAATTAAACTGTGCCGTGTCGACGGATTATGTAAGCATTGTGCAATCTGAGTTTCAATTCTGATATTATAATGGAACATACTCAGCTAAACATGTACAGTGATTTATAAAATCAATTACACAATCCCAATAGAAATATTGTTGGCCCAAAATCGAAAAAAATTAAATAAAAAGAACAAACATACGCCGTAAAGCCGAAACGCCCTTCAAAGTCGTCACAAGAATGTTTACTCTGGAAATGTTAATTTTACAATATCAATAGATTGAAGAATAATAATCAAATAATGTTTATTACAAATTCAATTCAACGTGTGAAATTAATTATCATATTAATTTCATGAACGGTAGATTTTGTTCGATCCTAATTTGACGTAATTCAATGAACCTGAATAGGATTAGTACTGAAGGGTTAACATGCTTGAAGTATTTGAATCTATATGTGAATCAATCTCAATTACTATTTTATTAATAGTTTGTATTGTTTAATATTATAGTAACAAATTAAGATTTATTAGCATTCAGAGGAAAACATTTTAAAAAATACACAAAATTAGAAGAATTAGTCGATTCTGCTCTGATCTCAAAAGTGTTCTATTGGACTTACCTGGAAATAAAAGAAGTATATTTAAATTTGGATTGGCTTTTACTAAAGTGTGTTAAATTGATTGAACCGCCATTAAAAACCACAAACTATTGAATATAACGAACATATTCTTATATATAATATATATAGTGATCATAATATACAAAATCGTAGTTAACAGGAAATTAATTACGTATTTTTGGTATATCAAATTCATACACACATACATTAACATTTTTCAAAAACATTTCTTATTTCGTTTCTATACTTTGCATTGTAAAACAACACCAATTTCGCTAAATAGTATTCCATAATATACTTAGTCTTGCCATAAATATTGTTATAAAGAAAAGCACGATTTTTTTTTTATACGTAACATTTTTTCTTTTCATAGTGAGTTAGTTTAATACATCAATATATAACTATTAAAAATATACAATGTTTATTCGAAGTGGCCTCCATTGGCTGCAATACAGTCTTTTAAACGTTGAGGCCAGTTATCAATAGCAGCACGAACTCTTTCTAGAGGAAAATTCTTCACTGCCAACCGAATGGATCGTTTTAGGGACTCCAAATTATCATGGCGTTTAGAGCAAGCCTTACTCTCTAAAACTGACCATAAATCATAATCCAATGGATTTAGGTCAGGACTTGACGACGGCCAGTTTTCAGTGCTGATAAAGTCCGGAACGTTAGTTTTCAACCAAGATTGGGTGGATCGAGCTCTATGACCCGGTGCCGAGTCTTGTTGAAAGCACCATTCTTTGTTATTGAACATGGTGTTAGTTAAAGGCTTAACTACCGTCTCAAGAATGGTATTTTGATAAACTTGTGCCGACGTTTTAATACCTTTTTCACAAAAATATGGCTCAGTCACCCCTTCATAGCTAACACCCCACCAAACCATCACTGAAGTGGGATAATGCCCACGTTGTACTCTGTTTACTAATTGCGAAGCTTCTTTAGAGCTTCCAGCATAAATACGGTCATTTTGTTTATTAAAATACTGCTCAATTGTAAAAATTTTCTCATCCGTAAACAAAATTTTTTTGTGACCTCCCTTTGCGTACCGCTTAAGTAGTTGTTTGGATTTTACCACCCTATTCTTCTTTAAATTATCAGTTAAGAAGTGACCAGTACGTCTCTTATAGGCTGCAAGTCCTAAGTCATCTTTTAATATACGCGACATGGTTCTAGGAGCTATCTTCATCTCCCGAGATAAAATCTTTTGCTTACGGACAGGATTTCTTCGAATTCTTTCCCTAACTGCTTTAATCACCTTTTTCACACGAACGGTACGTGGACGGCCAGATCTTTTTCTGTCACAAACAGAGGAGGTATCATTGTACCTATCAATAGCCCGGTAAACAAACATTTGACTAATACCAAGCGGGTGGAGGGTTTTAAAAATTGCACTTTTCTCCATACCTACTTTATGTAAGGCAATCACAGCGATTCGGTTCTCTTTATCACCCCACTCCATTTTAATATAACAAAATATTTAACAATATAATGGCGCGAAAATAAGAAAACACATCAAGCAATCATATAAAAATGACAGATTCCAAATTCAAACGTAATATTTTCTTTTTTTGAATAGTAACAGTATTTATGGCCAGACTAAGTAGTTATTATGTGAATGTATATTGTATAAATTAGTATTTATACAATAGACATTCGTATTTGATTATCACCTAGATACAAATAGAGCTTTTTATACTTGTACGTTTCATGTTTGTATACCAGTGTTCACAATTCACACATTTACGCCAACATCCAATTAATATGCATTCTTGAACGATGAAGCCTACGTGAACTAAATTGGATTGTGACGTCCGAAAGCAGTATCAGGGTCCAACTGCTCTAAATAATCTGTGGCGAGGGTTCAGAAGATTAAAACAATCCCCTCAGGATCACCGGGACATAATAGATAATAAGGAATTGCTTATGACGCCATTCAGTTTGATGTTCTAACATTGCGTTACGATCCTAATTCACGTACAAAGGGTTGGCACTTATCATTTACTTAAGCGAGTACAAATTTAAATATTTGTTACAATTGAGCCATATTGGTTTTGTTAACTACAAATAAACAGCAAGATCAACCTTAAGATGAGGTAATCACAAGCTATAAATGGCTTACCTTAGAGTTAATCGACCGTACGAAACGTGTCGTGATATTATATTATTAATCTATTTTTTTACATAGAAGGGGAGGATAACGAGCAGAAGACCGTAAAGGTGAGTCCACCTCTCATAAACACTCACATAGCTGCGAGGTCGAGGGTGCATTGCCAGCGTTTTTGGAAAGCAATTTTCGTCGTAAGTCGTATTATGTCTCAATTTAATAGTGATATGCGTGCGTCATAAGCGACACCTCTTTAAACTCTTAATAAATCTATAAACCCAATGTAAGCCTCAATTTAATATTTATTCCATTCAATTCTGAGTACACGCCCGCAATAAGCCTCATAAGGAATTCTGTGAGCATAAAATATTCAAAGCCGAGCGTTTGTGAACGAGATTTCTGAATATCGCACCTGGGTAAAGAAATTGACGCATATTTAGCTAGTACATATATTTTTATGGTTAAATTTGTAAAAGTTATCATTCAACAAACATTAGGTATACACTAAAAAAAGTATAAATTGAATACAAATCTAATAAGCAGGTGTGACATCCACGCCACGAGTTATTTTACTAACTATTATATATAAGAATCTATATATTTAAATATGGTTTGTCGAACTGCATCTGCCTGTAATCTGGGAGATATGTATTTACGTAAAGTTTTATTTGAGTATATGTAGTTTATCAATCTTAACACCCATAAACTATAAATCGCTTGATCGGCTGTGTATAAAAATTGGTTCCATAATTACTATTTCTTTATTAATTTATAATAAAAATTTCAGCTGCATTCATCGATATCTATATAGCATATATGAGAGCTAACGATTAATCGTGAATGCACTAAATTAATGGTCTCAATTAACCGCTCGCCTGACAGTTCATTCCATAATGAGGATGTTGCGAGGCTGTCA